>JAUCMO010000291.1:597500-5397500 GCA_032399605.1 Melipona beecheii
CTACTCTACTATAATTATTGAATATTATTAAAAGTAATTAATATTATTGTAACATGTGTAAGGTATAATAATCGTAAAAAAACAGAAACGTTATCATCTTGTGTATGTGCGCGTAGGGAAAGAAAACAACAAAAAAAAAAGACGAGCGTACGAGTGTAGAGAGAGGAACGAGAGTAAGAAAAAAATCATAGAGAGCAAGAGAGAGAGAGAGAGAGAGAGAGAGAGAGAGAATTTGTATGGATGGAATCGATCAGGAACAAACGTACATTTAGAGAGAGAGAGAGAGAGAGAGAGAAGGAAAGAATATAAGAGAAACACAAACGAACGAATGGAACGTGAGCGTGCTTGTGCAAGTGAGTCGGGGCAAAAATCGCAACAAACGTATAACAAAAATACCGATGATAAAAATACGATGACGCGGATAAAAAAAAAAAATGTATACACGTAATGGAAAAAGGAACGACGGAAGCGACAACGTCAAGGCAGGAAAGAAGGTAACAGGTAAAAGAACAGGACAGCTTTTGTTTTTTTAGATTGGTCGGGAAAAGGCGCGTATTTCAAAACGATTTTAAAAAAAGTGAAAGATGATTGAAGAAAGAGAGAGAAAAAAAAAGAAACGATGTTTCGTTGAGAACATGTGTACATGAGACTGATATCCAGGCCCGCCGCGGCCGCCAGAGTTTGCAATCAGCCGAATGCGTAGTACCTTTGTAAGCCGAAAAACGTCTCGTGTCTCCCGTCTCCATTCAATAAACGAGTTTTCAATACAACCACCTCTGTCTCGCTTCTAATCCTACCCTCAAAACTACCCGCTCGCGTCGAGTTGTTTCTCCTCCTTCGCGGAAAGCAACTCGCGAGAAACGCGCGTGAACGGCAGTCACCAGGTGTTGTTTCGCTGTGGGAAAGACGAGGAAACAGGAAAAAACGGGAGGAAAAGGGAGAGGGGGAAATACGGAGAAAAAAATAGAAAAAGACACGCGACGAAGCGCGTTCGCGCGTGGAGTTGCAAGACAGAGATGGATCGAGTGAAATACGTAGGCAAACGACAAAATACGTACGCGGGAATAAAAACGCATGAACACGTGAAGGGAACGCGTTTGCAGAGAGATGGAGAGGAGAGGCACGATGCGTGCGTGAGATGCGTGCGTGTGCATGAACGAGAGGAAAGAAGAAGAAGAAAAGAAAAGAGAAAAAGCGAAGCGCGTTTTAACGATTCGGCATTAAAGGAAAGAAACGTAAGAAAAATACAACAACGGCGCAGTGTAAATAGTAGATTCGTAAGGCCAAGTCCTTAGGAAGGCACGAATGGACGAGAGTTTTGCTTTTTTTTTCTTTTTTTTTTTTTCGTCGAGAAAACGAAACGCTCGGTGAGAAAGAAAAGAGAGCGTGAACGAGAGAAAGAGTGAGAGAGTGTGTGTGAGAGAGAGAGAGAGAGAGAGAGATGTAGGGAAGAGGATAGTGAACAAGCGTGAACAAGAGACGAAGAAAAAAAACGTACAGTGCGAAGAATTTACGCGGCGGGCCGCCGCCGACGTGTTGTTGAGACGCCCGCCCCAACCCCTTTATGCCCCCTGTAGTACAGTCGACGCCGAGAAGTATGTATCATATCGGTGCAGGAGAGAGATAGAGCAGAAGAGAAGAAAAGACACACAAAGAAATGTAACACACAGCGAATCGTGACGAAAAAAAAATACGCAACAACAACAACAACAACAACAACAACATCAGCAACAACAATTTAGAGGAAATACACGAAGAGACACACGCTTTAATATGTAACAAAACCACGTGAAACATACACACACGCGTACGGACACGGAAAATGCATTAGTCAGACCGAAACGCAGAATTACAAATCGAGAAAAGAGCGAATGAGAAACGATAACTACTAGCTAGCATCACACATGCGCGAGTAATACGAAAATACGAGAGAGAGAGAGAGAGAGAGTGAGAGAAGATGTGATAGAGTGAAAAATGGTAGAGCAAACGAGTAACGGCGAAGAAAGTAAAAAAGAAAGAAAAAAAAAGAAAGAAAGAAAGAAAGAAGAAGAATTTGCTCGACGGGCACGCATGAAAAACCATTGTCTCGCTACTATTTTGAGCGCAGCACCGTTCGAATCCCCCTCGTTCCGCAAAACACGCAGACAAATTCAACACACGTGACACACAACCCCGAAGAAGCTTCGTAGTGAAACCACTCTGTGTATTTATTGTACTCGAGGACAAAGTCATTCCCTGCTCCCTTTTACCGCTGTGCCACATCACCACGCAACACACACACACACACACACACACACACGCACGCACGCACACGCATACGCATACGCATACACATACACATACGCAAGACACGAACATGGACGTAACCACGCGTAAACCACACGCTCCCCCTCGACTCGTTTCTTCACCCTTGAATCTGTCTTGCTTCGAAACCAACAACACCCCCTTGTTTCCTTCCTGCAGCAGATTAGCCAGTTCCCCTCAGCTTAGAGAGCCAATCCAGCAGCTTAGCGAACAGTTGTCATCCGAGAGCCATCGTTGTTGTAGCCCTCGTCAAGTGGAAAATGTTCACGTGCGCACCGGCTACGATGTTTCCACATCTCGAGCTATTAACAGACAGATCGATCGACACTTATTCTCTTCAGCGAATGCCTAGTTTGTCCAAGTATAATTGTCCTATCCACCGTCGGGGAGGCTCTCCCCGAAACTTCCCCGAGTTTCTCCCGCAAACCCTGTCCTCAAGTCCTCAATACCCTGGATATGTCCCCGCAAGCGAACTAGCGTTGATATTCGTAATACTTGTTATGCATAAACTACACATAATGATTATTATAGTAAACGATACATAAAGTATGATATATTTCTCTATCCATTAAGAAAGCGGAGGATGCAAGCAGCTGTTGTTTCTTGGTGGAAACTTGATGTGCGTGCGTGCGTGCGTGTGAGAGAGAGAGAGAAAGAGAGAGAGAAAGAGAGTACGAGTAACAGAGAGATAAACAGTGCAAGGCAGAGCGCAAAACAGCAATGATATAGGGATGAAGAGAAAAAAACGTAAAAAAAATCATAATAATAATAATAAATGATAATATTGAATGGTGGAATGAATAAGAAATAAGGAATAAGAAAATAAGAAAAACATTGTACGGAAAAAATAACGAACATACCGAAAGTGTACTGTATTACAATTGCAAGAATACAAACGCAGCCCCGCATATTGCCCAGTGAGCACGTCGTTTTGTACGCTTGGGAGTTGTGAGGTCGTCTGAATAAACATTGTCTGGTGAATTATACAGAATATCTCGTCTATTATTTATGCGTTTTGATCTCTTTTTTCAAAAGTCCCCTCCCTTCTCTCTTTCCTCTTTTCTCTTTTCGAAACGAAAATTTCCAGAAAATTTTGCAGAAACAAAAAATTAGGAATCTCTTTTGGTTGCAAAAAAAAAAAAAATATAATGCGAGAAGAATGAATATTCTTATCGGTGCACACTCTCCGGGGAGAAAGGAGAAAGAGTTGGAAAATTTTTCGCCGAGAGAAGAAAAAACTTTTGTGCTTTCTAGAGTGACATTTAATTAAAGTTATTTGACAAAGTTAGTGCGTTAAAGAGGAGAATAAAATTCAAAGAACTTTACTTAAAATTTTAAGACCAACTTGTCATCGCCATTTGCATTACCATAGATTTTAAATAGTTTTCCAGATTTTATGTGAAACAAAAAAGAAACTAATATACGAATTTCTTTCACTTTTAGAACTTCTCTGTCGAGGTTAATTTTCATTTTGCGCTTGAAGAATCTTTCTCAAATGTCAATGTCGTCAAATCGTGACGAGTAAAAAATGAAAACAGTTTGGAGAAAAAACGGTAATAAAATCGGCTTCGCAAAGCACACAAGAGAGTCAAATTGTACTCTGTTATAATTGCAAGAATGCAAAGAGTTGAAAGAAATTGATTCTCTCGGAAGAGGTGCTCGATTTTCATCCTCGAGGGAACAAAGTCAATTGTCAATTAATTGATTCAGTGTCTTTTTCCTTTCTTTGGCTTTAGAGGGATTTAAAATTAGAAGTATTTTGTTGATAATTTAAACGTGTCACGTAGCTCGTTTCTTGCCCCCAAGTGTCACGAGACACATTTTTGAATAATAAATTTGGAAACATCTCACGCAGGCAACACTTTACTACTTAAGTGCGCGTTCTCTTGGAACTTTGTAGCCTTTCGTACTGTACGATATCACCCTTGAATATTGTACCACTTTAGAAACGCTGCTACTCAGAAAAAGACACTGCCATCGCATTTAATCTTTGACCTCGGAATACTCTCCTGCTAATTTTTAAACATTTTGTGCACTTCGTCTTTTAAAACAGTCCCCTCCCTTGTTCTCGACCCATTGCTCAAAGTAATTCACAGAACTGAAATTCAACGAGGAGGAATAATTTGAAGATTAATTTTGAATGTACAATCAACGCTGAAATTATAACATCGCAGCCGTGCTCTTGACTAAAATAATTTTACGCGCCATTGTCCATCCATCAAATCGTGATAAATAAATTCACAGAAACGGAAGTTTACGTTAACTCTGTTCAAAAAAGCGGAGACCACGGGAAATACACGGAGGAGAAAAAGAGGGAACCAAGTTAGAGCGATCTAACAGCGTAGCGAGAAAACAGATAGCAAATAGGGGTAGTAGGAAGGGGAGGGGGGGGGGAGAGGGGTGAATCACGAGGATTAATCGTTGCACGAGCCCTGGTTTGCATAATTGGCCGGGGTTTCCAAGCACAGGAGCGGAAGAGGAAGAGGAAGAGGAAGAGGAAGAGGAAGAGGAAGAGGAGGCGGTCAACACCGTTTCTTCGCGTTCGAGAAATCGAACGGGGCAATGCTACCAACTGGCAGCGAATTCCCATAGCGGGCCACGGCGCGTGGCACCCCGTGGGCGTCGGTTGCCACGCAACCTGTCTCACCTCTCCGTGTCCTATCGCGAACTTTCCGCTTGCTTCCTGCGCTTCTCTCCCCCCTCCGCCTCTGTCGCCCGGTCGCCCAACCCCGCCTACCCGGGGGTTGCATTATACGAGCACGAGGGTGCATCTACGAGGTATTAAGCCACGCGCACCCCCGCTCTCCGACTGCTCTGATTGCCACGGGACCGAGAGAGCCGTGGGCGTAACGAACGTCAGAACTCGTAACTACGGAATTATCCTGCTGGATCGCGCAACGTTCGGGTAGCAGCCCGTCCCGATACTCGGGGAGGGAAAAACTCGTCATTTCGGGGTCGTTTCCTGCTCCGGTCTGGCTTCAACTTTCGGTTTCTTTGTTTCGCCTCAACTTTCAAGCACTTTAGAGGTTTCTTTTCTTTTTTAGAAATTCTCGATCGGAACATTATTTATTAACTTTGGAATATAAAAATTTTGGCGAGGAGTTACGACTAGTTAGTAATGAAGAATCACTTTTATATATTTTATTTAATTCAATTTGTAATTTAAATTGTAAAAGTTTTGGCGAGGATTGGCTGCGTTTGTCGGTGTTTTTTTTCGTAAGAGGCAAGGGAAATACTCGAGCACGAGTCGTATACACGGCTATCTTGAATAATAACGTAATAACGGACAATTTTATTTTCGAAGCGTTGTACGACACGACGGTATGGACGTTTGGAAATGGAAGAGAATAGGGATGAGTGGAACGGCGAGGCAGGTTGAAAGCGACGTTTATTTGATTCTAGCTTTGGACGGAATGTTGCTGCTTGTTGCGCAATAACTCTGGTTGCTTTCGCGAGCTGAGCGAGTCTCGAAACCTCTGGTGGATTATTTGCGATCGTTTTTCTTTTCTCCCCCTGTTTTTCTTCTCATCGAACGTTCGTTAGCCAACTCCCTTTGAAAATTGAAAGGAACAATGCAACCGTGCAATCGTTTATTCAATAACCGTATTGTTGGTGTTATTGCTGAATTTAACATTGGAACTACCATCAATCTATAATTCTCGTTGAAAAAACTTTACAAACGTAAAGAACAGTGCATTTTTTAAGAGATCGATACGATTCCTCGCAAGATGTATCATTTTCTTTTTTTGTAATGTCTCCGATGAAAATTTTACGCTTCAAACTCCTCGGTAGTTTTCAACGCTTGAAAAGAGCGCTAAAGTTCAATTTGGGACACGTGGGAAGAAAAGAAAGGAGACTTTTTCCTTGTTCCTCCGAGTAAATCGATCGAATACAGAGAGAAAATACTCGATTCGGTGTATCGTGAGTCTTAATGCCCGGCGTGGAAAGGAGGAAAGATCGAGAATCGCGAGAAACGGGATAAAGCGGCACGCGAAGCTCGTTTCATACTCGGAATTCAATTATCGGCCGGGCCGATGTCGGGCATTGTCTTCTCAAAGGAGTCGTTTCCAACGGACGCAGCCGACTCGAGGCCACCCTTGACTGCCACTCTTCGGCCGTGTGTGCTGTCCCTGGGCAAACGTACTACATTCCCAGACTGGGATTTAGCCTCCAGGACGCCCTCACGGACTCGCACACCACGATTCGTCCGGTATCCAGCCCACCCTCTCCCCCCTTACAACCGCTGACTGACTGTTTTAAGCTCGATTCATACTCTTCTCGTTCGTTTCACGGAACGAACAGCTTTGCCCGTTCGACGTTGCAGCGAGAGGTTTAAGCTAGGTTTCTCGGAGGATCAATTTTATCTTTCAATTTCTTTTTTTTTTTTTTTAAGGGGAGAGGGTATTTCGGCGTTTGGTCTACCGTCTATTTCTTGTTGATTCTTTCGATCGTTTCTTTCTCAAAGGAGCGATAGAAAATGAAAACTGATCGAAAGACCGACTTGCCAATAACCCTGATCTATCTTTGGATGGAGGACGTGCTTCTTTTCTTCAGCTATTTCGATCGTAAAAATCAGAAAACAGCGAAACAGTGTCAAACGTACGTCAAAAACTATCTATATTTTAATAATATCTACCGAGACACAATGTGCACCGTCGGGCCGGACGACAGGGTCAACCTCGTTCAAACTCGTTCCTGTGGAGTCCGCTTCTGCAAACTCCTTCCAGATTGTCAAATCCGAGATTACAAGGTCGACGTGTGAGTCGGGCTTAAAAGCGGCTCTGCTCGGCTAAGAAGCGCGTTCAAGGTCCGAGCGAGGTCACAGACACATTCGAGAACGGCCGGAGCATCCCCCCTTGCACGAGAGAAACCCTCCCCCCTTATCAATACGCGAGACAACGAGGCGGCGGATGTGGAGCTCAATGAGACATTGCATCGTCCGCTCTTTCCGCTTCGAGCTCGAACCGCGCCTCCTACGGGGTCCAAGTGCCAGACACTCTGCCAGCGCGTTTCTCCCCCTTGCTTTCTTTCGTCTTTCGTCTCGCCCTCCCCTCCACCATCCCCTTTGCTGGTCCATCGTGCAGTCTCGCTGTCTTTTCCTCCTTTTCGTTTTCTTTTTCTTTTTCTTTTTCTTTTTTTTTTTTTTCCTTTTTGTTTTTTAGTCGCGGTGGAACTGAACGAAAAACAAGACGAGATTTGTTGACGCGTTCGTCGAATGCAATTTTCGCTCGTTACTTTCATTCACCCTTTTTATTTTCGTTTCTTTTTCCTTTTTTCTTCTTTCTTGCTTCTATTTTCTTTTTTTTTTACTTTCGCTTGTTTTTGCGACTCTGCTGCTCCCCGTTGTTCTCTGGGTCTTTTTTCCCCGTCGTTCCTTCGTTCCTTTCATCTTTGTTTCTATTTCCGCGCGATCGTGGGAGGGCGAACGGATGGATTTTTATTTTCACTAGACATGCCCCGTAATTGTTTCTTTCGTTTTTCTTTTTCCCTGCGTCGGTTCCTTTTCCTCTTAGTTCTCGGCTGTTTTCGTTTTAATTGCCGTGGTTGAAACGTAACGAAACTGAAACGTAAGGAAGAGAATGACAATTACGAACATTACTATCGGATAATATTTGTTTCATTCGCGTAGTTTATGTTTTTATTTGAATTTGCAGTTGAATCCTCTTGAAATATCACGTAACGTCAGGTATTAACCTTTGGCTTTTTAAAATACTTCGTGGATTTATCGTGTCGTTTTCAGAAAAAAAAAACTTGTATTACTCGACTTGACGGATTATTCTCGTTTAACCGTACGATATCGAAGTATCGAATGACATAAAAATCAGAAACGCATTTGTCACGTTCTTTTTTTTTTTCTTCTTTTCGTTTGTTTCAACGAGATGTTCTTTGAAAATCCAGTAATCTACTTGGTCGAACGGACGTCAGTGGATGACAACGTGACACTAAATATTAATCTGTGACAATTCTTGGATTACAACGAATCACTGCGAATCCGATGAATTTGAATTTCAACGCCAAGCCATTTTTGGTGTGACACGTTTTTTAAACAGATTCTTAATATCTTAATATTAATTCTTTTTCAGCTGACTTTGACATTAATCTCTACAGCCTGCCCTCTGTATTACCTGATTACCTGCCAAAAAGAAATTTTCTTCTTCCAATTTATTTGCAATCGGTTATTCAGAAACGTTTGACCGACCGAAAACAGTTAATTCCACTTTGTAAAATTCATGGCTCATCTCGTGCCATTTACCTTTCGCAAGGAAGGAGGAAGGAACTTGTCACACCTTTTGTAATTGATATCAGATCTTGTGGAATTTGTTTCGTTTAAAAATTTACTTCCAGTTAATCCGTTTAAAGAATCAAAATTAACAAAAGTTGGACGACCAACTGTGAATAGGATATGTTTGGAAGGTCCGGCAACAATACCGGCGCAAAATTGAAACGAGTTTAGCACAGGGTTGAAGAAAAGGGCGACAGAAAGAATTCTCGAGCAGACGTTGCCAAACGGGAAAAAATCGCCAAGGACATTCATTTACATGACTAGGGGACGCTGAGAACTACGAATTACGTATTAGAATATAAGCACAAGTAAAATATCCCATCCCATTTTTACCAAGATTTTCATCTATTCTATTTATCCAGTTTGTATCTAATTTCACTCGAATTTCGTACGAAATCTCGATTTTTTTAATGAATTAGCCTAAAATAGCCTAAGAAATTACGAACGCGATTAATTTAACGAGAAACCAAAGAAAATAACGCAACTATGTAATCCCTTAATTCGTAATATCTCTTCTTTTAAGATTAAAATCGCTTCGAGGAAAGTGCACACGTACAAATGTACAATTAACTTTGAGACACAGTGAAACACGTTACTCGGTAACAACACGTAAGTATATACACAGTTCGAAGTAAACTCAACAGCATGACTGTTCACGTTTTAACATTGAAAAATCGAACAATGAGTGCCGTGTATACGACTTGTGAGGAATAAAAGCGATAATTGCTGCCACTTAGGAGATTGCAAAGAAATTCGTTAGAAAAGGAGTTAATAACACGTTCGATGAATCGGATCAGAATAGGATCTTTTATCTTCATTCACGTACGCGAAGGCCGATAGGAAATCGAGATTATACGTATTCGTGTATGAGCAAATAGGCTTGATACGGTCTACGAGGCTCGAGGTAAGACTCCTTTCATTAAAATTTGTACGAAATCGGTTTTCGATTGTTCTTAAAACCTCCTTTAGATTTTACAAGATGTTACGTAAAATCGTGCAGCAGACAAAAAGATGCTGCGTCGTTTTTTCAAAGCGGATTTCAATATAATTTTGCAACGTTTCTGTACGAATTGCGGTGCGATGAAATTCCGAAATTTCCGAATGTACAACTTGTAGGATCCCCTTTAAACGCCCGAAACAATTTCGTTTCGCGATTGAAGACGATTTTCTTGGTTGTTGCTCTAACACGATCCGACAAACAGGTGTCAGGGGACTCGTTCAATTTCCCTCGTCATTTTCATATATGAGTTTCTGCCTGTTGTACACGACTACATTTTAGAAAATCCGAAGCTCTCGGTATAACGTGCACGTTATACTTTTCAATAAAAATACTTCATTCGCAAAGACTCGAGTATCGTTATAAAATATAAATATTGCTTATAGTTGTTACAATATTACAATATTAGTAATAATGTTCCTTATAAGTATATTAATATTAACTTAAGCGTCATTTATAATAAAACAACGGAATTATTTCGCAAGAACGAAATATCATTGCCAAAAATCGATTCGGAAGCCGGTACGTCAGCTCCAGATGCTGAAAGAGCCAATTTCGATCAGCGAAATTGGACTCGCGAAATTTCAACTCTCCAGCTATTTCCTCGCTGTGTGTGTGTGTGTGTGTTTCTCCTTGGCTTGCGCACTTCCCACGCACTCGAACAGCTTTTTTTTCTCGGGGACGTTCGAATTCGACGAGATTACCGAAAAGGCTTACCATCGCTCACAGCTCCTCCTTCCTTTTCTCGCACGCTTCTTTCTTTCGTTTTTTATTCGCGAGCCTCATTAGGTCGAATCAGTGGTGATCGAAG
The DNA here is from genome assembly GCA_032399605.1 of Melipona beecheii. Lineage (NCBI taxonomy): Eukaryota > Metazoa > Arthropoda > Insecta > Hymenoptera > Apidae > Melipona > Melipona beecheii. Next base: position 607,896 of record JAUCMO010000291.1, read on the forward strand.
GGTGTCGGAGAGATCGACGCTCCCCTTTATTAGACCCGTGGCGTTCTTCCGGGTTAACGTTCCCTCGTCCTCCGGGACGCCTCCCTCCCGCTGAAGCTCGTGCACGGGCCTCCACGTGGCAAGGTCACGACCCCCGCGAGAAAGCAACCTCGCCCGGATCTTTTCTGTCCCTCGTCGAAGGGAGGATTTACGAGCGCACGACGAGGCACGCGCGCACACACTACCCTGATAACGCCGTTCACGCGTTACTACGATGTTACTACGCCAGCCCTCGTCACGACGAATGAAAAAACGATTGCGTTGCTTCATCGATGATGACTCCGTTTCCTTCGCGTCCCCTTTCTGCTTTCTGTTTCTCTGCTTCTTGCGCGCTTTGCTTTCGTTGTAACTGCAGATTTTCAACTTGAATAATTTTCAACTCTGACGTTACCTTTAATTTGACGAAGATGCGAATGATTTTAGTTGATGACATCGAACACCGAGAACTAATAATAATTTAGGTTTGTGGTATCTACTTAGTTTTGGAAATCTTTATTTTCGTCTACGTTAGTAATCCTCTCTATCAGAGAGAACATGATAAATCAAATACCTGAAATTTTAGCAATCTAATATAAATTCCAGCAAGCATCTACGAGCCAACGATTATTTACATTTATATCGTTATTCGAGGATCAATGATTTACCTCGTCGTGATCGAGGAATTTGTTATACTTAAGATTGAAAATTACCTTTGGCTCACTGGGAATGCAAATAATTTTATCAACTTTCAAATACGTACGTTCGGTCATAATTAATTTATAGATGTCTGTGCAAAATTATATTTTTATTTAGTTCATAATGAACAAAATTGAAGAAGCAATACAAAACATAAACAGAGCTGAATATTACAAGGGCCACTTTTATTTAAATATTTTTGCATTCTTTTGCGCATGAAGAATTCTCAGAGTTTAGTTATAATCTTAAGAAACAAGAGGAATTTATTCTCGAAGTGGGACGATATCAAGCGAAAATGAACACGGAAGTCTGTCAATGATATTTCATCCCCTCTGGAAGAAGTGGATGTGATGAAAAAATATGGGGAAAACGGATGGCGAAGAGCGATACTATTGAAACGGAATAGGGAGGGTGGAATCAAGGGCAGAAAGTGTTTCTGGGGTGGAGAGCAAGATATTCTGGTAGCTGTTGCATCGAATAAACCTCCACGATCGCTCTTTAATCAAAAATATGAATTACACGCGCAGACCATGTCGATGGATGATTAATCGAATAACGAATACAATAAAAAATTATGCAACTATAGAGATTCACTAAATTGTAATGCTAAAGTATATTCACACAGAAATCGTCTTTGCTATTTAGCATTAATTTTTACTGAATATATCTTACATTCCAGATCTCTAACAGATATTTTTCATCCTAATTTCCAATATTAACGTTTACAGTTCTACATTTTACATCCCACATATTTTACACTTTGTTCCCCTGACACTACCAAGTTTCCTAAATCAATTCCCCAGACTTTGTGTTTCTGAGACAAACACTACCAATTTTCTACGAATGAAATTTTTTACGCTAAAATGAAGTTACATAAAAACTTATTCTGGAAATTTGCTCACAAAATGAATTTCGTATATACTAGAAATAATTTGCGGGCATCTACGAAGTTTATTATCCCACAAAATGAATTTCATTGCCGGCAAAATTCCCACGAGGATATTTCGAACGAATCGAAGATTCTTCCAAGGACAGAGCGAAAGTCGAAAAATTCTCGTTTCTTCGTCGTTTGTTATCATTATTATCGATTAAAAGTGATTTTAATCGGGCCTCTTCAAGCGCAACGCTGATGCAACGAAAATTAGCGATTGGTTGATTTGGGTCACGTGATTCGTGAGGGGACGTGGGGTAGACACCTCAAGTAAGACTGAGCGATCGCGCCTGTAATTTGTTTTCTATCGATTCAAATGTTCGCGTATCGATAAAATTTTATGGCAAAAAAGTCATCTTCATTTCTTAGTCGGAACAGTTTCTTCTGAGCCTTTCGGCGAGACGAATCGTACTGGAATATAAGTCGTCTCTACGTGGCGCGATAAGACGCAGCTTCCGCGTTCTCTCGCCGATTAACGACACCTGCCTTCCGTCATTTCCCCGAGAAACCATAGGGGAGACGCTAACTTTTCTCCTCCTCTTTCTCTCTTTTTTTCTCTCTCTGATCCGAGATAATAAATTCAGGCTGTCCAAGTTACCGTCGACACAGATCGTTTATCATCCGTTGCTGCGCAGGATCAGCCGGCTGAAATAAATCTCCTTGTCGCGTTACGGATTTCTTCCATCACCCTACACTTGCCCGATGCAATTGCTGAAAAATGGATTTCGCAAATGGACGGGACCCGAAGTCAATGGGGGATGAAAACGGGATCAATGTTGCGTACGTATCCTCTCAGTGTTCGCCCTACTGTGATTTCTCTTTTGCGGTGAATATCTCGTAAGACTCGACAACTCTTTAGCGTTATTTTCTCAAGTTGTTGGTAGTATTGTTACCGTATGAATTATTCATCGCGTCGATGTGTCAAGGAAAGCATCACCGACCACGAAGTTTTTTAATTCAACCAATCGATTCAATCATACGTTTAATTACAATTTATTTTACAACAAGTGATAGTTTTAATTAACTAGATTTGTAATATCTTGGCATTAAACGATTGGTTCTTCTTCTAAATAGTTATAATCTATAAAGAAACTTGTCTCTCCAGATATCTAAATAATAAATATGTAGAAATATTCGATCGTGTGAAAGTCAAAGTTCGGGATAAAACTCGCGAAATTCGTTCAGGGGCAATGTGTTAACGTTATCGACGCATTGCTCGCGAGTCGCAGCTACAGGTTGTAACGTCACGATCTAATTCCTCTCGTACGAGAAAAATTAATGCTTTTTACGTAACCCGCGCAACATAATCACGACGTAACACGGGACAATTAACCGTTTGTGCACAACTGCGATTGCACGAGCTTTTTCAAAAGGCGCCGACAAAAAATTCTTCTCTCCGTTTTTCCTTTTTCCCTCGTTTATAGTTGTCAACGTGCGAGCGAACGCGCAATCGCTTTGCCAGCGCATAACGATGTTTGACTCGTGTGTACTTCTGCGCGAGTTACAATATTTTACAACCTTCAATTATGCAAATTCTCGCTGTAACGCGTTAATCGAACCGCTCGAAGCTCGAGAGACAGAGGAACGAGGCAGAAAAAGGAAATGCAAAGCGCTCGATCGAGCGGTGAATTCAATTTCTTTTTAATTCCACGATTACTCGGGCGAACCTTCGCGAGGAAATAAAGGGGAAATGAAACATTCCTCGCTCTCGGTCTCGTTGTCTTGCTTGCATTTCGAAGAAAATTTGTTCACGAGACTGTAACTCGATGGTGGTTACTACATCCATTGATATTGATCTTGTTGAAGATCATACTGGAGATCGGAAGAGTTGTTACGTAAAGTCGGTAATTTAAACTAAAGTATATGATTAAGTATATCTTATTTGTATTAAGAATAATACGAATAAGAAAGAAACTGTCGGAAAATCGGTATAAAAAAAGAACATTCATAAATTACCGAAACGTTTAAATAGATCATGTTTGAGATCTAGAATCGATGTTAATGATGGCAGTTAATACAAGTAGTTTATTTTAACTTAAATTAGAGAAACTTAATGCTAATCGTACTGTATTCGAACGATAAAGTTAAAAGTTCATGGAAAGTTGATCAGGACTCGATTGTAAACAGGACTCGATGTAACCGTGTTTGCCAAAACACGCGGTACATCGAGTCCTGTTTGCAATCAAGAACGTCGACAAAAAGCTTCGTTCGTTCCTTTTGCTTTGCCGCCACGATTGCTTCGCTGCAACGAGTTTCACGAAACGAGGGAATTCTTTATTATTTTTCGGTCTCGAGGGAGAGAACGAGAAATTCTCGTCTGGCGAAATTACCCCTTGCACAGGGATCACCCACAATTTCAATTTTCGCCAAAATACACAGCGGCTCGAAAATATGTCCGATCAAAGACCACGCGTTTTCACTTGATCGTCTCGCGTTGCAGTGACTCCCATTAATATATTGAAGCCATTGTACTTTCTAAACCAAAATTGCTCAATAATAAACTTGGGCTCGTTTTAAAGCTTGAACTGCTTCGTTCATTTTATTCTAGAACGTTTCATTTCTGAAAAGAAAATCCTCGCTTTTCCATTCGTTGCACGATGTAAAAATCAAACTCAAGATATCACTGTCGAGATATGCTTCGAAATGAGATCAAACGGATCGATGTGTCTTTCTTTGCAAAGACAATTCGTCGCCCAAACAAGACACGCGCGATTAGCATTTTTAATTCTTTATTGGAAAGTCGGAGGAGTTAAGAAGTTACGTTCAAAGGACGTGGCGTATTATCGTTTTGTGAGAATTTATCGGGGACACGCCGCGATCGACAAGGACAATGAGGGGGCAAGGCGTTCGGAATCGTTTCAATTCAACTGACCGATCTAGACCGAGCAGATAGAATGTTGAGGTAAGCCGGAATGGAATATCGCGATCAGGGTTACAGTAAAAGTGTGCCGGTAGAGTCTAGAAGCGTTGAGGTCGTCTCGAGACCCAAGGGTGTGAAGCTCGAACGACGAGGCCTTCGCCGATCGTGGCGTAGATCGCAGACTTTATAGACGCTCCAATCGCTTCGATTAAAGTTGTCGATGATCTACGCGACGTGTAATTGCTCGCGAGAGGCGACACGAACTTTTATTACGTATGTGTGTAACGTTACCACGTTTCTGAGGGAAGTTAGCAGCGCGAGCGACGAAACAGATATTCGAGGGAAGAGGTATTGTGGGAGTTTGGAAGGTTTAATAGGAGATTGCAAAGAGACAAAGAGAGAGCGGAATAGTAGGATCAAGAGGAAAGGAACGGAGGAAGAAATAAAGCGATAAAACTAAATGGAAAATAATAGACAAAAGTATAATAGAATGGAATGGGAAAATACGAAGAGAGAGGATAACTCCAAAAAGCAGAATGCCGAAGTATTCGTGATTTTGCAACGAATAAAAATAAGCTACAATAATTCTTCAAAGTGGAGTGTACGGAGTACAAATAATAACAACGAATAAATCCTTGATAAATACAGAAACAGAAATGGGATAGGAAAATAAGAACAGGTTGTAACAATTCGAAGTGTAGCGACTGAAGGGAGAGGATGCTGAAGTAAGAAGCAACGGTAACGAATAAGAATGGGTTGCAATAATTCAAAGTGAAGTGAGCCAAGAGAGAGGATGTGAAATTCACAGGGCACGAAGCTACGCCGTTTCCGGGCGGATTCAATTTGTCCCCGTTTCCCATGCGCCGGTAAAGGAGAAAAATAAACGCCATATGTTCGCGATATCGCGGCGAAATGATGCACGTGTAACGCGATCGAACGACGGGGACAAATTTCTGCCGGGGAGAAAAAGTTTCGAGCTTGTCGCGGTTCAATTTCACCGGACTCGAGTACGATTCCGGCTTTGCACGCCGGGGAATTCACCTTCCCGTTTCCCCCGGAGAATTCCCCGGGGCGGACGGGAGGAGGAAAAGGGAAGAGATCTCTGGTAAACGTTCTCGACGTAGGAACTGCGCCAGAATGAAAATTGCATCGACTAGATCCTATCTATTCGTCAGCGATCTTCAAAGCTGTAGCAGAGGGTAATAAAAGTTTCGGAATTTTAAAGATATTTGCACAAACTCTCTCCAGTTATTGAACTCGGATTGTAGTACGATTGGAAATTTTTGTAAAACGAAACTTGCATTACCATTACTGTCGCGACATTTACACACTGACAACTTAGTTCCAAGTATAATAATAAAATCCATGTTATTTAAAAGTTTTACGTGGACACAAGAATTTGAGAATTCTCGTATCACAGAATTATCAATGAGTTTCTTCCAAAAATTTCCAAATGATTACCAGAATTTTCTATAAAATTTAATATACATATATATATATAATTAATATATGTATTAATATACGTAAAATTTTACATATTTGTCACAAATTGTAATTACATGTACATTTGTAAAATCCGTAACAATTTAAAATTGGACTGAATTTTTCTATCGTCAGATTTATTTCGAAAAAGTTCGATTTCACTTTCAATTTACATTTGTCTCGATTTCCTCTCTACGTTAATCTAACGGAAACTCCCAACGCCAAGCTAAAGTTATTACAAATTCTAATTCGCATTTTCATTCGTCGCCGCGGCGTCACAGCCTGTCGGTCACGGGGGAAGGGAGATCAGTCTAGAGCAAAGAAAAGTCAACGACGATCAAGGACAAAACGACGATAAGGCGATCGGGCATTATCGCGAAACATTATCGGCTCCGACTTCGATCGATTTCACGGTTGGCGATTCGAAACGACACATGGCGAAACGTCGTTTTCCCGCGTCGTTTTGCGCGCGTGCAATACGACTTTATCGTTCGTCGAATCCGTTATCTGAGTTCAACAGCGTGCGGATTCTATTCTCGTAGCACGATTACGTGGAAAACGCTGATTCGTAAATTTCTAATTACTCCGCAAATAGAATTTTGTGGAAACATGGTTGTTGCTTCGAAGTGGATGACGATTAAATGGATATTCGTTACAAAATAGACCACGTTTCTTTGATGATTTTTCTATATTTTTTCGTATTTTCAGAATGACTAGATATTATACGTGAAAATTAAAATAATAGGAAATAGTGTAATACATAAGTGTAAAATTATCGACGGTTTAACATTGCACGTAACTTTGTAAAAAATAATCGTACAGCCATCAGCTCGATCTCATTTTAAAGTGTGACGCTTCTGATTTTTCTCTTGAAAATTGTAGAAATACAAACGCGATAGTAAAAAAATATTAAAAAATTCTTTTCCACAATAGTCTTGAAGATTGAGATTTTTTTCTCTTTGCAACGATCGCTCAAAACTCGCTGTACTACTGATTCTATCTCTTTTCTTTTTTCCCTTTCGTCATTTTATCGGCTCGGACGAGGTGTTGGAATTTCTTGAAAAAAATCGCGAAAGAAAGTTTCGCAAAAGCGTGACATTCTTCTTTCTCTTCCCTCCTTTCGTGTACATGTGTACAGCTCTAAGAGAACAGATACTAAGCTTCATCGAACGGAAAGTGAGAGGAGAGACTTGCTTGACATTGCTCACTGCTGATAATGAGTTGCTCTTTGTCGGCTCAAGGCCTGTCCTTTCCTCTCATCGTGGTTCTCTTCAATCTCTCAACCAATTGCTAAACAATATTTGCGTTGGGAAGTCGCAAACTCGGCCCTTTAAAGTGTCGCACGCGTCTATATTTCAAAAATCAAAATTTTCACGTAGATTTAAAATTGAGGGAAAGAGTACACGATCGATCGTGACTAGATTTAGGAAAAGTTTATTTTCATTCTATTTCTAAATAATTTTTTATTTCATTTTATCAAGTTAAATCTATTATTTATTACTTCAGATACGTCAAGTAGTGATTTTAGTATATATTTTTGTAAACTCTGTTTCTTTTAACATCGTTAAATTTTTACAAATGCGTAAAAAGATCTTGCAATTTTCATAATTCATAAATCAACGAAATTTTAGTCGGTTAACAGAAATATGCGTAATATTCGTGACATCAGCAGCCGTTCCTTTTCCCTTTCTTCGCCCATTGAAATTTTACGAGCCATAAAGTTACGACTTTATTGAGCAGTAAAGTGATGAAGCTACTTTTCACGTGTCACGTCGTATCAGATCGATGGAAGACCGACGCCGTTTTTATAATCTCATCCCTCTTCACAAGAGAGTTGACTCTTCGTCTGATTGTGTGTCATTGAAAAATCGATCGATCAATGTATACTTGGATTTCGAAAGAGAATTTTTTTTAAAAAGATGCAATTCTACGAATGAACTTCTCGCACGCAAATATTTAATTTCCATCTTTTTCGCAGAGTCCAAAATTTATCGATTAATTTTCATCTTTTTCGTACAAGATTTATCGTTGGTTTTAGATTTTTAGTTGGTTCTGCATTCATATTCATTCATACATAATGGATTTCATAAACGTTGATATATTTATTGTAGAGTGAAGAGTGTATGAATAGAAACATTCTGTTTTTTAATTTAATCGCTATTTATTCGTAAATGTCAATTCAGAGTGAATTGAATACCTATTATGATCCTTTTGATTAGAGAAATAACAGTAAAGAAAATATTGAACGAATTCTTTCAATGACGAATTAATTAATTGCGTTAATTCCGGTGATCAAAGATTTCCAATACATATTACTAGCTATAAAATGAAACATAATAGTAATAATAGCAATAAATGCTCGAAGAATGCGCATCATTTTAAATAAAAGTATGTCTCTTAAATTGTTTTCCAATTAAATTACGTCGAGTGGCTATTTATGTCTAATCATTTTTATGATTAAAATAGATACAAAGTATATATTTATATCTATGTATCTTTGCGAACAAATATTTATACAATTTTACATTTATATCATTTATTGGACATAGGTACGTTCGATATGTGTATACATATATATATATATATATATATATCTTCGTGTTTTTTCTTTTTTTTTAATTAAATTTAAAGGTGCGGAGAGTTTGCCACGAGATAGATATCTCCGATAAGGGAAATGTCGCTTTGCCTGAGATGAGGTCAAGAGAAACGATTCGATCCCGCGAGAGGAGAACGTACAACGCGAGGCACACGCAGTAAAAATACACACGTTGGAACAAATATTGAAATGCTGAATGACCAGTGACCGTTTCTTCAATGAATCATTAAACTCGCAGATATAACGTAGCTTTATCAACTGCATTTCCGGAGGATATTATTCACCGGTGTGTTTCCCGCTTCGAAGTTTAGCTCTGCAGTTGGTTTGAGATTCGCTCGATCGCAAACATTGTTCCAGTGTCTTACGACTCAGAATCAAACAGCAATATTTACAATTTACCATTTGTACTACGCGATGAAAGATTGACTTTTCTTCTACAATTGAATTTAATTGAAATGAAATTAAAGATGTATCGTTACAGTGAAAGGTTAATTTTGATCTAGAAGTAGTAGTGCGTTGAAAATTGAATTTCTCCGTTATTTTTGGAGACACGGAAAGACTTTATTGGGAAAGTCGTTCGGTATAAAGAAGGCCGTAATGTGGCAGTAATAATTTTCCTGTAGGTACAAGGTCACCTTCAATTTTCTAAATGGAGTCGCATATCTTTCCAGTTCATGCACTTTCGAAAATAAAACAGAGAAATTCGAATGCTAATTTTCGCTAGACCTTATTCTGCGCAGAATGATTTTAATGTTCTTCTGTAATAAACACTATTAAAATTGTACGTGTTGAATTGAAACGCTCAACGTATAAATTTTCACTTCTCTAATGAGTAATATTAAAATCGTATATAGAATTAAATATGTAAAACTCTATACTCGTCGCTTAGTAATTGTACCCATTACCGATTTCATTTCACCAAAGGTTGCGCTTTAGTTATCGCTTTGTTAACAATGAAAGAATAATTAGAATTGCATGAGCGTCCGCCGGTAAATTGTTCATGTTTAAACACTTTTCAGTGAAAACAAATTCGCTCATTTGATGACGGGCATGATAACGAATCACGTTATTCCGTCTAGCTAGCAGTTGAATTCAACGAACTGGAGAGAAAAATGCGAAAAATCTCAGTGCGTACAGAGCGAAACGAAACTTTCCACCAAGAGTGGCTCGGTCTGTCCCGTGTTTTTATCCTGCGGAGCTACATGCTTGTCCACCGTGTGAATCGCGATAAGGGTTATCGTTTGGCCTAGCAGATCAAATATTTAGCCGCAGAGAGAACGCAGGCTGACGAGAGTGGTCCGCGTATAACTGGAGGATCGGCTACGAACGAGGTCATCCTATCGGCGGATTATCGGTCGATCGATTTCCAACGCACTGGTATCGCCTGCGTTCCTCTTTCTCCGCTCGCGTTTCCATTTCGCCGTTTAGTATGTCGCCAAGTATGTATAATATTTCTCTCGTTCCACGAGTTGCCGGGTTTTCGCAGTGAAATCCGAAGCCTCTCCGAATTGAGATTCGTTCGTTTTATTATTTAAATATTTTTTTCCTTTTTTTTTTTGATCGATGGTCATACCAATCACCGTAATTGCGAATACAACACTGGAACGTGTCGATATGTACAATGGGTCTCGGGTCTTTTTTTTTAAATTCATATTTTCGTCAAAATAAATTATTGGTCTCTGTTCAGGCAGATACGTAATTGCACGATCATCGTTCAAACTATGGAACATTTTCACACCGGTGTTAGAGACCGGTAGTTCCAGTGATAATGTAACACGCGTAATTATTATCAAAACCTTTCTCGCTCGAAATCATAGTTGAATCATCTGTGGAGTTTTGCGAGTTTCTACGAAAAGATTTAAAAGAATTAAATGGAATTTACATTAACGGGAATTTTACTTTGGTCAAGAGCTTTTGGCATCATACTGTAAATACGTTAAATACATGTAAGATTGTTATCTAATTTCGTAATAACACGAATTGTCAGAAAATTATCAGAGATGAAATGTTTAAAGAGGAGTTAATAAAAATAAAAATTAAGAAACTGCATCCGGATAAAGCTTCCTAGACGACAACAATAAATGGGAAAGCGCGAGAGTGAGATGGCAGCGCGGCACGAAAGAAAGCGCCATTAAAGCGCGTGCAATCAGGTTAAAAAGGTCGTCGACCGCGGCGCTGCGAGGAAAAGAAATGGAAAGGAAAATCGCTACTTTCCACGATTAACAATCTGCTCTTCAGTTTGCTTTTTCTATGAAATTACACAACGGATGGACACTCAATGTTGTCGACTACACAACAGATGATGCTCTCCAATTTAAACTACAAAGGAATTAGAAATTCCTTCGTTGAAATTCTTCCTTACCGATATAATTAAATTAATCAATCGGTATTAATATTAATTAATAAATACTAGCTTTAACGATAACGATAATTTTTTTATTTAACTACGCAAAGATCTATATAATATAGTTTGAAATATAATATAATATTTAATAATCGTTCAACAATTAATATAACAAGTTTGAAAAATTATGATGAGAAGGTCAATTTTTGTGGCATTGATGCAACCAATTTGTTTCTGGAATCTTTCAAATTCGGGAAACTAAATTTAATTATATTTTATATCATATTTTATTTACATTGTATTTTCGACAATTTAAAATTTATTACCCAGTTTATAAATTTGGAAGTGACGTTCGATTCTATATAAATAACTGTAGATTGAAAATAGACCTTTGATGAAGAATCACTTTTTGCACAAATATAAAATTTCTGAAGGAGTGGATTCAAACGACGTGCGATTCAAACGAATGGTTACAGAACATTTTCAGGCGCAAAATTGCGAATTAATTATCTGGTGGTGCGCAAAACCCAGATTTTTCCATCCAGGTTCTACTTTTCAATCGTACACTCGAAAATAAAAATAAGAATCCACGGTCTAATGACAAATTTCCCAGATGAGCTTGATTAATCTGAAAGACGCGTAATAATCTACGTAAAACCGTCCTCTTAATGCAAGAAATATTTCGCCGGTGAGTCATCGAGGCGTTGATTGCCCATTCGATAAGAATTCAAAATCATCGAAAGCACACGAAACTACGATGCTAGCCGCCTGTTTCCCTGATAGAACGTCATCGATCGAGCAGCTTGTTATCGTCGAGCGACGCGTCCACGAGGGTGAAAGCAATAAAAACAGAAAAAGAGAGGTGGAAAAAAGAGTGAAAACTGGTGGGCGTGCTCGTTCATTCCGTTCCACGTGGACGGCGCGTGTTTTCGAAAGTTTCTGGCACACAGGTCGCGAAAATCCCGACCCGCAGACGTGACCCGTGACAAAAATTTTTATCCCGCGTCGCCCGTTCTTTCGTTACCCGTTTCCAACTTCCTCAATTATTCGTCGCCAAACCAATTGGGGCGTTTTACTTATATCGATAAACGAGCATTATTTTCCTCGATATTTAATTCTTCTCTTTAATTCGATTTTTTCTTCCTTTTTACGACACGCGTTTCGTAATGTTTGATGTTTGAACGAGGTCAGATGTTCGAGCTGAATTATCGGGTATACAAACAGAGCAACCAAGCTAGGTTTACCGGGTGTAAATTTATTACTACTTTAGTTGTAGATTGTGTCGACATAGGTGAATTCTGGTATATTTTATGATGACGAATCGTTACATTTGGGACACATTTACTTATAATATCGAGTACTACTGTTACAGATAAACTATTTCCATTTCCAATTCTAATTCTAAAACGTATATCGGATTAATTATTACTATTAATAATTATTATATAATATAGTACAGTAATATTATATCGTAACATGACAATACTATAATTTTTAACAAAACTAACCCATTACGCACTCAAAGTTCCTCACATGACCCCATTCATACATAACCTGAGTATCGTGCTATTCGCGCTACTTCTTTTCTTCGTTTAAAACGAGAAGAAGATGCAGGTCGAAAATACATGGGGAAAAATTTCAAGAAGACAAAAACGAAAAAAAAAAAAGGAATTTGAGAAAACGAGTCGGAGGACCGGAAGAGACGTGGCCCGTTCGGAAGAGCGACAGTGTTCCCAGTGCCGGGCGTCTCGTTTCGGACACGGTGGCTGCACCTTGACGGCAAAGAGTCGATTACTCACGATCCCGTTAAAACCCGTTGATATCAGCATCGGAGTGGCGGCCCCAGCTAGTCTCTGAATCAGCGACCCACTTACCTCGAACCACCTCTTTGCGTAAGAATTTCTCACGTTTCCCTACGCTGTACCTACTACCCGCTGAAGTTTCGCGTGTCATTACGGGTAAACGCCTTCTTCCTCTCCGCCTGCTGTTGTTGCTCTTTCCGTCATCCACCGCACGATCCACGCCCGTCCCCGCTGACCGCAGAGAGACAGGTCGTCGACCTTTCCGGGCTCTTCCCGTTCGTTTGCCGCGCCGAGGAATTCTCTTCCTTCTTCTCTGAAATATTTCAGAGCCTCACTGGCCTCGGTGTCTTTCCGGGAGGAAAGTCTCTTATCACGGGGAGTAGTTACGAACGTGTTTCGCAAGAGTTACGCAAGCGTGGTAATTAAAAGAGGAGAGGTCAAGGGATTTGGACTTGACTGCGGAAATCGAAATGTTTCGTTTGTTGTTGTGGAACATTATTGGCTGTGAAACAGAGAAATAATTATGGCAGTGAAATAATTTCAGTATTAGTTAGGATTTATTATTATCGTGCGAGTTGAAATTTCATTTGTAACGTTATTGTTTAGAATGACGTGAGGAAGAACGACTGATCATAACGACAATAAACAATAAAGAGCTAGTTCCTGCGATCACGTTATTGCATAGAAGACTGCATGTATTACAGATTCCAGATAACTATAGTAATTACTAAAATTTAGAATACCTAATTTTGTACTTTACATTCCCCGCGAGAATAAAGTGAAATCAAATTCAAAATTCGAACCTCGTATTATCGATCAAAATATCGATCAAGACATAAAAATAAAACTCGTCCAAAGTTTCAAGTCATTTCATACGTCGTAAAATAATTCAAACCTGTCTTTTTAACGTATTATTTTCATTGAACGTCGTCGTTCTGTAATGGTTGCCTTGTTTGTCACCGGCCGTGGTTTTTCCGTTTAAATCCCTCCCTAAACGACGAGGAGAAAAATGAAAAACAGAGCGGCAGGAGAAATGGTTATCGATCGACGGAAACGAGAGTTGTTCGACCGCGAAGAGCCACCGCTTTCCAGACAATCGGAGTCACCTTTGCCAGGTCGTCGAACCGGAGGGATTTCCTCCGCGCCTCGGTGACGAGGTGACCATACGGTATTTCCTTCTGCTCGGCCAGCGGCGCGGGAGTGCATGCGGTCGGGCATGAGCTCATTGTCAGAAACGAGAGGAGAAAAAGAAGCAGACGACGACGACGAGGAAGAAGAAGAAGAAGAAGAAGAAGAAGAGGAGGAGGAGGAGGAGGAGGAGGAGAAGAATCAACCGTACAAAAGGAAGAGAGAAACGTCGAACTTCTAACAGGAGAGAGAGAGAGAGAGAGAAAGGGGGAGAAGAACGAAGGAGGAGAAGGAAGGTTCTCGATTGGAAAGAGGAAGGAGGCAGGTGGAGGAAGAGAGAATAACTGTACTATCTATCCCTGGGGCCTGGCAGAGCTCTTTTCAGGGTTCACGAACCCCGGTTGACCGGGCCGAATTCGAAGGTCGTTGCTCCAGTTTCGTTCTCGAACGGACGGCGACCCCGGGGATTCCAGAAATGACATAATTATCGCGTCGTCATCGCCGAGGTTACGTCGGCATTTATCGCCGCGTGGATTCGACCGCCGCTTTTAGAAACCATCGATCGGATTTATTTCCGGTTCTTCTATTTCCACGGCGCGAGACCAACGTGTCTGATAGGGAACGGCGGTTCGTTGAACTCCTCGTGGAAGCTTCTGGGATCTTTTTGGGATCGTATCATCGGTGCAGAAAGTTTAGAGACGTTGACTTTCTTTCTCGGACTATCCTTTGGTTTGGGTTAAACTAGAGCGATGCCATGCAATTTCTTTTATATTTTCTGTTGCGTTATATTATTGCATTTCGTTTGACCGACGTGGTCAACGTTTGATATCTTTATTGTACGTGGATCGATATTGACTAGTTATTAATCGATCGTTTATCAAACGAAAACAGAGTTAAGTGAAGATTAACTGAAGATAAAAATTGGAGATCAAAGTTGGATTATGTTTGAATTAATGTACATCCATTACGAGATTAAAGTTGGATATATTATTAGATGTGTGTGATAACTCGCGATCTTTTCGATTCGAAAGTTCTGGAACAAGTGCTGAGCGGTCAAAGACCAGAAAGTTTGTCACCCTTCGCATTTCGCAGTCAGATCCTCTTTTTGTTACAACATTTTACTAAATATTTCGCTGAGATTCCCCAAGTTTATTGGGGAAACCCGAAACCCGAAATCCGGTTCGATCATAAATCATGCAAAGCTAAATAGCGACGGGCTATCTGCCTTCGAAATCGACTCGTTGCCAACGTGTGCAATGAATAAATTTACTGAACTTTGGATATCAGGCGAAAATATCTTGTGCGATTGAATTTCCATCGTAAGTTTAATAAAATAGTTCAAAGTTCAATAAAATTTTCTTTCATTATATACAAAAGAGGCTTCGATTTTCAAATCCATTGTTTAGATTTAAAAAAATTTTTCAATGCTTTCACATACAAGCCTTTGACAATTTGTAGCATTTTCGAGAAAAGAACTAATATTTTTACTTATCCATTTTACAAGGTGAAATGAACGATGCATTTTGAATGCTTCAAATGCTACAAGCTTTAAAAGGTTTATCGTTTGACGAAATTATAACAGTCTAAATAGTGTTATAAATGTTATAAATGTAATAAACTAGTTCATAAATGTCACAAAACCATTATAAATATTGTAACACTATTTTCATATAGTTTAAGTATCAAAGTGTTGCGAAACATTTAGTTAAAAATATTAGATGAATGTCTCTGCATTTCGACGAACAGTACTCGACATTTTCATTAATTGCAAAATTATAATGCAAATATAATCACCAGGTAGGAAGCGAAATATCGGAAGCGTTAAACAATATCAAAACATTATCATCGTGGTTACGTGACAATGGAGATTACAAGTTCGCGCATCGGGAGTTCAGTGAACCGCATCTGGGTCAGATTTTATCACGAATAACGAAACTAGGAGAGAGTACGATATCGTGAATTTTCGACTATCATTTTTCATTGCTATTTCCCTCGTAGTTTCGCGTGTATCCAGCGTCCGTTAGAGCTTACTGTTAGATGAAGGACAATGACTACTCGCGGTCATCGAGAGAGAGAGAGAGAAATGTGTCGTCTCCAAGAGCGACGATCTCTGTGCGACGCGCTTTGTTCGCGAATCGTTCGTGACTCGGGTTGTAATGATAGCAATTGACCAGTTGAAATGTGTGATTAATGATACCTACAAGTATCAGAAAAAAAGTGGGAAGCAAATTTATATGGTGACAAAGATCCAGTTTATTAGAAAAAATTATTAGATATCAATTGTCTAGCTAATATTTCATTCAGATTATTATTATAGTTTATGATAAAGAAGAATGTCACAGATTCGCCAAATTTGGTTAATCAATATTGTCCTCCGATGATATTGATTTATCGTTGAATGTTCCAAATCAGTCAAACTTTTCAAGAATTCAGAATATTCAAAATCTGCGTATCCCAATATTCCATCGTAATATCCTGATAACGTCACAATCACGACATTGAATATACTGTAACCACAAAATTCCACGTATAAATATATACGTAAATTTCACATATATTACGTTCAATGTATAAACGAAGAAAAAAGAGACTGTTATAACTTTGGATACCAATTGTTGGCATATTACTCAGCTTACTGAGGTAGTAATTGTTTAGAACATTAGAACACTTATGTGATAAAGAAACATTTAGAAAAAGCAGCGAAAGTATCTCAATTACGCGGCAAATTATTTTTTATTGCCAATTTTTGGATCGTTTGCTTCGACCTCGCATTTAGAAAGCACGAATTTCGTAAAATGTGCTTTCATAAAATGAAAATATAATAAAGGCACAATAAAAGGTATATTTTATAAAAGTTTGCGTATAACGTAACGATTCGCGTAAAGGAGACGACGTAATAACAGTCTTCGACTTTTACACTTTTACGCTACGTAAAAGTTATCCAGAAATTAACTAATCCGATTTACACCGCTTTTGCGCCGAACGGCTCGTTTAGAATGTATATCGTAACGTTGGAGCAAGCGTTCCACCTTGGTTTTCGTCACGTTGTTACGCGAGCGATAATTAGAAGCGAGGAGATAATGTCGGGGACGCGTAATTCTATCGGGCGTTTCGCTAAAACGATAAGAGGTCAGCCACGGTTGGGCTGGAGCCGGCCGGGGGCATCGAGAGCAGGCGAGTTAAGCGACCCTGAAAGTTCAAGAACGCCGGGTGAACGTCCGCTCGCCAGCGATTTCGCCCTTCGCGGTTTACCGCTGCTCCTTCGGACGTATCGTTGTTCCGTGCCGCGTATCAGCTGTCCGATCGAATAAGCGTCCAATAAACGCTTCTTCTTCTTCTTCTTCTTCTTCTTCTTCTTCTTCTTCTTCTTCTTCTTCTTCTTCTTCTTCTTGTTACGTGAGTTTATGGCTCTAAGGAGCCATGCTGATTATTACACTGTGAAAACTACGAATGCGTAGGGAAATGGCAAATTATAAACGTCATTCTTTAAAATCATTGTCTTAAAATTTGAAATGAGATTGGTATTTCTTTTACTACGAAAATCAAATGCAACGTTTGTTGTTATTGCAGTAAAATCTCTTTCTCATCTTTGCTAATAATCTTTGGTCTTCTTACAGTGATTAGACGACGTTATTTATATTGAATTTACTCAATAATAAATATACCATTTATTTCTGTCAAGTGCTGATCAATAAATGGCAAATGTTTGCGCATTTCTGAGGAATTTCAAAATGTAGAGACGCGTCGAGCAGGTTACGTTAACACCGCAAACCTTTGTTTGGCACAGCTTGGATCGCAGTCATAGTTCTCTAGCTGAATTTGCATCTAGAAATCGTCTAGTCGTAGTCTTACGATGGTTCAGTCGTAGATTTAAACCCGAATATTTCAAGCAAGATTAGATTTGCTTAATTTTTCTTACGTGTGATATAGAAAGATAAAACTGGTTGGTAGATCTTGTTTCCAAAACAAAGACAACTACAATGAGTTATCTATCGATTCGATCCCTTTTTTTTATCGTTTAGAGATCAAAGAAGTGGAGTTATTTCGTCACACAGCTCGAATTTAAAGCGCGCGGTAGTTGTCTAACGAAGCCCGTTGTGTTCGAACGTGAAATGCAAATGGGCCACGGCTTGGCCACTTTTCTGACACTCGGCGGGTCGGGTTCAACGCTCGCCTTTATTTATGCTCGTGAATGAAGAGTGACGCGACAAACTCGCTGGCAAACGCGCGTGTCGAAGGTAAAGCAGGTTACTTTTCACTCTTCCCTCGAACCGTTCCGTTGCAACCGAAACACCTAAGGCTCCTAATTAACGTTCGAACATCAAACAGTAAAATTTTGTGAAAATTTTGTTACAGTTTTGAATTATAAATACATTCCCTACGTACTAACCCAAGTGAACTACTTCGAATCTTCAATCCTCTTACGTCAGGCTGTTTGTCAACATTTTCCAACACCATCTGTAGTTGTAACTTGATATATTTCATAAATACAATTAGATATTACGTTGAAGCAGATGATTCATACTTGTTTCATTCGGAAAGTACACGGAGCAAAGTAACGATGATAAATTGATATTTTACAAGGAAGATGCGATCGACCTGGAGCTGGATTTATTATTTATATGTTCTGGAAATATTAACTGGAGTATTTGATTGAATCCGAGTTCTCCTTTTTTCCTTCAACGAACTGTTGTTACAGTTTTGTTAATGACGCTTTGAACTTCGTTGCTCTCTCAGAGCTTATGAAGACGATAGATAGACTGCGGACGTTTATTGCAAAAGATCGTTGATTCTGATGACAGATCTTCAATGAAAAAGCGAAAGAATTTTGTTCTATATATTTTTTACTCTGTAATGTGGAATATTCTCGTGTCGATTGTTCGCTCCTATCAAGATCAGATATACTTGACAAATTGTCAAGTTCGATTTTCTTGAAAACTTTCGAAGACTTTAACCAAAAAACTGCACGACTTGTACCCCAGTACGATTCGTCTCACTGGAATGGCCCAGAAGCAACTGTTCCAACTAGGAAATGAAGACGACTGTTTTGCCATAACATTTGAATCGATAGAAAACAAATTACAGGCGCGATCGCCCGGTATCAGACTGAGCCACTCCTATTCGAGGTTTACCCCACGCCCCCTCGCGAATCACGTGACCCAAATCAACCAATCGCTAATTTTCGTTGCACTTGAAGAGGCCCGATTTTCTGGGTTATCACCGCTGAAATCACTTTCAGTGATAAAAATCTGATTCTTCCCCTTTGACTCATTTTTAATTAACTTAGAGTCATGTTGATCAAAGCGTATAATTTTGCGTTCCAAAATCTTACACTTTAGGCAAGCAAATTTTTGCAAATCTTTGGACGCTTGGAAGAAGATGCAAAACACGATGTGACTGGAAAATTTCACAGGAAACGGACTGTTGGACTGTTATCGAACACGTGAGACTCTGATGAATCACAACACGATGGCTAGCAGCCTCTAAAGAAAATAAAAGAAGAAACGGACGGAATAGAATATTCAAACGCGATCGATATCTCGATACTAAATGTGTCACGAAAGGTATGCTATTCCAACGTATTAACGTGGAATTTCGTGGAAATTGAACAATGGTAACCAACAATGGCGATCGTTTCACCGTGGAATATCCAAGGTCAAGCGGCACCCATGACCTCGAACTGGAAAGAAACGTAAGGAAAGGGCTAACGGCCAGGCGGAGGAAGCGTAACTCGATAACCATCAGGCATAATGCCTAATTTTCGAGGGTCACTCGCATTGAAATCGGTCCAAACGACTTTGCGGCGCAGCCACGCTTGTCGATTGAGAATTGTAAACGAAACGGACAATCATCGGACTCGCAGCTAAATTAGTTAATTAAACGCGACGTTTAGTGAATTTCAATATCGGAGACCGCTGACGGAAACAAAAGTCGGATAAGGCGATTGATTGAGGCGTGTTAAGCACGAGAAGAATATTGATTCGACTGTCGTTGAATTGATATCGATTCGTTTATTTATTTATTCCACGTTTCTGTTCTTGATACAAAGATCTACGCGATTGTGAATTGATAATGACAAGGATCAGTTTGATTCTGAAGATTCGTGGAAAGACAAAAGATACGTGGGATTTTATATACAGCCGTGTTTTTAGAAAGTATTCGCTGTCTATTGAAAAATTTCGGTAATAAAATCGGTAATAAAATGATGCACGCATGTTCAAATATTTCTTTGAATTTTTTGAACTAATGTTTCCAAGATCAAGCTAGATACAGGCAGGTATAGGAGAAAGAATATCATTATAATTTTATACTCCATTTTATCTATTGTTATAACGTTATTTATTTGTAATCCATTATCTACAAAACTATACAATATTCGATTCAACCAAAAACACTCAATTTCCACTTCGAAAGAAGAACTACGTCATTCGCAAAATTATCATGCATTTCAAATACATGTATCTCAAAACATAATAATTTCATTATATATTTAATTATTAGTTAATTTAAATATAAATATATTTAATATATAACGAAATTATTATGTAGGAGAATTGGACGTTTTGAACGTTACGTGTATTATCAGTGTATTATAGTTGCGTGATAATTTTGCGAAGTCAACGCGCAAAATATCTATTTCTAACGAGGGAAAAACTTAATTTAAAAGTGCCGAGAGAAAGAGAGAGGGAACGAGCATAACGCAAGAACGGGTTACAGAGAGGAGATAATCGAGGGCGTTGATCTTTCTATTTCGCGGGCGGTTTTAAATGAAGTCTCGTGGCACGCGGCGCGATTTACGAGACGAGGAAAGAGAATTATCGAGGGTAAGGTGGCCTAATTTATGGAGTAGCCAGCCGTCTAATTAATCGGCCTCGGTTCCCGGAAACACATCAGCAACGCGTTACGTCGCATAGCATAGGAAGAAGCCCGCAGGGTCGTTGACCGTGCTCCTTAACTGGTATATTTTCGTCATCCCGAAACACGTACATATGTATGTAAGTAGTCTCGATGAGTAGACTACTCGCTCCGTTTCGAGTTACAATCGTTCAGGATTATACGCGAATTTCGCCTCTGAAATCTTTGTTCGCCGATAACAGCGTGGCTACAAAGTTCACATCTCAGTTTAGTCGAGTTGTTCGAGTAGAGAATGTGTAATAAATATAAATTTTCGCAAATTTATATTTTCACGAATATAATTGGAAAAAATGGATTGGAACGAGTAGTTGCTTTTTCTTTTTTGTAATTACGCTACAACACCACACCTTTTATTTAATAATTACGAATTTTTACAATGTAACATTTCTACAATTGATTGTATCGTAAATCGTATCAAGTCTTTTTTTTATAGCTGAAACATAAATATAAAGTTATCGAATGATTCAATGAATTGAATTAAATTAAGATGAATTTGATACAAGACATCGTACAAAATATAGTATATTGTATTTTAGCATAATTTTTATTCAATTTAAATTTCTGATTAATATTCAAATTTCACATTTTTTATCATTCTGGCAGTGTTTACAAAATTGTTGAATATTTTTACATTTTTGCACACATTTATCATAAACAAATTAACACATGTACAATCTTCTTAATTTTACAAGTTATCCTTAATTACAAGATGTCTTTTAATTGATGATTATGAGCCATCATGAATGGCTGGTACTTTACAACGTTACAAGAACAATTCAAAATTAATATTTTAATATTATAACAGACGAATGATTGTGATCTCGCAACTCTTACTTTCCATTTGTTCAGTACATATATTTTACTGTTATCTCTTTCGAAAACGATTTCAAACGGATTTCAAATTTTCTCGTTTCACAATCGTTTTCATGACGTTTCGATGAATCAGAATTAACATTGATCTCTGTTTAGACATTAGAAACACAATCGCATAAATTTTCATTTCAATTATCACCACTCAAATCGCAATGATTTCTGTGTGGGGCATTAAACAACATTCGATTGCTCAAGCGTCAAAGAAACAGAATTTTTTCGCTTCATATCTCCATGTTTGAATCAATTCGTTTCTCTAAATAGTGTACCTCTCGCAGAATAACTCTCGAATAACGGAACTTCATTCACAAAACTTGCTTCATTTATATTTTGCAACAACATTTCAATCACCGTGCCGCCTCGGTCCGCAACGAACTAATTTAACTCCGCAACTCCAAGACCCTTCGGAAGAGTTGAAAACGAGGGAGAAGTTCCGACGAGATAATCCGAAAAAGCGGAACAAAATAGGGGGGGGGGGAAGAAGTGAAGAATACAGAGTTTGAAGCAAGAGAAAAGAATGAAGTCACGGAGCATGAACTAAATTCGCACGTGATTCTTTTCGTTCTTTTTTTTTTCCACAAACATCGCGAGGAGCGGTACGCGTCGGCTGAAATTCACAGAGAGAAAGAGCGAAGCTAAAAAGAAGAGACAGAAGAGAAAGAGAGAGAGAGAGAGAGAGAGAAAGTGAGAGAGGAGGTAAAGAGAGAAAGAGAAAGAGAGGACTCTCACCGTGAAGCATCGATGGATACCGAAGCGTAGTTTACATCGCGTCGGAGCGGACCGGTTCAACGACCGACACGGTTTCGCTCGCGCTCGAATCCAAGCTGCGAGGCGTCATGCGCCCCGCGATTACGCTCGCGATACTACGCGAGAAATTCTGTGTCGTTACCGTGGTCCAATTTCCGACCGACCGGCGACGAGTGAAAAGACGTTTCCCCCCGAGCTCCGAATGATAATTTGGATCGCTGCGTCGTGATAACGGATCGCGAAATACACGCGCGTGGGCATGTGTTACGGTGAGTGGATGCTGTTAGAAATTTTTGTCCTGATTTAATTACGACTGATTGCAGTTGATTGCGATAAATCTTAAAATCACTACGACGCGTTGATACAAAATGACACTTGATGTTTCTTTCGACACTCACCGTGCTACTTTTCTTACAGATATTGTATTCATTATATCTCTATTGTATAGATATTGTAATTGTCATTCAGTTATTTCAGTTCAATTTTGAACAATCATATTTTAATTCATCCGTTTAGTGTAACTTTTGCGATGTCGTTTTAATTCATTGTTTGTTCACGGTTTGAATTTAAGAACAGTTACGACGGGGATATAAAAATAATATTTGCATATTATATCTCTTTCTTCAGTTATCAGTAGACTGCAGATTTCAATGCACTCGTGGAAAATTCGAAAACATAAGAGCACCAGAACATACAAAAAATTGTGGCACTTTATAACAGCAGATTTTATAAAACGTTTAATTTTCTATCTGTGCATATCATATTTTAAATTCCAGCTGGAACTTTCCATCTTTCTTAGTATTATAGTACTTCCGAGTATGTAGAAAAGGGAAAAAGATGCCAACTCAAACAAACGTATCGACACAGTATGAAACCATCTATCATCCGAAGATTAAAAAGAGGAAAACCTACGTGACAAAATTTCTAAAAGCGAACATTTTTTTTCCTCTTCTGAACCACCGTATCGTGCGCGATAAATGCACGCGCAAAGCTCGAGGAGTTCCTTGCTCGGAATCCGCGGACTGGCGCGGTCGTTGCACCCGTTGCAAGTATTATATATGCAACGTTCTACACGCGTTCTCGCTGCTCCACTCACTATCTCTCTTTCTCTCGCTCCGAGTTTTTCTCTCGTGACATTATCCTCCTCCGTGCGTCAGCCGCGATTTTATTTATCCCCCGTCTCGGCCGCGCTTTTAATCCGTCTAATTGCGCCACCCCGTAGCTCGTAAATCCACGGAAGGAACGTAAATTCGCGACAGCGCCCTCGTTCGCTTTTTCTCGCTCCTCCCCGGAAACCGCACGTTCGCGTAATTTCCTCGTGGTATTTTGACACGTGCGAGCCAGTCCGAGGGTGTCTGCTTCTTTTTCATTGTTTCGGATAGAGGAATATAGCGAGGAATTTATCGAGGGTTTTCCTTTTGAAGTTTTACTTTCGTAGCGCTTCCGAGAAGAGAAACAGAAACAGAACAGACCTCTGAATATTCGATGCCATATCGTACTATATTGGATGATTGGATTGTTTGCACGAATCGAAAGTAGAGCAGAAATACTTTGAAATTCGCTTTAGAATTTGTAATTATATAGAAAATTAACACTCGAAGCTAATATTTGAAAACTATACCTTGACCTTGAAAATTAGATTTAGATCCTTACGCTTCTATCTTTCTTTGGATCTTTAGATCTTAAACCTAAAGATACCGTAAGTCACACAAGAGTTACCAATTTCAGATAGTCATACGCATGTACACCAATATATATATAAATACGGGTAAAATGAAAGTGACTCAAGCACCAAATGAATTATTCTTTCCGTTACTTTCACGTTTCCTCAAACAATTTCTTCGAGCTGGTTTCAATCGAGCGCGCAATTGGCAAAAAAAAAAAAAGTCGATCACTTTCGATCGCTCCACCGGTACGAAACGTCAGTAACGCGTACCAAAACGAAAAAAAGAAAAGGGGGGAAAATATAAAAATTCAAAGAAAAAGAAGGGCCGAGAAACACGCGTGGCTGGCGCACGTCCTCCGCCTTTACGCTCGCTCGTTGTGAAATACGTTTGAGAGCACGCCTAAAAATGTATCGAGAGCAGTATGTTAAGTACCCCGTCGTGGCCCAGAGTGGGACAAAGAGACAGGAGGAGAGAAAGGGAGAGACGTAGAGATGCCAAGAGGGGAAATAGAGGGCCATAGAACGTACGGTGAACGAACTGGCAACTCGTTTTCGAACGGCAGACCGTATAATTGCGAGTGCTCGTCGCGGTTCAATCAACAAATGGGTCTCGGCAAAAATCACGTGATACCTGTAATCGTGTCACGAACGACTTCCACGGATAGCCTCTTTGCCTATCCACGTTAATTGAAACCACAAGTGTATCGAATGCCGGCGCTGATCGCCTGAAAATCGACGTCGGATCATCCCACTGCGTGCACACGCGTCGCATGTTCCACTTACGACCGACGATCCTATTCCACTGCCTCCGAGAATGCTGGTCCATTTGTGTCTGTCCATATGTGTATTCAGCGTGGACGAGTGAGTTTAGAATTCTTCTTTCGTTTATTTATTTATTTATCTGTTCGAATAAATGGAAAAAACCCCTACTTGTACAAGAATATTATAATTGGAGGATAGTAAATGAGATAAATTTTTGTCGAATGTTCTTAGATTTGTTGAGATATTTGAATGTAAGGAAAATGTTGGATCGGTCGAATAATATATCACGAATGGAGGACCCTTGAATTTAAAGGAATCTTGAAGATAAAAAATACATAATACAAAATATTCGAGATATTTCGTTAGCAATAGTAGCTGGAGTTAATGAAATAAACGACAAAGTCTTGTTCAAAAATTCTATTTCTTTGTGGAAATTGAATTTATATGGATAAGCGCAATCTAATTATGAAACAAATGGATTAATCGTAATTGGAAGTATGTTAATTTGATTTATAATAATCCTGGCTCTTTAATAATTAATTTGAATTCTTTTTTGAGTATAGTTGATATACGGATACGATTAAATTTCATTAATTCCTTTCATTCGATGAAATTTTATCACAAGTGATTGGTCGAGACTAAAAAAATGGAATTATTCGTTATATTTTATGTATATTTTATATGTACGATGATATATTTATTTATATTTATATTTTATTTAATTTTGTTATTTCGTATATTCATACATTTGATATCGTATCGCAAATTTTATTGTATCATTCACTTTATATATTGTTTACATTACACGCACAAATTATTCTCCTTTTACGCGCAAATGACCCCGTTACCGTCTTTACCGTCAGGATTAAAAAAAAAAGTAGTCGAATACTGGAAGATCGATGCTCGCGATAGTTCTGCGATGTCGTCGAAATTGCCGTTCGGAAGTAACGAGATACAAATAGAACCTTCTCGCGATCGCGCCACTATGGAAGCGAGCAGAGGTGACTGCCCCCGTATTAGGTCACATTTGCGCCTGCTCCGACACCGCCGCCCGCTTGCCGGGACGACGATTATGCCGCGTTCACAGGACCGTCGAACCTTTGACCCGTGACCAGCGATCGGTGATCCGTATTAACTGGCCCGCCTGTCGGTGTCGATGATACATCGATCGGTATATCGACACCGGGACGCTGTTCCCGTATCGCTGATAGAAACATACAGTCAGATGTTCTTTCGTTGGTGCGATATTATTACGAGGTGTTCCAGGCTAAACTTCGTTTTGGAGAAACACAGTTTGTTTGAAACTCTATATAATAATGTTTTATCTTTTAACCACGCGTGTAACGCGTGTAATAATCCGTCGTAACAACGTTACTGTAACATCACACGTCGTCTCAACACTAATAATCGATAACGTCGTTGTAGCCTTGGATTTTCAACTTGGTTAGTTGAGAAAAATTCATTTTAACAAGTTAATTAAAAAATTCTTTATCGAAGAAGAAGGAATTCTGATCAGAAAACACATTCTACTTTATAAAACACTTTAATAATCGATGACGTTATTGTAGCCTCGTGTGATTCTCAATATTGGTAACCAACGACGTTGTTCTAACACCATAGTTTTTGTGATCTTATGAGACAAAATTCATAATAAAAAGTAGGATTTATAAAAGGTGAATTAGCGAAGCACGTCAATCAGGTTCGAACAAGATTTTCACAACTTTACAGCGACAACTCAAAAATCGCGTGTTTTAAGTTGGATCATTTTCTTCACGCAAAAGAAGCAAACAACTACCAACAACTACAGCATAATGTCTGCATCAAAGTCATTAAAGGCAAAAGAAACAGAAATTTTACAACGCAGTACGAGTATTTCGCGAAAAATCATTTAAATCCCAAACAAATACATTGCCCTACATTTACAAAATTTCTAAAAGAGGAAATTATCAATTGGTCACTCGTAGTAAAATTCTTAACTTCATCGTCGGTCGGAAACATCTCGCGCGAGCACGTGTGAGCATATAAATATCGTAACATATTCTAACAAAGCATTGAATTCGCGAGCCCGTAGTCGGTGACGCAATTCTCACGTTCGCGTTATTAACGGTGAGCAGCGGCCGTGGAGGAAAAATCTCGCGTCCCCGTAACTCGTTCGCGGTGAAAAAGCGCGAGAGTTGCCGGAGGTCGTTGCCACTACGGCCGAACCCGCCTCTCCTCCCTCTCCTACTACTCTCTTCTTCAGCCCCTTTCGCCGTTTCTCGCTTGCTTGCTCGCTCGCTCGCTGTTCGCTTTTTCCTCCTCCGTCGTCGCCTTTTTCACGGATTAATTAAACGTTTCCTTAATCCCGGTCCGCGTTTCAATTTCGCCACTTTCTAAACAGAAACGCGAACTGTTCCAAGCCGCGCTTCAAGAAAGAAACGGAATAAACCCGAGTGAAAGTAAGAATGCAGCACCGAGGAAATGGGACTTCAGCTTTAGCTCTCGCGGGCGGAAGAGATCCGTGGACGTGGTTTTTTCAAAGTTGGGGGGCTTGGAACGTTATTTCGGGGACAACAATGTGAAAATTTATCAGGTTTAGGTTATTTTATGTTTCATTCACCTCGGTGGGTTATTTTCCAACAATTAGAGGGAAAGATTTTAGAAAAACGATAATTTGATCGAATTTTAGAGCTAAATTCTGAATTTTCTTTTTTTTTTTTTGGATAACATTAAAATGAAACAAAATTAAAATGCCAGTGTATAAATTTTAGTATCAATGTATCAGGTACCAATATTTCTTGATTCGCAATGTAACACTACGATTTTCTAAATGAACATTTTGCCCTCACCCAAGACCGAGAAATTTAATTTTATTTAATCTACACCCTCGCTCGAACGTCTTAAAGCAGTACTTCTACGAAGTAAAGACAAACAAAGAAAAACAGAAAAAAGTTACATCTACTCTCGATAAAAATATTAATCATTTTCGTGCGATAAACGAAGTACATTGTTACGATATATGAACAATTTATAATCCACATTAAATCCACGTTTAATACCAAAATCTGGGTAACCTGGGTATAAATTCTCAAGCAACGAACGCAAACCAAATACCAAAGTTCTGAGACGTTCAACCTTCTCCGAACCCAATGAAGTACGGCTCATTAAAAATAGAAAATCCCATCTACTGCAGCCTATTGCCTTAGCTTCGACTCGATCAAATACAACCGACAGTGTGTATATATATATATATAATATATATCGATAGCAACGAATAGCAAATCAGAAGGAGCAGTGTCATCGACGTTGATCCAAGGACTAAGATCGCGAGTTCACCGCGATCAAGTTCAAGCAGCCAGAGGCGACAACGAGCAGGGGTTAGAGGAACGCAGGGCCGCGGCGGTGAACGCTCGAAAGAAACAATACGTTATCAAGCCCCGGGTGTGCGAGGTTCGGTCGAGAGGGGAACCGAGCTCGGGAAAAGAGAAGAAGAGGCTCGGGCGCCGTGGCAACGACCTCTGCCACTCTCTCGTCGCGACGCCCGCGCCAGCGGCTGACCAGCGGCCCGCACTTGCGCTGAATAGTGGCCAGGCCGTTGACACAAGCCCGTCCTCTCGCGCTGGCTGCTGAAACAGTGAGAGAGAGAAACAGAAAGAAAGAAGTCAGCGGAGAACAGCAGCGGAGTGCACCCGCCGACTGAAACTGTTTCGTTCTTCTTCTTCTTCTTCTTCTTCGGTTCGCCAAAGGAGACGACCGTGATTACTCAGGGGCCAGCCATCGAGGTCAATCTTTTCTTAACGTTCAACCGAGGGTCGAAGCTTCTGGACGATCCATCGCGGACACGCGATCGCGGATCATCGCTGATGCTCGTAATTTGCGAATAATCAGAGGTCTTACGATCGCGAAGATCGGAAGGGAGATCGTCCGGGGTGGATATTTTACGAACGCAAAGGCGTAATTTAAGTATAGATTATCGGAGAGCTTCTTTTTATACTCGCACTTCAAACAATTAATTTCAATTAATAACGGTTAATTTTTGTACTCTGTGGAAAAGAAATGTACCGCTTTTCGAAAGAAGAGTAAACGGAAGCACGACGAGGAATTTGTATAGATCCGTTGCTATCTGTCTGCGATCACTAAAAATACAAATTATGCTTCAAATTACGCCTGTCGTCTTTTAGTAACATACTGAGAAAATCAAAGTAAATCAAAGATCAGAGCAGTAGAATACTTCGTCGAAAAATGTGGACAGAAATCATGTTTAACTGTATCCTTTCAATTATCACTGTTATTTAAACATAACCCTCAAATCCTTCGACTCGTGCGAGCCACTTGAGCCAAACAACTCACAAATTCTGTACATCATGCCAGCTCATCGACTGTGCTTGAAAAACCCATTGAAAATTTATCATTTTCTTTCCTTTCAATTTTAATCGTTATCGAGGTACCTTTTTAAAAATCTACTTGAACAAATATGTGCTTTATTTTAAGAAGTGACGTCTTTTTGGAAACTCACGGAGTCTCCTAAAGCTTTTACCCAAGCATCGTTATTATTCTTTGTGTTGCAACCTTGTCCTTATTTCAACAAAAAAAAAAAAAAAAAAAAAATCTAAGAAGAAAGAAAAATGCACGTTAATGGAGACTCTTTTAGAGAAAAGATTTCTTTATCTTCTCAAGGATGGAAATAACAAAGCACAATCGAACCAAGTTGAAGATTTATACAATAACCAAATGTTTTCAATATCACGTATATTTTACAATATCACATTCAATGTCGTATTTCAGTATTATTTTATGATATTTAAATACTTTCTGAAACATGCGAAGTTACATATTTTCCTAAATATACATGTCAAGTGGAACTCTCAATTTTGGATTAAAATCTCAATTTAACATTATCGTCAATGATTTTAAAATTATCATTCAAGTTTACAGGGATTCAATTGCAAATTTTCTTTTTTTTTTTGAAGAACTTTCAGTTTCAAGGAAGCTAAGAAAGAATTATCAGAATCGGAAGATTCACAAAATGGCTACCAGTCTTTGCGAAATACAAAATAAAAATCACGTTCCGACATAACGCGATAATCTCTGATAGAAACGTAGCAGAGATTGTATAATGCCTTCTTTTTACGAGGTACTTGGACAAATCTCGCAAACTATTAATGCATCGATACGTGTTACACCGGTTTACACTAGCAGCCAGAATTTGGTTCCTGCTGACGAAACAGAAACGGAGTGGTTTGACATTCGAGTTACACAGGAAAAGCCCGTTTCCGTTTTTGCAATCGTCCGTCCGTTTCGTCCGTCGATTGTGATTTTTAAACTGGCGAACTGGAAACTGCACGCTAATTTGCAAAATTTGCAAAATTCCCGAGAAATTGCGAGAATTGTAAAGTTCGAATCAAGTTCGTTAAATTAATAATAAAAAAAGTAAAATAATTTACGAAAAAGACACAGATTGTTCGTTTCACTAAGACGACCAGTGACAATCTTTCCATTGAAATTTTTTGTGAAAATTAAGCATCGCATTACCTACCACGATTGAGTATCGAAATTGAGTATTTTTCTAAATGATATTTCTTGAATTTTGAACAATTATTAGGGATAATCTAACTGAAATTTATAAAATAATTTAAAAAACTGTGCACAAGTGATATCAACTCTTCGCAGATAGACACATTTCTTCAGATACTACAAAAATACTTCAAATTCGATTTTCTCGGAAAAACGGAACTTTAAATTAAAAAGTTTTACTCCTATTTTTCGACTTATTTTTTCACATGGAACCACTTCCTCTTTCATCGAATCGAAGACATCCTGTACATTCTAAAATCTGTAAATTATCTCACGTATGATACACAAAGATGCATTCAATTATATTCATGAAACCATAAAACTACATCAGCATCCGTAATTTATTTATCATTTACGTCTCTGCTACGTTATACAACTATCTCGTGAATTATGAATCAGCTTTTTGCGAAACTCACGTCATCAAAAATCCATTTTACGTAAAAAGCATTGAACAATAATCGATAATAATTAAAAAAAAAAAGAAATCTTGATTCAAGCTACTTGTATCGTGTCTACCTTATTGGATTTTGCATCTCACCTACTCGAAAAATTCGGATCGAAATTTTTTACTCGGGGACTAGCGCAACCTCGTTGTTCGCAGATGATCGAGGAAGAGCGAGGATGTCATACCGCAAACAACGGATGTGTAAAGACATCCGATATTCGTAATCACCTGTCAGCCACATTATCGTCCGGCTGGTGTCGCAATTACCAAACTGAAGTCTCGGTAACGTCGATATCGTTCCCGTCAGTGTCTGATTTCCTGTTATTCGTAGCCATCGTTTCCCCTGACACTGCGTGACACCGGCGCGATGACATCCGACGCGAGCATAAGTTTGCCCATACCGTCTGCGTAAATTTAGTTGCACATCGATCGAGCGTATCGATTGAACGCATTGTTCGGAGTCACGACGATTTATAACATTCGCACGACGAACGTCGACCCGAGTTTTGTCGAACAACACTCACTCACTGACTAATTGTAGCAAGAAACGACAAATTGCCTTCTTTTAGAACTTTGAGATTTTAGAATTTTAGGGATTTGGAATTGTAGAGCTTGAAGATTTTTAAACTTTACAATTTTGGAACTCTGGAATTTTGAAATTTTAGAGTTTTCGAGTCTTGGAATTTTAAGACCTTCGAGTTTTTAAATTTTAGAAGAACTTTAGAACTCGAAATCCTAAAATTCTACGCCAAATAAAAAATAAAAATCCAATCCAATATTGTTCCTTTGCACCTGAAACATCCTCTTCTTTGACTTCTTCTCGTACTGTTTACGCTAGCGTTTACATAAAAGCAACTAAAGATTGATTGCGCAGTCCTTTCCTGCCAAGGATTTCGAGCAAGTGCGTATGCATCGCAAACATAAGTTTTTCTTTTTATTAACAGAGTCTCGTTATGAATGATTCAAAGATATTATTCAAATCGAATTAAATAATTAAACGAATACGAAGTTGGTCGCAAATTTGAACGGTGTTCCGAAAGTTCATTATAATCGGTGCGTTAACTGCAGTTACCGTCGGCCATTATTAATAGCTACTTAGCTTAATAGCTACTAGATCATTAATCTGAGAATTATTATCAACCATTATCATAGTTACACGTGACTGTGTATATAACGTGATTCGTTTCAAGTACATAATCACTGGTAATTATGAACCAAGTATTTCACTTCATTTCATTACTCTACTGCTCTTCGCGAGCTTTGACAAAAAAGTCGTATGCTTATCTAATGATCATTACCCAGCGTCATATGTTCTCCACGAGTATGACGTTGATTGTCACTAGTGCGTGCGATCATAAACGTGATCTTACTCGAACGGATTACGATCGAAGTGCCGTTAATGCTCCGCTATTATTCTTGGCGTGCAAATCTTGAATATTCCAGATCTTGAAAATTATTTACGATCGCTGAATATTACCGCATATCGTCGCGTTTGTTATCCGCGAAATCTCGCGAGACAATCCCTGACGCAGGAAATCATTTATGTTACTAGGAAGCTTGGAAAACGAAATAAAAAAAAAAAAAAAATAGAAAGAAAACGCAAAAGAACATTTAACTTTTATGTCACCTACGGAAACATACCGTAACCATTAAAAGTCCGAAAATAACCGGAGGCCGAGAACTTCCCGTAATAATATTAACAACGGCTAGTATAAACAGCAGTTCTAATAAAACAGAAATTTGAGTAACAGAAAACAGTTGAGAAATTATGATCTTTTGCTTAGTCAGACGATCAAAATTTTCCAGTATTTTTTCCAGTATTGTTTGTCGTGCGAACAATACGACATAAATTTAATTTATGGTAAAACTCTCGTTTACATTAATAATCAGATTCCGATATTTTGAGCGAATCAACAACAATATTTTTAACGATTTAAATTTATTCACTTTTAATTGTCAAACGTGAAACCCCTCTCCCCCCCCCCCTTTCCAATAAATATTCAAAGTTACTTTCCCTGTAATGCTTCGAATGAAATCTATCCACGGTGTAATAAACGTTCGATAAACTGAAAACTATAATCCCACGGAGAACACTATTATTCGCGAAGAATGGGAAAAAACGAGAGCAGGGCAAAAGGAAACGCGCGGGAAGAAGCAGAGGGAAGCCTCGTCTGTCAGACTCGGCTCGGTTCAAGGCCGAAACGTCCGGTCACAGTTTCACGTGAGAGTCACGCCATACGTGATTCGATTAATTGTTTTTCAGGTTCGTCGTGGTCGAGCATCGGCGTCTCTGTTCGTCTTTTTCCGGCCGCCTCTTTCCTTCCTCGTCTCCCCGTCCTTCTCTATCCAAAGCCATCAGCCACGTAATCGTCTTACAGCTCGAGCACGAACGCGGAACGCGGCAAAAATAACGTAATTTATATGCCGAGCGGATAAGACCTGGCTTTGCTGTGTGCGAGCTGAGGCTGACCGGGTCATCCATGCGAAGTTCAAGGTCGCTGGATATACGCGAAAGATATCCACGATCTTTACCAGCGAAATCTATCGCGATGGATGAAGATTAGTGGAACGAGGAAGGAACTTGGTTCGCCTTCTTGTTTTTCGCTCGGTGGCCTTCGACGGCGCCACCGAGAAAATCCACAATGGAACACCACCGAATTGATTCCACGGTCTTTCTTAAATAAACGTTCGTAAAATTTATGACTCGTCGCACCTTTCTTTTGTCTAAACCTCAGAGATAACGACGCTCTAATTTTCGATTCTCCTCTAAGTTTTAATTTCCCTAATTATAATAAAATCTTAACAATACCATTTCTAGATTTTCTAATTGCGACACATCTTCGAATGATTAATTTATTTATATATTTAATTCATCAATTTTGCGGATTGTCAGTTGTGTTTGATACAGTTCAATATAGTTTGATATTTGTTGACAATAAAAGCAAGTGAATATGCCAAAGCTTTGTGTTGAAATCCTCGCTGTTTAACTGAAAAAGAGCCATGTGTGCCATTTGTGCCATTTAAGAAGAAAAAAAATTTCTTTTTTTTTCTCTTAAAATAATTGTTTGCCAAGGAAGGCCAATATCAGTAAATATGGAAGGAAATATTATCACGACAATTTGTATATAGTTTTTTGCATATCGTGTGTGATGTAGGATATACGATCTGTTTCCTGAATTAGTCTCGATGTGCTGCTGAGCTCCTCGTCGCTGGTCACGTGATCTTGGCAAATTGCGTATTAATATACAAAGTGATATCAGTGCTCTGCGCATCTGTGTGGCACTTTCAATTCTCTAAGCAGACCGTAATAATGTACTTACATTAAAATAGAAAATTCTATATTAAAGTGTAAAATGTAACGTACAATGCACTTTCTATTAAAATATAAAATTCTTTCTGTTGTTAATTAACGGACCTTTGAAAGATATCTTAATGTTATGTAAGGTAGGTAGTACGTGTAATAAACAAGTTTCATAATATTTCGTAATATCAAAGAATATTTTAATGGATAGGAAATTGTTTTGTCCACGAAACTTTACCTCTGGCACTTACGGTCTGATTCATAGATAATAATTCGCATAACGAAACGTGAAACTAGTAAATTGTTGAACTGCAAATTACTGCAGTTGAAGTTTCACGTTTGCGAAGATAATTTCGAAATTCGGCAATCGCATCGTGTCTAGTTATCGTAGTTGTGTCTCGTGTCTTTTCACTTTTGCTTGCTTCAACTTTTCTATCGGTCGAGGGCAAACGCAACGTGTCGCCAGTTGTAATTAGCTTCCGATAAGGCGTTACGGTGCCACGCGATTATCTATGCTTCGTGATCATTGATATGCGTAATAGTGCACTCTGATATCTGATGTTTTGAAAACACAGAATGTGGGTCTTTTCATTCGAGCATACGTACGTACGTACATATTATGTGTACTTGCTCGTTCATTTCGTACTTCATTTTAACGTGTTTAATCTTTCAACACTTTGCTCCAAAATTATACGTGAATTGTTAGAATTACATACGACTGCAAGTGTGCTAACTTCGTGCCAGAAAACTTGGACTTAACATTTTACAATGTACTATTCCGCAATGTTCCATTGTTTTTACACTTTCACGGATTGTTATATATATATCTCTCGTATATTCTCCACTACTCCGTTATTCTTCATTTTTTATTTTTACATTTTACTCCTATATTCAATTTTTTGCTTTACTTTATATTCTAGAATATATTCCAAAAAAAAATCTAAAAATATTTCAGCTAGTACGTTATAAAGTCGAATGTTTGAACTAGCGGAAGAAATTTCAATTGTAGAATTCTCAAAAATACTATTAACAATCACAGACAATGAAAAAGTAATAAAACTGACAGTGGGAAAAGTCACCAAGGAATAACAGAGGCAGGTAACAAGTAAAAGAAGCTCGCAAGAACGAAGGAACTTACCCGATGGAATTAAAACAGCGGTGAAACGTAACTCCGTGAATCGCGTGTCCAGGAAGTTTCATTTTATTGAGTCGGCAAATAAATGTTTGGATTAGACCGAGCTGTCGGTAGGAAGCTGAGCTAGTAATGAATTTTACAGATGATGGTTTTTATTTTCCGAAGCCGAGGTAACCCGAGGCTGGATGTCTTTACACCAGTGGGAACAGAAAACGCGATTACGAGCCAATTAAGAAATCAGATTTACGTGGGAAATGGTTTGGCGTGAGCGCGATCGCGCCTTCATGAATATGCAGATGACCCGCAGGAATTAATCGGTCGAGCATACACGACATCGTGTATTTCTAGTAGTAGCAAAATGCGAATATTTTGCGATACCGTTACCTTGTCTCCTTAAACGTCAATGTAAAATTGTTGTACGTACGAGTAGTAGACACGTTCGCAAATAAATTTAACCAGTCATGCTGCAATTACGAATGTAAATACGAAGATTAATATTAAGATAATACTTGGTAAAGTTATTACAAAGAGATATACGTGTGCAAATACGTGTTGTAGCTTGCTTTCTCGTTTCTAGTCAGGTTCGTTTTATTCAGGCTTTCGATAAAGGGAAATGTTCTCGCAGAAGATTTAGTTTTGACGATTACTTACAGTTGAAGGAATGTCATTAAATTGTTGTAGTTATTTGATATGAAGCATTACAATTGTACAACTTTGATTGTGCTAATATACAACTTTTGGAAATTCTATCAAGCTTAAAATGTCTCGTCGTTGTCCTTGATACTTGTTGATAGTTTATTAGAAATTCCGCTCAAAATCGCTTCTATCGCACACTAGAGATTTCTGAAGTTTCTACCAAACTTACTCTCTGTTATTTGTAATAGCCAGATTATAAAATTTTCGCATCTAACAGCAAGACTACGAACGGAAATGTCGACAACTCGCCCTATTGACATCCTTTTTGTCGTCGATCTTCCATTTTACAACTTCATTTCAACGTTTTGTGATCTTCCTAACCTAAACAACTTAACAGGCTACTTCTTAAGAGGGACGTTGCTAATAAAATTATTACGGCCATGACGTAACGTGATGGCCGCTGCAACAGGTCAGTACAGCTGAGTCCTTTACAGTTACTCGGCGCAGTTCGTTGCATCCTAACGGAACTATCGCCGTTCCGGAAACGTTGCGAAGGATCCGCATCCGATCACCTTAATCGCGTCACTGCCCTCTGTTGTGACAGTTGAACAACCCATTACCGATACTCTAATGAAAAATATCGCGAAAAATATCTACCGTTTCTCATAAATTATGTAAAAATTCAAAATCCCTCAACGATTCAAAATCGGTCAACTATCTGAACGTAACAATTTTTTTACTTATCTCTGCAGATTATCTTATCCGTTAATTTTTAATTTTACGCGATCGTAGAACTTTCATATCGCGCAATTAATACAATAATTTACAGATTGCCTCATTTATCCATTTTCAATTTTCCATTTACGATCGTAGAACTTTCGTGTCGTGTAATAATTAATAATAATAATAATACTTGTTATAAATATTATTAACACAGTAGGATAAATTTTGACTGAAACTGGAGCGTCTTGTTTCCTTGCTCGTTGTTTCTTCACAAATAACTTAGAATAAAATTACCGATAAAGTGACGCTAATTTCAAACAGTAAATCGATAAACCAAAAATTAAATTAAGAGGTTCGGTAAAATTCCGAGAATTGTGAAAACGATGCTACGTTTTTAGCCAGCGGTGGGTTTGGTACACGTACCAAATCATATTCGACGCGGAAACGTTTGAATCATCGGAAACGTAACACGACCTGTATCGTTTTTATATCGAGTTTACGATTACGAGCGTAAAAATAGAAAGGCTGGCCGGTTAACGGCTGGTAAGCAAAGCAACGTGGCGTCCGTTTTCACGACGGACAGGGGAGCGTTGAATCTGCGAGAAAATACCGATAGAGCCGTGATCTCGAAACAAACTGCGTCCGTTATCAGCGATACCCCTCGTGTTCTAGGAAACGAAATCGCTATCAGCCGTCCTTGGACAGCAAAATGGCCGACGCAATCGACACGTGCGTGGCGTCGCAAAAGCATCATTTGTAATCGCGCAGAAGCAATCGTTAATTTTTCGTCTCAATTAATCAACCGTGAATGTTTCTTTCGTTTAGTCAGACAAGTTTTTTAGCTATTGTTTTCATTTTATTTCATTGCGTTTATTATTTATTATTTAGCGGTCCTATCGTTACTTTATTACACGTTGTTCAACATCGATCTTATAAATTGTAAATTTGGTTCGTCATTTGTCATTTAATGTTCACACTATTATTTTATTATCTTTGTTGATTCAAAATTGGTTTTAAGAATTGTGATTGGAGGTTTGAACTTCATTTCCCTGTTAACATTTTTATTCAACGTGGCAACGGGGGTTTCGTTAAGAAAGATCTAATTCCGATTCATAGTTTAGCCGAGGAAGTTTATCGCATTTATTACTTTGATTTTATTGCCTTTATTAACTCAAAAATTATTTTATAAATTTTGTTCTTTCTTCTTTTTTTCGGTAAATTCTATTCTTTCTTCTTCGGAACGAAAGCTATTGTTAGCTTTATGGTTTCAATTCGTTTGCCAACTAAAATAACTCAGTCAATGAGATATTAATAACTGGTTAAGAACATACGGCATGAAATCTAATATTTAATTGAATTACTGTTTTGATATATGTTTTATACTAATTACTGAAAAGGAAATCAATTTTTAACCACTCTTTCTGTGTCTGTGATGAATCAATTCTTAGAGAATAAACGAAAATTAAGGAATAATAATTTAAATTCGCTAAAAGTAGTCTTTCTTCGACATGATTAAACGTTCAGAGAGATTATCTAGAAGTATAATTTTAAAATTCAATTTTATAATTGAAGAAACGGGGAGGTCCATTTTTCACGATTTTCCATTTATATGTAATAAATATAGAATTATTAAACGATTACACAATTTATTTTAGAATATCTAGAATATAAAAAAAAAACGTTTTCGTAAGCAGTACGATAAGTATCTGATGTACTAATTTTTCTTAATAGTACACTAGAAGAACGAAGAACTAGAATTTCTCAATTTTCTCGATAAAGCTATTTTCGGGGCATTCCCTTTGTGTTCCTTTCCCTTGCTCTTCAATTCCTCAGGAAATGCAAAAAAAAAAAAAAAGGAACGAAAGACAGTACTTTGTGAGAGACAAGAGACACTCGAAGTGAAAAGGGAGAGGAACGCGCAGACTGCGGTGCAACACGGGCCGAGTGAAATAAGCAAACGACTGGGAAAATGGATACCGGCGCGCGCGTTAAGTGGAAACGAACGGGCATGCACAGACGAAAAAGAGAATGGAACGCGTGCTAGCAAAGTGCACACGGATGGTGGCTGTCGTACGAGCGGTATACCATCCCTTCGACCTCCTGTAATTGCTTCCTGCTGCAAAATCTTGGCTTCGAATCAAACCTGTCAAAGTCTGATAAATGTAGCGACGAAAGCATATATGTACAGGATGTTTCCGAAATCGTGGCACAAGCAGTCAGAAGGTGATTCTACGTGAAAAAATAAGTCGAAAGAAAGGAACAAACCTTTTTGACTTGAGATTTTTCGAGAAAGTCGAATTTGAGAATTTATTAATTCCAGACTGAATACTTGAGTTTGACTAATTCTAGACACAACATTATTCTAGAAAAGAATAATTAAGAGAAGAGTATCATTTATACTCAAAGATATGTTTCATAATAATATGTTTCGTTAGAAGTTGTCTTGGTTTTCAAACTCGATTTTCTCGGAAACAAAGTATCTTGCGAAAAAATGTCATTCTACGTTTCTTACTTATTTTCGCACGTAGGATAATTTGTTTAGTTTAGAATTAGCTAAATTCAAGCATACTTGACAAAATTTTACAACTCGATTTTTTCGAAAACGAAGCGTCGTATGTTTGCCAAAAATTTTATTCTTTCTTTTTAGACTTATTAAATATAGAATCACACCTTGGCCGGTGGCACCACGATTTCAAAAACACCTTGTACATGCATATTCGTTCGATTTAATGACAAGGAGAATAATCGTGTTTATTCTACCGCTGTTACATAATTAATTGGGAAGTATTACTGCATTACTGTATATCGTGTAGTGTATTATTAAACGAGTTAAAATTATATTAATATTAATTGGACAGTAGTGTGTTATTGTGGCACTGTGCAATGTGCTGTGAAATCAATTAAAATTATGTCAATTTATTAAACGCAGTGGATCAGGTAGCTCACACGTTTCAATAACACGTAAATTAAATAATCAAACTTCCATTCTATCAGGATTTTTTTTAAAAAATAAAATCTCCTACTGTAGGTATATTTAATCAGAAAATTGACTTTGGAGAATTAAAAAATTTTTCTTTACAAAGAAAGTAACCCATTTTTCAAATTACAGAATTTTTATGCACAACAAATATTCGGTGTAAGTTGATTCCAAAATTTTCCCAAGAGCAGGGAATAGTTATTACTACAAAACTAATCCGTTCAATTAATATTTCCTTCGTGTTGTATCACCTTGTAATGTTAGAAACTCTACTCAAAATACAATGTTCCATTTCTCTCCAAAATTTCTTTTATATTTCCCAGCAGATAATGGAATAATTAATAATTCCCTAAAAAATTACAAAATTAATCATCCAATGAATATTCGTAATCACAACGGTAAAAACCTCAGTCTTCTTTGAAATATTCCTCTCGGAAAGAGTTTTCCCAAGAGTTCTGAAATCTAACTGAATGCGATAAAATTAATATCTTCCCCCTTCTTGGGGGAATGATACGTCACTCTATACTAACAAAATTCTAGTCAGAAATCATTCCCAAAGTAGAACATTTCGACTTGCCGAAAATTTTCTCAAGATCGCAAACCAACTACATGGCTAATATAATCTACAAATGTAATTAATGTTTCATCGTTACGTTCAGCAATTTTAGCAATCTGTCGCGATGATCCGCCGTTGGAAATTTCGGAGGTGGCCTTGATCGATCGCGGGTGGTGTCGCGTATTCTTATCTCGACCGTGACGCGTGAGAGATCGAAAAGATCGAAAAGATCTGAACGCACGTGGTTCGATGGTTTCGCGGGACACGAGGAGCTTGGATCTACACGCGCCGAATATTCAATTTCGAGCGTTCGTCATCGCTTTTTTAGCGCCGAGCCGGTGGAAAAGGACGTTCCACGCTCGACGCTCGACGCTCGTTCTCCACGAGCCTCTACGAGTTTACGATCGTGCGGCTAAGACGATACAACAGTGGAAGAGAAAACACACACACACACACACACACACACACACGTAGAGAAAGAGAGAAAGAGAAAGAGAAAGAGAGCCGCGAAGGGGCGAGAGACGAAGTGACGCGACCTTGCGCGATTCCAACGATCCGACTAATAATAATACCAAATCGTTTCGCAAATACCGCAACACGCGCCGCGGAGTTCCATCGTTTTCTTCGCATTTCGCTCCTCCTTTCGTTTCTCTTCCGCCTCTTTCCTCTTGCACGTTCGCCTTCTTTCGTGATCTTATCTACAGGTCGAAAGTGCGAATACATTTTCTCTCATTTTTTTTTTTTTTTTTTTCGTTTTTTGGGTGCTCAGTCTTTGACCTTTCTATCTTTGAGTGCTCAGAGATTATAATTGTAAATTATGGTAATTAAGTTTAGTATAGTTTATTATTATTACACTGTACTATAACTACATTTCTATTAGGGATAGTATAATACAATAAGTATACTATCAACTCTATATTAAGTATAATATAGTATAATAATTATACTTAATATAGTATCCTATGAAACTATTTTCTATATATGAAAAAAACTTGAAACAGCCAGTGTCTAATATTTAATATTAAAATCTAACATCAACGTTTCAATCGAACTAGAAAATGTCTTAAGATCGTTGAACAAGAGAGTAATATCATCTTTAGAGAAAGAAAAATTAAGAGATGTGTTTGCTCTAAGATAGGCGCGATATTTCCTCTAAAACGACAGACTTGTTCACAGATTCAATTGTTGACCCTAAGAGAATTAAATTACAATAAATCAACAAATAAAATTATTTTACTTATCCTTATGTACATTTGAGAATAACATCAGAGGACAGGAAAGTCATCGCTGGGAGAATCGTAAACAAAAATCGACGTGTTTTGTCGTGACCGATAAAAATCGTCAGAAGATAATACAGGCTTATTACGCAGCACCGAAAGCTCGTGACGGCGAGACTAAAGCGAGATAAGCTGTAAAGTATTTGTAGGAGGACAAACGAGACATTCATACAATAGATTTTGACTCACCGGTAGCCAAAGGGAAACTGATTCGTTTGACGTTGGACTCCACGAGAAGAAATTTCACAATTAATCAAAATTTATTCGACGATATCATCCAAATTTGTACGATTCGTCGCTACGTTTATGACTATCGAGAATTAATTAACATTTCAAAAACAGGAAAAATATATCGAATTATTTACTAAAAATTCGAAATTGGTACAAAGTTTGAACGGAGAAATTAATTACTGTCAAAGTTGTCAAAATGACAGTGTATTTTTAAATAATTGCTCGTGCTACAAACTTTTCTTGCTACATAAATTTTCTTTTTTTCGTTTTCTAGCGTCGAGCGTCTAAACGACACTGCTTCCTAAACTAAAGAAATTCTTCGTAAATACAGAAATAAACAGACGATCCAGAAATTCGAAGGTATTTCGTTTTACGAACGAAAGAGTCGATGGAAAAATTTTCGAAAGGGTACGCTCGGTTGGTAGATGATAATTGATGGCTGTTTAGGGCTGGTACACACGGTAGTAGGCCTTGGCGTGCTCGAACGGATTACGTGGCGGACTTCCGGCGTTTTTTCGTGGCTCAATTCTCGCGAGATCTCTCCACGGGGTACCGGGGTCACCTCCAGGCTTGACCGATGGAACGAATGCAAGTACCATGACTCACTTGGCAGACGATAATGCCTATTAGTAGACGACGCGACGATTAAAAAGGCTTCGAGGATATCCAGTCCGCGGAATCTGCCTTGTTTCCAACCGACGATTTCTTTTTCCCTTTTCCTTGTTTTTTTTTTTTTTTTTTTTTGATGTC
This sequence comes from Melipona beecheii, assembly GCA_032399605.1. NCBI lineage: Eukaryota > Metazoa > Arthropoda > Insecta > Hymenoptera > Apidae > Melipona > Melipona beecheii. The sequence continues at coordinate 650,297 of JAUCMO010000291.1, forward strand.
GATGCAGAAAAAGCGCACGATATCGTGCTGATACGATATTTGTCTCTCTCTGTTTTCTGAAATATTTCTTTTTATCGTTTTTTTTTTTTTTTTTTTGTTGGGGACATTTTACTCGGTGTTACTTTGATTGATTGAGTATAAAATAATTGATTTCATCTGGTTTCAAGAATTTATGCAGATGAATGAAGCGGATGTGCTCGTGAGAAAGAAAAGTATAAAGTAAGTGAAAGATTTTCTCGACAAAATATATCACTCTAATCGATAAACAGTTGATAAACTTTTTCACAGAATCGTACGCGATTCGATGTTTCACAAAGATAATAGAATCTTCCAAAGAAAATAAAATTTTCTTCTTTCTTTGTCCCTTGAAAGGCTAGTAATCGATTCACGTGGAATCAAAAAGCATGAAATTCTCAGATACCTGACACTTTTTATCGCTCAAAGGAAAAAACAAAGGGGGAAAATCTTGAAGATGTGATGCAATTTCATGCTCCTTTGTCTTTCGCGTTCGTTTAATTACAAGTCCTTCAAACCTGCACGTTAATCGATAACACAGATCCTCATCATTTTCATTACATAACCACGGTTGGCATTTTCTCAGTGGATACGCGTAATATTCTCCACAACGTAATAGCGACCAGTAAATACATTGACGTCACGGAAGCGTTCCGTATTTTGCGTTGCGTAGCGATTCTCACCGATGTATCGATATTGTTGCGCGTCAATCTGTCCCGACGATTCCTGACTAAGTCAGATTGAAATTTCAGCCGTCATTTTCACTTCGCGACCGAAACTTTCCCATCATATACAGATTTTATTTTTTATTTTAAGGAATAAAGAAGCGTCATATTATTGTAAGTGCTAAGTATTACAAGTATTTTTATTTATTTACGCACTGTATACTTTGTTTTTGTAAGATTTAATGCATTTATTTAATTATTTAATTAAATAATTGATAATTATTTTTTCTAGTGTCAATTTTACAACACTGATATTAATTCAATTAAATAATCTTTTGTTGTTGTTATAGCATAGTTTCACTTAAAAGTTTCCCAATCGGAGAAACTGGCGATAATGTCCAAGGTAAATATGTAAATATATACTACAAAAAGCAATTTATGATACCGGCTACTCAGTAGTATCAATTAATAATGCATACAAACACACGTCGGACGAATCTGAGACGAAGTTGACGGAAAACACTGTTATTATCAATCCCATCACTTAGAGCTTCTTGCTGGTTGTATCAATACTCGACGTTTGTCAAACACACTCGTCAAACGGGATAAATGTGGAATTCGAAACAAAGACGACCGCGAGTCGTCGGTTACATCGAATTTCGCATTAGCTTTGCACATTTTAAATTGAAATTGAAATTATTCTTTACTTTTGCCACCTTTAAATTTCGCAGTTGCTCAATTTGTTATTTAATTTTACATAAAAGTCTACATGCTACGTATGTAGACTTTTCATAAAATTTATATTTCTTAAAAGGCTAAAAGAAGCATTGTGATTATATTAGAAAACGAACAAATGTACAAGGCGCAGTGATCGCGCATAAAAGTGCAATTCAACGCGATTCGATATTTTGCAACGTGAAACACATTGACGCAACGATTTCGTCATCTGTTAATCGTACGCAATGGCGAGCCATGTTATTCGAGAAACAATCAAACAATCCCAATTCAATCAAACAACCGATTTATTCCGACCGATTCTCTTTCCGACCATCGAGAAGGAGAACATTAAACACTTAAACATCCGGAGCGTTGATTACAAAGTCGGTGAAAAACAACGACAACCTCGAACTCTTTCGGAGAATCAGTCCTTGATACAATAACCTTCTTTCTCTCATTCCTTTTGCCGTTTGAAGGAATCGAAATTCGATTAAATTCGCAATAAAAGGCCAGACGGTGTGATTACGTCAAAAAACGAAAACAGATGGAAGCATTATCAATGTGGAAATATTACGTAATAATTTACGACAACAAAATACGTGCTATCGATCGATTCAACAGGTTTCTCTGTTGCTCTCGAGATTTCGCGAAAGGCAAGAGAAGACCTTTATAGAAAAAGGTGAAGGTTATTGTGTAGGTTAGAACGGGTTAAAATTCTACCTCGAACCTTGCACAAGATAATAAAATTAAAAATTTGTATTATCAGCTTTTCATACAGAGAAGAGTATTTCCTTCGTACAAAGAGAACTATTGAGAAAATATTGAATAATTTAGGCTTGACACGTGGAAAATGTGGAAAGGAAAAAACATTCAATGAAAACGATGAAAAAATTATCAAAGATTAATTTTCAATCGAATCGAATACAGAATGTGTTTGCGCACTCCGAAATTATTCACAATGCAACAATAATAAACAATTTTAGTTTCACGATAGTATTTTGCGCATCGTATTTTTTACAAGAAAATAATAGTCTGCGAGATTAGTTTCTTTTTATTCTTTAATATATTTTTGTTTCGCCGATACAACTGACCGAGAACAATATTTTCGATAGCGATTTTGCTCTGTCTTGACCGAAACAGGTCATCAGGTTTTTATCGTCTCGAAGTTATAATATAAATGGATTACTGAACGGATTTAAAAATTGCGTGCTTTATTGACCATTGCAAAACGCATTTACAGTTATCAATAAAATTATAAAACTGATGGTTAATGCATGCAAATAGAATTTTCTAATTAATTCTTTTAGTGATTCGACCTGATAAATTTTTCCGAATCTCTTCTAATATCTACTGAATGCTTTTAATAATTCAGTTTAACATTTTTTTGTCATACGTCAGTGTAGTGAAGATTGCAACGTATCTAATTTTGCATTTCAATTTCTCGAGAGAAGAACGAATAATATCTATAAAAAAGGCTACAATGCCTATAAAAACAGGTGTTTACACGTATCATTAATTTCCAATAAAATAATTTCTAAATAACATCGATGATTGTATTATTTTGTGACATCAACGTTTAACATACTCCAACATGATACAGTGATATAAAAATATCGTTTTCGTAGCCGCTAAGTGCAACGAGAAAGTAAAAGTATATATAAATCCAGCTTAATTCTCCAAGCAAAAGGGAAAACGGCAAAGTTATTTAAAACAAAGTTAAATTTGTTAGATCAAACAAATCCCTCCGAATCTAAATTAAATCTAGCTCAACGAACTCGACGAGAGATCAAACGCGTTTCGGATCTAGAGAACGACCTTCGTCGGCAAATCGTTCGGCAAAACAACGATTTGTGGAACCGGAGGGACCAAGAGAAACAACTCTCGCGTGGTCACGTCGATGGAAACAAACGGCCGAGCGTGCTATTATTCACGAATATAAAAGGAAGGCTGACGCACGCGGAGCGGGAGTCGCGCTAATCGCTGGAACTCGACGCGACCACAACCTCGACGTCGTCCGATAACGAGGAAAGATTATGCCCAAGGACAAGGCCGCGCCACGAACGCGCGGACGTTCGCCACGAGACACTGCGACGAATCCGCGAGAACCGCCGCGGGATACGCGTTCTACGCTCGAATGTACACTCGCTGCAACAGATATAGACAACTGACAAGACAACTCTTTAACTCCTCGGTGTCGCGTATTAACACTGGCGTTACGCGAAATTGAAATCATTCTCATTAGCTGATATACATTTTCCCAGTTCTCCAGCAAGTGCGAAATTTTTCATTCCGTTGAGCAATTTTATCGAAACTATTCCATCTGCAGATTAATTTTCCAGTTTTATTTCAATTGCATTATGTGCATCTCCCTCCCTCCCTCTCTCTCTCTCTCTCTCTCTCTCTCTCTCGTGAATAATAATAATATATTTAAGTCGAGCAGTGAACAAACGTATTCTTTTCTGACTAGTTGTCCAAATTATTAGCCGATTCGCCAAATTAGTTGACAAAGATCCCCTTTCTTTTTTTATCTCTAGCGCTTTTCTGCTCGGTGACAAGCAGTAACAAGATCGATAATTAAAATATGGATTAATATTGCTCGTTAACATTGCGTCAACGCAACGATTCATTTGTAATTTATATTTGTAATTTGCAGTTTAATTTATGTTCCCTCGTGATTGTAGCCACGCGAAAGAAGAATAACGTTTCTCTCGGTATATTCGTCTTTACTTATCTTTTATCACACGTGAATTCTGTAATTCTATAAAACAGATGAAATTGAAGAAATCGAAGTACTTGCACAACATTGCGACAAATTACTGCCTAAATCTCTCCTCGAACCTCGGTCCCCAAAATACGTTTCTGAACTGATATGTTTATGTCAAACAGATTCTCGTGCGAAAAATAGCAAACCGCGACGAAGAATGGAACGATTCTTCCACACGGCGTTCTCGAATTTCCGTGGCGAACAATGACGAACTTGCACGCTCATCGGAACTAAACGTATAATCCTTGCTTATCCTTGCGCGAAAATAAATTCAAACGGGGGAACGGAAATGAGAACGGAACGATCAGGGCTGGGTGTTCCTCCCTTTCGCGGAGGGGAGGAACACGGCGTAACGCGGTCACCGGTTACAAAAGCGTCCGTTCTGCTTGTTTTCACGTCCTTTATATTTGGGAAATACGGAAACGTAACAGACGTCCGTTTCCTTCTGCTTCCGCGCCTCGACCTGTTACATTACCGCATGCTCTCGGTTTCCGCTGATTTACGTCACGTGTGGCACATAGGTATAATTACGACGCGCGTATCGAAAGATTCGAATCAGTTGGAGGTCGAAGTGAACGCCGCGACGAGAAAAAGTAATGACGACATTACGAAGAAATTTTTAGTATATAATAAAATATAGCACGTATATTACAAGATATAATATAGCATATAACACAGCCTCGAATATAGAATATAGTAAAGAAGAAATTTTTAGCAATAATTGTAATTTAACAGTACTCTATAAATACTAATTTCCAATCAATTTTATGATCTATAATTTTACAATCTAGTAATAAATAGAGAAATTTTTAACACGAAATTGAATCATAATCATAATCAAAATAATTGTTATCCGAAATAATTACGTAATTCTATAAGTAGAATTTTAATTATCGTAGAAAATTCGTTTCGTGCAATGGTTTATAAGATTATAACTTCGACAACTTCGGTGCAATTAAAGAAAAATAGTGGGGAAACAAAACGAATAACTTATAATGCATTTTTTTCTTTTTTAGATGGAAATACATACTTTTCTTGTATAGATCGAATCCCCTGGTTTATTGTAACTGTAGTTGCACGTAATTGCAATTACGTACGTGCGCGCTTCGATAGATATACTTTCAACTGGTTTCCAGTGGATTTCGAAATACAGCTTGATATTTAATTTTTTTAGACGCGGAACAGAAAATTTCTATCTAAAAATCACAATCATAATCACACTTGATTATGAAGATATAAAATTAATAACCTAGTAGATTAATGTAAAACTTTATATATAATAATATATATACATACTATATATTAAAAATTTTCCTTCCCATTCTTCAATATATCAAGACACGCTAATTAATATTTGTAATTTTCCTCGCACATAAAAATAACTTTAATTAATTAATTAGTTTTTTTTTACAAGTAATGCCAAAAATATCATTACTCTTTCAACTAAATGAACATTACAATTAATTAATTTTGACGAAGCTTAGTCTTAGGACCTTAATCGGGGATGCTTATATTAAAGATATAATTCACAACATAGCCGTATCTGTTTTAGCACGAATTTGTCGTATCAAAGAAATTAATTTCGCGATCGAATCGATTGTTTGCACGGACGGACGACGCGTAACACGCGCGTGTGTACATGAGTACGAACGTCCACGGCCTCGAACGCGTTTGGTCGACGATATCGTAAGTAGAATGAGCCATCCATGGTCAGACGTCGTCTCGATATCAATGCGTTGATGAATTATCGCAATGAGTTGGAATTTTTAGTTTTGCGTTGAATCTATGATTTTTTTTTTCTTTTTTATCGGAACACGATTGAAACGTACAAAATTCTATCATCGGACGTACGATTAAAAAAAAAATCGAACATCATCGGAATGAAGAAATACTCAACGACATTGCATCTGTGTGTATTTAAAAATCGATACTTCAGGTGTGAGATTATTCTTTCCAAAAATAATGTAAAATTGAGGATAATATAAATAGTAATAAATAATAAATAGTACATACAGATTCGTATGTTCTTGCGATCTTCCACGTCGAGGAACACGATGAGGAACGAGATCTAGCACTTCGTTTTGTTTAAAATTACGGAACGTTAAAAGACAAAATTGGGAAAAATAGCTGTTAAACTAGAAATTTACCAAAAGCGAGTTAACAGGCAACACTTTTTACTTTTAATCGTCACGCAAGAAGTGATATTTTAGTATACGTTGTTGCACGTGCAGCAGCCTGATTTAACAGCTTTGTCTCATATGCAACAATCTAATTTTGTAGCTTTGAGTAATCGATATTCTCGGAAGCAACATTTTTGGACATAGAAGAACGAAGAGTGAAGAGCGAGTGTATCGCTTTATTTGAAGATCAAATGAAAACGTAATAAATTATGCGTTATTATCATTTGTTACGTACTTTTGTTAGATTCTACCGTTGATACAACGTAATTGAGAGATTAACGAATTGTTCAACTGCAAAGTGCAGTGGACGATCTATACTTGGTACATTCAACACGATATACATAGTAGTACGTGATCTTCGAGAATTTACGTGGACGATGACAGAGACGACTCATTTCGTGCGTGTAAGCAAATCGTCGACGGAATACGATATGTGACGACGCAAATGATTTACAACGAGTCAAACAAGGCATACCGAGCTTCCCCGAGCTTTTGAAACGCTTCCAATTCTGTACCGTGCTGCTGTTTGCGATCGACCATCGGATTCTCTTCGATACAAAAAAGAAAAAAAAAAACCTCGAAATATCACACTTTCTTTCATTTTCATCGACTTTCGTGAATGTTTGAAAATAGCAACACCGGGATATATATTGGTTAGGTGCAAATGTTACAAAAAAAATGTTCAACGAGGTGATAAATAAAACGACGACAGCGTTCCTGGCTGCGTTATTCGCCATTTTACAGCCCATCGATCTCACAATTAGAACTATACAACTTCGTCAAACGTAATACTATATATATATATATATATACACGATAGTATGGAAAACAAAGTTAAGATTAGAAGCACGAGTCTGTTAGGAATATCTTTCAAAAATACCACTGAACGTATTATCAATTTCAAAGTGTTCAAGGTCAGACGAAAAATAACTTTTCCAACGTATAAAAACGTATAAAAACTCAGTTTCCCGTAAAAAAAATAAAATCGTGTTCTTTTCCAATGAATGAACATCTCGCGAAGATTTCCAAAAAAAATTCTCTAACGATCCAATTGAGAAAACTGAAAGTTTCGTTCAATTAAAAGTTTTAATACTAGTACAGGCAATACCGAAAGAAAAAGAAAAAGAAAAAAGAAACAAATCAGGGGAATGAGATTTAAATTTTATTCTCGCGTGACAACGCGAACGACGTCAAAGATGGTTCAAGGATCGCCACGAAGGCGATGAGCCTCGCGCATTATTGAAAGAATATGTAATGTCGACGCGGAAGAGAAAAGTTTCAAGGAAGTTGCTACGCGAGTATTCCACTTTATTTTCTCAAAACATCGTAGAAACAGCTCGGCTTCTTTGCTGTTCGAGGGAACGTTCGAAGGTTAGAGTTCATCTTTTGGATCTTCCTAGAAAGACATTAAACGCGTTCTATATTCTGCTCTATTCTGTTAAACTTTAGTCATCACGTAACACGACCTCTTCCACCGACGAATATAATAGATCTATCTTCCACGAAAGAAATATATGCACATACAGATTTATCGTGGAATTAGAAAAAAGCTTTGGCTATTGTCGGAGCACGTCGTTGAAATTCAGTGAAATTTCAATGAAGGGATTTCGGTTGATGACGCTTGATGGACGTTCGATTTACGCGAGGATGTAAGAAACTTTTTGTTGTTATTTCAAGCTGCCAAGCTTAATAGAGATTTGACTAAGAGATGAATCCTCGACTGCTATGAATGTTGGAATTGATGCAACTGCTGCAGGAGATCTGCATCTAACAATCCGTTAAAATTTATTCGATTATATACACGTACATATGCGCGTATCAAATAATAAATTGTTCTTGCTTTGCGCATAAATAATAAATCATCTTCTTATCTCTCTCTTTGTGAATTATGTTTTTTTAATACAATTCAATGCTACTGTTCGATCAGGTTTCTAAATTTCGCAGTATGTTCCGCGGTTAACATTGAATTTAGAGTTAATTTGAATTAACGAAAATTATAGCAAGTGTTCACGTTTAATTCAACTTTTTTAAACTTGTTAGATCTCTGTCCATTGGAAGTTCCGTTCGCCTCGTTCGTCTTATCACTACGCAATTTCGTATTCCAGACGCTGATTTCATTCCTTCGCGACAAAGTGTTCGAATTGAGAAACCTTCGGCGGTAAGAAGTCGCGATAAATAGCACGAACGACGTGCTTCCACCGATTTCTCTGTTTACCGCGTCATTTAAACAGACCGAACGTTATATCCAGATCTCTGATAACCGCGTGTTGCCATGTTATCGCGATAAGCGCCGGGGTTCAAGTACGAATTCGGTTGATCGTTCGAACATAACCTCGAACAACGCCATCGGGCACGCGCGCGTCGCTTTCGAATAAGCTTGATAAAAAAAATTAATTTAACGATACTCTGTTGCTAGCTCGAGTATCTCTGTTACTTTTTACAATAAAAATGTCGCATAGTTATAACTGTTGCAAAGGAAACGTGATGTGGACAGTTTTTCCGTAGACACAGATGATGATATACATGTGTAGACGAAATGTCTGAAGGTCAATTTCAATTTTCCTTTGATAGTTGATTGAGCTTTTCCTGTGACGTTGAATCAACATTATTAATAAAATTTTCCAAGTGAAAAATTACGAGTTAGAGTTGTCAATGAATTTTAGTAAAATAAATAAATTTTATATTTATTTGCAGATTCATACAGTATATGTATGTATATATATATATATATATATCATAAAGTACAAAAAATATGTGCAATCAATTCTATATTTATTTGTGAAGTTTATAGATAAACTTTACAAATTACAAGTCGTACGATTGGATATTGAATATTCAATGTTATCATAACTAATATAATAATTTTTTAAATGTACACCAACTATCATCCAATCATCCAAAGATAGCAATAAAAAATGATCAGTCCTTGTACTTCCGAAAGTGCAAAACCTAAATTAAAATTAAGCACATTCCCACTCTCCATTTTTCAAAATATAAGCTATAAAATTTAAATTACAATTACGTGAAAATTCGACAATCCCAATCTAAACACATCGCTTGCCAATATTATAACAATTAACGATAAATCCGAACCCTCAATTGATTACCAAAATTATAACTTGGAGTAATCGTATAAAATGAATAAAAAAGCTCGAGGTATTAAATGATAAGTAAGAATAAGTAATAAGAAGACTCGATCGTATTAAACGATCCTACCAATTTGATGTCAGCCACGTCTATAATATTACCTCGCCTCGATACCTGCGTCCGATTTTCTATGACCATCGATACGTTCGTACCTAAATCTGCACGATCGGACGTTCCAGCAGGATTCTTTGTGCCTAGCAAAGGCCACCAAGGCCATAGAATTTTATTTTTTACCACGGCCAGTCGGAATATTATGTCAGCATTATGTATAGACGCGGTTCCGTGGACGATGCTTCGATCTTTTCGGGCAGAAGTCAAACCGAAGGCCAGCCACGCACGAACAACGCCTCGAAACGAACCCGAACGAACCGTTCGTCGTCCTTGCGACAGTTTTAGCGAGTTTCGCATATATCGAACGGGCAAGTCTCATCTAAAAATGTACGAAAGTTCGTTTACATGCATGTAAAACAAAAACTGAACTCATTTTTTCTCTCTCTCTCTTTTTTTTTTTAAATAAAGACACCCGACGTTTATACTACAGAGGTACAGAATTTACATAAAAATAGACTAGCTGTCGTTTCTGGTTAGTTTTTTTTAAAGATTCGTACGTATAGTATTATTATTACAGATCTTTAGCGTTAACTTGAAAGCGTTATACGTTTTTTTATTAAATCGATCTGCACCACGCAAATATCCTTTTTATTGACAAAATCTTCAGTCGGCAGAACAGTTTTGTCATTGCCATATAATCGCTGTAATATAATTGATACTGATTGACTGACCGACCTAAACTGATTAGTTTCGAAACCGTCCATATACCAATATTCAGCAATTCCCATTTTTCAAAATTTAATAAAACGGCGAGGAAGAATGAAGAGGAGACTTCGATCTTCAAATACATTGTAGATTTAATTATGAATTTAAATCAACGTTTTTATATACTATGACAATTTTCACAAAATGTATCTTCACTTATCACGTCTGCTACGTGATGCAAAAACTTTACATTTTGGAATAAAACGAACGATGCTTTTTTGAAAGTAGAAGCTTCAAGCTTTAAATTGCAAAATTAAACAACTGAAATATTTAGTGTCCGAACATTAATGGGAGTCGTTGCGCGTCAGTGTTAGAATTAAAATGGTGTGTTTTTCAGAAAGAAATTGCATTTATTCGGTTTTATCGTGCGGTATGAAAAAGATTCGTGTATTGTTGTGTGCCACGAAGTTTTTAATAGCAGAATCAAGTGTCTCGTGTATACAAGTACGTGTTTGCTTCCCAATACGAGGAATTCAAGGTTACAATAATTCTTCTAATTGGGGCAAGTGGTGTTTTCAGGGAATCTTGTTCTGTTACTTGGCACACTTCGTAATTTGGGGATGAATCTTTACAAGAGCGAGAATTGGAACGTGAAACTTGTCATCCTCAAGCGATTGACGATCTTCTTTAAATCGTTTGAGCCGTTGAAAGATTGCAGCGCGACTTAAAATACAGACAATCATACCCATATTTCATTTTTAAAGTAAAACTTAATTGCGACCTTTTGCTCAAACTACACAGAAGAAATAAACGTCGTAAAACAAAACGATTCTAGGGCACTAGAAGAGAGGTTTAAATCACATCATGCCATCGCGTTTTTATAGATAAGGCTATTAGAATCTCTGTAAGAAAATCAGTGGAACTTTTTGAATATACACGTGTATACTTCTGGATCATACGTCAAACGCTTGGCAATTTTTTAATCGACAGTAAACTTCAATAAGGAATACGTCAGCAATACGTCCAACGTACACGTTCATTGCATAAATTATAATAATATTGCGCAATGGTTCGCGAAATTTCCCAATACGACGGAAACATTTTTCACGTCCTCCCGACGTGACTGAAATTTCACGAAAGTAGCGAAAGCTCATTAATAACAACAAATTTTGTATATCTTTCAACGTGATACATAACATATATACCGTTGACATAGAATAATGTCGTACTCTGGAAAATTTCCACGATGTAAGGAAAATTGCAAGTGGAAAAAATGTGACGAACATGCGATGCGTGCAGTTTAATACATAAATGCTGACATTATGTTCTATCAAAGAACTTGAAACAAATAATATAGGGTGGGTTAAAAGTTTCTTCCCACTTATTTTTTTTCTTTTTTTTTTTAATAAAACATCAAAATATAAGAAAAAAGATTAAAAACAATACGTGATAAAAAAATTATTTTAGCAGGATGTGATTTTTGGCCGACCTTATACTTCCAACTTGTTGAAGTGACACGTGGAGTCGAAGGAATAGAAAAGCAGAGTCACGCAGAGGCTAACCAATTCACCGACGAATCAACTTCTAATTCTAGAAGGCTGGAAGTGGTGAAACGGAGGCTCGGCCACCTGGAAGAGCCGAAGAAACGTAACGACGAACAGGCAATAATAAACGAAACGTCCGTGCGATAACCGCACGGAGATCTGGAATCGAAGCGTTCACGAGTTGAAACAGCGAAGCTCAAGGCCAGGAAGTATCTACGAGATAAAGTTTCCGCGAAACGGCCGTACAATCAAACGATCGTGACGTTGCTCGAGGTTAAGATCTGTCGACGCTCTGGATCTGTACTTGAACTCGTCCCAGCTGAATCACGCCGATACCGAAGTGCTCGATAACGAAATCACACACGCGTGTGAAATCACACTTGCGCACACGTACCTGCCATCGTTCGCGAGTATTTGATGTTATTATTTACTTTACAGGTATCCGACAACATAGGTTTTTAATTGGAGAGATGCAAGTGATCTCATTCTTTGGAATCTCGTTACTAAACTGTGGATGTACTTTGTGTACTTTTGGGAAAATCGACAGTGCAAAAATTCATCTGTGCATATGATAGATCCAGAATAGAGTACTTGATGTAATAATATTATAATGATATCTATATTGTGTAAATTTGTCTTTAACTTCTATATAAAATGCTCAAACATAAGGAATTTATTTATTATTTTTCTACGAATTATTATATATTTTTATTAAATATTTTATATGTTATTAATTTATTTCTTGTTATAATTGATATATATATATATATAATATCACTATATTATAATAAAATTGACGTTTGTAATGATTTGCTTGGCAAAGTTTTTACCACAATGTCACATAGATTTATTAATTTGATTTAATGCGGAAACATATCGTATAATAACGTCGATACGTTATTAATGACGAAAGCATAAAGACATACAAGGTAATTAATTTCTGCTCTTTAGCCAAGTTCATACTGTTGCTACACGTTGAGCAAAGCGTCTTGATACTCACGAACGACAATACACACACATGCACGCGCAAACACGCGGCCAGATAACCTTCCTCGCGGCTGTTCGCTGAAGAATCCGTTTAGAGACATGCGGTCGCGGTAATCCGCGGCCAGAAAACGCGAGACCAATCGATCATTCCAGAGGGGGCAAGGGCAGACCCGTTTTATGTAATCGTCGAACGCGTCACAGATCACACGTGAAAAGCGAGCGTGGCGAAGCTCGATCGCCGATGGAAACGTACTGTTTTCCGGACAATCTTTGAACGTTGTCGCGTCTTCTAAATATTGTATTTTTCATTTTGCGATATTTTCACGCTTCTTTGGGAAACCCTAGACGAGATTCTTGGATTTTCGAGGATTTTCGAGGAATTGTTGGCGAGGTAATTGGTAGTCCGAGGAAATTGCAGTTCGTGGAATTATCAGGACGATCTAGACACACGTAGCTTCGTTATCTTGTACTCTTTGTTCTCTCTTTCGAAACTCCAAAGTTCGAAGTGTTTATGCATAATTTTGTAATTCAAAATTGTCAATGTCACGTTAGAAGAGATTTCGTGTTAACTATATGTCGAGTGACAAGAATATTTACACCGTTGCACCTTCCCAAAGATAAAATCAAAATCAAGATAAACGTCGGTTACCACATAGTCGTGCAACGTTGTTTTTTAAAAATATTTACCGATCGTACGCCGACTTTCGTCTCGTAAAAATTACTCGTTGTCGTAAAAATTACGGCAAAAACCATTTCACAGCCACGCGCTACCCATCTTTCACCTTCGTGTTCGAGCAATCTTCACGATCCGGCCAATAAATCATCGAGACTGATAAGAATCACCATCGTATTTCCTTCTTTCTTTCTCTCTCTCTCTCTCACAAAAATCACGATACTTCCTGTTTTACAATTCAAAATGCGTCATTCATCCACGAGTATACGTCCACGATGACGTAACCCAGCATCTGACACAGAACACTCAAACACTTGAGAATCAGTGAAAAGTGCATTGTTATCGGTAGCTTTAGGCGACTGTTGTAAGGAGAGATTATCTCTTGCGTGAACGTAGGCGCCGGTGACCGCGCGGCAAGGGGCCACCACGAAACTTGTCGATCCGTACAAATTTCAAGGCTGACGCCAGGCGTTGTCGCACGGGGAACACGTGCGTCGTCCCCCCAAGGCCGTGACAATGGTACGATCTTTGTCGTGTTCCCTGCCCGGATCCTCGAACGGCATAGGTGCGAGAGACGAGATGCTTCTGCGCGCTGATACACATTACATGGTCCGTCGATGGCTCGTCATCGCAAGAAGTTGCATTCGGCTTACACGAGAAGCGGGGCTTCTCAAATTTTTCCACCTGGTGACCTTCCCTTTACCCGAGCAAATATTTTCGCGACCATGAGCATACAGGTACATAAACTAGGAATGCGAATTGAAACATTTAGCTGATAATAAATCGTAATGAAAATTTATTCGAAAACAATTCTTTGATGTACGTGCGAGTGTAATTTCGGAAAGAAAGAAAGTCGGACCTCTTAAGGTGCAACGCTAACGCAACGAAAATTAGCGATTGGTTGATTTGGCTCACGTGATCGTTGAGGGGTACTGGGGTACAAGTCGTGCAGTTTTTTTAGTTTAGCTAAAATTTCTGCAATCCTGAAATTTAGTTACGCCAAATGAATGGGGTTATAACGCAAATTGTAATGCAATTACAACTAAAACATTCAACCAAACAATTACTTTTTTAATTATGTACTATGAGGTGCATGCATCAAAGATTCGTTCAGATTCGTTCAGAAATTAAAAGATTCACAGATTCGTATTAGATACGTAATAATAAAGAACGTGTATAATATACAAATACGTACAAAGAACATGTGTGTAGAATGTATATAATATGCAAAAACAGGTATTAAAGTATTAAAGTATTAAAGTATTAAAACTTTCTATTTAGATTCCATTTGTCCATAAAAATTTGATGCATGCAAAAATCTTCAATAAGTAAAGTTATATATACCGTTATTCCAGGAGAAAGAGAGAGAGAGAATGTTAAAAAATGTAAAAGTATTGGATTTTGAATAGAAATAAAAATCACAGAGAAAAGAGCTGAATTCGGTTCGTTTTCCAATATCGAGAAGTTTTGTTTCACGTGAAAAATATCAATTTTAAAAGTGTCATTTCTTTCGGCAAACTTTACGAAATTATCAAGAATTATACACCGTGCTCGAAATAATTACAATCTCTAGTACGAATAATTCCGTTGCACCAAATACAAGATAACAAAAGAAGTGAGTCTTGCAAACATAATAACACGACGCCAACATCCACGTGACACAACAAGGAAATTCGAAGCGACATTAAACGAAATTGTACAAACAACGTGATCAACCAGCGAGACTTTGCTTTCGATTTAAAACAAAAGTCGTCGGGACCGGCTGAAACTTTTAACCAAACCGTAAAAAGCATCGAGAACTTAAACCTTTCTCGATTAAAGGAGAAGGAGCACGAAAGAGCGTCTACAGGTACAGTATCAACCGTACGCGAGCGCAAACAATCTTCCTTTAAGTTTTTAACAAAACGTAGCTGGAATGACGAAACGTTTAAAGAGCAACGTGCAAGAGGATGACTTTGTGTTTTCTATTATTTGGCACATTGTAATCGTACTGTACGTATCAGCCGTGCTGCTACAGATGACTTAACGGCGTTGAAGTAGGATAGTATCGATTACTTGGTCGCAGGATATTTATGGATGTTTTATTATAGCATCGTACGTTAGAATTACATATGGAACGTTCACGTGTAATACGCGGTATAGTTCACGTGCGCTATACCACCATTCTACGCTGGGGTGAAGAGAAAAAAGAAACGAAAAGTGCTTTCCTCGCTAGTGTCACGTTTATTTTTATCGGTCTTTTGTACGGCGACACGTGATAGATATTTGAAGCGCGTCAGTGACCGTGTAATTCAGCCGTGTAAGTGAAATAGGTTCGTCCAGATCGGACACCGGCGGGCAACCATAGGCCACACGTGTAACTTTGACCGAGTCAAAATGTATTTTTGTTGCACCGTGGTTCGCTTATAGAGAGAGTTCTCGCCGCGACTCTATTTTCGTAAAATTCATAGACAGTTGCAGCGCGAAACGTTTAATAATAAAAATAAAGTTCGAGCTAAAGTGCAGAATATATGATAGCGTGTTTATCGAAAACGCGAGTCATTTTCCTAAATATAATTCTCTCGCCTTCGCCTTCTGACTTGCGGGTGCTCGCAATCTGTTACGAAATCTGGGTTTGTTTATCACTAGGTGGATTCTATTTCGTAAATCGTTTTAAGAAATTAATACAGGAGAAACGATGATTTAAGAGGAGAATTTAGAACAGGTGGGGCTCGAGCATCGTGGAAAATTTCGTTTGAATAAACGAAACTCCACAGTCTACAATTTCATGGAGTGATAATTCATCTTTTCGAGTGTTAAATTATCTCACGAGTAACGCAGTATTGAAACAATGAAACAAATATGCCACGTGAGATCGATAATACACCACGATTTTCACGATATAACAGGTCTAAAGCCAACAAAGTTTCATCAATCTTATTCACGATTAACGATAATTGTGCAACAATCGTACGTCCCGAATAAAAAAAAAAGAAAGAAAATTCTATCCTACTCCAAAACTTCATTTGAAGAAAGTCACTTCTCTCTGAAAGCAACAAAATTTACTTCGTTTCTATGTAAGATCACGAGTTTCAAAGGATTTCTCAACAAAATTCCTTCCTAACGTAAATCAAGAATGATTCTCGGGAAATTGGTCTAAATATAGTTTCCTCTGAAAACAACGAAGCTCGTCTGTGGTAGTGATTCCGATTGGTCTGGATGGACGCGTGAATAGCGGTTCGCAAACAGGTCAGCAATGGCAAACGGTGTCGATTATAGGCGAACGATGTTGGTGTTGGTGATGTAGCCATTATTGGTGGCTAGGGATGGGATTAAGTCCAATATCTACTTGCAAATCCGAGTCAAGCTCCATATCCAAATTTCGTTTCGTCGATATTTGCTATGGATTCGTTTTCTACAAGTGTTCACAAGTGATTCAATGTTTGCACATGCTTGAAGTTAATCTCGTCAAAGAGACTAATATTATCAACAGAATAGGAATATATAGAAGTACGAAACTATGGAACTAACATTAGGTAATGAAGTAACTAGCGTTATCTTGCTCTTTCTACGAACAAACAAATTAGTTGCGAAATCGTAACGAGAGTTTTACCGATGATTGCAGAAATATGAAAGGATATTTCGAATCAAGAATGTGACAAGTTTTCATTGCTAAGATCATTTGAGGAATCACTCGAGCCGAGATTATTTGACTTTAATTGACATCTCGAAACATCGTTACCATTCCCGACCAATTTTTCCTTCAATTCGACTAAAGATAAGATCCTACAGGCATCAGATACATGCACGTCAAACGTATTTAAGCAAAATACTCGATTTCATCTCTATGCATCTCACAGCTAGCATGAGCATTCGAGCCTATTTCTATTTTGAAGAGTCAATACTCGTGAAATATTCGAACTTATCTTTCTTAGATTCGAGTATACTAGAAACTAGCGCGGGAAATACTCGTAAAAAGTTCGAAGCCAATGATTAAGAGTTCGAGTCTACTTGTGAAGTGCTCTATTCACTGTCCACTAGTACTCGAGACTATTTCAAATTATCATTTTGATTTTAAGAAGTACTCATGAAAGATTCAAGTGTGCTGGATACTAGCGCTGGAAACACTCAGAAAGGATTCGAACCTATTTGTGAAGTATTCGATCTCATTTCTACTCATTCTTATTCGATCATCAATACTCGCTTAGATTCGAGAATATACTGTAAAAACACTTATAAAGGATTCAGATCCAAAGGTTGAACGTGGAATCTACATGTGCGAAGTGTTCCATTCGAAATTATTGTAATTTTGATTTTCAAAAGTACTCGTGTACATCTCGCTACCGAAGGCACTAGTGCTAGAAATGCTTGAAAAGGTTCGAAGTAATACCATAAAGGTTCGAAGCTACTTCTCGTGAGGTACTCGATCCCATCTCTACTGGTAGCCGATATATCTATATGAGCGCTCGTGTCCGTCCCAGTCGCCCGTGACCACGTGGCCTTGTCCTTGTACGACGTCGACGTCGAGCGTTCCGTGCCACCGACACCCGTCGTCGGTCGCCGTGGAACCTTCCAACGATGAGCTGCGGCGGAGAAAAGAGAGATGCCCCGACTTTGCTCGCGTGTGCGCGCAACCAGAGTTCTTCACATATGTATATAAATACACACGAGCAACAAACACGGAGAAAAATAGGAATCTGTGTATGCGCGTGTACTTGAGTATGCGTGCGTGTGTGTGTGTGTGTATGTGCGCGAGAGTATGAACGCGTTTACGCGAAACGAAGGCGCCGTTTAACACGGAATTACGAGGTAATTCGTCTCTTGCCAGCGGGCAACTGCGTCATCCGTAACTGTAAATCTTCTACCTATCGATTTAGTGCAACCTTGAATGCCTGTCAATTGACAGGCTTAAAAGAAACGTGACGCGAGCGACAAGATCTTTCGTCTCGGAAGGATAAAGATGAGGTTTTAACAGGAAAATCTGGATATTCTTGGAAACTGTGCGTGCACACTCGGCGACTTTTGATGTAGTAATATTTTCTGAATCAATTGTTAGATGTTTCTTTGCTACTTGGGATCTTCCGACTTTGATTTTTGAAAAAATACTTAATATTCAAGTACGACGTTGAGAGGCATTAGTAACTGCGATGGAATCACTTTCGCTTTCTGAGTCAAGGTAAGAAAACCGGGATTGGCTTAGAAACGAAATTGGTAAATAAATGACGAGTTCAATCTTACTCTCGAGACTTCGACGTTTAATGAATTTTTATATACTCGTTGAAATATATAAAAAAATATTCTGCGTATACATCAGGAACTTTGACTGTCATGCATACGAATAATGCACGTGAAGCACGCCACACGTTGAAACATTTCATCTTTGTAATATATATTATCACGTACATTGTAAATCGCACGTTTCTCTGTTACAGAAACACCATTTTGTGGTTACGAAAATACAATTTTGAAATTCATAACTCCTACATTCCATAAATATGAATTTTACAATTGACACGTACACGCGTACACAACCATCAACGAACACAGCAAAATTACAACCAGTTTCCCACTTGCCTGTATATTCTATGAAAAAAACAAAAAAAACAAAAATATATTCGCAACAAGTAGAACACGTTCTGCAATAAATACAAATTTACAACCGCTATTCCACGATACATGCGAAACTCGTTTGCAACATTAATTGATAGCCTGGTGGCTTCATACGTTTCGCGTTTCGATTTAATCGATGACAAGAGGCGTTTCATCGCCGCGAACAAATACACGTGTCGAAAATTATTGGCACGCTGAGCGTAACTGTGTTTACCATCGTCGATCGAGTATTCAATCGACTCACTTTCGCCTTTCAATCGAGTTTTAGATTCTGCATTTTTCCTGCTATTACACGACGAGCGCGTCGATTCACGCGAGACAAAAAATTTTGTTAACCGAAGGTTGACTGGCAATAAATGGTTCAGGGTTGTAATTTTTTTAAACACCCCTTTGAGGCAGATTTTCTTTCTTTTCTCAATAATAAATGAAAGGGAATGTTACGAAATATTACGAGCTGCTTACTTTTCTTTGCAGCAACATTTTTAAATTGAAATAATATTTAATGAGGTATTTCCGTTCAATCGCGATTTTATTTGTTTAATTGCAATTGTTGGAATTATCTGTGCTCTTCGAATCTCCAAATTATATCGCAACAAGTTGAATACCAAATTGTCAATTTACTTTTGAATGATTTAATAATCCTGAAGTGTAACTAACAACTTCGCGACTCTAAAACTCGAAATTGGCTTGAAATTTATCTGAGATGATTCGCGTTGTTCGTCAAACAATCGTTAAATTCGTTCTTTCTACAGACTGAAGTAAATAACAAATAACTCGAAACAAACGTCATTAAAAAAGTAATAACGATACTAAAAATTCTGCAATGAAAATAAAAAGCAGAGAAACAGGGTTGATTTTGAAATCTTGCCGTTCCATACATCTCCCGTGACATCCCTCGTATCGCATTTCTCTCGGCGTAGGTTAACTTTCATTCGAAATGCTCTTTTCATTGGCCATCAATCCTGAAGCTATCGCGGAAAGATTGAAATAGAACGCCTTGTACGACGTTCCTATAAATCTCGCGTATAAGCGCCCAGTATCGCGTTCGCATTTTCTGCAGAATTATTCAGAAGACGAGCGCCGCTGTCGTGTCACGAATAGGAGGAGACGACCGCTGTCGTGTCATCGTGTCTCGCCTAACATTATGCAATTTAATTAAAGGCTTCGAAACCGAGGACAGGACGTACCTCGAGAGGAACAGTCGAGATCTTCTGCTGATTCGCGGGTTCTCGCTCCGCGATTTACGATGAACCAGCAGTCGTCCGTTGCGACGCTGATCTCGCGAACTACTGGCACCAGGAAGATAGGTTTCACGGATTATAATTTCTCTGGTTGAGAAGGAAGGAGATCGAAATTGTTGCATCGCTATTTCCTTTTTTTGTTATTTACGTTTGTTGTCTTTTGCATCTAATAGAACATTTATCATTACATTTCATATATTGTATAACATTACTTTTGTTACTTCCTACATGTCGGAATATTATCGTAAATATCTATTATTTTGTACACTTTTTTATACCTATTTGCTACAATATACCTTCGTTTCATTCGTGATAATAACGAAATAATAATAAACATATATTACGAACGAAATGCAGAGATATTTAAATTTTTGAATGAAACAAAATACGCTGGCATTTCCTTCGATTCCGAGGAAAATATTTTTTTTATTATTGTACAAGTATGCGCAAACAAAATTCTGCAACCTCGTGCAAAATAATTTCTTTAGCAGCTGTGTCATTAGTTTTCGAGACGGCGATAATATAATCACGTTACATAAAACGAAGCTAAAACGAGAATAGAATATTTTCGATTTGTTGTTTCCATCTTGTCGCAGGGTCACCGGGGATATTTAGCCACTCGAAAGCCAAATTTCAAGAAATCAACGCCAAATTATTCTCTACCTACGCCACGATACGCCTGTGCAGTAAACACAAACGCGAAATCGAAACAGAACGCCAGCGACCGATCCAACGAACGAACAATGATCGATCGTGATTCGATCCATGAGAAGAGGCTCGCCTTTACCCTGCGTATCAATTTCGCACGATCCAATCAATTTCCTATAAATAACTTTATTATTTTTAAACGATACCGCGAGTGCGCAAAAATTTTCATTCGTTCTTCGAAATTTCGACCAAAATATTCTGAAAATTGTTAAAATGTTCGTAAAATTTCACGTCAACGCCAATTTGACACAACTTTCCGAAGCGCGTGGATAATTAAAATTTGACAGCTTGAAAAATGAATGACTTGTCTTTCTGGATTTATTTGCACAGTGATGGGCAAAACTGAATATATGAAATTTTAACATAAATAATGTTTTATCGAGTATTTACATGTAACGTATAAAAAAAAGCAAAATATATACGTATAACATTTTGTAGGAAGTTTTGGCTTTCGCAAGAAAATTCTACCACAAGGTGTTATTCATCACTATTCTGGCAGATACAAACTGTTTTTGCGCAGTATTTTTAGTTTTACATTGCGATTAATTTAACCCTCCGAACTCGCATGTCGCTGGAAGCGACAATGCAAATTTGCTTGGTTTTTTATGAATTAAAAGTAGAACAAGAACCAGAACTGAATAGTGTAAATTAATTAAGGAGAAGTTACGAGTGAAACGCTGCTCTGTTTCACCCACACGGGCTACAACAACTTGCCTAAATAAGAACGCCGACTATCGAGAACGTGACTGTTAAAACGATTCTCATAACCTTCAAACTTCAAACCTGACCTAATTACCAGACTGCGGATTTTTATGCATTTGCAAGAAATTTTGAAGTATCAAATTCCGTGATACGAGAAAGAATACCTCGCGAGAAATGAAATATCCTTCTACCCCATCAATTGAAATCACGAAGAAAAATAATGACAATAATAATAAGTTGAAATTACGAAGAAAAATAACAAGGTAAAGCGCGACTTAGCATTTTTACCAATATTTTTTCTCTCTTCTTTTTTTAATTCAATAATCTTCGAAAACGTAAAATAAGAATGTAGCCACCCACAATTATTTCCCCATCGGAAATAATGAAATCCGAAAAATCTTGGCAACGATCGAAATCTCTCTCTCTCTCTCTCTCTCTCTCTCTCTCTTTTTTATATATATATATATATATGATTCGCGATATATCGCTGAGTCACAGCACTTGCACAAAGCGCCGTAACAAACGCAACGAAGTGAGCTTCGTCGTTCTTTCGAACGAGAGAAACCGTCTCTAAAGAAAGAACTGAAGAACCAGACGGAAACGGCGAACGGGGCGGAGGGGAGGGGAGAAAAACGGAAGCTACAGTCTCTCCACCGCGTGTCTCCAACACGTAGACGCAGGATATCGAGATTTGGTGGATGTGGCCGGCGGGACGTACAGTGGCGTATAGGAGGAAAGCACGCGATGCATCTAAACCGGGAACACGTGAGAACCAGTCCGGATCCAGTTCTGCCCCCGGCTGCAGTTGCACCGGCTCTGGCGGCGGCGGCGGCGGCGGCGGTGGCGGTGGCGCGCATCGATCGGCCGCTCGTCAAGGCTGCGTCTTATTCGGGCAAGGCCAAGGTCGTTGGCTGGCATTGCCGCCGAGCGAAGGTGAGATTGCAATTTCCCGCACGGGGGTTGCGCGCGGAAAGTGCAGCCAGGGTCACGGGCGATCCGCGAGATCGAACCAGCCGTTCTTGGCATTCGCCGGGATCGATGCGAGACCCGAGCGAGCAAACGTATACGCGAGCTGCGCCGTGGAGGGGGAGGGATAGGTATTGATAAACACTTCGACGTGCCAACAAATTTCGTGGGGTGTGTATATTTCAGGGAGACGCGCGGAGGGATTTTAATGAATTAAATTCAGCAGGGTGATTTTAGAGGAAATTTTTCGTATTGCGTGAATTAGGAGGGTTGGACAATTTGGGATTTTTTCGCGAGGTGATGTTCTGAAAATCTGTGTTAAAGGAAAGCGTAGATTGAGATAATAACACGAGTTGTGGATAGGGGACGGGAATAAATTTTGAACAGATTCAGTGCGTTTTAGGAACGACGAATATAGTAGGTCAAGGAGAAATTCGAGTGTTTTCAAAGAGATAGATCTGATAGATCTCACGTTATATATTTTTGGAGCTACGATTGAACGTGTTAATAGATATACGTGTGTGCAAACGTGTTAATCGCAAGATAAGCAATAAGTTTCAAATTGTTTTGGTACAAGCTTCTAAAAGTTCATGATTCTTGCATAAATTTCGACAAGATTACTATTGCGATAACTGATAAATTGATTTCTTTGCTCGATGTTTCTGCACTCAATATATTCCCTGAACAAGAATTTTCTGATACCTTGGTAGCATCTATGATGTAAACTGATTTAGGGGAAAGTTTGGCAAGAATTAGAATAATTCTTTCATTCCTAGTTAAAAGGTTGCATACTTCTTTAATGATCTGTGCTTTTCTTGAAAATGGACCTTTGCTGATTTTAATTCGTTTCTATATAATCGTTCATCCTGGTTCTCATATAAATAATTATGATATTACTTTTGAAAAATAGATTTCATCACGTTTCTCAAAGATATTAATTATACTAATTTTCTACCTGATCCAAATGCAATACCATGAATACGGACAATAGTTGTCTCGGATAAATCAAATTTCTAAAGCGACGCAAACTAAAAGTAAATTTTATACTTTCAAATTTCAAAATCAATTTGAATTTAGACTTTACTTTAATAGTAATGGAGTTTCGATCGTGATAAATTTCCAAAAAGTTAAACAGATCTTTCAACTACTCGAACTATTCAAAATTGAATAATAATAACAAAACGCAAACATTTACGTTAAAATAAAGTATTTCAATAAATTCCTCTCCCTCTCTCTCTCGTTTTTTCCCTTTTTTCTATCAATTTTTTCAAATTTAAACGAGATGGATGCAAGCGAGGAATGAAACTTTAAGAAACGTTTTGGTATCGTTCAGGTATCAGCAACAACAGCCGAGTTACGCAATAATGACTACCTCGGCGATGATATAATAATGGTATTGCAAACAATATTAGTCAATAGGACGTTTCCTGGTTAGATAATGGCGGCAAGGTTACGTGAAAAGAAGCAACGTGCGCAAAAGTGTTGTTAAAGTCGACTTCGAAACTGACTTCTGTCCAATCGGCCTATAGTACGAGACACGATTCATCTCGCGACTTAAGACTTGTTTCACGGACTCGAGTTTCGTGCGTTCCTCAATTTTTCACCGAGATACGTATCTATTTCTATCTGCCATGTCGTTTTCAATCCGGACGGAGTAAGCGAAAATTCCAGAGATCTTTCCATTACTTCCTCTTGTTGAATGTTTTTGGTAAAAGAAGATCGTACTTGATCGTACTTGACCTCTCGACTTCTAATATTATTCGTGACAGACTACTGACAATAATTATATTCGATCTATAAGCTTGGACGTGTAAATCTTCGCTTCATCAGTTTCAATGATTTAGTTGAACGTTAATATCTTGATTTTTTAAATTTCATAAAATTGTAAGATTTCGATGGAAGAAAATGTTTCTATCGAATTGATCTCTTTCAATCCCAATCGAAAATTCTGGTTTGCAAATAATATTCACCGGAAAAGATTGATTCCAAATACTAGTATTGTAGTATTTAAATACAATAAACAACGTTCTTTTGCTTTTGCCTTTGGGAGTATTCATTTTGACATTTCGAAATTAACGAAAAGTTATTTTTATCGTTCAACCGCTAAACGTGTGTTCATTCAACAAAAGGTAATACCGTTTCAATTCTATCGAATTTACTATCGAGTCGCTCGATATCATCACAGCGTTTATTCCAACAAAATTAAATCATCTCTATTCTCTTTCCGCTCCATTTTTCAACCGTGAACTGTTTTTGTATTCAATTAGAAATCTGCCTCACCCCCCGACGTTCTATAAATCCTTCCGTATATTGTAAAAATCGAAGGTCTTGACATTGTTTCTCTAGTCACCCGTCTCGTCGCCTCGACGTCGCGACTTTAAATACGCCTGTGCACGTTTAAACGGCATATCACCCTTTAAAGAAAACGAAACCGTGCGCGAAAGCAATAAATGACTCGTGACAGTTTCTTCTACGTGCATCACGAAAGTATTTCAATACTTGCAAATAATTTTTATGCGCCTACTGCGAGCTTTGCATATATCGTTACGATTACCATGATTAGACTGCGGATTTTTATGCAAATATATATATATATATGTATATTTTTGTGAAAACAATGAAAACATGCATAGATCCTATTATGTATTTCTGTATATTTAAATTTACCCACAAGTGCGTAAAGCACTTTTCTGAACTGATTATACCGGTTGCAATTATACATTTGCTGCAAAGATATTTTTAGTGAAAAAAATTAGTATACTGCATAAATAGTGGACTTAAAACGGACAAGTCCTTAGTCTCATTAATAGAGAGTAAACTCACTAACGTAGCAAATATTTCGACGATCCTCGCGAGATCTGCATGTAAAAACCACATTTCCCGATTCGTTTCGAATTTTACCGCGATACGATCGCGACACCGCTCGTATGAATCTAATTTATTACATAACATACCAATAAAGCCTTAGACTAATCTTACTAAGATTAAAACTATACCAATAACTGTAAATTGTAACTATAAATAACTGTAAAATTAAAAAAAAACTAGTAACCAATAATTATAAAATTTCAATGCTTCAGAAAATGCATATCAGGTACATATCAAATACAAATATATTCGATACAATTTAATTTGTTATTACACTTAATAAATACGAGTTTTACTTGTTACAAATTAGTATCAGTTTACTATCTTGTTGTTGGTGAATATCAATGGTGTCTTTTATTAATTTTACTAATACGTGATGCTATTTTAAGCCTTAGAACTTTGGAAAAGTATTAAACTAAAGTTATTAAAGATTCAAATTTCAATTTCAATCAGTCGTGTTTCAAAAATGTTTCAAAATATTTCGCGAACAACTACGTATCGTATATATATCATACACTGTATATCGAAGCCCTGTCTGGCATACAGTCAATAATGCACCCAGCCGGTTGTGTACGAGTCGTGTACGCCCCAAGCATGCTGAAATATTTTAGTCTTATGTGTTTCGTAGTTTCTGTTGGCACTCTGATATCAAGGACAGCCTTCATTCTTGACTCGAGCCGGAAATGAGCGCAATCTCTCGCTCTTTTCGATTACGTTCCAGCCGTTCGAGCCGAGCTTTCGAAAATGGGAAGCAGGGAACGGAAGGGGGGTGAGCAGCGAGTTTTGGTTAATTGTTACTCCATCTTCGAAACGATTTACGAGGCGTTGCTACAATTGCGATCGCTGTTGCAATTGTTAATTGCGCGTTGAGGAGCAATCGATGTTATTTACCTTGAAATATGTTAACACAAATATGTTGAGCGGACATGTGTGTGCAGATTGATCGCATACACATGAAGCACGTGCAATTATGCAATTATTAATGCATAGAATTGTTCATGCTGTGCGTTTAAAGCTTGCGTTTACTACGTTCGACAATCACCGCTTGATCTCGACAAGTAGCATCCTCTGGGATTTTTCAGATTTTAATTAACGCCGTGTTATTAGTAACAGAGCACGTTGATCGCCGCGTCACCCGACATCTGAGTGACAATCGAGTTTCATCAATTGGGTGATGATCGTATTTTATATAATCTTAAAACAAGAGATATGTAGTAAATAGTAGAAGAAATATTTAGTAGAAAAATGAGTAAATCATTTTTAAATCAAGCAAATTAAACTCGATATCAAATAACAATAATGCAGTGAAATAGTCATAATTACATTATTTGCGTAAAAACATATAATATTGTACTAGTTAATTGCGATATATTGAAAAAACATTATGGGAGTTAAGGGTCTCGTTGAAAATTCTCTGAATTTCTAGTCTACGCTTGAGGGATGCAAAAAATGTGTAAAAACTTTTAATTTGACAAGCTCGACAACATCGAAGCACGTACGTGTCATAAACTTGGCAAGAAGAATTAAAAGAAAAAGTAAAAAACAAAGCATAAAAACAATAGAATGCTTAAGCAATTTCGTCGCAAATCTCGAAAAAAACTCGATTTGCGCTCGGTGGTCAATATGTTAATCGTGTTAAAGCGTGTAGCAAGACGTGCGTAACATCAAATTCGAAGCTCGGTTCTCTACTTTAATATCTTGCTATATATATTAATTCCTGCATATTTTCGGACGCACTGTACAACGACAGACGCCCGTATTTACGTATACACAATGGACTAAAATACTCTAGGTTAGGAAATCACTATTGATATTAGAAACGTGTACTAATATTAGAAAATCCGTGTATTTTATACACTCGGTATTAATATATCGTAGTCTATACGTAGGGGAATTCAAAGGAAAGCCAAGATACACGTACACGACTGATTCGTCTCTTTCGAGAGAAACTTGCATTCAAACTTGACTCAACCAGTCATTAATCTTTTCACTTTCGTGAATGCTATCTGGTATCTATCTATTCTCTTCCTCGAAATTTCGCCACGCCGAGTCGTCATATTATTCGTGCTATTTTTCCATTGAGGCCAAATCGACTGGACAGCGTTAGATTACAAGTTATGTAAGAAATGTTTCGAGATAGATATCGATCGAGGGTCACGGATAATTCAACATCGATGCTAATGGTGATATCGTTACAAGATACTCGCAAAAATCTTATTAACTCTAAAACTTTTTAATGATGCAAATTTTAATTTAAAACAACTCAAATTTAAATGTTTATATCTTGTCGATAATTGGTTATCAAAATATCCGCCAGGTAGAATATGTAATAAAAAGACTGCACGACTTGTACCCCAGTACGATTCAAAAGGCCCAGAAGCAACTGTTCTGACTAGGAAATGAAGACGACCATATAATTTTATTGATATGCAAACATTTGAATCGAAAACAAATTACAGGCGCGATCGCTCAGTACCAGACAACGCCACTCCTACTCGAGGTCTACCCCACGCCCCTCACGAATCACATGACCCAAATCAACCAATCGCTAATTTTCGTTGCATCAGCGTTGCACCTGAACAGGCCCGATTTTCTAAAATCACTTTCAGTGATAAAATGTGGATTTCTTAATCTAAATGTAATTCTTGATGTAACTTTGTTCGAAACGGTTTTTCATGTCGTTTGTATTTTTCGAAATACATGCCCGGATATTCTCATTTATAACAAATGCACCGTGTATCGTTATTGATATTGTCGTACGTGTGTGCGAAAGTGCGTGTGTCGTTAAGAAGCGGAGTTAATTACTTCCGGCTTGAGAATCGTTCGATCACAAATGACGTTAAGCGAGCAACGTTCGAACGAAACGCGTTTATATTCCGAGGCCTTGAGAATCGTTTCAAAAATGAAATTTTACGATCGGGTACACGGAAGAACACGTATCTTTCAGTCGTTAATTTCGGTCTTTCTATAAAATGTGTGTATATATATATATATATATATATATATGAAATGAAATCTACGCGATCCATTTTCGAACGATTAATAAATATTCGCGCCTATAAAATTGACAACTAAACTATTTGTCGATTATTATCGATTACGCAATATGCAAAAAAAAATATATATTTAAATTGGATTGAATACATACAGTTTTTATTGATTTGAAATAATTTTAATGTTTGTTGCTTGTTTTAATGGACGATAACTAAATCATCGTTTTACACACTGTGATTGCGCAACCTTTTTTCATCAATCAGATCGTGAACAATATGCTATTGTTCGATACGATATCGAAACACACGCACAATCGTGATCGACGTAATCTAATTTTACATTACGGATACGACTCTTTTCCAATTGATGTGAATTTTTTTTCGATAGTTCTTTTATAATTAGAATAATAATTCTGATAAAATAATTGGAAGTTTAGGAAGAGTTTGTTATGACATCAAACACGCGATATTACAATTTCTTCGATATAATTTAATTTTTTAGCATATCTGATGAATCTAATTTACTATATAACATACCAATAAAGCCTTAGATAAATCTTACTAATAAGATTAAAACTATACCAATAACTATAAACTGTAACTATAAATAAGTCTTTTATTAATTTTACTAACATACTATTTTAAGCTTCAGAATTTTGGAAAAGTATTAAACTATAGTATTAAAAATTCAAATTATATATTCCATCGCATACGCTATCATAACAGACACGAGAGTGTCCTAATTGAAAGAAGCCACCTAAATATTCCCTTTGTTTTTTACGTTATGAAAAACCTTTACAGCATCGTCATTTTTTGTATAGAAAAACGCGTATTCTTTTTCTATTGCTTCTTGTAGCAGACGAACATGCAACATTTAATAAATCTGATATAAGCATTTCTAAACAACCAATATGAAACTTTCATCTTTCTTTATTTTCTTCGTCGCTAAAACTATCGATAATTTCCATCAGAGACATTCAAGCGAAAACATAGAAAAACTTTATAATACACAAATTGTACAAACTTTTATTTATATATTTTACGAAAAATTACTGAAATCTCTAATCCGTACAAAAGAACTACGAATTGGTCATTTTGACCACTTTGACAGCTCTAGCGTTCTACAAGGTGGGCCAAAGTTTCTTCTCGCCCGATCTTTTCCTAATAAGACATTGAAATAAATTCTGTTAATTTCAAATTAAATTCACGTTCAAACATGTTTTCGTCACGTTTCAAAAATCTGTACAAAAAGAAAATTAAAAAGAAAATACGTGACAAAAGAAATTACGGATTTATTTCAGAAGAGAGTGATTTTTGGTCCAGCCTAGGTATAAAATTTCGAGTAGAGTTACCACAGAATCGTTCATCGATTCCGATTTAAAGCTTTCGCCGTCGTTGGAATTTCGTTCGCGGCGGTCTCGCGGGGCAAGCGAATTTTTTCGTCGTCGGCTACGTCGTCGAATGTTCGCGGTCGATTGACGTCACGTAATTCGAGCGAACTGCGATCGATGGTTAGTCGCGCGGCACCCCGGCGCGGAGGAACGATTTATCGACTCCACCTCACGTCACCGTATCACGTGCCGCTAGATAATGCAATTTGCCGCAAATAGAAGCCACCGCAGTAGTCCATTATACTATCGAGAATCATTCTGTCCGGGTGCATTAATACGAGACTCGCGCGGCGCAAATCTGCAACACATCGGAATTTTTCGTCGAAACCTTAGAATCATAGGATAGTTTGCGCGCGATCTAAAATCGCGAGATTCGAGCGAGGATAGGAATAATGGGCGAGGACGATGGTTAAATAAACGAAACGTTTCGCTGTGGATGCCGCTCGATTGCGGATGTTTACGCAGCTTTGTATCTTTACATTTTTTTACAAACACAATTTAAAGAAACTAACGATAGAACCAGTTAAATAATAAGAGCTAATCTTGCATTTTCTAGAAATCTGCAATCTAGCCGTGATATTTTTAGTCAATGAAAACATTCTTCGATATTTGAAACAGATTCTTTGGTATCTGAGAAAAACAGGCAAAAAGGAGGCAACTGCTGTTTTCTCTCATTTTGTTAACTTGATCATTTTTTATTGCATTGTGGTTAGTCTCTTTACGACAAACCTGTTAATGCAAAATAATTTCGTAATTTTCACACGAAAAAATGTGAAACGATTAATCCTCTCTGGCGGGTTAAATTATATTTATCGAAAGAGAAAGGAAAGGTGTAAAATTCATATATACGAATATTAGCTAATACAAAGAATGTTTTTCAAAAAATTGCTAAAAAAAAATGTAGACTCGTTATCTGCGACAAATGCCGAATATTAAGAGTAAGGAGCATTGCGAGACTTTTGAACGAGAATGTACGCGTGTGCACGCTTACTTGTGATGTAAAACAGAATTTTGCAAACGCCTCGAATTGAACTTGCGCGCGTCCTCGACATTCACTTATCTGCGCGACTATCTACATTCAATATTTTTGACAGAATTTTTTTCAAACGCCGTATTATCCGCACGCGAGAGATTTCTGTTTTCTTTCGCCGGAGATAAATTTTGTATTGAGAAATAGGTTATCACTTACAGGTCACAGAAGCGTCAGCAAGGACCGCGGCCTGACGAGTCAAGGAGCGGAAACCTTGCAAAGTTCACGTTGAATGTTACCTTCTGTCGTAAGTAGCCTGCCGACCGCGAAAAATCAAGCTGAAATCATTGCGTGGTCGACGAATCGTATGAATGGCTTCTTCGCTGACAAAAACGTTTACCATCGAGTGACACTTGTGCTTAGGTTAGACTCGTTACTAATGAAATTTCAGATTATTATGATTGTTGTTGTTGTTGTTGTTATTATTATTATTATTATTACTGATTAGCTGATTTGACACATATTTTTACACCTTTTAATCATTTGACATTTTTACTATTTTTATTACTCGTTTATTGATAAGATATTTAATAACGATCGATTTAATAGTCAAACAACGAAGAATTGAAAACAAACGACACGATCGTTGGTCCGACCAGGGATTCGTGAATTTCATTAACATCTTGTGATCTGCAACTTTTAAACTATTGAGAGAAAACTATCAAGATATTAAGATTAATAGTTTGCTCTTACTACCGCGGAATAAATGCCTAGTATATCGTGGAAAATCTCCTTGACCTTTGAACGACACTTAATGACGACCA
This sequence comes from Melipona beecheii, assembly GCA_032399605.1. Lineage (NCBI taxonomy): Eukaryota > Metazoa > Arthropoda > Insecta > Hymenoptera > Apidae > Melipona > Melipona beecheii. The sequence continues at coordinate 681,997 of JAUCMO010000291.1, forward strand.
AATCGAAAGACGAAGCCGAATCTGACAGAGTAAAACTACATAAATAGAAAACGACGCGACACGATGCGACGTCCAACTAACGAAGATATTTAAGTCCAGCGTCAGCGAAGACAAAACCGGCTTCTCGTTCCCTGACCGAAAGTTCGTATCCTTGACACAGAAAACGACAGTTAGTCGTCTAGCACCCGAGCAGCAGCAACAGCAGCAACAGCAGCGACAGCGGCAGAAATACCAGAATCAGCTAGGAAAAGAATGCTATCGCCAACGAAGCGAACTCGAGGATTCAGGATCTGCTCGACAATCGAGCATCCACTGTCTCCTCTTACGGGTCGCGGCCAGATTCATTCTTTCTTCATTTGCTTCGTTCTCCTTTCGATATTCCCTCGTCATTGACCTAATCTCCTCGTTACGCTTCTGTCTACGATTACACGGAATTTTTTTTTTATCTTCGTTCCATGGAGTGTACTTATACTTGTCCTTCCGTGGAAAGATTTACGATTTATCTATGCTAAAAGTGTGTCAAGAAGAACGTTCATTTGAATATTACGAGTCAGTAGCTGGAAATAACGAAAAAAAGGTTGTTTTGAATTTTTATCTTTTTTTTTTTTTCTTTTCGTTGATTTTCAAATGTTGCTGATTATCCTTGTGTGGGAGAATCTGATTCACTACGACTCCCCCTTTGATGGTGGAACACGAATGACAACGACAGGTTATTTTTTATGTATTTTAATGATTGTCCTTCCATAGGAGGATTCAGTTGATCAGTGCCAAAAGTAAATGCGTCTATTTGGATATCGTAATAATTGGAAATTAACAAAATAGGGTCGTTCTTTGATTCTGTACGTGATACTGTAATAACACGTAACACGTGCCCCTAGAACAAAATTTTATATAGAGAATTCTTTGACGAGAAATTGATTGAACCACCGACGAAAATATTCCTAAAAATTGCGATCGACTTGCTCTTACTTCGTTACCTTCAGATGTGCCGGGTCTTGAAATGGGTCGAATCGACGAGAAATTCTCGCGTGAACGTTCAGACAACAACTTTCTCTCTCGTTCCCACCGCACGACCCTCGTGAACCGGCAACAGGAATGATTTATCGTAAAAAGGCGGTTCACGCGGTTGCGTAAACGGTCGGAATTGAAATGTTAATTCGCTGCTACGGCAAAACGCGACCCGATAAACTGAGATTTCCACAATAGCTAAACGATAACTGTAAACACACGGCTAAGAGTCGTTGCAAGCCGCGAACGAAGCGCGTGTACGCGGCTTAACCTTGATCTTTGAAGACTCGAACGTCCGCCGCGCGCTCTGACATTGTATTCGTGCGTCACGAAAGATCGTCACCGACAAAAAGTGACAAGAGAAAAAAAGAAACAAGCAAAAGATCGGAGAAGAGAAAAAATGTTATAAGAAGAGAAATCGTCCGTTCCGTCTCCATAGATGACTATTTATTATTATTATCGTTGTTGTTAATAAAAGGAAAATGTTGGAATAAAAAATTTTTGAATTAAAATTCCGACGCCTGAATGAAAATTATATTTCAATTTTATTTCTCTCGATCGACGACTACTTGCTTCCTGATGTAGGTACTTTGCCGGATAAGAGAAAAATGTTCTTTCGGGACAGAAATTCAGTTTTTTAAATTTCATCTTTCAAGAATTAATTACATTAATTAATTAATTATCATTTCATTTACATTAATTGATTAATTATTATTTCTTTTTTTTTTCTTTCGATTGATGCATCATATTTGCGTTTCAAGAATTAAGAGAAGAAAGAAGAATCAAGAATCTGAGATTATTAAGTCATATTTCATTGTTCTGAAAATTTGGTTTTACGAAAGATTCCGAAGGAAGTTACCAGAGAATTTTGAAACGATTCGGAAGGGATCGTTGTGCAACGAGCAACGATTTCTCTGCGATCAGAAATGTATAATTTAAAAAGTTAAGGGCCGGCCACGTCATTTCTGTTGGCCACGCCGTTTCAGATATACGTGTTTCGTTACGTAAATTGGAACTTGTATAGTAGACATCCTTCGTGACTTCTTTTCTCGGGGATTATTAGCATTCTTTTATGAAGAATAAGAAAACGTTTCTCTTTTTTTGAAGAATCTATCTACTAAAATAGCGCACCACTTTTTCTCTTCGTCTTAAAAAACATTCTTTCTTCACTTTTTTTTTTTTTCTAAAGTTATCTTTATACTTATTTTTCCATTTTGATCATTTTTACATACATTTTACAGGTAACGTCGTCGTCATATTACTAACATACTTCGTTTTATATATTTTTATTGTATCACACTTTTTTATTTTATATCATACCTTGCCAATCCTCGTAACATTTATGCACGTTTATCAGAGAGACAAGACGAGGCAATTAGAGGCAATTTTATCAAATGCAAAACAATGTGTCATTAATATTTAACAATGAGAACGTAGCAGAAGCTACATATAAAACAACGTAACGTATTGCAGAACTTTAACGAGCAGACACATTCATTTGTATGGAGGAACGTACAATTCAGTTGGGTACCATTTATTACAGACTATGCATACACCCGATAGACGAACCTTCAACTAGGTCCAACGACTCGATCCAACCACATTCCCGTGGACTGGTCTATTGTTAAAAACAATTATACAAATTAGGCCGAAAGAGCGGAGACGCGATCCGGGGCAAGGTTGGCTATAACGGGAATTAGGCGAATCAACGAATTACTCTCGTCAGCGTGCCATTAAATTGTCGTTGTGAATTTTTGTTTAGACGTACTCCCGGGACTTTTTCGACGAGAAAGAAGCGCACACGTGTCCGAACTTAATTTAATTCTCCTTGAGAGTACACTCGACGATGGACACTTTGAACGTTAAACAGTTTAACGCTACGCTATAAAGCAACCCCATTATCGTGTTTAATGTGTTTCCATGTTATCTAAACCTTTTGTGCTACCGTTTTCGTAGTAGACGTCATTTTCCAAACGTCATTCTGTCGTGAGTTTCGTTCTCTTTGTCAATTACGGCCTTTCCGCTACCTCCATACTGCAATTTTCTCCCCATTTCGATAAAAAGTGGCAAGTATGATTAAAAAGTGTGAAAAGCAAAATTGAAATTGGAGCTGGCACTATTAACAGTGATTATCTCTATTCTACTTTTCATATATATTCCATTTTATATTCTTTCGTATTGTATATTTTACGTTTAGAATATTTTACATTTTATATTTTTTCTTTAAACGTTTAGATAATTAAAATTAACTGTCTTGGAGTTAAAGTACATTCGAAATTTTTACAATCCTTCGACTTCATTGAGGTTAGAGAGCTTTTTACCAATGGGAAGCGTCGTAAGATCGAAAATGACTCATAGAACACAGTGGAATTTTTCAGATTACTTGACAATTTTTATTTACTGAATTACTACGTTATTTTTAAAATATACACCTCAAGGCCCTACATCCCAAAGGTATGAAATCAAGTTCCTTTAATTAAAGACATAAAAAATCTTTGACGAAAGTTTGAAACATTTAAAGTCGTCTATCAAGTCACAGCGATGAAATCGAAATTCAAATTCTTTTTCAAGGACGAGCAGTCAGTCTTTACTAACGCAGAGTTAGCCTTTCAATGGTATCATTGGGTCGTAGATAACCACAATCATAGCCAAACCCATAATTTAAAGAAGGAAGATCTTTATCGTTGAATAATAGTATTTATCGTATAAAATGAAGTATTCGAAAATTGGATAAAGTCGCCCAACGTTGAACAACCTAATCTAAATTTAATTGGAATTGTTGAGCGTCACGTATGACCCAAAAGTATCAAGTGAGACTTAACATGCCACCGTCGTCCCGATGGATTTTCGATGGAATCGTACTTCCTCTTGCCCTTTCTCGAGATTTTCTTTCGTATTGGAATTTCAAATTTATTTACTCTCAAATGTCAGAACTAAAATTAAAAAGTCAACAAAAATACACACTCAGTTTCAAACTTACGACGAGAAGAAAAGTAAATTTTTCGATGGAATAATTGACAGAAACTTCTTTATTTTCTAACGAAATTTTACTTTAGCACAGAACACACGTGACTCACGGATTTCTGGATTTTCAAAATTCTGTTCAAATTGGCGAGCAAATGGACATTTTGTCACTGTTTCGTTTTTCTCTTCTGCATGTTCTGATGACGATCGAGATGGCGAAACGACCAGAAACTACCCGAACAGAGACCGAGGAGAGTGAAGGAGCCACGAAGGCAAGACGACCCTGAAAATGACGAATTCCAGAGAATGTTTTAACTGCCTGCCTTTCCTCTATTCGCGAAATTCAACACACCTTAACATCGAACAACTGGCCTCGACTTTTATTTTTTCGCCGTACCTTTATCTTTGTTTGTCTTTTACCATATTCTTTTTCATTTGTTTTTCGCTTATATTCCACATAACCTTCGAGTAGTCGAGATATTAACCTAATTTGATTTTTTGGCATTCTTCGCAAGCTTTTTATCTCCGAAAGGGAATTGATCTCTGATTTAATGTTCTAAGCCATTAAGATACTATTTAATATTTGATGATACTACTTTTACATATTGTGTATTTTGTATATAACTGTAACGATACTAATAAATATTAAAGCTAAATGTCGATTTTTTTTTTGAAGAACATACAGACTTGACAGAAATAATGGAAATAATTTTGCACAAAATTCTTCTGTACCGAAGAAACTGTATTCTACATTCTACAATACGTACCATCGAGTACGAGGCAATTTGTCACAAAAGGATAAGAAGATGTAAAATATAAATTCTGTCGTTCCGATTAAAAATTTCGAATCTCAATTCAGACTACTAGTTTTCCCTTTTCGTTGTCTTAAAACGCTTCTAACGAAGCTACTACTCGAGTTGACAACGAAATGGCAACGGATAAACGTGAATTGAACGAGAGATTATAAGGAGTATTAAATGATCGTCGACCTCGGCGGAGGAAATTCAACGAGGCTGCCACCGTCCGCGCTCGTATGGGCGCTCGTTCAATCACGTTATCTGACCAATTAAAATCAACCATTTGACGTTTGTTGCCCTAATAATTCGGAGAACGAAGGCGGACCCAAGGTCTCGCGGACTGCTTACACGAACGAACAATGCGACTCGCATTGATTTCAAGCCTCCAAGGTTAGCCTAACAATAAGAGAACACATCGTGCGTCCACCTTCTGCCAGAATGGTATACGGAGCTCGTTCTTTTCGCTTTTAGGCCGGCGTTCTCCGACGAAAGATCGGCGAATTTACGAGATGAAGACGTTGAAGTGAACGTACGAAGTGAATATATTCAAAAACGCGACTGCAGGGATAATCAAAAATATTACAACACGGTTACTCCAAAGCTACATTAATTTTCTTCTTTCTTCACCTTTGCGAATTTGTGTCCACTTCGTACGTGCAAAATACTTGCATTTTTCCAGCAGGATTAAAAATTAAAACAACAATGGTCAATCTTGGGGATTTCGATACGAAAAAGAAACAAAGTTTTACATTCGCGAGAAGTAAGTGACACGTGCCTAATTTTTGGGCACAATTAAATTTGTAATTTTGATTAAAACCTATATTTTCATAGCCGAGTGAAGATTTTTCTTTGAACCCAAAAATACGCAGGTTCATTTGACGAGTGTCTCAAAGATATATTTCAATTAAATTCGCATGAGGGGCAAATTAGAATCCATAGAATTTCGTGTACAACAGAACAAAGAACAGGAAGAATGAAAAAGACAATGAGCAAGAAAGCAAGGATTACAAAGTATTACAAACTTATTGCCAGTTGAGGCCACGTATACCTTTCAAGAGTAACAGGTGGCATTGAAACAGCCAAGAGTTGTAAAAAAATATACATTCCTGACATCGAAAAACGACAAATATAAAAAAGTTATAGTAAAGAATAGATAAAAACGTCTGTGCGTGATAATAAAAGTGACGGAAAAAGAAGAGGAAAATGTAAGATTAATGAAAATATGCGAATTTTAAACGAAGAAATCAGAAAATCACGATGTACTGCAGGCATAATGATTTAGATTTATGATGAAACGACGGAAATGGAAGGAGAAACAAGGAAGTGTATACATAATGCGTGATAAACGACGGAACCCCGAGGCAGAGGCTTCGATCGATCGGTATAAATCGCGTCTCGCTTTCATCGTCGATCGATTCGTCAGACTGGAATTCCTGCAGAGAAGAAAGGGAAGCAGATAGACAACTGCAAACGCTGACTCATTCGATTACCCGTGGCAAGAGTTGAATCTCAATTAAAGAACAGTCTTGTCGTCGGTCAAAAGCCCCATTGTACATACTACGGTGTACACTCTTTGTTTTCTTGACGCAGACGTCACTTGCCATTTTCTACTCGAGCCTCTCTCTAATATTGTTACAACCTATTTTGTATAAATACATCAAATATATGATTAAATTTCTAACGTATGTTTTTTTATAATCTTTGTATTTTATATTTTATACTATTAAAAATAGTAAAAATTTCTTGCAAGCTATGGAACTAACGAAATTGTAATTGTTGAACTTTTTAAATAACAGGAATGTAAATTAACACTAAAACTACCAGAATGATCGAAATTGTTTCGTAATTTCGTAATCGTAATTTTATGGAAATTTGGCAAGTTCGAAACGATGCATTTTATGAATAGAAGCTTGTATCTTTTATTATATTACAAACTTTTTTCCGTCGCTTGAACTCTATCGTTCATCTAATACTCGTCGTTTAGTATACTCATCGATAGCGTTGTAAAACATACCTGACTCAAATCTGACTCAATTCAAGCTACTATAGTCACCTGCGATTCAATCGTAACGATAGTTCAACTGTTTTACAATCTCGACAACCGAAAGAAATATAGAAATTCATTGTTTCAGAGAAGCGATCCGACATAAACGCGGAGTTTCGTTCAAAGAATAAAAGTACACGAGCTACGAGTTCTGAATTTAACGATCTATCGATTGATTCACGCGGTAAATTCAAGATAAAGTCAGAGGTGACTAAAGGAACTGACGATAGCACGTACGACGAAACAAGGGAGCAGAAATAGCGACGTTACGATCAGAGACACACATGCGCTAAAGCCAACTCGATTGTCGGTAATGAAGACCGGTTCAACGAACCCCCGTGACACTTTAACACGTGATTATATTAGGACTTTTGTTTATAGTCGTTGCACTCCCCGTCCAATTTTTGGCTGCCCGTTCAACAAGTGATTCAGTCTCGTGACAAAAACAATTTCATCACCCATTGCATCCATCTTTTCAATGGCTATCCAGAAATGTACAAAGGAAAACCACCCCTGCGAAAAAAATGCCCCTTGACGATGGATTCTCAATTGGGTCTCTCAAGAATGAAACTGACTAATTTATGTATTTTATCGTTGGCATTATGACGACCATCGTGGTAAAATTTAATATTGGAACTACCAAAGTGGTCAAAGTGACCAATCTATAATTTTCGTTAGAAATTTTGTAGATACGAAACAGTAAGTTTTCAGAGATTCAAATGATTTTCCCTTGTGCAAATTATTGTTACCATAAAGCAATTTTGACATATGTACATGAAAAAAGATATTTATTTAACAGAAAATTGTTACGCAGTGTAAGAAATACATAATCCCGCTGAACATTGAGATTTATTGTATTGTTATTCATATACTTTTAACATTTTTTTGGTCTCTATCTCTCTGGTTGCTGAAAATAATCTACTTGCTACTGTGGTGCATTCTCAGATGTATATATTTCAAATTTTATCAATATAAAGTTCTGGAATCATGTAGTGTGTCAAAATTCATTTGTTAGTATAGCGATTTATTGACTAATTCGTGTTGGATCGATTCGAATTCCATTTACTCGAATCCACTTACTTGAACCTGAATTCCTTATTACATAAACGAAAAATCTTCCCCAATAAAAGGGGAATATCAACTCCAATTATATAAACCAATTTGTTCAAATGGAGTTTCTCTGTACCGTCGCAGCGTTTTATCGCATTTAACTTCGTCATTTTTCTTTCGCAATTAAAGCTTACGGATTCAGTGTCATCGGAATAATTTCTGATAAAGTTTGCACACGCGACAGTCCGTAGAACACACATCTCTGAAGCATCAATCGAGCACCGTCGGAAATTTTGCTCAAACAAATGAAGTTTGTGTAAACGAATTTCTGCTGTATGTACGCTCGGTCTTTCAAAATCGTCTTCGAGTGATCATGCGTCCAAACGAGACAGGTCGAGGTTTCTGGATCGTCTATGTCTCGCCGCAGGTGGGTCAAGGTTCGTTTTCCGTTCCATAATCAGCATTTCTTTTCTCTCTTTTGTTTTTCTTCTTTCTTTTTCCGGCAACAGCGCCCTTTGCACGATCGTCCGACGAAGGCTGCGTTTGCCAACGTCTCGAGCTCGTGAGGCAATCGGCGGTGGACCCTTTACACGGGAGTGAAAAGACGATGCGACGTTAAAGCAACGCAACGACTAATAACTCTGTCGCCAACGAGTTTTCGGCAAGGTCTTCCCACCCATAACCTTACCTACAGCCAAGTATGACAAGGTCATCGACACGGTTCCAAAATTACATAAATCACGCCCGTTGCGAAATGTTGGTGTGTAAGGTGTTGGTCAGCGGTGTTTAAACAGCGTTTTATATTATATTAGGCAACTCTTCGAGTATTAATTGAGCTGCGATCGGACCAAAATCGCGCGTGCGTGGCAAATTTTTCATCGTCCGAACTTTTTAAAGTTTGCGATTGGTTTAATTGTTAAGTATTGTAGCTAATATCAATGTAAATGATTTATTTGAATTAACTTTTTAACTTTGACTGTAATTGAGTACGGTTTTCCATATATATGTCTATTAATAACACACTAATACATCGTTTGATATATTGTTCAATTTTGTTTAGAATTTTGTATTATTAATAGATATATAAACGAAGCAATAGTATAATGTATGTTTATAATAATAATAATAATAATGTACGTCTAATAAAAATAATGTTTATAAGGTATGTATATGATTCGATGGTATATAATGCAGTAAATATTAGCAGCCTGTGAGACGTTTTAGTCAGTAGTTACATAAGTTTCTAATGTTTACAGTATTTAAGAGTTAATTTGTCAGTTCTGCGACTGAAGTTGATGGTGAAAAATGGATCGCACGTTTGAATAATAGCACGTACGAAATTACGTACATTTGTGACGTAAAGAAAAAAGCAAAGCAAAATTTTGCGCAGATCAGTATTATTTTTCAAATAATTCCTTTTCGCAATTCATCGCGACCACGCGTAATTTTCGCCTGTCTTCTGAACAAAGCGAAACGAAGCGACGTAAGTATTTTTAGGAAAGATTAAACGACGCGTCGAATATTTGCTCTGACATCCTCGAAACGTTGTTACGCTACGACGATTTCGAAGAAAGCTTCGCCACGGCCACGCCGGGGCTCGTTATGTAAAGTTAAACGTTCCGACGATAGGGACCGATGTTCTCGAAAGAAAGATTCCGTTTTGTAGGCATCGACCGAGTGATGACACGTTTTAGAAGGATATTACGCAATATTCCAGACCTCTGCATCTACCCTTGGACTTTTTATATCCGCTACAGATCGTCCAGCCGGACTGTTACCGACTGAAACGATTCAATAACGCACGTTTCGGAAGACGATTGTGTAGAGACTTCGGGAGAGGATCGTATAATTTAACAGTTTAATAGTCTGTGTACCCTTGTAGCCAGTTATTTTTACGGCACACGGTGCTATTCACGTTAGTTTTAGCTATTATAAAGGTGGCTGTAATATGAACGCGTAAAAACGCGTTGCTCGCGTTCGCAGGATCTCGAAATCTCCTCTGGCGCGTTGTCGCGTCGCGTAAAAAAAAATTTTATGTCACATTGGTAATTTACACCATAAGATACGGGAAGAAGGAAATTGAAACCTGTGAGTTAGACGTTATAGATTATTTCAATATTTTAGTCTGTGACAGACTTTAATATTTCATAACGTTCAAGAAACGTTATTTATAGCCGAATGGTTATTATTTAATCATCGAGCCTAAAAATAATATTATTCATCCTCTAGTGTCTTGAATTAGTCTCAAATATTTACGGCACCATTATTCGCACATGTCGGGAGAAGACGTCTTCGAATACTTTGTTAATTAACTAAATTTAACGTCAATTAAAATTCCAGTTTCCCAGACAAATCTGCGATACTGGTATTCCGGTTATTATCATTATCTTCTCGTTATCACTATCATTATCACTATCTAACGATGTAATGTCATTTGCATTCTAATTCTCCAAACTAACCCCAAAACATTAGTCCTATATTTCGTAACATCCACCTGTGTGTCAAATACCAACAAAAGATTATTCGTACGTTAAATTAAATTTAATTATTCAACTAAAATTACTCATTGCAAAAAAATATTCTTCCAATGTTTGAACTTGCTTCACTACGAGTCTCGGTATCACGCCATCGCATTTGTCAATGTAAATCTTTCGATCAGCGACAATTTAGGCGATTCTATCGAATCTCAACAGAGATAACCAATTTAAGCGGTTCTATTGAATCTTAGCAGAGATAACCAATTACATCCACGCGCCTCTCGAATGTCTTCGTTTACACAGCACCACAAAGAAACCAGAAGAACACTCTGTCGTCACACCATCGAGTCGTACATCATTCTACGTAACGTAATCTCGTCTGATCGAGTCGCAGGATGTCAAGGTCGCCGAACAAACGAATTCTTCGTCTTAGAAATCTATTCTGACTATTCAGTATATGCGTGCGTACATCCGAAGAGAGTGAGAGATTTCTCGTTTCCGAGAGTCGGCCTATTTTTAGACGTCATTGACATTTGCACGTAGACAGACCGAGTCGCGTGTGCACTCCACGCACTCACGCACTCCGTGTACACACCCACGCGTGCCCTTCAACGCGCACGATCCTCCTCCTACGGCTCGATAATAACAAGGCGGGGAAAGGAGTGGACGCGATATGTGTTCATTGTTCCCCGATCGGGTGCACAGACATCATTCCTTTTTTTTCAGCTTTTTTTTTTTCTTTTCGTTCGCGGTATTTTTAGTGACACTAAACTTAGAGAAGAGAGTCAGCAGAAGCTCGGAAAGGGAAATCAAACGATCTGTTGAACGAAGAACTTACGTCGAATGATGGTTGAACGTACGAATGCAGGGAACGAAAGGAAGGGATGTGGTTGTACGAGGAACGACTTCTGTTTCCCTGATTCACCATCATCGATGGGTCGTATGTGTAGTAAACGAAGATTAAGATAAAGTTAATTGTAGGAGTGTGTGTTGGACGTTTATTGAATGATATAGTGATGAGCAAAATTAAACACACATATGTTCAACGTGATGTACAACACCAATTCATTGCAACAATACAACAATTTTCGCCACTATTGTGTCACTTTCAGTAACCTTCTGAAGGGTTTAAGGTTCGGGATGCACGATGGAAGGATTTGAGGTAGTTGTGAAAGAGAGAGAAAGCGAAGGTTGCGTTTCGTCTCGGAGTCACTGCCTAGACTCATCAGTGGGGCTGATGGCACCGACTTCTTAACCCCAGACGCTTGTTATTGTAACTACCGGCTGTAGGCCCGATCACCCCGATCCTAGTGGAGTTCCGCACACAGCTTGCTTTTAACGTCGGTGGGGGGGCAGCCACTTGCGGCTTGTGCTAGTCAGTGTTCGAAACTCGTAGTTGAGGAATCCTAGGCCGCTACACTTCCAAGGTAATTTATACCTCTGATCTCATATTTAACAGTCACACACATCAGCCTCGAAATAGTAATCAATACGATCGATCTCGGAAAATTCCAACAAATCTATAACAAATCTTCCCCAAAGTACAAAACCGCTCGTGCGTTTCGACAGAATAATAAACATGCGAATAATTTGTGTTTATTCAATTAGACAGCAATGGACGAGAAATATCTGCGTGCGTCACGCTTGATCCAAGCACCGAAAATCCCACCGAGAGACAGACGGAACGAAAGACGACGGAATGGTGGAAACAATCGAAAACAGCCACACGCTCGTCGAGTGAAACAGTTAAAAGCGATAAAAACGGTTCCAAGAATCGGCAAAGTCATCATCGATGGAGAAGAAAATGGCGCCATCCCTCTGCCCCTCTCTCTCTCTCTCTCTCTCTCTCTCTTCCTCTATTACAGGCGTCACGCTGTAAACCCGTGAACTTGATTGTCTTGTTTGGCCGAGCAGTGGCCGCGTAATTTCATGGAAAGTACGACTCTTTCGTGGGTGGTTTACGATGGCCAGTCGAATGCCGCAGAAGAATACGCCAGCCAGATAGGGATGGGATCAAATCCAACAAGCACGAGACGAATCCGAGTCGAGTTCGATACCTAAGTTTCGTCTTTGAACTCTGAGTTTCGATTATTATCGGTAACGAGTACGCTGTAATACGTGTTCAATGTATTCAATCAATAGAATCAGTAGATATTCAGTCAAATAAAATATGTTTCAATGATGAATACGTTTTAAACGTATCCAATTCAGTCGAATGTATTGTACACAATGTATACAAGTTCTTGGTTCTGAACCGCAAATAATATGATTTTAATTATTCAATCATTCCCGTTCAACGCTCATTCTATTTAAGGCGAGATTTGTAAGCGTCAGACACACGCGTGACATCGATACAATGGAGAAGCGTTTAACAAAAAAGGAACATGCTTTATTCAGTCAAAAATCTCTAACACGTACCTACGCATAAGAGTTTCGATCCTATCTTCTTTCGCCAGTATTCGAATATATTTGGAGGTGTTGTAAGAAGTACTCATGAAACATTCAAAACTATTCCATTTGAGTATACTGGAAATACTTGTAAATTTAGTCGTTCGAACTCGAATCTAATCTAAACCCAAAGGTTCGAAATTGCATATGTACTTTGTCCACTGGTGTTCAGGTCTATTTGGAAATACCAACAGAAATACTTGTTTTTTATAAAGATTCAAAGTACCACTTGCGAGGTACTCGATCCCATCTCTACTGGCAGACGCTGCGCGAAGAGAAAGAGTCGGCTAAAAAAGCACGCTCAATCGACGATTGTCGCGCGCGTGGTGAAAGTTCGAAAAATATTTAACAGCCTAATTTCGGCATCTTGAGCTGTAAACACGCGACGTTCTTAACAACTTTGTCGAAATTTGAAGGAGGATTCTCTGATAGAGAAGTATCGAGAAATCGAGGACTACTGACGAAACTCGAAGAACAAAGACTTGGCTGCTCAAAGAGGTCATTGTTTTATTTAATAAAAAGATTTCGCTGGGGAGAGATTAAAAAAACATTGATGATTTTGTTTCAACGAGATTGAAAAGAACGTGATTTAATACGAATGTTTAAAATAAACTTTTGGAGACGTGGTGTATTTTTTGGAGCAGATATTAAGTTTGTAAATTAGTTCTGCTTGGTCGTGGTATACTGAAATTTTTTCGAGGAAAAATTGGGAGCTTCTTTTGTCGGAGAAAATGTTTATTCAAAAATTGAGAATTTCGTTCGAGCTAAAAACAGAAAAACTATAAAATGCACCATGGTCAAATGTATCGTGTTAGATTTTCAATAAAAGGATCCGAAAACTTTCAGAATCACCTCGCAAAGCTAAACATATAGATAAAGACTATTAACTCCGACAGATAGAACTATCGCTTACTTCGTTATATACAATGTGCAATTTGAGTTACAATGTCGAATTTTCTTGGCTCGCGTGTTGTCTCAAGAAATATCGTTGCTCTTGATCCACTTATACGCCCACGAGAAATAAATTTATCGGTCAAGTTAAATATGCGAGTTGTGAAAAAGGCGCCGATGGCCGTTCAATGCAAATAACTATCTCCATAGGAAAATTACCTTAACGTTTGTTAGTCAAATGACATTTCTTTTTTCTGTCATTACAAAAGAAAGAAAAATCAATTGATATTAAATTCCAAAATAACAGAAACTTTAAATTATACGATGTCAATTTAAATATTCAGATATTTAAAATGCCCAAAACAATGACGAATAAATATTTATACATACGTTGGCTTTAATTTCGTTCTTGAATAAAGATCCATAACTCCAGCTTTTGAATGAAATTAGGTCATTCGCAACGGCGTGGAAAACTCGAAGTTCATTGGTATTTCGTCGTGAAATAACGCGTGGTACGATCGAACGTCAAAGAAAATCATTATACACCACTATTTCAGGTAATCGTCGTTGATTTTTATGCAATGAGAAAATTTATTGCGTGATTGGTACCTACGCTTACAGCGACAACGACTCTCCCTGTCATTTTGAACGGCGAGAGTAAGAGATTTCACGCGCGAATAGGCGAGAAATCGAGTCGTCGCCCTTCTAGACATTTTTCCTATTTTCTACCCCTTCTCTTCGCCACCGCGACAATAAGACAGCATCCATTGCCTCGAACCATTCATCTCTTTTCCCCTATTCTACCCGTTCGTTTCTTCGGGAATCGCCTTCGGGAGCTCCGACAATGAACTTCCGCTCCTTCTTTCTGAATTACTCCCGTTTGCTTTCTATCAACCTCCCATGAACGTTTAGTCTATCGCCAGTCCGAGACGATGATGTATTAAACGTTGTGGAACAAGCGGATTTATTACTTGAAATCAGTCAAGTCACGCTTCCTATTTTCTTTTTTTCTTTTTCTACTTTTATTTTCCCATTTTTAAATTGGTATTTAAGAACCAAGATTTAGTATGTTTAGTAAATAAATGTTATATCGTCGAAATTGTTTCACATTATATTATCTGTATAAATTTATTTTGAATTAAAATAAAGTTCAAAGCTTCTCCACATAATTACAGAGTGAGTCATTAAACTCTAAAGTATTTTTCTCCCGTGATCTTTGTATTTTGAACTAACCTCTCTCTCAAACCAACTTATCCTGGAATATACGTAAGTAAGATAATATATTCTCGACTATAAAATTCTAAACCGAACCACAGTCAGAAACGACACAAAAGGGGCACGTAAAGCCCCAACCAACAAAACTGCAAGCGCTCTCAGATCTCACGAATCGATTCCCATCTCGGTTTCTCTCCATAGAAATCGCTGGCCGGGTATACTGTAATAAAGATATCGTTCTCGCATTTTCCCTACGAGGTACTTACACTCTTACGTACCTATATACGAACAGATCTCTGTCGGTTGGCCTTCCCTCTGCTCAAGAGAAGAGAGATTCATCGTTTCTCGTTAGACAGAAAGAAAGTTCTTCCGGCGCATTGTCGACGTCGTTCCGCCGATACCGTGAAATCTCGAGAAGCTGGGCATCGCGGAGACGGCTTAAATGGCGACAGCAAAAGTAATCTCTTTACTTTCACCGAGTCACCGAGTGCAGACAGTGAGAGTGGACTGTCTCCCCGCGAACGAGTTGATCTTCCTTCGAGGATAATCACGCTCTTTTCTTTCTCGTTACGAACTGTGTACAGTCTGCATCGCGAGACCGAGGACGCGATACTTTGTGAAATTAATTTTTGTGGTCTCCAGCAAATTTTAGAGTGGGCTTTTAAATTCGTCGAATTTTATTTTTTGTACATTTTTGTACTTTGAAAACGGGTAGGCGCATCGTTTAATAAAATTTTAAAAATACTAAATTTTGCTTTGTTATGGATATGTGCGTAATGCCCAAGTGAATGATCCAGTTGTTCAAATTTGTGAAATTTTTAGATCTATACGCAATATTCTTCAGATTATCAAACTCGGGAGAGAGTTTATGAAAAAGTAGAGAAAAAAGAATGCGTTGCCACATGTAATTAAGAATAAAATAAAGTTATATAGGTTGTAATACGGAAATTGAGATTATGATTATAGAATTTCCAACCAAGCTAGAATTATATTGTAACGCAAAAGTTTTAATTACGGTGTTTCGAATCATACTGTGTAGTCATTAAATTCGAATTTTTAATCACATTTGTAATAAAACTGTGTGATCGAGTCACACTTGAATTAAGTCAAAATTAAACCACAGTTGGAATTCGCCGTTAATTAAAATTACTACATTACAATTACGAAAGGATTTAATTTTCGCGAAAAACATAGCGTCAACGATCCTGTTTCGCAGACTGTACACACGTGCTACATAGCGGCACAGTTGAACGACCTTGTTTATATCCGCTGGTCTAAAACGACGTTAAGATTAGGATCGTTGGACCGTGATCGATAAGAAGGCGCCTCAAGATGTTGAGTATAATGGCCAACTGGGTTAGACCGACTGCGTGACTCTTGATTTTTCCTTGCTCGAAAGTTGAATAAGAGGCTGTTGCTCTATTTCGTGATATACTCAACGCGACCGCCTGTGAAAACGACGCCGAGTGAGAAAGTTTTCGATTTCTCGCCTCTCGGCAACTTGGCAATCTTCTCACGAAGATGAATGAGAAACTCAAGCACGTGGCTACTGCTTGCGGAAGATTATCAATTTTGGGACCAGATTATTAATTAGATGACAAATTCTTTGAACCTTCGTCGATTGGGGAAAATATTTGAAATATTTAAATGATCGAGAGGGATTCGGATAAATTTCTAGTTTTGGCGGTTTCTTCCAATTTTCACTATTTCGCTACCGTTTCTTTAACAAGAGATTCGTTTCATTTAACGAAACGCGAAAGATCGAAGGTCGTGTTTAAAAAAAAAATGATAATAAATAGGAATAACCAAAATTGGGAAAAGTCTCTAAACTAGAAATTTACCGAGATTTAGTTGAATAGGAAAGTACTCGGAAAGAATGGATAGAAGATCTTGATATTTAGAAGAAATTCGAAGAATTAAAATATTTGAAAAATATTCGATTGAACGTTGAAAAGAGGTTTGATAGAATGGAAAGAAAATTTAGCGAACTGGAAGAAGTATGATACTATGATGCATTTATATTTAAATAACTTAAAAATGTTCAATCTCTTTCATTCAAACTCTCGAGTAACACAATAACTATGAATCCATTACCTCAGTCAGAAATAGTGAAAAACCAGAATAATTCAAGTAAAGCAACAATGTTTATCCATTCTGATATCAAAGGCTCTATAAATCTCAATCAAACTCGCGAAAAATGAGGGACAAAGTATCGAGAAGTGAAGGCACGATCGTGCTTTCGAAGCAAAGTAACGAAGTTTCAAAGGAAATGTGTCAGAAAATACCAGTCAGTTCGAAACGAAGGGTCAAGTGGTTCACCTCATTAATTGGAGCAAGGCCCATGAAGCTAATTAAAGTCAATTCCACGTTCTACGGGCTTGGCCGCTTCTGTTTTTCATCCCGCTCTCCCGCGTCGTGGACACGTCGAGTTATTTCTAACTCGATTACCGAACGTGAAAAAAAGCACGCAAGGTGCCTAAAAACGGCGCGTATAACCGTAATTAATACGTGCCCTTGACACGTGGTCCGATTAACCGTGACTAGCCAATGCCAAAGAATAATTACAGACGGGAAGCTACGTGAATGCAAACGAGTTCACATGCAACGATTGAACCGCTCTTCTGTCCTATTGTGGAGAAAGACAGCGGACATATAGCTGCGAATGGTCACGTTTTAATCACTATTTATGCCACTATTTTACCCATTACGAATGTCATGTTTTAATCGCTATTTCTTTTTTATAATTTATTTTACAACATAATTTTATAGTTTTGCGATTAATTAAATACGACCACTTCGCTTTATAATTTCGCGATTTTAAATAAGATCGCTTTATTTTAGCACTTCTTTGAAATAAAGAAATTGAAGGTATGTGTAGCAATATTTATTTTATAATTCAATTTTTTATGCCTGCTTGCCCACTGTTACTGTCTTACTTAAGGGCTGATCGATGTCGTCTGTGTTCACTTTGACCGACAAAACGATCAAAGTCATCGAGAATTTGTTGCACCGAAGGCAAAAATAGCGTTCAAAAATGGCGACTGAAAGCAATTCAATCGATTGCAGGATTTCACTAACTGGGAAGAGAAACTTTCGATTTCGTTTTGTGGAGCAGAACAGTTCCTCACGGCATTTAAACAACGTTCATCATTAGCGAATTGAGCTACGTTGATGGAAAGACGGAAATGAAATCGGCCTCAACGCACCGTAATAAAGGAGATAATCGTTCTGTCGTCTTTACTTGGTGAAATTGTTTTAAAAATCGCCGAATGATACGCATTTTATCGAACACTGAAGGCTTTATTTATTTTATTTACTACATCTGATTGTTAGAGAAAGAAGCATTGACGATTATTATCGATTGATCAAGATATTTGTGAACATTTGCGAACATTTAAAAATATATTCAAGAAGATTTGAGTATTACTTAATTATTATGATTTATTATTGCAATTGAACGTGTAATTAAATTTAAGACTGTCGCCATTTGTACTGCAATCTTTGGATTTTCAATTAAAATTTTATCATTTCCCAAACAATTTCAAACAATTCATCATTTCCCAAAAATTTTAAAAATTTCATTTCCTTGTGATAATTCCTCTGTTAATCGCGTGTCTATCATCGAATCATAACCCAATCTGTTCTTCCACTCTTCAAAGGAAAAAAAGCTCTAGTGATGAAATATGAAATATAAAGTTCTCGAATACTCGAGGATAGGTTCTTCAAGTGGTCATAAATTTTCTCAATGATTTAGTGTTACATCAAGAAAAGCGTTCCTTTCGCGAGTTGCAACAGGAAAGAATGAATAAAGTGACGGTCGTTGGTATGTTGGTTGTGGGTGGTTTACTCGTGCCAATTTACTGTCAGTATAATTACTATAATTTGGAAGAATAAGTGGAAAGCAATTCGTTTCGCTCGTACATCTCGAAATCTTGAAAACCGTTCACGTTAGAGAAACATACCTAGTATATATATGTCGTCTCTTCCCAAGTGAAAATTTATGTTTTTGTATATTTTATTATACTTTATAGTATTTTTTTATTATAATTTACAGTATTTTTTAAAATGTTCTTCCATGGATAAATCAATCATAATAACGATGTTATTAAAAATATAAATACTGGTCTATAATAAAATATTTTATTTCATCTCCAAGAAGAAGAAATATTATTTACCACATATAAATATGTAATTTTCTTTAAATTTTAAATTAAAATTTGAAGGTAAGCTTGTAATTAAGAATTACAAAGTATCGTGATTAATAAACGAGTTGAATATCATACCGCATTGCCATATGGTAAAATCACAGAGTCTATAAATTTCCTGGGAAGAAAATAACTATAATTCTTCTCTGTCAGGTATTTTCGCATTTTTCATTACGTGACTATACTTCCCGAGCGATAACTATTATTTTAACCTACTTTACACTTTGGTCTCCGCGGACTTATTCTTGTTTAGGAAGGCAATATGGATATTCTAATGCAGCGCTGGTTCAACTCCACTGAAGGTTATAAACATTAGATTTGAAAAAGACGTGGATATCGAAAATAGAAATTCAACTGAAGTCATCGAAACTTCGTTTTGTTTCCTGCGGATGTGGTATGAGTTGTAACTTTACGATAGAACAAAACTGCAAGAGATGTTACATTCTTTGAATATACGGAACTTGTACTTCATCTCTCATTACGTAGAAATTACTTTCCGATTTACACCAGGAATTGCATTAAAACTGTTTATGCGTGAAGATTGAAGTTGATTAGGTTATCTGGTGCACCAAACAGAAACGAGAATTCGTCGTAAAGTCGCGAGCACAACGGCGTACGTACATTTTACTACCACTTTTTATTTTTAACGCTCAATATTTATCGTAGATAATAAAACTTTTAAACTGAATATCTTATATATCAACGCTGTAAATTTTGTTGCACAAAGTATTATTCAATTTTTCTAGTTTTAAAACGAATATAGTGCTTATATTCGTCCGACGATTTTTAAGAGAAAATGTATCTAGAAAATGGAGTTTATTCCATTGTAATAAAACAAAAAAATGAGGACTCTAAGAAGATGATTAAAAAATCACGTGCGAGTGAAATCCGATTACGCAACGAAGACGAATTCCCTAAAAATGTCGCGTATATAAATCGGTCTGTCGAACGTCGGCTCGACGATCGAGCTGACCTCGAAACAGTGACAGTGAACACTCCCCGTTAGAGAGCTGTCAAACAAATTTAAGAGAGACTGGTGTAACGCTGGTGCCTCTCTCCCGTGGTCCACACGGTCTCGACACACGCTTTCACAACATGGCGAAGAAAGCGGTCGTTGAACCCCGTTCGCAGGTTGTGTAACATGGTCGAAACAATATGTAGGTCGCGTCTAGTTGTCCCGGTTTGTCGACGCGAGACTGATTACGTCAGCAGTCGTCTGACGCTGGCTAATGTCCGGGGAAAAGAATCACCGTTTAACGGTACGGTTCAACTTGGATGAATTAGTTATCCCCCTTGTGTCACATCTTCATCTCTTCAGATTGTAACGTTTTCCCTTTCCTTTCGATATCTTTCCCTTCTCAATCATTTTTCTCATATTTTCCTTTCTTACCAGTAATTTCGAATTATATTTCATGTTTTGGCATTTTCTTTGATAAATTTATAAGCACGTGCTTTGGAAGAAAATTGAACGCTTTATCGAGTTTAGAGAAGAAAGAAGATATTCTCTCGAGGTTATTTGCATTATCACATTATCGAAGTCTCCTCCGAAGTTTCTTCCATGGTATCTTTTTAGAAATCTTTTTCAGACAAACAACTCACAGTTCATCATGTTCATCATGTTTTTTTCAAATTATGGAAGTCTATGTATTCTTCATAAAGAAGAAAAAATAAAATTCTTTGTAACAGAGGAGGAACATAAAATATATTTCTATTGTTAAAAAATGAAAATAAAATTTTCCAAAAATTCACCAAGAAATTCCCCCTAAGAATCTGAAAGAACTCAGTCATGATAAATACGAATGATCTTTGTTCGACCTTTTTTCTTTCGTTTATCAGTAGCCAACAGCATTTTCGACTAATTCAGGAACAAAATAAAATTCTTCATAATAAAGGAAACAATAATAAAGCATATTTCGATTATTAAAAATTAAAAGAAAATTTCCTAGAAACTCACAATCAGTCATGATGATCACGAATGAACTTCGACTATACTTAACGGTTCAAAATATCTTTCCTCTCTTCTTATTAACAATCAGCGGCGATTTTAATACTGTAATAAATTCCGATCTGTAGAATCGTTATACCCTATTTGAGGTACGCACAGAGAGAACACGCGTCACTCAGAGACAAATGTATTTTCGTTTTCTCGAGTACAAAGGCGTTTCCAGGTGGGGAGGCCAGGGGACCCATACAGCCGTTGATAATAAATAGATGACCTCGCCTTACGTAGAACTGATAAGAATTGTAACATACGTATCACGACGGCCTTGCGCATATTTACGATTGCCGGGGACCTTGATGCGATTAACCGACCAGCAATTATTTCTGAAAATTGCCTCGTGATTCATTTCGAATCGATTGTACACCAACAAGCTCGTACGTAGGTACGTGCTCGCTCGTGTTTTCTCGAATCCGTAACACCTTATTTTCCTTCTTTCGTTTTGATAAACATCTGCCACGTTAATAAAACGGAAACGATAACGAAATCCGATCTAGAAGGAAACTTGAGCTGTGTTAATTGTCCTCATACGTTTGATTCCACGCGAAGGATCTTTATAAAATTCTATTTTTATATAACATTGTGAGAAACACTGTTCCTCGATGGATCCCATTTTGCAGTCAATTGTCATAATTTTTATAAATTCGTTCGATCAATAATCTGTTAACCCTTGATATCGTCACGTTATCGCAACAATTTATGTAACGGCAACAATTTTGGTTACGTTAATTTAAACTCGTATCTCAGGTCATACGTGATAATAGCGATTTGAAGGGATGAAAGATGAGAAAGATGAGAAGGATGCATGGGAAGGATTTGAGGTAGTTGTGAAAGAGAGAGAGAAAGCGAAGTTGTACGTTTATAGCATACGTTTCGTCTCGGAGTCACTGCCTAGAGACTCCATCAGTGAGGCTGATTGATGGCAGCGACTCCTTTACCCCCAGACGCTTGTTAATTGTAACTACCCTCTAGGCTGGCCCGATACCCATCCTAACGGGGTTCCGCACACTGCTTGCTTAACGTCGGAGATCGGTAGGACCTCGACGCAGCCACTTGCGGCTTGCGCTAGTCAGTGTTCGAAACTCGTAGTTGAGGAATCCTAGGTTACAGATTAATGGTTTATACTGTGTAAAATAACTTAACAATAAGTTAAGTCAAATTATCATGGTCACCTATGGTTCGACTTCTCCTTCCAGTGCCTCTTCAGCTCAATGAATCAAAAGAAAAGAGCTTCGAATGGATTTTCGATCTCTGAAATTCAACAAATTCTAAATTTAGAAACCAAATTCCAAGAATCTAAGGAATCGAATCCTGGAGATTCGAGAAAAAAGAGCGATAGCATACTATCTTGTCGTGCGCGAACTCGCATCGTTCCGTTTCATAAAAAAGCAATTTCACTCTACGAAGAAACGTTACCTGGTCGAGATCCAGGAAGATGAGGATCATCTAGAAAGCTTAGGCAATTTCACACAGGCCACACTCTCTCTCTCTCTCTCTCTCTCTTTCTCTCTTTGGGTTGCTCGGGTCAACAGGTCACCCACGCCTCGATTACTCGACTTCTATCGAGGCAAAGTAAGCCCCAGGTTGAAATTGCGACACCTTCTCTTTTGCTTTTGTAGATGCATCGTAGATGCCACTGGGTCAAAATATACTCGTCGCGACTCGTACACTTTCTTCTGTGTATGTACTCTTACTTTTCTTCGGTCGAACGACGATGCCGCGGCAACTCGTGGATCAACGACACCGAGCGTTCGATCCAGGAAGATGAGGCGGCCATCGGTTAACTTTCTCCGTTCGAACGAGGCTTGTAACGAGCTCTGCTTTATTGTAACGAGTCTCCTTTGTACAGGGTGAAATCAAACCGTTGTTTATGGGCCCCTGTCTCAGCAAACTGAATAATAGGCGTGATTTGTATCTCGTAGAAAGAGAGAGAGAAAAAGATAGAGGTTTATTTACCTCTTTAACGTTTCACTTTGATAATTCTGTTGGAAGGTGTGCTGCAAGGTGTATTTTCTGATTTCACTGTTTTCGAATTTATTTCGTAATGTCGTGGCGAAAAAGTTTGTTGACTTCTTTTTACAAAACAGTGTAAAAGTTTCAATATATTTAGCGACCGAATGTTTATGTGAAAATTAATGCGAGTCTCTAACAAGTTCATCGCGAAAGAGATTCAAGAAGAAATTTCATAATCCATGAACATCCAATCAATCAAGAACACTGACTCTTCCTTCTGTAATAGATGTCACAACTCGACATATTCTATGTGAATGCGCAAACTTTGAGTAACAGAGAAGATTCCACCAGAATTAATCCCACCACTGTCCTAACTTTGCAAAATCATCCGAAGCGAACGCTTCAATACTTGATGGAAATGAATCTATACTATGAAATGTAAGTGTGTATCGTACAAGTACCTAGCCGCTAATGACCTCGACGTCGATGCGACTTTAAACCTGCACAGAAAAGAAAAAAAGAGAAGAAATTTCAACGAAAGTCTCGCCAATTGGACAGAAGAAGAAAGTTATCGCGATGGAATCCGCGCAGCGAGTTGCTCTTTTACGATCGCCAAGGAATCACGCGAATGGCGAACGATATCACATTGGCAAATCGATTTCTCGGGATTCGTACGACACGGTGTAACGTTCGACGTTAACGCGTGCACTAACCCCGTGTGTAATTCAAAGCGAAATTTTATGATCACATTTGCGCGAGGAATCCATGACCAAGGCGAGGTTCGCGCTTAAAACTTCATGTCACGTGTTTATTTTCCGCGAATCGAGACGGCACTTGGAATTCCCTACACGTTGATAGCTATTTGTATCGTTGTTTGTTTTTTTTTTTTCGCTAGCACCTTCGATTCACTAATTCTAACTTTGCTCTTCGTTATCGGGAAAGTAACGATACGATTTCCGATTTGCCTCTAGAGGCACCGTGATTTTTAGAAAATTCGTAAAGTCCAACTCTCACATAGTGCTTTCAAACCTATTATAAATTCTTGACGTGTAAATTGGCACATCTGTTTAGCATTTAATTTCCAAGCAAGAACAAGTACTTCAAATTCATCTGGTGATAATTGCAAGTCATTACAAAATCTTTCTATGCCATCAGCTAGAATGACATCTTCGTGAGAATCATTGTACTGGTCAGATAAAGCATTTAACTTGCTCTTTGATGGTTCCTTCTGTTGCTTTGATTCAGTGGTTGCATTAAGATCAGATGATGTTCCAGATCTACCCAATGGTGATAATCGTGCATAAAATCCTCTTGACGAACGCAAATTACTTTGTACAATGGGCATAGATCCGCAATTATCAGATCCTACATTATTGAATGTGGTTACTGATTTCCTATTTCTATTTATATGTCTTTCAGGCATTAAGGGCCCAGTTTGTTGGCAAGAATTTAAGAATGAACCTCTTAATTCCACTGTTTCCTCTTTGTAATCAAACGATATGTTACAGGCGACTACTTATTAAAATTAGACTTGTATTTTTCTACAAAAGAAGAACATTGTAATATAAGATGGCATTTAGAAAAATCTATCCGAAGTTACGTATAATTTCTTACAAGAGTATACGCATTCAGAAGTATCAATTTTGACAATCGTGTGAGTCTTAAATGTTGGAAAAACAATATCAAACAGTCGGTTGCATCGAGACGAAAGTTCTCTTCCTCGACGCTTTTGTTCTCTCGTTCTGATTCGTCGGTCCGATGAGATTCCAGGTGAAAATCGTAACAATACCGACGAAAGTTTCTGTTAGATCTGGCAGAGAGGAACGCGCGATACGCCGACAATATTCGAATGGAGGTTACCGAGTGAAAGACATCAGCGAAACCGAAAGTTCTGCCATTCGTTCTACTTTCCACGATGAGCATGTGTGCAATTAGGTCATTTCATCACACTTGTATTTTGTAAATGTAGCGACATTATACGGAATATTTTGTTATCGCTAGTTATATCGTAATTTCAAATAGAAAATTACAAGGAGTGTGATTTTTCATGTGAAAATAAATAGTTTTTCGTATAACCTCTCATTTTCGCCAATATCGGATTTTGTCAGATACATATAAGATCATGTACACAACATTTGCAATTCTTTTCCATAAATGTTACTAACTTCTACTCTTTAATATTGAGTCTGTGAAAGGAAATTGCAAAGATTCGTTTAACGTTTCTTCCTTACGTCCCCTGGATTATAATGCCCAATTGCCTAATAAAAGTAAATCGTCTTCAATTTATTCCACGTGTAAAACAATAGAGGATTTCTGTTAAACTTCATTTGCAGGAAGATCAAATTGAAAAGATCAAATGAACAACTTCATTCCGCGTTTTCGATTCGTTTTCGCGTAAAATCACGTTCTTGGCGACTTTTTGTGGCTTTTGTACAGTCAGTTGGATCTCGATGAAAATATGAAAGTTGGCACGATTCAATGGTCGGGAGTCTGCTTCCTAATAGAATTTCCGTGTTTTTGTAGGCTTCTTCTATTATTATGTAGCAAATAGCGGTGAAATGACCAGTCGCGAATAATTTCATGCCGTTACATATGCCACTTTCGATTCCGATCCCACGGATCGGCCCCACGCGAGTGAAAGTTTTTCCTGCCTTTTAAGAACGAATTTTTTCTTTTTTTTTTTAATGTAAAAACTTCGTAGTTCTCTGCATTGTGCCACGTTACGACAACGAATTAAATTTTCACGACAGGAGGAAATTGATTAGTATTTCACTGTGGTGAATAAGTATTTGCCTCGATGTTATTCGTTCTTCGCTAACCGAAAGAATAATAACCGGTAAGTTGAGTAACAAGAAGATTCTTACCATTCTTTAGTATGCCATTATGATAGCACAACTTGGTTCGAAAACGTATTTTTCCTGAATTTAGTATCGTAAACTATTTTCTTTGATGTTAGAATGTATTCTTTACGTCAGTATCGGTAACTTTATAAAACCGTACTGAATATATTCGAGTAACATTTTTAATATATCTTTAATACCTTCTTCTCGAATTGAAAGATTATCGTCGAACACGAGATCTAAAGCGAATTGCACGCGAGAGAGAATTACTCAGGAATATTTTATGGAAATTCGTGAATTAAAAAATACAGAAAAACGTTGATTCTAGAAATAACTTAAAAATAAATCAATTTCAATATTGTACTCTAATAAATTATTGACAATTGCAAAATTCAAGTTTCTCAAGAATTCGACGTTAATCATTTACTCGTACAACAAACGCGAGCACAACGAGATTAATTTTAACAAGACATAGAGTTGATCGAGTTAACCTCCAAGAGGTTCAACGATTCGACAACGCTGAAACTCTTTCCAAAAAAAAAAAGAAGAAGGAAAAAAGAACAGGTCGATACAAAGTGCAAACGCGTCGTGCGTTAATCGAGCAGTTTGTGTCATAATAGAGGAGAATTTCACGTGTTGCGGCAACCTGTTACTCGAGCGGCATGCTCGAGACGAGGAAATGTTCGCGGGCTCCCCGTTTCCAGGTAAAAATTGGTTGCCAGACGTGCGACTGCTTCGTCTCTCCTACGAGTTTCAACGTGATTCGCGAGGCCAGACAATCGGACGATGCAACATGCAACAACGTACATAGGCAGCACGGTGCAACGTGCCGCGGCTAACGACCGGCCAGATCGTTGCTCCAACCAGGAAATGAAATGAACCGCCGTGGAATTGCACGGTTTCTCGCGGTCGTGCCTCGCAGAAAGTGTGTCGCCCCCTTAAATGGGAAAAGCACAATGCCGCCAGCAACTCGTACCGGCGTTCATTAACGTCCAACCGACAACCGACAACTCGAGAACGATGAACGTCGACTAATCGGGCCACCGAGCTCCAACGAGAATCGTCGATCGACGTATCCGGCGTGGGACGTTTCAGCTTGTGGCACACTAGGTATCTCGCGCTTTGTGAGTCTCGAGTAAATCTCGATGGGAATGTTGTTCAATTTTGATACGATAAAAATTAATATTACTGATATTCCAGTAAGTGTTATTCCACTAAATTACCAGAATACTAGTAATTCTCAACGACTATGAATAGGAAAAGATTTGTAATACGATAAAACAAGCAAGTTTCACCATCGTTTGGATCTTTAAACCTGCACAAATCTGCAATGAAATTTCGATAAAGAATTATGAATTAGTGTCGGTTTTAAGTATGATAATAGTTGAAATTTCATTCTATGAAAATTTTGAGTAACTGTGCAGTTTAAATCTTGATACAATCTTTTTCACAAAATGAGGGAAAATTTTTGTTGATCAAATGTCTTTTCAGTTTTGTCCGTTCGATGTTCAAATCTTTAAAACAGAAAATCTGTATACACACGGAGATGGAATTTTGAAATTTATAGAGATGATTACAAATATACATACGATTCGCTATCTTCCCTACGAGAGTGACTAAATTCTACTATGTTCGATTTAACAGATCGATATTGCTATTTCGAGAACCCAACAGATCCTTTTAGAAGACTGACATTTAACAAATCGTACCAGCTCTAGACCAACCTTCAGTCCGCCATCAATCAACTCGTCCTCCTAATTTCTTGGAAATGAAACGTACCAAAATTAAATACCACGCTTATATTTATCTCGCAAACAGATCGATATTGCTATTTCGAGAATCCAGCGTTCAAAGAATCGTTTCGGACGGATCGATCTTTCGTCGATCGAATTTCGATTCAAAAAACGAGGAAAACGAAAGGGAACGTTTTTCGCTTTCTGAAGCGGGGACAAGCGCGAATTACGCGTTCTAAGCGGAATCGCGAGAGTTGCAGCACCGGTATACTTTCTCCGCGCGGTAAAAGTAAAAGTTTCGCCGAGCAGCTACGTTGGGACACGGTGCACAAGCATCGCGTTTAACCAGCGGAGGAATCGTAGCTTTCTATTATTGCAATATTGTCAACCTTATCTGTACGCAGCTTTTCATTACAGATCTCTCTCGATTGTGCTAAAATCGGCTAAAATCGTTTTGCAAAACTGATATTGCCGGCACATTATCGGTTCGATCAACTGGTTTTATTCTACTAGATTGTTCGTTCTGGCAATTTTTGGGACACTTTGAAGCAAAATTTATTCCAGGTCGAAGATCGTTCTGTGATTAAACAGATTGCGGATTTTTATACATTTTTTTTTTTTTTTTTTTGGATATAAAATAGAAATAGATATAAATAGAAATTTGCTTCATTTAATAAATTTTATAATTAATATTCTATTTCATAAAATATTTTATATTCTCGCGTGTAAATAACGCGTACAAATCCACGTACAAATTCATTTTCAGTAAATAGTATTTGAGACAGAAAGTGAAAGTATTCAGGGAAAAAATGTACTACTTCGATTAATTCTTATTAATAATTGTTTGAACTTTTTGTTTTATTGTAAAATTGAAATATTGCAAGATTGTTTCGATTATTTGGCAATTTTCTGGGAAAATTTTTTGATCTTTTAATCAAGAATTAAAAGATCAGAATCTATTTTCCTAACGAATTAGAAAAATTAGTAATCTCAATCTTCTCGTGCTCGATATAACAAGTTATTGCATAATTAAATTTTAATTAATTTAATTAATTTCGTTAACTGTTGAAATATAGATAGATAGAAAATATATATATATATATATCATTCTATTTTTAAAAAAACTAAAGGTGATCTTCCTGCCTCGATAAAAAAGCAAAATAACAAGAAAACGATTGCAGTATGTTATATGTTTCCCAGGAAGGCATAAAACTTTCGTTTGAAATATTTTTTTCGTAACTTTCAACAGTTCAGGGAATAATGTACGAATAAACCGGACATGCTGCACAAAAGTTCTCTCTGATAAACGTTGAAATACTTTCATGGGCTGCTATAGCTTTTATTCAACCAGTGAAAGAAATTTCACTCCAAAGTAGGTCTCTTGTTGAATGGAACAAGAGCGTGGAAAAGTGAGAAAGAAAGGACATGAGAAAAGGTCGATCCATTACCTCAAATCGCGGAGTCTCAGGCGCCGCCGTTTGGAAAATGCAAAAGATCGTTCAAGGGGAAATCGGTTTCTCCTGGCTGGAAACGTAAAAAGACCCGCTGATGTATATTATAGTGCCGCGAAAATGCGATTTTCGCGTACACCGCGGAGATTTTAAACGCCAAGGAGAACGATCGATCAATATTCCAAAGAGAAACACCGACGAGAAGTTCTCAGAAAGTCACGAACAAAGAAGCACGTATCGGACCCGGTAGCGCAGGTCAGTTCTATTTATGTATACGAATTCCGGTATTTTCCTGAAACTCGACGAATGTAAACTCGACGAAACCCATCCGCAAAATGGGTGTACGAATTTTTACGATCGATGTCACGTTCATATATATATATATTATATATATATATATATACACATAATTAATTTATGTTATTCAATTTTAATACTGAGATCATGTGAAGGTCTTTTTAACATTGTTCCTTCGTCCACCTACATTATACAATTTAATGAAATTCGACGAGGTGTAAATATTTGTAGCAATCGTGTGTTATTTTTACATTGTATAATTTCCAAATTTTACCATTATTGTAATATTAAAGTCGTACTAGTTAAAAGGTAGTTAAAGTGACGATAACAATTTTTTCAAAAATAATAATAAATATAACAAAATCTACTGTATTTGATATGAATTTGTGTTTTAATTGTTGAATATTGAGCTCAAGTTAAAAATGAGTGTTGCAAGAATAAATACTGCAATATTTGCCGTTGGAAAAATTCCGTGCAAGACGTACGATAAAATATAGAAGTCAGTACGCAGAAACAATAAAAAGAAATGTTTATATACACGTTTGTCCTAGCTGAACTTGTTTACACAATACAGCTGATTTTGTGTTTTACCAGTTGCTCGTTTGTACAGAAGGTGTTACCAAAAAATTTTTTGGTAAAAACTGACTCTCGGAAAGAGGAATGTGTTACTAATACAATATATAGAAAATAATAAATGCAATCTTTCGATAATTCAACGACTAATAACTGTAGTGAAATAGAAATGAATAATAAATGTAGTGAAATAAAAAAGCGAGTGAAAATATAAAAATATAAAAATAATTTACGATGTATTTTACATAAAATACCTTCAGTTTAGTATTTATAAGAAAATTTATTATAAGAAGTTTCTAAGAAAATATTTTAATATCTTCAAAAATTTTTTCGCACAGTTTCATTTTAAAAACTGTAGAAAATACAATTTTCTGTCTCTATTTAATATATTGAGGTAAGAATTGGGATTCTTGAATAGAAAGAAAAGGGTTGCTACCAAGGTTTCCGTAGTGTAGTGGTTATCACGTGTGCTTCACACGCACAAGGTCCTCGGTTCGATCCCGGGCGGAAACAATTTAATTTTTTTAATTTACTATCAAAAAGCTAAAAATTTTCAACGTAAAGACGATATCTTGCTTTAAACCATAATTTTAGATTCATTTTACAAGAATATAATACTTTTTCATAGTATAATACTTGAATATATATAATAATGAATATACGTAGATACTGTAATTATTAGGTAGATGTATAAGTATGTATTTAAAAAAGATAATGAATCTAAAATGTAGTCACAGATCTCCATGATGTATCTATGTCATTAAATAACCACACAGGAAAGCATAAAAAAGGTTACTTTTAACTTGAGATTTAAAAAGAGAATCCATCTTTTTTGATCCAAAAGTCTACGAGGATCAAAGAGAATAATGAAAATACATATTTAATTTCCAAACTAAAATATGGAATTGACAATGTTATTAAATTGATAAATTATTTCTGATTTGATTAAAAGACAAATATTACCAATCTATGATCTACAAAATTTCGAGAAATAAATTTTCAAACACCATTCTTTCTATCTTAACACTATGCACTTTCGTATATTTCCAAATTTCAATTTTATAATTCCTAAATAAAGCGAACGTCAAATTCTATGGGTGCTCTGAAGATCAAGTTCTTCCCACTTTTGATCATTTTCTTCAATTCTAATTCAAAACGAATTAAATTTGAGAACACTTTCGAATTATTTCCAAATTGCTTTCAATTTCAATCCAATAACTTTTAAACAAATTAAATTCTATGAGACTAATCAATGCTTTGAACGTCCGACCATTTTCTCCAGTTCTATCATACCAATCTCTAAACAAACGAAGCTTTAAAATATTTATGTAAATACTAAAGAATTAATCAACGCACACTGTGACACAAGTAACATCGTACAAAACACAAAGAAGAAAAAAAAAAAAAAAGAACGCGGAGAATTCGGTGGACGTTGGACACCTGTTCGAGCAATTCCTAGTGAACTATGTTCCGAAAACGGCGAAATCCATTTGCAAACTTCCACGTAGGGCACAAAGGTAATTCCCAACGAGGAGGACAGTTCTTTGTGTTACGAGCGGAGGATGCATTCGTGGTATGAGGCCAGTGGAGTCAGGCTATGGCAAAACGGGCTGTCTCAAGGTCGGTTAGGCACAAGGGCAGCTTCAGTCTAGTCTGAACTCGACCGCGCCCTTCGAGGTCGTGCCATCTTGTTCCCACACGGCCAGTTTTCTTCTCTCTCCCCCTCTTTTTTTTTTATTTTTTTTTTCTTGCTCGTTCTGGTCGTACCTTTATTAATTGCCAGTTAAATGTCGTTGTTTTCTCGTGCATGGACCGCTGCTGCTTCAATTTCAATTGAGGCACGTTATCGAAACGTATATCTTCAACCCTTTGTTTCGTGACTGGGTAACAGTAAAAAAAAAAGAAAAATACAGGAGGTGGTCGACAAGTCACGATGATTTTAAATTAATATTTTGCGAAATCTTTCGCGTATTATAACTATATTTCTGACGTAGAATTATAAAAGAATTACAAAATTTGATGGTATATTTAATATGGTGAAATTCTGTGTAAATATTGAATTTTATTAAATTTTCTTTTGTATGATTAGTCTTTGAGGAAAGGTTGAGAGAGGTTATAAATTATTTAGCAATTTAAATTACCATTTTTTCTATATTTTTTCTTCTCACGATAAACGTAGATTCCTTTCTGCTTTCATTTAATTTCTAAATTGAGTATGTTAAATTAAATTTTTGCACTGGTGTCGGCAAAATTTTAAAGTCGATCGTTAGTTTTAATTGTTAAAGAATTTCATTTCCATTCCATTCTGTTTGAATGTCAAAAATAATACTGAGTATCGTAGCTGCTGGAAAAAATTGTGGAATATATTAGCTTCTGATTATTCTTTTAAAAGAATGATAGACATATCTAGGTTATATGAAAATTCCCAAATACGCTTATACGAAAGAAGGCATCAAACTACAAATTTAAATTAGGGAACTAACTTTAAACTCTGTCATTATTTGAGTAAATGAAAAACATTGACAAAAATAAAATTAAAAAAAAAAAAAAAACAGGTATCTATTTCTTTGCGTTTTATTAACGAAAACGTGGAAAAAGGACAACGAACCGATGAATCGTGTGTCTTCTGTGTGATCGTTTAGTCGCAAACTGAAAATAGCCAGCTCTCGGAGCAATCTCGTTTCTTTAATCGACAGGACCTTGATCCGTTCGTCGTTCCCTATCGCGTGCCGGGCGATTATGAAGCGATTCGAAGTTCTTAGGGGGTATACACCCGTGGGTTTATCTGACCTGGCCGACCAGCAATTAATTGAACGACAATTCGGTCGTCGAGCTTCTCGCACTAATTAAGTTTAACCTTCAGGATCGGTGGCGCACGATCCTTTAGCAAGGTCACTGGGTCATCCCTCTTACTCAGGATTTTCAGGATAAATGATCTCTGTCTCGACGAACAATGGTGTAGAATTGACACGATAAATACTTTTCTTTTTCTTTTTTTTCTTTTTTTGTTTGCTTGCTGAAATAAATGTACTTTTTATGAGATTTATTGGTATTAAATTTCACTGTTATCCCAATGTTGACCAAAACTAAATTCATTAAAATTCCAGTCATTCTCAATTGAAAGTTAATTGTATTCAAATGAGAAGTCAAATCCCACTCGAAAAGACGTTTTAACAACAGTCAAAAACATTTAATATTTAATAGCCAGCCTAAACCATATAAATGTTTTCAAAAGCTTCAGATTAATTTACTTCAACTCCAAATAAATTATTCCAAACGATTATTTGCCAGATTTAAACGACATTGAGTCGGTTCTCTGCATTTCTATCTCAAGTTTCGAAAGACGTGCTCGCGAACAGAATTATCGTTATTTCAGGCAAAAGAACGAGAACTCGCTACGTAGAAGCGCGTAGAAGAGACAGTAATTCAAAGCGAACAGAACGTATCACGCAAAAGAGAGAAAGAGAGACAGAGAGAGAGAGAGAGAGAGAGAGAGAGAGAGAGAGAGAGAGAAGCACGTTGATACAGCGTGTACGTGAAAAGCATCCTTAATTAAACGCAGCGACGTTTATCGAGTTTCCCGATCTCTTGCCTCGTGACCGCGTAAATCGGTTGTGCTGCAGTGTCGACCCTCCTATGGCTACCGCCAAGGTCACGACCTCCACTACGTGCAGAGAGCGATGCACGCACTATTAGGCACACGCCACGCGCGTGCATGTTGCGTACGTGCAGCCTAATCTGTAGGATGCATCGACTCGCCAGGGCTGGCTCGTGGTCACTACGTGCCACTAACGTGACGTATTCTAACAAATACGTATGTATACGTCTGTTCGAAATTGATTTAACAATACTGATATTATTTTTAAATTAAGAAATTAATAAAATTAGGAAAAAACATCGATGTTGTCAAAGAAATTTCGATCGATCGGCGATAAATTTGGTTGGATTCACTTGAATACATCACACCAACGTGATATAGTCTAACGAAATTAGGGAAGAACATCGACATTGATGTTCCAAAAGATTTCGGTAAATTAAACTGAATTTAACAATGCTGGTTATTTTTTAATTGACAGATAATAATTAATCATATAATTAGGGAAGAATTTAATTGGATTCGTGTGATACATTCTAACAGAATACATCATCAACGTGATGATATAATCTAACGAAATTAGGGAAGAACATTAACGTTGACGAGAAAATTTCGATCGAAATGAATTTAATAATATCGTGGTTATTTCTGAATTAAGAAATTGATATAATTGGCGATGAACTTGGTTAGATTTATGTACACTGTAAAAGTTTACCATGGAAAACTTTTAACGCACGATAGAACTCCGAGCACGATAGAACTCTTCATGAACGTGAGCGAAAAATCGTAAGTAGTGAAAAAAATTGGAAATGAACTGTCCAATTACACAAACCATCGCAATTTTACTGAGTACGTGTCACACAAAGAAATTTCACTGCGACCACTTTCCAATTTGCGAAATCGATTGTCGTGGATTCCAAGTGATTCATTCACGCCAATATGGATTCTGACCGTTTGCAAAAGAACTTCGTACGACCAATCAAATCTATCAAATCTAAACTCTTGAGATATTTGAAAAACCGTTATGTGTTCGGAACGCGTGGTACAAAGAAGAGTCAACTACGGAAGATGAAAAGATTTCGAAAACGTCGAACTTCGCGAAATCGAGTTTCGCGGGATTCTTTCTGGATTGAAGGAGCAAGCATCGGCCCATTGTCTGGGTTCGTGTCCTGTCGCAGACGGAGTCGCAAAAATTCCGCTCCTGGAGCGTGCTGGGAAAGGGTTCCGAGGGTGAGGCGGCCGATTCCCGGCGAGTTTCAGCCTCGAGTGAGCCTGGAACGAGGATCGTAGAAAAAAAGGGCCTGGTACAGAAGCAGGGAGGGGGGTGGCGAAAGGGCCGGGGAAGCGAAAGGGAAGACAAAGAGGTCGAGGAAAGAAGGAGTCGCGTTTCTGAAGGCGCGCGAGTACGTTCGCTCCGCTGCTGACGGGGTGAACGTACGACGGTAGACGCAAAAATCCCTCCAAGGTCGGTGCATCCCTATCGGTACCCCGGCACGTCCGTCTGTCCGTGCCACGGTTCACCGTCTCCCATCCCCGCCCTTTTTCAACCCCCCACTCCTTCTGTTTCTCAACAACCGACAGTTATCCCCACCAACTGCCCCAAATCACCCACGCGACCGAGTTGGCTCGATTCAGGGACGCCCGAGCTGTAGGTAACCTGTAGGATTAACCGAGTTTGAAAAAAACAATTAAATCGCGGTACTCTTTATCGTTGGCTTGATTGTCAGAGTTCTTTTTCCGAGTAAAAACGGAATAAAATTTGGTTTATTTTAGTTTTGAAAGTGGTCTGTAGATTGTACGGAATGTTATGGGAATTTTTGATGGACACTTTTTACTTCGAGATACGAATACTGTTATTGTGGTCATTTAGTTTCAAAATCATCAATGGATTAAGAGGATTAATAGATTACACTAGACATGTTATAATGGATTAATTAATACAGAATTATAAAATAGATTCCAAGTGCAGTTCATCTAGTCTAACGATCGTTTCAATATGTTTTATACTGTTTCATATTGTTATGTATCGTATTTTATATTACGTTTCTGATGATTCTTTCAACAGAGAAGTAGTCCCCGTTCCAGAGAGATAGTAATTAAAACTGTATCCGTTCTCTGCCACTCTTTTCAACGCTATAAAGAAAGTAAAACGAGAAACTTCATCTCGGAAAGAGAGAAAAGAAATTAAAATGCAACGTAATAAAAATATCAGTTGGGATTATATTCGTTCAATATAACCACCCTATATATATGCCAACCACTTGCGTACGAACCAATAATCCAACGATATATTTACATTCTATTTTCACACAAGTGGCCCTCTTGCATCCGACATGTTCAAGAATCCTTTCCGAGTATCCGTTCGTTCTGAAACCGTCCGTTGTTTAAAACCCCATTAGCATAATATCGAAATAAACGGTCGGTGCATCCGAATAAAGAACGCAGCCCCCTCCGGGTCGGGTAAAATCACCCACGCGACCCGTGGTCATCAGAGGTAGGAACACGCGGAGTTAAACCTGCCGTTTTCGCGGGGCATCTGAGCGGAAAGAAGGTCAGGAAATATATGGGACCCCTTTGAAAGAAAGGGGGCAGGCTTTCTTGTTTTTCGAGGTTATTCGAGAAGGCCTCGGTATTGGGTTTACGTAGTTCGCGTTTTACTTCTCTATTTACTTTGCGAATATTACTATTCGAATATTTTAAGCAAAGTTCTTTTTTTTCTTTTTTCTTTGAAATACAGAATTAACCCCACATAATTGATAATTGATTATTTAAGAGGTTGATGTGATAAAAAAGCAGCTGCATTTTCCAATAATTTGAGCAAACTAATAGAAATCGATTGGAAACTAAGCAAAATTGATCTGCCCGAAACACGTTGTAAAGTCGTAATTGCCATAAGTGATTATTTGTAGTTTCTACATTTCTTTGAATATACTTTTCCTTCCCTTGCAAACAAGTTTAGTTTGAAAGAGTGGAGCATAAACGAGAATTTACTTCACCCTCTAAATGTTATCGAATATTTTATATTTCATAGTTTATATCATTGCGCATTCTTTAAACGATTGTGATTGTAAATTTAAATTTCCCACAAATTGGCACAAACATTCGCTATAAATTTGCAACACTCACGTAAATGTTGATTGTTGGTGCAATAGAGTTGGGCACTATTCCCTCTTTGATTCGATGATATATACCAGTTGTATATTAAAAAGAGCAAAATGTAGAAAAGTATACAACGATTATGGTCGGAAAGACGAAGAATTTTATTTCTCAAAGGCTAAAAAACTTTTTACGCTTATCGAAAACGAAATATTTCACTACAAGAATTTCAATTTACGGTTTGGAGTAATATTCTGTGTCGTGTTACACTGCATGTTCTTACAGCCAATAACTTTACAATGCAAATAGTATTTTCATAATCTCTTAATGACTCAAACTGTGACGTTTATCTTACGCCAAGCAAGTTTCAAAAATTTTCCCACAATAATTTTCTCCTTTTTATTTCAACTCGTTTGTTTCATTGCGCTTGTTTGTTGTCGTTAATGCAAATTGATAAAGAATGAAAATCAGGGGTCGAGCGCTAAAAGATCAATTGAGCTTTAGGTAGCTAAGGTCGAAGGACCGAAAAAGCGTGAACTTGCATTCGTAAATCGTGCACGATGGGGTGATGTGACAGCAGGACACGAAATTACTTGGCGCGAGAATTCGGGATCACCGAGGGGAAATTGTCAGTCTGACGCGTACATCTCGATCTCCCTCCCGGACTGTTTGGGAAACTGGCTAGCCGAAGAAGAAAGCGCGTGTCGAATTTATTCCAGCGCGGTAATTTGCGGTTTCACGAACAGCACGTGGACACAACCTGTCGGCGATAAATTAGAATTTCACGTTCCTCTTCGAACCTGGGTTCCTGGCGGAATCTTCGGAGCCAGAATTTTTCGCGCGGAAAACGACCGATAATTCTTCCGACGATAGCAATTAAATCGTAATTCTCACTCGTTAGACGTATTGCGCAAGGAGTGTGATAATTCAATGGTACAAGTATTTGCTTAACGTTTATCACGACGAATATTTCCTTTGATTTGTGAGAGGTATACAGGCTGTCTCGCATATATCACGGACAACCGACCGAGAGGTGATTCCACACGCAGAAATGGATCGAAAGGAAAGAATAAAATTCTTTCGTATAAAGTCTCGCTTTCGAGAAAATCGAGTTCGAAAATTTCGTTCTTGACGTAGAATCGTCCTCTAGTCGGTTGTTCCTACAGTGTGCTGGATATTCTCACGTGACGAAATCGAAGAAAAAATTCGTCTCAAGGAACATTAAATAAACGCATAAACAAATACTTGTATGATCGAAAAGAGAAAAAGCACACATGTTTGAAATTAACTTTAAAATACATAATCCTTAAATACAGAATCCTCGCACAATAAATAACAAACTTTAACACTAGAACTACCGACTAAAGGATAAAATTTCCACCAAGGACGTTAAAAAAAAAAAAAAAAAAAGATCAGAAAATCTTTATAATACAATAAGGCACACAAGCTTTTATTTATGTATTTTACGAAGAATCATTCGAACCTCCAAAAATACACTGATTTGTATCTATAAAGTATCTAACAAAAATATTCAAGTGGCCATTTTGATAGTTTTTTAGTGAGATTACGAATAAATTATGAGCGATTAAATGATTGTAAAACAGTTTGAAATTTCAGTCGAACGAAACACAGAACGTTGAAAAGCTCGAGGGGGCGTGCAGAAGTGAGATGAAAGAGGAGTGAGAATCGAGAGCAAGGATCCCATATGGATTGGCACGGAGCAATGAGTGCATCGGGTGAACGGCCGGCCGTGCATCCAGACTGCAGACGTCCAATAAAAATATCTTACGTCGGTCTCACTCTCCTAAACACCGTCTACCCTCATTCATCGCCAAATTATTTTTATTGTTGGATAACCGTCGGCAGAGCGTTGCTCGTTAGCCAGCAACGCATTCTTCGCGAATTGACGGGACGGTCACTTACCAAAAAGCATCTTCGCTGCACCGCCTCGAGCTCTTATTAACCCTTTCGACCCCGTGAACGACAAAATCCATTCCCTTCGACTACGAACGCGAATGGAAATGTACCGCTACTGCAGTCTGCGATCGTCCTTTTACACTTTCTTAATTTCAATCGACGAATAAAATGCTATCTTACAATTTAAGAAGTTGAATTTCATTTTCACTGTCTTGAGCAAAAATGATTGTATTTTATATCCCCCTCGGAATTAAAAAATTGAATATCTTTTCTAAATTTAGCGAATCTGTGCTATTAATTAGTTCCTCACATAGAATGTAATGTAAACAATAAAAGTTGTCGAACTTTTTCACTTAGGAAAAGAAGAAGGTCCGTATAAAGGCACGTGGATCAATAAAAGTGAAAATTAATAAAGATGACCGAAATTCACAACTTCTACAAACGGTGCAAACTACCCGCTGCATTGTTTCTTCGACTTTTTTTCTTAATTCGTCTCCAAGTGAAATAAAAATTCTATAAAATCGTCAGTACGGTGAAATTATACATTGCATATTGCGTGCACGTACATACAACCCGATAAAACTGTCGTTACGAAGATCGTTTGCATCCGCGAGGACTGTCACCGGCGCGCACGTTGATCGTCGTTGAACTCGAAGGTCTTGAAACGCTCTCGTCGAGATTCCGTGTCGGAGATGGAGGCACGCCAGCTGTTGGAAATCGGTGGTAGAGTACAGTTTCTTGCACTCATCGACTTTCAATGTCAAAACAACGAGTGCGATTTGAAGAGGGGTGGCACGCGCGAGAAAGAGGAAAAAGAAGACGAGGAGAGGATGTGGTTTTACGCGAGCATTAAATGGCACTTCGCTGTACCACTGCATACCAACGTTTACGATACTCGTTCGTCACTATTTTTGGAGGATCAACATCCTGATGAGTCATACATGTCCGGCTTCCCTGTATTTCGATCTTCCAAAGTGCTTTGACCATTCACGTTCAAAAGTTTCACGAATTAAAAATTTCTTGGCCTTTCTCGAGGCCTCCTCTTTCAAGAAATATAAACAAATTTGTTGTTTCTTTCGTTTTTTATTCTTTTCTACGCAATCGATACGTAGGTAAAGTATCAATTTGTATAAATGGGTAACGCAAATTATATAAAACAATTTAATTGTTTTCAACGTCTTATAACGAGGTTTAAAAACTATGTTGAAATAACAGATCGTTAAATAAAAGCTCATTACAAGGAAAATAACTTTTGTCACACTATATACTATATACTATACAGATAATTGAATTTTCCTTCTAACTTTATAAAATTTCACTACTTTACAAATACAAGAGAAAAAATGGAAGAAGCTGTCTACAGTTATACGCCTCCTTAATTATAAAAGCTTTGTACAAGTTCTTTGTCAGGACAAAGCGATCTCCTCGATCCTGTGGGCGTTGTCGTTTATCAGGCTAATTTCACAAAGCTTGATTCTCCTTTCCACTAAAATTATCTCAATTCGTTTACAGAATTGAAATACATTTTCGCGGTGGAAATATAATCATTCGAATACTAAATTAAAATTAAAATTTATTCTTTCGTTATACCTTTCAATAAAAGAATGACTGCTTTTCTATTTTTATTAACTAATTCGTTCATTCATTCGTTTACAGATTATCTATTTCAATTTGACAGAGAGAAAGCTGTTAATATAAATAAATTACTTTTTATTCAAATAGTCGCGTCGTTTTACATTTTGTTGAGGGAATCGAAGAGGTCGATCAAAAAATGAGTTGATCGCAGCGATCTCTAAAAATATCAGAAGGCTCATGGAGCACGTGTGAATCATCTCGATCGAATGCGAGCAGTTTGTTGTATCGAGCAAGGCCAAGGTCGCGAGAGGTTATCAATAGCTAAATTAATGTTCCCCTACGCCACGACGCCTACGTAGATTGTTATAAAAAAGACACTCATATCTGGAACTGTGCGTAGAACATCCAAAGTAAGAGCAACGCGATGAATCTTTTCATTATGAGAAAATGTCCCTCGTTTGTTGAAAACAAAAAATGTAGGTACTTAATATTTAGAGCCATTCACAGGATATCTATCTATTCTTGCGAATCGTGACGAATCGAAAATAAGAGTGTGAATTTCTTGCGATTAAAAATATCGTCGCGATAAATTGTCGTTAAAAATATCATACAAAACGTACTTTCATATTTTACGTATAAATAAAACTGTTATCTTTGTAGCCTCATGGATAGACATTGAGATTATTCAAATTTTTTTCAATGAATAAGCAACCATGGTATAATTTTATACGCATATAAGAAGTCCAAAGAATCTTTGTTTAAATTTTTGATGGATAAAGTTCCGGATATTTAGTAAAAAGAAAATTTTCTCGATATTACCTTTTTTTCAAAGATACGTTAAAAAAATATGTACAAAAATTTTATAACTCATCAAACGATCTTAACGTCGCAATCTCGCTGGTATTTTATTCTTCTTTTCAAGACACCTAAGTTATAGCAATATTTCTCCATTTCGCTATTTACGATGACAAATTGACGCGTTCCTCCTCCAAGTATTGCCAAAAATTTGCATCAGGCATCCCCGAGAGCACGCGAGTCGGCAATACTGATGAATATTTTGCCTCTTGACGGAATGTTCTATTATCCGTTCGAAACGTTTCGTCTTTACGATGTCACGAGTTCCTGTTTAGCATCCTTGAAAAGGAGACTCTCCCCTGACCTTAAACTCATCCTATGGTAGGTTAACCTTGGCACGTGCTCATGCGATTGCCATGCAGCACGTTGCATCCCCTCGAAACGACTTCTGTACCCCCCTAACGCACTCTCCCATCCGTTAAAATGATAATAAATAAGGAAACGCAAGCAAATGTTCAACCAAAATAGCAACCAAAGGAGCTATCGTTCCGTCGAATTTGCTAAATTTCTACTGTGAAAACGAAACTTCGCATTTGATCGCCGAGAATACCGACATTGAAACACTTTTTGGCTCGAAACTCTTTTTTGACTTGTCCAAATAATCATGATTACCATCAAAAACTAATAATTAATGAAATTGATACTTTTAATTAACAAGATATGCCTAATAGACAAAAGATTTAAAATCATTGTATTACTGGACTATTCCGCAATTTTTTTCTACTATTCCACTATTCCAATTATTATCCTCAGAATATAGAAACCTTCCTCTATTTCTATCCTTGGTTTCCTCAGTCTAATCACTTTTCTATATTCATTTATCCAAACACAATAAATAATCGTACATTATTATACTATTGATGTTTTCACAATTACTGTCCACAGAGTTGAGAATACCTTAAGAAAACGGAAGTTCTGTTTCTACCCTTTCTACTTACTTTTCCCCTACATTTATTTATCTATACGTCATAAACATAATTCGTAATATAAATTCGGACTGACAACGCAAAGCTTGCGATTATATAATTAACAACGCCCGTTAATAGTTCTCTGAAGTAAAACCCATAGTAAAATCTGAGCTATTTAATAATAGCACAAACATATTTCCGTGCAGCGAGCAATATCACTAATGTTAGAGTCCTTATAAATACAACATGGAAACATATCACGACTATAGAATATCCATTTCTGTAGATATCTATCCGTGTATTTACATTCCCTCGAGCATGAATGACCAAACGATCGATTGAATTATTTAACGAGTCATGGAAGATACATTTCGTGTTAATTTAGACGTATTTAGTATTTAAAATACATACTGGATCTTAAATTAATACTCCTAGAGTGGCCGCGAATAGAACTCTAATTACACATGTACTCGACAATTACAAATGTATCGTGAGGAACGGTGGAAAAAAGCCATTAACGTAATCAGATGTACATGAAATTAAATGTCGATTCATGTATCAATAAAAATCAATATGAGACGAGAGAGAGAGAGTTGTTGAAATTAAAATGAAACAGTAATTGGTTAAACTGACGAAACAATCAATAAAATTCTAAGGCCGAATGAATTTGAAAAGTAATTAATGAATTTGTATGTAAACTCGTGTATTTGTCGGAGGAAACGTTAGTACGGTACAAGCAAGCCGAGCAGTATTAACGAGCCAGGGGCGCAAATGAGATGTGCGTCGTTTCGTTCGAGCTATTTACCTTCGACATTAATGGTGTGGACCTTCTAAATACAATCGGCCGTTTTATATTCTCGTTACTGGCGTCAACGAATCGATCGGTGTTCCCGTAATAGCCTCGAGAAGGTAAATCATTCTAGGAGTCGCTAAGTAAGGAATTTTTACGCTTCTTCGCACTCGACGTGGAGGAAATACCTACATTTCCTTGTATTAGTCACCGGAAATTCAATCTCAAAGTTTTATCGAAAATTTTAACGAAAATTTTACTTCTTTCTCTTCCTCTAAAAATCTCTTTATGTCCAATAAATTGTTTTTCCAACAAAAAAAAGAAAAAAACCACAAATTACAATCTAACAGTCTCCTTTACTCGATCGTCTCATAAAATTTTCTTCTCAAAAATAACCTACCAAGTAGGTTAGATCTCTAATATTTTTCAAAAGGATAGTCCTTCCCCAAAGTGTATTCTAAAACTAATTCCTCTCTCTAACCACGCGATCTGCCAAATCATCCCTGTATCCCAAACAAACTTTGAGTCACTCTCCACGCGCGAGAAAGCCAGATCGCGATTACTCAGTTCTCGCCACGAACGACGATCCAGCCCTTAACAACCGTTGGTTTGACTCCGCTCTCTCGCGGGACCATCAACGGATCGATGGCGTTTCCCTTTAATAGGAACTGAGGAGGTAAATCACTCCGATGACCTCCGATGAAGCAACCGCCGGTGAAACGGTCGCGGTGACCCTCGCTAGCCTCGGCTCTCACCTCGTTCGAGGACAGATCGATGCTCGGAGCAGTGTCAATGTCAGTCGTAGGGCGATGATGGGCGGCGGAGGGGGGCTGCGCCGACATTGCGTCATCCTGACGTCAGAGCAACCCCTTTCGCTCTGACATGCCACCCTCCGCAACTTGTGTTTGCCCTTGTACGAGGCGGCTTACAACCCTCCCCTTTCACCCTTCCGCCCTTCCGGCCCCTCTCTTCGTGTCGCCTCTGCACACGACCAACACGAGGCATAGGCCACGTTGGCCTTTTCCGACTACGCGATCCGCCGCCACGTCTCCGCCGCACAGCCGGCCCAACCTGTTGATCGACCACGAGAATAAACTCCAATCCTCATTATGGAAAATACCGGGCATCCCCTGCCACCGCCAGTTAGAGATGGGATCGAACACCTCGCAAGCAGACGTACGTCGCTGGTGGTTTTTGACTGGACGGAGCGAATGTCTCTATTTTTGAACGCTTTCTTCAGAAATGCTTCCAAACACAGACGAATTTAAGCGAATCTGAGTGAGTCGTACTTTTGGAAAGAAATGAAAACGAGATTGTTTCGAATAAACTGGAATTGGTGAACAGAGATGAGATCGGGTATCTTGCGAGTATGTAGGGGTGTGCGTCAGGTCAGGGTTGCATTTTGGGTTTGATCTCGTCACCATCTCGTTGATTTCGAAAGTTTTAGATGCTCGTTTTAAAGAAATAAAGACCGCTACAGAGGATCTCTCGAATTTGCTTGAAACATATATAACTATATATAGTTTGATAATGTGGAAAGTTTGGAGATGTCGAGTTTTGTTTGAATTAGAAAAAACAAGTGAAAATTTCAAATAACGAAGAATCGATGATTAGATTCTCAAGCCAGAAGCAACATGAAAGGCAATGAGTTAATTATTACAAAGATGAATAATCTCGAAGTGAGAGATACTATTGCAGTCGAATCAATCAAAGCGACAAGATGATCTGTCGAAGTTCAAAACTAAGGCATTAT
Organism: Melipona beecheii; assembly: GCA_032399605.1. Classification (NCBI taxonomy): domain Eukaryota; kingdom Metazoa; phylum Arthropoda; class Insecta; order Hymenoptera; family Apidae; genus Melipona; species Melipona beecheii. Next base: position 726,431 of record JAUCMO010000291.1, read on the forward strand.
TTTCCTTGATTGGTTGGTTCTCGTCCACGGCAAGGAAGCAACGCGAACATTGGAAACGTTCTAATCGTATCTGACCAAGGAACGTTCCGATCGACTATTCATTCCGCCAAGGTCGAACACCGGGAGAACATCGTGGAAGCTCTTCCGATAATTGGCTCCGTGCATCGAATACAAAACAGAGACGCGTCAGTCGGCGTCGCCTTTGAATCGTCTTCGAATCGTAGAGCAGCTCATTTATGGAAATTCAACGAGACGAAGAAGAAAGTAGACGCGTTCGAATAATTGGCCGTGGAACACGCGCCACTGCGGTAATTTCAGCCGACCGCTTTGACACTCGCCATTGCGCTCCACCGAGAGAGAGAATTTTCAAAGTGATCTCGCGAAGATCGTGACGAGAGAACGTAAAACAACACAAACAGAGTGAATGACAACAGGCGAAACTTTTATCGAGGGATAGAAGATGGGGTAAAAAAGAGAGAAAAAGAACTCTTTTCTATTATCATCATGTTAACCATCGTCTACGCTTTCCATGCGGTCGGCAAACTGCAGATTTTTCTGCGTATCGTGCAATTTTTATGAAAGCAAATGACATTTAAATAGAATTTACTTAAACAAATAGAATTTATTTTATTTCATATATCTATAATAAATACTTTATTTTAGAACGTTTAATGATTCACTAATATTATCATTATATAATATATTCTCAATATACAAGACTGCTGATTACTATTTAATATGGATAACATAAATATAATGAGAATAACATAAAATTAATTACAACGTATATGTATATTGTACATGTTAAACACACTTAACAAGGACTGATTATAATAACTCTGCTCTTAAAATTAAAATTGAATGATAATGTAAAAATTTCTTTTATCTCGATCATAATTTTAAGGTTAAAATACGAGTAAATGCAATTTACTCGCCCCTCTGTAGCTAAAAGCTGGGAAAAGGATTACATGCTATTTTTTTAAATTGATTTTATAAACATACAGGAAGAATACTCGAAGCAATTGTGAAAAGCGCGGTTCGTGTGCGACACTAACTTCAGATCTGTCTGGTCAAAGGTTCGTTCAAAGAACAAGGAGATACAGAAGAGCCCTGACATTGGGTACCAGCATGGACAAGATCTCGAGTTACCCTTGCCTACCCGGATGGATGCACCGCTTTCGGGTGGTCCAGTCACGAAAAAGAAATAAGAAGAATTAAAAATGGTGGGATACTGCAAGACTGCAATGAACGAGTGATCGAACAAACTCACATTCAGTGACAACGTCTTCTTGTGAATATCCATTCCAGAGATCTGGAGGATGAATGAAATATCGTTGATTAACAATACAGTGTAAATATACTCAATATTGTCCATTAAAGATCAAATTATTCTTGGTCTCGAACGAAAGAGAGATTTTTCGCATTTTGCAAAAAAACGCATTCAGCAAAAACGATTGCAAGTAATAAAAAGTAACGTGTACTATCGAATACTGAAATTAAAATGACAAACTGCTTTAATAAACTTTACTTTCTATTGGAAATCTTTAATATTGGCACTTACGTCGTACACGATGTCACTAATAAAGATTACCGACAGAAAGAAAGATTTACTACGGTCGGCTATTGTTTCAATCCTTTGGTTACCATACTCGATCTCCCCGTATAGCTTCTCTCCTCTCCCCTCCCGTCCCCCTACTTTTCTCACTTTTCTTGTGAGAAATTGGCTGACGGTGGCTGTGATTTTCGATCTCGACCCAGAATCCTGATTCGGTGTTTTCGTAATCTCGATTTCGGCGACTATTGGAGAGTCGAAAGCGAGAGTCTCGACCGGGTCGAACTCAATACCACCGGCCAAGGTAGTGATTGGATATCATCGTTTTTCGGGTCGGCCACCTGCCTGACCATCTTGCTCGTTCGAGGTCGTTGCTCGATTTCCAAGACGTGGAACCAACTCGTAGAGAAATGTATCGAACTTTTTAAAGTATTTTAGTAAATTCGTTCGCTTTTTAATGTTCTTGAAGATACGAGAAGTATGTATTGTACAAAATACAATGGACAATATGGATAATTCATCCACATTGAACAAAGGAACGTACAGTGAAGATAAATCGCAAATATAGAAAGAAATATAAATATTTCAGGTATAAAAATTGAAATATTTAATATTAGATTAATTATGACGTTAGATTGAAATATACAATATTAGATTAATACATTTATTGTTATAAATTGGACTTATCATTGATGAATGATTAATAAATTTAGTGAAATATTTCCCATACTACTATTAACGTTGGAAAATGTCAAATCATTTCAACACAAGAGAAATATTCTCTTTACAAGTAATAATTATATATTTCAAAAACATAGACATACGCATATCACATACATGCAACTTTTTGTTAAAAAAGACGAGACTTCCGAATTTCCATAATTTGTGAAAATTAATCAACCATACGATATGCATTAATTTCCTCAACAATCGCCAAAAGTGGAAATAGGAAGAATACAAAGAGTTGAAGAGTTGAAATTCATCGTGTGATTGAATGAATAATTTTCTGACAGAAAAAGAAATGTCATAGAGCCATTACACACAATTGGCTGGATCAAGGCAACGTTTATGTCTATCTTCATAAATACTGCAGACATCTTAAGTTGCAATATAAAATGGCTCGTAGAGTCACTTGAAGAGAAGGTTGTAAATTTCAATCTGTCTGCGACAGCAATATCTTTAGGTCAACTAACAATCCATAAACCGGAACTTTTGAAATATTAAAGTTCATTTGGCAATGTTATTTAAAAAAAAACTCCGTAGAATAAATATTTGTAAAGCTTCTCACAATCATTCTTTAATTTCTACTTGAAAAGTCAGACAAAAATCATGCTAGATGCTGCATTTCACAAAATAATGCTCAACGTCCATTGTTATAAAAAAATTCATTATATTTTTCCGAATCGCATAAAACTTACAACTTGATCAATACTATAATTAAATACAAATTTTCAAAATTAACTCAACTTACACCATTGCGTAATTTTTACTCGTCTAATGCGAAGCACAAAGAACACAAAGAGCTCACCGAGCAATTTCTTCTCTTAAAAAAAGATTGTCATCCATTTCGATCCATTCGATCGTACCTGCCGTCTCCAACGACGAAAATAAACGTTCTCTGAAGGGAGAGCGAAGGTTAACGGAAGAAAGGAGATGTTTCCACGTCGGAAACGAATAATTGAATCGCGAGCTAACGGAAAAGATGATTTCTGGAACGGATACGTCAGACGTCGTATTGTCGGAACGGCAGATCAAATGTTTCAGTTTTAATAATTCGTGTGTTTTGGTCAAGGCCTGTTCGATCGCCGAGGGTCATCGTAAAACGCATGCAGCGCAACGTTAAGAAGGCGGCCAGGTGTTTCACGAAGCAACGCAACAACGAGTCGATTTTCTGGGTCGTCACGCCAGACGGACACCCCGAATCCTGCGTTTGGCACATAACTGTCGGGAACACATTTTACTGCCACCTATGTAGGTCACACGCGCCACGCGCGAACCTATGATATATAGTTTGATCGATGGCCCCTGTTGATTTCTCGGCCGCTCCAACAAAACCAATTATTCTCTCTCTCTCTCTCTCTCTCTCTCTCTCTCTCTCTCTCTCTCTCTCTCTCTCTCTCTTTGATCGTGGCGATGTTAAAGGCGAGCACAGGTATATTTGAAGATGTTTAAGAATCAATAGATACTCAACGGTTGGAGATATCGAAAGAAAGAAAGTTAATGAATTTTTCAATTTTCTGAGTTTCTCGGATCTTTCGGAAGATTTGAATCACCAAGTGTTGATGGTAAATTAAAAAAATTCTAAAGTACTCGAATTGTTTTAATTTTCGGGCATCGAATTTCTCGAATGTTTCGATCTTTGTATCGAAACTCGCATTTTGGGGTTTTCAAATTTTAGAAGGTGTGTTCCTCTCATGCTTCTCACGTTTCGAAATTTTTCGAAACTTCAAGTATCCGGGTTAAAAAAACTTTGAAATGCATCAATATCTAAATTGTCAGATATCGAACTCTTCGAATTTTCCAAACATCTTCGCACTGAAATGTTTCAATGTTTCTGAATTCTCTTTGACTTACGAATTCTCAAATATCGCAAAATTGTGCAACTAGTGACTCCGGTGGAGTAAATCCGTAATTTCAGTCACTCGGTTTAATTTTCACTCGAAAAGTTTGAAATATTGTGCAGCAGCGCGTGAATCACGAGCAATGGGTAAATTAAAATGTGTAGCAATGGAAAGGGTAGACAGCTTCTGCTATATATTTCCAGGACGATGCAACAACATCAAGCTCCGGTTATCGAGACAAACATCTAGCTCCCAAACTCTGCGTTTGGCGCATGACTGGCACGTAATTAAATTTCTTGTTAATTGCCCGACCAAAATCGACACTTTTCATATTGGAGTTTCCCCTGAAACGCGGCACGCTTGCCGATTGAAGCGAGCGAATTTAACAAACTACAGGAGCGCAGCGAAATATCAAAAAACCGAGTGCAATAATTCGATCGAAGCGCGAAATATATATATATATATATATTTCTCCTTCGTAAATATTAAATATTTTCGCAACGAAAAGTTCATTCTTCCGATCTCGAGGGTTTATTGAAATTTTCATAGACCTTCGATGAAATTTTTCGCGAAATAAAATATGAAATCTGCGAAGAAGAATATACATGTCTTTCTGTTTTGCCTTCTTATGAAATCTAAATGAACCTAATTATTCTCTAGCTAATCTTAATTTCACTTTACGTAATATCGAACCGTGTCTCTGAATAATCTAATTTGTACTATTTTTGTACAAACATGTTAATTTTAGTAATTATATATTTATAACGTGAAACGTTGAATAATTTATAAATTAAATTCTTTTCGTTTGAACCATTTTATACAATTTTAATAAAAGAGATAACAATTGTCATTCGTTCAATCAACATTTTCCATTGGTCAAAGCTATTGTTTTATTTAAGAGAGTAAAAGTGAAAAGGTATAGAAAGAGTATATAGTGAAAAAGTAATGTCTCATTACATGATAAAACTTCAAAATGTTTCGTACAACATGTACGTAAAAGTGTTCAAAGATCTATCTGATTGGAATCGTACGTTTGAAGCGAGAAAAGAAAACGACGTTGGTTAAGAATCTATCAGAAATATGTTAAAACGCATGATGAAAAAACATTATTCACCATGATGGCATTTTCGTTGGAAAAATACTTAATTGGCCCATTTTGACTCACTCAGTTTTTCATCGAGAACTGACACGGGGATAAAGTGGATCGATCCCGACCAAGATCCCACAAAAGGCAAGATGTCAGGCACGAGTTTGATATCTCGTAAAAAGCATTTCGTTGTGGCAGGTGTTGCGAGGCTGGGCAACCGCTGTTGTTCGTGTCCAAACCACCTGCTCGTTTTTTATTCCATGTATACCACACGTTGTATTCACACTTTGCCCGTTCACCCTGTTTCGTCCATCGCGCCAGAGGAGCGGCCCCAGCCCTCCACGTGCCACGAAAAACCAGCCACGAGCCACGTTATTTCATCTCGCGCTGAAACGCGTAATCCTCTGGACCGAGGAGAGGATCCGACCAAAAATAAACTCGCCGAGCAAGAGAAATCTGACATAATACCGTGAAATTGCAACGTAACGTTGGATTTTCTTTCGATCTTGTTCCACGACTATGTTGAAAATTGAAGATTATGTGAGAGGAATTACACTTTTTGTTTTCTTTTCTTTTTTCTCTTTTTATACAAAATCAAATTTTATAATTTCTGCATATTTTGGGAGTTTTTTTAAAAATTTATTTTAGAGGTAAATATGTGCTTTTTTGTCAATTTTCAACGAATATACACATTGTTTGTTATATTATAATATTGTAGCAAAAGATATTAATATCAGATCTTAACAATTGTCTTCAACTTTCAAATTTTAAGTGACTAAGTGATACTAAGTGATACTAAGATCGGAGAATTGAGAACGATGTATTCATTGTATTTTTTTCGTATGATTTCCAATTGTTAAGGATCAAGTAGGGCAACATCGCATAGTTATTGGAAAAAGATATAACTGAATTTCGATGAATCAAATTTGTCAAATTCTCGCGAACAATGTTACGCGCGATCAAGTCCTCACACTCTGTCCTCGAATCTCCAGAAGCGGTGATCGCCATTTTGAAATTAATCGTTCGTCCAACACGCACACACGTTCTGTTTCTTAACCCCCGTTTCCATATTTCGCAGCTTAACGCGGACAAATTACACACCGCGACGCGACGTTACTCTTCATTTACAATAATTATTCCTGGTTGAACACAACGTAACGCAGTGAAAACAACAGTAAACGATCCGAATCTTATCTTACACATCTCGAGCGTTCGATACTTAACTCGAAGCAGGTGAGGTATCTTCAACCAAAGGATCCTAATATTAATAAATCTTTATGGCTTTCGTTTCTTTCTCGCCTCTCTTGTACATGTTCGACAAAGGAAGCATTCTTGAATAAGAATCGCCTCTTTATGTTTATCGGAGGCACACCATTTACGAGTTCTGCCTGCATGAGGTGGAAAGCACACCCGAAGACCCTGAGGAACGGTAGGATGCAGGTGCGACACCCTTTTCAAGGTCCTGATACTTCCCCCCGCCCAGACTCTGTTCAAGAGGTGACGAAAGGAAGAGAAATCGTCCTTCGCCGTTTTGAAACAAACCATTTTGAACTTCTCGCATACCAAATGATCACCTAACGAGACAAACAGGTGATCCTCCGTTTGACGAAAGACAGATCGGTTATCTTGCAGCTTGCTGGGAGCGCGGTACAACTTTGTTCGTACCAGCCTTTTCGCTCGTTAACATTCCTTTGCACCATTTAGCGGCGTTCCATTGAAACATATTGTAAAATTCATATCGCTACATCGATATTATAACATGACGAAAAAATGTTGAAAATCATTTCACTCAAATTCAGAGGATATTTGAAGCATTCGAACAAAACGCAGGTTGAAATTTTTGCTCAACGTTAGAGTTATACATATCATTCGTTCGATAATCTAGATTTAATATCCTCGTTCGTGAAATAAAGTTAACAAACGCGTGCAAGAACATGTAAGAATTAAATAAATTATTTAAAATACAAACCGACAGTATATGAAGTATACAATACATTTGTAACATTTAGATACGAGAAAATTCGAAAAATGAGATTCATTTTTCCAAAAGTATCTTGTACTCGTGAAGAAAATCTCAATAGAAAAAATACTATACAATAAAAATCCTTAAATAGGATTTGTAGGGTATAGCGATAAGGATTGATTAAGTAAGAGATAATTTGAAATAACTGCGTGTGTAATCGTAATTACGCATACGAATGATCGTTGAATCGAATTTTTCATCCCGGTTGTTTCTTCACGCTAAGCGTCATTTAGCCGAGGAAGACGAAAATGCCGTGGTTAATTGACTTAGAGGGGGCGAAAGCAGCGCAAAATTAATTAAACCATTAACCCTTCCAGCCAGCCAGTCAGCTAGCGAGTATTCCTAAAAGCTGTACCGCATTGAACGGTAATTCCCAGTCAAGGGTGCACTTTATGAGGGATAGAATGCCCTCTAAAACCATTTTTAATGAATTACGACACGATTTCTCTGTTTACGATCTACCCATGCTCCAATAAATCGAAACTTCTGTTCACGTCATGCGTCAAACTGAGTTATTTGTGAAATAGTTTTAACAATAAAAAAAAAGGAAAAAAATACTGAAAGAAGTTCTCTCTCCGCTAAAATTCATCAAGGTATGATTGATTCATTCATTTATAAGTATTATTAAAAATGATTGTATGAAACGCGTAGTTGAATGTAATTGAGAAGCGTTTAAACATCTCCTTCAATGAAACATTTATCTTTCAACGCAAAATAACGAGCGTATAAAATAACAACGAGATTATTGCACATGTGAGAAGAAATGAACAAATTAAAATAATATGATTCTTCAAAATAATAATACAATCATTCAGCACACAGACATCGTTGCACGTAAAACAAATACTGCATGATTCTATAAATACCATCCATTATCCTCGACCCTATTGATCTCTTTGTACTATTCATCTTCTTCATCTAAAAAAATTTCTAAAACTCGACAGAAGAACTACGACTTCAAACGACTACTTCAATGTGCGTCCTCATTACATCACTCATCTTTCTCCTCTAAAACCAAAACTTTTAACTTCGCCAAGGAAAAAAAAACTATTCGAAACAAAATTATTCACATCAGAGCCTGTAAATTAATCCCTACAAATTAATCACTGATCTTTGAAAATATAAAAAAAACCACGCTCTTGGTATTTCGGACCAATGCCAAATGCCAAATGTAACGTAACAAGAGCGAGAAGATAGGGGGTAACGTTTAGGACAACGGAGTCGCGTGGACAATACGACCACCACCACCACAATCGTAAATACATATTTCCACTTGACCGACGCGAGCGATTGGCGCGAGTTGAATCTGATGCGCGCTGTTTGAAATGGGACGAATGTACGTACGTAACGAGAGAGACCCGCCTTTTGTTTCGATCCAGCTCAGTTTAATTAGCCGCCGGAGTTCGTGTTCGCGTTGACGTGAAAATTAAGGACGGCCGGGAATTATTAACTAATTGTTAAGGCCTTACGCGACATTCTTGCTGACCGCTGCTGCTTCGCTTAGCCACCCTGACCAACCGAGAAACGGTGCCAAGGTCTCCTTGCTGGACTAAACTTCGATATTATAATACATGTATGTACATATGTATGTATGTATGTGTGTATGTATGTATGTGTGTATGTATGTATGTGTGTATGTATGTATGTGTGTGTGTGTATGTATGTATGTATGTATGTATGTATGTATGTATGCACAAAGCGACTGGCACACAGGCAGCGTTCTAGAACGAAGCGTGTGCTAATGGACAACATGAAGATGGCGGGAGGGTGGTCATCGACGCGGAAAGATCAATTTTTCATAACGAATTTGGCCACGCAAATGTGCGTGTTTTTCTTCTTTTTTTTTCTTTGCCGTGATGGAAGAGAAGATACGAAGCCTTGCAAAGTCTTTAAGTAACCGACATTGCATTTTTGCAATCTGTAACGTTTTATGCGCTTACTACGTCGGGGTTTTTATCAAACGAATGTGTCTTGAATTATCCCTTACCAGCTTTTATGAATAAATTTCTGAGCGCAATATTGCTCGGTATATAAAATAATTTGACGAGTTTATTATTTAGGTGTGTATCATCAATAACATGTACAATAGATTTTTCCACTTTTGCAACGTTGTCTAAAAATTTTGCCAATAAATAATTCACAAAAAAAAACATTAGCACGGATTTTTCTTTAAAGCGTCATATTTTTAAAATTCAAAAATTATTGCGCGTACAGCTGCAAAATAAAATCATGATGAATGGAAAGTTAATTGCTGTTTAGAGCGCAAAGAGAGTCAATCCAAAGTCAGGCCAAAAGTTATTAACAGCGAACGGACGAAAGTGATAATAAACGAATAAAGAGAATATTGTAGAGTTTGTGCATTCTAGTAAGCATTTAAGCAGAAGAGGTTTAGTCGCCTTTAGCCGGTTCATGCTCAATTATATGAAAAGTAGAAGAATCGTGTCAAGGTTCGGCCGTGTTGGTATTAAACTAGCATTAAGTTCGCGTAGGATGCAGTCTTGTAAAGACACAGGTGCCGCATGTTCAACTCTAATTTATCATAAATAGGGAAGGCAGCACGATAATTGGCGAAACTAGTTAGATTGTCCCAGTTTCATGAACAAATGAGCATCTATATATTTACAAAGGTCATTTTCCCCCTTTCTTGGCATACGCAGATCACTTTAACATTTAATTCATATCTCGTAACTTCAGACTCCATATAATTCCACAATCATATAAAAACCGCAGAAAACCCGGATTAATAAATTTTATTGTAGATTGGTTTTTGAAAGATCAAATTTAAATAATTAATTTCCCACGTTAATATGATATTACGATTAAAAAATTTATTGTTATTTATCAAAGATGAATTATTTACTAAGTTACTAAGAAATCTGATTATTAGTTACTAAGAAATTTCTATTGAAATAGAAAAAAAAAACATTGAAAAATTCCTAAATATGTCGTACAATTGAAAGGTACTTTCAAATCTTACCGGAAGTCGAATATTAACCTCGATTAACATCTATATTACTCTACCGTGGCGCTTCGGTATGAATAATGTGCGAGTGACTAAGATTTTTTCCTCTTCTTTCTATTACCAATTCCCGGGTGATTTCATCGTGGCGACCTCGCAAGACCTCGAACTCATTCTCTGCATCATGTCGCCCTATATTTGTTCGACTAATCCAACAGAAGCTAATTTCAATTTTCAGTCGAAACCTTACAACGTCCGTTTCTTCTATTCCTATATTTTCTCTTCTTTTTCACATATACTTCGTTCGATTTGTTCCATAATTGGCTGAAATAATATCACGATTGACTAATTGTGCGCTTACTGAAATAATTTCGAGATCGACTAAATTAACCATTGATTGAAGTCATTTCAAAATTGTCTGCTTAATCACTGTCTGAAATATTTTCGAGATTGACTAAATTAATCATCGACTGAAATTGTTTCAAGACTGACTAATTAATCGCTGACTGAAGTAAATTCAAGATTGACTAATCATGTACGTTTCACAATTTCTTATTAAATCGATGGTTTTAGTCGTTTGAACGAAGAAAGTATTTAACAGAAAATTTACACTTCGTCAATGGCAAATTTATCGCAACCCTGATGATTTAATACAAAATTCCTCTTCGAAATATTTCAACACACGTTAGCAACTCGAGCAACAACGTACGACGAGTTCCTCGTTATCAAAGGAATTCCTGGGCAAGTTACATAAAGGAACGAGCATCGATACCACAGAATTTTCTGAATTACCAAATTCTTTGGAAAAGCACTTTCCATCAATGTCATTGTATTAAACGAAACAAAGATCTTTCTCTCTGTCGAAACGAAATCCTTGAATCTAAAAGATTCAGTATAAAAGTACGTGCGTATGTACGTATGTACCAGAGGTTTGATTTTCGAAACGTTTAATTGGCTATGTACTTTTGCTCGTCTCCGATCATTACCCATATCCTTCACGTTCGGTATATAACCTCTGACATATTCAAGACTTCATTACACAAGTAGCACATGCTCGATAACAGGAGAGATCAAATTTGATCAAAGCAAACTCTAACTCGTCGGTATGACGAAAGCAGCTGTTCCCTCATTGTTGATATTTCTTAATTGTACGCTCCCTGTCGATTCTATAGATCGAACGTGTTTATGAATATGTGCGCACACGTAATGAAAATGCATTTCCTTTGTCATTTTTCTAAAAAAACAATTTCCCTATGTTCCCACGCTGCGAGGGGTGGCTCAATTAACGCGTAAAACGATGCAGATTCAATTTTATCGGACACTTCTACGGTTCGAACGATTCCGAGAATTAAATTTGTATTTATGTTCACAAGCGTTGCGCGGTGCGTCTCTCGATTCTCGAGTGGCAATCGTTTCGCCATTCAATGGTCTGCTACTGAGAACGTGAATCGATTACAGTCAAACAAATAACCGATGCTGGAATGTTCCGAGAACGATAGTTGGGATTTTTCGAAATCAAACGCAAAAAATTTCAACAATGTTATAAATATATCGCTAAAAAGTTCAAATCAATATTACATATGACGCTCGTAGTTCTATTTGCTAAATAGTAAATACCAATCGTTTAATCTTTTCATTCGAAATATTGCAATTCAGCTGAAGAGAAAAGCGTATAAATATTATACAGACATGTGCAAACTAAATATATACCAAATATATATAAATTAAAAATATATCAAAATAAACTACTAAAAATTACCAAAATGCTTGTTCTAATCCTATAATATGATAAAACACGAGAGAAAGAAGAAAAGAAGAAAAAAGAAGGATAAGCGAGCAATGGAAAACTAAACAAATGACTTTTATTGCAACAAACTAAACGAGTTTTGTTGCAGCGGATATCCGGCTGTGATAACGATATCAGTGCTAATCGGTATCTGTCGCGGTTAGAAAATGTCGAGGTTCAAAAACACCGTGCTCTGACGATTCTTCCGCGAACTACAACACAAGGACGTACGGGGTCAGTATGCGTGGGTTGTTGCACCGGCTAGAACGACCGATCGATGCAGCTTGCAGAGCGAGGTTAGCTCACAACCCGGCTAGTAACGACCTACCACGTTTCCACCCCTTCGAGCGCAGCAACAGGCAGCTATTTACGCGGTTCTGATTAACGCGTTATCTGCGTGCCACCTTTCCCAAATCGGATTAATCGCGGATCTTGACAAGATCGATCGACATGTTTCATCCAGCGACGGGGGGAGAGAGTCGAGGAAGAAAAATATGAGTTAAAAATGCGAAGACGTGCAACTTTTTCCAGATGAAAAATATTGTCGCAGCCTTGAATCACCCGTTTGTTTAAAGATTTATTTTTCGAGAGGTAAAATTTTTATTGCGATATTGACGAAAGTGTGAGATTCTTTCAGACGAGAGATATTATTACAGCTTTCAATCATCTGTCCAAGTGAAAATTAATTTCAGCAGAATTTTCATTGTGACATTAGCAAAAATGTTTCTTACATTATAACGTGCTTCTTTCTCTATAGCTTAGAGTTTCAAACATAATTCTCCAACCATTTTTCCAAGTTATTCTACTCTTTCGTTGTTCTAATACGAAAATATTCGTTTCTAATTAATTAAATTGAATAATATGTCAATTTCGAAACATCGATTCTATAAAGTTCCAAAAAGTACGAACGATTTTCATTTCCAAGCGTAAACTTGGAACGTTGTTAATGAAATAATTTCGGATCTCTCAAAACAAAGATTTTGCGCGATATTAATATTACCCTTATACAATAGTACTCTTCTTCAAAATATGTAAAATGTGAAAGAAACTCCGATTTTTGAAGTTTTCTTTCAACTGGTAACACTTTTATCCTTAAGAACTTAATTACTGTTTTTCTCAAATTTTAAATTCATCATTTTTTCTTCGTCGTTGAAACATCTTTTCCTTTACTCTTGTAATCGAGCGAAAACACGTGCCTAATTTAATCCCTAGATCGACGAGTTTCGCGCAGAGGGCGAGTTCAGAAAACGTGAAAGAGGGGTAATTAAGAAAAGAAAAGGATGCAAACGAAGAAGAAAGGGACGTCTGAACGTTTCCCCTTTAACGAGAACCGCTTTTCCTTTTAATTCCTCGTTTTTTCAGCAAGTGGCGTCAGTCGACAGGCAACAACTTCATTTTTACTTCGTTAAACAAATCACACCTGAATGCAAAGCCAAGTTGAACATCTACAACGCGAGTTGTACTACTTACGTGGGATTCAAAGTTAAGATTGGCACTTTGAGAAATTTTATCACGACGACTATCGTGACGTTTATTTAAATTTTTGTTTTATCAATCTCGACCGATATCTTTGAGCTTTTGAACGTTTTTAGTATCGCAAATATTTGAATTTTCTAATTTCCCAGTACTGACATTTGAATTAACCAATATTCAGTCTTCAAATTTTTGGCTGCACAAATGTTTAAACTTTTAGATTCGATTTCAACTCTTGGACGCGCAAATATTGAACTTTTCAAATTCTCTTCAAATTTGAAATATCCTCAAAATATTTGAACAAAATATTAAATTTCTAGCTCGTCGTATCGAAGATTGAAAAATGACTTTGAAAAATTTAAAATGGAAAGTTAAAAATACCGAGAGAAGTTTGTATGCAAGAAAGGTTTCTGCCCAATTTGAAGCAACTGTTGGCATCGCGCTTTAAACTTCAGAGGATCTTCCGAGTCTAACATAAGACTGAATCTTTTGACGTTCGTGTTGACCTTTTCAGATTTTCACGTGTGAAACGGTGGCGCAGTCAAAAGGAACGTGAGTTTCTAACGGAAATAGGTAGTAAAAAATGAATCAAAGGTTAAAAGTGAAAAGTCACAGGACATCCTATTTCTTGATTACTTCACAACACAGTTCAATTTCAGCTGAAAACAAAAAGAATGTTCCTCAGTCTGTTCATTAATACTAGAATTCACACATACACGTACAATTATTATTGCAAATTTATTCGTGTCATTGTTACTGAAAATTTGATTCGAACTCGAACTTTCTTTACTCGTAATAAAATCAAAAGCAAAAGAATGCAAAATTTTTATTACTCAGAACTACACTACGTTGCATGTTTGTGCAATTTTACATTTCATTGTTTGTTTCATCTGTCAAATAGATAACATAACGAGTGGTCTGCTTTGAATATTTTATATTTTACTTATGTAGATTTCTGGAATCTCAGGTTTCCCAAAAATGCATAAATATTCGCAGCGCTTTCAAAATTTCATAACATCCGACACTAATGATTCACCAATTTGAACGTGATACAACGAGGAAGCTAGATAAAAGTTACATTCACTCAGGACTCAAGATGATTTGGGAGTTCATGACCGTGAAAATCGTTCGACTTCGAGAATAGCTCCTTCATTGAACAGAAACTGGGTGGTGACCTAACAAGGATGCTTCCATTGACGCAGAAGATTCGTGTCTTAAAAATTTTCAATGTCGACGTGGATAAAAATATCTCGACAGGTTCGTACGTCATTCATAGATGTGACCTTTCGATTGTACCGTTCAAGAAGAAAGACGTACCCCTTCGACTATACATGCACGTATAGATAATCGTTATTTTTAAATGAGACACTAAAAACTCAATTATCATCGTTGTTGCTTTACGAGCAACGAAATTCGACGGTTAAGATTCAATTCGAACGAAAGTTTCGAGTACGTGAATTGTGAATTTCAAGATTATTTTGATCCTTCTCTCTCGATTCTACGATCAATTTTTCTTTTTTAAGAAAGAAATTTATTACGTTCAAGGGGATGGTAGTTACTTCTCGTTCTTTACCTACGCACTATGAATATGTATATATTAAACCAGACAAGAATGTATTTAAAAATATACTTTCTCTATTTGTAATAATGGAAAATCACTACAGTGGAGAAAAGTTCGCGGGAGAAACAACTCATCGATATGTAATTAATGAAAAGAAGAAGGAATACACGAACAGAATGCGAAACGGCCCTTACGAGGAGAAAGTGTTAAAGTCAAGGCAAGCAGTCCCTTTAGTTTAAAGAGGAGACTTTCCTTTTACAAACGGAGGAGACCGATGTCCCCGAGAAATTTCTAAAAATACAGCCGCGATGTATCTTCATGAACCTTCATCCAGAAACATTCTCGGTTGTGAACCACCCTCGCAATACATTATTAAACGTGCCCGTTCCTCCTCTCTTCCCTTCATTCTGTTTCCTCCCCATTCTCGTCCGCGTGACGTGACGAGAAAATCAACCGTCTCGACAATTTACCTTCGCGATAAAAATTAAAGGACTCTTTCTCTCGAGCTAACTTCTCTACGTGAACGGAATCTGTACGTTGTAACTGTGTGTACAGTAAAAGCAACGCAAAGTTTAAGCATCTTAACACTTTCACGTTGAATGTTAAGTACAATGTAATGTTTCGTGTTGTTGCTACGTGATTAATGAATCACGGACGTTTATGCAAATTTGTATTTATGCAGTCGCAGTAAAAGACACGGAACAGAGATTCGATTATCATAACGAGTACTATATTTTGGACTTTTTTTTTTTTTTTTTGTTATGCGCATTCTGTGTGAATTAATTATTATACATTCTTTATAAGAATAAAAAAAAAATTTCCATTAGTAACAATTAGAAAGCTGAGAATCATAATGGTGTAAATCAGAGTCCATTGTTATTTTCTATAAAATAGAATTCTTTGTTTGCTATTACAAAAAATACGTTCTCTCCAAACCACAAAATGGTAGACTTGAGCAATCATAAAGTTCAATATGCATATAATACGTACGAGAATTGTAAATAAATTCCAAAGAAAAAGAACAAAATATAGATCGCAGATCCAATGAAAATTCAATCAATAGAGAAATTGGCATTAATGAAATTCGATTCGAAACTTCGGAATTTAATCAGTTTCGGATGCTTAATCAACACGACCTGGCTCTAAATCGTCCAGTTGGAATCGAAGGATCGCTTTGCACGTGAAAATCCCCTCTGGGGGAGAGTTTGGAAGACAAGTGGAAATCCAAGGACCAAAGCTCTTTTCCCAGCTCTAAAACAGAAGAAAGGGAAGGGACACAGCCAAGTAGAAAAGAAATGAAGATACAAGAGAAAGGAAGATCTAGCTAAGGGTGGGCGGTATCATTTTCGCTGTTCGGCGACCTCCAGATTCCCCACGAATACGCACGTGGTCCTTCCTTCCCAAGGACGGAATATTTTCACCAGACTGGAATGGCAACGTGGTTGCTCGTGGATGTTCGAGAGATAGAAATCTGAAGTATTCGTCGTACACGAGGGAACGAAAGTTCATTAATTACGATTGGCTCGACAGTCACAGTCCACTCGTTCGATTCGATCGATTGGCAATAATCAAAACGTAATAGTTGAAAAAGAAAGTTTTAATCATGCTTGATCCGAGCGTTAATCGTTAATTTTAAGTATGGCTTTCGAAATTCTGTGGTATACTATAATATCAAATCAATTCCAAGCTTGTTTGCAAACTTTATAATTCTAAATTTTAGAAATTAGAATTACAGACGTCATAGAAATTGTAGAATTTGGAATTATAAAAATCGAAATTATTACCGAATCTATGTCGATTACAGATTTTGAAAATGAAACTGCTATCGATTCGATAATCTATTTGAAAACGTTTTATACAGGTTGAAGATCAATATCTTCGAGGTTCGCCACGATGAAAATTCTCACCGGATAATAACACGATTTAAGAGCGAGAAACTTGGCCACTCTGCTTATTTTTCTTGGAGGGTGGCTGCCTTTTTGTTACATCGTTGTAGAGCCCATCAAGGGGCTAGAAATTGCTTCGAGACCCACCGAGGGAATCTTTGCTGAAATTGGATAAAATCGTTTCTCGCGACGTCTCGGACCTTTCGTTTCCATTGTAATCCGACTTGACTTTTATAAACCCTTTTTTTATCTGCATACAGCCACATGAAAGGCAATCCTCGTGCTTTTTTATATCGCACTTCGTAAAATTCTATTTCCAATCAACCCTCCTTTTACGCCCTATCATTTCATCGTTCATCTGAGTGAGAAAGCTTAATATTCACGTACAAATATTTATGCATATTTATGTATAATATTTAACATGTATTTTTAAATATTATTAAAGCCACAATAAATATTGAAATGTTGAATTACTTGTTGCTGATTTCACAGATTCTAAACATAAATAAACCGAACTCAAATTCAATTTAAACTATCGTGCTGACGACTGACGAAATTCCCTTTGAAAATTAAATTCATCATTTGAATACATTTGAGAACGTCAATGTTACGTCAATCTATCTAATTATTCGTCGCAATAAATAAATATGGATTTATAAAGCGACGTAAAAAGGAATGAATAATTCAAACACTCAATGTATTCTGTACAAAAAAGAATCTGCATGTGAAACTATAAAGGTAGGGAGGATGAAGTGAACGATATACACAGCTCTCTGAGAGAGATTTCCCATTTTCTTTTTCCCCCGATGTTTCTCTCCACGTGATTCGATAAAGTCAAGCCGTACGTGTGCTTTTTTGTTTCCAATTTTCCGACGACGATGACGCGCGTATCTCTTCTTATTGATTTTCATTTTCTTCGCCCTATTCGCTGCCGTTTCGCGAAACTGCGAAACAATCGATTTGCTTTCCACGAGAACGCGTTACGTGCTTCGTTATCACGGATGACGAATGTTCTTGCCTCCCTTTCGATAGATACTTGCTCTCCACGCACCTTCGTTTAAATCGTGTAATTGCCGAGTTCCTCGTTAGCCGACTGGCTCGATCGCGAACGCGCCGAGCGTAAGGAACTCACCCTCTCGATCTAATTAATTTCTATCGCCCCGCTGCACTCTACTTGAAATCGCGCCTCAAACGAGTCCCGACTCGTTGCAAATCGTTTCGATGATATTTATTTTGCTTGTTATTTAGATGAACCTTAAATTCGCAAAGAAATTAATTTCAATTGAGGATGTGAATTTCGATTTAACTCTCGAACGATTACGGTGCATTGCGTCATAGATGATTATAATAATTTATGTTAAATTATTTAATTATTAATCATAAATATTAACGTTTAGTTTTTACTTTGTATCGCCTGCTCTGTCTAATAGAGATTAGTGACAAAATTAAATGGGATTAAAAGATTGAGGCTTAAATGATTTGTGGTTCTCAATGCACCAATTAGAGGTGGAATACTCCGTATCATTATTTATGAAATGGGGAAGGAGTAAAATAAAATCTGACGATAAAACTTTCTAAAGGATTATCATAAAAAAAAAACTTCAACACATAAATTCATTCGTTAAAAAGATTCAGTTACTCAATTCCTAACTTTTCTGGTTTCTTGGTTCCCTAGTATACTATTGCTAGTACCTTCGACGAAAAAATGAGCTCGTACAAGTATTGTTCGCGATCGACAATCGTACGATAATAACTTGCAATATATTTAAAAATTTCTCCAAAAATCTATTATATATAATTCTTCGACGAGGCAAGCAACTGACAATGATTATTTTACACAAAAATACATATACGCAAATTATGTACATACAATAGTTACAATTCTGTCGATTTTTAACACGGTTGGCGCTCCGCCTCACGAGCGTCTTCCACGTGTGCAACATCAACGCTGTGCAAGCGTCTGCATAGCATAAAATAGAAAAAGTAATGATATAGATTCGTGGGTGAAGGCCAGAGGAAAACCGACACGTGAATGGCAATCGTGCGTTATCAGTCGTATGGCGCAAATAGTCGTATTAACGTCTAGGAAATGACACGTCAGCGCCAAGTTCAAGGACTACTATACACGTGGTAATGTCTTAAAATTGCTTAAGTAAACAAAAATTTTCCGAAAGACACGGATAAATGACACATTTCGTACGTTTGACTGTGTAACACAAAGTGCTGCAGAATCAATTTTCGTTTCTAGACTAGATTTCGAAGAGTGGAATTTTCTCTCTACAATGACAAAAGGAAATCCTAACATTAGGAGAACGTCTAATCTTGACGTTTAAAGTTCAACAGAATGGTGAAAAAAATTACACAGCAAGTTTTAAGGAGATTGTTATAAATAGAAAATTTGAATTTTCAAGACCTCGGTGGATCTAAATAAATATAATTTTCTAATGTTTGAATTTTAACAATTTTCGAGAGCAAAGAATATCCTCGCTTTTCCACTCATTCATACGATATAGAAACGATCTTTGGACGTTGAAAACGATCTCAGAACAGTCAAAGTACGGGATTTACGCTTTAAAGTGACATCATTGCACAATTTCTTTTCACGAAGTTGTAACAGTTGCTAAAATATCGACAATTTTTCATCGTTATTGATCCATTGTCAGTCATGCTCCTCTGTACTATATATATATAAAATTACGAAACTAATTATTTGTATTAATAACTGAAATTATAATCTAGTAAGAATATAATCTCGTTCAATTTAAACAATTTTCCCTTCATTTTTCGATTTTATATCATCTTTAATCTCAATCATAAAAATCCTATACACGTAAAAATTGTTACTGACATTTCACTTGCTCGGGAAAATGTAACCTTGTTCGAATCGTGGAAGCTCCGAAAACTTGTTTGAAACTTATCGTTTCAAAATGAGATATGTACTTACTTAGTCGATATAACGTAGTTTGTAGATTGTGATAACGAAACGCTGATGCCTTCTGTTTGAAATCGAGCTACGAAACGTGGTAATCTTGTTGTTTACTTCCAATTCAGGGGCACACGATTGTCGATAAAAAAGTCATACACGTGCAAACTTTTTTTCTGAAAAATATGCCATTTATTCAAGAGACTTTTTTTTGTGAATACAGCATTCGACGTTTGAAAGCATTCTTTCCCGTGATTTTCGAATTGAACATTTTATGCGCGAGTTTCTCTTTCAACAATTAATTTCACCAGTTGAGAGACGTATATCAGTCAACCAACTTCCAAATTTATCGACTTTTCACGAATTATTCGTATTATTATTTAAGCAAGTTCAACATTGCAGGTTTAATCGTTTACGAAGCCAAGGGGATTCAACAACGATTGCGATAAACGAAAAATCGAATTGTGCCAATTCCTCGCGCGTTATTTGTATAATTGAACGATTTCTGATATACTATGCGTGCTCATTTTTGATCGTTCGCGAGAACAAAAGTTACAACAAAGATCACAATTGCAACAAGGTTACGAAGAATCGAATGAAATACGTTGACACGCGTACGTTGAATCATGTTTACATAATTGCCGTACATACGTGTTACTCCGTGTTAGCAATTTGTACCATTTTTTCCGCGAATATCGTAAACGTTGTCGACTGAAGGAAAATTAAAACGGAAAACCGGCACCTAGCTGAGTGCCGCGTTTAATCTGTCAGACAAGTCGACGATAACGATAAGGGAATTCTCTGGCGCTCGTGTTAAAATCGACGTACATTGACGTACAGGTTTTCGAAAAAAATTGAAAATGATAAGATCGATATGAAGAAACGCGAGTTCTTTAATCTACGCGTGCAGTTTCATCAATAAGAAACAATTGAACGAAGAAAGAATGAGCAATGAAAGATAATCGACTGAATTAATTATAATCATGTCGATCGTCGATAAAAAAAATAAATTATCTGAATTCTTCTGCTTGACATGAATAAAATATAATAATGATTTTTTTTATTTAATACATAACAAATATTTGTGATAAATGTACGATTTTTACTATTGCAATTTTGCAAACTGATGCAAAATTGACTGGCTTTTGTCTGGAACATTTTTTTTATTATGTTATTGAAAGTACTCGTGCGCGCAACGATAACGTAAACGCCCTATATATAATTATGCGCTATTAATCAGTACGTACTACATATTTATATAAACTACAAGGTAAAAACTGCACGACTTGTACCTCAGTACGATTCGTCTCACTGAAAGGCCCAGAAGCAACTGTTCTGACTAGGAAATGAAGACGACTCTTTTGCCATAAAATTTTATTGATGTGCAAACATTTGAAACGACACAAAACAAATTACAGGCGCGATCGCTCAGTAGCAGACAACGCCAGATCCTCGAGATCTATCTCACCCCCCTCACGAATCAACCAATTGCTAATTTTCGTTGCATTAGCGTTGCACCTGAAGAAGCCCGATTTTCTGGATTCTCCCCCGCTAAAATCGCTTTCAGTGATAATAATAATTTTGCTTACTTCAATGATATTTTCAAGTCATCAATCTTATTTAATATATCCGTTAGCAAAGTAAAAGTGCGATACGTGCATATAATTACGCGTTATTAACTACACATTTAAAGTATAATACTTATTGGCAGCAGAAGCTAATTATCGAAATCCCGATAAGTTTTCCTCCATTTGTAAATAATCCTCGTATTGAATTGAAGAAACCATCAAAGAAAGAAAATTGCCAAATATAATAATATCGCTGTCGCGAAAGGTAGATTGTACCGAACGACATTAACGAACAATGATTGACAGCAAAGCAAATGAGCAAACGTTTGTCATTTCGTGCAGCAGACAGGCGTGAAATTTTTCGAGCTCGATCGACAAGGCCGCAGACATTTTCCAGCCAGTCGGAAACTCAGTCGTATTTCTATCACGACGTTTTCGCTTACGACACACACGTAGTGGCACTCCGGTCACATGTTGATCGTGCACGTGAATCTTATTGAACACTCAACTTGTCGAGTACACGTGTACACGGGCGTATTATTCACGTAACGCGAGTACCAAAGTTCTCGGTATTGTATGGTTAATCGTTTCTGGTAGACGTACGCCGTGCAACGCAAGCCTATTCACATGTAACGAAACGAACCCACCTTGGCAGTGAGGAAATGCATTATGCAAACTGGCGCATCACAGAAGCATCGTTCGATTGGCCTGTGATGACGTGCAATTAAAATACGTTCTTACCGTCGTCGCGCACGCGGTGAGAGTATGGCTAACATTCCACGTTCCTAGTTGCTATTTCTCATTCAAAACCTCGTGTCAAAATGACAATGGGAAATGTTCGCCGTTCACATAATAATTTTATACTCCTCAGTATTTTTAAGGTAAAATTAAAAATTAAAATCTTCCGTCGATAAAGATTTAGTTTAGATTCGGCAGGTAGACGCTGCTCAAAATTCAAAGATCGTCAGTATAAACGGTTCTATTGAGCGAAGAAATAAGGAAAGATGTTATAGCCTTAAAACATATCTCTGTTGTACTATAATAACGATTAAAGTAAAAAAAACTGTTAAATCGAATAATTTTTTCATTTTTATCTCTGCTTTGGAATTTGCAATAATTATCGATTCCTTAACTACTAAAGGAAACAACGTTTCTTAACAACATAAAAGTCTAGAGAGATAACACAGAGATAATCTCGAGCGTAAGTAGAATGGTATGTTGCGGCGGCGCCTGATTCTACTTATTTCATTTCCGTTTAAAGTCAGCTCTCAAGATATTTCACATAAATTCAAGAAATCAGAATTTAACTTAAAATCAAATAACAAATTATTGAATAAAAAAAACGACAAAGTTCATTTATTCGTCGCCTTTTGCTAATAAAGCCAAATATATCTACAAAGCCTTCGGATTTGTGATTCTGATAGAATATTCATAACACGATCTAAATATTTAAAAAAATATATACATTTGCATGATAAAACTCAATTTCAATTTATGATAAGCTACCTTGTAAATTTTCATTTAATAATTAAAAAAAAAAGAGCTTCAAAAGCTTAGTAGGTATCATCTGTAATACGAGCTGAGAATACAATACCAATACAAAATTCATCTCAAAACTCTTGAATAGATCAGTAGATCAAAGTTTGTTCAACTTTCTCGATACTATTCTACAATTTCCGTATTATAACAATTCCTATCGATCAAAACATCGGAAAAACAACGTTTGTTTTGTTTGTTACAAAGTAGACCGAAGGTTAATGACAAAGCAATAGCAATTGAATTAAAGATAGGACGATGAAGAGACGAGTATTTTTATAGAGGAATATTCATGGAATTCGCTTTATCGCGAGAAGACAACAATATGGTGGCATCGACCGTACGATATGATAAGAGGCGACCATTGTCTCCTCGTTACGCATGAACTTGAGCACATCTAACAAGCGGAGAAGCGTGCACGCAGAATGTGAGCAACAGAACGATGACGGAATTAGATGCCGGCAAATTACATTCTCACGTTCGCAACGCATATTAACGAACGCAGGATATCCTGTCATCGAGCCTGACCCTCTTCGATTTCCAGTAGACAGAGATGGCGAAAGTAGGTCGAGGGGATTGCCATGGGCACACCCTATAGGACAAGGCTCGTGCATGGTGTGCTCATTGCCGCTTTTCAACGGATAACGACCCGTATAGACAGAGGAAAGTTTCGTCGTTACAAAGGAGCCACGTCTCTTTTTATTGACCCACGCGGTCGCGTTTTTTTTTTTTTTTTTTTTTCGATGCTCAAAATAATTGGATTACACCATGCCAACGAAAGAGAAACGTGCTTGGGCAAATTTAGAAAGTATCGACGGAATTTTTGTATCAACGGTTCCCGAATATTTTCGAAACCATCGCGAGCTGTATACATCAGTCGGTCGCAAGTATATTTTCTGAGAAATTTCAATTTAATATTCTAGTATTACAATAACGACTTACAATGTCTAGAGACATTTCGATATGTCGGATACACCTCTTTACGCAGTTAGATTGACAAAATAAATTGGAAATAAATCGAAAATTTGTAATTACGATTAAGTCAATTCTCGTACGTCCCATTATAGATTATTTGCATCAGCAAACGAAATATCTACGCAAATTTTGAAACAAAAGCTTCTAATTAAAAGTATCTTTTAATCTCTATTCTTGTCCTAGAAGAAACTACCTTTTATTCAATTAATTTTCCACTAATCGATGTCTCGGTAATCTATCGTTCCTTCGGCCAAGGACTCTGCAATCGCGTGTTACAATCGCGAACTAGACGTATTTTAACTGACATACCAAAAGCTTTACGAAGCCGGAAAAAGTGTTCGTTTACGATCTCGTCCTTGCCACGATGTCGGGAAAGGTGTTTTTCCACCGCAAGGATGAAAGTTGCAGCGTAGGGAACACCATCAACAAATGACGACAATCTCGTCCGTGATGAACTAGAAACGAATTAGAAGCTGCTCGAAGGTTGAAAAATCCAACCTTCGCTAGTACCGACAATTTAAATTACTTGAAAATGGTCATCGTTCTCAGACTAGCGTACGGTCTAACACATGGCTACGACGTCCTTCGCGAGCGTGTTCTTCTTCCAACTCATTCCATATGCACACGTATTTATACACATACAGTAGCGAAAATGAACGCAAAAGTGTTCGAACACTATCAACCTAATTTGCATAATTTTCGTACAACATTGTAGTTATTCATTTTTTAACGTGGATGAAAGAAATAACGACGTAAGTATAATAAAATAAGATGTCTGACTCTACTTATTTTTACCTGAAGTTACTTCTCTAGATCTCAGTTATATTTGATAAAAAATAGATATGGATGTCTGTAAATAATTCTTTGAATTTTGAAATTTATATCCAGAAAGTAATTGAATTTGTACTTTGAATTTCGACAGAATATACGCACGATAGTTACGATTGTTAAAAATTGCAAGAAAGAGATTGTAACAATTTGATGTTGGTTAACAAAATATTCATTTATTTCTGTTCTACAGATATCCGCAAATATAGACAATTCGCAATCTACTAATATTTCAACTTCATTTGAAATTCAACAAATCTATTAATGTTTCAACTTCATTAATATTTGCATTCCAAATTTAGATAAAAACAACGCGTACCTTGAGTACCAGATAACAATAATGATAAATATAAAAAGCACTTAAAGTTACAACTTACAATATTATTATTATTACCTACTATAGTTAACTACCTCGTCGCGAATACATAAACGACCAAAGTTCATGACTGATCTTTCTTGGTGAGTGATATGCTCCTGATAGGTGGAAAATAAAAGCTAATGGACAAGAGTGACCCCTCGGTGCCTTATCAGAACGTGTCGAGAAACTAATAACAGCTGACACGATAACTGTGAAAATCATTATTAACAACGGTGACTAATTAAACGTTGTACATATATACCTATTTGGTGACTCGTGCAAGGCCAAATTTCGATATTGCCGCTTTGTCTCTCTCGCTGTTTGCACAGCGTGAGTTTATTTGTCTGATGCAGGGAAAACCCGGCAAATAAACAAAATCTATTTTCAATACAACGAGAGAAATATACGAACGATACGTGCGATTTGACTTTGGAAACGATATATTGGAAATGTTAAATTTGCAAAATTTGAAGATAAAT
The DNA here is from genome assembly GCA_032399605.1 of Melipona beecheii. Taxonomy (NCBI): domain Eukaryota; kingdom Metazoa; phylum Arthropoda; class Insecta; order Hymenoptera; family Apidae; genus Melipona; species Melipona beecheii. Next base: position 751,986 of record JAUCMO010000291.1, read on the forward strand.
TATAGAATTACAAATATTTCACTAACTGAGATTTCTAATTGTTGTAAGTTACTGTTTTTGTGAAATTATTAATGTGTTGTTATTAATTGAATTTACTAAGTTTCACGTAATTTTCAATAAAGAAAAGGTTTTGTATATTTTGTCGATTTTCAAAATCTTTCATTTTCTTCCTTGTCTTTTCTCTTCTTAATAAGACTTATATATATAACAAAAATAAAATCTCCAGAACTTTTTTCGAGATATGTGAATGAATATATATATATATATATATATATATATTCAGGACATATCGAAATTTCAAGTACTCGGAGCTAAAGAGTCAACATTTTCCACAACTTCCGCGAGTTCGAATCTTCATGGTCTTTGAAACGCCTCGGGGTTGAGATCCGAGTGCCTCTCACGACGAACGAGAGATATTCTTCCACTGTCGTCTTCGTTATCAGCGACGACAGTCATTCCACGCCGTTATCAGCGATTCTTTTTTAATTTCGTTCGAATGTTGTCAGGACGTTGACTCCTGAGGAAGGTCAGTCTACACTCGGCACTGTTCGTTCTGCTCGCTCTCCCCACGAGAAAAACAAACTACGAGGCCACGATTTATCGGAAATTCCGAGCGCATGTCTCGAATCGTTCTGCCGTGATTCTCCATCGTCGCGCGATGATCTTCGTACTTTTAGTTGTTTGTTCGCAGGGTTTAGCGACGATATCTTTGGTATGAGATGGATGTTCGGTATCACGACGATGTGAGCTGAAGTTTACTTTTGTTTCGAGAAATTAGCAGAAGAGCAGACAAACGTGCAACAGCTTCCGAAACATGCAATGAGCAATTTTTAGAATCGATAGGGAAATTTAATCACTTTTACAATATCAAGACTCGGTTACGAACAATTTTTTATGCGATCTACATTTAAATCTACAGACTATTTGATCCATTGTGAAACGTATCATATTCGATGATCATACTTTTCTACAAGAATGCAACTTCTACTCGTCAAAAGAAGAGAAATTTGTTCAACTAACATTCATATTCTCATTTATAATTATTATATATATAGTGTCACGCTTACTGTCATATCAAAAACTAATAACATCTCGTGGATCTAATTATTCATTTATGCAAGAGTAAATTCTAAAATAAATTTTCAAAGTGGAATTCTAAGGCGCAGCTGAAACCTTCGAATCTTACTATTCAAACATTTTTATTCCTCTTGACCTGCAAGCTCTTAGCGTCTTAGATCGCTTTTCTTTAACGCTACAACTACCAAAAAATGGTCAAACAATCACTTCAAAATTTTTCATAGAAATTCATAATAACGTATTTTCAGAAACTCGAATGATTTTTAGTAAAGTATCTAAACAGAAACTTGTGCTCTTTATCGCATTGTAAATTTTTTTCTGTCTTTTTCACGTTCGTTTCTCTGCCACAAATTTTACACTTCGATCGTCCGATCGTCAGATCCGACGTTAACACACCCTGTACGTATGTAGATCCAAAGCGATCCGCAGTGTTTCAAATCTCATGGCTATAGTTGATTCGTCAGAATTTGCCGCCGCCTTACGCGAACGGTTATCAATTTCGTTGCCGCGCGAGATGAACAGTCAAGGACGTGGACCTCGTTTGAATATGAATTGTGCCAATTAGGCTCACCTTTATTCCCGGCGCGTCTGTTTGTTCGCTGATTGGTCAGGATTGCACAGCAGTGTTCGCGCCCGCTTTAAGTCCCGACGTTCAATTCCAATCCGAGGTCAGGTCAGATCTTGAAGGGTGACCGAGATCGCTCGAATCACTCTCCTCCGTTGATAATTCAACACCGAGATAAAGCTCCACCGAGTCTCTTCTTTTTCCTTTTTTTTTTTCTTTTTTGTTCTCTCTGCCGCGCTCGTTCTTTCTCTATGCTCGCTCTCGGTCCCGAGTTTATCGAACCCTTGCTTGCGATCGATAAGAACAAATTCAATTGAGACTAACTCGAGAGCCATAACACGTAAAACCACGAAGGCGAAAATATCTCGTTTATTTATCTATCACAGGCGAAAATATCTCTTGCGAACGAGACAAATTACGAAATCCGTATCGTTGGTATCGGACACTGGTGTGGTCTCGATTTTCTTCTCCATTCGTTTAAAGTTCGATCCATCTGCCATGTGTATCTCGAAACTCTAAAGTTTCCCTCGTACCATCTTTGCTTCTTTTCGTTCGGTTTCGAATTTAAGAGTCTTGAAACTTTTCCAACATCTTTCGAAACACCTTTCGCTCTCTCAACTTGATCGATGATCATTATGACGAAAGAGAAATCGCGTGATATCTTAATCATTAGACTCGTGCAATTAATAAACCTAGTCAAGGATCTTTGTAACATTTCGAGCTTCGTTCGAGGAGTTTTAATACTAGAACTACCGGCGATTAAAATTTCAGAGATGTTAAAGTAAAAAAAAAAAGAAAATAGAAAACTTTATAATACAACGAGGTACGCAAAATTTTATTCAAATGATTTTACAGAAAATTTATTTAGATCTCTAAAAACACAGATATTTTACATCTGTAAAATATCCAAAATAAAAATTACACATTGGTCATTTTAACTATTTTGGTAGTTCTAGTGTTAAAGAACTTGTTTGTGACTGTGATTCTAGGAATAAGTGAGGCAAACCTACGATCCGTCGTTACTTTCCTCACTTTTCATCGCGATAACGATGAAAGTCACGTGACTTCCGGAGCGATTGTATTTATTCAGGGGACAAACGCCCCATTGTCGGCAATGGCCACAATGTCCTGTGTCACGTTTCAGCAACGACCGCGCTGCATCAAGATGCATCCGCGATGGGAACGACAATCGCGTTTCCAAAAAACCGCAACTTCCTTCGAAAGTAGTTAAATCAAGGAAATTCGCGTCCTTGTGGAATCCTTGTTTTTCAGCAGAGTCTGCATTTTATTTTCATAATAGTGAATTTCAGTAATTACACGGAAATAGTGCTAAATGATGCGAAATTTATAACGCTAATACACTAAATGATGTGCAAATTCTTTTTGTAACCACTGCATATAATATTGTTCAAAAGAATATTTAAACACTTGCTTATTTTTGACAGATGTATCTTAGTAAATGCATGTTCTCTACGACAGTAGTTAGTTAACTAAATTGATCTTTTTACATTAAGCATAGAATAACTGTTAAATCTACAAAAATAATTGTTACTTGATCCTTTAACTGCAGCTTCTTTGTATGTAATAATGTAAATGGCAGAAAAGTAAAATTTTTCATTACTACGGTCTTTAATGTGTAATTTAAATTCATAACGTGACGATTCCATAGAAGGATATTAATTCATTGCTGATTCATTTTTAATTCAGACATTTTGATAAAATTCATACGCTGTTACTATAAATCACGAAAGACCGCGAAATGTACTCGACAAGTTTCTACGAGTTTCTATGCAAATTGCTTCTGGACTTCTTTTTTTCTTATTTAGAAAAAATTCCGCAAGAACGCCAACTTAAAAGTAACGCTGCGAGAACTCCATTTAAGATCCTTGAACGAAGCTTGATCCTTGCGGTTGCTCAAACACGGAAGATCGGTTCGCTGAAGACACGTTTAACATTTACACGTGAAAAGTGTCGAAGCTTAAATTTCGTTACGTAAGTAACTAGACGGAATGGTTAAATGTTTGCTCACGTTGAGACATTCGTTCTCCTTTTCGCACCGATGACGCAAATCATAGAGTTCATTTTGAATAATAAAAATGGAAGTAGAACTTTTCATAATAGATAGTTAGAATAGATCGTTCTACGAGCAAGCATTTCTCTATTCGCACAGATTGTTATTCGTTCATTCTGTGTATAATTTCACACATTTTTTTCTCACAGTCTCACAGATCATATCTGATAGCAATCATTTTACATGAATACGAATTTCCGTATATGAAAAATAGACTCCGTATGAACTTCAACCAATCTGAACTCCGACAAATCATGAAAAAATTTCTTTTATCAAATATCTTGAAATTGGATAAATTCCACGTTGCATTAACTTTAGGTTAAACGTTAGGTTAGGTTCATTTGCTAATGGCAAATCTAATGGCAGCTCGACCCAAACGATTATCATAAATAAATCGACTCGAATGACAATTTTAGATGCAGACATTAAATATTTCATTGCATCTAAGTTATAATGGAACTACGCTTATTCAGAGACGTATGATAATTAATAAATCATTCGTCTAAAAATAGTGCTTGATCGCTGGTCCCAAGTATAATGGCTTTCTTTCACGACGTTCACGTCGACCTTGAAAGTTCGTAACGAAACGCAGGACGGCGCGGTTGATAGATATCTTCCTTTTGCCAGCATTTCCGTCTAGACGTGTCCTCACCGCTTCCTTAAAGTTCACGATTTCAGTGTCGTGAGCAATTAATCATTAAAAACCATCCTTGACAAGAAAGTGTGTTTCTTGATTGATTTGTCTTCTTGCTTTTATTAAACTGTTGCGTTTCTCTATCTTCTCTTCTACTTTAGTACTTTTCTGGGACAAGTAAGTCTTGTTATTTTCTTCCAGGAAATCAATTTTAACTTTTATATGGCGATATTTTGTTTCGATCATCCTAGTAGTAATACTGCTCGCTACTAAATATAAACTTGTCACTAGAACAGCAGATATTTATGCAATTTTATATTTTTACAAACACAATTAAAGAAATGGAACTTGTCTATAAATTCTTTTTCTTCTATTATAATAATATAATAATAATGAACGGTCTTCTTAATCTTCACACGAACAGATCTGTTTATCTATATTCGTCTTTCTCTTTTTTCTTTAAATATGTAACATTCTGTATCAGAATCTACGAGTTCTATGAAAAATCGAATAAAACGTCGAACAACAACGGACGATCGTTTCTCTAATCGCGCGATTTCAAATGGTAAATATCGCACGAGAAATATCCATCATCAAGCGAAAACTATCGGGTAAATATTTTTCGATTAAGATAAAAAGAATGTGACGCGACAAAGGTCAGCCTGATTGTCAACTGGAGGTCCGTTATAGCAATACAATGCGAAGCACAATTCCAAGATATCGATCGTGTCATTCTCTGTACTGTGTCCTTCGAGATGTAGATGGAGATAAACATTACTGAAATATTCTCGACACAGCTATTTCAGCGTGCTCCTATCATTACGATAGTCTCAGACGTACGTACGCACGCTACCTTTCTTGCATTATATCTCGGCGCAACAAATTTCCTTCCCATTTAAATTTTTTTTAGGATTTCTCTAAAGATTTATTTAGATAGGATTTTGCTTCACTTTTTGAACCATTCGTACCTGAGATGAGAACCATTGATGTACGTATGTATAATATACAATTTAATTTATATTTCTTTCTTACCATGATACAAATTTGAAATTTTCATTTATTGTTAGATATTGATTGAAACGTCAAGTTTTTATATATATACAGTGATGAGTAATCAATGAAAAATTGCACTTTGAAAGAAACGAAATTTTAATATTTTAAGAAAATCTGGTATTTTGAAAAATTAGTGATATACGTGATGAACTAAAATCTGAAAAAAAAAAAAAAATAATAGGTACGCGCTGTCGAATGTTTCAATAACTAAAACAAAATCCTATAAAGATACTAAAAAAAAAAGAAAATTTTAATGACACGAATATAAAATACATCAAGACGCAAGAATTGTTTTTGAAACGAGAAGAATGGTCTTTTGAAAAGTACTAGATTTATTGGAGTGAATAAAGGAATTATAGAATTTTGCGACAAACAAAGCGCCAAGCTGTGACAATGAGATGAAATGAAATGGAAAAGGAAACGAAAGCAATGTGGAACAATCACGGATGAATAATTAGCTCGTGCTGTCATTGAGAAAAAGCGACAGAACTTCAAGGCCGATGAAGGACACCTCTCACCTGCGTGAGAGGATAGCGGTACTCGTGACACGTCACGATGGCCTCCTGATTCCTCAATCAATATATTTTATTTTTTTTTTTTTTTTTTTTTTTTTTTTTTTTTGCAAAGGACTGTATTATCTAACGTCACCTTTGTTTTGTACTTATGAGTTGTGTACAATAGACTTTTATAGTGTCTATAATGATAATGATTCGAAATGGTTATTTTTCTAAAGGTTCACGAACAATTCTTCTTTTTGCAAGCACGCTATTTGCGCGTACTAAAATTTACAATAAAATTCATAAAATTCATATAATTAATCACAGGACGAAATTAATAGTACTTACTCATCTCTAGTTTACAAAAATCTAAAAGTACTTCTTCGATAAAATACAAAGAATTTCAGACATATGTATAAAATGAAAAATAAGTCGCAAAATAATAGTTGGTCACGCGAAATTTTGTTTCTAAAGAAATTGTCTTGAAGCATGTGTGCATTAATATATTTTTTTACTTACGTGCAAAAAAATACAATATTCGTAATTTAATTACAAACGCGGAACATGATTTTCATCTATCAAACGTTTTACAACAACCACGATCTCTTATTCAAGTCCAGAATCTTGTGAAAATCTGTCAATTGGACAACACCTTAAACAGCTTAAAACGTTTCGAAGAAACGCGCGTACGAGGCGGATGTACGGATTCAGACGCAAAGTGAGGGGAACTCGAGATTGGATGAAACGATGATCAGCAGCGAAGTGATCGTTTCATCTGGAAGGCGAGCAATCGCTTCGGAGGAATGCAGCCATGAATGCACGGCTTCGAATCGGTGGAAGGTCGTTGCATAAAGGCCTGGCGTTGGCTCATTCACGCGTGCAACGGTATAACGGATCCAGCGAGAATATTTATGCGATCCGACAATCGGGATTACGTAACGAAAGAGTAGAGAACTGGAATAGCGGGAACTGGTCCCGCGCGTGCGATAATTGCGCGCCGGCTTTAATCGGTCGACGCACGTGTCCTTCGGGTAAAAATGGCCTTAAATAGAAACTGGGAACTATCGGTACGGCGATGGCGTTCCTATGTACACACGTCGAAGGTAACGTGGTGATAAAAAAAAAAAATTTGACGGCCGTTTGCCTTTTTCAAGTGCTAGATTAATAACCATCTGTTCGAGAGGATCCAAATGGTGTTGGTACTAATTGCAAGTACATACAGTGGCTCGCGAAATTATTCAAATGTATTTCAAAACGCGTGTTAACAACTCGAAATAATCCTGCGTCAGAAGAATACCGAAAGAAACAAGAATGGAGATTCTCAGTCCAGGACTGAGAATGGGGAATTAAAAGAGCGATACATATTTAACCCGTTATTTCCTAGAATCTATTCTTTTTGCCAATATTATTCGTTTGGCAAATAATTTCTTTTTCAATTATCATTCGTTATATTTATTTAAAAAAAAATTGGTAAATAGAACGAACTAGTATCCGATTCTTTTCAGGTCAATTAACACACCTGCAGATACTGTTATCGGTAGACCTAACGATGCAAGAGACGCGATAACAAACACCTGGCTATGAAACACCGACGTACTAGCGAACCTCGTAACAAGTCGTAAATAATTAATCCGAATTAAGATAGCCATCGAAAAGATATCTCCGTATATATATGTATAAATAAATATTTATCGTGATAAAGCACACCGAAACCACTCGGGGTTGGCCACGTTCAGATTTGACTCGTTGCATTGCAAACGCACGGTTCTCGCCACGCCTGTTTATCTACTTGTAATAATCATCTTAATATCGTCACCATGGTCGATCATTACGTGTAAAAAGCTGAGTCTACGAGCAAATATCGAGCGTATGCACACTCATCATCATCGCGCGACATTGTGCACGACAAAAAGCCTCGTAGAACCTTCGGCCTATACAAACGAGCAGATGTCCTCCGACAACGCAAATTGTCTTCGTCCTAGTTTGCCGAGCGACACGGTGGGAACTTCTCTAACTTGTTCATTAGACGATGTCAATTTCAATCCCAATTGTTGCGATAGATTTAATTGCGGCGACGATAGAACACAGTAATTCGGTTGTGAACCGCACAGACGTTTAAAGGAAATTTTGTGACATTCTCTCTTGAATTTTTAATAATTTTTGTTGATATCTTGTTTTGGAGGTGAGTAAGAAAAGATCGCATTGGAATATTTTATTAGGAAAAAAAAATAACGAATTCTCGACATCTCCAAACCGTGTCACGTAACTATGTTGAACCAAACGTATCTCGGTTTAACCGGAGGAATTTTGTCAAATTCTTATCCATTATTATGGAAGTGAAAGACTTTCGGAAAATTAAAACTAAATAAATTTGCCTTCCAAATGGCTCCAAATGTTTCGACTTTTACAATCTTGAAATGCAAAAAATTTCAAGTGATGGAAGAAGGAATTATTTTGCCAAATAATAAAACAAATTTATCGCACGTGAGGAATAAATTAGCGACAGACACCTTTGAAAATTCTGGTGGACTGGGATTCTCAGACGGTTAAACTTTTGCTCGAGCCTAATGTTCAGCGAACAACCATCATTTACTGGGCGAAACAAGTCGGGGACTACGCCATGGAGGGACGATGACGTGTGGTCACTCGACCCTGACTTTATTTATGTTTCCCCATAGCGTTAAAGGCAGTTACACACGTGCTACGAAGGCCTCGCTGAGCGCGCGACTCCTTTGTCTACGCATTTCGTTCAACGGCTCCGAGCCGTAACCTTGTCGCCATTATACATCCGTATAACATTGCTACTCCGTTTCGTTCCAATACGAGCACTCGAGCATATATACCCTTCGAACATATATACTCGAGCATGTATACTCTTCGAACGTTCCTTCTCCTCGTGTATGTTTTCTTTGTCAATCAAATATGTGCTCAGCTAAAGTATGATAACATTTTTACTGACTTGGTCCTGTCATGTGTTCGAAACTGTACTTTACCTCTTTAAGTGGGTATATTGTACTTATTAGCCAGAAGGGCCACTGAAAAAGAAATCGCGATACAGTAGCCAGAAGGGTTACTAAATAATATTTCCTACTCAATACAATAACCAAAAGAGCTATTGTCAAATCTACATCCAAGTAACAAACTGTATCTTGTTTCGCAACACTAATTCACTAACTATTAATTGCGAAACAGGAAATTTTCAAAATCAAACGCGAAGAGTGCTTCGTCACATTTAAAACTCCCGAAAGTAAGTACGCAACGCTATTAATCTATGCACTCATATTTATAAATACGCAGCTCGAGTCTTTCTAATCGAAAACTAAAAAATAACTATAAATCGCGAAAGCTGATCCCAATATACATGGACGACCATCGACCATAATGATCGTTGTCCGTTCACATGTAGGTGCTCGAGCAATACCTACATAAACGTTCGTTTCGGGACCTATTCGCGACCTACCCGCGACCGCGACCGCGACACTAAATTCGATAAATCGAACAGTAAAACCAGAAACAAGTGGCATGCTCCATTTGTACCAATTTCACTGTCGATTCTTCAAATTAGATTTCCTGAAACAGGTTGGACACGCGAAAAGGGACACGCGACCAGAGACTGTGCCAACCTGCCCGGCCCTACCTACTTATGATTAAACACAGACATACCAGAAAGTAAGCTACCTATCCTAACCAGATGCCCTATATTTAAAAAATGGCAAAACAAGCACACCAACACGTTCATTCCACGGTTCTCACACATACCACTCGGGCGCAGACCTAAACTAGAGAGGACGTCCCGGAACGCCTCCGACACCCGAGCTTAACACACAACTTTCACACTCTAATTTACGTACCATTTTCCTGAAATCGACTAACAATGGCTAGTGACCATTGCGTAAATCGTGACTAAAACACGTTTATACGTGAGATATTACTAACTGAGAAAAAAATACATATAATTTTCATAAAAATTATATGTGCAAGTTAACTTGGAATTATTACTACAATTGATCGTATAATTAATAATATAATTATAGTATATTTAATATTGTTATAATAAATTCATACTTCAAATCAGCGCGTCCAAAATTTTAAATATTATAATTTATGATGAACGAAATACAATAAAAACGACGCAATTCCACATCCTAACCACACACACACATGCGGAAATACGTCGTGCATACGATACGCGAACATATTGTCAGTCGCTAAGAAATTTTTTATGAAATTACAAACTATTGTCATCGTGCCCAATATCTTTCACCCACCCAAGTAGCACATGGGCACGTGAGCGAGATCCTGACAATGAACACGGAAGGGGTTAAACCTGAAAATCCTGAACTAAAATCCTGATTAGTTTGTGCAATTTGTATCTAACGGACTATTGCATTATTTTATTTCACACTGTAATGACTCTACTCTTTGAGAAATTACTAAAATTGTAAGAGAATAAAGACAAAGAATTGAATTTATTAAGATATTTATTGAATTTATAAAGATATGAAATCCAACAATTGACTAAAACAATCAAAATCAAACAATTGACTCTCAATTAAATATCGATAGAAATAACCTCCGGCGACTTCTTCATCGAAGCACGCACTTCGAAAATGAGAAAACAGTGTCCAAACTTGTTGCTTTGATTCAAAAATCTGCCTGTCGCGAAGTATCTTCTTGCACATAAAATTTTATAAATTTTTCTACGGAAAGAATTCTAATCTATTATATTTCAAATTCAACTGAAGTTCATAATTATAAAATTCAATTCATTAAATCATTTAATACTGTTATAAAAGGGAAGATGAAGTTGGAAATTGTTAATTATTATAACAATTATTAATTATTTACTATTGTAAGAAAATATATTATCAGTATATATCAATATTGAATTATTTATTATACTGCATTATATATTATAGTCCGGCTTGTTTCATAGAAACGAAGTCGGAGGGTGTCCGTCTTCTCTACTATGAAATGTTCAAACGAAGTCATCTTAATAATAATTATTAATAAATATTTATAATTAATCTGTTCACATGGATATTCATATGGATATTTTACTTTTATAAACATTTATACTGAAAATATTTTGATTTCATAAGTAATTATTATAAATGTATATATTCTAATTGTTAAAATCGCGATATGTAAGAAGCCCTATCCTGATCTAATACATAAAAAACCTGAAAAAAATATTACTACTCACGGGTATAAAAAATACCCGCGGTCACTATGCTCATCAAAAATTCTACGTATACAACCAGTCACCCGTGCCGATTCGAACCTTTCGTCCTACGACATGACTGAGTGACCGGAGGAACATAAATGCATGCGACTCACGATATAGATGCGAAGAACGTTATCACCGATGCTGCACTGAAGCAGAAAAAGTTATCGTGAAGATCCTCATCAAATAGGTACCACTGAGACTCCCATGGTGGAAGTAAAATTTCCTAAAAAACATAAAACATTTTGTTTCTAAAGATACAGTGTTATTTGTGAAGATTTAAATTTTAATAATGATAAAAATTAGGACTAATAATTTGAAGTGTTTTTATTTTATAATTATGATTATATTTTATATTATATCATAATTATATTTTACATTCGACTTCGACGACAAAAAAAACTATAGAGAATATAAATCTAAAGAGAATATAATCTAAAGTACTTACATTTTTAGCTTTTGAAGCATCGCAAGATTCTTGGAGATTTAGGGGAAATGGGGACTGTAGAAGATCTGTAACATTAAACATAAAAATTTTGTATTTAAAAGGAGAGCAAAATCTTAAGTTGAATATGATGAAAGATTCTTACATTCTTGGCTTTAGAGCCATTAAAGCAAGTTAATGCTGTGAAGTGTCTGTAACAAACGTCAAACATTATATTTTATTGTTAAATTTGAAAAAAATTGAATAATTTAAGATACGATATATAAAACTACTTACAATCTTGATCTCCTAGAGAGACCTTATTCTCTTGAACACTGACTCTAATACCGAAAACGAATATTAAACAAGAAAAGTACAAAAAAGAAATAAGAGACCATCAACGCACGTTTAAGTAGCAATCAACGGACTCACTGACTCTAAATTCGCGAATTATAATTTAAATGAATTAATAATTTAATTTAATAAGAGCCGTTTTGCTCACAAAAGTATTAAAATATTGCTCAACAAACACTGACTCTACCGACCGCATTGCGCGCGGTCACAAAAATTTTCTGAAAATAAAGCTGACTAGAAGAGGAAGAGCAAAAAGTATGTTTATTTAGAAAATACTACTATTTTTCTATAAAATGATTATAAACTTGAGTATGCATTAAAGATATTGGAATTTATAAAATATTTCTGAATATTTGTAGAAGTACTTGTAAAATTTGTATTCTGTAAAATTTGTATTCTGAATGTTAGTTATAAAAGTGAAATATACACATTAATAATATATTGTGTATTACAAATATTCAAAAATATTTGCACAAATCAAAATTTAACAATTAAATGTATTTAAAAAAACATACACATACAGGTGTGAAATCTTGCTCTGAATCATTTAACGCACGTCAGCGTTCGGAGAAAGTATATTGTTAAGCAAAGCTCAATAAATTATTGTTGAATTTAGTATTGGAATTGTCAAGAATTACGCAGTATGAGGTTAAAAATCAACAAATGAATAAAAAATGTTACAATAGAAGTAAAAGCATATTATATATATAATAAAAAGATAGTCTTATTACAAGGTCACAATATTTGTAATGATTAGAATTGAAATTAAATTTCGATATAAAATTATAAATAACTTTCAATATAGTATGTTTTATTTAAATGTTTATATATTATTATTTCTTTAACTGTTGAAAATTAGATGTTTTCGTTACTAAAATTTGTTTTAAAATTTCTTTTTTACGAAACCATCCAAAAAATACTATTCAAGGTTTTACTGTTTATAATAAATGAAAAAGTTCTTACAGATGAAAGATTAATGTTCAGTTCGTATGGTGAGATAACACTAGAGTGATCGAAATAACAAAACTTTTTGCCGAAATTTTCATGGATTAACAATGATTGGAATGATTTTTCGCGAAATATATAAATAAAGGTTCATACTCTTTATTACATCATAAATTTTTTCCTATTTCTTGTATTTTAATTGTATACCAATTTGCAATTTATTTGTCTCCATTAAAACTGGCCTTAAAACTTGGTATCTATTATTTCTTCTTCATAAAACTACCCAGAAAGACATTTACCGTTAATGACAAATAAAAATGTTATTGTACCCGAAAGATTGATCTTCAATTCAAGCGGCGAGTTAACGTTCTGTTTAATTAACGAGTTAGAGAATCGTTAGCGAATCGCGATATGCCAGATACATGGATCTGTCCTCATTGACGAGCGAATTGAAGCGCTTGAGGACAGTTAGCTATCGGTTGACATCCAGTCGAACGCACATGCATAATGCGTTCCATTGAACGTAATCAGCTAGGAAACGCTTGGGTAAGCCTTGAAAACCGACCTTGACTCGTGTAAGAAAGACGCTTAATGTGTGGATGATCTAACACGTGCATGACACCGTGTAAGCATGCCACGAGCGTTTTCAAAACCTTGTGTTTCTCTGTAGGAACCATATGAATATGGATTATTCACGAGTCACCAAACGTGCATTCGTCGGAACAAGAAGGACGTTATTTAAATTATCATCGATAAATAATTTATTTCATTCGCCGCGGTTCAAATTCCGCGTCGATTCAACGCAGAAAAACCTGGCGGAACAGGATTTATATACGTGTAATACATGTCGTGCACCAATACTTCAGTTTATTCGTCACAATGACATTGCATCGTAAGAATAGTGAAAGTGAATTATCTGGTGGAAAATATGATTTGACAGATTGCTTTAGTTGTGATAGCATATCCATTTAGTTGGGATAGTTTAAATCAATAATATAATCAAAATAGTTCGAAAAGATAAAGAAATTTAAAAAAGTTATAAGAAATTAAAAATATAGAAAAAAGTTATAAGAAATTAAAAATATAGAATGGAGTAGAATTCATTAGATGTACTCACACGTGTACTAGCTGTATTTCCAGCAAGTAAGATAATATCAATGACAAAAGGCAAATCGCGACAACACATTTACAAGTACAAACAACGTAGCGAAAATATTTGCACGGACAAGATATTGACTATTCTTCTAAAATTCTATATGAATTTAATAAAAAAGAAAAGAACGCGATTCATTTTTTAAAACAGTTTTATAATATTGTTAATCTCTGGTCATAAAGAATCAAAAATTTGTCTGTTTGAACTATCAATTTTATATCTGCGTTTCCTCTATCGATCGTATAGAGAGATCCATTCAGGTCAAAACTTAATACTCGTGTGCCTAAAGATTTTCAACGTTTTCAATGATTTCAAAAGCAAGGACTTACATCCAAAAATTTATACTTTTTATATTTAAATTTTTGTTTTATTTCATCATAAAGAGTTATCTTCTTAGAAATTGTATTACCTTCGTGAAACAATCTGTACAGCTAACCAATGGAAATTAAAACAGCAATTCAATCGTAACTATGACTCGATGTATCGGATACGCATTGTTTTAAACGAGTATCTTAATCAACTATTTCCTCCATGACTTTCGTGCTTTCCTCTTATGAACTATAGTCCCGACTTCTGTGACAATGGAATGTCGCTTGTGATCTCTGACGTCACGTATCTTTGCGTTTGTCATCCTGCTGAAAATACCAGCTTACGCGACGTACTCCTGCTCCCCGGTGGTATTTTTACTGTGTTCGTGCTTGGAATTTGAGTCTCCGCTGTATACATCTTCTCGTAATTATGAATACGATACCTGGAAAAATAAATCACTATTTCGAAACGAGTTTTTACGAATACGTATAATCGAGGGAATTACGTATAATCGAGGAACAACTGTGTCGTGAATCAATTTCCGTTAATTTTTATATTATATAACAATTAAAACGACCTAAATACAGTGCTCTCAATTTGATGATTTTGCAAGGTGCCTAATTTTATTTCAGAGTTTTTTTAAAAGAATCAAGATTACGTCTAATCTTACCAAAAAAGTTTAGATACTGAAAAATCATAAAGTTGAATTCAAAACCGAAGATTAAAGACTACGTCTGTTTTTCTTCTGTGAGCTTCAATAATGAAATTACTGACAAGGAGACAATCTCCTCGATCCAATTAAGATATATTTGTCAGACTAATTTTGTCGTTAAACGCGACGAAAACAGCGTTCAAACAACGATATATGAGAACAGAGAGTGACGCGACAAAAGCTGATTTCAAATAACGAGGACAAAGCTTTCTCTGTTCTCCATCGTTCAACTAGGAAGTCGCTGAAGTAGATTTATCTCCCGTCGTTTCTCGAAAGTAATAATATGTCCCTGAGACACTGATCACTGGGTTATACCACGGTGGACAAAAGCTTTCGTGCTGGTCTCACCTACGCACGAAGGATTTCACCGGTTAAAAGAAGAGAAGGTGAGGAAGAGGAAAGAAAGATGACGCATTCACTTTCTCGTTTGATGGAGCAAACTGTGCTGCCTGAAAACCAGGTCGTCGGGAATATCGCAGAGAAAGTGAGAGTACCATCGACAAACCTCCTGTGATCGTGATGCAGCTGTTATTTAAATGATCCCGTGGATCGCGATTTATCGCGGCTTTTCACTAAGGAACGATCGACCAGGGGGCAGCACCTGTTGAGCCAATTTTATCGAAACCAGGATAGAACAGCGATCTCTTCTCTCGTTGTAATGATGTAATTTCAATCTTTACAAAAGGATTATTCTGCAACATATTGAACATTATACATTAAAGAAAGAAAATATAGATAGATAGTTTTCAAAATATAGACTGTGAGAAATTAATAAATGAAGTTTCGTATCGTTACATGATGAAAGGAAGAAATTTCAGTAGGTTCTTTTAAAATTAATTTAATTCATTTAGGCAAATAATGCTACTAGTTGTATTCAATAACAAGAATAATGCTTTGTAACAGGTATTGGAAAAAATAGGTAAGAAAACAAAAGCAGCGTGAAGTTATACAAGTTACAGTCATGGAATCTAATTTCAAAAGTTTGAACTCGGAGAAATAAATTTGTAACAAGTAGTTATCCACGTTCGAAAGTAAAAGCTGATAAAATTAAAGCAACGATTTCTAAAGCAAAAAACTTACAGAATCGAATTCTGTAGACTTCAGAAAACATTCATAACGTCATCTGTTTTATGTTTTTCTATTTTGCAATTAAAGTTAATCGACGTCCCGTATGTTAAGTCAAACTCACACCTGAGCATAATTTCAAAAACAAACGGCGAGATCTGCCTCGAGAGATCGACAAATCGGAAAGTTTGTACACATGTGTACAATCAGGCGAAAGCGAAGAACCGAACAATCAGCGACGAATTTCAATAGAGTATCGTTTCACGAGCATTCACACAGACGAACACGAACAAACAAGTATGTACCAGCGTCTTCGACTTTCGATTTAACCGATCGCGTCCCCGGTGCAATCGTTTTTGTCGGGGGAAAGAGACGAACCACTCTGCCGTTATCGCGTAACTCGCGTGACCTATTCACCCACTTTGAATTTGGCTTATTCCCCATTGTTCACGGACAGACAATGAGCCCGAAGGAATTCTTCTCGAACGTCTCCCTCGACATTCTACTTTCGACAGCCAGAAACAAGGTCGAGACGACTATTTTCCCGCCTTTGGCGAGCATCGTTTGCGTGCAATGAACGCTCGCGTGTTTAACTATACATACTTGCACTACTCCGCGTAGAAAGTGAATTGAACTTGCTCTGGCAACGTGACAGCTCCGCTCACCCGTTCTTTATCGCTAGAGGTTCTATTTGAAATTTGCAAAATTTCTAGCGCTTAACTCGATCTCATGGTGCTTCTTGATCCGCTGTTAACACTACTCGTCAACTCTAATCTTCGTTTTATATTTATTACAAATGAATTATATTATATACTGACTATATTGACTAATTAATGTACTGACTAATATTGTAATAACTATATTCTGGAAAATTTGTTCAGAATGAAACGAATCTTAAGAGCTTATAAACAAAACGTTCCATTTGTGAAAACTATTATGCTTAGCTGTGTAATGTGTAAATGTACAAAAGACAGCAATTGAAAAGGCAATAATCTTAATACCGAATTTCGATTAAAAGCCATTATTGGGGAAGCCAAACGTTTGTTCGATAAACGGTGAATAGAATCGCGTGGCGTAGAAGAAGTAACAAGTCTCCTGCTATAAATACCTATGTTTCGTGTAAGACGCAGAAGCCTGGGGCTGACCTTTAACCTCGAAAGGCAGACGGCCTGAAAGCGAAGTTCTATAGCGCGAGTAGACAGTTCGGTGGCATATATTTCGGGGTCGTGACCCAGTTAACCGTCTAAAGTGTGTTGCCACGTCCCTATTCGATCCCTTTTCGAAGGCCACAAACCGCCAGAATAATACATGTGTAAACGATACCGATCCGAATAACACATGGTGATACGCGTGCCATATTCGTCGTATCCTGCCACCATTGTACCTCGTATAATACTCCGCTTTACATATGTTTCACGAGCGTCGACCTCAGGTAAGACGTAGTTTGACATCGTCCTACCTGGTCGTACACCAGACTCACTCGATTGACCCGATTACATTTCTACGACTCAAAACGCACTATCTATCGATTCGTGAGCTTCTATCCTTCATCTGTTTTCGCTGTTTTCATTTGGAATTCAATCGTATAGTGCGAAAGTGATTCGAAGAATTTGCGTGTCAGAAAATTCATCGATATAACGTTTCCGTGCAAAGGGAAATTTGAAACGTTTGCAAATTGTCGAGTGGACTTTGTTAAGGCCGATTTGAATATCTGTTTCATTTATTCTGTATCTAAATTATCTTAGATTTTTATGTTTATGTTATATGTAGTTGTTACTGGATTACTTCTAATTTTGTTATTCTGTGTATTATCAATTCGAGAATTAAAAAAGCAAGGATTTTTAATATCAGTAAAATTCGTAAAAGATTTTTTAATATTACTAAATTCTAACGATTTCTTACGTATATCGTACTAAGATTTCTGATTTTTTCGAAATTTTTTGAAACTCCTTTAAAAGATGAAATTCTTTTAAAAAAACAGACACTTTTTTTCGTACAAATCTGAGAACTTTTGCAATTAATGAAGTAAATTATTCGAAGACAGATGTTGCGACAAAAATTATTTTAATCTTTAAATATTATAATTTTAAGTCATATGTAATTCTGAATTTTAGAAAACTTGACAAACTACTGTATTTTGGATTTGGAATGTTAAGAACATTGCGTTTACCAAATTATCGATTGCAGATAAAAGAAACAAGAAAAACTACACTTTGTTGTTAGTCAAAAATTTTCAACGACCACTGTATCTATTAAAAAAAAAAAAGAAGTCTGAAGAAGAAAAGTATAACGTGAAAAAGGTCGTAGAATTCAACGATATAAATCACAAGCAACAATCTCTCGTCCAATGAAATACCCTTTAAGAAAAAAAAAAAAAAAAGGGGGCAGCAGAAAAACGTCCTTGAACAAAGAAGGACGTCAAAGCTCAAACAACGAAAGGACAAAAAAAATTTTTCCACCTTGTGTGTGATCTTCGTGTTCCTTGCCGTTTAGCGGTTGGTTCACGCAACCTCTTACGCAAACATCCCGTAGATATATGTGTATACCATGAACATTCTTCAACGACATCGTATACTAATTGTTCTCAATGTCATTCATCAGAGTGTTGGGAAAATTTCGACAGTCGAAAGACTAGCATCTTTCGACCGAACGAATTCACGAAATCGTCGAGCGAGGACGAAAAGACAGCGGAGCTTCGGCTTTGTTTCCTGGCCGACCCAGAAACCCGATTCTTTCTTCCTCTCGGTCTCTCTCTCTCTCTCTCTCTCTCTCTCTCTCTCTCTCTCTCTCTCTCTCTCTCTACCAATCTACGATCGTAGGTGCGCACACGAGCCGTTTCGCGGAGGTCTCGTTAGTGAAAGTTGCCCGCCATTAGTGGGGGAGAAAGTGAAAGCCGTTTCCGGGATAAGTGGTCGCGGTCGCCGTTGAAATTATATCAAGGAGGCGGACTGATATTAATGGCTAGCCGATTACACGCGATTCCTCGCCATCTATTTCGCGTATTTACAACGAGCTGAGATAACGCTGCCATTATAGTACCACCTTATCGCTGTTTAACGATGTTATTACAGGTTCATAAAGTCAAACGATATTATGTAACATGATATATGTATAATTTATATAGAGTAACCTTAGAAAAGAATTTGAATATTCGTAGAAGTCTTTTACGAATCTATTACGTGTATTAACGTGAAACATTTTGAATTTTCATTGGGAATGGTTGAATAGTAAATTAATAATATGGAATTATTAATGATAATGGAATGTAGTGGTAAAGTTTGAAACAAATGAGAAAATGTAATTTTTATCGAAACAAAACTCCATTATACTTTAAAGAAGCAAAAGTCAGTATGTTAAAGAAAGTTAGTATCCGATAAATAATTATTTAAATTCAAAATTGGATCGATCATAACAAAGATTTCTATAGCGAGTACTCTATTTTGGATATTCATAGATTTCATGCGCACACTGTGCATTGCTGCATGCCTTGAAATTTCCCATAAATGTAAAATCCATAATCTTAAATAAAGAAGATTAATTGTAATTAATTGTAAGTTAAAGGCAGAAGAATATTAACGTAATCTATAAAATAGGAAAACTGTACCCATCCAAATATTTTTATTGAATAATATATTCAAGATAGATATTATTATTTATAGTGTTATTATTAGTTTCTCTAAATATAATACTGAATTACGGAATGTTTTTACGCAACAACGAGTAATTTTAAAGTACAAAAATATACAAAATGTACATACATGTACATGTAAATTTCCGGTTTCATTTATGTTTAAAAAAAAATATAAATTTGCACAAATATCTGGCTGTAGTGATATGATAGCCGAAATCATGCTTCTCTCTTTCCATATATACTACCAGTAAACATACGTTTTTCCAAAAAAATCTCGCTCTTCCGCTACCGAATCGGATCAGTTACAACTCTGTTTCTTTTATTTGAAAGATAATTTATCTACATCGTGGGAAAATAAATCTTCCTGAAAACCGGCGAGGCAATTACCGATAGAAAGTGAGACAATGCGCGTAACATAAGCCTATGTAACGACTGTTGCATCATTGAAATGAATTTACATAATCACACGAGAGGAATGAAACATTAGACGTCGAAAGGGCAGACGAGTATTAATGAGTATAACTGTCATTTTTGTTTTAGACGATAGATAAATTGTTTTAGATGATCAACGATAACCTATTCGCGGTTAATTAGATATGTTGTTGTATTGTTGAATCGCTAATGAGCATTGCTAATTTCACAGGTGGAACATATCAATACTTGTTCATACCTAGAAAAATATTATAAAATACATGTATAAAAATCACAAGATATTTATTGCAAATACTAGAACTATCAAAGTGGTTGAAATGGCTAATTTATAACTTTTCATAGAAATTTTATACGTATATTTGTAACAGTGTATTTTTAGAGACTTGAATAATTTTTAGCAAAATATAATATAATAATATAATAACATTTACTACTCAAAAAATTTGTCAATCAAAAAATACATATATCTATACTGATATGAAGTAAATTCTCTTGTAATATACATTATGGAATTTTGGATTTTGGATTTTGTCAATATAATCATGACAAGAAAAAGAAAGTACAAGAAATTCCTGCGAATAAATGTTCAAATTCACGAACCGCTGTTTACAGCTTATACAACTTTTTAACTATTTACTTAATACAAATAACTCTTTAACTATTCATTTAAGTGTTATAACTAGCGAAACGTTCGGATACAGTTCCAGTTAAACTCAGCTCATGCCAAATAAAAAAGACCTCGAATAGTAGCAAATACGTAAACCCGGCCTGTGAAAGCTTCAAATTCTTGAATGCAAACAGAGGAGAAGTAACAGGAGGGGGAGTGACCGGGTTGCGAAATCTGGCGAACGAAACGTCGCGCCGCGTGTAACGACGAAACGTTTTTTCCTTTCTGTATCGATTCTCCCCTTTCTCGAAACGCGAACGCACAAAGAGAACGCACGCGGCGTGGTTCTCGATCTCGAAAAGGGAAAGGGGACTCGGAAAGTGGAACACGGTCAATGGCCTCCTGATGACCTCCTGACACATATTTCACCGCTCGTCTCAACGAAAGTGAAAAGAATCGGCCGTTTCATGATCCGACCTGTCTTAGTTATGGCCGACGAGTACCTGGCAAATTGTGTTTCGTCGATATATAATTACGCCGATATCTTCCTCCAACAGACATCCAAACGGTCAATTTGCGATGAACGTATTCCGAAAATGTTATTATTCCACCAGAAAATCATAGATCCTTCGAACTTTATTTGTGTTCTTTGTGTTGGCGATGAATAATACATTTCCTCGATAGTGTTTACGACACTCTCGTGCGTGAGTACAGTCGTCCCTAAGTGTTCTTTGTGATATACGTTGTTCTGCATGGACACTGATTCATAAATCTATTTAAACGAGGCTAGACGTGTTCATTCAAAGAGATACGATTGCAATTGTTGGAAAAATTTATGTACACGGTAGTTAAGTGACAGGAGTTTGTTCAGTTAGAAAATTAATCATTGCGTTATGTTATGTTCCAAGAATATCGCTTGAAAGTAAAACGATGATTGGGAAAATCCTGACACACCAGAATTTTAATCATTTGGATTAAGAGTTTTTCCTTGGAGTTTTAACTCGGATTAACATGCGCCGACTTCCGAGAAGGATGACTCTATGCAATTTAAAAGATTCAGTGACAAATACACGGTAGATCTCGGAAGAGTACGAGCGAATTTCGACTTGTAGAATGCTACAAAAATTGTCGTGACACTAATAATAGAACGTCCCTAGAAATGTAAAGACTAGCAATGTAGGGAAGAGTACAAAAGAGTTGTGATGATCGTAAATAAGCATCGAGCATCAAACAATCAATTCATCAGAAGTAAGAAAAAGAAAAAAAAAAGGACAGTTCCAAAAACTTGGGACCAAAACTTTTACCGAACAGAAGTATCTTAAGAACGTGAAATCGGAACGTGCAAATCGTTCGCAGCGTGCAGTGAACCGAAATTTTGGGCACGGAAACCGCAAAGGTTTGTCGGGCATTCCATGTGGTGAAAACTCGGTTTCGAGAAGTTGCCCTTGGTACCTTATGACTTTCGTAAACATCTCTAGAAAGTCTCGCTTTCTCTAAGATAAAGATGATCCTTGACGAATCATTGAGACCAAGGATGCTCAAATACATAGTCAAGCGATCGTTATAAAGCTGGCCGAGGAGAGCAAAAAAGGAAAATCTCGTTGCGCTGACCTTTCGAAGCAATTACTCGAGTTTTCGGAGCACGTTGCAAAAACGGGAGAGCGTTTCCTGCTTTCAATCGTTCCTCTTCTGCTAATGGCACGACGTTTCGTCCTGGCTAAAGCACGATTTAATCCTAATACGGACAATTGAGCATCTCGATGATCATTTCTACATTTCTATACATTTATACATTTCTATCGTTTTATCTTTTACTGAAAATATTGTAATATTGTAAAACTGATCCGAATCTCCAATTCTTTGAATATTTCCTACATTCTTTAAATTTTATGTAAAAATTTTATGTAAATATTTAACTCATTATCCGTGTATTAACTACCAGTGTGTAATATGTAAATATGTACGTGCAGTGGAATATTGTGACACGAGTAAATTAATTTTCAAAAGCTAAATTTTCTTACAAGCGTATTTTTTGTTACTTCTTGATACGCAAATTAAAACTACTGCCACTGTATTAAACCTTATACACTTGTTGAATAACCGGAATATTTTAATTGACCGCACGACGATTAAACAATTCGTTGCGATGCTGGTTCGAAATCATAGAACAAACTGAAAGAACAATTTTAGAATTGATGACAGTCCTTGGTCAACAAAGAACAGCCGCGGTATTGGGCTTGGATCACCCTAGCCCTGCTTATCGTCCCGATATCCTTGGCTCCGTTTTTAGCCTGAAATCGCGGGCATAGGTGCACTTTGGCCTCTATTTTACACACACATGCTCACATGTTAAAGCCAGTATATCAACCACTTGAGTAAACGAGCACGTAACTTCGTTGTTCTAACAATAACCGGAGTGGAGCGTACACGGAAATCGAACCGGCTAGGCTTTGCTAACTGGAATGGCACAACACGCTTTTTCGCCGACTCTACGCATCACGATCCTATTTTAAATGATGTGAGAATGATGAATTCACCATAAACAACGTTTTATCAACAATGGATCATATTTTTTAATCTCTTCTAGAAAAAGAAAATAAATTTTTAACAACGTGAGAAAAGTACATTTGAAAGGAAGTATAATCCCAACTTAATATTTTAATATATTTATAGATCCTAATATATTTATAGTAGCCCTCAAAAAATATTTTACATTTTATAAATTAAAAGTCTAGATTTTAGAGATCCAGATCACAGTACTATGATGTAAATTTGAGAGAAGAAATAGATTAAGCATAATTTTTTAAATAACAGTCTGTTGGAAAGTTGCCTTGAGACGTACTCTCCTATTGATCTTGAAAGAAAAAAAAAATTGGGGAAAAAAATTCCCCATTATCTTTCCATAGATAGATCCAACGAAAGCTTATAATATTCCGAGTGATATAACAAGTGGCTAGATTTTGAGACGAACGATCGAATTTCTCGGAGTCACGTTTAATAATAGACATTTTCAGTGGTTCTATATAACTTTGGCGGAACATAGTTAGTTCGAATAGTGACTGTTCATTCAGAAAACCGACTATTTCCGATGCACTAGCTTGTATAGGATCTGACGCGACACAGAAACAAAATTTCCTCGTGGCGTAGTAGTCACGGTTATTAATAACAACTAAATAACAAGTTGACCTTCGATGATACGTCTCGATATATTTTAATGCCAGAACGGGAAACGCGTTCGTAAAACAAGCGCCATCACGAACTCCAGAATTCACGTAGTACCATTGAACGTGATCCAAAATCCTTCGTTAACAGCAAACGATCGCATGCGTCTCGTAATCACTTTGTCATTGTCGTTGTTGCAAATAGACGGCAGTAAAGCGACTGTGCGACACGAGTCTGAGACTATCGGGCATTTTACGAGGCATTGTTCGACAGAAAGACCGTGCCAGTCGCACAGCAATCGACATTAAAGCTTCCAGACGTTTTAAAAATATTTTAGGGCCATGATCTTTATTCGCAGGTAAATTCGAAGGCCTCTGATTTTTACGAGAATTTTATGTTCGTAAATCTCATATGCTATTTCATATTCAAGAGGAATGATAAAAGAATCACTTTTTCGAAAGAAATTGGATGATATATCTGAAATGATATCAGAGGACAGGTAAAACGATTTTTAAAAAATGGATAGGGATGTTTCCGTACTTGAATGCGTAAATCTGAATGTTTTCAAGAATTTAAACTTTCTGGGTGGTCGATACCTAATAATATAATTAATATGTATTACTGATATCAAAATTAGTAATTAATTAAAAATTAAGAAAGAGAAATTAATCATTCGTTTTTTTGGATAATTATCAATGATCATTATCAGCTATCAGTTATTTTGGATAATTATCAGCTAATTCGAAACTTTACTTGTTTTGTAAACTTCATTTATTGTGTTGATTCTATAATACAAAAGAAATTGTCCCTCTAAAATTGTTCCCATAAAAAGTCTCCTGATCGTCTTTTTACCAAACGATTTAAAAAGTTTAAAGAAAGAATCGAACGATTCTGAAACTTTGGAAATTCGACGTAACAAAGAAAAGACGGTTCAAGGTTCCTCTTTGGTGTGACTAAAGAAAAAGTGTATATTTTTTCCACGGTATGTTTCTTTGAGAAAACAAACCGAAAGAATACGGAGCAGCAGAGGTTGCAAATAATGCCGTGTTACCCTTCGACCCCTGAAAAACCATTACGATATTTCAGGGCTGAATGTTTAAGAGTATTAAAGGCGTGACGGTCCACAAGGAGCCATAAATTTCGAACAGTCAAAAGGACAAGACGCAATGTTTTCCCAATTTCAGGTGCAGTCGATTATGAGAGGAGAGTCGAGATTGTAAATATTTGACAGAAGGTCCCCCGGTGCTTTAGAAAGATATTTTGAGAAATTGTATGCTCTAACAAGGTGCGAACAACCAGACGAAATTACGAATTATCTTGTAATGATGGCGAGTTAAAGATTCTAACTGAATTTTAATTAATCTCACAAACATACAATATTATTTAAATTTTCACAAATGAAGGAACAAAGTTTTATTTTTATATAAATTCATCTACAATTCTATTCTTTGACAATCTTTTCTTCACTCTACTCCACAACACAAACTTCAACTATTGAAAATCTAAAAAGTCAAAAAGTTTTACCCAATCTTTAAACAATCTTGGAAATCGATCGATAATTAAAAACTCCGAGTCAATTAAAAAATGAGTTATTACTTTAATGAAATGGCTCGTGATAGTGTTTGAATAGGTTATAGAAAATTTTTTGTGAATGCTTTCTTATATTCGAACTGTTTAATATATTCATTATAAAAAATAAGCATTCAAATACTATTTTACATATACCGTCTCTACGTGTTGCTTGCTTTTATACATATTTTTTACTATGTGGTTCCCGACGAAGGTCGAATGCCGTCCACCATTCAACAACCAATCTCTTTATCCTCCTCTATTTTCCGGATTCCATCTCTCTATCCTGTATCTCTCTCCACTTGATTTACAATTCAGGGAGCATGCTTGGAACAACAATCGAATGCGGAAAAATTCTTGACAAGGACGCGAATGTCAAGGATACCTAGTGCATACACATGCTATCACACTTGACTTAAGAACGTTACAATGGGCCATCACTGCCGTTAAAGAGTCAAAAATAAGTTTTTCAATCGGCCCTCGTTCATACCTCTTACCAATGAAACCATTAATAAACCTTAATAAACGAGTGAACGTTTCACATTTTTACGATCGCCATTTAAACCGGATGACCGCAATTATTTGTTATCTTTCCTTTGTTACTCGACTACACAACTACATTCAAATAAGCCAATCGTAAACAGAATTTCCTACAGTGGTCAGACTAAAAACCACGAAAATAAAGGAGAAACGACATATTTGATCTGATACCTGCATTACTAGAAAATTGCCTGATTATCTTTGATATCCTAATTCATTCTAATTACTCTGTTGTTTATATCGAGATTGTTACATTTGTCAGATTCTTGACTGATACATAATTAACAGTAATATAAACAGTACAGTCTGTTTAAGAGGCAGAAGATAGTTTCTTAACAAATTCGATGAGATATTATAGAAAATTTAATTAAATATATAATTTAATTTAATTTAAATATTGTGAGTAACATAATAAAAATGCAGTGAAAAATATGGTGAATATATCTACTAATAAAGCATTAGCTTAAAGTTGTAGCTGGTTTGTATAATACATCATTCAAAGCAATTAGAAAATTATTCTCCACATTCACTTTTGATTTTTATTCCGTTTAGAACCAAATTTTTTCTTACATGGTTCTAAACAATTATTAATAGCAGTTCTACCAATTATTAATAGCAGAAACATGTATGTATAATTCTACAAAGAAAACATAATATCCTAAATTTAGAGGTTTAGGTCAATCCTGTCCAGAAAGAATGGATTTATTGTTCACTTATTATAAATTTTTCACGTGTATACACTACCGAGCAGGAAAGGGTTATACATACCTATTATGCTCGTACATTTTGTTTCGATAATAAAAGTCAATCTCCATTACGGTATCTATCATCTAAATAATACGTCAATCTATTAATCTATATAAATGGCATCTATATAAACCTGGCACCTATATAAATCTTCACTTCTATTTGACTGATTAGTGTAATAGAACCTTTCATAGCAGCGATTCTCTAATTATTTTGAATAATATATCTAATATTCAACAATAAGGATTATCTGTTTTTATTTATCAACACCAAATTCAAAGCGAAATGATGAACTTTAATAATTACGTAATATCCATGTCGCCCTACATTTCAAAGATTAAATTGCTAATGCCGCATCAAGGTTAACAAAACAAAAACCAATAGATGCACTGAATGTTAATGATAAACAAGCGAACGAAGAGCAAGTGCACTTAATAACTACTTACCTGATTTTCGCGGAGAATTTCTTTTTTTCCATCGTCGCGATCGTGATTTTCCATCGTGAATCCTCGCTTCTACGGTCGTGCCCTTGACGTGTCTTGATACGACGTACATAAGCTTACGTTGACGTGCACTGTGTGTACACAAATGCACACAGATCACGAGGACATGACGTCTTGTTGAAGCATGAATGCACAGAACGTTTATGTGTACGTGCATCAACAAAAATTGCTCATAGTGCAATGTAGAAACCAAATTCCAACTACTTCGATGAATCATCTGCAATTAAACATAATTAAGTATGTTACAAAAAATCATAAAATCATAAGTGTAACTTTTAGTAAAATATACAAATTAATGAGAAATTGATGACTAAAGAAAATGTCATGCTTATACGATCATTCAATAATATTCAATATTATTTAATAACAAATAATAATTATTTGTTTAAAAATTGGTAGAAACTGCATTAAAACTGAACACGTGATTCGTATTCAGAGATGTTACTGTTTGAACTAATAATAATAGCCTTTTCATAAGTTTAGAAGAACTGTTTTTATCTCATCTGTGTCTTAAAAATTCATGTAAAAATAAAATTTTTCCAGTATATTTTTCAATTATAAATTTTGTTCAAAAATTATGTTGTTACTTATTTTACTCTTGTGAATGCCACTATTCCATTATATATTTAATAGTCTATTAAGATCAATGTTATCATATTATAATAATAAAACTTTTACTTGTGATTAAAGTGTCCATTTTAGTAATTAAGGTGGAAGTCGTAGAAAAAGGTAGAAGAGAGATATTGAAAGATGTAGAGATAAAATTTTGTCCTTAACATGCCCTAATGAATAGATACATGCATTAAAAAATGAGATAATCAAGAGCGAAAAAGTAATTTTTACTTTTACGATGTAATTTGAGAGATTACATGCGCTTGCAATTTTGAAAATTACTTTGGTTTTATCGTCTTTCACATTCATAGACTCCTGCGAAGTTATCACGAGATATATTAATATACATAATTGATATTATATCATTTTAATTATATATATAATTGGTAATATATGTAATATAATTCAATTTTCTATCTTTTTATGAAAATAAGTTAATATAATTCAATTACATTTTACAGAACAAATTTAAATTTCATAATAAGAAAAATCAAATCTTCTTATAGCGCCTAATTTTATAAGACATTTTTAAAATAATGTCAAAGTATAATGTCATAATTATAATCAAAGCATAATATCATAATTAAAAGCACATAATCATAAATGTCATTCGCTGTTCTACATATTCCAATCCAACCAAACCGTAGAATTAATTTGTAAATCGCAAATAAATTGCGCTAATGACAAATTGATACAATATTATTTGGTGATATGGCGAATTTACTTTGCAACGACATAAGAGGTGTGCGTGGAATTCGTATATGTACAGAAAGACGCATTAAACAGATCATATCAAAAGCATTGTACACGTGCGAATCCTCCACGTGTATGCAAGTATAGATACACAGAACCAGCCTCGGGATTTCGGGTCGATAGCCGTGACGTCAGTAGATCATACAAGAGAGGGTAAAGGAGAGAAAAACAGCGTACGCTGATAGAGAGATAAGAGAGAGGAGAAAAATAGAAAAGTTGTTTATAGAAAACCAGAGAGAGAACGAGAACGGAACAGGGTAGTTAAAAAGGAGAGAGAGCAAGGGAGAAAGAGAGGAAAGATAGTACGCTGACAAAGAAGAGAGAAGAGAGACCATAGTTAAAAGGAGAGGAAGAACAGAGAGAGAGAGAGAGAAACAGTCGAGGAGGCGGATGGAGTTCAAGGTTACCGCGCTTGAATGCACGTCCCACGCGGAAAATAGGAAAAGAGGGCGAATGTATTTTCCAACTCCGAGGAGAGACGTGAACATCGGCCGGATGGTGGGCAAACCAAGCGATTTCCGGGAAGGAAATTCGTGGACAAACTTTGCCTCCCGCAAGACTAACTACGACTGATCAACCGCTCTGGTCACTTTAATCGAAAACCACTCACGAAACTCCCATTCATTCGTGTAATCGTGATTCGACTGAAAATGAAACGTGTAGGTTTTGTTAGATAAAAATCTCCTTGTATTCTTTCTAGTAAAAATCAGAAAAAAGATAATCGAACCGTTGGAAGGATCATGAATGAAATAAAATTTCATTGATTTTAGCGGTAAGATAGTCAATAATAGTAACATCATTGTAAGAGTATATTATTATAATAGGGTCATGAGAATATTATTCGTATATATGAGAAATAACGGATATTTTGCAATTTAAATTCGTTGTAGAAGAGAGACATATAAGACCATTAATCATTATTGAGTGTTGAATATTTCAACAATGTCACACGACATGAACATCTATAACTGGTTAAATTCGAAGAAGTGATAAACAAGAATATTTTCTCGCTATTTGGTTCGCTTCTTTTCTAAGAGTCGCGTGCTCAGTGGCCGTTCCATAATAAGATGTCTTGATGACATTATTACAAGACGATAATCTTCGTGACAAAGCGTAATGACGACACGCGTAACTTGCAGCATATTGCATCCTTCTGAATAAACACACGCATAGGTATAAACATATACCTTTGGATATTATACGTGGATGTGCAAGACATTAAAATTTTGTATCTTTATAAAGAAGATTGAAATTGATAGAACGATTTAAATACAAAATGATTCTCTTTGTTTATACATGAACTTTAACTCTGATTACTTAATGAATTCACATTTAATACTTCTCGTCATATCGCAAATGATTTTGTTGTTTAGCAAGATTGAAATTGTATTTATAATTTACAGACTCGATGTTCAAAGTAATCGACATGAAACGATCTGCAATTGCTATGTATTATTGTTCTTTTGCGAATATAATGCAGTTGCACGAATCGCAAAAATTAACGCTTAAAAAGTTCAGTAATTTCATCGATAATTTCGTCCAAGAATTTCGGATTACATGTAAAAAATTTCGGATTGCATAAACCGAGGTCCAAGAATGTCGGATTACATGTGAAAAACAACGGCATAAAAAACAATAAAAAATTTCAAATAGAAAAAATAGTGAAAAAAACCAGAAGATATCTTTCAATAAGATATCTGAAAACAAAAAGGAGCAAAATTACAGGAAATACAATTTCATCAAATTGGAAAAACAGTCCAATTTTTCCTTCGTGATGAAAAATTTTCATGTGATTAGCATTGACGGCGGAATCTTTATGCAAAATGCGCGAAAACTTTCAAACATTGCGGTGCTTCAAGGAAGCCGCAGGTTCGCTCGGGAGTGTAATTCTGAAAGGGGAATTGGACCAGATCCTTGTTCCATTGGCCTAGCAAACTCCAACTGGATCTCAACTTTGTTGTCCCGACTCTCCACTGTACTTAGACCGTAATCGTATTTGGGTTAGCATGCCCGGACGTGACCCGGACATAGCTACCTTGAACTTGCCGCCCCCGGACAGCCCAACATCAACTCTCAAACTCTTTTCTATCGCGACAGAAGAATAGGTGACATCTCTCTCAGGTAAAGAAGAAAAAAGAGAAGAACAGGAAATCTAAGGACATGTAAGAGAATTTACTTTTAAGTCATTCCACTAAGCTTTCTTCTATCTTGCTTTTTATAACCCGTAAAACTGAATCTCGAAAAAGAAATTTTCTAATATGATTAAGAAGTATGTCGTAACCTGTAATATATCATATAGTGAGTAAAAGTTTTCAACTTTCAATGCAGGGAAAATATTGATAGATTTATTATTTATCATTTAATGAAAACACGTTTGAACTTACTCGCAGAAATTACCTCACTAATTATTGAACTTACTTATTTTTGGTATACATAAGCAACTTCTATTTTTACTATTAGTTTACTATTTTTTTTCTATTATATACGTTTACTTATACTTTTTACAATTAGATAATATATAAGAAAAATAATTTTCTATTGAGTCGAAAATTATCTAATAATAAGCAATCTTTCGACCTTAAATAATAGTGATCCGGCCTCGACTCAGTTTCCAACAAACACAACTTCTCAAATCTCATAATCAATGCTAATAAATAATAATCAAATTAAAATGTAATGATTTAGTGTAAAAAAAGTCTTAAGCAATTACAGCTACAGTAGTCTGATATCAGTGTTATATTACACTATTAAGTTAGACTAAATATTTACCAAACTACTTTTTAGTTTCAATCAAATTTAAACAGTTTACATTATTCATAACTTCAAACAATTTATTTATTAATTATAATTAAACTTTCTTTTTACCTTTAATATATAAAATTCAGCTTGTGAATGTTTTAATTCAAAGTGAAATCATTAAAATAATGTTCATCTCTATGTTGCATATTAGATAGCTCTGCTTGAAGATTAATTTTTTCCGAGCCTTAGGGCGAGTAAGACAGTCATGGGCGACCTCGAGCAAGTGTTAGCTCCAACTACGTATAACGGGTTGCCCGTGACCGGGGAGGACCTTGGCCATGGATGTACGCCAGGTGTCGTGACACAGGCGTTGCGAGGCGCATGTTTATTTCTTTTATGACTCCTTTTTCTTAAAGTCTCAAAAATATGAATTAGTATACACTTTTTATAACAAAATTTATTCATTTTTTTAATTTCACTTTTATTGAAAAAAAAATTCTCCAGATAATAATATGTATGTGTATATATATAGAGACATAAGGTTATATTAGAAAAGAGATTGTAGTATTTATAGAAGACTTATCACAAATATTTAGATCTTCTTTCCTATGATCTTTACTGAGATAAAGATTGATATATATAATGTTTCTTTTATATACTATATAATATATAATGTTTCTCTTTCTTTACAAAGTATCATAAAAACTACTAGTAGATATATTAGAAAAAAAGAGATATTAAAAAATACATTCAAACATCAGTTTATGTTTGCATTCATTCCTTTTTACACCTTAAAAGGTTACAAAGTTTTTATATTAATCAATAATCAATAACTCTCAGTGATTGTAATTGCAGTTCTAAATTCATGACACAATGTAGAATGTAGAAAATGCTTTAACGGGATAGGCGTTAATAGTACAGCTTACCCTGAAACAATCGTCGATGACCTTGCATCAGTCTCAACCAGCAACTTATGACTAGTGATGGAATCGATATTCTCGTGATTTCATATTTTGATTCTGTAAAATTAATTAAAACAAATGTAACATAAGTCTTAAAATAATCTTTCTTAATAATTAACATTATTACTTCTTTTATATATTTGTTTTATTGCGAATTCGATTTCTATTAGAAGTATATCCTATTACACTATGTGCGATATATCGATCGACTAATGCGAATATTTCAGTTACTAACTTCATTCATAACCTATGTAACAATCAAACGACTTCATTCATAAAAAATATCAGCATCATTAAAAATACATATACAATGCAAATGCATAATGTTTAATCGTCAAAATACTCAAGCCAACATTCTAAAAAAATATTTAATGATATATGTCAAAAAACTGCATTTCAGGTCGTGCCCATCGCTACTTATAACGGTTTGCCCGTGACCAGTGAAGACCTTGGCAATGACTTGCGCGACACGTTGCGACGCACGACAAGCCGGCTGGCAGCGCGCATGCGTTGATTGCGCGCGCATTTCGCTCGATGCATTCGGAGGTCGCATCCCGTGCACACCGACGACAGCAACCTTGACCTTATACCTCGGCCCGCTGGCCAACGAGGTCCATCCACTCTTGATCCGTTGAAGGTCACCAGCGCCGTGGCTAGGAAGCCGGGACGAGAAAAGGAAGACAGACTGATGGAGAGTAAGAGAGGGCCGAACAAAATCCAGTCGCTCGATCTCCCTCGAGGACGCGTTAACGATTCTCAATTACCGCGCGTCAGCCCTTGTCTCGCTGCATCTACCCTCATCATCATAGCTTCTCTATCTTTTTCTGTTATATCTCGATCTCGCTTCAAACGTCTGTCTGGTTCATTTTGGTCCGTATCCTTGCAATACTTACTTTTACTATCAATCATCGCATCTTCTTTTCAGTTCGACGTTATTCATTCAATTACTGGTTTTTGATTTAATGGTTCAAGGTTACACGTAACAATATAGATTCCAACAAACAAAGGGAAGATTCTAACATACAGCTACCTTTTCAAAAGGACGAATACGTGGGTGATATTGTAATAAAGGAAGTTTTGTCTGAACTGCTGCCAATTGAAACTACGATTGAATGTATTTTAATTAACTGCCCAAATAAATAACAATAGTGGAATAAATTGAATAGCATTTCTATCTAGAATTTCTATCTACATTTAACGAATTAACTAGTGACGCTGTATAGTTGATAAAAGAAAAAATGAACTATTCAATGTATTCGTAAAAAGATTACAAAGTCTTAAGACTTCTACATATGTATCTGGCGTCACATACAACAGAAATAAAATGCTTGTCTCGCAAACGATTCTCGTACAGATTAGGGACGGTGGAAAGTCGAGGTCGCCCTTGACGTAAGCGCCAACCGCGTAAAGATATAGACACATCGACAACCTTTCATAAAAGAGCCTAAGCCAGAAAACTTGACCGACTGACATGTTATTGAAAAAAGATTACTGTAAACAAGTACAATAATTATCAATACTCTAAATTTTAAAAAAATGAATATCGTTATCACACAATTACCATAATAAATAATCGTCAAAAAATACATTTCATCAAATATGCTTGTCATACGTTATAGCCTGTTTCTCAATTACGAGTATTTTTGGCGCAATTTCTCAGTCATAACTCGAGTTGCAAACCATCGGATTAGTTCAAGGTTTCAGAATTTACGAAGTTCAACTTACAGATCCGATGTCTGAATAAAAGAAATCAATGACCTAATTGTATTTAGAATATTGTTTCATAACGTAACAAATAATTTTCGTTTATATAATAATTATGTTTATATACTATATACTTGTTTATATGCTTGTATTTCTTATAACTAACCTCTATGTTAAACCGCAATTAATATGTATGATATTCTACGATATTATACGAAAAAAGTACGGAATATATGTACATATTCATTTCAGGATAGATTTCAGAATAAAAATATACTTACTGATGACTTAGAAAAAAAAAACAATTGGAAACAATTCTTCAATTGAAAATCATCAATTGGTTGACAACACACCGTTAAGATTTACAAGCATCGTTACAATGCCTACAAGTGTTTGGCGCCGAATACAAACTTGGCGCTAGGCAAATTGGAGCAAGTGGATATTATCACGTCGGAAATCTATCGGCACATCCTTTAAAATTGATTTAATCACAACTTTTCGAGAAAATAACAAAAATAAGTAAACATTAACAAACATAAGAAAGATTGTTATCATTTGAAATTTACATTAAAAACAGCTCCGCTTTAATATCAATGAGGCGTTTTAAAGAAATCCCAATAACATCGCAATAAAATCGTATGTTGAAAAATCCTTTTAAAAAAATCTAGAAATATGTAATCAAAATCTACTGACTTTCAATGGACTCGCTGCTATGTACCAAAGATATTGCAT
The DNA here is from genome assembly GCA_032399605.1 of Melipona beecheii. Lineage (NCBI taxonomy): Eukaryota > Metazoa > Arthropoda > Insecta > Hymenoptera > Apidae > Melipona > Melipona beecheii. The sequence continues at coordinate 786,765 of JAUCMO010000291.1, forward strand.
TTCATCGTATTATGAAATCTACGTGTCACTAGCTTGGCCTTGATATCGACCGCTACAAAGGATCACCTTTGCATAATTACATCATTGTTGATAATTCTTGTCACTTAAAAAGAATTTCTTAATAAGAATTTAATAATAAGAAATTTTCGAATGACAAGTAAATCAATCAGAAAAAGACATGATAAAAGATTCGTGGCAGGAAATATACATGTGTATACATATATATTTCTAGAAACCACATCAATGATAAAGCTGGAAGGCGATGATGCGATTTTTGGCGATAAGCCAAAAAAACTTTCATCGACGCCACTTTCATTGCAACAGCGTCAAACGATCTTTCTAAATGCCATCGGCCTTGCCCTTGACATTGACTGCGGCGATCCGACACTACGCAGCCACAATTCCATCAGAATGTTCGATGCATGAAATACACCCAGGAAGAATGCACCCAGGAAGAATACCGTTAACAGTAGAAGCACAGAGGAGGAGAGGAAGTGTAATTTTAATCATGGTGAGAGATTTTACTTATTGGATAGGTAGATAATGGAATTCATTTAACTTTATATCACTTTATGAATCATATTAGATTCTTTCATTTCGGTATGAACGTTTTATATTCTCTTTTTTATTTTAAATAAGGTAATTAAATATATGTGTTAATAAACATAAACTTTTTTCTCAATTTACAAATCTTAATTATTTATTTAATTTTATAGAAATGTAAGTAAATATAATTACACAATATACAAAACTGATTTAATGATAAAAATGTGTGTAAATTACACACACAATATGTATTTATGTACAAAATGCGCCATTCACAATTTGCATTTGTATACAAATTAATATTTTCCCACATTTTTATCGCATTGCATGAAAAATTTTACGAGATTTAAAAATCACCATCATTTTATGTATAAATAAAATAATTTATTAATACTAAATTAATTTCATTTAATTTATATAAAATAAATTATTTTGTTTTCTTTTCGGTTTTAGATTTCCTTCGTGATGGTTTACCACCATGATTTTTCTTTCCACGTTCTTTAGTTTTTTCCTTCGCTTTCGCCGCACGTAAATCTTTCTTCATTCTTGGATCAACTAGTTTATAACGTCCTTTAACACCAGGTGGTCTTACTGCTTTCTTCTGTGCCATGTGTTTTTTCATAACTACATAAGTAACATTCTTTTTCGATTCTTTATGGGCTTTTTTAGTCAACCTACAGAAAGAATTATAATTATATATCATACAGAAATATAATTGTTGTAATTAAGAACTTGTACTTACGCTTGTACTTGTTTCGCTTTTTCTCTATCAGTAATATCAGCATTATCCATTATTGCTTCTATCTTTTTCTTTGCTTTTTCTAATTTACGTATTGCTCTTCGCTTTTTCCTTGATTTTGCCTCTATTACCTTCTTGATTGGTCTAACATTTAAATCCTCAATACGTTTTTTGTATTGATCAACAAACTCTTTAGGTACTGGCATTACATTTTTCATGTGTTTTTCTTCATCTTGTACAAACCAATCTGGTAATTTTTCATCGTTAAACGCATATCTATTCCAAGCTGAATCTATTAAATCTCTTCGCGTTTTTTTACTTTGAACTAACAATGATCCTAATGCTAAATCTTCTTCTGATAAACGTTTCCTTTTCTTTGATTTTATATCTGTATATTATAAATATAGTTATTATGCACATTATTGCTGTGTTTATTACATTAATTAATCATTTTATATTTAAACAATATACTTACTTATTGCTTGAGAATTATCTTTGTCGTCAATTTTATCTTTTTTAGATTTTGTTAAAAGCACTTTCTCCACATCATAATCGGAATCTGTGTCATCACTATTATAATCGTCATTGTTCTTGACATCTTTTTGTTTCTTTTTTCCTATATTCTTAGATTTTTCTACTTCATTTTCTTTATTACTATCTATGGAATCGTTTTGTCCTATTATACAACCGCCCTTCTTTTTATATTCTTCAACCATTTTATCTAATTCAAAATCTTCATCCTTTTCATCTTCTAAATTTTTAAAAATATCCTTCTCAAACCATAGTTCTGCTTTGTGAATTTTTTTAGTTTTCTTATCCCTATAATCTAAATCAGTTAATAAAGGATTTTCTGAATCTTCATCAATAATTTTTCTCCTTTTATTGATATTCTTTGTATCTTCATCATCAGATTCATTTAAACCTAAAATTTCATTATGTGAAAATATTGTGAATTTTTATAAATATAAAAAGAAATTATATAATTACCTAAACCCGACTTATTACTATCTATATCATCATCTGAAGTATCACTCGAATCTTCTGGTTCACTGTCTTCTGTTTTATAATATAATCCTGAGCTATCTAAATGTCCTCCATCCTTTTTATATGTAATCTTTTTTGGTTTTCTTCGTTCTGCATCTGAATCGACATCACTTTCTGCTACTATATCAGGTTTTTGATCTATTACATTTTCTAACTGTTGATGTGTTTTAATTTCTTTCAAACTAAACATATTATCATCTTCTTCCAATATAGGACCTTCGTTTCCTTTATGGATCATTTTCAAATTAAGTCGTTCATTTAATTTTTGCCTTTCTTTGTTAGCTTTTTTTCTCTTTCGTTTAAGATCTCTAGCCTCTTCTTCTTTAAGTTCTACAATTTGTTTTTTAATTTGTTCATCTTCTAAATCTTCCAGTTCTTCTTGAGTCATAGATGGTACTTCTGTTTCGTTATCAGGCAAATTCTCTCCATTTTCGTCCGATTCTTTTTCTTTTAAAGATTCTTTTACTACTTTCCACCAATTAATTAAATTTCGCAAATCTTTTTTACCTAATACTTTAATATCCTTGCAACATTCTTTAATTTCCTTGGTCGTTTTCTCATGATTTATTATTGTTTCATCGTCAAAAACAATTTCAGAAGCATTCTGCAATGCTTCCACAGCATTTTCATGCGCTATAAAATCTTTAACAGATAATTTATGATACAAAGTATAATCATTTTCTGGATAACCTTCCACTTTATCTTTCTTTTTTCCAGGGTTATATACATTCAATTTATTTGTAGGTTCAATTTCTAATTCTGAGAAAACATATTTTGGATCTAAAAATTTAGGATCTAGTTTATCTGGTGCAATGTAATACTGACAAACAACAAAAATCTCAGCAGATTCTATACGTGATGCTTGTGGCTTAGTTGCATGTACCTTAATAAATAAAATAGATAAATATAATATTAATCTAACAAACATTATATTTATACGATAAAAGCAATTGTATACCTTTCTGAATAATTGCTTTAATACCCAAACCAATGCGTTATAATCTTTTGAACGAAAAACTTTGGTAATAAACCAACCACCGGGTCGTAAAAAATGAGTTGCCATTTTAAGAGCAGCTAAAGTTAAGACAATTTGTTGATAGGCATCATGAAGCCAGTTTTTTCCAACATTTGGTGCTCCATCATGTAGTACAACATCAGCCTTCCAAGTTTTCAATTCACGTGATATTGATACACGGCATTTGTCTGTTGTAATATCCTCTACCAAACTTATACATCCTGGAATGGACTTTATGGGAAACAAGTCTACACCTATTACTACAGAAGAAACTGGCATATTCTGTCGGGAGACTTGCATCCACCCTCCAGGAGCTGCACACAAATCTATGCATACTCGAGATTTTTGTAAAAACTCAAATTTTCGATTCAGTTGGATCAATTTAAAGGCAGCACGTGATCTATAACCTATAAAACATAACCTATTATAAGACACTATAGATAATACATAACGAAGTAAAATTTTAAAAATAAATGAAATTTAATTCAATATTTCACATTAAATTATTTATTTCATTAAAGAAAGCAAACTAATTTTCTTCTTCACTTATAAAGCGATATTATTCCTAAATACTTACCAGTTTCTTTTGCTAATTGGTAAAATTTATCTTTTCTCTGCTTTCCAATTTTTCCTTTTCTTCCCATTTTAAATTACAAAGAACTACAATTATGTGTACTCTTTATAAGAAAATTATTATTGTTTACAAGCCAATGCAGATGTACAGCACACGTGCTCGTGTTATATACCGCCATATGTAAAAAATTCTGGAGTAGGGATGGAGAAAAAAAGAGACGTATCTTTAGAAAATATTTATATTTTCAAGAAAAACATTAACTTATTTTTAAATGTGAAATAGAATGTCTGTGTATTAATACAAAAAGTATTGATTTATACAATATTAATATAATATATAGTATTATTTAATCATTTCATCTAATTAAATACACATTATTGAATCTTTACATTGATAGTAATTTCTTTTTATGTATTTTTCCTTACAATTATATAGCCTTCGTTTTGTATATATTCCAATCGAAGTTATATAGAATAGTTTTACAAAAAAGTGCAAATCAATATAACTATAGGACGAAACTAATTACTTCCATAACTTCTTGATAGACATATTCTTTTCTGAATCTTTCTGCATAACTTTTGCTACAGCCATTTCAAAATCTTCTTGAGTAACATGAACACGACGTTCTCTGAGAGCATACATACCGGCTTCCGTGCATACACCCTAAAATGTATAAATAAATAAACAATTTAGACAAAAACAAATAAACAAAGAAAGGAAAGCATATTTTATTTTGAAAGGTTGTATTAAATACCTTCACTTCTGCACCTGATGCACCAGGCATAAGTTCGGCAATTTTCCTTAAATTTATACCGCGTGTTAAATTCATTTTTCTTGAATGAATTTTTAAAATATCAAGTCGCGCTTCTTCGTTTGGAGGTGGAAATTCAATTTTACGGTCTATACGTCCCGGTCTTAACAACGCTGGATCCAATATATCAATTCTATTTGTAGCCATAATGACTTTAATATTTTTTGTTGCTTCAAAACCATCCAATTGATTGAGTAATTCAAGCATAGTTCTTTGAACCTGAATATGATACAAAATATTTTAGCGTAAGCTAAAATTTAGAGATGAATGTATATAAGGTAATATAATAATATATATTACTTCACTATCTCCTCCAGAACCAGATTCAATACGAGAACTTCCAATTGAATCAATTTCATCCATGAATATTATAGATGGTGCATGTTCCCTTGCCATTACAAACAATTCACGAACCATTCGTGAACCTTCACCAATGAACTTCTGCACCAATTCAGAACCAGATACACGAATAAAAGTACATTCGGTATGATGTGCAACTGCTCTTGCTAATAATGTTTTGCCTGTGCCTAAAAATTTAAAATTTTTTAATAACAATAAATTTAATTAAAGAGGGAAAGAAACATTAACTTCTTTAGTCTTTACCTGGTGGACCATATAAGAGCACGCCTTTAGGTTGAGCAATTCCAAGAGCATCAAATAATTCAGGATGTTTAACAGGTAATTCAATAACTTCTTTAATTTCTTTAATTTGTTTATCTAAACCTCCCACCATTTCATACGTAGAATCTGGTACCTTCTCCACCATCATAAGAGAAACAAGCGGGTCAACTTTATTTGGTAAAATTTTATGTAACGTGTAACTTTCATTACGTAGTGCAACTCTTGAATTTGGAGTCACATCATTAATATCGATATTCTTATCTATATCTACTACAAATTTTCCTTCAGGATGTACTTTAACTAAAACTTTCTTTTTGTCCATTGGTTTAACAACTTCTCCAACATAGGATCCTTGTTCTTGTAAAAGTTGCAGCTCTTCACGCAGCATACGTACTGCAAAAAAATGACATTTTTATTGCATACTGTAAATACGTGATAAAAATATGATTGAAGGATAATGTAATACCTTTTGCATTAAGTTCATTACGTTGTGCTTGTAATCTCCTTAAATTTTGACTTTTTTCAGCTACGATTAATTGAAGTTCTTCGATTTTAGTAATATAATACGGTTTAAAACCTTCTCCCTTCATAATTTTCTCATCTATTTCCATCTAAAATACAAGAATGAAACTGAGCTGTACTAATTGTGAAACAACGCGTGTTGCTTAGGTTTGATCAGTTACCTTATTTGTGAGCGTCATTGTTGCACTCACTATTTATAACCAACTACTGATTATAATCGTTCTTATACGTTCATTTACTTATAAAAACAAGTAAGAAAGTTCAAAACTTGTTACTTCTGTGTGATATTATTATAAGAATTGCTTGTCATTGAAACCTACAGTGTAGCGAATACTCGATCTTAATTTGTAAATCGATTACTTGCTGCAACCTTATCGAGAGTCACTTTATATCGATTAATACATTCTCTATACATTGTTTATAAAATATTTTTAATAAAATATTAGATAAAATAATTGTCCAAATAAATCATTAAATTGAATAAATAAGTTATATTCTTTATATATCATTTATTAATACAAATTATTAAGCATTTCATAAAATACATCGATTACATTCGCCCATTATAAATTACCCTTTACGATTATTTATAATTTTATAAATTGTCCATTATTTTTTGATTTTTATATAAATATTTATCCTTTATTTTACCCGATTTCGAGTAATTTAAAATAATTAATGTGTTATATTTTATTATAACATTAATTTATTTTTTAAACTTTTAATTAGATAATTTTTTAGATTAGTATTTGTAAAGTAGTTGAAAAATAATCAGATGCTGCTTTAAATTTATTATTCGATGCTTTATTTAATAATCTATCTTTTTAAAATTACATTCATGTCATTTTTCTACATGAGGTTGGTAAGATTGAACGATAACGGTATAGTTGATACATGCTTAAAAATTTACAGAATAAAGTAGGCGATGATGCGGAAAATTGTACATATTATTATGCTCTAATTTGCTTAATTTATAGTTTTATAACGAATTTAGAATAAGTGATGGGAAGTGTCTTTTATAACAGGAACGAAATATACAACATATAAAATATAACATAAAAATTTAATACGCCACGTGACTGTGCAGGTTAAGGTGAAAACACTAGCCGGTCGGCGGGAGATGAACTTCGCCCTCAGTTTTTATATATTCTTTACATAAAACATGGAATTTGACTTGTTATTCAATTTTATGTCACTATTTACCATCACTTTACTAATATTTGTCACAATTATCACCGTCTTCCAAAAGCTTAAGTAAGTTTTTTTTTTCCCTCTACTTCGACAGTTATAATTATATAATATTTTGTTCATATATTAGATTAAGATGGCCTGTTAAAGTAAACTGCTGGTTTTGTAATAAAAATACAAAGATTTGGCGGCAGCAATTAAATTGGTGGATGTGTCCGTATTGTGAACAGTATAATGGTTTCTCTAAGGTAAATCACTTTTTTCAATCAATATTCAGTAGAGTATATTATTTAAACATATTTATGATATTGAAAAATCATACTTATACAACACATCCAAAAATTTTCAATGAATCAATGAAATTTTGTGTATAATGTCTTTTCGTTGTTTTACCAGGTTGAATTAATTGATTCATTAAATATTTTTAAAATTTGGAATATCTTAACATAGGATTGAAACAGGTTACCTATGCGATATCTTATAAAATTCCACATATATTTTGGAGTATTATTTCTATATTTTCTTCCATGTCAAATTTTAGAATGGTGATTACGCATATAGTATACCAGAACAATACAAGACACCTTCACATGAAATGAAAAGATACTGCACAATCAATCAGGGTACAATAATCAATAAAGGTGCAAATAATGGTCTCTGCAAACAATGTAACACGAAAGAGAACTTAAAAGTATCAAAATTATCTAATTATATACCTGAAAATGAAAGAAATTATGAATACGAAATAAAAAAGTTTAAAGATAGTTTAGAACAACAATATCCACTGTGTGCAAAATGTAAAAATACAGTAAATAATGTATTACATAAACAAGCATTGTGGCTTGCACAATATAAAATGTTGTTCTTCAAACAAAAACCATTTTGTGTAGTTACTAATGTAAGTATTGTAATAAATGATATAATATTACAATAAATAATAAATTTCATCTTTTGCAGAATTCAAAATATTCTGAACTAGTATGCAGAATAATTTCCACAATATTAGGATCTATAATAGTGTACAACATGGAATTCATATTCTTACCAATTGGAGGATTACTTTTTCAATTTTGTGCCTGTTGGATACTTTCTACAAAAAAACAAAATTCTGATATATTACTTATGTTTTTATGGATTTGTACGATTATACTTTTACCCTTTAAAAACACAAAATTAATCAAAACAGATATGCAGAATTCATGGTTTACTTTGAAATATATAACTCAACATCATATGGTAAGCTAATAAATTAAAACAAGATATGTTACATTGAATCTAGTTAAACATCAATTATTTTTGTTTTAGATAATATTATTTATTTCAATCATAGGCTTTATAAATGTTATGCCTAAATCTCATAAAAGTGTGGTAAATAAAAATATATCATTCAAGAAAATTGAATCTTCTCCAAAAAATATAGTATTATTTGATGCATGTACAACATCAAATAATAAGCAGAGTTTTAATGTTAAAACTACTAATAATATAAACAAAACTGTTGTTAATCGATCGACACCAAATACAATGAACGATTATACGCCGCTTTGTACAGAAAATTCAGTAAATTGTAAATCTACAATTTCCCAAAGTTTATTGTAAGTAATTTTAACATTTTAATTTTTCAATGATTTTGTATATAATATAACGAAAAATAACTCCTGTTATAGCACAAATCCGGAATCACAGTACTCACCAATGTCTATTAACAATAACAATACAGTATTCAATTCTACACTTGTGTGTAAAAAAAATATGGTGGATAGTAGTTATTCATTGAATGATAGTCTGAATACATTAAGTATATTATCATTGGGTGAGGATAAACCAAAATATTCAGCTAAAATGCCCAAAATTTTTGAAACGAAAGTATATAGCACAAAAAGTTCCGAACTTTTTAAAAAGGCTGGTAAAAAACATATTTTATCGCCACCGAAATTGAAATCAGTTATGCAAACATCCTGGATCGCTGGTGGTTATTGGCAAGAAAGTATAGATATACCCTCATTGTCAAGGTCATCCAGTCAAAGTTCTGGCTTTGGTTCTGTGGGTTCTAATTTTGGCCCATCTAGAGAACCGTCTGTACATGAATTTGATCAGTGTTCAGTCATGTCAGATGTAACACAATCTTGTTATACACTGAAGCAAAATAATAGTCCTGTTGGATCTTTTTCTCAACAAAATCTTCAATATCCAATGTCAGAATCAAGAAATCAATCATTTAATAACCAAACAATGAAACTTACATCAGCTAATTTTTGTACGCCACAAGCATCATTATCTCAAAATAACAAAAGAAATAATTCAATTTTTATGGATCAGTGTTCATCAAGACAAAACATGAATATGAATGATAGTTCTTCTGAAATGCAAATGTTTCCTAGTCATGCCACTATTGTAACAAATCCTGTTTGGTTACCGGCCCTTTTATGTGGTTCACTTGTGTTAAATATAATAGTGTTATGTACGACTTTATTACGTTAGACTGGATATACGTTTTCTTCCAATCTTATTGAATTTATATTTACCATATACATTTGTACGTATTTTAGTTACTAGAATAAGTTATTAAATTTTTGCAAACAGTTGATTACTATTTTCCAAATAGTATTTTTAAAATTTCTATTTTAACAAATAGTAATCAGTGATATCTCAATCTGTTGATAAACGAGCTATGTACTGCCAGTATAAACTTTTCTATTATTATAACATTTTATCATTATTTTTAATTTTTTATTCCATACAATCATTGTAAATAAATATTATTTTTTTTATACGCAACTTGCAAAACATCAAGTTTGAACAATAATATTAAGTTAAGCGCATACTGGTTTTGACAGAAAATTAATCTGACATTTTAAACTGTCAATCTTGTGATAAAAAAAATGTTCTCCATGTGTGTTCACTAGTAAGATATATATGTAATTCAACAAGTTTAAGAATTAATGAAATAATGTAAAATTGCATTTACTTTATACTGATAATATTTGATTCTTTAATTTTATTACTATATTTGTGAATATGAAAGAGAACTGTTCTGGAACAGATAAAGTTGTGTATGTATATAATAATGAAATCTAAAGTGTTCTGTGTATTTGTAAAAATATATATAATGTTTATTGTGTTACAATGTGATATTAAAATAACTTAATAAAATAAATATTGTAATATCTTTATTCGAGATATTACATTTTTGTTAAAATTTGTAATAAATTAATTAATGGACAAATATATTTTATATTATTTCTTTCCTATATTTTGTATAACATTGAATTTTTAATTTTCATTGGAACTGAACAGTGTTCAGAATCGGATAATTTGAAACGTGTGAGATCTGGTACATTAAAATTTACTTTTCGTCTGTGAAATCTTCAACGAAGTTAAATATAAATCAAAATATATATTTGACAAAAATTATAATTTAGCTTAAATAATAACTTACTGAGTATTTCGTTCAATATTTAATGGCTGTAATTTTCCAATTTCTTCCCTATAAGTAGACCACCATCGACATTTGGCTATGCCTTCCTCTGAATTCTTGTACAATTCTTCTTTTATTGCATCTTTTAAGCCAAATTGAGTTAATGTACCAAAACTTTTCGTTAAATCCTGTTCAGGAATCCATTTCCTCTGTCTCCAAATATAAAACATGAATTTAATAAAATACCAATATAATATTAAACCATTTAAATAATTTATTTGTTGTTAATATACATATGAAATAATATATACCTTGCATTATAAGATCTAATGTTAGGTTCTTTGAGATCTTTTGGTAAAATGTTATAACACAAATCATAAGTTGTAGTCATGTTACTATAATATTCCCTTTTATGATCAAAAAATTGTTCTGATGGCAAACCCTCATAACGAAATTGTATATGAATATTAAAAATCATTTAAAAATATTATGTATAATTTATTTTTTATAATTGACTTTAAATTATATCTTTCATGTATATTTATATACCTCTTGAACAAGTTTATTTTCCCATTTTGCAATTTGATTTATTTTCCAAGTTTTATTAACATAAAGCTTATAGTCTAGCTCATATAAAGTTCTCCAATCATCAGGTTGTCTTATATCACTTGCTCTGCGTTCAAACCAATTACCTACCAATGTTTTTGGTGTATATTTATTTTCACTTAACACTGGTGCACGATCAAGTTTACTCGGAGGAAATAATTTTTTTCGTACATCTGTTAATGACAATGTGCTATCTAAACATTGTTGTTTTATATTCCAGTCCATTGCATTCATGGCATTCATGATAGCCATTTTTGAAGAAATACTATAAGAAATGGATATATAATAAAATTCAATTGAACTAAGTAGTTTACTATTGCTTGAACTGAAGAATAAATTAATACATGTTCATATAAGTTTCATAAGATCAATAAAAAAAACTATAAGTATTTATAATCTTGATATTAAATAAATGCAAATATACATGTAACATAAATTATTTTATTAAATAAATAAGCTATTGAAGAATTATTATTTATTACTTAAGTAGTATTTTATTAAAAAGTTAATGCAACTACTATATTTAATATGATTATCATCAATTATGTTAGTCAAGTAATAATAACTTCTGAAATGTAATTTCAATTAAATGAAAGTGTAATTTAAATGTAACAATCTATGATACTTCGAAGCTATAGTTTCTCTAAATTCTGCATACAAATCTACCGTCTAATTCTAAGAAAACTTTTATTCCTACTTCATTTTTATCTTCAGCTTTGGATGAGGTAGACCTGAATGATCGAGGGCTTTTGAAGAATATTACAACATGTACACAAGACATGCAATGAAAAAAGAATTTATTATTCTTTTTTTTATTATTCTATTTTATAGTAAACCTACTTCGATACTTATAGGTTTCGCTATGCACCATCGAGCATCAGTTATAGATCTCTTTTTTTCAAAACGACTGTAATTTTTTTTATGACGTAGAGTTTAATTAAATAAGCGCATATAATGGAACATATAATAATTTCTCGAATGAAGCATAGTGTAATAAAGCACGTGATACAACTACATGAGTTTATCGCACTTTTTCTGTACATTTTTCGGTATGTTTCTAAAACAATGAAACGAATATCTACATCTGTCAACTTATTTATTTCCTTCACATTCGCATACTTCGTACAGTTTACAAAAAAACGGCAGCAGTTATAGATCAACCTCCTCATTAACAGTGATCTTTATTTTCTTGTGTGAATATACCATTATAAGTTTAACTACTTCTCTTCTTCTTTATTATAATTTTAAATACGTCTGGTGTATTATGAAAATAATAATAACTCTGATTTTCTTTCTGTTCTTTTTCCATGCATACATCGAAGATTTCCGATTAAAAGGACTTCTTCGGATAAGTATCTGATTTTCGAGGATTCTTTTTCTTTTGTACAATAAAATTCATCAAACTTTTTTCAAGCTCCATTGCCCGTTTTACATATCCGTATAAACGAATCGCAAATTACAATGTGAAAAAAGAACATGAACATGTGTGTCAATTGGAAAAAGATACGGACAATTTAAATTATGCTAATACATATGTATGTAACAGACTGATTCGTGTACTTGATTAACTATCATCGTTTTTCATTATCATTTTTTAATTATAACGAAAATTTGCTCAATAAGTACCTTCAAATTTCTTCCTCCATGTTGAAAAATTAATAATGCCTTTACAATACTCTATAAAAATAAATGTTATTTAGTAAGGAAAAAGTGGTCGATGCCCAAAACTCACAATCAAAGAGTTGGCTCAGCTGATATTTTACTTCACGATTCAATAGCTTAGGAAAGTAATCGAATCATGATCCAAAATTCAGCGAATACATTAATACCTTAGTTGAATAGTAGAATGAAAAATACATTATTGTATGACAATATTTTGACAATTGTTAAGGCTTTGAAACAGTGATATTAAGTGTATTTTGCAATAAATACATATACTTGTAGCCTTTTACATGTAGGACAATTTACTAAGATTGTTTTGTTAATTAGCCAAATAAATGTAATGGAGTACGATTATATTTTTATATACATTTGACAAGAATATTTCAATAATAATTGCACTCATTATGCACCACGCACTTGTCTTTGCATATTAGCAAACACAATTTCACCCTCGATATCACAAAAGTTAAAAAACGGAAGATGACAAAAATGATCTCACATGGAAACATGATTTCTTTCATTGTTGTCTACAACAACGAGAGACAATGATTTACAAGGAAAATGTCAATCTTTTCAATGTATCACAAACAAATATTTTGTTGCGCACAGTTTACAAAAACCTATCTTAAATTAATATTGTTTAGAATTCTCCTGCTCTGAACAATACATCAAGTACGTGTGGCTCGTACATTTTTAAAGAGAACCATAAATAAAACAATTACAAAAAAAGTACATAAAAAGTTTGAAGATTGAAAAGCATTAATTATCGACAAATATGATTAATGAATGGAGTTTTTTTTTTAAATGCATGTATATAACGTTACGTTTAACGGTTACAATGAAAAATGAAAAGAGATATATGTGAGCGAATTTTCGGGGGCCTGCAACAGGTTTTAGGAACTTAAGCAGACCTGTGCAACAGCTCACAATTAGACGTATAGTATACATCTAGGTAACTTCCGAGCATAAGCTTAACATGAAGAAACGTAAACTAACACTTTTATCTAAGACAAAAAACCTCTCTACAGACCAAAATTTCATTGGCCTACAAAACTTTTTTAAATGTAATATAAAAGCCTCTGATATAAACAAAAATAAGCGGTAATAAATTAATTTAAATTAGATGAATATATAAAGATTCATGCAATGAAAACTGTACTATAATAAAATAAATGTGAACGAGAATAGCGATGAAATTCTTCTGTCGAAAATGTTCGTAAAGCCATTGGTTCTTGGACCTCGATAATATTTAGAATAGCCAACAAACTTAACGCTCTTGGTTAAGCGAGCTCTCTAGATTGGTCCGAAAAAAATCTGTTGTCACGAATGTGTTAATAGCAATGAAGAGAATTCTTACAATTATAAATACTTATAAGCCACGATCATTCCTACAATTTTTTCAAAGCCGCATGTCCAATCGCATTTCATGTCAGCGATACCTACCAAATCTTAAAGAGTACTGCCTCGTTTATTCAGAAACTTTAATATCGATAGCAGATTAGTTAAAACTACTGTAGACATGTTGATCAAATTACATTAGTGTCTTTCAGGAATTTATTTTCTATTCTATAATAATGGAATTCATTCGTCTTTTTAAAGATATAGAATATAAGTATATAAAATTTTGATAGAAATAAATATTGAAATATTCTTCATAAGAGGCCTTTGTGTAATTATTTGATAGACATTCACTTTTATTTATCGTGCATGATATTAAGTTAAATAATTTATAAAAATTAACTATTTACAAATCGATAGGACATGCAGCACTAATTTTATAACTTAATGCACTTATTTGCATTAATAAGCACATGCTTGTTTCGAGACAAATAAAAAGAACTGGCGGTGCTCCGTGTGGATATATTACGTCTATTACCCTTACTATATAGTTGTAACATTTATTGGTATCCACTACAAATTAGAGTCTCTGGAACTCTATTGCTTTCATTCATGAAAGCATTCTTGCAATCGTTTTCTGTAAAAGTGAAGGGTTTGGCATTATGCTCACGATCACTGTACGCTGTTACCCATATCTGAATAAAAACATGAAAAAAATAAACATCAAAACTTACATCAACAAAAACATAAACTAAAAATTATAATAAATAAAGTCACCCACACCCATTTATTTAAAAAAAAATTAAAAATTAAAATTAAAATTGTCACAAGGTTTGTTCGCTTTTTAAAATAATCTTTTATTTATATGAAATTGTACGATTTATGTTTAAATAGGTTGATTTTTATAAAGAATCAAACAAACCTACGACGATTTGAAAGTAAAAATTATACATAAAAATGTGAAAGTAAAAATTATACATAAAAATGTGAAAAAATTATGTATAAAAAAATAATAAGTAAATTATTACTTACCACGATTTCCTGTTCTAATAGCATTAACACTGGTTAAATGGTGTTGACCAGCCCTAATTGGTTTAGCAATTTGCGCACTGGGTCCACGACGAGCCAGATTCTTCTGTCTGACCGCTTCCTTGATTCTATCTACTTCATATTGATAACGTTTACGATCTCGCATTGCACCTTCTTTGGCATCTCGCAATGCAGTTTCCAAAGCTTTCACTCGCTCCATCGTAGCACGTAATCTCTTTTCAAGTTTGGGCAATTCACATCGAAGATCAGCGTTATCCCTCACAAGTTGCTTATGAACCTATTAAAAATATAAAGATATAATGAAGAATATAATTACAAATGTTGAAATAATTGATAGTCAAATCAAAGAATTAATTCAATTACTGAATTTCATAGTCATG
Organism: Melipona beecheii; assembly: GCA_032399605.1. Classification (NCBI taxonomy): domain Eukaryota; kingdom Metazoa; phylum Arthropoda; class Insecta; order Hymenoptera; family Apidae; genus Melipona; species Melipona beecheii. Next base: position 802,279 of record JAUCMO010000291.1, read on the forward strand.
TACCTTTGTAAGCTGATCCAAGTTATTTTCAAGGAAAGAAATTTTTTGTTTCTGTGTAAGTGATCCGCCATCGTCTTCGTTATCTTCTGCAATCATAGTCTTCTTTATTCTAGTCTGAAGGTCTTGGACGAATAATTTACGTAGATTGTGCAACGTTTGAAGTTCTTTGGCTACCGTTTCCTCCAGACCTTTAAGATCTTTTCGCGCCTATAAAAAGAATTAATTAGTAGATACAAAAATTTAATTCTTAATTGTTTTGTATAAATTACAAAATTTTTGCTGCGTACTTGTTCTCGGCGTTCATTAAGTAAAATTAATTCCTGCAATTTAACAGATTTGTTTGCTTCTTCTTGTTTCAATCGTTCATAATCGGCTTGCATTTGTTGATGAGCCAATGTGAATTTCTGATTCAAATCTTTAAGTTCACTGATCAATTCTTGCTTCTCAGATAGTTCGTCTCTAAGCGCTGCAACCTATATTCAATTGATAATAATAATAATAATATTTAATATTCAATTACTAGTGATAATAATAATAATAGTGTATAATAATATAAATTATGTTTACTTGTTTTTGATGAGCATCTCGCAATTGATCCATTTGCTCCTCCAGTGCTACTCTCATCTTTGTTGCAGCTTCCTTTTCTTCTGCTTTTTCTTTATTTGTGACTGCTTGTACCTGTTCAGCAGCTTTCAACTTGGCACATTCCTCGCGTAAAGCATCAACATCTTCTTCCAAAGCACGTTTACGTGCTTCTGCCACTTTCATTGATTCTGTCAAAGTTTGCATACGAGCTTCATGTTGAGAAATTAATAAACGACATTCAGCCAGATCTTTTTCATATTCAGCAACCTAAAATATAATTAGTAAGAGAATAGGTAATAACATAAAAATCAAATACAATGAATTCAAAGAATACGAAATCGAATGCTTACTTTCTTGTTACAGTCTAGTTGAGAACTTTCTAATCCTTGGCATCGTTGTACTAAATTCTTCACCTCTGATTTCATTTTGCTAATGAATAGCCTTGCCACTGTAAATTCTTCTTCAAGTTTACCATTGCTTTCCGTAGGTGCAACCTATAAAATAAAATTTTTAACGTTTTATGCAATTGCATTATACAAAATTTTTTACATAATGTAGCAGATTTTACCTTTAGGTTTTCATCACCACCAATAGCAACTCCAATTTCACCTAAATCTTTTAAGAAGTTTGCTAACATTTCCGCAATGCGTTTCCTTTGATGGGCGGACATATCTCGCAATTGTTGTAATTCTGAAGCAGTACTGTTTAGTGTTGTTTGTTTTGCTAAAAGTTCTTCTGTCAAAGTTTCCGTTTCTTTCTTCTTAATATCACACTATAAGAATACAATATAATAATATTTTTATATTTTTCAGTAGAAATAACAATTTAAAGAAATTAGCTATTGACACAAGAATACCTCTTGACATTTTTGATCGTAATTAACTGCTAATTCTTCTAACGCTTGTAAAACTTCTTTAACTTCCTCTTTAGCCCTTTCATGTTCCTGTTGTGTGCGATTCACCTCCTGTTGAAGTTTTTCATATTCACGCCTTGCGGTGGCAATTAATTCTGCTTGTTCATGAATTTGTTCTTTCAAGTTCTCAACATATTGCGATTGTTGATTAATCTCTTCATCCTTGTCATCCAATTGCTGATAAAGTCTTTCGCGTTCCTCTTCCAGTTTTTGTCGTTCTTCATTAGATAAAGATCCAGCCATTAAATTGCCACCAGGAGTGGCTGGCATTGGACCATCATCGAGTTTACCTGTGGAAAATATTATAAATATAACACATGTCACAACATTTTTTATAAAATAAATTTGTATAGTACCTTCAATAGACATATTAATTGGTGTCGTAACATCTAATCCTTCAACCAAATTAACTTGTTCTTCAGGTTTAACCGTTTCACCCTGTCGCCAACGTGATAATTCAGCCTCCAATTTCTCTACTTTTCCTTTCAATCTAGCTGCTTTTTCTTTTTCCCTCTCATAACGACGTTTCCATTCTTCAGCCGTTAATTCCTCATTAACACATACAACATTCTTAATAGTTTTAGCTCGTTTACCTAAAAAAATAAGTAAATATATAATCGAGAAATTCCATGTATTTCATCTAGAAAAAAATTAAAAAACTTTTTATTACCAAAATCTAAAGTAGATTTTGTTTCCGATTCATTGAAACTAGCTGGTGAACAACAAATAATAATCGTAGTTCTAGCATTGCCACCAAGAGATTCTTGTAAAATTCTAGTTAACTTTGAATCACGGTAAGGAATGTGAGTTTTATTTCCATCAGCTAAAGCTGAGATTACATTACCAAGAGCTGATAAAGATTTATTAATATTTTTTGCTTCATCCAATACAGTGCCTTCTGCTCCAGTTTTAGAAACCTAAAATATGATATAAACATAAAACTATCTTTCCCCACATTGTGGAAGAAAGAAAGAAAAAACATTAAGAAAATTTAATAGGATATATGTAAGTTACCTTTTCCGAACCAGCTAAATCAACAAGATATAATTTTCCAGAAAGCTTCTTTTGGTTTTCTAAATTTTCCTGTTTCACATTTATTAAGAATACAGAATGAGAACGTGAGCTATGCTCATTCATATTAGTCACAGCAATATGCCTATTCGATTTTCCTTCTTCTATTACTTCAAACACTTCTTCAGGACTAGATACAAAGCGTTCTGTTGCACCTTTTACAAACGGAACTCGATTTTTATCTTCGTGTACACTTAAATTCACTTTGGATACTGAAAATAAAGATAATGAAATTGTAAATAATAATTTTACATAAACAATTCGAATAAAATAGCAAAGTTCTTACCATCAAGAAGGTCTCTGATTTTATCCATATAGATTTCAAAATATGATACCTTGATATGGAATTCCAAATTTTCCTCCATACCATAAATATGATTGAAAATGTCATTAACGATTCTGGGAATAATACCTTGTTTATTTGGATCCCCAATAACACCTTCCATAGTGTGCGTTTTTCCTAATTTATGCATAAATATTTAACAAAACCATACTTTAACATTAATAACATATTACTTGATAAAAGATTTCAATTTACCTGAAGATGTTTGACCATATGCAAAAATAGTACCGTTATATCCTGCCAACACATCTGTGACAATTGATCTAGCTGCTTCATTATAAACTTTGTCTTGAGTAGCATTTGGTTTAAAGACTTTATCAAAAAGATATACTTTCCCCTAAAACAATATTGTAATATTAAATTAAAGAATATATACATTGCTATGCAAAAGTCTTGGGACGAAGAGCCATATTTTGATAAACTTTAATTGTATAATTAAATTATTAATTAAAATAAAATGTTTAATTAACATAAAATGTTTAATGGTCCGAATAATAAAAATTGATAAAAGTGAGGAACTATTGAATGTTTAGTTATGATAGTCATGGACAGAGTATTCTTTTTCTTTTTTACAATAACTGTATATCTACCTCCTTTGGTTTATGGATTTTTAGATTAGAAATTTCAACTAGTTTAAAGTTTCAGTTTAAGTTAATTTATATTATTAATGAGAAGAAAAATTTAAGTGTAACAGAATTCTGAAATATGACAGAGCATTTTTATCAAAAGAAGAGGCTATTCTTTTTCTAAGAGAAATTTCACAGAAACTGAGAATTATTTTCATTATTTATACCCTGCAATACAAAATATTGCACTTAAGGAAGATTTCAAATAAAAAAAAATAATACATACTTAAAAATCAATTTCTGCAAATGACTGATTTTTATGTTAAATAAAAAAAGAGAAATTGCTATAATAATAGAAATTAATAAACAATAAATTGGTTTTTGCAATATTTACTAACATATGATTTACGAGATTTCGAGCATAAATAATACAAAATTTTTTCAAAATCATAAAAAAATATCTAGCAGAAGATTTTGATAAATCTAAACATTTTTAACATTAGTAAAGACTTAAAACCGGTATGATTTTAACACCGGAATTATGCAAAATTATAACAAAACCAACGTAGCTTCAAGACTTCTGGTATTCTGATATTAAAATGATTTTGATACTATGAATTTGGTACTGAATAAGATTTTCAAAATCAAAAGAATTATCGATATTGACGGTTGGTTATTGATTATTTTCATATTTTAGTTTCTATAAGATATAAAGGAACAATAAAAAAATACGAATACCAGTGTTTCATATTTCGATAGACATCTCTGGTTAATACAAAATGATATTACGAATAAATCTAATTTTGAAGTTTCTAGATTTAACCGATGGATTTTTGTTTGCTATGAAGTAAATGAATTATTAAATAATAATCGATTAAAAAATGCTTCCTACGAAATACAAAAGCGTATTGGAAATTGAATCACATGTTGCACAAAAAGACGTAATTCTCGCTGCATTTATGATAATGATTTTACAAACCAGTCGAAGATAAACAAAAAGGGATGTAAAAAAAATACTAAATACAAGAGAAATAAATGTAGAGATGGAATGGGCACCGTCTGACCTTAACCTTATTGAAAAATGGTAGGGTGTGTTAGAACAAAACGTACAAAATAAAAATTCATATCTGCAATTACGAAAAGAATATGGAATACTATATTTAAAAAAATAGAAGAATAATAAAAAAAATTGTCATAATAAAAATAAGTCATATAGACGAGAAAAGTTTCTAATTATTATTGATTTTAGTAAGAACATTAAGCAAATTATTTTGTTATTGTATATATAGTCAATGATATAAAATATTTAAGATATTTAAATATGTAAGATATAAAATTACTTTAAATATTTTATTAACTCCAATCATTTTTTAAAATTTTTATTACATTTTACTAATGTTCTGAGGTTTTTAAATTCAAAAAAATGCTTGCCAGCTTTGAGAATACTTCATTCTTATTTCATATTATTCATTTCATGAATTAGTGTCAAACACTATATTGTTGCATGTATTTCTAAGTCCCTTTGAAGTATGGAAGAATATAGGAAAAAGGGGGACAATTGCACTCAATAAAGCTTTGTTTCAGAAACCTCTTGAGAGAATGGCGATATCTTTTCTGAGCACCAAGATCAAAAGGTTTACATATGAAATAGTACATTCATGAACGTTGTACCTATTTAAAATTATATGTGCCGAATCATTTCAAAGCATTCCAAATCACAGTTGGTAGAATATCAGAAATATTATTGAGAATTTTAATTCTCATATACATATAATATACACATAATGTATAATTACAAATCTATTTAATACCATTAATATGCAGAAATCATGCATAATCATAAAAATATTTTTCATCTTGAACATGAAGGAAATTATTTATATAAAAATATCAGAGATCGTAAGAACGAAAGGGAGAAAGATAAGGAGGAAATTGAAAAATACTGATATTATCAGTTAGAAAAGTTCTAATCATTGAAATGATTTGATAATCTCTATGTTTATCTGACCTTTTGTAAAATACGAATTTATTTATTAGTAGAATCAATAAAATCATATAAAAGAAGTATCAAATATACATATTTTATAAGAAGCAAAAACGTAGAATCGTTCATTAAATCAAACCGCGGCGAACGCAATCGCAAATATTTCGGGAACTTAAATTTGCATGATTGGCCTGATTGACGAATCTGTGCAGATAGTAATTATGATAATCTTCAAATATAGATGCTGTTAAATTAACAATCGACTATCGTCGACGAATGAAAAAAAAGTTCGATCGTCAATAATTCCGTGCCATTCCGTGTCCATTCCGAAATTGCAGTTTAATCGGCCGCTTGAATAGATACGTCAACGCAAGAAGATCGTTTCAACTCAACAGAGAAGCAAAACGAGATATCTCCATTTTCGCCGAAAATAACGAAAGTGAATCATCCGGTGTGTAAATCGAAAGATTCTTTCGGATCGGCGTTAAACGCACGGCATGCAGCTTGTAGAGAAGGACCGAGAGAAAGCAGCTGTCAGCTGTGCATGATGACATCACACGTAAGCTGGACACGATTACACGAATAATAACTAAAAATGAGAATGACGCGTGTAAAATGTACGTACCCCTATAGAGATGCAGTTGTCCTCGCCGCCGGACGGGAATTTCACGATGAATTTCGAGCCAGCCTTTTCCTCGGAGTCGTTCAAAGGTCGAAATCTACAGACTACCTTAATACTGTCCTCCGCGGCAATCTCACGCTCCCTCGGCGTCTCCATTGCCATATTTCGGTAGTTCCAATTCGTGACACAAGTTTTTTAATTATTCTGATTAGCCACGCTTAAAAATGATTTCCGATCTCTCGTAGGGTGCATAGGCAACGAGATGGTCGCGTGAACCGCATCAAGAATCACTACCGTCTTCTCTGTCACAAACCACAGCTCGTTTCGGAGCCAGTAAAGATGGCTGCCGTTGTCCGACGATTTTGCGGGTGGGTTGATTTGCGTGTGCAAAGGTGAGAATCAACGATCGTACTTATGCCAGACCGGAGATGGAACATGGACGATGTAGGTGTGACACGCGGCCGGTCCTCTTTTCTAACACATCACTACTACCTTATACTAAAGTCCAGAAGTGATTTTTTTGATTATAACTTCTGGTTCTCGAAAAACCAATCGATGAGAAGTCTAGACAAAGTTTAACGCAAACGCGTCGAACTAAACGTGCGCGCGCGCCGTACTTGCCTGTTTGCGCACACGAAACAGCATTGTCGGCGGATATCATACGTTGTCAGGGCTGTAACCTGCGTGGGCGTCGATCCTTATTCCATTTTCCATTCAATTACTTTTTTTGGTTGTTTCGTAGGACGTTAATATTTTTCTCTGTAAATCAGCACAGTTCGTTTATGACGTCCGTTTAGATTAATTCATAGTGTATTAAACAATTAGTCACGATGTTTGAAATTGTTTTGTATAACCTCTTTTTTTTAAATAGTAAGAAAATTTTAGTTTACAAACTTTAGTTTTGTTGACTAATGCTTCACGTCGTTCAATTTGAATCTAAGTTTGTAATTACACTTTTACAGGTAATATTTTTTAACCCAATTTTTTATTGTACTGGATAAAATAATTATAACAACATTATGTATAGCTTTTATCAAATTACTTTTAATAAAGGAACAACATTTGGATTTAATGTTTAAATTAAATTATCGTTAAGTATCTGATATCTCTACTAGAAGGCAATTCATATCTATCTTCCTGATTAATACGAATTTTATTTAATTGTGTTTATTTAATAACCTAGACTAAAGAAGTATAGAAAATTTAAATTTTGCTATTCGCAATTCGTGTTCTTTAATATTAGAATTTATAAACAACTTGTAAAAAGATAATGAAATATTTTAATAATAATATTGCGTCATGTTGTGCAATTTGACGTTTATTAAACACAAAATAATTTATCTATTATACTACAATATTACATTAAAATGTTAAATGTTATTATTCAATGATAGATAAATAATAATAATTGCGCAAATTACTTTTGAGAACATTCTATCAACATGCAATCGCAAAACTTTTATTTTTAAAACGGAAAATATTTTCACACTGACTTATACAACTTAAAATTTGTATATAATAGTATACTATTATGAAAAATACATTTAATTCTTTCGATTCTAATCTCTAATTGACATTTTTACACTTACCTACGGTACTGCCTTTCTTTACCCTCATTATTTTTGTTCTTACATCCTGTCGTGACCTTCATAACCTGACGTTTATTGATTCAAACAGATTTTGCACTATGCGTATGCATAGATTGCAACTTTTCTTGCAGAATTGTTCTATGCATATATTTGTTAAATGTTTCGTGCTTTTGCGAAACAAAAAATCCAAAAAATATATATTTCAAAAAATAAAATATCAAGCTAATTGTAGATTGATCGTAAAAAATTTTATGGCGTACTATAGAAAAATACATTTGTATTGGACCTATTACACAATAATAAATGTGCATGCGAAATTATCAAAAACTTCATCGATCAGTTTTCTTTATTAGAATTTTTTGTATAAATCATTGATTTCGCGTTATTTAAAAAACAAATTGTCACGTTCCGCATATTTTTTAAATTAAAATACGAAAAGAAAAAATTGATGTATGAGGATATTTCATACTTAATATGGTAGACAATTTTTTAATTTATTATTTTTAGGAAATGATATAATACACCACGACTAAGTTAGATTTTTCATCGTTAAGTTTTCATTTTGTCTAAATATTCATTTCTTACTTTGTTTTTTACAAAAAAAGTTTGGAAAAAAGTTTGGAAAATGCAAGAAAGAAACAACAATATTTAATGTAACATAACAAAAGAGGCACATTTTATTTTCTTTAACAATAAAATAAAGAATGCTCTCACACAGTCATGGTTCATTGTAAATGTTATATGTTATTTAATATTACAATGCCTATAAATTGTACAATATATACTAAATTTGCCATACTATATGACTAGTTTACAGATAATATAAGGTGCAAGTTATCTTCAACAATCACATAATATTAGTATTTCCATTCAATAAATGTCGTTTCTATTATTACTACATTTATGTTATTATTGTTATTTATCGACGTTACTACATCATCACACAAAACCAAATAGTTCCTTAAACGAAATTTTTAAAATAACGTATAAAGAGGACTTTTATATTTTATATTTAATAATCGTTATTTATTTTGACAATATTTATTAGTATTTAATACTTCATTTTCAATTCTACTAAATAACAAATAATTTCATTAAATTTCTCTTGTATTTTTATTCTAATTTTGCATTGGAAGAAGTGTAAATAAAATTATATTGTTATTTCTCGCATATTATAGGAACCCGTATATATTTTGTTTCTCATACATGTTCTTCTTTTTTAAGATGAAGAACAATTAAACAATTAATAGATAAAAAATTTTTATGCTTATGCCGCAAAAGCGAGATTAAAGAGGTAGAATAAATCTTGAAGTGTGGGATCATCTACGTACATGTCCATCAATTCTTCAAGTAATATTATAATAATTTTTAACCGTAGTTTTTTCTAAAATTAATTAAAAAAATTAAATAAACAAAATTACAAACAACTTCTTACATATTAAATAAAATTTTGTAAAACTTTTGCATTAATACTAAATGTGAAATTAAAAACATATGACCATTCTTTATTCTCACTGATTTTGTATTCTTCATTACTGTTATATTATTCGTATTTTCCACCTCTATTATTTAACTGTTTCCCTGAACATTTTAAACATTCTTGGTTAGTAACAAATATTTGAAATTTTTATTTAGCCTGAAAGTAAATTATATAAAACACATTGCAAGGATGTATATATAAAATTTCTTAATGCTTTGGGAGAAGATATCATTCATAAAAAGTTTTTGTTTTATAAATATTCTTCTTGCTCCAGTGTACAACAAAGTAAATTAATTATGGAAATATTAAATAAATTGACATGGAATGTCTGAAAATATTCAAAAAATAATTGCAAAATTGAATATTTAAAAATACAGACTAGAAATCAGTATCATACCTACAACCTACCACAGAATAAATTAGCTATACAGTACATAAAATGCGACCTTAATTTCTCAATTTTTGTATAAAATTTGTAAGGATATTTTTATAAAATATAAAGAAAAGAAGCTTTTAAAGAAATTATGCTAAATAAGTCATCTACTTCTGTATCAATTTCAAATACTTTTCTATGCTATATCTACAATGTTTCCTTCAACAATATCTATAATCATTAAAGTTTGAATAGAATTGCATATCTTCATATCTAAGTATTTTTTCGTAATGTATTAAATCCGCAATTTTTATACAACAAATGTACTGCGCGAATTATTATTTAATTTCAATACAAATAGATTACAGCAATATGTATACAATATTTAAAATTTTCAAAATATGCGCAACTGATTTTGTTAAATATTTACATTTTGATACAGTTTTGATTGTAATGATGTCAAAACACCAATCACGAGTTTGTGAATAGTAGAATATATTACCAATGTACCTTTAAACATGCATTGACGTTCCATTCAACAAACATGAAGCTATGTTTTCCTTACTTCGTTATGTATTTGCTGTAATCATAGCAAATTGTTTTACTCTATTCCAAAAGTATTTGTTTCTTCTACGGCCAATAAAAGCTTTTCATACAAAATTTCGGGTGTAGGATATGGTGGAAGATCCAAGCGATTAAAGCATGTATGGGCCCTAAAATATAAAATATACTTTGAAAAACACCATTAATAAACTTAAAAAGTATCCAATAAAGTGCAAACATTATAAAAATTATAATTGTTTCACTTATTACACTAGTTTCAAAATAACAATTTTATACCTGGGTAAACTATTTGGCCTTCCCCATTTCTCAATGCAAAATTTCCGTGGTCCTGTAGATCCACGTAGAGCTGCAAATCCTTCATATGGAATGCTTGATGTGCCAGTAACAAATTGCAATAATCTCAATCGTTGTTCATTAGTAAATCGGCTTATACTGCTCCAAAACCATTCTACTACAGGATGAGCATCGTGATAACCACTTCTATATTCCGTATGTGTCCTCCAATCGTTAAGATCAATTTCTGCTGCTCCAGCTATTACTAATTCCAACTCGCGTGCATCAAAAACTGATACTAATCGTGGATCTACAACTTCGTAAAATCCACGAACTAAAGATTCCGTTTGTTCGGCAATACCACGCTCAAGTCTCCAACGTACAACTCTTTCAAGATATTCTTTTTTATTTTTTTCTGTAACTGCAATATTTCTTCCTCCTGGTTTTAATTCACGCTCAGCTACTCGCCCCAGAAGTTCTTCTGTGACCGAAAAGGTTAATTCCAGCGGTTCAATACTTATATCTCTTTCTTTAATCCACATTAAACTTTGATGAAATTCTTGATCTAAACTCTCCAAATCGCTTAAACTTGCTGGTATTCTCAGAAGAGCCTTATAAAATGGTCTCGTAAAAAAGGCATCAAGGAGATACTGGTGAACTAAAGCTAAACCTAAAACTCTGCCTGAAAACCTGAACCAATCATGATAATTATCTACAAAAGCTGACATTGGCGACACTTGTACGGTGTAAGTATCGTTAGCAGAATATTCAAATAATCCATAATAAGGATTAAAAAGTTCGCGCGATAGATGAAAGAAAAATTCACGAGATGGGCCGCCATAATCTACGCCTTCTTCTTCATCAAACATAATTACTAACTTGCTTTTCTGCAAATCTTTCTTCGAAGCAGCCATAATGCGAGTGAAAGCATCTTCCAAGAAATGTTCTCTTCTAATATGTAATCTAAGTAAAATATAGAAGGTATGTAATGTAATATATAAATTTTTATAGTTTTTATACTAAAATACACATACTTTAATTTTCCTGGACCTTGCCCGTATCCTTTACTTTCTAGCTTCCTATAAAATGTTCTAAGTTTAGCTTCAAAATCTCTTCTGTATGGAGCTGGAGCTCTAGCAGAAGCTCTTGTTAAGCCAGGTGAAGCATGCGGACTACCTAATGGAGATCTGCCTACGTTTCCAGGTACATACGACATAATTTCTTGTTCAAACAAGCTGCAATAATAAATTTAATATTTTAAATTATTTTATCTTTTACTGTCTTTACATGATTTTGTACCTTAATAATAATGCTAAAGGGACGTCATGTCCTAATCGTTGCAAAGCAGTCGTGCCTTCAATTCGTATCGTATTTACTTTCTCTCGAAGAGCAATATTTTGTCCCAATGCCGAGTGTCTTTCTTTTAAGATATCCATTATATTTGGTTGACGCAGAAAAGCAACAACTTTGTCGTTATAAGCTACAGGTATATCGGGTGTGGTCGTAATAGCCGATTGTTGTGGTCGAGGTGGTGGTACAGGTGCTTCATCCAATAATGTTCGTGTGTGAGTTGGTTCAGTAGGTAATCTTGGATCAATAAAAGATGTTGCTTTTCTAGCATGACAAATGAAAAATCTCTGAAAATATAAACAATTTAAATAATGTTTGACTTCCAAAGAGATTTCTTCATTAATGAAAGCACTTTAAATAATGATATATTTACTTTGCCTGTTCTATCAAGTTTTGATTCATAGCCTCTTGGAAGTTCTTTAGCTGGATCGGCAAAGAAATTTATTAATGCAACCAAATCTCTATTATGTTCGTATCTCGGAAAAACTGCTGTATCTCTTCTGACTTTGCTAATCATGTACTTCAAACTGGGATTACAATTATACGACTCCACTGCTTCCGCATGGCTATGTAATACTGTGAAGAAATCGGGTCTTGTTAAAAATAATACTGGGGGACTCGTATTAATGTCAAATGGTTCACTTTCATTTCTTTCGAGTCGTTCATTCGGTCGTTCAATATTCCCAAAATTATTTCCATTTGTATGTTGCGAACTAGACGGCTCGCGATCAATATTGTCAGGCCGGGAAATAGTTCGACGAACACTTTGATAACGTCTATCTAATTGCTGCCTTCGAAGATCACAACCAGTGTTCCTTGTTGTTAAAGTTGGCCTTTGCCAAGTTGTCGTTCGATTAACATGATCTATGTAGAATACCCGACCGTGACTATCAATTCTTGCTTCCCATGCTGTAATAATAATATATCCAATAAAATTTTTCTCTTTAATCAGATTATAATGATTAAAAATTATAGTAGATTTATCTTACATGGAGGCAAAGGTTCTTCAGAGGGTAGTGGTACATTAGATGTTTGGCACATCGGTAATGGACGCAAAGGTTTCGGGCGATGTGTAGGTGTTGGTGGACACTCTAATGGATTTGTTAAGCCAGATACTGGTCTTTCCAATGGTCTAGGTGGTCTAGGTGGTGAACTTAACAACGCTATACTTTTTGTAACAGCTCTTCGCGACTAAAATATTAGATTAAATATCTAGATATTTAATAATTCTATATAGTTTAAAAAGGAAATTAATTAGAATAATATAAAAAATTTAAATATAAAAAATTTAATATCTTCATATAAGACATCAATATTCGTAAAAGAACATTGAATATTCATAAAAAAATATTGAATATAAGCTGTATTACATTATATGCTTACCAATTGATTGCAGTGCATATATTAAATTACCTTTGAATTAGAAGCTTCATCAACATCTACAATTTCAAATCCAAAACAATCTTCAGGGTGCAAGGGTGCAGAATATTTTTGAGGATGTCTTTTGGGTAATTCTGGTGGACCAGTTGGTAAAGCATTACTTCTGTGTAAAAGTTTGTGCGTTACCCGTGGTGGTAGTGGTGGAGGATTTGGATACAATGTTTCATATAAACCTTCAGGAAATGAAAAGCCTTCTGTACTTCGCCACAACTGATAATATTCCACACCTTCTTTTGTTACAATACCATTTGTATCACATGGCCTCTGAAGTAAAATTTTATAAATTGCAATTTTAAAATAATTGTACTTTCAATATGTTTTATATTATAATTTAATTTATAAATTTGAAGGAGTGTAATATTAATCTATTAAGAATTTTAAAATGAAAATTAAATTATACATGCACATGTAAAAGTGCAAAGAAAATATACATATTGCAAACATTCATGTGAGTTAAGGAAAAGTATAAAACATTAGATAAATAAATAACATTGGAAATAACAGTAAACGGCTGAGTTACTTTAGTATCATAATAACAAATATTTATCGAATTTTAATACAGTTAAAAAATAACTGCACCTTCTTGGTCCCATTATGACCTAGAACTGCTTGCTGTGATTCTGTATCAGAATTACTTGCATCACTACTGTTTGAAGAACGAGGTTCTATTTCAATGCCTTGGGCTTCCTCTAAATGATTTTTCTTAATTGAAGATGGTTCCAATAATGCTACAGCATTTTCTTCTAGCTCAGTTTGTTGAGCACTGGCAGTTTCAGATAAATTTTCTAAAATTGGCAGTTTAAACGGTTTTTTTGTAATATCATTACAATGAACTAACTCTGTCAAAGTGTTTTGTGATTTTGGCACACTTTTAGACATGTGTGAACTACCAGCTTCATTTAATCTGCTTAAATTTTCAGTTGTACTCTTATTGTTATTTTCTGTTAAATTTAATACTTTATGTGCGTTAACAATGTCATTTCCATGTGTTTCGTTTATTGAAGTACTCAAAAATTGTAATGGTTCATCAGAACTGCATGACGCTATACTTTGTAAAGGTAAACTACAAGCATCTTTCATAGAATCTCTGTTGTGACTATTAAATTGAGAATTAAATTGTTGTTGTTCATCATTATTGTTATGTTTGTCTCCTGCATTTTGTTCGCATTGTGATTCTGTGCTACTAGATTGTAAATCTTTACTAAAGAATTGTTTCTTTCTAATCATGTTCCTGGAAGATAAAGGCAACTGTTCCACAAAATTGGTTATCTTCCCAGGGCTATTATCTACACTTGCCAGAAAACACTTCTTTCTTGTTAAGTTCTTATGAGACAATGATAAATGCTTTTGACTTGAGTTTTGTGTAATATCATCATTCAATTTGCTCAGAACATTAGTAGCATTATCAATTTCATAACCTGATGCTGCTGCACCAGCAGACTTAGAAATTACACTTTCTTTGTTACATTTTGATTCAGAACATGCACTTGCTTCTTCGAAAGAGTTTGCCAGCTGAGTGTTACTTGATTGATCAATTACTTCTTCATTAGAAGATGTTTTTTGTTGTTGTAAACCATTTTCATTTGATGCACAGATTACATCTGATGACAAAGAAGCATTCTCATCTTGTTCTATAAAATCATTTTTAACGCCAGATGTAAATACTTTTTTATTACTACTTCTTATGGTATTGGTTTCCACATGATTTACCGTAGCTGAAGATCCTTCATTTGCTGTGCCAATCGTCAATGATGTAACAGATTCATTAGGTTCATTTTTTTCGTCATCTTTTTCATAAGCTATGTTTTTAATATTTATCTCAGATGGCATTTTTTAAAACATAATATCGATCAATTATATTCCTTTATAATTCTGTAAATAAAAATAGAATCAAATGTTAATAAAATAAATATGAATCAAATTATGAATAATTTTATCACACAATAAAACCGTTGTTGTAATATTGAAGTATGTCGAATAAACTTGGGACCATACATTTGACACAATTTTTTGTGAAAAATTATATCAATTTTTAGCCTAATTTTAGAATAATTTTATTCTAATAATTTGATGACGAATTCATAGATCACAGCGACATTAAAAAAGAATTTGTTTAATCCAAAATATATATAATAAATATTTGAACATATATGTATTTATATCAATATGCAGTACGACTGCCGCAAAGTATGTAATGTATCCTGTATTCGATATTCAAAATTTATATCATTCGAAATTATTATATTAAGTAAATTGAAAAACTTTGTTACAATTTCCGTTAATCACACATAACGGGACTGTGAACAAGTTATAGTTCGTTTCTGTGATACCTTTAAAGGAAATAATTATTAATACTTGAAATTTTATACATACTGGTAATGTCAAATCATATTGAAATATTAACATATTGGTACTTTTTACCTGCATATGTTACATCATTTTAAATATCTCAAATGAAAAACTCCGGTAAAGACATTTTACATCATATTTACATATTCATTTATTTTTCTTACTCATTACACGAATTCATCAAAGAACGCGTTACTTTGACAGAAAGATATAGCAGACTGTATCTGGTAACTTTTGGTAATATTATATACATCTGGTATTTTATGTACGTCATGAATAGTAGATGTCTTACTGGTTACTTGCTATATATAATTAAAAACTGTATTATTATTTCTTAGAGATTAGAAAAATGTTTTTAATCCCGTTCTTAATTCTTTTCCCTTTCAAAATAAATGATAATATTTAATTCTACATCGTACAGAGAATATATAATACATTTATGTATTTTGTTCTTTTAAAATAGAAACAATAATTAAAATTTTTCGACTATATAATACGGAAAATATAAATATTTTGTTAAATAATTATCTTCACAATATAAATCGAATAAATAAGAAGTACGTATAGTTTCTTTTTGTGTATCACTAAATATAATATCACTAGACACGAATATTTTATTAACCCTAGTTCAACATAGCCTCTTTCATTTGGTGTATAGTAACGGTGTATAGAAACGGTATGTGATCTTGTAGAAAATCTAAAAATTTAATAAGAATCGTTTATGTTATATGAAATATACATGTAGTAGTTTAATATAAATAAATAAAAAGTGGTTATATACATCATATTTTTAAAAAATAATTCACTATCATAATTACATTAAAAAAATGTGTGACAAAATGTGTTGTTAATTTGCACTTGCAATCGTATATCAATTAATTTACAATATATTTATAATTTTAGTTTATAAAAATGGCTATTCGACCAGTATACAGGCCCACAATTGTAAAGAAGAGGACGAAAAAGTTTATTCGTCACCAGAGTGATCGTTACAGTAAATTGAAGGTTTGTTATTTTTTTTATTGTTTATTAGTATTTATCAATGTTAATTATTAATTCATAATAGTTAAGAATATAATATAATGAATTAATGAAATAATTTTTTAGAGAAACTGGCGTAAACCCAAAGGTATTGATAACAGAGTTCGTAGGCGTTTTAAGGGACAATATTTGATGCCAAACATTGGTTATGGTAGCAACAAAAAAACTCGTCATATGCTACCAACAGGTTTTAGAAAGGTGTTAGTACACAATGTTAAGGTAAGAAAATTAGATTTTCATTCATAAAATTGTTATCAACAAAAGAGTGCACATTTTTATTCATTGAAATACATTTATATATTTATATATATATATATATTTTTATATATTAACTTATATATATATATTAAAATTATTGTCATATTGTTGTTATTATAGAATCATAATAATGTTTTCTTGAACAATTTATAGGAATTAGAAGTTTTGATGATGCAGAATAGAAAATTCTGTGCTGAGATTGCTCACGGAGTAAGCAGTAAAAAACGTAAATCCATTGTTGAACGTGCTCAGCAACTTTCAGTAAGAGTAACTAATGCCAGTGCAAGATTACGTTCTCAAGAAAATGAATAAAAGCATATTCTTCCTTGGTTTAATAATAAAATATTTAAAATATGTTTGTTATTTTTCAAATTTTTTTCCTGGTATTTATTGCTTAATACTATCATAAACAAAATATATCTTACAAGACAGTAATATAGTCTGTGGTATAAGTGTAAAAATTCATTGAAACCTTCAACTTGTAATATTAAATCCCTCAGGAAGATAGTTGCTTTTGCATCACTTCATATAAATAACATTAATTGGTGAGCAATTGAAATATAATTTCTTTTTAATATAATATATCATAAAAATGATTTATTAAAAATATTTATATTACAATACATTTAATATAAATAATTACATTAACCACAATGCATTTTTAAATATAAAATTTATGAAAAAATTTGAGAAGTATTCGTCTTGTACTACATTTCGCGTAAAATCTATAACATTAATGATACAATTCTTATGGAAAATATTGTATAACAATTTTTCATAAGATGAAAGAGATTATCATTTATACGATTATTGTAAAATAATATGATAATCCAAATTGCATTATTTTATTATAATATGCGCATTATTTTATTCTAATAATGCGCATTATTTAATTTGCTTAATGTATCCTCTATCTTTTAGGAGACCGTCCAATGCTTCTTGAGTGTAATATACAACAAAGTCAGTTGATGCAACAGCTTCAAATACAGCATAAACTGAGGGTTTTAGATTGTAGAAAAAAAGTGGTTGACCTCTTAACGCGAAATCCCTTATTAAAGTCTCAATTACTGTGGCTGCAGTGAAATCTGCTCCATAAATATGAGAACAATCGATTACAACTGGAGTTGCAACATTTCCAGTTCTTTGACTATATTTTGTTACTAAGTTTCGAACGTAATCAACAGATGGAAAAATTAAACACCGATCTGGAGTTAACATGAGATATCGAATGCCATATCGACTCTGTAACACAAAATATATATTTATATTTATCAATTTATGGATAATTAATAAATAATACTAAAAAATAATACAATAAATATATTTAATTAATTTTTTAAACAGATACTATATAAAATATTGTAATAAGTAAGTTAAAAAATGAGAAATACGCACAGTAAGTTTCTCCACGGATATTTTTGGTCGTGCTGCATGATACAAAATAAATAAAATATTTAATCCAATACCGCATAGAATTCCAATTTCTAATTGTAACAACAAACACGCAATGAATGTACCCAATCCGGGAATTAAATCTGATTCTATAAGAATAAAATATTAAAAGGCACTAATTTTTTGAAAACAAACTTTTTCGATTCGTATCTTAAATTGCTAATTTACTTTTAGTTCTCCACATTGGTTTTACGACTTTAACTTCAACCATGAATATTACTGCAGCTATAATAATTGCTGCTAATGTACTTCTCGGGATGTAGCTGAAGTAAGGAGTGAGAAAAAAAAGGGCTAATATTACTAAAGTACCTAAAACAAAATGCAATTGCGTAAAATCTTTGTATATAAAAAAATGTTAATTATTAATTGATGATTAAATGAAACATTATAATTTGAATAATTAATAAATTTTACCAGTATAAACGCCGCCCATTGGTGTTCTTACTCCAGAAGCATTATTTACTGCGCTTCTACTAAGAGATCCTGTACCAGGAAATGCCTGAACAAAAGAATTACCAATGTTTGATATTCCAATTGCTATTAGTTCTTGTGTTGCATCAACTGATTTTCCAGTTGCTGAAATAAAAGTAAAACCTTTTTCTTTTTGTTGCATATAATAAAACAATATTAATATTTTATATAAATTCATAATATATAATGTTTTAACTTACAGAAGGCTTTACAAATAGCAATGTCTTCCATTAACGAGATAAGCGGTAAAACAAGAATACCGCTTCCCAAATTTGAAATCATATCAATAAATGTTACAGTTGTATTGTCATCTTTAATGTAACTAAATGGTGGTAACTGTATATTTGGCATACCTTCTGGTATATATCCTATGAAAAAGAAATGAATATATTTCATAATAATGTGCTTAATACATGCTCAGTAATATGTATTTACGTAATCAATAATTGATGTTAATCCTAATTTATTATTCTTACCAACCAATTTGAAGGGTAAGTCTTCTCTAAAACTATATCCCAAAAGACCAGACAATATTACTAAAAATGCATTTCGTGATGTACCAAATAACCATATAAATTTATTTAACACGCGATATTTTATACTTTGTAATTCTTTCTCTTTAGGACCAATGTTATATGATGCTAGAAGCTATAAAAAAGAAATATAAAAAATATAATTTATTATAAGTCACATTTTACAATGCACTAACATACAAAATATATTCTATATAATGTAATTATATATATATATATATATATATATATATATATATATATATATATGTATGTATGTATTTATACAATTAATCCTTTCACAATGCAAGAGAAAGCCATGCAAGCCATCAAATATAGTACTATTAATTAACTATTTCACATCTTAAATATCATCGTATGTAACGCAATTATTAATATTTATTTTCCATAAAAAAATATGTGCCTAGTAGAAATAATTTTTAGTTTTTAAGTCATTCATTCTTACTTATCAAAGGTTTAATAATTCTTCGATATGATCATATTATATGTACCCTGAGAAATAAAAGAAGCGCGATACAAGTTATTCCAAGAGCAGCGTCCCAAGCTGAAGTTTCATGTATGTGGCTGGCAAGGTTTTTCCATATTTCAACAAATTGCGAACCTTTCACAGAAATGCCAAGTATATCTTTTATTTGCGAGGTAATAATTATCAAAGCTACTGCTGACGTGAATCCGGAGCTAACTGGCCCAGATACGAAGTCAATTAAAAATCCTGAAACATATTATTGAAGTAATATATATTTACTAAAAAGAATATTTATTTACTTAGAAATTTCTTTTATCTGGAATATTTTTATCATGAATCGTAAGCAGATAATAGATGTTATAAAGATATTTACCGAGACCAAATATACCCATTATCAATTCTATCACTCCGGCTAAAAAGCAAAGGAATATCGCATGTTCTAGTGATGCATCCACTTGTGAAACTGTTTGGTACGTTAGCAAAGATGTGATTGCACTAGGTCCCATTGGTGTATCTTTACAAGATCCAAATATAACATAAATAAAACAGCCTAAAAAGCTACCATACAGTCCATACTGAAAAGTACAAAATTTCTCTTATTAACAATCTTATTTTTACTTTATTTAATAATTTGCATTCGCGGAGAAAATATCTCGCGAATGATCTTTATTTTATGATAAAATATTCTTTTTTTTCAATTACGTTAACATTATAACAACCGATGAATCCCCGGCGGTGATGTTACTGTAATGTCACGCGCTGGTGACAGTTAATGTTAATTGTAACATCATGTGATTTTCAGCGATTAATGAAAGGTGTATTATCAAAAACTTAAATACACTTAAAACTTATAATACACTTTTACTGTCGAAAAGTGTATTATAAGTTTAAACATATGTCTTCATTTATATTCTATACATTTAGTAATATCTTTAGTATATCTATTTAGTATATCTTCTGAGTTTTTACAAAGTTCAAAGTTACTGATTGTTCCTTTATATATAGCAAAAAATCGCATTTTATAAATTCTGAATAGAACTTGTAAGTAGCTGATTGTTATAATATTAATAGCAATAGAAATGGCGAAGTCTTTAATTCAAAAAAATTAAGAAATACTAACTTGAGGTGGTAGACCTGCTACGTTAGCGTATGCTAACGATTGTGGAATAACAGTGAGACCCACTGTAACACCAGCAACAAGATCACCAAGCGCATCCTGACTATTATATCTTGGTAACCAATTTAAAATTGGTACTCTTTTATATATAGTTTTCTTTGTACAAGCTGATCTACAACGTCGTTTCAACTGATATAACGCGGAATGTAGGAAATCTTTCTGTTGCAATTCGTAGTCAGATTCTACCACTATAAGAAAGAAAAATGAAGTGATATTATTGAATATAAATCACGCCAATTTTAGATTAAGGATCGTTTAAGATCATATTAAGCAATTGTTGAAATATATTCTACAATGTATGTGATAAGAGGAAATGGAGGATTTCAACTATTCAGTGGTTTTATATACAAATGATTGTATTAATAATGTTAAATGTGAATTAGTCATTTTAGTACTACGTGTGCTTACAGATAAAATCTGAAGAACCTTGTATTTCTTGGTGACTTTCATACGAATTATCTAGAATTTGAGAACTGTTTGAATAATCGAGATTCAAACTATCGCTGGACCCAATCAAACCATGATTGACATATGCTGCGGGTCTATCATTTTGGTTTGCATTTACCACACCGTTTGATTTGTTCATTCTGAAAATCCAATATTTCACATACATTATACAAATTCTATCAATAGTTCTACTTTATTTGAAAATCTTAATTTTCATATAAAATTTACAAATCGCTAAAACTTCATAACTTAAGATTTGGCCCTTTTGGCTACGATTATGATTATAAACTATATTTGCAAGTAAACGTTGTATCAACATTAGATCTATTAATACAGAGTACATAACATGTACGCTTATATATATATAATATTGAATCTATTCTCATAGTGTTTTATTGTTAACTAAGAATATTTAAACTATGGATGTTAATGTGTGAACACAAGTAAAAAGATACTTAAGTAGAAATTTATTTTACTTTTTGAATATTATGGACGTTATAGTGCTTCAGATATTTTTGAATATGTTATATTATGTATATTTCCCATACACATGACAATTCTAATTATAAAATGAAATAAAATATCAACTTCATTTCGATGTAGAACTGTAAAGAGTCAATATTCTTAGGTATTCTGAATTGCAATTCCAATTTAACTGAATATATCTATAGCATATGTTAGATATATATAACATGATATTAAATTGGGACCATATATTGTTTAACACTTATCAATGACATTTGTTCAATTAAACCTCGAAACTAACTGATTCGAATTAAACTCGGTGATTTTCTGCACTTATACGTGATTTTCTGCACGATTCTCACTTGTGTATGGGATTTATTGGACTTATTTAGTTTTAATGTAACGAATCGGTTAATATAACTTGAAACGTAAACAATAAGACGGAGGAATATATATATATATATATATTATTGATGAGAAAAACAAATTATTGTACAACGAACAAGAAATGAATCAAGTTTAACAACATAAGAATTGTATCTGACGAAAAGACACAAACGAATTGCATTTACAAACCTCCTCCGGATGTATTCCTTTAATTATATTACGAATGCCGAGTCATATGAATGCGATGTTTAGTTAACAATAAATTATATTTGTCGGTTGGATTATGATTTATATTATGCCGGATAATTTGTTTGCTGCTAAGTTCTTGTTTGATCGTGACGTACTTCGTTCAGAGAAATGTTTGATTATTAATTATATGATCTATGTAATATTAGGGGTATTCCACAGATATTACACTATAATATGGAAGTAAATAAATGTAATTTTAAGCGATTAATATTTTTTCGATATTCTAAATCTTTTAAATATAGATTGATAGATATGGAATAAAAATGTCTTTTTCGTCTGAGAATATCTAGAATGTTCTGGATGATTATTGTTCATATATTTATAAATAATTTAAAGATAAAAGAATCTATAATGTACAAAGATATACAAATAAGATAACTAACATAAAACGAAGATTAGAATATGGATAAAATGTAGATGAAACTGGATGAGATCTATATTTCTTCTTTTTCCTTCTGTTCGTTAAAATATGAATTTGCATAAGTATGTGTAGTCGTAGGCTACTGATTATATGCGAAAATGTTAAGCGATATATCTCTTTATGATGCTAAGTATATTTACCATCTATAATTACTTACTAAACAAATGTTCTAATTTTTCTTTATTTATCTTCATGTTAGAAATAAAAATGTAAATATGGAACTTTGCACCATTAAATTGTCAGCAAATATTGAATACTGAATTTAAGAGATTCTTATGTATGTGATAATATTTCATTCATAAATTCTCTGGCAAAAGATATTCGAATGTGTCTCTCGATAATACACGCAATTATTTGTGCATTCTTCAATAAAGGAATTCTACTTAAAAATTTTCTTCACTAATGAATTCTAGTTAAAAATTTTCAGAATTAATTTTTAATTTTTACAACTTTTTAATTTTTCAACTTGTAACAGTAAAACTGTGTATCCTTGTGTGTCCTTTATATTGATTTTTATATCCGTGATATCTAATATGGAATATCTATCATAACTACAGAACATGCTAGCTAATTTCGTTTTGCTGTATCACATGATGATAACTAGATTGTGGGTTTTCATGACGCAAAAATGCCTAGAATGTGCACAATATGCAAAATATACAGAAACAGACACATATAGTACATGTACTATTAAATCAATTAGTTTAGGTCCTATTCCTTTAATTATGTTTGAGGATAAAAAATCCTTAAAAATTTTTAACACTAGAATTATTAAAATAATCAAAATGACCAATTTGAAATTTTTTATAAAAGTGCTATCGATTCATAGTGACACATTTTTTTAAAATTTAAATAATTTCTTATAAATTATACATAATCATAGACAAAAAATCTTTATATGTTATGTAAAGAAGTTATTTCTCTTGAAATAAAATGCTACAAAATTTCACTACAAACTAAGTGGATTTTATATCGAAGCAACTAAAAATTATTTTGTTTCTTTATATCTATCTTAACGAATAAACATATTAATATACATCAGAGTTTTTTTTTATAAACTTAGACTTTTGTGAATGATTATGTTTGTTCTTCTTTCGCGTTTTTTCATACATCTTCAATCTCAGTTTTCTTCATACAAATCTTCTCCTTTAGCATAAAGTAAATTCAACTCAAATACGGAAATCTCTTTCATCTAATCCTCATCATTCTTTACTCAAGGATTCAAACAAATCTCAATTCCACGAATCTCTTTCTTCCCTCAAACCAAAAGAAGAGACAAATCAACGAAGAACGTCATAAAATAGCGAAAGGAGTTTTGCAATCGAATTTGTTAATCCTAGAATCTTATCCCTGGCCAGGATATCGCATCTTTATTTATCAGTCAGCCAGGTAAAGTGTGACTTGACGGGGAAAAAGAAAAAAAACAAGTTGAGAAAAAAGCGTCACATGATTCGCTCACGCAACTGGTCATTCTGTACTATCACGTGCTTCTGAATCAACTCTGTCACGCGGTTCTCCCTGACTCCCAACGCGACTTGATATATAGTTCGAAGCGTGCCAGCAAATTAATTCAACTCGGACATTGTTTTTCATGCAAATCACGAATAGCACCAGATCCGAGGCTCGCTGTTTCGTTTCAATCTTTGTCGTCAAATTATGCGTATGTTAATCGATCCTGTATTGCCTTGAAAGTGTAAAACGCTCACTACGACGTTGATTTATAGAAAATCATGTGATTTATAGAAAATCATGTGATGTGAATTTATCAAACTAGCTTTGAATTTCGAAGTACAGTTCTGCGCTTGTCTCGAGAGTTGATTAGGTAATAATGAACTCACTAACACTAGCCCTAGCAGAATGATCATGAAAATGATTAATTCTACGTTTTTCTGGATTTACAATGTTCCTTCTTTGGAGATTTGAATGATTTTTCGTGAAGTATAAAGTTTATGAATGAAAGGCGGTGCGAATTTATTATACATCATTTATTATAAAGCAAAGTACTGTTGTTCGAAATTAGACTTCTCGAATTTTCGTTCTCATTTTACATGCATCTCGATTTGTTCAGGTATTTAAATAAAAATAAACTTTATAGATAATTTAGAAAAAGGAATATTTTACAATGATGGTGTAAATTTTATAAAAATATTCCAGATTGAAAATTCCAGAAAGAAGGAAGAAGAAAACAAGAAGAAAAAACCAAACGTCTTAATTGCGATCGTCTCTGTTAAGGAGAATATCATCGTTGATGATCGATGTAGATTACAACAATAAGAACAAACGTGTAAATGGCGATTCTTCTTTTTCTTCTAAGTTGCAATTTGAACACATCGACGTATCATGCTTTGACTGATACAGAGATTCAGCAGAATAAAGCATAATAGGAGTTAATATGCGCTATTCCGTAGCACGTGCACCTCGACATCTTATTCAAACGCTTAGTATAAAAGCCGATTAAAGCCAGCTTTAAATGCTCCAATAAAAATACGCACGCGCGAGAAATTAGATAAATGTTTGCAGATTACAGTTTTTCCCAGTCGGTAAGGAATCTTCTTTTCTTTCCCTTCTTCTTTCTCTTTATCTTCAACATCTTTCCAAAATTTGTGTTTTCAATACATTTCGCTGACTTCCCCTCTTTTTCTACTTTACCATTGATAGTAAAGTTTTAATTTACTAGTGGAAATTTTAACAATGATAGAATGTTGTACTTAGACCGCGGAGATTTGTGCAAATTTATAAGCGAAAGAAAAGGTAACTTTAATTTAAGAATTAAATTTAAGTTTCTTAGGTTAATTTAGATTAGGAAAAAATTAGAATTTTATTTTTGCACATTATGCAAGTTTTTCACGAATACATAAATATAGTCTAGTGATATTAATTAAGGAAGGTGTATTATTTTCTGATGAAAAGAAGACTTTTAATTTCAGCGATATTTTATTGACTTTTTGTTAATAATCATGGTTGTATTTTCTTCCTCTCTTTTTCTCTTTCAATTCATTAATTACCAGTGAAATTAATGTAACTCCATTAACGATATTATTATTAGTCGAAAAGAAAAGATTGTCAATTTCCTTTTGCCAATTGATTAATAGCGGAAAATTCAGCGATATTAAATTGCTGAAAGAACAATTTCTTTTCTTTTATAAGAAAAAGAAATTTTCTAACATATTTTTATTAATCTCTCGCCAATGATGAAACGATGTATCTTGATTCATTCAAAAGTATTAATCGAAGAAAAAGTATGTAATATATATTTTATAAAAGAAAGGGATATGGTGACTCGAATATTAAGGAAAACACTGTTTAGATTCAGTTGTGAGACAGCTGTAACGGTAAACTAGAGTTAACGGTTCGATCGACATCAATCAATTTATTAAATTATATTAATTACGTTCACGTGGCTGTTATTGTTGATATAAATTACTAATTTAGGATTTAAGAGCAATAAGAGTTGTATCGTGATAGCGAGATTATTGCAGAGATGCGATAGATCATAAGGTCAGATAATACTTGTGGCTTTCGCAATGGGCCTTAATCAATGATCGTGTCGTTGAATTTTAAACTTGATCTATTGTTTTTTTTTAGCAGTTCATCGTGAAAAAATAAACAAGTATTTATTTATGACTATACAATTTCGAAAAGTTTGCAAGTTTTTAAGGAATATTAAAAAATAAAGAATTGTAACCACAGATTCATTGTCAAAATTAATTTCGATATTTTAGATATCATATTTTTTTACTTCTTTCTCGTTTATACAGACAATATAATCTGTAGACAAAATTTTTAAATGATTAATTTTTTACTTGAAAATCTAATTTAAACTTGAAGAGTTAAATTAAAGTAAACACTAAGGAGTGCTTAAATAATGTTTCTCCGATTTAAAAGAAATTTTAGTTCTAATTATGATGATGAGTGTACTACAAGTCTGCGTGTTACTATTAAGTGCTTTCCACGAAATAGTTTAAACGAAATTTTTGAGGAATCTCTCATACTTAGCAGATAAACACATGTTAGTGAGGTTTCGACATTATTTACATGGCTCGAAGAGGACTGACACAAATTAAACTCGTTGGTAGGAGAACAAGATCTAACAAAGATAATTAATTGAACCGATCGCGATATGGTAACGTTCAATATTTACCTTTTTTCACGTAACTAACATACTTCAGCGATGATTACAAAATACATGAATTGAAAAATCATTTCTCTGTTTAATCTGACTGCGTCTAATTTCTTTTGTTTTTCCTTTACTCCGATATTTGTCAGTCGTATTTGGTTTAATGTTAATATCATTATACTTGTTAACTTTACCTTCATTCATGTTTAATTATGGAAATTGTTCGTTAGAAGAAAAAAATTTTTAGATCGAGTTTTCGAAGAATATCATTAAGTTATCACTTAAATATAACAGTATTTGTCTCATTTCCTTGAACGATTTAAATTCATAGTGTAATTTACTGACAATATTTCATAAGCAGTTTATTCATCAATTTTAAACAATTTAAAACACGTTAAAGTTTCCAAGTAATAATGCTCGTAAAAAAAAGAAAAGATTACGACTTCGAATTACTTAACTTTGATATTGCATAAAAATGATTGAAATTCTTTGTCATTGAAACACGTGTTTAGCACACTATAGTAAACGCAGTCAATGAAAATCGGTTTTTTTTTTGTTATTATATCAAGTAGATTTATGCCTACATTTAAAAAAAGTGTCCCAGAACATTTAACAAATCAATGGAACATTGAACATATTATTCATATTATTCATATCCTATTCAAAAACAGGAAAGGATAATTTCAATGTAAAATCTTATTTCGCTGTTTGTGAATCATTAGAATCAAATCGAATCGTCCGCTAAAAAAAAAAGCTATTAGAAAGCTATTAGAGACGAGGAAACGTTCGAGAAAACTCACTTAAAGAGCTATGTTGTCGACGACAAGATCAGTTGTTCGGTTGTGTATTGTCACTGCGTGTTGTCACTGCGTGGTTTAAGGAATCGAAGGTGGATTTCGTGGCCTCGTGACCGACTCGTTAGACGATCTAAGGATCAAGTGTTACTTGTTTTTACATCCACGACACATCCTACTGGCAAACAGCCAATATACGCGAAAACGACAGGGAACAACGACCGTGCAAACGGATAATCATATGTACGCGAATCGTTTGTCGGAAACGAGCGCTCTCCGTCAGCTTGATTCCCGTTTCTCTCGCTGAAAGTTTTCTCGACGTGGCCCGTTGACACTTGCTGAGGACAGTAAAAGGAAAGTCAGATATCCTGAGCGCGGTGCACGAGTGAAAAAAAACACGCGAAAAACAGAATCCGATTTCGAGAGGTTGGCGACAAAACTGAACCCACGGCAACACGCGACCGGCCATTTAAATGCGTCGTGCTTCTTCGACAGTTGCTGCTCGTAACTTCTCCTTCCCTTTTCCTTTGCCCGATTTAAGGCAAACAACGTCATTGGAGAACAATCCAATCGGAGGCACAAACTCATTCGTGGCAGATTCGCGCAGATTTTCCCTCAGAATTTTCTGAGAAACTCGATGATCTCGTCGACAGGCTGCGGACTTTCGTGCGGAGAATACGAAACACGGAGTGTACGAAATACAGAATAACATCGAAATGTTAGAGAATGTTAGAGAATAACATCGAAATGTTAGAAAATGTCGTCTGTATGATATTTAGCAATTGAAAAATACGAACTGTGTGTCTGTAAAGATGCGAATTTGCATGGATATCTGCAGTCTGTTCGTTCGTGCTCCTCTGTCTCTGTCCATGGAACGGAGTCTCGATGTAAAGTATCTATCGAAGAAAATTGTTCGATAATTGTTTGTATAGGGACGGTTCCATTTGTATTTCCATTTCGATTCGACGAGAGGTGACTTACTTGGGAAACGTAGCTGAAAGAATAAACACAGATGTGACGTTGTATGCCACGATTGTCAGAATCATTGGAATATGATTAACAAACATTTGGGGATGATTCCTCGTAAGTGCAATTAGAGGAAAAGAACAGAGATTGAAAGAAATTATTACATCTTTACAAAAATCAATGTCAAAAAGATTCTGTTTGCGCTGTATCTACGAAATATAAGTAATTTTCTCTCGTAAGAAAAATAAAAATTATTCAATTATCTAAAAAATTAAATCGATTAATGAAGCAATGAGCATCACGATTACTTTGGATGCTCAATAGATTTTTTTTTGATCGAGAGCATATAATATCTCAGGTACCAACATTTTTCAATATATATATATATATATATATATATATGTATTTTTTTTTTCAAAGTATAACATTTTGTTTTATCTTTCTCGGAGGCTATTCTTTCAGAACGCGTGTTTTATCTTTTATTATCGTAGGGGGGTAGCTATCGTGAGTAATTTTTATAGAAGAGTATAATTTATTGTTTTATTATTTATGGCGTTGTTAGCAGTTTCTAAACAATCGGTTTCTAATGATAAACGTTATCTAAAGTCCAAAGAAACACATTTTGAAAATTCCAGATGCAACGTAATACCCTTTTTTCATTTCTCGATTATCTCCTTTAACGATCATGTGAATTTTTGTATAACTTGTATAAGTAAGATAGACAAAAGTATGCTCATCGTGTTGATTCAAGGCTTACACGATTTTGAAAAATCATTCCACAGGCCACGATGTAACTACTATTGGCTGATAACTATGTTTTTTCTCGAAATGTTACAAAAATATAACTTGACTTTGAAGTGAAAAATCGTTTAAAAATACTTGACTTATTAAGTTATTTAAAAATACCAGAAATCTATAATATATGAAGATATATTGTTTATATTTGTATTATATTTTAACTATATTAATTATAATTAATTAATTCAAAGATTATATCACAAGAACGTAGAAAGTACATGATTTATAAATTTATTCACTATTTGAGAAATGTACTTTCTTTTTCTCTAACGTTCTTCTAGAAATGTTCTTTTGAAAATAATTTGCTTAATTAAGGAAATGCAGGAAATGCTTTTATACATGTATGATAAAAGCATTATGCAATAACTGTTACTTTCGGACACGTGAATGTGCATTATTATCATTTTATAACACTGGTAAGTCCAGGTAATTTAGCGTCTGTAACAGAGCTTTGAAAACAGCAAGGCCGTGTCCTACAATCCTATTTACATATTCACGTAAAATTTGAAGAAAGATGCAAAGAGCCTAAAGTTGCTGTATTGTAAGTTACACTGCTATACTCACAGAATACTATAGTAGGGATTAAAGGGACGCTTATCTGCATGCTAACCAGTTCAGCTGATAAATAAATAGACAATACTTGAATTCGAATGAGTGAAATGTATGAATAAATAGAGAAGGAATAAATAATTTTTTTTAGATTCCTTTCATACGAAAAGGTCGCAAAAATATTGTAGATAACAAATTTTAATTATTATATAAATTAAAAAATGTTTCCAACACATAAATATATATATGTAAAAAAAAAAACGGTGAAAAGAGAAATTATGAATAATAAATTACAATCATACATTATTTAAATATAAAGATATATGTAAAAAAGATAGATGAAAAACTGTAAAGATTTAAAAATTGTAGACCAAGCAATGACCTTTTCTCCGGTCGATATTTCAGATTCTGAGACACAAAGTTCTATCACAGACGAGGTATATGAATAGACCTACCATACAATGTATTTTTTCGGCCAATGATTCGGGATCATTTTCGTGTCATATCCTGTCGTACCGATTCAGGCAAGTTTTGTACTGCAGCGCTACTATTGATGAAAATTAAAATTTTAAAATCTTATCTGCTTCAAGAATTGAACATGGCGGTACATTTCTTCATCAATGAGCGAACATAACGATTTAAAACAACAACTGATGAAAATCGGGATAAAAAATTTATTATTTATTTAAATTATATATCTGATTAATTATATTTTTGGCGGGCTATGCCGTGCCAGCTCCTCGAGTCTCATGTCCTCCTGTTACAAAATCCAAATTTTCAGCCAGAAAATCCTTCTCGTTCGCGAGATATTCCTGCTTAAATATTTTTCGAAATACCTCTATTTCAAGAGCATCACATAACGGCGGGCTATGTTGTGCCAGACTCTCCCATGTCTTGTTCTCCCGTTATAAGTTCACAGGGTGTTGTGTCTTGTCTATACTGAGACTAATTATTTCGAAGAATACTGATTCGTGCATTGTACTATTATATTAGTAGTGACCCTCTAGTGACCCTGAGAATTTTATTAAGTGAATAGTATCATATGTTTTATGTAGATTCTTTTGCAAATGGAAATTTAATCGATTTATTTTTTAAGATTTTACCACCACGTAGAAATGCAAAGATTAATCGTTATTGCTATCTTTGTCCCCTACTTTTGCTCTCTTGATTATTGCGCAGTCAAGGTATGTGGTTGTTGCATTAGTCACAGGCAGTGTATAATTTTTTATTTTATTCCTCATCACTATTAGCGCTGCGGTAGATAACTTGTCTAAGTCGGTACGACAGGATGTGATACAAAAATGATAATGGGTTCCTAGGTCAACCATGTGGCAAAAAAAATAATTGTAGAGTTAACCATATATATTATAACAATTGTTCAACATACGCCAGGATTTTATACCTCAATGGTCAAAAAATAGTTTCATTAAATTTAAAAGACATTTCAAACTAAATTTGAAAATTTTGATTCTGTTTTCCGTCAAAAACATTGCCCGACTTTACTTTCAATTAATTGACTCACACTCGATGTTACCAAAACCTATTTAATAATATGTGATTTTGCATTAGATTTAAATAATACTAAAATTATGAACTACAGAACTGCATATTCGAAAAAGATACATAAAAAATATAAATTAAATAGATTAAAAAAATTAATCTGCGATCAAAAAGGATCAGATATTATTAAAATTAATATAAAGTAGCTAAAAAATAATAAAGAGATAAGATCTGGCCAATTATTATTTTTTATATAATCTACTTTTTTTTTCTTTTTTAGTAGATACATGAAAACTCTTTAATAACTTACTCGCTACATGTGTGATTAAATTTTACGACTTCCTACAAAATTCCCTGATATAGATAAAGGAAATCTCTAAAATAACAGAATGCGATAAATCTCATATAATCCAGTGAAAATGGCATTATTATTCTCAATACTTTTGATATACAATAATAATCATCATTAATTAATTAGGTACAGGAACACTTTATCATTCGTAGTATTAATTAAAGATAATCAATTACATACAATAAATTGTTATCAGCCACGGTGCATCGCCTCCAGTCTCGGCATTATCAATTTTTTTTTTTAATTTTCAATGTAGATACTATATTTTGTTTCAGTTTCTTTTTCCGTTTTTGTTTCGTCGAAAGTTTAAAAATCAGTTGTTTTAGGAAGCGAGCGCCTACGACCATTAAGAAATCGAACCAGTATGCGAAGGCCATTCGAGAAGATTCAATCACACGTTCGATTTTTTATTATTTTCCTCTGGTTTTTGTTTTTTCTTCTTTTTTTTCTTAATTTGTTCTAATTTATCTTCTAACAGAATCATTGAAGACAGATAGAAAGAAACAAAAAATAAAAAAGTAAAAGTGGTCGTAAATATTCATCGATAAAAACTCGATGTTGAAACGCAAACGTTCAGAAAGTAACGATGCTGATAATATTCTTAAGCGTTGTAACGCTTACTAATGATTAAGCTTGCAAAGACTACGATGAAGTTTGGAAAAAAATATATACAAAACGCTCGATGTATCAAATTTATCCTCTCGATATTAGACCCGCTGGTCTCCTCTTAAGTATCTCTTAACCTTTTTTTTTCCTTAGGCTTATTTCGACCTTACTGCACTAAAAAGGCACAATTTTTCGCACCTGATAAAACATCGTTACGGTCTAGATACTAATTAATCATTTCCCACCAAAGTATTTCGTTTCCCCGTTGCCAATTGCATGTTGCGCGTCTATTTCTCAGTATGTGTTACGTTTATGCAGGAGCTTATTTTACAATGTCAAATGGGTGATAATGGTGGTACGACAAAACATGATCTGTATTTTTAATATTTTTTTTTTCGCGGTATCTCCGAATGCGCGATATATTACGTATATTAAACGTATTTATTTGCACGTATGTATTTATAATGCACGTAATATATCTTCTTATAAACTAATTTGTAATAATGTTCTTTCCTATATAAATCTACGGCCTATACAGACCTTTACTAAGGCGAAACTACGCGGGCCTTTGTACAGTCGTTTGGAAAACTATGGGAAGTCTTTAAGAGGAAGAAATTATTCAATCAATATACAGCGTTTTTCTGGTGTTACTGCAGCTTATCAAAAACGATTGGAGATAATCAAATTGCAATCACGATAGAGTTCCGTTTCTGTGAAATCTTTGTTATTTAAAATGAGAATGTTGCCTCTCGAAAAATTTCATGTGGTTGTATTTTTTAATTGCAGTTCGTCCAATTTCATTGGAAGTAATCAAACTGTAATCCTTTCTTTTCTTCTTTTTTTTTTTAATAATTCAGTTCTTTTTGTTTTTAGCAAAACCTTTCTTATAAAAAGAAACGCCTTTTGTCAAAATCTTATACTGGATAAACCGAAATTATATACAATCAAATGACATTGTATATACAATTTTTGTTGTCAAAATAAAAAGAAAGAAAAAGAAATAAATACATAAAATGTTGCTAAATGCGGGAAAAATAATTTTTGTTAAAATTAAAAGTAAAATACCGAAACAAATGCAAACCCTGTAAAAAATACTATAATTAAAGATAAATGTTTAGTAAAATCTATATTTATCTAAACACGATTTTCTTTTTTCTTTTTTTTTTTTTCTTTTACTTAATAAACATATAATGGTTTTGCTCATTTAACAGATTTTTTTTTGTTTTATCGATTAAAAGCACTTGCTCGGTTAACTTAAGCGGAAGAAACCGCTTTAGCAACTCCAATAAACTAACACCGAATATCGCCTTATTGTGGTTTTCTTCTTATAGAATGCTGGTCCTCTTAAATAAAATTAGTTGCGGCACTTGTTCGAAGTTAGCACGTTCTTTTATTCAGAATAATCCTTGTATCAGTCTATCATTCGAGCGCCTTGACTTGCGCCATAACTTTACCCTCCCATAACGGTAGGACTTCAGAATCATCGGTTATTTCTTCTTGAATAACCTTTGTATCCAAATCCTCACACTCGGTTTTAAAGAAATATCTAAAAAATATGATATACAAATATATATATAACATACTGGAATTTCATATTTCATATTTTATAAACAGCGTTAGTTCCCTTACCGATAGCTGCCTTTCTTAGGAAGATATTCTTTAAATTGTTTTAAAGTGACATTATGACCAGGAATTTTAGTCCTATAAGGAAACTGCTCGTCACAGAAACTGAACACAACGGTGGTAAAATCTCCAATATCTTGCTTCGTTTTCTTTAACGTTGATTGATTTGATTGAACATAAGATTGACTTTGTATTGTAGGCTCGTACGATTGTTTAGAAATATTAGAATGACGTTGTTTACAACTTGAACGTGCCCTATCTTCCTCTATTAATCTTCTTCTTGCTTCTTCTAACTGAGTTGCCTATATAAAACAGAATATATATCTAGACTTTTGATAACTATTAAAAATAAATAGCATGTGAGATAAAATGAAAGTATTTACTGTATGAGGTTGTGGTAAAAGTGGCATTCCTGGATCTGTAACAAAAGGTTGAGCAGGAACGCCCCATGTTTCCCTGTTTGTCCTTTCCAAAGAGCCACTTCGGGAACCATACTTTTTCCCATGGCGACTATGCTTGATATCCGCTTTTTTGTCACTTTCCTTAAGCCACGATAAAAGACGAATATCTTTGCTAGATGGTGGCGCGTCACTTACAACACTAACACCACTGTCAGTTAATTCCGTCATAGATTTCTTTGTGGCTGACCTTCTAGTCATGTCCGACCTTCGGAATCTTTGATCATGACCTATAAAAGGATGTAATATAGTAATAAATGATATATATATATATATATATATATATATATATATATATATATATATATATATATATATAATATTTAATAATATTTTTATATTTATTCTAAATATACCTTGAAGATACAAGTCCTGTTTATGGAGGGAATCGGCGTAATCAGATGGCACGGATTTAGATTTAGGCAAGTGAGATCCTAGTGAACTCATGGAGCCAGCTCCGATAAGATCGCTGCCTTCTTGAAAATCATGAATATTACCACTATCTGCTGAAAACGTAGAGAACACGTCTTTTTCTTTTCTTTGTTTGTACGGTCGTGGGTAATTGTGCGTAGAACGTCTTCTTTCAGGCGAATGCAGTCTTGGGGATGAGAGTCCAGGAGATCGAGAAGGCGTTAGATCTGACCAAACTCGTGACACGTGTTGGTCCAAAATTGCTTGATCATTATCCTCTTCTATCATTAACTTTTCTCTCAATGCATCAGCTAGTGCTTTCGGCGCCCCACTTGACATTTCCAACGATGCATCCTTATTAATCGTATCGCTCTCTTGCAAATGCCTATCAAGCTTTTCCTGAGATTCTCGTTCGCGTTTAACGTTCTCCAACTTCTCAATAAGCACTTGAGCAAATTCTTCCGGTTTGGGATGCGATAAATCACGCAGTATTCGCTGTGTACGAGGGATGATAGTATGATGCGCCAGCGGATCACGATTTAAACTAGCTGAATCTTTAATAGCTCTAGATTGTCTTATATACTGTTTTTTACTTCGTTGTTTACTCATTGACGCTCCATCACTGCAAATAAAAAATATTAAGATAACAAGAAAATTTTACATATTTGTATTTAAATGATAAAATATAAATCTATTTTCATGTTCGTTTTTACTTTAAGAATTCAAGCACTATTACTCTTATTCCTACACTACAAGAAAATATTGCAAAATCTAATACAAAAATCGATATAATATATAATAATAATAATAAATATAAATTCAACCTAAAAAAACATTAAGGCTAGACACTACTTTTACTTTTTACTTTACAAAATTTTGTAAATATTCAAGATGTTTATTTACACAGAAAATTATAATTTTTATAATAAATAAAAGAACGTACACTGATGAATCGGTGAGAGACATATTGTCTGATTCAGTTCGTGCATCACTGCTCAAGCTTTGAAGTTCTGAATCCTGTCTGGAAACTGGATTGTATGAGGAATATTGTGCGTGCAGTCTGGGTGCGAGCATATGATATGGACTAGTCCCATGTTGCAAGTAAATGCTATGAGCGCCACGCAATACATCAAACCAAAATAAAGAAAACAAACACAGATTGGAAAATGTTGGCAAAAATATCACAAATTTTAATATATATAACAAAAAAAAAAAAAAAAGAAAAAAATTACGATACTCATATAAAATAATGCTCTTTTACAATGTGATATTTTTAGTTATTTTTTTAAACTTTGGGAATGCTGTGTATATAAATCATTGTACACTACAAAACATTGCAGAAAATCCACACAACAAGCTCAAGAAAAAAAAAACAGCTAAATAAAGCGTTTAATGCAAATCTAACTTTAAGCGTACTCTAATTAATAAATATTCTAAATAAAAATTATAGTTATATAAATTACCCAGCATATGCTTCTGGCTTCGGTCGAAGATCTAACGCCCTTGTTTGTTGAGTAGCCATAAGCATATCTTTGGTCAATCTCAATTCACCCCTCAATTCCCCAGGCGTTTCACTAGCTGAATGTGAGCTATGTATGGAACTAACAAATTCACTGTCTTCATGGACAGTGGGCAATAAGCTTGGCCCACAAGCAACAGACATATCTCGACTGGATCCTGAACTAGGACATCCACCAGAATCTGGGTTTTGACAGGACTGAACATATTGCAGATACATATCGGATCGAAGAAAGTTTGGATATGTAGTCTCATTAATGAGACGTTCAACTTCCAACTGTACAGCATCAAATACTTTTTCGTCCGCCCGTCCTTCTTTAACCCGACGATTAGCTTCCTTTCGTACATCTTCTGGTATAGCTAACTGTGACTTAAGGAAGAACTTTCTGTAGATAAGTTTAACCAATTGATTTATCCTTTCAGGATCATCTTGTTCCTTGAGGCCCTCACAGGCGAACCAGAAATTAAGAGGATTTGCATGAGGTCTGCCTTCTTGATCCAGATATTTTCTGAACAATTCCAAGCCTACTGGATCCTGCAGCAAGGAATGCAGGTTCCTAGCCCACCGCAAGCAAGCAGGTGGCGAATCACTTTCCATAGTTGTCGTACTACAACAACCTTCCGGTTCAAATCCCAAAGGTGCTGAAACATCGCAACCTGAAGCTGTTGGTGTTGCAAGAGAAGAACGCCTAGGGGTCAGAGTTGGACTCTGTGGACGGAACCTGCTGACGTAGTTTCCTGTTTCCTCTCCTAAAATGTACATAAGATATTAATAATCTATGAAATGTCATATGATGTTTTTAAGATGTTAAACACAATAAGGCAATATAATATAACTGTATTAAATTTTGATAATTTCCGTTTAGTAATATGATAATAATATACATAATATCTTACCAGGCACTGGTGGCCGTGGAGAGTTTTCATTGAAGCAACGTGCTTCGTTCTGTCGAGATCCACTCATCCTATCTATTGTGGCCTTCACGTATTATTTTTCGCTCTATATTTAATTTAGGCCCACGACGTCTTCTAGTAGACATGGTTAATCCAAACCTAGGACAAAAATAATGATTTTCTACACTTTTCTTAACAAATTATAATTTTAGATACATATATCTGTTTTTCAGCGTATTTTACAAAATTTTGATATTTTCAAACATATTAATATCTTTTATAAAATAAAAAAAGTTATTTAAAAATGACTAATTTAATAATTATATACAATATATATATATATATATAATAAATATATATATGTGTATCTGTATTAATATGTTAGTATATAACAGTAGTATATAACATAATATATTTGCATATATTGTATTTGTATTTATATAATTAACAAATTTCTGCATTTTGAATTTCATATATCATATTTTATTCATATAAAATATTAAGCATTTGGGTATGTAGTAATATATACATGGGGGAAGCATATTTTGAATTCAGAATACTGAAACAAAAGCCCCAAACTAAGGATGCTGGATGGATCAATCTAGCTCTGCGGTGAGTCATGTTCCAATTAAGTATCGAAGGATGGTTTTCCATCCTGAAGAGCTCTAAGGGTGGAGCCTGGACAGAAAAACTCTAGGGTACCTCCTGGTAGTCTGCGCACTGAAAGGTTCCTCTCTATATATCCCTGCGCAGAACATTTGTGTGGTATTGATCGACAAAAATTATAATGCAATCCATTGAACACTACAGTCAACCCCAAATTCAGCTCAGTTTCCAAAATAAAACTTACATCAGAGTAGAATTTTATTTTGACAGGATGGGTAGATATTAATAGCTCTATAGAATAGGGTATCCTATACAAAAAAAGACTATTATATGCCTTTTGTTATGATGAACTATAGAAATATGGTTCAGCCTTTTGTTATGATGAACTATAGAAATATGGTTTCATAAGGCTCGCATTACAACCACATTTATATCATACCTCTCATGTATATGAAGAATTAAAAGACCGTTACTAACTAATGACTTCAATTCAACAAGTGTTAATCAATAGTATGTAAAATTATTATTATTATTATTAAATACACTAAACTATTTTTTAAATGTTTAATACAAATTATTCTTTTTAAGTGATATTATGACAAAAATATTATCACAAAATTTTAACTTAGTAACACTGAACTTCTACGTTTAGATCTGAATTATGCACAATTTTTCTTTTATTAACTCTCAAATGGAATATAAATAAATTTTTTTGTCATAACTTTCTACATCAAGTAATTAAAACTCAACTAAAAAATATATTATGTAGTTAGCTAATGAAAGATGTGAAGTATATAAGACCGGAACGCACACAATGCATATAAGTAAAACATAAAGACTCTATGGAACCATAAGAACTTGATTTCTACCTGGGCAAGAGGGAAAATATGAAATGAAAAGCTGTCATAATCAATTATTTCAGTTCAGTGCACATTTACCTGTATTAAGAGATGAAAAGAAACGTACATACCATTTTGTTGGCAGTTTTTTGGGAGTAACTCAGAATCTTTCTATAGCCTTATGAAAACTATTATGATCTGGATAATTATATTGATCTCAACCACTAGAGCTTTCTATCTTCTTTTATTATAACACAGAATGAACATATGATACCACTGCTGACGTGTCTCTACACAAACTGAGCTAAGGCTGCGTCCTGACCAGGACTGACGCAGCAGTCAGGAAGGTTGGAGTAGGGATACAATGTCTGATCTTGTCAGATTGGAAACCGCATAGTTCTGATATTTCTATTCTATGTAAGAAAATATGTGCAACTCTATTGAAAAACCAATATTAATACTAGAAAATCATATCATCGCTGGTTAGAAATCTGTATTCTTTGAAGCAGATATAATTTGGTGTACTTTTAAACTGCTATTTCTTTCAACAAATAATTAATATTAAATATTACTGGAAAAGCAGTATTAATATTAAAAAATTTTATCATCTCTGATTAGAAAAATTGTGTTCTTTCAAGATATAAATTTATGTACTTTTAAACTGCTATTTCTTTCAACAAATAACTATGATTAAGTACTATTGAAAAAGCGGAATTAATATCAAAAAATCTTATCTCTGATTAGAAAAATTGTGTTCTTTCAAGCAGATTTAAATTCGTGTACTTTTAAGCTATTATTTCTTTTAACAAATAATTATGATTAAATACTACTAAAGCATATTAAAAAATCTTATCTCTGAAAAAATTATGTTCTTTCAAGTAGATATAAATTTATGCATTTTTAAACTACTCTTTCTTTGAACAAATGACCATGATTAATTATTAATTATTACACGTCAGAAGTGATACATCAGTACAATAATTTTTTACGCTTCTCAAACAGTATGCTATATTAATTATATAAAATTATAAAAATTTCTCAAAAGTAATTAGTTATAACAGAATTAAAAATGACAGTATTTTCCAATATTGTACGTACCTTATTATTATTTAAATATTTTCAATTAAGTAATTAAAAAATAATCTTTTAAATATAAAATAATTAAAAAATATTGTAAATTATAGGCATTATTGTTTTGGAAATTGAAGAGAAACTTAGAAACTTAGAAAATTATACTAAATTAAAACTAAAAACTAAAAAAAAAATTAAAATTAATTTAAAATAGCTAAAAAATATTGCTATAAAAATATTACAAAATAATAGCACTCAAAAACACAATAAACTGAAAAAAAGAAAACAGGATGTTTCAACCACCTGTAACCACTATACACACTATACTACGTACCTCAACTGAAAAACCGTTAGAATTTTATTTTCGATCTTTGTCCATTTTAAATTTGTAGATGGCAGTTTTTTAAAAATTAATTTTTCAAATATTTTTTATTCTCATTTTTTCTCAAAATATTACTACTATTTAAAAAGAGAAAATATTGATTGCTTGATCTTTTTAAATTAAAATCCTCTTTTAAATACTTTATAGATTTCTTTTAAACCTGTAGGGAATTTTCAAGGGAATTTTCAAGGGAATTTTCAAGGGAATTTTCGAAAGAATATCGATTTAAGGCTAACACTTATGTACATTATCGACAACTCAAATTTCTAGGAAGCTAGTAATTTTAGTTTCAACGAGTCCTTTATACATATAAAATATTTTCTATAAAATAATTATGATGAAATGAAAAATTATTATACTTCTTAAAAAAAAGAATTATCTTGTTTTATAATCAGTACGAAAATGAATCGATTTTATTATCAAGAAGGAATAAAAGGAAAATTTTGTGAAAACTTTTTCCATTAAAGTTAATTAATTCCATTAATTGTGCAACTTTAAAAATGCTAAATTTAAAATGAAACTTCATTGTCAATGTGACGCATTCCAGTTAGGTGAACTTGAAATTATCCGACCTTTTAAAGAAAAGTACTTCGTTAATCATAATCACACGAATATTTGATATTATATAAATTCAAGGGTGATTCACCATTCAATGTAGGATACTTCATTAAAATCTTCAATTTTAATAATGACCGAGGTGTGAGAATAATCATTCCAGCCTATGCCTTATATACACTTCTCTAATATCTTCTTCATTTTCTACTTGCTTAATGATGTCTGTCGTTATAATTATTCGAAGCGCAGCACCGTGAGATATAATTATATGTCGAAAGAAACGCGTCGCGTGCATAAGGAACTATTAGGGCTATAATGTCGATTTTTAAGCATGGTGAGAAGGTTCACTGATTTTTAATTTCGAATAAAAGTTAAATCTTTCATTTCCAAATATCCATTCCCTCTTTCCAGAGTATTGAAACTATTGTTTTAATGTTCGAATAGATGTAAGGATTTTAGCATTTGAAATACATAAAATATTCGCGTTTAATGTCTTTCATTATCTTTTATTCAGCAAAATTGTACTAATATTGATGAAGTTGTAGAAAAATTACTTTCCCCTATTTCGATGATTTTTGCATATAAAGAAAGTCGGTCTTAGTTTCTAAAATATTCTCAAAAAATTGTTACTATCATACAATTCTGCATTCATGGCAGTATATTGGTCGTTGGCCATCTTTTTGGAACTGGATATAATGAATTAACTCAAGTCTGATTTTTTATTTAACCTATAATATACAAGGTAGTTCATCTAAAGTGTTTGTTCGTTTTGTCGAAATAGATATCAATTAATTCTTTTTTTTTTAATTCAATGGCAGGATTATTTAATATCTGAGAAACAAAAAATTTTTCTGAGATGCGGGCTCATAGGGACTTTCCTAGTTTTTTTTTGAATGGAGTATTTTTTTCTTTTCCTTTAAATAGCCTTTGCTTATAAAATTAAATAAAATTTATTGGACGCATTATTTTTGTATAGTTAAAGATGCAAAGAGTTATAATGGCAATATTTATTTAAAATAGTAATTTTTCGAAGACACACACACACACACATCCAAATTTAGTAAAAAAATATCATTTTTTGCTCTATAACGTACGAACGTTGCAAACATATACAATTATGAATGAGGTTTCCCCTTTAGTCGTTTATTTACATTTGTAAAGCAAGGTACAAAGTTAAAGAGAATGATGAATGATGTGCCAATTATGAGTGTGTTAATTTCTATAA
Organism: Melipona beecheii; assembly: GCA_032399605.1. Taxonomy (NCBI): domain Eukaryota; kingdom Metazoa; phylum Arthropoda; class Insecta; order Hymenoptera; family Apidae; genus Melipona; species Melipona beecheii. Next base: position 844,412 of record JAUCMO010000291.1, read on the forward strand.
CATAATCAAAAATCATTGAAATTATTGAAACTTTACCTTAATGTTTAATTACATATCAATTGTGCAACGTTTATTTAAATATCGAAAGTACATAATTATAAAATATGCCTATTTTTTAATTTATACTTTTTTTAAAATAAAATTTTCAAGAGATATTTCATTTTTTAAAAAATTGTATGTGTTTTAAGAAATTTTTAATGTAATTGAATTCCCTGGGAATTGAATAGGTGATAATCGTTGACTCCGAGAATGTAGAAAAGCCATCTGGACACGATAGGAACAAGATTCATCTCCGAGTGACACGCTATATGCTCCTTTCGCTTGGTCGGTAAATGCTAGGATCGGTGTTACCCCGCATACCAAACGGTTTGATATCGACGAGCAAAATACCGTGGACCTATAGAAGAATGTATTCCAAAGATATTGAAATTTTCTCGAGCGTACAAAAATGTATCAACCGTATGGAATTTAAATCCTGTTTCCCATTCGCATTGCATTTTATTCGTCCGAAAACATTTCTCGGTTTTCTTGAAAATGCTGAAATATTAAAATTCACAATACCGTGATTTTTGCGGAATATCATTCCATACGCTTCATATTTCTTCTTTTTTATGCAAGTTTTATACAGATTCTGAATATAATTACTCTAAATAAAATAAAATTTATTTTGTTGCATATTGTTGCATTGAAAAGATAATTATTTGACCATTAATATTATGATATATTTATAATAATGCAATATATCATATTTTTAAGAAATATTGTATAAAATGCAATTACAATACCAAACAAATACAAAAATTTCTATATCAGCATTCGATTTGCAAACTATGATGACAAATAAAATCCAGCAAGTTTCCATATTACTAATTTATAAAGTAGTAATTGATTATTAATTTTTCGAGCTATTGATGATGAAAATTAAACACGACCATATCGAATCCGAATACATTGCACAGTCTTTTATGCAGTTTACCGTGATATATATACGCTCCAAACTTTTATTCAACTTCTGTATATATCGGGTGTTCTAAATAATCCTACTTCTACTGAAGGCAAATTAATTAATCATCATCACAATATATTATCTTAATGTATCATCTTACATAAAGTGAAGACTACTTTATAAATCGATCCGTAACGTTCTTTGGAATACATCAACATTTTTTGAAAGTGGTAATATTTATTTATTGTAACGAAAAAAAGATCGAAGAAATGACAAGTATTTCGAAGTCACCGGTTAGATGACGAGGCGAGGGAAGGGCCCCGGCTCTCAAAGAGCGTGGTTCGCCGAGCGAGGCGTTCCGAAAACCTGTAATTACGGACCCGACGTACATCAAGCGGTGCCGCCAGCCGCCAGCCAGCCACCAGCCGGCGAGGTTTGTGTCTTCCGTCTTCCTTTTTGCTTTTTTCTCTCCTTCATCGCCTTCCTCGTCTTCCCTCTGCTTTACTTGTGCCGTCCCGTTCGTGCCTCTTTCTTTCTTCCTGACCTCTTCATCCTTCTCTGGCGTACGTTTGCTCGTTCATTTTTCTGTTTTCTTTTCTCTTTTGTCTTCTCTTTCGTTCTTTCTGTCTACTTTGAGCGGCCTCCCGCTTCGACTCCGACAGCGGTCCACCTTATTTGACCCTTCCCCCCAATACGCGTCCAAAGGACTCTCCGATTCCTCTTTTATTTTACCCTCTTACTTTACTTACTTACTCACTCTCGGTTTCTTTCTACCTCTCCACCGTTTCTTTCTCGTCTCTTTCTTTTTATCTCCTCTTTTCTTTGCCCTCTGCTTCTCTTCTTTTTCACGTCTTAGATTGCTGTGTCGGCAATCGCGCGCCTCGCTACTTGGAATTGTCCGAAAAACAGAGTACAACAGAAAGGAAAGAACGAAGGGAGAGGAAGATAAGCGACATTTCTCGGTCCTTTATTTTTTTTCTTTCTTTGTTTCATTTTCCTTCTCAACTTCGCTTTTTTTTCTCGTCTCGTCCGAACCTTTGATCTCGTTGCAAGGTTGCATCCAAGTTCGTCGAATTTTCCTTGCGCCTCCTTGTACTTCGTGGTGATTTTCGCGAAACTTTTCGTCGCTCCGTCGGTAACGTTGGTATCAATTGTACGATGCAGAAGATAAGTACTTCGCATATTCAATCGCTTCTTGATAAAAATTCTCTGTCACGTTTGTACTTACGTTTCAGAAAGGCGTACTTTTTGGAAGATATTAGCAAATTGATTTAATAAGATACCGGCAAATTGAAATGATTCGTCGGAAAATCAGAAGCGCAAAGAAATCTCGGTACGGCACTGGGCAATCCGAAGCTCCTCAAACGAGAAAAGCACACACGGCGCCCATTCAGCTAACCCTTTCAGGCTCTCTCGTTCCCTCTCTGTACCTGTAAGTTTTCTACCAACCCACCCAGTCATCCTCATGCGTCACCTTCTTTCTCCTTCTTCCACCTTCGGGTCTCTCTAGCTGTATGCTTCGACCTCGGGTAAAAATCTCTTTTACGCGCCCGACCGAGGAACTCTGTCTCAGACGACTCTATGCTTTTCTTACGACCACCATTTAAATTTCCACATGGCTTTACGGAGTATAATTCGAATTTTTTATCTAGCTCGACATTTTCGTTCAGTCTTCCTTCCATCGATTTTCGTTCTTTCTATGTAGCAGTTAGGAAACGTTAGTCAACACGGCCGCGAATAGAGATTTCTTCCTCTGTCTCGAGAAAATTTTAGGAGAATCTTCTCGGGAAAGCTCGGTTTCAAGATATGGACTGAATCGAGAACACATTAAAAAAAATTTATATATTTTACAGTGGGGATGTATACGATACTTGATGCAGCACGAATTACGTTCTATTTTTTTCTTTCTTCCTCAAACTATTTTTAGAGTATAAATTGTATACAATTAGAAGATAACTATAATATGATTAATTGCTGTATTGGGAATAGTATCAAAAGATTAATATTTCAAGTTAAATAACCAACCGTGTAAACCAATAAACCAATAAAGAATCGTGTAATTTAAAATTTTGATTTTCAATTTTTAATATGTATGTAGGATATTTGGATGGGGATATGACTTAGGAATGTTATAATTTATTTATTAATAAGATGTTAGATGCAAAATAAAAGGAGACAATAACAAATAAAAAGAATGTTCATTCGCTTGTCACGATCGATTACTCACTGTCACATCACTTCGCAACTCTCGTCTTATTATTTTTTTTATTTTTTGTGAACCTTCAACGATTGCCCGTTATTTACACACACAGGCACATATACATATACACACCGCATCACTCTCTCATTTATATAATAACACTGTTGCTGGGAACTATCTGAACTTTACAATCGTGATGAAGAATGGAAAAAGCAATGTATCTTGTTATTTTTAAAATCATTATTTTTCTAGGTAACAAGTAAGGTAAAGATATGTCAAGCGGTATGCCTACGTTACCACTTTAGACCCTCGTGTTGATTCGTTAACTTTTTGCCTCTGTGAGCTAACGGAAATCAAAAATTAATTTGGGAAGTCGTCATTGTGATTAAATAAAACTTTCGTTAGAAGTGCCAATGCGTTTCAAAATTCATGTACGTGTCTCGAACAAGAGTCAGAATCAATTATGTTCTAAGAAAAAAGACGCAAAAAAATTAACAAGTTTTATTCCTGTTTGCAAGTTTTTTAGCAGGTGACATTTTACTTTCTTTTTCTTAAGCTAAACTACTTTTTAAACAATTCAACTTACTGCAACGCTTTCATAAAACCAGTATAAATAAAAATTATTTCAGCTAAAGCAAAGATTAATGAAAGCAAGTCATTACATTTTCAAGTAAGTTTTCCTACTTATCAATCTGCAATCTACGTTTGATGATCGACACGTGGAAATCAAATGTCAATAGGATCGGTACGTCAGGGTTGCTCCGTAATCAACATCCAGTAAAGAAGCAAGTTCTCTTTATCAACAGAATCTAGGGATAAGTCTCAATGACGACTGTGTATTGATTAATTCCTACCTCGTGTCGAGGTTTTCTTATAAAACTAGTTAGAAAAAAAAATCATTCGTGTAACTCAACCTTAAATCACGTAACGTTTCGAAAGCAGACGGTAAAACATATGATACTATCCAACATATATACGACTTATTATATAAAACATATCAAGTGTCCATCTCTACGATTATAGGTTATCAATTAAATAATAAAAGCAATATTATCAATGTTGAAACGGAAATGATCCCGATCAGGCCATAAACACGGCTTCTAAAGTCTTTTGAAGTACCGACAAGGATTTGTTGGTGAAAGACCGAGCGGAAACGGTCAAAGGCGTGTCACCGTTATCGCCAGATGACTTTATGTAGTGGTATTATGCCTCGCGAGCTGCGAATCTTTCAAAGAAACTTCTAAGGGACCGCTCGGCCAGCAGCTACACCGACCGTCGGTCGTCGACCGTCACGACCGCCGCGACCGTCGACCGCCGACCCTCGACCATCGACTTGGGAGAATGTTCACTGACGTGTCAAGATTCCTCGTCGCCCCGCCTTTCTCTTCTCAATTCCGATTAACCTTCATTCGCCTCCCCCCCCCCCTCTCTCTCTCTACGCAATTAAGTATATGCCAAAGATTATTCCGGCCAGACGGATTATTTCGAGCCGGCAAATTTTTTGGTTTCAATTGAAGATAAAGCAGAACATTTTTTCCCCTGACCTTAAAATGTTCCGTCGCTAATGAGATATTTTTTTACATTAATCAAATTGAACATTGAAATGGAAGATTATCTAAAATTTGATGGAATGTTTCTGTTTTGGAGCAAAACAACAGAACATCCACGTTAATGGGTTTGTTTAATTATAAGATTTCAAGATTGTAAAAATACTTATGAAATTAATATCTAGTGGGAATATAATGTTGTTAAACAGAAGCTTGCGGTTCTAATGTTAGAAATAAGCTAATGTCAAATTTTGGAATAAATTTAGCATAAATTGAAGCACAAATTGAAAGATTTAGATTTAGATTAGTTTTCTAATTTAATAGTCGCTATATTTTCTATCTATTGCCTCTAAGTGATGTGATAAAACTACTTGAACAAGTAAACAAAATACAAACGGTGCGCGCGTCGCTTGGCGCCTTCTTAGCGCCAGCTTTATAAAAATTATTTTGAATCATGTACCTCATTTTTGTAGCGATACATCGATATATATTTTTCAAGTCCTCTTCGTGTTCACTTTCTACCTTATACATCTTACATGCTCCGAAATGAACACTTGTTCGTATCACTCGAAAAGTTCACGTGTTACCCGTAAACGTCATCATCCGTGCAAAATGAAACTGTCCATGATTATACGTCGAATCCAATACTTTAATGAAATGTTCGTGCAGAAATTACGTTGAAATGTGTCACGCGCAATTTCAGATTCGAAAGTTCGTTTTTGACGCAAACGTCATCTGACAGAAAAAGTCACAATTGCAGTGTTTCACACACGCGAAATTATTGGAGCAATCGAATAGGAACTATAGTTCTTCTCAAGATTACACTGTGCACAGGAAGTCTTAAGAGCGGACAAAAATATTCGGCTCTCAAATCACTCGTGTTTTTAATAGTTCGCCTGAATGTGTTTCCGCACTTCTCTCCATTTTGTTTATGGTTGCACAGTTTATTGAGCAAGCTAACCGATACATAAAAATAATTTGCACAAAAACAAACTGATGCCATTGTTGATAAGACGGAAGTCAAATCTACTTTTACGAAAGTATTAATTGGTTATTCGTTCCAGTCACAAATCCGAGCACCATTCACAAAATCGTCTAGTCGGCGAAAAATCACAAAGCTTCCGCTGAATGAATCGTTCGTAAGAATCGTGCCTGTGTTTCCAAAACATTTTTATCTATACGAGACCCATAAAACGTGCCACGCACAGCACTCGCGGAATATCGCGGGTTTACATTTTGGAGCAAGTTCATAAACCATGTCTGTGTTGACATCGTTAAAATTGCTAACTGTTTCAAATTTTCTGCTACGTGTACGTGTCACTAAACAAATCTTCGTTTAATGCGAACGATATATTTCTCACGGATATTCATATTACCTCCATAAATTCCTCCGATATAGTGAAACGTATGATGTATACGATCAGTAGCGTTTAAACTGTCAATAGCTGTATGATCCACTCCATATCAAAGAATGAAATTTTATTAATATATTTTATATATATAATATCTTATAGGTTTCGAGAAACATTAGGTTATAGATCAATGAATTCAAGCAATCGTACGGACGCGTATTCTCCGATCGCCGGACTCGATACTTTATTCTGTGAAATCTTTTCGTTCGTACCGAATCAGCGAAACGAGCACAAAAACAGGGGCTGAAGGAACGGCTCGGTTGAATGTGAATACGACAAAGGATGCCGAGGAAGACCTGTGCCCCATACAACGTACACGGTAAGACTAAAACTACACAGTGACTGTAGAGCAGGGAGAGCGAGCATTATCTCTCTCCCTTGGTCTTCCTCCTCGTTCTTACACCGTCCTTCTTCGTCTTCTTTTCTTCTTGCTCTCTGCCACACCTCCCTTACGTCCGCAACTGCCTCCCTTCCTCTTTCTCTTTCTCTTACGAAGTCCCTCCTTTCCCCTTGTTCCCCTTCCACGTCTGACCATGGTGGACGTAGGATAAAAAAGCAGTAGGGTCCAGGTATAAGGGCAAATTCTGAGTTATATAAACCTACTCATAAACTTTAAAACTCGCACGGAAACGCGAGAATTTTCATAAATTTGAACAAGTGGTTAACTTTAGTAATGAGGCGAAAATATTTCTAAATTGTTAGGTTTTTTACCTGTGAAAGAGGCCTGAGCAAAATAAGGTTGTATCTCGGTATGTAGAAGTTCGTGTTATTGTTGACGTACTATTCGTAGAGCGATACTAACAATTACATCCAAATTTTATAATAAAATTATTTCCATTTATCAAATAAAATCACGTGAAACAAGACTGAAGTACGAATGAAATATTCTAATACATAAATGAAATATATCGTGATTCGTAAATATGTGCACGAAATTAAATAAGTTAAATATTTAAATAACACGCGGAGAGTGTGTCGGGAAAGTATAAGTAAAATCGTTTATCGTCAACCGTTGTCTAGCCCAGACGATTGCTTTAACTTCGTGTTCAATGAAATTCGATTGAAGTCGTTGCCAAACGACTACTTTCCTCCAGGTAAATTACAAGCCGACGCACTGATTTATCTTATCCAGCTGCTTTAATCGCAAAATCGTCGTCGTGACGTTCCACGCTCAATACGTAACGATAATTAGTTTTCTCTTTCCTCTTTGCGTAATGCAATCTTCTCCAACACTATCAACGAAATTGTTTCTATCTTTATTTTTTCATTTCATTTAACAATTCGAGGAAAACAAAACATCCGTAATTGAACAGGATTCCAACGATGAAATCGTTCTTATCTTCCCGCAAAATTTGACTTCGTATATAGGCACGCGGTACTCCCATATATTCAAATTAGAAATAATCGTGAATTTCAGTTTGCCGACAAGCCGAACGGTTAATGGAAATAAAATTATCGACGAAAAAAAGGACGAAGAATCGGTACGGCGAGGGAAGATGAAAAAACGAAAAAAAAAGAAACGGAGAAAAAGAAAAAAATAGAAACAGAAGGAAAGCGGCGAGAAACGGTCTACCGAGCCGGCGAAACAGAGAGAGAGAGAGAGAGAGAGAGAGAGAGAGAGAGACGAGTTACGAAAAGACCATTTGCGAGCAAAAGTGAGGAACTGTATAGTAGTAACGCATTGGTACCACTTGCACAAGGCGGAACGAGCGAGATGGAGCGACAGCTGTGGCGGAACAAGCGAGTAGAGAGCGTCGTTCGTTGGAAAGAGAGAGACGGAACGACGAAGAGAACGGCGCGCAGCGGTGGGGGAAGAAGAGGGAGAATTACGATGAGAGGGTTAAGAGAAGGAGAATCTCCGTTTGATCTTGCCGCCGCACGCGATCTCACACACATGCATGCATGTTTCTGGCCTCTCAATATGGATTCGCATGAATGCACCAACACATCGCGCCAGTTAAAATCTCTCTTCTCTCTCACCTTGCCACACAGTCCTGGCTGGGTGCTTCGATCGACAGTGCACAGCCAGGGCACTCTGTTGCTCTTGGATGTGTATAATAAACACCGTGCGAGCCAACTCAACCGAGTCGCCTATAATTTCTCGCGGAAAATTATATGTTAATGCGCCCTTAATGGCGTCGTTCGTTAACGGGATCGTTGTACAAGCCCGAGGGATAGAACCGTGCCGAGAGCGCAATTCGATTCGCTCGAGCATGCCGCGAGCAGCGCGCGAGTCGTCATTCAATAACCTCGCGGTCATAGTTTCTTGTATTGCCTTTTCTTGTCGAATATATACGTGCGCGTATAACCACCTATACACACACACACCTATCCATATCGCTTATATATATATATATATATGTACATGTGTAAGCAATGCACGCTTCTTAGAAAAATCCCGATGAATATCTTTAAAGCTGATGTTATAATTTAGCACGCGCACGCGCATGCGCTTTCGTTCGAAATATGTTTGTAATCGCCCTGCGTGCGCACTATTCGACGACTATATCGTCTTTTCGTACTTCGATGGAAAGACGACTTTTTCTTCCCTGTTTAATCATTAAACGGTGTTTTTCTTTTTTCTTTTTTCTTTTTTATTATCGTTGCAGATCTTAGGTGAAAATTGAAGTTCTTTGAGCAACGATCGTTGCCGCTTTACGAGAATTATTTCTTTTAGAAGCCTTGCTACGCGCTTTTGCGGGGATTGAGTGTTTCGAAGTTTAAATGCTTCGCATCGGATTAACCTAGAAGATCAGCGACGGATTTCACGACGCCTAACTGCTAAATAGCACGTTAAAAATGCTTCTGCTATGTTTCCAAACGGCTCGACGGACAGTTATACATACACGTGTACGTAAATTAAATGTAACGGGGGAAAATAAAAGAGAAATAAGAAACTAATTAAAAAGGTCTCCGATAAATTTAAGTTATGTCAAAAATGATAAAATTTCATGCATAACAAGCGATCGAAAAATTATTTCACAACATTTTTTTCTTCTTTCTTTTCTAACGGATCCTAAATCCGTTATCAAGCACAGAATAATTCTCTAACACCAAACGCATTCATACCGTGCGTCGCGTTCCTTCTGGTCATCTTCATGTACTATCTGTACCAATAATCATGTACGACGCACAAGAAGACAGAAGGCTAAATGTACGTAAAAAGATCGTTTCATTTCACGAAACGATGGTTCCAAAAAGAGGAAGATCGAACTATCCATTCGATCAGAACGAACAGTTATGCAAAGCGTTTGCACATTGGTGTATCGCGGTAAGAGGATAAAAAAAAAGAAAAAAAAAAGAAAAAAGGATACAAGCGAGTCGGGGAGGCTTTCTTCTCGAAGGTAGTAATACTCATGACTGTTTGATCGGCCTCTTCGGACGGGGAAAAGAATTTCCCGTGGGTCCATGGTAGTGGAACAAAGTGCTCAAAGAATGAAGATCGCCCAGCTAAAAACGTGGCAAGAGAAGTGGCGCCTTTGACCCTCATTGTCTGCGCTCTTTGCCCGTCGCATGCACGGGCCTAAAGGACTCTGTTTATCTTTTTCGCTTTCTTCTCTCCCCCTTCGTCTCATTCGCGACAATACATACATAGTCTTCCCCTCTTCGCGCCCTCAGAGCCAGCCCGTATACGCGTAACTATACTTCACGAAAGTACCCGTTCCCTTTTTCTTCCGTCGTGCTATCAATCCTTTTCACGTGTAATTCAATTTCCCGGAATAAAGTCGATGTTTCAATGTTTGATCGTTCGATCGTGTTCAAAGGAAATGACGTCGCCCGATGAACGTCTTCAGTAATTGCAAAAAACTCCGAAACTCACCGTTTTAACGGATTTGATACTCTAATTTCTCGTCATCGAGATGAATTACTGTTTTAAAAGACTTTGATTATTTCTTTGACATATTATGCACAAACGTAAATTATATTTTATTACATTTCTACGCGATGATTACTATCAACGATTCGAGAATTTTGAACCTTCTCGGATAGTTTGTTTGAAAAAGCATATTCGCCGAACAGCATATTCTCAACAACGTTCTAGCTCGTCTTGCATGAAAGAAACACGTCCTAATTATATCTGGTGGAAAAATAGGTAGCGAGAGCAATTACGTGTTTTCATTGTTTCCTCTCTTTCTCTCTTTTCTTTTTTTCTTTTCGGTGCAGCCAGTTTGCTCGTTAACCGATACTCCAGCATCACCGATAGGCCAACGAAATTCCGAACAACTGAATCAGACGTTCGCTTCTTACATAAAAGACCTGTCTCATTCACTCACGGACTCACGGCGACATATCGCACGGCGCGAGTGGTTGTGCGCGTGATATACAATTGCATGTAGATATATTCTGTTTTAGAGTACTTGAGCCGTGATGGTACACCCGTATGACGCCGCGATGCATCGCCGATGATACATTCAAACCAGGTACGTACGTGTATACGTAGTACCCTCTTGGCCGCACACTGGCGGGATTGACACACAAATTGAAATAAACGAACCGACGACACCGAGAAACTGAATGATAAAACGGTGATGGTGAAAGAATGAGAGCAGAAGAAGCAGAAGAGGTGGAAGGGAGCACAAACAGCGAGAACAGAGCTACAGACAATAGAGACAATTATTGCACACAGACGGAGGAGATGATGGATCAAACGCGGTACCATTTCGGCGCCCCTTTATCTTCTTTCACTTATCTTCCTTCTCTCCTCTTTCTCTCTACCACGTTCCCTCGTTACCACCCCCTACCGAACCGCTTTCCTTCCCCCCCCCCTTATCGTAACACGTTTCGCGTTTATTTCGCCTTTTAGACTATTTAACTCCTCCGATACCGGACACACATCGTGCGTTATTCGTACTAGACGAAATTAACGAACACGTAAATCGTCTATAACCTATCGTTTAACGAAATTCTGCGGAAGACAATTCTTCGTTCGTTTGAAACCAATATATAAAGTAAACAGGAAACCTAAAGATCGCTGTTCGGCTTTCAAAGGATACGCGTTCGGTAACTGTTGCAGGTGTTGTTAGAGACTTGCAAGTTTTACGAGTATTAAGTTAACTTTTCTTGGTTCCAGTCCACTTTCATTTATGTAATGATACAATGTTTACAATGTCCAACAATATTCCCTTTGGAAGTATTATCAGTTAGTACTTTGGAAATATTTATTATTACTATAATATAACAGTAAATGAACAAAAGATTACTTTGTAACGTTCGCATTATTCAGAAATACCGCGTGAAATAGAGAAGCAATGTTTAAAAAATAATTGGAAATATTCCAAAATGATGAACTTACTCCAAACGTTTTTGTGTGTGAATTTTTACGAAAGAAAGTGAAAGTTCTGTCTTTTTAATCAATTACATTTCTAAAATTTCACGCCTGAAAAAATGGCTCCTAAACAGAGATTTGTTTCGCCTATCGAATATCGAAACAATATACAATTCTTGAATGTACAAAAATCTGCGCTGTAAATACCCGAAAAGTGATCAACGTCGAAACAACGTCCCTTTGTGCAATTTTTTTCCTAGCGAGTTACGTTACTACGAGTCATTGAGAAACCAGAGCCCACGTGGTGGAAAAACGATATGAGGAAAGAATAGGATTACCCGCGTGAATGGTTCTTCGAGATGAAGTAGCAGCAGCCAGACACCTACCTCTCCGAGGATTACGATTCGCAAGATTTAAAGAGTTATTTCAGGTCATAGGGTTAAGTGAACTACCCCGTATGAAAGGGAGCAACGCACGAGCCACCCTCTGTTGTCGTGGCGCATACACAGTTGTGGGAATCCCCTAGCGTGAACCGAAGATCGGGAAGAGTGGGCGGAGACCACGGTTCGTGATCGTACCGTTTGATACCACGTGCTCTCGCCGTGGTTAAAGCACAGGGGAAACTTTACGTCCTCTCATTTTGATATCAAAGCGTCCCCCTTCCCGGGGATCTTTAAATCGATGTTCTTTGACATTACAAAGCTTTCGCCCCGGTAACATCCTCCTCGTCGCCCTGGCTCCTTCATCTTCTGTTGTTCTTAACTCTCATTTTTGTATACTACTCTCCTTTGCGTGCGCTGAAAGTGACTGGTAAAAGCTTTCACTTTATTGCCGATAATTGCAGAAGAGGGAAGGGTCGTTGTTCAAAGAAGCTTGTTAGATGCAATAAACGAAAGGTCAGGAAGACACGATCTTTCTTTTTTTTTTTTTCTTTTTCGTCCGGCAGAACCTCGCCAGTCTCGCAGCCGGTAGCACGATCATTAACATTTGTTCCTTCTGTTTCGCTGAAAATTGTAATCACATCAAACGACGGCCGGTGCGATCGTTCTTCCAGTACGAGCGATACCTTCGTGACACGGAAGTGACTCACGTATTAACCTATCTAAGTACTGTGTATACCATGAGTCACGAATATGATGTAGATGGCGGACAAGTTTTTAACCCACTTTTTACATCGTATAGATACTGGTCGGGGATCTCGAGTACAGGTAAGGGGATCAAGAGACCACCGATTTTGTTAAAACTTTGAATACTTCGAACGACTGATTTCGATATTCAAAGTTTAAAGAAAGAAACGCTGTCTGTCGTAAAAGCCTTCGCGGATAAAGATTCACGCGCGGAGGACAAGTAATTCCTCGTGGCACGGAATGTTGCCACAGAAAAATATGAATAGGTGCAAAGAATGAAAGAAGGGTATAGCGAAAGAACGGTGTTAGCGAACGTAAAGTAGCACTGTGTAAAGACTATACCTGACACGATTACAAGTACAAAGGTATCGTGGTCGTGCAACCGATGTTGCATTAAACTCTAAAGATCCATATGCACCATGAATTACAAGCGGTTGAATGCATTTCGCTATTCCAATAGAAAGATACCGTTGGAAATCATACACGAGGTAACAGTAAAGCGCAACTCTTACGTTGTTAGTACTTTGGCGGAACAAACAACTGCGAATGAAATAAAATAAAAGTTCCTTGTCTAAAATACAATTCTTACAATTCTCAAATTATTCTTCAAAGCTAAAGAAGAAAATTGCTCCACTAAAAAACAGTCATTGTAAAAACGAATCAAGTATTGTATTTTTAAACGCATCACACCTCGATACAGTTGAATGAAAAATTAATCGAATTCTACGAATCCCAACTTTTCGAGATGTTGTAAGTAAGATGTACAAAGAAATAATCGTTTTCACAAACAACAGTTTCATTCTCAAAAAGTGAAAAACTAATTCGGAGAGGTCTTTTGAAAAATAGCGTAGCAAACGACTGTTATGCATCATTTTCATACATGAAAAATGAGCCGAACTTGAACACTATAAAATTGTGTGTGTGTGTGTGTGTGTGTGTGTGAAGAATTTCCTAGCTAATCATCTCGCCATTATCATCACAAACTCGTTGAAAACTTATCGCCGCTGAAAATCGCGCAAATCCCGGGATATTAATTAAAAATAAGGGAACAGCTGCGACGAGGCGCCGCGTTTCATCTTTGAATAATTAAGAACTGCCAGGTGCCTACGTCTCGCTAAGGAGGGGAAAAGAAGAGAGAGAGAGAGAGAGAGAGAGAGAGATAAGAGAGAAGGGAAATATCAAAATCGTAGGAGCGGTAGATCTTTGTGATTCTGTTGCGAGTAACAATGGCGGCGCGAGCAGGAGAAACGACCGAAGGTGAAAGAGGCGAGGGAAAGATGACAATATTAAGAAAGCTTACAGAAACGTTCGCCGTAAAGGTTTATTGGCGTGAAGGAGTTGTGAAGCGTGTCTACATCAAAGGCGACCGCTTCTGAACTCTCTATTCCCTTTCTACTTGAACCCTCGCCGTCATCTCGTCACCACCTCCGCTTCTATCAACTACCACTGACGTCCATTCGCTCTGCCAAGGTTGTGCACGCAACCAGACACACCCCCTCCCCCCCCCCCTCGCCCCCTTCCCCAAATGTGTACCCTAGGCACATTCACCACGTGCGAGTTCCTGCACCGGTGGTTATTAACATCCATTACCATCTCAAACGAGACGCATTGCGACGCACGATCGAATCTCCGCATCGATTTCGGATATCGTATCTCTAAGAAATGTACGTGTTGTTCTTCCATTTCAAGTTTTTTTTTATTGTGCGGCTCTTCGTTCTCACATAGTTGAGAAGTTCCTGCGCTCGGGGACAAAAGCCTTTGAAGAGCCTTTGGGAAAACTTGAGGTGTGTTTTGGAACGATAGGATGCCTGAAAGGTTGAATGGATGATAAAGATTAATCCTTTCGAAGTGTTACGTGCAGAGGGAGTCTTGGGAGTAATTAAAACTCGACATTTTGCGTGTCGCTACACACGTTGTTGCAAATATAGATGTTTCGTTTCACTTCTTTGCTTGATATCAGGAATATCAGAAAAAATAAATTACTTTCTAAGTTGTTTGTTCTAAAATCCTTTTTTTACTCAAGGGCGGAAGAACAGCGAAGCAATGAAAATATCAGGAGGTATTTTAGTTAATCGCCTTGGAGTGATTATATCATAAAAGGAGATAACCAATTATCAAGAAACTGACGATCGATAAAGCTTGCAAATTACTTCTATCATCGTAGGTATGAAGTATTACTCGTGATTGAACTTATTGGAGTACCATACGTTTCAGTATATTATGATTCAATTATTCGCGTCTGTTTGTCAAGTCTGGCGGATAATCATCCGCAATCTGTACAATTTGCCCGACTTACCCTCTAATTACCGGCGTTGCCTGATATTTCGCGAACTTATTCAATTCGTAGTGATTAATCAGATGATCAACAATTAAGCACCCACGCTCGATTGTATTGTACCTGGCTATCAACCTCAAACGAATTTTCTCTGAAACAACGTATCGTGCACAACGGGATATCGTACAGCAGGCAAATGCGATTAAGATAATTACCTCCCATTTTACCAAAAATATATAGATGCAAAAGGAAGCGCAATTTGTTCAACGGTATCAAACATCCCCGTTCAAGCCTTTACGCAGTACGATACACATTGATTCAAATGAGATAAATCAGGTATTTTTCATCGAGTATTCACCAGGTATACTTTCACCTTCCCTGAGACATTAGTCAACGATATCCGCCATTGTTTAAAGCAGCTATTAAAAATTAAAGTTAATCGTTTCGTAGAGAAAAAGAAATTGCCTGATAAATAGCGATAAAGTACTACTAGACATAGTACATCACGTAAAATTGATGACTTGCTTTGTAAGGCACTGCTGCAATACTTTTGGATCGTTATTGCGGCATTGTGTACTCTAAACGGGTAAAAATTAATTTAATTGGCGAAACACCTAAGCGACAAACAACAGGATAACCTAGATAATTTTTTAATTTAATCAACAGTCATCTAACGATTCATCTCGAAAAGAAGCGAAAGAAACGAAAATTAAAATCAACCGTCCCTCCTCCATCGGATCAAGTAGCTTTCCAAACAATTTGCCAACGATGCTATAACGGAACCAGGAAGTAATCTTAATTATTCGTCGCATTTATTGTGAATTGTCGTCAATTACGGAAAGAAGACCCAGGATAATGGGCGGGGGGAATCGAAGGAAATGGATGGTGGATCAGTCGAGAGAAGGGGGGAGAAAGGGGGAAGGACTCACGTCGACTTGAGCGGGATTCTATCGGTTTTTACTGAATTATTTATAAAATCTCTGATTGATATTCACGATTATCAGGAGAAGCGCGCGCTCACACACCCGTAAGCATATGTATTGTTTTGATAAAGAGAGCAGAGATGGAACGAGTGGGGGGAGAGCGCGCGCGTGTAGCGGGAGATCGTGTACCGCGGGAGAGAGCCCGCGGAAGACGAGAGGACTCGCGCGCGGCGAAGTTTTACAGGATGAAAAAGGAGCAGAGTAAATGAGGGAAAGAGAGAGAGAGAGAGAGAGAAATATAGAGTGAAAGAGAGAGAAAGAGAGCGAGGAGAGAGAAACAGAGAGAGAGAGAGAGAGAGAGAGAACGAAACGGACGTGGAACCGGAACGATCGCAGAGGCTCGAGGGAAAAAAGGTAGGGCACGAAGCGAGGAACGAAACTGCGACTGGTAGAAAAGCTGGTGGAACGACTCTAGAAGAAAACGCACGGCTGCGTTCGGTGGTGGGTACGTCAAGAAAGAGAGCTCGATTCGTGAATACACGCGCCCCGAGACGCGCAAAGCTCTCGTGGCTAGAAGCAGAGTGAAAGAGAGCGACGGGAAAGGGAGGGAAACAGGAAAGAGTAAAAAAGAGAGGCATAAAACGAGAGAGAGAGAGAGAGAGAGAGAGAGAGATACACAGTTGATCCCTGTGAAAGAAAAAAGTGGAGAAGGGAAAAAGAGACAGAAACAAGGGGGTACAGCAGAGATAAGAGGACGAGAAGAAAAAGGTGAACCAAAAAAGAAGGACAGGATGGAAATAAAAATCCAGAGCCGGAAAAGCGATCAAACGATCGAGGAGGAGAAGGGAATAGAAGCAAAGGACCCGCGGGACGTAAACACCGCAGTGTATTTTGGAGCGGGTGATTCCCGGAGTGTTACGCACGAAGAAATCTCCGTCCGTTTGTAATTTCTTACTCCGTTTGCTCTTCTTTCGTTTCTCTTCTCGCTGGTTTCACGACGTTCTCTGACTGTCGACGACAGTCAAACATCGCGAGTGTTGATCTTCGTGTGCCGATATATACAAAACACGGCCGCGAGCGCGGATACACGCGCGCCTATCGGTCCTGCTACAGGAACGAAACGATGATGCACAAGAAAGAAAGAAAGAAAAAAAAAGCAAAGAGCAATTTTAAAAGAGGCAGAGATTTAGCGGCGAAAAGAAGGAGAAGACGACGGGACAAGAGCGGAGAGGAGAAAGAAGCTGGAAAAAGAAGATGAGAGAGAAAGCGAGCGAAACAACAAGCGAGAGCGAGCGTGTAACGAACAAGAGAGACAAAGATATACAACCGGACGGAGGATTTTTAAGAAAGGAACCGCGGTGCTCTCGAAAAAGACTTACTCGGTATTATCCGACAGTGCTTATATTTGCTAATGCCGTGATGACGATGCGTCTCTCCGGCGAGACCGACGTTCCATCCTCGAAAATGTCAACTATCGACGAAAAAATGGTACGGACTGAAACGCAGACACATCGTGGCTCTCTTTCTTCGTCCTTACTTTCTCGCTCTCTCCCAGCGACGACGATGATTCGGCGTGAACTCTCGACACTTCGACACGACGCACACACGCACCACACTCACGACAGAATATATACACTGCTCCGATAACGGCCGTAGTAATAAAGGCGAGCTGACACGGCGAAGGCATGCAAAATGTTTCCCGATCGCATCGAGTAAACAGGGGCCACGATGAATTCACGGACAGATCGGACACTATAACGGCTAAGCTTTTCGCGGCTCGTCTCGCAGGCACATCTTGGTCGCCATCGAGATCTAACACGAGTGCGCGGGACGCGCGCTCTCGCGGCCCCTCACTAAACTTGTCTCTTCAAAGACCGGCCAATCAACGGGCCGCATGGCCTATGCCCTTGCCGCGAGCAGTCCTGTATCTAGCTGACGTGCCGTCATTCATTCATGCCAGGGAATTCTCTTTTCATCCAACTCGGCGAGAGCACGTTACGTTCGATGGTTTTCCATCGATGTAAATCATCTCTTTCGTTGTTGATTGTATTCGACGGTCGTCGAAAGAATCGATCGTCAATTTGTTTCACCGTTTCATGGTATTACTAATTAACGTTACTACCGAGAAACACGCACACAAATGCGCGACTGAACGCGTAGTCAATGTGCCATCGGCAGTCACGTATCTAATTGATTTAGCGCCTCCTTGCTCCGAAAATTTCGGAGCGCGTATTTCACGGAAAAATGATTTCAAGTTGAACTTTTGGTCGCTTTTACGTGTAATGTTGTTGCTTTTAAAATTTACGTACTTTTGCTAATTACGCGGTTAAAATCATTACGCGATAATTATATCTATGTTATAATTTAATACATTACAGCAACAAATCGTGTTTAATATTATTACGATTGTGATGTTCTTTTTTTATATTCTGCAATATTTTTCCTTCATCTTTTTCAATATATTCAATATTTAATGTAACAAATTTGTTGCCCGAATTCTTGGATATAAATGTAAAATTTAGAAATTGCAGTGAATTTCACTAATGAATGTTAATGAACGATAAAATATATACTTTCCTGAGATTGGTGTACTTCAATTGTTTCAATGAACAAAACGATACATTCGCTTAAACTTCTTTTGAACTTAATTTTCTTTCAGAATGTCATAACATCAATATTGTACAATTATGTATATTATAATTCCAGTTGTACCATGAATCATCAATGAAAGAATGTTCTCACTCGCTTTTAATCCTTTATTAGTAAAACAATTCATATTTCGATTTTCAACTCGGCTCAGTCATTCGATATCATAAGATCTATACTGTTGTCCAGCGAGTTTTTCGACTGCCCCGCATTAACAAACGTGGCGCTAGTGTCGTGTACTCCGGTACACAACTATGTTGGCAGGCAACACGAGAGGGAAAAGTTTATAGCGCGCAATGCGATTAGCAATTGTTGCACCACTCTCAAATCTAAAGGAAACAGCAAGGCCCGGACGAGGATGAAGTTCAGTTCAACATCTCGTTACCCGATTCGGTAGCTATGAAATTTCGTCGATGCATCTTGCGTTATACTACCATCTCTCCCTTCTACTTGCTCCGCGTTATCGATTGTTACGGACGCGCCGACTGATAATGCGTTAAATGCGTGCATTTCCTTCAAAACGAAATCACATATCCTCGTGTCTACTTGCCGGAAAGCATCAAATACCACGGTGCGATTAGAATTATGTATGCCGTGCAAAATTAATTTGGCATTTGGATACTCTGCGGCATGGAGGTAAGCTGTTGCAATAAATGTGCAAGCAGTTCTTAACAATTTTACGTTCGATACGTGATACTTAACGCAGAGAAAGGAATTCACTGTTGATAAGAAAACACAGTGCTTTGGTTTGCATGCACATTTTAGAAATTTGCTGTAACATAAATGAATGCATCGTAAGAATATTTAACGAATCCAATGAAAATCATTAACAGGTCGTACTGTTACTACGAATATAATCTTAGATTATTACCGTAGTGAATATAAATGAAACAATGAAATATTTTTTGTAACGTGATAGATTGTAAGTTCTTTGGAAGATTTTAATATGTTTAATTCAATCTTGAATTAGAAAAATGTACCTATATATAGCTTCATTATTTTTCTATAAAATTATAAAAAAAATTATTTACAAAATTGAGTACTTCTTCGTATATTTATGTTTTGTTGAATAAATCAAGCGTGAAATATATTGCATGTACACTTACATTTTGTTATATTTTATAAGATAGTTTGACGTTATCGTATGCTGACAATGAATATAGTATCCTGTACGTATGCAACCCTTCTGTGCAAGATACGTATCGTCGAACAAACTCAGCCTAATGCTGAATTTGAATTTTCATGTTATAATTTATAAAAAATTATTTTTTTATGTTTTAAATTATATTTCAATACTATACCTTAATAAACGATTAAAATTTTCTATATGCATAATGTATACAAAACATTAAAATATTTATTTTATAACTGAATATAAAACACGCATTAAACACATTCTATTTTCATACGGACATTTACAAAATACGATTAAAATTTCATATAGATATGATAGATACAATAATATCTATCCTAACATATCAACATGAAGGTAGAAGACTGAAAGCTGGATAATAGAATGGAATCCAAGATGCCAGTGAAATACGACGATTCTTAAGTTCAGGATGGAACTTAGAAAAGGGCCTTGGTCGAAAAAAATCCTGGTTCCAGTTTGTTTCCTGATAATTCTCATCTGGATCTTTCTAATCGACAATTCGCTACTACTCAACAATCTCTCTGGTAAAGCAACCTTACAAAAATCGAAAAATTTCGTTTCTTTTGCCCACAATCCGAATCTGGATCGTCTAACGATCAAGGAATCCTCTCTGACAAATGACGCCGAATTGAAACGCGCGAAAGTAGAGTCGAGACTTCAAGTGGTGTCGCTTTGGACAGGCAACAACAGCATCAAAGGAAACGCAGGATCTTTACGAAAGTATCAAATCTTGAGACAGCAAGGCTTAATGCCCAGTAAACAATTGCCAACAGCTTTGATAATCGGGGTTAAGAAAGGCGGGACTAGAGCTTTGTTAGAGTTTCTGAGATTGCATCCTGCTATTCGCGCTGCTGGATCTGAAGTTCACTTCTTCGATCATCATTACATCAAAGGATTTCACTGGTACAGGTAAGTTCGTTGTACTGAATCTTTCCTCAGGCTGTTTGAAATAACAAATTTAAACTAATCAAGAATTTGAAATAAGAATGAGAAAATATCAATTTGCAAAAATAAATTCATTTGATAATAATAAAAATGACTTCCTTTATATACGAAAAAATAATTTTCAAATTATCTATGTGTACGTTCCAGGCATAGGATGCCTCCGACATTATCCACTCAAATCACGATGGAAAAAACTCCATCGTATTTCGTGACGAGTGAAGTGCCAAGGAGAATTCAACGCATGAATCCAGCGATGAAATTGATTCTCGTAGTGAGGGATCCAGTTACCCGAGCAATATCCGATTATACCCAGGTGAAGAGTAAACGAACCAATATGCCCAAGTTCGAGGATCTGGCGTTTCTGAACGGATCAAAAATCGTGGACACAACGTGGGTACCATTGAAAATCGGGGTATACGCGCGTCACTTGGAGAGATGGCTTCAGTACTTTCCACTATCGCAATTTCTGTTCGTTTCTGGAGAGAGATTGATCGTGGATCCGGTCGCTGAGATGGCCAGGGTTCAGGATTTTTTAGGCCTAAAACGAGTTATCTGTGAGAAACACTTTTATTTCAACGCCACGAAGGGGTTCCCTTGTCTGCTCAAATCTGAGGAACGTCCTACACCCCATTGCCTTGGTGAGTTGATTAAAAAAGTTGTAAATTAAAAGAAATTGCAATTAATTGCAGTTAGTTTCTCACAAAAGTGAAAGAAAGCGTTTTAAATTCTTAGCTTTGTTTATGACAGTGATACACACACACACATATATATATATATATGTATATATAATTTTAAGGTAAGAACAAGGGTCGTAGTCATCCTTACATAGATCCTGTAGCCATACAACGATTGAGAGATTTTTATCGTCCATTCAATCAACGTTTCTACCAATTGACCGGAATGGATTTCGGCTGGTTGTGAGAGTAAATGCGATAAGCGAATACATATCGAAGCTAGTCAAGTAAAAGAATATAATTTTTACCGAGATACGACACGCGCGCATGTGGACACCGTTAGTTTGCACTAGTTGATAAATAGTCAGTAAAAGGACGAGATAATACTGTTCGATTAATTTTCATCCGTTTCTACACCGAACCGAATATTTTTTTATGTACCACGTGAAAAACGTGAAAAAAAGAAAGGAAGGTACACGTATCGTTTTGATGTGTTGACAATACACAGAAAGAGAATTCCTGTTCTTGTTCGTGATATTAACTTTTAGACACGCATATAGATTTATAGTTGCAGCAAAATGTTATCGATCGTATGTATAATTTTTCGCATACATATATTCCACTATATTTTATACAGGACATTACGCAAAGAAGTATATTGAAATTTTAAACGATAAATGACCATATGGATTGTTTCTTATTTATTACTATTAATTTGTTAATTATATCTTCCATTGGAATAGTTGTTTAAAATAGAACATGTTTGAATAATCTGTATTAAAATACATTGTTATTATCATTAATTGTACAGAATTACGTTTAGACTTAAGAATTAAGTTTGTGTATTTTGTTGAACTTTTTAAATCTTCCAACAAGCACAAAATCTTCGTTAACGTTGATATTATATAATTCTAATGATACTCAGCTAAAATATGTGACTTTAAGTTTAAGGAAAAAAAGTGATGAATATTTTCTGAACAATTTATTTGAATTGCGTCTTTAAATTATAAGAAACACTATCACAGCATAAAAGTTCTCATAGCTGCAGAAACAAACTGAGTACAATTTAAAGTAACAAAAACGTCTCGTATTTAATATACAGTTTTAATAAACGTTCTATTTCAGTTAGAAAAGGAAAAGAAGCATAGAAATATCAATAACGTCAATTAGACATTTGTAATAAGGATGGTTATTAAAAAAAGTTTATATAATCATATCAAAACATAAAATTAATTTCGATACGCGCAAGTGGACAAGAGCTTGCACAAATTGCAATAAAAAATAACGTACATATTTATATTTTGCAAATGTACACGCACACATATACACACAGATATATATATATATATGATAAAGCAAGAGTTTTTACAAATTCAATAAAGTTGAATTTTAATTAAAGCGAATTTTAATTAAATAGTTAGACGAAAGGATAGTCATATAAATTCTCAGAGTTTGTTAGAAATTGTCTTCTATTAATAAAAATATTTCTGAATAATTATTAATTACAAAAATTCGTTAGTATAAATTTATATAGTATATTATTCAGTAAAAAAATTTAACTCGTAGCTCGAAGTTACGAAAATAATTCGCAACGATTGTATTGTTAAGTAGTTAATTATATAAGTTTACTTGCTCAAGTGGCCTAATTAATCTACCTAAAAAATACGAAGCTGTAAATAAACAGTGATTTATCAACTAAGAAATACTGTGTAATGTATACTTACATTTTATCCGAATTTTGTTTTCCCTTAAAACGTTAAAGCAATCATTTAGAGAGTTAAATCTTTTCTAACCATCTTGTCTAAAAGTAGTTACAATTGTAGGAACAGATATTATAGGTACTAAAATAACAACAAATCTGAAAGTCTGTTACAAATTTTGTAATGAAATATTGCTTTCGATTTATCGAGAAGGGAAAAACAGCACGATGCATGTGCATGTTCTATTTATACAATTGTATAGAGTATTGTTTTAATACTTTTCGCAAAAGATTCATCTTCCTTTTGTACAAACATTACATTAAAAAATACGTGTCTCTCTGGTCTGTTTTCCTAATATCTATTGAACTATTACAAGAAAAAAGAAAGAAAAGAGAATTAATAATACAAATTTTAGCCATTCGATGAAAGAGCCAAAGAAACGATTCGTAGAATTTTCTACTATTTTTGTTTCTTTTTTTCTTTGACAGATATAATTTCTTGCGAGTTATTAAGTACACTTTTGGTCCCATCAAAATGGCAATACGTATATCATGTATATATAAAATATATATAAAGATGCAATAGATTTTATTGGTAGTCTAATCTTATGTTAAAGATTCTTGAGCAATCTTATCGATTGGTGGACGGAATATATACTGTCGATAGGGATGCTATTACAATACACAGTAGGTCAGCATGTTCATCATACTGACATGATCATCGATCAATCGTAATAACTAACGCATAACGTAATTCAATTCGGGTAACAAAATACTGATTCAACATTACATACGGGATAGAACGAATTATCCCTTTATATTTTTTTCTTTTCTCCATGCTAAAATTATTCTATGTGAATAACAATATAATCTTCCCTTGATCCTTCATTATTAACACAACCGATCATAAATTTTCGCGAAAAAAATAAATGTGCGTAATATATATCCGCTTTTATCCATTTTCATTTTTTTTCCTTTCCTTCTCTCTCAATCTTAAAAGAAAAAAAAAAAAAAAAAACAGAGGTGATCTATAAAATAAATTTTTTTTTGAATACTTAATATTAAATTGCGACGACTACAATTTTCCTTACGTTTACTATTAATACGTCATAATCTTTCGTTATTTCTTCTAACATACGTAATCAAGGTCATACTTAATCACGATTTTATCTCTACGAATCTTGTGGTGATTTCGATTACTACTGGTAGTTAGAATTCCACGATGCACACGTGAGAAATGCATCGAAGAAAATTTTTACAAACGCTCTTTCTTCGTCATTCTCTTGGAGATGGTGGACGAGAAATGTTTCTCGAAAAATGGTCTTCCATGAGTTCTTTTTTTTCGACGGTTTTGGTTTCATCGATCGAATACAGATGCACAATTCCGGTCACGTATTTTTCACGACAGACC
This sequence comes from Melipona beecheii, assembly GCA_032399605.1. Lineage (NCBI taxonomy): Eukaryota > Metazoa > Arthropoda > Insecta > Hymenoptera > Apidae > Melipona > Melipona beecheii. Next base: position 868,636 of record JAUCMO010000291.1, read on the forward strand.
TAATCTGCTTCGATCAAACGAACAAAATGAAAATATTGTTCGATACTTTTTTATCGTCTGTAAACTCCGTAAAAAATCTGAGAACAGAAAATCTCTTGTTCTTGTAACTTAACAAAAATTATAGAGTCAGAATATTTAAAATTACAGGTTCGATCTTGTGGTTGTTCAATCGACTAACAATAAGTGCGTCTGTACTTGTGAATAAAAAAAAAAAAGAAAAAACAATAAAGACACGAACTCGATTCGTTTACAGTTTGAGAAATTATGGCTTCGCTGAGCCAGAACAACGCATTCGAATGGAATATCCATTTCACCGCATATACAATTGCTATCCATAATCTATATACAAGATAAGCAAATTCACGATCGAACTGTTCGGTATGGGAACATCCGATCTTTTTATCACAAGACACACAATTCCGATAAAAACTTAATGGCAAGTTGCTACGAAGCGCTTCCACACAGTGGCAATGGGGAGATGTCTTACATCTTACAAAAATACGTACAACATTACAAATATTCAAATCGTTTCGAACTCGTTTAGCGAATCATCTCTCTTTTGCGTATTAATTTATAAGACATGCTGCGAGTCACAAAATTATTCTTACAATCGAAGATATATCAAAAATTTGCAAGATAATAAGACAATATAAAGAACTTTTTAATATCGTATATTTAAAATACTTTCAACTTTGTTATCTCATAATTTATATTATATATGTATATCTAAATCAAAGATATATTAAAAAGTTCTTTGTTGTCTAATAATAATAAGACGATGTGAAGAACTTTCTAATACTATTTACTTAGTTTAAACATTTCAGTTTGGTTTGTTAAATTTTTATATATATATATATATATATATATATATATATATGTAGAAATTTAACATTAATTCTTTAAATAGAAAATATATTAGAGAATTCTTTGTTGTCTTATTATTTCATTCATTGTATAAATAATTCTGTGACTGATTAAACGCAGATTATGTTTCTTAATTCTTTTCTGTTTTGTACAATTTGAAAAAAAACGAACTCGTTGATTCATCTAATAGTCTGCAGCGGATATTTCAACGATCGTTTCACTTTGTATCTTATTATTATTATTATTATTATTATTATTTTCCTGCTTTTTGGATAATTAAACTTACACTTAAGTGAAGGTTTCGAATATAGACTATGTAAACGCATAAGGACGAGTATGGCATCGGAACGCGCTTCTAGCACCGTGAAGGCAAGCAATTCGTTTTAACAATAGGTTTGACAATGGAATCGCCGTGCAAACGATACGTATAACAACACGTGCACGAGGCGAGACTGATCGCCGGGTATACAACCCTCCGTGCATTTTCCTCATCCCTCATTAATTTTGTATGAGTCGGTTTCTTTCTTTTACTCTTTCACAGTGGTTTTTCTCGTGCGTACTCGTTTCCCAGCAGAAACGCGTTTCAAGCATGGTCGCGAGCTTTGTCGCGTGCGCGAGTTCTGTTTCTCTTTTTCATTTTTCTTTCGTTTCTCGATGCAAGAAAGGAGAAAAAAAAAAACACGTCGGCGTGCATTACGCCAACGTACATTACGCGACGTGGCGAAGAATGAATGAAGCGTATCTAAGGTGAAGTTTACAAAAACAACGTGTTACTGCGCGAACGATTTAAAAGAAAAAAAAAAGAAAAAGATAAAAAGCGCTCCAACAGGAGCAAATTTATCTCAGTATCTGCGTGCATTTTATCGTAATCCAGCGATGTTCCTTATCAATGATCAATCTCCGACAATTTCATCACGTATATCAACAAATCACGTTATAATAATTTATGAACATTCGTATTTATATATTCGTATCATTAATTATGTCAATTTCTGTTCTATGTTCTTTTTAAAAAAAAAAAAAAAAAAAAATAAAAGACAACATGTCATCCCTTACGCTTTCCATATACGAGCAACAACCACACTTCTCCAGACAGCTTTCGATCACTTGATTATCGAGGATCTATGATCTCGCGTCTGTGCTGACTGGTAAAAGATAACTAACTTCGTTGTTGGAGAAAAAAGCAGTAAGGAAGAATAAAAGAGAAGAGTCGATCAAGCTGAAATTCCTCGTCGGTGCGCGAGTTCACACGGTGGTATTGTTTCAGAGGTGTGTGATAATAATATCGTCGTCTATGTCGTCCTTTTCATCGTCGGTCTCCTCGACTTGGTTCGCCTCCGCTTGGGCCGCCTTTGGATCCTCCGCGATGGCCTTCAACCTCTTCTGTTTACGCCTGTGCAACAGTTCCACTACGATGTATCCGGTGGTACCGACAAGAAGCACTGTTAACAGCACGTACAGCTTCATACGGGCACAGAGATGGGTGCTATACGCATATGCAATCACGAAACCGGCACTCTCCCATAGTCTATAATTGGAGAACGCAGCTTCTTTGTTACGCCTGAATAACGTTCCGTATAAACCTGAAAATTAGGAAGAAAGAATTTACATAAGTTTCTGAGCTTGATTGTTACTGGTGGAATTAGACCAGCGTCTAGTTTTACTGTGTCTGTCTATTGTTAAAAAATTTCCCAAGCTCGAGGGAAATGTGGAAGAAATACATTTGTTGAAACACGTTGACTCATCGGTAACTAATATTTTTGGTCTTATAAATATTTATAATTTGGTCTTATAAATATTTATAGTTGAAAAGAAGATGAATAGTACTGACAAAAATAAAATAAAATAAAAAATACACTGATATTATTAGTTAGAATATAAAATCTGGTTTAGTTATACTTGTTCTAAATTTACTTAAAAATCGTTTTGTAAATAATTGGCATGAAAAAATATCGTTTAGGTATCTCAAAAGTGTTAACAAAATTTCGCATCTCTTTGGAATAATAATTCTGAGTTTTTTTTACAAATAGTACCTATTTCTCTAATCATAATTCAATTCTTTTTCGGTAGATGTTTAACAAATATTTTATCCTGCTTACAAAAGATTAAAATTATATTGAATCTAATAAACATCGATGTGAATTGAATATTTTGCTTAAGGTTTTACATAAATATGTATGAATGTAGAATTAGTCATTCAATAAACGTGTAATAAAGTTCTTTTTTTCGCAGCTGAACAAGTTAGAATAATTAAAATAACGAAATTTTCACAATTAAATGCACAAATCAACGCAAATCAATGACAGGAACGACTATATCTTAAAAAATTCCGGTTAATTGTTATATAAGAGCAATTGTTAACAACTGTCCATTCTTGTTTAAAAAATCAGTTTTTATACTATTTGTCATTATACCGACAGTTACAAGTAATTATTCTTCCTTGAGACGTTTATTTTACATATGACTCATACGTCGTTTATAGATTAAGGCACAAACATATGCGACTATATTGCGTTGGAAAATATTTAGATACATCTATTTTTTAATTGTACTATGTTTCCTAATCCATATTAATAACAGATAAAATAAGGAAGCATATTGTTTAATAATTCATTGCAAATCTGTGTCAAGGTACCTTTGATATATTACATCAGATATCCTTTTAATAATCTTACATTATATATTCTGATTAAATTTTGAGATAAAAGAATCTAATTTCATTTGCAACGCACTGTGAAACTGACACGAATGTTAAAATCAGCTCATTAGAAACAAACCGTCGTTATCACTAATCCCATGATTAGAAAGAATAATAAATAATAATTCCCTAATTAATTACGTTATATAACAATATTATTATTAATTAATAATAATAACATAATAATAATTTTGAAACAAACCGATTAATAAAAACTAGTACCAATAAGAGTAATTAATAATCGAAATATTCACAATATTCACAATACGTGGAATCAATAATAATTTATGTATTCTAATTTATTGTCAAATGAAATGATTAATCTTACCGATCTTTATGCAATTTCATATTTCTGCGAACGAGCAGTTGAAAAAAGATGGAAGCTAAGTAAAAATTCGTTTTCCCCAATTACCTCCTAGATTATCATCAGCCGTATTTGACGTAAAATATCTCTTTGTCTTTCTCCGAATAAAATATATTTCTCTTTAATACGTACCGTTGACTTGCGTTTGCCAAACTGCGTCGCCAACACCCCACAGTCCGGAAACCGTGTAAAAAACGTAAGGATTATCGGGATTCGGTTTCCAGTGGAGTAGCACGACGATAAGACTAACATGGACGATAGCGCCTAGCACCATAAGTGGTTGTCTACCGACGAATTTCATTAAAGATCCAAAGACCAAGGAGCAAGCGGCGTTCACCACGCCGAAGCAGATCATTACGTAGCCGACTCGGTGCACGCCCAACGCGCAGGAAATGTAGGCCTGAAAAAAGAAAACGATCCGACGTCTTTAATAATCGTGGAAATACGGCGATACTGTTGATTCATGGAACGTCTGGTTACTAGGTAGCTGGATGGTATTCCATCATTTTTTACTGGTTCCAGTTAATAAAAAGGATAAAACTCTGCAGACTTGAATGGTATTCAACAGTTGAGTTTTACCATCTTGTGCACGAGCGATCTTATACATTAATATATACACTGGGTGTTCGGTAATCTTTAAATAATAATAATTGGAAAATTATTTTCGAGCGTTTAAAAATATTTCTTTTTTGTCTTCCGCTGTTAACAAGTTTCGTCCTTTTTTAATTTCCTTCTTTGTATTTTTTAACTTTTTTTAGAAAAAACACTTATGCATCGCAAGAAGTTCTCCGTATCGTACAATAATGACAGAATTGCAACAGAATAGATCTTCCACAAATCCGAAGGAAGGATGCTGTTGGTTACGAAATCAGAGAAATTTCACTGACGCAGTGGATGCTACGAGGATGCATTCGGTAAGTTCGTATGTGCTTTCATTTAGTCACTTGATGTGCGTGATAGCTGCACAGAGTACATTGCCCATGCACCAGTAGAACGACAAAAAAAAGAAGAAATACTGGTTCACGAGATTCCAGATATGGAAGTGGTGTCGGAGAATTGCTGCAAGAATAAGATTCTGGGCTATTTATAACATGTCGAACCAGCTGATTCGATAAAAGCCAGCATCATCCTGAGATCCTGATACCTTCCACTAGCGTTTCTTCTTCCCATTACTTTATTCCTTGCCCAATTTGCTCGCATGTTTCATCATCGGACTGGTTTACAACGAGTTCACCTTCCAAACTATATCATTTTTTTTTCCTACGTATTTTCCACCCTCCTCTTTCTTCTTATTTTGGACACACGTAAGTACATACACGTATCTCTTCCTAAGTTTATGGATCACTTTTCCATTTGCATTGACTCCCCTCCGTACTTTCGTGCTGTTCTTATCTTTTAGATATAAATATAAAATACTTTTCTAGCGATATCTCTCAAATATCAAAAGATCGTTCTAATTTTATAGTAAGAGTAGATCTTGTTTACGACGAATGGAAAAAGTTTTTATGTCAGAATCTTGTTATATTCAGAAATTACGAGAAAAAAATTTTAATAGATTGTTTCTTTCTTTTTAGCGTGCAATTGAAACGAGATATATCAATAATATCTATCTATTAACGTTCTTTCATATCTTCTGCGAAGAAATTTTCCAATAAAAAAATATGATTCACAGAACACAGCAGACTTAACGTTTAGTTGCTAGCAAGAGACTTTCAATAAATAATTCAAACGCGTGTTTTACCGATTCCATAAAGGTATAACGAGTAATGCTCCCAATTATTGAAATCCCATTAATTTTTCAACACCGTCACGTTGAAATTTATTGTCAATAAAAATCGAGTAAAAGTTATCCCTGTGTTTAATACACGCAGTAGCATGGTTATATGGCTCTTCATCCTCATCTCCTTTAGTCGTACGCAGAGCCAATCGTATATTATACAACTTATAATTTAAAGTCATTCAGCGCTTTAAAAGCCAAAGGATGCGTGCTTCAGCCGATATTTCAGCATATCTGTGATCAGTAGCATGTATTTCCGGAGAACAATTGTACGACCTCGCATGGCCGTTACGCATCACGAACCTGCCGTTCTGTGTCCGGTTTGTATCCGGGTGATACTAGCCAGCTTTTTGTGTTGCATCTGATGAGGATAATCATTAACGATTTTAGTTTACTGCTCACTTTTGTTACTGCGTTTCTTCTTTTTTTTTCTCTCTCTTTTTTTCCTCCCTTCGTCGCGCGGATTTTCATCATTCAACGCGATGCCATTTGTTTAACGTTGATCTCTCATTTGATATTTTTGCAGAGGGATATGTTTATGTACATATATCACGTACCTCTGTATCTTTTGTTGTAAAAAATACTAAAACTACTGGTGATTGAACTATAGAAATCGGATTAATCAAATCGACAAAGTATGATTCAAAGGGAAGAGTGGACATTTATCATTTAATCCATTATCTTAGAGCAACGATTGTTCTTTGCAATTTTTTTTCCGATTAATTGCTGGAACTTTTAATATTTTTATCGTTCATATTTCGTTTGATATTTCAATATTTTTCATCATCTTCCATCTAGAGTCTATGATTTTCTAAAATTTCATAAAATTTGAAGTGTTCATCACATATCGTGACAAATTACTGCTTGGTTCTTAACGAGCCAATAGAATTTGACATTTGAATTTCATGTGAATTCATTGTAAAAGAAATTACTATGAAAGAATTGTGATTATTTCCGCCACTTCGGCAGCAGAGTGGAAAACATTGAATTTATAAAAATTTCTGAAACGAGCAACGAAGAATTCTTGGATAATCGGCCGGGTAATTCTGCGTTACGCCGTTATTCTAACCAATATTATTATACTTTTAAATGGTCGGTCATGTTTCACGAGATCGTCTCTTCCTTCGGCACGAAGAGGTTCATTCTCGAATGCATAATAGTTGGCTCGTAATCGATGTCTTATCGAAGTTTTCTACCGACAACAGGCTCGTTCGTTTTGTGCCGAGCAGCGTGGGCGAAGTTACTCGAATCTCATTGTTGCTCGATTGTTCTGCCTCGTGAGTCGTAAATAATTGCCTCGAGTCGTTAAGCAACCAAGTCGGACAATATACTGTCAAACTCTTGGAAACTCGTAATTAATTAACCCTTAATGTCTTGATAACGCTTTGCAATTGTTGGTTTATGTTGTAACAAAGGAAGTAGAAATACATAGAATCTGATGCCAACTGGCTGTATATTAAACATTGTAAAAATAAATGAAACAGTGATCTTGATGATGTATACAAGAAGGTAATAGCTACAAATAATTAGGACTTGTTCGGATAGAAATTATAAAAAGAATAAAATAAATGTATAAATATGTGTGTTTTAACGATTGGATAAAACGTGTCATCGTTTTTGAGAAAAGGGAAGATATTTCTAAAACGAAATTTTCTAAATAATAAATATCTATACATATGTTATAATAATTATGTTAATAATATTTATTATTTAGAACGCAGATTCCTACCTAATAAAAATAAATATTTCTAAATCGTGTTCCCAAGTTCAGTAAGACGAAAGATGTCACATTCAAAATCGAACAGTTGGAATGTTATAAGTAATTTTCTGTAAAGTAATTCCAACTCTCTTTGTCCATCCACCAGAAGTACAGAGTACAATAAAATAGCGAATAATAAAAAAAAATTGTTTGTATTTGCGACAAACGAAGACACTGCGCACTTAAAAATTGAATACCTATATTTTCGAGAGACAAAAACATTTAGAAAAAGATAATTTCAAGTTGTCGACAGAAAAATGCTGCTACGTCAGAGAGGAAAGCCTGATATTCTCGCGTTTGGAGAAATATTCCTCGATCGTATTACAATCTGTCGAGAGTATTATAATTACTCACTTGTGTAAAGTCTGCACCGATGAACGCTTGTTCCATACCGATCCAGATTGTGATCGGTATAAGGAGCTGCTGATAGGGTTTCTTCAGTTGATACGCAGTTGCCGAGAGCAATTGTATACCGCTGAGCTCTTGACTGTCCACTTTCCTTTGTTTCTCGCCGTACCTGGAAGAAGAAAGAGGGAAATTGCCATTATTCTGTCCAGATTGAATCGAAGTTTTTATCGTGCGGCTAATTTGAGAGGTTGCTTCAAGAGGGTTTTAGAGAGAAGTAATCGAGAGGTCGAGATTAGAAGAGTAATCGAGACACAAACGAAGAGTGACGCAAGACACTTTACGAGTGAAAATTTTCAATCTGTTAATTTTGCCGGCTATTGTTTGTCAATTCTATTACTCGAACGCTGTAGACTTCCGATATGTATCGCTTTAAAATTTGGAAAAGAAACAAATAAGGCAACGGGAGGAAACTGTTAATTTTTTGATTTTCGCGTTGTTTCATTAAAAAGAAAGATCATCTCTGATATGATATAATGATTTTGTGAAAATCAAAATTTTTATTTCGATAGATGTATTTTGATAGAAAATATTGTAAAACGAAGCAAAATGATTCGGAGTTACAAATTCCGTGCGTGAATTACTTCGTTTCGTAAACGATCGACTGTGAATTGCATGGTTTTACCGTAATTGTAGCCTTAAATGCAAGATAATTGCTAAAATGTTTGTGTAATACTATATTGCCAGTGTGTATCATAACGTCGTCGTTTCGTAGTTTAATTTTGAAGCGGCTTTAGTCCAGGAAACTGAATCAAGTAAATGGCGTCTCGAAATTACACTTAAACCAGTCGACTATTGCGCGCCAAATTTACACGCTTTATCTCGAGAATCCTAGATTAAATGGGAAATTTTGTCCTCTCTATTTTATAGAAAACATTCGTTGACATTTATTTTTACAGCTTGAAATTGAAAGCGAGTATTGTTCGAAGATTTTCTATTATATTCGATTTTTTAAATTCCCCCTTGAAAGAATCTTTCGATACCATTAAATTTCTACTTTGTTAAATATTTTTTTTTAAATTCTTAAGAGGAATAAATACAATTGTTATTTGCGAGATGTTTTGCGATTGAAGAAGAGATGTACGTGGTTCGACATATTTATTCCAATATACTTGCGATATCCGTTTCTTATGCTAAACAAGTAGTCTCGAACGTTTGTTGTAGTGAGGCCTGTTGGAGCCTTGATACTCTCATAATTCAAAATGCGCGTATTGCGAAATGTTGACAGAAATCACTGAAGTAGAACGAGCGTAGATTGATTAACAACCAGTTGGAAAACGTTAGTCGCGATCGAAATACCGCGACATGTAAAAAGAATTCGTCAAAGACAAATATATACAAGCATTTCCTGTTTCGAAATGTGAATTCCGACACACGAAGAATTAACTTTTTGCACGGACATAGTCTAAATAACCCTAAATAACGAAACGAGGGAGATTTAAATTTTCACTATTCTATTTTTTGTCAAAAATAAATAACCACATGCGGAAATTACATTTTTGAAATTTCATGAGAACTTCTGGTTGTACTTCAGCCGCAAATTTTTAACAACGGAGGGGGAGATTCGTTCCGTCATCGAACATTTCGATTCTTCAGATGTCAGTTTCATTTTTATCGTGAGTCTGTAATAAAGTAAGCCAACGCTTAATGAGCAACAAACTTTACATTTACACGACACGGACTCATTAAAACGAGCGTTCGTCTTTCAAAGGCAAAACCCGCCGACTGAGAGTAATTTTGACGAGTGGCGCAATGTAAGATTCTAGCCGTAGTTTCGCACTTCGTACTTTAACATTCGGCTCGTTCCAACCGGATACGAAACGCTTAAAATGCATCACTGGAATTTCATAAAAACACTCATATGAACACAATATAATTTCTCCTTGAATAAACCCTATACATATATGTAAACGAAACATGTTTAATCCATGTGCACATACAGAGTGTTTCGTGAAACTGGACCAGCCTATACTGCTCTTCTTAATCGATATATATTCTATGCCAAATTCTAACTAAATTCTAAATTTGTTTTATACTTTAATTCGGGATGATCTAGAAATCCTGCAAATAGACAATAACTTCATTGAAATTAAATAGATTCCAATGACGGACCTGGTATATATAAAGTGCTGTATATTTTTGTAATCCGCAAAACATAGCGTGTGAAGGGAAAAAAATGATAAAAAAAAATAATTTCAGTTTTATAATTAACTTTTCAACGAGATACGGACCAATTGTACAATAATACTAAATAACGCTAAAGATGTATAATAGATAAATGGTTAATCGTCGTACAGTAAAACGCGTATCAGAGCGTGCAAGTGTATAACAGATAATGTATAACAGTGTAAATGGATAAAGTGAATAAAGACAATAGAGTAAAATAGATGAAAAATAATATAATATAACATAAAACCGTGATGTAACAAAGCAGAACAGCCGGCCGCGCAGTACAACAACTGGTAAAATAGAATATAATTGGACAAAACTATGATTTTATGATCGAAACGACTTTATAAAAAAATATCTCCACTGTCCGTCCAAGTATTCACTTTCGAACTTTTTAAACATCGAGTCCTGTATCATCCGAAATTATCGAATGAAACTTCCTCCCACTTTCCGCCTTTTTAAAGCTGCATGTCGGCCCATTCTATACGCGAGACACCGTGTAGCATGGACATATCTACTCGCGTATAGAGTGGTAGTGCGTACTTCGTTTCTCGACGAAGGCTGGCTACGTTCGTTATACCTCGGCGAAAAACCGGTTCAAGTTCTTTTCGCGGTTTTTTCACCGAAAGAAAATTTCAAATTCAACCGAGAGAAGCCGAACGCGAAGCACGAGCGTGCAACGCAGACGGAGAATATAAGGGGGTGGTTGGATTTTTGTACGAGTCTGGTATCCACGATTACGAAGGTCGATAATTGAGTGAGTGAGTGAGAGAGAGTGAGAGAGAGAAAAAGAGAGAAATCGCGGAAGTCACCATGGCAAGCGTGTCCGGCCGAGAAGAAGGCGAACACTCGTAAAAGAGCCGTTCAACAGAATCCGGTAAATTATCCTGCCGCTAAATTTAGCCACGAAGCACTTGAATACGATCTACCCCGAGGGGCCTGAACGATCAGCAGCCAGAAAACCGCTGGAATGAACCGACCGGCCGACATCCAAGAGAGAAGTCGAGAAGGTTTTAGATTCGCTCCCGCAGCCTCGGGCGACGTTTGCCAATTTGTAAAATAAATTTTAAAACGGCCTGGTGTTAAACGACCGTGCCCATCTCCCCCGTGTTCAGCGTCCAGAGATACGTATTCATACGTATTCGCCGGGAGAATCCGAGAGTTGTTTGTACTTCTGAAGACTCTTGCGAAGCAAGGTAATTTGCAAGATATTTTTTCGGCGAATCGGCGAGTACTGCGCTGTGAATCGTATTACGTGATTCTGTCGGTAAACGTTTTGTTGTTGTTCAATGCTGGATGAAGGAGTAGAGTCAGAAAATGCACGTGAATAATCTGCGAAGGTGTTGGCAAATGGAAAAATTTGAAACATCGTATGTTCTTAGCCACAAAAGCATCTGGATTCTAATAATCCAGCACTTAAAAATCTAAATGAAACAAATAGAACCTCTACCTTTTGAAACTCTTTAACTACAAGAATATCCTTTCCTACTTATGTTCTCGTGGATTTTCGAAGTTTGTTTGAAAATTTTGCAATGGTCAATTATTGGTTGAAACGAGTTTGTATTGGGGACAAATATATCCTCCGTACCTTAGGTTGTTTCGAGAAAGTTACGAAACTCGTTATAGCCTGAAAATACGACGAATTTCATGTAACCGAGAAAAGAAACGTCGACGAAGACCGGAAGAAACGCGATCGTAATGAAACGTTCAACGGGGCGCGTGGTTCACGGTTGGTTTCATTTTTAACGCTAAATTTTCGCAGAAAATAGACTCGGTTCTCTGAATCGAACTCGAGAACGGGAGTAAATTAATTACAGGCTATACGCTGGACGTTTGATTAATCGAAAGTTTGCTGGTGGGGATTTACGTAAACTTACTAGTTACGCGAAGATCGTTCTGTATTATTTCTTTCCTCTTGAACTCGCCGGCATAATCTCTATTTTTGACGTCGAATGACAAAGAAGCTCCACGTCAAACTTATCATTTATCTTTTTCTGAGCAATTCCGTTGAAAACCACACGAACGTTAATAGACTTTTTTGCGATAAATATAACCATTGGATTATTATATATTTGCGAAATCGTTGAAAAGCTTTCAGCTAACAGGAATCAAACAGTTAAATATCACTCTATCAAAGACCGTGCAATTCATGTTCATTAACATAGTTCCCAAGATGGTTGAGAGGAAATCTCAGATAAAATCCTCCCTTCCAAAGATTTCATCGACCGCAACGAGTCAATGTTCACATTTGCACCTAATAATACATACTATTCTTCCGGTAAAGCGCGTAGATCGCATACGTGCATCACGATCCCTACACGATTTGAATATTTGAGTAACATATTTTTGACTTTTGCGTAATTTAATCAAGAAATTACAAATCAAGATGGATCACTCACACCGATCTATTGTATCATTTATGATCTATAAAAAATTTAAATTGTCCATTGCCCGAATGTTCAAATTTTTAACTTAAATCTAAATATTTCGATATTTCCGTATGCGCACGAGTATCATATATAATATTCGTGTATATTACGATTCCTACGGTTCCTAATGTACTTTTGATTTTTAAGTTATCTTTTTCAATTTGATCGAAAAATTACAGATAGGACAGATCACTTACACAGTGATTTTGTCATTCGTGACCTATAAATTTAAACTGTCCACTGGCCAAGTATCTAGATTTCTTATCTAAATTTAGACGTCCAAATATTTTTGTCTACGTACGCGCGCACCGCTCCCTCGTCAAGTACAACTCAGTTTTGTAAACTCACAATGACATTATGTATCGCTGACTTTCTAAACTGTCTATCACTGCACGTCATATAACTAGAAACATTGACACGAGATTACCGAACGTCAAATATTATTCGTCCGATCCTGCGCCGTGATCGTGCACGGCACGAATGTCAACGTACGAGCGAACGTCATGCACGTGAACATTCTAACTAGAATGTGTCAGCTTGTAAACATTAAACGAGCCATCAGCTAATCCAAATACATAATTCAAGAATGTCTGACTCATAGTCCGATACTGCAGTCCGGTTGCAATCCTAGCTGCACAGCTACTTACGTATGATCTAACGATCGCAGGAGAAAAAGAAAAAGAAAGGGAAGGAAGAGAAAAGGAAAGGAGAAAAAAGAATAATAACCTATAGCCGGCGATCGTAAATATGTCGCAAGCTGGAATAAACTATTGGCGGACCGTTAATCGATCGTAAATATATGCATGGAGAACGTTCGCGCGAAACCGTTCGCCCAAGATAAAGCAACGCTGAAGCCTTTGGCTCCTGTCGAACGCAAGGTCGCTCTGGTTTCCGGCCACCTTGCGAGCTACGTCGAGCCGTACGGATTTAATATCGATACGTGTTCGAATTTTATGGAACGTCACGTACGAGAAACGTGAGTCACTTCTTTTCTGGGAAAAACCGAAACTTCATCGACGTGGTGATACGAGGAAACGTTCCGGAGGAAAATGATGGTGGTAATTGATCTTTCTTTGTGCATTTATAAGAGAAAAATAAACAGGATGCGCGTGAAGGTATACGATACCTGAAGCAAAGGGCTGAGTGGTGTATTATTTAGAGATACACTACTTCTAAACAAATCTCTATTTGGGTTTCGTTTTCATTTCTTTAATTGCGCTGCATAAAAATTGGCAGTCCAGAATAAAGAGATAAGATGAAGTCTAACGTAGCTTTTTTTTTTTAAATTATACTTAAAAGAATTACGCTTTAAAATTTAAATGCAATAAAAATTTGTTTCGTTCGCAACACGCATTCTACACGCATTAAACACATGCACACGAGGTATAAATCCTCTTGTTTGTGTATATTAGATTATTTTAATGTCGGTGGCACACTTTTCATTCAAATTGCGACAAAGTGGCGACACAAGAGGATTTTTAGGTTTCACGTGTACGAGCAGTGGGAATTGTTATTAATGGAAATTACATTTTGCGTCGCTATGATTTATGTCACGGTCCCACGATACTTCGTTCAATCGATGAAAGAGACGATATCGTAATTACATACTAAAGGTACAGATAAAACGCGACACGAGTATCGCCAGCGTACACAACGGGATACTTTCACAGCACATATTTCATTGTTCGCGTTGCTTTAATGATACAGGAAGCACGTGGAATTTAGAAAAGATGTATAAACAAGAAACTTAAAAATAAATATCGATAAATAGTATTCCAGCTACGACGATTTTTCATGACCCACAAACATTATCCAGATAGACGTATGTTAAATAAAATTTTCAAAATTAAAAGATTTTAAAGTTTCCTTTGTACCGTGTTACACGAGAACGAGGTCCTTTGGATTTTTTCTTTCTAGCGTAACGCCGTGAACAACGAAAGCAAATATGTTCTTTCATTCGCAAGTAGAATGAATCTCAAGAAAAGAATGTCTTTCTCTAGTGTTCTCTCGTGTCTTTTGTAAAAATTTTCCCAACGTCTTTTTCCTCGAACAAAGAAGTTACCTTAGCTTCCACGAAATTAATCCATCAATAATGGAAGTTAGTATTGCTCTGAGACAACATTTCATTTATTATTTCTCTTCGTGGTATTTACATATGGCGGTTATAAAAAGAAGTCCAAAGGTTTGCTTGATATCTTTCTTGTTACTGTTTCTCCTTTCGATTAGATCGTAAAATTTCACGGAGTAGGCACGTTTATAGCAGTATAATAAACTACTTTTTTATATCAAGGAAACCCTTTTTTTACGTTTCTGTATAAATTTATTATTTAATAAATACGTATTTGAAGAACGGCTTGATCCTTAACCCTTATTAAAGGCTCAATTATCGTCTAACTGAGGTCAGTATCTGCTCGAACATTTTATTATCTAGCAGTATAGGAGTTACTAAATCTAAATCAATAAAGACACGAGTAAAATCCAGCGACAGAACGTTCTGACTAATATGCAATTGCAACACTAGCTGCGGCCATTATGCTCGATATGTAGTAAAACTCAGAGTGGTGATTGCAGAATCATTGCAGAACACGCGGTGTTACGAATCTTTCATTCTACTTCCATCGGTTAAAGAATACCGACACACCGCGAGAGTGGCCGATTTTATTATATAAGAGGCGAACATGATGCGCGTGTGCAACCACAGAGGCTCACGAAAGTACTCGGACATTTGCACAAACTTTTCGCAAACACGTTACGTATAACATGTATGCAACATGTAACATTTTGAAATTTGACAATGCTGCAAGACAAGATTTGGCTATCACGGCTGTATTGATAAAGTTTGAATCAAATAAACACAGAAGATGCAAGTTCGGGTGATGAACTAGCGATACACTATCGTTCGTGAGCATTTGAACACTTTGCTCGATTTACAGTAACAACTTGAACGATACGATACGAAAATAATTTCGAATTTTTAATCCTTCCTTATTTATCAAAATGTTGTTTCTCGTATTCAACTGCCAGATTAATTTCAACTTTCACCGACACAATCGTGACGCAACGTATCTTCTCGCAGTAAGAACGAAATTTCAAGATGTTTCGCGTCGTATTTCAGAATTACAGAAATGTTTCTATGACAACTTGCCGGAATACTTTCGTGAGTTCTACGTTGTATTCCTCTCGGCAGGTACGAAGATCGCTAACGCGCGAGAAAATAAAAAGGAGGGAAAATGTAGCGTCATTAGGCGCCATTACGAGCGTCATTCGCGGCACCAGCGGTCGTAACAATGCAGCAAGGTCAGCAAGAATCGCTTTATCTCGGGAGGAGAGAATAAGAGGCGGCTAGAGTTGATGGAAACAGCCTGACGAGTGAATCGGGAATTCCGACCAACCTCTGTACGCAACCACCATGCATGCAGTTTCCTCGCTGACGATTCTGCTTTTTCAACATGTGCATATGGGAATGGCTTCTGAACCGTTATAAAACAGTATGCTCGGCCAGTGAAGCAGTCGCGTCGATTTAAGTATAGGCTCTGAACGATAAACCGAGAACCGAGCGATACGACACGATACGATACGCTCGGTATTATGTACTAACGTTAGTTGTAACAAGAGAGTACATTACAGAGAACGATACAAAAGAATCAAGATTATATCGACTGAATGCCGATTTTTATGCATTTATGGGAAATTTGAAGTTGCAAAGATGCAAAGATGCAAAGATGCGCGCATAATACGTTATGTATGTAATTCAAAGAAGAGGTCTATTTAGATTCCACTTCTTTAATTGCGTTCATCAAAAATTTAAAAACGCATGAAAATCCGAACAGTCTAGTAATTGCGCATTGATCCTCACAGTTTTCTGAAACAAGTTCTATTGCAAAAATTCGCAAATACATGACTGCAAGAAACCTGAGTCCGTGTTGTAAAATCGTTTACAGTTTACGCATAGACAGATTGTTCTACCTGTAAAAATAATCGTAATCGTTACATTCACCGAATGTATATTGTATGATATAATCTGTAAAAACTACTTACAGAGACTCGTTACAAAAAAAAAGGAAAATTTTTCTTTGAAAGAAACGTCTTATAATTATAGTCACACTATAAATAGTAAAACGCAAGTTGAATTGAAAATTACTGTTAACAAACATTATTCTAAACTAATATATATATAATTTTCTAACAATGAGCTAGCATTTATATAATTATACAATTACAAATACAAAAAGAATTAACCGAAAGGTTAATTTGACAAAAATTAGAAATTTTCGTGTAATTATCAACTTGAGCGTTAAAAAAGACTCTAACTATGCAAGTTATTTGGAAAAACTGTAAGTTACAATTTTATAAATTGCATTTCAAAAGAAATGTTTTAATGAACGCCAAATTTCTAATTACGTTTGACGGTGTAACGAACAGATACAGAAGAAATTGAAATCAATCGTGCACGATTGGCGACACAAAAAATACACGCACACATGCGTGTATTACGTTATCAATGGAAAATGCTAGCTGAAAATACTTCTACAGTTACTTCTTGCTAATAATTGCGCGAGGCCGCAAACGCGCAAACGTTTACCTCGTTTCGAAATTACGGAGGATCGTCGATGTGATCGATTGCAAATTAATCATTCCGAGAATCGGAATTCCAACGAAATCGCAGAATCATCAGACGTGTAATATGTTTCACGCGCGGCACGTGGAATAGTAACATATTACTAACGGCTGCTGCTGTTTATGCAGGTGAATCGACCTGAGAAACGATTGAATGTTCGTCAAAGAGCAGAATGCCGGAAATCGAAAGTGCATCAAGTTTCTGGCACAAGATACACCTTTCTCCTCGCGAAGGCAGACGAAGATACTACGGGATATCTCGCCACATTGGAAAACGCATTACATACAGAGTGTCTGATTTAAATAGAAACCAAATTAACCCCTGGCAATGAGGTTTTCTCAGTCTGCGAGTAAAATTTCTTTCTATTCATTCTTCCTATTCATACAAATGTACAATTAAATCTAACAACTGGAACGTTTTATCTTCGTCATAGAATTTTTAAGTTTAAGAAAAAACATTTCATAAAAACTTTGTACAACTTTTCACCTATTTTTATATAGTATTATTTGTTCGTTTGAGTGATAACGATATCTGTCTTTACATAGAAAATTATTATTATTTTTCACAATCTTTCCCGATAGTGTAATAGCTTCTAAAAAAAAGAAAATTCGAGTTCGCGTGATTGCACGAATTCATGACACAAAGGAAAAGGATAATTTTTCTAACCGGCCCGATATTGCGAGGCACGATCGCAAATCAGACTACAATTATCAACACGAGGTTTATATCTGGCCGATTCCATGAATGAAGCAAAGATCCACGGTAATACGGCATGTAACAGTCTAGCTTTTACGTAATTCATAAAGAATCATAAAATTTGCATTCTAATGATCCTTTTTATTCACGCTCAGCAAAGTGCAACCATAAATATTTATGTGATCAAACTCAAAACGCGATGCATGTATAACAGTTTGCGTTTCCAAACGCTATCAATGCCCTTTCTAATTGCCATGTAATAATACTACCTGAAAATCTTACGAAATTGAACACGATTTATGCCACGATGTTTCTTTGCTTTCAAACTACGTATGAACTTTCGAACATTCAGTAAGATTATTCTATTTCGTGAAATTTGTACTGTTCAATTAATTATCCCAATTAATTAAGACATTCCGTGTTACGAGCATAAATAAATTTATATATTATGAAATTTATCCTTGAATAAATATGCTTACAGTGTCTTATAGTGTTTTATAGATTACTACATTTATTACTTTCTCTATAATTTCGTCATAGTTTTGTAATTCGATAATTCTCCATAGTCTCTGTAATTTTATAATCTTCGTAATTCCGTTTTCTAATTCCTTTACAGCTTTATATAGGTTAGTAATTCTGATTACATAACATAGGTGATGTAGTTTTATATAATCTTTGCGATGTGTTAGTTTCCCCTATGGTTTTATAAAACCACTGAAGTGTGAAATAAAAATGCAATAATAGCGACAACTAAATATGAAAAAGGTTCGCAATTACAATGTCAAAGTTATGCGAGCAGATGAAATTCTATAAATACTGTGCCTACGTGCACAGAAACATCCTTACTATCTCCCTTCATAGATCTTATTCATCTTCGTGAGTTTACGATACTGCCCCAAGGAGCAACAGCGAAAATCACTGCTGATTACAGCAAAAAGTCAGAAATCACCTAAATCTAAATCGTACTAATGCCCACTTTTTCCCCCCTTGACTTAACGAACCTTCCTTCTCGTTGAGGAGGAACGCATGAACTTGTAAGAACGATCGCGCGATGATTTGTTTTTTGATCGACACGTGTTAGATCACGCGTGAGATGATCCCAGCACGCGGTAATAAACCGAAGATAAAGCGATAAAACCGCTGTCGTCACCTTTTTCACGTTTGCCATGGGAAAAGATATCTCTCTCACGCATCTAACGAAACGGAAGGTCAGACGCATTAATTATCAATGAAAAGCGGACAGAGACCCGATGCATACGCAAATGCCGTGATACAACAGCACAGACGCGTACGTTGGCGTGTCGGTGATGAAACGTCACGAGTGCCAATAAAAAACGTTAGAATAAAAAAAAAATCAGCGTTCTCGCGTACGAACCATTAATATTTTTAGCGCCGATATATCATTAAAACGTTGCCAACGTCCGGATAAGAGGACAGACGTCCTTGGTGGACGATACGACGGTAGTATGTACTGTTATGAAAAGGCAAAAATTATGTTGCTCCGTGTGTGCTACGGACGGCACGTGATTGAAATGCAAATGACGACGTCCGACGGTCGAAACAAAAAAAAAAAAAAATTCTGTGCAACTGGCGAATCTTGCCTAGAGACGGTGTTGTTTGGTCACGAAGTCACGAGTCATGGAATCATCGGGCTTGAAATGACAAATCTTTGACGGGGGTCGGCTCGCTTATATGACTCGATCACTTGCCGGAAGCTATTCCTGTCGCTACTCGGATCGAGTCGTTGGCGCCATGATGTTTCACACGCGAAATTTCGCGAATAACGGGATTCTCACTTCGACAATATCAATTGATAATTGTTGCAACGATCAATCGTGCAGAAATCTTAAGAAAATTTCTACATTGTTAATCACTAGGAAATACTTTAACATAGTGTTATGTAGAAACGAATTTATATACTATACTATGTGTATACTAAAAATAAAAATAAAAAAAACTTCACTTTGACTATATTGTTCAATGAATAAAATAAATAAATGACAATTTATTACATCGATTAAATCATGTGTCAACCTTTCTTTGGAACATCAGAGGTATACGTAACGAATTCAACTTCTAAAATTACTATCTAATTCTGTAGCCAATTGAGCTTTCAATTCACTGTTCACTTATTTCATATATTATTTATAATTTTTGTAATTACGTAATTAGCGAACTAATTTACGCAAACTAAGATGACATTGCCGCGTTTAATATTCTCGTGATAACGTTATCACATCGCTTCATATTATGCATTCCTTCGTGCAAGAATGTATGACGAAAATGATGAGTGTCCAAGAATGAATCTGTGTACGAATTATTGCTGCTTCAACATTATGTCAATGTTAGCCTTAGATCAAGCAGTGCTTGTTGACGAATATACCAATGTAAATGATTCAAACATTTGAACATTTCAAGGTGTTAGACATTCTGTTAGAGTCCGTGTTTACAAACAACATGCCGATGTTTTCTGGTCGAAAGAGAAAAATTCTTCACAACGATCGCATCTATTTCACAGTGAAATTTCTTACATAATCAAAAATATTTTACACTTTCTTCTTCTTTCTAGAGCTCGTCTCGCATGTCTCGCTTCTCCATTGTGTCTTTTCTCTCTCTCTCTCTCTTTCTCTCTCTTCGGAAAGATATAAATAAGACGTGACAACCAAGTAAATAAATGTACGAGCGTGGCAAGGAACGTTGTAAAATTACAACGTTGAATAGAAATCGTCCTGAGGAAGTTCCTATATCATGCTAATTTCCTTACGCGTACAATTTCAAACTATCGCAGAAGATTGAATTTACAGAAGAAAAAGGCCCTTTATATAATATATCCGAATTTGCATACGTTTCTACTCTTGTTTTTACTCTTACATTTCGCAATATCTTTTTACGTAATTTTTTTTTCTATAATAATAATAAACACATTCTAATTATATTCAACTCGAGAAAGTTTGAGAATAATTCGCAGAAAAACTTTCGTACAAACGTTTTCAAATGTCCAATGTTTACGAAAAACATTTATACCACTATATACTTGTCCCACTGTAAGAATAAATGACATGATAATCAATTGAAAAATAGATAAATAGCGGGAGCATATGTTTGATCAGTTAAATCGACGAAAAATCAATTCAAGCAATGCTACATTGTACGACAGTACATTGAATTTTAAAATTCCTCTCTCACACGCTCTTTACAGAAGAAGCTGTTTGCTTCTAATCTCGTTTAAATTCCGGTTATTGTCATTTTTAAGCGAATGTTTCTCAAATTGAGATCCAGCGACGCGCGGTGCACGCGCATACGTACGCGGAGATTTCAATGCTGGCAACAGCCAGAAATTTATCAGGTTTTAATAAGTATAAATTGCGGCGGGTGGTTGTGTAACCGCCGTGCTTCGATGCATCCCGCGTCGGATGTACGCTATTTTGTAATCATGAGCAGAGCAATGTTTATAGCGATTCTGAATGGGAGAAGGGGGGGGGATCTTGCACGGATCTCGCGCGATACACGCTTATTAAGGTGCGCGTTTCGTAATACTCCTGGAAAAAAACATTACTGTCTTTTTTCTCGCTCTTTTTTTTTTTTCTTCCGTTATGTGGGCGAGTTTTTCAAGAAGCGTCCTGCTACCGGAAACTTCTGGAAACTTGAGTCAACCGCAGATATTTATGTGTAGTAACATTCGCGACCATTGATAAGCACCATCTAACTGCCATATCATTTTCCATCGAAAATTCTGTTGGACTTAGAAGATTATTTACAGAAAGGAAAATAATTCTCGATTTATCGAAAAAATACGTTTCGCAGGAAAACAATAATCTTTAATGGATTCTGGACTATGAACGACAAAAATTATCTCGCAGAAAAAAATAATTCTATAATCGAATTGATCGAACGAGGAAAATTATTACGTAAAAACGTGTAATTACGCTCGGAAAAAAAGAAAGAATTCTTAATTCATTTAATTGACAAAACAAATCATTCATGTAGGAAGGATTTTTATTTAATCGCTTAATCGGCTAAAAAAGAGTTACCCTATAAAAAAGAAAAGAGAAAATCGACAAGGAATTTTAAGAAAACGGAAAACAAACATTTTTATATGTTGCGCGTGAATATAAAATTTCGCGGACAAAATGAGATAAATAAAAGATCCGGGGATTTTTTCTTGTTGGTAAAATGAAACCTGTTAACGAAGAAGCGTGTATCTCGAAGCGATGAAGCACTTTTTCGTTGACACCTGCCTGTCCAAAGAATATGTATAATTAATTTGGCCGTAGGCAAACTACCAGAGGAATACCCGACAGCGTCATTATCATCCTTCCATCATCCATTCGATCAAAACACGAAGCATTTTTCTTTCTACTATTTTCCTCGTTCTGTACCGATATATTACATATATATATATAATATATTCTCAGCCATTTGGAATTCGTTTCTTCAAATGCTTTTGGACAATTTTTCTTCGTTGTAACACTGTCTCATTACTATCAATACAACTGTCGCTCTTCTCCCCCTCTTTCTTTTCTTTTTTTATTTCCTTGTCCAAGCGAATCCGTGCAAGTGAAACAGATTTGACATTGATTTCTAGAGTAGCAACTTTGTTAACCTACATCCTAGTTAGAAAACCATTCATCTCGCGTTTCATTTTCTCGTCGACTTTCTTGCAACAATGACTCCTCCCAAACATTACAGAGAATTGCAAAATTTTCTTTGAATTTCCGTCGACACCGTGAAAAGCAATGAAGTTTACACAATGTGATAACCCGATACGGGTACATTAACACTCGATATTTCGCGGTTTTTAGCTATTAGAATTTCTATAATTACACTATGCCCGACAAAGACATGTTACAGGCTCGTTACATGCTTTTGACATAGATATCGCTATTTTTTAACAGGCAATGATTCATAAGTTCAGTTGGAAATAGAACGTAAAATGTTTGATAAAAGTTCCTGTTCGTCGAAATTTTCATAAAATTGAAAGACTACGAACGATTAAAGTTTCAAATCTGAGAGTCAATTGAGATTACACACGTTTAAAATTTAATGATTTACCGCTCTAAAACAAAAAGCTGTATCGCTTATCTAACGAATAACAAATTAGAAATATAGATATGCTTGATACTTCACTGATACTTCAAGTCGTACATCATAAATATTAAATGTCAATCGAGGGAAAATTTCGTCTTGTATCAACATCAATTAAGATATCTCTTTCGAGAGTAAACGAAGATAAACATCTGTTTTGGGTCAATTTCATCGTTTGACCCAACCATCCATCATGCACGATCAACTTTATCGTTCCATTTGTTTTTTCTCTGTTTTCATTTTCCATTATGCTTATCTGAGAGACAAGAGGCGATGAGTTACGGCAATGAGTCACGAAACAATGACAATTTTTTTTTTTTCGAATTGATGCACGAGAGTTCAACAACACTTATTTTGTATAGATTACAAAATCTTGTCTATTCTTTCAGTCGAATATTGAATCACTTAACATCAGCGTACTAAACAAGATAAAAAGAAGATCAAATAGAAACTAGTCGATAATAGTAAAATTGAAATTCTGCTTCGCGTCGGAAAATGTTTGTATAACGTACAGCTTGTTGTTAACTTAAAATTACGCTTAATGTCAGAAACCTTATCTCATAATTTGCAAACATGACGTGCATGAACGCAATGCGATAGAAGCGGAGAACTGAGTTTCAACTGACTGTGCCTTCAACTGTGCATAATAAATTAGTTTGTCATCCTAATTTCTGACAAATGTGCAGTTCCATATTTTAATTCGAATCTCTCAGCGTTGTGTCGTGCGTGAATTTAAAAAATATATAGAAGAAATTGCGTACAGGACAAAATATAATAATAAGTGAAAACGTAATCTCAAATTTTTAAGAACCATTTCTTCGGTAATTTCGAATTATCTGTTTACGAAATGAAAGAAGAATCCTTATAAATACAAAGTCGCGGTTAAAATTGAATGACTTCCAACAACGGAAACAGAAAAATATATGGTTTCACCGGTTATTTCGTTAATTATTCATCTCAGAGACGAGTCGATATTTGTTTAACTTGAGGTAATACCCAAGGTGTGTAGACTTCGAGAAGCTTCGAGTGTTTTCTCAATAATAATAAGCGGAAGGTTAACCCGTGTTAAATGATAAACGCAATTTCACGAAGCCTCTCTGATTCATCGATATTAAATATTGACATTACGGAAGAAAACGATCAGGGAGCGATTATGTCTTAACATTGTTCGTTGTTCAAGTTCGTCATGGATACGTACGCTTAATGAAATCCTTCGAAGGGTATCATAAGAATCCCGACGTATAATTTACTGCGAGTTTTATATGTGATTTTAAAAAAGAGACATCTGTATGCGTCTAAACTCATGTAACGACAACTTGCGTTTCTGTTGTACTTCTGATTTAAATGCAAAACGTATTCGTACATCCTTCAACGTTTAACCATCGATTATAAATACTATAGAAAGTACTCCTTTCTAGTCATTTGCATATAAAAATCGTTGAATAATTTTTGCATGATGAAAGTCTCAATTATAACAATTTCTAAAAAAAAGAAGCTCTTGCAAAGGATGCGTGGAGAGTAGCTGATGCAGTAATTGGAAAATAATTCTTCGATATTCCAGAAGAAAAAAAATTGTGAAACACGGAATAAATTGATAAGTATCGAATCAAGCCTTGCGATTACTAATTATAAATAATTAGCAAACGATTTTTCAAACACGTGGCTGTGTGTTTTAATATTTCGTCATACCGAGCCGTTGATTTCAGCTATTCAATAAATCGCCAATCGTAACGATTGCGAAAGAAGCGTACAATAGCTCACAAAAGTATTTGCATATTCATTTACTACGTCATTTATTTAATACATATTTAATAATAATTAAAAATCATCACTTTAAAGCATATAAAGATGCTCGCACTGAACGAATGACTGATTGTTTCGATACCTTTATGAGTGATTTGTACATTTTATATTTTTCTAGATATATTCAAACTTTATCAATATAATCGTGACAGTTGAGTCTCATTCTTGTACTAATTTCAAAATATTATATGCATTTGCAAGCCGCACAATATATATTCGTAGAAGGTTTCAACGAGTAAGTACTACGTACTCAAATATTTTCGTGAGTTACTGTACACACATACACACACACACAAACACCGCGTAATAAGCGGCTACTTATTGCGGCTACTTGAGTCATCCAGTATTAAATTATCAACGATAAATAACACGAATGCAATTCTTCAACATGATCATCATTATCCCAAAGAATTTCTTACTTTGTATTTGTTCCTTGTATATCACGGCTGGCAACCGACATTTATGTCCAATATTAATCACCGGTCAAGGCAGAGGTGAAAAATTAAAGATCGACAAATAGAGAGTGTTGCGTTACGGTGCCTCTTGGCCCAATCGCGCGCGCGCGTAATCACATTATGATGGCACTCACCTCGAGAGAGGATCGACGAACAGCGCGACGATGATCACAGCAATAACGACACAAGTTAGATAAATCGCAGAAATTTCGTAAATCTCGGATTCTGGGGGTCGGTCGAGGGTCTCGTGGCCTCCGTTGCTAAGGACACAGAAATCGGCGCCGCAGAGCTTGATTTTGTCCCAATTCGTGGTACTGTTGCCGCCACCACTGCCGAACTCTCCCCCGCTGAGTACTTGGAATCCAAACAAACAGGAAATTTTTGGTTAGACGAGGAAATATAAACATGGTATTGCTAGAGTAAAAATAAGATTTCATTGGAAATTTGTACTGTAATAAAAAAAAAAAAAAAAAAAAAAATACAAGAAATAAATCTTGATCTATGGCGAATATTTCGTAACAATCTTTAAGTTGTGGTGTTAATGTAAATCTTCTTCTTCTTCTTATTTATCTAAACATTTTCCTGTTTCGTGTTCTTTTGTAGAAACTGTAAATTGTTTTGTAATAGCTGATTTGTCTTATTCATCCTTAAAAAAAAAAAAAAAAAAATCTAAAAACTGTTACTAAGAACTATGTCTGTTACGAGGAAAAATATCGTTGTTTATTTCACGTGTCTTATTTACATATGTATATAATCATTCTCCTCTTCTATTTCTTTATTCATAATTTGTTATATCTCGTGAAGATTTAAGGGATATACGCAGATGCATTTGAAAAAAAAAAAAATCAAATGATCGATGCATCACATAGAAGACCAATAGGGATACAATCAAAAGAACGGTATCTCAAACTCTCTGTATCTCATCTCCACAAGTATAAATCTCTCAATAATTTATCAAGATCCTGCACAATTTTGCAGATAATCGAGCGATATGTATACAACTATTTATTGCATCTGATTACGATCTAAAAACTATCCGCGCCGTATATATTCGTCAAACTATGCAAAGTATTCAGACGCGACAAAAAAGCAAAAGGTTAAATCGACAATCGAAAAATTTCCTCTTCCCAACCGAAACGTCGTCAATCGAAAGCAAATCGTAGAGATTCTACCGTAGCAGAAGTTAATAGCAGAAAAATTTCACAGCGTTTTCTCCAGATCTCGTCTGTCAAACATGCAAATATCGTGCTAAGCGGCGATTATACGACTCCAGAGCGAAACGTATCCACGTATTCTGGAATTTGCCACCATTGACCAATCCGCGTACGCGGTCATCGGACGGCGAACGACAGGAACTTTCACCGGAGCGTCGTTGATAATATCATAGTATCTTTACAATGTCTCCCACCATCGTTTCCGATTGTCCGCAAGTCCTACTTATCGACTTGTGATATATTCAGCTGTTATGCGTGTACAAGCTCGTACATGTGTGTACATCAACGCGATTTTTTAGCTGAAAGAAGTTCACAGGTTTGAAAAGCGCCGCCATTTAAATGTTTCAGTAATTCCCTCGGCTGCGTGAACCACCAGAGATTGAATACGGGGAGCTGGGGGAATATTTATACATATACATTTATGGAAATTTGTCGATTTAGATCCGAGTAAATTTTTTTTAATTCGAAGAAGTTACAATACGTGTAGTTTGGACGAAACGTAAATAGCAAAGAAATTTCAGAGAACTGTTTTCTTCTTTTGCAAAACTTTAAGAAGCAGCTGCATTTATTCAGGAGAATAAAAAGTAGTTTAATCGATGGATAGATTGTAAAATCGATTTCTTTCGATGTAGATTCGTGAAGAAATAGGAAGCTATCAAGACATTAGAGAGATATAGCTTGTCGTTGAAGCGTTTCGAGAACTTGAAAAATGAACGCGAGAATGTAACGATGAGAGGCAGTAAATATCTTGTGTACGTCTTCGTCAAAGGCATTCCGATTAATGCATGACGATATCGGAATATACAAGTAATAGTTTCTGATTAAACGTGGACCACGAAAAGACATAAATTAAACGTAATCAAGCAACGTGTCATTTATGAAAAATTACACGCCCGCAACGACGAATTATTGTCTTGCTTTTGGTGCGGTTACACATTGTTTCGCGAGTATGTTCATCGCGTTTCGATAATTGTAAACGTGTATCGTGCTTCGAAATACAGGCTTTGCTCTATTCTAGTGTTTATACTATCTTGCGGAAGAACATACTAGAAAAATCAGGGAATCGAGTGTTCCTACGTTCAAATCATGAAACATTACGATCCACAGAGTTCATTTTCAATAACGCATATTCTTCGAATAATAAGGTATCAGACTCGATATAAACAGGTTTCAGCGATGAAATACACCTATAGTTCGTTTGAAATCAATCAAACACTCAAAGCCATTGATGCTTTCCCTGATTATTTAAAAAAATCTTTAGTGATTAACTAACATTGTAAATATTATTACTTAAAATAAATACATATCTATCATGATTGTCAATTATGGTTACAAAGCTTAATCTGTAGTTAAAGATTACCGAGACATTTGCATTACTATACTTTAGACCTGAATTTTGATAATTTAATAACATTTGAAATGCTCAACAATAGCAACCAAAAGTTAAATGACCTATTGTCAATCGAATTCTCTTATCTAAACACGAAACTTTTATTAACCGGACGAAAAGAGTTAAAGATATTCAGTAGAATTAATAAAGTCCCATTATATAAACCTTTAACTTAAAACACAGGAAAGAAAATCATTACAGCACCATAAACCTTGGAAGATTAATCGATCTTATATAAACAAAAAATAAATATCAAAGCAAATAAAAAAAAAAAATGAAAAGAAAAAGAGGAAAAAAGGCGAAGTAAACTTGAAACGTATTTGCCGTGAAGGCTGCGGCGAGCCACGCATGCAGAGCCAAGCGGAGTAAACGGAAGTGCTATTGCCCGTTGGGGAGGAAGCGCCGATCGCTCGATCAAACGGTTCGAATCATAGAAAACAGTTAAAAACGCGCGCGATAGCGCCGCCCAAGTATCGGAGAATGCGTACGAGGTGGTACGGAAACCGACTATCACGGGTTTATACCGGATAAATCTTGTTTCTTCCCGTGTGCCGAGTATTCTCCATCGCTGTCCCTCGAACGTTTCTTTCTCGGTAAGTCTGACTGGCCAGTGTTGTCAGTCAGACTCGCTCGAAACACGAATGTGTCCATAGGAGAACGTTAGTAGCAAGTGCGAGAGTTGTCATGTTGCCGATCTTACCAACAACCTATGGACCAGACAGCCAGCCAGCCAGCCAGCCGGCCAGCAAACCAACCAGCCAGGCAACCAACCGGTCAACCAGTCAGTCAGTCAGTCAGTCTGTAAGGGAAAGGACCGAATATTTGGCCCGACAAGTCTGACTACGCACGCATTGTTACTGCTGTGCACACCATGTGCGTTACACCGTGTATCATATACTGTGTTCGTAAATATCGAAACACTTTAAAAAAGTTATAGTGAATCTATATGAATACTTGTCTGAAAACATAACTTTATTGTGTGTATTATATAAAATATTTTGAAATTGTATTAATACCATAATGAAACACGGCTGCTATAATTACACAAGTCAAATTTTTGGAACTTTATTAGGATAATTTTCCGAATAATTTAATATATATTTACGAACAGGAGTTTACATCTCACGAATATTTTACAATTCGATTTATCTGGTCAGATACAGTAGATGATACCAAAATATTATTGGCAGGTAAATATCTCATGGTGGTAGATATAAGAAGAGGAAAAGAAAGATAGAGAAGAAGTCGAAATTACAAAATTCATGATAGATGGAATAATATTGACACCGATTCCACATGACCTTGAGGATGTTCTCTAAGACTTGTCCATTCGATACATCAACGACCCAAGAATCCTTGGGTGAGAGAGGCTCCGGCAATTTGCATTTTAATTACTTCTTAGAAAGGGCACGTGTACAAGATGATTAATTTATAGCGTGAACGAATAGAAGTAGAACAGAGGAATCGGTGGTTAAATCTTTTCTTTTTTTTTCTCTCGGATAGGACATTCGATGACCAGAAGGAATTTTGAATCAGATGAAGTTCGTGCATATTCGATGAGGAAGACACTGTTTAACCTAACGGTATGGGTAATTAGAGCCGATTTATAGTATTGGTGGGTAGCTCGTGGAATGTTTTCTGCTGGATTTCCTTTTGCTGCTGTCTCAGTGAATGTACATGTTCTAACGCAGTCTAACAATTCTTGCTGTCCTATGAGTTTTATTGTTGAACAATAACTTAAGTTTAGAACATTCGTTCAATGAGCAATTTCGTTCTGTTGAATTTGTTTTTTCCTATTTTAAACTTACTTATCGTTACCCACTTCAAACCATTTCTTATCGCCGCACACTACGTACACGTGAATTTTAATATAATTTCTATAAATTCTTTTGCGAAACATCTATTATATCATTTGTTGTATTCGTATTAAAAAGATACGAATTTTTAAATTTCATGTCTTTGTTTGAAACAAATCCTTTTAAAAAATTATTCTAAATATTTAATTTAATTTCTTCATTGTAAGTGAACACTTCAAGTCACGCTTTCCAATACTTTTAACGCTAATGTTCATTCGATGTTATAATTGGGAATAATGGAGTTGTAACTTCTCATTATACGATAAGCATAATGCGTTCAATGCTAACCATATGAAAACATTGAAATTATACTTATATTTTACTTATACGTAACGTAAGATAAACAAAAAAAATTTCTACACCTTCTATATAAACTTGACACAATCCAAATAAAAAAAGATCCTACGCAAACTTTAACGTAAGTCAAATACTCGAAAATTCTTCTCCATGATATTTCTTTTAAATAGAAGCAGAATAAAATATTTCCTGTACTCTGAAATTTATCGTGAGCCACATTGCATTTAATTAAAGAGAAATATTTGAACTACATTCGAGCAAAGAAAAAGAAGAAGAAAGTTCGCTAGGCTTTGCAAATTTCAGATCAAATACTATTATTTAACAAAAGGAAAATGAGAAAAGAGAAAAAGTAAAAATAAATAAGGCCACCGCTTACCAAGCGACGAGATGAGGTTTCCCCAGAGTTCAGCAGTCTGCCAGGCAAGGAAAAAGAAGCCGAAGAACCTGACGACGATGGCGTCAACCGGCTGATCGGTGAGTTTCGCGTAGACGCCACCGACCTGCGTAAGGTAGGTGGCTTGGGCTGCCCACATGGGTGCGGCGCCCAGGCCAAGGAGCACGCCAGCCGGTACCAGGGTATAAAATTTCGGATAGAACTGGGAGCCGATGTACGGTGCGTAACACAGCATCGACAAACATAACGTCCATTTCACGGTGAGCCTTTTAATAAGGAAGGTCGGCACGAAGATGCATGACAGCACCAAAGCCGCGTAAATCGCTGACAGAGACACGGTGCCTAAACCGTCACTGGCATTGATAGACGATTGTAGATTCGCTGTGCCTTGAAACGCGGTGAACTGCACCATAAAAGCGACGGATACAGTGCCAATGTTCTTTAAGATACGCCATTTCTCGCCGCGGGAGAGCTTGAACTTTCTGGATTGGGTGTCGTCGTCGGTGGACGATAATTGCGGTGGTTTCTGTGGCTCAGGAGGTATGCCATCGGTACCATCGTCCTTGTAACCCTCGTTCCTGTAACCGACACCACTCACGGTCACCGTGTACACGGTCTCATCGCCACCACCGCCTCCACCGTCTCCGCCGCCACCGCCACCCACACTTCTGGTACCGTCGTGTTGTGAGATTACCATTCTACGTGTTTGCTACCTGCAACATCGTTGGTTAATCGGTTAATCGTTGGTATACTTTCATATAAATGTCAAATTTAGTATTAAATCAGAAAATAACATCAGAATCGTTTAGTATTATTTAAAACAACATCTCAATCGTTCAAAGTTTAACGTCACGAAAGAAACTGTCAAAAAAATTCCTTTCCCTTTCGACGCGAACGTACGACGCTCATTCAAGAACCCATTCCAATTCAATGGTTCAAATGCATGAAATCGCAGGATTTGTCAGGAAGAATCCATATCGAGCTGAGGAACGCGAGATATTTTCATTCGGAGGTGAAGAAGGAACGGGCCGTATATTACGGGCTGATAGTTATGGACGGTGGCGCGCATGCAATGCGTACTTCTGTAAAAACGATTTATAACGGGCCATTCATTGGTATGAAGGGGCGTGCGAAGAACGAATCGTGCAATTTAAAGGAAATCCTTTCTTTTTCTCCTCTCCCCCCCCCTCCCCGTCCTCTTCTCTCTCTCCTTTTTCTTTTTTCTCTCCGTTTTAAAAGGCTTTATTGAAGCTGTTCGCGAATCACGTTCCACTTGCGCTTGTAAATTCGTCTGTCGTCGATGTAATCGATGGGAATGCGTGACCGGCCGTACAATACCGTGACACGTGTCGTACGGCGTGCATCGCAATTAACTGGCGCTCGCAATACCTTCACCTCGTTCGCTAACTCTTTCTACGCCCTGTCTACCCCCGCCTGTATAAACGAATCTTCGTTTCATTCGCAGCGTTTCTCAAACGTGCTTGTAAGCACTTTCTTCCGCGCCAGAGAACCACTAGTTTCACGACACCGCTAGTTTCACGAACGAGAAACACCGCGTGGAAACCTCTAGAAGTTAAAAGCTAATTTCACTCGCGGTCGCGGCGGTATATTTGATAATCGAGCATGACTGTTATGAATAACGACAGACGATTTTTACGACTTTCCCGACCACGACATCGTTATGCATATGAGTACACGCTTTAAACAGTTGACACAATGAATTTGAATTAGACGAAACGAAAATGAGATAGAGAGGATTGAAAGTGAAATTGAGTAAATCTGCTGAGTTTTTAACATCAATCGTTGGTTTTTTGTTCTTTTTTTTTTTTTTTAATTTGTAGATGATATATAAAGAAACTTTGCTTCAATTTTATGCTAAAATTTTTTTCTAAATATCATCTACTCAGATCATCTACAATCCAATGATGTAGATAATATTGATTACAAAATTACAAATCGGTAATTTTAATATTGACAGAATTCTCTATTTTGACGTTATACGTCAAGCTAGGTAATACCGTCGCGTAAATATGACATACTAGAAATAGTTATGCAGATTTGTATTTGCATATCTATGTAATATAAACTGCGTGAATTTTTGTAGATATAGATTACCTGTAAATGCGTAAGCAAGTTTCATAATCACAGAAGTGTAATTATAATATCTAATCGATAATAAAAAGTGAACGTCTATCGTCTAACGTAAAAATTTTGTTCACAACTCTTTCTTAGGCAAAGTAATTTTGAAATCTATCGTTTTCGATTAGCTTTATCGTACACTGATGTATTTTATCTTAAATCACTCGAAGCGTAATTTCTATCTAAAAGTTTTGCAAAGAGAAAATATTTCAACGAGTGTACGCAAAGTTTGCAATAAAAATGATGTAATAGCATTCGCAAACGCTGTATTTTAAAGCAATGAAATCGCGATAATCCACGCACGGAAACATATAGAAGAATAAATAAACCTTGGTTTCATTGTGTGATCGTTGATCAAGATCGAAGCAACATTTTCAGAAGGCTATCATGCGCATTAATACATATACAACGAAAAACCTGTCAACTGTAGCAAAAACATTTCCCGCCATTTCGAAAGGTTGCATTTCCTCGTATTAAACGAGCAAAATGCGGATAAAACGCGAGGTTCACGTTCCTTTCTAACCAGGAACGTTCATTTCTTTTTCTTTCTTCCCTTCTCTTTTTTTCTTTTCTTTCTCTTTTTATTCTCCAGCGAAAGACAAAGCCGCGAAAAAGCAAGACGAAAAGATATAACTAATCTTTCTGTTGCATAACAAGAATACCGCCGTACCAAGCGAGCGCGCGATACGAGAATTCTTCGTTTCGTCCTTCGAAAAAACATGTTCTAAAGAGAAAACATGTGAGAATTGTTTCTGCTGAAACGCGCGATTTTCGTGCGACAGATATATTAGAAAAATCAGAATTGCTTGGGTAGGTAAAGTTGTAAAAATTATTGCGTGAAATTTTTATATCATCACTATTTGATTTAATTCGAAATAATTGGAAATATAGTTTAAAAATTCACAGAATTCAACTCGTATAGAATTTATGTTACGTATTTGACAGTTTCAATAACAAAATCTTTAATACAATTTCAGTGCAAAAATTTTATAGAAGCGACAAAGAGAAGATTAAAAATCAATATTTAATTAAATTATCAAAGTAGTAGCTCCGCGATTCCGTCCAAGCGTAGGACGGCAGCCACGTGGTGTTTTAAGTATCGTATCAAGGAGCGTATCTATATGTATCGATCAAAAAATCGGCAGCTTTGGAATGCGTAATTAATCGTCATACTACGTGTAGTAAATACCTATAACTGAATTCCCACTTTTGTATATCGGTAGCACAGAAACACGGTTTGAATGACCCTGACTTACTTGAACACGATTCGGCCACCAAAGTGTAATACCACGAAAGCAGAATACCCACCCTAACCAGTTCCCAACGACCTTCAACTCTGCTTTAACCGCGAATCTCGTTGTATTTCTTCTTGCAAACAAATGGCACTACGGAGAGAACCTATCTACACTTTCAATCGTCCTTTCCTGCGTAACCTATAAATTTCACAATATGTCAACAAAGATTTACTACTGACCGTAAGCATTAGCTTTCCTTTTCCCTACCGATTATGTTTAACATGATCGGTCAGTTTTTTTTGTTGATTTTCCGATGAACATTTTTATCAATACTTATCGTCCTATAGAAACTTAAATTATTTGTTCAGAAATAAATTTCTAAATGAGAAATTTATCTGGTTTCAAGTATTATTAGTGATGATACAAGTAGTGATACAAGTTTAGACAAATTTTTCAATATCGAGATATTCAGATAGATACTTCTGAGTGACGGCGTATTTTAGAATGTAAAATTTTTTTATAAACGCAAAGGAACACACAAGTAATATGCCTACTTCCTTCCTCGACGATAAAAGGACAATATTTTGTCACCAAATGACAAGATGGAAAGAAGAATTCGTAACAGGATCTTAGACCGCGGGATTTTAGAACGCTTTCGATCATCGATCACAAGGAAGAGAAACAAAAAAAAAAAAAAGAAAACGATTTCTATAAAACGTTGAATTAATCGGCATCCTTTTCGATGAATCCGGCTGATCGAGAAAGCAGAAGTTGTTCCGCTGTTAATCGCCAGGTTCTACATCGGGTTTAATACCTCGATCGACTAGGCTTCCTTCTTTTTATTCCGTGGGACTAAAAATTGCGTTCGAACGCATTCCCAGAAGTCGCAGTAAAGTAAGCTAATTTTCCGTATCTCGATTTTTTTATCAATTTCCCGTCTGGGAAACCAGCTGATGCTAATGACGATCGTAAAACCGATCCTCTACAAGCTCCGATGGCATTACGCATGTATACGATGTAACAAAGTGTTATCAACTTCTAGCATATAAATTTCGCTTAAAAGAAAAAGGGAGGAGGAAAGAGAGAGAGAGAGAAAGAGAGAGAGAGGCGTGCATAGACTTGAAATAAATTGGAGTGCAAACTTGCACCACGATGCGGTCAGGGTTCGATAAATTACATACTTGGACGCCATTCAAAATTTTCTTTTCTTAGAGAAGGTGTTTCGTTTTTCTTCTTTTTATTCTTTTTCTTTTTTTCTTTCTCTTGCTTGTTTTTCTTTTCAACACGCTGCTAGGAACTGAACATTTTTATTGGTCTTATGTCACTCCAAACAACGTCGCAGTGTTAAAATATCTATTCTTGTGTGTAAATTCCTCGATCGATTGTGTTTCTACTGTTTTAACTGCTTTTTGCCAAGAAAGATAGACTACCAGGAAAATCATACGTCGTTACATATTCATGATTATTCATGAGATCGAATAGATATTCATGAGATCGAATAAATCTCACGTTTTCATTTTTATCTGGTGCTGTTGGTAAGCCGTTAAATTTAGAAATTTAAGTAAAATATATCTGATTATCCTGTCCTGACAGAGTATTAAACGACTGAATTGAATCACCTATAACTTGTCAATTCGCCAGTATCATTATCGCTTAATAAATTATTATTACAAAAGAACTCTGAGTTTAATCACGCGTATATGATGCGTTCGCAGAAAATATAAAAAGAAAGAATGTCAAGCTAGCTGGCAAAGAGTTGAAAATAACATGCGAAAAGGAGGCAAAAAACGCGCGGAGTAATAATTAATCGGAAAAATAAAGCAAAACAGTTGAGAAACATTATACGCTGGAAAACAAGGTTGCATCTATTGAGGTGCAGATTTCTTGATTCAAAACGTGCAATCTCCTTTCGACAAGGACTACGATGACTCCGATAGAAAAGGCAAAAAAAAGACGAAAAAAAAAAAGGACGGGACTCGAGTTCTCTAACACACAAAGTTCACCTTGATTTTTAAACAGCACAACTCCTTTTTCTACTTTATTTTTACAAACTTTTTCGCGCTGTTTTTCTCAATGATGGTGCACAAATCGTTCGGAGCGAATCTAATAATTGTTAATCAATAAACTCTTGCTTGCCATTTACGGTAAATGACGCGAGTTCTTGTGTCTCAGTCTCGTTCTCTTTCTAGAAAGAGCAAACGAAACATTTTAAAAACGATATCGCTAAAAAATATTGAAGCATGAAATCGTGTCTGTCTATTAATATAACGATAATACAATTGAAATATTTGCCGGGAATATAAAAAGCTCTTTAATAAAAACTTTTCAACTGAATTGGAGATTAATGTGCGAGATATACGATGATAAACGCGAAAAATGTGTTAACATTTTAAAGCAATAATTTTCTTGCGGGTAAAGTACTGTTCTCGAAAATTCCCGCTGTTGTTTTGCAACAGTACGTGATCACCCGTATGCACCATTGTAAATACGGATAAAGCTGACCCGAATGATGCAAGAACCACCGGCTATGCGTTGTTATTGTTGCGTTTAAACAATATAATTCACGTTCGAAACCTTTCCTCGAATAAGAATGCGCGAATGACTGACGATAAAGTCGGCCTATAGTCGTGAAAAGTCACTGGGAAAACGCACATTACGCTTTATCTTTCTCGGTGTTGTAAAACTAAAAATATCAGAGACCAAGTCGGAATTGTCGTCTCCGGTTATTATTGAAGTAGCAAAAAAACGTCGGAATTAATAATTAATAATATTAAAATTATTACATAGCCAAAGAGTTCTTTCTATATAATTTGTAAGAGATCGTGCAATTACAACGGCGAATAAAGATAACGGCGGAGATCGAGTCTTCCTCTAACATCTTGAAGTTTTATAAAACATAGAATTTCTTTTACCTAACTTTGTGTAAAATATAAATAAGTAAAGAAATAACAAAGATACGTAGTAAACTATTTTTACGACGAAAAAAAAGATTCCAGTTCACTGTGAAATCCATAGAAGAATAAAAGATCAAATTTACGCAGGATTTTATAAAAAAAAAAACGTCAATACTTTTATTCATCGCTGTGAATAAATACTTGAGAAAAGCTTCTTTTTTAAGCATATTTACCTAGAAGTAAATAATGCCAAAGAACACGGTGAAAGTACCAAGATCAAATAATTCCAATCGTTAATCTTACATGCATGTATGTACGTATGTATGTATGTCTCGAATTGCCATATGCGATAAAAATTTGGAGAACTCAACCGCCATACGCGTTGAAAAATACTTCTTATCTGAACAGCACTCTACGTGTACCGCATTCCTGAAGACATGTGCAAGTTCGTTTCGCATCGAACACCTTTATTGACACATTCGAATAAATGAACGTGCACACAATGTCAGGAAGATCGTGCATGCGAAACATTCGCGATGATATTCGCGTATTTCGAACGCGCCTTAAATACGCCAAGTCCAAAAACAGGTTCATTCATAATTTAAAAGGACTATAAAATATTCGTCGCGCAATTTGAAATTTACACGACTTCTCGCACTTTCGATTGAAATATTTATAACCCGCGACAAGCACAAGCGTCGATGATAATAATCGAGGAACGTTTGTAGAAATTGTTGTACTTTTACAACGAAGCGAAAAGATCCTATTAATACCGATTCAAAAATCATTTATTGTTAAATTACAGATTGTTATGCATTTCTGGGAATACGAAGGTACGTGAAAAGATAAATTTTCTATTCAGATCGTATGTTAAATTTAAATTAACATCCGCTAATTAAATTAACATCTACTAAAATAATTTTTTTTCCCTGTTCGTCAATGGAATTTTCATAGATAACAATTCAAAAGTTGTTAGTAAAAAGGACAATTTACTTATTGTGACGACATAAATTTTTGCGTTTCGTCCGCGTTAATGTCCTCTCAAATGAAATCGAAGGCCATTAGCAGAAAAAGAACAAAAAAAAAAAAAAACAAGGAAAATAGGACCAGAGATAGTCGCGAAAAAGCAGCGCGAGTTACCGGAGTTCCATATCATAGATCTATGTGAGCGTACATGTACGTACGTTACCCGTGATATTTGTGAAGAAAGAAATGCACGTATTTCATATTGGACGTTGGATCGTCCAGTTGAAAAACAGGTTCGATCGCGATTGAAAAGTGCGCGATCATCGCGAAAAAAGCGACGCGAGTCGTCGTGTTTTCAACTCAGGAATCTGTCACTCGCAGCATTCGCGGCACACCTTGTGAGACACCCTATATATATATATATATACATATACGACGGATTAGAAAGTCCTCATGGAACGATCGACTCGTAAATGCTTCAATCGTTTCACAACGAAATGTTCCAAGGCGTAAGCATACCTATCTACTATGCAGTCTTTATGCTACACACCAATGTCTCGCTGTTAACGATCTCTCAGTATTACGATAGTGCAACGACGATCGTCTTTCGATCGAAAGTCGCGTTACCAGACGCACTGCTGAAATTTCGACAGAAACGGGTGTCCACGAATACACCTGTCAGACCTATCGATATCCACTCGAATGTTATAGACGAGAACTCTGCTACGAGAACTCTTCAGTCATACTTGATCCATTTTTCTTTTTTTTCAAAGAGAGAAATCAAATTAGAAGCTCCGTTATTTGTAACTACAGGCGTTGTAGCTGATTTGGAAAATTTGTTTAAAGAATTGAAGACGGGAACTTGTGAAACCAAAGAACTGGAAGAAACTTTATGAAATGAAAAGTTCGACGTTGCAAATAAATTTTGACCAACTGAAGTTTGAAACCTGACTTCGAGTGCGATTGCACGGTGCGTTTTATTTTTATTGACTATACGCTTTTACAAAAGTCTTCGCTCAAACAATGAGACATGAGATTACGATACTGAAGCAAATACCGATTAATTGAAGTCAGACTTTGTACAGGCACGGGAAAGAAAGCGAAGGTAACGATTGAACAAAAAAGAAATGATGTAAGGAAATATATAGGATAGGTACTAATTAGTTTTCACTAGTAAGTAATAGGCGAATTTTTATGCATTTGTGATAAATTTTTAAAATGTAAAAATGTACACGATATGCAAAAATATAGAAAACCTCCAAAATATAGCATTCTCTCAAACATTTGGTAGAAAAAACAATCTTCTCCTTGAATTTCATTTTCTTTTTTTTTTAATTATTACACCGAAAAGAATACATTGTTAAAAATTATGTAAAACATAAGAACATATTTGTTAATATTTATAGTAACGTTTGTGATGATGTTTTGATGATAAAAGAGTTTGAGATTTGATGATGAATCGCTTCAATCAAAAATATCAAGACACATTCTGTTCAAATCATTTTGCGCTAATGTTTTAAGTAGATATTATGCTTTGCTATTGTTGGTGCTGCAAAACTGCTGTGTTTTTTCAGTTGGTACAAAATAAATTTCACGTCTTTCATATCTCTATGTCTATAATACCGCGAAAGTATAATAACGCGAAAACAGAAGCTTAATTCTATCATTTTAGAATCATAAATTTTCATCACTCTCTTTTTTGTCTTTCTCTTCATTAAATTGACCAAAAAATAGGAAAATAACGACAAAATTATTGACTTTCAATCTCTCTTTCGATTCTGATATTTTGACTGAAATCATAGTTTATAAAGATAATTCAGTACAGAAACGTAGCTCTTACCGCTGTTCATTTTCATTCTTCTGTTCTGTGTCACAATTCTGTGTCACAAACAATTAGATATAGATATATCAGGATAACATAAGTATATTAGGTGCAAGGAAATATGACTGTTCCGAGTAAAATAGCTCATAGTCCGATATTTACATATAAGGGATAAATCAGCCAACGTATATATACAATATTCAATACAGCATGTTTAATAGATCAGCGTTGATTGTGTTTTGCAACAACTTAACAAGTGAAATTAAAATTTTACACATACTTTATCGTTGACTTCTCGATTACTATTAAATCTGTTAAATAGAGAAAACGAACTAACTTGACTATTTTCTTACGTACGTTTGTTTTATTTTTGATGAAAATAAACTATATTTTATTTACATTTTCAAGGACTAAGACTGATTTATAATTGAAATTAATTTATTAAATTTAAAAAATTCTGTGATTATAAGAATTAAATTTAATTAAAAGATGGCGTCGTTAAAAAGATTAGTTATGTTTTGATGTTTAATATTGTGTTTAACTTAATAATTATTTTCTTCCACAAAATGACTAATGTTTATTAAAATATATCCAAAATAACTTGTCTTTGGTAATATTCACAATGCAATATATTACATATGCTTTAAATTTATATAGTAACACGTGCTATGTTTTTTTTAATTATTTAAAAATAGATCATATCTGCACGCACTTTCAAATGTCATTGAACTTGGAATTTTTAATTTTACGACTTTATATAAATGTAGGATCATACATCATCACTTTTTAAATTTGATATCTTTTGCTATATATTTTATATTATACGAATTTTTACGAATCTAAATTAATTTTCTTTATTCATCTTCTCTTTATTTCTCTTTCAAATCGTGTTATTTAAATCTTAACCTCTTATCAACCGCACTTATGATCCTTCACACCTCATTTAATTCATTAACTTATACGATAAAACCTGAATAAATTACGAGGCGAATAATCAACTGTTTTTAAAAATTGCAAATACCCAACAAATTCAGATAATTTTCACGATTAAGTTACTTTAATTTTTCGCTTGAATGATTAACGTATAATAGAAGAAGTGACTTACTTGCAGAAGTTTATTTGTCGACATTTGGAGACATCACATAAATAATCGTGAATTTCGAGGTAAATTTTAAACTACATTTATGTGACACTACTCTTCTTCTGTATTTTCCAAATTATGAAATCTATCTCAAATCTCAACCAACAACAAATCCACGACATAACTATTTAATTCACTGACGAAATTACCTAATTCGCAATTGTATGTATTTGAATTAAGATGTCGCTACTGTGTCCACCGAACACAGATTTCAAATTCAAGTATTCCCATGAAACGCGCAATGTTTATATTCTAGAATATTCGTTTGATTGGACAACGATGTCGCTACTTTACACGCCGTCAAGACGCGGTAAAACACAGATAAGCCCATGAAATAAAAAGTTTTGATGAAAATTCATTTCATGTTCATTGAGCCAAATACCTGCTGTACCATTCTCTTTACGAATTACCGTTATCCGCGTTTGAATTCGGTAATCCACGAAAGTCAAGCGAACACGATGGATTCACGGTAAATTAATATAGATCACAAATGTATTGATTGTCACGGGCTTTCGATCTAACACACACATGCGCAGCCAGTGAACCGTTTCCCCGGGACCTTTAAATTCGCTTTTACGGAGCATGTCACGCGGCGTTGTAGGCATATATCGGCGACGATTTCACGTTACACTTTCTGCCTTTGGCAGACCACTATTTTTCGTTTGTATCCGATTTCTCGCATCAGCTTTTTCCACGGTTGCTTTGATGGCGCGCACAAACTCGTGGACTCGAACAGAATACCGATATCCGATAACTTAAAATAAATGAGGTCGCCAGTGATAAATATTAAATAACTGTACATGTGCACGCCATGGCTTACGCGCGTATACCTGTTCGCGATATACCTTCGCTTTTGCCAACCCAATCGAAAAACGAGCAACGAGCGAATGATCGTTAACATCGGAACGATCGTAACGAGAAAGAGCTTGATCGATCTAATGGTAACTATCGAACTTCCACGTACGATCTTAACAAAGCTCAACGAGGGAAAAGGAATGAAAGAAAAAGATATCTTGCTTACGTGTTAACGGTGTTGAATCGTTGGTCCGTTCACGAGATTTTCTTCCCTCCTTCTCGAGTTTCTTCCGATTTCTTCGCCGCTCCAGCGCTCTTCCTCCTTTTCACGCTTCTCTAATCGGCTGCACGCGATCGGACGTGTTTGAACCGAACGGAAAAATCGAAACGGGAGAAAAGAAAAAAAGAAGTAACGATTCTCGAGATATGAATGTTTCTTGGCTACGAACGAACACTTTTCCCTCCGTCTATGTGTTTCCTTCCGTGAAGAAAGACGCGTGGTCGTGTTTGAATTTCTTTTTCTTTTCTATCTTTTTCTATTTTTTTATTTGTTTATCTTTCAGTTGGTTCTTCAAGATCGAACTCCACCTCACGACGTCCGCACGAGACCGCGAAAAACGAACGAGCAAAGTCAATTTCAAAAGCGACGAGCGTGTAGCAGCGAGCAACGGCGAAACCAGCGAGTTTCGAAAGCGCAGAAGAAACGTAAATGTTTACAAAGTAGCTACATCCGAACAGTTCGAGAGTTCGGAGACAACTGAGCCTGCCGGCGGACTTTGGAATTGGTGAGCGGTGTGTGTCGGTTCGCCGGACTCGCGAAGTCTTCTCGAATGCGAAGCTTCGACAGTCGTGCTCGTTGTTTTTCCCTGTCTTTCTCCTTCTTTCTGTATCTGTTTCTCTGTCTTTCTTTTTCTCTGTCCCTGTTTCTTTCTCTCTCTCCCTATGTGTGGATATACACGGTACACGGTACACCAAGTGCACGGTACACGCGCGTTCTACCTTCGCGTCGATTTCGCTTCTGTTCCTCCTGTTTCACCTTCTGCTCCTTTTGTTCCTTCGGCTCATGGCTTTTCTTCATTACCAGCCGCGCCTCGCCGCACGCGGAGCCACCGCTAAACGCAAGCGCACGACCAACCACGCACGCACGTGCGTGTCTCGCGACTTTGCTCGTGCACGGCCTGATCCTAATGGTACGATGAAAATCTTCTTGTTTGCTCGTTGTCTGCCGTCTTCTGCTCGTTTGTCCGCAGCACAGGTTCAATATTGATTCTTTTTTTTACGTTCATAGTTTTTTCTGTTGCCTTTTTTTTAATGATTTTTTGCGGAATTCTGCGGTTCTAATGAAGTATCGAATCCTTCGTTTCAGCGAAATGGCGAATCTGACAACCGCTTATACTAACAACCGCTTATACTAACAACCGTCCGCTGTAAAAAATGTTTTCAGAAATATGGAATCTTTCCACGTAAAAATATTCCATTATTATTAATTATGTTTAACAAGTGTAATAGTATGTCATCTATGTCGTTAGTTGTTCAGAAACAGGTAAAAATGTAATCTTTTATTAAATGTTATTATATAAATGAAAAATGTTATTATATCATTTCAGCGATACGAACATATTTAAAAAAAAAAATGGAATCATAGAGAGAAATTACATGCAATGACTACGATCAATGCTATAAGAACACAGCTAAAGGAAAAAACACAGCTAAATATAAAATTAAATATGAAGAAGTGTAACGAATTTTCATTGTGAATTACAGTATGTATTCATTTGCACGTATAGCACGACTTGTTATATGACGATTCGTGATTTGTAAATATTAATGACGTGTGGAGTTAATGGTCAATGCGTAATAATCGAATTCGATAAACTAGCTAAGTAATTTCATTTATAACTAGTAACACTAGCTCGCTTTTACTAATCTTTTATGAATAAATCATGCTTTGACTCATAAATACAAATAATTCAATATTTTGTGAAAAAAGATTGACATTTCTTTTATAAGACATGTAATAGATATACAATATAAGACATGTAGTATATCTTATACTGCACAAGATTATTGTATAAATCAAATAGATTAATTATTTCGAAAATAAATTTTCAAAAAATCATATTCTTATTAACTTAAGTAGTAACCATATAATTGCAACAAAGTTCATTATGTCGTTCATGATTACTTAATCAACATACCGATCGATTATAAACGGTATTATATGTTATAATAAGCCACTTAGTACGTGCATCCGAACGCATTAAAGATTGCAAACGATAGGTCACAATATATGTGCTTTAATACGATTCTATTGTTGTCGTTGAATCGATACGTGATCAGTATATACATCAGTATTATGATTTTGATTTCATTTCATTCCGAGTTCCGAATTGTTCAATTCCAAAAAATTATTCAAAAAATTTTATAGCTTTTGAACAATGCTGTTACGGGACAACTTTCTCAAAAAAAGTTTCTAAAAGCTGAAAAACTATTTTTTCCAGGAAACAAACGTCATTGGAGATTGTTCCCCTGTTTTAAATAACAAAAAATATGATGCAATAAAGATGTTGTCCATATACGCGTAACAAAATCTAAAGCCCATATGTAAAGTCACATCCTTGATGTATCCCTGAGGGACCCACAGATGCTATCATGTTTTTCCATTACACAATCATTAACAGAATCTATCGACATGGATTTCTATAATGCT
Source organism: Melipona beecheii (assembly GCA_032399605.1). Taxonomy (NCBI): domain Eukaryota; kingdom Metazoa; phylum Arthropoda; class Insecta; order Hymenoptera; family Apidae; genus Melipona; species Melipona beecheii. Next base: position 912,611 of record JAUCMO010000291.1, read on the forward strand.
TGTTTATAGATGCTATGGAACTGCCTTGAAAATGATCTTTATCGACATTTTCGTAAGAAGAAAGAAACAAACGATATTTGTCGACTTGAATGATAATTAAATAAATTAACTTAGAATCAAGCAAATTAGAATCAAACAAACAGCTCAAACAATATTGCGAAATTATTAGTTTATTATTCGATACATCAATGTAATATTTTGTCGTGTGGAATAGAAATTTATCTGAAATTTTTACCAAGTAGGCCATGGCTTTGTGGGCCAATTTGTACATTATGACATCAATACTTTTTACGTAACACCAGTGGACGCCAAATGCCTAAGTTGGGTTAATATTCAGGATGCACCATTGAACCGATTGGCTGATTAAATTATTCACGTCCAAAGTCATTTACACATTCCATGTATTCCGTACAAGAAATAAAGAATACTGAAACAAATGAGTTGAAAAACTTTTGATCCTCCGATTTATTATTTAAGATTTGTACATTGATATTTTAACAATAAAATTTCACTATTTTTGTAAAATTTAAATTTTATTTTTGAAATATATATTTATTTGACATTAAATTTTTTTTGTTTTGTCGTAAATAATACATAAAAATAATAAAAAGTATTAAAAATCAAAATACATATATAATGAGATACTTTTTATTCTACAAATATATCTTTTTATACACATTATATAGCAAATAATATTTACTATAAGACTATTATATTTTTTGGTATCTCGCAGACTAGTACAGCATATCAAGCAATTTTTTATAGACTAGTTCAAAAGCATCTATAGCCCAAAGAAAATCTATGTGATTAAACTTCGCAAATGGCACTTTATAAATAATTGGTTTTTCTGGTAATTCGTTGCTTAATTGCATCACATCCTAAACAAAAATAAAAAATTATAATAAAAAATAGAAAAAAATATTCTACTAATTTTCGAAATACGTACAATAGGACTAGACAGCCAATCATTATTACCGCAAAACAATGTAATCGGCATTGTAATCTTTGACAAATTGTACTTAGGTGGTTCACTACTGTTATAAACTTCCATATTTCGCTTCGCGCCATAGTTGTACTGTTTAAATTCTCCAGACTTTATTCCTTGAGCATAATGGATCAAGGTCTTAGATGATGTACCAGCCGGTGTATGGTTCAAAATTACAGGCAACAGCGTCTGTAATGATCGAAAGTGTAGCAGATTTTTACATTATCCATTGTATACTTACATAATTAAATTGCGCTCTGTCGAATCCAACAAGAATAAATAGCGAATTAACACAAATTCTTTCCTCCCAATATTGAGCGATACATAAATATTTTGATAAGAATTTTACAACATAATTTTGCGGTAGGAACTCACCCTCACCGAATAGGGAGAAGATCACCTTAAAATCAATATGAAAATGTTACAGTAAAAATTGAGGTGTTGTATTGAGAAAGTTATTTATTTTTTATTGAGAGTTACTTATACTTTATTATACTTTTTTTACCTTATAATCATCTGCTAATGGAGCTAAATACCGTAAAGGACTTGTTACATGTTCCATAAACACTACTGGAGCAAGACTGTATGTTGAGTGCAACAGTCTTGCTATTTGCGGCCGTTCGCTAGCCATAACGTAGAAACACGTTGTACCCATTGAAAATCCAATATACGCTTTCAAAAAATTCTCCTTTAATTTTACGATATAAGTGATCATCGCCGGTAGATCATAGATACCTGACTCGTGCCAACTAAACCAATTTATCGTAAAATTATAAAATAAATTATATTTTCATTATACTTTCATTCATTTCCATGAAAATATGCTTATACCGTTATGTATAGCATAATTTTGTTTATTTAAATTATTATGATCAGAGTATTAAAATTTGTTTCTAATTACTTGTGAATAATACATCATCATTTTGCATATTTTCAATCATTGTCAATAATTATTTTTTACAAATACCTAAAGTCCCAAAACTTTAAATCTTCCTGAGATATGGACACGTGCGCTCTTGAATATGTATTACCACGAAAATTTCCAAGCCATACATCGTAACCCTGATTGGCTAATAAATAAGCTATAACAAAAGGAAATAATTATGATACAAAATAAAAATTAGAATTTATGTAGAGAAATTTATATAGAAAAAAAGCTGTACCGAGAGCTTTTTCTTTCCCAAGCATAACCCAATCTGCAGAGCTACCTAATACACCGTGTTGTAAGAAAATCGCAGGAGATCCAGGTTTTCCTGGAATGCGATGCATCGTCAACAGATAACCATCTTCCGTTAACGTTACGTGAGCTTCAGCTGGATAACCCTCTCTTCTTATCATCTGCAGCTAAAATAAAATAATTCAAATTAATATCGATGAATTTTTATTCATGAACTTGCATTAAATTTAGTTATCGTCATTATCATCACTTCAGTTAAAATTATTTTTAATAAATCTACACAGTTCAAATTATGATATATTTGACGCTGTTAATTGCTACGATATATGTATTTTGTTTAACTGTAATATTTATCAATATTTATATTGTAACAGATTATGGATTGAAAATTGAATGATAATTTTTTAGTGTAATAAAATATATTTTATTTAAAATTAACAGTATTTACTCTCCATTACAGATATACATATCTTATATTATATATCTTTTGAACTATTTACTAAAATTGTGTTATGTCGTAAAAAAACTCTGCTACAATCACGCATTTAATGTGTTAATGCAATAACTATGTTTCACATATTTATTTAACAAAAAGTACATACAAAAAATTCATGTAATAATTAAGAAACATAACATGTTTTGCAATTTACAAGTATTAAAAAAATTAAGGTATGTATAGAACGGAAACTTCTTCGTTTAGATCACTTTACTAACAATTATCTTTTAATGATAATAATTACAAATCTTTGTAAAGAAACGGTAAGAAAAAAAAGTAAAAGACAAGCACGCTTTTAGATAAGTGTATTTTCTCAAATATTTTGCGCGTGTTTGGATATTATTTACATTTATGAATAAATGAAACGTATGCTACCTCTATTGTTAATTGTAAGTGCATAATATGCAAATCTTTATGTCTAACTAATTTTTTTTTATATTTTATAGTGAAGAAATTAATAAAATAAAAAATGTAACTCTACTTACTGTATTGAGTTCGTTGTTTGGATTGGGTTTTTCATTACGAAGAAATAATTTTCTAAAATCGAATGAAATCGCAAAAGAAACAGCACATAATGATAAAAATATGACAAGCTGAACTTTCATTTTAATAATTTTGGGAATATAACGAAGCAGAGAGAATATTTTGAAATAAGAAATGGAACTTTATATAATACACTTTATTTGAAACGTTGAATGAAGATATGTTGATACTTGTCATTCAGATTTTTTTGCCTAAAGATGAAATATTACATTTGTCATCCTACTTAACACTGATTTTTATCACTGTAAATGAATTTTAGACCTATATTAGTCACACTTAGTGATTCATTGATCAAGGCTCATGGTCCATTCCAACGTTAAAAAATTAATTCACTAATTTATTTTAAATTATACAATTATAAATTATACATAACGTTTTTTTTTTTCGTTTAACTTAAAATTCATAATTTTGATATTCATATTTTGAATAAAATGTTCATATTTTGTCCTGTATCTCATGTCGAAAACGAAAATTAATTATTTGAAATATTGTACATAATAGTTTATAATTTTTGACGAGTCACTTGCTTTTAAAATAAATTTTTTACATAAGAAGTATTAAAAAGTATTTATTTCTTTTGTTATATCTTCATTCACTATTTTGAGTTATTAAATTTTAATATACTTTTATTACAAACTAGAAGTTCATAAACATTTTTAAATTTTAACAATACAAATATTTTATACAAATATGTATACATTTAGTACACATTTTTTTAATTTGCGAAACCATAACATATTTTAAATTATTCTTCCATAAGTATAAAATACAAAAATGCAACTGAATTATATTTTAATGATTATAATTCACGAACTATCAGATAACACTTATTTATTTTAGAGAAATACTTCACAATTATGATTGTCTTTATGTTTGAGGTTATATTTATACAAATTTTAGATATATTTATCTAAATGTCCTTTGTTTTTTCACAAACCAATTTTTTGCATAATCAACATAAATATATGACAAATATTTACTTTAATCGTTTAATTATCAATTGTTCAGACAGTAAATAAATCCATACTAATAATTCCATACGATAGTTTATACATATATACAAAACTATATTTATATGCTAGGTGATATAGAATATTCATTATTACTTTTTTATTAGTGTAATTTTTTTAACAGATTTTAGAAACCGAGATAGAAACGTTATTTAACGATCGTAAATAAAATATTGATTTAAAAGATATAAATTTAATAAAAAAGTATAGCTCTTCAAAGTAAGTACATACGTGTTTCGTACATTTCGTTAAAGTCGACAATATATTTTGTTATAAATTTATTTCATATGATCTAAACACATTAAATAATTTATAAAAAAATGTACATCTATATATATATATATATATATATATGTACTTGTAATATATGTACAGTTGTTTGAAACTACTTAATGTCAATGTCAAATAAAAACCGCATAACCTTAAGACAGTAAATACTTGATCTTAGTCAATGTTCTTTATCTTTCAATTACATTTCAGGTGGTAAAAATGAACGAAGTAACTCTACCACTATCTCCAAATTGGTATTTAAGTAATATCCTTGCTTGTTCTTCTAATGGCACTATAGCATGGGGTGCTAGGAATACGATTGTTATTGCTAAACCTAATGGAGATGATAACATATTACAATACTTTATTATTAAACATGCTCACAAATCTAAAGTGACATGTCTTGCATTTACTCCAAAAATAGAAGAAGTAAATCCTAATTTAATAGCTTCTACAGGAGATGATAATGCAATTAAAATATGGGATTCTGAAACATTATGTGATAGTTATACTTATCTTTTAGAAAATGTAAGTATTCGTATTAATATATGTATATCATAAATTTATAGTGAGTAAATTAAACTACTTTTTAATTTTAGAATAAACAAGCAATATGCGTAGAGTGGTCTCATAAAGAAGCTTATGTTGTCTATATAGCAACGTCTGATGGTTATGTATTATCATGGAATGCTTATTTTGATACTGTTTTTTCCATTTCATTAGGGAAAACAACACCTACATGTATTTCTTCTTGTCCCCATCATTCACATCTTGTAGCTGTAGGCACAAAGAGTGGTTTAGTTCATATTATTAATTTTCAAGACAAGGGAAAAATAGTTTATAAACTTAGAGGACATGATACTGAAGTAATTAGTTTATCATGGTGTCCCTCAGAGAATAATGTTCTAAATGGGAATCTAAATAAAGATTTATTATTAGCTTCAGGAGGAAAAGAGAGGTAATTTAAAAAAAATGTAATGAAAATTTAAAATATGCTTTTAATTATAATTTTGATATATATGTTTTAAAATTGCAATGCACAGGTCAATTTTCATTTGGAAAGCTGGCGGAGATGGACGTTATGAAATGACAATTTCATTGCCTTCAGCACCTCTTATTAATTCTCATCAATATAGAAGTAAATTAAATGCTTCTGTGGGTAATTGGACTGTAATTCACTGGATAGAACCTAAACTATTATTAACAAGTTCATCTTGGGGTGAATTAATTTCTTGGGATTTATCAACAATGATAAAAGGCAAACCTAGTGTCAAACTAATACATGCACATCACAGTAGAGGATTATTTTGTATTGCACATGAACCACATACTCAAGACATTTCAGAAGAAAATTGGAGAATAAAACAAAGGTTTTTATTAATAAATTTACGATTAAATATGATTATAAAGCAATTGTAAACTGAAATATTTTTAATTAATTGTAGACATACAATTTGGACTTTGGCACAAGATCGAAGAATTATTTGTTGTGGAATAGAAGAAAATAGTGTTGAAATACATTATGATATATTTACACAAGGTGGATATGTTTATTGCATTGCTGCTTGTCCATTAGATACTTCACATGTTGCATTTGGTGTTGGAGATGCAATGTTACGATTATGGAATTTATCGGAAGCACATACTACTACTTTTGATATATCTGTTTTTTGGCAAAAAATTAAAGGGAAAATTCGCGCTGTAAGAATTGCATAATAATTTAAAGAAGATTTATTTATAAATAAAGTTGATACGTTTTTTTAGATTATAAAAATCAATGTTTTAATATAACTATGTACATAATTCATAGATAGCATGGCATCCTGAAAAAGAGAATTTATTGGCTTATGCAACTGATGAAGGTCGAGTTGGTGTATTTAATATAAACGGAAATAAACCACCTCTACTGTATAGACAATATCATAGAAATACAATATATACTATTGGTTGGGGTCCAATAAATTCAGAAAATAAATTTGTTTTGTATTCCTGTGGAGAGGGGGAGCTTGTGTATTATGATTCAGAAAAAGTTATAAATCAAGGTAACATTTTGTATTTGCTAATTAATAAATGATTCCAATATTATTATGCTGTACTATTACTATAAAATTATAATATTTTTTTAATTAGAGGCAAAATCTATATTGAAAAAAGAATGTACAGAATTTTCTTGGAAACCAGATTTTTCTTGCTTAGCAGTAGGACTTGAGAATGGGTATGTTTTTAAATATGTTATATGTTATATGATATTCGTAAAAATAAAGATTTTTTTGTTTTTAGAACAATTTCATTTCTTAATAAAAAATTTGAAACACGTGGATGCGCCAAATTTTCTTCAGAAATGGTGCATTGCTTAGTCTGGCATCCTGAGAGTACAGCAACAGATTTGACATTTTCTCCATTAAAAAATTACTTAGCTGTTGCTTTTGAATCGTGTACTATACTTATTCTTGATTTATCCAATTTTATAGACTATTTTAAAAAAATAGAAGATTCAACTAACAATGATAATAGCAGTGATAAGTGTGATATTTATAAAGTGCATGAAATTGTAGCTTCTTTAGTTGGACATGTAAAAAATGTTGTTTGTTTAGCATGGAGTCCACATATAAGTGGACATCTAATATCTGGTAGTTATGATGGAACTGCACAGGTATTAAAAATTATATATATATAAGTATTTAAATATCATTTTAGAAGCAAATATCTTTTAGATAAATATATATGAATATTATTCTTTTTCTAGGTATGGAATATTCAAACACAAGAATTAATAGCTACGTACACAGGACACGGTGGTCCAGTATTATGTTGCATGTGGAGTCCGTTAGATCCTAATTTTATTATAACAGGTTCTGTTGACTTCACAGTACGAATATGGAAAATTGCTCACTATTCGCCACAAAAAAAAGTATTTACAAAATCATGTAACATGAGCAAATCAAAAGAGAAACAAAATGAAACAAATAGAACTGTTAATACTTCTGTTGAAAATAGTTTATTAGAATTAACTAATGCTACTTCAAAATGTTCTATTTCAAATGTTTCCAAAACTATACAAAGTATAACGATATTATAACGATATTGATAATATAATATTAATATTGTTATTATAGTATAAATAACAAATATTTATCAACTTTTTCAGAGTCAAAAACAATGATGATGACAGAGGTAAAAAATAAAAACGTACGATCATATTTTTCAAAATGTATTAACACAACATCTCAAAAAACACTTTTACTTAATTCTCTCTTAAATATTATAAAAAGTATGAAAAGTGAAAATTTTGATATGAATGATATTCAGAAAGATACTTCCTATCATATGATACCAATATTATTTTCAACACAAGAATATTTTGTATCATATTTAAATAATGAAAGTAAGTTATCTATTATTAAAATAAAATATTATGAGTGACTCATTGATATATTTGCTTTATTTTTTATCATTCTATAGAATATACTCATACCAAGAAAAATTGTCATAATCTAATCACAGAAATGGATATATGGTGCGATAATCTTAAACAAAATTTGGAAGAAGCTGCTAAAGAGAAACGTCTTAATGACTTCCTTGTTTCACTTTCAGCTAGTCTGTCTATAAAGTATATAACCTTATTTATTCATTTTATAAAATGTAATTAAAATGTTCATAAAAATAATCTAGCGATAATGTATTGCAGAGTTTGGAAAGATATGTGTGAACTATATGCATATCAATTAATAATTGAAGGCAATCCATATAAAGCAGTATCATATTTACTTTGTGTACATAAAACCTATAAAGCTATAGAAGTATTTCAGACTACAAATTTATACAAAGAAGCATATGTTCTTGCAAGGTGTAGACTTGAATCTGATGACCCAGTGCTGATAGAAATATTAAAACAATGGGCAAAATATAGTATAAGTACAGGCGATTTTGAACAAGCAGCATACATGTAAGTTATTATAAAATACATATAAATTATTTTATTATTTATTTTATTTAATTATGTAATATATTTATTTATTTATTATTTATATAATTTTATTTTTAGTTATGTCAAATTAGGAGAATTTTCAAATACTGTAAAATATCTTGCTCGCCGTAAAGATGCAGCCACATTAATAACAGCAGCCGAAATTGCTTTTCTATGCAATGATGAAATATTTAGTAAATCTTTAGCTGAACAAGCAATAATTACAACTTTAATAAATTCAGAGTATGATTTTGCACGAAATATAATAGAAAAGTTTCCATATCTCAAGGTATGTTTAGTTATTATTTTAAATAATAATTATCTTTTACAAAATGTTTGTTTTTAGTACCAAGAAATACATATATTGACTTTCGAAGAACTTGACAAAATTATTGAAGGAGGTATAAGTTTTGATCAGATTCAAACGTGGATAGATGGAGAATCAAATTATGGTCTGTTACAAAGCTTAGAAACAATTTGTGGAAACTGTAGTTCTTATTATAATGATTTATATAAAAATAGATTTTGTAAAATTTTAGACAATGAGAAAATGGTAAGATTGGTAATCTGAAATATTTAATTTTTTAAACATTGAAAACAATTGGATCATTTGTAATTTCAGTTATGGTTAACAGTTGGTCATGAAGTTGCACTGGCAATAACTTCTCTTGAAAAAGAACAGAAATTAAAACATATTGTTACAGTATTACATACAATTACTCAGTATGAACTACTGCATCGAAAAGGTTTACAAAATTTACATAGTTTTTTAATTGAAATTATTATAAAATTAGATACTAAAAATCCAATGGATGAAACAAGTATATATGCAAAAACTGATTATTCTATATCAATTAGTTTACGAGCTTATTTATGTTATGCTCTTCTGAATTGGTTTGTGTCCTATATCAATGAAGAATTTATTAATAATAATAATATAATAAATTGTATCAACTTGATCGAACATTTATTTGAAGATGCATTAAATAAACAAACAATAAAACATTGGTCATTAACAAACGAAATTAACAAATTGGAAAATCAAATAGCTTCTATAAAATGTAAGTTACAAACGTATGATACAAATAAAAAATTATTACTAATAAATATAAAAGATTAAAAAGATTAATATTTTTGTTAGGTAAAACGCAAGAGGAAAGTAAAGCTGATCAAGATGTAGAATCTCTTATGGAAAAATTAAATACATTAAAGACGCAGAAAGATCAGATTCTCAATGATTTAGTTTATATTCCAAATCCCGTTGTGGTGTACAGTATAGCAAATGAATTATGCAGCAAATTGCATGATGAAACTATTAAAAATAAGTTTGTAAAATGTATTTCCGAAACGTGGTCAAATACTACTAAATAAATATATATATATATATATATTTTTTAATGAACATTATATTAGATATTAATGATAATTAACAATGTTTATTGCTTTATTATTTTTTATTTAATTAACTTCTTATTTATTTTTCTTTATCATTATCCATAAAATATTACAATACATTGTATGAAATGTAAATCTCGAGAGAAAGTAAATATGATTTTTAACAATTGGCTATAAATCAACTTTTTTTTATTAATAAAGTAATGATAATATTTTTTTATAATAAAATATTTTTGTTTTCTTAATTTGAAGTTATTTTCCAAAACCGAAGTTCTCTATCACTCGTTGCACAAACGTACGGTAATTTATAATGACAAGTTATCCCACCTATTAATTTAACTTGGCCACAAATTATTTCTTGTTCAGTTTGTATATTTGTAACTTTTAGTAAATTATCTGGTCTGCCTACACTTGCCACAAAATTTTCATAGGCAGGAAAGAATTTTACCATTAAACCTCCTTCAATATGAAGAGGTTTTGATTCTAAAGGTGGACTGAAAATAATAATTATAATATTAAAACAATAATCATAATAAAATATATTCCGATTATTATTTTATTTATTGGTTAATGTTTAAATTTACTTTTTTAATTGCATTACCTAGGTTTAGATATATCCCATAAAATTAACTTTCCAGCTGCCATGGCTGCAACTTTTAATGGATTGGGTCCCCAGTCAATTGACATTAAGGGAACAATATTCGTATCTAAAGACATAATTGCTTGCTGACTTCGTACATCGTACATGTGAATCAATCCATTTTTTTCACCAACAAGAAGCTTGCCAGATTTCTCAAGATGAAAACGTACACTCATTCCTGGAGATGTTAAGTAAAATGTAGATATACATTTCTCATCTTCTTTTACAGCCCAGAGTTTACAAGTGTGATCATCGGACACAGAAGCCAATATTTCACCTTCAGTTTCATAACAAATTGAATTTATATAATCCTTGTGTCCTTTCATCTTATATTAAAAGAAACATCAATAAATCAATACATGAAAAATACATTGTGTTTGTTATAATTTAAATACGTTGTTATAATTCTTTAATCTTACTTCACACACAGTATTTTCATTCATGTCACTGCTATATAATCTTATTTTAAAATCTGCTCCAGCAACACAAAACATCAAAACTTTTGGTACAACACTCAAGGAGGTTTCTGGACTCCAAGCAATCGTGTGTGGTCTAGTATCATGACGAAATGTTCTGAAGGGTTTGTAAGCAATATCTTCCACTGCTTCATCTTCATCCTTATTATACAATAATAATAATAATAATAATAATATTATATTAATAATAATAATAATTATTATTATTTATTTAAAAACAGAGTTTTTCCTAAAAGCTTATTACATATCACAACTGATTAATATTTTTATATACTGTGAACATTTATCAGTCTATGTTTGAAAAATTACAAATGAAATTTCACTATATCATTTTTCTCATTTGTCATTTTTCTTCATATATTCTGTCGAAAGATATGTTATAAATCATATTTATTTTTTAGTTTTTATTTCATAAAAAGTAATTTTCATGAAATATCAATCAAATATATTATACATATAAAATTTATAAACTTAACATTCAATATCCGGGAATATACATACATATGATGTAATTCAATGACTTTACCTGAAACTTAATAGTGCCAATAACAATTTCTTCGGCCAAAGCGACACAAATTAAATGCTGTGACCATTCGTAAGGAGATAATTCAACGCAATATATTTGTTTAGAAAAATTTAATTGAAATGTAGATGGTGTGGTTAAAGCTTCGTCCATCGTGTATTTATATTGTCGTTCTCAATATGAGACGAGCTCGTGTTAGAAATCACCGGCATAACCTATAAAATTAGGTTGTTTTGATTCGAACGTTGCAGCGAGGAAAGTCTCGATTAACATATACGAAAGGTAAATAATCTTTTCTTAATTGATATCTTTACAATGTTATTATAGTAAATAATAGTATAATCGAAATAATTGTGATTCGTATAAACAAAAAACATGCACGCGCGGTAAGGTAAGGTTAGATTGAATTTAAACCACCTAGAGGGCAGTACTTATTTTACGTATATGTAATCGTTCAACGTGCCGCATATCCCTCGGAAAGTGAACTTCTTTAACTAAATATAAGATCACCGCTTGTACACGCCGCGAGTTTTTGACTCCATAAGTGATCATCAGATATGAATTGACAAGCCGTATTGACAGAACTTTTGCCAAACGTGTATCTTCGATCCGTCTCGATCTACGATCGCGTTACGAGGTAGGTATCTTCTGTCAAGGCATGCTTACCAGGGCATGCTACGCATACTTTGCAAGCTGCTTCACCTCGTGTCTTTTTTTTGCATTGTAATTATGCGATTTTAGAACACCTAATTTTTTCCAAATTTTTCGGAATCCCTGTAAATCTTTTTGATGTGCACAGGGCATTGATATCTTTTATGAATCACTTTTATTTCTGTTTGCTTTGTTCCCGAATTTGAATTTTTTGAGTGTCATTTTATAATATTTTAATGTTCTCTGCGCTATTTTAGCTCTTTTCTCGCAATTACTGTCGCTTTCATTCACTTGCATTTCGACAAAAATTTTTAAATCGTTTCCGAATATTACATTCGTTAACATTGATATTATTTTTCGTTAACATTTGATGTTATTTTACCTTGATATATTGTATTTATAAAAGTGCTTTAAATGATGGGAAAAATGTCATTTAATTATTTAAAGTAGATAAAGTGTTCAATATTTGACACATATGTTTCAGAGTTTAAATATTTGAATATTACAAGTACAATTTGTACTATATAAAAATATTATCATTGTTGATAAAAACTGAAAAGAAGTATAAAATTACAAAAATTTGTTATTTTTTTTCTTTTGTTACGTTTAAAATTTAATAAAAAAATTTACAAAGAATTATCATTTTCAATTGCAGAGCAATAGATAGGAATGGAGTTCGGGGTGAGCAATGTTGCCCAAATATCAGCAGAACTTGCTCAAGTAGTGGAGGTGATGATGTCACCAAATGTTCCACAACAGCAGCGTTTGGAAGTATATAATGCTTGTGAACGATTCAAAGAATCATCTCCTTTATGTGCACAATGTGGATTATACCTGGCCCAGAAAGCTCCAAACAGAAGTTCAGTGGTTCGGCATTTTGGATTACAACTTATGGAACATTGTATCAAATACAGATGGACACAAATATCTCAAACAGAGAAAATATTTATAAAAGAGAATGCAATGAAATTGCTTCAAGAAGGCACAGAACCATTGTTACAGGAAGAAGCTCATATTAAAGATGCGCTTTCTCGGGTTGTAGTAGAAATGATAAAGAGGGAATGGCCACAACAATGGCCTACATTACTTGCTGAACTTAGTCAAGCATGTACAAGGGGTGAAAGTCAAACTGAGTTAGTTCTTTTAGTGTTTCTAAGACTTGTGGAGGATGTTGCACTTTTACAAACATTAGAATCTAATCAAAGAAGAAAGGATATATACCAAGCACTTAACACAAACATGGCTGAAATTTTTAGTTTTTTTTTAAGATTAATGGAACAACATTTTTCAGAATTTCAAAAGAAGAATAGTTTAGGTTGTACTTCTGAAGCTGCGGCACATAGCAAAGTTGTACAGGTAAATTTGTTGTGAAATTATTTGTATCTTTACAATTAATTTTTGTAATTACATTGTATAATAAATACATTATGTCATATTATTGTATAGGTAGTACTGTCCACATTAACTGGCTTTGTGGAGTGGGTTTCAATTACTCATATTATGGCGGAAGATGGTAGATTGTTGCAGATATTGTGTCTTCTGTTGGGAGATCCAATATTTCAGTGCTCAGCAGCTGAATGTTTATTACAAATTGTAAACCGTAAAGGCAAAGCTGAGGATAGAAAGCAATTAATGATTTTGTTTTCTGAAGATGCTTTGAGATATATTTATACGGCAGCAACTGCAGCATCACCTGTCACTGGAACAAATGAATTTCATGAGAATCATTATTTGTTTTTAAAAAAATTGACACAGGTATATATATCTACTGCTCAATTCGTCACAAAGAATTATATATATATGCAAAGAATAAAAAATGTTAATTTTTAATTCAGGTGTTAACTGGAATGGCTACTCAACTGTGTACTCTTTGGGGTAAAGATGATAGTTCTAACATTCGACCAACACATTTCAACATATTTTTAGATACTGTGTTGACATTTACTATGTATTCAAGTTTGACATTAACACATATGGCAAATGTAATTTGGATAATGCTGTTTAAACATGAACAGATAAAACAAGATCCATTGTTGTTAACTTATATACCAAAATATGTAGAACATACAGCGCCAAAACTAATAAAAGTGACTTATCCACAAGATAGACAAGCTAATGGAATGAGCGCATATTGTCTCGCAGATTATGATTCAATGGAAGAATTTAATGTCTTCCTTCATCGATTCAGAACTGATTTATTGGAAGGTTTTCGACAAGTAACAATGGTAGCTCCTTTGGTAACATTTACTTACGTACAACAGTGGTTAACAGCTAAAATAACAAAAGGAATGGCGGACCTTCGATATCAAAGTGACCAAAATGATCCACAATATCTTGAATGGGAAGCTCTTGCACAAGCCTTGGATTCTGTTGTATCAAGAATTCTATTGATTAACGAACGACCAAGCGTACAAACTGGCCTTCAATTATTAGAATTATGTCTTGGTTACTCTCCCCAAGATCCTTGGTTATTATCCGCGCTGCTTTCTTGCATCAGCGCTCTCTTTGTGTTCTTATCTATGTCAACTGGTTCAATGGCTATGCCAGGTGTGGCTATTCTACCTAGAGTTCTAGAGAAAATCTTCGCTGCTCTGGTATTTGAAGCTCCTGGTGAAACAAAAGGTACTCGATCTAGAGCAGCAAAGAACGTAAGACGACATGCGGCTAGTCTTATGGTTAAAATTAGTCTGAAATATCCATTACTACTTCTACCAGTGTTTGAGCAAATACATACAATGGTGCAGGGTTTAGCGAGAGAACCTAGTCCTTTATCTAAGATGGAAACTACATTACTTTATGAAGCATTGTTATTAATATCAAATCACTTTTGTGATTATGAAAGGCAGACCAGATTTGTCGCAGAAATAATCGGTGATGCATCAGCAAAGTTTATCACGCTTGGATCAGAGTCGTTTAAAGGACCACTCGAATTAATAAGATTCGTAGGTTTAGATCGAGCACCAGTTGAGAATATTACGGAAGATACGGCAGGTCAAAGTCGAAGCGACTTAATGATATGTATCTCTACAATACTGTGTGTTGTAAAACGCTGCTCCATTCCCGATGATCCTGATCGCGCTGCAAGAGGCAGCTTTGTAGCTGCGCTTAGCGAAAGTGGGAATCCAGTGTATAGAAATCCTGCTACACCACATGTAATTCCTATACTGCCAACACTTTTTGCATTGCTCAGAACAATGAACGCTCTATTCACACCTACTGCTTTAGCAGCTTTATCAGAGGTAATAGCCACTAATAATTAGATCTTTCGTTTACATAATTTTATTATATTCATAATTTCATAAAATACATTTTTTATATATTTTTATCAGGGATATAAAAATGCCCATGAATTATTGGAAGCAGAGAAAGCAAATCTGTTAGGTTTAAATACGACAAATGACAGTGAACGAGCTTCTGAACCTGATCAGTCTTCATTTACTGCTTTAATTCGAATGCAGTCGTTTCTAAGTACCATTCATGACTTATGCTACCATATGTTAGGTAGCGGATGTCATATGATTGGGAGAGATTTTTACCAGTTATCTGGTTTAGCACCAGCGCTCATTAATTCAGTTTTCTCTAATATGGAGGTAATTTTTTTCTTATTATAACTAGTAATATTTTTTTCTTTGTATTTTAATGACACTAATAATATATGTTTCTTTCAGATGATTCCAGATTATAGGTTGCGACCAATTATACGCGTTTTTATGAAACCATTCATATATTCTTGTCCACCTGCATTTTATGAAAGTGTTCTTGTACCTGTATTGGCTCATGTTTCTACGCATAGTACGATCTTTTTTATCGTCTTATTACCGCATTGATTTATTATTTATTTTTTATTTTATTTTTCATTTTATTTTTCATTCAGATGTATTTGGTTTTTACGTCATATTTTTACAGTGTGCCAAAGGTTAAGTGCGAAATGGCAGTACATTGCACACCTCTATGAATCTGGTGGTTTGGATGAAGAAAATACGGATACACAAGAAGTTATTGCTGATATGTTAAATCGAAATTTGACAAGAGACTTTGTAGACGTATTGAAAGTAGCTCTTATCGGTGGTGCTGCTAGTGATGCGACTCCTGATATTATAGAACAAGATAGCGGCGGTATGGCTATCGATGCTCCTTCGTCACGGGGAAATAGTATAGTCGCTGAAGTTGTTAGTGAATTGGGAACTGTTGTTCTTCGTCATCCATCTACGTGCCATAGCGTCGTTCTATGTGTTTTAGGGTAATCTAATATTTCATTTGATATTTATTCCATAGTAGAATTAATTTAGTGTTTAATTAAATTAAATATTTTGTTACAATTAGAGCTTTAGCTTGGAACGATTCAAATGCAAGTTTGAAGGCTACAATGTTAACTGGACCAGTTGTACGAGCGTTGGCAACTGATGGTAGTTTAACACCTGCTATGGCTGCTCATATTATGATAGCTATTCTGCAAGGTTTACAGCTTCATGGACAACACGAAGCAAATCAAGGTTCACTTATAACTTTGGGTGCACAAGTCTATGAATGCCTACGACCTAAATTTCCCAATATTATTGAAGTGATGCAGCAAATTCCGGGTGTAAATCCTACGGATTTACAACGTTTCGATGAAAAGATGGCTGTGGTTAGTACTAAAGGAAATAAAGTTGAAAAAGGAAAGAAAGATCTTTTTAAGAAAATTACAAATCAGGTAAGATTTACATGTTGAAAATAAAAACGTTATATTAAAGGATACACAGGATATAATTTACACTTTTATTATGTAATATTTGTTACAGCTAATTGGTCGAAGTGTTAGTCAATTGTTTCGTAAGGAAATTAAAATAGACAATTTACCACGTATAGAAATATTCGGTAAACAACAAGCGGTACGTGTAGACGAGGTATCTGAGAATTCGATTGATAGCGGGTTTACAGCTTTGTTTGCAGGACCTACGTAGCAGAAACTTCATTTAGATGACCATACTGCATGCATGTGGTCTAAATTAATAAATAGTAATAAATCATCGTGAAAACGATTTCCTATCAACAAAGATTGAACTATATACATAAAGGAATCATGTAATTAAAATAAGAGGACTTCATAGAATACAAATTGTTTCAAAGAGATTTTTAAATTATTCATAAAGTTGAACGCGTGTATACTATACACAGTCTGGCGATTGAAATTACATTTAACTATTTTACTTATGTACTGAATAATAAATAAAACTAGAACAAAATACGCTTACGCGCGTGTTCAACAACGATTAAAAATAACTTGTAAAGGAATAAGCGAAAAAATAAAAAAAAACATGAGTATCCGGTTTTATTTGTGAAATCCTCTTATTTTTGACTCGGGATTTCAATATATACAAAAACCCATGTTTTTTCGATTATCCAGAATGTGCGCGCGCGTGTCTGTGTGTATGTATGTGTGTATATTTTGTGCGTAATACGTATACGCACGTGTAACATAAAAACATTTGTCGTTAAAGAAGAGCATGCAATACGTATGATGAGGCAAATTATAAACAAATCTAAATAGACTATTGAATAATTGTATATTAAGTCTTATGCATTTATTACTATTTCTTTGGATTTACATAAAATTTTTTGTATTAATGTAAAACATGGTTTTCCATGATCACGCAATGTGTAATACAATTTTTGTAAACAACATTTCGCTAATGTATAATACAAAGATTGTTGATTTATATAAAACAATTTTACGATTTGGTACAAAAATTTGTATTCGAATTGATTACAGTTATTTTTAATCAAGAGAAAAACCTATACGTTTTTCAGCACTTTTTAAAAGCACTGTTTCATAATGTATGTTTCACATGAATAATGCCAAAATTTTATTTGGGCATTTTAAAAGCATATACATATAAAGTAAGCTTCATTTAAGATCCGTTCGAGTCATGTTACCGCCATTAAATGCAACTTTTATCATTTGAAATTGACAAAAATGCAGCATTTCGAATGACTGTATGTAAATCGAATATGTAATAGTTTCATTCTCTTGTTACTTTTTAATTATTTTAATTAATTTTATTTTATTATTGTGAATAACGCACTGTAACTATCGCATAAAACTGGATTAGTACCTTACATGATTGCCATTATTCATCAAAAGTAGCGACAATACTTTATATAAAATTGTAGATATTAATGATTATTTAATACGCGACAATCATATCACGGATTCAGAAGTAATATGACGGAAATTGTTAAAAAAAATGAAGTACTATCGCGATAGAGACTGTTCTATTTAAGAGATTTATAATACTAAGCATAGAAAAATTTTAAATCACACTGGTGTCTTTTGTTGAATTTAACATTAAATTATATCTTGTTAAATACGATCAATTTGCCTATCGTATTAACATCACAAGTGTTATAAAATAAAATTCCTAAAGAACTATATTTTCCAACAAAAGCTATCGAAATTAGTATAAATAGAGTACAACTTTTTAATAAATTTCAAATTTTATTACTAGTTAAACTAGTTATCGCGTTAGAGTTTAACAATTTTTCTTCAATATACGCGATAGTACGCACATAATGAAATTAATATACTTTGCCTATCAATACTCCATTAATTTGCTTATATTTATAATTATACTTTCCTGAAGATGCAAAGTCTGTTAATACGTTTCGATATAAGTACGAATAAGACAATGTCAAAGTCCAAGAGACATTTTGTAATTTTTATACACATGTATGTATGCGCCTACAAAAATAGGACATTAAAAGGGCTTCATGTATCGAACTTCTAAAAATTATTTGAAGTACAATTGCAGTAAAATACCGAAAATATTTCACTATTTTTATATATCGTTTTATATACCTTTTTACCAACATTTAAAGAAAGAAAAAAAAAATAGGCAGAAAGAAAATAAAGTAGAATATTAGATTAAAGAATGACGGAATGATAATTTGTAAAATATGATTTTATTATTGATGTAGTAGTCCATGCAGTAAATCCTGAAATAATGTTACGACAAGAGATACCAATGAATTAATTTCTATTGTAACTTCAACTAAAACAGAATGCAAATTTTGCATGGAATCATTGAGTTTTAAAAAATTATAGCAACCTTAAAACAGGTTTTTTTAGAATATACTATTCATCGTGCGAAAAATTAACGAGATACAATATATATACTGAATGAGTGTTTGTAGCTAGAACAAGCTTCATCATAATGTTCAAAATAGATAAATAAGAAAGAACGTTTTGAGATTCTTAAGATACTTCAATATAATATTCATACTTCATAAATAATTTTATATATTTTCATGTTTAAATATAAACAGTTCTGATTTGTTACTCATGTTACGAAAGAAAATAAATCGCGTAATCTCAAAAAGTTAATAAAAAGAGATATTAGTAATGTTTTTACACATGAGATAACTAGTAGTTATCTAATAAGTCGCACATTTTATACTAGGAACTGTTGACAACGACCAAACTCGGTCACTTTATATAACGTTCATTCGTTCATTCGCATCGTTCGTTCGTTCATTCAACATATAAACAATGAAGATGCGTACTATATTTGTCTCGATAGATTTTTCGCAACAATTATCAAGAAAAAATTTTTAAACGATTTGATTTTGTACTTTTTTTATAAAGATAGGTTTTGGTAGGTCTCGCATCTGATATTCTTAAATTACGTAAAAAAATACAGTGAATATTTCGTTAAGAATAAATATCTTTAATGAGCGAGCAATTAAAGAATAAGGTACGTTTTTAACGTATGTAACGTGTAGCACGTTACACTGCAAAATTCATACAATTCTTAACGAGATCGAAATATCGCTAGAAGTCTGATCCAGGAAAGATCATATGCTCGATATAAATGTAACTAGCAAGCAATTAAATTTATAAACAATAGACTCTTCTCATCATTAGGGATTCAAAAATTCTTGAGTGTTTGTCGTTGTATTAATATCGCTTTTTTTTCCTATTAATAAAAATACGTCCATATTATCTTTTCCTTTAACATAGACTTGACCACGTGGTTCGAACTCGTATCGTTCCGAGAGAACATCTAAAGAATTCTTGGCCACTTGTATTCTTCCAGTGACTCCAGTCGAATCCATTCTAGATGCTATATTTACAGCGTCACCCCAAATATCATAGTATAACTTAGTTGCTCCAATTACTCCAGCAGTTACGTCACCATAATTAAAGCCAATTCTCAAAATTAATTTAAAACCTAACAACTCTCGATTGAAATCGTTTATTACTTTATGCATCGCCACAGCAAAATCTATTAACTGAAACAGATGCATATATTCATGTTCACTTTGTTGCCTAACTTGTGGGTTTAAACCGCTTGCTGCCATGAATGTGCTACCGATAGTTTTAATCTTCTCAACGTTTGAGAATTCTGGCTTTTCTAACAACTCGTCGAAATCACCGATAAGTTCATTAAGCACACGCAAATATTCTTTTCCAGCTAAATACGATTCATCATAGAGTTCATTAAAGTTCACTATACTTGCAAAAATAATTCCTACAGCTTTATGATTCTGTGAATATTTAGCAGTTGTTTTTAATTGATCAGCAACATATTTTGGTATAATGTTGTGTAAAAGCCAATCAGCTTGATTTTTCATAGATTGCACACGGCTTTTATCTCGTGCGGCTACCGCGTTTCCGTGAAAACTTAACCGATAACTAATTTCAAATTCACGATTTAAAAACCAAACTAATAAAAGTAAAAGTATCATATCTAAAAAAATCTCAGAATTATATAATCTTTCATGATATCTGATTTCTGCCTCTTGTTGCTTCATAAGAGCAACTTTCGTTGTGGAATTTAATAAAAAATTCGAAGTATTCTTGAATACTGTTTTTGCAATAGTTTCATTAAATTGATTTTTCATTAAATCAATGGCACGTTTATTTATCATGGTTTGCGAGTAATTTAATGAACTGTTGATGAATTTATTACCGAGATTTTCTTGATCATATGATATATTACGATGATTTATTACAAGATATAGAAACAATACGCCCATGAATGTTACCAGAAAATTTTTCATCCAACAATTGAGTTGTGTGAAGTTACAGAAATGAATTAAACCAATAAAGATTAAGTAACCATAATAATATTCAAAATTATTCAAATTAAGAAAGTTATTGCACGTATAATTAAGAAGAATTGACGTAATCGGTAAGCCGACCAAAAATGCACCGCAAATGTGCCAAGGATACCACTGTGAAAAAAATTTAAATATTTGTTGTGTCAACGTTGCATGAACCATATTCGGATATAAAAGTTGACGAACACAAAGTGATACTGCTATAATTTGAATGGTAGTAGCACACACAAAAAATATCATATAATATAATGTTGGATCGCACAGTAAAAAGAGTGAAACTGTAACGGCAGTATAAACCAACGCCGATATTAGAATATCAAAATACGTATTGAATCTCGAAGTAGCCAGAGTAGGTGGATTTCCACTAATACATTCGCTAACCTTGTGAGCATTCTCTCTATATTCCTTTTCCATTTCTTTGTTCTTGAAAAAGAGTGTCAAACTCGAAAGTGGTGGTTTCACGAAGTATGATCGTTGAGAACTTACATTATCTTGAACGCACCTTCGTGAAAAACAAAGTTATACTATAATATAATTTTTAAACGTACACATTTTAATCACTGATTTATTTACCTGATTAATTGTAGGTCAGATTGTTTTCTTAATTTGTGAAAACATGCACCAAAGGTATCTGTAACTGCTGGAGGAAATGGATAGGGTGGTACCGAAGACGATGGCTCTTGAACAGAATTTAATGTCGAACTAGAAGTATAATAGCCGCTCACTCTATGTCCCAATAAATCCCCTTGAGCCATGCCATTCATCAAAAATAACTAAAATATGAAAATTAACTGCAGGAGGAAAGGGAACATGCTGACTACAATTGAAACGTTAATAGTGAAGTATCTCTAATATAATTTCTATCGTTATTTATGAATTATACCTGCTGCTGTATACTACTACGTCTACTATTACTTCTAATTCCGGAATCTTTCCTACTGCACATAGAAGAGGCACGACTGAGTGGCTCCTGACCAGACAATAAAGGACTAGAAGGTACAGGATTCGGATCCATTTCAATCTCACTTTGAGATGTATTCTATAAAAAAAAATATAACTTATATATGAATGAAAATGATTGAGAATCAAAGCAAAATTTACCAACGAGATTTCGACCTGCCTAAATCCATTGCGATCTTCATACGATTGAGATTCAATTTTTGATTTTTCAGCAATAATTGCTTTGGCTTCTTCCATTTCTAAAGGTGTCATTTCTTCGGTAGTTCGTTGTCGTTGTAAATATTTCCATGGTTTATTTCGTCCTTTCTTTTTTCCATAACTAGCAACAGATATCGGACTTTTATTTGCATTTTCCTTTTCATCTGCAGTGTCAGTATCTCCGTTTTCAGAATCTAGAATACTTGGCAAAGAATTTGCTTTCATTCTATAATTACTTGTATTAGTAACCATATGAAGGTAATGATATTTAGATTTAGATTGACTATTACAAGAGGCCACACGTTGACGCGATTGCATCAAAGGCGATATACTTGTTGGAGATGTAATGTTCATTATGAACTGGTTAGTGAAATCTGATTTTCGACTTTTAATAAAATAAGTTTTAATCCCTGTAATATTAATATTTCTATTAATTTTTTTTATAATAAAAAAATTTTTTATTTTATTAGCATTCAGGCATTCTATACATAGTTTTCTACTGCTATGTAATAATAATGTTATTACCATTTATTAAGTCCCCTTCTTCTGTAATGTAACCATCATTGAGAAAATTTAACGTTTTCTCACTTAAATGAACCCTTCCTGGTTTTCCCGTGCTTTCTAGTTTGTTCGCTAGACTCACGTCATTAGACCAGACATCAAATTTAAATCTTTTAGTACCTACAATTCCACAGAGCACAGTCCCAGTATGTACTCCAACTCTCATATTAACACCTTCTTTTCTTTCAATATCAAATTGTTTTATAGCTTCTATCATAGCTGTAAAAGTGTACATATTATTTATTTTCTACATAAATATTTTATTTCCATCATTTAATAGAAAAAAAAGGAAAATACCTAATCCCATTTCTATACAACATTTTGCATGATCAGATCTTGGTTCTGGACATCCACTTACACAATAATAACAATCTCCCAAAGTAGAAATTTTCTCACATCCATGGTGCTCACATAAATCATCGAATCTTTCAAAAAGATCATTTAAAATGCCTACCAATTCCTCTGCAGTCTTATTGGAACTCATTCGTGTAAATCCGACAATATCAGCAAATAGGATACTAACATTTTCCATTGAATGCATATTAAATGGTCGAAACAATGAGCGAATATCTGTATTATTGGACGGTATCGAACCTTTTTTTAAAGAATCCTCCCGCTCTCTTTCACGTTCACTTTCTTCCATTAACCAGTCTGCGACTTTAGGCGGCATTACTGAGTGAATCATTTTCTCTTTAAGTTGTTTCTCCATCTCGAGTTGTCGTCGAACTAACAGTGATTGCCCAACCTTCATAAATGTACCACGCATTCTCACAAAAGTCATTATTAAAATATGTATACCTATCAGATGAATGCAAATCTGCATTAAGATTCTTATTCCAAGACTCGTAGAAAAATAATCATCCGAAAATGATTGGTTAGATATGTTGCTATTTAGTAAATAATTGTTTGACATTTCGCCATTTTTATGGATTTCTGTTGCATTGTTTATACCTTTCGAGATTAAATCATTAGATGAAGCGTTTATGGCAAAGTTAATATTAGTTATTGTTGATGTTATACTAGAATTTAAATTCTTGAAAACATTGGTATCATTTAAAACTCCAGATATCCTTCCAATTATATTTTCTTGATTTGATTTCATTTCAAGAGCAGATAACAATTTCGAATCCTGTGAATATGATGCTAACTTCATACTTGTAGTTGTAGATTCGTTGTCATCGTGAATTACATTAGAAAATTGATTGTTGTTAAAGTTTCTCAGAATGGCATCACTTCCTGCCGAAGTATTCAATAAAATATGTTTGCTAAAAAACTTTTCTCTTGCACTTTTTGTACCATATAGGTAAGCAGTCAAAAATTCAAACAGAAAAGAATAAATCATTGATATTCCCACACAAGCATATAGTGGCATTGGCAAGACAGTGTAAATCAATAACAAAATCTCAGAACAGAGTGCAAAATGTCCGACTAGAGTTAAGCCATCTATATAGGGTGGTACTATTGTGAGAAAAAGTAAAGACAGGATGCAAAGCATAGTTGCAACTCCTAATGAAATTGGTAATACATAACTTTTATAATAATCTCTATGTGTTAGATATAAGACTGCTGATACCATTGCTCCAATAGCAGTGAAAATTGCTGCTATGGCTGGCCACGTTGTAGTATTGTATTCTGTTCCAATTACAACAAAATATACCAGCCATGATAAAGAAACCAGTAAAATATATGTTAAAGCATACCTAAAACAGAATATGTATATATATATAATAACTTATTGTTATGACTTTAGCAAATTATATTATATTATGTACCGGAATCTTAATCTAATTTGTGGAAAGGCACTTCTTTTAAATTGTTCTTCAAGTATTTCTGAATCAAATTTAGGATTCCACCAAGATCTTGGTGCTGCACGTTCAAATGGTACTGGAAGGCTAATTCCGCAACATCCAAGTCCTTGTCCACTGTGTGCCAAATATGTTTGTATATATGGTGCTAAAGATATATGAATTTCATCTGTAGCATCTTCGCTATCATCCTTAGCTCTTGTAAAACTAACAGACGAGCTTCGTTTTCGATTTAAAGGAGGAGACATGCTTGACATTTAAATTGCACTAAAATCATATATATTATTTAAATTTATGTTATCAATATATATATATATATATATATGAAGTTGTACATTAAAAATGAAATCAATTTTATTACAATATTAAAAAAGAAAAAAAAGAAAAAGAAACGGTACAATTAATAAATGCACTATAGAATTAAATTAATTTTATAAAAAATATTGTTACCATAAAATACCATCTAAATATATACTCTAGTGTATATAGTATATTCCATATTCTATTATAAAACGATTTCAAGTAACAATCGAATTTGTAAATTCATGTATTTATTTCCTAATTATATTGTGATGCAAATGAGATTATGAAAAATACATTCCATATAGGATATCTATTTTAATTATGAAGTAGGTGGTTATGGAATATTTATTTCAAATGACAGCATGCTCTTTATATCACTATAACATGATACTTTAATGAAAACAAAACATGTATGTAAGCATGATAACTTTATTACTAAGAAACTTACAGCCAGTCAATTCACATTGATCACTGGCGAAATCGCCACAAAACTAAGAAAATCATCCTCCCCGCTAACATCGGAGGTTCTTCCTGAAATCAGCTCGCTTTGAAAAATGCCATTTTGGTTTTCGTTCTTTCTGCATGGTGTTCTCAGTGTTACCGAGAAAAATTAATATTATATGTATCGATCAAACTTTAATTGAATTTTTCTTGTAATTAACTTAGTATCATATATTATTAAAAATTATTGTTTAAACTTTTCGAATTTTCTTTTCCGTAATGCACCATGGCCATCTTGAATCTATCGATGACAGCGCCCACGATTACAAAGCTCATGCGTTAAAAATTAACTTATGTTTTACGATAAACTAAACCGAGTGTTATAGGAATTTGACAATTTGCCATAAAGAAATACATATTGTAATGTCCTAGACATTGTCGTGTAAGGAATTTGAAATAATAATCATGTACGTGCCACATCATACGGTATAGCTATATTATAATATATCGCGGCAATGCGAAGTACATATTTGCATTGTTACATTTCATTTACGTCATTTTCATCGTTCGTTTCATAGTCATATATGAAACAAGCACCAAATTTAATATACTTGGACCACTGTATATAATATACAACAAATATATAATTTTTTATAAAATATATGAAAAAACAGAGATCTAGACGATATGCTATCAAAAAACATTTTGTTTTTATCATACATTCATTTAATAAATGACATTGTTTAATAATAACATTACATAATTACATTCATTAGATTGAAATATAAGTAGCTACATTATAGTTCACCAAAGGACTCAAACGTTTACTACAGAAAATTTTTATGAATATGTTACGTGCATTATGCGAAACATTTTGAAATTTCATTAGTAGTATGAAATATGGATATCGTGATTATATTGATAAAATTTGAAATCAATCCAAAAATGTATATAGATATGTTATAAGATATTTATTACAAACATATATTTAGTAAAAAATTATATGGCATATATTTAGTAAAAAATTATATGGCATATATTTAGTAAAAAATTATATGGCATATACTTAGTAAAAAAATATATGGCACAAATAGCTATTTTCAATATATATATAGGTGTTAATAGATAAGTGTTGAATATAGTCTTATTGAACATTATGCAATACATTTGTAATCTTCGCGAAATATATACTTATATTAAATATCTTATGATTTTTATATATATTTTTAGATTTATTTCGATCTTTATTAATATGATCATAATAGTTGGAACTCATTATAGTCAATGAAATTTCAAATTGTTTCATATGATACATCTATAAAAAATTTCTCTATATATTCAAATATTCAAATACTTTCGAAAATCACTGTGTCTTTAAATTTCCTCAATAAAATAGTAAAGGAAAATGTTAACTATTAACATCTCGAATTTTTTAGTAG
Source organism: Melipona beecheii (assembly GCA_032399605.1). Classification (NCBI taxonomy): domain Eukaryota; kingdom Metazoa; phylum Arthropoda; class Insecta; order Hymenoptera; family Apidae; genus Melipona; species Melipona beecheii. The sequence goes on from JAUCMO010000291.1 coordinate 939,553, forward strand.
AGCTGAAAATGTGAATTTAATTTTTGTTTCTGTTTTCCAACTAAGTTTTCAGACTTTAAGATTTTAAGATATTAGAACGTGAATGAACAACCGGAAAACAAAAGAAAAGGATAAAACAAGAAAAAAATAATTATTTTAAAATTATCAGAATAAGCCTCGACGATAGATTTTTTCTTGATCGGTATTTTAGAACGAATCCTATTTCATGTCCGGTCTATTCTATCTTCAATTAATGGTAGTAAGTATAAGTGACAGGTACTAGAATGTAAATTAATGAAAAAGACCTAGACATCTAGTGGTAGTAGGTTAAACTATCATCACTTCGGTTTACATAGTTTGAAAGACAACGTGACAGAATAAACAGGTCTCGTATAAATTTTTAACGAAGGCTTTGACATGACACCAGTACTTGGTAGTCTACAATCTATTGGACCTAATACTCAGGCATCGACTACTGTGCCTGATGTACAAACTGGTAATACAGTAGTACAGATATTACAGCCTCAGACACAATCTCAACAGACGCAATTTGTATCCCAACCTCCAAAACAGCAGGTAGTACAGCAACCTTCCACACAACAAACACAGCAATCTCAACAACAACAAAGTTCCTTCAATGACTTTCCACAAGTATGTTTACTGGTATTGTAAAAATAGTAAATTTGATTTTATTTAATTTCCCATATCATATTGATTCCAGTTTTTGACTAAAACAAGATTGCAAGATTTAGTGAAAGAAGTAGATCCCACCGAACAATTAGATGATGATGTAGAAGAAATGTTATTACAATTGGCAGACGATTTTGTAGAAACTACTGTAAACGCAGCATGCTTGTTAGCTAAGCATCGTCATGCAAATACTGTGGAAGTAAAAGATGTACAGTTACATTTAGGTAAGTCGCAAGAAATAATCAGATAAGTAATTATTTGATGCAATGTTTTCATATACATTTTCATGAATTATTGTTTAATTTTTTTAGAAAGAAATTGGAATATGTGGATCCCTGGTTTTGGTACAGATGAAGTACGACCGTATAAACGTGCTACAGTTACAGAAGCGCATAAACAAAGATTAGCACTTATAAGAAAATCAATTAAAAAATACTAGTTGTTGACTTTAATTGACAATTCTTTTGTATTTCTTACATAACAGTATGCTTTCAGACCTTAATAATTAATATTTATAAAAAAAAGGAGAAATTGTAATTATACAATAAATTATATATAGTTTTAATAATATATAATTTTAAATACGAGTTGCTTTATTATTAAATTAGAATGTTATTTTTGAAAAGAGTTAATGAATATTTTAATATTATTCATATATATGTATCATTTTTTATGGTCAAATGTTATTTCATTTCTGAGATAAGATTATTGCATCAATGAATAAGAACAGAGAAATTTAATTTCAGTTTAAATTCATCTAAATGTTTATATAAAACTGATCTGAGATTTACAATTTTTAAATTTATGAATTTTCTTATTATGATATACTTTTTTAATTAAAATTACATTCTTAACCTTTTATTTACTGTGAAAATAAATATAAAAATAAAATTTTTCGTAAGTACAAATTAAATTATTTTGATATTTTGCGTTTAATATGAAATAGCACTAGATTCAAATCACTAGTTTATCTAGTTACTCTTTGACTTAGTAATAACTGAAACAGAAGAAACCGGAACCTGCTTGTTCATCGAGCTGAATTCGTCAAACCAACCAACGTACATATCATAGTCTAATACATAAATCGTGATAACCTTTTTCTTTCAGGGACATATTGTGAGATTTTACCATCTGCATATTGGAATAATTTTTAAACGGTACTGTTCATTTTCTTCTATTTGCTTCTTGGAACATATTTAACAATTTACTAGGAAATATTTTTATACTGTTATAAAAAAAAAATAAACAGTTTCTTCTTCGTAAAATGTTTGTTTTAGCAACTTTAGTGGTTGTGAAGGATCTGAATCTCACGTATATGTCTTTATTCTCTTTCTAGTTAAACATCAAAATTTTATACATTCGTGTTACATTTTATCAATTTAAGTACGATATTCTTTTCAATAACTATAACTAATCAATTATTTCAAGAAAATAATATTTAATTATAGTTATTATTATTATGTTGAACAAATATATTGACATTGAAATGTCAACTGTGTTACAGATTGTGCAGGACAATATAAGAGATAATAGAATTTATTTCATCGAAATCGAAAATTAGATAGAAATCAAATAAAATTAACACAAAATAAGAAATTATCACATTTTGTGAATAAAGTTGTACACGATAGTTAATATTTCCGAAGGGGATTTCACAAAAAGGATGTCTGCCAGTAATGAAAGTACGAATAACACCTGTGTTGTGTGTTACAAAAATGTTGATATTTATAGCATTGGTATGTGTGAACATCCTGTATGTTACGAATGTAGTACTCGAATGAGAGTACTCTGTTGTCAAAATGAGTGTCCCATTTGCCGTCAAGATTTGCCAAAAGTTGTATTTACAAAGGAGATAAAACCTTTCCGTCACTTACATAAAGGCAATCTATTAGATACACGATATAACATTTATTTCGACACATCAGACATTCAAAATAAATTTTATGATTTATTAGCCAATGTTTGTTTTATTTGTAAAGAAAGACCTGTATTTAGTATTTTTAGTAGTTTGAAAGATCATATGAGACATCACCATGAATTACATTACTGCGATCTCTGTGTGGAAAATTTGAAGGTTAATAATTAACATTATTTAATATTTTTATTATACGTTTTTTTATTTAGTTTTACTAAATGATGTTTGCTTCGTTTTGTAACAGATATTTTCTCATGAAAGACGTTGTTACACAAGATCTGATCTTGCCCAGCATAGAAGGAAAGGAGACATTGACGACAAAAGTCATAAAGGACATCCATTATGTGAATTTTGTGATCAAAGATATATGGATAATGATGAATTATTTCGACATTTAAGGAGAGATCACTTATATTGTCATTTTTGTGACGCAGATGGTTTACATCAATATTACAGTTCATATGATTATCTTCGAGATCATTTCAGACAAGAACATTTCTTATGTGAAGAAGGAATGTGTGTAGAGGAAAAATTTACAAGTGTCTTTAGAACTGATATAGATCTTAAAGCACATAAGGCAAGTGTTCATAGTAAACAACTGAGCAAAGCTGCTGCAAAGCAAGCAAGAACATTAGAGCTAGAATTTACACTAGCTCCACGTGGTGAAAATCGAATGAACAGGAGAGGAATGTTAGGTCCATCGACTTCCAGGAATTCAAGAGATTACAGCGGGAGAGATTATAATCTCAGGGAATATCAGCAAACGGCCACATCAAATTTTTCAAATGTATTTATGCCAAACAACGAATCTACTTTTGCACAGAAACCATCCGTGGATGTACAGAGTACAGAAGAATTCCCAACACTGGGTAACACTGCACCTATTGTACCTACATTAAATCAAAGTAAAGGTAGAGGTAATGTAACAATTCGCAGTACCATAAGACCTCAGCCTCTTGCTGTTACAGACGAAAATTTTCCTGCATTAGGGCCAGAATCAGGAAATACAAGTATTTCTAAAACTGTTAATTTCAGTGTCTCCAGTAGTAATATTTCAGGATCGAGTGCACAATCTCAAAAGGGTACAACTTCTAACTTGTCTATTCAAGTAAATCACGAACCAAATGGAACTGTTACTACAAAAGTTTCAGGTCCTAATATCAGAATTCGTCCTGCTCAGCTCTCAATGGAATCATTCCCAGCATTAGGTTCTGCAGAACCATCAACTAGTAGTAATACAAACTCGGCTCACTGGAAGGAAGTTTTACAATGGACTTGTTCTAAATCAGCATCTTCATCAATACCAAAAGCTAAAAAAGTAGCCTCACCACCATTAATACCTTCTCCACCACCTATTCAATCTGGAGAAGATTTTCCTACATTATCAAAATCGTCTAAATCGAAAAAACAATCAACTATTACAGTAGTTCCCTCCTGGGGTCAAACACAGAGTTCTAATAACAGTAATAATGCAAAAACGACTACTGACATGACAAAGGGAAAAACGAAAAAGAAAAAGGTTAAACAAAATTGTAATAATAATACTGCTAATGGGAATAATGGTAATAATTCAAAAACAAATGTAAGTACTGTTGTAGTAAAAAAAGAATATGAGACACCGAGAAGTCCACCCAGTACGAATAACACAGATGTTGCACAATCAACTTCTCAGTCTATGCAAAATGCAGATATTAGTAACAGTGAAGATACATTAAAAGATATAAATGTTCAAGTTTTAAAAAAAGTTGAACAAAATAATAAAAAGGAAAAGAAAAAACATAAAAATGTAGACAATGAAGCAGCTGTAAATACGGATATTGATAACAATACTACTAATGGAGTACAGAGAAAGCGTACCGAATTAAAAATAGATAGCTTAAATTCCACTAATAGAAATGCCCGTCATTTAGAAGATTTTCCTGCTTTAAGTGGCAGTAGTTCTAAGCCACCAGGTTTCACAAATCCACCACCTGGGTTTGGAGCAACAACTCCTCCACCTCCTGGTTTTTGTATAAAATATAATAGTCTGGATAAAATAAACAACAGTAATGGATTGACTTTCACAAACAGTTCTGGAGAGAGTTATTCTATCTTGCCAGACGATAGTAAACACAATAGTGCATACAACTATGTACCTCCACCAGAATTTCAGAAACGGAACAAATGTCTCGTAGCTAAAGTTAATGAGGTTCTAATACAAGATGATCAGATCAAAGACTTTCGATACATAAGTGGATTGTTTCGTCAAGGAACATGTAACGCTCAAGATTATTACACGCATTGTCGTGAAGTTATGGGTCTCAGCGCTTTTGAAAATGTATTCCCTGAACTTCTAGTTCTCTTACCAGATATCGAAAAGCAACAAGAACTATTTAAAGTTCATAAAAAAGAGGGTGGCAATACGATTAAAGGTTTAGAAATTTGTGCAACTTGTGGTCAAGTCTTAAAGAATGGTTCTGATTTTCGAACACACATGACTAGTCATACTTTGGAAAATCATTTTCCAGTACTAGGTAAAAATAACGTCCTGCCTCAAAAAAATTCTTGGGTACGTAAATGAGTATAGTTGTGTTCCTTTAATTAACTTACAAATTTTGCCAAGGTTCTGTAAGCTATGAATAAAGGAACTGCTGAACAAATTATTTTTATGAATGGCATCAGTGTAAGATAATCATAATTAATTTAAAGTTACTGATAAGACCTATTCCAAATATCAGTTTTTAGTGTTAAAAAGATAGTTTGTACAAATTAATTACCATGTCGTACTTGGTATTTGTTCAATAACCTGTGTGATTGCTGCCTAAAATAAAGAAAATTTGTTATCAAATGGTTGTATGCACTAATTTTATGAAACGCATATAGCAAATAAAGTCAATAATTCTGTGTATAATAACAAATTTTGTGTAAATGAATTTAAACAATTTAACATTTCTGACACATTCTGAATAAACACAAAACATACTAAAATGCTTCAATTGATACCTATTCTGTCATATGTTAAAACTACTGTGTATATATATACATAAATATATATTATTCATAAGTAGGAAATATATTTCTGTAATTTATTCATTGTCTTTTATGGAGTAGAAATGAAATAAAATTTTATGATGCATAAAATTAACACTGCATATTAACAAATTATTTGATACGTTATACATTATACAGTGCACGTATGATAATGTACTGTTTTGTACTATAATAAAGTTATTATCGAGTTGAACAAGACTACAAAAAATGCTTGTCTCTGATATATCTCCCTAGCTTGTAAAACATTAGAATTTTAATTTCTATTACAAAAGAATATAGCAATGGTAAAAATACAATTATAAATTTATATTTTATATATTTATTTTAAAATTTTTTTCATTAATTTATAATTGTCATACTTTACAATGTAAATCATATAAAAGAAATTATAAAATTACGAATAAGGGAAAAAATGTTCTAAGTGCTTACTCTTATAATTTTTTGTTAGCGTTATTCATTTTGTAATTTATTATTTATTCAAAAAACAGGATGGTAAAAATTGGTATGTATATATATATATATATATATTACTATAATATTTAATTCTTAATTTACTGCATAGACGCAGAGTAAAGTGCACAATTCATTTCTACTTTCGTTTATTCTTATAGCAGAAACTGTTACTAGCATATTAAATAAATGACATTTGTAGTATATTTTTTTCCAAATAATAATACATGTATTAAAATTAATGTAGAAATACTGCATATTTATTTAAATTTTAAGATACACTTTGAGTAAACTCACAACTCTATTGATTAAGATACGATAAGTATACAGATAATATATAACTGATAAATTTATACACTCATCTAATTCATAGTTTATTTTTTAAAAGAAAATTTCATTTTGAAAATAAAACCTGTTTCAGCTTTTAGCACTGACTCGGATAGTCTTAGTCCCAGTCAAGTTTAGATTATTTCAAGTAATTTCTTTCTTAAATATTACAATCACAGTGGTATTAAATTGTACACATAGTGCGTAATCTGACAAAATGGAAATTGCAACCTGTCTTCTACGTCCATGCTCGATGAATAAATTGTTCATGAAGATTATGAATAACAGTGCTTTATCACTTTTTAGCTAGTTCATTACTCAACCAGTCAAGTCCTTCATAAAGTCCATGTCCTTGAGTAGCACAAGTGCTTTGAATATACCAATGACGTCCACGTAAAGAATTTAATCCCAATTTATCTGTAAGTTCTGCCGCAGACATGGCATTTGGTAAATCTTGTTTATTAGCAAAAACTAAGAGAACTGCATCTCTCAGTTCATCTTCTTTTAACATGTTTGCTAATTCACGTTCTGCCTCTCCAATGCGTTCACGGTCATTACTATCAACAACATAAATAAGACCTTGAGTGTTCTGAAAGTAATGTCTCCAAAGTGGTCTGATTTTATCCTGACCACCAACATCCCACACCGTGAAACATATATTTCTGTATTCAACAGTTTCAACATTAAAGCCAATAGTAGGTATTGTTGTGACTATTTCACCTAGTTTCAATTTATACAATATGGTAGTTTTTCCAGCAGCATCCAGGCCCACCATCAATATTCTCATTTGCTTTTTGCCAAAGAGCCGGGTAAGTAGGCTACTAATTGTTAGGCCCATATTGTTTGGGAAGACACTGAACTGGTTTCACGTCTTTAAACTAATGCCTCTTCACTTGGTAAAATATTATTGATACTACGTATTATTTTTATGACGTTTATGATGACGTTAATACACCTTACAGAGGTTATTCCGGAAATAGTTGGCAAAATTGGCCACGCACACCAACTCCTAATATACTGACTGAAAATGCGTTGATATTATTGCAAGACTTAAAATAATCATTTCTTTCTGCAACAAGCCTTTCAAAAACAAATAGATATAGCTATAAAATACACTAAATATTATTTCATCACTAAATATTATTTCATCACTTTACCAATGACAGTATACCAAGAACAGAATGCAACACAATGCGCATTCCGTCGTATAATCCATTAACTATATAACCAAGCGCGTAATTTAAAAACAAAAATTTCTTTTTTTTTAATTAAAAAATTTTTAAGAATATTTTGATTGTAAAATTACTATAAATCATTCTTTTCTAATATTTCATTGATGACATTATGAAAGAATGAACAAATAATTTGTATAGCTCTAAATTAACTTATTATTATCAATATAATTATTTCTTGATTAATTATTAATTTGTTAGTTTGCGTTATACATAGGATCTCTATAAAATACAATTTGTATATAATAATTTTAAAAAATAACTTTTGTAAAAGATGATACAATATATATATATATATGTATGTAATATAATCGTAATTAAATATTTTTCAAATTTAAATTGTAATCGTTTATTGTTATAATACCTTAATATTATCCTGTATTCCTTCTTGTTCATTGTTACAGCCACGAACAAATATAATATTAAATGATTACGTTTTTCATTCACCATTTGTATTTTTACGTTATTCGCTTCATTCGTTTAGTAATATATTATTATTTTTAATTACAATATTTGAATTAAAACGATTAAAACGAGCTGAAAAATATATATAATTTAGAAAATTATTTTTCCGTTTTTTTTTTCTTTTTTTTTGTAATATTAATTACTACAAATGATATAGATTACATTAAAAATAGAAGTTATTATAATAAAAAATGAAGAAAATTAAAGGTTAATTGTTTCTGCCGTTGATAATTAAAAATTTTCATAATTACCGAACATAAGTCTGAATAAATTATTTTTTGACTGAAGCGAAATATCTTGTTTCTTAATCGTTACAAAGTCTTATTTGTGTTTTACAAACAAAAATCTGCTTAAAGGCAAAGGTATAAAAAGAAGAGAAATCTTTTCCGTTGTCATTTCCAGCAAGTAGAGATATAGTAGTAAGTTCATTAAAATAAACCTGCGTGATTAACAAATCTCTATAATATTTTTTTTATATGTGTCTTATTTACTGCATTCAAAAGAATTAATAGCAAAGAAGAAATCTAATGATATCGCGTATCATCGTGATTTCATGTAGTGGGAATGATTATATACCATTTTTACGAGAATTTATTTATCTTGCAGTGTAATACAGTTTTCTTATATCAAAGATTTTAGATAAACGTATGCTAAACTTTGATCGGTGTTATATAGTGTTAAGTGTTGGTAAGTAGCTCATCGATGACACATCGATGATTCATTATCCATTAAAGAATATTGCTTAATTTAATTATTAAGATTATCAAATTATTTTTTATTTATTTTTATATGTGTATTTAACAGGCAAAAATTGACCAGAAAATATATGATACTTTTATTGTCGTTGATTTTCTGATTTTTATGGTAATTGATGTTTAAAATTGATAATATTTTAATGCATTGTAATTAAAATTTGATTAAAAAGAAGAATAACTTATTAGGTTTGTTTAAAAGTAATAAATTCAATTTATTTGTAATTTATTTATAATATTTAATTAAAATACAAACAGAAAGTAACATTTGTTTAGCTTTAGAAGCAATTGAATAGAGAATTTTGATAATATGGAAGTGGCTGATGTGTTAAATTTAAAGATATGCTCTCCATGCAATAACTTTCGTGATTACATGCCATTTATCTTGCAGTGCGATGCAGTTTTTTTAATATCTTGTTCCAAAGGTTTAAGATAAACATATAAATTTGATATAAATAACTGCTAAGATAAAATTTATTTAATTTTCTTATTTTAATGATTTATTTTATCCAGCGAAATGTCATTCGTAACAGTTCCATGAAAGGAAGAACATAAAGAAACTTAAAAGGATTCGAGGAATTAGAAGAAGTTAAAAAATCGTTGAATATTGAAATATTAGGAAAATGATCACTACGATATTGTTCTTCTCATTTCTTTTGGCCAGTTTACACTACGTTATTTTGCATTATACAAGATTTGGGAGATTAATAAATTTATTACCAGGGCCTCGGATATTACCTATTTTCGGAAATGTATATCATTTACAAGTTTCACCAAGTAAGAAGGAACAATTATATCTTTAAATGAATTATACTATATTTTTATCTCACTTTAAATTTTAACAATTTTATTTTCTCTCGAATAATAAGCATGTTCGAAATGATAAGTCAATAATAATAGGTAAATGATTCATGTTAATTATTACAGGCAATTTATGGAGGATTTTGGAGCAAATGAACATACAGTATTATCCAATTTACAAACTTTGGAGTTTCTGGACTGCGCTCGTCCAAATTCAACATCCAGATGATCTTGAGGTAATTACAAAGAATAGTAGATCTTTAGACTTATTGTTAGATATTATTTATATATAAGATATACGACATAGTTTACTTATTCTAGTCAATTTTTACTAGTTTAATCTTCTTCTAATTTAAATTTAAACAAACATAATAACATGATTAAACATTCAGTTTTTTGCAAGTAAGCTAACTACGTTTCAATAGTAAGAAACTATTGATTTTTCTTTTCCGTCATCCAGACACTTCTTGGAAATCTCAGATTCACTAAAAAAAGTGACATCTATAAATTTCTGGAGCCTTGGTTTGGTACTGGACTTCTTACCAGTTCAGGTACTATTCTCATTTTTTAGGTTTACTAAAACCCGAAATTTACTCAAAATCAATTTTGTTTTTCTATTGATCTTTAAACGACAAATGCTATGAACTAATATGTAAATAAATAAATATAGTCAGTAGGAAATAATACGTTTACAATAGATCGTAGATATTAAAAAATTTGTGAAATTTTTGAAGAAATAATTAACGTCTTGTAGGATGCAAATGGCAAACTCGTAGGAAGATATTGACATCAGCTTTTCATTTCAACGTGCTTCAACAATTTGTTGACATATTTACAGAGGAAGGAGAACGTTTGATCAAATCGTTGAAGAGCGAAGAGGAAATTGTTGTGAAAGATCTCTTGCAACTCATTAGCGAGCACACTTTGAACATAATATGCGGTGATTTATGAAATTTACTTGATAAAATATTTCGATAATTATGATATTGAAAAATTGAAACAATTACGATTTAAGTGACGAATGCGATTAAATTATTTGTTTTTAAATATTGCAATTTTGCAATATTGCAGTATAAACATTTGCAATTTTTAAAAGGAATATGCTTTTAGATTACAAGATCTTGCAAAGTTAATAATAGCGCAATTGCATAACTTGCTAATATTAGTGCAAGTTGATAATAATTGCAAAGTTAAAAATAGTGAAAGAAAATTATACAGTCAGAGCTTTAAAAGGTTTCTTTTTTTTTAAATTCTTAAAAATTTAAAGAAATGTTTTAATCGATCATCTTTCAGAAACTGCAATGGGAACCTCATTAAAGGGCAAAGGTGAATTTCAGTACAAATATCGTCAAGCTGTGAATGATATGGGAGAAATTTTTGCATACAGGTAAATAATTTTTGATGGATAAACTTTACACTCTATTACTAATGTAATTATATTTACATTATTATTATTATTATTATTATTATTGTTGTTGTTGTTGTTGTTGTTGTTGTTGTTGTTGTTGTTGTTGTTGTTGTATCGTATTACTATTACACGATTGTGATGCACATTGTTATAACGATTTTTACAGAATTATAAGACCGTGGTTCTTTTATAATTTCTTTTTTAATCTCTGCCCGCAAGGATGGAGACAATATAGATTACTTAAAATACTACACGGTTTCAGTCGAAAGGTAGAGAAATTCTATTTTTAATTATACATACATCCTTTGAATTCGAATATAAATAAAAGCATTATATTATCATTGCTAATTTGTTGATTTAACATTATTTTATCGTTATTGCTGAACTTTGTGCTGAAAGTCCAATTATAAATTTGATAATGTATTGTAGATAATTCAAGAGCGAAAAGAATATCACGATCAGACAAATGATCAATATTTAACTGATATTAACAAGAGTTCAAATGATAATAATGGTAACATTCAGTGCAATGACATTGGAAGTAAGTAAGAAAATTGGAAGTAAGATAATTTATCTTTTAAAAACAGGCGTTCTTTGAGATTTTTCGAAATATTTTTGTTTATGCGCAGTTCGTAAAAAGAGACTCGCAATGCTTGATCTATTGATAGCAGCTCATCGAAATAATGAAATAAACGATGAAGGGATTAGAGAAGAAGTTGATACTTTCATGTTTAGGGTGTGTTATATAATGTTTTTCACCATTTAATTATAATTTGATTTTTCAATTTTTATATAAACAAATAATTTTTTAATACACGATGAAGTAGAAGAATTGTTTTCTTTAATAGGGACACGATACTACTGCGTTAGCTATCTGCTACTCTATAATGCTTTTGGCTGAACATAAAGAGATTCAGGTGATTGTGAATTTTTTGTTTCAATTTTGTCTTTTTACTATCGTGGTAAATTTGCATGGAATACGTTTCAATCGTGCATGAATATTCATAATTCGTATACTATTTATTATAACTTATATAATATATATTATATAATATATTATAAAATTATATGATACATTATATAATATATATTATATAATTTTCTTATAGATTATATATAGATTTTACACGGTGAATATATTACGATATACGTATTTATGCATGATTATTTCACAGGATAGAGCCAGAGCTGAAGTAAAAGAGGTACTGAAAGAAAATGGAGGAAAATTAAATATATCAGCTCTGCAAAATCTTTTCTATCTGGAGAGATGCATCAAGGAGACCCTTAGACTTTATCCAAGCGTGCCTCGTATATCTCGCAAAGCCGAAAAAGATATAAAATTGAGTAAATATCAATTATTCTACGCGATTCGCAGAATATTACTAAATACTTTACTATTATGATGGACTATTATTTAGTTATGTAAAATTTCTCATATTTCTAGGTAATTACACAATACCTACGAATGCTACAGTTACCGTGAACATATTTGACACTCAGAGAAATCCACGATTCTGGCCAAATCCGGATGTCTTTGATCCCGACAGATTTTTACCTGAAAATTCCAAAGGACGGCATCCTTATGTTTACGTACCTTTTAGTGCTGGTCCAAGAAACTGTATCGGTAAAAATTCCAGATACAAATATTTAGTAATAAATAAATAAATACTACGAAGAATACGAACGAGACCAATGAATTATAGATACTAGGATATGAAGGAACAAATGTTGTCTTGTAGTCGAATTGCAAAAAACACATGTGTTTTTTTTCTTGAGAAATTATTTATACAGCATTTTTTGCAAGCAATTCTCTTTTTTTCTTTTATCTAAATTTGCATTCTATGGAGAAATGATAATATTTAATTACTATCTTTGAATTGTGATAATATTTAATTAAGGTCTTTGAATTGTGATAACATTAGTATCCTTGAACAATTAAAGATTAAGTTTTTCAATATTTTAAATATTGTTATTCTGATAAATTTTATACATAATTAATTTCTAATTTGCAGGACAACGATTCGCCATGTTAGAGTTAAAGACAACGCTAAGTCTTCTCTTAGATAATTATTATTTTGAACCCGTTGATTATCTTCAAGATTTGTCTTTTGCCACTGGTATGGTACTGAGACCAACACATCCGATCCAAACGAAATTCATTCCTAACAAGGATACGTGTTGAACATATGTTAATCTCGTAAACAGTAAATACGACAATGTTGATCAATAATTATAACAACATTTGTAAATTTTATGTTGTAAACATGGTTGATGTAACAAGAATGCACATACTCTGTATACTCTACTGCTATTTTTCGAATAATAAAGTTAATTTGTACTGATTTTTGTCACAAAATTTCAAATAAAATTCTTAAGATGCAGTAGGATGCGTATTTATATGAATATGCATTGAGAGGCAAGCAATTTATTGCAATTAAATTCATTTTCTAAAAGAGATTTCTATTGACAGTGGTCTCTTATTTGTGCTAGAAGTTTGTGTCAAATAACAAAGGATTCAATTAATAAATTGTACTAGGCAATGTCATTTAAGCAAATGGAATTCATCTAAACGGGCTTCCACTGTGATTAACACATGGATGCACGGATATGTGTATTTTGCGACAGAATGAACGAGAATAACATAACGTTTGAGTTGACAATCACTTTTAATAGTTGAAATAGGAAAACAATGTACAGATACAGAATTTACATTCCTAGCCGACGAAAGTTGCTAGATAAAATGTTAATCGTGTAGTAAAAAATGAATTAAAATAAAACGGTACACTTAACGAGTGGCTTATCCATTGTATCTTCTTCTTTATCTATTCGCTTATCGGTTAGTCATTTACCTAATTACGATGATTGAATTATTTAATTATAATTATGCCTTCTGTATAGACACACAGGTGTGAATACGTAATGGAGATTCTTAAAAGCTATACAATGTTGTGTTTTTTTTTTTTCTTTACTTTGGTTTTAAAGTAAGGACTAGTATGTTGAGCTTCGCTCTGTCTCTATGTGTAAAAACGAACAAGGGCGAGAAAGAACAAAAAAGAAAAGAAAAGAAAAAAAAAAAGGAAGAAACAAAGAAACGAATCGACACGACGAATTCTGGCGAAGTTCCTTCTCCTCAGAGAAAATAGGAAATGTTAATTGTGAAATTATATTAAGCCGTACGGGGTGATGTTATCGTGTTAGATTAATGGCTAAAAAGATGCGCGCGAAGTAGTATTATTCGGTGAGCGTCTTTCCTAGCTTTCATACGTCGTGACATTATATTCGGAGGGATACGATCACATCCGCTATGAGCACAGTTTTAAATAGAAGTTAAATTACGCGTATGAACATCGAATACAGCGTAACACGACGTACACGTACACAATCAAGTTTACTTCTTGTCATCCTATAATGTCTATGGCCGCGTGAGATGCACACACGTACGAAAATATTCGCGGATCATTACACGATAAAAGAATTTCATAACTTTCATTTCAAATGAAACACACGTTCTACTACTACTACTACTGACTCGAATTGTTCGATGCTTTCAAATTTTCAAGCCCTCGGGACTTTGGTTGAGTCAAATTTACTCAAATTTCTGAACTTTCAAATTCTTACAAATTTGTCACAATGCGATTGTGACTTTACATATTGTCTCGGCGAAATTCATCGAAGAATTCTGCGACAGAACCGCGAATAGTCACGTTTAAGAACACGCGCGACCACAACTTTACACATTCTAATTAATTTAAGTGCGATGAAGGCACGAGGCGTGTGTTATTGAATCTTGTGCAGATAGTGCAATGAAACAAGCACGAGAAAAAAGATAATACTTTGCCGAACATCGTCATGTTCGCCGTTCGCAGTGAAAACGATTATTTCTCTTCGAATACTCTTCGTCAAGGCGAATCAACGTTAGTAACGTCATCGACGATTTACACAGACGACAAGCGAAGCTCACAGAGTAATGTTATACCATTTAGAATTGGAAATGTAATTTAGAATTAGAATGTAAAAATACTATGTATATATACAAGTAATTATTAATGCGTACCAGTTGCTGGGTACTTTTAGTTTATATTACATGGTTTTTCTTTCTCCTCCATCTGTCTTTCATCCTTATTTTCTGTTTTTTTTTTTTTGTTTTCTTTCATCGGAGAGCATCTTCATTCCCTCTTCGGTAATTTTTTAATTTTTTTTTTTTTCTTTTTTAATCGGTTGTACTTATGAACAGCGATGATTGCTCCAAAGAATTACAACTGCACCGTAAATTCTGATCGGAAAAAATTAGCCATAAACGGCGGCCCGCGTAACAATAATATCGTTTCTCGTTAAGTTTCATATATTTATACATCGAGAATGTATGATTTTTTTTTTCTTCGTTGGCACACAAACGGAAGCAACATATATCCGATGATACGCTTAACGATACATCGTTCATTAGTACCGCTCGATATTATACGCGATAAGTTGTTCTCTTTCTTTTGCTTTTTGACGCGTAAGAAAATCCGCTTTGAGATTTGCCAATTTCTTGTTGGTTGACGTTTAAATTTCGTATCATTTTCTTCACTTGTAATGGAGCGAAATTCCTGATAAATTTCAATCGAATGTTTTACAAATTTAAGATTGTTAATTTCACAATTTCATGTTTCTCGAAGCCGTTCGCTTGTTTCCCGTGATTTCGAGCGTGAGATTTCTTGCTGAACCTGCCGCGGTTCGCAATGAAACGCAAAAATCATTTATCGAGATCGAAGAATAGTTTTAATCGAAAGTTTTTCGCGTTTTCGTTCTAACGGATAAGAAATCGTTTGAGTGGCAATAAAAAACTGACAAAAAACGGTTCGCATATTTTATAAACCAGTCTTCGCCTCTTGTGTGGAAATGGTAATTTGGAACGGATAAGTTCGTTACGGTTAAAATTCGTCACGTCACTTTCGGCGATTCATCGATAAACTCGCAAGTTTCGTCGCAATTTCATGCCGCGTTCTTGCGCCTCCACCCTCGTATTACAAAATCGAACGACGTGTAAGTATAATCGAAATAGCATCGTCGACGAGAGAATCTTCGTTCTTCTTTCTTTTATATTTATTTTTTTTTTTTTCTGTCGCGTGTTACGTTTCTTTTTTTTTTCGTTTTCTTAAAAAGAGGAAAGAATAGAAAAAACGAATACGAAGAAAAAACATCAAAAGTCGATACGAACATTTATCTAGTTATGAAAGCTCTCGATCATTTTTTCCTTAAATTTGATATTTTAATTCGTTTAATGCATTTTCATTTCTTTTTCAATTCTTTTCCTTTGTTTTCTTGTCTATCTAAGTTTCGTATATGTACATTATATACATGTAAAACGGTTAATTTATGTATATATATATATATATATATATACATACATACATACATATATATATATATATATATCCTCGTATCTTAATGATTGTATAATTAGGATTGACTATGTCTTAGAATAATCAACGGAATTATTAATTATTGTGTAAAATATCAAATATCGTACTGTTAGATGGTATGTCCATCTCCAAGGTACCATTTTGGACGAATATCGGTCCGTCTAACATGCCTAGCACTTTGATGAGCAAATACTTTGGAGATTACATAATCTAATAATATCAGGTAATATTAAGTATTAGATGATTTTTCGTTAATTACAAATATAAAACATGTATATGTAAATAGAATTCTTAATTATGCGCAAACATGATCTCTAATTGAGCATACGTGAATTTTATCATCAGTCTAAGCCGAACGGTGCGGCTCCATACACAACAGCAGCGGTTAACAATACACGGTTTCTTTTTTTTTTCAAGTTTTTCTTTCATTTAAGCTTTGTAGAATCTACCGTAACAAATCATTGCTCTCCTCGATTAATGAAATAACAATAGCGCATGCTACGAAAAACGTTATTATTCGTAAAACTTTCAAACAGTTTCTCAAGCATAAAACACACATGACAACGGTGCGGAAAAAGTATACGATATCTGATTCTATGAACGACACCCTTCCGATTCCTATCTCTCTCTCTCTCTCTCTCCCTTTTTCCGCGCGTGTATACCTACAAACTCGCGCGGGAAACTCGAAGACGGCGATCCACTCGCGAACCGATAGTTCGATCGATGATCGTGGTAGAACGTGGAGAGTGAAAATAGCGTAGGATGCGATTGATCATCGAATCGCTATCGTTTCACCAGTCGAACTCTTTCGAGATAATTCTGACGATAAGTACGATTGCTCGGAACATACATGCCCACGCAGCGGTTCTCGTGTGTTTAACTTGCTTTCGCGAACGAACGCGAGGAGCTGTTCGCTCTCGCATACACGCGCGTCGACGTGTTTGCGTTTGGATATGCGAGTGGCGCCGCATCATCGAGTATCTTTGGAGCAATCTTACTTATCACGTGTACTCCTTAATTTACATCCATGCGATACGCGAGCCAAATTAGAAGCGGAATCATAGTTACCAGGGATGTGCGCAGATTTCTCAACGTAATATATATCTCTCGACGTGATCGCAACACAACGTAGCGAGTATCGACACTTTCGTCCTTTCGTTTTTCTTTTCTCTTCTCGTTGTCTGTTCTCGGCGTTCGAACTGTCGAATTGAAAGAAATTCCGAAATTGGGCGCGTATCGATCGTAACGATCTTCTTCACTTTTCATGGAAATTGAACGAAACTTACACCTTGTTTTTCGTCGCTCGTTGCGCCTCACGCGTCATCGTGTGTTCGCGAGACTCTCTCTCCCTATACAATAGGCCAAACGTATGCAGCGTGTCTTTTTGTATCTCTTTTTTTCTTTCTTTCTTTCTTTTCAAAAATATATGTCGACTACTTAGGCTTTCGATAAACAGAAAGACGTTGTCTCTCGTCCGATAACTGGAATAATAATTCTTCTTCTTCTTCTTCTTCTTTTCTTTCTTATTTTTTTTTTTTTCATTTTCTTTCAGATACAATACGTGGCCTAGGCGCGTAATAATCCTATACAATTACTTCATTATAGCTTAGGTAAAGTGAGACCCTCATATGATCCATTTTTTTCTTTAATTACTTGTTTTTTTTTTCTGGAGTGTGTGAAACGCTGAGACATATCGCACTATTTACAAGGATAATCAATTTTTAATGGAAATAAATGCAAAAATATATATGTATAAACATTTATAGTCGAACTACTACGTTTTTTTTCCTCTGTCTTATCGTTTTTTTTGCATAAAGACCCCTCCTCCCCCTCTCGTTTCTATGCAAAAATGCAACTTCTAACTTGGCTGTGCCAGGGAAATAGTTTTACTCTTAACTAAACTCATACTTGTATAATTAAACTTATGTACTATTGTCTTTTTTGAAGATATCACTACTCCAAGACACTCACTTCTATCTCTTTTCTTCTCCTACCTGTTTGTCTGTCTTTCCTACTTCTTTTCATCTTTTCTTTTAATTTCTGTCGTATTATAGCTTTCACTGATTATGTTAATTATATTTCCAGTTTTTCTTTTTTTTTTCTTTTTTTCTTTCAAATATCATATCGTTTCGTTGCGACAGCATACTTTTCTTTTATCTGAATAATGAACAGAATAACGTAGGTGGCTCGAAGCTATTGCCGTCTTTTGGGAAAGTACATAGATGTGTGTAGCGACTGTCTTTTTTCTTCTTCCCGTCATCAACAATCGTTTTCACGTGATGATAAATATCCCATCGATTAGTATAAAATCAGTATAAAAAAGTTTGGTGTTCGCGGTACAGGAATTAAAAATTGAAGGCAGTGAAGTCATATCGTAATGTCGTGGTGAAAGAAAAGTTACTTACTAGCTACGCGTACAAACACCGTTGTTAGTCGACAATTAATTAACATTCGTAAATATTTGGTATACACTGTTCGTAAATTTACAAATACCACCGACCGTACCGCGCGATAATAAATCGTTAACGATCGATTCATTTGTTAGAAACCGTGCGTGCCGATTTTGTTAACAGAGGTAACGAAACTGTACATGAAAAGATAGAAAACAAAATCAGCACTTATAGAACGTCACGTGAAAACTGTTCGCTCTACATTCCTCCCCCGATGTTCGTTCGTATTTGCGTTGCGTAACTAAATTTCGTTTAACGAAATATCGACCATTTCCATTAAAGAACGGAAAAACTTTCTCGTCGAACGCATGAAATAGAATCAACGCGTTAGTCGTTCCATGATAATTGCTATTTTCTTTTGCGCCAATTTCTCACGACGATAATGGCGTCCCACGTTGTGTAACACGTTGCCCATGTAAATGCGTTTCACGATACAGTGCAATCAAACGTCAAACTATATTAATATTGACTTCAGGAATTCGGCAGTGAAAAATGGTATTCTTTACGTACGTTGAAATTCGTCGTTCGAAAGTGCAACACCATCGTTCGATGATGTTTAAAGAATCTCGTTAAAAGTAAAATGGACGTATCTACAATTCTTCGTAGTATACAGAAAGGGATTCTCGCGAAGAGAAAAAAATAAGTCGGATCGAGTCCGCTTTTGGAAAATTTCGTTTCGTGGAAACCATCCTCCACCTTGCACCATCCTCTTTCAATCGCAATTGGTTGGAAAAAGAAAAGCACGGCGATCGATCTGCCAAAGTATATATATATATATATAATTAAGCTCGAGAAGGCCGAAGCGAAATCACTTGTGTACCACCCGTGCATTGTCTTAGAATTCTCTTATCTAAACGTCTCCTAGTATTTTAGTACCTATCGAGCTCCTTCGAGTTCGTTTCTCGCGCTTACGCGTTTCGATCCATCATCGACTATACACAGCCCACTTTGCTTCTTCAAACGAGCAACTAGTTCACTGTTTATCGCACGTTTAATCACCTTTCCTTTCCTCATCGAGTAAGGACCGTTCGATCTAACACAGAGAACGCGTCTTGTAATGAGCAAGAGGGAAACGTTAAGAAGGAAATCAGTTGGATCGCTACGCACCGATTACAACGACGTTGTCAACTGTTTCCCTGTTTGTAAAACGATTGTCTCGCTTCCTCTTCAGAATCTTTCAAACCTCAGAATCTGTCCGCCAATGTAACGATGTTTCGCTAATTTAATTGAGAAACGAAATCATGGACGGTCGGACATGTTCGTAAAGAAAAAAAAAAAAAAAAAAAAAAAATAAAAGGAGAAACGATTGAAGAGATCACGCGAATTACGGAGATACAATGATACAGGGAGTAAGCACTATTATATGCTTACTAACGTTACTACGACTGATGCGAAATCTGACAGGGTTTCGATGGCATCATCGATTTAAATCGCGATTACTTTCAAGAGCGCCGTCGAAAGATACCTTACGGGCACTCGTTATCCTTTCGAATTCTTTAAAAAGGTATAAAAACTGAAATATATCGTAACGTGTACAACGTATTCTTTTTAAAAAAGAATCTGTCGTGATTTTCTCTGACACTTTGTTTCGTTATCTCTTCCTTCGAACGTGTGCAATCCAATTTACTGTTGGATTGCACGAGTTATAGTATAGTAAACGTATAGTAAAACATAAACTTAGTGTATGAACATAGTGTATCTCTGCACTCACTCATGGCAAGAAACGAGCACTCCCAGGCGTGTTTCTTCTATTCACAATGTCGTCACTCTTCATTTAGTTCACCGTAATGGATCAAACGATCCATGAACGTTCCATTCGTATTGCTACGAAGTTGTCACAAACAAGTACTAATAAAACTGAACGGAATAAGCATGACTAAAAAGCCATAAACTAAAACAGAAAAAAAAATGAAAAGAAAAAATAGAAAGAAAAGCAAATAAAGATAACCACTAAAGAGATAACATGCTAAAACTGCAATGTGTCACGAAGATATCTTCCGAGTCGATTCCGAGCGATGTTTGTCCACCGGGCGTCGATCGTTCTTCTCGTGGTATAACACGTGATATGCGAAAAACGTAATTGTACGATCTGCAGTACCAAGATCCAAGATCAAGGAGTGCGTACTTTCGACACAATCGTGTCCGCGAAAAACCAACGAAACCAGCGCGTAAGGAATGCGTTTACTGCGTTTTGCAACGGCATGTTACCGTGCGCTTCTTAAAAATTACGTATAGAAACCGCAACATCTCGGTTCCTTTCTCTCTCTCTCTCTCTCTCTCTCTCTCTCATTTTCTATTTACATACTTCTGTTACTTTCTTGTTCAAGGAGGATAATATGTCGTCGTACCACCCATACGAAACTCATATATAGTCGTACACAACGTCGCCGAGGAAGAATCCATTTCGCGACATTCGAGGTCCTCGCGTGGTGTCAAACAACCGTAGACATGTGCAACGCGACGTCGCCGAAAACGCTGAACGGAGATTGAAGATCCACGATGGGGTTCCATGGTCAACAGCCACAGATCCAAGTGTATATTAGAGCCGGGTGGTTCTTTCTGTCACGGTGATGGTCTCGTCCCTTGGAACGGCACGGTATTTACCGCGTACCGAACTAGGGCCGAATATTGGCGATCCTCAGACAAGATGGCCGTCGATGTCGGAATAAGCCGGCGTTGGGGTGAAGGTTGACAACGGATGGCCATGGGTGTGCGCGTTGCCGGACACCGACCGGGCGAAAGTGGTCGGCGGCGGAGGTACCGATGGCGGTATCGGTGACTTCGAGCCGGCGGTCATCACGGTCACATCCGGTGGCGGTACTGGACGCGGCAGGGTTCTGCTACGTGTCAGAGTGCTCGTCCCGCTGCTCATGTGACTCGACGTCATGTGTCCGGTAGGACTCATGGATGGATAGTAACTGCCCGAGCCTGGGTCGCCGACTACCGGGATCGGGCTGTGATTCGTCTCGTAGCCCATGTAACGGCCATTGTCAATCTCCACGCTGTAGAAGTTCACGTCGTTCGGCGGAGCCGGGCTGGGGTTTCCGATGTAACTCGATTTCGAAACTGTAACGAGAACCGTTGATATTCCGATCAAACGATGTTCTTTGCGAGAGAATATATTTTTGGAGGTTTAAACGGATAGTTTTCTAGAGCCACTTGTAGATAGGACTACAAATGTTTGATATTACGTAGGATGTTCCAAAGGATTTAAAGAAAAAGAGCTCTTTCTGATACATAAAGTAAAGTAAAAGATGATAATATATAGAAATTAGAAGTAATTAGAAGAATTGCAGGTGGAAAGAGGAAAAGAGTTTTTACCAGAAAGAGTTCCACTGGCCGTTGTTCTCTGCGGCGGTGAATCCATGTTCAACGGCGGTTGAATGTGGTTGCCACGACGACCAAGAGTACCCTGATGGTGTACCTGCATTTCCATATTCCCTTTCCCAAAGTCTTGCATAGTTTGGTCTATCAAATACGTGCTAGCTGCGGTTTTTCGTCCTTCGTCCTGTTTCGTTTAAAGAAAGAGAAAGAGAAAGGACCTCGTTAAATTAAACACGTGTCTAACACGATGAAAAACCTGCAACTCGTCTACGAAATTATTAACGAATAAACACAACGAAATGAATCATTGATCGAATAATTTCCCGGAGTTTCGTGTTCCTACGTGTGTTTCGTAGCGTATCAGCATGAATTGTAAATAAGTACGTTACCAGTTTCGCATGCATTAAAGCGATACTTCGCGTCGCCGTATCAACATCACACAATTTCATCATTCTGATACATTACGAGTATTCTCGGTATGTTTTACGTGCATGGGAACTACCTCTAAACATCCACCCCGTAATCTGCCTACATTTAAGGATACTGCTAGAAATGAAGATTTTTCTTAAAAAACGGTATTACTGGTAGAGTAATCAGAAAAAAATTTGCGTATGATGAAGAACTTCGAAGAAAAATTCTTATATTGTGAAAAACAAACTATGACGCGATATCAAAAAAAAAAAAAAAAAAAGAAAAGAAAAGACAAGGAACTACATTGTGAAGCTTCGAAGAAAGAGTTTCTAATCGTGAATTAAAATAAAAAGAAAAAAAAACGAAAGACTACCAATCTGTATGATAAAGTGCGATTTCTATGGAGGAAAGAAAATTGAAAAAAAGGAAATAATAGAAGCCAAGGGGGTTCGAAACGAAAGCAAAACGAAACAGAAATTGTGTTAATAGAACTCAAACCTACCCTCCGGCATTACTTGTTACTAAGAACATACTGACTGATCGCACTGACCACGTAATCGTTAGTGTCGAAGTTAACGTCGCTCTTCTCATCCGAAACTGAACTTAACTCGCCGGTCATGGTATCTCCGTTCACGGTCGACGGCGCGTACATATCCGCTGTTTGCGACTTGTTTATTCCTACGCAAAGATAAATGTACATTTTATAAAATACGCAAGATTTTCATATTTTCAGCTTACTTACAACATGATAACATTAACATCAACAGATTGACTATCACGAGGTCATATACATAAAATTTTCGTAAATTTTACGAAAGTGACACTGTAAAATGATTAAATTTCATTTTTAATAACGAGTATTGCGTGTCATATATGTGTATGACCTCGTGCTGATACTTAAAAATATATTATAAAAAAAATATATATATGTGTGTATATATATATATATATATATATGCATATAAGATATTATTTCTTTTTTTTTTCAGACGACGAAACTGGAGCAAAACGTTCACTGTACATAAATTAACTTACGAGATTTATTTCGCTTTCTCATAATGTACCACAACGCGATGATGAAGGTATTAATGATAAAAAAGATGAGGGAGGTTGCTGCAAACGTATAGATATAATTCATTGTAAAATCCCCCTTTTCCAAGAGAACGTCCGGCAGGTTCTCCGCGTTATTCGGCCCTGCAGGATAAAAGCAGAAAAAAGACAAATATAGGGGTGAGTGATCATATTTACCGGAACGTTGGGTCTTCTTTTTCGATTTTAATGTAGCAAAGACTATGGGCGCAGCAATGAGTAGGCAAACAGAGGCGGAAACAGTGATGATAATGACGATGATGTAGGAAGAATTAATCTCGCTGGATGTCACGTCGGTAGGTGGTGCCTCCCCTGTAAGCCAAAGCCAACGCCCCATCACCGAATTGTTATTCATGCAACGACACAATCCGCAATGGTTAGTTACAATTTTAGCATTCGGACCGATCGATTATTAAACGATTGCCACCGTGTAGCGTCCGCGACGTTTAATTAGCACGCCTAAGTCCATCAGCAATGGTAATTCTTCGCCCGAGACTTCATCGTACGACTATTAATCAGTTTACGTTGCGCAATAGCAGTTAAACACTAGCAATTATGACAATCGATGTTTCTCGTTAAGGCAGACGTTAATAAATGTTGTTTCACCATCGTATTGTTAATTAGAGAATTTATGTTTTACGTTTGACGTTATTAAAATAGACACGTCGTTATAGACATAGCGATTTTATCTCTCTTTCTGTTAGCAGAAGATGTGACGATTGAGGGACGAATGAGATGTGACATGATTTTAATGCAAAATGCAGATATCTTCTGTTGTACAAGCTATGATTCGTCATATTATTGCGACGATACGATTCTTTGACAGAGTGACAGTTTGACTTGGAAGAGGAAGTATAATTGGTGGTAATGAAATTTGAACGAAGGAATGCAACTCGACTGTTGTTTGTTGGATAATCTGGAAAGTAACTATCAAAGCAAGCAGAATCTGTTATATTTCCTCCACCATATCAAGCTGGCACATATTCCTTTCAATTTGGGAAGAGTTGGACGTGAATTTTTAAAGTACAATTTATCGTGGAAAAATTTTCCACGAACAAAATGATACTTTACTAAAGCAAGCTATTCCGTCATTACTAAAAATGAATTAGCTGCACCCCCATACTCTCGCTATTCCCTTGAACCAAGCAACCATCTTTAAACAAAAAATACGTTTTCTATGAAACTTTACGATCATTGGCTTTTATTCTACCAAACAAAAGTCTACGCGTATTCAATGTATTCAATGTAAAAACGTATTTCTACGAAAAGTACAACTACCATTGTACGACATCGCACGTCGTATCCAAAAATTGTTAGTCGAACCGTTTTCAATGTCTCAGTTTGATTTTAACGGTTCAGTGTTTTAGGTTAATTAGAATGATCAAACTCTAAAAAAAAGAAAAAAATATGGCAATTTTACTCCAACAAAGCAACTACTACGGCGTATAGCGTTAAAACAGTATTTCGTATTTTATAATATACGAAAAACTGAAGAAAAAAAAAAAAAAAAAAGAAAAAAATAAAGGAAGGGAACTTACGTAGCGTCTGAATTTTGACCAGGTCCGGCAGAAATCCACTGTCCCCCTTCTCGTTAATGGCTTTCACGCTGAACACATAGTAAGTCCCGAGGGACAATCCTGTTATCGTGGTTTTATATTCTCCTGGCGATACATCAAGATAGTGGTATCGATCCTCGTAGTCGAGTGCCTGTCGCCAACGTATCTGATAGGAGGTTGGCAAACCGCCGTCGAATCCTCTTTTCCACGTCAGGGTGACGGAGTCGTGGGTGAAGTTATAGACCTCGAGGTCGGTCGGCTTGTCTGGCGGCGACGTTACGTCCAGGTGTATGATATCCGTTGACTGTCCCATTTTGTTCGTCGCCCGGCACTCGTATTTCCCGTAATCGTGCGACGTCACGCGGAAAATGGTCAGCGTCGACTCGGAAATTAATTCGCTTAGCTGTAAAAAGGACCGACACAAGCGTGTTCGTTTGACGAGATGCGCACGGTGGAACGATTTCAATTTTCGTCGAAGTAAATGATGTGTTTTCGGGCTTTCTCGCGGCATTTCAAAATTGACAAAAAGGGCCACTCGGTTACGTTGAGCAACTTCCAAATTTCAGGATCGCTCGTTCGTAAATTGATCACGCGAGAATATTTTGCTAAAAATTTCGTAGTGAATTTGAGTGAATTTGGAAATAACAATATCTACTAGCTATTAGCTATTAAATATCATCATATTAGTGGACTAAAATAGAAAGCCTGCTTTTAATTCCAAAGTAAAAATCAAACTTACGTCGGTATGGGTAATGCCGTATTTGTGCTCCGTGACGTTAGGCAGCAAGGTTTTCCCGTTGAACGACCAAGAGTATCGCGGCAAGGGCGAACCTCGTGCTTTGCAGGACAATTGTATATTTATCCCTTTATTTGCCGCTGCTCTTCTCGTCAATGGTGTGTTCATCATTTGCGGTTTAACTGTATCGACACATTTTTTTTTTTTTTTTTTCATTTTATTCGAAACGTTTCACCGTGAAAAACAACGATCGACGATCAAAAGTTATACGTACAGTTAGTAACGAAAAGTATAGGTTCGGAGGTAACGTTGCCTATTCCATTGTTAACTTTGCACTGATATTCTCCGACGTCCTCCTGATCAGGGTTTTCGATGTGCAGATAAGAAGTTTTGTTGATGAAAGAGGTGGAGTATCGGCCGGAGAGCTCCGAGTTCGAGCCAACTTTCTGCCACGTGACATACTCGTCTCCTATGGGGCTGCCGTCCACTTCGCAGAACAATTTCGCTTCGATTCCAGGTCGATACACTATCCCCGACGTCGAGGTGCGTTTAATTTTTGCCGAGTCTGGAAAACGTGCGCGTTGCACACCGATATATTAATTTCTCCGGCAATGAAATTCGAGTTAAATATTCAAAGTGCAATTTCAACTGCGGTGTGATCGTGCTTTTGAAATTTGCTAATTTTACTAATTTCGTATTATATTTAATACGTGATATTTATGTTATATACTTTACACGTAATTTTCAACATTATTCAATATAGAGATATAACTTTAACTTTCGAGCCAAGTCAAGACTAATGTTCAAAGGATTTTAAAACGGTTGAAACGGTCGAAAAGGAATTTACATTGAACGGTTAGGTTCAACTGATAAAACGTCGTTCCCTCCTCGTTAGCTGCTTCACAGATGTAAGTTCCAGCATCGTGACGATCCAGTTTAGTTATATTTAAGGTAGAAGCGCGAACGGATATCCTTCTGCTGTTGCTGACCAATGGTAAACCATCCCTAGTCCACGTGTATCTTATATCGTTAGGGTTCCCCATGGCAGAAACAGAAATCACGAAAGGCTCGCCCTCCAGTCCGATTAATTCGTAAGGCTCGATCGAGGAGAATATAGGTTTGTCTGTAACAAATAATTAATTGTTCCATTTAATTACTCCACACAGATGCATCAAGATTTCACTTATCTCGCGCCAGTTTCATTTATCGCACGCGTGATTTTTCGTTTCAATTTTGCTTAAACAAATATCCTTAAAACGTTTTTTTAAACGCTAAAATAATGGCAAGATAGAAAATTCGAAAATCAGTAGTAGTGTCGAGCGAGTAGAAATGTTCGCAACGAACAGAAAAAGAATTATTCTATCGTTCTCCAACATTTTCATTCAGTCTCCTACGGCGAAAACATTCCACTGTCGATAGAATTATATATACTTTATAAAATGTTTTCAACTTTCTTTTTGCGAATATCACAAACTGCATACACGCGCGTATTGTGAAGTATGAAATATTCATTCGGAGATCTCTTTCTCTCTTGTCGCGGCGCTACGGTGCCGATGTCCCGGTGATTTTCGTCGCTGATACACTCTCGATTCGCCTGTATAATACTCACACAATACGTCGAGGGTGGTGGCGTCGTGAATAGACCTGTCCATTTGATTGTTTCTCGCTTGACACGTGTACACTTCTTCGTTCATTTTCTCCGTCACGTCCAACGTGAGCTCGACGAACGACAGAAATCCGCCGTGTAAGCCGGGCTTAGTGCCATTTTTGGTGCCCTGTACGGGGATCCCGTCCTTCCACCAGGACATCTCCGCCGCCGGATTACTGCTGCTCGATTCGCAAATGATACGACCCTCTTGGCCCGCGTGCAGATTCTGCGGCTCTCGGCTGATCTTCACTTTTTCGGGCGGAACTGAGGCAAGAACAACGACAATTGCGGGTCAATCGTAATGCTTTTCGCTCCGAAATAGACTTATTGCAAGATCTCGAGGGAGATGGGACGAGGAGGGACGGTTAATTTATTTGATTTTTATTATTATTAAAGGTAAAAATGGCAAGGTTCTTGGGGGTACACGAGATTTATAAAGCGCGATTACTGGGAGAGTGCGAGATTTTTTTTGTAGAGTGTGCAGAGTGGGAATAAGTATTTGCATAATAATTTCTCGAGAATGATATTACAAGTTACGAGTAAGTTGTACATTTCCTTCTCACAATTTTATCACGATTTTATTCGAACCGGATAATTTGTAATTTCTGAAATTTCATTGATTTCATTAATGTTTTAATGTCGCGCAACGACATTTAACAATAATCAACTTGTAAAATTTAATTTCCACCGAGGAAGAAAGTAGCTCGGAGCTGAAGGAAAGAAACATAAAGTTTTGCAAGTTGATTTGAAATCTTCAGAACTAATGAATGTTCGAAAGAGTTGATTAATGATATACGACAGCACAGTCGAAGACAAATGAAACAGGGTTTTGAACTTATCACCGTGTAATGACAAAGGAAGAAATTGCGAGTCTAAAGATTAAAAACGAATGTCTCTCCGCGTTTCTCAAATTTCACTTTAAATGAAATGATATAAATGAAACACGAGAAGACCGTGTATTACACGGTGTACTATATCTTACAGTTAACTTTGAGCACGAGCATTTTGAGCAGAGGAATTTCTGTTGCGGAATTCGCTGCCTCGCATCGTATGCGCGCGTTATTGTCGGAAGCGTTCACGAGTATCGTCAGCTCGCTGGAAACCGCGTGATCTCGCGTTCTCGTGCTTCCCTGTACCTAGGACAGAAAGCGCGTGGATAAATAAATACACTCACGTTTGCAACGAAAAATATACTACGAATAAAAGTGTCTGAGATTGGAAAAAAGAAAAAAAAATAACCATTATTATCGTTACTTTTTGTTTCGAACGGCAAAGTGAAGTGTTTGTTAAAATCTAACACGAGAGATAAGTATAAAATAAATTGATATCAAAATAATAAAAATCGAGCAACAGTTTTGATTAAAGAGGTAATAACAATTGTGAACAAATAGGACAGAAAATTAATAAAAATTCTCAATTCAACAGATGTAACGGACCACTTACTTTTCTATCATTCTTGTACCAACTTAACGTAGCGAGTGGATTGCCGGAGGTGGCGGTGCATGTCAATTTCAGCAGCGTACCAGCGTCGATCGTAGTCCCTTCCTCGTAACCGGTGATCATGAGCCTCGACGGTGGATCTATCGCAGAATATATATAATAAATAAAGGTACTTCCATTTCAATATATCGGATAACGTCGTAACATCTTCCAACGAGGACGCGAGACACTCTTAATTGGATAAGAAAACGCGTTAGGGGACAAGGTTCTACGGTTGGGATTTGGAACAAGAGGAAGTTCGTCGCGAATCTGAATGTCCCTCTAACTAAGGACAGAGTTAATTTCGTCCACGAGTTCGTATTACACGGACAGACGTCCTCCAGATTCATGACCGAGCGTAACCATTCTCGATCCAGCCGCTCATAGATACTGGGATAAACACGCTGGAAGTCTTTGGGGCTAGCTTCATTCCGGATTAGTTTCACATTAATCTCGGCTGTCTAAGAGCAGATTGCGTTTACGTTGCAGTCGTTGGTCTAATTGTCTGGCATCTCGTTGCATCACGTTGCGTTACTCACAAATCACGGTTATGGTGTGTGTTCTGACGACGTTCTCGGTCAGCTTGACATTGGACGCGTCGCATATCACCACGATGCTGCGGCTGGTGCGATTTATGTTGAAAGTTACGTTCGAGGTGGTGATCCAACCGCCTTGAGGGGCTGGCTCGGTCCTGGAGGCGTTACTTTCGAAATTATGACCGTCCACCGTCCATTTGATATCCGCCGGTGGGTTCGAGTTCTCCGTGGTGCACGTGATCACCACTTGCTCGTCTGCCTTCGCTTCCGTGGGCCCGCTGATCGTCACTCCGGATGGCGCGACTGCGAAAGACAATTGTTCAGTTGTTCACTCGTTACCAAGGATCTTTTTACTCGTTATTAAGAATAACAGAATTCGCGAAATCTACTTGTCGCACGTTTTTCTGTCGCTCTTATATTTTATATGGTCAAAAGTTTCGGGCTCGATGCGCGCGAAATAAATAGATCTTTCATTATTGATATTATCACAGGATTACGATAGATTGTCACACAGATAGCTAAAAATATGCAGAAATTATCATACAGCGCGAGCTAAGAATAAATATAAAGTAACAAAAAGTGTTAATAATAATAAAATAATAAAGTTCTGGTCTACTCACAAAGCACGGTGAGATCCACGTGCACTTTCATAGGTTCCACGCTCATGATATTGGACACCTCGCATCTGTACCTCGCGTTATTGTCTTGAGCTTTGGCAATGATCGACAACACGCTCTCGGAAAAGCTACCCTCGGTACGATAGACGGTGCTGACCTGTTCGTTGTTTCTGTACCAGACGATCTGCGCGGGTGGGTTTCCGCCGCGAGATCGACAGGTCAGTTCCAACTGTTGTCCGCGTTTCACTGTCTCGCCCTCGGTGTATCCCTCGATGTACGGCATGCCGGGTGGATCTGGAAAATTATTCGATCGTGCAAGTATGTCCCGATCTGGACAGGAGGGAGGGACACATCGACAGGAATCTTCGTTGTTTTAGTAATGGAAAAAGTTTTTCGATAGAAGTTGTCCAGGGTCGGGAGTCACGCGGGGCAGAAGCCCCGACGTGTGAAATTAACGCACGACGACGGATTTGATCGTCGCCCGCCGAGATCCGTTCGGTCGTTAGTCCACCGAGGTATAATTGTAATTATCGCTAGTATAATTCCGTTGTAATTTTAGTAATTAATGGTCGAGCAAATGCTCGATAAACCGACCGGCGGGTGACGCACGCCATGGGTGATCGATACAATTTAGATGATTGGTAATTAACTAATTCGCCGGGACATTTGTTTCCGAGGTGGTTTCGATCCGCATTGTTGTTTGGGTTTCATTTGCCGCGAGATGGAAACTTTGAGATTTCGAAATAACAGCGGCGGTGTCATTGTTTCTTCGAAAGTAACAGAAAATTTCGTCTACTTTCACACATGTTAAAGTGAATTATTGTATACATTCGTATAAAAGACTTGGTTTATAAGTAAATCTTGTGAACAAATTACGACGAGATACAGCTTTAACTTCGAGTTAGAGATCGTTTGATTTTTAAACAAATCAAGTATCAATCCTATGTTCTAGCAATCAGTTTTCGAATGGCTTGTATCATTTTTCTATTAATGAAATGAATCAAGTGCTTCTTTTCCATACGTCAGATTTACGATGAAATTATTCTCAGTTGAAAGTATTGACTTCTACTGACTTCTAGATTCAGATTAAAATTTCTGGCAAATTATACTTACAAAAAACGGAGAGTTTGATGGTTTCTCTTAAGGGCATGCCGATAGGTATCGCAGAATGATTCGCCTCGCAAGTGTAATCCATGTCGTTGTCATCAGCAGTTGGTATAATGACGATGGAACCATGGGTATCGTATTTGAGCAGTTCCTTCTTACTTTCACCGGGCTTCTGCACTTCTTTGTCTAAAACAGATTGTAATTTTGTATGTTAGGAGCGCTTAAAAAAATGACAAATTCGTATTATTAACGTTTTTAAACTTTCCTCATCATCTTTCTGTCTTGGAATAGAAGATAAACACGATTATTATTAAAAAATAGAAAATTAACTCGAGAATATTATCGTTGGAATTATCTCATTTACAGATTACATTTTCTCGAGAAAACTCTGAATTAAATTTGCATTATTTGTACAGACTTTGTCTTTTCGGATTTTATTCAACATTTGCGCGATAGAAAATAAGACGATCGAAGTGTCTTTTACATCAACAGAAGTACTTAATAGAAGGAGAAATAGAAAGGTTATAAGGCAAATAAATAAAAAGAGGAGAAAAAAGAAAGGAACGATCCGCCTTTTTCGCAACTCACGTATTTCACCGTCTTGTCGGTCGATTTTCTCAGGTTCTACCTTTTACCTTGGTCAAATGCGAACTCTCATCCATCTCTCACAAACACGCGGTCACACGTACACGTTTCCATAAAACTAAGTAGATAGATCCTCTTAAAGCTTGCTCTAAAGATCCTATAGATTAAGAAAACGCTAAATTAAATTTATTTCTACAGGATCGCTCGCTTTAAACTCTTGTTCCTTCCAAGGCTGTGACATGGATCCACCTACAAATTTTACGACATTATGTATCGATGTTGCTTGTAACAAAGCGTATAAAAAGAAAAAGGAGCAACACTCGTTCGTTTATCTTGATGAATTTTCTTGGATGGTTGAATCGTGAAAGTTATTCATTCTTACGAAATGTTTTCCAGCGATAAAATGACGATACGCTCGAAAGCAAAAAGTATTCTCATCAAAGCGAACACACAATAACGAATGGGAAAGCAAGACAGAAAGAAGAATGCAAGAAGAAGTCTGGGAGAGGAGAGGATGTATGTAAAAATGTATTTGTAGAAGACTCGCAAGGTGTACGATCTCGCAGCTCGAAGACTTCTAAAAAGAGTTACTGTTAATCGCAATTATTTTTACAGATATTTCCAACAGAGAAGATTTCCGGTATTTATTTCCTGCAATGTTCTACTAATCTTGCACTCGTGTCTAAAATTCTTGTCGCCTGTTAGATTTTTCAGCACATCGTTGAAAATCGACAACGCTGAAGTTGGCAGCAAATGAAAATCGACTACCAACGTTCGACTACTAACGGGATAACACGATTCCCAACGATGTAAAAGTGAAGAGACCCCCGCTTAAAAATATTCGATATTCGATTCGCGTGACGTCGTTACGACGTTCCGACCGATATTTACTCGGCTTACGCTCCCGATCGCTCTCCAGACGCCGTTAAAATCATTGTGAAATAAGACCGGACAGGCTTTCACCCGGAGCAACGACACCTGTTCGTTTTCCAGAAGTCACGACTTCCGCAACGACGCCATTAAACGCAACGCGCTCGAATGCCGCTGGAAAATGCGGTTTTGTCTCTGATATCAGTCTCGTCCAACTCGGTTCTCGTCGATCGCCGATGAATTATCGATATTTTTCTCCTCGTACGTCGATATTTGTCGAAAATTCGCCAGAATTGGGAAGTCGTTCGTTCGAAACTGCTGGAACGCGATGCATAATTTGGGACGTAATCAACACACGCAATTTCAATTACAGAACGTTCGCGGCTGCGGCTAAATTTCCGCGATACTTCAAAACGATCTTCGTCGAGTATTAATTACGGACGGTTGTTTGTTATTCGCGAACGAAGGAACAAGTGTTTCGCTGGTCGGGAACATGGCGCGGTTGGTAGATGCACGTGTATTTCTGGCGCGTGGAAGCGCGAGCGCGTAAGTAAGATTGAAAATGCTCCGAGAATATTACACGGTGCATTCGGGATCTTGAAACGTTCGTCGTTTCGGAATGTTCATTAATTATTTTACCGAGCACTTGACATTCCCGAGTCGACTGTTAATACCGATATTAATTAAATTTAATGATCTCGCTGTTTGGTTAATTGATACCTGTCCTCGACGACGTACACGGATATGAAAATTATCAGTTGACTATTCAATATTAATTAAACGATTGTCATGCAAACTGCTTTTGATGTTAATTATACGACTGTTTGTTGGCTAATGGATATCATTCGCAATATAAATTATTTCTTACGCGAGGTCCGGCGTGGCGATCCTGGTTTTCCTCGTTGGAAATTTCACGATTTCACCTTTCTTAAAAATAATTAATCGAGGAAATGAATAACAACGAGTGGAAGATTGTAAAATATTGATCAGAATTCGATCGGAGGTCTGTTAAAATTATTATACGTTGCTGCGATTTCGTCTCCTCACTTAATTTTACCTTTCTAAATTAACGTTTGGAACGTAAAATCTATCAATTTTAAATTTAAATAAATTTTAAACGTCAAAAGAAAATTTTAATGAAATTATTAACTCCGACAGAATGCACACAGTAAAGGGGTATATAACTGGCCACACAGCGATGAAAAATTACCGATGTTTTAAACTGTTGTAACTTTGTAAAAGAAAATCACGTGAGAATCTATTTGATCTCATTTCGAAGCATCTTTTTCAAATTTTCTGTGAATTTTTATAATTTTTTTTTTTTTCTTTAAGAAAATTAAACAAATTCAGGGTAGTGAAAACAGGAGCTTTACGTTTTAAAATGAGAGCAAGTATGACAGATAATTGTTACATGATCCTTTTTTAACGAAATTTGACAATTTAAAGTATCGACAATTTTTCACTCGAATTAAATTAATTGCGCTGCAAAAATTTATATTTGCCAGAACAGCTATGGTAACACGGTTATAAAATTCTTTTTGGAAAGTCGAAATACCCTACGTACTTTGCTTTTTTCTGTATTCTGCGTGCAAAATTCACGCTCGATAAATTATTATTAATGTTAACGATCCGTACGTACGTTCAGTTCACTGTAAATGCTTTTAATTTGTTACTTAAATTTCGCATGGTCAGTATTCTACAACAATTGTTGCTGGAAATTGGTAATCGAAGGTATAACGATTTAACGAGGGGAACAGAGATACCTGGAATGCAATCAGCGAAAAGCGTCTATTGACTTAGAAAACGACGAGTTTCGTAACTCACGCGACGCGATGGAACGTGCGCGAACGACAGCGAGAACTTGCGTGGGCATAGTTAGAAGTAGACTAACTCGCGGGACTTGGTTGTAAACTGCTCGTAAACCACGAAATTTTGCTGCAAAGTGTGAAATCCAACTGGATGACGAGTGCTCTTCCAGAGACCGACTAAAGACGTCCGAATTTCCGGATGAAACAAAAACGACTTATTCACGGATCTTTCAAAAAATAATTTCATCGTTCGAACGAAAGAGACGGGTGTTTTTTAAAGCAACAACGTTCTTTGGAATAACAATTTGTTTTGATTATTTTTCTGTGCATAGATTTAGTCTCTGAACCAGGAATTTTTACGGAAGTAAACATCAAAAGAACTTGGGCGCGTGATGGCAAAAGAGAAACAGAATACGTATTGATTCGAACGGTTCATACTTTGAACGAAAAAATATTACACTGAGGTAAATTATATTTATTGCTATCTGTTCTGAAAATTTATATCGCTTGTTTTATTTAGAAATTTACAATTCGAATAACAAATTCTGAGTCTGAGGAAATCCTTTAATCTACGTTAAACTAATGTTGTAACTAATAATTTTATCTCAAATCTCAACTTGAAAAGACGATTATGAAATAACTTCCCCCCCAGAAGAAGGAAATTCCAATCTGAATGAAATACACTGGTAACTCTTTTCGGGACCAAAAAGAACAAATTTAATTTTCATTTTTTTTTTTTTTTAGATCAACCCGATACACGAAACGAGCGTGCAGTGTGATTTTCCCCATTTCCAATTCATGTTGACTTTTAATTTTTCAAGAAACTTCAATCTCCAAACTTTTTTTGAGACGAAAATTATTTTTCTAATGGAATAATTTTCTTCATTTTGAAAATATAACAAATGGCTTCGCATGTACATAAATTAATTAAGCTAGCCTTTCTTGCTTATACTATGGTAATATATCGTACAAACATCTCATTATCTGGTGGTTATTTTACGTAAATAGTCGTTCGTTATAATCTTTTGTTCCTATTCTGTTCCTATCATATTTGTTCTCATTCTATACTACGAAATGTTATATCTTAGTGTTTTCTTGTTTTTTTGTTGTATTTTAATGTGTTAACCAACTGCTGACGTTCTTTGTTCATAATAAACAAAGTTGAAATGTATTTCGTTCTCGCAAACGTTCTCTTGAAAATTATTTTAACGTACAACCATTACTGTTTAGATTTCTAAGAAAACAAAACGCATAAAATTCTGTGTTAATTTTATGACATATTCAGCTAATCAAGTTTGTGAACTGAAGCTTTGTTTAAAATTTTTTCAAAATTCATGCTCCTTTTCAATATTTAATGCTACTTAACCTTCTTGAATCGTATGAAATATTAATTCGTCGGCGTTATATTTAATTTTCATTTAATTTAAGTTGAAATTTATTCTGCATCCCGCGTTTCAGCCAACGTGTATCATTATCGCATAAGTACAAATTAAAATACGATCGCATAATGCAATTTTGCATGAAATACAGATTAAAACGAAATAATCCATCTCCTGTTTTACATCTTATCAATAATTCTTTAAATTTTTCCAAAATACGAACGTTACGAAATTACGTTATCTATCAACGCAATTACGTAGTTCAAGAACGTATTTTATACTGCTTCCTCAAAAGAAGGTACATTAACATTTTCTCAAGTCATTTGCATTGTACTTTACTAAGCCTAAGTAACACATGATCTTCCCATCATCAAAAAATTCAAAGGGGCAACCGACGAGTTAGAGGGAAATCAAACGGAACGTTCCAATTTCGAAACGTTGCGTTCGTTCTAAGCTCAAAAAAAAGAAAAAAAGAAAAAAAGAAAAGAACTAGAATTGATATTAACAAGTCTCTGTCAGGATCGCG
This sequence comes from Melipona beecheii, assembly GCA_032399605.1. Classification (NCBI taxonomy): domain Eukaryota; kingdom Metazoa; phylum Arthropoda; class Insecta; order Hymenoptera; family Apidae; genus Melipona; species Melipona beecheii. The sequence goes on from JAUCMO010000291.1 coordinate 976,128, forward strand.
TTCAAGTTGCACCGTTTCTTAGAATCAACGTCGAGCCGCCGTTAATAAATAATCTGAAACGTGCACTTTCTTCGGTGCTCTCGGGGCCCTCCCCCTCCTCTTCCCGGCTCTTTCGGTCGTCGTACAATCTTATTACTGATTAAAACGATCAAAGAGGAAACACGTCCCTTTCCTTTTTTCGAAGGATTGATTCGTCGAGGAATGAAACGACGTTAAATCGGGGGGGCGACGAGCGACGGGACGGAAGGAGCAGGGAGAAGCAATTGCAATTAATATCGTCGCCGCGGTGGAGAAGAGTGGCCTTTATCGTTGCAGCTAGGCGAATTACCAACGAAAAATCTTCACGCAGCCTGTACGGCTGTAGATAAAACTTTCAAGCTGGCGGAACAAGTACTGCAAACCATAGTTACGACCCTAGGGATCATGAAACGTTAACCATGTTGGAACAGCAGCACGAAAAGAACCGGGAATATGGGGCGAGCAATAAGGGGTGGCGCGGCGGAGCAAGAGGCAAAGAGAGAGAGAGAGAGAGAGAGGGAGAGACAGCGGGGAGAAGCGAGTGGAAGTGCATTGTTGGAAAGGATATAATGGAGCAACTAAGACACTCTATTAAGTTATCCTCTGGTGTGCTTTCAAAAAACACTAGGTGGAAGAATAGCGCGGCCCCGTTTAAATATTAAACCATCCCTGGTAAAAAATGATTTGAACCGCGCTCGAGATACGGGAAGGAACTGCCTGGTACCTTTTACGTCAACGTCGTACGTATGGGGTACGTAAGTGCCCCTGTGTTTAGAACGATCCCTGTAATTTGAACGATTACGCGGTGAAATTTGTCTTGGGCTTTGGGGGATACGCCAGGCAGCGGCGTTGATCTTCAAGTTTTTTGCGTCGAACGACCGGACTTACGCTTGTTAAACTCGTCAAACGAGCGTAGGGACTCTTTTATGCATTCGCGGGATATTTGAAGATGTCAAAATTCGTAATAAGGCGTTGCGATCGTTAGCGGATGGAAGAAGTGTCTATGCTTAGAAATTCTTTCCTACGAATTTGTAAGAACTACAAACCGTGGTACGAAGATCTTAAAAATTTGCTGTTCTCAGACTATCGCGAACCACGGTTGCAGGATCTAAATTCACAGATGATGAGACGCGGAGATTAAACTCGCGGACTACTTTTCCAAATTAAGGGTAATGCGAGGAATTTAGAGCGCCAGCTGAAACAAAAAGAAGGCACTCGTTAAGCTTCTCACCTCTGTCACAGCCTTCGGATGAGTATCCTTTGGAAGAAGAAACTGTCTTTTCCAACTTTCTCAGGTCCACGTTATAGACGTTATAAACGTGCCTAATTTTTTACCCTCTTCGATTTTAACGTGGGTTCAAATTCAAATCCTCTTTAAATCATTAACCCACATACACGTTTATTTTCCAATTTGATCGACTGCGTAAACAGAATTCATGGAAACTGTCCACCGTAAGAGTGGATTTTCGATTTTAACTTTAATTTGCGTCATGCTTATCTTCGCCTGTGCGAAGAAAGAATTTCCCAATAAAACTTGAATCTTCTCCGAAAGCTGACGTACTGATTTACGTCGAAACCCGAAACGCGAATTTCTCCGAGTTCACTGAATTCATGCAAACTGGCTGCGAAAGAGGATCTTAAATTTGCGACCGAGGGGTTGCAAAAAAAAAAAAAGAAAAAAAGAGAGAAAAAGAAGGACACGAGGTAGAAAACGCCGGAAATGTTTTCGAACGTTGTTCGAGGCGAGTGACTGCGGCGAACGGTCGAGGTTTTCCGTGCAGAAAATGTCTGGTTCCCGTTGAAAAGACGTAACAAGTGGAGAGAAAACGGACGATGACACGGATCTTTTGGCCCGCAGGACATGTTCGTGTTCTTTGACAAATCCGGCAAAGCGAGTGGCCACTTTGACAAAAAATGTCCGAGGGAAGTCGAAGGGAAGCTTTAAGCGGCGTTTTCAAAGCGCGGCGGGTAGCGCGCACCCAGTTCGCGACCTGAATTTCGTTCAGCCTTTTGTTCTGCTCGCGCGGATTCTCGTTCCATTCGTATTTGTTGCGAACGCAAAAATACGCGAAACACGGTCACTTCCTTTTGGTCATGGACTGACTGCGACGAAAATTTCCTGAATTTTTTCTTTTTTCTCCTTCCTTTCTCTCTCTCTCTCTCTCTCTCTCTCTGTTTTTTTCTCTTTTTTGCTTTTTTTCGTTGGCTTTGTCTTTTCTACGCGAATTGTTTCAGCTCTTTACTTGCGCGATATTACACGTAACGCGTGATTTCAAAAATTGAAAGTACATAATCGATGTACATTTTATCTTGTCGCGTGTGAAAAATGGGAAAAGATAATTTCTGATGATTCGACGAAACATTGCGTGCAGTGCACGTAACAAAAAAGAAAGACAAACCACCTGGTATAAACTCGAGCACGATAGGAGCGTTAAATTTGCATCAAACGCTTCGCGGATCCTTCATTACCTAGTCCCCCCATGCCGATCGCTCGGCTCTCGCCACGTTCACTCCCCAATCGCGTCTTCCAATATCCAATATTTATTCTATCCGATTCCGAGTTCCCATGCGGTCTGGTGTCTTCGCTATTACCTGGTCGCGTTATAAACAGATCTTTAGGGTTGATTAAATCGGCGACCGAGGGTAGAGCCGAGGGTAGTGCTCTAAAGTAGGATTTAAATAAAGATAACGAGTGGTTGGGCTGCGTCCAAGGGCCTCGGTCTGTTTCATATTCATTAATTATTACATAGAATGGTCCCGGACGAAGGAAGAAGGGATAGGGGGAAGGGAAATAAAAGTCGAGGTCTTTGCTCGTCGAACCATTATGGCCTCTTTTTCCCTCGTGTCCCGCCTATTGCTTCTGCTCCCGCAGCAGAACTCATCTTTTGTAACCTTTTTTCAACCCGTCCGTGGACGTCTGCTGTTCAACGTTGTTTCTCCATTTTATTCCGGGGAAACCGTTGCGCGCCTTCCTGTGCAACGATCGATATAACGCTCGGCAGAAGCGATTTCGCTCTGTTTGGAAATTGCTCCTTCTTGTTTGCTCCTATCCACCGCCGACGAAAAACCAAACCTCTCTCCAGTCTTTCTTTTATTCCCCCGCCCCCCCTTTTCCTTTCCAACCATCCACCACCTTATTGTCTTCTTCTTCTTCCTACGAGAAGACCTTCGATTCGGAGTATTGTCGTTGTACTGGCGAGTTCGTTTATGCTCCCCCGTGGTCCCTTAATTATGGGGAAAAATGGATCAAGGGGAACCTAGTCTCGGAGATTCTGGTCCGCTCGAATCGACGCGGATGAATCCACTTTTGCGGATTTACCGACCGACTGTACTTTGGTTCTCGCGATGGTCTTGATCCATGAACTTTCGCGTTCATTCGGTAAAGAATGCAACTCTTGTTCAAAAACTTGGGTACTTGTGGATTTTTAAGAAATTTGTACATTCTTACGAATATGCTCGTAATGGATGGAGAATGAGATAAATTTAAGAATCGCTGGAAACTGACTGACACTTAATGATACGTGTTGTGTGTTATATGCGTCTAACGTAGAAATTCCATCAAATTGGTAATAATAATTGACGTTTTGAAACAGTCATTGATGTAATTAAATTTTGAACTCCACTTCGCCGTTGACGGATTTCAATTCCCATTATGTATTTTATAAATGACTTCACATTCGGCGAGGAATCTCGTAATTTCAACAAACGTTTTCTGCGCACATCCGTGTATTTTGTTTTACATAAAAATCACGTTTCAAAGTAACACGTCGTTTTCATTTTTCGTGCGTCGAAGTTAAACGTAAATTCGAAATTTATACCGATCGGATTTCCCCGCACGATCTGAAATAATATTCTCGCGAAACGCACTCGTGAATTTTGGAAGAGAACAGCAGGTATCGTTCGCTCGACGAATATTCATCGAAATGTGTCTAGAACGAAACGGGTGGTCCTTTTGAGGGAGTGACTTCCAACTACTAAATTTGACTAACGAGGAGGACGACGAACTGCAAGGCATCTCTCGGGGAGAAAATGAAATTTAGCTGGTAATTCACGATCGGGTAAACAAAGATTAATCATAGCTCGAGAAGATTGTACGAGGGTTGGACTTAATTTTGGGCAAGAAATCTCATTCGTCTCGGTCGCGTCTCGACTGTCAAGATTCTGTCAATTATTTCTAGTCGATCCATCTTGTCGAGATGCTCGCCTCCTTATTTTCGCTTCTGCCCGTGTTATTTCCGTTTCTATCGTGTAAATCTTTATTGGACATATCTTTTTAAACGAACCTTTGGTTTCAAATTCAACCCTTCAACCTTCCTTTTTCGTGTAACAGGAACGTAATCGGAGGATAACGACTTTTAATCTTAATCGCAAAAATTTCCTCCTTTCAAAATGCTTTTCATTTTTAATCAAATTTTAGTGTTTAAAAAATGATGCGTAGTTCAATGACTGATATTCCGAATATTATTCTGATCCAGTCACGAATAATATTGAACGTTTTACGCCGAGATAAACTGAAAAACTACTTTCAAAGAACTGCAATTTCCTTTCTCCTGGTACTTGGCAGTCACGTTTAAAAATCGTTCTCGGAAACAAAGTCCTAAACACGTCTTTTCACGGAAACGCGTCTAATAGAGTAGTAGAACTGGATGTAAAATCCCTCTCCGAGATGAGAAGCTCGAGGCCGATCGATACTTTCATCGAGGATAAGAAAAGTTCGCAACGGGGGAAACGAGCTTAGAAAGGGCGAGTGATAATGAATTTACTCACCACCCTCGATCGAAATCGGCGTAATGACCGTGTCGCCTCCCTTGATTTGAACGTTTCCGCGATACCAGACGATCGAGGCAGCTGGTTTCGCCGATCGGACCACGCATTCCAAACGACGAGACTCGCCAACTTTCACCTCGATTTTCTTCTTGTTCGGGTAGTTGCTGATCTCCACTTTCTGCGGTCGTGCTGCAACAGAGACGATTAAACGTACGTTAGCCCAAATTCATTTTGATATTTTTATACAGAAGGCGATTCACGAAACTCGAAATAACTTTTGCGCGATACTTGTATTTTTACAATTATACATATTTGTACATGACATGTAAAGAAGATAGGTCGTAAGATAGACGCAACTAATGATGACGTCATTTCCAAATAATTATCAAAATAAAATGTAAATTAAAATGTAATAAAATATACAATAATAATACGTAGTTGTCGTAATTAAATACGTGAAAAGTTATCAGTCAAAATTCGCTACTAATGAGGATAGTCCTCAAGTTTTCAGTTTCACGCGGTATTTTTACCACAAAGTAATAGAACACCTTGTACAAAAAGTTCGCAAGAAACGAGAAAATTGTTCTCAAGTTAAAAACTAACTTCCAGCATAACGTTCAAAAGCTCCCTTTTTTTACGAAAAATTCTACATAGTGTAAAGCACGAGCCAGACGTGTACCTAAGAAATCACTTTCAACTAACGTGACTTTTAAATCCATAACTTCCAAATACCAAATCGTCTATATTTTCACTTGCGGTTCAGAGAATTTTGTTATGAATTTCCAAACCACACAGCAATATTATATTCACGAAATGTTCGAAATGTAAATACACTCTGCAATAAAATGCTCAACAGACAAAATAATTCTTTTTGAAATTACTTTTTAAAATTATACATTTTTTGAAAGTATTTTAAAAGTGTTCCATTAAACCTCTTCCAGTTACAAACGTCTCTCAAATTTCTCTCCGAATCCCTCAATTAATCCCTTTGCCGGAACCGACTCTCAGGAAAAAAGATCGAAACGAAACGAATTTCAAATAATACATCCGACGACTTTTTAATACCGACGTAGGTGGTGGTGCAAACAAAGGAGAGAACAATCGTGTGGATCCACGATAAACACAATTTTTCCCCGCCGATAGACCCGGTAATCAATAGAGCCCGGTGTTCGTAAACGGGTAAACGAACAATGTCTTTTTCATCATTTTGTATTATTAATACCCGTTCCAGATACGATCGTGGCTACCGAGCTGCTAAATATAAACGGCAGCTTCCTTTGTGCGAACGAAAAATTAGTTTCGCCTCGTTTCATTTTTCTTCAACGCCATGGAAACGAAAGAAAGATTGTTAATCGACGTTACGTTCGAGAAAATCATGCGCTCGATATTACGTTATACATCTCAGAGATCACATCATCCTTTCTCTCATCAAACGGTTAACCTTTGCTCGTCCATTACGAAAATCCAATCCAAAGAGTATTTCAATGTCGTTCAATATCTTCCTTTTATCACGATCCTCGCTTTTCTCTCGCTTTTCTCTTTCTCAACACGCGGAGTGTTGCACGAAATTCTCGTATTTTGAGACTTTGGTTCCGACAGTTTGACCAAAAATATAAATAAATACAAGCAACGAGTCATGTTTTATCACGTGTATTTTAAATACACTTTTGTATCGTATTCTCAAAACTCAAAGCGAAACGAGTTTAATCGTCGACACGCAATACCAGAGAGACGATTGATTTGATCCTTCTCTCGTTTCAGTTTGGTCCAAGAATGCGACAAAAATATATTATATCCAACACTTGGAAAAAAAAAAAGAAAACACAAAACAATTTTTATCTTTTTCATCGAAACTCTCAAATTTACTACTATCCAACGTCAGCAAACCACCTCATTTCAATCCGAATTGTTCAAAAAATTCTTTCCCCTTCGAAACTCTCAGAACCAACTGAAGTACCATATATAATACCACGTATGATATTTTCTTCCCTTTAAACCTGGATTTTTCTTTTCAGAAACCGTGGCTCGGGGGATGGCCGACGAGCACCGGGCGGCTGGAAGAAGAAAATCGTTGCGCAAAAATCAGACAACGTTCCTGCCCGGGAGAGTCTCTGTCCGCAGAAACGACTCACCGACGGAAAGAGAAATACAGAGCATCGGGGAACAGAAGGAGGGGGGGGGGGGGTTGGGAGGGAAATAGAAAGAGGAGAAGGAAACACAAACGCATTGACCAGGAAACTCCGACATAACGGTTATTTGCCACTTCATTTGGCCCGATGCAGCGTGCTCTCGATCGGTTGCGTCGGAATCGGCGCTTCGCCCCCTTCGGACGAAGAGTTTCCGTCTACAAGAGGAATTGGCTGGCTATCCACCGTTGGAAACTGCGTTTTTCGACCAATAACCACCGCGCGAGACCGGTGCACGCCAACGAGTTCCGGAGCACTTCTTGATTCGCCCGGTTACTCTCCATGGGACTCTTCGTGCGCGTATTCACGTCTTTCTGGCACGTATCCGCGACCCGTCCCGACAGGAAATTAACCTCCTCAGCCTTCGGCGAAAGTATTCCCGTCCTCGTCGCCGAAAATTACGATCCGTTTCGGCTACGTGGAAGATTCGCGGAAGCTTGGTTTTTTTACTCTGAGATCTTTCGACTTTATTTTCTTCTTTGGTTAGTCACTTAGTAGTTAGGTATTTGATGGACACGGACTACCGTCGATTCTCGTCCAATTTGTTCTAACTTTAGTTAGAATTACGGTAAGAACAGTCGTTACGTAGCAACAGTGGTTAAGTTTGTCATACATAAAATGATAAATTAAAAATTTCAAAGATACAAAAGAACGTTTTTGTTGTTGAACGTTCCACTATAAATCAACAAGTTACATTTACCGATCGAAAGAAGATAAAACTAAATCCTCGAAAATCGAACAGAGTATAAATCACGCGTGACAGCGAAAAACGCAACGAATTTAATCTAGAAATCCGCGAAGCAAAGGACAGCAGATAATAATGTTTTCTAAATGAACAACAAGCGGGACGACAACCACAGAGACGGAATACCGACACACTCCATTTGTCTCCATCAATCTCGCGCACGCTATTGCAGGTCAATATCGCTTATCTTCGTCCGTGCGTTTTCATCGTGACTGGCAACGTGACAAATCAGCCGGATGACGTATTAAAATCATCGACTTTAGGCATCGGCCGTTTTCTTCGACGCTCGTTTACGCGGAACCCTCTTCAATTACCGAATTTATCGTCGGCCGATCCCCCCCCCCGTTCCGGCGAAACTTCCGGCCGGACAAACGAGGTTACGCTTTTTCAGCCGTCGGTCTGCTCGCTCGTGAAAATTTATCGCATTACAGTCCTAATTCCTGGACCGAGGCGAGGCTATCGATAACAGTCGGCCGCGACGATGTACACACAAGCACGCACAAGCTTCGCCTGATCGCGCAAAAAGATTGCACGGGAGCTTTTTCGCTGCAGGAAACCGCGACGAAGAGTAAGGACGCGTTTTTCTCGTGCGGTCCCGCTCGCTCGATTTCTGTAATCTGCACGCTCTTAAGCGGCGGCCGACAATTCCAAAGGGCAAAAACAACAGGCTGGAAGGAGGATGTTTCCTACCTATATTTGGCCCGGCGCGATGAAAAGCGCCGGGACGTGGAACGACGTAACGGCGGTGGTTCCGTTTGCGAGAATTACCGCGGCGAGGTATAAAGGTATATTCAGCGAGTAATAGCCTCCATATTTCCCGTCCCGTTGTCCACTATACGCGATAACAACATCAACGGAGACCATTCGTGTTTTCCATTCTTCGTATCCGCTGTCGCCACTTAAACGGCCGCTCCTTTTTCCAACCCCATCGGCGTTACATCTTCCTTAGCTTCTTCCTTACGTGTGTGTATGTCTTGTTATTTCTTGCGACACGCGCGCACAACTGCAGGCGGATTGGCGCGTACACGCGAAGATTCCCAAGATCTGTGAACGCGGGATACATCTCACGAGGATTGTTCAGAGGACTGTCTCTGGTTGAAAGTTCTTGCCACTCGTTCATATCGATTTGATCAATCGTGTTAATTTGCTTTGATAATGTTACGTAAAGTCAGACGAAGCGCATCTCTCGGAAGTGTAGTTTAAACGACGCGTTATTGTATATTATGATTTTGAAAATAATCTACTCTTCTAAAAAAGAAACACGCAAATTGAACCAAGTTGCAACTCGAACGAACATGTACATTTTAAAAATATCAGAACAACGTCTATATCTGAAAAAAAAGAAGAAAATAAAAATTCACAAATCCCACGAGTCATACACGCTGACCTTTGTAAAACCAGTATTTCTCTGCAACACTCGGAGACGAAACGGTCTATCCATCGATTACGATCCTTAATCCAATATTGTTTCACTTTGTCGAGCGAAACGAACCAAAGATGAAGATAACAAGAACCAAAAACCAAAGGAGGAAAATTCAACCTGGCAGGAAAGTGAAAAAAAGGAAAAGAGAAAAATTCTCGATAGAGGATGCATCGTAGATTGGCCCCGACTAGACGCCACGCGGATGAAGCAATTCGCATTCTTTTCCCTCTGGAAACCACCCTTCGACCTCTCTCTCTCTCTCTCTCTCTCTCTCTACCTTTCTGCTGTTACTTTGTTCCCTTTATTTTCTCGCGTTCTGCACAGTAAAATTGAACGTGATTTCGCTACCGTAGAACCGACTGTTTTACATTTTCTAGGACACTGAGCCGGAAGTTTAGTAATTAGAGTTACCTCGTGATACTTTATACGTGTTATGTCTCTTATATTTCCGGGTTGTATTGTGGGATTTGGAGGTTAAACAAATATACGCGTATTTAATTTAACATATACCCAAAATTCAATTAAATTATAAAACTTGATTAAAGTAATTAAATAGATTCTACCACGCACTATCTACTCAACCCTACGCGATTCCATACTGTTCTTCTCTGTGTAACGATCAGATCCACCAATTGGATCCTCTATTTCAACAATTAAATTTACACTGGTCTTCGATTCAACGACTGAACTTACGCTGTTGATACTTTTTCTTCACTCATATTTTTAATATCATATTATTTTATACAATTATTGCATATACCTGCAGGCCATCTGTATGCTCGAAGCATAACTTCGAGGTCACGTATGAGAATGAAGAGAATACGAGAAAATCGCGTATAGAGAATGGTCTAAATCCATCTAAAACTATCGTTAGCCCACGATTACTATGTGTGTGTGTGTGTATATAAAAACTAAATTTCGTTTCAAACGAATCGCACACTACGGTACAATTTTACAAACGTTAAAAAACCATTTGTGAATATACTTTTCGAAACCTGTGGATAATTACTCCGCTTAATTTAAAACCAAAATTAAATTGAATACATTGGGTATATTCTCAATGTATTCAGTGAACGTAATTATAATACATAATTAAAATATAAATAATGTAACATTAAATTAAAATGTATTACAAAAATAATCATGTTCGTTGAAACGTACTATCATCGAATACTCGTTATCGATCAAATATCGATCGATCGATGCCGAACGAGCGCAGATCGAATACATTGAAAACGCACCCGTCGAGACATCTTCACGTTCGAGTAACGTTCGAAACTCGCGAAACGAAACTTAGACGTCGAATTTGATTCGTAACTACCAATCGGGACTTGATCCCACCTCCGCCGGGTGATATTGTTTGGTTCGACGAGGAGGAACGCGCGGATTCACACGCGCTGCGTTTCGTACCCAAAGAATAGGCCAGCCGGTGGGGGAGGGCGTTTCGAACGAAGCTCGCGCCGTTTCAGGGTTTAGTGATAATTGAATGAGCGGGCGCAGTATCGCCGTGGGATTTCGAAACCGTGGTATTGGAGCGTACAAAGCGGGGACGCAGTCTGAAAAGTTCCACGGGGGAACGCGCGCGAATCGTTCGTTCCCGAGTAAGGAAGAAAAGACCGTCGAGGTGAACTTCCTGCTGATGCGGGGGAGGAGGAGGAGGAGGGAAACTAATTATTTTCCGTCTGCCAAGAGTCACCGAGAGTTTTTGCGCGTTCGTGTGACTGGGAGGATGTGTTTTCTTCGGGCGTTGAGAGAGGTTCGGCTTCCCGGTGGTTGTTGGTGAGATTGATTCGATCGGGTGATAGCCGATTGATTGCTCCCTTTCAACTGGCTGATGAGTTCTATAGTTGAATCGAATGGCCGAAGATTATGGAAGATAAATCACTTTCGTTTTCAAATTTTTTTCAAACAACGGTATATCTTTAATTTGAACATTTCCTCACGATTCACGGGGTTTCGGTCCATCAATCGATTGGTTTTAGCTCGATGTTGAAGCTTCTATATATATATATATATATATATATATAACGTAACGTAGTGTAAAAAAAAACAAATCAATCAGATTTTTAAGTTTTTAATAATGCGATGAGCTGGTAATATGAAATTTCATTTCTTATTCACTTAATTCAGCTCTTAGTTAAACCTAACCTAAACGCACGCTGCGTCCTTCCGACCCGATTATTTTTATGTTCGGTTTCAAAGCTAACCTAACTATAATGCCTAAATTCTAAATCTATGCCAACCACTATGCCATGGGCAACTTATAGATAATCAGGTACTACCATTTGTACTGTTGTTACTATTTGTAAAATGAATCGATGAAGATTGGTGGTTTATTTTCCGCAGTTACGTTAATCTTTGTATTAAAACTAACTGTTTACTCTGCTCGCCAACCTATTTTCAACTCTCAAGATTCGACGAATCGAATAAATTTGCCAAAACTTGAACAAAAATCAAAATGAACATCAGCGATGAACGCGATCGAACTTTCTATCCAAAAATCCGCCAGAGTCCGTCAATTTGGTAATCAAGCCGCGCCAAACACGGGGAGGAAACCAGCGTCAAACAACAACAGGTCCAGTTTCTCTGCTTGATCGAAGAGCCAGTCCACATGGTAATCGACCCGAGTGGGTGTCTCGCTAAGTAATGCAAAGTGTCTGTGAATAATGCATGCGGCCGTGCGCATTCAGGGACACAGGTGTAAGTAACGCATTAACAACTGGCGTTAGGTGTGCGCGGTTAGACGTTAAAACGTACACGCGTGGAACTAGGCCGCTGGAAAGTTCTCGATGGTCTCAGCGTCTCATCACGTTCCTTTCATATTTTACGCGCGTGCGCCGGCAACTTATTAAATTGCGCTTTATTTTCGCTTGATTCGTTTTCCGAGAAACAAAATGACCCGCTCCTTTTTTGCTCTCTTCTCGAACTCTTTGGTAAATGTTGTCAACGATCGAAAGATTAATTTTTACAGTTTTACGGATGTTCGGTCGTCTAAAGTAGTACTCAATGAAAATGTAGTTTTCCAAAATTCTCAAAGTATCGAATACGGAATCTTCGTATCTCACAGTTGGTAGTTGGTTAAGATTCAGTAGACTGTAATTTGTCGAAAATAATCAGAGAATTAAACAATATTTCTCGAAGAATCTTCCAAGTAACTGACTGTACGTATACTCGCTATTAAATGAAATCTCCCAACTCTCGATTCTAACGCGTACTTACGACTTCAAGATGTTATAATTAAAAGAGAAAAAATCCACTTCTCCCTTGGTTCTTCTTTTTTCACCTTCTTTTCTCAAGCAACGTTCCCGTTTTGAATTCGAAACGATGCTGAAAACAATCCGCTCATTGTTCGTCGGCTAAAGGTTCTTGCATGCACATTTAATAAAGAATAATTGCCCGGAGATTTTTTAAACAAGAAGCTCGTGCGCATGGTTGAAAAATACCGGAGGAAAGAAAGGAAAGAGACGAACGTGGCACGGCTGGAGGATTTGCTCTAGAAATCCGCAGTATTATCTCTATTGTCGAGCAGGAGTAGGGAAGAAGAAGGATTTGTCTCGGATGTCGTTCAACGTTCAACCCATTGTCTCCGGCAAATCGCGACGGCGTTTAACGTCGGTTGTTATGCCTCGGTTAATAAATATCGTTATAAACGAACCGTTCTCGCCGTAAAAGACGCGGCAACGATTTTTCGGACCTCTTTGTGTACTCTTGCGAGATGGAAATTTGCAATTTTGTCGACTTCTTATCGAATATCATACACTTTCATCTTGGGGGGTCCAGTTTAATCGAGAATTACACAATTCACGATACAACGCAGATGCGCCAATGTTTGAAAGTTACATTTGACCGTTTCACTGTTTGTGGTATGTGTAACGTAAATACTTTTTACATGTCTAGAACAATTCTCGATTTATGTATAGAAACATAACGATACGTCGGAAAATTTTACACTTTAATCATATACTACATTTTATCGTCATTTATATTTTATTTAATCACGTTGGATGTTATAACGAAGAGTAATTAATATTCCATAGTTGCAACATTTATGATACAAAGTGAATGTTTCGCGTTAGAGTTACCAATCCTCTCTGGTTTGTGCAACCTTACAGAAACCATCTAACATCAGTATGTGTAAGATTTCGTTATTAGATTGCTGCGAGTTGAAAATTGAGAATTTATAGATGGAAATAAACCGTCTTTAATATGTACACACGCAATACATTAATGTTAATACTATTAAATATTGGAAAAAGAAACGTTCCCTAGTACGTCAAGAACATGATTAATAAAGTTTTGGAATCGTCGAGTGGAAAATTCTCCAACTGGAAATCCTTTTTTCACGTTTATTTCAATGTCGACGCTACAAGAGGCTAAAAGGCTCGTACATGTTACCAACCCCAGCGAGAAAAGATTTCACGGTCGCCGAGATGAAAGCAAAAATCGATCGAACATCGATCGACAATGTTGCAGAGGGGGTCAGCTGACAACACAGACACGTCTGGCAACGTCAAAAGATACAACGATCAAACACGAGGAGAAGAGCGAAGCCAACAGTTGCACAGAGCGATAGAGGCAGAATCTGAAAAGCGAGGGCTATTCAACGACGGACCTTCGGCCTCGTTAACACGCTGCTGCTCCATCGAAAAAACAAGTTTGCACGTGGCGGTTTCCCTCCCTTTGTGAAAAATAAAAATAAAATATTAAAAATTTTCTGCGAACAAAGGAGTGGTTCGTTAAATCGTTGGGATTATAGCAAGAAACAACCTTCACCTCCTTCTCCTTCGCTCCTCTTTGTAGAATAATTTTTCTCTTCTCTATAGAGTATTTTCCTCTTTTCTTTTTCTAGAGAATATTCTTAGAGAGTTTTGGTGAAACTTTTGCACCCAGGAAATAACGACAGTCCTAGACGGAAGTTAAACTGGGTTACTTTATAGCTCCATTTGCATTTTGTCATCTCTCTGTCGTTGAGAAACTGTTCGCAACGTTCGAAGAAGATACGAGCGAATTTTTATCTCAACGTTAAGTTGAAAAATATTTAAAGTCTCGTTGCTCGTTGCGAGACTGAGAAGCGAGATCGAGGTACAAAGCTTCCTGGACTCCAACGGAGAATCAAAGAATGAAATTTACTTTAGCCTCTTCTTTCTAATATCGTAATAGCTGGTTTGTAGAACGAGCACGATGTCCCCGGATATATTTCTGCGCATATTTTTCTTGTCTTCACATTAAACGCCCGACGTTGTGTAAATGCACAAAAAATTCGCACTCTAATCGCAAGCTTGATAATCCGTTGAATTGAATTTTCTATTGACACGTGTTTCGAATCCTTTAATTAAACAGAGCAGAGGGTTAATAAAATCCTACTCATCGCCGGTGAACGAGTCGATCGATCGATATGGTCATGGATTAATAACGTCGCGGATCGTACGCGGATTAAATGGTTTTTGCCCGGCGTTTAACGAGCGTGGATGAATTTTTCAGCAACATTCCACAACGGTAAGATAAGCGAGTGAATAATTGGACGGGTTAAATTTACAGAGACGCAATATTTCTTCTTCTTCTTTTCTTCTTTTTCTTTTTTTTTTTTTAAATACATTACAACGTCCGCGATAATGGCCGTAGCAATTAAATTGTTTTTGCCGGTTCTCTAGGATCGTGTAAGACGATCCTTCGTTCCTCGCGACGAATAACGAGAACTATGGAGTTTTGATCGCTTTGACGCAGCGTTTAAGCTGTTTCCTCCTTTTTAGTTCTCCTCATTTCAGGGAAGTCGTCTTTAATCGTTTTATCGGACAAAGTGTAACGTAGTTGATAATCGTGAAATTATTATCTGTCGCGGAGAAATTACAGCAGCCTTCCTTTTTCCTCTTCTCAACGAGAAATGTTTCAGAATATTTCGTGCAAAGTGCAAAGTGTAACAAACCCGGCCTCTAACAACCTTTTGCAATAAGATTATAACATTTAACTTGCTTCTGTGTTTTTTTTTTTTTTTTTCTTACGAAAAAAGTTGTTTTATTACAGAAATATACGTCCCTTTTTGCTTTATTTCGTTGCAAACGTTTGCAAGGAATGTAAAAGGTTCATGGCAGAAACGATAATAATTAACGTTGTTTTCCACATGAATTTCCGTCATTCTTCAATTGCATCCGCGAAAATAAACATTCCGAATAAACGAATTTCGCTTCCTGATGTCGACGCGCATGCCTCGAATGCAATCTCCCTTTCGTAATTTAAGGCGGTATTAAAAATTAGCACGGTATAATTTTTAGCTCCGTAACGAAAAAGTAATTACTCTTCGCAAAGAATGCACGTCGCTCGGCAACTTTCATGAAAATTTTTCACAATTATTTGCCTAGACGCAATTAACTTCTATTAAAAATACATCGTACAGAGTTAATTCATCCCCTTTATTACGAATTCCTTTTAAAATTTTAAAATTACCGCAGGACAGAAAGTTTCCTTATACCTTTTATCAATATATTACGGTAATGCGTGAAACATTTTTCTTCGTTAAAGCTGTACACGTTACGATGTATTTTGCGAAAGTTACTCGTCCAACATCACAAGCCCCCCCGTATCATTCATTAAATACGAAATTTCAAAGATCCGTTCGTAGGTTTGAGAATGTTAAAAGAAGCAAAGAATGCAAAGAAATTAATTTTGGTATGATATATTCTTAATTAAAGAAGGATTTTATCTGCCAATGATAACTTTCACAGAAAGATCTCAGAATCAAAGATGAACCACGAGGAAAATTTCACACACTCGGACATTTGTTTCCAGAGTATAGTTCGAGGATCGATACTTTTACATTTTTACATTTCCAACCCGCTCGACATCTCCCTTTAAACATTTATTCGGAGAATCTTGAATCACAGAATGAAAGAACGACAAGAGACGAAATTTTATCTCGGACGATCCATCAATTACGGTGCCATTTCATCTATCTATCCTTTCGATATCGAGAGTAATTAGTTGACGTAATAACCGCGGGACGACCGGTCGTCGCGGAAACTTTCGAAAACGCTGGCAAACGAAATCTTACCCCGAATTAAATGGCGTCCCCACCCCTCCCTCCTCCTCCGTCCACCCCCCGATCGTTTGACTTTTCAACTTTTCTTCCACTGTACCTCCGCTTTCTTCGCTTCCCACACCGAGTTCCGACGTTCTTCGTCGAACGAGAATCAACCGTTCATCGTTGCCCCGCTCCGAAATGGAAGATCTGAAATGGAATCGTATCGCGCGGCATCTGCATCGATAAGAGATTATTAAATGTAGCCGAGGGGACGGCGGTCAATTTAAGCGCCGCTGAAAACGGATTATCGCGATCGCGCCCGAGATATCTTAATTGTAGATAACTCTGTCAACAGCGGTTGGGAATATTCATCGCGATCCTCCTCCTCCTCTTCCCGTTCCCACTCGTTCAGTCTGTTTCTTCGTTTTGTTTCGCTCGTTCGCTTCTCCTTTCGTTCGTCGACTCCGATCGAGTTACGGAGGAACAAATTTTCTATCGTCGCGCGCGAGTTAATTTCTGTTTGAAAACACGCGGGAGCGATATTTCTCACTTGCTTCCTAACAGAGATAAATATTTTGAAATTGCAGACTCGAAAGTGCAACGATACACATGTTCGTATGCATTTATGGTACGCAATGATATATAACTCATTGTTTGCTCAGAGCTAATCAAACGCAACGTAATTGACGTATTATGTCGATTATTTCGTAGAAAGATAACCTTGATTTAACGCTAAAATAAAACGGTAAAACGTTACAGTGACGTTAGCGATGCTCTAAATGAATTAAACAGTTTTATCGTTATTAAACAGTTTTAACGAGAAAAAAATATATAAAACAAACATTCAAACTCATTTCCCCCCCCATTCGTAGATCGAGCCATTTTTCTTTCAGAAGTACGCCATTTAACGCGGGAATATTTGAAACGTTAAACGCACGGGCCATGTGAATGAAATCTGGGTTTGTAAATTACCGAGGGCCACTTAAATCGTCGTTAATTTTATACGGACATTCAAAGGGAAAACACCGCTCTTTGATAAACGAAACATATCTCCTACGACTCTCGCTAATTTGCATTTGATCTGCAACAAGTTTCCCTCATCGTCCGTGTTTGTCGCCGGGCACAAAGTGTCACAGGATCGGGGGGGGAAAACGAGGCGCGATCGAAATTCGCGAAAACGGACACCTCCGGAGCGAGCGAGCGAGCGAAACAAATTTGCGAAAAGTTTCTTTCGGATCGAGTTGGAAAAGGATATCGAAGCGCGCCGCTCTCGAAGTACAGAAACGCGTGGAAAAACAACAACAACAACGAGAGAGAGAGAGAGAGAGAGAGAGGAGACCTGCAGCGCGTTTTCGTCGAGAAC
Source organism: Melipona beecheii (assembly GCA_032399605.1). Classification (NCBI taxonomy): domain Eukaryota; kingdom Metazoa; phylum Arthropoda; class Insecta; order Hymenoptera; family Apidae; genus Melipona; species Melipona beecheii. The sequence continues at coordinate 993,645 of JAUCMO010000291.1, forward strand.
ATCCGCCCGTTTGACACCGGCCAATTAAAATTCTGTCTGCGCTCTGTTTTCCAGCGAGAGCGTAAACCTGCAAAGTTCGACCGATCGTCGTAATTAAAGGGATGATTAACTGAAAGAGCGTAGCGGACGCTTTAAAACGACACGCCGCGCTGGAGAGGCGCTTTCTCGCGAGGACGGGCTGGCTTCCACCTAGCATCATAGCGTCACTTTCGCTTTGCTAGCCTGGTCGTCTGTTTCGGTACACGCTTTGATTCTGGCTGCGCGCCGAAAACACGTCGAATTATGTTTTTTGAGAAAGTTTCTTCACTCTCCGGTGCGTCTACAGCTTTGTAACCCGACTTGACGTTTCGATTCGTGCAATCAATCGCAGTTCCATTGTCGCAAAGGAACGTCATTGTTACTCTTAAAGGCGAATATTCGCTCAAGGAAGAATTAATAACAATTATTACGTTCAATCGAACTCGTACAATTTTGCAATTTCTTTCTGGGTTGCGTGGAAAGTTTCAAACACGCGCGGTTTGTTCGATTACAACGAAGCTATTTTGTAATAAATAAAGCTACTGCGTTGTTTTGCAACTTTACACCCGTGTAAAGAAAACAGTGGAGCTTGATTTTGATCCATGGCCAGCTTTGATACACAATCCGTCATTTAGTAACAAAAGGATCGACAAAAACATCGATCGCGCGTTGTATTTGGCTAGCTGCAAGTTTTAAACCGACGCACAATAAATGTTATTTAGCTACCAGAATTCTGACGGATTTAACGCGCGTCTGTGAAATTGATTATTCCATCAACAACGATCTATCAAATCTGTGCTCTGTGAAAAATGGAAAAGAAAAATGGAACGGTACGTACAAGTTAAAATATATATATATATACTATTATAGCATTTGTTGTAATACATACAACATGTGCAAGTATGTGCAATTTCATGCAACTTTTCAACATCGTAGTTACGTCGTCTTCGAAACCTAGATTTCGCAATTTTTCACAGTTTTCGCGGAAACGACCGAGCCATCTCTTCGTTCGTCAGTTATTCAACGTCGGACTGAATAAAAATCGAAATTTATTACGAATGATAATAATTACTCGTACGAGAAATTCAACTCAATGTTGATATTCCGTTCGATATTTCTGGCGACGAGATACAATCGAGCACCGTACGTACGGCTGCGCATTTCGCCTTCGTAAATATTAATTTCAATTTAATGCAGAAATTTCGTACCGTCGAAAATTGGACAATCGTTTGGAGGATCGTTCTTTGGAAACGTTAATGGGCATTGAAATATCATACGACAACAGCAGCTTTTCCCTGAAAGCAATTGCAAATTTTCACGCGACGAATATCGGTCTCCCCCCCCTTTTTTTTCCCGTACATTTTTTCAACCAAAACCCGCGACGAGTCGATTCAACGTCCTCCATATTAATTATAATATCATTATCGTACATTTTCGTCGCTCTCTATATATCATACTCGACATCTCGGTTTAAAATCAAGGGTATCGAGTATCAAGGAAATTCGTGAATCAAGCGATAATTTCTTTGTTTCTCAGATGTAAACTCGCTCTTTTATAAACTCGCAATTTGAACAGCCGGGGGACGCGTTAAAGAGTCTTTTTGAAACGCTCGAAGGCTTGAAAAATGAAACACGCTCCTTGCCCCTGTAAAATTTTACTCTTCATAAACTTCATTTTCACGAAGCCCTTTGTAACGTTGCGTTCCCTTTCTTTTGAAGTTGCCCCTGCAGATTGTTGCGCCTTTGAGGCCCCGCGTAATTGATTGCCGCCATTATCGAGCATTTTTCGCAAATTATGTTGTTCCAAGCTTCCAGCCGTTTAAGCCGAGATTATTGCATCACGATGTGTTAATTTCGCTTTTCGAAACTCTTCTCTTTTCACCCAAATAAGAATACGTCCAAACGTTGTGTCACTTGAAAAAATTGTTTTTCTTTCTTTTTCTTTTTTTTTTTGTACGACGCGCGACGTGACGTTCGTTTCTTCCATTTTATCGCCCATAGAATTTCCAAACGGCCCGACTGAGGATTAAAACGGCTCGGTTGCAAATGGAAAGGTTGTTAACCGCGTCCTTTTGCACTCTATAATAATCGAAGATAATTACGCTTAATTACGCACGTGGAGCGGCGGAATGTATGCAAATCGTGCAATAATAAAACGCCACGGCTGCTTTATTATTACACTTGCGAGGAGAAAGCTGTGCACATCGTGATCGTAATTGGATAAACACGATCGGGTTTTCCGAATTAACAACCGCGAGATATTTTGCCATTCATTTTCCTTTCTTACATTCTTTTTTTTAGAAATAATTACTGGTATTTAGTAACTATTTGTAGAAATTTTGATTCTTCGAAAATGTAGTTCTTTCACTCTTCATTTTTCACAAATTACCTTTTCACTCGCCTCTTTAAAATATATAATTTTTGCCCGTTTTTTAAACGATTGTTTTAAACGTTGAAAAAATTGCTTTGCCTTTCCACTTGTTACACGAAGCGTCGCGCGCTTATATCTCCCCTTTTCATCGAGAGTCGAAACTCTGCTTGTCAGAATCACGCGCGAGATGACTTTGTCAGTTAGAGCCAGTTGACCCAGAACGCCGAGGAACTTCTCTAAATCAAGCCATTGCCCTGTTGAAAAGTTGCAATAATAGCGTGTCGAGCTTTCCGTCACGTACGATTCATCTTCGTCAGAGGACGTACTTCCGGCGGACGATCGATTTTTTAACCCGTTCTCATCCTGACCCACGCAACATGCTAACCATTTTTACGTTCTTTGCGAGCGAGCGTTTACCAAATAAAAATTGTTTCTTTTCATACACTGTCGAGTGTAAAATTTTCTTCCTCAGACACGTTTAACGCGGCTTTTAGCCACGATCATTACCCACAAACTGCGGCAACTCTGACTGTAAATTAAAGTGTGAGATATAAATTACGAGATTGCTCCTCTACGGAGGCAAAGAGCAGGTTTCAAATTCTTTCATATCAAGAGCAAACACACGGAACCTCGGAACCGATCGGAAGTCGAGGGCGTATCGACGAAATCTGGGTCGTGCCAATTAATATTGCAATTTCTCGTTGTTGTCCTAGCTAAATGGGAATATATATATATATATGTATATATCTTTTTCACTGTGGTTTCCACGAACGTTTGTAATTATATCAGAGAGCACGCGAAAGAAAATTCAAGGATAGAAAGCATGGCGCTCTCACCGACCTCGTGTATCATTGTCCCCTCCCTCTCGGACAGAGGATTAAAGATGTAACTTCCTTCTCGTTCGCCTTTTACAGCTACCTCGAAAAGAAGCGAAATTTCGTTTCGCGTTGCGGTTTCAACAAGAACGAGAAGGAGGCATAAAGGAAAAAAAAAAAAAAAATGAAAAAAGGAAAGGAGATGAGAAATTGGGGGTTAGTAAATAATACGAAACGTCAAGTAGCTTGAAAACGACGTTATTTTTCCGGCAGTTGGCCTGCAGAGTGCACGCGAATAAACGCGACGTCGGAGGGACGAAGGAGCACGCGAGCGAAGGAGAAGACAAAGGAAATTCATCACCGGCTATATTTCCAATGTTACGTTAATGTCGTCGTGTACACGGGGGTAATGGAAAGGCGGTGGCGACAACCTCGCGGCACTCCCCCTCCCCCCTCCTCTCGTCGGCTCGATTTATAGTTTCGCCATTGAGATTCGCGACCGCGAGGAATTATATTATTAATCGGCACGACCCACATTTCGACTTTCGAACGTTGACACTGCATGGCCGAGTATGTTTGCTCTCAACACATTCGAAACGCGTACTACGCGCGCCTTTAACGAGGCCCCCCGGTCGAATTTCGCCCTCGAGTCATCCCTCCCTCCCGAGACTGGAAACGTCTTTAACTTTCATTCGTCAGGCGGCTCGAGTGGACCGTGCATCTTGGAACTTTTATCAATTTAACAAAAATTAGATTTAAGAAAAGTTTTTGTTACAAACAAAATGTGCGTTCTTGCACTTTTCGATAAAAATCCACGGTTGTACAGCGCGCGCGCGCGCGTGTTTTTTTAATCACAGTGCGAGATAATTCTACCGTGAAAAGATAAATTGGAAATATCGCGGAAATAAAACGAGGCAGTTTTTTCGAGCAGTTTTCTAGAAAGAGAAATCGATTTGCGATTAAAAACTCACTGCCAGAAAATTTCACGGGTTTTTCTAGAAAAGGTAATATATATACAAATGAAGCGGAGAAACCGTCGGATTTCGTCTTCCCGAAGAATAAAAAATACGCAACGCGGAAGGGGAATATTTTTACAAAAGCCGAATGGAACAAATTGTATCTCTCTTTTTCACGATTTTTCCATCTTTTGTTTTGCTCGATACACGGCGAATATACGCGCACGTTGGAGAAAGGTTTCACGTCTATTCGCCCGTGCGTTACCGCTCGAGGATCATGAATTTTTATAAAGCCTGATAAGAACAACACCGGGAGAACCTTGTTCCGTACCCGGCTTCTCCTTTTATCTGGCTAAACTTTAATAAGATAGTCGTGGAATTCGTGAAAATTTTTTTCAACCGAACAGACCGAACGAGCATACGCGCATTGTCTTTCGAGGTAACACCCGCTTGTCAGACCAACACCTCCGACAGGAAGAACAACGCGCAAAAATCTGAATAACAAACGCGCATTGAAGGCGTTCCGTTCGGAACGCGTCCAACGAAGAGATTTGAATTTTTCAATTCCAACTTGCGATAATGTTACACGAATTTTGGATGTTAAAGGTTTAGGGTTGCGTTTAGGTTAGGTTCGCGACGATTTCGAATTTCGAATGTTTGAATCTGTGAATTCGTTCCAGAATTTCCGAATTTGGAAGTTTGGTAGCTTGAGAAACAGGAATTTAGGAAATCCGAGTTTCCAGCGCTTGACAAGTTCGACAAACTTGCGAATTAGAAAACCCGAGAGTAATTTAGAAAACTCGAGTTTTTAGAGGTTAGATTCAGATACTCTGTAATTTAGATCAGATTCGAGAGTAGAAAGTCCGCGAAATTGAAAATTTGAAACACCGAAGATTGAAAAATTCCAAGAGAGACTTGAAAGTTGTTAAAGTGGAAAGTTGCAAGGAGCAAAATTCCGAAATTGGGGGGACGGGGGGTGGGGGGGGGGGGGCAGCGACGCTAGCGGGGGAGTCGCTCGTTGTTACAACAGGATAACTACGCGGAAATTGAAAGTTTAATGAGGCAAAGGGGAAGCCTATATCTTAAATATAAATTCAAATGAAACGGGGAGAGACAGAGGCTTAATGTAGCAGAAGCAACTAAAGTCCGGACAGGACTTACGTAGACAAATATGTAAGTTCCATAGAAACGGGGAAAGGCAAGCTTGAAATCTACGTTTAATAGGGTGCGGAGAAGAGGCTAGTAAGAACGTAAAATCCCCAAGTTTGATACAAGTAGACGAGCGACGCAGAATTCAAATATTAATCTTGAAATCGTGAAAGGCAAGAAAAGGCCAAAAGACCTCGTCGCACCCTAACGAGAGAACTGTCTGCGAAAAACGTGAATTTAATCGAGCGGAAGCTAATGAAACGACCAATGTAAATCCAAAAGCTTAATGTAGCGCGACAGAATTTCGAACTCTGGATTTCGTGATCTTGACCAAAGTTTCAACCCGAAAGTGAACAGACAGGATAAAAAGAAAAGGATCGTACGTCCTTGTACGCGTCGATAAAGAAATTTATCGTATCAATGAAACTAGACTAATTTTCAGAAATAACTTTTTTCATGTCCAGATTATTCTACTAATTAGACTGGAATTACGGATTTGAACAGTATTTGCAAATAAAATAGAACACGTAATAATGAAATAAGATGAATAGATAATAAAGTAACAAGTGTACGTAGATAAAATTGTCATTTGGATACAAGTTGAAGACAATCCCGAAAGATAACTTCATGCAGTTCAACGATTATATACCATCGGAGATCTCGGCTGATCACGCATGGATTGTTCTACTTACAAATCGATCATTCTGCTCGACGTGCCGTCTGCGCTCCGAGATATTTATACATGAAAATAAGACTTATATATAAGAGATTATATATAAGAATTTTTATTTTGACGACTGTTAAAGTTAACTTCTGTATACTCTGTCAAATACTTTCCAGCTTCAGATATTCAAAACTCGTCAATTGCACTATCACCGCCGAGCAATCTCTTCCGAAAATTTCTTCCGCCCTCGCACGTTTCTCTCGCCATTGCCGTCGCTCGTTTATTTATCTTATTCTCAGCTCGCTCTTCGCTCTTCGATCCCGGAACGTGTTTCAATTTCTAAATTGCCGGAGCACACACGTCCGGGGGGGGGGGGACCTTTCGATCGCAGACAGGCGTGTCGAGCGAAGGAAAATTAATTTTCCCCCGGTGGCGGTTCTTCTTATTTTTCGTTTTATCCGCGGGGGGGCGATGCAACGACCGGACCATTCAATCGTTGTCCGTGTACACTCGGTGGCCATTCGAACGGCCGGCTGAAAGGCAGCCAAAGTCAACGTGGCATCAAAACCTGCGAATGGCGTTGCCGATGGCCAAAGAGAGAGAGAGAGAGAGAGAGAGAGAGAGAGTTCGTCCGTTCCTAGAACGCGAAACGGTTCGGTTGGTTAACGCTAACGTTCGTTAACGCCAGTCTTTAGACAGGGAACAGATCGAACGCACGTCTCATCAACGCACATCAATCGTCGGTTCGTTGCACCAGGCGTCGACTGATTGGCACAGCCGGACATTTTCTCTCATGGATCGCCAAAATGGTGCGGTTCGTCGGGCTTTATGAGCCTGTCGGGCCAGCTTAACCTCTATCCTCTATTTCGTTTTTTCTACACACGTACAACGACGCGCGTTGCTTTTCGGGTATTACGGCAAGTCGTTGAATTAATTCTTTTTTTTAATTATTCCATCGACCGTAATGATAATACCGCGAATGATATTTCCATTTCTTGCAATTTTGTAAAATTGTCGGATTCAAGGGGATGGAACAAAATGTCGGCTAGATTCTACAATTTTGTCCACTTGGCTCCTTTCATTTTAACAAACAAACTGATTGAATCTTCCAGATCCTTCCATATCAAAATCTAATTACATAATTACTGTGTCGTAAGCAGCGACCACGATACGTAATAAATAACATTTATTCAACAATAATTTCAAGACATTTAAGAAAGAGAGAGAGAGAGAGAGAGAGAGAATCTTAATGAACTATCGTGAAACGAGGGATGCCAATTATAATTATATCAGCTCTAACGAAGCTAATCAAGATGTAACGGAGTACGTAAAAGATCGCAAGTTACAGTCGTTACACTGAAAGTAGAGTACTTTTGCCCTCGAAGTCTCCTCTTTCTTCTTTGTTAATTTACAGCGACCATTTTGTCTGGAATGCTTCTTTCTCCTGTCTCTCTCTCTCTCTCTCGCGCGTTTCCACGAGAGTTTTTCCTTCCTTTCCTTTTTTTTTTTTCTTTGCTTCCCGATACGTCTTACCGGTCGCTCCACGGGAGCATGAACTTATTGAGGGGTTAGTTGCCAGGAGAATGGTTCGAATGGCCTCCGAAGTAGGCAATTAAGCGAAATAATGTCCCTGCTCCGTTGGAGTTATCATTGAAAACAAAGGGCCGGTGTATATTTCTTTGAGGCCGTCGTAGGTGGAGCGTGTCTTCAGGCGTCGATCGCCGAGAAATTGTTTAACTTTGCTCGATAGTTTTATCGTTTTCGCGACGCGAAAGTTTCACTGTAAATTACCAATTGGAAACTCGATTCAACGACAAAAGTCATTTGAGATAATCTGCGTAGCGTAACGAAATATAGCGACAATTATAGGATAACTTTCTTCCTCAAAGTTGGAAATTACACAACGTGTATGATTTTTTTCGTGACAGTGTTTCACAAGCGTACGATTTATTTTCCTTTTTCCTTTTTTAAATATAACGTGTCGTCGAGATCAATTTACGATATTTTAATAACAATTAGTTTGCTTTGCTTTGAATTTTGAATCACAAATTATTACAATTATATTGATAACACGGCGTGGATCATTGAAAAAACATTGATACGTTCTTTTCGATCTTCGATTAACGATTCTTCGATAGTTCGAACGTGTCCGACTCAAACGACACCTCGACAGGAAAAATTTGAAAATTGAGGATTCGAAGAAGAATTTGTTAAAAATTCTGTCTCGAAGCGAAAGCAATAAATAATTCATGGATGATACATGAGTCTAATAATTTGCCCCGAGATAATGTCATTAAGCCGACAGGCGACAGATATAATGGATATTTTTTGCTCGAGCAAATTTTTGTAATTTCAAGTAAATCCAGCCTGCCGCCTGCTGTTTCGAAGACACGTCGCTTCTATTATCTCGAAATTGAGAGGTAGGAGAACATTATGTGAAAAATATCGAGAATCTCCTCGATTTCCAGCAGAGTGGAGGTATCACTCAACGCCAGGCTGTCGCGAAATTTATAAAATACTCCCAGTATCAGGCGGGCCAGCCAGGCCAGTCGTCGAGCTATCGATTTTCTCGCGCGCGTTCTGGTATCGTTTACTGGAAGATAAAGTAGTCCGAACGTGTTCGACACCAATAATTCAAATTCGCCGATGTCGTCGCGATATTTTGCCAGCGTGTGTGACAAAGGACAGTGCGGCAGTGCGCGAGCACGAGAAAATGGAGGTGGCGCGAGCACGAGGGGGAAACGGTGAGACAGCGAGGACCTCCGGGGAAATCGTCGGGCTAGAGTGTGTAAGGTGAACGATCGAAGGGCCATCATTTATTATTTATTTATTATTTAAGACGAAGCAATTTTCTATATATTTTTTTACGACAGGACAGAAACGTACGACGACGTTTTCTAATTTCGAACGAGAAAGCAGCGTTCGTGTAATTGAAATTTCAACGTATTTCCAAATTCAAAATTTAGAGTGTTTCAAGTAAGAAACACAACAGGCGAAATTAAATTTGTGTTGATAAGAATGTAGATTATTTCTATTATTATTATCATTAATATATCATTATTACGTCATTGATACAATTATTATACAACGCTGTACAAAGCGTCTGTGTTAATTTTTGTGCTCGAGTATTAGAAAGTGAGGACGAAAAGAACATTTCATTCGTAACGTCGATAACGAAGATGGCGGAATGGTCGTGGTAAACGTCGTTTTGGATCTTGGAACGCAGTGGCTGCAGGGTCAGTTTCCACGTATTTGTTTTGACCGTGGTTGATTTTCGGGGGATGTTTGTCGTACGCGTGTGTTTACCCATTTCATAAAAGCGTAAGACGTCTTTCTCCGTGCAGGTAAACAGACCCACTTGACGTAATCTGAAATTAATTAGTTGCGCACGGCACGGTAAACGTTTCTGCGGACCGGGTTGATACTTAAAAATCCTTTTGTCAAGCCACCGGCTCGGGTTATCAAAGTGGAAGTTAAACAGGATAATTAATCCGTAAAGGCAAAGGGCAAAACAACATTTGTTACGTAATTATCATTACGTAACGAGAGAGGAGTGGATGGAAAAGATTTCCCAAACTGAATTTTTTGTACCGTCGTTTAAATTGAAGTTCAGAAAACGTGTAATACGTTGACTAATGTAAGTATCGCGCGAGAAAAATCTTATATACCGTATGTGTACCAAGTTTGAACAAGTTTTTCTTTTCACTCAAGATTGGTGAAATCCTGTGAAATTCAATAGCTACAACGCAACAGGCTTCGAAGTTTAGGTTAGGTTTATGACATCGCGTTGACTTCGGTTAATTTTGAACACTAAAATTTATTAAAGTGATATCACGTAATTTTCAGTTAAAAAGTACCTTACGACGTTGTTCTCGACGCACTTCTCTCCCAAACTACAGCCTTACGTACAACGCGTACCTATCGTTTCCTCATCTGGGATCCCGTTCGCCTCGTCGCATTAAAAATCAATCTAATTTCCCCGCGAAATCCGCCTAAACAGGACGGATAAGCACGGAGCGTAGGTAAGAGGGGTAGGTAGGTACGGCCATAACGGAACAATACCTATTTTCCAGGAAATTGCGCAACAGACCATAATTAGATATTTCCAGCCATCTCTATTTGGGAATCGCGCTAAAGGAGACCATTAATAACGTAGATCCGGCGGAGGGATAATCTCCGAGCGGAATTGGAGGATCGCAAGAGGGATGAAACGCGGCGACTAGTCACCCTTCAGAGATTGAACGTACGCCGGTGTTACGTGACGTAGTCCTGGCCCTACAGTTTCAGACAAATGGCCGTGCCAATAGACAGAGAGATCTACGGATCGATTCGGCAAACAGACACGGCGTAACAGCTTTGATCGAGAGACAGCACAGAGGCCAATCGTCTTTCTTATCGTGTGTGCAACCGTGAGCCACGCATATTGCGGCTCTATGAAACGTAAACGCAAGACCTGCATCCTTGAGACATCGCGTTACAATAGCGTTGCGTTCGTGATTGGCCACGGAATTACGGAGGATGGTCTCGCTTGCAATTATATACCAATACACCAGCCAATCTTGAGCAACCGGCTCGCGTAGCAGCAAGCAATCGATCTTTCATCGTCGTCCTACGTGTTTCTCTCTTTCCTCTCGATTCATTTTTATTCAGCTTTTGAACTTGTATTTAAACGCTTCAAGTTTCGTACATACCGTCGACAAAAAACTTCACAATATTTTGATACGTTGTACACACGAGGAATGCGCAAAAAAGTATCAAATCAAAGTACAAAGTGTCCCATCCAAAATGATTTATTTACGTTTGATTTTCGCCTACCGTTCACTCGAAATCCTAGAACAGAGGAATTTTAGAAACAGTTTTCGCAACGTCAGGTCTTGCTGTTCGTCCGTATAAACAGTTAGGTCGTTGCATTTAGCATTTACTATTCAACCCACGAATTACCATCTCCGTAATATTGGACGATTGTTCTGACCTATCTTTGAGAACTTTAGTGTCGCGTACATAGGTACATTACTTGAATTTACATACGTATCGCATTATCTCGATGTAACACTGTATAGTTCGTACCATATGGTGCATTATTGCTACAAGATACGCTTACGTCACCGTGGATGATTTACATAGGTAAGATTACTAATTCCTCGTTTCTTGTTGCCGTTGTTACAACGCGTTGCGCGTCGTGTGGCGTCACTGCGTGCTAACTTTAATTAAAGTTTCTTTTCACATTTGAAATATTCATGCAGAAATTTGAACGCGAAATCAAACATTTAAGTCGAAAAGTACATCGGTACGTTGGTTAATCTTAAGCTTGCTACGAACGTTGGAATTTTCGATTATGTTTAAAAATTTATCCACGCACGAGTTCAAACGCAAATTGTCTTTCAAATTAAAAGTTCACTAATCGACTAACTACAAACGCGTTAAAACGCAGTTTTGATCCACTAATTGTAAACGCGTCAATCTTCGACTATCAAAAACCTATTCCTTTACTTTCTAAAGAGAAACTTTTACAATTTCACCACTCGTCTATTTGTAGCGAGCAATTCCAAACCGACTTTCGTTGGCCAAACAAGGCCAATAATCTTCCACTCGAGATCGAGCTTTACCTGCGCTTTAGCTCTTTCGTTCTTTTAGCCGCAAGCCCGGCCCAGCTCTCGACAACAAACAAGAGAGAAGGGGGGGGGGGACCAATGGATGATTATGATTGAAATTGATCGTCTGGATCGAGAGTCGCGTCGCGTCGCCGACACTGAATCGCGAATTCCGTCCACGGACATCCCTCTAAGAAACTTTCTTTCCTCCGTTGATCCCGAAACAACGCACGATTTTCCCCGACGCGACGCGCGGCTTTATTAGAGGAAAACAAATATCGAGGACGTGTCACCGCAATGGCTGCGAAACAGAAAGCTTATTATTACGTTCGCTAAGCATCGCGTGTCAGCTATCCGCGATTCTATTCTCCCATACCAGAGACGAAGAGAAAGAAAAGAAAAGAATAGGCACGAAGAGAAATAGAGACAGAAGCAACTGTTTCGACTAGGAAACGAAGACGACTTTTTTGCCATCAAATCGCTCAGTACCAGACAACGCCACTCCACGCCCCCTCGCGAATCACGTGACCCAAATCAACCAATCGCTAATTTCCGTTGCATCAGCGTTGCATCTGATCTCTTTCCATTTCTTTTTTTTTAATAAAGTGTACGAAAATATAAGAAGGAATTCATTTCATCGATTTAACTCGCCAAAATCACGAATTTACTTTGGTACGAACTGATTTTTGGCCCACCCTGCACAAAGATAGAGAAGAACAAAGAGAGAGAGAGAGAGAGAACCGTGCTAATACACTTAATAAACTCGTGACACGAGAATGATACGTTGCGTCAGTATACCCGCAGATACGGATTATTCCCTGGTACGCTTGGTACCCCTTGGCGAATTGTGAATTATTAAAGGAGGGGATAACCGGAAGACTAGCGCGTTTCATCGTGTTTCGCCGAAAGGGGCGAATTAGTCGGTGAATGGGGCACCGCTGAAGGGAAAATATTGAGCTGGCGTTGCCTCGCGGCGATAGGGATGCTTCATTTCGTAGCGTGGAATTGGTAATTGTAATGGTGCTTCATCTCGGCGGGATTTTAGACGGCAGCCGAGGGAATTCAAGGAGAGAAAGAGAGCAAACTAGAGACGAAGAGAATTAAAATACAGTGCACAGGAGACACGCAAGAAGAAAATAACCGTGATAATAACGCGGGTAAAGGGGGACCCGTGTTTTATTTCGCGGTGGTAATTGCGATGGTAGCAATGGTGATGAAACAAATAATTAGTTTGCTGATAAAAGAGAGGTTGGGAAGAATTAGAGCAGATATCAGTGATATGTATGGAATCATCGTTTCTTTTTTTCGACAAAAAGGCTGGTTTGAATCAATCATTTTCTTTCTTCCGACTGAAAGTATATTCAGTAAAATAGAAAAATGCACGCTTGACGTAAAGCATAATTTTTACAATTGACATTATTACTATAAGTAAATGCGAGAAACGTTGAAACCTTGACGGAAAATAAATCTTTATGGCGGAGCTCGTTTTTCGTAAAAAAGGAAAAAAGTTGAAAAAAATATGATTTTAACGATAAAAAATATAATTCCTCGCGTTATTTTCATCGGTGTGTTTGCCGCGTGTGGAAGTTTTTCCGTTTAAGTTGAGTGACAACCGAAACGCAATTTGCACAACTCCTCGTTAGTAAGCTGAATTCCAGCCGCGATTGTTTGAAGTGAACAGTTTGAAGCGAAATAAGGGAAAAGCGAATAATTGTGATTTCGCACGTCGCGATGGAGGAAACTCTAGTTGAAACGTAGTTCTTTGTACGTTAAACTGTCCTGGTCCTTTCGTTTTTCAAATAATACCCCGCTTTCTGTTCGAAGTGATACGATCAATTCAGCGATTGAAATATGCGCACAAATGAAAAGAATCGAAACGAAAGTAGAACGGAAGAGAATTTCGCAAACGCTCCGCGACGTATTTTGACGAATTTTCTGCGCGACAAATTCAATAAAACGATGCTCGTGGATATATCTTTCGCTAAGTAAAGCTATCAGTTATCAGACGTTCAATTTAGAATGGAGAGTGATAAACGAGCATCGTCGTGATTACAACATCGTATTCATCATCGTTGCCTTACGCTCCGTCAACTTTGTCAGGCACGCAAGACCGTCAGATATAAATAAATCGAGAAAATATTCAATCCCGTAACGTACGAATATTATCCCCCCCCCCCCTAATGAATGAAACACAGGGAAGTCGCTTTCTGGCAATAAACGAATTTCGCCTCTCTGAAATTTCGATCAATAATTATTAGATCGCGCGTGTTTGTACACGTTTGCGAGATGTCACTTTGACGATGTACGATTCGATCTTTCCAAGCTCCCGCCGATTTTATTTCGTGCTCCGCGCTTATAGAACGCAAAAATACGTTCTTTTGTTTCATCCTGAAAGAAATGAAAAGAAAGTAACGGAGACTCGAAGAAAAGAGAAGAAAGGGCGAACTCGTTATTTGAACTCGTTATTTCGTTACGAAGTAATTGTTTACAACAGTTTTCATTATTCGTCTTTCGTTTGACGTTTCAAATTAGCGGGGGAAAATACGGAGCCGTTTTAATTGCATCAAAAAGTTTTAATTATGCCAAAAAGATTGTTTTTATACAAAAATTGTAGTTACATCTTTGTAAAAGTTACGTCGCGTTGTATTTCACGAATTACGCGTGACGCAATATGCGAAATGGGCATTGAGTTTGAAAATTGTCTTTGTTCCTCGTGTCTTCTGTATTCTTTCGATTGATGCGCGACGATCTTTTACATCTACAGAAATTTCAGGTCGAGAAAAACGTTAGAAAATAGTTTTTACAAAGTTTCCTTGGAATATTCTTTGAATATGTCGCGGATTCTTTGTGCAAGGTTGGGGTTCATCCCACGAGAGAGCCAGAGATTAGCGGGGAATTTTCTAACGAAACTCTTGGAAACGAGCAGTTCCAGTTGCAAAGACAGGTCCCCGGAGTAATCGACGGAGGATAAAGCATGATACAGCCCCGAAAATAGAGGGAATATCAAGCCGCAGAGTTCTTGCGTGGAAGATTTAAGATCAGCTCGTGCCTTCGTTCGAGGCGTTGGGAATTGGAGAAAGCATTGGAGAACACCTACTGTGCTTGCCATTACCAGTAGCAGGGAATGCGAAGATGGCAGGCTTTGGAGGAATTAAAAACATGGCTGAATTCGACAATTGGAAACAGCTGTTTCCGACAAGAAAACCAATTGAAGAGAAAAACGTTTTGTTCTTTCTTTTATCTTCTTCGAGCGTCGATTTTTTTCAGTACTTGCAAGTATATTTGTTACTCGATGTAAAGATTCGTTCTCGAATTCACTCGACTATCGCCGAAGGGTAAAAATTCCTCGAGCCAAAATAATCTTCCTCATCGACGAGAGGATTTTTGTGTTTACAATGAAATTGTGCGATCAGAGATGCTTATTAATCTATTACAACTATTATAATTAATGCAACGTAAGGGTCGAGGGAAGAAAGTGGAAACCTCCGAGAGCAATTTCATTGCAACGATCCTTGTTTATGAACGAATCAGCAACTCGGTCCTGCAGGCTCGCTAATTGCGCGATGCCGTTGAATATTTATGTTTCATCTGTCTTTACGAACGACAAACATCGAACGCGGAATAACCGTTTGAAACGCGATAATGATCGACGACGTGATTACTCAAATATCGAAAATCACAGAACAGGAAATATTCGCACGGTCGATCGAACCGAATTAATATATCGTCTATGACCAAATACGCGTGTCCGCGATTTCACGTGAAAAGAGAGAGAGAGAGAGAGAGAGAGAGAGAAAAGAATCGGTATTTCATCGACGAAATTCCTTTGAAATCATTTATTTGTTGTGCCGATATTTCGCTTTGATACACCGTTTGTCGAGCGCGTTGATATTTTTCCCGCGAATTCTTTGATTCAGGTTAAAAGGATTTTCCTTTTTTCCTTTTTTTTCCTTTTTTTTTCATTTATTGATACGTCGATGAAAATTTCTTTATGTCTCGACGATAGAACGGAGCAGAGATTGGACAGAACGAAACGGAGAATATTGCGAATCCGGTTGGTCGTGGTTGGATATCTCTGAATTATAGGCGACGATCAAGAGTTTGTTAATTTTCTCTCGTGCGCCGATTCTTGAATGTTTTTCACACGCCGTGGCAATTTATAGCACTTTTATAGAAAAGAAAAGTGTCTCTACTTCTCTACAAAATGGAGACCTCGAGCTTTAAAGCGAGTTCAAGTTTATTTTAAATTAACAAATAAAGGTTTCAAACTTTAGTGTCGGAACATTTAAACGTCCGAATATTAACACGAGTCATCGTACGTGTTACAGAGACAACGAAAATTAAAACGAAGCCATCTAATTTATTATTTTGGTCCTCCGCGGTCGATTGTGAATTTATGGCTGTGTAAATTCCATACAAAATTCTGCCGTGTTTTACAATTAATAACAAAGGAATTATCGTACGTGTACATGATGTTATCACACAAAGAAATTTATATCAAAAATCTTGAAAAACACGCGTCTTTGTGTAACGTATCTTATCAATCAAGAAGTTCAATTAGAAGCGTGGAAAATAATTTGGCTGCAGTTTCGAAAAATTCGACACCTCGAAGAAAAGTACCTTACAAAAGAAAAAAAAAAAAAAAAAAAAAAAAAGAGGAAGAAAAAGGAGAAAAGGCTGCCACTTTAAAGCGAAACGAAACGTAAATTCAACCCCGGTGGCATCTTAGAAATCACTCGAATCGAGAGATCGAAATGTTCGCAAATGATCGGGCTTCGAGGACGAGAGGTCCGAGATGGTCGAGAACTGGCAAACTTTTCAACGAGGATCCCGAGACTTATTTGCATTGAAAAGCGAGAGAGAGAGAGAGAGAGGTGAAAATATTCGTGGGCAAACACAGCACGCGGGAACAGTCGACATATTCACAGCGGGTATTAGGTTGAATAATTCGTTCTCGATGAAGAGTCGATTTCCCCCCTCTTCCTCCGCCCACCCCCCATTAATCCGCAAATAGTTATCGAAGATCACGCCGAGGAACAATTAATACGAAATTTATTTTTCAGACCTCGTCGCCATCCGTTTAGCGAAAACGATTTTCCCTCTCTCGCATATCGTCTCCCGTACCGTTCGGTCCTTTCAATTAAATCTACCAGGCCGACAGAATGAACGTTAACGTTTGCGTTACCGGGGGGTTGCTTTCATACCTTGGGATTTGCTCGAGCGGAAACAGCGAATGGGAAGAAAGCTGACACGGTAGGTTCGGAGGTAACGTGGATTTTTCCCGTCAGATTGCGGTAATTAACTTGCACAGGTATATTCAATCTTTGCTCCCTCCTCTTTTTACTTCGCGGCGGCGCGTTCGCCGAGATTTTTATTGGCATTTATGATAGCGGAGAGATTATTTTAACAACCGGACGATCGTTCGTTATCCGCCTGTTTCAGCAAGAAGAAAATTTCACGCGATATATTATTTTTGACGATTCTTGCGTATGATTTTACGTAGTGTTACGTAAGTAGCTTTTATTGCTCAAGAAGGTCCGATGGAGTGATAATTCTCTTTCACGGATCTGTAAAGTAAAAGATTTCGAAAGAGATTTTGTCGTTCGATCGAAAATTGAATTCGAAAAATATACATCTCTGACATATTATAGAAACTTTCGCGATAATTAATCATTTGTTATTAAATTTTTACAAATTTAAAATGACCAGCCGTTCGAAAGGTGCATTCGTTGAATATCAGGCAAGTTTCAAAGTGTTGTTTCAAATAATGTTAAATCGAGTCAAAAGGGGACTATCTAAAATTTAAATCTTCCCCTTTCTCTTTCGACTTCACCCGGAAATCCGTCGTAATTCGACTTGGAAATCTCGGCTCGGCAGACGCGTTAATTCTTCCAACAAGAGGCGTCGAACCGTTCGAATCGTTAAAACACGACGGCGACGGCGACGTGCAACGATTACAACGAAATCCGCTCGTTCGTAATTTTCGCAATTTCGTATTTCCAACGACGTGTCTCTTTACCTCCCCTGCCCCCTTCATTTTTTTCGCCCCTTTCTAACGTCACCGGAGCGGACAAAACGGGGAAACAGAGCGGTCGATTCACGCGTGTCTTAATACGATGAAATATCGCGCGACAGTCTGTCAACGGTGTCCATAACGAATCGTTGAATATAAATCGCAAATATTTGCCCCATATACGAAACTGTTCGAAAGGTACGCGCGTGATTAAGTTATTTACGACTGTGAGGGTATTATCGGCAGCAGGTGTGCGTGCGCGAATGCTACGTATTTGCACGCGGACATGCACGGGCTGCCTCATGATTTAGCGAGCAAATATATACTACACGTCCTGCGTTTTATAATAAATCTACGAAACGTACAAAGAGGAGGGTAGTTTGGATCTTTATTGTCTCGACTGCAAAAAGAGATGATTTCAAAAAAAGAACGAGAAACACTGGAATATCTGGGAAAGCTCGAATAAAAATAGCTTTCGCGTTTTTATTGCACGATTTCCATTGCCAAGATCAATTTGAAGGAAAATTGAAACGCGGAACACGTTAAATTTAATTTACATTAAATCGGCACGAACTGAACTCGACCTAACCCAGCGCGGTGAGCACAGTTTAAAAAAAAAAAACAGAACACATTTTTTACACGGTCCGATCCAATTTCGAAAGTTTCTTTTCGACGTGAGAGAGAGAGAGCGCAGAAAAAAATCTGATTGTTAAACGGCCTGGGACACACACCTCCCGTATCGATTGTGCCAGTTATATATTGCGTTTTCTGTAAAAGATAAACACTGGCATGATTTGATAAACCCGTTACGAACAAATTTGATTGTTCGTACGGGGGAGGAAAATCGACCGCGTGGACCGTGGTTCACGTGGAAGTTCGAATTTAATTCTCTCGGATGGCAGATGGAACGGAGAGGAGGAGGAGGAGGGCGCGGCGAGTTTCGATCGGTCAATTTTTTTTTTTTTTTCCTTTTTTTTTTTTTTTTTTTTTTTTTTGAGCCGAAACAGACGAGAAGATAGGCGAGCGAGAGCGAGAGAGAGAGAGAGAGAGAGAGAGAGAGAGCAGCATTCGAAATTACTCGGTCTAAAAATTCGTCGGTTTGTAAGGATTTACAAGGGAGCCTCCCGCGCGGATAGGGCGGTTGAAATATGTCGCGCGCGGGAAAAACGTTTTCACGAGTCGTTGCAGGGGTGATAATAAAGCTGTTGCACAACAGCGCGTGGCATCGCGTTTTGCGCGAGGAGCAGCAGCACCTCGGTTAGGGAGGCGTTTGTTTTTTCGATCTAATAACTGCAACGCGCTTTTTTCCTCTTCGCGACGTTTCCGAGGAAACGAGTTGTCAAATTTTTGTTTGTTTCTCTTCTTTCCAGTTAGTTTTTTTCGGTTCGGCGAGGTCCTGAAAATTTTCGATCGTGTCGATTTGAAGTATTGAGATGAATTAGACGTAACAATTATCAACGACGATTTATTTCTCACAATCCCGAATCCAAGATCCCCCGGAAAGCTGCACTCTGATCGCTACGCGCTCCCCTTTCTCGATCAACGACGGACTTGCGCAAACATCGATGACCGAGAATCAACGGTCAAACGAGTAATTCGCAAAAATTAAACTCACACAACGTTAAAACTCGCGTTTCAGGCAGGTCAACCGTGCGAAAAATACAGCACCACTCGCCCGAGATTTCAAACGTGCCAAATAGCCGGTGTGATATGAACCAGCGAGATAAATCCCAATCCAAATCCCTTCTCTAGACTAGAACATACATCAAAACTACCTAAAATTGCCCAGTGTCCAATAATTACTTCAACGTAATTCATCCATCGAACGAACGACCGACCCACAAATCTCCAAACAAATCAACTCTGCTCCCATCCACCCTTGGTCCTCGGTCGGACGCACGAATAACCCCTTCCTCCTCCCGCCTCCTCCTAGCGTCACGCGATCTCGCTTCTGCCGACCGGAAGTTCCTGTAACTCTTAACCAACCGAATCTGGCCATTAGCCGGAGCAACAGCGTCGACGGTGCGCATCTATCAGGCACTGTAAACAGGCCGATCGTTAAATATTCATCAGCCGGTCATCGATTGAGCGCCGGCCGCCGGTCGTCGAAAGACAGTCTGACGTCCGATCGCCACTTTATAAATATAGGAGATAATGATAACAATAGGATATTTTACCTACGTGGTTTTGAATAAAGATTAAATCTGTGTTGAAACAACAGTCTGATCGCCATTTCATAAATGTAGGAGATAACAATAACAACAATGATATTTTAACTATGTGGTTTTGAATAAAAATAAATCTGTGTTGAAACAACAGTCTGATCGCCATTTCATAAATGTAGGAGATAACAATAACAACAATGATATTTTAACTATGTGGTTTTAAATAAAGATAAATCTGTGTTGAAACAACAGTCTGATCGCCATTTCATAAATGTAGGAGATAACAATAACAACAACGATATTTTAACTATGTGGTTTTAAATAAAAATAAATCTGTGTTGAAACAACAGTCTGATCGCCATTTCATGAATGTAGGAGATAACAATAACAACAATAATAATAATAATAACAATGATATTTTACCTACGTGGTTTTGAATAAAGATAAATCTGTGTTGAAGGCAACAGTCTGATCGCCATTTCATAAATGCAGGAGATGACAATAACAAATAACAACAACAACAACAGTATTTTAACTTTATAATATTTTAACCACGTGATTTTAAATAAAGATGAACAAAGTTTATCAAAAAATGGGAATTAACGGATGACGTGGAACGACGACAGAAGATGTTAAAGAAGATATCTCGCTAAATCTGTGCGCTCTCACAACTCGCCACTCGCTAAAACACCCTCGGTGTCTTTACTCTAACGAATCGTTGGATCTATACACATTCTCGCACAAACGCAACCGTAACTCCAACATTTCAAGTCCTAGCCTTCGCTAAAACGATCGCACGGACCGCATTGGTCAACAACTGCAAGCGACAATTGCACGCGGGAGGAAGTTTCGATCCAAGTTTCCCCGTCTCGCGCGACGCGTTGCCAATTTCAGCCGGGTTAAATTCTGATTGGAGAATCTTTACTGCGTTCGATACGACGTATTCATTTTTGTAGCTGCACGCGCGGCTTCGCATTTCGGAATTTACGTCACGATTTATTATGTCACGGTTGCACTGGCGAGGCAACGCAACGAGGAACGAACGTGCGCGAAACATTTGGCGAAAGTAAACTCTCGCTCAGAGATCGTGGATAGTTCAAGATAACCATTCGTTGTATATTTATCGCAAATAATTTGTATAACTTCCGTATATACGTCAAAGGCGAGACAGTTGCGTCGTAATGAAATTTCAAAACGTTTCACGTGCAACGTGCAAGTTCTCTCTGGTAACTCTGCCAACCAAAGTAGGCTCAATCGTAAGCAATGCGTTCGCTTTGCGTTCGCGATGCTCGAGCGTCGTCGCATCACTTGTGTGGAGCAAAGCGACACGCGGGGCACGCGTAAAAAACAGCCGCTGATTCTCACGTTCTAAACCCAAAGTGGCGTTTAGAATTCGCTTTCGATCGATCGACAGAAATATACGGGAGAAAGGAGTAAGAATGGAAAGCGAGAGAGACGACGGTTTAATGGAGAAAGAGAAGGTCCGAGGGGAAACGGGAGGCAATAATCTCTCCGGTCCCGATTGCCGATTCGAGACACGACGCGGCGATCGAACGCCACTTCCAACGGTAAATCCGATTCGTCGGCTGTTCTGTCCGCAGCGGTGGCGGCGGATCATAAATAAACGCTTGCCAAGGACCGATACTACCTCCGCGTCGGTTTGTCATCCACAAGCGAGTCATCATCCGCGCGCGTACGCGGTTTGACGTCCCTTGGAAAAAAAGGAAACAGCGAAACAGAAATGCTCGTCACGTCGTCGACCGCCTACCCTGCGCGTACGTTGTTTTAAAAAATCGTAACTCGAGTCGACGCGTCTTTTGGTTTTAGAGAGCGCGCATTTTTGTCGATTCGTCGTCGTCGTCGTTTTGCCCGACACCTCCACCGGCTGGACGACAAAGTGTCAACTGGCAAACAGCGTCGCGCGATCGGAAATTCCACTTTGGAAATTGACAAGAACTTTCAGAAAGGCTCGCTCGCGCGACGACGTTGCTTTTCGTTCGATTCTTCTTTAATCGCAACGACGACATCGACGAACGGTGATATTGATTCGTCGGACGAGCGTCACGGCTTTGCGGGTTTATGGGTCGCTATAGATCGCTACATGGATGATGCAGGATTGATCAGTGGTTGTGGGTTGTGGTTTGATGCCGAATATGCCGAGCATTTTTTGACTCGGCAAGGGCCGAAAGGTCTTGAACGCGTGTACGGATTGCGGTTGTAGATCGTGGATAATGGAACCGATTGGCGTAGAGTAGATCGTGGTTTTAGCAGTCGATGCAAGACTCGGATTAATTCGATTCAAGCGCGCGAGTTCATCACGTTTTAGACACAATGTGATTAATAATACAATGCCTCGACGTTATCGCGTCCACGCTGTTCGCCAGAGCAGCGGTATCTCGCTAGAATTTTGGAAATTAACGCAACTCCCATGTACACAGAAACAACATTGATACAACGTTCATCCTCCGATGAGGAACGGCCACGAGAGAAAACGAGGGAAAACGAGGGAAAACAAGGTCGTCTTAAGGCATTAATTTTAACGAGTGAGCTGTAATTGTGTGCGAGGTTCCTCCTTGTTTGTCGAACCATCGCCGACGTGAATCGCACGTGCGCTATAATTAAACGCATTCTCAGTCGTGAGTTTCAGCCAGGGAATTTGCATTATTAATGGCAGACCAATATTCCGTGCCGGCAGTTACCGCGGAACAGTTTTGTATTGTATTACGAAACACCCCCGTGTTCACGACTTTTCGTCGTGAGAATTATTAACAAGGGGAGCGAAATATTTGGTTCCAATTACTCATTACGCGGTTTACTTCTTGTTGGCATTCCTTCCACTATATTGGCATTCTCGTTTCGCGCGCGCGTTGCTGTTGCTCGATTTTATTCTATCATCGCTCGCGTTGATATTTACCTCTTCTCTTATTTTTTTCCACTCGAAATTGCCCCTGCAATTGCGGGCGAAATTCTCTTTAATCTTCGTCGATATTTCGTTCGTTTCGCTTATTATATGTTTTATCTCTGTATCTTTCAATTGGGTTTTTTTTTTTTTTCTTCTTTCATTTCTTCGGTTCGGAGTTATTTTAACAGCGACAGATGAAATTTTGTACCACTGCTGATATTCGATCCGTCCCCCACTTTGCCCTTCCATTCATTACATTTCCTTTCCAAGCCCCATCATCTCGCCTCTCTCGTTTTTCCATTTTCGCCGGATATAATAATTTCTTTCCCCCCTCCCCTTTTTTTTCTGGAAAAATTTTTATTCGCGCAATGCTCTCGACACTTTTGATATCTGATCGTCTTTCGCGTCTGTCGTTTGACAAATTGTCAGCCGAACGAATTATAAATGTATTTATAACTTCAAAAAAAATTGGTTCGAAGCTTTGGCGAGTCACCGTGCCGACGAATACTGTCGCGGAAAATTGAAAAAAGAAAGAAAAAGTTAGCAAGAGAAACAGCTTTCACACAGCAAACTTACAATCGATCGTGATATATTTAATTATTAAATTATTTTTCTTATAAAACCTAAACGTTCTATCAAATTTGCTCTACGTGATGAATTTTATATCGAAAGCACGTATTTTGCTGCCTCGCAAAGAATTCCATCGATTGCTCGTTTAAGCTGATCATACGTCATTGCAGAAAAACTGAGAACCAGAACCGAGGACAGACATGTAGCGTGAAATAAAGCATCTGACGAACCAAAACCGCACAAAAGACACACGCAATTAATTTCCTCAAAATGACAAACACGTACAACAAAATACGCCAGTTTCATTCGCCGTCGCTAACGATCTTGCCGCTCGACGTAAAACACGTACAAACATCCAGCATAAAACATAATTAACAGACGTCCAATCAAATAAAATTCAATGCCAAAGAATCGCAATCCTTTGCTCCCTTCCCAAAGCTCTTGTCGTCGAAAAGAACCAGCCAACCGTTCGAAGAGGACCGAAAGAAAAACGAAAGAAACTCATAGCCGCAAAATTCAGTCTCATTAAAGGCGAGAGGGCCGAGAGAGCTGAGGGAATCCGTGATCGAACGATGTTTGGAGATGTTTAAAATCCACGCGATTTCGGGGCCGCGCTTGCGAACCCGCTGATAAAATATTCGGGGTTAATTGGTGGGGAATCGAGGTCAGGCGTGACTAAACATGCCGGCAACTTCTGACCTGCCTGGCCTCGACGCTGCGCTGCGCTGCCCCCAAGACCGCCACAGCAGACTTCTTTCCAGCTGGTTCCATCGATATCCACCGCCGTGGAAAGCCTGGCCTCCGCTTCGTCGATAAATAACAACAACGAGATTCGCGGGGCACGTTGTCTGGTTCGAGCGGGAGCTTCGGGCTGATAGCTCGAATTAATTTCCAGGAAGTTTGACACCGTTTGCCGTTCGTGCTTTAACGGAAGCCGCTTTAAAGCCCAAGCTCGACGCACCTCGTCACGTTATTTCCGCGATAATCAATTTTCAACTTGCTACGTGATTGTTGGTACGTATTGTTTTTGCCATCGAGCGATTGTACACACTCGCGGGGACGCGATCGATGCCGCGATAATGTTTGCAAAGTCGTTCGAACACGGTGATGAAATTTGGAGACGCATCATTTGGATTCGATTGGACGACTGGAATGTTCTTCCTCTCGTTGAAAGGGAGCGAATACCCAGCTGATTCGAAGGGTTGCAATTTTTTATCCGAATCCATAATAATTTGACAATTTACACTTGATCCAAATTTATCTAAGCGTCGCGAGTGTATGATAATCTATAGAAATTGTGAATAAAGATCAGTTTCCCAAGATGTCTGATCACACGTAAAGTTATACTACTCATTTGAGCCTCTAAACTCTTTATTGTTACGACTTGAATTTGCAACAATTCTGTCTTTAATACGTAATTGGCAAGCCTTGGAATTGATTTCCCTGCAATGGAGTTGCGATCAAACAGATTGAATTGACCGATCGATTTCCTTCCGGCCGCGATACGTTGAACTCTTGCATGTTTCGTTGGCAAACGAAGTCTCCCCGGTGCAAGCTAGAATTTCCAAATTCGTGAATTTAACTTCTCAAATTCCGCGAACGGACCTTTGTTCTCGATATAAAATAAAAGGTTCTAAGCGGACGCGAGAAAAAAAGGAAACGTACTTTGCGCGTTAACATGTAAACGGTGTAAACGTCGAGTTTCGCGACGAATTTCCTTTTTCACGGGGGGGCGAGGGAAAACACGGTTTCGAGTTAATTAAAGAATTTCCACCAAACAACGTGCAGAGAAATTACGCTTCGTTCCGGCGTTTAATGCACGTAACCGTAAATCCCACCATAGATCGCGGGCTCGCGATCCAGGAAATTTCGAAACATCGAAAGATCGCGAAGCCCGCGTTGATTTGAAAATGAAAAATTGAAAAACGAATACGAATACGAATGTCGTTCGAATGTTACGTCTCCGAAGAAGGCGAAAATCATCGATCGGATGATTTTCTTCCTCCCTAGATCCTCGTTGAAAACTCGGCGTAATTTACGATCGCGACGGACGAGAACGGAAAGCGACCGAGGAAACGGTCAGTTCCAGCAGAGCGAAAGCAAGTTCGCCGGCGAGATTTCCCTTCGTCGCGTTCCTGGTTACAGTTAACGGCGCAAGTTAACGATTAACGGCAGCGTTTCATCCCTTTCGCGAGATGTGCGGGCCAGAGGAGCTACGTCTGACAAGATACGCGTATCATTAGCGTCGACGGTATTCGAGTCTCTCGACGTCGGACGAATTAATTCGTTGCGTTTTCTGGCACCGCCAGATGATCGCGCGCAGCCGGGAATTTTCCACGTCGGTTGATCCACGATTAGCAACGCTCGCGACGATCCTGCGATACACGTGCACGCGTCAAGGGAGGCTCTGCTCCTGACGAAACAGACATCGAGTTGGGGACGGCAGAGTTCCGAAAGCTTCGTCGTGGGTGTATCGAAAACTTGCTTCTGATTAAACTGTTAACGCGGATGCTCACGCGATGCACGTGATCGCGTCGGAGGTGTAATTCGCGGTGTAATTTTCTTGCCGTGAAAGAAAACTTGGATATTGCAGCACGCGCGACGTGATCTAGCAGACAGTTAATCTTAAAATCTTTCCAGTCGCTGAGATAAAACTTTTTTAATTTTAATCGATCTTCGTCAACGTAATTGAAATATGTAATTCTCAATTAGCACGATTCGGTTGTTGTAGGATCTTAAAATTATAAAGTTACAAAAGAAGATATAATTCAAATTATTACAGTTATCTGTTGATGAGTCTTTTCGATCGTGCAATCAAGTCAAGAAATTAATAAAAACTAGAGTCAGTTTCCTACAAAGAACGCACACGACGAACGTACTCGTGTACGCGAAGAAGCGAGTACTTTGTTCAACACGCATAAAGGTATATCCTGGAGGATATAAAACTATTTCTATGATCGCGCGATGAAATTAAGAAATTGACAAAAAATTTGATTTCGACGTAGACCGCGTTTGTGAGAAATTCAAAGATGCGACAATTGACAGAGAGAACGATCTTCTATTTAGCTTCTCTCTTCACGAGTTTCACTCGCAGGAATACGAATTCGCGCGAAAGTTCACAGTCCAGCGCGTCCGCAGTGCACACACGGAGAAACAAATCTTGTCCAGCGGATACAGGGGAATTTGCAGAGTCAATTAAAGCCCGGGGGACTCTGGAAATTCCAATGAACTAGATCTCGAAACCGAGCTTCGCGCGGAACAATCCAAACGTCAAAGTGACTCCGCGATCGTTAATCGCAACGACGCAAGTTCGTCAGCTGGATTTCGCTGGCCGCGAACCAATCTCGTCCAGATTTTAATTCTACGCGGTTAATTAACCGTTAAATATTTCGCTTTTGCACGGAGAGCCGTCCGTAAGACAGCAGACCGTAACCGACCGCTTGCAGACATTTACACCGAGATCGCGGCTCCCGATTCCCAGGCCAATTTAATCCAGCCGCCAGTCAGAGAATAGAGAAGCAAGCCTCGAAATCGTCAGCGTGGAACCGCGCGTCGCGATATTACGAATATTTCGCCTCTTTCGGCCACCGAAGACGCTTACTACGGCCGACACAGCCTGCGTTTCCTCTTTTCTTCTCTTCATTTTCCTCTCGTCGGTCCAAACTGGATATTACGACAGTATTTGCCCCGTTTTTTTATTTGTAATATTCCGCCCAAGACAGACCAATTTTGAAAGCGATTCGCTGGCTCGACACTTTCAATTTCTAATCGCTCGCTCGCTCGTTACTCGAAATATTATCGCGCTGGACGTTGCTAGCTTTTCTCTGCTGCCAAGATTCTTCGCATTCCTGGTCTACGGTTTGCATTCTTGCGTTCTGTATTGCTACGATCCGCGTGCCTACGCTTCGCACCGCGACGCAGTTTCTGTCCCTTCCTTCGTTCTTGCCCTCCGAGTACTCGAAAGCTTCGAATTCCTGCGTTTTGTAGCGGAATGCCTTGTATCGCCACGCTTCATGCTTCGATCTTTCACTTTGCACGCTGCTGCACTTTGTACTTTTTCTCACGTTTGTTGCCAATTGTCCTCCGTTGACATTTCTACGTTTCGTATCGCTACAAACTACCTCGCTGCGCATTTCTATTTCATCGCTGAAAGTGGCTTTAGCTCTTCGGGTGCTCAACGCAATTAGTGCAACGAAAATTAGCGATTGGTTGGTTCGGGTCACGTGATTCGCGAGGGGATGTGGGCGAGGGCGGGGCCTCGAGCAGGAGTGGCGTTGTCCGCTACTGAGCGATTTTATGGCAAAAAAGTCGTCATTTCACTTCCCAGTCGGAACAGGGTTGTTGCTTCTGGGTTGCTTTCGTACTGGGGTACGAGTCGCGCAGCAGTTTGTTCCTTTTTATTTGCCACGTCGTTTTATTTCAGTTTCGCACACTCGGCGACGTTTCACATTTCTGTCGGTTCTTTCACCAGAAATCTCAAGAAAAGAGCATTCTTTCGCAGCGGACTGGTCATCGGTCGGTTTTCCAATTACCGGCACTCGTGCGGGAAATTTCGTTTTCATTGTGAAATACGAGGCGCGGACGTCAACCGGCGGGAACCGCGTGTGTCCGTCTCCTGTCAACCGTCATCGACGCCAACGACAACTTCGTCGTCGCGTGTTCCTGTTACGCAATCGAGTCGAATCAGCGGTGTGTGAAAGCGCGCGGGCGTTGCTCTGCCGCCCCGGCCGGCAATAAAACACGCCGCGTAGACAGACGTCCACGTCGTCTCCACTGCTATTCTCCTCCACAATTCGTAATATCTATAATTCTGCCTTGCAACTGCATCGTTCCAATGCTTTGCGGCCGCAAAGTCGAGTGTCCCAGCAACGCCCAAACCCGCTCGGTTTACGAAGTTTGCTTCGAGATTTTCGAATCAACCGCGACTTTAATCAGCAACGAAATCGAGTCAATCGTCGATCGTTTTTTCCGAGGTCTCTGTAAATATTTCTCTGCGAGTTTCATCGTTGGAGAAGATTTCTCTGAAATTATACAAATGTTTACGAAATGGCAAATATCTAGGTATTGCGTTTACTTCGGTCCAACTCCCATTTCAATTTCAAAGAGAACATTCAGGAAGAAGATTCAAATCTGTATGTCGATGAAAAAAGTTGTTCGTATTTTTCTTTGCTGTTCTTATTAGGACGAGAATGTTTTCACCGCGATTTGTCGGCAACATTTTGGGACAAAGAAAGTAGCCATTCTTGTGGCCAGGTGCGCGCTTTTCTCTCCGTCACACGTCGAAGATGCGGTTTCGAAAATTCTCGAGGTATTTCCTTATTCGATCAACGGTGCCGGTTTTCCTTTGGTCAACCTCGAAAGGCTTCAAAGCTCCAAAATCTACCGAATTTTCCTTCCCAGAGGACAAAGTTACCTCAGTTCACAAATCGTCGCAGATATGTCGCTACGTGTTATCTTTACGATGCATTTTTCACACAATACGTGGAAGTGCACGAAATTGAAAATTCAAACACAACGTGGAAGGACAGGTTTTAATCGATTAACGACAAACTTTGATCGATCGATCGAAAAGACTTTTATCTCGATTTTGGAGAAATCGTAAATTTCTCACCTTACGGAGTAAAAACACGAAAGTAACACGAAGAACAAAAGTGTTTTTACTTTACTTTTACACGCCATATCTACTTTGTTTTGCTTGGCTCGGCTCGGTTCAATTCGGCTTAACTCGGCTCTCCTTTGCTTGCGTTCTATTCTGCTTTACTTTATCTGCCCTATCGCTTTGCTCTTTTTTCCCTTTCACTCCGCTTCATCCCTCCGCCGCTTTGTTTCCCCCGAGTACTATCGATAATGCGCAAGAGAGAAAAATTCAAAGTTCGAAATGATCTCGGACACTCGTCCGATCGTTCTTCGCCTCGTTGCCTTCTCCCAGGAATCCAGCGATGGAGTTCGAGCGCTGTTTCTTCGCTCGGTGGAAGTATCGAGGCGCCGATAGTAATATTTATGCAAATTTTTGTCGTCACGCGCGGAAAGTAAGCAGAGCGATGAATTTTTAACTACGTGCACGCGTGCGAAGCGATGTTTGGCACTGGGAGTGCCCAGGGATATTTAAAATTTGAAGGAAATGTAACTCTGGCGTACACGAAAGAGCTCGGGCGCTGTTTCTTTCCACAAAAGAGACAGATTTATCGTACCAGCGAGTGATACAAATTTCAAGAAACAAATTATTCACACTTTTGTCCTGGACATCGCGTTACGGCATTAATTCCTAATTCCAAATTCCGAATGTCGCATTCTAAACGGTGTGAAGTATCGTCGAACATTCACACGTTTCGCATGTTCTTATCGCGACGCGTGAAATTGCAACGCATTTCGTGTATTTTTAACGTCCTCGGGCGCGTGATTTTTCGTCGTAACGCGCGAATGCATGCGAAATGCGCGCATGCGCGCGGGGGCAGTAATTTTTGTCGAAAATCTCCCGGGACGCTTAAAATTTGAAGAACAGAGCGCAGCGCGGAGAGCGCGTCGAATATTTAACTTCGAATACTTACGACGGAACGTAAATAACGTCCGCGCGTTACAACGCAATTACAACGCTGCTAATCAACACTGCCGATTAATAACAACGAGCGTGATCATAGACGCGAATTTTCCACGCGCGCCACGTCAAATATTAAACCGACTGCGCGAATCGAGCAAATAATCAAACAACGCGATATCCCGTAACAACGACGATAAACTGAAAGAAAACCACCGGTTGTCCGATCGAACGTTGGTCTGCACTACTGAAACTCTCTCTGCGTCGAAACTAACGACGTCAAATGCAAAGTAACATTAGCTAGACTGCTAATGTCTTCTCTTCTTCTTCTTCTTCACCTTCTCTCTCTTTTCGTTTTTTCAAATTAACACTTTTCGAAACCAAAGTCGTTTTTACAGCAAAGTCGACCGCGGGGCAACAACAGTTGGCAGGATACGCTCAATATTTGCAAATTATTAAAACGCGAGTTCAGTCTCGCAACGGCGATCGTTTCTTTCTTTCTCTGCAAACTGAAGCGCCTCTTCGTTGCCTCGTGTCCTTTAGCTTTTTCGCGTGTCGCTCGCAGCGAATTACCGCAACCTGACTCTTCCGCGCGCGAAACTGGGTCGCGAGCGAATGACTGAGTGCTCGAGTTTAATAGGCGAACGACAAATGATCGAACGAATTTGCCTGATTTATTTTTCCCGCGCGTAATTTCGAAGTTTTGCGGAAAGAAGGCGATAAATCAGATTCGAAGTCTGTAGTTTCGCAATGTTGCTGATACTTTTCCGCGTGCCGACGCGAGTTCTTTTTATTAAACTCGCGATTGAACGTTGAGTGATTTGTTGCCTTGGTACGAAATGAAACAAAGCAAAATCCTAAATGTTAAAACTCAATTTTCCGTTTCTCGTGGTACTTCCGAGATGATTTTATTAACGAAAAATAAAAACTTTCTTGCGTTTCTAAAAACTGCTCTAAATCATCGGCCAACGATCGCTTCCGTTTCTTTACACTGCAAGCACCTGGAAGCAGTGTCACGGAGTTTCCTGTTTCACCGAGATAATTCCCGATTCACGGAGATATCGTTTCAATATTCCATTACAGGATCGTGGGGAAATATTTGCCTTTCATAAAAATCCTGCGCGCGAATCGTCGCCGGGGGCAAATAAATTACGGATGTTTTCGATAAAAATTAGTCGCCGAGGTACAGCCCGTCAATATTTGCGGCTGGCCGTTTCGCGATTTAAATCACAACTTGACACTCGATATCGGCGCAAACTGTGCAACTCGACGATAAAACGACGATCAAGATGCTGGCGCGCGAGACCGTGGCATCGTATCGCGAAATTTCCTCGCCGCCGTTCGCTCAGTTCTTACGCCAACTTGTCAAATGCACAGACGGTAAAAAAGGTTACTTCTGCCACTCCTACTCCTCCGGAGGTTATACGCTGTTATAGCTTGTCGAAAGCGTTGTGCGAATTTGTTCACTGCGACATTGATACACCTGCTGTCATCTTCAGGTTAAATATACGCTACTTCTTTATTTTCTTATCTCCTCCTTTCTCTTTCTCTTTCTCTTTCTTTAGTTTCACGCACTTTTAGTACAGTCTTTAACATAACAGCGATGTTGTTCGATATTTAAACATCGAACAGATAGCATCATTGTCATGGCGCGGAGAATACAATTCGCTTGGATTGCGAATGACTTGAAACAGTTCGAAAGACTTTAAATGTTACATCGATGGAACAAACAATGAGTTTAGACGGTGACAAACTGAAGGATAATCTTACGTGGAAATTTAATTCTATGTAAAACTCGTGCCCCAGTACGATTCGTCTCACTGAAAGGCCCGGGAGCTACTGTTCCGACTAGGAAACGAAGACGACTTTTTTTGCCATAAAATTTTACCGACAGAAAACAAATTACAGGCGCGATCGCTCAGCACGCTCAGACAACGCCACTCCTACTCGAGGTCTAGCCCACGCCCCCTCGCGAATCACGTGACCCAAATCAACCAATCGCTAATTTTCGTTGCATCAGCGTTGCACTTGAAGAGGCCCGATTTTCCGAGTTATCACCGCTAAAATCACTTTCAGTGATAAAATTGTTCGTGGCTGTTGGCTGATATATACAAAATTATTCAGACTCGAATCTCATTCTGTCTGAAAATACCGACGTATACATAGTTTTGAAGAAAAAAGTGTACACCTACGTATATCTGATCGCGCAGAATACACATTTTGTTTTTCTAAAATTACAAATTTACATGTAAATTACTGTCTGATGGTTTTTGCCACATAATAACACGAGAACCATATTGCACCGATCTTTCTGTCCGCCGTTTAATCTGAAACTTTGCCAATCTTTTCTCAAATTACGCCCACCAATTAGCCGCTTTATTCGTGCCGTAACATCGACTTCCTCCCTTTATCAATGAAATGTACAAGTAACACTTACTATCGATCAGACCGTTGCAATTTATCGCAAACGGAATAATAAGCCTTTCCACAGCTTTCGTCGTCGTTGTGTTTCAAAGTGTTGTATACACGTAACGCCATATTCCGTCGCGAGTAAAATTCCAAGGTAATAAGGGAAATAAGCCGGAAAACGGGCATATTCCCCAGGGACGAGTTAAATACCCTCAAAGAAATTTCGCCGTGGCAAATAATTTGCCCCGATTCGGCCGACTTAACAGTCCTCTTGCGGACTCTCAGCGGTTTCTGCGAATTGTTGCCAGCGAACGTTAACTCCCTCGGCATAATTTCCATTATTTTTGCGATTACCTGCTGCTTTTTAAGAGTATTACGCGTAATCTTTCGGGAGCTTCCTGTGGTTTCTGCTCTTCGAGCTTCTTTAATTGTTACTTGATGGTTAGGAGCGCTGGTAATACCGAGCGTAAAAACGATAGCGGCAATCGTGACAATCGCGCGATTCAAACTACTTTTTTCGATCGAGTATTTTTATCTCGTTTTAACAGGTTGGCCCATGTCACGCGTCAAGTTTACGCTAGTTTCTATCCGTGGGAAAATATTAAATATTTAATTTTTATAAGATATTAGAATGGAGGGACAATGAGAAATCCGTCATTATAAGATTACTTGAAATCTTTTTTCCGACGATATCGTTGTTTTCTTTATTTATTTAACAAGCAATGGATGTCGGTGTTGCGAAGACTATAGAAAATCAAATTTTCCTTGAATCGTTAAATAAAATTACAACAAGGCGCCTGGGAAGAGGAAATTCAACTGTGAAAATTGAAAACAAAACGTATAGTTGGCAATGACATTCGAGTCTCGAGTACGAAATGGTAATCCCGTTGCATCCGATTCTCAAATTCGGTCAAATTCGGTACAAGCTATCGATTGAAAGTAAAACTAAAACGTTATCTAAACCCGCATAAACTAGATCTAGAAATTTTACGGTAAATACGAAGCGTTTCGTGGATTTCTAAACAAATTTCATCGGCAGAGTGCGATTTCTATTGACGAGAACGGAACGGAAATGTCACGTAAAATATAAATAGGTCGAATCGCGCGAGTGAAATGATAGTTTCTGCGCCAATATTGCTGCCGATATTAAACCATGTATGCATCGTTTACTGCAAAATTCACAGAAACCACAATGGATATCGAACTCGTTCCGCCGGAAATTGCACAAAACCGCCTTATTCTACCCAGTATTCCGACGATTAAACTAATCGATTGCTAATCTCGATCGCAAACTGTTCTACGACTAATTTCAGTCAGTCCGTGGTCGAAGAAACGTTTAAAGTTTCCAAAGAACTAACATCTCCAGCTTGGCAGCTCGATTACCAACTTTCACTCGTTTCCAGTAGTTTTACTAATTATAATTATTCCACGCGAAAGAATTTAATTTTACTTTGAAATTCTACTTTAAAAATTACAAAAATAATTCGAACTGAGATCAAACTGTCTCCGTTCACTTTTAGCGCTCGAATCGTCGATAGCTCAGCGGATCAATTTCTAATTTCCATTCGTTTCAAAGTAATCGCAGCAACGTTTAAATTATTTTTTATAAACTTTCAACGACTCGAGCGCTGTCTAAAATCACTCTACTCCGCGATAATTGTTGTTGCCGTCCAAACTAAGTATTTAACCCTTTGAGCGTTGATAGAAATTTAATATCCAATAAGTAATACGTTATTCTCTGTTCGATATTCTCTGACAAGTAAATTAATCATTTCAAGCATCTTGGATTATTCGCGCAACACTCTGGCACGGATTAGATCCCGTTCAAAGGCTTCGTTTCGAGATATTTTAATTACTATATACCACAAGTACAAAGCAGTATATTGTTGTATAAATATTGCAAATATTATCGTTTATCTTCAAACAGAGCAATTTCCAACCGTTTCGAAAGCGTTTCTTACCTCCGGAGAAACACTTGGTCGAACGCTGTTCGAAGAGAGAAAGATCGAAAGCCGCGCGTATATATACCGGGCGTATAAAAAATTCAACACGCTCGAGTGGATCTCGTGGGCGACGGAATATCACGAGCAAACCTCCCCGACACTTTGTTAAGTTGGTTGATATCGAGTTTTACGGTTCCACGGGAAACGGCTGGACAGAAGTCGTTCCCTGCCGGCGAAAAATCGTCCACCGCGGGAAAATTGAAATCTTAATTCTTAATACGTCTGCCGGCGAGACTCGTCTCGATCATTCCACCGAAAATAGAGAGAAAGGTATTTTCTTTTCGCAATTTTTCCCGACTGCGGTTCCCCCCCCCCTTTTTCTTTTTAACGAAAACTTCCTGCCGCAAAATTCGTCGCGATTTACACTTTGGATTCATCAGAGTCAAAGGCAAATTTGACACTAAACACTTAAAAATTTAAACCGAAACTTTCGCTTAGTTTGAACTTCCTATTTCGACAACAGTTTCAAAAAAATAAAGAATCAAGCTGCCAAAAATAACCTCTCCAATTTTTTCCACTACGGTGATCAGCGAGTGAACTCTCACAGTGCGAAGCAACAAAGCAAGATATCAACAGACGAAGGAATCTTGAAACGAACCGAAAAGTTGGCGAATTAAAGGGAAACAGCGGCGTCTATGGTTCTCCTCCGTGTGTCGCGACGGTTCCGGTCGGATCCGCGTCGGATACGGGGGCATGTTTCGAGATATTGAAATCGATCCAATTTTCGGGAAATAGAGACGCGGCGCGCAACCGGCTGAATCGATTCGTTCCCGCCGGCGCTCGGGCCTCCGTTATCCCGAGGCTTTTTTCGCTTCGACAGCCTTCCAAGAAAATTTCGAACGGACCGCGTTAAAGGGGGGAAAATACGATCAGCAGTTATTTAGAAGTCGCGCATCTTCGGTCTCGATTCGCCGGCGAAACCATGAACCAAAAGGGCAGAGAGAAAGCAACGATACGTTTTTCAATCTCGTCACTCGTGTCATCTCGCGAGTGAAAATATACTCGACAGGTTCTGAAATTATCGTCGAAAGTAGAACGCGTTACCGTAACGAATCTAATAAAGCAACAATTTCCATAAAAATGGTACAAAACCCTCGAGTTCTCCAGGGTTTTTTGAAGATCCTCGAAATGGAATAATTTAGTACTAACGCGCAATTTCCTCCCTTTGGTACCCTCCTCCCTTCGCCCTTCGTTTTCCCTTTCTCAAGTTCAGACATACGCTCAGCCAGTCATAAAATAAAGCCTTAATGTAATGCGAGCTTAGCTCCAGCCGATTTCTTCGTTTCCCTCTCGCTCGCTCTCTCTCTCTCTCTCTTCTTGCGCGACGTTCATCGACTATACTTCTTGCGCTTTTCATTCATGGAATTCGAGCGTCGTTGGACACGAAGGCGGAAGTAATTGGTTTCGTCGCCTTTGTCGCCTTCGTTTTCGCTCGGTCGCCCTTGTTCCCAGGGAAATAACGCGAAACTGAAACAACCAAAGTCGAGAACCCGCCGCGATTGTAAATGGAGCGATGCCCCTCGACGAGGAACTTCATCCCCGCCAATTATAAGAGTTGCCCTCGTTAACTTTGCGTTAGACCAACTTTCTTTCTGTAGCTCTTCCTTCTTTCTTTCTTTCTTTCTTTCTTCCTCTCTCCCCCCCCCCCCTTTTGTTTTTTCAAACACTGCCCGTTGTTCGTGGATTGTAACGTTACTCCTTCGTTCCGTTCGTAATCGTCCTTTTCCCTCCTTCGTCTCTTCTTTAAGAGACATCCTCATTCACGAAGGCATTCACAAAGAGGGCGATTAGCTGTTTTTCTAGTCGAATTTTTACGTTGCTCTTAAAGATAGATCACTGATACAAGATACATTCAAACTCGTATTATCGTAGCAAATTTCGATCTTTGATCCAAAAGACTTCTTTCTCTGGGTCTCGTGGAAGATCGAATAATTTGTTTTTCAAGCGTGTGCACTAAAATTCACTCGAGGAACACACAAAATGGTGGAAACCACGAGTTTCGAATACTGACCAGCAGAACAGAGTCGGCGCCTCTAGAAAATGGGTGCCGTTTTTTTTTCTTTTTTTACATTTACTTGTGCCAGTACTTTACAATGATTATGCACGCGTAATCTTCAGTTAAAGTTTTATTATTTACGCTTATTGCTACAACCAGCTATGGGAGTTTATTTTTGTTTTATTATACAACAAGGCACGAAACTGAATATAATATTTCATGTCTGAAGGCGGATGACTGTCCAGCCTAGACAAATGTCTCGGGTAAAGAGTCGCTGCCACGAGCTCCAGAGAGAACTCCGAGACGAAACGCATCCAAGTCCATTCGTCCTGCCAGGAAGCATCCCGAACTTTCAAACCCGACATGGCGAAAATCCAATCTAAAATCCGACTGTCACGAGAGCGAGAAGTGAAAACGTCCGAAACGGAGAAACAATTAATTGGATAATTGATCAACGAGGAATTATCAAGGCTCTTCTTCCTTTCGGGTCCCGCGGAGGATCAAATGATCCGCAGGTTATTAAACTCTGGCTGCGATTGAGGTTGAAAAGTAGACCGCCTCCGGTTCGGTCGATCCTTTTTCGTTTTCCTTGTCCATTATCGTGCCCGCGGGGACGCAAAAGAAATGAGAAAGTGCGGGACGTGCAACAGTGAATCTTTCTCCGAGGACGAGAAAGTATCCCGAAAAAGAGTAATAAATGCCCGCGGCCTGCAGTCGTTCGCTGCTCCTTTACTGCTAGAAAATTGGACCTGAAGAACATTGGCTGCGTAATTACGTGTCTCTGAAAGATAGTGGGGGGTCTAGTCGGTAACGTCACTCCCTCCTCTCTCTTTCTCTTTCTCGTTCTCCCTCGATAGTCGTACGTATCATTATTCGCCATTAAAGCGTTACGAATATTTGTTTGATATGAAAATTTTATTTTCCGTTTCTATTGAACTGTGCACTTTCAACGTTTGTAATGGAACTCACGACATTTATACATAACGAGTACAATAATACTTTGAAACACGCGTAGCGTTTATTTCCGTATTAGCTCGAATATATAGTTTCTTAAATATACTTCATAATTTTCAGGAGGCTCAAGAATATTCAAAAAGCATCACTTGCCAAACTATTTTTCTACGAATGTTATTCTTTGTTCTACGAACGTCTATGAATAATTCATGCGTCATTCCGGGAGGAGAGAAGAAGAACATTTCAGGAAAGACAGAGATCGTACGAATGATTGATGGAAACGAGGCGGTGGACGGTGATTTGGAAAGGGGTCGAGGGAATCTAAACAGCCCAGCCATTACAGTTGCCTCGAAATTCCAATAAATTTCCCATTCAAACGAACGAGTCCGATCGTTTCTCGTCACGTCTCTCACAAACATTTCCTTCCATGCTTAACCTTCCACTCTTGAAAAGCGTCGTTTTAGTGTCACGGTACGCTCTCGCTCAAGAATCTCTTTTCTCTTTGAAATCTGACTGCATCGTCAGACCTAGGTTATCGTTAGAATTCCATTGTCATAAATGATAAAGTTTATGTAACAACAGCAAGACTAGATCACTGAAATTTCAGATTGCCAAGATATTTAGATTTTTGTTACATCAGATATTCAGATCACTGAAATTCACGATTACAAAATTACCGGGTTAAACATTTGCCAACGGTAGAAAAATATTCGCTATTAAGTTACCATCGCTGTTATTACTCAATTTTCCATTGAATTCGAACTACCATATTCCAGACTATTGTCTGGCAGATAAAACTTTCGCGCGAGAATGTACGAGGGACGCGCGGACACGCGGTGTCGGAGGGAAACAAAGGGAGAAGAGCCGAGATATCGGCGGCGGATAGAACGGTGCCGGATTGAATCTCATAAAATATTTATCCGTGGAAAGGTGATATAGTTTCCTGGCCGACTTTCCGTCGATCGAACACGCTCCTCCGTATCAGTTTCCCCGTGTCCTTATCCCTTCGACCCTTTGTCCGTCGATTCTTCGTCTTTCGCTCGGCTCCTTTTCCGGACACGTACGAGCCGTGGGGTCGGACACGCGAACCCCGTGTCGTTTACAAAGGCGCCATACCGAGAAGGGGACACAACACACCGTGCGTTCCTCGCGCGTGATTTCAATTGGCTCACGTAGAACAGCCGCCATCACGTAGAGAGATCGAAGATGCGAGACGGATTCGTATCAGAGTTTATGACACGGCGAACGACACGTCAGTTTTTCCACGGACGGCTCAAAGACGGCACGCGATTGTTTCACTGGCGACGCGATCCCCTCGAGAGTGACTCGTCTTCTTTCGAAGTTCCCTTGGAGTGAGAAATTGGAGATGATGATGGTACTCAGCGGATCAAAGAAGCGGATTCGGCGATATTTTCGTGAAAAATGACACGAACCATTAACAGTTTTTGTAAAGAGCAACGTGCAATTTCCAATGACGAATTACACAATTGCACAATTAACGAGGTATTTGACACGGAAGACGAAATATATTTGATTAAAGACGGATAAATGTTTCTCATGTCGGCGATTATATCGTTCGATGATATTTCTAATATACTTGCAATTTCATCTGAATGCGGATTAAACGCTGGAACTACAAGGGGAGAAAGGGAGAAATTGTGCGTCAATATTTTTTCGATTCTCGAATTTTTACGTCTCTTGTGCAAATTATTGCAAAACTCGTTATTGGAAATCGCCACTGTGCGCATTATATTTTTGTAGGCGGAGAAGTTTATCGAGTTTGTGGAACTTGTGGAATTTTTGCTGGTACATTGTCATATATGACGACGATGATTAATTCGATCAACGTACTACGAATAATTTACTCCGTATTATTTTTATAAAATGATATATTCAATGACAAAATGACCGATGACGATAAAATATCCGACATCGAACATGTTAATTCATTGTCATTTATACCGTCGTACCGACAATAATAGCAAACAGAAGTAAAAATTTAATTTTATATTGCACTTTAAATGCAGTTTTCCAAGATGTCGGAGCGCGGGAGGGGAATTTTTAAAATTCCCAAAAGTGTTCAATGACACGAGCACCGTTACGGGAAACTTGTTTAACGGAACGGTTGCAGAAGAGAAAACGACAAAAAGAATTTTGACTCTCTTCCGAGGAAAGTTTTTACCGTTAACGTTCTTGCGTTAAACTGCCGTTAGTTTCACAGCGATGACAAAACAGTGTCATTATCCACACCTACCGGGTGCCTTTATCGCACTCCTTTCCTCAAGATTTAGATTTGCGCTTTATAAGCGGTAATCTTCAAAAGAAACAGTGAAATGTTCATTAACTTTGAGAGGGACCAACCGAAGAGGAGCTCTTCACCCGCTCGTTAACACACTCGCTTTAACTCGTAATACGCTTTCAAATCGGATTAATTAAAAACTAACAAACGTTAACGCGACGGGAAAAAATTTTCTTTCTCGTACAAAGAAACAAACGTGAAATGATGAAACAAACAAATAAAAACGAAAAAAGTCTCAATAAGGAATCCTTTTCTGAAATTAAAAATTGACAAATCGTTTTAATTTTCGCCATGTGCGAAGATTGATACATTTTTAATACAAATGTAATACATTGTAAC
This sequence comes from Melipona beecheii, assembly GCA_032399605.1. Lineage (NCBI taxonomy): Eukaryota > Metazoa > Arthropoda > Insecta > Hymenoptera > Apidae > Melipona > Melipona beecheii. Next base: position 1,033,393 of record JAUCMO010000291.1, read on the forward strand.
GAAAGAGTGAAAGATTCTATAATGCCAATTGTGACTTTTGGTTAATAAAATCAATCTAACAAATGAGATTCTATTTGAAAACGTTACACGTATTCAATGACAGAGTCACATCTGCATGTTCTTTCCCCGAACATGCAGCGATCGTTAAAAGATTCATCGTCTATTAAAATCGCCAAGCTGAATCATCGTCGCGTTCCACGTTGAGTCAAAATATTCAATCCGCCTGGAATCGTATTATTAGATTTCAAACGGTGTAATAAAATTCCCCATTAAGCCCGTCGAGCGCGACACGTCTCGAATCGATTTCAAATAGCGCGCCACCGAAATGGCCGATTATTATTGGTTCGTGCGGCTCGAGGACTGGGAGGCCGGCCCTCGGCCGGAAACGAGGAAGCGTTTTCCGATTGAAAACGGCCAAGAATATCGTGTTTCGGGCGACGTCTCTCCGTTCGAACGAGCCTTTAATATTTTACGACTACGGTGGCTGACAGTGTTCATCGTCGTCGACTCGCCGTCGTTGCTTGCCCTCCGGTGGCCTGCGGACCCCGCGTGGCTTCCGCAAAAGCGTGGAAACGAGTTGACCGCCGAGTTGTCGTCGTTGCTTGCGCTCTCAGTAGTACACGTGGCCGTAGGCGTTGGCGAAGAAAAAGAAGCGAATAAACAGGAAAATAAAGGAACGGAAGAGGGACGAGAGGGTAAGCAGCAGACGGCGGCACCTCGAAAAAGCTGTGACCACGTTTCCCTGTGTCGCCTTGGGACACTTCTTACAGTCTTCCACCCTCTCTCTCTCTCTCTCTTTCGTTTCTTTCTAGTCCACGAAACTTTCAAACTGCACGTCCACGGCTTTGTAAGCAGTAAGGTTTTACCGTCGCGGAATTTTTCGCGAAATAAAATTTTCCAATTTCTAAGCGGAACTCGCTTAGAAGCAACTGTTTGTAAAATTACATCCAAAGTTTCGCGCGTCCGATTTAAGAGTTCGCCGAGAGTTTTCAGGTAAAATTTATAAATGAATTGTCCAGCTCCCTCGCAGAGACTCGCGAACGGCACGAGACATTTTAAAAGTTGTTTGTGAAATCGTTACATTTACGTTACGTACAAAGTTTACGATCTTACGATCTTTGTTTTAAAATCTTATCCTCCGGAGCGAGCTTTCAGTTTCTTGCTGCTCGAGAGGATTGCTCGTCCAATTGACAAGGAATGCTTTCTCGTCAATAATTTTTAACTCCGAGTTTGTAATATCTCACTCGATGGAACGTCGATATCTCAAAACATCCCAGACACTTTTTAACGAGAAGCTCCCTTCCAAAATATTCCGCTTTCCCCAAAACGATCTCATCGTGTTTTCAATCTTCTCCTGGAAACGCCGCGCCACTTATTGAAGAGGCGAGGAAGAAGGAAGGAAGGAAGGAAGGAAGGAAGGAAGGAACAAATTCGCGAAACTTTACGTTCGATCCTCCGTGAAAGGCTCTCTCGCGCGTCGAACCCGGGAGATCGAACGCGGTTTTCTAAACTCTGGCTAACTGGTTCTCCTCCTCCAGCTAGGCAAGCATCCGGAGGCTCACGCCGCGTCGTCGCTAATCACGGTTTACCACTTTCAGCGGCGACTTTCCAATAAGTTTCGCCCGGAGAATGTCTTTGTTAACGCGCGCAATGTTGACCGCATCAGGCACGAGAGGGAATCCGCGCGCGATTGTATCGAACTTCTCGCGGAGTTTCGCTCGCCGACTGTGTTCGCTCCCGGACTCGTCGAAGCGTTCTTAATAACGCGCAGGAGAGCTATTGTTCGGCGAACCGGTGGCCGATTCGTACGGTGTCACGAAATTCGTGAATGCAGCCTCGAACAACCGAGCTATAAACGGCTTTGCCCGCGCCCGCCGTTTGATCAACTTTAACCTCCCCTAAACGTTAATAATTTCTGGCTGACCAAATAGCGTCGAATTTCGCGTCGGGATAACTCTCTTTTGTCTGTTTCTACCGCAGCGTTAAAATCGCTGTTGAAATTGCTTCTTTTGTATCACGACCACTGATATTGTCCTTTTTCTACTATACAAGTATATACTTTCGATGTAATACTTTCGACAGCAGTTTTTACCTGGAGGCTGACGGGGTTTTGTAGCGAGATTGTAGTATTTATGAACATATTTGGTACTTGTTGCGATTTATTTTCGACGGCCACTGAAAACTGCTGAAAATCACACGAGATTACAGTAACGAAAGTAAAATTGATGAAAGTGACACGTGTAAAATGTATTGTATTCGTACGTTGGAACTTTGTGCCGAACTTTTTAGAATTTAAAAGAATTATATTTGAGTCTTCCTCCGAGAGCTGCGGGTCTCCAGAACCGCTAATGGACTTGATGAATAATGCTCGCGTTGGGCTGTGAATTACCGCGTTTTTTGCGTCGAGAGTAATCTCTCGTTTTACTCGTGTCGCGAGGTATCTTGTACGATGTTATAGCTATTCGCGCAATGGCAATCAAGGCGCCGCTTCATTTTTCACGCGGGACAATGGCGAGGAAAACGAGAGAGCAAGGGCGTTCTGGTTAGGCTTTTGGTTATTCGAGAGCAGCGAGAAAGAATATCTGACGTTTAATCGGAATTTGCACGTAATTGGAAAGAGATTAACAAGTTAGATATTACATCGGGCAAACGCAGATTACGAGATTAACTCGTTCTTCCGAGTGTAATTTTAGATTTTTTTAAATACCTCTTCGAAGTATTTATTTCGATAAATTTATTTTTTTTTCATAGGACTGCTTAATTTCGATAATTTCGTTGCTCCAGATTTGGAAGAAGAATCATCAATTTTGAAATTTAAAGTTTCTTCACAACTAGCTAATAATTTATGCATTAGAAAAAAAAAAAAATCACGCGAACATTCTTTTCAAGGAACATATGCAATTTATATGCAAATGTTTCCTCGAGGAAATGAAATGTAGGAAATGTTCGAAGGAAACACACTTTGTACGCATTTCGCCAATTTAATGCAACGATTGATTATTTATCGAGGAGTTGCGACCGAATTTTCGAAGATGAGAAGGATCCTCTTTTTCGTTCAACAAAATATTATTCAAGAGTTTCTTTTTTTCCCGCGGAAAAGTGGTTACTCGGAGGGAAAAAAGGGACTTTACTCGGGGAAGCGAAGGAAACTTTTAATCACTTCAGGAATGCTCGTCAATTTAACGCTTCTTCCTCCGGACTGAAACTTTTTTTCCCCCGGAATCATCAAAATTATATTATAACGTAAATCTCCAACTCTGGCCAACTTTTTCAACTAAATCTTTCAACCTTCCCCCCCCTCCCCCTTCTTTTCGTTGTTTTCCTTTCCCGCGAAATTTCATCTAATCCCATCAAAATCAGCGAGTGAGCGATAAACGCGCGGACGGAAAGGGAAAAACGAGGGAGACGGCGACGCCCGTCAAATAGACGCGAATTCACCAGCGACGTGTACGTACGTTGAAAACGCTGAAAATTGAAAAGAAAGAGACGGTCGTGTACTCACAGACGACGCTGAGATGAGCATTGGCGCGAATTGATTTGATGCGCATGTACGGCCCAACCTGGCACTGATATTCGCCATCGTCGGTCAAAGAAGCGTCTGTGATCTTCAGGTTGTAGATCCCGGCGTTCTGATCTCCTATTAGTCTCAATCGTGGGTGCCCGACTATCTCTCCACCTGCGTGACGATCGAAAACAACGTGTTAATTTAAACGTAACTCGAGTCTTTTAGACTTTTCAGTGTTATTTCAATTACCAAATCGAGTGTTCTTACACATTTTATATAGTATCTTTATGACACTTATAGTATTATTTGATATTAGCGTTTGTCATTGCTAATTTTTTAAGTATTTTCATATTTTACATTTGAGGATTAAAACAAACGGAACGATATCAACAGCTCACAAATCAGAGAATAATTTTTTATTTATTTTAGGCAGAAGACATCGAGGGAAGAAAAACGGCGGCGGGCTTCACGTTCAACTCGCTCCCTTTTGTAACAAAACGAGCAAAATTGCCGCGGCTCAAACATTTTCGCAAAGGTTTTTCATCTCAATCCTCCTACTTTACGATCGAACGATCTTTTATTTTACATCCTCGATATAAATCGTCTCGATACAAATATACTTCAGTTTAAAAATACACCGACAATTCCGAACTTCTTTTACGTCATCCAAGGATCATATCAATCCAGTTTTACTCGATTAAAAAGAAATGTCGCGTTTAATATCGTTTTATCGGTCCCCTGTTTGCTTCTTTCTCTCGCATTTTATACCTTTGTCACTTTGTACTTCTTCTCTATCGTAAAGATTTTATATTTTCTATCGTATCATTTCATATTAATTTATCTTCGCGTGATATTTTCAGTCCCCAAAGGAAGAAACGAAAAAAGAAGATTTTAAAACAGCGTTTACAACTCGATGTTCCAGAAATTTTTGTAAACGCAAACAGAAAAGAGATTTCCTCCGAAATCCATTCATTCCGACATCCTCCGCGGGATATCGCGATCTCTTCGATGCTTATTACGCAATTGTTCGCGAACGCAACGGTGAAAAGAACGTCTCAATATCGACGGTGGTTAAGGCGGCATACACACGCCGCTCAAAGCTCAAAGGTGGATCGTAAACTAAACGAACAGCGTTTCTGTGTAGAAAGAGTAGAGACACGCGCTCACCGGGGCAATACCGGCACGTAGTGGCACTTGCGTTTTGATAAAAGCGGTGATGTATGCAAAATCGATAGAACGGCACCGCTTCATGGCGGCCATTACCTCCTGCCAATCTTGCCTTCTCTGTCAAAAATTTACCTTGCCACGGCCAGATGTTTGAAAATCGAACAGCCCGCGCTGCTTCTAACGAGCGCTCTGTCGAAATAATTCTCCCACGTTCCAAACTGACCTTCCGATCTGCGACTTTTAAATCGTCTTAATTAAAATCTTCCGTCTCGGCAATATTCTGCCTGATTTTTAATTTGCGCCCGAGCCTCTAACTCTTTGGACAACCCGAGGACTTTCGAATCTTCCTTTTCAACGTGCGCGTCGATCCTGCGTTGATTCGAAACACTTTTACGACTTTGTAGAACAATTTTCGCACTAGTCTTTCAACAAACTGATCGTGAACGATATTTTATTTTTATTCCCCGTTCGCAAATTTTTTCACAAATACTTCGTAAACAGTTAATGAATCGTGTACATAAAACAAATAATGAACGTAGCATTTAACAGCGATGTAACAAAATTCTGTTGCAATTTGATTCAATTAATCGTACGATAGCAAAATAAACAGGACAACATACAAGTAGTACAACTCAAAGACTGCAAATAGATTTGTGTACGAGAAATTTCATCAATTTCACTTACAAAGCGAGCATGTAACAACGAGAAATTTGCGCTTTCAAACTTTGCATTAAGAGAGAGAAGCTGCATCTTTCTATAATTTTTCGCCTGTTTAAAACGTTTCAAAAATTGTTTCCCGCAAATTTTCGTCGAATTTTCTTTCTTTCTTTCGTTGGGTATGCAGCAACAATTTCCTTTAAAATCAAGTCAAGTCGCGTTTTCACTCGGTTTTTCTTTCTTTCTTTCTTTCTTTCTTTCTTTCTTCTTTTCTTTTCTTTTTCGTTTCGTTGCATCTTCTTTCTCGTTTAATTCGAAAAGATCCCCTCGCACATCGAACAACAACGATAAAAATATTAAAGCAATTACACGATACGCGCTTCCAACAAATTACCTTCGCAAACAAAGTTGGAAAAATGTCTAGGATATTTTCCCCCGCAATTTATCTTTGTTTTTAAACGTCGTTACACGTTTTAATATTGCAACGCTAGCTCGCCGAGTACATTTTCCCGTCCTTTTCCCGAACGTGAGATTCTCCGTCGTTTCAAATATCGCGGTATCCTAGAAACGCTCGAAGATGAAAGTTTCAGTACGATTCGTCTGTTATGGCTGTAGCTTGACGGCTATAATATCCCGCGTCATATTATATTACATCATTACGGCATCATTCATTAATCGACATTCGTTTGCAGTCCGACGTATCGAAATCTGATATTGTACAGGATATCGTACACGATGTTCGAAATTTACAAAATCGGAACGTATCTTTCAGTTCGAAAATTTTGAGCATTTGCAGCGTCAAAATCGTCCTTTTACAGCGCGCCATGATTAATCGTAATTACGTGATTATGATTAATTCAATATCCCACTTTGCTACGTACTTTCTCTTTCGCAACTGATCATTGTCCAATTTCTATACTTTGCGCCTCGATGCTATTCTACGCGAGTTCTGCAATTTACCTGCCTTTTTCGACGAAGCAATTCTCCTAATGACTGTTTCAAGCTTTGTCCTACACACACACACATATATGAAATTCGGTTGAAAAATTTAGGCCACGCAGTGACGGACGGGGAGAGAAAAGGGCGGCTAATAAAGGGTTTCGATAGTCGTGGCTCTAATTACTCTCCCTCCCGTGCCAGATCGCACCGAGATCCAGAATCAAATAATACCGTTCGCCGAGAGACCTGAAAACCGTGACACTGACGAGGGTGAGGCTTCTCGCGGCGTTCGCGACACTTTTGAAAAATGACTGGCAGAGGGATATCGAGTCTGAAACGGAAAAATGCTTACGATCAAGTTCAACGTGTACGTTTTCATGAAATGAAATTTAACACATTGTGCAATATACGTTTTCGAAAAGTGTAAATATATTTCAACGACGTGCACTTTTATACGAGTTCAATTTGACGGGTAAATTTCGTTTCATGGATCTTGACGAATACCATTCGTTAAAACTTGCAAATCAAGTTCAACGTATACGCTACGTGAAAAGAAAAGAGTACACTTGCGAAGCAAGTTCAATGCATAAATTTCGTGTAATTTTACGTGCGATATTACACGTCGGGCAAGAAGATCGGATCATTTCGTTCAGGATTATTAAGACAGTTCTGCTCATTTACGTCGCGGTTACTAATGGCCGGCGTTTTAATGAACGAACGGACGAGATGAAGTTACCGAAACGAAGTTTCTCGAAGACTCTGTAATGTGGACGATAGCGAAGAAAATTCCGCGGGTTTTCTTACCGTCCGCACAAACGTTCGCTCTACTTTTACTTCATCCCCGACCATCTGGGCAAAAGTTGATAATTGTTCGAAATCGAGACGAACCGTTCGTTCGTTCTTGACTTCCGAGCAGCTTCACGTGGCAATTAAAACCGGCGACATTTCGGTCTACTTTCGGAGATCCCCGAATCTTCTGCCTCATTTCTTATTCGGAAGAGGTACGTTCTCGCTCTTCGGTTTCTTTCGTACGTTTTCCTTTTTTTCGTTATTTGCGACGGGATTTTTTAATCATAGATTCCTCCAGAGAAGGGGATTTTTATCTCGATTTTTATGTCTTCGATCTTCAAACTTGCCTCGGGTTCGGCCACTTTGTTCATTTTCCCAAAGAGGATCGTTCGTTCGCTCGAATTTATATTTTTTCGCGATGAAATTTGTTAACTGACAAACAGAACGTACTGCATTCTTTCATTCTGTTCTTAACGTTTGCAAAATGTTGCAAATATAAGATTCTCAAAAGGTTTGCAGATTTTTGCAACTAGAATTTATCCGCCCATTTTCGAAAAATGGAGAACGTCGATTCACTTACTCGGTTGTATGACGTATGCGAAGCCATCTTTCACCCACTGCACGATGCCAACTCTGTTTCCAACCTCGCAGGGTATCGTCACTTCACCACCTTCGAGGACAGAGCTGTTTCTCGGCCTCACTCGGAAATACTGTCCCCCTTCGCCTGTAACATCGTCAGAAAAAAGGCACGAACGTTAATATTTTCCAAACGATACGAACACACGTGCATGTATAAATGTGAATAATTCGAGTAAATTTTAAATTTGAAAAATTTCGCGTACCAAACACACACACAATCTAGTATTTTGAATAGAACAGTTGTTGTTCTGAAACGCCGACTTCTAACAACACGCACTGACGCGACATCGAAGCGATCAAAACTGAATAATGAGAAAAGAGAAATGGTAAAAAGGAAAAATAAAACGAGATGGCAGCTATTTTAAGAAATTTTAAGAACTGACAAGCATCAAGCGCCAAAGTATCAAGAACTGTAGCCGCGAACTGTTCGCGAAACTGCAGCTTTGGTTAATATATGTTGAGATTACACAGCGCTCGTAAAAGTGCGCTTTCGCGAGAGATTTGAAACAGAATCGGCGGGGGAAGGAATATTCTATTCCACGGCGGAAATTATTTGCGGACGCAGCGACTACCACTTCCGTGAAAAGAGTGGAAGCCAGAAAAGCTCTGGTAAACATCGCGTTGTTGAATCCGGAGAAATGTACGCCGTGTTTCTTTCAACTTGAACGTTCGAGCGAATAATTTAATAAAAAGATATATAAATAAAAAAAAAAAAAAACGAGAAATGGAGAATATTTTGACGAGCGATTCTTTCCCTGGATAATATTTTGTTAACAACCTTCTAAATAATGAAACGTCATAAATGAACGATAGTCTCTTTATTCTCTAACGAAATAAACCGACGCATTCAGTATTTAATTGCAGACGTCCGTGAATCTTTCATTGACACAGACGTCGTACTCTGTTTTTTGGTTCAGCGATATTTTTTATCAAAGATCGTGTGCCCTTAGTTTAGGTTAGGTTTAGAAAATTTGAATTTCGTACTCTGGTCATAAAATAACTTTGTGACTTTACGTGAAATAAAAATTTACTCTTTTCACGGACGAACAATAACGAAGAAGAATTAAACAATCGCAACAATGCCCGTCTTTCCGTTAAATCTCACAGAAAAAAGGGGGGAGAAAAAAAGCAAAACGTTGATAATCCCTTCGTCCGTTTCAATCGATTACTCCGCACACAGGCAAAGATAGTTTTCAAAATCCACCTCCCATAAATCATTCAACGTGGAGTGTACGTGCAAGAACTCCTCTCTATTTTTCGTAGCCAAGGATAATCTACCGATATACTATATATATATCTATAATCGAAATCGAATCCCCCGTCGTGGAACAACGATGGCAAATCAGACGAGGAACGAAGAAGGAGGAGGACAGAGTATCTCGATGGAAGATGGACGTAATCTGCTTGTCCAGTCGCCAATCGGGATCGATGCTCGGTTGGCTTTCCTCGACAAGGCTGCATCACCGGTTCCTGTGTACCTGCGGCTTGGTTACACGTTTGCCTTTGTACACGCTGGTCACCTGCTGCTCGAATTTGCGTGCACCCGCGCCGATGAAATATACAGCCCCTTGCACCCACCCTCCACAGCGCACGAACCCGCGCCGCCGGGGCTTTAACCAGATAAATTTCACGCGTCTCCGCAACACGCAAAGCGACACGTCGACGAGAAGAAATTCTCGCTCGCTCGCCATCGATTCCGATTGGACAGGGTTCGTTCTTCGATCCCTGTTTAATCGCCGAGTATATACGGAGGGAGATTGGAATATCGCGCGCAAGATGGCGGACATGATTTGGTTTGGTCGACATTTCGAAAGATCACGCGTTGGAGGTTACGTCGGTCGATATTAGTTGGGTGGTCGAAGAATTTCAAACAAACAGCAGGGACCAAAAAATTTGCGGTCCTGTGGAATTCGAGAATTTCGAGCGCAGCAGGGACGAAAAGTTCGTCATTTGCGGAATTTACGGACTCGTGCTCCGCGTCAATCAAGAATTTAAAACAACGGAGGGGAAAAAGTTTGGAGTGTGTATTTCATAAAATCTAAAAACAATTAAAGACATAATTAGGTTAGAGTGCCTTTGCTTCAGAAAATCTTTTTAGCAAAATTTTGGCAAAATAGGAGAATTAATATGGATGTACAGAAGTGACAAAATTAGCAGTGTGATGATAGGTAGGTATAATTAAGGTTTTTAGGTTCAGGACACAATTCTACAATATCGTAATTAGGATCAATTTTTACTCAACAGTGTGTATCGTATCTTTATGAATTAAGTAAGTTTTGCAGAGCATTTAAATTTTACTCTTTTCTTACAATGCACTTTCAAATAAACACCAACTTGATTTTGTAATTAAAATTTCCATTCGTATTTATTTCCAACGTAAAAGAAACTGCAACGCACCGATAAAAAATGTGCACGTTCTGACGGAGAGTTATTATTCCAACAGTAAGAATATTGAGAATCCCAACATTTACAAACTGCAGTAGTGTAGTATATCGAGTTCCAATATCGCTCCAGCCAGTACTTTCAGTTAAAGTACAACTAAAATTTAGACGCACCGATAAAAATGGTATACGTATAATGTGCACGTTCTGACGAAGAGAGTAACGCTAAAACCCCCGAAACTGCGATCCGAATGGATATATCCGGGTCTATTTTAGTTGGCTTGTTAAATCAAAGCTTACTGCTTGCTTCTAGCCACGGGCGATTCGACCGTAGCCACGAGCTTCTCGCATTTATAACAGATTTTTCATCTACCCGGAAGAGCGCTCGAATGTATCGCGGATGGAAATTACGACGCCGGGAACGGATTCGTCGCTTTTCGTTTCATCGGCGAGAACAAAGTTACTTCGTTGGAGGCTGCCGCGAACGCGTTGCGTTTGCCAACAAATTTACCGAAACATTAGCGAACCGCGACTAAACAGTCGTTCTTCGACATAGTTTTCATCGACGTGCAACGTTTTCACGTCACGAGATCGTCGTTCGCATTCTCCTCCCGCCCGCTCTTTCGTCGTACGTGAAAAAGGAAAGATACATCCTCGACGAGTATGAATAATTCATTGCGAAAATATGTCCGTTATCGCGTAAATGGAATTTTAATTTGGAAAATCCTTTCGACGTTGCGTTTCGACGTGCAAGTGATAGAAAAGTAGCTAGTTGATTTCTCCTTACTTCCTTTTTGTGCGAAATCTGTCGAAAGTTGTTGGTCTCTGGAATTTCTTTCGGGAAAATCGATTTCCATGGCAATGCTGTATTTCCAGAGGAAAAAGGAGGAAAAGTTTTCCGCGCAATCGAACGGAGACAAACACGGGTTACAATTCTGCTTGGTCAAAGCGCGATGAGACGCTTATAAATGGCACTTGGGATTATTAAATTAAATTATTGTTCGCGCGATAAAACGGGAGCAGAGAAAAAACAGAAGAAACGAGGAAAAGGAAACAAAAAAAAGGAGGGGGGGGGGGAAAGGGAAAAAGAAAGTGGCAAAGCCAATAATCGCATTCGTTCGAGGGATCGACGGCCAGGCGTCCACGCGGATATTTATTTCCTTCGGCTCTGTCCTCGATTAAACCTTTGACAGGCCTATTGGCGCGTATCACGAAATTTCCCTACGCGTTGTTGGCTTCCCCCTTTGTCCTGCGATAAAACGAGGACGCGAGCCGGCCGGGCTTTTTTTTCACCTTCCTTTTTCGTTTTCCACTTGTTTTCGTTGCCCGCTGAATGGCTACGTGATGGGAATAAGGTTTTTTTTTCTTCCCCTCCTCCGCTCTTCCGCTTGCCTTCGATCTCTCTTTCTCTGTGTCCTTTTTGTTATTTTTCTTCTTTCTTTCTTTCTTTCTTTCTTTTTGTTTTTTTGTTTTTTTTTGGCTTAATTCAGCAGTGGAATTAACTTGAAATAGCGCGAGTTGATCGACCTTTTGTTGCCGAAATAGGTTATGGAACGAAAGATTGAACGAGTTGGATTTTTCCATCGGAGGAGTCCTTGGTTGGATTTCTTTTTTAGTAGTTCCTTCGATGGGTTACTGAATTTTGATACGTTGCAAATTATAAACGTAAAAGCGAACAAATTTCTGACCAAGTATTTCAATTTTCTTCGCGTCGTGTTCGTACGTCGATTCGCAAAACAACCACGTGTCGACAACAATTGAAAAATTTTCGCGGCACAATGCCCCAGCACCCCGAACAAAAAAATTCAACAAAAAAAAAAAAATGAAAAAAACTTCCACGTCGGCGAATTCGCCAATTAACCCTTAATATTTACAACACTTCAAACAGAGGCAAACAACAAGCGACGACAATAAAAACCGAAAATTCCGAAACTTCGATACGTCCCTGTACGTCCCTGTAGTAAAAATAGGGGCAGCAACTTCGACACAACAGGCACGAATATGTATCGCGTTTATTGTCCCAAATGGAACAAAGTCCCGTTGGAAACTCCATTTGAGTTCGAACGATCCCGGTGTTCTCGTTGTATCGGCGGCAAACGTTAGCGGAAAAATCGTTCGGTAACGTTCCCCCGGATCGTCTCATTTCTCATGTACACGGCTGGAAACCTGGTCGCTTTGCATACCGGCCGAAGGTAAACGCGCACTTTATGCCGCTGTTTGTCGGCCTTTTTCCTGCTAAGCGAACCCTGAAACGAGCATCGATACGAGAGAGAACCCGATTGTCCTCTTCCGGTCGAGGGGGTGAGGGGGGTAAAAAGAGAAAATTCCGTGGAGTCGGGTAAAAATTTGCGTCGCTGTGTACCTACGTCCGCCGTTCGCGTTGTGTGCATGAACCCGAGGCACCCCGGGTAGTTCCTTGAATTCCATTGATTCCATATTCGACGGACGATGCGGCAAAGTTTCGCGAAACGAGCCGTTTGCTCTTGCTTGCGGGCAACATTTTGCTTGTCGCACGAAACTTTCCGCCGATTTCTATTATTTCTAGCTCCCGTGTTCCGTTCTGGTCTTTCTTGTTTCTTCCTGTTGCTCTTGGGTTGGAATTTTCGAGGGGAGGTGTTACGAGGGAGATTGGAGACCAGAGTTTTGTGTGGCAATACAGTCGGGTGACTCGAATTTGAAAGAGAAAAGTTCGAATTGTCGAGCAACGGAGTGTTACTTGTTTCTCGAGTTTTTAAACAGAGATTTGGACCAATGACTCGAACAGGATTTGTTGCGAAAATTAATGTTCCTCGAACTGTACCAAAGGAAGAAAAATTCAATTATCGCTGAAAGTGACTGCAACGCTGATGCAACGAAAATTAGCGATTGGTTGTGATTTGGATCACGTGATTTGGATCACGTGGTACTGAGGTACGAGTCGTGCAGTTTTAATATTAATTCCACGTTATTTTAATTATATTGTATTATACAATTATTATATCGCAATTATGTCATACCAGATTATATATTATTTCAATTATTACGATATAATTAGTTATTATGGCAATTAACGTTGTATAGTACGAGGATTGGCACGCATAGCGCGTGCAAGTTGGAACGCGCGGATATAAATGTTACGATTTATCACGAATAATTGAGACAACGATTTCTATCGGGGGACACTACAGAATTAACAATACACGGAAGATCGCGCCGCGAAGGGGGAGAACGAATCGGCGATGAATAGCTTTTAATAATTCTCATAATTCTAGCAATTATGTGGCGTAATTTGCGGATGATGACGGAATCGCCGCCTGTCATTTCGCGATTATCCGAATACACAGGATCGAAATCAGGCCATTGAAACGTAGCGGCAATTGATTTCCCAAAGAGTCAGGCTCTGAAACGAACCGTATAAAGTATAATTTCTACATTGTCCATTACCGGTAACGTCATCCGGCCGATCCGCTGTTGCGAGCACGGCGTTTTCCAATTAACGTCGTTTAATTTCCTCGTGTCCTATTTTTCGTTTTCATTCTTCGCTCATTGTCAGTCCTCTCGGGCGGGAGAAGATGGTCGGAACGGGAAACGGGAAGAAGACAAAGAAAAGGCAGACGAGAAAGAGGATCTTGTCCTGATTTTTTTCCAAGTTAACCCGCGCAACGACGGACCTAACAATCGAACGAAGAAAGGAAAGAAGAAGAAAAAGGAGGGCGGAGAAGAGGGTAGCAGGAAGCCGAACGAATCGAACGAACCGTACATTTTTCGTAAAAATATCGGCAGAGTGTCTTCGAAATCGATCTTGAGCAGCCGTGTATCCTTCGAGTGGCACGCGAATGAATTTTCGAGGGCACTTCAACTCCTTTCAGCCTCTTATGCATTCGTGCCTTTCGAGAATATGGAAAACCAGTCGACTATTCACATTCCGCGGGGACTACCGCGGAGAAACTTCGCTTTTCTCTCTTTTTCTTTTTTTTTTCTCCTCCTTTTTGCCATCTTCGAGTTCCCGGAGGTTCGTACGTACGCGTATGCACGGAGAAGAATTTGGTCGATTTTTTAAAAGACGACAGAAGGTAGGATCGGCTGAATGTTGGGGGCTATTCGCGGAGGATCGTTTCGAAAGTTATTTTTCTACCCTTTGTGGACGTCTGCGAATTAATTAGAAATCGCTGTTGATACCGCGCAAGGTTTCAGTAATTAGTTTCAGTCGCTGAACAGCACTACTACGGCGTGTAGTACATATATATTACCACTGCCGAGAGCAGTAAAAATCCTGTTGTTTCAGCCTCTTGCGAGATCGAGCTTTGTCTTTACGTTCAATCGAGACTGACAGACAATTACCGTAGAAAAACGTAGAGTCGCGCAGATTTGCTGATTCGATCCATTTTATCTTTTGTAAATAAGATCGTCGTTAAGATTTGGAAAGAAAAGTTTCACAATAGACTGGACTACTACATCGATATTTAGGCGGGTTTTTCACCGCAATAGGAATTAAAATCAGAAAATACGAACAATGTTACGTCTGTATCGAAAATTATTTGTTGAATTCAACGTGAACGCCTTCTTATTTGCATAATTATTCCCAAGAGGCGACCAACTTAATTTTTGACTATGACAACATAGTAGTTGATTATGGTACAGTTCTCCAACACATACAGCCGCCAAAGCGTAAAGTGCGCCAAAAAAACCAAATTTCATTCGATCTGTTCTATTTTCAGTCGACGAACTAAATTTAACAAACTAATTTCTAGTTCTATTTCAGACGATAGCATTCGTTGATCGGATTTTTATTGGAGGAGACAATACGAGGAAGAAGCAAAAAACGTTGATAATAATAATAATAATAATAATACGAAGACTCGTTTTAGAAACGACGGAAGCGAAATGCAAACGAAAAATACGAAGCGAACGAAGTTACTATATTACCGATATTTCACGCAACGTTCCCTCCAGCTTTATTCGCGGGGAATAAAAATCCGCACCGCCAGACTTCCTAAATGTTACAAAACGGCCGCGTTCGTTTCACGAACGTACTTCCCTTCAATTTCCCGGCAGCTGGCAAATAACCGCGCCCAAGTCTGCTCGATTATACCTAAAGGAACGACACGTCGCGTCGCGTCGCATTCGCGTTATTTCCTCCTTGCAAATACGTTGTATCAATACGCGTTATACGCGAGTGTTCGCGTAACACACGGAGCGAGCCGCGTTACGTTCCGACCGAGAATTTCTTCGTTGAATTTAATGGTATGAAAACATGGTGTTAAGAAGAAAATATCGCCGCGAAGAGGATTTCCTTCTCGAGACACTGTTTCTTTACCTTTCTCCTTTTTCTCCAAACGGGACGATGCTTTGCGTACGCCGATTCTTTTTTTTTCTGTTTTCTTTTTTTTTTTTAGCGAGACAGTTGCAACGCAAGAGATTAAATAAAAAATTCGCGCGTGGTGCAAACAACTTTTACAACTCGAGTTTTGATCTGTTTGTGAGTAATTTCAAGATTTCAACGTTGGATAGAATGTACCGTAACACGACAGAATACGTAAAACAGTCAAAGTGCATTTTCCACAATATTTGGTTCACGAGATAATTTTCCAACTTCCACTTTGACTTTTTCGTTACATTCTGAAAAATATGAATTTACAGGCATGCCTGAAACGAGACAATATCTGTGTTTAGCATTGTGGCGAATAATAGATATTGTTGATAATAATAAGAATAAGAATTCGTATATAATATAACAATAATAATAAGAATCAATAATAATAATAAGCATTCGTATATAATATAACAAGATAAAAGACTGAAAGATTTTTCCAGTCACGACTGAATCAAGATACACTGAAAAGAAAAGAAACTGGAATAACATCAGATACCGATACCCGCTCTGAAATTCTTTCTACGATATAAAATTAGAAATTAGAAATTCACGTATGTGGAATTTTTAAAGAGCTGGCACCGCTCGAGCATTTTAAAAAACGAAATCAGATATTTTAATGCAATTTCTTCTTGTCTTCTCGTACTGAAAAGGAAAAAAAAAAAAATAGTGGCAGCACGTTTGCAGGAGAAACATTCGATTCGAGCGTTGCCTGTACACACCACCACCACCGTCGTACACACGCTCGCGGAGTTATACACAGAGGGCGAATTTTATTCGCGTGCTCGTCAGAACGAAAACTTATTTCGTTTCTCCGCATGGTAATGCACGCGCGTTCAGAGGGCAACGTTACCGCACGAAACATTCGAGTGGCTGTCTGGATGCGAATTTCATAAATTCCTTATCGATGGGAAACTTTATACGTTGCCGTTGGCCGCGCGTAGTTCGAACGCCGGTGGCCACGCGACGCTCGTAAAACGATGCCTGCTTCGTTATGAAAAATTCGCCTTGTTTCGCATCGACTACGCACGCCTACTACCTTCGCAAAGGCTAGCTTTTCGTACCTGTTTTTATACCTGAATTCCTCTCAAACGTTGTTGTGCCTTTGCGATAATTATAACGAACGTGTACATTTGGTGTTACATGTAATAGTACAATATCTGAATAGAGTGCTAGAAAGCTATAATAAAAACGTAAGAAGAACAAAAGAATTTCAGAAGAAGAAATTTCTCAAGAGTCAGTTCCCAGAGTCGATATAACTCACATAAACTAGAGGCTTATTGCTTCTTACGAAAGTTCAAAAAATGGCGGACGATATTATTTTTCCAGAGATCGAAATAACGTATCATTATTGAATTCTACTGAACCTGCAATGCACGTTGACTGTCAATTTTAATTAGTTAGTTACTTGGATTTTAGTTTAAAAAGAAACAGTTGATTTGCAATTAGTAAATATTATAATAATTAAATCATCAATGACCAATCATTAGAAATAATACTTGTTATAATATTATTATTAAAGGATCGGTAAAGTATTTAAAGAGACCCTGGATGCTGCTGGGAAGGAGAGGAGTGTGCGAAAGAAAGTGAGAAAAGAAAGGCGATGCGCGCGCGTTTCGTCTCGGAGTCACTGCCTAGACTCATCCAGTGAGGCTGATGGCAGCGACTCCTTACCCCAGAGACGCTTGTTGTAACTACCCGCGCTTAGGCTGGCCGCCCCCCTCCCCGAACGCCTCCTCCTCCCTAGCGGGGTTCCGCATGCTGCTCTGCTTAACATTGGAGATCGGTAGGACCTCGACGCTAGGCGCGCAGCCACTTGCGGCTTGTGCTAGTCGAGTGTTCGAAACTCGTAGTCCAGGAATCGTAGGGCCGCTACATTTATGTATATTTTAATTTAATTAAAAATTAATATTAATTTTTAAAATTATATATTATATATTATTCAATAAATAAAATAATTATTTAAATTTAAAATTAAAGTTAATCAACGAAATTTCGTCTACAATATCATTCGAATGATTATTTCCAATGCTGTATCATTTTACTTGAAATGACGATGTCTCGTCAAATAAATTTATACGCCGATGATACGAAAAACAAGCTTGTCAATGACAAAGTGTTGATAATTGTCAGAATCTTCCGTACATTTGCCTGGACAGGAGGAATCAACGAAACGAAGCCCGAGTTCTACCAACGTAGAATAATATCACGTCGATTGTGTCCCGAGCAACAAGAAGTAACGACAGTCGACGTTGTAAATTACAACAGGCCAGTTTCGTTGCCGGTGCACCGTTTGATCTTAGCTCTCGCGCTTTACATTTTAAACCCCCGACGTGATTCCATTCGCTCCGGATGGGAAATAAGAACGCGCGACAACACGGGACAAAAGCCGGAATATAGATATCGCGAGGCAGCGGCAAGTTGCCGCGAAGGTGCACAGCGAGGTGTTGCATGAAAAATTCAACGAATTATACGCATCGGGGAACAAAACACATCGACGCGTGGCCTGCGTGAACAACACGTTGCGTATTTCGCGGCTGTATTTCACGCACGTCCACCGTTCTGTTTGACATCGCGTCGACTTCGAGTTCATGCATTTTTTATGAGCGTGAAAATAATCATCGACGGGAGGGACTGCGTTTTCACAAACGACATTACCGAGTTTGCGTAACGCGATTTTCGAGGAGCTCGAAAGTACGTCGTTTCGCGGCGATCGAACCGTCAATTTCGCCTTTCGCCGAGATTTTTACTTTCGCGTTACCCTCGAATTGAAAGGCTTCTGAACTCTTCTTCCTCATCCGAGGGCAGCGTGGCAAGGAAAATCCAATCTTTCGAAAGAAAAAACTAACATTGGACTGACTTTCGATCTTGAATTTGCGAGGAATTCGAGGATTTGATAGTAATTGTCGAACTATTTTTTGCAAGGGATTCTTACGCGAGGGATTTAATACAGTATGATGATATAATGATATATAATGACATAATATTAAAAGTAGAGGTTCAACTCGACTTTCTCAAGGCCACTGTATCCAGATTTGAAAGCCTTATTTCGCTGCAAATGCGATCCTATTACGTACTGTTCAAAGACGCGTCGTTTATTACTCTAAAACGGTTGTTAGTGTCGAAGATGGAAGCGTTCAAAGTGCGACACGTTTTCGTTGCGTTCGTACTTGCGAGGTTACCCTATAGCCAGCATGCCGGGAGAAAAACGTGCTTCCACGTCAAAAGCAGTCAGACGTCTAATAGGATGTGAAAATCGAACCTGACTGATTGTGAGAAACCCGAGGAATTGTTGCCTCGGTGTGATCGGCTTCTACCATTTTAATGGAATTCTTAAATAAGTAAATCGATTCCCGTCGCCGTCGAATCCTTTGAAATTAAAGTTTATGTCCGCAGTATGTCGAGAGTTTGAATTTTGTGCTTTTAGTACGAGAGGAGAGAAACGGAAAATGAGAAAGACTTTGTTAAATTAATAGTTGAGGTTATTGGACATTTTAAGAGGCAAATGTATTCCTAGAAATTTGAATATAAATATAATACACTTTGACTGTAATATTTATAGATACAATAAAAATATAACGTTATGATTGTATGATGATAATTGTTTTTTGATTAGAGTTAACAGAGTTTGGAGGTGACACGATGTTTCGTAACCTACTAAAACTTTTGTTATTTTCGTTTCAACGTCTCGCGGCGTTTGCAAAATTTTTTAGAATTTAATTAATTTAATTAATTGAACTTCAACGTGTCGCGATATTTATGGGACGCGATAGAGTTTGCAAAAAAAATCCAGCTCGAACGACGACGTTCATAATTGTTGCGAAATGATATTTTTAATGAAATGAAAATCATCTTGCGACATTTGACGAGATGTCAGAGAGTGCGATATAAAATAGTTTGCAAATGAATATCCTGAAATATCGATATTTTGATATCGTCGATTTCTAAATGTACGTAGCAACTCGATAGTCATTATTTGTGATACAATTATTGCTTGCATCACTGCGTGCAATTACGCAATTATGAGTTATATAACAAACAACATGAGCTAACTCTGACCACGTTTGCGATATAGTTTTTTTTCTTATAATCGATATTAGAAGTAAAAATCACTTTACGATTAATCTATTCGCGATCTTTTGATCAATTTTATTAATAACAAACGTAATTGCACAACTGAAACGTGTAATTTCTCCTTGCTTTTCAAAGCAAAGATTGCCACTGCAATTTCTTGTAATATTGAATTTTTCGCAACACGTGACAATACGCCCACAAGTTGAAAAACTGATACAATAGAAGCGTAAATTTGGTCTCAGATTGTAAAAAGAACGTGCAAATGAAACTACTCACGGTTAAATTAGTCGAAACGTAGATTTTGCGACGAGAATCCGAAAATTTTAGAATCACTCGCTGTTACGAACGTCCGAACGCGCGAACGTCCGAACGCGCGAACGTCCAACGAAGAAATAACTTCTCGGAACGCTCAAGGGCGGAGATTTTACGCCGCTCCAATGTTGACATCGACGCAAAAACACACTTGTCGCGCAATATGTACATAGTTCTGTGACATTCCATCGACCGAAGGCGTCTCGTCCCACCTTAACTCGACTGATATTGAGGCAGATGTTTATTCCTAATGGAACGTTCGTCGCGTTTACACATTATCTAATATTTCTATTTCGTTTTCTAACATTTCTAAATTCTACCATTTAGTTGCTTCAATAGGTTACTCGTAACAGTTAGAACATTAACACGTAATATTCCGAGCATAATACTTGTGAGCATTGTTTGACAATTTTAACAACTTATTTACACGATAGCTTTCGCAACATTTCAAAATATTATTTATTAATATTTATTAATTTGTTCTTTGTTATTAATATTTATTATTTATCTATTAATATTTAACAGTAGACTACTTATAATACAGTTAATTCATCACGTTTCTATTCCTAAGCATTATTTAACAATTTCAACAGTTTATTTACGATAGTTGAATCATTAATTCGGTTCTTTGGTATATCTAAACATTACTGATTAATTTGAACGATTCATCTACGACGCTTAGATCGTCAAATTTTTTAATATTTCAATGTACGTCAATTTTTTCACTTTTCGTTTCACAACGATGCCTGCTCGTTGGCACTATTCGTTTAAATTAAAATTAAATTTCTGGAATTTAAATGATATCGAACAATCGTTCGACTTGTTCGAGTAAAATCAAGTGTCGGTGGAAAGTGCAACGTACATCAGTCAAGAAATTCTGAGTCGCGTCAAACCGTTCCTGTTGCGAAGACGAAGAGAAAAATCTGGAAGATACGTGGAACAACGTGGAAGGAATCCAACGATCGGTGAGTATCAAATAAATGTTTGTGAGTTCAATGTTTGAACGTTTAAACATTTAAACATTTAAACATCCAATATTTATAACAGTTCATTCGTAACAATCAAGTTGGTTTAGGTTTACAATATTTCTAAATGTTATTTAACAATTTAATTGAATTTTTTGACATTCCAACGACACGCTTCTGTTCAGAGTCACTGTAGCTGTATTTAACTTTCTGTTGCTTGACGCACTAGCTTGTCAATGATTCGAACACTTAGATTTAAGTACGTATTATTATGACGTTTAACTAACTTTTTCAACGTACACTTCAAAAATCTTGGGACAAGTATACTCTATATCTTGTTTAGAAACTGTAAAAATGAAATGATGCTTTGTGCAGCAAAGCATTATCTGTACTGTGTGCTGATATGTCAATTGCATTCTAAAATATAATACACGCGCAATTTTGTTAACTACGAAAAATATCAATTATTAAAAATTTGAACGCGTACGTACAGTGCTATAAAAACCCCAAGTAACTGGATTTAATTTGCAAATTAATTGCAAAAGATAAATTGGCAGAGAATACGAGCGAAAAGTTAGTTGTCCAGAAAGGAAGTGAGCAAGCGATCGATCTGGATTTTTAGATGAGAACGCGAAAAATATCAAATGGACTTCTTGGAAATTGTTAAATCCTAATATCGATTTGAAATGAAAAATTGGGAATGAAAAGCATCGGGAAATTTGGGGTGAAAACATGACGAATAACAGGGGAGCTTTCAACTCCAAATAGTGGATCGTATACTAGTCGATTAATCAATTGGTATCTCAACTCCAAATAGTGGATCGTATACTAGTCGATTAATCAATTGGTATCCAGAGCCGTAATAAATCTGCCAGTAATTAAAAAAAGATGAAAATTTTTTGGAATGCAGTGTGACAATTTATTGCTGTCGCATCTGTCTCTATTAACCTATCCCGAAAAACTCTTTCGATTTCATTAGAACGATTTTAAACTTTTCCTACGCGAAGCTGGTCGGAGAGCGCAACGTGCAACTCGAATAACGATCGTGGCAGGCTATCGATGGGTAAACGCGTTGAAGAGAATTTCGGTAACACTTCCATCATCCGAGCAATTATTTCACTGATATTAAAGCAGAAAATTCATCGAGAAACACATCACTTCAAAAACTTTGTCCTTCAACTTTTGAGTATAGGATAGACGTCTCAGTTTGATAGGAAGACGAAAATTTGAGGATAATCAGCCGAGAACGAGAATCGATCAGTTACTTTCCATGCTATGATCCAAGCCGAAAATTCATCTTGAACTGTAAATATTGGTTAATGATTAAGTTGTAAATTTGTTTGCGCGAATTGGATTTCTAGAGGCGCTGATAAAAAAAAGTAGAACTAAAATAAAATTTCCAATATTAAGTTAAGTTAAGAGTGCGAGGAGAATTTTTAAAATTTATTTTCTGGACTGCTAAAGTTCTCTTTCTAAGAAATTTCATCTTCTCACGATGCAACAACATCCTAGGTATTATTATTGCTAGGTATCATTCAAAGAAAACTCTCGATCCCAATTGCCAAACTTTTGCAACAAACTCTCTAAATGCGACGACCTCGTGATCAAACAAAAACATCCCCCACTTGCGAATTGCATTTCAATAATCGCGTCTGAAGAAACGACGACGTCATCGATCTGTATTTATCAATTATCCGCGCCGCGTAATACCTAATAAACTCTGTAACACCTCGAACCACCTTCTCGAAGAGAAGGAACCGTCGTACCTTTGGCAGAAAACGTTCCCCACACCTCGTCGACTAAAAACAACAAGAACGGTAAATTCCGGCGCATAGATAAACACATCCACCCCTGGCGATACCGGAGCAACCCTTTCGTGGCGTGGTGTGCGCGCAATTTCGGGCATTACGCCGGCATCTAATACAATCCGTGCCGGCTTTTGTGCCCGCATTTATATTGCTCCTTTTGTCGAGCTAAGAAACGACGAAAGGACGAAGGAGAGAGAGAGGGGGCGGAGGGAGGAAAGAAACTTCTGTCTTTTGAAAGTGGACGAGAAAGAGAGGTTCGGGCTCTCTCTCTCTCGTTCTTCGCGTCAATACCTCCCTCGTTGCCGATCCCATTCAAGCTTGGTCTGCTCGTAGATAGCATATCGAGTGAGAACGCTCGTTTGTACGGCGTACAAAGGGACGAACGCGACCCCCATTAGCATGCGCACATTTCGCCCCGCTTATTTGCGCGGATGAGCTCTGCCGCACCCACCCCCTCCTTCGTTCTTCTGTTTCCTTCTAATAGATTTCCTTACCCCATTTTCTCCCGTCCTCCACACTCGCCCGAGCTACCGTTACGTAATAATTGTCCTATCGTTCTAACGTTCGCGAGGGGCCGGTTCGGAGATCGGTACGTTGATACGTTTGACGTATCTTCTTAATTCCGTGAGAAATTGTCGAATCTACTAAATTTTGTAAAATTTTATGAAATTGTCAAGTCTACCAAATTCTATAAAACTGTCAAATTTACTAAATTCTGTAAAATTGTGCAAAATTGTCAAATCTACTAAATTCTGTTAAATTGTCAAATTCTGTTAAATTATGTTAAATTCTGTTAAATCTATTAAATTCTACAAAATTGTCAAATCTACTAAATTCTGTAAAATTCTGTAAAACTGTCAAACTTACTAAATTCTGTAAAATTCTATAAAATTTACTAAATTCTGTAAAACTGTCAAATCTACTAAATTGTGTAAAATTCTGTTAAATTCTACAAAACTGTCAAACTTGCTAAATTCTGTAAAACTCTGTAAAATTGTCAAATCTACTAACACTAAATTGGAAAATGTCCAAGCGAATGCCTGGAATATTTACTTCGTAACTAGCAGCGTTGATGTTAACTAGCCGCAATGTAACAATGACAGACGCGTCACACTTTTTTTATTTTCTTAGAGGGATGCAATTTTAAAATTCCTTTGAACTGTACATTTTAAATTTCTTTAAACATTCTTTAAACATATCCCTCTCCTTTCTTTCTAAACAGAGTTTTAGATTTTATTCCATTTAGACGTTTCTTCTTACTTGTATTTAATGTTCGAACCGAACGGACTTTTTTTTTACATTTTACAATTGCACGATATATCTATGTCTTCTGTGAAGTCAGAGAGACACAGTTGACCATCCTCTGTTTCTGTAATATTTCAACAGAAATTGAAATTCCAAGTCGAGTGAGATGTTGTGTTAACGCAACGGTGGCCCTTAACGGGGGTGAAACTTCCCCGGGAGTTGTTCTTCCTTTCTCTCCCTTTCCTCGAATCCAGAGTTTCCTGGTTTCTTTTCAGAAACCGGAGCTTCCCGATGCTGCTTTTTATACCGTGGCAAGTTGGTGAACTACGTGGTCGACTGGTGGCTGTGCGAGGATGGGTTAAAGAGATCGAAAGGGGTTCGAGGGATAGTTAAGATGTGAGCAAGGGGCGGGAGGGGAATGTCATTTGTTGGAGATTCTTGGGATCTTTCGGATAGTCGAAATGTTCGTGGCTGGATGATGCAGCGTATGGAAACTTGGTTACGTTGATACATATTACCGAGTGTTTTTCAAGGCTCTCGAGGTTTGACCCACATTTCGTTTGGGAGAATTCAAAAGGGGAAGAAGTTTCACGTGGAGGCTGTGTGTACTTTCTTCGTCTTTCTTTCCTTTTGTACGTTTATTGTAATATTTCGTTAGTAGAGTTACAAATTTTGTTGAATTTAACGTGAGAGAGTTAAAGATTTCTTTTTTTTTTGCATATTTTTTATATTTGTAGAAAATCCTATTTTAATTACATTCCAATCAAGTTTCATTGCTAAATATTTTTGGGTATGTGGGAAAATTATCAAGTGCAGGAAAACACGTCCTTTCTTACATTTTTTTTAAAAAGAGAATTCTTTCTAACAATTCATTAAAATTAAACTAAGCACGTTTGTCGTTTAATTAAATAATGATTCGTTCAAGTGCGATCAAACGCAGAAGAATTGATCGTTAATTAAAATAACGACGTGTCTCGTAACTACAGCCGATTAAAAATCTAGAATTAGGGTAATTACCGTGTTAATTTAATTAAGGGACAACAGAAAACAAGCGCAAACAGACTAATAGGTTGCAGTAACAATAGCTCTCGCGACGCAGTTAGAATGCCTGCAAATATCATCGTTTCATCGAGTAACCATGGCCATTTTTGATCAAATAGAATTAAGCCGATTAAATGAAACGTAAAGTCAAAATCTTCGATAAGTGACGATTGGGCAGAGGCTAACGAATTCTCTGTGATCTACTCGAATTAATAATAACCAGATGTTGCGCAACGGGCGCACGTGCAACCACGGCGATTTTTCTCGCGTCCCACGAGCATTTGCATTTTCCGCGCGCGGCCCCTGTTTTTCGATTTTTGCTCGACAACGCCTCTGATTTTATTTATCGTACTATTCTTCGCAGAAGAATACACTCGGACCGCGCATTTGTAGGAAATTTAAGAATGCGAGCAACACGCGCAGAATGCGCCTAATAACTCTTTTGCACAAAATACGAAAGAACAGCCATTGACATCCGAGATGTATAAATATAATTCCACGTATCAACGTATGAAACGTAAAGTGTCATTGTATCAACGCATAAAACGTTAAAACGCGACGTCGAAATATCGAAGGTGGAACACTTGTGACAATTAGACTGGATTTTCACGCGTTTGCGCAAACGCTGGAAATGTTGCGCGATGAATCGGGCAAATACGAAATATGAAAAATGTATCGGACGACGAGAGTGAAATATTTATCAAAACAATCGGTGGACGAAATAAATTTCATTTCCTCATTTACGGCTGTAAAAATACAAAAGCGCGTAAAACTTGGCAGAAACAAATCTCTTCGTTCTTTTTTTTTTTTTTTTTTCAAACCGATTCAATCGCGAGAATCTACTTCTCGCTTTCGATATTGATTTGGTGCGTGATTAAGAATTGCACGTTTTCTCACTCACACGTTCAGATTGCCCTAATCATTGACACGACGGCGTGTACAAATACGAATCAATTACGCTTGGCCGGTAAAATGACCGAGCCCGGGACGTCGTGTTTCATCGCGACGAACAATTAAATTCTCCGCCACGTTTCCTCTTAAATGGCGCGGAGACGTTTAATTTTTCGCCTCACATGGCGAACACATGGCGGGTTTCGAGCGCCCACCTGCTTATGGTAATCCCCCGAGGAGGGAAGGTATTATATCCGCCCCCGCCCCGTTTAACAGGGCGACGCGACGTTACGTATGTAAATGAACGAACCCGTAAACGCAGGGAACGCGTTTCTGTCAGGGCCATCGCGAACTCGTGTACGATTTTATTTTAAACGCGGCCGTTGATTCGAATTTCAGATGAAAAATGCGGCTTAAACGCTGAAACGCCGTCGGCTGGCTACTTTCGGCGAATTCGCCGTCTCGCTGGACTCTATCGCGGTTTGCACATTTACCTTCTTTGCGAGATTTCGCGTTCCTCAGACGCACGGTTTTTCCCAGGGGAATGAGATCATTTTGACGCACGTCTGACTATTTACGGCCCAGCCAGTGAATGGTTGACGAACGGTTGTTTGTTGCTGATATGACAGAATACGAATAAGGATTCGTGTTTGAATAAAAACGTTTTCTTGTAATGCCTTGAGTGACGAGACAAATTCGAAATTTCAGTGTTTGAAATTCAAATCTCAGTTCTTTCCAATCGGGGGGTTAACAACTGCAGATCGTGTGGCTTCGATACTTTACATCTGACACGCCCACCTGAGAAGATCTACCCACCTGGGGTACCTACAATTAGGCACCTAATTACTACATTTACGAATGTGTTAACGAACTTCTCCCCTTCGAGGATTCACCGGGCCGGAAACACCATCGTCTCGTCACTGACGTGAGAACGCGTGACGCTTGAATCCTCCTTCGACGTCGTTACACACCGTGTTAAAAGAAAGATCCGACAAATTAACGATAACGAGTCCCTACGGTACCCAACGATCACCGAACTATGCAAACAAATTGAAACACACTGGCTGGCGGTTGCTCTCGTTGGTTCGAGTCACGCGCTAGATTCTCGCCGTCCACCGGCGGCCAACCGGATGCCGGGTATGGTCGTTTCACCGTGGCTCGTTTCCTTTCTCGAGGACTCTGCCGACAGGTTGCCGCTTAAACGTGTTTCACCGCCTTTAATTGCGATTCTTCTCACACGCAGTCACGCCGCCTCGTGTGAACCAACGTTCGATTGTTCCCTTGGAACCAGAAGGAACGCCGATCCTCCGCCTCTCTCGGGTCAGGTTGGGTTGCTTCTTTTCGTTGGCTCGCCGCGAATTGCTCGTTCGATGGCACTTTGACTGCTTCTCTCTAGTTTCGATCGATCGAAGAGGTGTCTCGGATGGTTGCGTCTGGAGTGATTCGCCAGAGTACTTGAAAGACGATTACCGCGATTACCGTTGAGAATGTTTGAAATTTATTGAAAACGAGACGTTTACTGATAGCTGCCTTGATGGTGTTAAACACCATCTCATTGAATATCGAGGCTTGCTAATGTAACGTAATAAATTACGACCGTTTGAACAGTCTGTTTTGTGATTTTTGCGAAGCAACACGCGCGTTAAGTATCTTGCTATCTCGCAATTTCTGTCTCTATTTTTCTTGTTTCAAACTCTAGATGTATATACTATACATATAGTAAATTTACTATACATATAAGTAAATTTTATTTCGATTCGCAAGAATTCGTTTAACCGGTACCTAAAAAAATTCGCTTTAATTGAATTATTATTTAATTACGTTGCTAGTTTAAAAAACTTCGTCCCTCTGGATCTGAGATAAAGAAAGCTGCTCCTCGTTTAAGTACATTACATCCAAGTATACGTGTGTCAATTTTATCTTTCTCTTTCGAAAACGATCGTTTCAAAGATCAAAAAAAAAAAAAAATAAAAGAGAATAAAAGAGTTTCATTCGTTACACTACACTGTGTCTTCATCGACCGACAAGCGTGCCCTTTTTGAACGTTGAGAGAAATGGGAGAGAACGGTGCATCGATGTTTTAATTATCTCCGAAATTTATGCCTGTTCGGCGTGCAGCGAGAGCTGCATTGATAATGGTTAAAGGGAACGATTGATTTCCCCCATTTTCGCACGCGAGGCTAACTCGATTTCACCGAATACCGTCAGAACCGGAAATGCCGAGCCAGCGAATTCGCGCGTCGAGTCTATCTAAAATTTGTATAGTCGATTGTCCGATAATGACAATCGAATCGACTTTTCTTAAATCGACGCGTGACAACATACGTGTATATTGTAGATGTTGATTATTTAAGTAAAATATATCTTTCATGTTCTTGACTCAACACTGAACACGTCGGTTTATTAAAAACATCGAACAACGCAACTCTCGTGTCATCGATCTCGAACATGTCACGTGTAAAGAAAATTTTCATTCCATCGATGTACCATCTTTGTTTGAACGTGAACTACCATTTTCGTAAATGAAAACTCACCAAGATGGGGATTTTTCCTTCCAAAAAGTTGAAAAGATTAACCGAAAGATCCGATCGAACAGTACGGTCAGTTTCTTTCTTTCGTTAATGACAGTTCAACGACAGTTGTCTCTCTCAGATTTTACAACAAAATTATTACGACATACCTTGGTTATCTTCGCCAAGAATGGAGGACTTAACGAGGGGACCTAATGGGATCACATTGGCCCATCCACGTTCGATTACCGCGTAATTACACGTAAATCGAATTTCAACTTTCAACGTTCAAGTTCACGCCATAAATCTCCCTCTAATTTTCGCGAAAGTTTAAGCGTCGCCAGTGGGTAAGATTCTCGGCGAGCGAGGTATAGCTCCGTCGTTTCTCCCCCGGCAAATTATCGCTGTTGTTCCCTAATTTTTATAATTAAGTTTCGCCGAGACGAGACGAAAGTTCGCCGACTTGAAGAATCCTCTAGCCTCGTTCTTTCTAAAAAAAGAAAAGAAGAGAGGAAGGAAGGAAGGAAAGAAAGAAAGAAGAAGAAACCTCGGAAACTATCCTCTTAGGTCAATCGCTAATTGAAACACAAATAATCAGCCTGGCTAACGAGGTTACGGAGGACGCCCCGGAGGGCGAAACTTTCGCTGCCTTTTAATCGCTGCGACGAAATCTAAATTCCGCCGCTGGAATAGTTGTTCTCCGCGTCGGACAAAAGTGCCAACCGACGGTTGAAGAAGAAGCAAAGGGGGGAGGAGGAGGTGAATTCAGAGTATAAGCGGAACACTTTAAAAAGAAGTGGCCCAGGCTGTAGTTGTATTCGAACGTTTCAATAGGGGGAGGGGGCGTTGCCTCGGCCTCACAATCGGAAAGGAAACGAACTAATTCCAAAGACGCGCGAAGAATGAAACATTCCGCGCAACGGCGACTATTAAAAAACATCGTTGAACATCGGGAAGAGCCACCGGCGAGTCGGGCAATTGCCTTTCCCTAACTGGCGAAGCGAGCGAAGAATTTATTTGGCAAGGATGATCTTTTGCGTACCAGCTCTGGCACACTCGAGACACTTTCATTCGTTTTTCTTGGATATTCTGCTGCTTCGGGGATTCTTCTCGCGGACAGGGAACGTTTTTGAAATCTGTTTGGTCTGGTTGATTTTATTTTTGGACCGTTTAGAAAGAAACGGAATCGTTAAAAATTTTGCGTCAGATTTGTCGATAACTGTAGTTTGAGCTACTTCACTTCGCGTGAGTTTTATGCGATGAACTTTGTTCGTGGTCTTTGGTTCGTTTATGTTAGGTTTAGGTTAGGTTTATTACACATTAATGTGTTAGGTTTAGGTTAGGTTTGTTACATATATTTATTATAGATCAATGTGTGCAACGTGTAAATCATCGTCGAATATCTTGAAACTAAGTATTCCCTGAACCATCTATTCGTTAAAATTACCGAAATAAACATTTCCTCAACCTCCTTTCTCAGTTTCATTATTTTATAACATTGCGCGAGATGATTTATGACGATTTGAAAAATTCTCTATTTCTCTTGTTCATTTTCGGATTTTGTATCTCGTTCAGTATACAAGCTATCATTATTATTATTATTATTACTATTTTCCTATTAAATATTTGCCATGCATATAACGTTCTTTAGTTCAGGTACGAAGAAATGTAATTTCTGTGGAACATCGTCTAAGCCGCGTCCGGCCATAGACCGTCCTCTTTCACTTACTCGCTAATTTCATTTCTCCTGAAATTTTAGACTTTTAATTATTCACAAGTTCTAAAGCGCGCCTGACCACGGACCGTCCCGTTTCACTTACTCGCTTATTATATTTTGTTTCTCCTCGAAATTCCAGCTTTTTAAAAATCTGTATTACGTATCTCTTCAGTTCAATCGGCAGACGATTAATTTCAACAGCATTATTCGATTCAAAACTGAGCCAATTTTTTTTACACCGTATTAACGCAACTCTACGATTAATACGCGGAAACTGCCTAGAATTTAATTCATCATTAACGTCAATATTGATGCCCGAGCAAATTACCGAACGAGTCGATCAATAGCCTGGAATTGCCTCGTAACGGGCAACCAAACAAAACAAAGATATCGATCAATTAGCAAAGTGTCGATACATTCTCCGCCTATCCGCGAAACATGCGCGCTAATCGAGTCCGAAATTTGGTCGCCCATTCGCTATTCGTGAAAATTTTATCAATAACCCGGCGAACCTCCCCCTGCCTTTCGACACGTTCGAGCAAACTTTCAATAGTATCAAAAATCAACTCGCGAGAGATTTCAATCGAGAGAGGGAATCAAAGTCCACGGTCCCTTAAAAAAAAAAACTGAAACAACGTCTCGCTGTTCTAATCCGATCGTGGACAGAGAAAAAAGAGACAGAGAGAGAGAGATTCTGCGCCATGGTCGATCGACTCGGAATTCCGAGACCCGATCGTTCGTTTTTCAGACGACTAACCAATCGAATTATCCAGTTCGTCGATGGATTTCTTCTCTGTCGAGCGTAATATCCAAATGATCAAATGCGGCTTGCGTCATTTACCCGATTTTTCTGCTGGCTACGAACGATACACAGATGCACTTGCTCTCGATTCCGCGTGTGTACGGAATATTTGACGCTCGGAGCGAAAATTCATCGAGCATTTTTCTCATAAACGAGAGCGCGCGCCTCTATTGTGTTTCTCCCTTGGCAGAATTTGCCGAATTCTTGCCCTCTGAAGAGCGATATCACTTCTTTTCTCCTCGAATTTAGCGTTCTGGAGTCAAAGTTTCTTCTTTCGCGTTTGTTCGACGTGACAATGCGTATATAGTTGATAAATACTTGGGTATCGCATATTTTGGTGTGTCACAGACGTTACATATTCTGGTATCGATAGTTTTAAAAATAAAATTAAAATAATTTCAAAATTCGTACGTCTCGGCGAGTGTAACGTAATGTTCCGTCTGCCGGGGAAAAAACGCGGCGAAAGACGAAAAGACGCTTCGAACGTTTCCTAGAAATATCGGTGGCAAATATTGACGGGAAAATTTCGACTCGTAGAGACCCGCTCTGTAGAACCGGCCCACGGGATTACATCGATTAAACCAACACTCATTCGCAAGTCAACAACCAACAAATCAAGCACTCCATCCGACCGTTGCCGAAACTAGCTGTTGCTAATCGCACAACATAAACCACCGAAACAATCACTTTCCGTACACGCGTCCGTACAAACACGGCATTCTCAAATGCGATTCTCGCATCGCAAATAAACTTCAATTACCTCCTGGTAACTAACAACTGATCCAACCGTTGAAACGGTTCCCGTAAACGGTTTGGAAAGAGTTAAACAACCGGGGGTAAATAAATTTCCACGAAACTCGACCATCTTCGTCCTTCGTCGGTGGTGGTGGTGATGGAATTTCGTGCGCGGAAAAAGTTCTCCGCCGGCGCGTTTGAATGGCGCGGTTGTGCGTGGAAGTGAATAGAAGGACGAGAGACGAGAGACGAGAGGGAGGGACGGACGAGCGTATGCGTCGAATTATGTGCATCGATTCACTCGAAAATGGGAAAAGTTTCGCGTGGAGCGCGATCGTCTGGGGCGTATCTTGTTGGCCGGCCAAGTTCACCCGGAGGCGGTCGAAAAGAGTGGCCAGAAAAGAGGGGGCGAGCTGGCTGGCCGGAGTCGCGCTCGTCTGGCCGGGCGCTGGCACCGAAGCTTTACTGCTTGGTTAACGATCTGTCCTCCTCGGACAGCTTTTGGCACCGAACACCGCGCCCCGACCACCCTCTCTGTGCTTCTCTCTCTCTCTCTCTCCGTAGCTAGCCGGTTGCAGACGCGACGTTTATTATTTAAATTAAACGCGAGGGAGGATTCTTCGCTGGGCCTTTGGGCGGGAAAACTGGCCTCTCCGAGCCGCTAGGCTAGGCAGCCGGCTTTCATGCGAGCAGACGCATTTATTTCTTTTCTGCTTTTTTTTTTTTTTAAATCGTTGAACGAACGTCACGGTGGATCATCGCGACGTCGAGCTTTGGTACGGTGATTTTTGCAACGAGGAAGGAAAAGGTACTTCTCGAGTCGCATCTTAACTAGAAAATGATGAAACACGATGACTTTCCTCGAAAGGAGAAACAGTTGCGTCCGCGGCTGACTAATGGGGTATATATTCACTGGGGTATATATTCTTCATTTAAACCGAGATGAATCGAACAAACGAACTTGTTGTCTGTATTGTCGCTCGAGCAGGAAATATTGGAGGAGTTTCAGTGGAAAGAAATTGTATTGGTCGGACGTGGGAATCTGTCGTGAGATTCGCGTTGCGTTTGCCAGTATTCCGCAGAGTTCGGATTAAAAAATTAAGCTCGCCGGAATGACGGAGGTGAAACGAGGCGGGCGCCCCGAGGCCGGTGAAATCGATTCGAATTCTTGAAAAGCCTGACGACGACGACGACGGGGGGTCGAACTCTTTATTTGCTTCAGTTGGCCGGATCGTTTCCTAGAAGGAGGTCCGCCGGAATTAAAGGAGAAAAAGATACATTGACCGGGCGCCGTGAAAGGGAGCTGTTCTTTGTGTTGTTTTGATCGACGATAGAGTGTCTTTGTTGTCATCGGTGAAATGAACTTTCGGAACTTTTTCCGTGTCGCGCGCTCGATCGTTTGACATTTCGCCGGAGAGTGAGATTCTTCTGGGTTATCGAGTATATTTAACGCCTAATCGACGTCAGGCTGCTCGAGGATAAACGAGTTCTAGCAGTTGACTCTCAATTTTCCGAGACTCTGACGCAACAACCTTCCTTCACTTTCGACAAATGAAAACGAAATCTCCGCGCACTGAGATAAATACGGCACTGTTTCTCGAAATGTTCAAAAAGCACCGAGAAAAATGGATGTTTAATTAAAAAGTTAAACTACCTGCAGAACGCGAGATCGATTCAGAACCGATTTGGAATCGTTTTCTTTCTCTTTTTTCAAAAATTCAAGGAATGTACAACGTTGTTCTGGCGCGTCTGACTAATCCGCTTTCTTTCTACTAGTACGGTTCGTACAAAGGAACCGATGCCAAGATTCTCGCGTTCAAACGAACTAAATCAATTGATGTACTCGGAGATATTTCTCATTGTAACGAAAGAAAGGAAAGGGATACGTTAATGGATTTGTAGCAGCTACTTTTCTCTCGTCGTTTATATTTTTTTCATACCGTGTCACTTTGTATCTCCTTTCTCTGTCCACGTATCTCACAGTTTTGTGCCAGCCTGGCCAATTGGCGACTTTTCGATACACTCTCTTTTGTATTTTTTTCCACTTTTCTTAACTTTGTCCCTCATCTTTCGTTTCCTTTCGTTTTTGTCCTAGCTTCAGTCTAAAGATCGGTTCATTATTTTACCAACTAAACTATTCTTATTCCAATCAGACTGTGGATTTTTATGCAAACTCACATTTCTGCGAAAATACATACAAGACACGATACAAGCAGAGATTTACTCTTAACTAATAATTTGCACTCTTGTCATCGTAGAATAAAATTTTCACCCCTATAAAATATAGGGTACAAATTAGAAGAAGAAAAGCATTTCTTTCCCGTCGAAGATAATCCGTTTCCCACTGAACTGAAATATTTTACCTTCTATTTTGAATAATTTGTTGTTTCAACGTCACCTCTCGGTTAGTGTATCGAAGAAATTGAAAAAAGAGTGTCGGAGAGATGGTTTATAGAGCCGTTTCGCCGTTGCCTCGTGCAAAATTTAGCGGGCTCGCGATTTCGGCGCATGAAAAAATCACGAACGCGCAATTTTCGAAGTTCCATCGGCTCCACACGTCCGGGAAAATTTCACGTTAAGATATAGCCTTTCAGAGAACGAGCGAGAGGCTGAACGGTGAATCTCGAAATATGGAACGAACTCTGTTATCTCGCACGTCGTGTTTCCTTTCTCTCTCGTTCCCCTTTGTTTCATCTTTGTTCCCTTTTACGCACGACGACACGACGTGCGTGTTCAACAAAGAGACTGATAACAAGTATAAATTAATATTGATAAATAAAAGATTGGTTTTCTATCCTGCTGGAACCGAAAGTATCTCTGAAATACATTTCGAAGCGAATTTTGTTAATAAAAATGAGCGATACGTGATGTTACTTGATACGATGTGGTGTGGTATTACCTTTGGCTTCATTCAAAAACACGAGGGCATCGGCCGTTTTCAGTTCATTCTTCGCTGAATTACAAGTTACAAATAACAAATTATTCATACGAGATACTTTTTTTTTTTTTGCGTTTCATCGTGAATTTATATAGCAACAACAAATCAGTATCGTTCATTTGAACCAAAATTGTTAAATGGAGATTACACGCAGGCATTACTCGTCGAAAGTTTTAGGACGCGTTATTATCTATTATTTAACACGGACGATAAACTTGCAATTCTGTTTGCTTTTTCGTTAAACTTTTTTTTCGCGACCGTAGATAAATACCTTCTCTGTCGAAAGGGCTGAAGCCTTTGATTCGTCTCGGTGAAAGGCAACTGTTCCGACTAGGAAACATCGATAGAAAACAAATTACAGGCAACGCCACTCCCACTCGAGGTCTACGCCACGCCCCCTCGCGAATCACGTGACCCGAACCAACCAATCGCTAATTTTCGTTGCATCGGCGTTGCACCTGAAGAGGCCCTAAAATTTTCTAAAATCACTTTCAGCGATAAAAAGCGAGAGGAAAAGCAGAAAAAAAGGCGACACTCGAAGCGACCCTTGAAAATTTTACTATCGTTTGGCCGAGAGTAGACGCGATTTTCCACGGGAAAATCGTCGATCTCCTTCAATTACGGGTTTTCACTTCGCAGGGATTAAAAATCTGGAATAATGGCGGCCGTTTAAAATCGATGGACGAAATACACCGAGGCGATACGCCTCAAAGCGGAGCGAAGAGATATTCGAAAGAGAGAAAGAGAGACGATGGTCAATAAATTCACGGTGGAAGTTCGGTGCCGTCGACCGGTTTGAAAAACATTAATTGGGTCGTATTCGAATATCGCTGCAATTAAAAAATTTCTCTCTCCCGTGGACGAGCTCGAACCGAGTTTATTATGCAGCGTTGGTTCGAAAATACGCGGACGGAGAAGCATTCACCAGAAGATTATTTGTTCCAATTGCCGAGGAATATATCTATCTATCTGGGTTGTGCGAAGGCAAGAGAATCGAGATTACTCTTTCTCTTTCTTCTCTCTCTTTCTTTTTTCCCCTTTTCTACACTTTTTTTTTGCAGACGCTGTTTGTTCGAGATTTAAAAGAATATTCGTTTCGCCTTTTTGTTTGCGAGAAGGAGGCTGACTTACCAAAGTTACGAACAGTACAGTTCTTGTTTCTTGTTTCTCGTTTCTTCTTCTCGTTGTTGCGATTATCAGCGCGAACGAACGTTAAAGAAGAAGGTAATGCTTGTTATCAGAAATCACGTAACTGAGATGTTCGATCTCCTAATACCGGGATTTCCCGTCCCGAGGGACATCGCGGGATCGTTAAAAAAAAAAGTAGGAAAGTCCCGAAAGATTATGGAAATCGAAGTGGCCTCTGATACTAATCGAGACGGTGGAACTTTGCTACTTATAAATCTCGACCAATTACTAGTTTGGAGAGAAGCGCGTATACCCGGGCTTTCGCTTTATCGGACTTAAATCGATGATTATTCGGTTCGTCAACTTATCGGATATTCCATTTTTCAGAACGCGACCCACTTTCCGGTACAAATTTCCTCGGTCGCATACTCGACAAAAATACGTGATCAATTAGCGCGGTTGTTTCCGAGCTTGAAAGGTTTAGCAGGACGAAATCTGCGAATTTAGATCGTTGGGGGCGTTAGAAATTTAGATGTCTGGAGATCCGAGGATTTTTTCACAGCTGTAAAAAGTCCTCTTTTTCTTTCCCGCGGATGGTGGTTCAACGAGGACTCGCGTTTTGTTTCTCCAGGACCTCTGGGTTATCAAAGGCCGGTGAATCCAGGAGGTGAATTTGCGTGATTGTCGAGTGTTGGATGGCCACTTTGACAATTTATGCGCTGGAATAATTCTGCGATTATATTGTAACTACAAATTGCATTTAAATACAAAGTAATTTATAATTCAAATGTAACTGCGAGTCGTGTAATTCTTTGTTCACGCGAGAGAGAAATACACAAATAATATTCGGAGCGATGACTATTCTCATAAAATCTGTCTAGAAAAAGGAAAAGAAAGAAAATAATTCTTGGCTCGCGCGAGGGAAAAATAAAAGATAACTGCGCAACATGGAAATTTCCCTCACGAAAGCTAAAAACGAACCTTGGAACGTAAAATTATTTAATTCCACAAATAACTGGCTGCGCTTGATAATGTTTAGAAGTAACCTAGTCCAATCTTTCATCGTTCCAGTGCTAACCTAAACCCAATCCCAACAATTTCTCTCATCGAACTTATCAAAAAAAAAAAAAAAAAAACAACACGAAATAAAAAAAAGGGGCGAATAAAATCGCCAATACCATCCAGAGGGGGGGGGGACTCCATCGAGAGGAAAAAATGCGCTGCACGCGGCAGGGAAATTTGCCCGATCAATTTAATCGCACGATCAAAACGATCAGTGGCCAGGAAACAATTAATCCGCGTTGGCAATCGGCGCAACGTCGAAATTTCCATTTCTTTGTCAGCTGGCTGGACTCGTAACGTCGCGGTATCTCGCGGACGCGCGCCGCCGATCGTTACGTAGATCAAATTTAATCGACGAGGACTAAATGTACATGGCGCGCGTGTACGTGAAAAACGGATGGAGGAACCAATCGAGAACGCGCGGAAAGAGAAAGGGAGAGAGAGAGAGAGGGAGAGAGGGACGAAAGAGGACACAGAACGGGGGGAGGGGGCGTCGTTCTTTCGTCGGTGAGCCGTGCAGACGAAATCGGCTGGCGGGCCGATTGCGCGTGAAACGCAGCCTCGATATTTTTGTCGACGGGACGAATCAATCGGCCGGCACGGATTCGTCGTCGTTCTTCTGCGAAACGCGCGCAAACAACGACTGGAATTTGCGGAGGATGGAGGCCTGGATGGCCTGGCCAGGACCCCGCGATCCAACACCGAATTCCTCTGTCATCCGTGGAAACGATAACGGGCAATGGAGATAACGACGCATTGCCAAACAGGCAATCGAATCGCTCCTGGCTCCGTTTCGTGCCACAGCGTCGAACGTTATTGTTCGCGCCGCGATTAGAAAATAGCCAACGTTTTGTGGTAGATCGTTCATCGCTACCAGATATACTCGCGAAAGAATACGTATTTCTGTATTTCCCTCACCAATCAGATTCGATGATTCAGTCTAGATCGTTCTGTAGTTTGACTCCAAAGTACGCGTTTATCGGCTTTCAGTCTGCGTTTCTTCAACAAATTCTAGCGTGACAGATTTTTGAACCTATTCACTCGCAAGCTCTCCCATAAACGCGTTAAGACACGTATCAACGACGTTTGTCGTTAAATTGCGATGAATTAACAAACAAAGTATCCACGGAGAAAGATGTAGGCTAATGTCTCGAGCAAAGAGATAGATGCAGAGCGAGAGAGAGAGAGAGAGAGAGAGAGAGAGAGAGGCATAGTCGACATAGTCGAAGAATGTGCGCGGCAGGGAAGCAAGATAGTGCTTTTGACACAGCACCAGCAGCGAGCCTAATGACTCAGGCCACTCAGAGAATACACTAATTACCATGAAAGCGTCCCGTACACGCTTCCGGAAGATAGGCATTTTACTTGCCCCCCCCCTCTCGTGTCTCTCCGTTCCCCATACTTGAGGTAAAGATATTAGCGCCGGCTCGCCTCGTGTCCTCCTCGAGGCGGCAAGCCTCCATTTTAGAGAGCGTGTTTCCTGTTCCGCGCTGCGACGCCACGGTCCTTTAACCTCGCGGCAGACACGCGCCCTTGACCCTTCCTGGGGCTCCGGGGGCAGACCCGAATTGTTCAACGCGCCGCCACGCAACGGATCGCGCGGAAAGTGAAGAATTTTCTCAAGCTAAGTAAGCGAATTCGAGAGTCGAAAACTGGCAATTGTCGAAGCCCCGGAGGAAGATTCGTCGCGGTTATCGAGGAAATTTTTGCATATCGAACATTTTCGAAAAGTTTGCAGAAAGTTTTCAGTCGGACGAAATTTGGAAATACAGACGATGTTCGTTATCTGAACAGAAAAATCTTTCGCGAGAGTCTTCGTTCGATTTGCTCGCGGTCCGAACTGCTTCTTAACCGATCACCCATTGTTGATCAGAAAACAGTGGAAGCTTTCAGTGTTCACGAATTAAATTGATTTCGAATAATAATATTGTATTTCATGTTTCTCAAAGGTAACGATGACATCGTACTTTGAACTTTCTGCACGCAGGAGTAGTACATAAAAATATATTTTGCTTGATCGATTTTGTTATCGTCTCTTTGTATCTCCTATAACAAAAGCCAAATTAATAATCTCAACAATCGTGTAATAAACGACAAATTCGAATCGATAGAAAACAAATTACAGGCGCGATCGCTCAGTAGATCTACCGGACAACGCCACTCCTACTCGAGGTCTACCCCACGCCCCCTCGCGAATCACGTGAACCAAATCAACCAATCGCTAATTTTCGTTGCACCAGCGTTGCACCGCTAAAATCACTTTCACCGATTGATCACAGAAAAGTCACAGTTATTAAAAATCGTAATGTTATGCAAAAAGTCTCAAAGGGACCGCCGACCAATTACACGTGGACTGAACTCAGAGTAGTCAAAAACCACGAGATATCTCGTGTCAATACTGCGGCGGCGTATGAGTAACCACGGGTTTGGCTCTGTCAATAACACGAGAATAAAGCGCAGCGCTAATTAATTGCACACAGGATAAACCAATACCGACGTGGCGGTTCGAATTCCGCCGATTCCGTTGCTTTGATTTGCCTTGATGAGCATCATCAAAGACGATTAAGGTGTTCGACTAAACCAGCCGTTCGCTGCACGCGCGACTTTCTCTCTGGCATTTCGCGTAAGTTTGTCCACCACGCGGGTCGGGTGGTTCGGAACAATTTGCTTTGTACCGCAGGACGCGTGCAAACGTTCAACTATTCGAAGACGCGAACAAATATGCGGACCCACAGACTGGCCGTGCAAATAGAGAGGCTCGCGTGCTTTCGTTT
The DNA here is from genome assembly GCA_032399605.1 of Melipona beecheii. Lineage (NCBI taxonomy): Eukaryota > Metazoa > Arthropoda > Insecta > Hymenoptera > Apidae > Melipona > Melipona beecheii. The sequence continues at coordinate 1,072,822 of JAUCMO010000291.1, forward strand.
TGGTAGACTCTTTGGCCCGGGTTCGACGGCTAGCGCGGACTGCGCCATTGAAGAGGCTGCTGTTTGGTGGATTCGAGTGGCTCGCAATGGAAACTTTCGAAGGTGGAAAATGAGAGAATGGACCAAATCGAGGAGTTAATAGGGTAAACGCTCCGTGAGTGTTGCCGACGAAGGCCAAACTTTCAGTATCGATTACCTTTGTATCGTTGGCAACATAAAACCGGAACAAACGATACTCGTATTATATATATTTCGACGAATGTCAGAAATGAGAAATCTTCCAACATTATTTGATATTAATAAAAAATATTACTTCTGCTGATTTTTATAGACAAACTACCTTCTCCAGTAGTAGTCTCTGACGTGACTTTCAGAAGAATTACTAGATTGTTCAAACTTTTTAGAATATCTGACACGTTTCAAAATTACGCTTGGCATATTTTTTTTCCAAATTTGAACGAGTGTCAGGATGAATTTCATACTCAACGTATCACTCAATTACCGCGTTTAGTTTCAGAGGAGAAACTTGCTTCCAGAGGAATTAATTAACTTGTTCCACCAGTAATTCCACAAGTTTGTTGAATGATTCGTTGTTCATTACCTCGTTTTCCTTATTTTTTTTTTAATTACATCCCTATTATAATTTTATCACAATAGCTCTCGTTACTCACCGTTTCAACTTTTTAGCTTTTCGAGATGAATCGTTCTTTCCGTTCCAGTAATACGACGTACATTTTGCGAGCGAGTTAATTGCGAAGAAAGCGTTTGTAAAAAGGTAACAGGATAGATCGAAGGGTCGAAACTCGAAGCGAAGCGAAGTTCAATAAAGCTCCTCTTCGTTTTTCTCGCTCTTGTGCAGTATTAAATAAGATTTTCTAAAAGTTATTTGCTTGGCGTTGCCATCTTTTCTTGATCTCGAAGCTACCGGAACAGATACTCTATACTTTATTCGCAAGGACAAGCTAACGAAGCGGAAAATGAAATTGTTTGATCACGTGTATATATTCTTTAGTTTTGTTTCTGACAAATAAACAGCACTATACGCACGCGCGTAGATCAAATACGTCGCGTCGTTTACTTTTAAATTTACTTAAAAATAAATTAAACCTCCGTTTATAATGTCAAGTGAAACAACGTTCCTCTTTCTCGCGAATGTTTTTCTTTCGACATCAAAACCATCCACCTATAACGCGTTCCTAGGAATTTCTCGCTCGGCTATTATTGCTCGTAAGAATCATAAAAATTCTAGAAAAATGTGAAGCGTCGGGAGAAGGCGACAGAGAGAACAATAGAAATTCCTTCATTGATTAAACGATTCTCCGGTAAGAGAACGAGGAACACGCACGCATTCGACCCGGTAACGACAAACGGGCGTCGTTTATTGTCCGTTGTTTTAAACTTTCGAGCGTTCTTTCCCGATCTTGGCGAGTCAACTATGCGCAGGGGGCCACTGAATTACCGCGGAGCGGGCCACGGAGTGCGCGAAAGACGAGGAGCGAGCGAGGTCACCGGGGGGTTTCGCCTCAACCCCTGGACCGACAGCGCGCTCTCGAAATAATTTCCTCGACGATCTGAAAGCTGGAATAACGACGTTCGCGGACGGTCGCTGCAGCTGCGTGGATGGTTGTGTGTTTAGCGAGAACCAGGCCGAGTTTTAAGCTAGAAAACTGGATGAGGAGCTGCCGCCTCGAGATACAACCCCCTTCCGCCCCCTCGCCGCTCTTCCTCGGCTTCCTCGGTCGCCGAGAATTCTTCCTCGCTTTCTGCCCCAACCGGTTTCTCCTTCGAATTATTTTTCTCTTATCGTTTTTCTCTGGACGCGAGGCCGTCGGCAACCCTCGTGCCTCGCGAGATAATCGAGCGAATTTACCGCCCCGCCCTTAAATGAATCTCCGCTGCGGTTCCTCTTCGACTCGATTCGCGATTTTTATCCGATTTGCGCCAAGTTTAAAGATTGTTACAATATCTCGTAATGGAAACGAGTCTCTCTCTCTCTCTCTCTCTCTGTAGACTGTGTTTCTTTGATCGAAAGAAACTCCTCTGCTCAGAGGTGAAAGTAAAATATTGAATTAATTAAAGTGAAAAAATAAAATATCCCAATTGATCTTAGAGCAGTACACTACTACGGATAATATACGGTCGATTGTTTTCAAAGTTTGTCTCGTCACTTGCTCCACAGATAATAAAAGTAAAGCGATCACGCACGCGTGCAGGAAATCCATTTTTCCAATAAATTTCCAATCAACCTAATAACAACCTTTGCCGTCCCCTAACTGATTTGTTCCCGTGACCGGGAGCAGTATTCTCGTATCCGCAATTTTCCAGAATTCGCCTCATCACGGCCTTTTAATCGCGCGTTTAATGCGAAACATCGTTCGGCGAACGATTTATCCCGGACTGTGTTCTAATCACGATTAATCACCCCAATAATTCCTAACGATTCTCGTCGTATCATCCGGCGTGTCACAAATATTCAATGGCTCTCGCGCGTTGTTAAATCCTTCTGTTCCGGTCAGTTTGTTTCGAGGAACGCTCGATTCACCGAGAGAAAGAAACGCGACGATGATCCCCCTCGACCGGATGGAATGCAAATTTTGAAGTAATGAGCTTCACACGCGTACAAAGAATAATTGTTATCGTTAGCAGCTGCGGCTATTAGCGTTACGTCGAGCGACGTGCAAATAATACTGTTCATTATCGAATCTTTCAGCGACTCGGTCTCAGGCGTAGCAGGCAGACGGAGAAGCTTTTCACGGGAAATTGCTGTTAAAGTTAGATCACGTTGCTCCTTCGTCGGTGTAATTCAGTCTTCCTTTTTTTTTTTTTTTTTTTTCAATTGAACGTAATTGAATTTGTAAGATGGTTCCCTTCCGTTACAAAATGGTAAAAATTTCTTTGTCAATTTTATTGCTATTACTGAAAGATCGAATGAATATTGAGAAGTTTCAAATCTATAGTCTAACGGAAAAGCGTAAAAATCGTAATTGGAGAAGACGGTAATTGAAGACGAGGATCGTGCAAATTGTACTTGTACAAAGAGCACGTGTAATTACAAAAAAAAAAAAAAAGAAACTAGTTTTCCGCGACTAAACTCTTCTTAAAGCAATTATCTTCAAGATATTCTCAATTATTCCAATATATCGAAGTAAAAATTTGCTGACTTATTTGCTATCGCAAAGTGATATCAAATCTCTGGCCTCTTCGGATGCAACGCCGATGCAACGAAAATTAGCGATTGGTTGATTCGCAAGGGGGCGTGGCGTAGACCTCGAGTAGGAGTCTTCGTTTCCTAGTCGGAACAATTGCCTCTGGGCCTTTCAGTGAGAATCGTACAACAAGTCGTGCAGCTTTTCATTAACGTTTCGAGTATCGTTCGATTCTTCTAGTAATACGTGACAATTTGAACATATTTATTTAAAATTGTCGTTATCTTTCCATATCCAGAGTTGGACAGACGAAACTGCGAAACCTGTGTCCTTAAATTCTCCATTATTTACAAGCAATTGCCAGGGCCACGTTCCAAAAACAGAGACGGACAGATCTCGCAGAGATGTCAGATGTAAATCTCGACCTATAAATCCAGTCGGCCGCGCCTGTTATTTGTTGCTTCAACAAATCAGCTTCAGCCCCGCGCGCAAAACAATCGCGTGCATTCTAGCCGCGTCGATGGCAGCAATTATCGCGACGAAACACGCCTCGTTCGGAGTCACCGTTCTCGCGTATCGCCAGCAATGTACTCGGCATGCAGACTCGCATACTAGACGACAAGCCATGTTTCATGGCACTTAATCGCTCGCTGACCAGGTCGAGATCGCGTGCGATCTTGGCATGGCCCTCCGCATACCGTCTAATGGACGTACCAACTTTACTCCCAGGTGTTTCTACTTCGCACGTTTCTCGAACTTGAACGTTTTTCAAATTTACCCAGCTTCGAATAGCACGCACATTTCTGCAAATTTTTACTACTCTGTTTCCGTTTCTGTTCACGTGCTTCTCGAACTTGTGACACAAGTTTTGCATCGTAACTAATATTAGCAGTTGGTAGTTTCAGTGAATAAATTTGGTTCGAATTTAACTTTTGCGTTAGATTCGTCAATTCAGATTCTACGAAGCTACGAATAATCGTTGATCTGTCGTTCTCGTAATTTAAAATTCGTGCGTCGTTTAGATGAAAACACGTCACATGGGAAGTGTATCGCACGCGGGCAAAATTCAATCCACTGAAAATGAACTTCGATTATGGCTCGGCGAGAAAGATTACGGGACGGCGAAAAAAATCCGACACGCAAGGGCAATTAATCACTTTTCCAACGACGGAATTTTCAATTTCTATTCCCCCCCTCCCTTCTCCTCCTTTTTTCTCTCTAATCGAGGTTGATAGATCGAGTTGTCGATCAAAAATGCAATATTCCGAACGATGCGACGCGATATTTGATTATATTGAATTCAATTAACTCGATCGAAGGAGGCAAATTTCGGCACAATTTATTATTCGCCAAAGAGACAAACGTTGGAACAAATTTTGCAAAAAGCAGGGCGCCCGTTATTGTTGATTTAGTAGTTATGTTTTCAAGTCCTTTTAATTAAAGTGAGCCGCGCGGAAAAGTTCGCGATCCCCCCGCCTTTCCATCGCGAGTTGGCCCTCTATGCGCAACTCGCAAACACGCGGATTTAATTTACAGGATACGCGATTCGAGTAACTGTTGCCAAAGTTTGGATTCATAGCGCGGTATTACCAGCAACAATATAGTTTTAATTAATTACACGTAACACTCGGATCGCGTGCGCACTTTTTGGAACGGCGCGGCTCCTCCGGAGATTAATTACCATCGAGAGATACCTCAACGTGTCGAACGCGCGCGCTTTTTTTTTTTTTTTTCCTCCTCTAATGGCGCGACGGCTTCTAAATTAATTTCAACTGGCAACGCGCGAATAATTCGATCGAAGTAAATCGATACGGCGATGTGAAAATTATCAATCGGGTTTATGAGAATGGAGAATAAATTCTGCGACTGTTGCGAACAAGGGAATAATTAACAACGTTGAAATTTTTTTATGAAATAATTAAAAACATTAATATTTTTCCGGTTGCAAAGATTTTCCATTTCCATTTGGATATTGACAATTTTCATACATTTATGCGAAAGACATGATGTATTTATGAATATATTTAATACATTTGTACGATTAATTGGATTCGTCGAATTTGATTACAAGAAAAAGCGGAAATTATTTATTATACGCGTGAAGAATTTACATTGCGCGAAATGAAAGAGTACGTTTGAAATGTCGCAGCAATTTCAGTTTCAAAAAAGCTTGGGAAATTTAGAACAACAAAGGCGAAAATTTCTTCGGTTTGTTTCTGCGATTCTCTCCCTCTCTGTATTGTTTTAACAGAAATGGCAGGGCAAACGCGAAACAACGAGACAAGGAGTATAACAACGGAATAACTAAACCAATCCAGCAACTATCGTATTCACTGACACGCATCAGTTTGCCGTCTTACACTCCGACCATTCTGCCAGTATCCTCTCAAGCTTCGAGGCTCAGCTCGAACGTGGGCACTGAGCTGAACTCTTGCGTTTATTGTCTAACCCAACCTAACGTTCAGCGGTTATGTTGGACGTATAACAAGAGGCTAAAGTTTCAACAGACAGCGAACGATTATTTTTCCAGCTGAATGTGCCAGCGGAGCGAATTGCAAGAGCGTGATGATACACGTCGGAAAATCGTCGAAATGTCCCTCGAATTTTTCGTCACGATGTCTCATCTTTGCGAAACAAACGCGTTCGTACGAGAGTTATCGCTCGTTAAGCGTGATTAAGGTTTCAGAAGCGTTTCGAGATGTTTGTGATTTTTTTCTAAAATCAAAATGCGAGATAAATTGTTACTTAGACGGACTGTCAAAAATCAACGACACAGCGCGAACAGTTTGAGGAAGGGAGGAAAATCACGAAAGAATTCGAAATGAATCTTCAGCTGCGTTGAAGTTTGAGAATTGAGTTTCTTCTTTACGGAAGATTTGAAATTCTCCAGAAGTAAACTTTTTGCTATCGAAGGGAAAAAGAAAACAATTATAAGTTTCACGGTCGAACCAACGTCATACATTGTCTCTGAGAAGCAGCAGACAGAGGGAACGAGAATGTCTCGATTCGAATTCCAACGCGTACAAGATTCGACGAATTTCTGGACCTTCCTCGGAGATTAACGTGGTCGACTGGATCGTTGCTGCAGCGCGTCGATCTGTCAAAGGGACTGCGAAAGTTCGAAAGACCGTCGCGTCCGTGAATGTTCCACTTGTCGGCAGAAAGAGACGCGACTCCTTAATTACCCTTTGACAGCGTGACATTAATTTTTAAAATCGAGGAATTTAGTCTCGGAACTGTTCGACTGTTACAAAAGTCACGACATACGCGCAAAATATCCATTGAGGGAAAAAATGTGACATGATGGAATACACGAGCTTTCCTTTTTACGAAAAATCACTTAAATCTACAAAAACAGACTGTCTCGCGTCTACAAGAATTATAAATTGGTCACTTTGATCATTTTGGTAATTCCAGCGTTGATACGAAAGCATATTCGTACTTTTCTTTTGACGTATCTGAAAATTTATGAAACTAACTGGAAATTTGTCCCTGGTTGGAACGTCTCGTCTCATCGTGAGTTTTCAAATTTTAGAAATTGGTCGCGCGTAGTTAAGAAACGCAGAGAGAGAGAGAGCGAACGGAACGAAAATATTGGGTTTCGGTATCGTCGAACGCGTTTCGCAAACTGTCAGAGAATACGTCCTTACGTCGTCAAAATTATTTTCCCCGTAAAAGTATATCTCTTCGTCCCGCCGGAGAATTCCACCGAGTTGTGCAACTGCGAACTGTCCCGACCGTAAAAATTCGACAAGAGAAATGCATCGGAGGAACGTTTACAACCGCGGACTTGCACCTACAAACACGCTGCATTCGTGGTACAAACTATCCATCACGGACAGACGTCGTTCGCAAACTATCGCGGAAGACGATAAAGCTCAAGAGCTGATCGATAAAAAGTACTCGGATCAACTTTGCCGGAGAAGCGAAAAAGAGAAAAAAAAAGAAAGAAAGAAAGAAAGAGTAAGAACTCTTTCATAGGATGCGATACCTACATCCTGAAGGCGTATTGGGATCCTCTCACGGCGAATTACAAGGAGCTGAAAGGCGTAAAGACCGAGGGAGGAGAGGCTGGGGTAAAAAGGATGTAAGCTGGAAATCATCTTTGCGAGCGAACGTAAGATGGGAACAGAGAGAGAGAGAGAGAGAGAGAGAGAGAGAGAAAGAAACGAACAAAAGGATAAAAAGAAAAGTAGAGAACAACGCGAGGTCGATTGGATTCCTCGAACGAAGGAGGCAGACGCGAGCTATCAATAATAATGTAACAAGCTCGAAAGCGTTATTGATTTCGACGTTATATGCTTCGCACTTCATCCGTCGACACCTTTCTTCTACGCCCTTCTTCCCCTCCCCCCCCCTCTCCTCCGCTGCTTTATTACGATAAAAGCTTTGTTAAATTTGATCGCCTCGACGATCCTCGTCGATTTCGTTTCTTCTGATAAAGAAAGGGGGAGGAGAGAGAGAGTATGCCTCGTCAACGCGGAATTCGTATCGATATCATCCCCTGTTGCCTCCGAGCGGCACCACCATCCGAGCTTTTTACCGTAATAAATTAAGCGTAAGCAGCGTTCATTCAGCGTTTTCCCTGCGGATTTATTGGGTTGGCTCTTCGCTGGATACTTTGTATCGCCGATTTTGCCAAGCCAGCCGTGATTCCTGTTTATCGCGCGCATTGTGTTTAGATTTCAGCACGGCGGATGTGGATTTTCCGTCCCCCGAGCTGTCTATATCTGGTCTGTCGTTTGCGCTTGTTGACAATTAAAAGGAGAAAACGACGTGTCGCGAGTCAAGTTTGGAATTTCTCTTTTATTTGCGAGAAAAGACAAAACGTTCAACGTTTTAAAGAGTAATCGGAATAGTCGAGCAAGTGGAAATTATTATCGACAACTGTCGACTAATGATTTAATTTCCTCAAAGATCCAGAGTCTCTAAAATTTTCAAAATATTTTGCACAACGCGTATCTGGGAAAGAACTCTAATCTCCCGGTTTTAATAGTTTCGCGGAGAAATTATTGAATAACTTTTCAATAAGATGTACAGCGGACGCGAGACGTTTTATAAGCGCAAGAGCGGTGAACGAAAGCCACGGGGGCTATTAAAGGAATGAACAAAGTTATGATAATGTGTTAAACTTCGGAGAATGTCACTGTTGGTTTAAGAAGTTCACGGAAGGCGGTATTAACTTGCCAGATGAAGATCAAAGTCGACGGACCGATAAATTCAACGTGAACGCTTTCGAAATTTGATATTAAATTTACACGTACATATAAGTTTGAGAAAATATAAAATGTTGGAAAGTGTTCCAGGCGAGTGTATGTTAAAAATAATTTCTCCAAGTATTTCGAGCTGGCAAAATGTTTGACGTAAACACACAAGTGTTTCGTAATTAACCGCGCACGACTGATATTAAATTTACACACACACACATATATATATATAAGTTTGAGAAAATATGAAATGTTAGAAAGTGTAAATTACAGGCGCGATCGCTCAGTACCAGACAACGCCACTTCTACTCGAGGTCTACGCCACGCCCCCTCACGAATCACGTGACTCAAATCAACCAATCGCTAATTTTCGTTGCATCAGCGTTCCCGAAGAAGCCCGATTTTATTCGCTATTAGTATTTCGAGTTGGCAAAATGTTTGACACAAACACAAGTGTTTCGTAATTAACCGCGCACGATTAATAGTTTATACGAGCGTTACTGAAGCTACGAAAGTTATTACAATTTCTTTCTGGAATAATGTATAAAGTCATATACACCTCGCCAATCTTCTGCTGGTTTTAACTTTGTAATGTAAAGCCCATGTAATATTTTAGCGCAAGTACATTTCAAAATTCTGTTTAAAATTTTGTTAGAGAAACGTCACTTTGAATCTGGAAACGTCCCATTGCATATATATATATATATGTTTAGATCTGTTAATCAGATCTAATCTAACCCAACTATTATCCAAATGACCAGTTATTCTTTCTTTCTTTGCAATATAAGAGGGCCAGAAAATTATTAAAATTTAGCAGAAACTAATTTACAACAGCGCAACTATTATTCCATTTTCTCCAGATTTACGCGAACGCAATAAAATGGGCGGGCACGTAACGAACGGGTCCAAATAATAGGTGTTCCGATAATCGAGATTCCGTGGCGTGTTTTCTCACTTATTGTGCTCCTTTAATTTACCGCGAATAATACGGGAACACGTGAGAAAATAATTAAACTCGGAATCTTTAAATTGGTTTCATTACTGCGTCCCGTGGTAGAACGGCGGCGATAGCCGAGCGAGCCACTGGCAAACCGAGCCGTGTGTTTCTGTTGCGAGTGCCGATAATTTCGCAGAAAGCGAAAAATTTATTTCGCTACTGAAATAAATGATGTTCCAGAACCGCGGCCCGAAATCCCTTTCGGCGAGCGAAAATCGCGCCAGTCAGATTAACTGCAAGAGCAACGTTCGTTGAAATGCTGATAAAATAATTCTTTAGAGAAAAAAAAATATTGTAAAAAAAAGTATAGTATAAAAAAAATGAAAAACGACAAATTCGTGTTTCTGAATAATTTCAATTTGTAAGTTTGCAAAATAAAAAATATATATTCGTAGATACTCGAGCGAATAGAGCGATTGAAGAAGTCACTTTTGGTAATGGAAATAGCGGAGAAGTGAATTTTTCAAAAGTACGATGTGCGAAAGTGGCGGGAAATTCCGCGACGTTGTTGCAGAAATTGTTACGATAAAAGTTTCAATTAAGATTCACAAAACAGCCATAGTCATCAGCAAATTCTTTTCCTTGGAAAGCTTCGCAATCGCGAGATCCGCTCGCGTAATTTTTCTGGTCGCGACACAGCGTTGCACGATGCCTGCTCGTAAATCTTACGCAAACGGCCCTAATCCGAACGCTTATCTATCCGCGAGTTGCATAATCGCTAAAACATACTTTACGTTTAAAATACTTTGATTACTACAAGGGTTCTAGAAATTACTTTAACCCTTGCACTTGCTTGCCCCCCCCCCCGGTATCTGGGACAGTAATTATCCAGTTTCTTTTCTTTTTAACTGTTTAGAACTAGATTAAATTTCACGTTGAAATTTTTAATTTTGACTCAATTTTAGTTATTAATCTCGATCACGATGTACACGGAATACAAAGTAAAATTAAATATTTTAGAAACGTTATTTTTCACTTTTCTTCCTCGGGAAAAATTTCAATATTCACGAATAACAGTTTAGAATGAAATTTCACGATGAAATTTTTAATTTTGACTCAATTTTGTTGTTAATCTCAGTCACGGTACGGAATATAAAATATAACTAAATATTCCAAATTTTAGAAACGTTATTTATTTTTCACTTTCCTTCCTCGGTTTTTCACTCGGGAAAAATTTCAATGCTCGTGAAAAACAGTTTAGAATTAAATTAAATTTCACGTTGAAATTTTCAATTCGATGAACACGGAATACAAAGTAAAAATTTTAGAAATCTGACGTAAGTTATTACGGTCATTTATAATCCAATGATTCAACTGACGTTAAATACACGACGTTTCTTTTTCTACTGAGAAATTCCGTTTCAGTCAATACATCACGAACATTTTTTGATCAAGAAGCTCTCTTCTGAATACACACTTTGCGAACGTTGCTTGATCGAGAAAAAATGACGAATAACTAAGAAACACACACCAGACGTTCCTTCACTCTCCTCCAGGGCCTTTATTAAGTCCCTATCGCTGCATTATGCACGCGTGCACAGTGTATATTAACAACACTTATCACGTCATGCTACTTACGGATGAAATATCGAACAACCTGCTTAATATCTTACTCTCCGTGCAAACAGCGTACACGTTCGATCAAAAATACTCGCTCAACCGCAAGTGCGTGAAGCTCGTTCGAAATTCTCGCGATTGAATAATTCTTACGATAAAATTTCACATTCGGAGATAATTTTACGATTACTGAGATTCCTCGATATTCTTCGTTGATGTGCGATTTTTTCGCCACTTTCTAGGACCTTGAATGTCCTTAGATACAATATCGATCTGAATTTTTGAAAATTTTAAAAATTGTAGCATTCTCGTCGTTATATATTCCCTGATGTGGAAAATTCAATGAAACGAAGAAAAAATCGTCGTAAAGGGATGGTTTCAATTTTCAAATCTATCGTGGATTGTTAATTGTGGGAAAAATATTTTAATGTACTTTCGAGAAGAGAGGTGTCTGCCTTTCCATCCACTGCACGATGTAAAAATGGTGCATTTTGAGAGTACAGCCTTCAAATAGTCAAATGTTTAAATATTTTGCTTCCGCACTATCAGTGTCAGCAGTTGTGTCAACTTCCACCTGAAGCAATAATTTCTTCATTCGTTTCAATAAATTTATCTCAAAAGTCAAAGAGATTTATTTATCTCGAGTAAACATTATCGAATATTACGAAATACCACGACGAACGACAAACGAAAGTCACAGCAGCATCTCTAAACGCCTAAAGGCTGTTCTTTTTATATTCTATTGCAACTGCAACAGAACTTGAACATTTAATCTAGAGTCAAAGTTATTTTCACGAAATATGCTCGTTCCATCTATAGCCATTCTATAGAAAATACCATTGAACTGCAAAATTAAAATCATAAAATTATCGTCAATATTTGCATCGTAAATAGTCGAGCGTCCGTTGCGGGGGAACCCAATACCGAAACAAATAGACGAGAGACTCGAAACTTTTGGCCCACGGTGTACATTATAATACAATACCGTATGGAAATGTAGTTGTGCTTGCCTGCACGATCGGGTCGTGCGCGAATTTCGTAATAATAATTTAATATTCCTACCGGTCACGGCGATATAAATCAATGCTACGAGCTATTGCATTCGCAGTTACCAGAATTCGCCCGCCACGCGAATTATCGAGCAACAGAGCGCCGAACTCCCTTGGGCACGCGCGAACATGCTTTCGAAGAGGGCCGCCGCTTGTAACGTATTTAAAGAAATCGAGAAATTCGCTTTGCGAACGATTCGGCTGATCCGTGGGTTACGATAATGAAATTCGTAACGTCGTTCGGCGCAATTGTTCGAGAGATTTATATTAAAAAATTGGAAACGAGCGATTTCCGCTCGATTTCTCGCGTTTGTCACGTTTCCTTTCACAGCTAACTCGATTCGACGTGACGCAACTGTTTGCGAGTTTTCGCGCATTTTGTATAAAACGACCGGAATAAATATTTTAATTTGAACTTTTAGAAAATCGCTGAAGGTGATTTTAGCCAGAAAATCGAGTCTCTTCGGGTGCAACGAAAATTAGCGATTGGTTGATTCGGGAGGGGGCGTGGCGTAGACCTCGAGTAGCTTTAAAATCTGCGCAAAGACCGCAAGATTCCAAACAAGACAATAATTCCATCTATCGAGAAGTCGCAAAAATATTTCAACATCTCGAATCGCGAGTTTAACTCAACTCTTGGGTCAAACAGATGGACAGTAGAAGATGGTAGAAAGATTTCAAAGTTAATTGCAATCGTCGCAGTCTGCTCGAAACGACCGCCAGCATCCGCGAGCAGAACGCGACGTCGCGGCTGTGTTTCGAAATTCAATTCCGCGCGCGATCCCGCCTCCCGTCTTTATCTCGGTCTGGCGCGGCAAGCCTAAGCTTTGCTGGTGTGTTATTGCCGGCGACTACCGTAAGCCTCGCCGCCCCTCTCTCTCTCTTTCTCTGAGAAAACCTCCGGTGAACCGGCTTATCTCGTCGCGGGGGTTGGGAGACCACCTTCGACCCTTGGCGCGCCTCTCACTTCTGGCTGTCTCCCTCTCCTTATCGGTTCGTTCATCGTCCTGGTGGCTCGCGGCACGGCACGGCACGGTACGGCACGGGGTCGAAGAAGTTTGCTTTCCGGATAACGAGAGAACCGTCTAAGCTAAGGGACGCCCGCAGCGATTCGGCCAACTATGAAAACGCTCGAACCAACGGGCCTCTCTCTCGCGCGCGGTGCCTTCCATCACGAACGATGGAAGAAGCCTCTCTTCTTCCGTCGTTCGAGCGAAGGGCGAGGGGGGTGTAACGGCCCCGGGTTCGATTGTCCCCCGGAAGAAAAGCAGGCGGGCAGACAGGCGGCAGGCTCGTGTGGCCTCGAGGAGGTGGCTCGAGTACACGGAGGAAGGAACCGAGGAAATTGCGGGGGAAGTTGGCGTGGAAGAGGGTGAACGAGGGTGACCGTGCGCTGCTGGCAGTGACGTCTGGGGGAGAGGGGATCCTTTCGGAGTTTCGTAATTTTATACCGAGGGATTTTCTAATCGAAGTTCGCAGTTTAATATGCTCGGATCGAGCGTGCTTCCCGCTCTGATTGTCTTGTGGTTCAGACTGCCAGACTCCTGGATCTCTGTGTGATTTTAAAAGGCGATCTCGGCAATTATGTCGGTGAAAATTATACGAAATTTCAAGTGTTTCAGGGTTGTTCAAGCGTTAACTGGTTGGTTGTCGTTAATACGGTTGTTCTTTGAATTGACGACTGAGACTGGAAATTGCATAAAAAGTTTACGCTCTTATCGATCTTTCGCGAATTGACTAACCGATCTTTGATTGTCTCGCGTGACAATTTGACGGTAAGGATGGTTGCTTAAATTTTAAAGCGTCGGAGGGCATTTAAGCGATACCCCACGCGATAAAGCGAAAAATTATACGGAGTATGGAGATAACAAAGGATCAAAGCACTGTCATTTACTGAATATAGAACGAATGTCGTAAATTCGACGAAGTTACGAGTGCTCTTAACGTATTTTATCTTGCATTTACATGCATTAATTCGAGAACTATTGGAAATACTCTTTGCATCGCCGCGTACAAAGTTCCCATTCAGTTGATCGGAAATGCTAATACAATTTAACTCGTCAGTTGTTGGATGACTTGTAAAGGCAACGTGAGCCCGAGCAAGAATTACGTTACGAAAAGCTGCGACGAATGAAATTTTTTACTAGAAACAATTTTCTTCCCCCTTTGATATCTATCGCATGAAATCAAGCGTGATCTTGCGTGAGACGTAACGGGCGAAATAATTTCATACTTGTTCCACTTTACTTTATCTTATGCTGAATTAAAAACGTATTTTTGGGGACATATTTGAACGTATTTTTAAAGTGTTATTCAATTTTTCTAGCTTTAGAACAAACACGTATATACACGTGACGCAAAGTATCCTCTTTTTCCACTTTCTCGAAGGAATCGGCGACTGTTCGTCGAAAGACACGGAAGACGTCGGATCGCTTAGAAACGGGACCAGCGGAACTCGAAGGCCCGTCGGATTCAGGGAAATTGGTCTGTTGAAGTGGGTGGAAATCGGAGAAGACCGAATGGCTGAGAATTAGAAGAGATTAGCTGGATTCCCTTTTCCAATCTCGTTGAGAAGATCGAAAGGGTTTTTCTTTCGGCAATTTGCTGAACTTCAAGCCAGCGATAACGAGGTCTCGCGTGTTAATGAAATCATCGATTCAATAAAGCTTCGAATAACGTAAACACGAAGAAACTCGAAATAAATATATTCCAAGTAATAAAATGGATATGTTTTTTTTTTAAATAAAACGTTTCAATATTCATCAACGAGCATATGAATTTCGTTTTTATAGAAATTTAATATCTTGCAGCCAAGTGATAAACGTCACGATAAAAATTACGTCAAATTACGTAAAATTTTCGCGAAATAACCACTGAAGAACACGAACGCGAACAACAAAATGTTCGACTGGTCTGGCGAGGAAACGCGATCGGGACGATTTATCACGCCCCATTTCGTTCGACAAAGGTCTTGGAAAAGAGGAAAGTGAAATATTTTAACCCCGGTGCCTGGTACGTATTATTCCATAAAAATCCATCGAACGTGGACGTTCGAGGAAAATGGCAAATAGGGAAGATGGAACTTTACCATCGACGATGCGCGTTACCGCCGAGGGAGAGAGAGCACGAATGATTAATTCAGGCCGGTGTCATTTTTTTCAGCGAGTGTTCGGGCAGAAAATTATTCGGGCGAACGGGGGAATTTAAATTCGATGATAAATATGAAATGCAAATCTTCGAGTGGAAATTTCGCAACCGGGGGAATGACGAAATCCAAGCCCCCGTGGTGGATATAAATTGAAATATAATCCCATTCCGCGAGTGTCGTATTTAATTCGCGGAATCGCCGCCCCTAATTTATTAACGCCCGTCGTGCCTTTTATTTCCACGCGTTCGCCATTTTTACGACGTACCGCCGGAAGAGCACAGTATATTCGAACCCCTTCAACAACGCGCCGGCTATTTATTTTCTTTCATTTTCGTTCGGCAACGTCAGAGAGAGAGAGAGAGAGAGAGAGAGAAGAGAGAGAGAGAGAGAGAGAGAGAGACTGGCGGGAGAGGAGAGTGACGATTTTCATTTAGATACTGATGAGAGTTGCATTGTCTCTCTCTTTCTCTCCCTTTGTTCGTCGCTTTTGATCGTCTCCACGGGGTTGAGTATAAAGGCGAAACAAATCTAATCCGTTTCGTGCGAGTCGTTTAACACTTGGATTACCGGGCCAAACTTTCTATTTTCTAGCCGAGTCAAATTCATTTTCCGCCTCGAGTCACTCGTGTTTTCATCGCGGCCTCGTTCAAGCGAAAACACCACCCCGAAATAACATCACTCCGCGGGAAACTCTGCTCTAATCATCAACCATGAAATCATATTATTTAGAGAGGCAAATTGGAACGCTGTTTGTTGCAACGAAGTGATCGTGAAATTTTAGAAATTATACGATTATGGGCGTTATCTGCTCATCGTTCAGAATTTCGGTAATGAAATTTACGTTTAATCTCCGTTTTTCCGACTGTACAGTCCAACGAGCTTTGTGCTTGTGAAAATTTTAATTTATTTCATATTTCCTCGGTAAAGTTTTAAAGTTTACTTTCATCGCCGTGAAACTTGCGGTTAATTATTAACTGATATTATCGCTGAAAGTGATTTCAGCGGGGGCAAGCCAGAAAATCGGGCCTCTTCGCGTGCAACGCTGAGATGCAACGAAAATTAGCGATTGGTCGATCCGAGTCACGTGATCTCGAGTAGGAGCGTAGTAGTGGCGTTGTCTGGAAATTTTATGGCAAAAAAAGTCCTTTCGTTCCTATACGTACAAAGACGAACATATTCATCTTCGATAGTCTCTCGCGGGTGTTAACAAACGCGTGTAGGTCACACAAAGGGTTAGGCAAAAGTTATAAAAATTGCCGGAGAAAGGCGAGTCAGAGGCAAAAGCCCGAAGGACAAGTAATTAAAACAAGATCAAACGCACTTCCCAACGCGGAAAAGGATCAAGCGGCAAATAATCTAAACTTTCTCGGACGGAGGAGCTCGGAGGAGGTCGAGCCGTTCTCAAACTCTTCTCGCGTCTCGAACGATTAAAAATTTTCTACAGCAATTTCAACAAACAGCCCCTCCCCCCTCTCTACTAATCTCTCTCGTTCTGGCTTCCTCCCGCGCGCGCGCGCGCGGCAACTTCTCCCCGAACTTCTCCCCGGGCGGGCGAGCGTAAGATTTTTAATTACGCCAACCGTGGAATAAAATTTAATCGATAGCCCCTGTTCGGCTTTCTTCCCCTCTTTCGTTCTCGTCGAAACTTCCGTCGAAATCGTTCCGTCGGAATTTATTAATCGGGAACCGATACGCCGGCTCGCGGTGAGAAACGTCCGCGAAAAGGGTCACGGACGAGGAAGATAAGGAGGACGGAGAAGTTTAGTTAGCTTCTCGCTATAATAACTACGTGTTATCCGGTTATTATCTTGTCGCGTAATTATCTTTCCATTTAGTATCCTCGCCAGCGTTTGCTCAAAGAGAGGGAAAGGGAGGGAAACGCGGAACGAGCAAAACCGATTCTTACGTTTTCACGCGCGCGCGATTATCGATAATAATCCCCAGAACGGTCGTCCTTCCCTCTCGTCTCATTAGTACGATCCGCGACTGGAATGCCAGCCCATTTCCGGCTAGTTATCGGCGACGTTCCTTCAGAATTCTGCCGCTGTATCCGCATTACGTCGTATTAGCACGAAATTGCAACCCCCGTCGACGCGAGTTCGCCCGTAATTTTGATTCTGATTTCCTTCGACGTGCCTCGAATACCCGGGGCCACAGCCAGTCCCCGTCGTGCCCCGGTCCAAATAACCATACTTCTTACGTATCATGGCCCGACGACGTATCGGACTCTCGTCGTGCCCCCCCCGCCAGACGTTTCCTTCGATCGAATTTTTTTTACATGTTTCCCTTATTAAATTTTATTAAATTATCATCGTCTCGGTCTCTCTTTCGTTGTTCGTCGTTGCGATTGATTAATTTCCTCGCTGCAGTCGAGGCAACGGTCAACCTAGTCAAATTGCAAATAAACGTACGAAATAATATTCCGAAAATAAAAATAATACCTTTACCGCGTATCGTTCGATCGTTCTTTTTTACTCCTGGCTAAATTTTATTAAATTTTCATCACCTTGGTCTCTTTCGTTATTTACGGTTGCGATTAATTAATTTCACGCTGCAGTCGAGGCAACGGTCAACGTAGTCAAATTGTAAATAAACGTTCCAAATAATATTCCGAAAATAAAAATAATACCTTTACCGCGTATCGTTCAATCGTTCTTTTTTACTCCTGGCTAAATTTTATTAAATTTTTAATTAATCGATTTTATGTTACAGTTGTACGAGATAATAGTTAAACATTCCAACAATAGTATTTCGTTCGATGTTTTCTACATTTTTGATTAAACCTTGTCACTTTAACTCCGGTAATTTTTTACTTGAGACTCCATCTTACTGAAATTTTCGCGCGTTGTTATTCCAGCGGCGGCGTTACGAACGAAAAATAACGAATTTTTCAAATTTCGTTTCTCCTATTGCGCTCGAAACGCGAGATAAAAAATGGAACGCGGAGAAACGCGAAACAAGTTATGCATTTTTAAGACTTGGAATTTTGCCCTCGAAGCTGCGAGCGTCGAAAAACTCTCTATTCCGGGTCTTTGACAATTCGAGAAGCTTCGCCCTGACAAATTACGAATGCACTCTTCTCTCACGCCTCGTCAAGCTCTTCTTTCGCGATTCGACAAAATTTTCCAGCGTTGCGCGAAATTATACAGCAGCCGACCGTGTCGCGGGGGTATTGTTTTGTAATATATTTATCGCGCGACGAACGAGATTGCAAAAGTTATCACGACTGATAATTCAACGGTGAAACAAACAATTAATTCGGGAAATTCCAGCGCCAGCTTTTTCGAAACCCGGGGTTCGATCGACTGACAATTACTCGCAGAAGCGGCGTCGACGAGCTAATGGCGGACGATCGTCTCCACTCGTGCCCAGAGCGATTCTCCAGGTGGTTCGAGAAGCAGCCGGCGTTCTCTACGAGACGATGACAAACAATCTCGGAGACGGGTTGTAAATCGCGGAGTGAATTCGCGCGTTGACGCATTTGTACGTGTCGGCGTTCTCCACGGCGCCCGTGCATCGTGTATTTTAATTCTCGATTCACTGTATCGGTGGCGTTGTCACCGATTTGTCTCAATCCTCGCGACGCGACGCCTACGGTGTCGCGTCTCTCCGTTTGCTTCGTTCCCCCCCTCCAACTGTCATTTTTTTTTCTTCCTCGCCGAAAGATTGCAAATAACATCGGATGAAAAATATCGTAAACACGGCTCTTCGTTCGGTTGGGAAGGAAATATACACGCTTCAAATATGAAAGTTGTTATCGCGGAATTAATTCGTTTTAATTGATCGGCGAATTTCGAGAGAACGCGCGCAAATGATTTTCGTGCGCGTTTAAATTTCGAACGAAGTTTACTCGTTTATCTGTTTGTTGAAAAAATTAGTTTATATTCGCTGCGTGTTTTTTCCTCTTTTTTTTTTTTTTTTTTTTTTTTTTTTTTCCGTTACACTTAGGGGGAAATGATTCTAATTGAGAAACGTTCCAGTTAACGGGTGAATAAACAACTGCGGCTGATAATGAAATTTACCGAATATTTCCAATTTTCAATCAACAATACGTGCGTCGAATCGTTTTCACACTCTTGCCGGCTCGAGGGGGCTCTCGAACGTGCAACTGGTAATTTTTTCACGCAGCGGTCGCGGCCGTTGTGTAATTTTCTTCGCGCAAGCGGACAGGCGAGCGACACCTCGGCCGCCGATCAAATTGTTTCCGAGCAGATTATTTCGCCGGTTATCGGCCGAATAACAATCAAATAAAATTTCATTACCGGCGCTTAATCGCCAAGTTTGTTTCGCAGTTACTCGCGTTCTCGTCCGGGTAAATATAAATTTCCTACGTTGTTGGCAAATGGCAACAAACCGGACCAATTTTAAGACTCGTTACGCACATAGTTAGAACTTTTTATAACTTTGTCTGACCTTTAAGCTTCAAGTTTCAAGAGCTTTCAAGATCCACAAAATTTCCACAAATTCATCGCCAACTTTTGCACTTGAATTCAATTCCCTGCACGTAATATACACGAAAGATCAAAATCGTAGACGCCTGCGAAACTGCGGGAAACCACTGAATCTCGCGATGACGGGAAATCCCCTCAGTTGCGAGAAGAAGAGGAAGAAGCTCGGTTTCTCGGTTTCGAGAAAAACGAAGAAAAAAACAGACCATCGCGCGTCAAATTTACACGTCCGGGATCACCCCCCCGAAGGGGTGGCTGCGCTCGAACGAGAAGCGTTTTCCTAGACGATTTACGAGGCACGATGAAATCCAGAACTCTCTGCGCGATAGTAAATTAGTTTCACCGCCACGACGAGACCTTCGAGGAAAACGACGCCATTTTTCTCTCTCTTTCTCTCGCTCGTAACTGCACGCTCGATCGTGAGATGTGCGCGGGAGAGTCGGGAGGAAAATTCGAGAAAAGTTCGCTCGTCGAGTCAAACTCGGATCGAGTTGCGCGAAGTGAACGATCATCGGGTCGATTCGCCGAGAACTCGCGGCAACGACCGTCGGAGGAAATTGGATTTTAATTTTTACCGAGCAACCGCACGTCAAAACTCGACCGTAAATTCCCTCTTTTCGAAACGTCGAAAGTTCCACAGTTTCGCAGAAACGAGGCGAATTGAAAGTAGATTCGAGCAGACGCAGATTGTTGACGCAGATTGTTGACGCAGCTGTTACGGTTGTTATTACTCGCAACTGGTGTTTGTTGCGTAATGCACTTGGCAGTGCAGTATATTTTTTTTGTTTCAGCGTGAAAAATTTCAAGATTCGAATCTCTGGTCCCCTCTTTTTCATTCTACGTCGAGAGGAAATTTGGCTCGAAAAGTTTCCAACTTTTCTGCCAGAGGAATCATCACGGTTAGAAAAGTGGCGTGGGATATTTTTTTTCCAAACTCGATCACCGGGCAGTTTCGGGGAAGATCGATTCGAGGATGAACAACGAGCGCGCGAAAACAAATTTCTAATTTTCCACGCACGTGGTTTCCGTTATGGGAGCGTGGAAGTATAACGGCGGGAAAGAGGGACACGTGTAACGGTCGAGGTGCAACCGCTGAAATTGACATAAAAGCGGATTCGATCGAACGAAAAATTCCGGAAAAATGGGCCTGCGTGGAAAAACCAAGTTTTTATCCGGTCACTCGTTCTTCGATGGGAAAACCAATCGTCGTTCAACGCTTGTATCGCGATTATTCGACTGGAAAGCCTGCTCTCTTGCCGCCCAATTAAATTCCCTCTTCACCCCCTTTTCCTTTTGCTCGGACTTTCTCATCCCCCCTTAATCAAATAGCCACGGCTTTCACGTGTCTTCTTCAATTTTTTCGAAAAAAATTTTTTTTTTTGCTATCGGATATTAATTTTTCAAGCGAGATGATCTTTCGGAATCCTGTCCCCGCGCGTTGAAATTACATTTACGTTCGAAACGATGGCGAACAGGAATTTTCTTATCCTCTTTTTCTTTTTTTCCAGCCATTGGAAAGCGGTCTTTCACGTATTTCGAAGGTTTTCACGTCGCGCGTGAAACGCTCGACTTTCGGTTTCTACGTAACCGGGAAACCCGTTTCGAAAGTTCGTAATTGACGTTGAAAAGAAGAATCCCAGGGAATGGAACGGCGGGAAAGATTCTTTCCACTGGCGGTTTCGAAGATTCTTAAATAGTTTCAAGTAATTTTATATCGACTCGAATGTACGAAACGTTTCGCACCCTTCTGTGAAATATTTTTCAGCGGTCACTGAGCCATTGAAAATCGCGACGACATCAATGAGAGATCGATAAAAGTAAAATTTTCAATTTTTAGAAAATCTTGATTTTATCCAGCGACACTAGCAGTACACGTGTTTAATCACTTGTAATGCATTAAACGTTATTTGTATAAAATAAATCGACGTGAAAGTAAACTCGCCGTCTACGCAAATCCCCTCTGGCTTCTCTCAAAAAAGGAAAACTAAAACAAAAATCATTTGAATCGATAGAAAACAAATTACAGGCGCTCGGTAGGTCTACTCCACGCCCCCTCGCGAATCACGTGACCCAAATCGACCAATCGCTAATTTTCGTTGCATCACAGCGTTGCGCCTGAAGAGCTAAAATCACTTTCAGTGATAGAAAAAAAGAAAAACAGCGAAATCGTTTAAAAATTCCTTCTCCCTCCATCCGTTTCAATTCGTTGGAGATATCTCACGTGCAAAACAAACCGTTCGATTTCCGCGCGTAGCAGGTCGCGAAACGTCGATTCCGAAACACACGTTTCGAAACAGCACGTAAAATAAACATTCGCGAACAGCGTGAAGCTGAAACGGGGGGCGAGCCGAGCGGCGCGTCAAGGAAGAGCGGCGTGCCGTTTCGACGATTCCTCGGGAAAACGAGCCGGGCATTAAAATAAACGAGCGATGAAACGCAATAAAATCGGAGCGCGGACGCCCGTGTGCTCGGATTCGAGCCGGGGCGCGACGCGACACACGGCGGCGAGAATGAATGGGAGCGGCGAGGAACAAACGCAGGGGGCGTCGCGCGTGCCCGGCGACATAAATCGTAATCACTGGAGGTCGAGCGCGAAATAAAACGAAGGAGGTGGAGCGAGAAGGGCGTGCTACTGGCCGCCAACTGACCTCGACGATACCACGACGATGTAACTTTTCGCGGTGGCGCGTTTTCAGAGGGAGGGAGAGAGATGCTAGAGGTACACTTTCGGCTCGTACGTCCTCGTTTCCGCGAGCATCCAGAAAACGAGGGGGCAGGATCCCATTGGAAAATTAACCCCTTGCCCTCGACAAACATTGGAAATAATCATTCAAATGGTATTTAACGCGAAATTTTCTCGATTATACGTTCCCAACGTAAGCAATTAAAGCAATCGTCAACCCGTGCATTGCTAGAACAAGTACGATGTACACAAGAGTGAATAATGCATAGTTTTTTTAACACTGTTTTTGAAAGTTTCTTCTCCAGAAATTCTCTCGTCCGAGCTAAGTTGGCCAGATTTATAAGCACGATGTCCCCTCGGAAGGGGTTGCAGTCGAGTGCAAAGGGCTAACCAGGTGACTCTGCGATAACGAAGGTTTGGTAGCTCTGCTGTATTTGACAGATTTGGTAGATTTGTGGCTCTGTGTGTACAGAGGATCGCGGAAATATTTGGACGTTTTGTGATTTCACGAGCTGTCGTGAGACTTGACTGTTGTGATTGTATCTCGGTTGTCACTGTATGAAGCAACGTATTGTTATTATTTAGTAAATAATTCGTACTGATTATTGATTTGAAATGAATCTGGAGCATTCGGTTAAATTAGTCTCTTGGTAGAAATAACTCACTTGTTGTTCGATCTTTTTGTTGTCAAAATTGCCAGTCAACGGAACTGTAATTAGTACAATACGAGTGTGGTTGGCTTACGATTATGTTGCATAATTTCATATTATTACATGATATATTTAATATGATTCTATATGAGTTGCGTGGTTCGAAGAATGGTGCGTCACTATATATTATAAAAGAGTCACTTTTTTTTAATAAATAATGATTTGACTGACAACTGACTGACTCCACATACACACATGGTGCGCATAGTACTATATCACGCAAAAAAATCGCTAAACTTTTTCAATCGCCAGTTATCTGTTTTAATTGTTAAAAATAACAAATATTAACGTAATCAATTTTTCATCGAACGTGTATATTTTCAGATTGATTTCGAATTTTGTTGATACAATCACGACGACCTCGTTGATAAAATTTTAACATGTTATATTTAGTTGAGAGTACGCCCGTGGATATCTTTCGCGAGTATATTGCGATGAGCGTATTTCGTGATATTTGAAAAATTACGCACTCAGCGTACGTTTTGTAAATTTCTAAAATTTTCAGCTAAATTGGACGGATACGCGTAATGTAAAAAAATACGGAGAAAGAAACGTACGCCTACAATAAATTTCGCACGTAAATATTTTCGCGAATTATCTACCGTGATTCAAAAATACGTGCACGTGTGTACGAAGGGTAAATATCGAGGAACGTTGGTTACGCTTGGAAATAAGGATGAATGTTTTGTAAAGTGTAACGTCGCCGGTGAGAAAACGCGGGTAGAATGACACAAATTTCGCAGGTTTCCTGCAACTGTACAGCGAGCTCTATATATTCCACGTGGAATTCGTAATTTCTCGTTTAATCGGAAAATTTAAACACTGCTCTTCATTTCGCGAAAATTGTCAATTTTCGTATGAAGATTACTACCGGGCACTTTGTTCTGCTTGAAATTCTGTTAAAGCGTGCAAAACTTGCCCGCTTCAGGCTGATTTCACTGGAATAAAAATGGACGGTCTAACGATAAATTAAAAGCAAACGTACAACTGAAAATGCATCATTAGCGAAGAATTATACTCGGCACACTGTCGTGCGTATCATAAATTTACATCAAAATTTATAATACGAGCGTGGTATTCATAATTGCTGATGTAGATTTCGAATTTCGTTCCATGTTTAAACGTGTATGTATATACTGTCAATTTGTTAGAAGAGTGGATCTCACGTCAAATTTTGGATTTCGAAATATTTGCAACACTGAATTCTAAAAGCCGAAACGTTGGTACTCTACCTCTGTTTAACTATCAAACTGTCTTTGATGAAACTCTTTAATGAAAACAAAACTCACAAAACTATTTAACTCGTATTGTTACAACGTTTAATATCGGCGTTAATATTTAACAGTACTCGATAGAACACGTTAATAAAAAATATTTCATTAAAAACCATCAGAGTCTGAAGACGATTGCCTAAACTGTAAAGAAATTTAATCATCATCTGGATCGTGATATACGATCACACAGACTTTTATGCCCTGATACAATTTTCTTAAATTATCGTAAATTAATTTTAATTTTTGCCATAAAATTTTATTGATACGCAAGCATTTGAATCGATAGAAAACAAATTACAGGCGCGATCGCTCTAGCAGACAACGCCACTCCTACTCGAGGTCTACTCCACGCCCCCTCGCGAATCACGTGACCCAAATAAACCAATCGCTAATTTTCGTTGCACCTGAAGAGGCCCGATTTTCTGGCGAAGAGAGAAGCAACCTCCGAACGGAGTAATATTTCTCCTTATCTTTACGATGGTCATGCTCTTTCCGAAATAGTTCGAGAGTTCGATTCATCTTGCTTTATACCAGTCGGCACAAGCCGCGCAAAATGTAAACGACACGTGAAATTAGGGGATCGCCTGCAACATTTTCCAATTTTCCCTCGATCGTCTTGAAGAAACACGCTAAACAGCCTCAGATTCGACTTTCTTCGAGTGAAGGGAATTCGCACTGAAAATTCTCGCTGACGGTAATTTCGGCCATTTTCTTTTACTGCTCGGCAGCTGAACGTTTGCAAAACATCTTTCTTCCGAGACGTTCCCGTACGAACGATCGCGATATCGATTCGGGGGAAGGTTTGAAAATAAAAGGCAGTTCGTGTCTTCGAGCATTACAATTACGATCGACGAATAGACACATAAACGTTGTCGTTATTCCTTTCTATCGAATTGGCCCGATCGTGTAGGATGAAAATTCGAAGTGAAACTGGTCTAAAGTCGAATTTTGTTCGTTGATATCAATCAAAAGAATTTAATTTATTTATTTGATTAAATATCACGCACCATTGCTAATGTATGTAACCGTGAAAACGTATTTTGACAATTCAAAGATCCTTTATCCGTGTCCGAAGCAGACCGACGAAATCACTAAAATTCCCTAGAAACCACCGATAGCCACTGAAGTGCCAAACAAAGCGCGAGCAATCTCTCCACGACGAAACGCTATTCGTCAAGGCGAGCCACTACGGGCTACGTTTTCCAACGACGAAAAGAAAGACGAGAGAACGTTCTCTCACGTTCGATGCGATGGAAATGATGAACGGCGGGAAAGTACCGGAAGTATTTCGACCATTTGGTTACAAGGGGTTGGAGATGATGGAAGCGCGGAGGAAAAGATAACGTTCAGAGAGAAAGATTCGGCTAGTAATCGTGAAAGCGGCGCGACGAAAGAAAAACGAGATGAAAGAGGAGAGGAGAGGAGAGAGAGAGAGAGAGAGAGAGAGAAAGGAAGGAAGTAACCAACGAAAGGAAGAATCAACGAAGAAACAGGAACCCGGTTTAGGAAAGCGGCGTGGAGAGGGAAGGTGGGTCGAAATGCAAAAGGTCTGATTGAGAGGGTGAGACGCATCGTTGCGAGCTCGTGATTAACCCCCCGGCTCGTGTTTCAACCCCCTCTCGACTCGCTGCGAGAAAGCAGCAACGACCCGACCTCGGACTTTCAGCAACTCGTTCGTTCCGGCAAACTTGCCGCGGTTTCGCGCTTGCGAAAAGGGAAATGAAGGGGAGCCAAGGGGGGGGGGGCGGGGATAAGAAATGGAAAAGGGGTCGGGAAGAAGAACCGGGCCAACGAAAGATACATTCTCAGCCGGCGGTGAGAGAGCGCGATAACGCGCGGAATTAAAAGTTTTGCCGTTCCTCGCCGCTTTCGCCTCCGTCTTTTCTTTCTTCCTACTCCACCCCCCCCCGCCGTTTTCCCCCCCCCGCTCGTTGCTTCTCGAAAACCGGTTCGGTTGCGGCGCCTGTACCTTCCGCTTTACGCTTTGCGC
Organism: Melipona beecheii; assembly: GCA_032399605.1. Taxonomy (NCBI): domain Eukaryota; kingdom Metazoa; phylum Arthropoda; class Insecta; order Hymenoptera; family Apidae; genus Melipona; species Melipona beecheii. The sequence goes on from JAUCMO010000291.1 coordinate 1,099,031, forward strand.
TTCGCGCTCGAGTTTGTTTACGCGGTGTGACATTTTGTTACGCGTGAGACGCAAACCAGCTCTAGCAAAACTCGAAGAGAGTTGGTAATTTTGGGGAATTTTTTTATCAACTGAAATAGCGAGAAAAAGTTTCGTAGTTTTCGTTTAGAGCAAGCGGTGAAAATTGAATTAAATCGATTAAAGAATATTCCTCGTTCGATACGATTCAGTGATTTCTTTTGAAAAATTAACGTTTTTTTAAAACGAAAAAGTTAATCGACACCTTTGAAATCGATATACTCGGAAATGAAAGTATACTTTTTAAAAAGGAATTAATTAATTCGATTTGGAGGGAGTCGCGTTGTAAATTTGTTGCAATTTCAATTCAAAATAAACGCGACGAAAGAAATAAACGGTAATCCAATGATTTCCTTTGAAATACAACGAGATTAATGATTTTGTTGAAACAAAGAAGTTAATTGATATCCTCAATGTAAATCGAGGGGTATATATTTTTTAAAGAAGAATTATAAACATTATTTAGAGGGGACGTCATTATAATAATAAAGCGGAACGAAAGCGATAAATTAACGTCCCGCTTGTCACTTGAATTCATTTATAAATTCAACAATCGCTAAATGTTTATTTCGGACGTAATAAATCCCGATAAATTTCGCATAATAAATCCCGCCGCGCGAAACACCGAAATCGTTTTATCAGTTTCGTCGCGAGTGACGTTTTATCAAACACCCGAGCTCCACCGCGTGCCATCGGATTCTTTGACATAATTTCCGCGCTGTCAGGACAATTCCGCGGGATCGTTCAACGATGGGTTTTCCATCTCCAGAATCGGATCAAAGAACACAAAGAACCGTTCGGCGAGTGTGTCTGCCGGGGAAACGCGATACGCATCGACGATGAATATTTACCTACCGGCAATTTTGTTCCGACGTGCTCCGAGCTAAGAACTGACATCGGAAGCTTCTTCTAGCGCAACGGAAAAGGCTGAGGAAGATACTTTTTTTTTTCTTCTTCTTCTTCTTTTCTCTCTCTTCGAGAACGATTCCGGTTGAATCCTCGGCGCGTCTCGGCTCGGAGTCGGTTCGATCGCAGTAAACCCTAATACGACGGAGTATCCGTTTCTCTGCTCTCTTAATGGAACAGCTTCTTTCTTTTCAATCGCGAGCGATCGCCGTTCGAATCGGTACGCGACAGTTCGTTACGAGCCGAGCGTTGCGCCCGAGGTGCTCGATTTTGTTTGCATTTCACGGAACGCGGCAATTCCTTTTCCTCAGAAACATTTCGTACGAGATCGTTTAAGAATTACGAATTATCCTACGATCGTTGAACATCTGGAGAGCTGTTTATACGTTATATTCTCGCTTTATTTTCTGGGAAATTTTATCGATTACGATCCATTAATTGCTGAGGTAGGGAATTAAACGAGACAGAAAGATAAGGAAAGACATTCTCTCCAAGAGAATATCGAAACTGACTTTTTGAAGATTTGAATTAAATTGCAGTTTCAAGTGAAAATCACTATATTTATTGCCAATGAATAATTACATATAATACACGTAACGTTATCTTACGTGTCGTATATAATTATTTCAGATCATTTACGAAAAATTTACTTATTTCGTCGCAGTAATAATTTATCGAATCTTCGGGAACCGTTGTTAAATTACCAAAATTACAAACGAAGCGTATTATATGATATTTAATCCGACCTTGAAGGAGTCGGAATTTCCCCACCTCGTGGAAAAAATAAATAATTCCTTCGACTCGCCGCGGAAGACTTTTGCGTCTGAAGAGCATCGCGAGCCAGCCACGCGATGAGCCGCGAATCTGGGTCATTTCCACGCAACGGGAAGAAAACGTTTCTTATTGAAATGCGGCGAACGAAACTGACATTCACGACGTCGCGTCCTGACGAAGCCTCGCCGCTCGTAAAATATCCCTTTTCTTGACGGACCAGCAGTTTTCCTCGAGACCGGCAGATGGGCTATTATTTGCGGAAAGTGTTATTCTAGTCCCGAGACGTGATTTGAATATCGAATGTGGGACGTGCGCCTTCCAAAGGTGGAAAGGGTGTGACGGAGGGGGCGGGGGGCGGAGAGAGAGAGAGAGAGGGTAAAGGTAAAAGAAGCAAAGGCGAGAGGAGGGAGGAGGGGAGAAGAAAGTGAGAGAAATGGGGAAGAAGCAAGACGATCCACGTCGAGTCTACGATGAAACAACGAATTGAACGAGTTCCTTTTGCCAGAAAACTTTCCCCGTTCCACCGCTACCAACCCCTTCTTCGTCTCCCCTTACGATCGTATCCTTTTACGTAGGATGATTCACGACGCGCCGCCATGATTCCGCTCACTGCCTGCTCAAGTGGGGCCCCACGTATCTATCCAAAAGCTGTTCGCCGAAGAAGAAGCTTCTTCCCTTTCACGTAAAAAACGTTTCGTTTCGTTTCGTTTCCTTTCTTTTTCCTTTCCGCCGCCTCGATTTTACAGATTTCGCCCCGGCGAAATTTATTCAATCCGGCGATAACTCGCGATGATATCACGGGAAACGTGGCTTTGCTCGCCGAATTCTACGGAAACGCTGTATCTTGTAGAACTCACAGTGGACGTTTTCAATGTTCGATTCATTATCCATTCGAAATTTGGAGCGATTAATCGAAGTTTCCTTCAGAATTTCGCAGAGAAGAATTTTTTCAAAACAACAGGATTTCTAACCTGATCTTTTCCGCGTTCAAAATGAAAATAATTCGATTAAAATTCGATTAATTACTATAAAAATTCGATATAAAAATTTCGATCGGCCAAACTGACCATACCTACGATAAAATAAAATCAATTTCAACATCGAACGTCAGGTTTCGACACCTACAGCCAGACACTTGGTGCATCTCCCTCTATCTCTATTCCGTTTCTAATTAAACAATCGAACCACTGAGCAAAATGATTAAATTTAATTTGATAAAATTTAATTAAATTGATTAATTAAATTTAATAGAATTTAATTAAATCTATTGTGTGCTTGTTCCACTGTTCATTCGTAACGCGTTTGCTGAGAGTCGAGGTGAATGCACCACACTCGAACACTGGCTGAAAATAAACTTTTTCGTAAAATCTTTGCATACCAAACTCAATCATTCACGCAGCGGTCATCTCTCTCTTTCAGATGGAATCGAACCAAAAATTAATCGCCTAAATCGAAAAAAACCACTGGCGTGTAGGAGCCATTAAAAGTGAGAAAGTTCGAACCTCAGACGCGCGACTCGGATCGATAATTCCGTTTCTGCGGTGAAAAAGAGGGAAAGATCGCGGTAGATAAAGGACGGGGAAGGATTAGAAGTTACAGAAAGAGCAGTTAACGTTTTAAAGCGTCGGGAACTGGCGGGAAGTCTGAACGCAATTTCGCCCGGAAGTTCCCGGATTGCCGTTCTGAATTTCATTCCGGGGTGATGATTTATTCATTCGGGGTAAGATACAATCTACCGTCTCTAGGATCCCTTTCCTGCGTTTAGCAAACTAGATTCGGTGAAATTTTAGCGAGTCGGTTAGCGATATTGTCATCAAATATCGCCCTTAAGAAATGGCGAGAGCGCAAGGCCGAAACGTAATCTGATCGGTATAAAAATCGTGATCATCAACGAATAAGGAAAGTAGTCGAAATCACTAATTATCAAACGATTACAATTTTAATCCACGATTAAAATTTAATTATTCAACAACACTGTGCATATATTTTGCAGAAACTGCACAATTCAGAAATTTCTTCGTCGATTGAAAGACTTCTTCGTCTGTGTAATTCTTGAGTCGTCATTTTTCGTACAATTTAACGAAGATTAAAAAACTTGCCGAATGATCAAACTTTTGAGACTCCTCGTTTACACACACTTGTTGTTATAAATATATTTTGCAAGAATTACAAACTTTAAAATGTGGCAGAAACATCATAGGAATTTAACAATAACATCGAATAGCGTAACATTACGCGTGAAGAAATAACACGTTGCAGATCGTGATAAAATACAAACGATGTAGCTTAACGATTTGAAAATTCTCGATTGTTGATTACAAACGACAAAAATTAACCAAAAACACAAAATTAATCAAGGTTCGTTTTAACAACGATTAGTTGAGTCAATGACCACAATTACTGTAATTACTATTCAGTAATTGCTTGCAAATTGATCATCGCCCTACTCTGACGCGAACGAACCTATTCTACGTATATAAAATCAACGAACAGCTGTACAATGATTTCACAATAACTGTTAAAACGATCGAATTACAATTATTAATCGTTCGGAATTTACACGCAACTCCCACCCCGTATATTTTTCCACATCTCGATTGCAAATACAGAGTCGGCGAATTGCTCGTTTTAATTATCCGCGTTATATCGATGTAATTAACGTGCGCGACATTAACGTTGTCGTATTGTGACCGTAACAAGGTTCTGCCCCGATGTCTTCCTCCTTCGTTAACATTGAATCGGTTCGAGTGCAAACAACGGTACATCGACTTGGCGTATTCCAACAATTCCCATCGGCTGTCTCCCGACTCGCCGCGCAAAAGATTATTATTTTTGCTGGCAAAAATTAGTCATCGTCGCTTAATAACGCAACGCGACTGCATTATCTCAATTAACAGCGTGAAACGACGCAAAACTGGCGATCACGACTGCCAGTTACCGTCATCGGCCATTTTTCACGGAACCTTCTTTCCGTCTTCACGGACGAAAGAGTCGACGAGTCAGAAAAACACGAGATACAGGATTAATCGCTGCGCACACGCGAAAGCATAAAATATTTTTTTATCTGCTCCGTTCTCGCGTGTTTTTTTTGTTTTCTCGTTCTTTTTTTTTTTTCATTTTCCCAGAGATGAATGTCACGCGCGGGTTTAATATTTGAAAAATACGAGTCGCGAAATACTGCGCCCCTCCCCCCGGTCTGCATCCAAGGAACGCGTTACACCTGGAGATACAACTCTGTAACACGACCCTCGAAATGTAAAGTGACGTTTATCGGTTGGGTTGAAAATCTTCCGACGACTGTTCGATCGCGCGAACGTTCAGGCGCACCGATCTTGAGGAGACTGTTCAACCAGTTTGTGCACGATCCTTGTATAAAAGCGCGCTCCTTTAACGTACCGCTGAGAAAATAATGTGACAAATAAACTGACACGGATCCTGTCAAGAATTTGCAAAATTGATGATTTCCGTTATGTACAAAGGAACAAACGATGTGAACACGTACGAAAACACGTGCAAAAGAGGACAAGCAAGTGCGAAAGAACATGTATTAAAACTCATTGTGACACATTTTCGTTGATTCTTTTTTAATTTTCGCGCCGTTCAGTTTAAATTATCCGCCATTAAAGATGGCGTCGTGATAGGTTTAGGTTAGGTTTATCCTCGGTTATCACACTGTTGACAGCACGGTCAAATAAATAAATAAATAAAAATAACAACGTTTATAACGTTTAATTTCACGTTTTTAAGATATTAGAACACCAGCGGTGAAATCGTTACAGCAGACTGTTGGCCGCGCGTTGGCTTCGTTGATCTCCCCATTTTTATCACGCTCGAGATTAGTTTTTCTTTCGACAGCGGATGGCCACGATGTCACCGGCGGAAAACTGCGATTATCCGGGAAAACCGCGGGCCAGTCGGTTGAAATGCGTTATTTACGTCTGGGATTGGAATATATCCGGGTTCGTTGCGGCGTTCTCGAGCCGCGAAATTGACGCGAAGAGGGGAAAAAAAAAAAAAAAAAAAATATTCGTACCGTCGGTCGGTTGCCAGTCGCTTGACGAGCAAGTAATTCTGTTGGTAAATTTTCACTGTACCGCGTAGTTCGTTCGACCGTGTTCGCGCACGATTTCCCGTTTCTTCTCCTGTTTTTCGCTCGTTTTTTAACCACGCGAGTGAAAAGTCAGCTATAAATCTGTCGACTGTCTATCAACTTTGTAATAAATATCTTTTTTATTAAGTACAGTGAGCAGTTTACACTGTTGCAGTGTTTCTTCAAAGAAGCATTTATCCTCTGATTTGACACATGTTTAAACGTGTATTCGTCTAGCCGTGCGCTTATTACTTTTTTTCGTTACATGATCACCTTTGACTGTTCGTTCCTCTGTTAGAAAAGAACCGCGCGAAACATCTCCACGAGCCACAAAATTCGCGCGGAACTTTAATATTCCAAACTTCTCGTTTCCCACACGCGTCTTTGAGGCAACCCTTTTAATTTCCAGTTTTGCTCAAAGACTACTTCGTTATCCAGTAAAATATCCTTGGCAACTTACGCTGCTGTTCCGCAAAAAAATTCCCGCTGAACATCTTTAGAAAACGCAAAAAAAAAAAAAAGGAAAAAAATTAGCAAAAACTAACATTCAGACTGCGAGAGCAACTCTGGAAAGCGACTCTTTTGACTCCTGTTTTACCCCAAGACCATATTTTTCTTTTTTTGTTTTGTTTTATCCAACACCCTTTCAGAAAAAGAAAAGAAAAGGGGAAAAAAACTTCCATCAAATATCCTCGCTAAGGGCCAGAGAGCGAGGACCAACAAAAACTCCAATTCGCCAAACGCTCATCTTCCACGCCGATAGCGTCTGGAAAGCAACCTTTTCGTTTTCGTCGTGTCTGCCGAGTCGACGTAAAAACGTGGCCGATGGCCGCGTGTGAAGCGACCTCGCAAGGTGGTTGTTCGGCCGAGACGCGAAAAAAAAGAGCTCGATGCGCCATCCCGACGACCCTGAGGGTGGTAAACGGAAAGGGTAAAGGTCAGAGGTCTCGACCAAGGGCTCCAGGGGCTAGCTTAGGCGGAGCGAAGGAGCTAGCTGCGGTGAGACAACCCTCAGGGCTGCTTTCCGAGAGGATCGTACGTAATAGTGCCGCGTGGATGACCACTCGAAACTGAGCCTGTAAGCCGCCGAGTCTCGTCGAAACGACGGACGACTGGGAAAACATATGGACGACGAAACGATAAATAAAGAGGGAGGGTGTGGAGCATTCTTCTTGGGTGTGGAATATGTGACTATGCGTGGTTTTGGGTTTTGGAAATGGAATATATGGATAATAATCATTTTTGAAGTTGAAGATGAAGTTTGAGTTGAGGATAATTCTTGATACTTTGGGCTGTTCGATGCTCGTCATTGGTATAACGTTATATTCGTTACTTGACAACTATAATTTGGAGCAGCAGATTCAATGCAACGTAGCTGTTCCTTTCTGAACAAATTCACGAAACGTGAATTGTCATGGTCCGTTTTCGGCACCACCGGACAAATAAAAACACAGCTATCTGCCCCGAAATCACGCAGTTGATCTGAAAAATTCCAGGAAACACAGGAGGAAGCAGAGGAAGGGAACTCCCCGATTCCCTCGAGTCTACCAAACTCGTAAAACACGTTTCCAGGCTCATGCAACAGTAACATAATCGTCGTAACCGAAAGAAGTTCCCAAAAGGAGCAAACACAATGCACACGAATGGCCGTGAAAAAAGGAGAGAAGGAGGAAGACACCTCGCGCGGGCGCAGTTTCGCAGGCGGGACGGGAGAGAGGGTGGTTCCCCGGAAATGCTCGCAGCGAGCCTGTAAATATTTATACCGACGGAGCGTGAGAAAAGTCTGAAGTGGTATAAGGTGCTCGCGCGCCGCCAGAGATACCCCTTTTCTCCTCCTCCTCCTCCTCCAACCCTCATATACACGGCACGTACGTACGTATGCAACGGGCGTAGAGAAGAAACGGCTGAAGAAGAGAGAGAGAGAGAGAGAGACGCGTGGCAAGGATGAAAATATATATCACGTCCAACTTCTCGAACCGCCTAACTCACCAGCCGAGTGGAACGAACCCCTCAACAGCCGGACCTCGACCTCCGACACCCGCAGCTCCATGAATGAAATCCATCCAGCCTATTCTCCGACCCGTTTATCGCGTGCGACCGGAATTCATTAATTCGCTCCCCGCGTTTCGCGCGTGTGTCTGCCGCGATCCTCGCTCCGCACGCGAGGTGAAAGGAACACGCGAGACGCTCGATTCGAAGATTACGGCGAGGGTCTTTGCAAAATTTTCTCCCGGAATCTCAAGTGGAATTTTTATCTCGATCGGAGAGCTTTGGTCGAGCTTTGTGTCTCGCGATGTTCAGGTTCCGTCGAGGAGACGGTGTTTGAGAATATGAGCCTCGAGACGCGAACGAAAGAAGAACAACGGTTGCTTCCAGTTCTTCTTCGGCGTTGGCATTGTATCCCTAGAATGTAATTTCTGTCTCTGAAATACGTGTCATAAGTGGGAGTTGCATTCAGACTTCATTTTCACAGCAGACTGCCTCTTAACTCCACTTTCTTCGAACATTACCGACTAAACTTTTGTCGCTTAATCTCCAGCAATTGCTGTAGATCAAATTACACGCGAGAATACAAAGAAAAGTAACTTTTACAAAAATATCTTTTATTTATATTTGGAAATATGCGTGAACTTTTGTTAATTAAAATTTTTTTTTTTTTTTTTGAATGTTTCAGCGACTACCCTACATTATAATATAATTAAATTTTACACGGCGCAAACTTCGCCACAAACTTTTGCAAACTCGTGTCAACATGCTACTAGCCGAACGATATTCGATCACTCGATTATTGAATCGACAGATTTTATCTCTTATTTCTTCCTTCTTTTCTCTCTCTCTCCGTTACGTACGTGGGTCTTTGTTTCTCGTCGACTCGACGACCGACCATCACCGTCCGACCGGTGCGGTCTCGACCGATTGTTTAGAGTTTAGAGAGACCGAACCGCCCTATTCTTTCCTTCCGTCCGTTTCTGGCCGCTCGCGGTCTTGCCGTTCGTGTCGGGGGTGGCAGTTTGCACGACCGGGGAGGACATTCACCGACGAGGGGACGAGGCGTTCGTGCGAATACCGAGCGATGCGCGGTGCGGTGCGTGCGCATTGTTCCAAACGGGAATTGCGACATCGGGCAACGCGCTGGACCGACCGGCATTCCGGCGATAAGTCTGCCGCTCAAGTGGATTCGGGTTTTCCAGGGTTTCCCTTGAAACCCGCCGCAGTTTCAGCGTGGGTTAAACGTGGGTTCCCGCTGTTGCTCGGATCGTGGAAATTTCTCAACTTGCACTTTTCTTTCGCTAACCACAAGTCTTCAAACGTCCTGAGGATGTTGAAAAGGCAAACGAGATGCCTTTATTCGGAAAATAAATTCCTCCTGTTTTTGCAAAGAACGCACAATCATCATGTGATTGATCGAAGGTAAAACTTTTTCTCCGATACTTTTAAGAGAGAAAGGCAAAATCTTCTCCATGCTGGATGCTCGATTGCTCTCGTGACACGGTGTGACGCGCGGCGATACGTTTCGAGGGCGCGAATCGTACGAGAACCGAGCAGAAAGGAGGAAGCGGTTTCGAGGTCTCGTGATTCCTCGAGGAGGGGCTCTGCCCTACCCGAAATTTCATTCCTTCACGAACCTTTGGCGATGCGTCGCTTCCGGCCGTACGAGCGTGCTCGAGGCTCGAAGAAAGGGACGAAGAAGCGACGAGTACGAAGGGAGTGAGGAGAGAGAGAGAGAGAGAGAGAGAAGGAGAGAGATGGAAGGGGGAAGACACGCCGAAAGAGATGGTTCCGGTGCGGTGCTCCGTGTGGGACTCTCCCACGCGGCGGATCCTCGCCTTTCTTTCGCTCGAACGCGAAGGCCTTTATCTGGCCGCGAAAATCTGGCGGAGCGAGCTATCGACGCCAGGCCACTGGCGATAATTAGTAGCCAGACGTTGTTGCCTCGCGGGGACAGGAAACGATCCACAGGAGCTGATCCACGTACCTTACCTTCGCCGGTGTGTCGCCTCTTTCAGCGATCCCGTAACCGTCGGGTTTCTTTAACCGCGATTAATTAGCCGTCACCGTTAGATCTCGCGTTGGGTTTCGCGATTCGCGAGATTGCTGCCAGGTTTCTTTCGACGTACGTCGTACATATTATCGCGCGCGTGTGAATCGTGCATTTTCTTGAATAAAAAAAATTTTAGTTAAAAAATTGGGGAAAGAAACATTCTACACGGGACTATTTCTTGTTTCTTTCGTTCGTTTCTTTGTATTATTGAGGAGGTTACAACCGATAGTAACAACAGGCGATAAAAAAAAGCATCAGATTCATCGAGACGACGGATTTGGGATCTTTTTTTTTTTTGAGATTGATCGACAGAGGTGGGAATTTTTGGAAAAATTGTCTCACGAACTCTCCAAAAGGGTTTCAATTTGAATATTGCACGAAACCCGGTTTCGTCCCGCGAGGTGTTACGAAACGTTTAATATGATCATTTGATGAACGAGGGAGGACGAAGTGTATCGAATCGATTCACGGCGTAATACATGCATTATGGATAACGCGATACTGCGTCAAATTGAAATCACATAATCCATCATAAATTGCGTGTACGGGGATACTTGGAAAAATTTTGAAAATTCCTCCACCCTTGGAGATATCGCCGCGATATATTCAGATATCAATCATAAAACATCGAGCGAGACTTTATCAGCTCGATAAATATTTCGCAACTTTTTAAAGTCGCTTCAAAGAGAATCTTTGCCGGACGAACGGCGGAAATTAATTCTAAATTTTATCAGAAACTCCGACTCCGACGATTTTATTATCAAAACAGATTTATCGTTACTCGAATCTGCTGTTGAACTTTTGATCCAAAAAAGTATGTGAATATTTACTGCTGAAAAATTCTGACGTTCGCACATTATTTTGCACGGGTGTCGCGAGAAAAATTTTCAAACTGTGGTAACTGAGAAATTTGAAATATTTATTTACTAAAGACCGCAAAAATTGCTATTTTAGATATTTATCACACACAGATTTATTTATCAATCAACTGCAACGGATTGTAGTTAATACAATGGACAGTTAACTGTCTTATATAATTTTCCGCGACACGTTGCAAACTTGTTTCAAACTTGGCCGCTATAATCACCACGATCGATAATCGAATGAAACTTGGAAACGTTTCGCAACACAATGCACGTGTACAATTAACTAATGCGAGTGTTGGTCGATCGCGGACCAGTGCAAACGAAGACACGCGCAGAGGAAGGAGAAGAGCTTGCCCCCCTGCCGCCTTGTTTCTCTATCGGAAATCCATCTCGGCGACGAAGAAATAAAAATGTATACTCGCTACTCGATACCCGCTGACAGTTTGCGCACCGTGCTTTCGTATATTTGCGCATGCACACACGAGCCGAGTCGAGTTAGTTCTGCTCTTTACCAACGTATACAACGCGGAGGGACGTGACTCGCAGGGACACGGACATTTATGATTCATGGTGTGCACCATACCCGGTATCGTAAGTGCTTCAAGTTCCATTCAACGTTACCTAACTACGTTTGCCTAACCCCTCGCAATACAAACACTCGTTACACTTAAACGACACATGGCAGGGGGATGTCCCTGCGAAACACGTGACCCTTCGACACACATTGCTCTCCACCTTCGACTCTCGTCGCTGTTGTTTAACTATTCCTTTGTTCCAGCCGGGCCAAAGTGCCTGGCAAATCGCAAGTATCGTCCCTTCTCGACGACGCTCGTGTGATTCGTGATCGATCGTAGCAATTTTCTGCCTCCAGTTGGGACGAGCGCGAAGGAAGCGGAAATTAAAAGATCGTAACTTTCAAACTTTCAAAATTTCGGATTTTTAAAAATTCGTTAAGAACGTTGTTCGATCGAATTCCTACTGGTTGCCCGATTTTAGATTTCAGGTCGGCTTTGCTGATTTTTAGTAGTCTCTAGTTAAATTCATCCTCCAAATTCCCTCTGTTTTTCAATCTGCGTCTCGCGTATTTATGTCAAAGTGCTCTTCGGTTTCCCGAGACGAGAACCAACGCGCGATGTTTACTCGCGAGTAATCGCAACTTCCTTCTCGATCCTTTTCGGAAGGTATTAACATAATCTCGCGTAAAACGCCGAAGTAATCGACGAAAATTACAAGCTCGCCAGCGTTCTATATCGCCTGATCATAGGCATGCCACCAACGAACGACGCACCGTTTAATATCGACTCGTGCCTGCGCAGAGATTACAGTATCATAGATAGACCGATCGAGTATTAATTTGCACAATGGTCGCAAAACATCATGATAATCCAAGTTTATGATCGTTCGCGTATTGATTGAGGTGGGAGCGAGGTTCTTATGTCTGTGAATCAACGCTGATAATCTCGTCGGCGAAATATTTGCACAGTTGATGGAAGTTTTCGTGCGTTTGAGAAATCAGAAGAAGACTATCGAAACGCGCGTGACTTAAAGATTTTAATCTCGGAATTCTTTTCCAACTACTTTCGATCCTCTTTGATCGAAATTTCCACCATCCGATTTTAATTTGAAGTCGTTTGAGGCTGTTGGATCGTAATATTAATCTCGTCTACCTTCTCGTCCAGATCGACGATGTGAAATTCTTCCACCGTCCCTTCGATCTCTCGCGTTATTTGAAATTATGCCGGCAACGCGCGCGATATCTTAAACGCTTCGGACGATTACTTTTAATGATAATGATTTAAATTAACTGTCACTGTTTCGCGTGAAACGGGCCAGGTGTTCGAGCGAGAGCGTAGGAAAAACTGGCTCGAGTAATAAGTACGTACAGTTACACTCTCACGACTGATTGATCCGATGCTTCTTGCCCGTGTTCTCCTCGGAAATTTATACATATTCAAACGTTGACGTTAATGAAGAGAAATGCACGGGCGAGTGAACGATCGGAGATCGATAAAACGATGCGCTCCGTCTTCGGCAAAGAGCGTGATTCGTATAATATTTTCGAGCAGATTCCTGAGAAACGTTGTCGGCGGCGATGGGAAGAAAATTATAATGCTCGTAGATGAGCACTCGCTCGACTTAATTGGATTCATGTAAATTCATATTTTTCTGACAGAGGTTCTCTGTATATTTAGATCTGTACGAGTGGCCGTAGAGTTGCCACGTTGATTGGATTCATGTTAATTCGTTATTTTTATATAACGGAGACGTTGCTGCACTTTTAAAAAGTCTAACGAACAATTCGAGGAATATTAATTTCGATACTCGAAACGAGTGACAAATCACGGCTGATTGGCATCGCGCGTTAGAACAATTATCCAGGCCATTTTATTTCCTGAATAAACGTGAATATACAGTAAACGCGAACAATCATTTTCCCGCCAAACTTACTTTTCGGTAATTTTAAAACACGAATTCTTAAATATTCTTTTTTTAATTTTTCTGTGGGAATATTTCACACTTTACTCGAGAGTAACTAGCGAATTCTCACGTTCAGAATATATAAAGTAGAACAAATAAAAAAGAGATTAGAGACACTGTTAATTTTTGGTTTCCCGATCAAAATTCTTTCGGGAGTAACCTAACGTTCAACTAATGAAAGATCAACTGTTACAATCGACGAACGGTGCACTCGACGAACAACAAGCGCTGTTTCACGCCGAATACACGGGCCCCTTCTCCTTTTAAGCCCCCGAAAGGGATCGACTATTCAAACAGGCTGTTTCCAATTAACTCAATTAATCAACACCCTGCACAAAAAGCACTCAAACTGCTACCGGTCTGCTTGTCCCTTCAGAGTCGTTCGATTGAATTTGAGCCGAGCTTCAAAGAGGTTCGCGTATTCAACCATAAATGGGTTTCTTTCGAAACTGTTCACACTCCGTTGGGCCACGCTTCTCGTTGGACGTTGATCTCTGGTCTCCACTTTGTTCGGAAACCGAAAATCACCAAGTCGGATTGATGACTTTTATAAACACAGAACACAGAATACTACATAAGGTAAACTAAAATAGCACTGATTGTCACGAGTTTTGTACGGTCATAGTTGAACAAAAATTACGAATGAGGCGTATTTCGCGTAGGAAGAAAACTCGAAAACTCGAAAAGTAGAAATCGAATAAACTTCTCCTTTCGTAAAAGAAAAATTATGACTTTCAACACCAGCCATATCCACCTCGGACGTGTGAATTAGAATTAGAAACCTCCACGGACGTGAAATCGTCTCCTGAAAATAACACTTTCGAACGTCCCCCCGTCCCTTCGACAAAGAAACATTCGAACGCAGATACAGAGACAAAAATGTCCGTGCGAAATCGAACGTGCATATCGATGCTAATTCCGGCGGCGACACGATCGCTCCTTTCAATTCCAAAACGCGAACGCGGCGGCTCTCCCTTCTTTTTTGTTCGCGGGTCCGAGCGGGACGAACACGCGAACGAGACGCGAGCGCGCCGGTATAAATTTCGCCCGGCCGTCGGACGGATGGGAAGAGTCGAACACGGAGGAATAATTCATCGGCACTCGCGTGTTTCGCCGCGTGTCTCCCCGGTTTCCCGGTCTGTCCGCCCATTATTTATTCGGAAATTCGACGTGCAAGCCGGACGAAGCATAGAAAATAAGTCGGAGGAAGAGGGAGGGGGGAGCAGTGGGAGACAGCAACGTTGAACGAGGACACGTCGGTGACTCACGTAAAGAAAACAGGATGGAAAGCGTCTGGCCTCGGGGTTTCAGAGGAAGTGACGTGGCTTCTCTCTCGTGTCGTCTAAACTGTTTCTCCCCCTCCTGTTGTCTTCGTTCGTCCGTTCGTCCTGGCTTCGTCTTCATTGTTCCCTCGCGTTCGTCTTTCGCGAACTATTCATGCCCTCTGCTCATGGCCACGCGAACGCTACCGAGACAATAAAAGAGGACGAACAACCGTGACCCCTGACCCCTGCTCCCTGACCCCCGCCTGTGGGGGGCCTGTCCACGGTCTCTCCCGCCAGCGACCAGGCTATCGTCTCTGCGTTTAATTTTCCAGCCAGTTTATCTTCTTCCATTGCGTGGCCGTCAGTCGACGTGTTTCTCTCTCTCTCTCTCTCTCTCTCTCTCTCTCTCTCTCTCTCTCTCTCCGTATCCCCTTTGACCCCCGCCGCCCAACGTAGATCCCCTAATAAGGAGACAATGCGTTCTTTTCTTCGTGGCGGCCGCTTCCCGAGCCGCGTAATGAGCCAGCGAATGAATGGCGCGTGAATTCTCCGAGCAAAGTACGCACGTACTCCTCTGCTACCTGAACGAATCGAGACGAGAGAAAAGGATGACTTTTGCGAGCCTTTCTTTCGTTCGACGAGTTCGATGCTCGGCGCGAGTTTTTGTCGCAACGCGACGTGCTTGTTGGACGTTGTCGCGTTTGCAGTTGTTTGACGGGGATATTTTTGCTTCAACAAGTAAGATATGTAGAAATTTATCATCTACAATACATTATATATATATATATATACAATATTAAAGTTTTCAATGAAACTAAAATTGTCGAAATCTAATGTATCAAATACGTGTAGTATTTAGTGTACAAATTACGTCATGTGACTTTATACGTCTACCGATAATTTCAAACTAAATTCATTGCGAATTGATTTCATCCCACGAGAAGTGTCCAAACACATTTATACGCGTGCAAACAATACGTGTGTAATCTCTGTTGTAGTTGAAAATATACAGTCCGTACAATGAACAGAACGTTTGTATAATAGAACAGCTACGTTCACGTAGCAGGTGTTTATAGATTCTGCATTGAGTTTGATCTCGTTTGATCAGATTTGAAGCGAATCGGGGGCTTTTCGTCGAATTACGAAATTTCGAGTTTAAACGAGGTGTTTTCAGTTTGATAGAAAAGTCGATCGATGGAATTTCGACGAGACGATGTTGGATTTAAACTTGTATGTGAAGTAGCAACTCGTGTTACAAATTGTCTTGCAAACGCGATTTTTCAACAAATAAGCATCTGCTTTCCTCACATCCGACAGTTTCTCACTTAAGCTACCTAACAATCGACGAGTCGTTCGTCAGAAAGTTCATCCTAAAATCGAAAAGTTTCTCGCTAAAAGGTGCATCAAACTCGATGCATCTTTCCTCTATCCATATTTGCTCGAAAAACTTCCTTTTTTTCTCTCCTCCTCCCGCGAAACAACCCGGTACATCCAACGCCAGCCTTCGAATATTTCGCTCTCTACCTTCTGTTTCACCCACGAACACTATATCGCTCTTTACACTACATTCGACGTTTCCTCTCAACTGCCATTCTCAATTTGTTGCCAACCCACTTCCCTTCTTCTCTCTATCACGCTTCATTTCTCGTTTCGCGCTTTCTAAGCTGACATCTGAAGTATCCTTCGCGCGCGAGAACCTGCCAACTACGGGGAGAACTATTATTCCCTACATATCACGCCCCATCGTCCGTGCCTCGTTGCACGGCTCTCTCTCTTTTATATTTATTTTTCACAATCTTCGAAATCGTAGTAGAACGCGACGTTCGAGGCGCGAAAAACGGACGGGTGAACATTCGGGACACACACACACACACACACAGAGCTGCTGCAATTACGCAGTTTGTCTCATCTCTGACGAATTGGTTAACCACAGACAGTGATCACCTAATTTGAGCAGCGTATTTTGCACACAGCTTTCCCTTAGCCGCGACCTTAATCTCGCGTTTCCTTCCCCTATTCTACTTGTCTACTCAAGAAACAACCCTAATCCCCTAACTAGGCTAAACTTCCGTAATTCCTGCTTCTACGGCGAGAGAGAGAGAGAGAGAGAGACTCAACCTGCTACGTGCAACAGAAGATCGTGGTTTTCTTTCGCGGGTAAGCAGCTGTAAGAGCGGCGAATAAACGCCAACGACGAGAATTTAGAAAAAGGAAAGAAAAAAAAACGTAGATTCAGAGCGACGAAAGATTGGCCGTGGTAGTATTCCACGAGTAGTTGATTTTGTCTTTTAGAAACGTCGCAAAGTAAGCTGTAGTAACAATAAAAGGGGAAAGAAACTTAGAATCGGAGGGGGCGAAGAAGTTAAATTAAGGACCAAAAGATCTCGCGACGTGGATTCAGAGAGAAATTTTTCGGTGGTTAGGGGGGAAGGAAGGGGAGGCAGTAAAAGTGCAGGAATATGATTTTCCATAGTACGGCAGAAGCATGAATCCTCAAATAGAGTCGATATTGTGAAAGTTTGGTCTATGAAAACAAGTTTCGTGTAAACTTTCGGAAAATTTACGAACGAACCATCCTCTAGGAATATTCGGTGTTCTTGGAGAGATCCCGGAAACTTGGCTCGAAAGAGGGAGAAAATAATAAATTTTGACTCGCGCGAGGAGATCCACGCGAGGTTTGCTTTCCCAAATATACCTTTCAAATCCAACTATCGTGCACCTAACTATCGTCTTTGCGTCAGCAAAGTCCTCCTCCCCTGTATTTATTAGGTCCATTCGCCAGATTGCGCAATTTCCATCTCGCGAGTTTCCAAATTTACAACGCGCAGCTTTGTAATCCGCTCTCGCCAGTTATGTGCAACGGCAACATAATCGTTGCGTTACGGGAGTACGGCGCGTGACGTGAAATCGTCAGCTACGCTGGCAAGGTGCTATTAATCAAAAATTAATTAATTAATTCGCCAGGGAAGGAACAATACGGGGTCAGTTGATGAACGCAGCCGTGACACGTCGAATTCGCGTTCGTTGTTATTAATCAGCGTGTTAATTAAGTCGAAGCGTTATCTCGCATCTCACATCGGTGACTGGCTACATATCGTTCGATTAAACAGCCACCCCTGTCAGCTACAACCTTCCAAAAACACCCTAAAACCAAATCCTCTGGGTACCCCGCAAAACGCCACCTTATTAACTCTCCTCGTGCCCCCCGCCCCCTCTACCTCGTGCTTGTGTAACCACCCTCCGTGGTATTGCCCCGTACGACCCCGGCTAATACTCCGCTTAAAACACCTCGACCTAACTACACCCTCGTTAAATCCCCCGCAAACCAACTCGTGCCATTCACCTGTTCCATCCCATCAAAAGGGTAACCATTTATCCATTTACCTTTCGTTACACCTCGACTGTGTGGCTCGTCGTTGAACGCCACAGCTAAACAGAACGTGCAGCGAGTCTCGTTTAACATTCAGACGATATATATCGAGACTGTTTGATAATTTTGTAAAAGAAGAGCGGTGCAATAGCGAACTTGGGCACGTTTCGATGTTTGAAGGAAAATATTATAAATTGTCACAGTATGTAAAAAGATCGGTTTGCAACGATCGCTCGATTGATTCCTTTTTATCGCTGAAAGTGATTTTCTTCGGGCCTCTTCAGGTGCAACGCTGATGCAACGAAAATTAGCGATTGGTTGATTCGGGTCACGTGATTCGGGAGGGGGCGTGGGGTCCACTCGAGTAGGAGGTGGCGTTGTCTGGTAGATCTACTGAGCGATCGCGCCTGTAATTTGTTTTGTATCGATTCAAATGTTTGCACATCGATAAAATTTTATGGCAAAAAGGTCGTCTTCGTTTCTTAGTACAGAACAGTTGCTTCTATCGAGATAGTTGTGGATTATTGAAACGTAAAAATGGCCATGAACTTTTTTCATCGTTTTCATATTACGATACATCCATGTCTTTCCATATACATTGCACACGTCATTTAATATAAACGTAACTAAATATAATTGACACAAAGTCAGCACATTAGCACAAAAGTTTTTTAATTTGAAAAAAAAAAAAACTTTGAACGTTACAGGTGGATGGTTCCTACCGCAACAGAAGCTTTCTCTGACCTGAGCAAACCTGACGAAGCATGTTCCCGTTTCCTGCATCCATAAACCCCGTTATACATATATATAAAATCCTACATCCCGCAACTCCACCTAACCTTCGTCCAACACGTTCCCAACAATTTCGAAGTAATAACGACACCGAACAACTCTCGAACAGCGCGATGTTCAGCGAGCAAACCCAACGTTCTAGATCGATCTAATCAACCTGAGCACATAAACGAGAACCCCGTCGATGTTTTCTCAGAATCCAAAGGGGAATGGAAAGCGCGATGGCGATGATGTCTGGCAGAGAGAGAGAGAGAGAGAAAGAGAGAGGGGCAGAGATGGAAAAGGGTTGAACGAAAACACGAGAAGGCTAATTAACGCCGTCGTTATCCACGAAAGGGGATTATTATGGCTACAATAGGTTGATAACAACCAGACCAGATAACATTTCACGATTCTTCACGAACCAGGGAAGAGGAGGTTGAAATCGCCCCTCGTTCGTATCCATTGGCAAGTTTTAACGAAGCGTCCCGATGGACGTTTCTCTTCGCCCTCCCAGCCCCGACACGGTGCATGGTGCATGGTTATCCCGTGTTTAATTGAAGAGGCTCGGTTCCAGCGACTGTTTACCTTCGAAATCGAATCGCTCGCGTCGAAACGGGAAGGAAGACGGGCGCCCGGCTTTGTACATCGAAGAAACACGACGTGTTGACTGGTTCGCCGTTGATTAACGAAGCATGCCGACAGTGGCTGATCCAGTTTGGCGATTGATCGACGAAGCTCGCGGCGCGAGAAATAAATTTTCAGGCATGGATCAGAAGTCTGCGCCAAATATCGATCAAAATCGACTGGGATGGTTTAGACGTTTTGCTGTAAATTGGACGTGAAAGTGGTTGGGCTAAGTTCGCCGTATGAAGCGTTAAACGAGATCCCCCATTTTTGCGTGTGTCGAGGAAGGAAAATTGATTGACACGTGTCTATGATATTATGGAATATTAATGTAATACCGCGAATGTTACTATATGTTACATTATATTTGTGCATTGTACAAATATTAATACAAGTATTGTTAAAAATTTGCACATTTCCTCTCGCTTCACAACGTTTGTCCGTTCGTTCAGTTAAATACGATCAGAAGGAGACACAATCAGGTGGAAGCAAGCCGATGAAATTTCGATTAACGCAGGCGATCCTGTTTAGGATTGCTCAAGGACGACTCGAAGCGAACTCTTTCACTTGGTGAAAATTGGGCGTCGTCGGGCGTTTTCGCTTCTCTACGCGCGACACGAGCGTAAGTCGTCATTGACAGCGGACTTAACGAGCGGAGCAATTAAAAAGTCATCCATCTAGGGAACCTCTGACGTTGATTTAATATCATTTCTGCGCGTTTCCCACTATTGCCCCGCTGCTACGCGCTACGTTACCCTCTCTTTTTCCCCTTTTCCTTTTCTTTCTCCACTATCACCTTTTTTTCCCTCTCTACCTTTCTCTCGTTATCGCGGCTTGCTGCGATTCGTTGACAACAAAACGTCTGCGCAGGCGAAAGAGAAAGAGAGAGACAAAAGCGATCTCGCGTTAGCGTAATCGTAGGGCAGGTACAGGGGAATGCGGTAGTCGACACGGAAAACGAGTGCTTTGAGATGATTAAAAACGAATGCGGAGAGGGGGGGGGGGAGAAGGAGGAACGCGCGAATTTAGCGGACGGTTAATGGACTCTGCTGTTCCGAGCTATGAAATTGCAAACAATTTAGATTTCCGTCCATTGCGTCGATCACCTCGCGCGCGGAAAAAAAAAAGAAAAACGACGATTTCTCGCGATGATGCGTCATGTGTAATAACGGTTTGGAAAATATCTGTTTTTCCCTTTTTCATCCTTGTTCATCAGTTTGCAAAAAAACAATTCCACTTCAAAGCGGACGGGAACAGATGTTGCGAACATAGATGTTGGCGGTGCAATATAAACGGTAATGGCACGTGAAATTTGTTTACAGTTTTACAAAAACTGAGCGAGCAGATACCAGATATTCCCCAGTTTTCTCTCTGTTTCTTCCATTTTTCGAGCTGGAAGGTTATTTTTAATCTTCGGTCTTTTTCTCGCGACTCTTTCAATCTCTCCTCGATCATCGTTGATTCGTTGCGTTTATTTTGCAGCGTCGAGATATATCGCGCAGTTAATTGAATTTCTGAATAATTCAGTGTAACTTTGTTACACAACACCTCGACGATGAAACACTTTCACATCTAAATACAGAAAAACTCTGCAATAGATATGTAGATATAACAATAGATATAATAATACTAGAAAATTAAAATTAAAATTCATCATTAAAATAAAAATAGCAGTTTAAGATTAAGCAAAGCTGTTGAACGAAAGTTCGAAAGGAAAATATTCCGAAATCGTAAACTCAGAGTGTTTAAAACTGAATAATAATTCAAAACGCAGAGCGTGGCAATGTGTCAAACAATCCGATCTCAATCGCGGAAGGAGAAAGCTCTCCCGTCCGATCGCGCGTATCGTATACTAAACAAAATTCGAAGTCGCTCGACCCTCTGTTCCGTCCTTTCGAATCGCGCGTTTCTCGACGAATCTGACTTACGTTGCGTTCGCTGCCGACAGTGGAGAAGAGAAACCAAAAAATATCACGACGTGGAAGTGGCTGGTGGCTCGATTCGATCGGAACGCGCAGAGCGCGATCAAAGGGGCGGGGAGGGGGCGGCCAATAAAATTTGTTCGCTGGCGAACGGAGAGTCGCTCTTAATACTGGAAATAAAGCAACGATTGATAACGTTGATTATCCGCGGTTCAATCCCCTCGAATGGTTTCATTCGCGGAGCGTTGTTAAATTTTTCGCTGATGTTTCCGGTTATTTCCTTCGCGTGCCTGTGACTCCTTATGCTTGCGGCGAGGTTCGTTCCATTGTTTCGAGATCGATTGCTTTGGGTAATTCCTGTTACGACGTTCGTTCGAGTGCCTTTTGTGCGGCGGACTCGCGCGGTGTTTCATTGGCAACCGCGAGTTGATTTAAAAAACAATTTATCGGGGAAGACTCGCGAAGGTATATTTGAGAAATTTAAGGAAAAGGAGGGAAAAGAGGTGGTTGATTTGTTTGAAATAATTTGGGGGAAAGAGTACTGATTTTCACGATTGAAACATTCTTTGAAAAAATTTTTTTCCAGTCACTCATAACGTCCACGCATCATCTCGAGCCACATGATCTCGTTAAATTTTCAACCTGATTAAATCTTGTACAAAACGGTAGAAAGTTGCGACACGAGGTCGTGCTATGAGGTATTTCGCGCCTCTCCTATCTCTCGCACGTAGACAAACGATCCCTGGACGTAGCAAGAAGGCTAGTTAGTCGCTGCACCCGCGTTGTTAAATAAGTTACAACCTGTAACAGGTAACGAGTAACTCAAGTCAGGCAAGAAAGGGAACTTTCTTCGACACGTGAAACGACCACGCAGCTTCCCTGAAAATCTCTCTCACAAGGAACTCGGAATCGTCGATTTTGACGAAATTTGGCACGAATGTAGGTTCTATAAATATAAAAATATTTTATCGGCAATCGGTCGATGTTGAAGGGGTGAAAACTATCCTCAAAGTTGGGGGTGCGGAACGTATCTTTCTGTCAAATCTTTCTCGAGAATGATCGAAGATACCGTTTTTGTGTAAATTTATGAAATTAGCGTTTTTTAATGACAAATTCAATGGTGTATATTGCAATTAATTTAAGAAATATATTTTTCATAAATTGTTACGCCCAGTAAATATTAAGAAATTTTCATGAATACTATATATTCAAATAATAATTACGAATAAAATGGAGTCTTCATTTTTGCGTTACAAGAATCAAATTTTTCTCACCGGACGTGCAAAGCAGGGGGTTTCAAACTAGAATTGTTCTCTGTTCGAATTGTTGACTGTGTTTTAAGAATAAACGTCAAGTGTCGATATATTTTAGTTCTGAGAAGAAGCTGATTTTATTGTTCAGCACTTGTTGCTTCTTTTTAAACAGATACGCTCAAGAATTCGGCCGATCGGCGCGTCGAAAGCAGAGCTTGTGCAAAAGTGAGCAAAAACGAGCGATCAATTTTGTACGAGACGCGCGGAGGCCATCTCGCGGAAAAAAATTTGCAATGCCTGAATTTCCGATTCCGAGTCTGTTCGTTTCTCGTCTAGTCTCTCTGACAGATTTCCCCCCCCTTTTTTATTTCATTTTCTAGCTGCAAATTCTACGCGTGGAATTTTTATTGTTTCTAATAAATCGCGCAAACAGACAACGTTCGCCGCAATGTTGCCGACGAATTTGCATCAACTGACACGTTCTTCAAAAACACGTATTTTGTTTTTTTTTTTTTTTTTTTTTTGGTGAGAAACAAGTTGATTCATTTGTCGGGCTGAAAAAATTTATAGCGTGATACATACAGCGTGCGTTTTCTGGAAAGTTTGGACCATCCAGAGCGAACGTTCAAAGTGCACTGCTTTTTACGGTGTTCTGGATCCTACTTTTTAAAAATTGCGAAAGCAGACAAATTTGCATGAAAGAGTGGACGCTCCGGTGACGGCTCGGGAGACGCGTAACAAATTCCTTGCAAGTTTCCTTTCTTCGAGGTAACAGTTAACTAATGGCAAGTTTTAATTTTAACGATACGATTCAGGAAATTTTTAAACGAAGCGAGTTCATTCTCTTCCCGAGCTCCTCTCCGCCCCCCATCCATTTGTGACACTTTCAGCAGACGAGAGGCGAGGGAGGACGGGCATTTGACATTAAAACTCGCGAGGATGAAAGGATTCCCCGCACAGAAGAAACGAACCAGATGACGATATATATATATATATATATATGTATACCCGCTGCGAAATTGCCAGCGCAGCTCGTAAACTTGCCGCCCTTTTTACGAGAAGCGGCCAATGACGTGAAAAAACACGAGACTGCTCATTTTCACTTTTTAATCGTCAGCTTGGAAATGAAATTGAAAACGAGGAGGCGAGCGCGGTTGCGAGGGAGAGAAATGGACGAGGAGCTCCAGGAGGAGTCCGCCGATATTACCATTTGTACCAAGTGAATTACGCGAAATTACCCGGCGAAAGAAGATGAAATATACTTGAGCGTTGAACGCTCGAAATTCCGCACCTCGGCTATTAACGCGAGCGTATGAAATTTTTCTCGAAGGATC
Organism: Melipona beecheii; assembly: GCA_032399605.1. Lineage (NCBI taxonomy): Eukaryota > Metazoa > Arthropoda > Insecta > Hymenoptera > Apidae > Melipona > Melipona beecheii. The sequence goes on from JAUCMO010000291.1 coordinate 1,122,786, forward strand.
TTTTTATCGCTGCGCGACGCTCGTTACGCGGAAGAAAGGGAGAAACGATCTTAATTGCAGCGAGTATCCTTCGCCCGTACGAATTTCGCCAACGCTCCGACGCAAGAGGATCTGACTCACGAACCTGTTCTCAATTACCGCTCTCGTTACGGAACCCTTGTTATCACCACGGGGGAAAGAAACAAAGCCGAACCGCGGACAACGCACGGGAGAATTTCTCGCGTGAATTTCGCGAATGAAACGCACACGTTGCTCCGTACGCTGCCTGTGTATCCGCGACTGTGAGTCATCAACCAGTTCTCGTTTGCTCTTTACGCGTGGTGACTTTACATCGAACAGATTCTTGGAATACAATTGCAAAGTTCTACAAGTTCTCAATTAAGTTCTCGTAATTGTCAAAGTAATTTCTTTTCGCAATAGTGAAAATAATTCTCTTTTTACAATTAGATATCAAACAGAACGATCGTGAAATTTCTGGTGTACATTCACAGCGATGCCTCTTTCAAATTAAGAAACAGAGTGAAATTAAAATTTGACGAATTGAAAAAATTTCATTTATTGATGAAATACCGTGGTGCCACGAATATGACTGCAGTATTTTTTGAAATTACCGCTACTGATTTATCATTATTATTTTTTCAAATTATCGTTGCTATCGTTTTCCTGCGACGAATGAATTTCTAAAAAGTTTTCGCCGTTTTGAAATTTCACCGTTTCCGCCAGATTGAACATAAATCGCGCTGCCGTACAATAAAAATTGAGAAATTCACAAGAAACGGAGTTAATTATTTCAGCCCCACCGCGGAGCTCGAGCAACTCCTCTCCTGATGGGAGTCAGTCGCGAGAGTACGGCCATGTATCTTGTTTAACGCGGGCGTGGTGTTTTATTTAAAAGAGGAAGGGCGAGAAAGAAACGGTAAACAGGATTAAATAAAAGCGTTTTCGTGAGCTTATTTGTACCTCCGACGAAAATTCCATTCTCGGCTGGGTGGAAATAAGGAATCCCTTTATTTTCTTTTTGCCGCGGCATCCATCGTCGCGCGGAGAGAGAGAGAGAGAGAGAGAGAGCGAAAAATATTAAAACACCGCGCGCGCGGGAATTTCACGCAAAGTTCCGGCGACCGCTGGAAAGTACGTTTCTCGCCTCTTCGCGATTTCATTTTCCGCCTGACGAATATCTCCTTTTCGAACCCCGCCTCCGCCCCCCTCCCGACAACCGGTAAGAAGAAATGATATTTCAAATATTAAAATAGACGATGGATTTTACGAACCGCCGCCGCGAACAAGACCCGTCCTGAAAATTTCACAAGAACCTCAGATTCTCGTCGTCGTATTGTCGCGCGATCCTCTTTCTCCTCGCTCTCTTACGTTTAATAACGCAAACCGAGACGAAAGGGTGAGATCGCTCACGCTGGATCGGAGTTTTGTAATTTCAACAAATTGAAAAATGAATTTGTCGATCCTCGCTCAGTCGAAGCTTGTTCCTTGACATGATATACACGTTATAAAGTGACATAACGGATTATATTTGCTACTATACAATTTATCGTTATAAATAGTATAAATAGTTGCAATTTTATGATTTATGTAGCGGCCCTACGATTCCTCGACTACGAGTTTCGAACACTCGACTAGCACAAGCCGCAAGTGGCTGCGCGCCTAGCGTCGAGGTCCTACCGATCTCCGATGTTAAGCGAGCATGCGGAATCCCGCTAGGAGGGGTGTCCGGGCCCAGCCTATAGCGGGTAGTTATAACAACAAAGCGTCTGGGGTAAAGGAGTCTCGCTGCCATCAGCCCCACTGATGATGAGTCTATAAGCAGAGTGACGAAAGCAATCGCCTTTCTTCTCACTTTCTCTCACACACTCCTTCTCTCCTTCCCAGCAGCATCCAGGGTCATTAAATTCTTTACAGTTCCCTAAAATTTAATTATATATAATGATACAATAGTGCAACATTTCTGTTTCGTCACTTGTATCGTCACATGTACCATGTTTTGTATCGTCCAATAACGCAATTTTAAAATATTTGTCATCTTCAAACGAAGTACTTTCAAAGTATAATAGACGGGAAGGAAAACATTGAGACAGATCTGTCGTTATTTATCAATCGAATCAAATTGACATAATGTATCAGCTCTCAACGAACGAATGACTTTATTTTCCGACTACTTTCTATGAAAATACAATGAAATGTTGCGGAAAGCTGACAAATTATCAACTGAAAGTTGATCTTCTTTCTGTTTCGTTGAAGAAAGGATGTTGTTTTCCGAAAGAAACGAGCGAGGAAAACATTCTTGGAAAGAAATTTACTTCGTTGATATCGCGGGAAATGTTCCAGCGGAAAAACATAAAACGATAAGCGTGATATTCTTTGTCTAATTCGTCAGTGAGTGCACGGTACGTACGTCCGGCATCAGGTGGATACGCAGCCCGAGACAACTGATTGGTAATAATTTCGTAAAACACTCGGTTCCGCTAACGATTACTTTCGATAAAACACTCGACGGAACGGAGAGTACGCGCAGTCTCTGCTGCGTTTCAAGGGGATAAATCAAATAAATAAATCAAACGCCGGAGAAGAACGAAAGAGCGAAGGAACAAATACGTTTCGTATAACCGTGCTTTTATCGATCCGGTCAATTTATATGCAGGATTTATACGTGTGCTACCAGGTAGCTTTAGAGCACTTTGTATCGCGCGAAACGATTCGATCATTCCAGAGCTGTGCTTCATACATCACTATTTTCCCCTGGATATTTACCCGATACCAGTTTCATAAATTATGATGAAACGTATCTCCGTTCAGTCAGCTCCTGTAACGAGTTTGACTTAATTTCTTTCGATAAAGGAGAATTGCTTGTCCCGTGCGTGTCAATATTGTTCCAAATTTGCAATTGTTTTGCAAATTTGGACGTGGTAAAATGAACCCAAAGGAGAGATTAAATGTTTCCTAAAAATTCAAAACTACGCAATTTATCGAACAAAAATTTGAAATTACAAGAAGGAAGAATTCAGAGCAAACGACTTGGAAAACAACTGACATCGAGATTTCTTGAACTTCTCATGTGTTGATTGCGAGGAATGCAGTTTAATTTCACAGAAGATAAATATTAACGACAACGGCACGGAATTAAAAAGGAATTAACCGGAGATATATACAGGTCGGTTAGAATTGAGAGCGCGATTCTCCAAACTTTCATCTACATCCCCATTTAACACGACAGATACTCACAGTTAATCCCATAATTACTACCTGAGAGGAGCAACTATAATATACTTCCTCCGGTACTTGTGCCCGCTCTTTCACATCCCCCGAGGGAAAAGAAAAGCCCTTTTCACGCGGAAGGAACAAGACAGCGGCAAGCTCGAGGCATCCCCTCGAATGGCGCTTATCAGCCGGAAATCCGGATCCAATTTTTCCATGCCGTCGGGCGCCGTTTAAGACCGACAGCCACGCACTCGTATCCTTCTAACGTTCCATCCTCGGATACAGGATGTTCTCTTTGTCGCGCGATTCTCGTGAAATTCGCGAATCAGCAAAAATTGATAAAGAGACTTTGACCTTGCGAGGGAGCGTGCAATACTTTGATGAACGTGTCAGTCACATCACGATTTTGACGAAATTTGGCGCAAATGTAGTTTTCGAGAAAATATTTGACACGTGTTTTCTTTTCCTCTTTCTCTTATCGGAAATCATCGATGTTAAAGGGACAGATAAATTGTTACTATCACTGAAAATCGGTGCAACGCTGATGCAACGAAAATTAGCGATTGGTTGATCTGGGTCACGTGATTCGCGAGGGGGCGTGGGGTAGACCTCGAGTAGGAGTGGCGTTGTCTGGTACTGAGCGATCGCGCCTGTAATTTGTTTTCTATCGATTCAAATGTTTGCATATAGATAAAATTTTATGGCAAAATAGTCGTCTTCACGAATATTTATAAAATTGTAAATATCGAAACAGCGGAACTGTTTCTCAAGTTATAAACGACTTTATTCTGTTCGAAATATATATCGAGATGAATGAGTTAATTGCCATTTTTGTCACTATACGTTTCCTAAAATTTTCATCGAGAATTTCCATAATTTTTGTCACAACTAGTCTTGTCCATTTTCACGATACCGAATATCATGAATTTTTGAAATTCATACCGTTCCGGATCCGTGACATCTCGCATCCTTTGGGAGTAATACGAAACTATAGTTGCGGTGGATGGATGTACTTGCGAATGGAAAATCTAAAGAATGACGTACGTACTTATTCCCACTGTAGAAATGACGAAAGTCTATTATTCATCACGTTGTGACCTCGTGACATATTCGTTGGAATATAATAATAATAATAATAATAGTTGTTAGTTTGTTATCCTAACGAGTGAAACATTTGAAGAACAATATAAATAATTACTCTTATAAGAATGCACGTGTCTATTATTATAATTCTTCTGATTGATGAAAACGTCTGAAGAACAAGTATCTGTTCTGATAAGAATCTGTAATGTATGTATATTTCTTTATTCCGACATGATCATCAGATTGTTCATTACCAACTAATTGCTTCAGTCAATGAATAGTGGAGAACCTATACGTTTGATTATTGTCATTGAACGAAATATTTAAAGATGAGCTACTTTCATTGCAATCTGCACGCTTAACTCTTTGAAGATACTATATAATATACTATATACCACATAACTATAAAATATATTATAACATACCATAGAACTATAAAACACTTATAACGTACTACATTTCACTCAAACAAATAACACATAAACAATTTCGCGCAAAATGTTGATAAATTTTTCGTTTCCCACTACCGTGAAGTGTCTTTATTCGAAACGAACGGCTCGTATTTCCCCGCCATCTCGAAGAAACGAAACGCATCCACCGTGACCGCAACTTTTTACTCAGCACGTACACGTACGTGCATATTTTTGCCAGCTTCGACGACTCTTCGAGATTAATCACCGGCCGCGGCAAAAATTTCGATGGCCACCGTTCCGTGTTACGCGGATGCTGCGCGGACGGACGAGCAAAGGGTGAACAACAAGGGATGAAGAAGAGAGCCTCGGCCCACAAGAGGGAGGGTGAGAGTCGCGAGAAAGAAGATGGAAGTTTAAAAATCCATGTAAGAAGGAGGAGAAAGAGCTCGGTCGTTTCTCGCCGCTTATCCGGCGAGATAAATGATTTCATGCTCAGCTTACGACATGTCATCGTTGAGGTCCTCGTTCCTCCGCCCCTGTCTCTCTCCCTTCCATCTTCTTCGCCGTTTGTACTCTCGTCGTCCCTCGTGTTCTCCACGAGAAGGTACACCCTCGTCTCTCTTCTCGTCGAAGGTACGTCGAGGCAGGTCGATGATTCTTGTTTACGCTGACAGGTATAAATTTACGCGGTAGATTCTCCTATCCCCCCGTGCCGAGTCTTTGCACGTTTCCGATGTTTGATTGATACATGCTTCGGTTTCTGAGGCGGCGGCGTTCGAATGATGCTTTCGTCGTTCGTGTGTGAAAGGGTTCGACAGTGATTGTAGTTTAGCCAGCTAATGTGATTAATGTTGATCGACGTCCAGATTTGCGCGTGATTTAGGACACTGCCGTGTGTATGTGTGCTCGTCTGCTCGGCTTGGTTTGGCAAGGTATTTTTGCATCGTTCCGAGGGAAGTTTCAACCGAATAGACGTCTCGAAACGATTCGAAAGAACAGATATTTTTGCGAAATGTGAAGGTTACAATGGTAATTGCAAAATCATTGACTGACAGTCTCTATTCTTCCGTTCATCTCGATTTGATTCCGTTCTCTGTTAAAAAGAAAAATACTGCGATGGTCTTGATCTTTTAATTTTTCTCTGTCTTTCGATTGTCTTTCAAGTTATTGCTTATTGGGAAAGACTAATTTTTAAGAGTAATTTATTCTATCGCGAGGAGGACACGTATTGCGACAGAAATAAATAAATACGATCGTATCTTGTACAATTTTAAAAGATCGATACTGTCATTTTGAAGAAAGAATATCTTAAAAACTTTAGTTTTCCTTCGTTTCTTTTTTTTAAATATCTCTTTATCATTTCCACTTCGATCACAGTCGTCTTCACCGAAAATCCAAGAATTTCGTCACAATATTTCGAAACTTTTTTAAAAAAGAAAATCCACATCGAAATGGCAATAAAAATTTCTACGAGGAGTCTGCTCCTTAATTCGTTGCTGGCGAGAGAGATAGATAAAACTGGCGGGGGGTTTCGTTGAAAAATCGCCCGTGACACGGTCCAACGGAATGGAACTCCTTGGTCTGGGCATCGTTCGGAAGAAAAACACCGTCTCGAAAGCAATTACAACTTGGAGGAATTTAATTTAGTCGAGCGGTGTCCGCGCTCTCCCGTGCACTTTACAAAGCTTTCTCAAAGTGCACCCGGCGACTACAACGACGACGTCGTTTCGAAACGAACATCCTGATCGCCGACCCGGGCCTGGCCCCTCTTTTCTCACCACCGAGTCAGTTTGTTATTCTTTATCTCCACTTCTCTCTCTATATATTTTTTTCTCGATCGAAAATCGAAGTAAATCGCTCTACTTCTTAGCCGAGCGAGTGCGAGACACCTTCGTTCGATCGAGTCTGTTGGAGAAATATCGTGACATTTTTCATTTCGGAAAAGAAATAATTGCCCTCTCCGAGATAGAGACATCGACTAATTACCAAGTGGTTCAATATTATATTTCAACGTTCGTTTTTATTTGTTTTGACACTGGAATTGCAAAAATTTACCATTTTCTATGGAAATTTTATATTTTTCTAACAGTGTGTTTTTAGGTACTCGAGTGATCTTTGATAAAATATACTAACAGAAGCTCGTGTTCCTTTTTTCATCATTAACTTTCTCTTGTATGTTACACTTTAATTTCTTTACTATTCTACTCAAGTTCAATGTAATAGTAATTACTTTCAAAACTTTAATTTCTTTACTATGCTACTCAAGTTCAATGTAAAAGTAATTAATTTTAAAACCTTAATTTCTTTACTATTCTACTCAAGTTCGATGTAATAGTAATTACTTTCAAAACTTTAATTTCTTTACTATTCTACTCAAGTTCAATGTAACATTAATTAATTTTAAAACCTTAATTTCTTTACTATTCTACTCAAGTTCAATGTAATAGTAATTACTTTCAAAGCTTTAATTTCTTTACTATGCTACTCAAGTTTAATGTAATATTAACTAATTTTAAAACCTTAATTTCTTTACTATTCTACTCAAGTTCAATGTAATAGTAATTACTTTCAAAACTTTAATTTCTTTACTATGCTACTCAAGTTTAATGTAATATTAATTAATTTTAAAACCTTAATTTCTTTGCTATTCTACTCACGTTCCATGTAATATTAATTACGAATAGTTCAATAATTCAGTACAATATTCGATTACTCAAATTCTTTTTATATGCCTGATAGATTGAACACGAGCTCGTTTCTAAATTTCTAAATGTTTCAAAGTCATCGATAATAACGCTGTCTCACGTAAAGTCTTCCAACTCTTCGAGATTAATATAATTTATAATTTTTATTCAATGAATTTGATCATTTCTTTCCTTTTCTTTTCTTCTTAAGCTACGAATCGCACTGAAATATTCTTTCTCTTTCGATTGTCAAGCAGAGATCTTGATCTCGAAGTGTAATATCGCACTTGTTATTAAAAGAAAAAAAGTTCCAAATATCGACAGTATCGGCAATCTCGCAATAGGCAAATAACTTCGGGGACTCGCGAGCCTCGTATCGCGTCGAAATATCTGCAAAAGGGGAAAAAAGTAGCGGCACAGTCGACCAACTAGCACGGACAGAAACTGGGTTCCTCGATTAGTTCGAAAATCCGAGGTTTTAGCACCTACAACGAACAGAAAAGAGACAGAGGTAGAAGGGAGGACACGCGGAACCGTAGCCTTAAATCTTCCTTGACGTCACGACGAGCGAATTCGTCGGTATCGTCGTGGCTTGGGAATTTTATCGGGCGGAACGATAACTAAATCAGCGAGAAAGAGAAAGAGCGAGAGAGAAAGGAAGAAAAAGGTATCAAGGAGGACAGCGACGCGTGCAGTGAAATCGCGCAATTACTACGATCGATCTCACGGCCTCGTGCACACTCCGTAAATCCGTGGAAATAAAGTTGCAGCTCTGCGCGCGACGCTACAAGCTTCGAGCTTAACTAGGCTGGAGGATTTTTATTTCGCTCGGAGGTGTCGCTTTCGCGTAACTTTAACACACGGGCAGCTTCCTTCTCCGCGATAAATTATCGAATCGGCGACGTTAATGGAAATTACGAGACAGTTTTAAGCTTTCAAATTAACTCCTCGTCGGTGTGATCCTCTTTTCAATCTTCTCGTGACATTACGTTAAACGCAAAGTATTGGAATTTTCGTACGGATAATTTGCCCTTAAAAAGTTTAGAGTGCTCTTTCCTTTCTTTCAAACTTTAATTTTAACAAAGATCCGACTCATACCTATAGCTGGTCTTTTCCGAATAGCAACAGATTAAGAAAGATTTTTGAGTTTTGACAGAAAGCACGACTTGTACCCGAAAGTACGATTCGTCTCGTTGAAAGGCCCCAGGCGCGATCGCTCAGTACCGGACAACGCCACTCCTACGCCCTCTCGCGAGCACGTGACCCAATCAACCAATCGCTAATTTTCGTTGCATCAGCGTTGCACCTAAAGAGGCCCGATTTTCCGGGTTACTCCCGCTAAAATCACTTTCAGTGATAAAAAGAAGCAGAAAAAGTGTATCGTGTCTTGATAAAGTGTATCGTGTATTTTTAATATCTGATTACTCCAATAGATGCCGCGTATATCCAACGCTCGTATTTTTAAAACGAGTTTAACAGCGTCGAGGTCGATTGCAAACGAAGAGAGGAGAAAATAAAAAAAAAAGCGAAAGATATATTGTAATTTCAGTTGTTAAGACTCGAGCGAAGCAAGACGTAAATGAAATGAAAATAAACAGTCATTTTTGTTATAGTTTCTTGTTACAAATCTCGTGACATATTTATTAAATACATGTCCGGCGCTCGTAACGAAAGAGTCAACGACACGGGGATACAATCCGATAACCTTCGCTCTCAGAGTATCGCGCGAATTTAAGCAAAAGCAATTTCGACGAGGAGGGTTTTTTTCCCCATCAATTCGAAGAGAAAACAAAAGCCTGGATCGTTCGCCGAGGGACAAGCCGCGAGGAATCGCCTCGGAAAGCGAGAACGATCAGTCCCGGCAGGCTGGGACGGGCTTTTGTCGGTGACGTCTTCAATTTCGCCGATATTAATTGCTGATCCGCGCGTGTCTCCGCGAACCGGATGCGAACAATGGCGCGGTACCGGAGATCGTTGGGGATCGTTGGGGATCGTTGGATCGTCGGTGAACGGAAACTGGGCTGATTCATCGTTTGGAAAGCCAAGTCGGGCCGCGTTCTTAGGATAGGCCTGGCCTTTGAAAACAGTGTGCGCGCAAACGTTTCGTTGCGTAAACGCGTGACGCAAAAGGCGGGTAGACCCAAAGGGGGAACCGGGTCGTGTGCCGGATACTCAGCGGCGGCGGTGAACCAAAACAATGCGTTCGTTCCTTGTCCCTTGTGCCAGGTGAACGCGACAAGTCGCGATCGTTTGACGTCAGCCGGCCACTGGAATGGGACGCGGATCGAATGATTAATCGGCGAATGGTCGACTGTGAAAGTGGCTAATTTGGGCGTGATCCGGATTGTCTCGTGCGAAGATATGTCGCGTTGACACAGCGCGGCGATGATGGACGATAAGATCTCGCGGATACGTTATTACGTGGCTGAAATAGTTAAACTGTAACTGATGACAGTTGTTCAAGTATCTGAAAGAAGTCTTTCTTTTCGGTATTTTTATATTTAAATCATTTTCGTGAATTATTCTTGTTTTCTTCGATCAGATTGCAGATTTTCGTTGCAGAAGCGATACCACGAGCAAATTAGGTTCAGTTTGGGACCAATAATTATTAACCTCCGAGTGGACTTTCAATTTTAGTTCGACAATCGGAGTTTGCGTTTAATCGCCAAAGGGAAATAGAATTTCCCCCGCGTCGGTTGGAAACGCAACGAGATACCGGAGAGTATTGGACAAACCTTCGAATAACAACCTCGGCACATAATACAAATATTAATTTAAAATTACAAGGAGGTCGCTCGAGGATGCAAGGTACGAAAGTGGGACGGCGCGCAACGCGTGCGTGTTCCGTTTGGCGATAAAAATTGATTCACCCGAGAGTGTATTTACTCTCGCGAAGAATCGACGCAGCTTTTAGATTCGCGCTCTGAGAGTTACTCGTCGTTATAGGAGCCTATAGCTCGCGAGAAGCGTAATCTATCGGAGAGAAACAACGTTCGCGTTATCGCGTTTGTTTCATTAACCCCGCGGCTCGTTCCCCCGGCAAAATTTCCATATCGTCGAAACGCGCAAAGACATTTGTTCTCCTTTAAGCGTCGCCGTGCGCCGTGCAACGCGTATTAATAATTACGCAGTAAATTCGCCCTCTTAACTGCGCAGTAAATCCCGACCCGGACTCAACCCGGAACCGTTTAACGAAGAGATCAAATTTTAGAGGGCCATCGCCGGCGCGCGACGACGAAGATGGGAAACGCGAAACTTTTAAATTACAATCAACGTCCTCCGGTTATCCTTTCGATGCAACGAGAACGTAAGCCGCGTTTAATGGCTCGGATTTCATTAGAAATTCCTCTCCCTCTTTTTTCTAAATCGCCGCAATTTGCGTGATAAATCTGAATTTTTTTTCTTTTTTTTTTTAAGAAGTTGGGAAAAATCGGATTAGTCTGTCTACGATGTCCTGTTGGGTCGCAAGAATTTTTGGGCTCCAATTTGAAAATCTTATTACATTCCGCATATTTTTTAACGAATTCTGGATTTCATTCTTGCAAAATTCTACGTGCAAGTCCTGTTCGTAATAATGCAAAAGTTTTCTGTACGGAAATTTTCAGAGTTGGGTTACGAAATTCTCCGTTGCTGCTCTCTCTGTTCCCCAAATTTTCACCTTCAGAAGATGTTTGGAATCATGCTCGCGTCAAGAAATATTCAGAAACGAGACTTATTTATCGCTTCGAAGAGCCAAGTTTCGTTAGAACGCCGTTGGAAGACCATCGCGGATGTAAATGGTGCTGCTTATTTCGATCAGAGTGGAAAATAATTTTCAAACGTATCCAACGTGGACTGTGCAAAAGTCACTTCACGCGATGCGATCTGGTAGCTGTATTTCAAACGACTATTCCAGTTAATGAATAACGAAAGCGTGTTATTGAATAGAGCCTTGCGTTCCTCGAGTCCGAGATCTTATAAGCGAGATTACTGAAAAACTAGGTCAGACGGGTTATAACGTTTAACGCGGTTTTAAGGTGACAGAAACGTAGGTAGGTAGAAAATACGAAGCTATTACTACAGAAGAAAGAAAAAAACAGAGAAGGAACAAAAAATTTCGTGAAAATGTGCATTTTCAGAACGTCGATGGCAGTGTTTGAAACAACGCGTTAAATCTCGCGGCGGTCGAATTATTTTCGGAAAGGAAAATGTGCGTGTTACGTACGATCACGGGGATTTGACGACCATTGCGTTTCCTCTTCGCCGCGTCCATTGTCACTCTCGAATCGAGTTTGTGGAAAATCGTACGTACCTGAAACCAAGAAACACTCTGTGAGCGACGTTGCCGATGAAGCGAATAAAAAAGCGAACAGTTAAAAACGTTAGCTTCCGTAAATAAAATTAGAATTTCGCGAGTTTGGGGACAGAAACTTGAAAAATTGTTTGTCGAGCCTCGAACACTTGACATTTATTTTCCAACTCGAATCTTTAGCGTAAAACAATAATGGTAACGTCATAATGGTAAAACAAGTACTAAATGGTCATTCTCTCTCTCTCTCTCTCTCTCTCGAGAGAGAGAGATATGCACTGATTGTCACGTGCTTAATGCCATTATACAGGTTTCCTGTTCTGTCGTGTACAGCGCTATTCGAAGGAATACTAGGAGGTTGTAAATCTCATTGGACTTGCGACGATATTCGGTTCGATGTTACGTGTCAAATTAACATCCCACGGCTGCTTCAATTGGCATGATCAAGTAGAACGTACTTTACGGGTATAACAGGATGATTTAAGTGCGTTTTATCTCCAGACTTTCGCAGAAATAGAATTCCCCGTGAATAAATAATATTAACCGATTCCGTACGTACTTACTCAACATCTTACAGCAAGGTACAGGTGCGTCTAATAAATTTCCAAGCAGTCGTTCGATGAATAATTGATTTCCCTCCCTCTTCTGCAGCGTGGCGCGAGTCCCAGAGAATTTTAAGTAAAAATCGAAGCTCCCGTTTCGCGACGCAAATCTTTCATTTCTTTGAAAGTGAAGATATTTCGGTGAGGCTCGTTTCTCATTCTCGAGAATAAACTCGTGGATTTCGAAAGGGGCTAAAAACTCGAACAACGAAGCGAGCTTTGCGAACGAGCAGTGGAAACGCTAATGCTCCGTTGAAAATTTGTCTTTTTCCCTTTTCTATTCGACGCTCGAGACTGACGCAGTTTAATCCGGGAGCTGGTTGAAACAAGACGGACGAGTTTCTTAAAAACGCCGCAAGACCGATTGCGTTGCGTGCCTGACGTTTCTTAAATGGAACAATCTTACGGCCTTGCGCTTTCCTCCGGAATTTTGATCGATCTAACGGATGCATCAAGATTCAGGAAGCAAACTCAAGCTCTCGCAAGTCCGCCTGCGGATGACGTCTTCCTCTGTTGGCAAGATAGAAATCAACAACACTCCCTCGAGGAGGAAGCAATCGTTCTCTCGATATAATATACCCGCTACCTGTAAGCGGCATCGCTTTCTACGTAATTATATACGATTATCAACGTCACGGTATCTTCAACGAGTGTCTGAACTCGTTTCGAGTCGCGCGTCTCTCTTCTAACACCGGTTAAGAGCTGCATTAACGAATTTTTCTAACCATCGTCAATCATCGCGAAAGAATATACCATCTTCTCTACGATTTTTTTATATCGATAATATGTTTAAGACGATTGGAATAACATTTTTCGATAATCTTCAAATTTCAAACAAACGCCAATGACGATTTATTCGTCGAACTTCGACAAATTTTAGTCAAATATTAGTGATGGCGGTTCCTAAAATTGAACGAGAGCCAGTCGACAAACCCTCGGACACGTTCACAATCAGTCGAATCTGAACAAAGGCTGACAGCGGGCGGCATTAATAGAAATTGAATATTTGCGTCGATCGGTCTCCCCCTTTTCTTGCAATCTCCCTTTAGATCCCGACAAACATCTCCGGAATAAACCGCAGGAATTCTCATCTCCGTGCTCGCGATACACATTTTCCAGCTGGGAAAACCCGAGCGCGTTTCACCTTGGCCGAACAATTTCCGCACGCTGATATCGGCGGTCTGGCACGGGCGGTTCTGATCGCCGTGCGAAAACTAACGCTTCGCAAATCTCCGTCACCTTTCCCCTTTCCTCCTTCTTCTCTCTCTTTCGATTCTCCTTGCAACTTTACAAGAACGCAAAAATAGAATTGTCACGTTCGAAAGTCTGACTGATGAATAATTACGAACAATTTTTTAAGTAACTTTCCCCTTTTACGATTTTAAGAGAACGCAATCAGAATGAGATTCTGAGAGTCTGAATAATTTTGTAATCAGCCAACAGCCACGAACAATTTTATCACTGAAACAGTGATTTTAGCGGGCGTGACCCCTGATGCAACGAAAATTAGCGACTGGTTGATTTGGGTCACGTGATTCGCGAAGGGGCGTGGGATAGACCTCGAGTAGGAGTGGCGTTGTCTGGTACTGAGCGATCGCGCCTGCAATTTGTTTTCTATCGATTCAAACGTTTGCGTGTCAATAAAATTTTATGGCAGAAAATTCTTTTCTGGGCCTTTCAGACGAATCGTACTGGGGTTTTTCTTTCCCCCTCTTACAACTTTAGAAGCGCCTGCAATTCATTTTCACATTTCAAGTAGAGCTCGTAATTAGCCCCCGGCTCGATAAACTTATTATAAATTAACTTATTCGCCGAGGGTCTCGCATTCTCACAATTCTGACACGTCCTATTGCCAGCCGAGAGAGAGAGAGAGAGAGAGAGAGAGAGAGCTGCTTCGTTCTACTGTTTGGTCGCGAGCAATTACGAGCAGCGGAGCCATCTCGAAAAAGCAATTCCGCCTGTGCATCGAGACAACCCTCCCCTCAGTGCCGGTGTAAACAGCAAACGGAGTTATTAGAGCCGCGTCATTTCCGCGACCGAACAATCGCGGTCCCACGCTCCTTACGCGCGCTGATTCGCGCTCCACGAGGCTCGCCCGTTCACATCCTGCGATTCAAGGCGTTCATTTCCTTCCCCCTTTTTATTCCTCTCCTTCTTGTTCTTCTAAACGAAAACCTAACCTAAACTGGCCACTGTCTAAACACGAGAGGCAGCCAAACGTTAAGTTTCTCACTCTTTTATTTAACTTTTTTGCTCATCGACTCTTTCGACACCGACTGTAGCCGTTCGTCGTTGACAACTCGCTATGTACTGATGTCGCAGTAATTTGCATCAGAGTTGATACAAGTGGTGTAATCATAAATAGTGTATAGTTGGTCTGTAAAAAAATTCGTATCAAAAGTGACATGATATCGAAGATATCATTTAGCTGGTTGATACAAGGATGCAAATTCAAGTTGTGATATTTGTATAATTATAATTATAATTAGTCACGATATTTATGTAAATTTGTATTTTTACGGACATAGTTAAAAAAAAGGGAACTTTGAAAAAGCTTTGAAAAGCGTATTGTTGAAAAAAGAAGCAGCGTTGTGATATGAAACAAAAGTGCCGAGCCGACAATCATGATGAAACGAGCGAAAAAAAAGAAAACGTCAAAGTTAATAATGTTTTGCGCGAAAGCAGCGACTATAGCTCGTTTTGAATTTTTTTTTTTTTTTTTGCATTATACGCAGTACAACGAATTGCACTTGTCAAGGAGATTACCATTCGCGAAACGAATTTTAACTAGGATAAATTCGTGACAGGAAAAAGCTCGGTGACGATTTTTCAACGTCTGCCACTGTGAAAAGTTGATAATTCGGATTTTATAATACCTTTCTAACAAGGAACGAACGATAATACTATATCGTACTTACGCTCAATGATATATCGTCAAAATATCACCTGGTTAAAAAATATCCAACTGGGTGACCAGCTCTTGTGAATTATACGAGTAGCTCGGTGAAAATTCTAGCACGAGCGTGTTTATCTCGCGATAATAATGCGCGATAAATTCTTGAACGAGAGACAAAAGTTCGTGTTTGTCCGAAGAATTTTTCCACGAGATGTGAAACTTTTTACCAAGTATGTAAATGTTCTTTGATATTTCAAAGCTTTCAAAAACTTTCCATCACTACATTAACTGCTGCAAATAAATACAATGATCTCTCCCAATGATCGCTCAGTAGCAGACAACGCCACTCCTACTCGAGGTCTACGCCACGCCCCCTCGCGAATCACGCGACCCAAATCAACCAGTCGCTGATTTTCGTTGCATCAGCGTTGCACCTAAAGAGGCCTGATTTTCTGCGGGTTATCCCCGCTAATCAATCACTTTGATCACAGTGATAAAAATTACCAGATTACCCGGAAATCCCAAATCCTGGCTAAATGTTACGCAAAAGAGATCGCCCTCCACCAGTGTTCCCATAAATTCGTTAACTCTATTCTACCTCGCGTCGAAGCGGCGTTCCTCGCTATTTTCGATACATGTAACTTCCTCCAATGTTCGGCTGACTCCACCTAGTCGCCTAGTCGCCCAGTTTCCCCGTCCCGTCACGTGTTTCGTCGCAATTTCCGCTCCCATCTATCTCAGGTATTCCCAATTTTTCTCCGACTTGTCTCGTATTTCCTTCTGTCTGAAAATCCAATTTGATACGTCCAGTATCTAGAAATCCGATTTCACGCATTCGCCGGCTGGAAACTAAACTGGTGCATGTCCCTTATTACGTGTCATTCGCAGCTCGGCCAGCGCGAAACAAACACTGGCTCGCCCTCCATTTTCTCAGGCGTTTCTCCGTTTCGTTCGATCGATCGTCGATTTTTTTTATCCGTTTATCCGTTTCCAAAGAGCTTCCTCCGTTTTCATTCGCATTCATCGATCGACTCGTTCCCCTCTTTGGCGATAAGCGAACTACGTTGGCTTCGAAGAAAGTCAAGATAGATTCGCGTGACACCAAAGAATTGCGAGAGAATTTTCATTGTTCCAAGCATACAACGTTTCGATTAAAATCTTTAATTTCATTTTTTAATTTCGTGATATCGTCCAGTTATCTAAGTAAACGAAGCGCTTCCATTATTTTGTTCAACTTTTGCAATTGTCAGTTTCTGAACCTTTTCCTCTTCAAGAAAATTCTCCGTCGCGTTTCTTGAATCTGAATTTCGTGCTAATTGGATTTCCTGATTCATAGCTGCAAATGTGACATTCGTAAGATCGTATCCGTACTTTTAACAGAGAATAACGACGACGAGAAGAGACTTTTTTTTTCGTATTACACGAACGTTGAATGTGTATTGCACGAACATTTTACAATTAGATATTTTTATACGCGCGTAAACGTGCACATCGTGCATTGCAATCGTATCTTCAGTCTCGGTGCAATGGTAATTCGACTTTTAAGATTCTATCTCTCGCTCAGAGAGATAGAATCGTTCCTTTATTGTGTAAAATTTCTCACAGCTCGTCACAGATCGCGCATCCAGACGACCTTCGTCCTAATTACACCATCCCCCTCGGGAGTGAAGTCTCAGCTCTGCGCGTGCGAGAAAACGCGGGACTGCGGAAACTGCCTGTGACCTGGGACCGTCTCTCCACCTCCGGGTGTCAATCTTCCCGGGCACGCAATCAGAAAAATCTTCAATCTCTCGCGAGTCAGAATTCCGGATTTCGCCCCCGTCGAAACGAGTAAACCTCCAATAACTCGGGAGAAAGGAGAAGCTTCCGAAAGAAGGAACGTGCGCGGAAGTGAAGATCGCTCGAGCCACGATTCACGTTGTTCTTATCGTGAATCCCCGGTTCGTACAACTGCCCCTAACTCTTTCTTTTGCTATTCGGCGGGATCTATCAAGTAAGATCGTCGCTCCTCCTGTGAGAGAAAGTTGAGCCACGCGAGCGGCGGAGACACCGGGTGAATACTCGGAGGAGTCGCAGAGGATGTCGTTTATCATATTGCCGCGATCGCTTCGAATCGCGTTTTCACGCGGCGTTGCTCGGGATTATTCAATCTGGCCGGGGAATGGCCGCGCCCGTCCGGGTGGGCTGAAGGCTTTCGAGGATCGAAAGCTTTCAGAAAGGCGAAACGAGACATCCGGCCAGCGCCAGATCCGCTATCGGGTGATTCACCGTCGGAACGAAATCCGAATTTGGAAGAGAGCAACTGGCCTGAAACTGGATTCCTTCCCCTTTGTTTCCTTTTTTCTTCTCGTTCGCCGAGATCTTTCCTTTCCCCCTTTCTCTGTTCCTCCCTTTTTTCGCGAAACGTCTCGCGGAATTTCTCTTTCGGTCGAAAATTTACAACGTTCCTTTTCCTTCTCTCGCTCGCTTCTCTCTGTTTCGTCGAGATTTCACGATTTATCCGCGGCCCCCTCCCAGGAGAGAGATTCTTCTCGCTTCGGAGTTCTCACTCGAAGGACTCGACGCGCTTGTACGCTGAATTTTCACTCGACCAACGGCGGCGACGGCGGCGGCGGCGGCGAGTGGCAGTTTGCGCGGAACGAGTTTATGATTAAAGAGCCCCCGCGACTTACCCGCTCCGCGGACACTGAACGCAGTGATTCATTGCTTCATTCGCGCGCACGATCGTTTGCTCCTTTTCGCGACAATGTTCCGCCGAGGCTTTCCCTTCGCACGTGTTAATTACGAGGTAATAACCGTCTCACGCGACGCTTCGCCTCCGATGGAAGAGATCCAAATTGCTGAGAGATTATTGCAACGAGCGTCGTTGGAAATGAAATTTGCCCCTTTCCTCGCATATGTAACGTTCAACGGGCGACGATTCGTTCGAAACTGCACGAGACGATCGATCGATCGGTCGGAGAGAGAGAGAGAGAGAGAGGAAGAAGAAAGTGGAGCGCAAAATTTCCAACGTTTTTAAAGAGCTGAAATTATCGTGCCTCGGCGAAGAAATCAGAAGAGACTGCTCCGGGGGCCGGTTATTTTATCATTTTCCTTCGCAACGCTCCGCCGATTCGCGTTTCGTGCCAGCGTCCGGCAGACGAGAGATCCGCGATTCCGACATAAAAATTCCGCTCTGCCCCCGAGATAATCGGATTTTTCACACGTTCCTTTCGCCGTGCCTGCGCGAAACGCGGGCCCCTGATAAGGCGGGCGCGGAACGAAATGAAATTAGCTATTAATCACATTCCGCGAGAATCTGTCGCGCGCGGATTGCTCCGTCCGTCTACGTGCGTCCGGCGAAAATTGTAAAGCCTGATTCACACCGGCAGCGTCGAATCCAGGAACCGATCGATGTCGCTCGTAACCCGATGACAGCGTTCACGTAGATCAGACAACAGACGATTCGAATGAAAATCTGTCAACTGTGTCAAGTGTGTTAGTTTGTGTGTCAAGACCGATTCGATCGTTAACCCATTTCGCGTATAACCCGCAACTCAGATCGCACGTGTATTGCAATTTGTCAAATGTCGATTTTAAATATTTATTTTTTAAGATGAAAAGAATATTCCAAGATGAAATTCAACTTGCGACTGACACGTTTAAATATCATCAATTTCAATATAATCAAATCCCGATTTAAATATTTATCGATCCTTCGTGATCCTTGGAGTGGATCTATTGCGTTTCAAAGATAACAAAATTCAACTAACGAGTTCAACACGATTGTTAGTACAACGTATGGTGCTAGAGTGATTGATGCGAGTAAATAATCAATTCAAAATGCTACTAAGAACGTGTTGATACGTGTCAAATCTCGATTTAAATATTTACTGTGTGTCAGAATATATTTCAGTAACATTGCCATATAAATTATCAGCGACAGTAAACTAAACTCGATCGATGTTGACAATTTCAACGACAGAAATTTACTAATATAAAATTCCGGATGTGACTGATGGCAATTAACGTGAGTCAAACTCAAAGGCGCAACGAAAAGCGAGGGGAAAAAAAAAAAAAATAGGCGAATAAAAGGAAGGCGAGTGGGACGGGTACGCCACGTTTTACGATTTATCCCCGTAATTTCGGGGCTGCGGCAATTACGAACGGGCATTTATAAATATTAGTGGCGAAACTGCGTGGTCCCGCGGTGAAAAATCAACGTCCGAGAAATACGCTCGTTTTAAGCGGATATACGCCGAGCCCCTCTCTCTCTCTCTCAGCCAGATTTCCGCTCGTCGCGAAATCGATGCTCCCCCCGTTCGGTTTCCTTCGCCTTCTGGCGAACTCGACTCGTCGAATTTCGCGATTTTTATCCGCCTCGACAAATGGATCCTGCTTCTGACGTATTCGATATTATCACCTCGTTTCTTTCTTTTCTTCTTTTCTTTACAGCGCGTAGAATGAGAAACAAGTTGATCACAGGGTCTCGTTTAGGAGGATTCGATTGGTGCATTCGTAGGAGGCGACGCTTCGTTATCTCATGTTTATCATAGGCTCGTGCGTATGAAGCGTCGTTTGTCAAGAAGTTCGAGTTTGACAGATCAATATATCTGGCACATCCATTATCGCGTACTTGTCCTGCAATTGATTATCGAACGCGGACGTTGACGAGGAAGAAATTTACTGCAAATCATGCTCGTTGGGACATTAAGACGCTGAGAGATACAAAGATTTATACAACAAAGGCTCTGTTGTCAATTGAACTGTCGAATAATTTGCCAAAATGTAAATTTCAGCTTCGAATTCGAAGAAGGTCGAGAAGACTTTCCGCAACTTTTTAATGCAACCCTCGAATTACTCAAGAATTCATACATCGTCCGCGAAAGTAAATGAAAAAGTGTATCAAACCACGCGAAAAACTGCGTGACTGAAAGCAGTGATTAAAGTTGTGATTAAAGTTTCGAAAGAACGACATTGCGCAAAGCCCTTATTCCGTGCAAAATATCCCGCAAAGTACGTAATACCAGCTATTCCAGTGTATGTAAAAAGCACATGGAAAAAATAGAGAATGAAATATTTTTAAATTACGCTTCATTTTCGAGAAAATTAGTTTGGACGAAGAGCAAGTTTAACTCCGGCTGTCATCGCGTGCTCTTTTGCAGTATTCAAGCAACTTTGATCGCGAATGATTCATTTAAACGTAGTATGATAATTTCTCTTCGCGATTTAAGCATTGTCGATACGAGCCGACGGTGTCTATCAGCTTATCAATTTCGTTTGGTGGATATTGAACGAAACACAGAGACGCTTGGTATAATTGGAACAACTG
This sequence comes from Melipona beecheii, assembly GCA_032399605.1. Lineage (NCBI taxonomy): Eukaryota > Metazoa > Arthropoda > Insecta > Hymenoptera > Apidae > Melipona > Melipona beecheii. Next base: position 1,143,273 of record JAUCMO010000291.1, read on the forward strand.
GAAACTTTTCGATCAGATTCGAAAGCCTATAAAGCGTATATTTGCAATATATAGCGACGAGGCCAAGGATATTTATGCAAATTAGTCGTATTTTAGAGAAACGAGACACTATTATAACGAGCACTACACTTTGGATATTTTACATAATTTTGCATATTACGTGCATTCTCTGTATCTTTGCATCTTTAAGCTTCTCATAAATGCATAAATATTCACGGTCCACGCATAATTCCATTCCTGGCCTACGAGTTCGACGAGGCGGCTCTCCCGGCTGACGAACAATTCCAGTTCTACTTGACTTTACAGATCTTCACTTCCTTTCCCTACTCCGAGTTCTGTATTTGCATTGTTACTCTCGTTGCTCCAAATGTTACTGTACCATTTATGAGTGGCATTTGTATAATATTTATTTAGTACTCATTTATATAGTATTTAGTAATTTTTACCAAAATACTATTACTATACTATATAGTATATATTATTTAGTAATTTTTACCAAAATACTATTACTATACTATACAGTATATATTATTTAGTAATTTTTACCAAAATACTATTACTATACTATATAGTATATAGTATTTAGTAATTTTTACTGAAATACTATCACTATACTATACACTATATATTATTTAGTAATTTCTACTAAAATACTATTACTATACTATATACTATATAGTATTTAGTAATTTTTACTAAAATACTATTCTTTTCCATTTCGAATATCTTGCCTCTTTAATACGCACGGATCTTTCGTCGGAACATCGTATCCAAAGAAAAAAAAAAACTTTTCGATAACAATTCAATAACACTGAGTCGGCTCGCAGTGAAAATGCAACGCTCATCAAGATTAATTTCATGCGAAGCAACAACAACGCGAAAACGTCCGTATTAATTTCGTAACTGTTCGAACGTTGTTATAATTTAATCCCTATTTTATGAGTGTAATCTACTTTCGAAATATCTCCGGTATTATATAAACGGGCGGCGCTAAATAAAAACAACTTAGTTGCGCGTCAGCGTGCAGTTACTTTCAGTGATTTATTATTGCGAGGCATCGCGTCCGGCACCGGTTTTTATATCGTTAGAGTGTACGTACAAATGCGAGTGACGGATAGTTAAGATAAAATAAAAATAATTGGACGGCCGTATGGGATACATAGGATGATGCCGAGTGCAGGAGTAAAATATGTGTCTGAAATAAACCTTTTGGACGCGATGCGCCAGCGCATAGAAGGATATGCATATAATATAACTGCATGATGCATGTGCATGAAAGAGATTTAAAGATGCAGTGAAAGCAGGTCAGCATTTCAGCTTTAGCTTCGGACTTTATTGCTAGAAGCATTAAGTCAAAATAAACGTGGAAAATGCTCAAAAGCAACAAAGGGGGAAACGACGGAATTAACAACAGAACGGCAAAAACGTAACAATACAAAATGTGTTTCAGTCGGACACTTCGAATTAGCATCGTTCGAGCTAGTTTGAACAAACATTCCACGCATTTCTCTTTCGCGAAGCACCGAATTTTATCCAATATCACGCGTATTAATCGATGTAAATAATTACGCCGAGTTATTGTCATTTTTATATAGCCACGAGGTGTTTACCGTTAATATATTGATTAATTATTATTTCGTATCTGTGATTAGCTGTTTGAATTTGAACTTTCTAATCTGTGTGAAATACACGTTTACATTAAATATTTAGTAACTTTGATTTATCTAGTGAAGAATATAACTGTGTCGATGCGAGACAATGACAAGTTGTCGATAATTTAAACTGGAGGTAACATAATTTTTATCTTCTGTTTGACGATGAACACCAATTCATTCGACGATGACTTTCATCTTCGAAACCAACAAACTCACGATTGTCAATCGAATTAGAGGCTTTTTCATGCTTGAAAATAAAATCGAGTCAATCGTCGCGTAATCTTTTTTTACGAACGTACGTCACTCTCAATTATCGATTCAACTTTTTATCGCTGTTGGTAGAATTGTACTCTATATTTAATATTCATTCTTCGTATGTATAAATATTCATAATACATATATATTCATTATTCATATATATATATATATATATTCTTTTACAAAGTTACGTCAGTTTCAATTATCGATTGAGCTTTTTATTGCTACTGATACAATTGTACTCTATAATTAATATTCATTCTTCATATGTATGAATATTCATGATATATATATATATTCATCATTCATATATATTCTTGTACGAACTTGCGTCAGTTTTAATCATCGATTCAATTTTTCATTGCTATTGGTACAGTTATATTCTTCACCGCATACTTATATTTAATATTCATTATTCGTGTATATATATATATATATATATATATTCATATATTCGATGTTCAAATATTCAGAAATTCCCAAATTTATTTCGGACTTCTTCACCGCTAAAATCCCAATTTCGTCGAACGCGAACGACAAGAAAGGATCACAAGTACTCGAACTCGAGCGCGTAAGAAAAAGTGCGGGGGCAATCCGCGTTCGTCGGCACTCGGGGATCGATACCGGCCCGAGTATTCGCGATTGCCCGGGAAAGAGTTTCGCGCGGCTCGTTAAGATCCCGAGATTAATTACGTATACGTATGTGCGTCGCGGGGGAAACGCGACGGTGAATAATTTTCCGCCGCGTCTATACGCGGCTATGCAAATTCCGCGCACACGCCACGGCGAACTGTTCGAAAGTAATTCGCCAATAAGAATAACAGCTCGGAATGGCGGATATCGAAAACACGCCATCGGGCGAGCGTCCCGCAATTTGCATTTCTGATACGCTCGCGATACACCGCGCGATGTAGCGCGGCAAAAGGAAGACCAAAAAAAAGGAGGGGGGGGGAGGAGGAAAAAAATGAGGAGAGAAGAGAGAGAGAGAGAGAGAGAGAGAGAGATGAGAAATTGGAAACGGTTACACCCCCGACGTCCCCCCTGCCCCGGTGTAATATTTTACAATGCCTCGCCGGGGACAAGGTGTTCGAAGTCTATGCACGTTCGCGCACCACCGACGCACAGAGTGAGTGAGAGAGAGAGAGAGAGAGAGAGACAGAAGGGGAGGGAAGGGAGAAGAGCTTTGGTTTTAAATGAGAACAGTGCCTCCTTTCGATCGCGCTGCCCTCTGCTCTCCCTCCCCTAATCGACTGTATGTATTTTAAAAAATGATTTCCATTTATCTGTTGACGCACCGGCTACGCGGGAAATGGATACCAGCCGTGAAATATGAAAATTGATTTTTCCCACTGGCGTGTACAAAGGGACCGCGCGCGGTTATAAAAATTCCGCGTAATAATTCTATCGGAGCGTGTATCGCGTATTTTCAGGGAAAGAAAGAAAGAAAGAAAGAAAGAAAGAAAGAAAGAAAGAAAGGTGAAAAGGTAAAAAGAGCCCGAATGTTGGCCGTGTTTCTTCCTTTCGAAACTTTTTAAGACCTCATTTTCAACGGAGACCTCGTTTCTTATTTATTCTCCCCTTCAGTCCCGTACATTATTACCCGGTCCCAATATGGCCGTTTCGGGGCCACAATAAACGGATTTTTCATACTTTCCATCCCTCCTGTGTTGCGTTCTTAGTCCAGAACCGACCACGTCTGTGCGCGTGCGTGTGCGTCCAATTTTTACAGGATGCATCGCCGCCCTCCGTTCGGGCAAAAATTTTTCGCGCATACGTTGCCGAATATGAGGCGCGAGAACGGGGGCGGGGGGAGGCAAGCCGGGTCATTTTCGAGTCTCAGCAACGAAATGAAATGTGTAGCAACGATCCCTCCTCGAGCACCGCGCTCTCAACACGTCTCGTCCCTCGCACTTATTTTGTTTGTTCGGGATGAGGGAGTTTTTCATCTTGAACACTGCGTAATAAAGTGGACTCTTGCGACCGTGTAACGAAGCGGACGTCCACGTGTAATGAAATGGAATCTTATATTAATAAAATGTCGGCAGCGTGACAGAAAATTATGGTATATCCTGCGAAGAATACTTCACGACACTGAAGGCTCGTGTAAAATAATTGATTCACAGTGACTTGGAATTGCTTGAAGGCAGCTAAGAAATTAAAAACTACGCTATAAAAGAAATTGCACTTTTTGTTTATTTATAATATGTTTTGAAATGTAATCTTTCTCTCGTTTCAAACTGCAAATTCGTGACAATTGACTGTTCAAGGTTTTAGGAAAAGTTTGCTCACTTGTCAAAAATTGTTGCAGCTTAGATATATTCTAAAATTTAAACGATAAAATCTTTACTGCTGACGAGGTTATCAAATCACTTGGCCTTTTCTTGCCGAGAAACGTAGAAATCATAAAGTTGCCTGAAAGATGGCAAAATATAAGTATTATTTCATGTTTATTTTTCGCCTTTGATTCGCAAAGAAAGGGAGGCAGTTGCATTTTAGAATTATTTCAATTGCGAGAGATCGTCTGCGCAAAACGTGTCTAAAAACGAGGGAACTGAATGATAAAAAGGAATATTCTGCAATTGCAAACATTCTTCTCGGAAAGGAGAAAGTTTTATCAATTTCTGTTTAAATACCCAACGAGGATGTCGAAGTATTTCTCAAAAAAAAAAAAAAAAAAAGTAGTATAATCGTGTATAAATTCCACGTGCAGCTACCAGCAATAATTCTGCGGGCAACGATGCCGCATTTCCCTCGACTTTTAAAGTGTCTTAAATTCGGTGCGCGGCGTTTCACGGGAAAAAGGCTGTCGTTTCGCAGAACTGTCGGCGACAAAAATTGGAAAGGTCTACGGCGTGCTTATGCTAAAGTACCTCCACTGGCGCTCGGCCAAACAGCGGCGGCGACGATTGTTTTTTGCGTCGAAGGAATCGATTCTCACCCTCGAACATCGTGCAATCGCGAATCGAACGGGTCCCCGCGTGTCATCGTTTCAATCACCGTTTGCCCTTTAAATTTCGAGCCCGCGGCCCGCGAAGAACAAAGGCGCGGTGAATCGTTTAGTGTCATCGGCGAAATTGGAATGGCGCGGGGTCGAGTGGGACGCGGGGCAAAAGTTTCCAAAACGAAACGATATCACTCGACGTTAATTGGCTCGGGTGTTTGTCGAACGGCGATTTCCAGTCGGCGTTAAAACAAAATCATTTTCACCCTGCCCGTACAATAATACGCGATTGCGTTTCTGTGTCAAGTTCATCGCCGGCGGTTTGATTTGTAGTTTTACACGCGGTTTCAATTAACGCGGAGTAACGACGAAAGAGGAATAAAATAAAAGGGTGGAAAGAGAAATTTGAACTGTTAAATTCAATTAGCTTCGAATTGCTTCGCGTCGTATCTGCGTCGTTGGCAGCCTGATTTTAATTAATGCGAACCGAATTTATAATGGAAGAGAAATAAAAAAAAGAAAAAAGAAAAAATTAAAAGAAACTCGAACTGAGTCAAGTTCAACTAAATTGGCTTTGAACTGCGTAAAAGTTTGACACTTGTTCAAATTTAGTTTCACACTCTGATTGTTCATCAGAAGTGAGATCGAAATGAAACGCTGCAAATTGTTCCGTGGATTGTTCACTCGAGAATCACAAACATTGACGACGTCCGATTCAAACGGCGCGCGTGATTAAATTACTTCGTTCGGTGGAAAAATGTCGAACTACGTTAACACGTCTGCGACAGTGAAGGGGAGTTCTCAAGAGGGAAGATCCAGCGGGTAAAGAGCAGAAAATGGTCAAAGAGACCGAGCCACGGATAAGGAAGGAATGTTACCGGTGTCGGAAATACGTGGTGTTGGAGAGAATCTCGAAGCAGGCAGATCTTTTATCAGAGAACAACTTACCAGTACAGCACGCTACACTTCATCTCGTTTATTCCGGATGCTTGCGTGCTCCTCATTAGAATCTCCTCGTAGCATCGATGGAGATACCTCTGGATTCCTGATGAACCAGTTACCCACCCGGTGGATACTCAGCTTGACAACCAGTCGTTGACAGAGAAGAAACGCGCGACCAGATTGACACTCGCGAGGCGGCAGGAGAGAACGAGCGAAAGCAAGCACAGTTGTCATTACGTCCGTCAGGAACCAGCGTTTTCTAGAAACGCGTTACGTCTCCATTTCCTCCCGCACGTCGGTGATTTCTAACTCGAAAATTACACGTAATCGGTACTTTCCGATCGTTGTCGCCGTATAAATACTATCCACATAGTTGATAGTACTATATAGTATAGTATACTATTCATAGCATAGATAAAAAATTTATAATATACTAAATAACACTGCGTTGTCCTCGGATGAGAATCGATTTTTGCAGTTCAATTTTTGAATTGACTCGCTTAATTCTCAAATAATAATCTTTCACGGTGTGGTACAGCGAATGCCCATACAGTGCCATGGAATCAATCCTGCACGATGAATCGAAAGCACAGAACAAAAACACATACGAACCCCTTCCTCCGTGCAATCATTTTGCAGAAATCTGTGTAAGCCGCGATCAACGCGCGTGGAAGCCAAATTATGTAAATGGATAATCACGGAGATTTCAAAAGTACTTTTACTTCAAGAAATTGGAAATCGAAAGAGTACGAAGCACACAAAATACACAAAGAGTCCTTTGATCCGCATCAACGCAAATCCTCCTCCATTTTCAATCACCCTTCGCGGCGCGCCATGGACTCCCATGGAACGATGCCTTTAATCTTTCACGATGAATTAACCCGCGCACAAACGAACGTTCGGAACAGAAAAAAAGAAAAAAAGAAAAAAAATGTATGGGAACGTATGGAATGTACGTGAATCAAAAGGAAAATACCATGGCGCGGATCCTTCTTTTATTTCGAGTCGCGATCAAAGAACGATCGAACGAAACGTCGAGATAGAAAATACACCGCGAGAAAAATTCCAAACTGCCGAAATCTTAGAAAATTTAGAGATATACTCTGAAATACAGCGCATCAGGGGGAGGGGGACCTTTGATTCTTTTCCCATTTCCAGCGCACCATAGAACGCAACCTTTGATCTCCCCCGATGAATTAATCCACGGAGAACCGCAGGGGACCGGGGGACAAAAGCACGCGCGGGAAAGCTGAAAAGCAGGATGAAAATATCGTCGAAAACGTGGGGGATCAGCGGTGAAAATCAGCAGCCGGTGAAAGGACGTTGGGCGATATACACGCGCGGGCGTGGAAACATTTTTAATCGCGTTAATTAAATACCGTGGATCGAACTCGTATTTCGGTTTTAATGCAATGCTGCGCCGGTCTATCTAATGGGACGAGAGGGAACGAGGCTGACAGCAAACATTACCAGACATTTACATTTCAATGGGAACCCAGCGTGCTCGTGGCTCGTTCCTTTAATTTTCCACCCTCGTCCGCTTGTGCGTTACCTCCGGTGCAAGTTTGCCAGTGATAGCATTACCCCACCCACACCACCTGCTACGTAGTCCCATATTCGTTTCAACAAATAAACGGCGCCGATACACCTTGCGCGGCAATTCGAGCGGCGACGTCGATCGAAGTTCGCAAACGATGACGTAAACCGGGCCCGGTAGATCCGCGCAAACAATGGAAAACGGCGCCGGCCGACACCTTCGGTATCGATGGAGCCCACGTGCGTCGAGCTGGCCTCGATAAACACCAAAGGCGCTTGTTATAATGAGCTCGAACAATGCTGCAAACACTGCCCGGTCGGCTGAGATCGTTGGTCCGAGCTGGTTTCGGGCTGTTGCCATAGGGTGATTTGTGAATTGCGTGTCGTGGTGGATTTACGGCGCTGGTATGCATTTTGGCCGACGGGGGCGAGCTGAGATGCTGGTTTAGCGTACGTACTTTACTGCAGCTGTCGCGTTAAATCAAAAGTCACGCGGATTTGCAACTGTTATTTAAAGCGCATGTGAATTAATGTACGTAACGTAGCGTAAAAATAGTTGATCAACGTGTACGTAACAAAAAAGATTGCAGTAAGACTGAAGATGTACAGTAAACGTGTCATATATATAGACAGATGTACGTGATTACGTACAAATGTATAGATGTAATATATACACGGGCAGATATGTATGACTGTTAAATACTCGTAGTCTAAAGTTCAAAATTTATTGAATCCTTTATTGATCAGATATATCTGTTTGAATTAACGCGGTAGAAAATATGAAATTGAAAATTACAGACGTACGATGGGTAAAATTTTGTTAATTTATCAGTGAAAGTGATTTTAGCGGGGGTAAATCCAGAAAATCGGACCTCTTCAGGTGCAACGCTGATGCAACGAAAATTAGCGATTGGTTGATTTGGGTCACGTGACACGTGAGGGGGCGTGGGGCAGACCTCGAGTAGGAGTGGCGTTGCCTGTAATTTGTTTCGTATCGATTCAAATGTTTGCATGTCGATGAAATTTCATGGCAAAAATTGGTCGTCTTCATTTCCTAATCAGAACAGTTGCTTCTGGTGAGAAGAATCGTACTGGGGTACAAGTCGTGCAGTTTTTCTAATTCTAATGGCTCTTTGGATTTAACCTTTCAGCGTCTATCGGGTCCAAGGGACCCATAAAAATATTAATTCATATTACTTGTTGTTCATCGGTACAGTGGAAAGTTAAACAAGAATATCTTAATGTGAAATATGTAAGAGCGAAATGCACTTTTTATGTTCAAAGACATAGTTGAATTTATAACTCTATGTAATTATTAATTATTAACAACATTTCAAAAATTTTCAATTTTGAAGTACGAAAGATTTTTATATTTTGAGGATTCAAATACGGATAATTTTATACGGATCGTATTTGTTAAAACAGAAATGCAAGCGAGCTAATGGAGAAAAAGTGTAACAGGATTCTCTTGGAAAAGAGAATTTTCTAATGGTAGAATTGCATCGATAAAAATTGCAACTTAAAAAGTTTCGTTTTCCTTTCGTAATTCAGAAATGAAGAATTTGCTTATTTATAGCTCGATTAAGTACAGGCACGTATTCCGTTGAATCTTGCGATGGCAAGTTTATTCGAAACTCGCCCAGAACTGCAAATTTCAGCGGGTTACGGTACACTTTCATATTCCGTTCCATTAAAGAACGAAATCCGAACGAACTCGAATCGATTCCACGTTCCGCCGAAAATCCAGGCCCCTGAATTAGCCTAGATTAACGAAATTTCCGCGTTGCCCAGTTCCTCCGACTTTCCAAACCCCCCTTTTACCAACGTTCCGTTATTGCATGCACTTTTTCTCGGAATAAAATCACCTGGCGAAAAAGCAGGTTCAACGAAGAACAACTTCAACTTTTTTAATTTTTCCCCACCCGAAGAGAAGTTTTGGAACATCAGCTGTTTTTAACAAAGTTGCCAGTTATGTATTTGGTTCCCTCGATTACTTCGATTACATTTACAGTATTTTTAACTCTCAGCTAATATATTAGACAAATGAAACGTTTCTTTATTCTTTAATGGTCTCCACATTTCTGAATCTTTAAACAGAATTATCAAATAGAATTAACAGAATTGTTAGAATCGCATGTTTCATTACATATTAGGTTGTACCATAAGTTTCTTCCCTTTTTTTGATGCGAAATGAATACACGATATTTTTTGTTTAAGATGGATTTATTATGTTATATACGAACCGTTCTGTTCTATAACCTTCTTCCATCTCTCAGGAAGCCTCATTATGCCCTCTTTCCAAAATTGTTTAAGTTTACTTGTAAAATATTCATCCAGGTGCGTTTTTATTTCGCTTATGGATTTTTTAAGGAGAGGAACAAGTAGTAATCGGATGGAGCAAGGTCTCGGGAGTATGGAGGATGAGGTGGAACGTCCCAATCAAACTGTAATAATTTTTGCCTTACGGTTAACGCAACATGCGGTCTTGCGTCGTCGGTTCGCCAATTCTGGCCGTTTTTCTGCTATGGCTGCTTTCAATTGATCCAGTTGATTGCAATATTTGTCAGCATTGATCGTATCATCTTGAGGAAGGAGCTCGTAGTACACTACGCCTTTCCAGTCCCACCAAATGCACAGAAGAACCTTCTTCGGATGAAGTCCAGGCTTCGCAACAGTTGAAGGTCTATTTTCCTTGGACCAAGTGCGTTTTCGATGCACATTTTGGTATAAAATCCAAGTCTCGTCTCCAGTGACAAGAGCCTCTTTAAGAAAGAATCCCTTTCATGTCGAGAAGCAAATCGCACGTAGAGACGCGGTTCACAAGGCCGGTCTCCGTCAATAGGTGTGGAACCCAAACTTCATGTCGATTCGCATATCCTATCTTGATTAAATGCTTATGTACCGTTGTCTTGGGAATATTAGTGGCATCCACTATCTCACGCACACTGTATCGTGGATTTTCAGCGAGCACAGTCTTGATAATGTCCGTATCAGTCGTTGCTGGGCGGCCGCTGCGGTCTTCATCTTTCAACTCGAAATTGCCAGCTCTAAATTTCTTAAACCAATTGCGGACGGTCCTAACAGTGGTAGTACCACTTCCGTAAACGGTGAAAATCTCGTCTGCAGTGTCCTTTGCACTATTGCCTTTTTTAAAGCAATGAAGCATAACATGCCGCAAATGCATCTTTTGGCTCTCCATATTGAACGGTGCAGAAAAAATTTTAAAAGAGACTTTGTCACCAACGAAACGTACTTTGAAAGAGCTCTGGGACGACTGAAACCGATGCCAACTTATGGTACAACCTAATAATAAGATTTAGAATTATTTGTGTACCTATTTATGTAACTATAGTTACCTATTTCATTCTTATTGTATTACTTTGATACTTTCAAACTCGAACTTGTCAAGATCTAAAGGTAATCGAGTCTCAGAACCAAAATCAACGAATATTCCAAAAACTGCACGACTTGTCCCCCAGTACGATTCGTCTCACTGAAAGGCCCAGAAAAGAATTTTTTACCATAAAATTTTATCGATATGCAAACATTTGAATCGACGGAAAACAAATTACAAGCGCGATCGTTCAGTACCAGACAACGCCACTCCCACTCGAGGTATACTCCACGCCCCTTCGCGAATCACGTGACCCAATCAACCAATCTAATTTTCGTTGCATCAGCGTTGCATCTGAAGAGGCCCGATTATTTTCTGGATTACCCTCGCTAAAATCACTTTCAGTGATAAAATAGAAGAATATCTACTTTTGGTTCTATTTTTCTACGAATTCTAATTAACGAAAATTTCAAACTCTCCCGAATTTCAAAATTTCTTCGCTGTCGAATATCTAACTTCTCGGACACCCCGTAGAATCGAGCGAGATCTCGCCGGGAACAATGCGCACCTACGGCTCGTTAACGCGTGCGTAAACGCATGCACGCCCCTCGATCCTCTTTTACTGGTAATACACGCCGATGTGGCCCCGCGCCGGCGAAGAAGCCCCCTCGAACTTAAACTTTTATTTCGCGCCCCTCTAGATTAGCACGATGTCGTTTATTCCTGACGACAGATGGCGGCCGAGCGATCCCGTAACTCTCGACGACCTTCATTGTGAATCTTGAGAGGAGGGGAGGGCAAATTCAAAATTCGTCGCTTCTCGAGAAGGGTGAAGGACGTACAATTAGCTGGCCGTTAGCTGGGTCGTTTCTCACACTCGCAAACGACTCGGGGAACGGACGGACAGAGTCTCTGCGCTGGTAAATTAATTAGTATGTCTGACCTTACACGGAGTAAAGTACGTAGTTAAGAAATTGGCAGTTTGATAATATTTGGTTGATAAGTATTTTTTTAAGTGAATTTAAAAGTATGAATATATTATTCTCACGAACAGACGTAAGAAAATAGAACATAATTAATTCTACATTTTCAATACTTTATGTATTTTCTTTTAATTTCAATCTTCCGTAAATGCAGAGAAGTCGCAAGTTACTTGATTAAAAATCGCAAGTTGTGTTTTATAATTTTTTTGGGGGAAGAGTGGTCCCCGTTTAATAATTTCTCGCAGTTGTAACGTTTAATTGGCATTTTTTCAGGTGCCTCCTATAGAAAAAGAATTAATATCAAAGTACGATCCAACGACGTGGTTTTCATATTACATCGATATTACATTTCCATTCTAGTTTTTCTCCTTTTCTTTTTTGTGGAAAAGGTTTGCTACACATAGTTCGTATGATACCATCCTCGAATTCTGTGAAACTTCGTGAATGGGATTTCATTTTGTCAAGCATAATTAAATATTTTTTATAATTTCCCAGTACATGGTGGTACTTTTGTAACTAAATTGTTAATTTCTGAAAAACTCGGAAATTCATAATTGAATTGGAAATAATATGCCCTGTCATTTATTACAAGAAAATAAGTATCACTGTCTTAATCTTGGATAAATGTGCTTAAAAGCGAGAAATTCATATATTAAATATCATCAATGCCTCGATATCTTTTTAAATAAACGTTCTTAAAAAGTAACAAAATTATATTCTATGCATTAAAAAAATTATGTGACATCAAACTGTCGCAAATCACAATCTCCACAGAGATACAACTATAAAGCGAGACTAAAAAGAATCAAACACCCTCAGAATTACCTCAGAAACACCACCACCCCTAGCAAAATCAAACGCAAGTATTCGAAAATGTATAAAAATATTCGGATCTTTGTGAGAAAGTTCAGTCATTTACATCGCTGATTCTACCTTTCTGTGCATTTCAAACAAACACAAAAATAAATTACTGCAATGTTCCTAAATACGTCCTTAATAAGTACCTTTGATCGAAAACTTTTTGCCAGGTGGTGGTATTCCCGCGTCAAAGACTTCCCTATAATTTGATTTGCCTCAAAGGCTGTTCGAACTAATCGAAGACTTGCCACACATACATACATTACGCGTATGTGTATCCTTAAAAAATTAGTCCTCTCAGAACCCACGTGAAAAATCACATGCCCCACATCCAGACAGCAACGAGACCAAAGAGAACGCTCTACTATCCACTTGCGCGACACGTTTCAACCCCTTTCCCCCATCAAGCGTGTTTTAAATTCAAAATCATGTACCGCATGCCGGCAGAAAATAAAAGAGAAAGGAAGGAACACGAGGAAATTCAGCGGATGGTGACGGTCTTGTCCTCGGGCTGGTCGAGTATATGGGTGCAGGTTGCATCTGGCGACGTCGCGCACCATAGAAGCCTCCTCCTCCCCCTCCCCCTCCCCCCGGGGCAAGAATTCAAGGGTTCCGGTACGCTCTCGGGCGTGCTAAGGCATCTTCCGCGTTCCCTGTAACGTTTTCTTTCCGGTTGGTTAACTGTCGCGCGGAAATACGTCCAAGTCTCTTGGCACGGAGTGGAACTTTGTCGGCATCGCCACCGGAAAACCGCTGAACTCTACCGCCACTCTATTTCTGTCCAGGATTTATCGTCCTCCCTTGTTAATCCTGTTCTCTTCTCTCTTCAAATATTATTCTTTCTCCCGGTTTTCTGACATCGAGGAGTACACTGTAATAACGGACGTTGTCTTGATAATTATACATATGTTGGACGTTGGATTTCGCGGGTGAAGGAACGACACTCAATATTTTCAAGAGGGTTCATTCTATATTGCAACCGTGCAAGAATGCCTCTTGGCACGTTTTTTAAAATAATTTTGTTCGTGGTACATCGAAGGGAGGGGGAACTGGAATTTGTGCTACGAAGAACTGTTCGCGGGTCATTTTAAGGAGACCATTACTAGCTCATGGTTGGCACTGATTGAATGTGAAACAATATTGTCAGGCCTGGTTGATTAAAAAATTATTGTTTAATAAATCTTCTTTAACCAGCTGGCCACCTTTCGTTTTCGTGTTATTGAGATTCTTTTATTTCGCGTGAGGAAACTGATAGGTACGTGTCTTGTTTTTATACAAAAATGCATCTTAATAAGCCTACGTTCTTTCATTACGTGATCATAAAAAGAAGATGCAAGTTATCGACTAGATACGTCGTATTCAAATCGTACGATCAAGCTTTCAGGTGCGAAACCATGTGTATTTAACGCAAATTTCGGGTTTTTCAGCAACGTGCTGAATATTTCAATGAACGTGACATAACGCGGGTAAATCGCTCGTTGAATTATTTAACTATTTCACGTTTAATCCCGAGTTTTTATAATCAATCGAATTCACGATATTGACATAAGAAGAACGGTGTAACGTAGAAAACGAACGGAGCGTGCCTCTCGGGAGTACGTAACCCGAGATGAAACTCCCCGGCATTTGCATATCAACTCTATTCATCTCGATATATAGCAAGAAAATAGAGGTTGATTTTCAAACGGTTACGAAGCTGATGATAACGATAAGAGAAGATGAGAATAATAATTAATGCTCGAGTAGAAGCTGTAAAATTGAAGAGGGATTGAAAAAACTCAGCCGCTTAACGGAATTGCATCTTTTTGAAAATACCATTGGAGGATTCCGAAAAATTCCAACAATCAGGATTGTCCAAGGTTCCATTTATGAGAGAGGTAGTATAATCTACAACAATTTGTCAACACATAGATACACGCATACACATTCATATATATAATTTAAGCCATGCGTGTCAATGATTTATAACGTGTGTGTGCACTCAAACTTCAAACTTGTTGTAGACAATACAACATATATAACGTATAATTAATTATAACACATAACATATGTTACACAGGTTGTACAGACAACAAATTCGAATTTGTCAATATTCACTTATTGAATGTTGAAAGACATTCAAAGAAAAATTTTTCTACACTTAATATGAAAGTTTTCCTACGTTTAATACGGATTATGTAAAAAATAATCATCTTAATTATTTTTCTTGTTACTGAATATTATTCAGTACTTTCACATTGTTGTATTAAATACCAAACATACCAAAAAGTTCAACAAGCTCGATGAAAAGTGTCTTTCAATCTTCCATCGCGTGCGCTGATTTTCATGTGATTGAAAAGAATTTTCAGAGAAACGCCTTATAAACATACGTGGAATGTCGCACACGACGGCGGATGCCTTTAAAATGTACTTTAAAATGTACTCGGCGACTAATGTTTTGCATTTAATGCCGGTTTAACATGGATCGTGCGAGTCGGAGGAACTTATTCAGGCTGATTTGTGTACTGGCACGAAGTAGTTGAATTAGTCGGGCCATGTGAATTCATTTGGCCAGGGCAGTCAAACTGCGGGCAAGTTTATTTGCCCGGAGCAACCAGAAGGTTAACCTACAGAATCTCTCGAGCACTCAGCTTTGACCCAGCTCTTATACGTACGTGTCTTTTTTATACTTTTGTCAGTGTCGTTTAATTGTTCGGTCAAGTACTTTCATTTGCAAGAAGAACCGGCAAAATATCCTGCAGTTTAAAATAACTTAATTAATAATAATAATTAATAAAATAAAATAAAAATTTGGAATTTGACATTGAAACGCGAAGAGATTTCTTTTTTTTATTTTGGAAACTGAGGCATCTTTCTTTACCAGAATATCTCCATTTGTAAGAAGAATTATGTCTCTACTTGTTTTAGCAGGGAAAATCGGGCATCTTCAGGTGCAACGCTGATGCAACGAAAATTAGCGACTGGTTGATTTGGGTCACGTGATTCGCGAGGGGGCGTGAGGCAGACCTCGAGTAGGAGTGGCGTTGTCTGGCACTGTAATTTGTTTTCCATCGATTCAAATGTTTGCATATTAATGAAATTTTATCTTCTGAGCCTTTCAGTGAGACGAATCGTACTGTGGTACAAGTCGTGCAGTTTGTTAGAATATCTGGGAACGTAGCGAGATAATTTTAATTTAATTAGGAAAGCAAATGGAACTTGATGTTGGAGTTTTAACACGTAATCCTAATAATCCGTAATGGCGGCGATACGTTGTAATATTTGTCAAGTCGGGAGAACGTTGCTTCCTCGAGAAACGCATACTCTTATCTCCAGAGTTTACGCATTTTAATGAATTGAAATTTTAACGCCCGCTGAAACGCCACGGCTCCCCACTGGCTCCCGTGTATTACGCGTCGGAGAAAATTGCAGCGCGTTTTAATCATAACCGTGTCCTTCAACAAAAATGAACTGCTTAATGGTCGTTCAATGCGAACGACACGTAATCACGGGCCGTTCAATTTTCCAAAAACGTGTCGATGGAATCTCACGCGACTGCCGCGAGCGCATTAACGTCTCCTCTGCATCGTGCCGCCGGTAATTAACTACCAATCAACTAATACGACCTCGAAAGTGTGACCTGCTTCCAGATAGATTCGAAACCGCGTTAACGCCGGCTGCATTTAATAATGAACATTTCGCCGGGTGTAAAATTCATTCCTGTTGCAACTTCATTATTAACAGGGTCACGCCTGTGTTCATTAATTTCACTTTTTTTAAAGCGAAATTATTTTTCGATTAACATTTGATCAATTTCCGCCTCGTTGCATTCTTTGATTATTTTCAATTTTTTCTTCGTTACAGAATTTTTCTACATTTTTTGTTTGAACTTTTTGAAAAATCCTCGTTACAGAGGCGTTCTTAATTTTGAATAAAAGATCGGTTACAATCAACAATCGTAGATTGCACAAAAATTAATTGACAGAATATGTTATTTCTGTTCGAGAGGGAACTTGTTTTGCCAAGTAATTGTTTTTAGAAATTGTTACATCATTTCTTTTCATTTTCAGAGCGACAGCTATCGAGTGACTATTTGCGCGAAGGGTGTACGAGAATGTTATATGAAATTCATTGGTATTTTATAGATATCTCTTAATATTACAGATATGTAAAATATATCCGTATCTACATTTATATTATTGTATAACGTTATATTTAATACAAAAATAATAAATACAAAAAGATGTAATGTAACATTTTAGAGTACCATTTGCTATTAATTCCTTCGTCGATCTTGCTCAGATTTGATCTTTGAACGAACTTCGCGCCCCACGCGAATTCTCGATTTAAGAATCAGAGATAGGTTCGATATGTTTTAATACTCGAACTCCTTCGGCGGGAAATGCGAATGTTGAGATAACTCCGTCGGTGTTAACCCCGACGTGACATTCAATTACCTCCGCACGGATCTTAAACGACTGCTGCACGACCTTAAATATCCTCCAACGTTCGACGATCCAATTATTTTCAATAATCTCCACTGGTACAATTATCCTTCCATTTTTTTTTTTCTTTTCTTGCTTTGTCAAAGTTGTACAACGCGATAGATGGAAATATCAGAGCTTCGAAGAAATATTGGGTTTTCCGGAAAGTTCGTGCCGATTTAATACAAGTTAAATTTAACATTTAATAAATGCATACTAAAATTTAAATCTTTTGCGTTTCAATTTCGGTTGCCTTCAAAATCGGCACGAACTTTCCGGACAAGCCGATAACTCTGTATATTCACCACGTCGTCATTTTTCATGCAACTTTACCATTTTTTGTTTCACTGTTATCGAAACGGTACTTCACTCTGAGGATGATCCGCGAGTTAAGCGATTTTCGATTGATTTTGACGTTACAGTGCATTTCGGTGTGACAGAATGCACGAAATTCCCGACAAAATTTTTCAAATTTTTCAAATTAGGTGCACGGTTATTTCCGACTCGAAAACCTTTCGCGGAAAAACTCTCCATGTTTTGGAAGCGATCGATGATCCAATTATTTCCCAATGTACGTACGAGAGCTGCAGAGAGCATTGCCAAACCGTTGTACATCACCGTATCAATTATCACTGGTACTTTTTTCACGCAACCGCAAAAATTTGATACCACGGAAGTGAAATGAACTCGATTAAAAAACGCTTCATTCGAGAATGAAGAAGTATGCCAACGCTTTCCATAATCACTGCGTTTAAATACGTTGAAACGTTCCAGACACTCTGGAACGGTTATTACCTCGAATTAAAAAAAAAAAAAAAAACTGAACAAATTGAATAAGTAAACCTCACGTGGTTCGTTTAATTTGACGTCTCACACAATCGAGAAAACACGCTGCCATTAACGCGGCAGTCAACAATTTGATCAAAAGATCCATATCTACAGCCTGCGGTTACATTAAAAATTGAAAACATCCCAACGAGAGCGTACGTGAGAATTCCGAAGAAGAAGCTCCCTGAATTCCTCTTGAAGATCTCCAAATTACGAGCATAGTCATTACGTAGAGAAACTACACGCTCTGAAAAACAGCACGCGCGCCAGAGTCATCGATCACCAAGATCACCCGCCATCAGCCTCCGTCTCACTGCGTCGAATTTCCGTTTCGCGCGGGGCTAATTAACCGCGCGGCCAGGCCGTGTTTCCACGCTTTGTCCGTGGCGGAACGACGCGACGTTGGAAATTACGCTGCACCGAAACACGACGCTGCCCTCCTTCGCTGCCCTGCACGTACACCTTACTGCCACGGTATTATCTCGCCACCCCCTTTTCGTAACATTCTCGCACAAATACGATCGAGGCACTCGAGAACCGCAGATGAATTCTACAGCTTCGATGCGCGTAAAGAACCTGTCGTAAAACTGATTGACACTCAAAGTCGAAGAATTTTTCCTTTCGCATCGTGTTCCACTTATGGCGAGAGATAACATTTTCCCAAGAAAACCCAATAGAAAATCATTTGACACTGCGAACGCATGCGTGCTAACAGCGACTTTATGGTTCTTTACGGACGCGTGGATGCGTCTGTTTCACGTAATTTTCGTATTAGGTTCCACCAACATTTGACTTATCACGGCTGTAGCATCAGTGCCAGTCTACATAATCGAACGATAAGACTAACTGTTGACGTTATTCGAAATATAAACGTTACATTGAAAAATGGCAAAAAGATTTCTAAATCATTTAAATCGCTGTGGACGTGTGCGTTCTAACAGCGACTTTACGATTCTGCACGCGTTTCTTATACCAACATACTGAAAAATTACAACTATCTTTTTCTCGTTCAGTTTGTTAAATTTTATTAAAATTCAATGAATGTAAAGCAAAAGAAAATTAATAACTTTGAATAAAATAAAATAACTTCGAATTTTAATTTCAAATGCCGGTGTTATGCTCACGATACTGACGTTGTCTTTCTCAAGACGTTTTCAAACGAACAGTTCAGCCTGGTACCGTTCGGACTTCCCGAAACGTATCGTTACGTTTTCCGGGCAACGCGCTTTTATTTAATATTTGCCATTTCTCGGGGATTCCGCGTCGAGTTAAGGAAACGGCTTAAACCGAAAGATAAGAGGAAAGCGGAAGGAAGTTTGAAAATGTTTAAATTGCCGTGGAAACACGCTTCCCTCGAAAATCCATTCTTCCACCGCTTTCCAATCCTACTTTCTCTTTCTCTCCCTTTCTTTTTCCTCCTTTACCTTGAAAACCTATTCGCGCGAGTTTCCACGATTTCTTATTTGGTATTTACTGCGTATTGCGTTTCTAACAAGACGCTGTCGCTATTTCCCGGAGCTTCGCGGCGGGGATTTACCAAAGAGATTTAAATCGAAGAATAGGGGAATAAAACTCGAAAATCAGATTGCGAGAAGAAAGAGGAACGAGATTGCAATTTTTCCTTCTCATCCTGTTGAAGAAACAAAAGCCTCTCTCCTTGCACGTTGCAACTTTCTCTGACGATATTCCGCTTCAGGTGCAACGCTGATGCAACGAAAATTAGCGATTGGTTGATTTGGGTCACGTGATTCGTTAGGGGGCGTAGTGATTCGTGCCTGTAATTTGTTTTGTATCGATTCAAATGTTTGCATATCGATACAAAATTTTATGGCAGAAAAGTCGTCTTCGTTTCCTAGTCAGTTGCTTCTGGGCTTTTCAGTGAGACGAATCGTACTGGGGTACAAGTCGTGCAGTTTTTGTTATTACCTCGTTCGTATTTTCTGTTGCTAGTACATAGCAAATTAAGTTCCGTAAGAGTAAGCTGGATTTATTATTCCACTGTCGTTCCACGTTTCCATGGAAAATTCAAACGTCATCGGACAGTGAAAGAAAGAAGCTTTCACGGGAAACGAATCAGCTTAAATGTTTGCCCCTTCAAACAAATTCTGTACTGTTCGATACTGTTAAAAAAACTAAAAACATTATTGTTAATCCAACGATGAGCTTAATTACAAGTTTCTGCAACGTACGTTATGCAAAAATTCGTTTTTTTTAAATACTCGTACAATTACGATGGGCAAAATATTATGTATTTTTATGTAAATAAGACTATTTACTATTGAAAATTCATTTTTCTACCAAATATTTCTTGCTTTAAGGTTTAAAAAACAGGATCAACGCCGGATGGAAGTGTGGCAGTCAATATTAAAAAAGAGAACAGTTTTTCTCCAAACTATTAGAAATATTTTACATTCCATCCAAAACGAAAAGATATCTCTTTGATTCACGAACTTTCACATGTACTGTGTATCACTGATTACTTTTAAATTCGAAATTCCTATCGCGCACTATCGTTACTTTTCTACATCGTGAATCATCGAATTTCTCTTCAAAAAAATGTCGCAAGTACTAGACGCGTCTGGTCTGGCTGCATCTTTTCGATCCGCTGTATTTGTTTGGATTTGTAGTATCGTAGCATCGACTGCCAGTGTCGCGAAGTGTGACAGAGTAAATATTTCTTCGGACAGATAATTTTATTCAGGGGGTGGGGAGGGAGGGAGGAGGAAGTTCAACGAAACAATTTTACTTGGTACCGTAGCTGCCGGCCTTGTTTCGCGAAAGGTGACTACGTGACTACAACGCGAGGATGAAGCTTAAGGGTTTAGGACATGGATTAAGGATAGCGGAAAGACTTGGCCGTTCGTGCGAGTAATCTAGGGCAAAAAAGGTTTGAACGAATGGTTCCACGTACCGATGGAACGAGGCGCATCGCTCTTCCACGGGCTTATAAATTACTAATTGCGAAGAAACGGGTGATATAATTTTCCACGGCGATGCTGAACCAACGGAGTATCAATTTCACGTTTTAATTAACATTCTTTCCTACCGGAGGGGGAGAAATTATTCGGTAGAAACGCGTCACGGGATTGCAGCACCCCCGCCCGCGTAATTTTTACTTTTTCTTATCGTCATTTGTGACCTGGTATTCGAATGTAATTTATACGTACGAATCAAGGAATTTTTGCGATAGATGACGTCCGATGACGACGAATTTTTTCGTGGAATTCTAAGAAATTGTCTCGTAATTTTCAATTTTTAACGTTGACTATGATTTTACCTTCTAACTTTTAGAAGGACTCTTTAGAAGAGTAGAACTGGATTCCTCGTCGCAATTAAAAAATGTCACAATTTATTAGTAACTTCCTTTCCTTTCCTTCGTGCGTGAATTTTTCGTGAAAAACAAAAACATGACAAAATTTATTTTCAATTCTCAATATATTTCAACCTTCAGTACTCAATGAATGAAATGATAAAACATAATATAACGAAAATAATAATAAAATAATAAAATATCAATTTTACAACAAACTTTCCTGGCCGCGGAATACCTTCAAATAACATCAATTCAGCAACAAAATGCCAAAACTTGGAAAACAGAAAGTTAACAGGTTAAAAAGAAACTCTTGCATGTACGAATTATGGAAAATATCTCTCAACCGCCGCGATAATTTCATTCCCTCCGCCAAATAACATTTGGCGAAGATTCATAGAGAATTCAGCCGGTATCTCTCTATATTTCACCGGGAAATCGGCAGCCATTATCGCGGACGTGTCTCTTTCTTTTTCTGCTCTCCATTCGAATTTAACTTGCCATGTAACTTTCGACGTTTAAAGCGCGCGAAACAATGTACTCACGCTCCGTTTAATCGCGTATCGAGAAACAACGATTAATGGCGAACTTTTCTCCTCTTCCTTCCGTTTCCATTTTCTTTTTTCTTCCTTTCTTTCGTTTTTTTTTTTTAACCACAAAACGCGCGTCCTCTTGTGCGTGCGAGACAGATAAGGTAAAAATATCGCCGCGTCGTCGGTCAAAGGCCCGTCACAGGGACAAAGCTGACAAAAGAATATTTGATCCTCCTCGCTTGTTTTCTCCCGGCGATCTTTTTGTTGAAACTCATCTAGGCGGCTGAATAGGTCGCGGCGTGGGCATTATTGCGCGACAGGGACGTTTGAAACGCCGGTGAATCGTCGGCGCGGCGATCTCGATCGCTGCGAATTCGATTTCAGCGAATCGAGACTCGACTGACAGATACGTCATACGTGCGTTTCAACTCTCGGTTGAGAAATTTTGTAAATTTTACGGAATATCCTGGCCATCGAATTTTCCTTCCGAGCGAAATCGATTCGATAACAAAATGCCGAAACTTGGAATACACTGAAAATCAGGAAAAATTTTATTCTTACGAAGTGAGCAGATTAGTATCTCCCAGGAGTGGTTTTTTTATTTACTTGATACTTTTCTACGGTGTGATCAAAGTTGCATGCAATAATGTACATGCATGATACTTTGCTATAAAGATAAAATCACCTTTCACATAAAAGGTGATGCAAAAAATATGTAACA
This sequence comes from Melipona beecheii, assembly GCA_032399605.1. Lineage (NCBI taxonomy): Eukaryota > Metazoa > Arthropoda > Insecta > Hymenoptera > Apidae > Melipona > Melipona beecheii. Next base: position 1,165,635 of record JAUCMO010000291.1, read on the forward strand.
ATTATCTGACGATAGTCCACTTAAAAATTCCTCATTTCTCCCGTGAAGGAAAAAAATTCACGTCCCAAAAAATTTTGCAAATATTTCTTCGAACCCCCCGCAAAAAATATCGTCCAAACAGAAAGCACTAACCTCCCGATAAACAACGCCCGCCGACGATCAAACAAACAATTCGCCGCGAAAACACGAGCGAAAAACCGCGCAACTGCTTTTTTTTTTCCTCCACTTACGCCATGGAGGGATGGAACGGGGGACAAACGGGAGACAGCAGCGCGAAGATTGATTAACAACGCAAAGCAAGCCTCGTTTAACTTCTTTCATTGGCCTTTTGTCACGCGTTTGCTCTGTCAAATGGAAACTCCTCTCTCGTCGTCTGGCCTCTCGAGCGTTCTCTCAGGTGTGTGTTGGCCTCCGGCCGGTGTGTGGATCCGTCCATTGAATCGGCTCGTCATCGCAGCCGTGCCTCACCGTGACGAGCCTCGAGAGCCTGCATGTTTCAGGTGCATGTTTCATCCCCCTGGTGTACACGCGCCCCGCCGCCACCCTCTTGGCCAGCACCTGTGACGACGATGCGACGGTCCGACACGTAGATATGCATCCCCCGGTTCTATACGTTTCCATTCAACCGTGAGTGAAGTTACACGTGTTAATAGCGGCGAGATAGATAGAGAGATAGACCTCGCGGCAAGAGAGAGAGAGACGCGCGAATTACTAGAAACTCGATAGAAATTTCGTTAAATCAACGTCGTGGTTGCGAACTGAAACGTACAAATAAACAACACGTCGACAGACATCATCTGTACAATTTTAAACCACGTTTATTGTACGTTTCAAGCAGTTAATATTTTATCACTGATCTTCATGCAACGAAAATTAGCGATTGGTTGATTTGGGTCACGTGGTTCGTGAGGGGGCGTGGAGTAGACCTCGAGTAGGAGTGGCGTTGTCTGGTACATCGATAAAATTTTATTGAAAAAAAAGTCATCTTCATTTCCTAGTCAAAACAGTTTTTTTGGTAATTTCGTTATTTCTAAACGTTCTTCGTTCAACTGATGATCTTCAAAGAACTTGTAGTGACACTGACACAACCTGTTATAATTTCTAAACGTCGTTTAGAACAATTCACACTGGACTCTCGATGATTTCAAGTATACATACATCCATGACACGAGTTGGACGATTGCTCGCCAAGCTTCGTACGATCCTAATTCCTAGTAACACGATTTTGTCGATCGGTGCGACCTCCTTTGCGACCCGCGAATTCCCAAGCGAGGAGCTTCGATATTGTCTGAAACATTCGAGAACGATCCTGGACATTCGCTGTCGCGGTAAATTAATTTTATTAAAAAGAGAGCAGCTTCGCTCTCACGTTGCGTCCTGAGACCGCCAAGTACAACAGAACGTACCAATCCACACTTGCGACTGATCGTCGGCGCTGATTCGTTCGGGGCTGGCGATTAATCTCAATTCGCCTGATTTCGCATCCGGTTTCAATTCGGCGAGTTCGCGCGTACCCCGGCTATCGGAATACCGTTTACAGAAAACGTCAATTACGGAAGCATCTAATATGCGAGATATCGATTATTCGGGGGCGCGGGCTGCTACCTGCACGATCGTACGAATTAATTCACGAGCCGAGCGAGGTCGTGTTCACGGTCCAGAAGTAACCGCCTTCCGGTATTTCGATTCCGGTGCGAACCAGGAAGGACACGACTCGGTTAATTAAACCGAGGAAGGAAATATTCAAACTTGGCCTTAAACATTTAGAAAATCTATAATCTCTCGATACGACGCAGTTGGACCAGAACGTACGAGCATACTTGCACCTATTGTGCAGAAAAATTCTCCCATCGGCGTCGATGTTCGTCGATCGTACGATTGTTTATTAACGCCAGAGAGGAGTTAATTAATTAACGCGTGTAACTTGTTCAGAAATTGTCAGATACGTGCCAGCACATTTTCCCCGAATCGACGGCGTTCAATTAACGAGAAACAAGGAAGAAACATCCCATAAAAATGTACGAAGCGTAATAGTGAAACGTCGGATCGACGTTGATACGTACACGCACCTGGATTGTTCGTACCGGCTCCGTCGTACGTGCGCGAGCGATTATGCAAAATAATTTGCCCGTTGCGAGTTGCCCCTGACTTATCAGGATAATACTCGTGCAGTTTTCATCCGCGTGAAACGGGGACATTCTTCGGAACGCGGATTTAATGACGCGATTAAATAATAATAAACTTTCGTTTCAGCCCGCGATCGAGGAAAATCGATTCAACGACTCTCGTCGTGTTTTTCTCTCGTCAACGGCAGCCTCACATTTGCATATTCTCATCAAAATTTGGGGGAATCGATGCGACGTTCCGTTAATTGTCGTAATACTCTTCGTCAACTTGTAAATTCGAGGGTATCGCGCTATTTTCGAGTTACACGAATTTTTCTCTTTCGTCCTTTAGTTTCCTGTGATATTCGTTAATCGCGGAATGACAATTTGCTTTTCAAAGCAAATGGAACGGAAATGAACGCGGGATCGCGCGATTTACAAAAATACGATATTTAAGTACTGCGCGGTGGCGAATTTCCGATATTTTCAATGCGACCAACCCCCCCCCCTCTCTCTCTCTCTCTTTCATTTTTCTGAATGTTTATCTCCCCTTTTTCGAGCGTCAAAACAGTTTACACTCGTTTGCAGTCGTATTTTCTAGCAAAACGTTCCAAATAAATATCCGATTTTATCGCGGCGCTGTTTCCACGGGGATAAAATCAAATTAGCTTTGACAAGATCCTCTGATATATAATATTTGCCTAATAACGAAACCGTATCCGCCTTGGTTACCTAGTTAACGCGTTCAACGCTGTGACGGACACCGGTAACCGACACGGAAATTTCCGTTTACGCCCCGTCAACCACTGGCGGCCATCGTCCCGGTAACTCTGTTAAATTTGTATAACGCGCAATTATTTCGAGTTGCGAGATCACGTCTGTTTGCGCGACAATGAAGAAGCTTAATGACAAACGCGAGCTCAACGACGACGTAAGGATAACGCCGTGTGTACGTTGCATTTCACTCGACTCCGGTGCTGAAAATTTTCGAAATCCGTCTCGACTCGGTTCAACAGAAAATTCGCGACCTTCTGCGAGAGGATTCTCATCGAAGGATTTTTACGTCGGTTGGGATCTATCTTTGCGACTTCGGGTCGTGAAATTCAAAGAATTGGAAAAAGAAAAATTTTCAAACTCGAGTTTCTCGAGAGCTTTAAATTAGAATTTTAAAGAGAAATTTAATTTCACGTGTTCGATTTCTTTCATCTGTTTTCTTTTCTTTTTTTTTTTTTTTTTTTTCTTATGAAAAATCACGTTACAGAACACACTGCACAGAACTTGTATCTTCCAGCGATACTGAGAAATTGTTGAAAATTTTTTGGACAGCGGGTCAAAGGAAAAGAGAGGACGAACAATGTTTAAACTGCGCGCATTGACGGCGAGCCGGGGTTGAAGGACGCGAGTTCGACAAACGGCGCGAAATTAACCATCGAGGAGAAGGGTGCGAAAAGAGCCATTACACTGGTCCTCTCTGTGACTTTCGTGGCCGGCGTCACGAAACAACGCGCATAAATGCCGGGTCCAACGCTGGAATCGCGCGCGAATGTGGGTTAATTGCGCGAAATAGGTTCCGCCAGCTCGCTATTTCCTCATCGGTCACAAACGGCCGGGCCGGGGTATAAAATTTGAAACGGAGTATAGAGCGGCGCAGCTGAAACAGGATTAACAAACAAACGCACTATGGCGAGGCAAAGCCACGCGAATAAACAACGAGATCTCTCTCTCTCTCTCTGTCTCGTTCTCTATTTCTCACCCTTTGTTCTTTCGGTTTTCTACCTCTTCTTTTGTCTCGTCTGTTTTTTCCTTCTTTTTTTTTTTTTTTTCTTTTTCATTTTTCTTCCCTCATCCATCATTTTATTTTTTTTTTTGTTTTTCTTTCTCGACGGTCATGCTGGGGGTTGGAATTTTCAATTTCGAGATGCTTTATAAATTTATCTCCCTCTCCGCTTTGTACTCCCTGGGAAAGTTGTTCCAGGGGTTGTTTAATTGTTTGATGCTGTTCACGAAGCTCCTTTGCCTCGTGCAGGATTCTTCTAAAAAATTTACTCTCTTCTTGAGCTTCCATTTCAATTTTGTAAAGTGCCCCCGTTAGTCTTGTTTACTTTTTTCCTCATTCTGTAATTTTTTTTTTTTTTTTTCAACACGAATCATCATGTTCATAAATAAGCTGTTACTTTATTCTTTCGAATATTTTAATTCAACTCTTTATTGACAATTATTCTTGTCAATTTTGATCAAATGACTTTGATTGCGATTGTACTAAAGTAATTTTATTAAAGTAGTTTTATTAACAGTATCTACTGTATAGATTTATTATTTGCATCGTTCTGCAACGTGCACAACCCTGCAATTTTGTCAGGATGTTCAAAGACCTTTTTAGGGGTTAAAAGTCTCATTTATAGTTTTTGACTTGACGAAGATGGACGCTAATCGTAAACTTGGGCGATCAAAATTTTTAGATTCTTAAACTAATTATAAACTTCGACAAATTACTTCATATTCGACGATACAGATACTATTATGTGGCAAACATATTCTCTCTCAGTTAGACTGCATTGACATACATTGCCTAACACAACTCTACGTGATCAACATGTTTGAACGTGAAGAAACAATCACGATAAAATATGAATTAACTACTTGATGATTTGGAAATTACTGACTAATGATACCAAGCTACAAAAGCCAATCGACTACTCGATTTATTTCAACAATAAAATTTGTTGATTTCGACTGACATTTAGCAACTGATCACAGAAACGACTGTAAAGTACTTGATCGCCAACCAAGGTAATACGAGGCACGTTATTATCACCGTATTTTCCGCGAACAACAATCCTGCACATTCGTAAAAGTTCGCGTATTTCATCAATACCATTTCCGGCCACCGGTTATATTTTCCAGTCATATCTCGCGAAATTCGAAGGCCGACAAAGCAAGCAAAACACGATTAACCACCAAAGAACCACTTAAGTGACTCGCGAACCAAACCAACCGAATAATTCGATTACTTATACAAGGCGAATAAAAAGCGGCGAGACCCTTGAAGGAAGGCAAATTGTGGACTTTACCATCCAGTTAACTCGACTGGCTCGTCCTTCGTCGTTCAACGAAACCGACATCGTCGTTTGCTCTCATGGCTGTTCCCTAATTTCAATCGAAACAGAGCGGGCCGCCGAAATTGGAATCGCGGATTCTCCTGATACACATGTTTTTCGAAAAATTGTTTGATAAGGAATATCTCGTGAACGAGAAGCAACAATTTGCTCAAAATTCGAAAAATGTATCAGGAGAAGATGAGGCTCGAGGAGGTGGCACGATCTAGCCCACAGATTGGCCGTTCTCCTGATACACTGGTTTGTCGAGAAATTGTTTGATAAGGAGTGATATCGCGATATAGTTTGAAATCTCGAAAGTGTCGTGGCTGTTTAGCGTTTCTTACTGTTGGTATTTTAATATTCGGTGTTAAGTTTTGTATTTTCTTATTTTTGTCACTTTGACACTTGACCGATTTGATTTTGTTATAGATATTATATTAAAACCATAATAATTCAGATAATAATTCTAAATTCACGTGCCAACAGGTTGCTTAGTGGCTACTTGGTGGAATTCTTAACTAAATTAAAATAAAAATAAATAAAATAAAAACCGAGTATAACATACTCCAAATGTTAGATGTACAATCAGAATAATTAGAGCACAGATGTTGTCATTTAAGGAGCAGTAACAATAGTAACGATTGAAATCCGGAATAGTGTTGGAGAAACTTTTGCGCTAAAAAATTCTATCGATTCCGAGAGGTTGCTAGCAAAATTCGATTCAATAAAAACTATGTAATTAAATCCTCTAAATATGTTGACACACGCCACGAGTCATTTAAAATTCTCTCGACTGGGCAATAATTACAGTATGTTTTGTCAGTAACAATACGAAGAAAATGGGAGAGACTCGGGCGCTAAAAAATTAATAGGAGCAGGTCCGTGGCGAGTGACTGGAGGGATCGTAAATCGAGGAAAGCCTGCACGATTGGAGCTGCTCTTAAGCACGTGGAAAACACGATGTTTCGCGAGCTCGAGTCCACGAAGGCTCTTCTTCTTCCGCTGCAGGAAGAAGGAATCGCGAGAACGTGCCGGTCGTAACGCGGGGAATAGCTTGTTTTCGATGCATCCCCTTTCGTGCTCCCGCCTTCCTTCTTTTATTCGGCTCGCGGCTCCCAACTCGTCGAATAGATTAACCTTACGAACTGATACGTGTTCCCCCGGGAACTGCCGACGTTTCCTTACGTTGCCTCGACGGAAATCTGCACCCAGCAACGATTTATGGCCGTTTTATTGACTTTCGACGGATGGACGCTGTCCGTGACGCGCGGGGAATTTGATTTGTCGTTGTCGGATCGCGAGTTTCATCGTGGACGAGATCCCGTGATTTATCGGTCTGATACACGCGAGGAAGAGGATCTTGCTTGCGGAAATTTGTACGAGGGGACAGTGGATGTGAAATTGAAAGGGAAACTCTGACAGATCGCGACTGCACTTGTCTGTTGTAAGAAAAAGAAAACGAAGTGTTATTCAAGTAACAAGGTTTACTCGATTTTATTCAATTTTATTTTGACAGAGTGTGATTACACAAAGTATCACGAAGTATTTCGTTGTTCCTCTTCTTTTCTTTGTCAGACACTGTAACTTTGTAATTTATATTATTACGCGAAATTTTTGGAAAGTCGAGAGTTGCAATTTGAGGCGAGGTTGCACGCTAAAACAAATTTATTGGTTCTCAACTTTACAATATGCTGCAAGCGCGTTACAAAGTTGGGTGAAATCTATAACTCGATGCGGCGAAGTTCCTTTGTGTCCGATGCTCAAGTTGCGTTTAACTTTTTTCAGTTTTGCGGCAAGTTGTAAAGCCTGACATAAAACCACATTTAATATACACGACGGGCAATGAGTCGAACATGTTGCGCAGAATTTTCGGTCTCGCGCGAGAGAATCAAGTTTGAATGTATTTAACCAAGAGTTAATCCGCTACACACGTACTCGGCGAACTTTAAACTCAATTCTCTTTGGAGCCGCTCCAAATTTTTCTCCCTTACTTTCCTTTCAGACACCTGAGAAATTTCCTTCGCGTCGGTGCGATCAGATCCAAACCAATCAAGAATTAATCGACATCGATTGGAGAAGTGCGCACGCGCCGTCAAAAGTGTTTCTAGTCGACAAATCACGTCGAATTGAAAATGCGATATAAAAGATACACGAGGGAAACAGTTTCCAGAGTAGAACAGTGGTGCAGTTTCCGATCTGTAACGAATAGAAATTGAACGCGAAACAATTCCACTCGGTCGGGAACAAAGATTATAAATTTACGTCCAGAGTTGAGAAGAGCAATGAAACAGAAATTTCTTCCATTCTCCGTCACTCCTTTTCTGAAACCGCGGCGCGCGTTCGACGTTATTGAAATTTCAGTTGCGCTTATTAATCGTCGGCTTCGTAAAACGAAAAATCATACTCTCGCATCGTATGATCGATGAGTATCGCGAGTGCTGGAAGCGAAATTGTTCGCAACCACCACCGGTCGAGGAAATTAATTAATTCAATTCAAATTAAACTTTAAACTTTAGTTTATGTTTATCTTCAGTTGTGAGTATTCGTGCGTTTTTTTTTTTTTGGAGTTCAAAAAATACTCATTGAGTGAAATGTTCGAAACACGTAGATGTGTTTTCGTTGATGTGTCAATCGTTCTGTTCAATTTAATTCTTTCGTCAGAGTCTACGTGAAGAGAGGAGAAGACTGTCTTTTTATTTGACGTGGATGCAAAACAAATAATTCTACGAAATTTTCGTCAGCTTATCAGCTGATTTTGAGACTGTCCACATCATTTGCCAAATCAACTATTCAGTTACGATTCATAAAATGAATGACGATAGTTGAAAGAACCAGCAAAATGTACTCGTTAATGGTTTTTGACGGGGGAAACAAATTTCTACGCAGTCTGTCCCGTCGCGTTCCTCTTCCGTCATTTACACCGACAGCGAAATCCCCGAAAATCGATCGTTCACCGAGCTACTTCAGCCGATCGACAGCATCGTCAGTGGAATCCAAAAACCGGCCGAGATTAACATAATCACAGCTTACACCTGTTCATTTCCTATTCATGCGGGTATCAGAGTCAAACACAGCCGGCCGATGATCGATACCGCGAGACACGGACGGGAGAGGCACGGATGACTCGGGCAGACAGCAACCGCGCCGGATGCGCCGGTGTTGGTACCCTAATGAAGCTAGCCGCGGTGGAAGAGCGTCGAAATGCACTCTCGGAGAGCGAGAGAAAGGAAGAAACCCCGGCTGGCTCGCAGACCGGAAGTCTGGGACAGTGCCGGCAAGAAGCGGAGGCGCGAAAGGCTCGAAAATCTTGGAGCTTCTTTCGTTACGCTCGCTGAATCCATCTCGAGACTGGCGGAAAGATAAATGAAAAAGAAGACGCGAGGTTTCGCGAAAAAAGAAATGGAGAGGAGAAGAAGCTATAGCGACCCGACGAGGACCCTACAGGCGTTCGTTCCACAAGCAGGAACGTCGTCTGCTATTTTGAATTATTCCGACGGGAAAACAGACACGCTGGTGAATTCGTCTGGCGAGGAACAGAGGACGAGTTTGTACACGTGTAACCCTAAGTCACGCTATTAATCGTTAGAGATTAACCACAGGGTGGTCAGAGATCCCGCGGTTCGAAACAATCGAGAACAACAAAATTGCGTGGGAGAAGAATCAGTCGATCACGCGTGTATTTCATCGCCGCTCCAATTAACTATTTTTAACAACGTTGCACGAGATACAATTTTGCGCGATATAGCATTGTTTACCATCAACTACTGTTTGCGATTGCTGTTTATTACCGTTCTCAATTAATCTCGTAATTTTCAACTCGAATTGAAGTTGACAGTTTCCATCAAGGTTTCCGTTCCAAAGCGATCAAAGTGTCTCTAATCAAAGCGATTATGGCTCGATACGCGAACGAAGAGTACACAGGTATTTTTGCGTTGGGAGCGATGCAATGCGGATTCACGGCAAGCAGCGAGAGAAAGTTCAATTCGAATTGATAAATAGCGATTTCGTTGTGCAATTATCGCGCAATTGTTATGAAATTATTGTGTATCCTAGTAAATTATTACGAGCACGCCGAGCGTTGTATATCTCGTGCAAAAATAATCGACTGATTTATTCTACTTCATTCGCACTTTCGTGTAATTTCGTTATTTTTTACTTTCGTCTTATTTTCAACCGGTGGAACTCCGACACCCTGCATATAAAAGAGGGAATGAATTTGAAGGGAATTTTGAAAATTTGAAAGTCAAATTTCATTACTTTGAAAGTTCAGGTTCAAGTTAGATTCCGTGGTAAAGTTACGACGAGGAATTTTGATTAATTGGAGAAATAATTGGAGTTTTACTAGTTTGACCAGTTGAAATGTACCAACTTCGCAAGGGATGGATTATGTATTGGTACGTCAAAGTTTCAGCGGATCATTTTCACGGACGATTTCTCCATTACTTTTACGGACGATGTGTACCGATAAATGATTTCAATGATTCAGTGACAATTTTCGTACACGATTCTCCGTACTGGATAAATTATCGACGTACGGATAAAGAGCAAATGAGGAAATGGGAGAGAGATGTATTAATAATTGCAATACATGTAATATTGATTGAAATATTACGGTGGATTAGAAGCAAATATGTATTTAGTCAAACAATCGCCGTGGACAATACGCGGAATTCCATCTATTATACAGACCCGTCGGAAGCGATAATTCCAACAATTACAGTTAACAAAAATAAATCAATATCGGTTAGATCCCTGCCAACGTAAATACCGGGTCGAAATGAATCGAGAGCGCAGAGGGAAGAGAACAGAGAACATCCCCATACAAAGAAATAATTACATCCAACGTATTAACAATCCCCGCGAGTTCTCGTTGAAAATTTTCGGATTAAAATTGAAAATCCCAGACCCTCGATCGAAAGGCAGAACGGCAGAAGGAAAAATCAGAATTAACGATAAACAAGGTGATAATCGAGATAGTAACGCGTGTATCGGCGTGTACACGTCACGGGAAAAGTTCCACCGGGGGAGAAAGGCGGAAACCACGGAAGACTCGTCGAGAGCAATATCCGTAACCGCGATCCCCGTTCCATTCGAGAAATTAAAACGCGCTATTAAGTTAATTACGCGAGCATATTATTAATACGGTAACAACGGGACGACCATGGTAGGGGTGCGAGTGGAGGAGCGAGCGGCAAGGTCGGAGAGAAGCGCGTATCGGCAACACGGTCACGGGGAAGCTTCATTAAAATTATTGGTGAATTTCTGCCGGTCGACGGACTTCCAGCTAACGTTCTCAGCTTCTCCGTTCGTATTATCCGCGGCGAGTACAAGCTCGAAATGAAAATTAATTAAAACGTGTAGTTTTCTTTCTCTTTTTTCATCATCCCGTTCCTTACCTCCTTTTTCCCTCCATTTCGATACGGTTATTCTGACGAACCGAACCTGTAGCGCGCAAGCGTCGCTTGTATCGTTGACCGACACTACTTGCGAGCGCACTACGCAAGAAACACACATCGATGTACGTACGTCGATACTTTTTATTTTGATACTTTGATGAAAATATAGCATCTTTTCTGTATGATGACTGTGTCGACTACTGTGTTGACACGTATTTTTCTTTTTTTTTTTTCATCAGCAATCGTCCATGTTGCGTGTCAAAATTTATTCTCTCGTCAAACATCTCGGAAATGATCGAAAATATAGTTTTTCTGTAAATTGGTGAAACTAGTGTTTTAACGATTCAATGATGTATGTACTTTTGTGTTCTTTTCACTTCTTTTCATCCAAGATAATTACACTAAAATTACACTGAAAATGTTTAATTTGAAATATCATCAGGATAGAATTTATTGATTGTCAGACGTTTCGGGGTATATTATATTACGCATTTAACGCATTCAATATTGTTTGTATTCTACTACCATTGCATTCTATTATTGCAACTTATTATACATTAATATATATATTATACATTGTATTCTGTTCTATTACAACTAACTATACCCGTATAAACTTTATACGTACATAAGCACTACGTTTCTTTCTCAAATATTTGACAGCACACTTGAACGTATAATTGAAACGTTGTCACTTGACTTGTCTCGGAGGAAAGACACAGTTTGTCCTGTATCTCGTCCCAAACAGCTCAACAAGAGGGAAAACAGTAGAAAATAGGAGCAGATGACGGTTGTGCGCGGTTAGGTCGTCGTTTAAGGACTCCCGAAGCGGAAATCGATGGCGTGCCGATTGTAAACCGGCGGGCTAACGCGTATTTATTGTAATTGTACGCGATTCCGCCGGCTCGCGGAGAACGCGCTTACGCGCGCGACACAATGCGGCCAGATAATTAAAGACTGATAAACGCGAAGCGGCGATAATATCGTTCCGTTGGGGCGAAATGCCTCGGTGAACGCGGCGGAACCACTGCGGTTTTTACGGATTAATGATGAATTTAACGCATCGCCCCGCCGCCTCTGTCGTTTCACGCCTCTGATTTGTGGCGGCTCGTGTGCGGACGATGGTCACTCGCAACAAGGGAGGGTGGAAGGAAGAGGAGGGCGCGCGAAAATGAACCCTCGAAACACGGGGATCGGGAAAGATCCCGACCGTTTGTGATCGAAACGAGATCAGTTAGGCTGAGGGACGTCAAGTTCAGATGTTCGAAACAGGGACAAGGTACGAAGGAGGATGGTTTGAAGTGACGGTTTTAGAGGGTTGTTCTCTTCTCTCGAAACGAGTGAGCGTTTCGAATAATGTCCGTGAAATTGATGGAGAATATGTTTAGAATTAATTTGCGAGTTAATGAAGGTAATGGAGAGTATGTTTAGTGTTGATTTGCATTCGCGGATATGCTGGGTCTGCCATTCGTTATGGAGGATGTTTCTGTTCGAAGAAACTGCATGTTGAGTCTGTAACTGAATGAAGATCGGGGAAAATTATGACAGTTTGCTTGAAATTCGAAAGAACATTGATCAATTGGTGAAGTGATTCGGTTATCTGATGCGGATAACTTGAAGTCTGACCTGCCTCAGAAACTTCAATTCATCGAACCGGAATTCGAATCGTGGAACTGAACTTGCTTGTCGAAGTACATCCTAGAAGAATAACCTTCCACAGAGGCTTCCGTTTAAGAATGACCATTCAATTAACTCCAATGAGAAATAATATATCGACAATAAAAATCCAAGGGAGAAACTTTTGCAATCGAGGCTGGAATTACGCGGAGACCGTAGAACCGCCTATTCAGCCGTTTCTGTCGCGGTGTATCGCACTTTGTGTGATACCTCCTTTAAACCATCGTGCACCGGTGTGCACAAACGATACTAATAATTCAAAAACATTCTCATTAAAGAGAGGAGTCTACGGGAGAAACGCCGAGGGAAAGAGAAAGGAAAAAAAGCTGTGCGACTTGTAGGATTCCAGTACGATTCGTCTCGCTGAAAGCAACTGCTGTTCCGACTAGGAAATAAAGACGACTTTTTTGCCATAATATTTTATCGATATGCAAACATTTGAATCGATAGAAAACAAATTACAGGCGCGGCAACGTCACTCCTACTCGAGGTCTACCCCACGCCCCCTAACGAATCACGTGACCCAAACCAACCAATCGCTAATTTTCGTTGCATCAGCGTTGCATCTGTTACCCCCGCTAAAATCACTTTCAGTGATAAAAAAAAATCGATCGACCACGTCTGGACGTATCATTACACGTGATAACGTTCTTTCTCCGTTATCCTTCTCCCCCACCTCCTACCTCTCTTTTTCTTTCTTTCTTTTTTTCCTTGTTCCTTTCTGTTCAATTGGCCTCGTGGAACGGTCAAAGGGTGGCAGGTTGCGCAACACGGTAGGAAAAAAGGGGTGAAACTTAACGTGGGCAGCGAGCTGAAGGGCTTGATGGATAAAAGGGTTAATCGAAGGTCGTTAACTTTCCGCCGCAGGAAATATTCATTAATCGTGGAACACGAGGCTTTCGGCGAGGTTTACGAGCGTACAAACAAATTATCGACAAGCTACGCGCCACAGGGGGGCTGGGGGCGGGGGTGGGGGAGGGGAAGGGGGACGACGCGCATTGTGTGTCACTTAAAACGCCATTTGCTGTCGATGATTCCGCGACCGGGCTGATTCACCGCCCTCGCAATTCAATCGAACAACCTAAGAGGATATCCAGCGTGTGCCCGGCTTTTAAATATTTATGACTGAAAAATCGAAGGCTCTCGACGCGATGCAGATGAAATTACCGACACGTGAAATTGTTATATTTACAAACGAGCGACGAAGCGGCGGGAATTCTTGATCCTCGAAGCTCTCTGCGTGCTTGCCCGTTCGCGTCCGATCGTCCCGCGTGTGTGACGATTTAACGAGTTATTGGTCGATCAAAAGTGGAGTAATAAAACTTTGCAAAGGTGCGTTTCTTCCGACAAAGGGAAGATCCTGTTCGTAACCCTACGGATGAAAAAGAAAAGTCAATTCTATCGAGCTGCGTCGAGAAACACTTTTTCGCAAAACGTTATTAAACGTTATTCGAAAAAGTATCGAGGGAAAAATTTGCGCGAGAAATTACGAAAAGGAAGCACGATTCGTCGATGTAAAAACAGCTTCCTTTCTTACGTTATTAGTCGAAAAGCGTTAAAGCGAGAGGTTAATTTCCCGCAGGTTAATTAATTTTTCGCCACCAAGCTTCCTCCCCTGTTTTCCTTTACATCAATTAATGATCGATTAAAAATCCGGCTGCAGTTTGCCGTTTAATTCCGAGCCTTGATTAAACTCGGAAGAGTTTAAGCCTTGAAGAGCTCTCTCTCGTTTCACTGTCAGCCGTTAAACTCGATCGAAGAAAAATACAAAGAGAAAAAGAAAATCGTCGAAGATCCGCGTAATCCAAGTTTGAACACGCGCACACCGTTTCAAGCAAAGGCGATTAATTTTTTTTTTTTTTTTTTTTGTTGGAATAAAATAGACGCGCAAAGAGGGACGAGAGTCGTTTTTTGAAACGCGAGGCTCTCGAAGAGTTCAAGGCTACAACGCGTTGACGGTGATTTCCGGGGATCATCGCCAGGGAACGCTGAAGAACGCTTTTTCTTCACTTGGAAATCTCGTTTAAACACTTTCATCAATTCGCCGGCAGACTGGAAAAAGTTGCGCGAGTTCCCTTTCATCGTCGTAACAACCCTCGAGAAATATTATGCCTCGATCTGGTTAACGCGACGTCTCGGGTCGCTCCAGACTTTCAATTAATCAGCCCATTTCTTCCCTTTCTCTCTCTCTCTTTCGTTCCGTGCTGTCTGGCGCCTTTCCATCGGTCGATTTTCTCATTCCTTTTGATGGCTGACGGTCTAAATGCCACTGCGAGCACTGGACCAAATTATCTGCCCTGCTGTTTGTTGAGTTCAGAGTTTTATCGTTCGAGCGCGCGATCTGCATTCAAGCCCCAAGAAAGGGAACGTTAAATAACAAATCGTTAACTGCAAATATCAACATCAAGCACGTAACAGTAAATTCCAATAACGTAACAGCAATGTCACTTTTCTTCAGCAATCTTGGATTTGGTCAACGTAGTTTATATGATGGAACAGTCATATAAAGATTTGTCACTTTTACATACATCAGAATATCTCAAATTTTAAATCGCATTGAAGACGTATCATTCGACGGATGTTCCCTTCCTCCTCATTTGTTTCCAATTATTTTACATTATGATGAAAGAATGAAAATTGAACGCGTGTCCGACGACGCGTTCTTGCCGATTTTCTCGGACGCCAAAGTGAATTTCTCAAAAATGATTGACTTTACCGATCTGTTGAAACAGCAGACAGCGGCGGAGTGATGAGATCCAAAGTTACTGTTCCCCGGCATAGAGACAAGGAGAGAACAGGCCGAAAGGCAACTATCTCGTCGAAACAATTCTTCGGACGGGCCAAACAACAGCAACAGGAATCAAACAACTTCCAGCCGAAAGCCACTCGAGCCACTCAAACTTCGTTACTGGTCGAAAGTCCTCGAGGAGCTGGTCTTTCGTTTCACGAAAAACCACGTCCCTGCTAAACAAGATCGCCTCGTCAAATTTCGCGACTTGCCTGCTCAGAGGTTAATCCCGCGCCCCTGATCGTCACCGTTAGCGCTTGAAACGGGGGAAAAAAAAGAGAAAGAAAGAAGAAAGTAATAGTAATCCTTGCTTCCTTTCACACTCCCTTTGCATCCTGCTTTCACCGATGCGCGCGCGTGCTGTTCCTGTTAATCGAGGCAAACAAAATTCGAAAGCCGGGTAAATATGAATTACTCGGGGGCAGGAGCGTGCCGGTGACTTGCAACGTGACGCTATGTAATAACATTGCGAAAATAGATAGAAAGAGCGAGAGGAGAACGATAAGCGTATACGGTGGACAGATTGTTGGATCCTTCGTGCACGGTGGATTAAAAACGGACGAAAATGTCCGGGGGAGCGAAAAAAAGGAGTGCGGAGGGGTGGAGGGGACACGAGCGTCAGAGGAAAATGGTAACCAGAGGGCGGGGGAATGCAGATTTTTCGCTGATGTCTATGCAACGCGCGGAGTTGATACGGGCGGAGAAAGGGGATAAGAGGAATTTAGACGGTGCGACGCTATCCAGTTATGTTTTCGTTACTCCGCGATGCCACGCAACGCATCGTGCCAGCCTCGTTCTCCCTCACTTTGTCTTTTTTCCCTTTTGAACGTTTTCCTGTAGCAGCGAACGCGGACTTTCCGCGCGCGATAACACGAGCCACGCTTTTAGTGGCTGCCGTGTTTCTGCGATGAAATTCGCCTTGATGGCTCCGCGTGCTGCTGGCTCGGCTACGCTCCTGCCAGTGTCAGGTTGTTACGCGTGGCGCACGGAAATGGCTGGTTTCGGATGGAAGAAATTAGGGTCTGCGCGGCAAACACCGTCGAGCTGATAAAAGAAAGACACTCGGTCGATAGAAGAAGAATTTCTGTTTTTGGCGTTTTTTGATTTTACGAATTTCGTGACTGTGAGTTTGCTTTGGTCTGGCAATAGGGAACGGGAGGAAAGAATTGCTCGACTCGAGAATAATTTGTAAATGACGTTTCATCTGTCTGTGCACGTGTGCACGTTCTACTTCACGTGGAATATGCGAGAGGAATTTATTTATTATCACTGAAAGTGATTTTAGCGGGGATCAACGCTGATGCAACGAAAATTAGCGATTGGTTGACTTGGGTCACGTGATTCGCGAGGGGGCGTGGGGTAGACCTCGAGTAGGAGTGGCGTTGTCCGGTACTGAGCGATCGCGCCTGTAATTTGTTTTCTATCGATTCAAATGTTGTCTTCGTTTCCTAGCCTGGGAAAAGCCTTGCTTCATGCAGTTTTTTACTCATTTGGTTGTTGTTAAAAATACACCGACCACTTCAAATTACTCCACCAACAGTAATTACATGTAATAAAAATACAACGTATTTGTATTTTACAACTTTTTCAATGAGTTTCTCAAGTTTCTTCTTGTTTGCTGTTCGATTTGGGAGCAAACACTTGAAAAACAATATCTACGAAAATTTATTCGCAGCAAGGCGGATACGCAATTCCAGAGGCTGGTCGTTTGTTGGTTATTTGAAATATTTTATAATGCAAGGACCCCGCGACTGCGTGACATTGCGTCTGCGCGCGTTTGCAATATAATTTTGCGGTTTTGTTCTCAGCAATGACGATACGTTTCATCGCAAATGTTAGTCAAACAAGCAGACTCGGGAAACGCGAAAAGAAACAACAGCGAAAGCAGATAGGGCAGTTGGTTGTACGTTATAAAATAAATCGTGCAACCACACGCCACGCGAAATTAACGAACAGAATTAATTAACGAACTTTAATGTAGCTGCTTCAATTTGCCTGCCGGCAGCTTTCGGAGAACGTTTCACGTAAAAATTATACGTTCCTCTAATTAACCTTTTCAGATCTAAACTTCTGGTAGGGGAGAGAAAAAAGAAAAAAAGAAAAAAAAAGAACGAATGAAAAAAAAAAGGAAGGAAAAGAAAATTAAATGCCTTTTGTCCGCGCGAGAACTCGAACGAAGACCCGCGCACCGTTTAAAACGAGAAAAGGAACGAAGAGAGAAAAAAAGAACGAATGAAACAAATCTACAGAGACGTTCTTCGCAGTGAAATGAACCGCGAAACGATCACACCTGTGTCTTCGCATTTTTCGCAAACGGTTTCAAGCGTCAGCTCAACGTCGCAGCCGGAAATTGTTTAATTGCAATCACAGCCACGTGCACGCGTGTGCACAGACGTTGGACACGAACGTGCCATTAATGAAGATTTAATTTCTTTGTCAAACAAAGCTGGTCGATGGAACGCGCCGAGCAAATTAACTCTGAATCAGCTATTATGGGACACTGGTCCCTTTAGTGAGCTACGTTTGCACGCATTTCGACTCATTTTTTATTCTCTGTTGCTCGAAATATTACGTGGAGGTGAATTTCCTCTTGCAGGTTGCTCGCTAGGAAATTCTGTTCGATTTCGTTGTTAGAAGTTTGCGTAATAACAGTGATTTAATATTTTAAAATTTTTATTTTTCCTCGCGCAGGATAAAAAGCAGATGTAACGTGTAAAATAATTTAATCAGATGCGTGCATTAGACGAAGCGTCGGATTTCAAAAATGTTTTAAAAGTTTCTATTTTTTAAACTTTTGTCATTTTCCAGGGAAGTATGGAACGATCGTAACGTAAAGTTTAATTACAGCTTTTATCAAAGCAGATAGATAATGCACCGAAATTAAAAAAGGGTATGGCAGGATATAGATAATTTAATATTTAATATTATGCGTGTGATGGAAACTTTCATTGGGAAAATAGCTTATCATTCCCTTTATCTCTGCGTAGAATTTCAATAAATTATGCAAATATTTGTTAGTGTTGTACAACGTTATGAAAAATTAGACATTTCTTTCTTCAACAAACTTATTATTTCATAAGAGATAATCATCTTCTCAGATCTCCTTCATTTAAGAGAATAATTCAATTCTCACACGTAAGATGTCACGTTTAAAAGAAAAAAAAAAAGTGAAAATTATTTACTTCGATTTTCAACATTACACACAAGTATATAAACTTGACACGAAGTGATATCAACAATTAAACTAAAAATCATTCGCGAGACTTTCTGAGATCCACATTCTCTTGTTTCGAAACAATAACTAAAATAAGAGTTGGAAAAACTCTGCCTGCTTGTTCGAGAGCAAGTTCAGTGGCCGGCGAAATAAACCTACTTCCGACTGGATCACGGATTACGCGACCATAATGGGTTAACGTAGTTTACGCGTCGAGTGGTTGACGAAAGTTACATCATTTCTGCGGACAAGGCACCTCCCTCAGACGGCTCTTAAACCCACGCCGGACTTTGCAATATCGATCTTATCTGCGGAACCATGCTGGCAGTCATTAGCATCTTGGATCATTAAGCTTTGAGCATTCGAGCATTTGACCGACGTTACAAATTGATAACGCCGCGATTTCTCGGCTTCAAATTGCACGACAATTGCTTTTATCGGTTGATTTGCACTGCAAATATCTTTCAACGTTGCGATTGCACGACAAGATCTCAAAGACTCTCCTTTCAAGATTAGAAATTACAGTTTAAGAAATAAAAATTATATTCGTGATACCCACGATTATCATTTCATTTCTTTTTTAATAACGAAAATAGTAGTAAATTTTGTGAGAAACGTCAGAGATTTTCTAACAATTATAGATTATACTAAAAATTTTCCTAAATTCCGCAAACAAGAAAAAAACAACGTCCATCGTGAAAAAACCAAAGAAGTGCAATCACCTCTCAAAAAGTTCTAAAAATCCAATTTTAATTCCAATTCCATCGTTCCGACTTCCTCCCTCCCCTCCGACGTTTTTCCCAAAATCCAAAACACCCCAAAGCAACGTCACCCTACTGACAATACTTTCCACCCGCCGCTTCGCTCGAAAGTCAATTTTCGCGAAGCATGTCGCGAAAATAATAGCTTGTCCCCGGACTTATTGAAACGGCGCGAGGGTTGAACGCACGTACACAAACGAAACGGAGGGAATCTCTCTCTTTTTCTTTCTGGCGATACGATTATCATCGGGTTTTCGATCGGTGGTCGCCGGGAGAGATTCTCGGATTCCAGTAGGATCGGTGGCGCTTTTGAGGAAGCCAGATCGCGGAATAACAAAGGGATCGAATCGCAGAGAGAGAGTTCTCTCGAAAAATGGGGAAACGGGAAGAGCGGACCGGGAGAAGCAGAGACGCGACGAAAGAGAGAGAAAGGAGGGTCGAATCCAATATCAGTTGCCTCGAATTTGCCCGATTCTCTTTTCGCGTGCCGCGTGATCCACTTAAAGGCTTGGTTTCTTATTTATTTACGAGCGATAGATCGATCCGCCAATCTGTCGCCCCCCCCGGAATTATTCGTCTCACCCTTTCGTTCTTCTCGCCCTCGCGACTCTTCCCGACTTCCTCGCCCCCCCCCCCTCTGTCGTGAAATTTAATACTCGAACAAGACGGGGTGTGTTTGGTCTCCGGGAGCGTTCCAGTCGGAAAAACGAGCGGAATTTCGTTTAAGAAATAAAGGAAATGCCGAAGATAGAAAGGCAAATACCGGCGGGAGGTATTATGCGGAACGATATTTTCTCTTGGTTCGGCTGGGTCGTTTCGCCGCCGACCGAGCCATTTGTCGTTGATATTAAAGAGGCGGGTATCTGTTTGCGAATTTTGTTATTAATGCTGTGATTAAGAGGGACACCCTCGTCCGATACGACGAGAGAGTTTCGAGATGTTGCTCGCCAGCCGGTGTTTCGCAAGTCAGTGAAGAACTTTTTTTTTTTTCGAGAGTTACATTAACACGCGAGAATTACACGTTTGCGACGAGGCTGAAATGTAGTTCGCGATAAGATTCAAGATTGCGAATAATTGAAGGGGCGCGGAGGAGAAGTGAGAGAAGTCTGTGATGCTTCGCATTGATATGCGCGTAACAGTCTCTAGACAGAAATAAAAGCTACGATTTCCCGTATTCGTCTCGTTCTTGGAAAGGATTTGTTCTTTGACTATAACGTCAACTGCATCTGTTAACGCTCCAACTCTTACTGTAAAAAGACCACGGACAAAGGAAAGTTCGTCCAGCTGAGATATTCACATTGTCGCAACGTTAGAAAATATCACATTCAGCCTCGAAATAATTGTTTACAGTTCGAAAGTTCGACGCGCAGGTTGTTCGTTTTAGTCCTGATTAATCAGACTTTCCGAAATTTACCCGGACTTTGCAAAACAACACTTTGTCTAATTAAAATATGATTCTACTTACATCGGCGCGGAACTTGCGACAAAGCTGTAACTCACAAGCTCGATCCATTGTTTTCGTGGCTTTCCCCCTTTCGCCACGAGAGACTGCACGCTCTCCCGCGTAAAATTTCCATTGCAAGTAATTACGTGAAAAAGAAAGATCAATTCTCTTCCGTCTCTTCTTTGATATATAATCGTACGTATGAAGGTAATTCTTTGAAACATTATCGCACGGCAATTATTTAAACTCGAAATGTTGATGTTTATTCATTGAATGAGCTCGCAAATGATCGGAAAATTCTTCGTTACTGTTAATGAGTCGTTGCGTTGAAAAATCAATTTCAGCATTGAGACATCGTACGAGCGAAATGCTCGAATCACTTCATCGTCAAGCCGTATAATTTACGTCAGTACCGAGGAATTCTTATCGCCGTGAACGTTCGTTTCCCCTGAATTCCGACGGCGGAGGAAATTCGCGTGCAAGGTGCCAGCAACAAATGACACGGACGATATTCGAATCAATAACACGTCTCGCCACAAAGCTGGTTTACCCTCGACTCGTGATAGATAGGAGATGGGCGGATCCCATGCACGGCAGTTAACCCAACTTCCCTAATCTTCAAACTAATTTTGAGTTTAATCCGTGGCCGCGAATATTCAGTTTACTTGGAACGGATAACGTTGCACATTTTCCCAACAGCGTATCGTAAATTACGCTGACTCTCGATTTTCTCGGAAACTCACCGACACCTTTGTAACTTTGTGCCTTCAGTCCGGTAAGAACTGAACCGTCGAAAAATCCTTCCCGAACTTCCATTTTTCCAAATTGTTAAAGCAAAGTGCGTCCAGACTCGATGGCGGAAGAAATACACGTGATAAATGAAACGTTTAATTAATATTCCGTGTTCCTTCTGGACAATCTGCTTTCAAAAATGAAACGTATTTATATTTTCCATTTTTTGCGTGCTACCCATTCCCGCATAAATTTTAAAATGTGTTTTTTAATATTTCATATTAAAAATACTCGCTCGATACGTAAATTGTTCAACAGGACAGGGAATATTAATTAAGCATTCTGTTTTTGAATTTGTATTTCTTTCAGTAATCTCTCCGGTAATTCATTTCGCCCAGCTCGACAACGTGAATTATATATATAGTTTCATCGAGTTTTAATGAATCACGTGCTCTCGTTTGGTTTTACTTTGATAATCCGACGCAAATATGTACGACTCAGGGAGATTTGTCGATTGAGTCTTTCTTTCTCTGCCAAAAATAAGTATTTGTCATCGACGTATCGAAACTCGTTAACTTCATAATTGAACTCGCGAAGCAGCAATTGAACGTTCCGAGTACTGAGAAAATTATAATTAACGACAGAGGGCGGTTAATTAACTACTACGTATCACGAGATACAGTTAGAACTTTTCTAACGCAGAAAGAGTGCATATTCGTTGAAATTACACAGAATAATTCGAGTATTACGCGATTTAATTACGCTTCCGTGAGATTCTTCGCATAGTTTCTGAAAACGATCCTCTGCCCAAGATTCCCAAAGTTGGGGGAACTTTGAACTGAATGGGCAACTATGTACAAAAACTTTGTGCTCCAATGCTGATTCTCAGATCAGCAATTTCAATAAACCTAATTAAACGTTGCGTGAATTTACTGCTTGTTTTCTGGAAGGTGACGAACGATTTTGTTAAATCAATCTTGCGATCTGTTTACAAGGAAAACTTGCCAAGTATTAATTTAAATGCTTCGAAGGATCGTAAAGAAAATCATTTAAAAAAAGAAAGTGATTTTAGCGGGGGTAATCCAGAAAATCCGGACTCTTCAGGTGCAACACTAATGCAACGAAAATTAGCGATTGGTTGATTTGGGTCACGTGATTCGCGGGGGGGCGTGGAGTAAACACCTCGAGTAGGAGTGGCGTTGTCTGCTACTGAGCGCCTGTAATTTGTTTTCTATCGATTCGAATGTTTGCATATCAATAAAATTTTATGATTTTATGATATTTCATTTCCTAGTCGGAACAGTTGCTTCTGGGCTCTTTCAGTAAGAAAGAATCGTACTTTCGGTACAAGTCGTGCAGTTTTTTCTTTCTCTTCTTTATATTTGTGTAGCGTCTTGAACGAAAAACAATTAACTCCTTCAGGAACACAAACAGGGCGTACGTTCGATTTCTTTTGAAATTAAAATTATTCCAAGCGAAAGAAAATTCGTCGGAAGACGAATTCCACTCAGTGGAACAATGGAAACGAAAAACTCGCTGAGAAAGAGTCAGTTTCGCGTACTACAACATGTGTTCGACGTCTAAACATTCGCAGAAACAAACTCGGAAACTGCAATCTGTGCTTCGCATATGAAAGCATGGAAAAGTCAAAGTGTCGAGTAAATCGACAAAAAGTAATTAGACCGGGCCATTTAACAAACGTCGGGGCGGAGGCACATTTAAAAGCGAGGGCGAGAAAAAATATTTGAATCCACGTGTGCCGGGGGGATTGAAGATCAGTGCAAACGCCGGCCAGGCTATAATCAACGTGGCTGCGGTATGAAAAGGTCCGGGGCGAAAAAGTTGGAGAACAGCCATTTAAATCTCTCGCAGTTCAACTTTCGCGCGCGATGCTGCGCCTCGATTCTTTCGATTCGCTTCATTTTTTTTTTTTGTTTTGTTTTGTTTTTAATCCCATTCGGTTCATCCCTCTTTCAGTTTATTCTATTTTACACACTTTTTTTCTCTCTCTCTTTTTTTATTTACCCGGCGTAGTTATTCTCGTTTCCGAGTTGGAGCGGGCGTGCAGCGACGAGCCGAATTTTAGGAAAACGCAGCCAGTTTTCGAGTACGCATCGACCCCGCTTCGAGTATCAGGCGCCTGCGTCACGTGGCAATTGCCGTGGAAACTTTTGCGATCTTCTCCGAGAGAACGGACGAGACAGATAAGCGCGCATCAGCGTATCGGACGCTCTTTTCGGGCGGAATGTTACCCGGGCGTAGTTTCACGCCTTGGCGAGCCGAGCTGTCGTAGATCCCGTGAAATGCACGTTTCCTTCCCGACACCTTCGACGTCTCCCACGACTCTTCGCTCTGCGATGGATTTTTTTTCGAACACTGCCGTCGCATCTTCCTCCCCTTTTCTTTCCTCTTTGATAATTCAATTTAATAAAAAGGCATTCAAACGTGGTCGATGTGTGTTAGACACGCAATTGTTGGAACACAAAAATATCAGCCATTGCAGGAATAATTTATAACAATGCGAAATAATATTATACATTTTATAAATAATATTATATTTATATATAAATTATATACATAAATATAATAATAATAATTTTTTTGAAGCAATGTAAATTATTTCTTAAAAGAGGAAGAAAATGGGAAACTTTCAGTGAAACAATCTTTCTAATTTTATTCTCTGTTTCGACGTCTCGGAGATTTTCGACGCTTCGAAAATGCGCACGAAAACGCTCGCGCAAATTATTACACTGACAAAAACGTTTCACTCGCTTCGTGTCCTCTCCTGAGAATCATAGCGCATCTTAAAACGTCCCGCGGGAGCACGATTGAAGCCGCCGCCGCTGGAAAAGCGTCGCGCCTCGGAAGAAAAATTCGCGTCCCGACGAGCAGAAATCAAAAAATTCTGCGAAACGTTCTATTTCGAGGAGAAAATTGTTCCCCGATTCACCTCTCTTCCGGTCGTTTATTTCCGAAACGGAGGCGAAATTTATTTATGAAATCCCCGTATTCCCACGTTTAACGTACATATTTTCCGACGAAAATCACTCATTGCAGAATTTTCTCTGGATCAATGGACGATTAAAGACCGTTCCTCTTTAGCCATTTTTAGGCTAAATCTTGCATAGAAATCCATTTTCCATTTCCTTTGTTTCAATGTCTCCTAAATATCCGCAAAGTGTTCGAACTTTCCAAATTAATATTTCGTCACTGTACCGTATCACTGATTTATTTTGCAATCGTTCAATTATTCCCCTTCCAAACCCGAGCCCCCGTCCGCGGATTAATCGGAACAAAACGTTTCCTCCGCGCAATGCAAACGATCGGTTTTATTTCCCACCGCGCGGGGAACTCTTCGTTAAACCCTGCAGCATTAACTTCCTTCCTGCCTCCCACTCGTTTTATCTCGGTTGTATTTTTCATCTTCCTCCTCTTCCTCCTTCCCCCCCGCACTCCCTCCCGTCTTTATAACTTGTTTCCTACTTAACGAAGTCAGGTGAGCGCGGAATTTTACACGGGCCGGCTGGTCGAGCTTCAATACAAATTTTATTACGCGAACGAAAGTTGGACGGACACGCGCAACTTCGAGTAATCGTATCGTAAATAAACTTATTTGCAAGCGAATTCCTTTCTTCTCTCCCGGCGGCCGGCTTTTTATCTCGGCCGGCGTCGTGCCGTTTATCAGGGGGCTGGTAAACAACTTCGTTTATCGGCCGTAAAAACAGGTATGTTATCCCTCTCGCGGAGAGAACCCTCTGCCTCGCGCACTTTGTGCACCCACTGTACCAAGATCGCGAATGCCGAGATCGGCATTTCCACTCGCGATGCCTCTGTTCTCTCGAGATACGAAGCATTCGCGCACTCGATGGAAAATCATCGATAATTCGCAGGTGGTGACTTCACAAGGAAAAAAGAGGTCGTACGAAAATTGTCAAGTTCGGGTCTCGCTTTAAAATGAGAAAGTCCCCACTGCTGACAGCTTCCAAAGATTCCACGTTGGTTTTTACTTCGCGTAGCGAGAATAAGAGCTGGATGAAAATAAAGATGAGAGTGAAAATAGAAATGGAAGTAGAAATGGAAATGGCAGCGGCTTTATTTTGTTGGAAACAAAAATAAAGGCAATAGCAAAAATAGGATAGAAACAGAAAATGGAAACGGAACGGAAGAACAGAGGGACGTTTTCAAAAATGAAACTCCAATTAGAGCTGGATCGATGACTAAATCGAACGAGGAAACTCGCAAAAGTTAAATTGTAAAATTGCCCGAGAAAGACCGATTGTCAAATTATGGTGTTTGTTGGAGAAAGTTAAAGCAATGGATAATAATTTTAGTTAGTTGCGTATCTGACGAAAAGTCACTCGGACGTTCTGAAAATACACCACGCTGCAACTCTGTAGAGAAATGGAAATACGAAAAATACTCCGATTTTAAATAGTCCCGACCATTTTGGTAATTCCAAAACGTTACAACGAACAATGGATTCGTATTTTCACAAACACAATTAGAACAATGTAACGCGGGATAGACGCTGGCATTCTGTTTTGAACACGTTTCGTATATTCCGCCCTCTATTTTGGAATTTGATTTTATTTTTCGGATATCTTTAATTTCTCGATACATTGGGAATACATTTTTCGAAGCTGCGCGCGCGCTTGCCTTTGTGTTTCGCACAAAGCATAAACATCCGCAATCTAGCGGTAATATTTCTGCGTGCAACAACCAACGCGAGGAAATTGCGAGTTTTCGCGCAGAGAATGGAGAGAGAGAGAGAGAGAGAAAAATTATTTTCAACGAGAAACTAACCCATAACGCGTCAAAGGGATCAATGAAATCGATCACCGTGGGGGATCAAAAAGTATAATTCCACGGTACGGCTAAAAAAAAGAAAAAAAAAAAAAAAAAACACACGCGTACGAAAGGAATAGAACAGCAGACTGCAGGTTTTGGAAACGCGATTTCGGGTGCAAAACGGGAGCGGACGGCATCGGTAACTCGATTTTCGTCGAGTTGAAACGACCTGCGCGCATCTTTGTCAAACGTTTCCTACCACCGGATGCCAGAACTCGATTTTGACTCGCAGTGTTTCACCGTGTGTCTTCGTCAAACGTTCTGCGGTTGGTTTGCTAGACGCTAATGCCGAGTTAACTCCGCTGGCTACTGCAAACTACGCTCGCTACAATGTTGGCCAAGTGCCGAAATGGCTCTTTCACGGGGAGAACTTGTGCGTTCGGCCAGGGTTGATGATTTCAATTTACAGCGATATTGTAGAAGCGATCTCGAATATTTAATTATTTGTTATTCTAGGTAGAGAAATGGCGTATAGAATTCGCCGTTAGAAACTGGAAAATCGGATAACACTGTGCACGCTATGTGTGTATTATGGTTGCTGCAGGAATTTACCGTAAATATCGATCTTGTGTTTCTCAAATTATCCTGTCTCTGTCTGAGAGACAGAGAGGCTGCTCGCTTAGTTAAACTCAAAGTATAGTAATTATCGATGACGATTCTTCCGCTTTGTTTTCAAAGCCGAAGCATTTTCTAGCGAACTAACGAGAAATTAATTCGATCGAAGGGTTTGAAGCTGATACCGAAATATGAAAATCACTTTGGTTAATTAACAGCACTGAAGAGCTTACTACGGGCAACACGAAGAATTAAATTCACCTTGCATTTTGTCAAAAATACATCCCGTAAAAAAAAAAAAAAGAAAAGAAAAGTAAAGATTTCCATCCAAAGTCCGAGCAACCGACCTCGAAGCTAAAGTTCAAATCGATTGGAACGAAACTCCGATCGAATTTAATCGATTTATTAATTAATGGTCGTTTGTCCTCTTCCTGTTCTACATTTGGAAGCAGCTACGTTGTACTTTCATTGGCAAGTGAAAAGGGGGAAACGGTCGGGCAACGCGCAACGCTGTCGATAAACCACGACGTTCAACATGGCGGCGCTTCCGGACTCACGCTTTCCAGAGACGTCTGCTAAAAAGATTAATCCTTCCATTGCCTTCGGGCCCAGCCCGCTTTCATTTCGCGTGTTAATAACGCCACGGTTCGTGCTGTTGATCGTCAAATAGCATCGGGGTCGTCGAACGTGGGTCGTCCCACGGGACCGCGTGTACACACGCGCACGCACACGTGCACGAGCATTGATATGTATTAGGTTGGCTAATAGATTCACGGGCAACTTTGAGCTTTAATAACGTTTCAGGATGGTAGACGCATCTTTTAATGAAATTTTCACGCGATTAAACGTCCTTTTGCGTGGCGGCGTACGGAGATCGCGCGGTAACTAATGATTTCGCAGCGGATTATTCCTTGTGGGGATCCTCCGTACAGAGGATCGGAACGTGACGAACGAATTTTCTAGAGTTACGTTTCGGACGTTTCGCGATTAAATTTGCTATTATTGTTGTTTCCGTACTGTTCTATATTATTTCATTATTATTATTTAGCGGGGGTGATCCAGAAAATCGGGCCTCTTCAGGTGCAACGCTAATGCAACGAAAATTAGCGATTGGTTGATTTGCGTCACGTGACTCGCGAGGGGGCGTGGGGTAGACTTCGAATAGGAGTACAATTCGTGCAGTTTTCTGCCAATATCGAATTTTCTTTGTTAAGAAACAAAGTTGCACAACTGTCGTTTTTAATTATTCCGACAAGAAGCCGTGCGATAATTCGTTGTTGGAGAAATATTACAAATGAAATAACAGATGTGTAAAAAATATAGACACGTGAATCTGTGTCGTAAAAAGACAGTGACGGATAATTCAAGGCACTATTGGAACGACGTGGCGACGTAATTCCGATTAAAACGCTAAAGTAACGGGATTAAAATCTTCAGTGTACCGAGATGTCTAAACGATGTATCAAAGGAGGAACTGAAGTGGTGAACAGAAAACAGATCGTAAGAACCGCAGATAGCTTTCCAGAGAAGAGAAAGAAGGGAGGGTGGAGGGGAGGGAAAGGGAACAGAACTCCTAAAAATCTCAGCCACTCGAAAGACAGTCTTCGAAGTTGCTACAAGTGACCTTTTACTGCGGATGTACAACCGGGATAACTTCTTCGAAAGTTATCGAGACTTTAAGTACAATCGAGTGCGTGAAATATAGGTGGACCAAGTGCTACTGAAAAATTGTAATAAAAAATAAGGAGCTGAGGAGTGACATGAATATTCTCTTAGCTTCAGATTCGAAAAAGTTATATTTCTATTCTTCGCGAAGTAAATTTTATTCTTTTAAGTATAAAAAGTAATTTCGTAAATTTTATCTCTTTACTTGAATTTTATTTTATATCAGACAGAAGAAAATCCTCGATTTTTCTTAAATTTGTTAATACGATATAAAAATTATTAATATAACATAATTAATCATATTATATCATATTAAAATTACTAATATAATATAATTAATAAAATTATTAATATAATATAACATGATGTGAAATATTACTAATATAACACAATATGAAACACCAGAAACCTGATAACTACTAATTATTTTCAAATACTTTTCACCTGTAAAATAATTCTTCCGAGTTTCCACACTCCTCCCGATATTTCCTTCTCTATGTTCCGTTAACGTAAAAATATGGAAGAAAAGATATATATATATATACAGTAAATATTTGCTCGCAACAGTTTCAAATTCACCACAGACTCGAGCAATTTCTACGGCTTCGCGATGGAAATTTCGAAAAGATGGAGAAGAAAGAGCGAGAAACATTCGAAATCACATCGAGGCAAGTTTTTCCGTGACAATTTCAAATTCCACTGTCGCCGATCTCTCTCTCTCTCTCTCTCTTTCCGCCTTTCGACTTCTGTCGCGAAATGGGAAAACGCGCGACTTCCCCGTCGGATTTCATTCGCAGCTACGAGAACGCGAGGACAAGCAATTTCCTCGACGTGTACGTATAATCCTCTAGTGAAGCGTGGCTCGCGAGCCAGAACCGGAAGCGTTAAATTTGACTCCGGGTTTACCTTGTTCAATTATTCGGCGGAACGCCGCCGAGCGTGAAAGCCCAAGTTTGAAATTCACCGACAAAAATGAAATATTGATGGATCGAACTCGATAATGCGCCGGTGTTCAAAGCGAATATCGATTAGAGCCGGCCGGTTTCCTTATTAACCCAATTAATCGCAGATCGCGGTCGAAACGCAGGTCTTGTCACCGTTCCAAGTGAAACAGGTCGATGAAAACACCGACCCGGCTGGGTAAATCCGATCCAACTTCTTTCTCCTTCTCTCTTGAAAATTTCCTCTTACCTGGAACAGAAACGAATGCGTACGATTAGGTTAGACCGACGAACATTTTCAATTCTGACGATTTATTTCGACGATCCATGTAAAAACAAAAATCAACATTTCCTTAGATTATTCTTCAAAATATAAATAAAGAGAGTTGAACATGAAGATAAATTGTCCATTACTTATCTGATGAATTTTATCCTTACATTTTAATCTGAAGTTTTTACCAATGTGAAAGAAGTATTCTTTCGGTTATACTTGTTCCGTAGGATGTTATTTCAACTTTTCTATTCTCTCGTATGCACATGATAGGTCTCGGAAAAAGAGAAACTTGAAAAAGAAAAAGAATTTCGATTCAAGCTTACGTTCGCGATAGATTAACAATGTCAGAGTTGCAGAGAATTAATTAAACAGATCACTGGAGAAGTGGCGCAAGCGTACTCCCGAAAACGGAATAAATGAGAGAAACGGTTCTCGTTTGGAGAATTTTCGATGTCGACGAATTAAAAATAATGAATTTGAATATCTTCCGAACTAAACTTTTCACGGTTCTTTTCAACCTTACCCACGAATTTTCTTTCGAATTAAAAATTTGACACACGCGAGCCGCTATCCCTTTGACCGCTCTTTCATTGTTGCGTAATTCGTTAACGATACCACAAATGGAAATTTAAGAAGAAAAGTTCGCAAAGAAAGTTCGCAAGCTGAAAGGAATTCTGGGCAGAGTCAAGAGCCAAAGGTAAATGAGATATTACAGGTACTTTTGCGAAAGTAAACTCCGGTATAAAAGTGCAAATAACGATTCTTTAATGAATCCTGCTAATTAATTATTCGAAAGAAATAGTCATCGTTGTGATTAAAATGGAGAAAAGACTTCGATACTTTAAATATTTCTGTGGAACATTCATCTTTGTGATTAAAATAATGGAAATATTACACAAACTATATCTACACCACGCCTCCTCGCGAATCACGTGACCCAAATCAACCAATCGCTAATTTTCGTTGCATCAGCGTTGCACCTGAAGAGGCCCGGCTAAAATCACTTTCAGTGATAACATAAAAAGTAAGAAACTAAAATATTGAATATTAAAAGTAATCACGAAAGATTAGAACGTTCTTATCACGAATCTTTCATGATATATGTGTGTGTGAAAGTGCAAAATAAACGGCGACAAACACGGAGAGCACTATTTCCAGGGTAAAAAGGGGTAAATTGGATGGAAACGACGATTTTAGAAATCTCAACCAAGCAACCGCGCTTTCAAAGCAACGCAGCAAACGCCGGCTCTCTCTCGAACTTTTCTCGAGTGGTGTGTGTGCGCCGGTAAAAAATAAGTCGGCTCTCTCTCTCTCTCTCGATCTCTGTAGTATTTTACATGTCTATCGGCTGCCAGCTCTTTACGCCATCGACGATCAAAGTTGGACGCACGCTAATGACTCGAGAAGCCACTCTCCCGCTTCTCGTGCCCGCGAAGTTTTCAAAGCTGCCTTCTGTCGCCGGGTTATCCGCCTGTTCTGTTTCCACGCGCCGCTGTGTAAACTAACTACGACGACGACGGACAATCGTTTGAAGTTGCAAGATATTTTCGTACATGCGCGTCTAATGTTGTGTCGCGAATCGCGAGGTGAACTTGAAGGGCAACGACTGTGTAATCTTGTAAATTAATTCTCCGTGATTAAGACCCGTATCCACTGATCGACGTGATTTCTTTCAATCTCGACGCGATAATGATATTATCGTTTAATGTTACGACAGAATTTTAATATTTAGATAGAATTTATTGTCATTTAATTAGCGAGGTTAATGCGACAAAGCATTACGAAGAAAAAGGAAACAGAAGACAAAACAGGATTAATTCCACTGTTCTCGTCTGTGTGTTACATTTCAACATCCTTCGCTTCAAAATACTTCACTTTCGCGTTCAATATTATCTTACAATACTAACTTTTGCGCGTTGCGCGTGCTCGTCGCGAATAAAATATTCCAGAGACAGAGAGAGAGAGAGAGAGAACGACAAAAGTTATACAAACTTTTGAAATGGAAAGAACGATAGACTTTCGTCACTTCCAATTGGTAATTCCAAACTGTGATAAAAGATCTTCCACGTAAGCAGCAAGGCAGCTGTGCTGACGCGATCCGGGGAGACCGAAGATTCAAAGTTCCCCGAGGAAGGAATCCCGCGAACGAACGAACGAACACGCGGGCGGGGAACGATTCTTCACCGACGCCGCGTAAAAACACCGTCCAGTTTCGTCTCTATCATCCTACGACCCCGGAGAGCGGGGAGCGCGATTTTTCGATTTATACACCGCGAGTTCGCCGAGTTTACGACGCGAAGCGAGACAGCCAGCGATTTGCCAAAAAAAAAACTGCGACGAGGAGAGATCGTCGGTGAATTTCAACGCGGGCGGAGCGTACGTACGCAGACGAGGGAGGGTAAATTTTTTTAACAGACCTGTATTTATCTCTCTGCCGCTTCTCGTACTTTAAATACACTTAACATCCCGGGTAGCGACGCGACTACTAATTTCGCGGCAAAGCCCCGAGCTCGTTCCCAAAGCAGTCGAGCCTCTCAAAAATTCCAGTCCTCCCGCCGCAGCCTGGCGGTTTATCGCGGTTTTAACTAGCGGAGCCACGCTTTTCCCTCTTTCGGCCCGCGTTTTCGTTTTTGACTGCACGCTCCGCTTACGGATCGATACGCCGCGTGCACCGACTGGGGGGGTGCCACAGAGATACGCAAAGGAAAATGTCTGTTCGCGAAGCCGCGCCCACGTTTCGCCACCGTGTCCCTCGTCATCTGCTCTTTACCTGCCCCCACCCCCGACAAATCGTTTCACTTTCGCCCTTCTCTTCTCGATACAGATACAATATACATGATACAGATGTACATTTTATACAAATTTATTTTTTTGCAACTTCTAACTTTTCCTCGTTTATCTTCAAAACAAACATTCAAACGGAAGAACGATTTTCCAGCAGTTATAGCTCACGGACAAAACTCTCCTCGCGTGTTACGACGCTTATGAACGGGGCTTTACGAGCGATTCAGTCGCTCGTTCTCCAACCGTCGCTCTAGGCTTTTCTATTCTTCAAAGCTCTGCGAACTCTTCCGAATCTTTTTCAACCGCGAATCCTCGGTCGCTTTCTTCGATGTACTTTCAAACTTAACCACTCACTGGCAAATACTTGGGCGCGACGGGCGGGAGGAGAGCGTGTAAAGTTACTTTAGCCTTTTTTTCGCTCGCGGTCTCACAGAGCCGTTGATTGGGAAATGGGAACGAAGTGACGGATTGGAAGAACGTGGCTGAATCACTTGTGACGAAAGGATCTCCGAGCTTTGAAGTTTTGGTATGTATTTAGTCCGGATGAGACGACTGGGAACGTTGAACTGCAAGATTTTACATTTTAAGAAATACGTGAGATTGGTCGAAACGAAATTTTGTAGTGCGTTTTTAGCGATTTAAGTGATTACTATGTGGAACAGTTTAGTTGTTATTTTTAATTTTGTTGTTTTACGTTTATTTATGCTGTGACGTGTTTAAATGTGAAACACATGTTTTCCAGTGTATTATAATACAAATAATTTGTACGTCGAGTTTAATAAATAGTCGCGGTTGTATAATATTTTCGCATATTGATACATTTATCTATTTGCATATCTTCGTAATAATTGTACAATGAAAATTTTATACTCTAGTCGGTAGTGTTAGCGTTAATGAGCCAACAATAATGATTCAGAACAGTGACTCTGAATTCTTCCAAAATACTCAATTCATTCCTACTGATTCTTCAACGACACTCATCGAATTTTCAAAACTTAATTCGATGGAAAGTCCCGTACTTGTTATCGACAGTCAGAACCGCAAATAACAAAAATAGGACAAAGGTATATTTCGAGTTGTTCGGGGGTAATTTTAGAAATTTCCGCAAGCTCTTTCATTTCAATAAATATTACACGAATATTACGGAGCAACGTTCTACGACAAACAAAAATGTTTAGACTAATTACATTCGGACAAGACAAGTGTAATTAGGTGTATTTCCCCAGTGAACGACGTACACAGTGGATGAATATGTGAGTTTAGTTTACCTAGGTACACGCGTGGGTCAATAAACAGGAAACGTGTTGATTCTACTTCGTGTTCAGAATATTACACTAATTGATGCACTTCAATTACTCACTTTTCTCCGCTGCAAGTTTCAACACAAAATCCGCGTGTCTCTAATAATTCTCAACTTCTTAACAAGCGAAGAACTTTTAATTACCGAATTGCTGAAAATTTTCAACCAAATTGAATTAAAATTTAAAAAATTTTAGGTTGACCAACTCGACATTGTACCGCTGAAACGTTACTGTTACGAGCGTCGTTACGTAACGGTGAATTACACCGAATAGGAAGAAGAAACGTCCCGTCAGATTCTAATTTCCTTTGTCCCTCGGAAACACGAGCGAATGGAATACGTCTGACGCGAGAGTCGCCACACGTAATCCGCCGATCCATTTTCCTTATTAGAATTTGCTCCTTTACCCGCGCGGGTGGAAAACAATTCGCGTCAAATGCTACATAACGTGCAACTCCACAAAGCTGGAGAGCGAGCGAGACATTTCGCGCAAACGGTTTACAAGCGGAAATGCTATCGGACACGTGCGACACCGTTTGATGTTTAAGCAGTTGCCTGTAATTGCCGTGTGCAGTCAACGAAACGTTTGATTCCGGTTCGCCTTGTTAATTCAAAAAGACGCGCGCCCCGTAAGCGCGTTTTACGCCGAACAAAGCCCGTCCGTTTTCCCTATCTCTTCGCGACGCGGCGCCCTGTACTTTTCGGTGAAAACCACCGTCACGCTGCTAGAACGGTGAAATTCTTTCAGGGACGACAACTTTGGACAGCATGTCAACGTCTCCGTCGCATTGAAAGCCAACTCTGCGAGAGAAAATGATTTTTTATTATTAGGTCTGTATCTGTGAAGCGTATTTCTGTCTTCAAGTACGAAGCTTCCACTCGTGAGATGACACGATGACGTAATTTTATAAAGTGGAATTATAAAATAAGAACGTAAGGATCATTTTTATCAGAAATTTAGCGTGCTAGCTCTTTTTTCGGTATTTAGTTTCGAAATAATCCTCTGAGAAAAATACGAACATTGCAATTACAGATCTCGTTTCTACGTGTGATTAATTAATTACAGCCTGGATGCTCGAATGACGATTAATATTACAAACGAGATAATTGTGAAATTCTAACGTGCTGCAAGCTTTTGAACGCAAAAGTACATGTCTGCGATCTGCGTCAATAAATGGATAATTAATGTTAATACAGAAGTTATAATGAAAGTTACAAATTCTCGTATATAACGCGTCAATATCATACAAACAGACATCAATTCATTCTCTTAATTATCATTCGTTCGAAAGTGATCTCTATACTTGATTCGATAATTCTATCAAATTACAAGAGAATTTAGAAAACTGCACGACTCTCACTGAAAGACCCAGGAAAGGATTTTTTGCCATAAAATTTTACCTCCTACTCGAGGTCTAGTCCACGCCCCCTCGCGAATCACGCGACCCAAATCAACCAATCGCTAATTTTCGTTGCACCTGAAGAGGCTCGATTTTCTGGGTTACCCCCGCTAAAATCACTCTCAGTGATAAAACTACTTTGGATGCGAAGACAGGATCAAAAAATTATTCTCGTATTTCAACATTGGCCTGAAAAAGGAACGCTCGTATAATGCGAAATAACGGATAAACGAGAGGTTCTAACGTTTGCATTTCCCGGAAACGACCCTAACCTCGATTTCGCCGGGTTCGAACGGCCGGAACGGGATTTTCACGTTTT
The DNA here is from genome assembly GCA_032399605.1 of Melipona beecheii. Classification (NCBI taxonomy): domain Eukaryota; kingdom Metazoa; phylum Arthropoda; class Insecta; order Hymenoptera; family Apidae; genus Melipona; species Melipona beecheii. Next base: position 1,200,936 of record JAUCMO010000291.1, read on the forward strand.
AATTGCAATTGACGGTGCGATCGGGACGCACCGTTTGACGACTCCGACTTCGTTCGAAACCCCTGTCGAGCCCATCATACTCGGTTACAGAGCGATGGGGGGAATTTAGTGAGCTCATGAACGAAGCCCTCGTGCGTCAGCACGTAAATTGTAAATTGTAAAGCGATCTTTCACGTGAAGAAGATCAATTCTTTCGTTCAATTTTAGAATCCTTAGAGTCGTAAACTGCAGTTATTACCTTCAGTCACGAAACAATAATTTTAGTTTCGAATCTTCTTTTGCTTTGAACGACTGAGAGCTTGATACTTGCAGGAAGGTTTTTTCAGAGAAGAAACGCAGATACGCGCGTAGCAAATAACGCTAATCACGGTGATATCCGTCTCTGTAAATAATCTCTGTTTCGGCGAGGAGGAAAATGACACGTTAGATTTGTAACGTCGCAGTAAAAGTAGAACGTTGTATTTATTTCTGCAGATAAACATGTTTTGACGAGGAGGAAGGCAATGTAGCGATCTCGCAACGACGCAGCAAAAACGTCTGGAATTAAAATTTTCATATTTCTAAGGTCTAAGGTGTGCGCGTGACGTATAAAATTTGGAGGAAAAATCGTGAAATTGTGAAATTCGCCCTCGAGCGAGATCTTGTCAGCTTGCGCTCGAACATCAAACGGGGAAACAGAGCAACGAGAATGAAAGTGAACGGAACGGCAGTAAACACGTATGGCTGTGCGTTTCGACGAGATCGTTTAATCTTTCGCTGCAGCGATCCTTCCTTGCTTCCGTGTTTCCGTGCTTCATCGGACGAGAGAAGAACGTCAACGGGGGATCCCGTGGAATCGCGTCGGAGGAAGCGTTATTTTCGTGCTCGTGCCTCGCTTCACAGGATCACACGGCCGTTTGAACGTCCTCTCTCCACTGTCGCGTTCTCTCTTATTATGCCACACGCTGTACTTACCCTTTGTTTCGCGGAGAGCAATTGTCCCCTCCAGATTACACTTCCCAAGCGAATTTTCCATCGGCGCACTTTGATTCCTCGCGTTTCTGAGGAATTCGAGGAGTATGTTTGCAAATGGAAGCCGCTCGTCGCTCGATACTTTGCTGGAAATATTTGTCTCGCTTCTGCGGCAGTTAAATCTAATTCTTTTCGTATTTTAAGGTATTTAAAGGAAATTTAATAATTTGCAATCGTTAGCGATTGCTATATTTATACGTAGGATTGAGAACGCCAGTCTAATTCGTTATTCGCGAATCCAATAGAACAAATAATAGAAGAATGGCTATTTCTGCCGTTGTATTTATTTCAAACACAAATTACGTCCGAGCTGCAACTCGTGTTGAGAAAATTTGGCTAGAATTTAAAAGAAAGTTTTTGCCATAATAAAAATTTCTGTCAATTTGAAAAAACAATATATATATATATCATTTCCATATTTCACAAAATATAATGAAACTACAAAAAGGGGAAAAAAAAAGGAAATGTCAGACATCTTTCGCGTCCCTTCATTAAAGAACCAAGAGGGTATCGAGCAAACGGTCGGCATAACCGGGGAGAGGAAATCACATTTCGACGTTCCGCGGATTGAAAACTCCGTGGCTGATCGCTGCACGATGCGATCGGTCTCTTCCCGAGATCTCTTCTATCGCGATCCGCGTAAATAATCGAGGAGAGATGGCGTCGCGCGCGCGAAGCCCGACGTGAAACGAATTCATTGCGCGTCCGGCCGCGTCCTCCTTTCTGTCACGGTCCGCCTCGCCGTAACAGCGCTTCATTTTTCCTCGAGCGGTCGATTCAGCGTCGCCTGTAACTGGCAAATTAATTCCGAGAGCCGCGCGAAATTTATCGAGCCACGGTTATTCCGGCAAATTGATTCCGCCCGCGTGACTGGTCAATTAAAGGTACGCCCGCGATCAGCGAAAATCGCATCAGGCTCGGATGGATGTTGCCATTTGTCCCCATTAATTAATTAGGAGCGATCGCTTTCCTAAGAGATTCGTCTCCGAGTATAGTCAATTTTATTTTTCTGCATTGTTGCTTCGTGTTATTCCACAACCAGTATCTCGCAACTTTCTTTCCGAGTTGCTGAGTTCTGAAAGACGTCGGGTCTGTTCTAACTTTAGGCTAGCTACAGCTGGCCAATGCAAAAATTTTAAGTGCATAGATTTATTAACAACTTAAAATCATCGACTTATTAATATCGATAATAATTAATGTTAACGGCAGGCAAATATTTAGAAACAATGGAAACGAAAAGAACTGATCAAATCCGGTCCCGAAATGTTCTGAAACGTCTGCAAATTTGCAAATTCGCACGGTTCAGATTAACGCAACAGTTATCAAATCGATCGAAACGCAGCGCAGTACCGAAACGTATCGCGGGCACGCATCTTTTGTAAATTACAGTCAAACGATATCTGCGGTAGGAACAACGTGTCACGTGCGTCCTCTAAAGTTCTCAGGTGGAAAATTACCGAGACAAATCGGCTTTGTTCGCGGAAATGCGGCGAAAAGTGGACAAAACGGCAGAAGCGTGAGCAACCGCGTTCGAGAAATTTATTGCAGCGTATTGTTCGCGAAAATTTGCAAAATAACCGCGTGTAATGCGAATAACAGCGGTGCCCGGCGTTTGAGGGCTCCGTTAAAGCAGATTGGCCGGTGGAAATTTACGAAATAACGGAAACGCAAATAACCGCAGAATCGTTCGACAGAAATTTGTTGAACGAAAATTCTTTCTTTCCCCCGTTTCTTCTCGAGAGAGTGCCCCAAAAAAAAAATAATCGGTCATTCGTTGTTGTTGTTAAAAGCACTATTAACGCGAACAATTCCTTCAATTAAGTAATTAACAGGAATTTCGTAGGAATCATCAATTTCGATACGCGGGAAATGACGTTCCGAGGGATAATTAAATGTACATTTCCTTCGAGGCATCAACGTAACCGTCGATTAACGTCGCGCCGACTGTTGCAGAAAGATCGAGTATCGGAATTAAACAATTCATTATGAACACCGGCTATCGATTATCGATTAACGTCACGGCTACAATGTGTACTTGTATCCCGAATTGATCGACCGTGCACACTGCTGCGGAATTGAACAAACAAGTGGAGCTACAGGCGTTTGATTGAATTAGGTATCGCGACCGATACGTACGTACACAACCTGCGTAAGTCGGTAAGAAACTTTAACTCTCGATACGTGTATTTTTCGGTGTAATTGCGTCGAGTGGAAAAGCGCGTTTTAATTGGACGTCGACATCTCGAAAGGTTTCTCTCTTTTTCTTTTGGTTTTTTTAATCTTTCTCTCGCTCCCTTACTTGTTTTGTAATTTTTTCCAAGTGTATATTTTATTCGATAAAAACAACGCATTCTCGACAGATCTGTCAAGTTGCAGCAATGGAAAAAGAAACGAAAGAAATCTTCCATCATCTGATTGCGGAAGCTGAAACAACTCGGAATTAAATTTCATCAATTTGAACGAATGATTTCGTTAGAAGAAAGAACAACGTGCAGCCAGCTGTTAATTTACACCTATCAACGCCACACAATTGTGCTGTTGTTCGATTATTTACAAATGTACCTTCAACTTTGTCCAGAAATCGAAAGCCACAGCGCGAGTCCTGAGCAAAAGGAAGGAACAGCAGAGGGACGGAAGCGCGACGATGGCGGATAACGAAAAGGGGGGAAAGAGGGGTTCGCTAGGGCAATTTTTAATAACTTCGTGGGTGGAAGCGCGCTCAAAGGATTCGAAACGAGGCAGGATATCGGTGGACCGATTTTTCTCCCCCTGCCCATCGATCGAAACCCGTTTCGGTTCGACGCGAGCCAGGCGAGCTGAAACAAGCGGAGCCAAAACCGAGCCACCGGTCCTTTTTGCCACCGGCTATCCCCCGACCGGATCGATAACGACTGTTTTATATCGACGACGACGGCGACGACGGCGACGACGACGACGACGACGACGACGCGGCCGTCCAGGAATCGTTTGTCAACGTCCAATCAACGTCGCGCGGAGATAAGCGAGCGAAAAACCTGGAGGAAAAACGGCTGGCCCGGTTCCGTTCTACTCTCTTCTCTTTATTTTTTTTCTCTCTCTCTCTCTCTTTCACCCTTTCTTGCGCGGTCCACTACTTTAGAAAGAAGCCAGGCTCACCCTCTCGTCCTTCATCCCCTCGTGGTCTCACCCTCGTGGTCCCCCACCCTCCCTTTCTGTTTGTTCGTTCCCAGTCAGATTACCCTCACTTGATCTTGCAACGTCGGTGTACGCGGCTAATCTCCACGTCGTTCCGCTTCGACGGGCCGGCCGTCGCTCTCGCCGAACCCTCCACGGCCCCTCTCCCGACATTTTTATCGGCCGGCTTGTCAACCCGCGCGATTCCTCCGCGACTCCCGATCGACTCGTTACACGTCCGCGGTCGGCGAGATAAGTGGCCACGCCAGACGTTTTTCCTCTACTGCGCTTTCAGGTGCACGTTCTCTCGGGGAGGGCGACGGGGTGGAGAAGTTTCGGTATCAGGAGGAAAGGTGTTGGAAGATGAGTGAGTGCGGAGGAGGGTTTTAGCGAAGCTTTTTTTTTAGGGGGGGGGAGAGAATGTGAAGTGAAGGGAGAAGTAGTTGATGACGGAGAGTAGTGCAAAGTTGTGATTGCTAAAGTGTTGAATATCCTCAGTTTTCTAGAGGTTCAGATTACATAGTCTTCTTCAATTCTGTAGGTGTTTGTTAGACAAATAAAAGTTGTTGTGCAATATAGTGATATATTACATTTATCACACATATTATTATTATTATTATATAAATTATATTAAAACGTATAATAAAATTAGTGCAACATACAACAGTACAGCGTAGTACAAACTGCATTATACTTTTAAAGCAGTGCAGAGAAGTATAATACATAAACTGTGTTTAACGCTTCCTTCCAATTATATATTAAATGTCGCGTATATAAATTTTTAAATACCCCGGCTGTGTAATTTTACACCAATAACTAGAACACTATGGTTGAAAACTGACTCAAAACTCAATTGAATTAGAAAGGATTGGAAAGAAGGAGACAGTCTTCTCTTTTCAATTCATGGAAAAGAACTTTGGAACTGAGCTTTCACTCCTTGGACTTTCATTTCCATTTCAACGTGAATTTAGAAATTCAGAAGCTTCGTTAGAAGCGCATTCCCTTCTCCGGTCCCCTCTTTGGTCCCAAGAACAAGCGGGAATTGCAAATGACAAATACATCCATCAAGACGGAGGGCCTAATGTTTTCCTCCCGTCTTACTATCCCCTCGGGACCTCCACTTCCTCGTCTTGACAATGTCGTTAACGTGCCACCGCTTATCTTCGTTCACGTGTTATAAATTTATCGTGCATTCGGGACATTAGGACGAAAGGGGAACCTTTTTCGCCGGGGAATATCGATTTCCAATTAGATCGGAGAACCTCTCCGATCAGTGCCAGTTGCAGTTTTGCGAATTACCTTTTAATTTGACGACGGGTCTCAAGTGTCTGAGCTACACTTTGGCTTTATTTAATATTTGAGATAAGGACGACGATAATTTCGAGATTTTGATCGATCGTTACGACTAGCGACATTACTTGTTAGAAAGGGCGATCCTCTTCCGAAAGTAGAAAATTTATTCTTCAACTGACGATAAGCTGCTGTTAGTTACTGCGGATTTCTATAAATTTTACAGAAAGTTGGAAATGCGCAGAAATTCTACGAATTTTCCAATTTTTCAGCATCCAGATAATCTCCGTTGTAGTTGTTTGAAGGATCCTGCGATTCAAAAAAAAAAGAAAAAAGAACGTGAACGAAAAAAAAGAGGAAATGCCAAAGATCGATGGAGTTGTTAACGTCTTACCGTCTAACGACGAACGAGATTGGAACGTTGATTCTCCGCGTCCCGTTGAAATTTAAAAAACGTCAGCCATTCGCGTTTGAAAACGAAATGCCCAAATCCCCGCGAGTGAACATGTCGCGCGCATTTGCCGCATTTGCAGCAAACATTATTCGAAACATCGTGCGTACTTGCGGCGCTACAACCGTGAAACATTATTTATTGTTACAAAAATTCATTTATCATACGGGAGTGAACACGCGTTTCGCATTTAACGTTTCAAAAGATTCGTTTTTTGCTTGGCGAAAGAGCAGAGGGAGGGGGGGGAAAAAAAGAGGAAGGAAGGAAGGGAAAAAGTGGGAGAGCGCGTATTCCGTCAGCTTTTATACCCGACGTGAAACGTTAAAACCCGAAAATATCCGTGGAAAATGTTCGATACGCGTAAAGGTAAAACGCGTTAAGTATGATCACGCCGCGGCGAGCAGAATGTAACAGAATATAACAGAAAATCCCGCAAATCTGTAATAACACGTTATTACGTTGCATCGCGTGTCAAATCAAGTTCTGTTCAAGTTGATTGACAAATTATTCATGCTAATGGAAAATAATTCGATTCGATGTTATATCGTGTATCACGCCGCGCCGATGTATAATTATTGTCCGAAATAATCGAACGATAACGTTCGTTAATTGTCGCAGTCTTTTGCAACTGTCGGACGTTGCGACAGACGCTCATTATCGTTAATAAACCGTTCTGTCAACGTACGCGCTGCCAACGCTGCCTTTAACGCTCGCCGCAACAATTCGTCATTTATTCACGTCACTGGCTAATTGACGTAGAAAAAAGTTAATCGCTATAGCACGCGCCGACAGAGGCTGTCGATCGAAAGGGAATTGCAAATAGGACGTCGGGAAACGCAACTGCGCGTGACAATTATCCACCGCGAATCGTTGCGAAAAGAAACTCCGAGGGTATATTTATTCCGACGGGCATCCGTACTCTTCGAAATTCGCTGAATCGCAGTTTCCAATTCGAAACGAGCAGAAGGCTCGAGCACGGATTTCGAACCGCGGTCGACAGTGAGAAGTTCAAAGGTCCGAGAGCGAAAAATCAAACGGGAGGGAATGGTCAGAAAGCCGACGTTGCGACGTGAAATCCCCGCTGCGAAGTCAATTCGCTGGTCGTTCGTTCGCCGATGAGCCAAGTTGCTAACCCCATAATTCTCCTCCTCTCGGAAGATCCACTCCCCAAATCCCACCGCTAAAAACCGGAGTTCGCCTCTAAGCAACCTTATGAAAGTCGCACGTAATCGCAGTCCCTCTTCCCGCGAATTTATATAGTCGTCGTTCAGCGGGCAGACCTTCGCTCCTATTTGAATAACAGACTCTCCGCGGGGAGATTGGGGGCAAATTTATTAGAAAAATATGTACATGAGTGGCGGAAAGTGGAAGAACGAAGAGACAGAAGAGAGAGAGAGAGAGAGGAGAGAGAAGCGCGGAAAGATAACAACAGACGGTGAAATACTCGAGGAAACCGCGAACAAAGTAGTCCCGTATCCGTGAAGCTGAAGCGGAAACTGGAATCTTAGGGCTCGCGCGAGGAAATAAATATGGCGCGATGTATTTAAATCGAGTCGAGGAACGAAAAGTCCAGGTTTCCGTTTCTGCCGCGCGTCCCACGGGGAACGCTCCTCCAGCTTGCTGTCCCCTCTCCTCTGTACACAGACACTCGGCACAAACACACTTTACCTATCCGTTTCCGCGTCGTCGAATTTCTATTTGTCAGACCGTCTGTTATTTCACGCGCGCGAGGCACGGGCTCTTCTTTCGCTCGCTCGAGCTCTATTTTTCACTCGTTCTCTTTTGACCTTTGCACGTCTCGCGATATGAGACCTGTCCGGTAATTTGCCGACCTATTGACCAACAACGAGCTCTTTCTCTTTGCGACAAATTTCTGCGTCGTTTCTTTCTGTAATATACGTTATTAGTAACATCCTACTACGTAACTATTCCACGTACGTGTTTTCATCGATGGACAATTCCAAGCACTAGGCATTTACAGTCTGTATAATTTGTACACTGCCTGATGAATATGTAAGATGTACAATGTATAATATATCAAATACTTTCTATAAAAGTTTCTATTCACTTAGTTGAGCGTAAACACGTTAATTTAAAAAATTAAGTTAAATATTTATTAATACTTTTTAATTAAATATTTCGTAAAGATATTAATTGAAACAAACGTCAACTGACGCGACGAGCGGTAACTTTTAAATTTTAAACGTTCTCGTATTACCTCGTATCCAAATGGAATGCAATCGAAAGAGTACCACGCGCGCTACGTGTAAAATACACCGCGAATACGTGTAAAATACAAGTGTTAATTGTTAAAGATTATTTGAAGGTCCCGTCACCCCTTTTCGTACAAACACGGCACGAAATGTATTTGCACGAATGAATCAACGAGGGAAGTAGAACGGATCCGTGCTTGTTCAAATGGTCGCGCGAGTAGAACAGACCGGCGCTTGGTCAGACGCGCGCGGTCAGTTCGAGAGTTTAAATGCTCACGGATGAATTACTCACAAATTACCCCGCAATTATCTCCCCGCCGCGCTTTATAAAACGCTTTCCTTCATATCGCGACAAACTTTTAATCCCGGTTATTTCACGGTTAATTTCATGAATTTACTTAGCCCGCTCTCGCCGTGTAACCCGACCGAACGGAATTTCCCGCCGGTTATCAACGAGTCACGCGGCTCGCCGCTGTATTTTCAAGGACGCAATCTTTTCCCGCCGGAAAGGGGTGCCGGATAAAGATGAAAGGCGGCCGCGCGGAAGAAAAATAAACAGTTATAAGTTTTCGTTGGAAATTGTTGAGATAACGCCAGTTCAGATTAAAATACTTGTTGGCAAGCGAGGGGTTGGAACGTGGCAGTTCTTTGACTCGTGGTATTAAATTCTTCCTCGAAGCTTCTCCCCGGCTTTTAATACCGAATTTTTTCGGAATTTGAGAAGAATTCGAAATTAATGCGTTTAATCGATCTACTGGAAATTCCCCAAGGATTGTTACGACAATTCTTCTTAAAGGTTGTTCGCTTCGAGTTGATAAAAATTTACAGCCTCACGTGTAATTTGACGTTTGCTGCTACTTTATGATTACATGGATTTGGAGGGTAGAAATATTTGGAATCGTGAAGGAAAGACTTCAACATGTACGTCTAGAAAGTTTCTCAGAGAAAGCTGTCAATAGTAATTGTTTCAGAATCAATTTATTCCAGGTTTAGTCGATTTATCCCGATTCCGATCTAAATATCCAGGAAATCGGCTTTTAATTCCAAGAAAGGACAGAAAAATTACCAGCACCATGTTCGAAACGTCGAACGAACGAAAGACAGACAGAGAAGGTAGCAGAGAATAATGGAAACGAAAATCGAAACGTCTGTATCGAGGATCGAAAGAACAATCGGGGAACGGCGTAATTCCTCGGGAAATCGGTAACGCGATACGAATGAATGGTCGCTGGTCCCAATGCTCGTTTGCTGACGGTGGAATGCCGTTGAATTCGTTACGTTTCCTTTCAAAGCACACCATAAAAACAGTGGTCATCTGGGAGAAAACAGAGAAGCCAGAGAGAGAGAGAGAGAGAGAGATGCAGAGAAAACGGACTTTTATTTTCACGTCGTCCATGAAAATTCGCACGCGAATCGATCGATCGACGTCAAAACTGGTTTCTCGATAAATTCATCGTCGAACAGTGTTATGTTCTCTATATTCACAGAATTTTGGATATGTTATGTCCAATACGTCAACTACAGTTAGCTATTTGATTTGTAACATGTGTTCAGAGAAAAAATAATTATTACTACGTCTTCGTTGCTCGACCTTTTTTTATTAACAAACTCTGATAATATGTTGCTGACAATATCGTGTACCTTTATGAACGAGATCAATTTTTAATCGAATGACACGCGAACAATGCTCCTACCAACGAAACGACAGTTGTTTTATATTCTGTATAATTCGCACGTGTAATTTATACGTAGAAATAAAAGTGTATCGTGCAATGTAACATTCGACTGAAATATGATAACATTCAAAATATACGAGTTCGTTCAATGATGTACCTACTGCAAAAATTGACGGCTACATCACTTACCGGTTATCTCCGTTGCTGACGACTTGATTCGTTCGTACGATTCGAAATGAAGACGACCTTTTCTGCCATAAAATTTTATCGACGTGCAAACACAATTTGAATCGATAGAAAACAAATTACAGGCGCGATCGCTCAGTAGTAGACAACGCCACTCCTACTCGGGGTCTACGCCACGCCTCCTCGCGAATCACGTGACCCAATCAACCAATCGCTAATTTTCGTTGCATCTAGCGTTGCACCTAAAGAGGCCCGATTTTCTAGGTTACCCCCGCTCTAAAATCACTTTCAGTGATAAAATAAGAGCTCTTATCTTCCTACGAAAGAGAAAGATCAAAAATCACCTGAAATCGCGTCGTGAAATTTCTGTCGAACGATCCGATGACCGAGACCGAGGACAACGACATTTCTCGCGACTCGATCGCGTAAGCCGGCTCGATCGTAAATCCGCGGGAGACACCGCGGATCGATGATGGTGCTTCATCCGTGAGGATCGTCATTACGGCGCAGAAGCGAACGCGAGAAGGAGAAAATTCAACGGAGAGCGAAAAAAAAAAAAAAGGAAAGAAAGAAAAGCAAAAAATTGACGCCTGGTCGCGTTCTCTCCTTTCTTTCTCCCTCTTTTTCCCTTTTTCCGTGGAGGATACCACGTGCAAGCTGATAATGAACGACCCTATTGAAAACGTTCTTGCGCCACTTGAGCCGGGTCGTATCGTATCGACCATGCTGCGAAAGAAGCGTCCTTGATTTTCGTTGCGTCGGATCTACTTCGCCACCCACGACGTCGATTTTTCATCGTCCATTTTTTAACGGAATTTTCCTTTTCTTCTTTTTTCTTTGCTTCTCCGCCGCGAATAAGTCATGTTCACTTGCACGGAGGACGCAGGATGGGGGAACCCTATCGATGGCTGGAGGGAACTATTGAATAGTTTCAGGGTAGAGTTTCAGACTACAGAAAGTCAAAGCGTAAAATTTCCATCGGAAACATTAAAACAAAAAGAATAGATAAACTTTAGAATGCAATTACGTGGAGGTTTGCATTAAACTTTTAATTAATAGACATCACGAGATCTAATATCAACACAATTTACAGACAATTTATAGATATGAGCGCTTGCTTTAACGATCTTTTCACAACCAAACTCCCAAAACGTTTATTGTTATTTTATTTTCCATCCTCTATTTACTACTATTTTCTATTTTCTTTTGCGATGATCATTTAAATTTCTACGAAAGATCATTTTTTATTGCTTTGCATATATCTATAAAATTTCCAAGAAAAATTATAAATCGATCGTATTGTGGTGGTATTCTGACATTAATTAGGTGGACGCGATTTGACGATGCCGACGGTGTAAGACGCTCGTAAAGTTTCACCAGAGTGCAGAATGTTTCGAAACTATAAGCAGAATTATAAGTATACGCTAACTGGTTGACAGAAAGTTTTATAATTACAACAGATTAATTTTATTGGCACGAGTGGAATATCGGCCGTGGCACGCGAGAACTCTGGAAATATTACACAGATTAGCAAACTGGAAACTTTTTTTCATCTTGAGGGCGCATTACTCGGCGAAAGGAAGACGATTATTCGAGTCGTTGATCTTGATTATGTTCCACGTTGTTGAATTTCAGCGTTCAAGAGCAACGTTTAATTATTATTAATTAAGAAACTCGTAAATGTAATAAATATTTGAATACAATACAGTTCATTTTAGTGTGTAAAATATCGCAACTAAATTGTACTCATTATGTAGGATTTACATGTTAATTAATTAATTAGGTTCAAGCATGTTAAATTTGGTATCAATTAACAGTAATTAATTTCCATATTACAAGTTATAGTTACAAGAATTTGGCTTTATGAAAATGAGCGAAGAACGTGAAATCTGATAAAGAAGCACTGTTAAAAAATAAAATATACGTAAATACTCCTTGTATTCCATTGCATTCTATTAATTTCAAAACCAGATACCTAGATAGATGAGATTGAAAACAAGTTACCATTTTAAAATTGCTTCTCGTAAAAAAAAGGAGAAAACTAAAATACATAACTCAATCTCTAACATTAATTCATAGTCAACTTCATAACCTTCGTAATCGTTAAAAAATTAGTCACTAACAAGTACCAAATTCAATCTGTTTTCCTATTTAAAGGTGTACGCAGCTTTCGAAATAGATGCGTACATCATTTGCGACGCACGACTAATTGGAGAATTGACGTGATATATATTTGAACAGACCCAGTTACTCGGGTGTTTCAACCAGATCGACATTCGTGTCGTATAATGAACCGAAAATTAGATACGATCCTTTGTTTCGATCCGCCATGTCAAAGGTAATGGCTAATTTTCCCCTCGTTAAAAGACGACACACCTATGTCATCGTTCTCGAAACGGTGAATAATTTCGCGTACGATAGCTCCGCGGAGAGTTTTCCGCGAACAATGCCCGGCTATTTTTCCTCGTTAAGCCACTAATCCCGCTTTCGGATTCTTAGTTCTTCATTCAATCCCGAGTTACCACGCCGCAGAGCCTCTTTTTTCATCACCCACCACCTCCTCGATCCCTCGTTTATCTGAGAGTACCAACCGCTCGCGCGCTTCTCTACAAATTTTTATCCGGTCGCGATAAATTATACCCGCGGACGACTCGAACGCTGACGAAGAAAACATTCGTAGAAATTTCTTTTCCAGACGATTCTCTGCGATTTCCACCGCTCTCCCGGTTTATTAAATTATTTTCACGAATGACTCGATTCACGGATGCTCTGCACGGAAGAATCGACGAAATTTACGAAACTAATTTTGCTGTTGGAGCCGAGGTGCAACGCTGATGCAACGAAAATTAGCGATTGGTTGATTTGGGTCACGTGATTCGCAAGGGGGCGTGGCGTAGACCTCGAGTAGGAGTGGCGTTGTCCGGTACTGAGCGATCGCGCCTGTAATTTGTTTTCTACCGATTCAAATGTTTGCACATCGATAAAATTTTATGGCAAAAAAGTCGTCTTCGTTTCCTGGTCGGAACAGTTGCTTCTGCTTTTTTAGAATATTGTAAACAGTCTTGCTGAGGAATATTTCAACGTTAATAAATGCTGTTGTCACGTAATCGACGCGAGTTGCATCCAACAGTACAGTGGCATTGTATTAACTTTACTAAATGATAATAGCAAAATTAATGCAAATTTATTAATAAGTTAATATAGACTAATTACTCATTTACTATTGTGTTTTACTATTAGCTTCCATAATTTAATATTTTCGAAATCGGATATTTCGAAAATATTAAATTATGGAAATATTAAATTAAATGGATCTTTGTCCTTTCGCACCGTGATCCGAAACATGAACGAGAAATTCTAGTTTTCGCACAAAGAAAAAAATGAAACGAAAATCATCGTTCCTTTGCGGAAGAAAATGCATCGAAAAATTTCGACTTTTTTTCATGCAATATTTTCCTTCCTTTGCGTTTCGGCAAAGCGAGTCGAAACTCGAGCGAATTTTCACGCGATGCTCCATTTTCAAAGGCCAGACACCCATTCGCCCATTCGGGGGAGGGATAAATTTCGAAAAATCGCGTCTTCGCTGGTTTAATTTTATAAAACGAGCCGGCGCGAACCACTTCAGAAACTAATCTCGTCGGTTTCGCCGACGCTGGTGGAGTCGTATTAAATAGAGGGAAGCGCGTCAGCGTCGATTTCACGCTGCTAGAAAGAGAGAGAGAGAGAAAGAGAGCGTGTGTGGGAAGAGAAAGGGAGCAACGACAACGGATTATATCAGCGTGAATTTTTTGGCCAGGAACGGTGCTTCTTCGTGTTGCACTGCAACAATGTCAAAGGAAAACAAACTCCGAGGTGTATCGAGTGTATCGAAACTTGTTAACAAATTTGCCGCTTTGTGCATGGCCGGTTTCAACGTTTTCCCAAGGACCGAGTCGCAGAGTTCATCCTCCGTTTGTTCTTTGGACTTTGTTCGCCGATTATTCACGCAGGGGGAGAGAAAGAAATTTACAAACGATTTTTATCACGTTCGATGATTATATTTTGTAAATTTTCCATTACCGAGGAGGAGGAGGAGGAGCGACGTTTTCCCAAAGTAATTTAAAAATTTAACGCGCTGTCGAGACAAATCACGTTCCGCGGAATATTTCGAAAATTTTAATTATTGTAAAATTAAAAGATCTTCTCTTTTTAATTGACCAACTTCGTTATTTATATTGGAAAAAAGAACTTTGCTCTTTCTTTCTGCGAGGTTTTCGATTTTCAACTTTTCGCGCAATTTAAATCCCCAAGCGGAGTTAAGATTGAAAAGTCAACAAGAGCAGAAACTTCGACCGACGTGTTAAACACGTACAACGTGATTCAAGCGTAATCTTCCTGTAAAATTCATTTCATTTTACAAACAACGCGTGATCATCATTAATCAGCATGAAACCGTTACGTAAGCGTAATATCGGACGTATTATAATATGTATTCGAATAATGTATGAATCATGCGATCGTTCCGCTCGCGTGTAATTATTGGCTGAAACAGAACGATTTCGTGTCCGCTGTCGGATGTTGGGAAACACCCGCACACGCGGCAGGATGCTGGCAGGTGAAACAATTGCGCTATTTTTCCTTCCTCGCGCATACTCGAGAATAATAGTATTCCGGACCAAGTTCCAGAGAATGTTTCCAAGACGGCGTTGCCACTTGAAGCACTTAACAGGGGCGGCTTTTAATGATGCAACGCAGGCAAAGAGGTCAGTGGATCATGCTCATTGGATGGAGTACGTGCGGTCACAACGTTGCGGTGACAACGCGCCGCCGTTGTTTCCTCAAAAGAACCGGAGCGCTTTTATCGGATAAAAACTCGTTCGCGTAACGTCGCTTAATTAACGACGCTGCAGTTTATTACTGCATAATGCGACGCCACGTGAGAAATACTCCATTAGGAGTATCAAAAGCACGCCGAGAATGAAATATTACGAAATTTATTTCAAATTAACGCCGCGCCAGCGTTTTAATCTTTGTGCATTCGATACCGCGATTGTTAATAAATTTTGGATACGCGTCGGATACGTATTTCCAATCCCTCATAGCGGCGGATTAAAGTTTCACGTGCTCGCGAACAGGAAAAGAGTTCTTCGCTTTTCATCTGGAATTATCGTTGCGGAACGATGATTTGTCGCAGTAATTTGAATATAAGCGGACAATTCGTGTGCACAGATTTACACATCCGTGTTAATTCAGACCAATAAATGCTACGTTCCTTCAAACATTTTCAAGCGTCCTTTTTATATTAAAAACACCGTTACCAATCTTCAATCTTTAAAATAATCAACACGATCGATTTTTCCTAGAATCTACCCAAGTGCAAAGCAATGTGTCTTTAGAGATTCAAATGATAAAAGTTTCTGTACAAGTGTTGGATTTCGCGTAAAGAAATTTTAAAACTCGCATAGCAACCGTATAATAATCGTCAAGGATGACGTTACGTCTTGCCGATGAGAAAAAACAGTGTCGTTTTTTTCCTAGCACGTTTTCTTCATCACTGAAAGTGATTTTCTTGCAGGTGCAACGCTGATGCAACGAAAATTAGCGATTGGTTGATTTGGGTCACGTGATTCGCGAGGGGGCGTGGCGTTGACCTCGAGTAGGAGTGGCGTTGTCTGGTACTGAGCGATCGCGCCTGCAAATTGTTTCGTAATCGAAGGGAGGTAGATGACCAACCACTGGAATTTTTCGTAGGACACTTTCGGAGGTCTAGTTGGTCATCCAATACAAGATTGGTACCCTAAGTTTTCCTATTCTTTTCATTTTAACGTTTCTGACGGAAATTTTATCGATCGTCGATCGTTGTTAAATCTAACCCGAATTACGAATTATCGATGTCAAACCTCTGATTAACCATTCTTTCTGCCATCGTCAACAGTTTCCTCCGACGCAACGTTCAATTACAAATTCTCTTGACGTTTGACGCTTGACGCTGGCGAGGATTGAGGAAACAGGAGGTCTGAGAGGAAGAAGAAGCGGCGAACAAAAAGAGAGAGAGAGAGAAGGGATATATCACGAAAATAAGACGGTTGGCTTTCCCCGGGCCGCGTCTGAATCCAGGCTCGGAGGCTTGAAATTTAGACGGGCATGGCATGTGTCACACGCGTTAGTCCCGTAGCCCGCGGAAAATTCTTGATGCTCGACGAGGCGAGAATAAAGTAGACGGGGCTCTGTCTTTGAATTTCTTCCGGGCCGCTTGTAACGCGTCCTGCGGGAAAGCCTCGGCTTCGCGTCGAATAAATTAGAACTTTCGCGTTCGCAACAAAGAAGAAAAAAAAAGAGGCAAGCTCTGCTCATCGCCTCGCCTTTCTTTTTCTCCTTCTTTCTTACCCCTTTTTTTTTTTTTTTTTTTCGTTTTCTCTCTGTATTTTTTTTTTTTTGGTTTTAGAGCAATTTCTCGGACCCACGCCATCGGCGTATCCGCTCCCCGTTTTAAAGACGAGAACGCGCCCGTTGGAGGAAACCAAAGAGAGAATTGATACCTTCTTTTATTCTCTCCTCTTACCTTTTCCTCTCTCCTCGTTCGTTCCTTCCCTTTCGCCTTACGTTCGCGAGGTTTGCCAGCCTAGAAGCTATTCTGTAATTACTCTGTCAATCTTTCTCCCCCCTCTCTCTCTCTTTTCTTGTATTTGTCAGTCTTCTTTCTTTCTTCTATTTGCGATACTCTGCTTTTTGAGGGATTTGCGTAACACTCGACTCGACTGCATCTTGCTCTCTCGGTTTACGTAAACGTACGTCGAGGATCGAGAAACGGAAATATCGGTCCCGAGAATACGAGAATTTTTACGCGATCGTCTCTTTGATGGAAACATTTATTGACACGTATCGAGGTGTATTGTGCGGTTGGTTAGCGTCTGCACGCAGATGTTTGTACAGCACGATGTTCTTTAACAATGTACGCACACGTTCTTCTTCTTTGGACAGAAAAGACGACGTTTCCTTCGCTTCCCTTGCGTTGTTCGTCCGTTTTCTTCTAAATTTTTACAACTGGCGAACTCATTTTACGATTTCCTCTTCGATTTTAAGGGGTTGCTCGAAGGTTGAAATTAAATATAAATTTTTAATCGACAACTCGCGGGTTTACCATTTACTTTTTCTTTCAAATCGTAGAGACTCGTACCACTCGATATTACAAGTCAAGGAATTAATTAAATAATCTTTCACGTCCGATAATTGCATTTGGGAGAATAAGAAAGATGACACAAAAGATATTTCAATTTTTCATCTTCTCAGTGCGTAATTGAACGAAGCGTCATCGACACCTCCAACAATTAGAGATATTGTATCATTGAATCGAGATTAAAATTTTAACACCGGGAAGAAAGAATATATTAAAATGTTATTATATCATTCTCTCAGAATAAGAAGCAACGTTCCCGAGTCTTTCGCGAAACCTAACACATCACTCTACCGTAAACAATCGAACGAAATTGCCAAAGTGTATCGTCAAATTCTCCCCTGACTACATCGAGATCTCTCTTTTTCAACAAACAGAGTAAAAACGCACGCAAGTTTTCTCTCTCTCTCTCTCTCTCTGCTTGAAACACGCTTGCGAAAAATGTCCATCATCCGCGCCATAAATCCATCTAACAGTGCCCTTCCGAAACATCGCAACTGCTCGTCAAACGATAGAAACGATTCACGTTAAAACGCCAGAAACCGTGCTCTCGCGTTCGCCCGCGAACGGGATTTTCCCCGAAAGCGAAAATAGGAAACGACGCGGAAGTCGATTCGCGAATGTAAACGCAACGCGACAGCCAGCTTCTAAATATCGCGAGCTACCGCATCGTGGCACCGTGAGCTGGCCCCCCCGATTTTCCGTTCGAACCCGTCTAATTTTCTTGCTAAACCCGCTTACGTTCGCGTTTTTCCGATTGAAAACAATCTCGCGAGACGCCGCTACGTTTCGTCCAGCAGCCCCTTTAAGTTTTCAGCCCCGACAGGGTGAAATGGATGGCCGAGCGTCGGCGACATAAATTGGAAACGCGGACGATTGGACTTGAAAATCGAGGGAGATTCCCGAGTCGAATGTTGTTGGGATTAAGCGGGTAGAAGGACTGATTTCTGGAGGACAATTAGCGATGTCAGACGAATATTTTGCACGCGTAACCGGTAGTGATCCGAGCAGATTCGAACGTTGACGAACTTTAATCTATAATATTTAATATCGAAAAAATACTTTTACATGTAATCGAATAAATTCGAAACCTTACCAACACCTCGTTCGAGGTTGCACATTCTGGTTAAAATTACTCGCAAAAATATTTATAATCGCTTTCGTTGTCATTTCGACGCGCGATTTAATTTTTGATTTAATTACTGAGTCGAGGAGCGATTGGATTTTTTATTTAATTACTTTCTAAAAAAATTGTTTGTGTTTTAATCCGAAGTTTTTTAATGGCCGAAACATTAAAACAAAATTCGTCAGATGCAACGCGCTGTTTTTACCTTCCGTGATTCGATTAGCGCATCTAGAATTAGTTAAACTCAAGTGTACTTGATAAATTTTCAAACTCGATTTTCTCGAAAGCGGAGCGTCATATGGAAAAATTTAATTTCTTTTTTTTTTTTTTCCATATGTAGAATCACACTCTGACAAATTGCTTTTGCGATTTCGAGAACACTCTGTTCAGATTCGAAACGAGCGGATCCAACTAGCAAAATTATTAACTGAAACTTGACTTAAACGAATGCAGTCTATAGATATGAGCGAAGCTTTGTTATATTTGGAAATTGATATTTTTATGCTCGAGTCTTCTACTTGAATCGAAAAAAGTTGATGAAAATAGATGTTGAACCATTCAATTCATAAAAATATTTCGTAACAAAATAAATCGCAAAGAAACCAGATCGAAGTATTCTCATAAATTTCGCGGCGAGCTACGCACAAAATAAATTCGTCAATTCGACGCGTGCGCGTGACTTTTACACAACGCAACGATCATCGACGCTCTTCGACTGCAATGAAAAAAAGTTTCAAAAAACAAAACAGAGTTTCCGATTGGTTCTGATACGTTGAGAAAATTGTTGTACAGGTTTTCTTGGGACGAACGGTACGATCCTTGGAACATCAACACGTGAGTTCCCTCGTTCGTTCCTTTCCTCAAGCGCTCATGGTTGCGTGAAAAGTAATTGCGTGTTTACGAAAATGCGTTTCTCGTGTAAAACAGGGCGCCAGTCTTGTTAGTTAGTTGACGTTAGAATCCCACGATAACTAAGGGCGGCTGTTTAATCTCTCGAGCTCAGCTCGGACAGCGTTGCATTGAGTACGTGGAAAATTCCCGCGGAGGGACGGTAGTTGGGCTGCTTGCTTCGAACGGAACATCTTTACCTTTCGCGAAACAGTTCAAAGGAATCTAGAAAAGTTCGTTCGCGACAGGAACACATTTTCACGCTGTTTCATTTTGTATTTTGGAATGCGATGGAAGAGTCGAAAAGTTGAATTTCTTCGTCAACAATTTCAGTAAGTCAGTAGTTGCAACTTTAATTACACAAAAACCATAATCCGGTAATTATCCGAAATATTTCATTGGTGGAAGAATCGATCAAACTAGGAGACCGAACGAACCGAGCTGCTCGAGAAGCGCCAAAAAACTTAATTTAAATTTTTTCGTCAATAACAGTGGCAGCGGCGCAATCCCACAGAAACCGTAATCCAACGGTACGAGAAAGTAACACGTCGGTTGGCAACTTCGTCGCGCTTATAAATAACTTTGTTCGTCGTTCGTTAATGTCCAACTTCCTGCGTAACGAAAAAAGACGCCGAAAAAAAAAAAAAAAAACAGCGGTTCTAATGGAAAATAAATATAATTAATGGAACAAGCAGAGAACTCGCCTCGCAGCACGAGGCACGTCCGAGGTCTCATTAGTCCTCGAAATTACACCAATTGCGAGTACACTCGGTTCGAGGCGACGCGCGTGTTCCATCGTCGGCGCTATTGAATTTTTACATAAAACGACGGGGGAAGGAAGGAAGGGAAGAAAGAGCGAGAGGAGGTTTTTAAAATCCATGCACGGTTGAGAAGCCGAATCGACGTGAAAATCACAAAACGGGATTTTGCCGGGCAACTTTTAAGAGCGGTTAACGATCCAGGAGTAATCGCGCGGGATTGAAGGCGCGACGACATTAATCACGCTGATGATACATTTTATATTCAAGCGGATTTCAAACTCATTCCACTTGTCCCTCTCTCTCTCTCTCTCTCTCTCAGTCTCTTTTTCTAGACGCTCTTTTACGCCAGAGTTATTTTAATCATCAAGTTTCCTCGCAACCGGTAAGAAAACGTTCCGAAGGCAAAACTCGCTTCTTGCTTATAAGTGAATTTTGCCTCCCTCCTTTCTTTCTTTCTTTCTTTCTTTCTTTCTTTCTTTCTTCCTTCCTCTCTTCTTTTTCGTTTCTCCATTTAATCTCTGCTCAAACGGGGAAACGGCGAGCGCTGATGAATTCGCGATACTTTCTTGCGGTTCACCTCGCGAGAGAGATGCATCGGGATAGAAGAGAGACAGAGAGACGTTTCAGAGACGCGAACAGATTGAATTGAGAGAAAAGGAAAGAGAGAGAGAGATAAAGATCAAGTGCGTTTTCGGAGAAATTCGACGACGTTGGGGAGATTTAATGGACGCCAAAACCTGTGAAACGAGGCTTCACCTTGCCCGAGCATGTATGGCGAAGGTTGGTTTGCTCGCAGACCGTCTGATATCGTTCTTACATCAAGGCAGCGTGGGAACCATTATGTCTGAGAAATGAGTTTCAATCTTAATACCTAATTGGTACGGTTGTATCGTCTAAAATGCAGATGTTGCGTGTGTGAAAAAGTACGGATTATTTCAGAAAGGTGAAGAACAATTTATAAAAGAGTTTAAACGTTAAGTAACGATATATAATGCAATCCACGCATTCTAGAAATATATTTAATTTTGGACAAAATTGTAAATTCAAGAAGCCGCCATTTAAAACGATATAACCAAAAAGTTTGAAATTCTAATTCAATCAAAGCACGTAATACTTCTAAAATTCCGAAAAATATATACTGAAACCATTCAAAATATTTCGTGAAAAAATAATTTTCATTTCCGCTTCTAACGAACTAAAAAAAAAAAAAAAAATTTGTACACGACTACGTAATCGTTTATTCTAATTTCCATCTTTAGCCATAAAACGACGAACGCGGAGCGATGCGAAGCGTATGAACACCGTCCACGGGCTAATTCCGTGCAGTTTCGATGCAGTTATACGTTCTTGGTTGCGAAAACACCGGAAACCCGTCCCGAACACCATAAACAGCCACCGATAGCGTTGGCACAGGTGTATTGATCGGTGGTCGGTAGCACGGCACGCTTCTTCTCCCACCTCTGCCGCCCATCCCACTCTCTCCTCAAAACCCCCCGCCGTCTAACCCTTCTTTTTCCTTTGTCTCTATCCGCGACTTCGCGCTGCTTCCCACCGCCGCGTCGTTTCGACGATGGCCGGTGTCGGTTCTGAGTTAATTTCAAACAATCGTCACAAGCGAATAAAAATAGTCTGACGCACTGATGCGACGCGGATTGCAAAACGCGATGGAACGTCGATCGAATTTCGAATTTTGACGACTCGAAACGTCTATCGTTCGAATTTCGATGATTCGGAACGTCGATCGTTTGAATTTTGACTGTTTGAAACGCTCGTCGTTCGAATTTCGATGATTCGAAGCGTCGATCGTTTGAATTTTGATTATTCGAAATGTCCATCGTTCGAATTTTGATCACTTAAAAAATCGATCGTTTGAATTTCGATTACGTTGTACGTTGCATGTATTGTGCAAGCCGAATTATGCGTGTATTTAAACCATACGCGTAAATTTTACTGAAAAACGACAATCAAAATCGAGAGTAACGAATAAGGAATCTTTAAACGTCAGAATTATTAATAATACGTCCGTACCAGACGTAAAATTTATACCAGACAGAATCGCCGCCATCTTGCTTCATATTACTATTTACAGAAATCACAGTACGAAATGAAAGTACGTTCCCCATAAAGGGAAAGTCACTGCAATTTTTACATCTTACGTCTTATTACGTCGTCTTCCTCTCTTCAATACTCAAAAGTGTCGCGTTCACTCGAAACTGAACTAATTTACTAAAACTTGAACGAAAAGCCAGTTCGCAATCCCGCGTAATTAAACGTTCCGAAGCAAACTCGCTGGCAAGAACGTTTCTTAATTCCCGCTTCCACCGGGACGCGCGGACACCAAGAAACGACGAAATAACGAAACTAACGAAAATAACGAAAGCTCGCCTTTTTTCTTTTCTCGCCAGACTCGAGAAAAATTCGCGCCAGATTCGAGAGAGACTATCTCGACACTCTGAACGGCTCTCCCCTGTCGACAGGGAAGAAGTTGCCGGGGAGCGAAAGAAGTTTCCGAGCAAAGCAGAAGGACGTGGAGCCCGAGCTGATATTTTTCTCCGGAATTTTTGCTTTTCTTTTGCTTTTTCAAACGAGCCACCGACCGGACGAACGTTCACTCGATACGTTCGGGACGCGTAGATACGGGAAACGGAAGAGGTGTTTGGCAGACGAGCTGTGAAATGGATTGGCCGCGCCGCCTACTCGTTCGCCCGGTTTTTCAACTTCGAGCTCGATGACACACAGCGGTAGAGGACGGGACGCCGAGGATCGGTTAACCCGGTAACTGGCAGAAACTTAGCTTGGCTCGCACCGCCGCGGCGATCGATACTCTCCGCTTAATAATTTACGCATCCTCGAAGCGACTCTCGAACCTCGAACTTGTTATTTCTTCATTTTGCGAATGAATGTTCATTTGTCCAAATTTGAATGCGCGAGAACGTTTCTCAGCTTCTCGCGATAATTTACCACAAATCAAAGCCTCTTCTTTATTTTACTGACGGAATATTATACAACAGTTTAATTTATACAAGAGTTTAGAATCTTAATTTGTCGAATTTGAATTTCTTGGATAGCTAGGATTCCTGAGTCGATTTCCTCCGACTCTATTCCGGAATGTCCAAATTCTCGTGTTTCCAAGTCTTCGATCCTCCCCTCCGTGCGAATTCTCGAATTTGTGAATTTTCGAACGACCAAATACCCTCGAACAATTCAATTCTCAAACAGAGAGCGAAATCTTCAAACGTTCGACAACTCCCACACTTTCCGACTGCTCAGATTCGTTCAACGTTCGAATTAAGACAGAAGATCCTCCCATTTCGAGTCTCCGTCTTTTCTGAAATTCCCCCAACTCGAATTCCCAAGTTATCGCGAGATATCCCCGCAACTCCAGCGAATTGCTCGCGCGAGCCGCAGCCGTACGACGACGGGACGACGGGTACGAGTCGCTTTTACCTCGGCGCCTCGGGAATCGGTACGCACGACACGCTCTCCTCGGGAATTGTTCCCGGAATCACGGCCCCTACGTGTTCCACGTGTTCCAGAAATTTCATTAAAATCTGAAAATCGCCGTCGAGACGTTATCGAGGACGGTTGTTGCCACGCGCGCACGTGCGCATACGTGGAATCGCACGGCGGCGAACGACACGTGGAAATTATAGAGAGAAATTGCGCGGCTACCGAGGTAGAAGAGAGGTATGTACGAATACGGGTACGCGCGATAAAAGTCACCGTACCCGTAAATTCACCTGTTACGTCGGCGTTACAGGACCCGTGTAACGCTTTAATCCGCACCCTTGCCCCGTCCCATGAAATTCCTCCCCCCGAATTAACACCCGAACGAGCCCGCAACGTATCGATATTAAGGGAGACGTGCCGCCGCCGCCGCCGCCGCCGTCTCCCCTCGTTGTCGAGCAACTCGCTCGTGTGAATAAGTTTGCGACACTCGGAACTCGTGTTGTTTGGTCGCGTCGCGAGTGTTTCGGTGTGACACGATGCGAAGGTACGGCTTTCAAGCAAGACTTTCTTCTTCCTTTTTCACGATATAAAAAAAAAAGAAAGACGCAACTTTTAAATATTCGAACATTCCCTTCCCTTCCCGTGAAATTTAATATCTTTAATGGCTCGTTCCATCAATTAACGGTTGGAAAATCCGTATCCAGCCGTTAAAAACAGCTCGGCAAATAGAAGATTGTAAACATATTTTGATGGCGGTGCGAATGATCGATTTCGTCGATATTTGCATCAATTTCTATATTACGGCGGTTTTCGATTATACATAAACAACGTTATGTACTTACGATATTAAACAATTTGTATTTGGACAGGGACAGGGAGAAATTAAGTTTCTCTCAGAGAAACGTGGTTACCCAATCGCGTTGCGATTATTGCCGTCGAAACTAATATAAACGAATCTCGAATTTTTCATCGTCTCTAAAAGCAATCGGCGATTTATTTGCAAAAGCGGGAAACCGATTCAACTTCAACGCGGGAAGGAGCTCTCTCAAATATTTAGCGAGTTTTTATTGGAAATCGAACTGCAGCCGACAACGCAAAATGTTAATAAAAAAAGAGAGAGAGAGAGAAAGAAGGAGAGGAAGAGAGTTAACCACGATCAATCGCGTTGAAATTCGCTCGAATGGAAAAAGCTAAATTACTCGAACACGCTTCGCGTGTATTGCGTTCCGGTCGAACGACTTTGAAGGAATAAATAAGAAATCACAGTAACATCGACGGAAAGACCTATTCGTGGAATTTAAACGGACGTTGTTCAAGGTACTTTGAATTTATCGAATTTATCGGTTGTATCACTTTAAAAATATACCGTGACGTATCAGACTCCATCGTTTTATTTTCGATCGATCGACCAACTAGTCGGAATGTTCGTCTCCACTTTGAATGCCAAAAGTGCGCAGTGTCGGTGTTTGAATTATCATTTTGTTTACGAAATACACGATTTTTAATGTTTCGCAGTAACTTGTTTGCCTCGAATATAAATTTTTTACTAAACGTGCCGGCACTTATTACTATTAATACATGATATATTCCTACTACTACGCACAGCAAGGAAAAAAAAAATTAAAATAAAATGAAAATGAATGCGGAAATCTTTGGACTTTTAAACTTGTCCGGTTACTTGACCGGCACGACGTTTACAGCTGGTATAATGTAATAAAAAAAATCCCTGCTTCGAACTTTTGGCCAATCGACCGTACATGCGTGTTTTAAAAGAAAACCTCTCTTCCCAATTGATCCGAAAATTACTTTCCTCGACCACCTAGCAATTCTACTCGCAAAACCAACTCCTCTCAAACTCCTCCTCTCTCTCTCTCTCTCTCTCTCTCTCTCTCTGTTTCCTCCTACACAGTTAGAGCACATAAAGCACTTTGACCATCGGTCGGGAAACGGCACGAAACACAGAAGCGTTCGAGTTTAGGCCACATCCGTTTGCTCGCGGTGGTCGCGTTATTTCTCCAGCTGGAACAAAAGGCGCGGGTAGAATGAGGTCGAAAACGAGTGAGCTTCGTCGCGTTTCCTCTGTTTCGCGAAATCGGGACGAGCGGCGCAATAAAAACCGACAAAACCCCCGCGCCGCGTGTCTTCGGGCTATCTCTCATCCATCGCGCGTGCCGCGCCCCGCCGAACTACCCCAGCTGCCTGACAACGTCTGGCGAGAGGGATGAAACGTCTAACCCGTTTTCACCGTGAAATTGTTTCGCATAACCGGCTGCTGCTGCTGCTGCTGCTGCTGCTGATACGGCGGGCTGCCACTTTGTTACCCGGAAAAACACCGCTACGGGACCATCCTCACCCCGTCGACTCCTCCGACGACCTTCGTTCCGAGAGTATTACGCGTTTGTGGCAGAGATGAGGGT
This sequence comes from Melipona beecheii, assembly GCA_032399605.1. Classification (NCBI taxonomy): domain Eukaryota; kingdom Metazoa; phylum Arthropoda; class Insecta; order Hymenoptera; family Apidae; genus Melipona; species Melipona beecheii. Next base: position 1,226,711 of record JAUCMO010000291.1, read on the forward strand.
TTCTCTCTCGTTCGATTTTTACGTCGCTTTTGCAATTTACCGTTTGTTAATTCAAGAAGCGGAAGGTAAGGAGCAGATTCATCATCTGCCAGTTGCAAAAAGTATTTAAATACTTTATTATACGATCGACTACTTCGCGAAAGAGGTCTGTAATAAAACGAGAATGCAAAGTACAAAAATTCAGTCTACTTGTAGTAAATAAGTGAAGTTGCAGACAACCGTAGAATTTATGCCGGATTAGTAAAACGTATTTGACACGATAAAGTGAAACTGAACTCAGAATTCCAGAATTCGAAGTAACTCGAAACTACCAACTCTTTCCAACTGCTGGAGCTTCGCGTAAAATTCACTATCCTCGAGCATCTTTGTAGTATATTCTCAACGACATAAAATTCGCGAGCTCGTTCTTTAAAGTGATCCAGATTCTTTATCGCAATCCAGAAAGACAGAGAGAAGAGCATGACCAAAACGGTAATTTCGGTCATAATAAAAGTCATTGTGCGTCATTTTTATAAACGCGATCCAAAGTCGATTGTAACTGATCGTAAAGATATTTCCTTTCCGATAGTCAAAGGTCCGTGCCTTCAAATCCTTGGCAAACATCCGCAGTTTCGATGCCCACTGATCTCCAAAGGAAATTGAAGGAAAAAAAAAAAAAAAAAAAAACAGAGGAGAAAAATGAGGTGTGCCTCGCGACACGTAGCACGCAAGGACACGGCCTGCGCACAAGCTTTAAGCAACAATATAATGGACAACGAGATTAATTTGCCGGCGCAATCAGGTTAACGTAATAATGCAGGACAAAGTAGACGTTAGCCCGTTAATTCAGAAGCTGGCTCAGAAGCGAGAAAATTGGGTTAGCCTTTCGCTGATATTTTTATCAAATTAACGCTTGCCTCGGTGTTCGCTACACGCCAAAACGAGCGGCTTAAATTAAAGCGTCGCTACATGTTTCTGCTGTTTCTTTTTTTCTCTCTCTCTCTCTCTCTCTCTCTCTCTCTCGACATACCCAACTGAATTTAATGACGAGGAAAGAAGGAAAAAACGGATCGGATTATTGGCTCGATTCTCCTATTTCCACGCATGAGAATTAATCGGTCGAACGCACCCGCGTTCGTAAATACCAGGACAATTAATCCGAATCGTTGAGCTGGTTTACGTAAGAATCGCAACGATGCAACAAATTGCAACAATTACGTATCGACGATCCTGCCAAGTTTCCAAATAAATTGGGCGAGAAACTCGAGAATGTGAATCTGCGTTGTAAAATCGTTCGCAAAGTACGGCAATAAGGAAATAATATTTCAGAACAGCAACGTCAAATTCTAAGTTCAATTCAGTCGAGGTTCGAAATTTAGATTCTAAAAAGTGACACAAAGACGCCGGTACTGGATATTAAAGTATTTTCCCACGATGATTTTACAAATTTACTCAATTTCCTCCAAGTGTCCTTGTAATACTTCTGAACGCGAGTGTAGGGGAATATATATCTTTTTAATATTATTATAATAATAATAATAATAATATATATATCGTTTCACTTTAACAATTTTTTCAAAAACGCCTCGAATATTTTCCAGCAAGGAGGTAAAAGATAGAGCAAAGGCAGTCGAGTCTCGATACGGTATCAGCATGACTGCACCATCATACGTTTCTAAATGGGTACGACTATCTCGGATCTTGTCGGTAATAACCTCGCTCAGAGCCACGGAACTCTCATTCCGACCACATTGGTTTAAACAGCGTCTTTCTTCTCAAACAAGAAAGTTTCAAATAACCAGAAATATTTTCACGAAATGACCAACAGTGCTACTTCTCATTGGATAAGATTCGAATTTCACTATTATTCTCGCGCTTTCTTTTTTTTTTTTTCTTTTTTCGAACGCGAACGAGTTTCCGATACTTGCATTTACTTTCGCGAAGAAAGACACGTTTTCCGCCATTTCCCTCTCTATTTTTCAACTCGCACGATCAGTTCGGTCGCGATAGGCAAGATATCGGATTTCGTTCTGTCATTTTCCTAAATCTTCACCTCCCAATAAATATACTCGTTCCTTTACAGGTCATCTTCCACGTTGTTTCAACCCTCCGCGGGCAATCTGGGTCGTTTGTACCGGTTTTGACACGTTCGAGAAATCTGAAATGAGTCTCCGAGATATCTTACCCTACGGAGACTCTGCTTCGACATTCAATCGACTCTTGAATCAAATGTTGGAAGAAAATTTGACGCTGAAACGCGACTCGGATGGAAAACCTGCGAAAGGATTATGGATTGACACTCGTAATTTCAATTCTTTTTTTCGCAGCTTTTTCACCCTTTCTACAATTTACGCAACTACTCGTCAAAAATTGGGGATTTCGCGTGTCCGAACCAGATTATCCAGTTTTATACCTTTGCAGCAAAAATTTTTGAGCGCCAGATGAAAAATGTGCTCGCAATGTGATTACAAAAAGAAAGATCGTGCAAAATATAACATTTTCTATTAGTACGTGAAATCTCTCGCGTGGTTTTTTCGTGACTTTGCAAACGAAAATCCTGCGCGGTCCAGCCCACGGGTATCTCGTTTAAATAACAACAACAACCTTTACAATTTGAAATTCGGTGGAAAATTTCGCCAGAACGAAACACTCCCAAACGTGCGATATTCCGATCGAAATGAGATCAAAGTCGCTCGTCCCTGACCATTTTTCAGAATTTAGCGACGCAACTCGTCTTAAAAATTGCAAGTTTTGCGCGGGGAGATTAGATTGGAACTAGACTGCGGATTTTTATACCTTTGTGACGAAAATTTTAAAATCCGAGATCAAACGAAATGCTCGCAATAGGAGAAAAAATTATATCCGCGACGTGATAAAATAAAATACCCGAAACGTAACGTTCTCTCCGCTACGTAAAATCTCTCGTCTCGTTTTTCAAATTACACTCCCAGAAATACGCGAACATCCACGTAAAAATCCCACGTAGTCGAGTATCCCGTTTTTAAAATCGGCGATAACAATTTTTGCAATTTGAAAATTTGTAACCGAAACGAGAGTCAAAGTCAGTCCGCGCGTGTCTTCCCCGCCGCGGCACATTCACCCGGCCGAATTTCACTTTCGCAGCGGGACGAAACGAAATTTCAATGGACAATGGATCAAACGTTACGCAATGGCCAATGTCATTAATGCCCATCAGCTGCCATCCCTCGGCTCGCTCTATCGATCGTGCAACGAGTGACGGCGGAATCGGCGGTAGGAATCGGCGCCCGATAAACATAATGTCGATTAATCGGAGACATCGTGGCACGTGGGAGCGCTCGTTTGTCTCCCGGGGCTACGAAAAAAACGCGGCCGATCGCGGCTCGATAACGACCACCACCGATAACGACGATTGCCCGCCGAAGCTGTCGGGGCTGATGAGATCGCGCGGTTCTTGCCGTCGCCGCCATAGTCACCAACTCTCCGCGTGACGAACGAATCGGTTAATTCTGATATTCGTCATCTGTCCAACTAAACGCAGTTTCGCTTATCCGCGCGCTTCGCCCAAGCTTCGATAACAATTACTATTGCGAAATTGAGTCAGAGTCGGGCGAGATTACCGATCGTCGGAATTTCTCGCGGTCTTGTCGTTTAACTCGATAAATTCGTTAAGGTCCAAACGCGCGTGCTTCGACGTCGTGTGTGTTTCGTCGTTACTGGTTACGCGTGCCATTCAGCTGTTGGAGTATTTTTCAAGCATTTCACAAAAGCGGCTGACTGTTCTTTGATCGACAAATTTCGATCGTTGCGCGTCGATTTTTTCGATAATTGTTTCAAGCTGTATCTTCGATTGTACACGTTGTATAATTGTTATTACGACAATTATACAATTGCGACTGTACAATAATTTATTAGATAATCAAAGACATCGGCAACGATATTTGAAACAAAAATTTCAATATTACGCGGCCGAGGAACTTGATTACCGTCGACAAACAGAAAGACCAAACCAATTAATCGCACGTACGAAGATGAAACGTTCGATTCGCAGCTCGAACATTCGGTTTCACGTATTCAACACTCGACCGTTCGGTTCAACGTTCATTATTAAACTACCTTCCTTTGCAAACAGAGAATCGAGAAATCCCGGCGAAAAACCGCGATATTCATCAGCGATTTTAAAACGATACGATATATATATATATATATATATAGAAAGAGAGATTACACGCAAAACAGGCAAGGCAAACCCGAAAACGTGTAACGAGCGATGGAAAAAAGCAGCCGGAGATCGACGAGATTTCTCTGAAAGAGAGGCGCAAAAGAGAAAGAGAAAGAAAAGAAAAACGAAGGAAACGGATTAATCCACCATCGGGCGGCTTCCACCTGGCTATCCCGTTTGACCGGAAGTAGAAATAATGCGAGTTACAGCGAGCGGAAACACGTCGAAGCGAACAATTTTCAATCGGGTTCGCCCTGAGTGTGTGTGTGTGTGTGTGTGTGACCTATTAAAAGTCGAAAACTGGAAATGAAAAATAAAAGGCGCGAAAATAAAATCAAAATCAAAAAAAAAAAAAAAAAAGCGAAGAAAGGACGCGTAAAAGGACCCGAGGCAAAAAAAAAAACCGTACAATATGATAAAAATATAGCTTTTCAGGAAGATCCTTTTTTCTCTCTGACAATTTCATTTCTGACGAATTAATTCTTCGTCGCGACCAACGACTAATCTCATTTTTCCCGCAAAAGACAAATTTCGGGAAAGTGAAGAAATTTTCCACGTTGGGTGTTTCTCGCATCCGACCCGATTTAGCAAAGGGTAAATCTCTCGCGAATTTCCGAACGACGTTTATAATTAATTCCTCCGACAAGGCTAATATTTGATAGGGCAGATAATTGACGCCGGAGAGGGTGTAGATTACTCTTTGATTAAAGGCGCGCGCACACGTTTTACCGAGCCGACAGGAAATATTTTTCTCTGGCAATAACTTTGTTACCGTGCTTATCAATTAATTCAGGCGCAGTCGCCGGGTATCAAAGCGCGTTCGTTTCGCTAAAATATCGCACGCTGTTCGGACCGATCGCGAGTTATCGCGCGCCGTGCGGTTATTGGATATTTTTCTCGGTTCGGCGTTCTTACGGTTTATTACCTATTTACCACTGGGAAAATTCTTTTAACATTTTTCTCCGTTTTGCGCGCGGGCGGGGGGGGGCTCGCTTGTTCCCCGAGTCGTGCCGAGTACACGGCGATACACGCAGCCATAAAAATAAATTCCCCGCGATATTTTAAGCACGCGCGCGCGGGCCGGAGCAATATTAAAACATTATTAACGCGGCTATAACAGAGCGGACGTTATTTTTAGCAGGAAAAAGTGAAAGCCCGGCGCACCGGTGAAAATCGATTACCTTTAATAATCGTGCGCCGAGCATTCTGACATCCGTTCGGCCGGATAATTGTGCAATTAAAACGGAAAAATCTCCGGATTTCAGCGGGAGGGGAACGCCCGTGCGATACATTTTTCACCGTGGACCCCCGCGCGCCGTCCCGCAAAATCCGACGAATTTTATCGTTTAAAAAAGACGTATTGTTCGATAGCGCGGCAGCACTATTCCTCGGTGGTAAAAATGTCCCTGATACGTGATACGCTTTAACCGTTTTAAATAGCCACGAGCTATTTTAAAAACCGCGTTGAATAGTTGCCGCGCGGCGTGACGGCGTTTGATCGATGTTTTAAAATTGCCTGTTTATACACTCGCGTGCAGTGAAACTTTGGTTCAATTCAAGAGCGAGGAAGCACGCTACCAAAGCAACATTGCGAAGAGCGTTGATTTATTTATTTCAAATTTATCTCCTTTGTTAATTTACTTGAGATATTCTTGAACTTTGAAACGCGTATGTTCCGAGGGGGGCGGAAACAGTCGTCGTCGGCAGAAACCCCGATATACCGTGCGACTGCAGTTCGAACAGGTTACACAATCTCCGAAAGTTATTCGAAACACGACAAACGCGATCATCTTCTTCAAACGCGAACCGACTAGTCGAGAGACGAGCAAGAAGGTGGCTTCGTACCAGATTAAAATGATACCGTGATTTCTGATATTCATCCGGGCGTGCGTTTCACTCGACCTTCCGTCCGTAACGAGGGATTTAGCTTGTTGAAACAATTGGTAGATTAATAGTATACCGAGGCTTTCCAACTTTGGGAATTCCGTGTTTATTCCGTGGATGTTTTAAAAATTCCGTCGTTTATAAATTATAAATTTAACCAGTGGAGTACATTATTTTTATAAATTATTACTGGAAATTAGTCTTATAAACAGCGGATTCTAACAGTAAATAAATTAAATAAATTCTGCTCACTCTGCTATAAATTGTCGTCACACGAGATCGATAGAGAATTTTCAATCGTACATAATACGAGTGAATAATAAATGATTGAAGTTTAAATAGTAAGTGAAAGCAGGTTAAATCGCATTAATTTCATCACATTTTCGTTAGGTTTGCGTGACACGTTGTAATTCAATTCGACGCAACGAAAGAGAATCGATCGTAACATCCAAACTACGATAAATTGAAGCTACTCGCACTTTTCGGACAAACATCTTTGAAGTTGCTCGAAAAATTTCGAGTTTACCCCGGAGTGAACTTGCCAGAATCCACGCGACGCGTTTCTTGCGACGCTTCCGCGACGATCTCAATGGGATCTCCCGAAAAACACGACACCGTTTAAGCGCGATCCCAGCAGCAGTGCAGAGATCCCATTTTCATCTAAACAACCATCTCCCCGCGAACAATACGAGCTCGAGCTCCATTCAACCGCTAAACTCGACAAACATCCGAACGTGCGTTTATCAACGGACATCGTATTATATAATCTTTCGTGCAACGGGAGCATAATCCTTGAACAACAACCTCCAACCTTTTCTTACGTTAGTGTGTCGCGACCGGCAAGAAGCACGGTGGTACCCGAGGGCCGTTGTGGAACTCGCATCGATCGATTAATTTGCCATTCGTGTAACGTGTATCGTCGGATAATTATTTTTAAATTGGAAATGAGTCAGTAGACGAGTTCCCCGCTAGTTCGTCCAAATGTTAAAAAGTGGCCATTTTCTCGATAAAATGTGCAAGTGAACGTATCTTCTCTACCAGTGTCCAAGTACCACAGACATCGAAGCTTCCCAAGAACGATGGAACCGGAGCAAACGTATTCAAAATATAAAACAGCGAAAAGGAAACGAAACTACACAGGTACTGTAGAACGTAAAGATGAAAAGCATCGTCGTTTGTACCTATCGAGCCGCAATAAACCGCATCGAACAGCAAATGGGGACTCAAATTTCCCATTGAAATCCATCTTCGCCGATCCAACAAGACCGTACGCCAGCAACTGGCTAAAGACACATCCTTCGCGAGAAACTACCGCCAAACATCAGATAGCGAGCTGATCCAGGTCTGGCGGCTTGAAGTTTCGCTTCAGCTCCGAAATTCTCGCAGTATTTCCCCGACGGGGGAAGGGAGGAGGAGATCGTCGAGGGATCGAGAGGCTCGGAAGGCGCGGGTGTGAAAAAGACCCGTTGGCAAGCTGACTTCGATGAAACAGAGTGGGTGCTGGCGAGAACGTCGACGGTCAAGTGGAAAAGAAATCGGATCAGCCGGATGAAAGTGCGCTGGAACGCTGTGAAAGGTTCCCCTAATTAATCGTCGCTAATACGCTCAGCGACACGACAGCGTCGAGCGTTATGACGTATCGAGAACCCGAGCCTCTTTCCAGCCTCTCTCCTCCTCGCTCGCTCACTCGAGGATCGCAACCGATTCCCAAGCCTCGTTTTGCTCTCTTGTCGGGCGAAATCAGACTGAGCTTTGACTCCCGTTGACTCTTCGTGTTCCAAGCGGGGCGAGACGAACGTTCGTTTTCCGATCGCCGGGTCGGTCGTTTGTCTGCGTTAGAGGAGTTCGACGAGTGGTCTTACGTGGTTTTAAGGACCGGCGTAGTCGAGCTTACACGCGCGGAGGATAAACGAAGGAGTTGCCGGCGTGCTCAAGGAACCGGGGATCTGCTCCAACGATCGGATTACGACTTGTCAAACGAAGCCCCAAGTTTCGATCCGAGGGTGTTGATTGAAGCTAGAGCGAGGCTGGATCGGATTGTCGCGTCGCGGAATGTTTTATTTAACGGGGGTGTTTCATCGCCGAGGAAGCGTTTCAAAGAGATTGAACACATTTCAGATACCCAAATAGTTGTTAAAAATATTCATTTGCGCAATAATACAAGTTTGTATTATTCAAACCTCCTTGCTCGCAAAGTAAGGAATGTCAGGGGAACTGAATTAAACGCAGTCCGGTTGAATACCGCGGATTGATTTTGCAGAGAAAATAGTTTCGTCGTAAGGTAATCCGGTATTAATTTAACGCGACTACTGTGGCGCAGTTTCGAATTAATCCCATCTACTCCAGTTACGTAACGATTCATTGTACACGCTCTACTCTCTCTCTGTTGGATCAGCGAGTCGGCAATTAATATATTACAACGGGCGTAATAACACTGGCTGGCTATCGTACAGTGCGATCTTTCTCGGTAATGGCGCACGGTGATATGGCCATTGTTACTAAATCTCGAACGATGTAAAACCCGTTTGCTGAAGGAATTGGCGTCGCGACTCCGATTCAAGTATCCAGACAGAAAGGAACGACAGAAAATTACAAGTTACGATTTTGTATCACCTTTGTTGCAAACTTTCTCTCAAATCTCACGTCGGAAATACATTGAAGGTTACTTGTAACGAGCTGAAAGAAAAGAAGAGAAAGAATTCAGAAACGCGAGTCAATTTCACAAAGAAATTAAGTATTTCGAATTTTGTCGTGCAACAGCGACAGAAATGGAAACTCTGGAAGAGATTTAGCGAGTATTCACTGTCATCCCGGCTGCCGGTTTCTTTCTCGGCAACCGGCAGAATTCAAAAAACGTGTCGCAAACCGAATTATGCGGCAACAATACCCAATGCACCTTCCTTTGACTCTCGACGCGTGAAGTGCAACGATCATCCGATTCTGGTTCCCTCTTTTCCGCGAGACTTCCTTTGAAACGTATCGTCCTCCCGTTTTGTTGCTCGAACGCGGGCGTGTGTTTAGCTCGACAATCGTGTTTCTCGAGTGTAACTGTATAAAGGTACTTGCCGTACTCTGCCAAACTTTCTTCTTCTTTCTTTAATGAACATTTTGAAAGCGCCAGATGTATAAAATATTCGAAACGTGGTGAGCTTTTTCTGTGAAATTTGACGTCGAAAGAGAAACTTGTAAGTACGAATTTGCGTGAAAACGAAACAGTTTGATTAAATGAAACAAATGTGACAAAGTTGTTTCACATTTGTGTTTCCCAAGCAATTTCTTTTGCATCAAACAATTTTATTTTTTTTATATCAAATGTATTATTCTTTAACTTTTCAACGAGCAACGTTTCGACGTTTTACGTTTCACGGACGAATGGCGGACATTTTTTTCATTTGGGAGGATGACGGATATCTTCCTCTCGAAAGTTAGGTATCCGCTTCAAAGATTATCCGTCGCGGAAATTACCATGCGCGCCACTCTCTATAATTAAATGCACAATGAGAATAGTTTCATCCCTCGATTCGCAGGAGACTGTAATTGCGTTTCGGCATAATTATTTAACGATTGCATTAGACCCGCATCAAACTTGCGCCGGGAACGTACGCCATCCCTTCGAGTCGGCTCTCCGCCGCCGCCAGCCGCGCACTATCGATCGATCTATCGCCGTTTCGCTCGATTCTTTAAAGCGCGCGCAAACAGCCCGACAGCGACAATCAACATCATTAGCACGAAAATGCTTCGTCAATGATTATTTACTTACGCAATTGGCGCTCGAAAGAACTCGTAATCCCCGACGATCGCTTCTCGAAAACCTCCAATGTTTTCTAACAATTCTACTCGTCACCGCTGCATTCCCACTCGCTCGACAATCAATTAGAGAATGAAGCGTAGAATTATCGCCTGCTCGCGTCAAGTCGAGAGACAAAAGCTTGGCAATTTTCGTTGAATCGACGTATTCCTCGCCGAATGAATTAATTAATCAACAAATTAACAGACTCGCGGGAAGAATGGCGCACAAATGACGTAGAATGCAAAATCTACGTCTCGAATACCAAAGAGAAGAGGCGTGGGAAATTTATGACAAAATTCTCTCTAGAATAAACAAAAGCTGGACAGAGGCTTTGTCTTTAGTGACAGAAAGCTCCTAAATCCAAAGTGCCAAAAGACACGATCTTAACAAATACACGCTCACAACTTACTCGCGACAGTAAAGACAGTCGAACGCAGGAAAAACACCCCTACAGATAATTTCCAAATTTCCACGTCGGAGAAAGTTCGGACCGAGTCCGAAAAATTCCTCCGCAGGAGGAAAAAGAACGGGTGTCCCTCCGTCCCCCTTTTCACCAGCCGTGAAACACACCCTCGTTGACCCTACATACTTCGAGCCCCTACATAAAACACAGTATAATCGTCGCGAGGATCGCTCGTGTGGTTCGCTCACCCTCTAATTCGGCGAATTACGCGGCGAACAAAGAGCGAAGAGGAAATAGGTAGAGGAAGAGAGGGGAGGAGAGGTGAAAGAGGCCACGGCCGGATTATTAAAGACCGTTTGCATCCCGATACCGTGAAAAGGAGGTGCCCGCCACCGGTCATCACCCTTTTCTTTCTCCCGGTTACAATCGGTGCCGCCGAGAGAAGAGAGAAAGGAGAGAGAGAGAGAGGGGGGGAATACAGCATCGGAGAAAGGATGCACCGGCGGTGGTTGCACGACGGCCACGCCTAGTTGCCACCTATGGCGGCGCGGGTGCCGCAGTCGCGCGTAAATCGCGGCCTCCTCGTCGTCGTCGTCTAATTCCAAATAATTCTCACACCCTCGTAGCGTGTGCTCGCTACCTACCCCGAGGTCGTTCTACCTCGAAACCCTCCGACCCTCTAAATGCTCTTACTTCGCCGCACACCGGCGAATGGCTCTGACTGGCTGGCTGGCTGGCTGGCTGGGTCGCTCGGCAGCAACGAGGTGCTCCGTGCAGATGCTGCAAATCACCGAGACAAAACAGTCGTCGTTCTATAAAGTTTGCCTCGCGCTGCCGCGCACCGAAAGCGATGCTCTCTTCCAGGACTAACGACAGCCGCATCTCTTTTGACTCTGGTTGACCCGGAGCACCGCCATTTGGAACACCGCGCGGCGCATACCGGCCGAGGGGGGTGTCTTCGATTTTATTTCGGGGAATTTTCTTTGTTTACGACGAAGAGAGACGGCATTACGTGGCATTGAACAATCGATACTTGACTCTTCAAGAGGTTAACTTAATGTGAAGAGTTAAATATTGATTGGGTAATTTGATGTCAAAATTAAGAAAGGGAAGATATCTCCCTTCGATTTTCGGGGAATTTTCCTCGTTTCTGATGAAGAAAGATGGATTATCACGTACAGTCCTCTAATAATATATTGTTTAAATTACACAATCGATATTTAATTCGTCAAAAACTGACTTATATATGTATATGAAAGTATATACGTATGTACATAATTTTTCAAGAACTGACTTCACATAATATTACACGTACAGTGATAAAGTCAATTTTTGAACAACTAAATACTGATCGTGTAATTCGATATAAAATTCGAGAAAGTTTCTAGAATCTCTTCAATTGCAAAAAAAAGGACAATAGTTTGCAACTAGCTGCAAAAAAGACCGCCGCGTGTAATTTGAAACTCTGTCTGCTTTAACGAGATATTCGATGCAAGTTTCTGAGAGATGTTCGACCAGTTGCTCTTGTCAGTTTCGTCTTCGACTGTTCGAAACTACGATACGTTGTACAACGAATTTAATAACAACGAAAAAAAAAAAAAAAAAAAAGTGAAAAAAGGCCCGACGAGAAGAAAATTAATTACCAATTAATTCACTTGGCGTAGAATGCCAATTACCTGGGAAACTAGAAACCGTGTGTGGCGTTGCGACGGAGAATTTCGCGGCAGAGAGATAGAACGTTGACGCGGTCCCGGCTAATTCTATGTTCGAATTCGTTTGACGCGCTTCGAAGCTCGAGCTTCCGCGGGGAACGCCCTTGACGACCTCTCGGCCGCAGTCGAGGGTGTTTGTTCGTGAAACGCGATAATTAACCGTTGAAAATGCGGTTAACTCCCACGTTGGCGCGACGATATCGCTTGCTGCGAATCCATGTAGCAGAAACGATTATGGATTATGTTTATGGTGGAATTATTATTCTCTGTAATCGGGGTATTAAACATCTCCTTTGCGCGCGAACCAAAGAATCAAAAAAAATTAATCACACTTTGTTCTTAATAACTGTGATTCATCCAGCTCACGTTTCCAACTTTTACTTCTACTTTTAATTAACACTTTCGGAATTGTCACGTATACTCGACTTTGCTCCATAGAAATATCAATACGAACAGATCGTATTAAACCGTAACAGATCGTTAAAATCCAAGTGACAATTGAAATAAACAGATTTGCGTAAGCGCGTCTCTGACCAAGCAGAAATTGATATTAATTAATGACAAGAACAGTTTCTGAGCAGTTTTAGAAAATGAAGGTCATTTTGTTGCAACGTTGAAACAACAAAATTGCACAATTACTTACAAGACTTTTACTTCTCACGAACTGCTCGCTACCGAGAAAGTGTCGAGACGAGATTCAACTCGAGTTTATTCGCATCCCTTGAAACTGCAGGGGAGTAACTCGCCGTCGGTAAATATAAACGAAAAATTTGAGAAGAAGAGGAAAGAGGAGAACGTGGCTGGCGCGGAACGCAAATTTTTCGAAACTGCGCGGGACAGAGTATTCCGCTTCAGGGAGTCGTTTACTCTGCGTCGTAGCTGATCTTCCGGAAGCAGAGGTTTATTACGCGTTTGTCGGCGAAGCTCTCGGTTTGCTACTTCGGGCAACAAATTATTTCTTGCCGGGGTACACAAAGTGATCCACTTTATCCATATTTCACGTGCCGCGTTCCGCGTTCCCCAGACCGCCCGGGCCGGGCGCACAATGAAATTGAGGATACACTCAGGTAAATTTATTTTCAACTCGCGTATATATACGTTACGTAATCTGGACGCCGGACGTTGCAACAATGTTCAAGCATCGAATAACGATATTTCATCTGTTTTTTTTTTTCTCTCTCTCTCTCTCTCCCTCTCTCTGCCCCGTCCTCTCCGATTATCATCCAAATCTCTGGAGCAATTCCCCGCTCGATACATCCTCGTTGCAATTAAGCTTTTCTGAAAAGCTGCCCGCTCGTTTCGCATATCAGAAACTCGTTCCTGAAAACGAAATTTCGGGGTTCGTCCCGAAAAAATTTCCAAATTTTTTTCAACTTCCCGGCTCTTTCGAATCAATGGACGGCACGGGGGGGGGGATCGATAAAAACTGTCGCCCGGGGGGGGGACGGTGAAACGCGACACAGACACGCGTTTCGCCGTGATACGTGGCTTATACGAGGGTCGTAACTCAACGCGGGGAATGATTTAACGCAACTGCGATGAACAATGATACTTCTGAGGTGCACGTTACTTCACATCCGCAGTAACAATTTCGCCGTTTAATTAATTCCGTCCGTGGAAATTGAAATCGCGGTGACAAAGTGGTACGATTAATCCAGCGCCGTGATAACAATCCTACTCGAGCCGGAGGCAGACTGATAATTTTAATTATTAATTACGCTTGTTCTCCCAAGAAGCGCGCTGACAACCGGATAAAGTAACCGACCAACTTCGAACTTAACGCGTCATCAATCAAACGAACTCCGAAACGAGACTGCGTCGCGATCCAGGGCGATCTTTTTAACAGCCAATCTCCTTCTCTCTCTCTCTCTCGCGAGGGAAACAAACGTGCAAGCCCGCTTCGATTTAGCGTATCAGCATGAAACGACGTTTGCCAGGGAACAGCGGCTCGGCGCGAGACGAAGAAAAATTCCGTCGAAACCACTCTCCAACCTAATTTCTTTCTCCGTTTCCGTTCGCGGCCTACATTTCGCGGGGGGGAAATAAAACAAAGGAAAGAAACGAAAGGCCGACGCATTGTATTCACAGCTAGCCGGGACCAACACGCGTGTAACCACTGCGAAACTTGCGGACCGCAAGTTCGCGATTCCTTCAACGTTTCTGCGGTTGACAAAGCCCGTCGCATATAACAAACACAGCAGCAACGTTCGTTTCCAGGTATTTTTTCATCGACAAACGATCTTCGATCGATTGACGTAATGTGAAATGACGTGATGAGAAACAGGACGAACGCAACAATGTCACGAAATGATTATCGTAGCTTTATCGTAACGTGCTACTTTGTTTGCAAAAGGTAAATATTTTTCGTGGCAATCGACAATGTTTTGACTTTAGCTTTAAATACTACGTCTCGAAAATTTCTTTACACAATCAGGGCTAGAATTCTTGGAACTCGTTTCTCAAAATTCTCCTTCTATTTGGAGTAGAATCTGAATCCGAGAATTAAATTTAAAGATTTAATTAACATTAAGAGAATCGAAGAATTTTTTAAAACAATTAAAAGAGGATCGAATCAAAATGCTCGAGAATCCGTACTTTCCGGCGTTTCTTTTCGAGAATCGAGGGTCGAATGCGTCGTTGACACCAGGGGCGGCGCACGGCGCGATAGCGAGGGGTGCAAAGAGCGCAGACGGAGGAAGAACAGCGTCGTTCTAACGGTTCGACAGGCGCGAAAACTTTGCGTACACGCGCACGTTCATGCCCACTAGGCATGGGAGAGAGAGAGAGAGAGAGCAGAGGAGGCGACGGTAGGAGGACGTCGTTGGAAAGGGAGAGAAACGCAAGTGGAATGCATCGACCTGGAAAAGAAATGCGCTTTTTACGTAGCAGGTGGAGACAAGGACAGGTGGGCAGAGCGCGGTGAAAGGAAGCTGGCTGTTTGTATCTCCTTTCCAGCAACCCTGCCGGCTAAAGCGGCGCATACCTCCGGGGAGAATTCCGTCGTTTGATCTTCCGTGTCCGACAATGGCTGCCGTCGTCTCGACGATGGGAATGGATTCTACGCGTTATAACGCGTCCAAACGACCGCCAAAGCCGCGTTTCGACAACGTCAGGGATATACACTACGTGTAGCCCGACGCTACTTCTTCCACAGTCTAGTCTACCTTTGTGTCTCGTAGCTTTCTCCACACACGTACGTACGTACGTGCATACGTCTCTCACTCTCGTTTCTCGTTGTTGCACAGACCCACCACCTGTCCGGACACACAGGTGTGTCGTAACCGAACCGACACGTTTACGTGGATTTGTACCCGTGCCTTTGAGTCCGAATCGGCCCATCAACGGACAAGGGGAACAAGCGGACGCGACGCGACGACTGGAAAGTGCCATCGCAGGAAAACGCTGCTTATCGGAACACGTTGGCAAACTGGCGGATGAACTTCGTGCCACGGCGGAGAATGGCCCGTTTGATGTCTCGAAAAGTGTCGCGATGCCCCCTCCTCCCGTTCTGTTACACCGTGTACGGTTACGGTGTGTGTACATTCGCTTCAGAAGGGGGAGACAGTTTCGAAATAATGATTTTTGTTACGACACCGTACGTGGCCGGCCGAGGGCGTTTAGATAAGTGAATTTTCCATCGAACGGCATTCAACGTATCTCGCGAAGCGTAAGCTAGGTGGAATATTGGTATTTTACGTTGAATTTCAAGTATGTTTCAGAATATGTAGGAGCTTGTTGGTTGTTATTATCCGTGTATTTGTGCAATCCAGAAAATCGGGCATCTTCGGGCAACGCCAATGCAACGAAAATTAGCGATTGGTTGGTTTGGGTCACGTGATCCATTAACTCGTTTCAATATACTTTCCATACTATTTAATTTTCCCGTGATAAATTTTATTTTCAACTCACCGCAGTGACCGCAACAGCTTCCCGAATCGTTACACCGCCCGTATCCCATGGGTCGACGACTCGGAAATCGTTGCTGCTTTCGTAGATCGTGATCATCGAGTCAAAATTGAAGCTCTCTTCGTCGGTAAATATGACTCTTTGGCGTTTCTCTACAAATCGCGAACGACTCGTGCTCCAACCAACGTCTCTGTCGCCAATGGTCACGAGTCTTTGAAAGACGTCGAACGTTTCTAACATTTATCTCGTGGATTATAATGTTTACATTTCTGCCTCTGTACTTCCGAGAATTGTACGAATAACACTCGACGCGACGCACGTGGCTAATCCATACCCGAAAATATTGACCATGTGATAATCTCTCGCATTCTCTCTACTTTACGACGCAATATAAGAAAATACAGAGTGCACTTTTGCCTTGGGACATACATAGTACGTCTGTCTATCGTTTTTTTTTTTTTGTACAATTTTCACACAAGATCTTTGTTGGGAATTTATTTACTTTATCACTGAAAATGATTTTAGGTGGGGTAACCACCTAAGAAAATCGTGCTCTTCTCAGATGCAACGCTACGTGCAACGAAAATTAGCGATTGGTTGATTTACGTCACGTGATTCGTGAGGGGGCGTGGAGTACACCTCGAGTAGGAGTGGCGATCGCGCCTGTAATTTGTTTTGTATCGATTCAAATGTTCGCGTATCAATAAAATTTCTCGTACTGGGATACAAGTCGTACGTTGTTACATTGTTGTTATTAAATCTTTGATATTTATGTGGGAAAAGATTTGTTAAAATTTGACTCCGATCAATTTTACTGTTGCGATTATTCTTACTTGGAGTATAATCTCGCGGCTAGTGAGATCGTCGTTCTCAAATAATGAATCGAACGATTCAGCATTCGACTCGAATTTCCGAACGAGCGTCCCAGTACCCACAGTTTGCGGAACACGCAGTTTACAGAAATACATCGGGGAATTACGAAGAATCGGGAAGCAGAAAGTCCAGGCTGCTGGTTGCAGCAAGAGCGCGCTATTATGCTATAAATCGGCGAGAGAGACACGGTTGGCACCGGCGAAATGAGTTTAAGGGAGATCAGTAATGGTCACATAGATTTTCGGATGCCCGTGGAACCTTAGAATCGACCGAGGATGGACTTGGCACACGAACCACTCGTATGTTAATAACTGTAGGAAGGGTATAAGAGCTTTTATAGCCAGGGAGCTTTCTCGGCGAGCGATTTTCGATGTTTTAGAGGAACAGCCTGTCATCGTCAACATTTTTACCGATAAATTAAAGTCATCCGAGGGAAAATACGTGATTGCACTTACTTATCCGTCCATGTTCACCGCGTACTTTTATAATTTTCGTAGAAATGCAACTTGCCAATCGAATTTGAGAACATTAAACTTTGAGTTACTTGGTAACACGACTACGAAAATTTCGTGTTGTGAAATACAGT
Source organism: Melipona beecheii (assembly GCA_032399605.1). Taxonomy (NCBI): domain Eukaryota; kingdom Metazoa; phylum Arthropoda; class Insecta; order Hymenoptera; family Apidae; genus Melipona; species Melipona beecheii. The sequence goes on from JAUCMO010000291.1 coordinate 1,244,045, forward strand.
ATTTGACAAAGAGAGAAGAAAAAACGCTAGGTTGGAAAATAGGAAACTAGAATCGCGAGTAAATAGTTTTCGTTTCATATTCCTAATGATCGGAAAGTTGTCTACGACGTAAGCAGATACATGAAATATAATTCGTCCGTTCGCTCGAACGAAAATACTCGCAAGGAGCTCGTTAAGAGTTGGCGGACCTTGCAACGCCAACATCTGCTGGCCAGGTGACTAACTTAAAGATACGAATCTCTGAAAGCGAAGGTTCAACGATTAACCGTCTGTTATGCCCGCTGCAATTGAGTACACCTCTCTCCAATTTCCAAGCTACTACTCGAATATAAAACCCAATTTACGACGCAATTTACGGCTCCCCCCCCCCAGTGAACTAATAGAAACGTTTCGTTTAAAACGTTTGGTTTTCTGCAACGTCATTACCAATTCAAAGTTAAATTCGGAATTTTCAAAAAATATACGCACACATATTCTTGATAATAAAGAAACAAATCATTCGCTTGGTCGGATCGCTTATAAACGCTTATAATTCTTTTTCTACAGAGTCGTTATTCGTTTGTGGTTATTGATAATCGGTGAAAGAATGTTCTGGATAGATCGAAATGTTCAAAAAATATAGATCCCTTGCTTCGATCGATTGTAAACGGGAGGCGAGGTAACGTTCCACTTAAACTCTCCCCCTTCTGCAATGACTCCGAGGAATATTCCATCTACCTGGATTGAAGAAATATCATTTTTGATAAATCGAGAGACTCCAAACCCGACGACTGGATAAAAATATTCCTCGCAGATCGAGATCAAAGAAGAAGCGTTTCTCCTTGGAAGAAGAGCACCCGAAGGGACGTATCAAATCGATAGAAATCAATATCCATTTTCGACCGATCGAACGAGCATCCTCCTCGAAAGAAACGTTCAATGGCAGCGCACCGCCGCTTCATTTCGTACGCCGGATATCTTCCCATCGAGTTCGTCCGGTGTTCGCGAACGGCAGAAGGTTGTGCTACCCGGTTGAGCGGATCGGCGCCATTTTGAGACCGTGAGACACGGCGCCGTTGAAATTATCCAAGATCATACGCTTCGTTCCGCGTTCTGTGCCAGGTGGAGGGCACAACGAGACCCGCGTTATCGTCGGCTATTGACACAATTAAAACTTGGCATGCTGAAACGATAGGGAGAATTTCTCTCTGGAAACGTAGAAACGTCGTTGCTAACGGAAATCGGAGGAGGATCGAGTCGAGTAAAAATACCACGTCAATGGCGAATTATAGATCCTGATTTAACCGCGGAGGGAGAAGAGAAGTTTGAGAGAGCAGCACGTGTTCGAGATGAATAAAATTTACTGCCAGAAAAAAAAAAATTCAGAATTCGCAAAATACATTTTGTACGTAGAGAGAAATAATTGTCACATTCTGTAAAAATATGGCGTAACGCGTTTCTTCTGACAAACTGATCTCTTCATCGCGCAATTAAATTAAGAACATCTATAAAGAACTATATTTGGAGAGCTGAAAAGTCAATCGGCGTTGGAAATAATTTAGGCCCTCCAGATATCCTTTCGTCGATTAAAACTGTCAGTCGACAGAACAGTTTGATCGTTATATTCGATCGATTACTATCACGACGTTATGATTAAATTGTTACAATCATCGTGATATTACGTCACGTTACACCATGACACTGAACAACAGAAAGGTACAAGTCTTACACTCTCAACGAAAAACAACTTGATAAAGCCGAGTGGCTTCTGAACCGTCGAGCTTACACGCGTGCAACAAAAGTATATCTGTGAACAAATATTTTCTACAGAGGCGCACGAGATATTTTCAACTCGCGAACATTCGTCACGCAAATAGCAACGCTGCACCCGTGGCACAGATACGACCGTAGAATTTGTTACGTGACTCTGATAGTTCGTCGATAAAATGATTTTAAATAAATAAATGTTTGGAAAAGTGTCAATGCAAAACAAACTGTCACCACAGGAAACTTCAACGCCGTTCCTTTGTCACGGACAGCGGTCGACGCTTTATCTTTTTCAAAAAGCCGCCCTCCTACCGACTGCAAAACCGTTCTACCAGTGACGTTCAATTTGACCTCGAACGACGTGTCCTCGATCGCGATCGTTTAATTAGAGATCGCACTCTTCTCGGCGACACGTTTCCAAACCTTTCACAGGTTTTTGCCGCGAACAAATTCGAAAGGACATTCACTCGCCTTCGAGGTACGAATGAAATTACGTTTAATAGCTACGTTAAGTAGCGAATCCCTTTCGAACGAAGAACTCAATTGAATCGCTCTCGCAGAGCCAGCGATCGAAAAATATTCCACTTCTTAAATAATGAAAACGTAATTGCATCTAGCATTTACGTCCAAAAAAGCACTTTTTCCTTTTGAACCGGCCAGCCTGCGATCAAAAATATTTCGATTCCACTTCATATTGTCATAAATTCGTTCAATAGGAAACGCTCGAGGGCACTCGGGATTTATGTTTCGAAAAAAATTGCTGAAAACCGCGATTTCCCTCCGACAAATATATAACAGCGTTCGAAAGCGGCAGGAAAACCGCAAAAAAATAATTTGAAAATTATTAATAAAAAAATTTCTGCACGATCCTCCGTGCTATTTCGTTGTATCTGTCCCTGCGCAAATGCGAGTCAAGTGGAAACTCCGGCTATTGACTCTTTGCCCTCGAAAACAGTTTTTCTACGTCGTCCACGATATAGCAATTTATTTGCGAAATGATGTAGCACTGGAAACAATCGTCACGTCCAAATGCTACTTAGCGTGAAATTTTCGTGATTTCGTTTGAGGCAGTCGTCGAGCAATATTTAGAAGTTGATGACAATCTCTTGAAAAATTTCCTTCGCCATTTTACTACAGAGTTTCGCAAGGAGAATTTCTGAGAATTTCTTCTTTCGAAATTTGGTTGTTTCACGTCAATTTAATTATATTTATATCTATACCTACGAAAGTTCGTGCCGATGTACACTAAAATTTCAATCCCTCTGCGTTTCAATTTCCCTGAAAATTGAAAATCGGCACGAACTTTCCGGGCAGCCCGATAAAAAAAATTCTACGATTTACACTGTTAGCTAAATTGAAGTGTAAGTGTCCTCCTTGCGGCGGACGGTCGAGTGGGAAAAAGCGGGGAAATAAACTGAAGTAAAAAAAAATTCGAAAATTCAAACTTTTCCGCAAAACATCGTCGTTGCAGCTACACTGAACGTCACCCGGTTAATCTCTCGGCGCTAAAAATCACAAGCCGTGTTGTCCGCAAACAGAAACTCCCTAGCCCAAAATACACGGAGCAACAACAGCCGACAAAGCCTTGGGATTAGTTGGTCTTACTGATGACTCTGGTCAGCAGGATCCGTGTCTTAGACGCGGGAACACACGGTGTTAGAACAGCTGATCTACTTAAACGGATCGATAATCAGGCTCGTGGCGTAGCCGCGCTCGGATCGCCTCGGAATTTCAGCAGGAAATCTCCCGCGATGGTGTGTGCGTGTGCCCGGTCAACGAGCCACGCTCGCGCGCATTTCGTTATAACACACACACACACAGACGTTCGATCATACGTCGCGCCGTTTGGAAAATTCATCCTACGCGTATTTCCACGGTCCGTTGGAGGACAAAAGCGAATCTGCGAATTCTCGGCCAAAGGAACCGACGAGCCGTTTCCGCTGACCGGTAAGAGAAAATGCCCGTTGCTGGGAATTAATCGAGGCGTCGATGGAGCCAGGTATCGTGCATTTTAATTTAAATTCGTATTTAGGAGCGACGATCGAACGTTGGAAACGTGGTCACGATAAATCGACGCGTCGTTAAACAGCGGCAAGAGTTCCGAAGACGATCCTGAAGATTCTCGAGATCATTTCGCGTGTTACATTTGAGAATCGACGAACCCGATTCATCGAAAAATTAATATTCATAAAATGATTTTCTCAATTGGGATACGAAACCATAATACCTAGTTCCAAATAAACAATGTGGCGATGAAATTGAAACGTAGTCTGACCGAGGGCAAGTCGATACGCCCGATAACGTCGCTCTTTCCACCGGCGAGCCAAAGTTAAACGCGAGATTTAGAAGACCCTCGATTAAAACGGCCATCCGGGGAATCGTTCCGCCAACGACTTCCTTCCAGAAGAATTCTTTCCACGACGGTTCCCGTACGGTCGGCGACTACGCGGTTCGTAAAACACGATCGCGCTCCATTCGTCCGCTCGCCGCGAACGCGTTTCAAAAAAAGGGGGGGAAAAGAAGAAGAAGAAGAAAAGGGAAAGTTTATGGAGCGACGTGAATATACGTATTGTTCGAACGAGTTCTCTCGATTCGCAGCTTGCGCACGTAGGCAAGCACCGTCTCGAGGAATCCGAGTGTTATCTCTCCATCGCGGCCTCTGCTCTTCCCCTCGCCCGTCTAAAGAAACAATTTGAATGTTTGAAGCGGGAACAGAGGCACTCGGGGAGGAGAAGTTAAGCCGGCAGGTACATCGAGTAAGACCTTCGGGGGTCGTCGACAAGCTGGGAGAGTTCCGACGTCTTCCGCGTGTGTCCTCCATTAGTTCGCGTGTCCATCGGAGAAATGATAAATGGACCGCGTTAAAGTGACTCGTACCAACTCGCGGAGGCAGGTGTTTAGCAAATAAACAACTCATTTGCCAACGTTGCGTCTAAAGAAAAATTTAGATTCGAGGCGAAATTTAAATTACAATGACGCTAGTTCTTTTTGAAAGGTCAATAATTTCATCGTTTAACTTGGTCGACGTTAATTAACAATAATCAATATTAAGAAAATATTTAGAACTGATGTGGAGAACTACTCGAAATGAAATGTTTAAAATTTACAAACGGGTATGTTTCACTTTTGGCAAAAACCTTAATTCGAGTAGTGACGCGAAAGAGCTTCACAGCTAAGAGTGAAAGCTAACAGACGCGCGACAAATTGTGAATTCTTATTCTCACGTTGATAGAACGTCTAAAATTGCAGTGTAATGTCACCAAAATCCGTACGAAAAGAAATATCGAAGATATCTTGCGGTGAACGACACTCGGCAAAGAGCAAATATGAATTTTGTCCGAAAGCACTCACAGTCCAGTGATTAATTTTCCGCGATAACTTTTTCCTTCCCACCAGTTTCGCACGAGCTACGTCGCGTGCTTTGTTTTATTTGCATATATCTGCATTAACTCGCGACATTCGCGCAACAGATTTATCGCGAACCGGTAAACAGGTGTGGTCTCCCTGTCGTCAGAGATATCAAACATTTTCGCTGCTGTCACGAGCTTCAGAACGCCCTGTTCTAAACACAGAGAGCTTGCACACACACACACAAATACGGTCGTGTTCGTTTGGTTTGCCCGAAGGATTATGTACGCGGTTGACGTTGAATCGCGTTCGCGCGGACACGAGAGAGAGTTCCTTCCACTTTGAGTAAGTCTACTTCTCCCAAGGATTCTCATCCCGAAGATGACCGCGAGCTCTGTTTCGAGTTACGCTGTAGCACATTTCTGAGATTGCGGCTGCTCTGATTGTCGGAGGACGATCAAGCCTGTTTCGCGCTTACGTTCGCGAATAATCGAACAACGCAGCGAAGGAACGATTTTTATATCAAAGGAAAATTGGATTTTACGGGCTGGTTAAGTTGGAGCTGATGCCGATGATAGGTCACGTCGCGTTTAGATGCGGTCGATCTTTGTAATCCCGAGCGTAAAAACGTTGAAGAAGAAAGAAGGCTGACGAAAATCTGTCAGATCTGATCACATCCTTGTGCTGCGTTGAAATTTACTTCTGCTGGAACTCGTTTCGCGCTGAAATTGCTGAATTATTAAATTTACGTACGCGTTTCCGATCGTGACGAAGCAAGTTCGAAGTTTCGCATTTTCCACGCCGTGATCTTCTCGAGAGCCTTGATTTTACTATATTTTCGAAATCCGCTGCGATATTTATGCCGTGCATTTCCTTATGCTAAAGTCTTCGCGTCCATACCCAGAATCCATTCAAATGTACATCTCGCTCGAAACCTAATCTCATATTCCAGTCAGCCACCTGATCTCTTCCGTATTATCCTAAGCTTGACATTCACATCCATCCGGGGAAGTTTATTCGTCTCTATATTGTTAATACCGTCCCGCGTGTATATATATTTTTATATCTCTCTATCGAGCTCCGAACAGTGGTGGAACAATCTTCGCAGACAAAAAGAAAAAATACACAGATGCTTTTGCCCGATGAAAGTCTTCTCCCGCAAAACAGCTCCAATTAAAGTCCACGCGACTCGGGGAAACCACGAGAAGGGCGTTAAAAGCAGACGGGAGCTGTCACAAAGAGCAAACGTAGTAACGAGTGAGCTGCCGTTTTATCACTTTCCGCCACATCAAACTCCGTTTTCGAAAACAACGGCGGCAAGCGCGGCTGGGTAACTTCTCGCGCCTCCGGTGTGCATACATCGTACGTCAGATCAAACTCGGATACGAACTACTTGAATTTACGAGGAGATGCGATACTCTCGAATTTATAATACCTCGTGTTTATTAGTTGGAATACTGCGAGTGAGACGAGGAAATCCGAGTCGAAATTTTCTGCCGTATCGTCATCGTTTGCAATTGTTACAGCTAGGCCTGGGAATACCCAAGTCTAGAATTGTGTTTGCGTGCGAGATTTAATATTTTTGTCATTGCCGTATTACGACATTTGTCATCACTGAAAGTGATTTTAGCGAGGGCAACCCAGAAAATCGGGCAAGCTCTTCAGCTGCAACGCCGATGCAACGAAAATTAGCGATTGGTTGATTTGGGTCACGTGATTCGCGAGAGGGCGTGGAGTAGACCTCGAGTAAATAGGTCGTCTTCGTTTCCTAGTCGAAACAGTTGCAGTCTGGGGTATATCAATCTCTATTTTAATAAATTTCATCTTCGTCTTTATTTAAAATCACGAAAGTAAAATATGAACCGAACGAATTCTTGCAATACCGAGACTTTTTATCCGCGCGCTCGCTGCGGAGAGGCTCGTTTTACGATTGACTAGCTCGCATCGTTCAAAGACGCAAGAAACTTTCGGGTATTATCCTGACGTTTTCAACTAAACAACTTCCTATTACCCCCGATAACTTCGCCGCGTATATACGCGGCGGCTGCCAAAAGTTTCCGGCCAAATTGCAATTCTATTTCGGTTGAAATAATGCGCTAATAAAATTCTCCTTACGAAAATTTCACAACGTCGCGTTTCAGAAAACCAGAGGAGCGGGTACGCAGCCCTGGCGATAGATTTTTATTCCCCGGTGGACCCCCTCCCCTATTTCGGCGATATAATTGGATTCTACTTTTTTACGCCGGAAAGTTCTGGCAAACTGCTGTAAAATACACAGGGACGCTCCGTTACAGAGTTCGCCAAGGGAAAATGTTTAACCACTTATTTTCCCTCGTAGCTTTTCCTCGCTGTTAATGTCGCGGTAAGAAAATCACAGAGGGAAGACTCGCAGAGGCTTAAATTTGATCTCGTCGAAACTATCTTTGCATTAACGCTGCAACTACCAACAAGGTGGTCCGAAACGACCAATTTACAATTTTCCATGGAAATAATTTTGTAACTTTTAATTCTCGTACCTTGCATTTTAATTGTTGTACTTTTGGTCGCCGGATACAGTTTCTCGCGATAAATTCAATTACAAAGTCGTTCTCCAATTAATAAATTATCGATATCTCGTGGCAACAATATTTACCGTAAATTCGACTGTGGAATCTGGAAAAATGTCGAGATGCGTCGATTTCGAAATTACTAATTGTTACATGCCGTTAATTTTGCGTGAAACTTTGGTAAGAAAATACATCTGTAAATCGGATCAGTCGCGGGTATTTTACGCGAAAGTTTCCAAATACGAGAAGGAAATCGAAAGAAATCTGTACCTTTTGAACTTTACGTTTCAAATAAAAGTCAAGTACAGTTTAATAGCTACAGACTGTATATTCAAACGCACGATAAAGGTACTAAATTTTCAGACATTACATTACGTTCTTCAATGAATGCGGTTGAAACGCGAAAAACTTTCAACGCCAACGCCGACGTATTTCAAGCGAGAGAAGCGAGTCCAAGTCGACTGCCATTTCGGTTTCGAAACGACCTCGCCAACTGTCCAAATGATTTCGAAGGATTTCGTCGAGGCATCGATTTTCAATAAACCAACGACATAAAATTAATTCCGATCTTCGCTCTCGCGGATTGGCACTCCCGGCTGGCGTATCAACTCGGTCGTTGGAGTCGAAGGGGGGGCCCCCCTCTTTCTCAGGGATGGACGAGCTCGATCCAACGATCCAACGATCCAACTTGTACTTTTTTTCCAATACAGTCGTCCAGACATGTAGCATCTCGCGAAGTTTGTCGAGGACCAGTTATGTTGAATTTGAAAATTGTCACGAACGTAACTGCGCTCGTAGATTTTCTGTTGCCCGACAGGCTCATGAATTCGCGATACCGTGGCAGCGTAACGGGTGGAAACGTGAAAAATACGTAGACGGCGATGGGAATTAATTGCCACGGTATTTGAAACTGGTTCCGATAGTATTCCCGCGCTTTTTTTCGAAAATTTCGAAACGGATTGATTTTATAATTTTGTCCGGCGCAGAATTCGAGTGGAATTGAACGCGCGACAGAACGTTTTGGAGAATTAACTGTGAAAATTCAAGTAAATTATTACTTCGGGAATTTGGACGAAACTGCAGGCTCGGCGGCTGAATTATCGACGAAATTTCCAAAGCACGAAAACTAGAAAGGTAATAATATTCCGGCGATCGGCTGTTTAAACACCGGCTTCTAATCGATTCCCGCGGAAAATTGAATCGTTAAATCAACAATGTATAATTGCCGCAAACTGCAATAACGAGTCGTCATCGTGTTACACAACGCGAAATTAATCGCGATTACGTGCAATGCTCGTCAGTGGAACGGCAAATTGCGACTTACATAGCTCGCAAAACGACCTCCTATTCCAAATAAATAAAGTTCCAAACCGATCGAAATCCACTTAACGAGCTCGTTACCGTTCGCTGAAAAACATAGAAATGCCGCGAGGTGTGTGAGACGGTACTAAATCACATCGCAACACGAGTAGCTAGTGGTAAAAGTGAAAAATTCCAAAGACGACGTAGAGTTCCTGCATCGGGTGACTGCTGATTCAAAAGTTGCAGCGATGCTTGTAGGGATGATCACGAGCGGTCGGCAGAGTGTTGATTGATCCATTAAAATCACCATAAAATTTTCAGCGTAATTATTATTTAAGTGTCATTATTCGGCATAATTATTATTTATCCGATAGATAAAGTTATTATCAAGCGTAATTAATTATACATAAAGCAATTATCAAGCATAGTTAAGCGTGTTGTTATTAAGCATAATTATTACAATCCGAAAGACGAGCATCGATTATACCGGCGTTATTTTCCCGGATGAATTTGAAATCGATCTCACAAAAGTGCACCCTGCAAACTGTAACGTGTCAAAGTTCCCTCGATCTCGACGAGCGTGCATCACGAGCAGATACGGCGAGTTAGACAGGCAGCAAGAAGAAAATTGAACGGTGCGGAGAGAGGAGAGGCAACAACAAAGTTGGCCGGCTTCTTTTATCAAACGAGAAGAAGTTCAGGGAAAACTGGCGTTGGTAGCGCGCCGCGTAAAACGCTGTCTGTTTTAATAAATCATAACCGGCTGGGCGTGCAAACTTGTTCGTAATTAACCGATGGAAAATTAATTGACGCCGGCCGTTTCAACAACGACGGACGCTTAAAACCGTTCGGATTCAAAGGGAAACGAACGCGAAAGTTCGTGGAAAGTTTCCACGCAGAACAGAACAGAACAGAACAGATCGCTCGTTCACCCCGCGGATGCAATCTCTGACAATGTACCTTTTAACGACGCTGGCAGAAATACGAGGGGGGGGGCAGCGAAATATTTTTCTTCGGGGCTGGAATATGCTCTCTCTCGTTGCTGCCAAACGATCTCGCGCAGTTAGTTTTGCGAATCGGTAAATCACGAGGAACACGCAACTCGCAAACTTTGCTCCTAAAGGGTGTAATCTCGGCCCGGTGTAATTGCGAATTCGTCTTCCTCCGATTCGGGAACGAACTTTCGAATTTCAGAAATTCTCTTGTTGCGTCTGCTTTTATCGTAGCGAAGTTTGAGAATAACGAACTCTCTTCTTGGGCAAGAAATCGAGATTTCGTTTTGTCCGTAATTTGCGTCTGAACGTATAGTTTTCGTCAAGGGAATTTATTACTTGGAAAACATATGAAAAAATAATAATAATGTTTAAACAACTGATTTTTTCGCAAAATAGCATACACCGTCAAGTTTCCGCACCCCCAACTTTGAGGGGGTAGTTTTCACCTCTTCGACCATTTCCGATAAAACACGGGTCAAGTATTTTTCAAGAATCTTAATAAATAAATAAAATCCTGATTTTACATTTTTGAGATATTTCAGTAGCTCGTCGCATCTCAAAAATTGATTAACATTAGACGTTAACGTAACAAATTTCGCAATTCTTCTCCTATAAATGACCAGATAGAAAAAATTAGAGGAGATCTCCACCTTTTCTCCTTTTGATTTTCATAAAACACAATTTGAAACGATCGAGTAATCACAGTGATCGTGAAATTGGCAAGTCATAAAAAAAGCGACGCGGAATAATTCGAGAGAATCCTCTCTCGAGAGAGAAAGAGCGCCTGATGCTCGAAAATTCGTCGTCCGTGAGGGGCGTCACAGCTCGGACAGCGACGCCCCTGGCAAGCAAACTTATTAAAAGGTCATGCGGTTGTTATAACCGTTCGCTTCTGTGGTCGCGGGAAGGATCGCGATAAAAACCGTCCGAAAATTTATGACGCTCATTCCACGGCCGGGGAACAGAATTTCGGTGGTACGGGACATTTGCCTCGCGTCGCGTTTCACCGCGTGTTCCTGCTAAATGACACGAAATAATAACGACGACGACGGAAGGGTGGGCCACGTATACGCGCACGTATGAATTTTTATCGCCTCGCCTTCTATTGTCCCGTATTTACAGACGTATGCCACGTTCCTGACCGAAACAAACGTATGCCACGCGTATTGCATTCGTTTACGTTTCTCCTTGTTCCTCCCGCCGTTACCTTTGCCGCGCGTACATTGTTACCGCGACGCGAGAAGAAACTGAAATCGAAGGCCCTGCGAGTTATTTCGCTGAGACGGACGTTCTTTGAATAGTCAGACACGTATCATCGCCGAAAGTGATTGCACTTCTTCGTGCAACGCTGATGCAACGAAAATTAGCGATTGGTTGGTTTGGGTCACGTGATTCGCGAGGGGGCGTGGGCTACTCGAGTAGGAGTGGCGTTTTCAATACTGTTCTTTCTACCGCATTGCGTTTCGTTTGCAATTTTTGTCAATCTGTACTATCGAATTTTATTTGACGTAAATTCGTCCAATGCCTCTACATCGTTGGATTTAATAGCAATTTTTCGTGAAATGTAGAAACGTTGAGATATTTGTAACATTCGCAACGCGATGAGTTACTGTTCTGACTGCACAGTCAAATGACTTTGATTATGGTTTGTAGACTCGTACATAATTCTCTGCAGTAAATAAGAAAAGTGTTGGATAAAATATAGAGATTATTTTCCTATAAACGCGCAATTCCAATTATTCCTTTCAACACACGTGCTAATCCAACATCTCAGACTACACCAAACGAACCAGTTTCATTTCCCTTGCGTCCTCAAAACTAGTATGCTATTACACCACCGATAGATGGTTCGAACGTGCAGTCGCAAACTGCGCGCGCGAGAAAGCAAAGCGAAAACTACTTGGAAACCATTTATCCATCTCGACGCGGAAGAAAAAAGCTGCCAAAATAGCGGGGGAAACGCAGCCTCGCGGAGTACTCGGGAATTTCTTCCGAAAGTCTCGAGATCGCGAGAAACGATCTCCGGTTTTTCCAACGGGAGGAGCGCGTTACACGCCGCGGCAACCCTCGAGCACCTTTAATTCTCAGGGATGAGAATTAAACGGGGTAAACAGGAACCCGGGGCGGAAGTCGATGAAAGCGACGCCGAGTCTTTTATGAAACGCGCGTGGACCAACCGGGCCAACGACGTCACGCGAAACACGTCGGGGAGGCCGGAGAAAGGGGTGGCTTTGCACGCGTCAAATTAAACTAAACGAGTCCCAGAGCACAGTCTCTCCTCTGTCTCCTTCTCCTCTTCTACCGTCTCTCGTCTCTCATTTTTGTGTTCCATTTCTCCCCTGCCTCTCTCTTCGTGCTGCGTGTTTCTTTTTATTTTCTTTCTCTCCATATCCTCGCCGTCATATGGACGGAGCGTGCACTCACCAGCAACGCATGCACGTGTAAGTACACACAGAGGAGATACACGAGGATAACTGTGCGCGGACCTCAGCAGCCTCTCTCTCTCTCTGCCGCGTTTAACGAGATTGCTTTTAATATGTAGTATACTACTATAATGCTGACTGCACATCTCCCAGCGGGTTTATACGCTCCTCCCGCAGCCAAAAAGCAATTCTTTCAGCAACCCTCTGCCGCTATCGCTGGTACGCGAGACCGCGCTCGCTCGTCCGTGCGCTAAAATCGAGCGACGCGACTAAAACGTCGCACGATCCGTTCCTCCTCGCCTCTTCAAAATGACTCGCGCGCGCGTCGCTCGATGTATTCGCGAATACGGCGAGAAAGGAGTCGATATAGAGCCCTCGCGGATACGTGAAGATGCGCGATATTAATTTTCTCTTGTATGACCGAGCGATTTAAATGGAAATCAATAGGGTGTGGAAGAGGACGACCTTGGAGACCTAACTCGTAACAGGATTAAAGTATAAAAATTGACGAAAGAGAAATTAGAAATTATAATACTGCGTAAATCTGTCATTTTGACCACTTTGCGGTAGTTCCAGCGTCGAAAGACGAGCGAAAAGTTCGATCGGCAATTGCACGGATAATTGTTAAATTTAAATTTTAAAGACTGTCGTTGCGACAGGAGCGAAAGTAAACGGTATCAAAGTAAATGGACAAAATAAGATAAATTGGCCATCTCAAGATACTACTCAAATTAGAGTGAATTTCGCTGCAATCGAAAGACGTCCGTGGAAATTCATCCGACAAATCCACAAATTGATAAATATTTCGCCGAAAGTCTGTCGCGTTTGAACAATGTTGGGCGACCTGAATAATCAACAAAACGCGTGTTTCTTTTTTTTTTTTTTTCCTTCGTACGCCGAAAAGCCTCGGCTCGGCCGTTCGCATTATTTGCCATTTCAATCCCGCAATTTATTTTCGTATTTAATTATTGGTTACCGAAAAGCAACTAAACGATCGAGCGAGCGCGGCGTCGAAATGTTGTTGATACAACGACGTGGACGCGGCGATTGAAAAGCGTTGAAATAATTAGGACGCAAACAGCGGTGTCGCGGCTGCAAATTTGCGGATGTCGTTTGGTTCTTTCCTTCGTAAATACCGTTGTAACGATTTAAAAAAAGGAAAGAAAGAAAATCGAAAACGCGTGCGTGGAAAAAGAGAAGGAAAGTTATCCATTGCGTTCCACGGTGAAGATTCACGGTGTGTTATTGGAATTTGCTCGAGAAGGGTAAGGAGGTTACGTCAGCTTCGCGGGGCCATTACGTTTTATACGTTTTATATGACGGCATTATACGGTACAGCACAATGAGGGAAACGTCTACCTACCTCTGACCTTTTCGCGAGATAGTTAGTTTTATCGGGATTTTAGTCAGTCACAGAACGAACCTCGTGACGCTGCAACTTTGGACGTTGGACGTTCTCCAAGAAGAGTTTTGCCAGTCCCTCTGTTTCTTACCTGCAGCAGAAAAAATGAAACACCGTCACATCGAGATCGCGATTGATCGATCGTATCGATCGTCAAGAGACAATGGAGGAACAATCCAACGAAACGTGAATGTTTAAGTATTTTCATTAAGTACAAGTAACGAAGCTCCTACTTAAATACCATTTTGGGTCGAAAATTTTGGGACTGTTACTTCTGGAAATTGGAAAATAGTTAAAAAACGATAGCCTGATAATACCCAACGAAGACTCCACGAAGCGTTAGTATACAAAAATATATAACACGTTTGATTAAATTTGTTTGCTATCGTTTGAGAATATTGAAAACAACCCAGAGCGCACGTTCGCGAAAATTACACAAATATCCGCAATCCAGCGATAAATCTCAGGCGAAAGTTCCGCAATTTCAACGGTTCACTTGCCCGTTTCTTCGAAATGATTTGTTCCGGGGCGAGGGCTGGGCAAAACGTATCAGACCGAACAATTAAACTTTCATTAGCCACGCAACTTTAATATTTAATCTTCGAGCGTTCGTACGAGAAAGTAACTACTTGAAAAACGAACGAGTACAATGGTACCCGAGAAAGAGAAGAGAGAGAGAGAGAGAGAGAGAAATGCGATTTCTTTTTCTTCCTTTTCCCCCTTCTTTTTCATATTTCGACCGATTCCACCGAGGCAAGATCTAGCGAGGATCGCAAAGTGGAACACCGGACGAAAGTTCGCTCGCGCAAAAGAAGAAAGTTCGTTTCAACTGTTGCACTTAACTTGCTCGCTGCTTATGAGATTTTCATCATCTTGGATATGAAACTTTGCCCTTCGGTAATAGCTGCCTCTCCCTCTCCCTCTTCAAGTGCGGACTTGAGCCTAACGATGATCCAAACTAGCTTTAGACCCCGAGTCTCTCGAAGAATCACCCGCGAGTGTAAAATCCAAAACGGAAAATCGATTCTGCGTCGCGGTGATTTTCTGTTTCCTGAGAAAGTTTATCGCTCTACTTTGACAAGCTGTGAGACTCTTCCAGTTGGTCTCGAATCGTAAAAATAAACTGTCTACGCGCGCTGCGGCTGGAAATTAAGTTGCTGAGAAAGTTAACCCCCCCGCTGACGCGATTTCGTCTCCTACTTTTTTGAAATATATACGACGTAAAAATATTAAGCATTGTGTGTAAATGATACGTTAACATTATTTAATGTAATATCAATATTA
This sequence comes from Melipona beecheii, assembly GCA_032399605.1. Classification (NCBI taxonomy): domain Eukaryota; kingdom Metazoa; phylum Arthropoda; class Insecta; order Hymenoptera; family Apidae; genus Melipona; species Melipona beecheii. The sequence continues at coordinate 1,259,091 of JAUCMO010000291.1, forward strand.
TTATTTTTACAATATAATATTTAATATAAATTACATTAATATAATTATATATATTATATGTTGTATTAATATAATTATTCAATTTAAATATAATAAATATTTTTAATTCTAATATATTTATATTAATATACATTTACGATATGATATAATGTTTAATATAAATTATATTAATATACTTTTGCAATTTGTTTGTGGCCAGATACGAAAAGATCATTTCGGGAGATATTTCAATTTCCATTCTGTGTGAAATCTACGCGTGAAAGGCAACGCAAGCACAAGCGTCCCTGTCTCTTCTGGCAAACTCTAGTTAAATTAAAGTCAAAATATTCTTCGACGTACTTTTTCTCTTTTACAGAGAACGTCGAGTTGATGCATCGATTAACAGATAAGAGAGTAAAGGCGAATATTCAGATCTACCTACGTAAAATTTCTTCGTGCCTTCGAGGACAACGGAGATAAAGTTATCGGGACACTCTGTACGTACATTCCAATGAAGTTTCAATGAAACAGAACGTACTCTTTCTTATCTTAAATATTCGAGTCCCCAACGTATGATCTTATTCCACGCGGAGAACGTCCGATATCTGCTGCAGAGTCGAGACGAGACGCTCGTTTGCGAAAGATTAAACTGGCCGGCTTTCCATTTTTTTTACAAACTTTTCAATCCTCGATACCATCCAACGATTCGTCTCGACGGACTTGGCTCGATTAACGATTCACTACTAGAAAAAAAAAAGAAAAAAGAAAAAAAAACTATCCGAACGAGGATTCAACGTTGCCATTTGAGAAACCTATCCGCGAAACTAATCTCCCGTCCGTGAAAGTTGATCACCCTAGATGGCCCTAGAAACCTGTAACAACATCGCCAATCAATTTCAAATCACGCCGATTTGCCACGCGCGCCACGAGCAACAGTGTTCGACTTCGTCCAACTCAATCGTCCTTAAAAGGATCGGGTTTTCTTCAGGAACGACGGCGAGTTCGACCGTGAAGCTTGCCACGTAGCCGGAGGAGAAACTGTTTTACATACTCGCAACGTGTTACGCAGTGGTAATCCGCGATTGGCGCGTTGACGATCGAGCTGGGTAGTGGACGGGTAGCGGCGAGAGACAGCGAAAAGACACAGGCGAGGATAGCATCGATCGCGAGACGAGGGATCAAGGAACGTACAAACTATGGAGACACAGACAGAGGAAAGCAAAGAGAGCTGTAATTTAGTAGTCGAGATTGTCTGTCGCTGCATCCTCGAATCTCCGCCCTGTGGCTCTGGCCAGAACGGAGATCGTTCCGCGGATACGGGACGACACTGTGCAAGAAATATTTATGAAAATTTACATAAGTGGATCGTTCGTTCGTTCGTTCGTTCGTTCGTTCGATCGATCGATCGACAATGAATTTAAGAGGGAAAGGAAAAAAAGAAAGAGACAAAGGACTGTAATTCAGAAGTTGTTACCGATCGCGCAGATGTATATTTTGCGATCGAGCGTCACGCACGCGCGAGTTACGATGCATTAAAACTGCAATCGACGCAAGGGTGAAAGAAACGCGTCGACGCGATCTTACACCGGCTGTTTCTACGCCAACATTGTTAGACATAATGCGGCGTGACGGGGCGGCCGTGCAACGTGAAAATTGATTAAAATCGATCGATCCACGGTAAAAAGTTATCCCGCGTCGGACACCCGGGAGCGTTCCGACCCAGTTTCCGCTCTCCGAATGCCAGTTTTATGACAGACTGAATTCTATCTCGAACAACGTCCCGAAGTTTAACTGGCTCGCGAGTTTTCCCCGCTGTTTCACTCGATCGAGAAGCTTGTACAAGGCCGCGGTGTACTTTCGATCGTACGAATTCAACCGATCGAGGATTGCAAAAGATGGACGCGATGCGAGAAAACGTGAGACAAATTTAATTTGACAATTTTGTGGGAAATTGGAATTGCATTTTTATTGCAAGTACAAAAATTGGGATCAAGAGTCAATCAAATGTGGAATCTGGACGAAAATCGAAAGAAATGGAGTTGAAGAGCAACTCGAACGAGGTTAGGTGATTCGGATTAAACTGCGATTACGAGCGAAACTGGAGCCTTCTACTAGTTCCGCGCGTAAAACGAAACGACGAAAATATGAGAAATGAAACACACTTGCCAAACGCGATCGAAAGGGGCGAGAAGACGTATTGGTAACGTATGTACAATAACCGAGAACCAACATCTGGCCCTCAGATGGATCAGTCGTGGCACGCTCGCGACATAAATCCTCCCTCCTGGCTGCACCCTCTCCAAACTTTGCGCTCCAACCATACTTTAACCTCCCACGATTCTTCGTTCGACTGAAACTACGTATCAAACGCCATCAGTCCGTACCATTAACCATCCGAATCCCTCTAAATTTAGCTCTCACTCGGTGCAGCCCCCCGCTCAAACATCTTTGCGCGCTTTTTATCTTATTTTACTGACAAGTCGAGCATTTATCGCAGATGAATTGTGAAACAAACGCAGGCATACATTTTCAAACTTGCTCCGTCGCTCTAAACGACTTGAAAAACGCAAATATTAAGAAACACGGAACTAACTACCTAACTAAAGCGATCGAAATGATCGTAGTTCTTCAGAATTCTGCAGATCGTTGCAAGTATTACAAACTAATTTCTTGGATAAACGTCGGTTTAGTGTTAAAATATCCTCGAAAGCTCGAACCACTCACATTTTTCCCGTTTTCTTTTCTCTCTTTCCAACAACTACTTTCATCCCCGCGAATTCCAAACCACGTGAAACGCTGGCAAATCTCTTTCACGATTTAAGAAAATCCCTCGAAGAAGCTCGAGACAATGACCGAAACCTTGGAAATTTAGAGAATCTTACAGTGACCTCGCCAAATGAGAAGCTGAACGGTGTGAAACCTGAAAGTAACGCCATTTGCATTCGCGTGAAAACGAGATTCGCTCCACTTCAACGATCGATCAGAGTTGACTTCTGCCAACAGTCAACGAAGAGTTCTTCTTTGAAAGTTGCGCGCTCGTCGAGAACGCACGCCTCGTTAAGTTCAGGAATCCCGGTCGCGAGCTGCTCGATTCCATCTCCATCGAGTGGAAGATTCGAAAGCCATCCCCAGTCGCGGCGCTCGATCCCGTCTCTAGCAAACAGGCATTCCAGTCCCGTGGCCACGTGGCTGTCTGGTGGGAGAAGCGAGTCGGCCACGCTTCCATCCAGATCCTTCGAGGGTGGGAGAGAACGAGTTGAAAAAGCGTGGCGCGGACGCGAGCGAGCGAGGAGGGAAGCGTGGACGACGAGGCAAAAAGAGGAGCAAGGGCGAAACGAGTCGAGCCGCTAACCGGAGGTAGAAAGCGAGATAAAAGAGATCTGGTGGCGTTGCGGAGGAAGAGCCACGCGGCGCGAGAGAGGCGATATGCCAGGCTTGTTTTGGCCTACCGGACACTGTGGGAAAGCATCTGAATGCGGATCGTCCCTCGTCCCTCCGCCTCACCGCCTCACCGCCTCACCGCCTCACCGCCTCACCGCCTCACCACGCTCCTCTTCCTCCGGTGGATCCACCAGCCTGGACACGGCGCACAGCCTCGGTCTTGCCTCCGCCCGGCATAATAATCGATCGAGTCCGGTCTAATTGGAAAACGCTGATGGTCTCCGACCGTCTCCTCTGCCTATGCTCCTACCGATTCCTCCGATTTCTCTGCCCGCTCCACGTCCTTTTGCCGCTGCCTCGTTTACCATACGGGCACTCTGCCAAGCTCTGGCAGTTTTTACCGACCTTGGGACGGAGCTGTTTTGCCCGCGAGTGGCCAAGTTTCGGGGCCGGGAGTTTCTCTGCGAGACTGTTGAAACGTAAACGATCTAAACGACGTAAACGACGTTAACTCGTCGGACTCACGCTTTCTTTTCTTTTCTCTTTAATTGGAGGAAGATTGACGATGATTACACGCGTTGCTATTATTCGCGACAGTTGTGTGTAACAAAATTCTTGATAGCAAAATCAACGATGGTAAAGTTCTTCACTCGCAGATGGTAGATTTCACTACTCTGAAATCAAAATCGTGGTCGCGAAGCTACCAAACGGGGAGTAGAAAGATCGGAAATTGACGTCAAACCCGGTCAAACGACAAGTTTGAAAATTTGGCACTCGTCGAAAATGTGTAATTTCTTCTTATTATTATTATCCATCATTTTGCGCGCTGTATTCCCTTCTCGTGAATAAAGATCTTTGAACAGATACAAAAATGTCGATAAAGTGTTAATTATAACGATAAAATTCTTTACGGGATAGAAGAATCGCCACTCTGATCAAAGTCACGTTTCGTTCTTTTTTGCCAGTTACTGAACTAGCATAGATGCTTTTGGCAAGATTAATGTTGACTTGACGATAAAATCAGAGTATAATTATACGGGAAAGATCAGCTTACTCATTCTGACTAGCTGCTCGAAGCTCACGCGTTCCATTAAAGAAACTATTTTTTTTCTTTCTTTTACAACGGAAACTGGCTTTTAATACACCCCGTTTGTTTACGCGAGGCGTCGTGTAATGACGTTGAACCTTCCTAAATGGAACGCGTTTTTTTTTTTTTTTTTTTTCGTCGAAAGGACGAAGTTGATTGAGAAACTTGTGATTAACGGCTTGGCTCGATCTGCTTTGGCTCACTCCTTTACGCTGTTTCGCGGAATTTTTTCCGCGTTCGCTTGGCAAAAAACTCTTACACAGCAGGCAATATACTTAGCTCGGAACCGCGTTATGCCCGAGGAGAACATTAATTACGCATGTTAACGTGCACCTCGGAGCGAACACCTTCTGCGAAGCAAGAAGTTGCCACGACAGGTTCTTCTTTCATTCATAAAAGCAGCCTGAGAAAAATTTGTTGCGTCGACGCGCAAAACATTCGGCGAATCCTCGCGATCAGCCTGCCGAGCTCCATAATTCCCTCGATTCGGAAATTTGCTCCACGACGTTGGTTTCTCGATGATTTTAGTTAAATTTGTCGGAATGAAATTTAATCTGTCAGACTGATCAAAAAGTAATTGCGTTTTCTTTTCGCGTGAGAAGCAAAAACTTTGTCAGGCAAGGTATTTATCATCCGTTACCTTTTGCCGTTTTTCAAACGATTGATTATCAAGCGATTTTCCGCGTGCAAAATTTTCTTTCTCGACAGAAAAACAGTAAATTTGAGTCCTCCTCGGATAATTTTGTACAAACTTGTATTTTACAGTACTTTTTATAGTGATACGTCAAACAACTCCAAACAAGTCCCAACAACAGTTGGCTATCAGGATCGCACAACGCAATCTTCAAATGTTTAATATTTGAAGTCAACGAAGCGATTAGTTGAAAAGAAGAAGCAACCCGACATTTTCGGCGTGAAACCGTGAAGCGCAGAAATTCGAAAGAAACGAGAGGAGAATTTCCAACCGGTGCGGTTTCCAGACGGTTGCAGAGAGTCGTCGTCGTCTGTCGTGTCGTACCGAAACTCGTGTACGAACAAAACGTGTTTATTAATAACTCGTTAACGGAATACAGCGGCCATTGTTATTAGTTTAAACGAGTTTCGTAATGAAACGGGCGACGCGTGAGCGCGAACACCCTCCTCCTTTTCCGCCAGAGCGTCACGCTCCCGACGATAAAACTTCGAAATTGCGTGCACGACGTTCGACGTCGAATTACGCGCACTTACGGGCTTTTTCACCGTTCCATCGTGCGCTTTTTCATTAAAAAAAAAAAAAAAAGAAAAAAGAAAAAACAGATCGTTCGAATCAAACTCCGACAGTCTACTTTTTTTCTAATTTTTACGCATCGAGAAACTTTTCGCTGAAATTTTGTTACGAATAACACAAAATTTCAGTAAAAACGAACTCGCAGAGTGATCTCTTGGTCTCTTTCTTGGGTTCAAGCTCAGACTGCAGATGTCGTTCCCACGAACTCGCGAATTCGCTTGGAACGAATTAGCGAAAACGAGGTTTCACAGACGAGGGACGCGGTGAATTTCATGTGACGATTCAATTGTTTTTGTTAACCGAGTTTAGAGTATACGATATCTCGCTCTCACGATCTATGGCTACTTTCCACCTGTCGACGTAATCGTTGGTTTCAACAAAGCCAAAGAGTCTCTCACTTCAAACGGGCTGCTAAGCCTGTTGTTGGTACGATCACTGCGGCAATCTTTCGGAGAGAAATATCGAGAAATGTGTATTTTCCGTGACTTGCAAAAAAACCCAATTTTTTTCATTTACAATTATAACGAGGAGTTATCGTCCGACAGACGATCGTAAGAATCTTCAATCTCATTTATATCGAAAAATTCATTTATAATCCTCCGGAATGTCTATAAAAAAAAGAAAATATTTCTTCCATCTCCTTCTGTTCCACTTGCACGGAGGATTCCCCTTCGTTTGCAATTTGCATAAAACCATTAAACGAAAATCACCTAGTTAGAGCTAATGTCCGTAAATGATTAATGTAGCCGATACTTTATCTACCACCCTGTACGAAATCACCATATATCCTCTATCAGAAACCCTCAAGAAGATCATTTTTCACTCCGAAAAGTATATTTTCTGGGAAACTTTCCTAATTATTCCTTCAAAATCCTGCTTTACTATAAATCAAGCCGGATTAATTTATGATGTATCCGCTGTGTGTCCGTAAATTGTGAATGTTTGTGCAAATCTACATTTGCACGAAGGAAACTTACAAAAAAGAAAAAGAAAAAGAAAAAGATGGAACCCGAATGAAAGTTTTCTTTTCAACATCTTCGCACTCGAGTCAAATTCTGTAGGTTTCTGCAGCTTTGGGCTGCTTTATTTTCTATACTTTATGCACTTTTGCTTATTTATTTCACTTTAGATATTATATTTGAGTTTGCGCATATTATCACTGAGTGACTTTAGCGGCGCAACGAAAATTAGCGATTGGTTGATTTGGGTCACGTGATTCGCGAGGGGGCGTGGGCTAAACCTCGAATAGGAGTGGCGTTGTCCGATCTATCGATTCAAACGTTTGCGTATCGATAAGATTTTATGGCAAAAAAATTGGTCGTCTTTGTTCCTTCTTTCAGTGAGACGAGTCGTGCAGTTTTTTTCTTAATCCTACATGTACACATCTTGGAATTTTTTCCCATTGCTGGATGAGCTTGCCCTCGATACGAAAATACTTTCGAAGCCGAATCTCACGAATGTCAAAGGGACAAAGAAAAGAAAAGAAAAGAAAAGAAAAGGAAAGAGACCGAGGGGAAGAGCGTTCCTCAATTTTTACGCTCCGATGCTACTTTTTCCCCCTTCGACTTCGTTCAACCAATCCAGCCTCGAGTCCAAGTTCCCAAACGAATCTCGCACCGTCAGATCCGCGACACGTGTTACGCAAGCTGGATTTCGAATGAGAACTCTGGGCCGAAAGCATCGACGAGGCCATCATCAGTCGACGCTGGATCACAAACCAAATTCACCTCTCGCGATTTCGGTTGTAAAAATTGCAAAATGCAAGTTTTAACTTTTTCTTCGATTTATTTTCAACTGCGTAGTGAACGAACAAACGATCGTCGTACCCGTATGGATTCAACTTCGGTGTTTCTTGCACTATAATAAAAATGTCTCTCTTTCGCTAATTATTAATTATTAACTGTGGTAGAGAGAGAAAGGCAGGTTCTAAAAAAATCGTAAATGGGTTTTGTTGCAAAACGAGGGCACACGTGATCCGCTAGTGCGCGTGATACCTTCAGGAACAAAATGGTCTGATACACAGGTGCATGTCGCTGAATAAAACGTGCTGGTTTTTAAAACTAAACTACGGCGAAGAGAATAAACACGATGTATTTTCTTCTTCCTCGGATGCAACCCCGTTGTCAAATCCATTCTACCAACAGAACATTCTCTGAGACAAATTGAACCCGCTACGAGAGATTTGCGCGTTAGCGCGAAATTTAGGGAACATCGACGAAAAGCATTGACAAAGTGCTTCGTCGATGTAAATAAACCCGAAAATAAGCCGCAGTTTCGAGCTCCCCTAGGCACGAGTGGGGTTTAATTGGTCGAGAATTACAACGTCGAGACGTCCCGTCCACTTTGAATATTTAATGCTAATTGATGAAACGCGGCCTCGGTGAGCGATAGCTGGCGGGAAAGTTATCACCGACTTTAGTCGATAAGTCGAGGAACCCCGGAGCCTCGAACGAGCCCAGGAGTCGAAGCTCACCCGATGTAATTTGCAGTTCTTAAGCGCGTTTAATACGCTTTACCGACTCGAACGCCGAGGGAAGACTACGTAAGTGCTCGCTCGAGTAAAAAGGATTTCCTCCGTGGATTACAGACGGAGGATTCCATCTGTTTTTGTCAATCATCCGTTCCCTACTTTTTACGCAACAGGAACAAATCCTGTTACACAGTTCGTACGCGAACGCTCAATATCTCTCTCTCTCTTCTTTTTTCTTTTCCTTTTTCGTTTCCTTTTTGGGGATTGATCGCTCATTCGGGTTCGATGCGATCCACGTTTTTCGACGCGAACAGACTTGGGGGTTTCTCTGCCGCGTCCATATTTTTGGAAATTTGGAAAAATTGGATTCTTACGCTTTTAAATTTCCTACCTTAAAGTTCCATGGGAATCGTAAATCAATGACTCAGGTTTGTGGTAACATTTTAGTGAAATTGACGTTTATGCACTTTTGCACCTTTTGCGCCAAAAATGTAAGAAACTTTGTCATCCGCGGGATGCGTAAAATATATGCGTAAAATTATTCATCGGAAACCGTCACTATGAAAATTTTGCAAGCAGTTGTACAATTTCAAGACACGGATATTATTTACTTACATTTCCATTTGCTTATTTATTTATATGAATATTTTTGTATCAACCAAGCAGAGTCGAGCCGTGAAACAGCGTTAAAAGCAAAAAGACCGCTCACTAAATAGTTCAATCTAAATTCCTCCTCGTTTGATTAGACGTCAAATGATACATACTGAGCAGAAAGTGCATGACACGAATCACGAGTTTGATAGAGCAAACTTCCCTTTGGACACGGACTTTGACGCGTAATGAGAACTTCATCAACGAGGATGTAATTTCCAGCGGTGCTTTAATATCTTCTTGTCACTTGTTTGCTCGCATAATATAATAAATGCACAATACGAGACATTCGCGAGAGAGTCAACAATTTTGAACGATTTGCGAGACATTCTGCCGTTGGTGCTTCGCAACATCCATGAAAAAGTCCGTGAAATTGCTTCGAAATCGTGCCGAGAACAAGTTGGATTACGGACGGAGTTTAATAAGCAAAGTCGCTTATTAATAACAATTTTTCGTAGCTACAAAAGGGAAAATGTTTGAGATTGAAAAAAAGAAGAACGTACAAGCAAAAATCTTTTGCAAAAATCCTCGATGCGTTTTGACTCTTGACATTTAACTGACCGACTTTCTGATTTTTAATTAACGTCGATCGATGCGTTTTTCTACGTGGTATCTTTCCGCGCTTCTTCGATCGATACAGACGCGCCAAGTGCCCTCTTGCTCATCGTTCGTCCGTCTATTGCTCTATTCCAAACGTTTCACGCGATACGTACGAATCTCGATCTCACTTTCAAAAAATTGAAAGTCAACGCTACTTTCCACGTTGTTGATCATTGATGGACCGCGCGAATTTTCCACGATCGAATTCACACTTTGTGGAGAATATAATAAAAAAAAAAAAAGAACAAGAATAGAATTTCTGTATACTTTAGATACAGCGTGTTTGATAATTTGTTCAATCTGCATCGCCAATTTATTGCTTCCCAGCGCACATTCTTCGAATTCACGGACTTGGGCATTCCGTTGATAAGGTACGCGCCGCTCAAACATTTTCAAACCCTGTCAAACGAGCCTGGCCTGTCCACGGAAATCCAATTATCCGGAGAACGCGTAATAGTATTTCCAATCTATTTCTATTTCTCTTTTCAGAGAAACGTCGTCCACGTTCTCCGAATCAAACAACGGTTGTTCATTCGCCACGCACGGCGGCATTCCGTGCAATCTGGCACTCGAGAGATTTCCCGATAAATACGCAAAAAACCGCCATCTGATTACTAATCGGGGTACGAGACGAGGGGCCGGATCGGAACGATCCCGTTCGCACTTGCCGGGGACACGATGGAATTTCCATGACAGCCGGTATCACGTACTATTAGCTGTAAATGCCAGCGAGCATCGACGAAACGTTTCCCTCTCCCTCCCTCCCCGCCCCCCCCCCGTGGAGGAAGAGGCTCGAGTAGCTGAAGGCTAGCTAGCTAGCTGGCTTCCATTTTCAGAACAAAGGGTGGAAAAGGTATAGCCCGGGTCCGCGGGAGAAAGGATCGATTAAGTCGAGTGGATTCTGCCGGCAGTTAACGAACGGGAACCCGTTGCCTCTCTCTCTCTCTCTCTCTCTGTCTCTGTCCCATTGCCGCGGAGTTCCTCTACGTAGGAAAGGACGGAAAAGGGGAGAACGAGAGCCAATCGAAGACTCCTCCATCCAGCGCGAGCTTCTTGCACGAATGCCTCCGCGCTCTTTTTTTTTCTCTGCTCTGTGCTCGACCTCCTTGCCGATCCTCCTTTCTCTCTTTTCTCTCTCGTTTCTTAACGCGCTGTAACGCGCGCGCCCGACGTCCAGATATCGATAAAAATTCATTAAACACCAACGACGGCCGGCGATCGGCAACTCGCGCGGAGCGGCGACCTCCTTTAGTCGAGGAGAGCAGATGTCGAGACAACTGGCTCCTTCCTTCCCCATCAGTTTCAGTTACGAAGGTATGACGACAAACTCGAAAGGGGTTCGAGATTCTTTCGGGTCAAACGGACTTGAGAGCACGTGCCTGGACGTGTAGAGGGAGACTGGAGGGACAGTATGGGATCAGAAGTGGCAAACTGGTCAAAATGACCGATTGATGTTTTACAGCGTTTGTAGTTTTAGTTATTACAGTCTTAATATCGGATGGCCTTTGTAGCGTGAAGAATTGAGTGTAATTTTCGAGTTGGATCGTGGTGAAATGAAATAATTTCGTCCCTTTGAAAATTCTCATTAAACTTCGTTGCATTCTTTGTACATACTCTTGCCACGTGCAGTCAAATCACCGCGTGCAATCAAACCTCCACGTGCGTTGAACGTTCGCTCGGTATCGACAAGAATTCTTACTTCCATACGAGGAAATCCAGTGAGGATCCAGGTCGAGGATTTCAAGCAGGATTTGCAACGCGTCCACGTTGATTGGCGTTGTTACTTGATTCTTACACATCTTGCGAAGAAGGTGATTGCTTTCGATTTCGATAATCATGGGAATAGTTCAAAGAAGCGTAACAACAAATCGTTACGCAAATTCAACAAATTTTCTTTTCTTTTCTTTTTTTCTTTTATTTATTTATACACCGCGCAGTGAACGCGACTCTCGTTCGAAGCTAATTATCTCGTGAAAATGATTTCTAATCGACCCGTCCGCTCCCCGGCCTTGCTCGACCGATCGAACTCGTTTCACAGAACGGAAGAAACGAACGATTCGTGCTCGACTCGGAGCAATTGAAAACGTAATTGTTTCCCAGGGATTTACCAATTAGGGGATGGAATACCTCTTAGAGAGCAAATCGGTTTTCCTTTCAAGCGGACATCGATTAAGGATAGAAAAGGTTGGAGAGGACTCTGGTCCTTTTCAAACGGATGGATCCTCCACGCGACGCGGACAAAAGCCGCCGCGGAGTACAGATATGCAGTGCATAGCCACACGGTTTTTGGTGTAGCCAGGCCACGTTGAAAAACACCACCTGTCGAACCTCGCGCTCGGATACGGCACGTACTCGGATAAATTTATTCCCGCGGCACGCGACGTGCGATATTTGCGATATCTGCGATATAACGAGAGACACCGGCGCGAATTGTTCGCGTTTTATCTCTTCTACGGACTGTCATCTTGTCAGTTGTTCGTTTTTAGCGGGGGTAATCCAGAAAATCGGGCCTCGGGTGCAACGAAAATTAGCGATTGGTCGATTTGGGTCACGTGATTCGCGAGGGGGCGTGGCGTTGTCTGGTGCTGAGCAATCGCGCCTGTAATTTGTTTCTTTCCATCTACAGCTCTCCTGCTTCGCAACGCGTGATTGTGCCAAACTGTACTTTTGAAAAGGCGGATTCGGATTGCGAAAAGCATCACAGTTTAAACGTTTCGTGTATCTTTTCGCGATTATACCGCAACATTTGTTCCGTGCAACTTTGTATTTTTAAATTTCCCGTAAATGCGCAAACCGCAATTTACATTTGTCAGGAGTGAAATTCATCCAACCGGAATGAAGTTTCAGGTGAAAGCAACTCGATTTTTCTTTTCCAATCCCGACGATTTCCCTATCGCCATCATCCGCGGATGATTCGATCGCGCAGCCAGCGTCGTCTCGTTTCGCGAAAATTTCCTCTTGTTCTCCGCTCGGCGGTAACGCGTGACTCGGCGAATTCGCGATGAATTGTAGGTTACGTACGACGCGGGAAAGGGAATTACGAGATTGCTACCCGCAACCGAGCGATTACTCCTCGAAACGTCGTAACCCGTCTACGACCTCAAGACACGCACAGCTCTTCCAATTTACAAATCACGAGTTCTCGCTTTAGCAAGGACGCGAGTACGCGCGGATCGAAAAGCGTGAGGAGAAATAGAAACGGAAGGGGGAAAAAATGAGGAGAGCGTTCGTTCGTTCGTTCGTTCGTACTACCACCGCGCGCGTAAATCGATTATTTTACAGTCGCTTATGCAAATGCGATTGTTATTGCACGATTTATCAGATGGTGTTTCTCCCGCGAAGGAGTACGAACGGTCGAAACCTACCGGCACGAGTAATTTCCGGCGCGCATGGTCGTAAGTATACCCCGTTACCGTTTTAATAACCGTATTAACCTACCTAACGTTGCAGGCTTGTGTTTTAAACACTTTTTGCACACGCTTTTCCACTATCGTCAATGTAGCTCAATTTCTTTCGCTCGGCGAGCGGACGAGCAACGTATTCACCGACGTTAATTCGAGAAAAAGCAGGTGGAACGATAGTCGCGATATCTTCCACGTTGTAATTTAATTTATTCATCGTAATCGGAACAATTACGCGTGAACTGTTACTTGATATTCAGGCAGCAAGAAGAGCTGAATATTTATACGTACGTATGTGCGATTCGCTTAACCGTTAATCGGAGAATACATTAAACCCCGACGTTATCGGGCATCGTTGTAAACGTTGTATTTTATTGTAAGAGTAATAATTTTTGCATACGCGCTTCGTATCGAATTCAACGCGTGCGTTTAACGATTCCGTTTCAGAACGTAAGGCCTCCATGTTTTTGCGAGAGAAATCCAACTCCCATTTTGCAGTGGTTTCTCATTCAAATTTGGAAAATTTGAAGAAACGGGTTAACCCGTCTTTGTTTGTAACTCCAGTTTTCAAATACAGGACACCTCGGCTATTAATTAAAACTCAAAAACTAAAAAGAAAGAGTTCGATCCTTATTTCAGCCCTTGAATTCAACACCGGAATTTCAGATTTTCTTTTTCTACATTTCTGTTCAGACAAAAGCGTAGCTGTGCGAATCTGCTTGTTCCAAACAATTGTCATTCGAACGATGCTAAACCATCGTTGATTAAAATTCGAAAGCTGCCGATTCGATCTTCAGTCAGACGCGCGAAATTCGTACGAATTCTTGGAATTGTCATTACGAGACTGCGTTCGCGACGGAACGGGACTCTCGCGGAAATTTTGCGCGACATCTGTCCTAACGGGACTCGAGGAGCGAGCGTAAATGCATTGCCGGATCGATAAATATACTCGTTATAACTGGTATGCGTGCTAGCATCGCGCATAATAATTTCCGGCCGCGGCACGCCGAAAAATATTTAAAGTTTCGAGCGAAATTTACGGCGCGTCGCGCGCTCCGAACGCGAGGCATTAGTGTTCCTCTCGTGCGCGGACGGGAAAAGAAAAATGAAAAGAAAAGAAGGAAAAAAAAGCACTTTTCGTGCTTGGATATTAAAACGTCCCGCGCGATTCGCCGTCTTTCGCGAAAATTACGATGTCGCTGCTCCGCTGTTTTCCCGTTTTCTTTCTCTCTCTTTCTATTTTTGCTCGTCCGATTGATTTTTGTCAGAAACGCACAGTGAAATACCTAGAATTTTAATGACAAACGCGAATCACTGCGGATTTATTTATTTACTGCACCGTTATAGACCATTTAAGGATTAATACCGATTCATCGTTTATAAAATGCGTATAGACTATACTTTCTATACATTAGTCTATATTTATAAAGACCGATGCAGAATGTACCTCGGCGAAGTTAGTAAAAACTAACGATCGGTTTTAGAAATCCCGAGAGTAAATCAAATCAATCCGGACAATTTTGTTTGCCGTCGCAAAACGAGCTAAGCCTGTTCATACACGGAAACGCGATATTCAGAATTTTCAGAAAAGCAATATTGCGTAAAAAAACTGCGGATATTTCTTTTGCATTCACTTTGACTTAGGGAAAAAGGAAAGAAAAAAAGGGACGACGGTACATTGTACAAATTGCGCTCGAATTGCGCTCGTTTATTCCATTTTCCCTTTTTTTTTTTTTTTTTTTTTTTTTTTTTTCATTTTTAGATAGCAACATACGCAGCGCGATAGGGATGGCAAAACGAATTCAATTAGAATCAAAGAGGCGGAAAAGCCTGCGAGAATGGGACAGAGAGAAAAGAGAGAAAAGAGAGAGAGAGAGAGAGGGGGGGGAAGGAAACAGAGGAAATAAAAGTTGCAGGAGAAGATAAAGCCGCGAAATTTTAACGACACAGCCACGGCCAAGTTGAAAATTCCCTCGTTTCGATAAATAAAATCTTTTGTCGCGGTCGTCCGGTAAATGATTTTATTTTTCCGAGCATTTTTTTACGCACGCACACGCGTACGTGTGTGTGTGTGTGTGTGTTCTTTTTTCTTTTTTTCCTTTTTCATTCCTCGTTGCGCGTTATTTTTTCGTTTTTTTTTTTTTTTTTTATTCGACGTAGAGTTTTAATTTCGAGTAACCGGGTATACACGGTCAAAATGAAATTGCGTTACGATGAATATGCAGGCGATGCTCGGTGATGTCATCGAAGTACCAGCAGAAAAAAAGAATCACGGAGGGGAAAAATCACGGGAAAACAGGATAAGTTTTGGAGAGTTATTCTCCCACTTTCTTCCCTTTCCTCCCCGCGTTAAATCCCCGCAACGACACGCGACTTGCAAAGTCAAATATTCACGTGTCCATGTTTTTTACGTTTCGATGCGACGCAATTATTAAACTACGAATCGTCGGTGTGGAAAATTTAACGACGCGCGTAACGCGCGTAACGCGCGGAAAATTACGCAAAGTATATCTTACCTAAAAGGATACCTTATTTAAATTCCCATTTAAATTCCATTTCTGCAGCTGCGTTGTCAAAAATACGAATTTGCGCGGCATGAAACTATTACGACGCGATAACAATCGCGAATGTTTGAATGTTTAATCGAAATAAAATACCGTAGCAATGTTTAATGCCAAACAGTGCGATAAAACCCGCGTGAAATATTAATAACGTAAAATAATAATAAAATAATAATAATAATAATAATACGACTCGTGAAAAATAACAACAACAATACAACTCCTTTGTTGCATTTAAAAATTTAGATTTAGATTTAAATTTGTTTTAACTTTCGCGGAAAACGCTCGACGCTCGAGAGAAGAAGACTACTCGTTTGAGAAATTTAAGAAAGCAAGAAACGACGACTCCGCGTAATTTCGCGTTGCACGAGGCACGACCAAGATCGATAATGCTCGCGAGAACTGCTCCCAACACAACCACGTCGCCGTAAATCTTCCATTAACCTTTCGCCTTATAACATCGAGTTACACTCGTGGCACAGATTACTGTTCTGATTCAATAAAGACTAGTTGTGCCCGTAACAAAGTTTCGCTTCAGCTCCAACTTCGCTCTCGATTCTTCGAGCCGGAAGATTGTTAAATACAAACGACGTTACGTTATTTTGTACATCGTCGCGTATACTTTCACAGTTTCCCGACCAACTGCGCGACGAGCTAACCGCCGATTTAATCACTCGCAAACGAAAATTTACTAGACGGATTACAAACTGTTGTCAAACGCGAAATTTGATGAGAATATCCACGAATTGCGAAAGTTAACCGGACAAAGGTGTCAATTCGATATCAAAGCACTGTTTAATGATACATCATTTTGTGCGTAACTGTAGAAGAAGCAAATTGCCAGAACAATTCTTCGACAAAAGTGAAATCTAGAAAATTTGCAAACATTCTTACGCGAGTTTGTATTCTGTCAGCAATCTATTATATTTCGTTATTCTGAATTTTTTCTCTCGCCCCATTGCGTACCCAGTTTTCATTTTATTGCACGATAAATTTAACATCCGTTCATTCAACCAAACACCTACTAAAATACTTGCCTAAATGTTTTCTTTAAGTTTTCCCCACTGTCCAGTTGTGCCATCCAATTTCCTCTTTAAAAGCTTTAGATCGAGAACGATTCATCGTTCGTTCAACACCTATCGCCACAATAACCACGAAACGTGTTAAAATAACTGCTCGCTGAAAAGAAGTCGCGAGACAAAGAGGGTTAACCGCGAAAGTTAAGCGCGATGACGCAGTCGAAAGCTCGCGTGAAATCCGGCTCGGTCGCGAAGGCTTAATGACACCTGTCGTCATCGTCATCCGCGACCAGTGGCCGTCATCGTCATTACAGGCGACGCTCCTACGCTTCGAGCACGCACGCACGCACGCACGACCTTCTCTCCTCGCGTATTTCGTTTTTCTTCTCTTTCCTTCCTTTTTCCTTCTCAGCCCTGCGGAAATTTCTCGCGGAAAGGAAGAAACTCCGGCAATTTGTACGGCGGCGGCCGTCGAAAAAGGAAACCGCGTCCGGTGCCGCGTGAAAAAAGAAAAGAAAAGAAAAGAAAAGGAAAGGGAAAAAAAAGAAAACCGGCCGAGCATCGCGTTTCACCGGGACAAAGGGGACAAGAGCGTTTCCGCTGCTCGGAATATGCGAGTGGGTTAAGTTGGCCGTTTCGTGGCGCGCGAGATTGGGTTGATAGCCTCGAGGCCATCCAGATACCCCTCCCCTCTCTCTCTCTCTCTCTTCTCTCTCTTTATAGATATCTGCACACGCGTGCATACGTGTCTCTCTCTCTCTCTCTTAATCGTTCGTCCTCCGTTGTACGTCTCTCGTTCTGTCTTTGCACGTATGCCTTTTACGTTCCATACGCGTCTCTCTCTCTCTCTCTCTCTCTCTCTTATCCATTCATTGCGAACGTACGTAATACCTCGCCTCTGTATGTTCCAGCGAGCAATAGCAGCAGCGATGGGCATGAATCGGCGGCTCGATTGCGATCCTCACATAGATGGATCGATGGTGTACGGTCGTCCCTGACGTGCTTCAACGGGGGAACCCCCCCGTTAATGCCAGCCGCTTCGATTCGTCGGATTAATTATGCCGGATGAGGAAGAACAGACACTCGATGGACAGTGAGATCGATAAACGGGACTTTTGCGCGTCTTCCGAGTGTGCGTTCGGAGATTGGTTACGCGAATCTTCGGATCGGCGAAAATTCGATGGTGTTCGGAGCAACCGAGCGGATGGAGGTTACACGCGAAGAGGAATTCTCGGCGAATGGGTTTGTCAGAGTTTTTTTAGCTAGTTTTAGCTGCTTGCAGGTCTGACCAGTCGATCTTTCGGTCAAATTAATCCTCGATCGTCTGGCTAACTGGCCCAATATGCGGGACGTTGGAAAGTTGGAAAGTTTTCGACGACGAGTTGTAAATTGCGGATCTTCTTCGTTTGTCTAAGATCTGGAGATCGAGAACAAACTGAAATATCGAAAGACAGTACGTACGTAGATTAAACGAAGTGAGAGAAAAGACTATCTTTGCATCTATTTTATTTTTAAATTTCGGTCGTTCAACGAAACACGTACGTTTTATTTCTATTTCTACTCTACAGCTAGTACTCTTGGATCCTCGCAAAACCAGGACGAAGATAAACAACACGTGGGTATCCATCAAACACACCCTCCACGACCATCCTGTATCCTTCTGAACCGCATTTCTCAGTCAATTGAATCCCCTCGACAGAACAAACTGCTTGAGCCAGCGTACACTCGGGTAGTATCCTTTAGACTATAGAAAAATCCACCGTCACCCATCATCCCCCTTAATCACCTCTAAATCCTGCCTCTCCACACCAATCGCCCGATGTATCCTTTGCACAAAAATCCATCGAAAATCACGATCCCCTCCCTCTCTCTCTCTCTCTCGACCACCCTCGCACACGCTCATTCTCCCAAATCCCACTTAAACCCCTCTATATCCCATTGGATCGCTTAATTCGGCAAACAAGTACGAGAACTCGCGGCGGGCTTGCTCTCATCGCTACGCGCGATGCGATCGGCTGGATCGAGAAGACTCGTCGTGGATGACAGGCGAGACGAGAGATGGGATCGAGTACCTCGCAAGTAGTTGGATTTCGTACTCATTATACGTGGAACTTTCGTATATATTTGCTCCGACTTGATCTGACAATTAACAAAGAATAACGCATCTTTCGGTTCGGGGAATGTTGCTGAACGTTGCCCAAAGGTTTTCGGCTGGAAGAAGCGTGTGCTAATCGGAAGACGAAAATGTTCCAACGAGAGAATTTTGGTACAAGAGGAGCGACTGTCACCGAATTTGATTTGTTATTTAAAATTGTTGACCCATTTGTTTCTAAATATTTTCATGCACAGAGCACGCATATAAAGACCTGTGGATCCCAAATATTTTTGGCTAAAGCTAAATTACAGAACTTTTCTTAATACGGTTAATTAATTCTGTAACGTTACGCTGTGAAGATACTACGTCAATTTCAAAGTGAATCACTGTGGATTGATATTATCCCAGATAAACACTTTTATTTTATAATGTGTGTGTGTGTGTGTGTGTATTATAATAGGAAATGTACAAAAATTAAACGTAACAGCTGTTCGCATCTTTCTGTAAATGTACCTGTAAATCGCGTACGTTCCCACATTGTGTCGATATAAATATCTGACTTTATAGAAAATCCCACCTTTGGAGGACTCGAACCACGAGTCCTTTATCAGCTCAATTTCGCTTGAAATCTCGCTCGAAACGATCGACGACTTCTCTTTCAAGTCTTCCAGCAAAAGAAAAAAAAGCGCAATCACTTTGTAAAATTCTAACTTCCAGTCTATCTATGTACGTCGAGTACAATCAAATATGCACGCGAGTATTGAAACGCGTTGCGTCGAAACGTCGAAACACGTCCAATCGCAAATTGAATGCCGATTGAATATTCCACGTGTTAACTATCGTACGTCGCCAAGGTGCCCGCGAAACGAAACTCGCTCAGATATCGAAACTTGATTTAGACTTGATCCCATCCCTAGCTCGAGAGCTTGCTGGATGAACGGCGGATGAGGCCGAAAGAGAGAGAGAGAGAGAGAGAGAGAAACGAGCAACGGTGAAGCGCGCACGGTTACAGGTGCACGGAGAGCCGGTCGCTCGACGTTCGCGTGGCGAGCGACAGGGACGGACGGCAGGCCGGGCCAGCGTCCTTTCTGGTTGAACGAGGACACCAAAGTTTTGCCGGGGCTGAGCGAACCCCGGAGAGTGTTCGTTCGTACGAGTCGTGGAAGCCGGTTTTGTCTGGCGGCAGCCTGTCCTCTCTCTCCCTTCCCACTTGTCCGCCGCCGCCGCCGCCGCCGTCGCCGCTGTGTTTTCTGCTCCTTTCTGCGCGTTGCCGAGCCTCGAAAACCGCGACAACCTCGCCGCGCGTCTCCGAGCTCTTTCTCCCTGGATCCACGCTTTTCCCGCCGGCTGCCACCAGTTCCTTTTCGCACACGTGTATGCGTGTGCGTTCGCTGCGGCTCTGTCGTCCTTTATGTCTGGCCTCTCCTCCTCCTCCTCCTCCTCTGCTGTATCTTGATCGTTGGGCCCTCGCTCTTCTGCTTTGTGCTCGCGTTGCGCGGCGTGGTCAGCCCCCTCACCGAAGCCGCGTTTACGCGGCTCCCTCCTCCCTCTCAAACGAACCCACACGGTGCAGAATTTTCACGGGAATCCGTGCTGTTTTTCTCGAAACGAACGCGCGTCCCAGAAGAGCGAATCGCAGGAACGACAATTACCGGATATCAATGATCATATTTGTTCGATGATCAAATTTTCTTGTTTTCAAAATTATTTGATTCTTGCAATTAATAATACTTGTTGTTTCTCATCAGAAAAAAAAGTCCTTACGAAATAAATTATTACAATGGGAAAATTCTAGAGGGTCGTTTCGTTGTTAGTTTGCTTGGTTATTTGCTCCGTATCTGATAATTGGTATTTATTCGATAATTTGAGGAATATATTATAGACACGAGAGAGCAAGGAAATTTAGTTTAGGTATCGTATCTATAGGGATTTTAGAGATTTTACGTGTGAAAATAAATTGTGGGTACCTATAAGTAATGTTTTCTTCAAACTCAGCAAACATTGCCCACCTAGTGACCATCTTCTAGTTAAATATATTGACATTTAGCGCGCTTATTGTTAAATTACATTACAGATGAAAACTGCATTAACTCTTAAATAAAATAAAATTTCAATATATAATTTTCAGAAATAACATTTTCGCTTTCACATGCTTGTGCAGAAAGAAATCTACGATTCGCAAAAATACTCCGAGTAACTAGAATCGTCAGACGACGTGTTGTTCTTTCATTTTCCATTGGGAATGACGAAAGACAAAAAAGAAAAAACGTAAATGACGTTGATCGAAAATATATTCGTAATAATCCGAGATGCATCTCGCAATCACCTTTCGAAGATTTTCCCTGTGCGTTTTCGATTCTTGGAGTTTAGAGTTTCTTTCACGCTCGAACAAACCGTGTTGACTCTTATCTCGTAGGCACGCGAAGAGGAAACACGGTTGTTTGACACAGAACGTTCGAATGGCCGGCTGTTATGTCAATAAAAGAATCCCGAACGTTGCATTTCAATATCCGTTTTAAACGTTTGAAGATCTCATATCTGCGAGTTTCCGATCGAGTTTCTCGAACTCGTTTTGGATCGAGTATCCGATTGGAACGGGCTCGCGGCGGAATATTCAGCCGATCCGGCTAGCCAAAGGAAGCCTCGGAAATTTTTTTCACGCTTCCCCCCCACCCAGTGAAATTCTCAAAAATCACGAAATTCTCGGGTGACCGGAAATTCTGGGGAAATTTTCGGATTACGGCACACTTTCGAGTCTCGATTCTTCTCTAGAAACGTCCAGTGACCTTTCACGATGATTGCAAAATTGTCTTCCACGAGACAGGGTCAGTTCATTGCTACGTTTAATTAATATTTCATTTGACGAAATATTAATTAAACATTCGTTCACGTTCACCATCGCATCATATTTAACTGATATTTCGTTTTCCACGAACATTTGTAGCAAATTTTTATACTGTCTTCGGACCCTCCAGCGATTACAGAATTACGATCGAAAATCATCGGGAATTGTAAAAGAAAAAAAAGTCCCTTCCGATGGCGTTCCTTTCAGCGACGCGACTTCTCGTCAGCCGGATCGGCCGAGCGCGTCACTGCGCGCGGCGATTAAAATGTTATCTCAGCTGTACGTGAAAGTGAATGTTAAAAAGTCGCGTCCGATTGACGTAGAAGCCGACTGAGGATCGTGCGAAACGGACGTTGAAATTTACGTAAGCGAAAAAGTGATGGTGAAATAACCGGTGCAGGATCTAGGATTAAAATCAGAAAAAAAAAAAAAACAGAGAGAAAGGGAAAAAAGACGGAAACTCTCAAAGTATCAGCGTTGCATTCGAGTATTTTATAACGTTTTAAGTTCCACGGATCCACTTTCCAGAACACGTTCCGAACCTCGGCGAGAAATCTCTCGTTCACTTTCTGCGAGCTTGTAGAGAAAACAGGTGGAGTGTCCAGGATCAAGTGTCTCTTTTGCTAAGAACAGATTTTCGAGACAGAAACGAAAGAGACGAGAGGATTTACTTGATCCTATCCCCTCCCCGGGGATCTCTGGATCTTTGCGACACTTTTCGATGAATTATCGACTCATCCGTTCATCTTCCCTTTATTATTAAAACGAGACGTTACGAGTGAACCTAATAAAAATTGGAAAACTTTGCGAGAGGTTCTCTTTTCGCGTTAAAAAATTTCGCGTCTGATATCTTTTCTTTTTTTCAATTATCATCGATCGATTCGGTAGCGATAGCAACGATGTTACAAAATCCTACATATGACGAAACGAACTCTTACTTATTCCTCGAGAACTGAACGCTAGTCGTGTAAATAAGAAGATGAAGAACTCAAGAAATAATCAGAGACGATAGATCAGTTTGCTAATGCAACGAAAATTAGCGATTGGTTGATTTGCGTCACGTGATACGCGAGGGGGCGTGGGCTAGACCTCGAGTAGGAGTGGCGTTGTCTGCTACTGAGCGATCGCGCCTGTAATTTGTTTTGCATAACAATAAAATTCCTAGTCGGAGCAGTTGCTTCTTTGAGCAGTGAGACGAATCGTACTGAAGTACAAGTCGTGCAGTTTTTTTATTTACACTGTATAGACTGCTACAAGCAACGATTGAATACTTTCAATAACCGGCCGAGAAAATAATCAGACTCCAAATTCAATTTACTGGGAAACGTTACGAAACGCTGTGCGAGAAATGTAAACCGAGGAAGCCAGGGATTGGTTTTCGAATTATAATTGCGTTCGATTTTCCTCTGCTTATTACGATGCTGTTTCACGCGATGCTGTTACTCGATACAACTCCGCTTGCATCGAGTGGAAATAACGCGCTCTCTTAATGCCGATGTCCGTCACTTTTTATTTATTTCTATCGAGAGTTTAAAAGTTCATAAAGTGGAAGAGGATGACTACGCTGTGTAACCTCTAACGAGCGTAATGGCTAGTCGCATCGTCGCGCGGTACGTTCTTGCGCTGGCGAGCAAGCAAGCACGATTTTAATTTACGATTCGTCCGATACTCTTCTTCTCGGAAGCCGATTAAATAATTAAATGGCACTTAGCCTGGTCGAAATAAATTGTTGGCAAACGTCGTCCGGATCTCGAATCCCGATGTTTAGCACGACATCCTCTAATAAGCGAACTTTTTTTTTCAACGGTCGCACTCGTGCGTCGCTTGATGACTTAATAATTGCTAAAATTATCAAACCGCTGGAATTACTCGAGAAATTAAAAATTTCGCGCCAATTTCATCTGAAATTTCGTAACTGACGCAAGAACGTACATTATTATCGAGTTAGTCAAAGCACTCTGACATTAACTGATGTACTTCTAGATACGATCGTAACTCGCTATCACCGTTTGAAATTTCTAATCAAAAGACAATTACGATCACTTTTCATTTTCACTCGGTGTTCTTTAGAATACTTCTAAAATCACGCGTCACGTGAAAGATAAGAAAACAAAAGACGTACCGCCTAAGCTTTTACTTCTCGTGAAAAATTCGCAGTTGGCCAATCCAACGTTTCAACGTAGTAGTTGAGAAAATAATTTTCAATAATAAATTTTTCATTCGGTCATTACCACGTTCGCGGAAATCGATTTTCAGGCTGGTATTTTCCTTTCCCGCTGTGGAAAACAAAGTGGAAAACGTCGAATTTTCGCTGAAAGTTCGCTTTTTTAAATCACGTTCCAGGTGAATCCGTAGAATTGTATTCCAGTCCCGAAAGCGTGGAACACAGCGTCTCGCGGCAACCGAAATCCTAAATTCGTGCCCCCCTCCCCCCGCTTGTAAACAATTGAATGGCTGGCCTGGATCTCGAGTTTCCAAGTTGCCGAGCAATCGTCGAGACGACGCTCGTGTACCTTGAAACTGACGATGATACCAGGATGCTCGCGACTTTCCTCGCTTTCCCAGCTACTAGTCTGACGACGCCAACTTGAGAAATTCGGTGCTTGTTACGTTGATACAAGTCGGTTCTGATCTTGTGTTTACCTCGCCGGCGATATTACACCGGTGAACGAACAGCTCGATACCTCGACGCGGAACTTCCTCGCCGAATCGTCAAATTGCCGATAGAAAAATGTTGCCGTAAATATCTCTTCCCGGCAAACATTTTTCCGTGCCTCGCGAAATTTTATCCAACGCCAGCCAACATTTCAACGTTCCAACTTCCATTACGTTTCCTCCAAAAATCCTTTTCTTAAATTCGAAACTCACTTTCGCTGGCAATTTTCGTTTCGGGCAAATTGGCAAGTTGTATTTAGAAAAATTGCATTCAGAAATGTGATTGTTATTATATACTGCTCGTAGAAACTTGTTAATAATTCGTTTCTCGACGAACAAGTAACACGATCACTGAACAAAATTTAAACTGGTATTCACTTGTAAATTCTACGAGGCAAATGTTACTTCAAAGTTCCCTTGAATTTGAATTGCACTGTTTCGTGTACTTTCGTAGTGCTTTTACCGGCATGTATACGTAACTGCGACACATTTTGTGTTATTAAAAAGAAAAATAGAAACACGACGATATCTAGCACATTTTGTTATAAAATATATGGATAGAAAAAAAAAAAAAAAACGAGTTTGATAATTGCTTAACATTTCGTACGACTTTCTTTGCGTTTAATAACGACAGCCGTTTCTTTCGCAATTCTCCCGTTTTCTGCAATATTTGAGTCTGGAAACTTGACTGACTGTTTCAAAACACGCATTTTTTTGTTTGCAAAGTAAAATGAAAAACGAACTTATTTCCGGCAACTTGTGTCGCATACGTATTGACTCGTTCGTCAATCGTTTCAATTTTCCCGTAATAAATTTCATTTTCAACTTACCGCAGTGACCCCAACAGCTTCCCGAATCGTTACACCGCCGTATCCCATGGGTCGACGACTCGGAAATCGTTGCTACTCTCGCAGATCGTGATAATAGCAGTGGAAGTCCATCGAGTCAAAATTGAAGCTCTCTTCGTCGGTAAATATGACTCTTTGGCGTTTCTTATTCGTAGAAACACGTTTCTCTACAAATCGCGAACGACTCGTGCTCCAACCAACGTCTCTGTCGCCAATGGTCACGAGTCTTTGAAAGACGTCGAACACTCGACGCGACGCACGTGGCTAATTCATACCCGAAAATATTGACGATGTGATAATCTCTCGCATTCTCTCTACTTTACGACGCAATATAAGAAAATACAGAGTACACTTTTGCCTTGGGACATACATAGTACGTCTGTCTATCGTTTTTTTTTTTGTACAATTTTCACACAAGATCTTTGTTGGGAATTTATTTACTTTATCGCTGAAAACGATTTTAGGTGGAGTAACCCAGAAAGTCGGGTCTCTTCTCAGATGCAACGCTACGTGCAACGAAAATTAGCGATTGGTTGATTTACGTCACGTGATTCGTGAGGGGGCGTGGAGTACACCTCGAGTAGGAGTGGCGATCGCGCCTGTAATTTGTTTTGTTTCGATTCAAATGTTTGCGTATCAATAAAATTTTATGGCAAAAAGGTTGTCTTCATTTCGAATCGTACTGGGGTACAAGTGCAATTTTTTCCTTTCGCTCTTGTTCTCGAGATATTAGGAATCCTACCGCGAACTTGCAAATACATCAACGTCAATTATTAAACAACACGTTTCTTGGGAATATTTCCAAAACCAAACACGATCCTATCAACGTACGAGCGCAAAAAAATGTTTCACGACGCATTACGAGCCTTTTTCTTTCCTCACGCCGGTATTCTTTTTCTTTTTTCGGAAAATTCATGGAATTGTAAACAAAAATTCGTAACAGGATTTATTTCGGTATGAAAACAGGAAGCAATAGGTAGATTTTTTCCGGGGAACCTATGTATGCGAGAAACGCGTGTTAATCTTTTTTTTTTTTTTTTTTTTTTTTTTTGCATCGTTCTTCTATATCCACAAACGCGCGTACATATATGCACATAGAGACACACACGTACGGACGCGAGAAAAACCGAATAAAACTTTATACGACGGCATATATATCGCGAAAAATCCGCGGCCCGGGTTTATCTGTCATTTTTCCCTTTTTTTCTTTCTTTTTCTCTCTTTCTTTTGCGAAAAAAAATCCTAATGGACTTCCGCAATCAAATCCTAATGCATTTTTCCAATCAAGCGACGGCGAAGAAGGTATACACTTACGGAAACATCCATTAATGTGTCAAGAAGGAACGCCGGGGAGAGATCGAGCGAGAGAGAGAGAGAGAGCAACAACTTTCAGAAACTATGATTCGAGTAGGTAGTTTTCGCTCTGTTCTTTCTGATATTGGAGAATCGCTCGGTAAACGCTCGAGTAAATCTTGAATCTATCCATCGATGGAAAAGATTTCGAATGATGATGGAGAAGATACATCTCGCGCGCGTGTGTACGTTCGAAGAAGCTCGGATACGAGTGTGAGAATTATTGTTTGCAACGCGCGTGAATTAAACGAGATCGAATATGTGAAAAATCTAAATATTTTCGCGATCCATATAGATTATTTAAAACACGTTCGATGGAAAACTGCGTTCCAAAGATCATTTTTTAATCTGTCGTCACGTTCTTTCAGAATATCCTATCGCTTCGCGAGTGTGATGATACCGGTGAAAAAAAATGGACAAAAAAGATGAGGCGATGGCTGAAATTCAGTGCACCTATCTATATTCAAATGCGCCATTTCCATGTAGGAACTTTGATAAATTTTGCCATTGTTTGGAATGATAATCGATTAAGCGTACATTTGTTAACGTGAATCCCGATTTTAATGCCTGAATTTCCGAAAATCACCATTGCGGACGGAGATTGAAAATCAACGATCAGATCCCCCCTCCCGTCCCGTTTCGATGCCGCGAAATGTACGCTTTTTCAAAAGTGAAAT
Organism: Melipona beecheii; assembly: GCA_032399605.1. Taxonomy (NCBI): domain Eukaryota; kingdom Metazoa; phylum Arthropoda; class Insecta; order Hymenoptera; family Apidae; genus Melipona; species Melipona beecheii. The sequence continues at coordinate 1,285,980 of JAUCMO010000291.1, forward strand.
CGAAGATCAAATTCAATCTCGTTCGACTTCTCGATCGGATATTCAAATTTCGACTCGTGTATCTCGCGATCTGTGCAAGGCGCGGTTGTGGACTGTCGCGTATCGCTGCTGTTCTCGGGGAAAAAGTTAGCTAGCAATGCGAAATTATCGTTATCAAACATGCGATTGCCCGTGAAACCGAAAGAGCGGAAGTGGGAGGAGATGAAACGACGAACAAACGAACCCAGGGGGTGGCGACATTTTAATCACAACGGCGTTGTAACGCAACAATTGCGGCCAATAACTAGAATTTAACGACTATGTTATAGTATATCCGACGTTAAACATGCATCGATAATGCCGTGGACTCTTGGAAACAAGCACCGCCGTGTCGACGGTTGCATTATAATTATTATAAAAGCAGCGCGCTGATTATACGGCGGAAGCGAGAGAATTCGATTTCCAACGAGAATGCGTTTTCCCGATTCTTGCGTCCCCCGCAATCGTACCCCGGAGCACGTGACGTTTAAATCTCTGTTTAAATTTCAAGCGATAATTAACGAATTCGATAGGACGCTGTGAAATCGCCACGTGACGAAACGCCGCAATTTAGAATATGTATTAGAAATATGTATTTGTATTGTAGTAAAATGTGTGCGAAACGTGCGCGGAATAATTCAGATTGATGTTACTCCGTCGCGTTTGTTCGTTGTATTATCACTGAAAGTGATTTTAGCGAGGGTAACCCAGAAAATCGGGCCTTCAGGTGCAACGCTGATGCAACGAAAATTAGCGATTGGTCGATTCGGGTCACGTGATTCGCGAGGGGGCGTGGGCTAGACCTCGAGTAGGAGTGGCGTTGTCTGGTACTGAGCCATCGCGTCTGTAATTTGTTTCGCATCGATTCAAATGTTTGCGTATCGATAAAAAATTTTATGGCAAAAAAGTACTTGAATTACTTTATTCGTTGTAGTCGACGATTACGTGACTTAGAAATGTACATTTTTTCATTACATTTAATCACGTACTCTTTATAACGGCGTCAACTCGCGGAAATAGGTTTGTTTGTTACAGATCAACGATCACGTCATTTGGGAATTTACGTTTTACGTGCGCGAAAGATGTGATTAACGGCATTGGTCGAACTGTAGCTAATTAATTAATCAGTAGCATGTTCTTTTCAACGAAATACGATAAATCCCTTAAATATTGCAAAGTGACTGTAATTTGTACTAACGTTTTTAGTCAATTGTTATGGGCGAATTATTGCCCGGCCAGTATCCCGGTTGTTATTTTTGAAACCGATAGGGGAGAGATCGATGAGATTAAATTAAAAAGCATCGCGGCCGATCCGCGAAACGTTGAATAAATATTCATTTGTCGCGGGAACGCTGCATTATGAAATCCTATCCAGAGTACAACGATCCAACAATGAACGAATTAATCCTCCGATACCGATTGTTTCGCGTTTCTTTCAGCTCTTGGGAAACTGTATTGGCTCTTTTTTTCGTTTCGCGGCCGCGTTCCTTTGTAAGGGCCCGATAGTCTGAAACCTTAACAAAGAGCATTTTTCTGACAAACTAGGGTAACGACGCGATTCGGTCGCTGGAAAAGCACACTCGCGCACTCGATGAGAAATTATTTATATCGTGAGCTGTTGTAACTTCGTAAAAAGAATTTTTAAATCCTGGCAGCTCTGCGTTAGCCTTTTCCTTTTTCAGAGATTTTTTTCGCATCGTGTGGCAAGTGGATGCTTTCTCGAAAATTGTTCAAATTCAAACGCCAGTGGAAAAGGTAGAAAATTTTTTTCGCGACTAAATCTACGATCCTCTTCGTGATTGTTTTACAATTTTCTTTCGCCAGTTTTCTTGAACTTTGAACGTTCGGATTAAGCGACAAACTGTTGAGATTTCCTGAGTTTTGGTCGTTTGAAACTGAAAAAATGGCGAGGAAAAATCGAACGGCAAGTTTCCAGGGATCGATGTAAAGAGAAGATAGTCTCTAGATAACGATCCAGTCGTGAAAAAAATTTTTCAGTTACCTCGGAGATGTCGAAATTTTCAAAACTTTCGACAACAGAAGCGTAATTAAAAACATCTTTGAGAAGAAAGAACTGAGCAGAAGTTTCACCGAACTTCGTTAAAACGTCGATAATTTTTCGTCGAACGTGCGAATATTTTTCATTAAAATAACACTTGCCTGATCGTATTTTATTTCTATTCGTGTACGTGTATAATAAACATGGGTTAACAAACGAATGAGAAAAATTTCTTTAACGCGTTTATCGAGGAGTATTATGGAACGAAATGGCGAGGAGGAGACGACGGGAGAAGAGATATCGCTATCGCTCATCTGCCTTTTTGAAACATCTCTGCGCAACTGCAAATCCAATCAATCTCCTCTCAAAAGAATTTCATCGCCGTCCCTAACTATTTTCACCGGTTTTCATTTCAACCTGTCACTCTGTACTCCCCCCGTTTCTGCTCTTCACTCCCGTGTCATTCTTTCAAACCGCGTCTAAAGAAATCGTGCGGGACACTCGATGAATTCCCAATAGACCAAGCAGCGACCGACTCTTTCTCAGAACCATTGAAAGGAATCTGCGCGAATCATGCTCGAGTACGTTCGCAAACAAAAGACGTCGATTAAACGATCGTACTTCATCTAGTTTAACAGTAATATGTACAGTTAAACGATCTACACCGCAATTTTACAACCTTGTTAATTGCAACCAGTGATGAGAGACTTCTTACAGACTGGAGAAGTCTCAGATCATGGATCTACAATACTCTTTCTTTAATCTCTAGTCGTAATTATTCGAACGCATAAAGAAAAATAAATTACAAAATAAATTTAGTTTAAAATAAATTGCAAGACCAATTACAAAATTATAATCAAATCAGAGTTCAACTACTTTTAGTCTCTCAACAATACCGTTTCTTCAATCTCTGATCATAGTTGTCTAAGCAGACAAAGTGAATTAACTTTTAGACCAATATGCATTACAAAATTATAACCAAATTAGGATTCAACCACTTTTAGTCTCTCAACAATGTCGTTTCTTCAATCTCTGATCATAGTTGTCTAAGTAGACAAAGTGAAATAACATCCAGATCAAGATAAATTACAAAATTATGACCAAATCAGGGTACAACCACCTCTAGTCTCTCAACAATACCGTTTCTTCAATCTCTGATCATAGTTGTCTAAGCAGACAAAGTGAAATAACTTTTAGACCAAAATGTATTACAAAATTATAACCAAATTAGGATTCAACCACTTTTAGTCTCTCAACAATGTCGTTTCTTCAATCTCTGATCATAGTTGTCTGAGCAGACAAAGTGAAATAACATTCAGATCAAGATGAATTACAAAATCATAACCAAATCAGAGTACAACCACCTCTAGTCTCTCAACGACGTCGTTTCTTCAATCTCTGATCATGGTTGTCTGAGCAGACAAAGTGAAATAACTTTTAGACCAAAATGTATTACAAAATTATAACCAAATTAGGATTCAACCACTTTTAATCTCTCAACATCATTTCTTCAATCTCTGATCATAATTGTCTAAGTAGACAAAGTGAAATAACATCCAGATCAAGATAAATTACAAAATTATAACCAAATTAGGATTCAACCACTTTTAGTCTCTCAACATCATTTCTTCAATCTCTGATCATAATTGTCTAAGTAGACAAAGTGAAATAACATCCAGATCAAGATAAATTACAAAATTATGACCAAATCAGGGTACAACCACCTCTAGTCTCTCAACGACGTCGTTTCTTCAATCTCTGATCATGGTTATCTGAGCAGACAAAGTGAAACAACATTCAGATCAAGATAAATTACACAAAACAGAGTTCACGAACCTCTTTCATCCTCCGCTCACCTGCGGAATTATCTCTTCGATCTCCAGCGATCGTGGCCATCCGAGCGATAAACGCGTAAAGAGAAACCTACGCTTCAGACGCCGTGTGTGGAAGACTCTCGAGAAAATGGAAAGTCGAACGAGAGGGTCCAGCGGGAGGGAGAGATCCATCCACCCGGTTGAAGGAGGGTGAAATCACGCGGGGGATGAAACGGGTAGTGGATAGGTGCGCGACGTGGCTAATCTCCGTAACCTGGTCACGTCGCGGAGTCGCGAGATGCGTGGACTATCTTCCAGAGGCAGGTGGCTCGTGCGGAGGAACGTGGTTTCCCTTATCCAGCGCGAGCCTTCGAACACGCGCGATCCGCATACCGTAACCAGGACGAATTCCCCCGATCGTAAACGGTCGAAAGCTCTGGCGACGTACTCTCCTCCTCCTCCTCCTACTACTACTGCTACTACTACCACTACTAGTACTCCGTGGTTGTTGTTGCGGGAGGATGCGAGAATCGGCCGGATTCGATTGAAGGTTAGGGGACTGGAAGTGATGGGCGTCCACGGTAACGGAGATGAAAGTGGATCAGTCTATTGCGTATATTAGCACCGCGGCTATTGGGTATTTGGAATTACAGGTTCCGGCACCTCCGGGATTATGGAATTACGACGAACGTTGATACACTCGTACGTGCATCTTTGTTATTTTCGAGCGATTGCTCGGAACTTTGTTCCCATTGGAGGGGAGTTTTCGTTTCCTGCTGTTACACGAACGAATTCACAGAAATAGTTGCAATTGGTCAAGATCCATATTTTTCGTTACAAGCGTTATATTATCGACGATATTTCATATGTTTTCGCGTACCACGTGATTCTGCATCTTTAAATTTTCCATAAATTCACGAAAATTCTGATTGCGATTAAACGTGCGATTCTGAAGAAGCGAAATGGAAGTAATTGGCGCGTGTATTTTTATTATTGAAGTAATTGTTCGGTCCATAATGGGGTCGAGTCTCGTTTTTGTCGGAGCAGAATTTTCGTTTTAATTGGTGAATCCAGTTATTTGAACTGCAGATTTTTATGCATTAAATCTATACTCTTCGCGAGAATAATTTATAAAATAGATATAGACATTACAAAATATCTGGAATCTAAGAAAATATTTGTTTCGTGCGTCAAGTATTACGTTTTCGATGTTTTCACGTTTCTGCATGTCCAAATTTCCTATAAATTCATAAAAATCCGCCGTCCACTTGTGATTAAACGCGTGAAATTGTAATAATAATTTGTTCCTCGATGTGTTCGCACAAATCAAAATGTTTCCAATTAGCTGACAGAGAAACTCGATGGTTTAAATCTAGAATAAAGTGCGCATCCATCGACCGTGATGTATGAAAATTAAAATTACAAATTGCATTGTTACGTTACGTGTTCCGAGTCCAACCATAACCATAACCATAACCGGGGGAAACATGATTAATACGGTACGCGGTAATGGGCGTAGTAAAGTTTTCTCGCTGTCGAGCGAGTTGGAAAGAATTTCTCTCGCGAGCGTTCGTAATCGAGACATTTTTTCGATTCGCAAAGAGATATTGAAATTCCGAGCCGGTCGTTTGATGCACCGAGCTCGCTCCGATCCCGCAAAAACCTGCCTACGGAAAACTCACTGTAGGATACTTGCTAATTTCTCCTGTTCTCAAATAGAAAGCGAAACGATCGCGTGGCAGTGATAATCCCGCTGTTTCTTGCGCAGAGATTAGATCGATCCAACAGTTTCTGCTCGGCAACGCGCTCGAATCAAAGGTAAAACACACATCCGATCGATCTCCCAACGACAAAAAAATGTGAAACACCAACCGAGCTCGCCACATTGACTCGTTGCTTGCTGTTACGGCTGATTCATCCGTGCTCGATCTTCAACCAACCGATCCGTAACGCTGCGTCGTGAGTCGGCTCGATCGCGCACGAATCTCCGTTAGAACCAGCTTTGCGTTGCAGTCTCTGATCGCTCTGGAAATTTACCGCGTAACTCGCAATCAGCGCGATCAATTCATTCGTGAACTTGACTGAGAATTCCAAAATTGATTTCGAAACTGACCGAATTGAACGTTGCGCGGAGCGCGAGCTTTGCAACACTTGTGGAACGCTCTTAATTGAAATTTAATTTATCATATCGGTGTCTCTGATATTCTTTCGCACCACGTAAGTGTATTTATAGCGTTGTGATTGGTGTATTTGTTATACTTGAAAGCATTTATAGCGACGCGACTAGAATCCTGTAAAATACACTGCGATATTGAGGAAGGATAAAAAGCTAAAACTACCAAATCAATACGACTGACGTTGATTTGGTTGTTGTCGTCTAAAAAGTAACGATTTACACAGAAAATATTTCAGTTTCGCTATTTCATTTTTATACGTTACTTCATTGGATTTTTAATAGAGTATAACTTTCACGCATTGTAGTCCCGAGTCTTGTGGTCTACTACCAAACCTAAACCATTCGACGTAATCCTTCTGGTACTGGTGGATCGAGTATCCGTTCTTTGATACTTTGTTCCCGCTGCGTTGTTGTTTTCGCGCGTCTGCCGCTTTGAATTATGCAAGGAAAGTGGAAAGCCACGGTTCCATTCCGGGGAGGGGGAAAAAAGTTGGAGTGCCTCTCGTTTCGGTGGGGAAAAAAAAAGGGTGGCAAACTTGTAAAAAAGTTTGGACACCGGTAAACTGCGAGAGGCGAAGAACAATCAAACTTCTGTTTGAAACAGCTCCGCGGATGCAAAGGGAAGCTTTGAAATTTTCGCGACAACGCTCGCGCGAGAAGCTCTCCTGTACGCCGGAGAGGATCGTTTCGTTTCAGTTTACGTTTCAGGAATCAGTTGTGAGAGGATTGAAAAATTAAAAATCATTGTTATCGTGGAATTGTAGAACGTCGTATCGGAATTAATTTTACGTTTCATTCGGAAATTATTATTGCAGATAATCGATAGAATGATAAAATTGTTACATTTTTACACGACGAGGACCTATTATGCGTTTGACCCGTGACGGAGCAGGTTGCCGAGAAGAGAGAAAAGGGAGGAAAAAGAGAAACAACTCTCGACTTAACCCGAGCGCAAAAGCTTCCTAGCACCGCGTCATTCCCACTTCGCCGCTCCGCCAAGCACCACTCGGAGGTGTGCTAATTTTTGCAAGATGCCGATCGACCGCGAGACAATGATTGCGACTGCACGTGAACCAGGAAGGCAAGAATGCGGCTCGACCGGATTCCACCTTCCGCGGTAGTTCGACAAAAACTCGGTTACTTGAACGGTGCGCGCGTTACTACGTCCCCCCATCGACAATCGATTCGATCCGCTGTCGTCGATTAAAAGATTCTTTTCGGGAGGGGGGAAAAAAATAGAAAAATAAATAAAATGAAACCGAGAGACGAAAGGTGGACGAAAGGTGGAAAAAAGGAACAAAGAAAAAAAAAGGGGGCGGGGGCTACGTGTGTCCACACACGTGTACGTACGTTGTTTCCTTTTACGGTCGATATCGACGTACAAATGGTCCGCGAGTGCAGAAACGTGGCGAACCGCCGAGCGGGGGGTTTCTGCTCCGTTAAAAAAGGGAGGAATTATTGCCAACAGACGACGAGAAATATGAATTCGCGCGAGCTTCCTTTTAAAGACGTAAAGAAACGTAGAAACCTCCGGCGGGCCACGATAAATCTCGCGCGCGTGACGCTCTTTTCGGCCAGAAATTTATAAAAGCCATCGCAATACGTTACACCGTCGGGGTTTATTGAGAAAAAGGACCGGCCCGAGGCCGGTTCGACAGGGCCGAAATGATAATTCACGCAAACGGGAGGAACGTAACATGCAACAAACGCGGACGTGACGGATTTTTGCACCGTGACTGATCGCGCGAGTCCCTCCTTTCGAGGGGGCGATGGAAATTCCTTGGACGACATTCTTTCAAAGTCGAGGACTCGTATCGCAAAGGGTTGTATAAATCGAAAGTGATCGATCGTGCTTTTTCTCGGCGAAAAGGTATTTGGAATATGACAGATATAAGCGAAACGCAATACCTTCATATACGATTTTCGAACAAAAATAAAAGTTGCAGATTTTTTCAGTTTAGTACGAAATCGAAAAGTTTATACGATATCCCGATAATGTTCGATAGCGTAACGAACGAAATTAAAACCGAAACGCAGAGACTTGTGGATTTATAATTTCTTTCAATACGATGGAAAGATGGAAAGAGGAATTGCGTAAAAGTTGAAATTAAAGTAAAAATACGATAATTGTCGATGTGTAATCCTCTCAAATCCCGTGTCTCGAGCTAGATTGCTAGATGAAAATAAAAACAGAGAGGAGCAAACTAATTTCCGTTTACTTTCGACCAAACTTCCTACCCTCGGATCGCGAATCACCGATTTTGATGAAATTTGGCATGAGTGTAGTTCTCACAAGCTGGGGGTGCGTTGCGACGCACATTTAAAAATACGAAACGAGTATAAACTGGTCAGCTACGTCACCACGTTGTTCCCTCTCTCGAATTCGAAAGCTTTTACTTTCACACGAGCAGCCGACACATGTATCACGCGGGACGTCGATCGATTAAAATGAAACTCGGGAAAACCGAATCCGACGCGCATCGAGATAATAAATTCCGCGCAATGAAACGCTCTCGCGGCAATCACCGCGACTGCAAAACGCGGGGCATCATTCATTTATTTACGTTCCAGGAGACGCACGAGCATGGTGTGATCTAGAAGCGGACGAAAACAAAAGTAAAGACCGAGCTTCCGCGGCTTGCCGAAGATTTTTGAAACGCTGCCAAACAGCCTGCTGAAATATTAATTAAGGGGAAAAAAGAACGGAAAGAGCGTCGACTGCTTTGAAAATTAGTCGAAGGAATTACGGCGCTAGGAGATTATCATCCCCCTGGCAAGGATTGAAACTTGAGGGCTTTTTTCGACACGTTGCTTCCTTTCTCTTTTTTTTTTTTTTTTTTTTTTTTATCACTGAAAGTGATTCTAGCGGGGCTAACCCAGAAAATCGGGCCTCTTTAGGTGCAACGCCGATGCAACGAAAATTAGCGATTGGCTGATTCATGAGGGGGCGTGGAGCAGATCTCGAGTAGGAGTGGCGTTGTCTGATACTGAGCAATCGCGCCTGTAATTTGTCTTGTACCGATTCAAATGTTTTTAACTTCAACGAAAATGAAACAAACTTTTTTTTGTACATCCGCTTTTAGCATACTTGGGACGTAGTAATTTACATATCAATTTACTCGACACGTTAACGCAATAATATACGTTGACATCGAACAGAAAGATTGTCTCTCTCTCTCTCTCTCTCTGAATGGCGAAAAAACCTTTAATTAAATTCTCTAATTTATCGATTAAATCAAGCTCTCTCGGGGGTGAGACGCTCAATCTAGAGGGGAAACGAGGCTGGCAGTCAGCTGGTAAAAAATGGTCAGAGATCAGAGAGAAACAGGCACCGAATACGCTCGACTTCGAATTACGGTTATGAAACTAATTCCAGGATTTTCACGCTCCTTCCTCGCTAGCTCCTCCGAGAGCCTTTCAGCTTGAAGGAGCTCCTCTTGAACTCTTGGCTTCTACCACTCTTTTTCAACCACCTCATCGTCCGAATCCGCGACAAATTTCCACGGTCTAGAAATTTTGCACGGGAATTTTTACGAGGAGCTACAAAATCAGTCGATGGATCCATTATTAACTCTGTCGTCTTCGTCTTGTGGAGCACCGTAAACACCGAAATTTCCGAAACCCCTCGTCTTTTTCGTAAAAGAACACCGTTTCGCGATAACCGCAATTCCAATGACAAAAAGGGGAACGTCAGCGGAAAGATAGAAGCCGCCTCAGAAAAGAGTATCGACAAAGGGCAGCCGCGGGACGCGAAAAGTCCGCGCACACATGCCACATGTTGCGCTCGCAGAAAACCGCGACCCAAGAATACCACCCATTCAGCGTTACGCAGAATCCGACGAATCCCTTCGAACTTTCACATACTTGGCCTGGAACCGTGTAACTCAAGGCCGAACCACGTAGAAAGTAATCCGACAAAAGAGGGGAGGGGGGACTCGCCAGAAAACCGATATCGTTCCGCAAACTAAACGGATCGACGATCTTGGGACGGCCAGTGAATGGACGGCAGAACACGCTGCACAATCCTAGTGTACCTAACATTCCCAGGAATCCGAGACAACCACCCGATCCGCCGATGATCCAGTGGCAGCTTCCACGGGGATCATCGATCCCCGTGATCCATAATCACACCGCCGCCGCCGTGCGACAGAACAGATTCGTACAGAAATATATCGAACGAACCGGTCGAGGAGGATTGTGCAACCGTGGGTATGGAAGACTCGACCAGAGTCCGATTCTCACAACAATCGATCGATCAGAGGATCGAGTTTTCACCCCCCCTCTCTCTCTCTCTCTCTCTCTCTCTTGGTGGTTCCCTTTCTCACGTGTAATTCGAAACGTAACCGCGAGGTCCGCGTGCAAGTACGCGAGAGTACGTGCTGTGCGTGCAGCAAGGGACAGAACCGTGAAATCAATCGAATTTTACTACGGTCGATGTTTGTGTGTTTCGAGCGTTGTATCGTACGTTCGTGTGTGTGTGTGTGTGTGTGTGTGTGTACATACGTTGATTCGATCGGAAGGAATGGTCATTCCCGAGCGAAACGAGATCAACGCTCCCGAATGGAAGGTGTCAGTATCCAACGTCCGTTTCTGAGCTGAATTTCGCGGTGGAGACGCTGATTGATACTGCTTTCGTTGCATGTCTTTACGGTCATTTTACTCGAACAACAGAGACTTTTTGGAAGATCGAAAGTCTCCGAGTTTCTGTGCTCTGTCTCTTGTTTCTCATTCGAAACTTTAGTTGGCCATAAAGTGTTACAATTTCTGACACGCGTATATTTCAAAATGTAGCCTGATCGTTTCAGAAAAAGAAAATCACGATCTCCGCGTTGACGACTGTATATCTGGCCAATTCGATTTCACATTCGTCGATCAAAGGAAAATCGAAAAGGAGTTCGATTCGAACGATTCAATTCAAGCGCTCTCCTGATGCGTCAACAAAATTCCAACGCGTGGAAAAATCTTTTCCAAAGACGCGTAACTTCAAACCAGAATAACTTCATCAGTTGTTTCTAACGCGAATTGTTATAGATTTCCAATGTTATCGAAACTGTTCCCCTTAATTTATCTGAAATTCGTCTAAACAGTTGGCCGGCGCACCCAGCGTTTCGAGAAAATCTCGATATTTCGTATCGAGTTGTAATTACAGTCGCCGGCCAATCGGTCTCGAGCACAATTCGAGAAACACTTCGATCAACAGCGGCTCGATTTAACTGTGTCTCTCGCCGCTGCGCTCGCAAACTGTGCTCGTTTGACAAAAGTTATCGCGGAGAGCCGGGGCACAGACGGACAAACCAAAGGGACACGGGGCTCCACGGCGCGAAATTTCAACTTAACTTCCGAAACTTTACGTTACACGAACGAATTACGCTTAAACAGACTAACTGCGAACTCGCTTGCGAATTCTTGCCTCGTTCGTCCGCGAGAATTTCAACGACCAGACGCTAGAATTTTATCCCCCCCTCTCTCTCTCTATTTCTCGTCCCTTATACATCCCTCCATTCAACGGGACAGTCCCCGAAACTTTTAATTCGATATCGGAATATTCGCAGTACGTCTGATTGCCTGTCCATTTCACCGTTTCACTCTCTCGAAAAGTTTCACGCCAGTTCGATCGATACTGATCGAGAGAAATCAATTACAAATTAACACGATTCCTCGCGTTGTCTATCACTAGAAGTACCATTTTCTTCTTTCCTTCAGCTTTTCTTTCCTAATTTAGGTATTGAGAAGAAAACTGAGTCGAGTCTATCGGCTAACGAATGACAGTCCCTTTTTATAATCTGTACGACTAGGAAATGAAAACGATTTTTTTGGGTTTGAAAAATTACAGGCGCGATCGCTCGACGTACCGACAACGCCACTCCTACTCGAGGTCTAGCCCACGCCCCCTCGCGAATCACGTGACCCAAATCAACCAATCGCTAATTTTCGTTGCGTCAGCGTTGCATCTAAAATCACATACTCGGTGATAAAAGATTAAAAATCTGAATTTTGCCTTTTTTTTTTTTTTTTTTTTCCTTTTCTTCCTCTTCTTTGTCCAGTCATCTGCTCAATCGGGACAAGGCCAAAAATTCAAAGGAAAGATCGATCGCACGTTTCTCTCGTTACTTTCAATCAACATCGTTGTCAGACTCTCGTGGCACCAGCTCGTGGTGAAAAAAAAAAGGAAAATGAATCGATCGCGTTATCAATCACCAAAAAGCCAGGGAGGACGTTTCCACGGACGAAGTTTCGTCAACGTCAAAATTCGCGAGAGCCGCGTGGATGATACCGTGGAGAGCGGAGAGTCTCTGAACGTGTCTTTGGACGTTGCTCCAGTTTATTTATCAGGCGAACGGCCATCGATCGCGCTTCCACCTCGTCGTTTTCTTCCGCTGGCGGCCGAATTCAGGCGAGAAAACGGGGGAACACCGTTTCGTGCTCGATCGATGGGCATCAATTACCATCGCGTTCTCTCGTCTCAGCTCGTCGTACAGCGCCCGGTTTCGACTCGACTGAACCCGAACGAAATTAAATCATTCTCTTAAAGGAGACAGCCGACACGATTGCACCAGTCGATTAAGCGAGTTCGATCCACGCACGTAACGTAACGGCGGAAAATTCGATTAATCCGATTCGAACGACTATCGGGGCATTCGATTGTATCGCGAGGTGGGAATATAACGTCGAAACGGCGCGGCGGTACGTCGTTTATGGCAGCTGATCGTTTCGGATCTTGTCGTTGTGTTGTTAGAATGGCTAATTCCACTGACCTCGATTGCATTTGGATTAATTCGAAGGAGGTTGTTCGACTCGACATACTGCTTACGCTTTCTTCCTAATTAAAACCAGCATGCTTTGCGCATTACTCTGATCGTGCGAGAATATTCAATTCAGATTGTGGGGAATCGCGCGAATGATTATTAATTTCTATGTATTAATAATTAAACGATCCACGGCCATTAAAAATATTTCGTTTCTGTATTTTTCGAAGAGCACGTTGCAAGCTCGTTTGATGTTGCGTTCCGAAATTGTTTGATGTCCGTTAATATCATACATGTTTTGGCACGATACAGCATAAAGGGAGCTAAAGGGGAATAATTAGTTAGAATTGTTTATGACTGTGTAGTCGTAGCTTTGCCCAAGTCTGACTGTACAATCAAGATTAATTATAATCCACCGAGTAATTCGATTCGATGGACTAAACGAGTAACTTTAATCGTTAATCTAATCCGGAATATCGAGCCATTCAGAAAACTACATTTTTACTTTCCACGCAGCAAACAATTGAAATTTTCAACCACGAATTTATATAAACAACCAAGACAGATCTTTCTAAATTTATGTAAATAAATCTCTGAGAGTTGGTCTCGGAAGTCGCGAATACGTCTCGTATCTTTAATTATACACACATATTCATTGTAATATGTTCATTTATTCCGCCGGGAGTGAAGAAATTCTTCAATTTATTCGCGTTGAAGGAACGTCGTCTGACAGTTTATCATCGTACTTTCTGTACTTCGACGAAACAAATCGTAAATCATTACTGAAATTCACTTGTCAGGGCCGAATTTTTACTTCATTTCGCGAGAAGAGTCGTCTTTTTACAAAATTATCGACGACACAATCACGTATTTTTCAATTTATAAAACAAGAGGAATTTCATTCACTGAAACGCGTGGCACGATAAACGAAAAGTGTTTAAATTTGAAAATAACACGATTCAAATTAAACAATAAAACTGTGTATTAATAGGAATAATGTTAATTAATTGTATTTCGATTGAAATGAAATGTCAATCAACAGCGCGTGGAAATGCGCTAGAAAAGGAAGAAGAACAGAAAGAAAACTGACAGCGCTCGTACGTGAAACAACTTTCAGACATTCGTAGAAACAAAGGACAAAGTCGCCGGAGAATTTCCATGCGTAAAAATCCCGATCGGATATGAACCCCAAAGTTCGTAATCACGATCAACTGCAATTCGTTCGAGAGACAGCGAATCTAATTCGCCTTTCGTTGCCTGTTTCAATTCCACGGGAAACCACGACGAAAACATTCGACGACGGACGGTTCCCGGCCAGCTTACAAGCTCTCCAAACCTGTCCAACTAATCCAGTTCCACAGGTTCAAAAACACTACACGAGGCCATCCGGTCGTCCCCGTGCACTTCTCCGTTCGCAGCTCGGCAAACCTCGCACCTCACGTGGGGTGAGGGTGAGCTGCAGCAGTTGCCATCACCTAGCAGTTTCATCTCATTGTCGATTCCGCGCGATCCCCGCACGCGTGGCGGAAGAATCCTTCGGGTAATTTTATGTGCCGTTCAAACGTGACGGAAGTATCATCGCGCCGCCACTTACCAACTTTGGGGAACAGGGTTGTTTACCCTCGAACGGTGTGTGTGTGTGTGTGTGTGTGTGACACTTCAATTCTAGCGACGCGACGAGTTTTCCAAGTATCAGGATTTATCGAATTATCGCAATGTAACATCGGGTTTAGGTTGGATGGATTTGGTAATTCCAACGGATTTAGGTTAGTTTAGCTTAGTCGATAATTATCCGCGAATCAACGCGAGACTATATGCTTACAGCGAGTGAGTGTTGACAACAAATTAACAAAGTCTCTCACCTGAAATCCCGTTTTCGCGGGAATCGAGTCGGGAAAATAGTCTGGAGAGATGGACGAAGAAGCAATACTCGCCCGAATATTTATCGAATTATGCTTGAAACTTGAATCGAAATTTTATCGAACGAACGTTTGCCCGCTCGAGGCCTTTAAATTTGCCGACTTTCAACGCGGCACGGTTTCACGAGTGGGGCAAATGAAAAGAAATATTTACGTCAATGGCTGGTTCGAGTAGCGAAAATTTTTGAAAAATTGCTGCTGGCTCGCTATGGCTTTTTGATACAAACACGCTCCACCACCCGCGCACCCACGGTGTGTGCAAATAGAACGTGCAATCTGAACGAAAAGGGGATGACAAAGTAAATCGAGTCGGACTACGAGGGCGTTATTATCGAATTTTCGTAAAGTCGCTTAAAAAGAGCGAACGCACGCCTATACTTTGAAAGCCCCTTCCTTATCGCCCTCTTTTTTCTTTCCCCTTCTCCTTTCATCCCCTTCTTCCTTCTTCCTGCCTCCTTCCTTCCTTCCTTCCAGTACACGAGCGCCTCGTTACCACCCATTATCGTTCCGCTCGTTCGCGAGATGTTTTAAGGTTAATAATTGAACGAGATTAATAATCGCCTCGCCCCGGCGACGAACAATACAATTTCCGTGCATCTTTTCCTCGCGGAGTTTCAGAAAATCATTTTCTCCCGATGCTTCTCTTCGAGGCAACGAACGCGAACATATAAACAAGGAAAGTCGTATATCAATGGAATCAAGTTGATTTAGTCGAACTCGAAATTTGAAAATCTACCAGTCTATGGTACCAGTGTACTCGTATTTCAATTTTAATAGCAAGTGTGACAACTGCAGTCGAAATATCTTCTCTTTCTGAATATTTATATATTTACTTGAAAGAGTTTAAACGACGGTGGACTCGACACTGTCGGGAATTTTTGACGCACTCGCCTAACGGATCGTTGATCCATCGAGAGGTTGCTCGACGGATCTAGCAGATAAAAGGAGGTAGAAAAATTCAGGACGTCGCTATCGATACGTCGACGATGAAAGACACGAGTTTGAGAGGAGGGTGGATCTCGGAGATCTTAACCGAACTAATTGGGCCACTTGACGTCTATACCGATCATTTATCTCTGTCGATGCGCGCATCCGAGCACGTCGAGCTTCCTTTAAATTCCGAAATATACTCCAGCGTCGAAAAAAAGATGGCTTACCTGAGAAAGGAACGATTTCTCCAGTCTGTCGAACCGTAAATAAAAAGCAAACCATATTCAGGATGAAAAGAACCTGCTAACCCAATCTCTTTTCATTTCGACAACTTAATTTCTCACACCGACTTCCAATACTAGTGGTGTTGCAACTATATTGGAAGATTGTAACTCTCGCTTCAAAGGGTTATAAATATAACCGAGTCACTTTTGAGTTTGTTTAAACAGCAACAAAGACTTTTGAATCAAGAAATACAAAAAATACGAACGAGCATCCTCTCTCTCTCTCTCTCTCGCGCGCGCTAGTTCTCGAAAGCTAAATTACGTTTTTTAAATATCGTTTTTAATTAATTTCAACGCTGTTGGGCAAACACCGAGGGAAGAGAGAAAGAGAGCAGAGTTCTTTGCATACGCGCGGTCGCTGAATAGAGAAAGCGCCGACAGGGGTTGGCGCGCGTTCCCTTTCGCATTTTACTCGTACAAAAGACCGTGTTTTTGCGGCACGCGAATTTCGGCTCTCTCCTTCGTCGACACACCTCTGTCACCGGCAAATTTACGAGTCGAAATTTATCTCTCTACCTGGCCAAACCCGCGTTTCTCCTTTTTTCTCTCTCTCTCTCTCTCTCTCTCTCTTCTTTTCTTCGCCGCTCCACATAGACCACCCCCTTGTTCGCTCCTTTTTAGCAGATATCCCTCTTTTTTTCTTCGCCTCTCGGGGAACGCGAAAATATTTCACGTTTGTGCGTGCGTTGCGTATAAATCGCACTTTCGTCGGGCAACGAGATCGACGCGAATTTTAAAAGAAGTAAAGTTTTAAACGACATTTCCGACAATATTCTAATTTAAACATTATCTGATATTTCTAACAAAACGTACTTGCAACGATTAAACGATAAATTCTCTTTCACAACATTTCCAAGTGTTATTTTAAAATTTTCGACTAGTAATTTGTAACAATCTTGAACAACGTACTCGAGAGAAATGACAATTGTTTGATCAATCTAACGGCTAATTCGAGATATTGAATAGATACTCTTGTTTAACAGATTGAAAAGTAAAAGACTAAATTAGTCAAACAGTTAATTGAGAAATTTCTTAAAAATGTATTAGTGGCTCGATCACTACGAATGGTTAATTAAAAATTTTAAACGGTACTTGGAAGTGTTGTAGAAGAGAATTTATTGTTATTTGATTATTAGAAATATCAGATAGCTTTTAAACAACGGAGTATTCAGAAATACTGTTTAAAAATTCGCTCGATGCGCACAAGTTTAATTGACAATTAAAGTCTCCGTGTACGTAAGACAGTGATGATTCGGAACACAGTTGATAATTTTTCCTAGATTTATTAATTTTTTATTGGCTAAAATTAAATTTACATTCTCGCGATATTAACTTTTAAGTTATAACTGCTTCGATGTACATTAAACAGAAATTGATGTAGTTAAAAATCGAGTAATGTTTGTACAACGATATCAAGCAACTAAGAACTACCTGAAGCAACCTACAGTCCAGTTTAGATCGTGCAATAAGGAATGGAAAGAAATTTTCGATTCACGATCTAAACTGGACTGCAGGGACAAATTGGTCGACGAGTAAACTGTTAGGGTCCCCCGGGGGGCACTGTGAAACGACGAGGGATCTCGCAGGGACGTCGCGGGATGCGTGCGTCTTAGCTCGAAGTTGCGTGCGTCTAGTTTTAGTTATTAGTTAATTATAAGTGTGTCAAGTCGGGGAACTGGTCCGATGGAACAAGGCGAGGTTCGTGTAGTCTGGCGTCCTTGTAAACTCCGGTGGTTCCTTGGAACCCCACTGTGCGTTTATCATTTATGTGAATGATCGGCAAATTTGTTTTCGGCGCGCAAATGCACACGCGATCAATCAACACTTCTCTCGAACGAACTGATATTATTCGCTGTATTTTTGTATTCAACTTTGCGAGTCAATAAGTTGGCGCGTGCAAAATGTTATTTCTCTGAACGTCTGAATTTGTCAACCAGATTATTCAAAAAAAGAAGTATTTGGCGCATGAACAAAGTATCGAAAACTCAAAAGAGATCGCAAGGTAAAATTTTCTAATGTAAAACAACTTCAGCAGTTTATGCTAGATAGAATGATTCACCGAAATAAATAAAATGTGTGACATTTTTATGAAAAAAAAAAAAGTATTTGTAAAAATGAAGTAGACGCGATAAAAGCACTTGTTAAGACTCGGTAGGGAAACAGATCGTTGGCAATTAACGAAATCATCCCCGACGAGGTTCGAAGGTTTCCAGCGGCGTTTGATTTCGACTTTACTTGGACTTTGCTGTCGGAGAAGGAATTACCGAGTTTACCAAATTTTCACAATTCGCGAAAAAGGGAATTTCTTTCGCGGCGCTCGATGAAACCGATTACAGATGGGGCTCGCTGACAGATGGAAACTTTAATACGCTGGCGACCGGATGGGTCGGAGCGCGGTTCGAAAGATCGAAATTGAAACGAACGATGGCTCTGTAAAACAGCTGGAAGAACAACGCGGAAACACGGTTGATTGAAAACGATTCCTACCGCCCGGCGTGGAATACCCGCGGACTCGATCCGCCAAGCATTCCCAGCCGCGTCGTGATTGTTTTAACGAATCTCGATATTTTTTTGTACAGCGGCTGTTTTGTCGGCTCGGTATCAGCAACAAAAAAAAAAAAAGAAAAACCGGCCAAGTGAGTTTCCATTAGCGCGAAAAATACGCGGCTGTTCGATCCAACGGAATTACTTGATAGGCTCTCTCTCTCTCTTTCCCTCGCGCGATAATTACTGAATCGAAGGTATTTCGATTCCTCGCGCAGATGCGTGTAACGTGGACAAAGTACAACGAAATTAATTTCGTTGCCTGAAAGACAGTGTCTTTGTTCTCGTTGTCAATGGTAAAGGAATCTTCGGAGGTAGAAAAGAAAGAAATTCACGTACAAATTTCGAAATTTCGCACGATCAATTGTAAACGCAACGGGTCGCTTCGAATTCTGTGAACATCCTCAAACGCGATTAATTGTTTTCTTTTTCAATTTCGTTGCTTGAAAGACAGTAGTGCGTCTGACGAAGGAATCTTTCAGGAAGGATGTTCACGTACAGATTCTCGCATAATTTTGCACGATATTAATATTAATCGTCGCGCGTTATATCACAGTGAACTGTGGTGGCGGTGTTTTTTAAAAGCGCTACGCTTCGGTTGATTCGTTCGCCTAACGAACGAACGAAAGTGCGTCTTTCTGAATTTCAATTGAAAATTAAACGCGCGGAGAAAAAAGATGGAAACTCGAGGTGAGCTTGGTCGTTACGCGGGACAGATCCCCCAGATAGGAAACTCACTCGGGCAGATCTCTCGATTGTAATTGTTGAGATACGGGATATCTCAAGTTTTCACCTAGTTTCCTACGGTTTAATCAGCTTAATATGCTGGATAACCGGGACCGAGGCCCTCGTTGATAAATCGAGGGATCATCTAATTACCTGCTGCACAACGCACAGTTATATGATCTCCTGACAGACGATATATGCCGCGTTATGCCAGGATAAACGAGATCCTCCCCTTTCCACAACTATATACGCTCCTTGGACGACGACGACGACGACGACGACGACAGCCATTACCATCGTCGTTACAACGTGAAACGGCACTCGATGCGATTTCAGTCGCGCGATTCGATCCACGGATAAAAAGGCGTTAATCAATCGTTTCTTCTCCTGACCCTGCGTGTAACAACAACACTTGGTTGTACACACTTGGAACATTAAAGAACGAACATCGCCCATAATTTGACGCTTTGGCGGCGATGTTGTTTAAAAACAACCGAAGAAGGAAAAAGAAAAAGAAAAACAGATGTGAAACGGTACGTATTATCGACGTCGGGCATGTCGTACAAACATTTCCGATTCTGTAATTAGCTGTGCGAAACTGGTGCGTCCGTAACGTCGAAAATAAATCGCAATATAAATCGCGCGAATTTTAAAAATATTTTTTACGCGAATAAACAGCCGAGCGAAGCAAAATTGAAATTAAACATAAATATTGCACGTTGTTGTCCAATGAGTATGAAATAAAATTCTTCTGATAATTTTTCCGCGCATAATTGAAATCTGTATTTTGTTTGACTGTAATATTGGGGCAAAAAATAAATTGAAAATACGAGACAAAAAGGGGGAGGGGGGAGAGAGAAAGATACGAACGCTACGTCGTTAATATTCGTAGGGGGGGGATTATTGATCGAATTTTTGGAAGCTTTGGGAAACTACGGAGAAACGATTAAAATCGTTGAACAATCGGATTTCAACTTTTTCTGCGAGCTCGGTACGATAATTATTAAAAAAACGAGCTTATCAATGCGTCGACAAAATCGTTTCCCAGCGGGGAAACTCCGTTTCGTTTGATTTGCAGCGTGTCTGGCGCCCCTTGCCTTCCCGCGATTGTTAAAACGCACAGTTTTTTTTCGTCCACTTTGTAAAAACTTCGTTGACCCACTGCGAAAATCAAAACGCGCGAAAAATCTTCGCGCCGTTGAAATAAAAATCCCTTTATCCTTCCGCGCTCAAGTTGAAACAAAAACATCCCCTGCCTCGAGTTCCACGATATTTTTTCTAGCAAAGTGGAGCTCGGATTGATTTTAAAAAAATCTGGAAATTTATCGGCGCGAAAATGCGCAAAGTCCGCCTTCGTCGCGAATCGACAAAGTCGAACCGACAAAGACGGCAATCCGTGCCGTTACATGTTCGAACGTTGAAATTTTCGTTTGCAACTTCGTAGACAATTTCTACATTTCACTGTTTTTCGATTCCATCTTACGTAAAAGAAGCACACACGGGCCAAGGGAGGTTGCAATATATAATATTTTTTATTGGGCGTCGTTTACGGCGTGTATCGTTTCATTTTTACGCCACGCGCACTCACTACCCGACCCGACGAAAAGCCATATTTTTATACGGCCAACATGACGCATTAAACGTTCAATCACAGAACACGAACCGAAGCGTACGCATAAAAATTCAGTTATTTTCAACAAATTCCGTCTCTCTCGGCAAAAATAAATCGACCTCTCGTTACAATCGTATAACCTAACCGCAGAATTTACATGAAATCGAGAATTTACATGAAATACCGAGAACTATGTACGTGTGTTCCATCGGTTGGGAACGAATTATTATCTTCATCTCTCTGAAAAAAAAAAAAAAAAAAAACTGAAAGAAAAAACGCCAAAAAATCTATTTTCCAATAGTGTATAATTTTCAACCTTTGAATCATTAATCTCAATTTTCGTTTAATTCTTTTTTGCTGTTCCAAGCTTTTAGTGTTGGAACTACCAACGAAATGAAAAAATGTGAAACTTCGGGGAACGAGAGTGCAAAGAACAGAGGAACTTTGAGAAACGAAAGTGCAAAGAGCAGAGAGAAGTTCGAAATACGTTAAACAACGCAAACTTTTGTTTGCACAGGGTGTGTTTCTACTTTTTCAGGGGATTCTACGAGTGAAAAATTCTTCGTCTGGGAACTATAAAGAAAATTCGAAATACGAGTAACTTATTTATTTACCTACAGTTCCATTTTTATAAACGCAGACGTCCAGACGAAAATTCAATTTGTTACATTTCGAGTTTCTACGTTCTGTGCATCAGTTCTTCGAGCAAATAAAAATCTTGCGACCTTGGAGACCGGAGAATCGATCCTCCTCGACCTGCTCGTTTTTGCGAATAATGCTGACTTGACGAAAACTTAGCACGCTGTTGTTTCGAATTTTCGTTGTAACGTTCTTCAACGAAAAATAAATTAAATAAGCAGGAATTGTCAAAGTGGGGAAAACCTGAATGTTGTAAATCTGAAAAATTTCACTTTCACCCTCCTTGCTGTTATTCTGTTATTAAAAAATTTGAAAAAAGTCTGACCTAGTTGTCAAAGGCCTTCGCTTCTGTTTACGATTCTGCGATCTACTTTTACTTCCATTTCTCAGTCGAATGTCGAAAAGATTTCGTCAGACGGGGAGAAAAGTCGAAAATAGAATTACTATCGAGTGATCCTGTTTCACCGAAACGTGTCAATTTCCAGAGGAGTTCGGTGCTCGCCTCGATGCCGACTTCGTATAATACGTATAATACGTATAATACGTATAATACGCGGCGTATTGATCGGACGAATCGTTTTCCCGCTGCGACGGAATCGGATAAATGAATTATCGATTGTCAAGAAGCCGACCGACGGTGTCCAGATCGTTCAACTTTCGAAGGGAAATTCGGAGGGAGAGACCGAGACAAATCCGAGTGGCAATTGACACGAGAAGTTAACCCCGATTGTCCCGTTGGCCCGTGTCACTCACCATTTAACTACGTGGACGCTGGCTAGTGGAGGAAACGCCCGAGGAGAACTTTGAGAAGTTCGATGAGTCACGGTAAAACACGCCGATAGAATGTTTCAACGTTACTACGCACTGCTGCTAACCCGCGTGGATTCTTACTATTTCCACTTGTCATTCGATTTTCTTTTCTCTCTTTTTTTTTTTATCGCTGAAAGTGACTTTAGCGGGGGTAACCCAGAAAATCGGGCCTCTTCGGGTGCAACGAAAATTAGCGATTGGTTGAGTTGGGTCACGTGATTCGCGTGGGCTAAACGATTCGAGTAGGAGTGGCGTTGTCTGCTGCTGAGCATAAATCTTATGGCAAAAAAGTTTTTTTTTTTTTTTTTAAGTACGAAGATAGATTTATTAAGTTTGCAGGAATTGTTGCAGAAACGTTCGTAAGCAAATAAACTGTGAATTTTCATGCAAATTCGTATTTGATTAAAGAAGATTAGAGAAGTAGAAATTGATATCGTTTCTTAACATGTAACAAGTATAGTAAATATTCTGATTTTATAATAGTAAAAGTTGCACTATTCCCTCGATAAAGTAATTTAACTCGAGCTTTGTCCCTTTGTCGATTTGAACACTTTACAAAACGTTCGAGATCGTGGCGTAAAATTGAATATCTATAACTGGTCTATTTGCTCAATAACGGAAGTTGCAAATTTAATTGTTCGATTATTTTCACCGTAGCTATTAATCCTTTACCACCGTACCAATTTGCTAAATTAAATTGGAGAAACGAAGATTATCGTGCGAAAGACTACTTTGAAATATGTTTCACTTTTAAAGAAGCGTGTCTGAATGAAAAAGTAACGAGTCAGTGATAGGAGAGATTCTTCGTTATTCAATCTTCCACTTCCAAGGAAATTACATTTCTTAGATACCATATTCAGCAGGAAAGCGAGTCTCGAGAATAAGTCTGAAATTTTGTTATAAAAATCACACAAGTTTCCTTTCGTTCTCTTCTCCTCCGTCTCTTTCGTAGAACAGAGTTCAGGAACGAGAAATTTTTATTCGCTTAACGGCAAAGCGTTAAACACGCGTCGCGATAACGCAATAAAAAAAAAGAAAAGAACTCTGGTCGGTAGCACTTTTCATTGAAGCAATCCTAATTAGACATTTCAAAATGCGCGTCACTTGTTTGAAATTAACTTTTACTCTATTTATTTATTTATTTTTTATTTTTTTTGTTTTTTTTGTTTTTGTTTCCTACATCCCCAATAACGATGAAACGAAATATAAGCCGAGTACTTGCTAACGATGAAACTAAAGCGTGAAATCACGTATTCATACAAACGTATTTTTTCTTTCAACGAAGTAACATTCTACACGCGATGACGTGTCGTTAATATTAAACGAGCATAAGATAAAAAAAAAAAAAACAAAGAGTAAAGACAAAAGTACTGCGAAAAACAGAAAACACAACTCGCCGCGCTCTTCTCTATCCCGTTACCCCTGGTCCGCCCTTCCAGCGACCATCGCGAATCAATTTCCACTGTTCAAACGTTCTCCGAAATCTATCAACCGCTCTCGCGTCGATCCCGAAAGAACGGGAGGGGGAGAAAATTCTGTCTGTAAATCCTTCAATTCACCAGCTGGGCAAGGAGCCCGAGAAGGAGCCGCCGCGCGAGGTTATCGAGTCTCTCCCACGTCGAATCGTATGCAAATGTTGGCAGGCTAAAAGTGGAGCAGCGATCGTCGACTGGAGAGAGAGAGAGAGAGAGAGAGAGAAACTCGAGTAATTTTTCTCCCCGAGGATGGGCGCGAAGGGGAGAAAAGGAGGGGGGAGGGGGGATTTTCCCGAGGAGAAATTAGCATCGCTACTCTCTCGGTAGTGACCGCGCGCGCTTGCAAGATTAAACGCGGCCGGCTCCCATATTGGATCGTGCTGATTCGATTCCACCTCGTTGAAACCGTCCCCGCAATTAACCCCGATGACGTCTGCGGCCGAATCTTTGTTCGTGCGCGTTGACTGATGTCTCTTTAGAGTGATTGACAGGTCGCGCCGGCTGTAAATCCGTTCTCCATGCCCCGCCGAGTTTCGTCTCTCCCGCGGTCCCGTCCTCCTTTTCAATCTCCTCGAAAGCCTCATCGACAACGTCACCGAGCCAGCTAGCCGAGCCGAATCTCCAGATTTTCGGGTTAAAGCGATCGGACCCGAAGGAATAAATCGACCCTCTCTCTCTCTCTCTCTCTCTCGGCCGTCTTGGGTGCATGACGCTTGATTACCGATCGATCAAGGCGGTCAAGGTTTCAAGGCTGATCGCGTTTACGGAAATTGGAGTTAATCAATTTGGCTCGTCACACAGTGGGAATATTGATGGTCGAATAGCGTCGTTAGTGCCGTCGAACATTGTGATATTTTAACTTTATTTCTGATGTCACAGTGCTCCCATGACGAAGGACAATTTGACAAAATTAAATCGAGCAAAAGAAATTGCAGAATTGAGCAAATCGGTGATTCTAGTTAAAAATTAAATTTAATACCCATCGAAATATTGGGAAATGTGAAAGTCATTTTTCACTGTAACGACTGTCGATAATCGTAAGTCCAGTTCGAAGTATTTTTCTCTGTACAAAAAGGAGGGGAAATTTTATCAACTCGGTAATACACGCAGAAACGAAATCTTTGATTTATGACGCATTGATTTGAAAGAGAATGCATGTTACACAATTAAAAGACAGTTTTCAATTCATGCAGTTGTAAGAGAAATAATATAAAGATAGGGAAAAGGACAGAGAAATATATATATATATATATATTGCAAATGCTACAATGCCACCCAATCGATAAAACAGATCGTGTGACAAGCTTCGAATCATATAGCAAGAGTCAAATTCCACGAACGTCCCTAAACTGAAGCTGAGAGCAAGGGATCTTTTGTAACTTCTTTTTCACACGTGCAGACTAATTTCTAGAAATATTAATTCCTCGAAATTTTGAGAATCTCTCACACATAACTTTCTTCCTTGTTTTATGTTACCTCAATTTCGTTTAATTTATACATCTATTTTATTAATTTCATCTTAAAATGTATTTATACACCTCTATTTAATTTAATTTTTTCTTCTTCTTGGAACGAATTTGCATTTTTTATCGCATCGCAGCAAACATTTATCATTTACTAATTCCTTAATCGGAGATGAGGCAAAATCTGACAGAATAAAATTCCGCGGAGGAATGTTTCAATTTAATTCGAATGAAAAATTTTTACTGACACTGGTCCGATCGACTTTCAAACATTACGAACATATCCATTTTACGAGTTTGCATTTTATATCCTTCTAGTGATACTTTATTGCCGCTATACAGCCGTTTTACTTTATTGCGTTCTCGCTTTAGTCAGTTTCATTTTAACAGACATCGGCATAATAACGTTCCAACTTCCATAAGAAGCGAATATATACCTGACCGTGTCTCTTTACGACCCGCGAAATTAATTATCGCAAATACTGTCCGTCTTCGTTCAATATCTCATAACCAGCGTATTTTATTGTTATTATGTAATTTTTATCACATCGCGAATCGAGCTGCCGATGAACATACTCACGCGAAAAGTCACGCCACACGACAGAACGTTTCTCACTTACCTGAAACAAACAAAGAACCGCGCAATGAGTATAAAAATATTTCAATGTCTCTGCCGTATTAGGATACATCTCTCAAAGTCGAACTGCTCGAAGAACACGAGGTTTCGAGGAAACGATATTTGTTTGCGTTAATACTTGTTTAGCCAAGGATTCTTGAACTTAAAACGAGGGCCACTCGAGAGCCACTCAACTCCAAATGTCAAGCTACTTTCCTAAGCCACGTGGCCTTATAGTCAAGTTACATTAAATCAAAATACCACGTACTTCCGAGCAACTATGAACGATTCGTACTCTGCACGAGCTTGTTCGTATTTAAACAACGACAGTAGTTAAAATTACATTGTACTGCGAAAAATCGTTGAAGAAACTCGACTCATCCTGCGTCGAATCGTCGTAAAGATTCGACGCATCCCCCCCCCCTCGCAGAAAACCAAACGAAGCGAATCTCCACCACAGCGAGCAGATGCACCGCAGAAATATGTTTCCTTGGTTATCCTTTTTCACAGTGTGCAAAAAAGAAAAAAAAAAGGAAAAAGAAGGAACGTCCTTCTTCGACGACCTTCGATCAATTCCCCTCCGTATAAACAAGAAAATCTGTCGGCAAACGACGAGAGCAATCTCGGACGAGCCCGTGGATCGTTCGATTTTACGATCGCGAGGACGACTTGCAGCTTCGCAGCGTGCTTGACGCAGCAACCGTCAAAAGGGTCGTCGCGGTCGTTCGTCCGTTCAGGGGACGTCGGAGGAAGAGACACGGAGGAAGATAAAAGTGCGGGCTGCAGATGTTGCAGCTTTGCGGGAGGGAGCGATGCCTCCAGCGGCGTGTGGACACACGCTGCGACCACATGTTCCCCACGGCCGCCGCCGCCGCCGTCTGCCATCGAGCGGCATTTTCGAAAATCGTCGCCGTCGTCCCGTGCGATTTGCTGACTCAAATGGCGTACGCGACGACGGACGCGAGAAACCGGTTCGACCTCGTCGATCTCACAGGAAGGAGAACGAACTGCCAGTGACCACGGAGGAAGACAGCCGCTTCGCGTGGAAAGCGCGTAAATCGGGTAACGAAGAACATCTCGCTGGTCGATTCGAATTGGAAAAATAACGACATTTTGCTGGGACAGCCGGCGGCGTGCGTGTATTTGTTTAAGCCGGGGGCAGTGAGTAATTATAAACAGTCGCGTGTGCAGGCTGGATTCAATTTGCGTCGACAGCATCCGTGTTTCTTTTCCTATACACGCTCGGAAATTCGATTTTTTTTCTTTTACCGATTGCTTTGGCTTTGCTGTGTCGTTTTAACGCGCAATAGATAATTAGAGAGTGAGATATTAATAAATTCTTGCTATAATTGAACAACTCGTTCCTTCTCCATTGTCCAATCCAATAAAAATGCAATTTTTGTATTGGATTTTTTCTCCCATTGGTTATTTTAGCTTTCTGCGTTATTTCTGTGTATTTATTTTACAATTGAACAACTCGCTCTCTCTCTCTCTCTCTCTCCACGCTCAAACATCCGAGGATTAAATCCAAGTCAGCATTGCACATTACTGCGAAACAAGCTTGAATGGTTGATTCGACGCCAGAGTCAAATGTAACATATTAACAACAGCCGATGTTACATTTTATTGCGTCGCGTACAAAACGTACGAAACGCGTTTAAGTCGGTAGTGAAACTTTGTGTCAATTCGACAGACACACTTGAAGGCAGACGTGTGGAAACGAAAGTAAAACGAGTTTCTTTTGCGCCTGGGATGACTGCGAACGTTTCATTCGTTGATTCGGCGCCGAAAGGCAATAAAGTATAGCATTCTGCTGGAAAAACCGGCAATACGTTTACCGACGTTGGATAAAACATACCGAGTTAACTGTGAACGTTTACGCTTATTTGCTAGAAATTGGTTCTTTAACAGCAGTTACTGCAGTTGTACAGATGAACGTGCGTGTTCGAGAATTTTGTTTGGTTTTTGCACCAACAGATGTAAAACGAGTTTTTATTATTACCTTTGAATTGTTGCGCGAAACGGTTTTGCGTTTCAAAAGAGCAGTGGCAGTAACCACACTCTACCGAGAGAGTCAATAATATACTTGTTCACCGTTGGAAAAATACCGTCTTTCCCTCGATACGTAATTGGACGGATGGGAAAGTTGAAATTTAACGCGCGCGTGTCAAACTGTTAGATTTTCCAACGAATCGGACGTAGAAAACCAAGTAACATATCGTCACCGTAAAGAAGAGAGAATGTACAGTAATTGTTTCCTCCTTAAATTGCACGTTTTAATTTCGGTTTCTTCGCCACTCCTACTCGAGATCTACGCCACGCCCCCTCGCGAATCACGTGACCCAAGTCAACCAATCGCTAATTTTCGTTGCATCGTTCACTCTCTTTCGCCGCTGGAGAGATGAAGGAATCTACCAACGTTTCGACATCGCGGCAACGATTACAAAGCTGCAAAAGTATCTATTATATCGCTGCCTCTCGCGTTACTCCATTACACGCTAAATCTGCTTTTGACGTTTCATTTTTTTCCAATTACCGCGAGCAGGCCGCGCGCAATCCCGGTGCTCCGAAACTAATCAAACGAATCATTTATTTATCGATAACGAAATCAAACAAAAATGGCGCGGAACGTAGAGAGAGAGAGAGAGAGAGAGGAAGAGCAAGGAAGAAACCAAAAATGAACGAACCATCGCGAATGGAACGCTCGGAACGTTTTTTGTTTTGTTTTACCTCGTTTTCCCCCCTCTCTCCCCTCCTTTTTTCCGCCGTTGGAATGCAATCTCGCGATCGAGCGAAAAATCAATGACCGTTCGAAATGCAATGACGCGAACACGCGTATATCGGTCAGAATATCTGCCCTGTAAATGCAATTCAATTGTACAGTAGCGTTGCTCGCCGATTGCGCGGTATTTATCCTGCCTAATGACAGGCAACTCCGAAGGAATGGGCTTGTACCATCCGTGTTCTCGTTCGCGATATACATATGTAAAAAAAAAAAAGCATGCCAGTTCCAACGAGCAGAGCGAGAGCATGCACCACCCTCTCCCCAAAGTTTCGAGTCGCTCTGCTAAATCTTCTGTCAATTTACAGCAGATTGTACATGCTAAATTTGCAAAGTGTAAAACAATTTAGCTCGTAGAACAACGAAGCGATTCTCTTTAGCTTGAAATTAATTTGAAAAAAAAAATGGCAGAAGAAGTTTGAACGATTATTTCTCACAGTGACACAAAACTTTCGATTAATAATTTACAAAAGTTCGACATAATCTTGATATAATCCTCTACGCGTGCAACGTCATCGACAAAATTGGTCAAATTACATCAAAAAATAGATGCGATTGGACACTTTATGCACGTCACTGCACTTTGTACAGGGACTATTCGAAAGGACTTAATTCGCAATACCGTTACGGTTCTCGGTAAAATATTCAGACACCTAGATGATTGTCACCGCAATTTGCATTTTCTTATCACGAGCCGGAGTACAGGTGTAGCAACCTGAAACGTAATCTTCTGTGGTTGAGCGGAGCGTTAAGTGGTATTTAAGTCTTTCCGATTTGTCGCCTAACGGTGGATTTATGATGTTGACGACCACCGCGATGTGAAAGTAGATATTAATAAAGTTGAGGCTTGTCTTGACCGTAATTTTTAAAGATTTTTAAAGCACGTGTGTGTGTGTGTTGCAATCACGCTGTAGATCAAGTTCTACGCGTTCTAATTATTTAAATATTAAAATTATTATTTTCTTGAATCCTTTGTACTTCAATAAAGATATTGAAATATTCAACACTATCAACTCAAATTATATTTTTCCTATCTCAAAAGCAAATTAAATTCCCTTGCAGACTCGCAAATCATCTTCTTCTTATTCAACGACGAATCGAAGAATAAAGTGGGCAAATATTTCGATAAATGTTTCAAAGTCTGAAAGAATATTAGTCGTCTTCTTTATCAACGATTAACAAAGCCGACCGAGTATTTAAGCGTAATATATTAAAACATGATAATGTTTGTCGGATCGAGGGATCCATAACTCGAGATATATCGAATTTCTAATCTGATTAACCCGCCGGGGGTTTTTTCTCCCGCTTCATGTATAATTTAACAGATCCTGAAGTATTTCACCCTTTGGCGAACCAACCAAGGCTTCCCTTTAAATTTCATCGTAGACTATTCGCAAATCCTTTACCTCTCTGAAACCTCCCCTCCAAGCTCGGTTATAAGCTTCTTCGGTATGGTTTACCGAGGGTCGTTAGTATTCACCTCAGATATATTTTCGTTAAATATTCAATGACATTATTATTTCAGATCGAGTTTCTGGATAATTTCGGCAAACCATATTAAGCCATATTAGGCCACGCGTTAAAGGGAAGGTATCTTTATTTATTGCAATTTCAATTGCCCGTGATACGTATATTTCCACCGGAGAATCTCCACCAACTTCCACACTTTTGTCGTCGGATCCTCTTTTGATATTTTTAATTCGATTTCGAGAATCGAATTAAATCACTTTCAAGTACCGAGAAATTAAATCAGACGAAGGACTTTTTTTTTTATCGTTCTTTGGATGCAATGAAATCATTTCGATATTATTTTCATAGAAAAATTCATTCGTTAATGAACGTCCAACTATAAGGTCGTTCATCCTCCTGTAATCGCAGTAAGGAAACTGATTGTACGTCCAATGCTAATTGAATTAAAAGCGAACGCTGAATGATTCTCAGCCTCGAAGATTAGCGAATACAGAATTTGAAAATTCCTCTGGCGTGATACTTGCTCTTTAAAACAGACTAATTTTAATTGAAACTTCCAATTTCTAAAGAATTTTTAATTTCAATTTCAACTTCAACTAATACATACAACAATGTATCATAGTACCAACTCATAACAATTCTATAACATATAAAATTAAAAATCAAATCTTAATCATCTTTGATGCCAGAAATTTAGCATAAAATAACCCTCTGTAAACTATACGAATAAAAGCTTGTGTTCTTGCTAGAAATTTTTCTCTGTTGCTCATATTTTCATTTCTCCAATACAAGACTTGCACTTTAATAGTCGACGTTTCTAGCGTTAACACTAGCGAATTTCAACACGAGCGTCTCTGATGGAAATTCGACCAAAAAATTCTGATCGTAACATTCTCGCTTTCAACGTGAATGTTTCATTTAACAGCGACCGAACGTCGAACGAGGCTTCGTGCACGCGTCGCCCCGTGATTTTCCCATAAATCGGTGCGCGATCCGAACGTCTGCAACGTGTTTTCCGCGCGACAACGTCTCTCACGCGACAATGGTCAAAGAACGAGTTCACCGAACTCCGCGTCTACTTATAACAGTTTGCTAGACGTTTTTTCCCCTCTGGGGTAAACGTTGTTTACCTTACGAGTTGGTCGTCCGTCGTTACAGCAAATGGAGCCGAATAAAGAAAATATACTGCACGATGGCTTCCCTCGCTTCATTGACACGCCAGACACGTGCATCTCGAGCATCACGGTGCTAATTACCAAACACGGGCTCCATCGTCTTATTCTGTTTATCCAACATCGACGCTAATTAGATGAAATCGAGGTACTTTAGCGTGGCTGAACCTGCTTTCGTCGGCCCCGACAACTTTCTTACGACCTCGAACGGCATCGACTAGTTAAAGACTTTCCAAACCTGCTCCAACGACGTTTCTCTCCCACTTGCAGCCTCGGCTCTCCACCCGTAATTTATACGCGGCGGGCACGTCCTTGAAATCGTGATTTTTCCGTCCTTTGGATCGTTTATATCGTTTATATCTGTACAACGTGATGTGAGCAATTAAAAAAAGAAACCATACCACCGTGAAAGATATTTTCTGTTTCTCCCGCCAACACTTAGTTGAGAAACAAACGGCATGTTTGTCGCTGAAAGTGACTTCAGCGGGGGTAACTCAGAGAATCGGACCTCTTCAAGTGCAACGAAAATTAGCGATTGGTTGATTTGGGTCACGTGATTCGCGAGGGGGCCTACTCGGGACAGTTGCTTCTGAGCTTTTCAGACGAAGCCTACAAGTCGCGCAGTTTTTTCTGTACGGTCATTCGCGATATGGATTGATTCCAACGGTAAACTTGCAAAAACTGGAAAATTATTTCGCGGTACGGTTTTTCTGTTTATTTAATTACTTGATTGCAGTTCAATTATTCGACTGCAGCTGTTCAATCGTTTATAATTCACGTCGAATGTTAAAAAGATTTGTCATAAAAATAATCTCGTTATCTCGTCATGAATATACATGTTATATCATACCAATTTAAATATGCCGATTTTATCGTGCCAATTTGAATTTGGTCACGACAAAAGTTATTGAATAAATTTCGAAAAGGTGAAGCTATTCCAGGCAATTTTTTATTGCATAAATTATTTCGGAAGCACTTTGCAACGATCGTTCGTTCCTCGTAAAAGATGGTTTCTAGTAAAATTTTTACAAATATTTTTCACGTCATAATAATAGAAATATCACAGGGGAAAATACGAACAAACAAAAGGTAATAACCTCTAAATATCTAGAAGAAAAACGCACGAACCGCGTAATAATTGACATTACGGTCCAAATTTAACAGAGAGAGGTTGAGATCATAGCTGATATCGCTCGCGATTTCCCGCGCTTTGTCCTTCGATTATCGCCTATTGTGACATTTCCTTTGCCAGCCAGATAGAAGCTAAATGGTAATCCCAATGGCGCGCGAGCGTGCACCCGTTCCGCAACCCGTCCTCCATGATCCGCTTCAAACAGAATCTTAATGTCTTAATCCATTTCGAGTTCGGATTCTAGGTTATGTAAACTTCGTTATCCGTACGCCGCGAGGACACGGAAGAGACGGGTCTTAATAAAAGCGCCCCGATACGGGAAATAACATTTCAGAGCGTTTTATTGGAAAATTCTACGTAAACAGCGATAGATTCGTTTTGCTAATTTCTCGCTCGACCTCCCGTAACTTTGCCAATTCTTCCCAATCCCAAAGTTACACGAGTTACAAACGATTCCGTCTTTCTTCTTTCTCTCTCGTTTTTTATTTTAGTTTAATATTTTGTAGCACTCCAAAAATTCTGAAATATTTGTTCATCAACGAGCGTAAAATGCTTCAGCGCCAATCACTCGAGCGTGAACACTTGTCGTTGCTAAATCTAAATGAAAACGACACAGTTTGGACAGAAGATGAGAATCTTACTTTGGAGAAACTCAAGCCCAGTTGCATCGTACGTATGCGATACGAATCTATCGATGGAACGACGCAACGAAAGAGTCGTTTCAAAGATACGATCTCCACGCGTCAGCCAGCAAGAGACGAAATCATCCCCTTGATTTAAAAGCAACAGTTCGAGACGTGGGCGAAACAACATCTTGCCCGACATTTATTCGAGAACGTTTTACATTTTCCACACAGGAGGGAAGTACAGCGAACTCAAAGAGTCTCTCTCTCTCTCTCTCTCTTGGTAGTCAGAGGCCTCGTTTCAGCAAGACTATTCCGCAAAGTGCACGGCCGCCAACGTCGAAGTAAATTTTACTATTCGATTACCGCGTAATTGAGTCGTCAGACGCCTAACGACCATTAACAGGGACGTTCCTCCCCCCTTCATCGACGCAAATCAGCCGCGCTAAATCTCGAAGCAATTCGCCTCGACGTCTCTCACTTTTCTGCGGGGGGAGAACCTGTCCAAGCGCCAAGAAACGGAAAGCGAGAAAGGAAACAGAGACGAAGAGAACCGTAAAATCCAAAAGGAAAGCTGTTTGTTGTCCCCCTCCCCCTTATTCGGCGAGCAGTGGTTTTCTTTTTTCCCCCCGCTTCCCGAGGAGTTAACGTCTTCCGCGACGTTAAGATGCATAAAATTACGACCGAAACTTCCAGGCGTAGTTCACGCGGGTGGCTTTGTGGTTCAGATGTTGGTAGCGAACTTCCTCGGCGATCGGGTGACGGGATAAGGGTTTCCTCCTCGGGGGCTTCCCCGAGGAGCGAGATCTATCCGTGCGCAACGTGAAAGGTCCTGATTTTCGTCCAGATGCAGTAACGTGATACTCCCCTGACCGAAAAGAAATTATCCCATGAGGATGTGTTACCGCGCGAGTCTCTGTCTGGTTAGTCGGCGATCGAACTGGGATGGGCCAAAAGTTTCTCCCCGTCCATCTTTTTCTTTTTGCAATAAAACGTCAAAAATATAAGAGAAAACTAATTTTATTTGACTTCAAATTAAATTTAAGTTGAAACTAAATTTCTTCATCTTCCAAGCTGAAGAGAAAGGAATATTACGGACTTACTTTAGTAGAAAGTGACACTGTTGCAGCGTTAATTAAATTAAATTGAATCAAGACTGATAACGGATTTTTGTAACATCCAGCTTGATATCTGAGAGGCATCAACAATTTCGTAGAAAGAGAATACGATGGAAAATCAAAGTTATACTTGCACGAATGACACAGAAAATAAAAATAAAAAAGCAGGATCAGCGCATCTTGCATTCGGTCGAAGGTTGCGGAAGATAGCATAGACAGTGTGGTTATCGAAAAAAGGGAAGAAGCGTGAGTTACTAGCTGTTGCAGCGAAAGAAAAAAAGAAACGGAACTGCATTTTTCTGCGACAAAATATTCGAGTAGATAAGTATTATAAATTACAGACTTGTCGTGTCCTGTCGTTCAATTTCACGATTACGGAAATTTTATTCTTCGACCATTTTCGTTCGTTAATCTCAATCCTCCAGAGTCTGGTTCGTGGCGCCACGTTACGACGATTCGCGCGGCTCGTCTGCGAATATTTGAAAGTTACACGTTTACGGAGATTTTGTTTTTGC
Organism: Melipona beecheii; assembly: GCA_032399605.1. Taxonomy (NCBI): domain Eukaryota; kingdom Metazoa; phylum Arthropoda; class Insecta; order Hymenoptera; family Apidae; genus Melipona; species Melipona beecheii. Next base: position 1,320,563 of record JAUCMO010000291.1, read on the forward strand.
CAGGATTAATAGTTTGTAAGAAACTTTTCGTTTACGGGCCGTGTCCCGCTACGTTGACCCATCTAAAATTCAGATTTATAATTACCGCCGAACTATCTTGCATGCGAAAGTTCAAATATTTTAACTAGTGGTTTAGGGTCTGTAATTACTATCAGGCTGCCTCAAGTTTACCACCGCAATATATTGGAATTACGTACACCGCCTCTCGTAGTTATTCGGCCGACTTTGAAAGTTGATGGACGTTGTTCGAATAATCGAAATAATGCGTGTAATTTCGCGCTAGTAACACGATTAAAACGGCGTTCGTTCCCTTGGAAAATTCTACATCCTAATACCAAACGAGCCTCGTTTAACTCTCACACAGTCTCGAAATTCTCGAGAGTATTTTCTTATTTGTACCAAAATCCACTCGCTCCCGCATTGTTCGTTAATCTTAACATAATCTGCGTCTTTCGAATTATTCCAATTGTGAAAGTGACGTAAAGAGAATTTTTAAAAAGTGAAAATTTGTAAAAAGAAAAAGTGTACGCGCAGAATGTAAAACATCCAAGCTGCGCCGTTTTCTTTGCGACATTTGCTCCGCGAAGGATCTACATTTCTTTTTTAATTCCTCGAAACACGAATTTGCGTGAAAATCAAAAATCAAAAATCAAAAATCAAAAATCAAGACTGGAAACTCGCGCAGAGTAAACGCCACTTGTAAAAGAAAAAGAAGAGAAATTTCTCTGTTTTGCTTCACCGACACACGACTGACTCGAGAAGCAGGGCGCACGAGTTGCTGCTTGTTGTTTGAAGGAAGTTGAGAGGCAATGATCCGTCGTTACTTTGACGAAGACCGTGCAAGTCGCCCAGACATCGATCGCGTTAATCGTCTTTCTGATTGAATTGTGCAATTTGCGCATCGGGGCTCCTCTTTTCGATGCACCGAGCAAAATGGCCACGTATGTATGTACGTCGACGCGTTTCATCATCGATCCACCGATCGGGTCTTCTTTTTATTGCCAGCACAGTCATCCTCAGGTTTCTCTCTCTATCTCTCTGTCGATAACTACGTTTCTTTCAACTTTGAAAGTTGCTCCTTTGAAAAATTATACCTTTTCACGGATTCAACGAACAGCAACCGAAGGAGTCGCGCGCGTGTATCGTCTGCGGATGTTCGGAGAATCGCGTTCCACTGAAACTGGATCAAGTGTACCGGATCCTTCCGGTGGCTCCGATTGTTTGAACGAAAGAAATTTGGTCGGAACGTTGAATAACGGGATCTACCGAACTATATCAGGAAAATGGAATTCCTGTGTTCTACTCTACGCGATCTTTTCAACTATTTTTTTTTTTTTATGAAAATGATTTTAGCGGGGGTAACCCAGGCAAATCGGGCCTCCTCAGGTGCAACGCTGATGCAACGAAAATTAGCGATTGGTCGATTTGGGTCACGTGATTCGCGAGGGGGCGTGGGCTAGACCTCGAGTAGGAGTGGCGTTGTCTGGTACCGAGCGATCGAGCCTGTAATTTGTTTTCTATGTTATTTTTTTTTTTTTTCAATTGGGCCATATATTTTTTTTCATTGTAAATTGGAACAGTATCAAGTCACTTGTCCCAAGTAGTATGGAAAAATGCTATGAAAATAAAAAAAGGACAAAACATGGAACATTCAAAAGTAATTTCACTGTATCGTCGTGAGCATATCTAGAGAGTGTTTCATTTGTTCATAATTATCGTGAAAAGTGCTCTACTTTGGATACTCTATCGTGAAAGACGTACTAGAAGAATTCTTTCAAACGTTTGAAAAGTTGGACACATTTGAGAAGTTTTGCATTATCACGAACTTTGCATTAACCTGGAGAACTGAAACTCAGCCAGAGTATCTCGCTTGTTCAAAATTATCGTGAAAGGTATTCTACTATTCTAAATACATGCATTGTATATTCTATGAAACATTTCGTGAAAAACGAGCAGCAAAAGGATCTACGAGGATCTTCTCAAACGTTGCAACATTTGAAAATTTAGACACGCGAAAGGTGTTCCCACTTTGGACGTATCACGTGTATGTTGCACGTTCAAAATATTTCACGAAAGACGAGCGGCAAGCACCTATAAAAATCCTCTGAAACGTTGCAAAGTTTGAAAAGTTGGACGCGTCTGGAACGTTCGAATAACGCTCGTGCGTTTATTGCGACTGGCTGGTACAATGCTCGTACAAGTATCGCGCGGCGCGTCTTCCAGTTTCAACGGCAATACATGGTCGAGCAAGACGCGCTCGCGCGGACCTGTTTTACGATCGGCGATGTAATTGTCGTTTCAGTTCAAACACCGAGGCGGGGCAAAAGCGGTAGCGGTCTGACTGGAAGTTAACGATTCGAGAGCGAAAAGGCAAGGTTTGAAGAACCTGAAGCGGCCAGGATAAATATAGATAAAACACCTTTGGAAATCGAGGGAACGAGAGAGAGAGAGAGAGGGGAGGGAGGGGGGGGGGGGGAGGGGGAAGAGATAATACGCCGTGGCCCGGGCCACGAAAGACGCCTATACTACGCCCGGAATAATATTTAAACAGCGCGTAAAACGAAACGGACGCTGATCCAACAGGAAATGCAAATCGTTTTATCGGGAATTCCTCCACGGTCTCGTTCCCGTCTCTTTGTATCCGCGCCAGTCGACGGAGATTAAACGCCAACTTCGCCGGCTAATCGTTATTTAACGCTTCTAACGTCCTCCTCCACTCGATCTTCCGTTTTCTTTCCTCCGTTACCTCGGCTATCTTATTTGTCCGTCCGTTTCTCGCCTATTTGTCTACTTTCGCGAATTCAACGCGAGAACCTCTGCTCCAGTTTGTAGTTTGTAAAAGTCTGACAACGATAATATCCGGAAGCAACGCGGATTTAGATCTACTCGAGAAACGTCGATTGCATCGAGTTATCGTTCGGGACGTGACTGGTCCAAGGCTAATCACATTCAGCTTACTTTTTATCACTGGGCCCCTTCACAGGTGCAACGCTGATGCAACGAAAATTAGCGATTGGTCGATTTGGGTCACGTGATTCGCGAGGGGGCGTGGAGTAGACCTCGATCGGAAGCTGGCGTTGTCTGGTACATCGATAAAATTTTATGGCCAAAAAGTCTTCATTTCCTAGTCAGAACAGTTGCTTCTGGGCCTTTCGAATCGTGCAGTTTTTTTCCAATCGACGCCTCTCCTGGCTGACGATGTTAAAACTACACGAGTTGACGCGAACTCGGTAGGATCGTGAGTCAATCTGGACGCTGGAATCACACTCGAGGGAATTATCTCGAATTTATCCTCGACCTCGATCGGAAGCTGGACGACTCGTGGAACATCGCGCATTGCGAAATGTTCGTTACGAGTTGTCGATCGAATCGAGCGCGCGATTAAAGACAGGATACTGACAGGATATTCAAGATCCTGCGAGCCTACAATTTGACACCGGGAGGAGGGTGGAAATTATGATCAGCCAACGATTTGCATCCGGTCGGCGCGGTTCGGTTACAGCAAAAGTAATTGAAAACTGGAACCAGTCTGCCGTATCGGCGAAAAAACGCGCAAGGTCCCACGGCAGAACTGGTTCTGTTTAAAGCCACGGCCACTCGATCCCTTCCCTCCCTCTTGCGCCTCGGTATCAACGACACACGCTGCTTCTTGCCGTTCACCCACACATTCACCCCGTTCCTCTCAATGAAACTGCACTAACCGCTCTCAGATCTTCGAGATCGTAAATTGTAATTTGTCGATTTTAATAGGTACAGTTGCAGTTTCGCGTCATAAAGTTTTCGCGCGGAAAGTTCTCAGGCAAATTTCGATGATAATCTGCCAATTACAATCGTGGCACGGACGTTCCCCTTTTGTGTACATCGTCGTTACAGTATCGTTGTTACGTCGTTCCCCTTCGTTAACGGAAATTTCTCACGACCCGCGTTACGTCATACACGTTCGTAAAAGTTGAAACGACCACTTTTCTCGCCGAAGCTCCCCTTGGGTCGCGTTCCCAAGACGGAAATGACAGTGTCGTATCGCGCGGAATGGAGAAGTGTGAACGGAGCCGGGTGGTGTTGTCCGTCACCGTCTCTGATCCTCCGAAATGTAAGGCTGCCTCGTCTGAGAGCGTGCAAATTATTCCCGTTCATCCTCGCGCGTTCCCTCGGTTCGTCTACTTATCCCGCCTATCCTGGTTGACGGTGCCTAGGTCCGAGACAGCGTGCGTGATTGCTGAACGCTAGATCGGATTGCTTCTCGTCGGTGGAGTACGTTCTAAGATCTGCTTGCCTCGTGCAAGCCTGCAAGCCCGCAATCCAGGATCGTTCTCCTCGGTTGCTCTCGTTTTCACCGTTCTACAGCTGCCGCCACTCCTGCCGTTACCCACGTTCTCCACGTCGATTCGAAATCTCCTCTTTGTCCATCGAGAACGCCTCGAAACGGCAGAATTCCGCAAGACGGGCATGGCTACGTGGAATCGATCTCGAAAGATGTTTAATGTTTTACGCGGGCCAATCGGAGAAGATATTGGCAAATTGGAGGTGAAGTGGTTGTGGAGAGCTGGATGAAAGAGAAATAATCGATCGGGCTGCTTCTCTCGAACAGTGGCCACTTTTACCATGAATGAACGTAGTGTTGATCCTGCGCTCGAGTACTCCCCATCGTGAGTTACTGGGGCAAATTTAGAGATTTCGAGCTACTACTGGCAGAGATTATTATCATTGACGACGTAATGATAGAATCTCGGTCGAGCTCTGCGATCTCGATGGTGACGAATTTACACGTGGAACTGCGATTTTCAAAAATGTCCGATAAACTGAAGTTTCTTCAAGGATTCTCATATTCTCCGCACGTTGAAATTTCCCTACTGAGCAAGTGGAAGGTGCAAGATCGGTGCAGTGGAAGGGGTAGCGCTATCTAGAAAGTGGGGGTAAGGACCGCCAGTCAACCACCTCTGCCACGCGTGTAATTGCAATATCAAGCTTCTCGGATTCTTTCAACGAATTTCGTGATTCTGTACATTGCGATGGGTTTGTAACGTTTAATGCTTGTATATTAACATGGTTTGAAAAGTGTTTTTTTTTTTTTTTTTTTTTTTGCGGTTCGGTGAAGCAAGATGCAGGGTTTGAAAGGTAATCTGCTGGATGCCACGCGAAGTAACTTTTGCAACGACTGCTCGCGAGAAGATGGATATTTGTGAAAGGGAACAGGCGGCGAAGATATACAAGGGGTAATAATATGAATTACTGGAAGGCACATACGCGTGATTCTTTCAACGAGATTCCGCAATCCATATATAGCACTCGCGGATATCTATAATCCTCGAACGCGCTTCGTACTTGTGAGAACGCGAAATCACATGCTCCATTACGGATACTCCGGAACAAAGTTGCAGATACGAACGTCCGATCTTTTGCTCCTCTTACGGCAAGAGTTGGTTTATCAGGGGGATTATTTTTTATTACATTGTGTTTCATTTTCTAAAGAAAATGACGCACGCACGTAGCCATTGGGCAGCGAGATTAACCATTTGCAAAAATATGTGTGTGTGTGTGTGTGTGTGAGTAAAAGAAGAAAATTAAACGTACGTTTTTTCGACGAACCACGCACGGAAAAAACACTTTTGATAGAGCAAAGGATGCAAATGAATCCGATTGTGAAATAAACAGACGTTCCGTGTTTATTCTAACTGCGTGGAATAGCCTTCGAAGGATGTTATTAAGATTGAAAGAGTCTCGGGGAAAGATCTATCATTACTCCGGGACAGAGCAATCAGCCGCGTCGCGTGACAAACGTCGCGGTTTACATATCAGGTAGAGCACACATTAGCAGCGATCTCCAATGTGCGCGCCATTAAGGCTGGAATGTTGCAACATTTGCGGATAAATTCGTCGAGCGACAAATATCCCGGGCTCTCGGTTTCGTTCGCTGCTGCGGCTTTTCACTAAATGGATCGGCTCGTTCCTTGTGTTCTTTGCAATTAAAAAAAAAAAAAAAAAAAAAAAAAAGGAGAAAGGGGAGACGTGAATATTCATAGCGCAAAATGTGGGGTAAAATCCCAGCAGAAAAAGTAGCGAAATTCGACTCTCGCGGCGAAAAGTTGATAAAAAAAATTCGTACATTTACGGAGAGTAAAGAAAATTACCTGAATTCAAATTAAAGACTTAAACGAGATATTCGACTCGTGATTGCAGCTGAAGAGAAAGAAAGTAGTTTCAGACATTCGTGCGTCTATCTCCCGAGGAGGTTCGTCGTGCGAGAAAACTCCGAGACGAGATGCTTCGAACGAAAGGGGGAGGAGAGGGTCGTTAGAAGAGGGAAAGATGGAACCAGAACGAAAGACGGACGTGGACGCAGCGCCAAGATACCGAAAACAGGTGCACCGCGACGGTCAAATGTCTCAGAGTCTTTTGTTAGATGGAAAAATGTCTGAAAAGAACACGAACTTCGTTCCGACGAAACAAGCGTCGCCGCGAACAAGAAATGTTTGCTCAACGTATAGCGTCGCTCGTTACTCGGCTGCTCGGTTCTTGCATGGCTCTTTCGCCAAATGAAACTGCGTATCTGGAATAACGCAGGATCGTGTCTCAGCCGAATCCTCCCTTCTCGTCCGTCTTCTTATTGAAGAACTTTTAACACAAGATTTTACAACAATAATCTCTCTCTCTTCTGACGGAGGTATCGAGCGAACGTTATTCGCTCGCTAATGAAATTTCACACAAGCCTGGAGGAACGCAACGAAAGGCAGAAGAAGACGCAACGCTGATTCCCGCCTAGATTCCTAGGCGAAGCCTGTCTTAATTTCAGAACTTGCGTTCAGAGCTTACGTTGCCCAAGGAAAAACCCATCCGCGTTAATAACTCGCGAATTTCACGCCTGTCGCGCGTTCAAACTTCGACGATGTTGCCCGTGTCGTCGGGGCGACCATTTGGCTAAAAAGTTCGGCTACCTTGGCGAGGCAGAACGTGTCTCGTCGCGCGTGTTACATTTTACGAACTCGCGCCAAACGAACAAACACCCCATTGCACCGAGTGAAAATTTTGCTCTTTGGTTGGCTGTCAACTTTCGAAGGGTGTTTTTCTCTTTCTTTTTTAAATACAAAATTTGCAACTCGTGAAATTTTGAAGAGTAAGATTTTAGAATGGAAGAGATCAATTCGATGATAATCGAATATAGCGGATATTTATAACCAATATTACGTTTATAACCAATTTTTGCGAGTGTACGCGCGATTTTAAACATTTTGTCCAACAACAACCAGATAAAACACCTTTCTACTAACGAGCCAAAAGTCATCTCTCCAAGCTCCCAGTCTCTCCAGAACCTTTTATTTTATAAAACTCATGCCGTTACATTACTCATCCAGCTACGCTGGCTACCAAGCTCGTAACTTATCAACGACATTATCGAGTATCGATAATTTTTCGCAAAACGTGGGCTCGCCGAGTACCTAACCAGTGTTGAAAAAACTGCACGATACGCAAACATTTGAATCGATAGAAAACAAATTGCGTCACTCCTACTCGAGGTCTATGCCACGCCCCCTCGCGAATCACGTGACCCGAATCAACCAATCGCTAATTTTCGTTGCATCAGCGTCGCCCCTTTTCTGTCTCGAGGTTGGTTCGTCGGTTGGCAATTCGATATATACGCGGGTACTGGTCGTACGACACGAGCATGTACACGTAACGGAACTCTAGAAATCTCGGAAACCGATTTGTTTCTCTCTTCCTCTCTTTCTCTCTATCCGCGGACAAAGTGGAGGAGTCCGCAAGTCTCGAAACTGACCGACAGTACATCCTATTTGGGCTAGCAGGTTCAAACGGAGAAACGAGGCAAAAGAAAAAGAGAGAAAAAAGGAGAAGAAGACACACACGGTGGCAGAAAATGACGGCATTCATCTTCTTAGGGCATCCTCCACGCCCAAACTGACGTGTTCTCCACGGAGAAAAACGCAACCTGCTCACGGACAACCGGAGACGGATGATGGTCCGGCTCGGACAGGCAATGAACGGTGCAATTGCTCTGCAACACCAGATCGACCCAGAGCAACCTCGGGGCGACTAGTTTCTTTTGCGACCGGTGAAAAAGAAGAAGGAAAAAAGAGGAGAGGAAAAAGGGAAACTACGGAAAAAGTCGCTTTCTTCAATCGCGGTTTTGTAAAAACCCGGCGAGATCCCGGCGGTTTTTAAATCGCGGTCAACTCCATTTCCAGGCCGAGTAAGTTTCCTTTCCGAGCGATCTAATAGCGTTTCGGTACGTACGACGGGTCGATTTGACGATTTATTTGGTCCGATACGCAGCGTGCGGTAGTGGATTGTTGCCCGCTGGATGTCTATGTTTGCGCTCTGCAGCTGGTTCGTTGAATCTTTGATCGACGCACGTGGTTTCAATTAGCGACGAGTGACGTGAATCGTTCTTTCGGCTCTGCCAAACAAACGTACGGAGGAGAGATGCTCGTTCAACGGCGCAACAGAGATGCTCAATCAGTCGATTTTCGGTATCGATTTTTCAATCGTCCAGAATTGACGAATTTCAATCGTCGTTTTCTGACGTTGAATCACGAACGCGTCGATTAATTAATCGACCGAATCGAAATTCATCGTAACTGTAATGTTGGATGTAACGATTTATGAAAATATTCGTGTCGTGAAAATTATATATATATTATATCTCCACTCGTTGCACGCGAAAGCGCGCAATTTCATTTATTACAAAACACACTTTTGGTGCCAAATTAATCAAAATTCCACCCTTCGCCGACGGCGAACGAATGTTTCCAGCAACTCGGCCGTGAAATTTCTAATTAGACGTTCCCCGTGCATGTGAAAATTAGCGGCAAGTGCTCGGCTGAATGTTATTCGCAAAATGTCTTTATCGATTTTAGGCGGCCGTCCCCGCGCCGACGTTCAGCAAACTATCTTTGACGGGGCACGAACAATTAATGCACCTCCTCCAAGTACTTTATAAAGCAAGTGCCGCATTGTCCCGCTTTTGAAAGCCATGGAGTGTGTAAGTAGCGTCTTAAATGCACCTTGTCTGACGTGTTATTCGCTTGACATGTCGTGCGAGAGCCGACTTCTAGTCGCCGAATAACTGGATCTGCTCTCTACTTACTTTTTAACACGCGCGGCCCTTCTGCGAAACGTCGGATCGATTTCTTAAAATTATATCGTCGCAGACTCTTAATTCAATTCCAGCGAGTTCTTGGAACTGAGATTCCTGAAATTTTCGAAAAATTTGCAACAGCTCTTGCAACTGTCGCAAGTTTCGAGAATCGTCGGAAATATTTTCCAATTTCGACGATTGATCGAACGATTATCGAAGGGGGAAAGAATTCGAAAAAGTTTCGGAAAAAAAAGCACTGCAGGGTGAAACTGTCCGTAGCGAATTGAAAGCAAAAGAATCCGCCGATATCGAACGCCGCTGTTCTTTTCTCTTTTCTCTTTTCTCTTTTTTTTTTTTTTGTGTTTTTCATTCCCCTCCTTGTTTCTACTTGTTCAGTACCGGTTCGATTTTCACGAAACGCGATGCCATAAAAGCAACCGTCAGGAAACGAGAATTTTCATTAGAACTTCACTTCCCGCTTGTAACCGCCGCTTGATTATAAAGCGCAAACGTCAGTTCAAACGGATAAATTATTTAGGTAAATCGAGTATTAAGCTTTCGGCTGTTAAATTGTTTTCCCCGGGAAGCGTTGCGCGTTTAACGCTCGCAACGTTTCCCGCTTCTCCGACGCAAGAACCGTGAACGCTTTCAGTGCCGTTCAATTAAAGTGTCAAGAAACACCGCGCACCTATAGTCGTTCGTTTTCCCTTTATCCAACCGATTTGAACCAACGAAAAACCAAAATAACACGCCGTGCCATTGTTTCGATTAGCCTGATTCGAGCGTTCGTAATCGTTCGTTTCGAGCGCAATTATGAAAGTCGCGCGAGTACGACGCAGCTGTGACAGTTTTATTTTGCCGTCTCTTTGGAAGTAGCGGGTAACTTGTTGAAATAGAAAATACTGAGCGTGTGTGTGCGTGTTTTGATTTCAAGTGAATTGAAAGCAACAATCGCAACAATCGACGTTAAAAAATCGAGAATTAAAAAAAAAAAAGAATTTGTTAGTTACTTCGCGTCGCATTCTTTCGTAAACGTAAAAATAATCTGACGTAATTTGTTCAATTGTCGTAAAACGTATTTTTCAAAAGTCACAAGTCTCTGTTGGTTGACGTTGCAAACACCACCGCTCAACCGAGTTTATTTAATAACTTCAAAGACCGAAACTATATTATCTCGCGTGCACGATCGTCCGTGTTGAGTTTCGAAACAACTTTGCTCAAATTTCCTCCCCGTCGAAACGTCGAAAATCGTTCGAATCGGAACCTCGTACTCGGAGAACCACGCTGCTGAAAATAGTAGACGCGAGCAGAATCATCCCGTGGAAGCTCGAGAACAGGTTGGAAGACGAGAAATCGAAACGTAACCGAGACCGAAGCCTCGATCACAGTGATTGTCGAACAACGGGCGTGCAACTCCTCTCTGTCCAGAGAGAGAGAGAGAGAGAGAGAGAGAGAGGGAGGGAGAGAGATTCGAAACGGCTTTCCACCTGGCCACGTCACGAAATAACCCCATTATCGACGAAAGGACTATTTAAGTCCCGGGCATTCAAGAGTGGCCGAGCCTTCTTCGATAACGATTTCCGTTGCGTGTGCACCAACCACGGGCCCGGCATGAGAATCCTCCGCCTCGAGCCTCGGAGGCTGACCGTGTTCAAGGCCACGGACCTTGGCACCGCTTGCGTTTCTTCGACTTTCTATTTTCCCGCTCGCGGCCACGAGTTTCCCCCACCCCTTCGGCGAGTTTCGAGATGGCGCGCAGCGAGAGCGCGAGGTCCCGATCGTTTTCGTCACTCGTAAATTTTCATTTACCGAGCGATAAATCGTTGCGATCGAGGCGGGACCGACTTCTCGCCCCTTCCATCGTTCAAAGTTGATCGCGACTTCGACTCGACGACGAGTCGGGGAGCGAGGGAAACGATACCGGGGCACCCGGCTCGTTACGACTATTTAGCTTCGACGGGCGATTGAATCGGAGATGGAAGAGTTCTGGATGAAAAGAGTTGAAATGGGAGAAAGGCTGTGCAGCGAGCGAGGTCGCGCGAAATCGTCCGGCAGCCTGCAAGCTCGTAAATGAAGTCGACGATGGGTAAAAATCACGATACAGTCGGTCGCTCGTAAAAAACGCTTCTTTCGATCGAAGAAATTATCGAAGAGTCCTGTAGCAGAGGAGGAAGGGAGGGTGTATTGGTGCCGACGATTGTACCCTCCGATCAGTGCCTTCCGAACGAACGCTAGATTATAAAATTTAACGAGCGTTTCGTTTTAATTAAACGGAACGTTTCCCAATAACGAGTCACCTGTCATATTCTGCCGTGTATATGTGCCGCGAAATTTGGCTCGATAATTCGACACGTTCCGATAAAAAGAGAGTGGTTCGGGTGCAAAGATTTTTCAACCACGCGTTTCAAGAAGCTAACGAAGCTGTCGGTCGAGTAGCTACATGATTCATTACTTCCATGAAAGACGTATCAAAGTTGAAACGAAGGCTACACGAACCTACTTGCCCTAAGAAGACACGAAAGTCGAAAGTTACGCAATTAGGATGGAAAATTGTCCGTTTCGGTCTTCTCAAGCGAGCGAACGTAGCGGTATATATCAATGATGAAAAACATTGGAAAACCCCATTGAAAAACTTTGAAAAATAATGAACCAACAGGCATACGACTTTTCAATATTTCACGTGGCCGTGAATAGTAAAAGCAGAAGACGATGTAATTCTGTTACTTTCGTCCACTCTATCCCTCGTGCGAATTTTACAAATTTAAAGGGAGGATAAATGGTAAAAGTGTCGCAAAAACTTGCAACCATATTTCTACCCAGTAGAAACGACTCTGAAAGCCGAGATAAATTATTCCTACCGTTGTAAATTTCATTAACGCATCTCGCGCGGAATTTACATTCTTCCCTCGCGACCGGAAAAACAAAAAAAAATGAGGAAGAAAACAAAACATGCTCTTTATTTTTACCACTCTGCGCGATTCAACGCCTCGATCGAAAGAAGAAGAAAGGTGCCACCACTTCCGCCAAACGTTGCACGCACAGAAGAAGAAGCTCAAGCACCCGCTTCAGATTCCCTCTGCTTCTTATTCACCCTTCAAAATGCGTTCCCTGCCGATTGACAAACGTTCGATCACAAGGAAACCCGACCAAGAGCACCACCCTGAAAAGCGACTCCCTCGCCCGGGAGTGAAGTAGCGACCATCAATCTGACCAGATCGACGCCGTTACTCTTCTCCCCCCTTCCCCCGAAATCCAGGAACGAAATCCAGGAAAATGTTATTCTGGTTGACAATCACGCGACAGAGAGACGGTAGTACGGTGGTAAGGAAATAGGGAGTGAGCAAAAGCAGCAGCAGCAGCAACAGCAGCAGCAACAGCAGCAGTGACGGCAGCAGCTTCACCTTTGCCACGGTCAGAAAAAACGAAGAAGAAGAAGAAGAAGAAGAAGACGAAGAAAGGGCCCGCAGGTAGAAAGAAGGTTGCGCGCGCGGTCGGTTGAACCGTGAAGGAGAATCAGCGCCAGACGAGAGAGAATCGGAGAAGAAGACGAAGAGGGGAGAGGGAAAGGTGCTCGGAGAGCACGATCTGCGCGTGGCCTCGACGTCGTTTCCTGCCCTGATTGGACGTTGGCTCGTGGCCGGCGCTCGCCATTCACCGGAAACCCAGCAGCGCTGTTCCAACGTTCGCGTGTGCACCCTCGCCTCTCCCTTTCTCACCTGTTCCTTACCTGCTCCCGACCATCCCTCTCCCCTTCCCCCCCCCCCCCTCTTCCACGGGCCCCTTTCTTCTCCGGGCATCATCACCGGTTAGACCCTTCTTTTTCTTCGTTTCGATCCGCTCGCAGAGAGGGAGAGCAGTCGAGAACGGGAACCTGTTCAACCGGTTCCGTAGGTGCTACCTGCGTCTCGAGCCATCCACCAGAACAAGCCGCCAAACCACGGCCTCTCCTCGACCGTAATTGTAACAACGTGTTCGAAGCGTCTGAATCCCCGAGATTCAACCCAGTTTCGAGTCTCAGGCTCGATAAAACGATCCTACCTCGTCCGTTCATGGCCGCCGTTTCCTACGAGCGCTTACGGAGATGTTTCGAAGCGCGAGTCTGAAACGTTTTGCCAAACTTCTAGAGCAGTCGACGGCGCAAAGAACAAAATCCAATAGAACCAATGCGGTAGGCACGGAAAGAAATGTCTCAGTTCGATCCAAACGCCGGAATATCGCGAAGGGGAGTTTTGCCGTAGCTGCTCGGGCGGAAGGAGCAACTACATTCGGATAATTAGAGACGGACAAAGTCAGCTCGATGATTCGAGGAGGATTCGAGTCACGATTAGAACGAGCGTAATTGGTTCCTGCCGCGACTGATCCTGACTGATCGCTGACTGGCAGTCTACTGCTCTAACAGGCACGAAGAACACGCTACGATCCGACTACCGACCAACTTCTTCGACCCGCACGTGTCCCTCGAACGTTGGCCGAGTGCGGGCCGATTCTATTCTCAAAGAGCCTTTCGTCTTTTAACTGGATCGCCCGCTCGCTGCAGACTACCGCGAGCAATTTTTTAACCTTCTCTTCGTGCTCGGAAATCTTCCTCAGCTCGGACTGGACTTGGGACTCGACGAGATCCAAATTCCAACATCTCCGCGTTTTGTGCGTTTTTCATACATTTTTTTTTATCTTTAAATTTGAGAAAAATATCTACGAAAAATTATCTAGCTTTTCTCAGTTGAAACGAAAAGATGAGACGTAAGAAAGGATCGAGGATCGTGGCAGACTTTTAACTAGTCGCGACATTTGTTACCCCCTCTGTACCCGAGTTCCACCACTTTAACGACAAATCACAAAGATCCCATCGAGTTCCAAACGGAGAGAAAAACGATCGAAATATTTTTTTGATATTCCCTGCTTCTCCGCTCCCAGAACGGGGTTGTTCTCTTCCTTGGATTTAGACGCTCGCGTCGATGACACTCTTTATTAATATGTCCTCGCCCTTTAAAGAGATAATGGATTACACGGGACGGAGATGGAGATGGAGCGAGCAACGAAGAAATACGCCTTTGTGACTTTCAGACGGGATTTAGATAAAGAAGCATGGTAATTCGGAGCGAACGTAGCCAGGAAACAACAGCTTCTCCACGGCGTAAGGTGTAAGATTCGATTCTCTCTCTCTCTCTCTCTCTCTCTTTCTGCGGACGATGTCGTTAAAGGTCACCGAAACGTTTTAATCGAAGCATTTACTTTCAACGGGCCTCTTTATTCAACCGCTTCTGTCGCAGTTCCTGCCATCTCCTTTCCATCCGACCAATCGTCTTATCCGCGCCCTGAAACGAGCTGGCACCGTTTCACAGGGATTCGCGCTCGCGACGCTCCAGGATATTTACGAGAGAGGAATTACTTGTCAGCGCGTTTCTGTACGTTCCTGAACGTTCGAGACTTTCTCGTACCAACGCTATTACCGCTATTAGTACGTACGTTTATTTCTATGCAGATTTGCACTCTTTTGGTGAGTTAGAATAAAAAAAAGAAGAAATATTTATACAGTTTTGTGGTTTCAAAGCTTTCTGTGATAAATTCACAAAAATTCGCGTCTAAATGTTACCAAAATTAATAAATCTTCTCGTACAATAGTCGCGAGTAGAAGTTCCAAGCAATTTTTACGAATTCTTACGAAACTTTAAAATGCAAAACTGCACTAAACGCACACAATGCGAAAGAATTTAACGTAAAATTATCGATCGTGTATTGTCGTCTTTGCGAACAACCAAGACACTGACCTGATGGGTACAAAGGAGAACGAACGCGTCGAAGCCGTCGGACGAGCAACAACGTTCGATTAATCGCGTTTTAAATGTAACTATCGGCGATCGGATGGCCGCAGATTCTCGCCAGGGATTTATTCAGCCGAGCGATCCGGGTCCAAAACTCGTTCCCGTCGAGGAACTGGACCATGTTGCAGTAACGACGTTGCAACAATAACGACGCTGAAACGGTTTACGACCGTGCGTCTCTACGTACGACGACGAGTTTCCCTCGTCGGGAACTCGGGCCACCAAGCTGACCCGAACAAAAATGCCATGTTGATGCCGGCGCAACTTGAAAAGATACGATCCCATTCGCAGACGTAAACCCCCCTCTGGAGAAGTTTCGGTCGTTCGCCTCGCGGCCGTGTGTGGAAAACCGTGTGTGTAACTCTCTCTCTCTCGGTCGGTCGGTCGGTCGGTCCAAAGGCCACCTATTGCCTCTCCAACTTTCGAAAACTTGCAAGATATACGGTTACTACTACCTCACTCTGGCGTTTCCTCAACATGCAAATTATAACGCCGCCGTTGATATTCAATTGCCGTGATTTAGAAACGTTCGATCGACCGGTGAAGCGGTTCCCATTGACGCCTCGACTCACTCTCTCCCTCTCTCTCTCTGTCTCTCTCTCTGTCTGTCTGTCTTTCTGGGATTCGCTGATCAGTGTCGAACGTCAGAACAGAGGAGGATCCATGTTCTCGCTTCCCCTCCTGAGATGGTTGTTTCCGCTTCCGTCTCCGGACTCGGAACCGATCGTACAATTAATCGGGCACAAACGAAATTAGTCGGTCGAGCGATAGTCAGAGCTCCGGAGTCGGCGGAGGTGAACTCGCAGCAGCGTCCTCTTCCGTCCTCTTTGGCAAGTTTCGTCCACCCCTTGTTTTCGCTTGTTACACTCGGGTTTTGTCTAGTTGCCTCGACAGATTGCGAAACGAGACAATTTGATTCTGCCGTTCCGGCCCGGCCCGGCCCGGCCCGGTCCGAGGTATCCTCTAACGAATTTCGTTTAGAAGTCGAGAATCGGCCAAAGAGAGACACGACTCATTTGCTCGAACAAGCGTGACGTTCCGAGGGGCAGAGATACCTCCCGTCCATCGTCGCCGCTTTTTTTGAAAACAGAGAGATTTCGCGTTTAGCCTGCCTCTCAAAGCGACAGACTTTGAATAAAAATTTCCTTTAGATGTAAAATCAACGTCTCTGAAATTCTTATTAAATCGTCGACTTTTTAATGTATTTCACATTTCCAATTTGTTGCTCGTGCACGGGTGTCGAAATTCAGCTCGGGTAACAATAGGAGAAAATAACGTTTACAGTTTCCAAATGTCTGGGTTAATTTTTACTTATTGCGTTCGAAAGTAACGTCGTTAAATCGCGAGAGAGATGTCGGCTGACCCCGCGCGATTTTATCAATTTCACGTCATCGTTTTCCATTTATCATATTCCGGTCACCTGCTGTACTACGACAAAACACCGTTTACTCCCCGTTGTAATATATTGTTTTACGATATTGACTCATTATTGGCCGTAAATATTATTCCGCTACCCGGACGCCTGCCGTCGATATTGAATCAATAATGGCGCTGGCCACGTTATACCCGGCGTGCGCCAGTGTTTCCAAAGATCACGACGTAATATCGCACGATGATCGATATTGATCTAACGTACGCGAGATTGAATTAGGATTCCCGCGGCGAGCCAAACGCAATTTATTCTGCGAGAATTTGACGGCGTGTTCCCGACGATACGAGAATTCCGATCAATTTTTCTCGTCATTGTACGTCGACACTTCCACTCTCGACGAGAGGAAGAGTTCTCGTCGCTCGTAGTGTTCTCGAAAAATTGTTCGTCCCCGTGCGTCGTTTCTTCCTTTTTTTAAAACACACCTTTGGAGCACACGTTTGTATCCTCGTGGACGTTGAAACTTGCACCGCAAAGCGGAGCCGTGCTTACTTTCGCTCGTCGCGGCGGTAATTCGGTTGAAACTCGGAGCCGAAGCGGCAGATATCGATCACGGGACGGGTGTTGCGCTACGTGCAGCTCGAATAGCAATTACTTATGGGTGAACATAGGTAACTGGTAATTACAGATGGTTGTTCATTGTTGTTCCATCTGGAATTACGTCCGCTGGACGACCGTTGTAATATGTGGAGTCCAAATCAGCTTTCGAGGTGTACCGTACCACTTGGCTCGGACAGGGAGGGAGACGGGGGTGAAACGGAATAAGGTCTCCTCTGGCGATCCGAAAGGTCAGACAGTCACGCGGCGATATTCCGACCTGCGTAATCGATACCGACTCCCGTTTATTTCCGAATACTTGCATCTTTCTCGGGAGTAAGCGCTTCTTAAATATTCCATCATTCCACGTTTCTCGGATGAAATTCACACTCGAATCAACGTTTCATCGAGGAAATCAATATTCCGTCCAAATTTAACAACGATCGGCGAAACGCGATTTAAATGGGAGAAGGGAAAACTGCACCGACGAGAGAAATGAAGACGACGTTTCACTCGATAGAAATTACAAATTACGGGCGCGATAGTTCAGTACCGGACAACGCCACTCCTACTCGAGGTCTACGCCACGCCCCCTCGCGAATCACGTGACCTAAATCGCCCAATCGCTAGTTTTCGTTGCTCGTTAAAAGAGGCCCGCTAAAATCACTTTCGGTGATAGAAAAAGCAGAGAACACGGTTAACTCGTAGTTCGTTGAAATCTCTCGAAAACAAATTGACGAAATTGCAGCTGGCAATGTACTCCGCGAAAGTATCAATCACCGAGTGATTGAAACAACGAAATTCATCCGCGTATCAAAAAGATATAAATTACAAAACTGGCCGGGGTCGATCGACGCGGCGCGGCGCGGCGCGGCGCGTCCGCCGGCCGAATGAATGAAATTCCCGAAATTCCCGAAACCGAGGGCGAACCGGGTTAGTACGGTTTCGAGGTAAAATTTGCACGCGCACACGCGCAACCGGCAACGAAGCGTAGCTTCGATTATCAAAGAGGGTTAACGGTTATTTCATCGAATCATGGCAGTTCAAGGCGAGTAGAAATTGGCAACAGGTGGAAACTGGATTCCCGCAAAAGCCACCGCCCTGATCAATACTTAATTGCCCGATTCCGTGCACGGTCACACACTCGTTCTCCTACTCGTTCTTCTTCTACGCTCGACCACGTCTTGCCACGTCTGTCGCACGTCTCGACATTCCCAACGTGCGTGAATGTTTCGATCATCGACTCGGATCTCTCGAACGTTGGATCGAAATTATCACGGATATCAGGGACTTTAAGCGACACCTCCTCCGATCCGGACAAACGGTTTGGTTCTTACCTTCGGAAGAAGTGACCCGCTTGCTACTGTGTAACACACCGAATCGTAGAATCGTGGAAACGTTCGATGAATTTCAATGATTTGTTTCAAATCCTTCTCTGTGATACTTTTACCGTTGGTAGAAACAGAGATTTGTATTTTTAACTCGATTTGATTCAATAAATAAAAAATTATGTAATGTACACGCGACTATATTAGTAATATAACTGTACAACGTGTAATTACGATAACTTAATTATTAAATAATTTAAGAATATTATTTTAAGAAGATTCTTACAAAGCTTCCAACTTCGGTATTCAAAGGTCACGCAATTTGTCAGAAACTTTACGCGAAACTCTACAATTATCCTAGACTCACTGCGGACAACGATCAGAAATCGAAAAGACATCCTCCGCAAGAACCGAAGCCGAGCCTGTTGCTATAAATCCGATAACGATATTCGACGGGTTAATTAAGGATCGCTTGCACGCGGTAACTAATATGTAGAGGATCCGGAACCGAATATCCGGTTCGGAACGCACCCAACAAAGTATCGAGAGTTCGTATGGACAAAAACCGGTCGGCTGCGAAAACCGTCCTAGCGTCGCGAGTCGCTCGACTACAAAACCCTCGGCTGTCGTTTCGACCTATTTAGACCGTCATGAAATTTGCATACGAATTTCTTATTTTACCCTCCTATTTCTTCATTTATGAATATGAGCCCGTCTTCGATATTCAACGCGCGATGTGAAAACAAAGTTGCGGCAATTGCCGTTGCAAATACAACTAGTCAGCTTCTATTTGTTCAGAAGACAGATTGTAATTTATAGTTCTCTTTTCTTTATTCACTGAAAGTGATTTTAGGGGGGTCTCTTCAAGCGCAACGCTGATGCAACGAAAATTAGCGATTGGTTGATTCGGGTCGCGTGATTCGCGAGGGGGCGTGGCGTAGACCTCGAGTAGGAGTGGCGTTGTCTGTAATTTGTTTTCTATCGATTCAAATGTTTGCACATCGATAGATAAAATTTTATGGCAAAAAGGTCGTCTTCGTTTCCGAGACGAGTCGTACTGGGGTACAAGCCGTGCAGTTTTTTTTTCGTTAAATTCCAATTATACGCATAAAATATTCATCTCTAGATACGCGAACGGAATTTCGCTACGAATAATCTCAATTTGCTGTTTCAGTGAAATGTGAGCAAACATTTCCATTCGACAGAGAGGATTATTTTCACTGTTTTCCAAGAATCTTCCTCTTCCGAGATATTAAATCTAAATTCAGATCTGAAATAATATAATGTAACGACGTGATGTCGTTCCTGACTCCGTTCGATCGTTCAACCCTCCGAACTTCACCCTCCGAGATATTGATCTTCGAGTCTACTTTCTATTCTTAAAATCGACTTCCATCCTAAACTTCCTCGGACTTAAATCGATGGTTCAACAAATCCTTTCCACCGGTTCGAACGAACGTGGACGGAAGGGTAGAAAAAAAAAAAAAATGGAAGAGAAGTGACGAGAAAGAGACGAAACGAGCAAAATCAATATTTGCATTCGAGTAATTCCTATGGAGCAACGTATAGAGAAGATTACTTCCACCGTACCTGGGAGACCTTTCTTCTCTTTGAGACATATTAAATCTAAAAAGTTCCACAGTCAACGGACACTAGAGAACTTTCCTTCGCGTCCAAAGACAAAACATTTCACAATCTCCTTCGGATCTCTGTTCCTCCAAACTTCGTCGTTCGACGCATCCATCTCCCAAGTCTGTTTCTACCAATCAAAAACCAATGATTCGACGAATCCTCTTTGACGGTTCAATCCAAAGAAACGAAGAAAGAAACGGCTGAACGGAGACGAGAGGAACAAAAGATATATCAAGTCTAAAAAGTTCCTTCGAAAGACAAAACATTTTACAATGTTCGTGACAATCCTCTTCGTACCTCTTTGTACCTCCAAACTTCATCGTTCGACGCATCTTCATCTTCGACTCTATTTTCAAATTTCACCAATGGTTCGACAAATCCTTTTGCACGGTTCAAGCAGAAAGAAGAAAGAAGACATCGTTCTAAATCCAAAAAAAACTCCAGAATCACCGAATCACCGAACCACCGTGCGGCGCAATAGAGAATTTTCCAGCCGAGGAATTCCTTCCCATCTCTCCAACTCTGTTTCCATCAACCAAGGATTCAATGGATTCAACGAATCCTCCACCAGCACGGTGTGGAAAGAAGTTGTATCGCGAACGGGCAAACGCAGAGGGCATTGTCCATCGGGGTATGTGTCACCGGCAGGGGATTCCGACGGGCTGCAGTGAAATTAGTCGCGAGCAATTAACGTCCGCTCGTGGCACAGATATAAATCCGGCGCGCGTGTTACAGCCACGCGAGCGCGCAGACGACGTCCGTTACCGCGTGCACCCGCGTACACCCGCGTAGCGCGCCGATCTACACTCGGTCAGGTACGCATCAAAGCGAGGTAATGCAGTTGCCAGTCGAACGCACGCACAATGCCAGCTAATGAGTCGGCTCTTGATGAACCTGCCGACGATGACGCGCGACCATAGACGCAGAATGCGAATTGTCCGATCGTTTTCCAGAGTCGGCTAACCCCCGTCCGTCCCTGCCGCGGTAGCTTTGTTACTCGTTTAATTCGACGACGATAGATGTTCACTCGGATTACCGCGGTTTCGTTTAGCGGCAATGCGATTTCTCCCGCGTATGTGTGTGTGTGTCTTCTCCCCCTGCTTTCCCATCGTTTTCGGCCGTTCTTTCGCGCACAGTGGATTGACGACGCACAGAGGTTTTGTCGGGAAATCGGGAGTGTCGTTTAATTCTATGACGCTTGGTATTGTTACTCGGGAGACATTTTATGAGTAACTGAGCAATTTGTGACTGATGTAACTAGGCTGCGGATGCGACTCGACATTTCTGCGAGAAGAATTAAAATAATTCTATCAATCTATGTAGAAATTGGTCGGTGATCTAAATGCACCGAATGACCATTAGACACCCAGTTTGTTTGTCAAAAATTTTGAAGATGCAAAGATTTACTGAATTTCAATATAAATTCGCATCAAAATCAAGAGACAAATAACGATTAAGTTTTTTTAAAACTTAGTTCTCTTTACATCCGATTTTAAATCCGAAATAAAACAGCGCGATGAATATACATACATCTGACAGTCGGATCATCTTTTATAATGTTCTAAATTTTTTCGCGACAATGTCAACTTGGAAAACAAAACACGGGAGATCCCTGGCCTCTGAAAATGACCCGAAATGACAATATTTTTCTCGAACGCTACGTTTCAAAAACAACGGAACAAATATTCCGACGAAAAATGAAAAAAAAAAAATGACACAGTCTGCATTTTGTAATTTTCCACGACGAGGTAGAAGAACGTACGTAACTTGGCAGAAGCGATCGTTTCATTTTCGAAGAAGCACCAGTCGTTAAACCGCACTGCAAACTGGCAAACTAAAACATGCAAAAATGTAAAAGCACCTACTCGTCGTGATCTTTCAAAGACGATCCTGTTACTGCCACTCAGATCCCATTTCTCTATGACACTGAGGTGAAGATAATTTTAGAGAATCTAAAGTTGGCCACGTAGCCAATTAATGGCAGAATCTCGCTTCTGACAGATCTCCATATGACTAGAAATACACGAATAATTGGTTAATTTTACGCTTGGTGGATTTTATCGTCGTATCGTCACGAGGTGGTATCGTCAGAGTCACACAACAGCTGATGGCTAATACAAGAAAAAGAAATAAAACAAAAATCTGACCTGCGTGTCGATAAAATAATGGACAGACGTGTGTTCATTGAACGCGCAACGACTTAATTTAGCTGATGAGATGGCGAACGATGGCGTACTTAGAGGCCGTTCTCGAACGACGCGACGGCCGAATCGCGTCGTCAGTACCTGCGGATCGTTTCGTGAATGATTAAAGCCCGACTAGGAACGAGGAAGGTGTGTAAAGTGTCTACGACAGACTCTTCGAGCCTTGTTCGTTGCTCTTAAAGAATTCATCGTTCGTTTTATTATTCCGAGAGGGTCAGAGAATTATTCTTCTCCATATCCGAATCTTTCGCGTTGCACACTGATAAAACCAACAGCAAAATTCTTCGCCGATTGAAATCTGTCGAGAATAAAGGGAGTCGAACTCCAACAAATCATAGGCGACCAACTTCTTCCAACGTACGTTACGCGTCTCCAAAACAACGCGGTAAGTGTACCGTCGATATAGAGCTCGGTTCGATTCGACATTTCTAACACGCCACGCGCGGAAATCGAAATCCCCGTACTTGATGCTATTCGCCGGTGAATTGCTGGAATATTCTCTCTCTCTCTCTCTCTCTCACTGTGCACCAGAAACCGATCCGACCATGCATACACGAAACAAGTTTCGCGAGCAACGTTGCGTTGGAAGCTCCTCTGCCGATGCTCGATCGTGTGTGCGTGTGCATGCTGCCGAACGAACAGCCGGGCCTCGAGTTCCGCGTGAACCCGACGCGAAACCGCTCGTTGGCCTAGTTGAATTATCGGGAAAAATGATCGTCCGCGGTGGGGAAAAATTAGCGCCGCGATAAACGGAAGTATCGTCATCGTCGGGGTTACGTTCAAACAGAGCAAACTTTGCTCCGTCGAGCCGATTCACGCGCTTTTAGCACGCTGGTTCCGCAATAGTTTGCCGCAGCTTTCTAGTCCCGGGGATAAATTGTAAATTTGTTTTGGAGCTGCGATATGGCGAGGCCCAAAGGGAATGGAAATAGAACACGAGCAAACACTGGGATCTGTTACAGTAACGCTGTAACGTTTAATTGATAAATGATTGTTACTTAAAATTGCGGGAATAAGTTTGTGATGCATATCTGTTAAATATCGAACATCGAACAATAAACGAAATGTAACGATGAAGAGCTGTCGATACTTTGAAAATGAGACTAAGCAGAGTGTCATATGATCTTTTTTAAGAAAGTTACAACGGTATCGACAATTTTTCATTTCGAATAAAACTGACCTAAGGAAAACATTTCGACAGATATTATTAAAATTGTCGAAAATCCACATGTATGCTCAGTTTCAATCTCTATATTTCCCATGAAATTTTCCCACAAAGTCGAGGAAAAACGACGACGTTCGAGCTACCGAGACGTCAAAAAATTCCCATCTTCCCACCCCTCGGCCCATCTGTTATCTCCACGCTGAAAACGTAACTAAACGATAACATCGGCTAATTGCGAGCAGCGCTAACGAGCATTTCTCAGTATCCTCTCCTACAGCGACTCCCTACAGTGATTTCATCCCTCGTAACTCAAGCCAGATACATAATAATACAACAGGTGGCGACAAGGAAAAAAAAGAAAAAGAAACTCTCATCGCAGATCGCAATCTCCTGCTTACAAAGCCGACCGCGTGTCACACTCAACTCTCGAATTCGTTCGCGTGACACGCAGAGACGGATCGTGAGAGACGCTGATCCGACACGCGTCACTGTAAAGAACAATTTCTGCTAAATGAAAATCGCTCGTCGCGCGAGAAATTTCCGTCGTGCTGGCGCTTTGGCCTCGATTCGACTCGCTGCAAACGAAAGCGAGCGCGAATGCGGGTGCCAAATTGCAGGGATCCCGGCAGCGGATGATAGATAAAGGGAAAAGGAGAGAGAGAGCGCGCGTAGAATTATCCTGGATCGAAGGATTTCCTGAGGAAATCGCGATCGCGAGAAACGCTACCGTAAATTGTTGGGTCTGCCACTTCCTTTTGGCCATGCTGAAATGACGCTAATTTCCTCGTGGGTGGGAACCAACGCGGCGGCGACAAATTGCCGCTGAAATGTTTTAAAGATGAATTCAGAGGATAGCTCTTTGTCCTTTTTTGAGATTAGCGGAGATAGGCTCGCTTCTTTCAACGAGCGACTGTGCGAATCGAGTTGGAAAAAGAAGGAGAAAAAGTACGCGCGTACTCTGAGAGAAAGAATATGTGCGTATTTCCGCGTGTTTCCGTGTCTGAACGAAGTTTGTCTACGCGACTCGGGCTCGACAGTGGCGACGTGCAATAATAACTCAGACACCTTAGACGGTTTCTCGTGTCTTTGGAATGTTCAAGTAGAAAAGCGGAGTGGCGAGAGAATTTTTAAATCTAGAAATTCAGAGGGAGAAAAACAATGGTGGAATATCATCTTCTTTCCGATTAATTTTCATTCGCGATATCAAATGACGCGACCGTTCTGACGAACGATTTTGATTCGTAAACGAGATAAAACCGAAAATCAATTCCCTGTCAATCGCGTTACGTCGATTTCTCCGATCTAGCGGATCCTCGCTACCGACTGTAAAAAGCTCTAGAGGCTGAAACTGAAAAGGAAAATCCAAAGAGTGAGAGAGAGAGAGAAGTGGGGAGAGGAAGAAAAAAGATGAAAGAAGCCATAATTCCAACCACTGGCCTCGATTCACGAGTCGCGCTGCTCTATCAGTTTTCAAGCGAACGCGTCGTCGTAAAAATCCGTTTCGCGGACTCCGGGGAATTGCAAATCTTCTGATTATTACATCGACGACATCGACCGAGACCGAGACCGAGACCGAGACCGAGGGATAGAGGAAAGAGAGATTCAGAGATAGGACAGAACGACGGAGAGAGAAAGAGAGAGAGAGATGATATCGAAGAAGAAGAAGAAGGGAGCAATACGGTACTACACGTTGCGCACCCGGTACCCTGCATTGGGACGATTTTTCCAGTCGAGCCTGTGAAACAGGTTGTTCCGGTGGAGCGAGCGAAAAAGAATAAAAGAAGAAGAAGAAAAAGAAGGAGAAGAAGGAGAAGAACGGAGGAGGAGAACGGAGGAAAGATTATAGCGAGGAATGAACGGAAGGAGGAGAAGGCACAGCCGGTGAACCGGCCTTTTTATTCAAGCTCGCTCGGTTACTCGGTTCAACGTACGGGGCAAACGTACGTATCTACCTAACTCTTACTCAGAGCTGCTGTAATTCCCCTCACCTCTCTCTCTCTCTCTCTCTCTC
The DNA here is from genome assembly GCA_032399605.1 of Melipona beecheii. Taxonomy (NCBI): domain Eukaryota; kingdom Metazoa; phylum Arthropoda; class Insecta; order Hymenoptera; family Apidae; genus Melipona; species Melipona beecheii. The sequence goes on from JAUCMO010000291.1 coordinate 1,345,782, forward strand.
TCTTTCACCCGTTTCATTCTGCTCTCCCACTCTTTCTCCGCCGCGTTTCGAACTCGACGCGGTTTCAACAGACTGTGTGTCTCACTTCACCGGTGAAATTTCTCGCCGATAAGTGGTCGAATTAATCGCATCAAGTAGATTTTCAGGCGTCGTTGGCTCGCTTTCACCGAGCGATCGGTATTGTTTCGGAACGATACTTCTGCCGTCAGCTTCGACGCCTCGACAAATTGACCGTGGTATCGACGCGCACCTCCCCCCCCACCCTGGATAGAACGTTCCTGGGACGTCGCTGGAAAATTTCTAATTGAGAAGTCGCCGCCACCCGGAAGAATCGACGAAGCGACCGAGAGGTCCGAGGATCTCCGAGGATCGAGCAGCCTTCGATGAATGGCCGCGCGAGACGAGAAAGGGAGGGGATAATAATTCCGAACGCTTTGTTGTGCGGTTACTCACCTACCTTGCAGGATTTTCTTTTTTTGTTTGGGAGGAGGGGAAAAAGTCGAATTATTACCTACATTTATCACCTTGATTCTGTATTGAGAGACAAATTTGAAGATAAAATTGAATAAAGTTGCTATTGTATATTGAAAAACACGCATTTTCTAAACTTCTAAGCGTTGAACTATTAACAGTTGAACAGAAGAACGATTATCCAGTACACAGAGGTTAATCGCCAAACGGACAAACCTTCAATCTGAAATTACGCTTAAATTACAATTGTTACAGCAAATAATAATCATAATGCTCCACAGTACGATGCCATCGACAATTGCAAACATTCCTTTCCCATAATTCTCGCATCGGTTACCCAGTAACACACGCATTAACACGAGCCTCCCGCTCGTTTCCATTGAAATTAACAGGGCAAAACGAAAGATAAATCTCGACTTGACAAATACGAAGCTACGTGCACGTGACTTTACGTATAAGCTGTATCCGGCAGACGCAGCTCTCTAATTGGCGTGTTTGAATTTTCCAGCAGATCAATCGCCGAAATCGCTTTTTATTTAATCCCCCCTGTTGAAACACCACGCGATGCGGAGGCTCAACGCGACTGCTTTCGTCTTTAAAATTACGCACGTACAGTTGAGATTACTTCCATCTTTGAAATTACGTACAATGACTAAAGAACGCGTAAAGAATTTGTATTCTTTTCATTAGACGCTACGTTTCATTTTTGTAATTTGCGCACGTGCTTGGTCATAATTAACTTTTAGATTAATATTTAATTAATATTCGTTTGAAACGTCGAGTAACATTGTCGAGATATATATCCACTATAATTGATCGTTACATTTCAGTAGAGCAGATGATGCGTAAAGCTCAACGTGAAGCTTAATGGAAGAATTTATTGGAAAAGTGTCATTAACTCGGCCAACAACTCTATCCGCCGCTTCCTTCATTTTTCCACGTCATTTTGTCGGAAAACACCGAGTCGCAAAGTCAGAGACGAGCTACACGGGACGTGGAAGAAGACAATCGAGAGACCTGACAGACTCGACGATCATCCGACCGCGAGAGACAACGTGGAAGAGGAAACGACAAAGTTGAGGAGCAGCGATTCGATGATACGGTTAGCTCCCGGGGGGGCGTGAAAAGGGCGTTTCTGATAGCCTTGGAGCCAAACGTTCCTATTACCGGCGATGGAATCACGCTTATCTCGCGATGAACCTAACGCACGCCTCCTCTCCACCCACGAGCGCTTCGACGAAGCTTCAACAATTGCTTCGAACACGAACGGTGTTGTCGTTTTAGATCGTAGATATTATCGACGTTCTTAGCGTCGTTCGGGTTTCGAGTTAGTTCGGGATCATCTTGACTTTACATTTGGAAACGAGTCCGAAGCCTTCTGTTTGAATTGACTCGAAGGGTTTATGCGCGATGAAAGGATGGATAGACTTTGAGGTAGTCTCTTACCCCAGACGGTCACCCATCCTAGCGGTGTTCCGCACTCTGCTTTGCTCAACGTCGAGGATCGGCAGAGCCTAACCTAAACCTCGACGCCTAAACCTAGTCAGTGTTTGAAACTCGTAGTTGAGGAATCCTAGGCCGCTACGGACTGAAGAGATGAGAAGATCCGGCATTGAAGAGAGTGAACAGAGAAAAAGTTGTAATTACACCGACGAAATCCTAGCCGTACGACTCGACTTAAACGCACGTACGCGTACGTCGGGACCGATTAACCGATCTATGGATTTCCTACGGTTTCTACGATCGACAATAAACGGTTGCGGTTATAATTTAATCCGGTAAACAGCGTGGAAATACCAAACTCGTAGAGCGAAAGCTGGAACCGAAGACACGGAGCTGGCAAAAGTATTCCGCTACCGGGGATATTACAGCCCTCGACCGCAAATCGTTAATACCGTGCGGTTAGTTAGAACGATACTTTGCTAAGCCAGAGGTACGACTTCCGCGTAGTCGTACCTCTTATTTGCAAGTTTAACTGCCTCGTAATTATCTCCGGACGGGGAAGTTGGCTGTACCGATCGATTGTGGACAGAGAGAGAGAGAGAGAGAGAGAGAGAGAGAAGGGAAAATAAACGAAGACGTTTCGGACGGTGGATACGCGCTTTCGTTGAAAAATCGGAGCCACCGAGTTTGATTTATCGCTCGTCTGTGTATCGCGTTTGATTAATCGAGCAGCTTGTTGTGCGATCAAGGGACCCCGAGGAACATGCTAATTCGTTTGGGCGAATTTTTTAGACAATCGGCTGGCTGATTGATCGAGATGCGAGTTGAGCAGTATCATCTCCTCTCCAAAAAACGAAAACGAACATGTCGGATGCGAGGAAGAGATTCATTCAATTGTTATACCGATGGAGTTTTATCAATTAATTCGTTGTTACTCGCGAGTGGCCATCTACCTAACAATTCACTTATTTCGTTCGCTTTTACGCGTTAACAGTGAACGCGTGTTGGGACAATTTTGCTCGCAAATTTGCTATCGTTTCAAAAATTGTCACGCTTTAAAAAATTATGAAAGACAAATCATACATTGTTATAGTTAAAAAAATATCGAATTTTACCGTTGTACGTCAATTCGTCTGATTCGCAGCAATTACTGAAAACAAATCCAGTTCAAAGCTAGTTTAATATTCAATAATTGTATCGACTGACATCGACTACGTTAACACGGAATATTCAAATTTTTCTAGCGTTGCGTACAAACGCGTAATTTACCCATCTTAAAATTTTCGATCGATCAGCGAGCACGCCGAGACGAAACTTGTCACTCGGGCTGGACGGAAAATTAAAACAAGCGGCGCGTTTTATCGTTCGATCGATATCGGCCCTGATGTCTAGACACTGTCGTCGTCGTCGTCGTCGTCATCTCCGTTCGTCGTCTTTAAACGTTTTTACAACGGCACGGAAATAAGCACGCGTCAATCGATCGTTTTCCATTAGCATCCGGCCGTCAGAAACGGAACGTCTTCCTTAAATAATACGCTGCCGGTGAGGCAAATTACGGGGCTGCTTATGCATTATTGATGCCCCTCCCCGGGACAGAAGGTCGCCGATACAAGAGAAACGACACGGAAGGAAAGAGAGCGGCCGCCAGCGGATCTCCCGCGCTTAACGAGAAACGTTCCTCGCAAGTTTCTCCATATTCCGCGCGAATATGATCGTCCAAGAATCATCGCCGCGCGATCGTTACGATCGCGTTTCGCAACTTCTCGATACACGGTCGTCCGTCTCTCTTTCTCTCTCTCGCTCAGCGAACGAGTGAAGGTAGAGCGGTCTCGCGAAAGAGAGAAACACGATAAAACAACCAGTGTTTTTGTTTATGCGTTTTTAATTGAATTTGTTTGCTGAACTGTGCGAAATTAGCAGGACTGGAGGGAAGAGAGTAGGGTGAATGGATGGGGTGAATAATAAGAAACAACACCGGAGATACCGGGGAATACGAGTTTCGAGAAAATTAATGTTTTGATAGTTTTGTTAATGTACTCGCGTTGTTATGGCAGTAAGACAGGGTGGAATAAATGGAAACGGGGGGCAAAGTAGCCGAGGAGGATTGAAATATGAGTTTATAATTAGAGCGGAGTATATGGGTGCTACGCGTCCACGTGATTTCGTTCTAATTGAACAACGTAGCACGTCGGAAGAAAACACGAAGAAAGAGCGAGTCGATGTTTCTTTCGAATCCTCGAGCGTAGAAGCGGAGCGACAAAGTATATATTTCATACTTTTAACGTTAAATTTTAAAAAAAAAGGTCGTTCGTATTGGTATATTTGCGACAACTATGCAACAACTCCACTTATCGAACGTCGTTCCAAAGTGGCCAAAAGGGCCATTAAACGTTTCCTGAAATTCACATTCTCGTTTATAAATAGTTTATATTCGTCACTTTGACGGGTAGTTAAACGACGAGTTCTTTAAGAAAATGAGAAACCTTCCTAACCAAACTAAATCCCAACGTATAAAGCCCAACGATATTGACTTGCGTGGATGAAACGGCAGCGTCTTGATTAAAGTAAATCTGTCGACGCTAATAAGTTAACGCGGGTATCGTTTAAGGAGAGAAAAAAGAAAGTTAAAGTTACAAGTTAATATAGACGTACTATTTTCTACGGCCACTTACATCTCGAACTCAACGCGCCGTAAACTAAATACGCGTCCATTATCAAGTACCGCTAAATTACAGCGTTAATCTCGTTGAACAAGCTTTCAACAGCAACTGCGTCTCCCCCCTACGGAGCACAACGCGTATCGCGAGTCGTATTCACGGCCGAGACGCGACACGATCTCGCGATTTTATTTCGCGATAGGCGAAAAGAGCGGCCAGCAGCTTGAACGGTCACGCGCCGATTCGTTATTCATCGCGCATCGTGTAATTGCAGATCGCCGTTTAAGCGCAATTTGCCGGCACGTTGCTCGCTCGTTTCGTCTTCCAGCGCGTCTTTTCTCTCGTTCAACCTTGGAAATTAAGTGAAGAGAAACGGGGGTCGCGTCGCGTCGTCGCCACCAATATTTCCCGATAAACGGCTCGACGAAATTACAGGCCAGTTCACATTCCCACGCCACGCTCCCACCAGCTTATTTTTTTTCTCTCTTTTCTTTTTCGAGGAAATAATAATAACCGCTCTTTGAGCGCTGTCACAACGAGCTGACGACGCGAAGTTTAAGAATTCGTTCGTGTTTTTTCGCTGCTTGAAACGAAAGTATCCAAGTAATTCCGCGTTCCTAGAAATTTGCAAATTTATCTCTTTCTTATTTTGGTTTATCACTGAAAGTGATTTTAGCGAGGGTAACCCAAGGAAAATCGCAAACCCAAAACTTCAGGTGCAACGCTGATGCAACGAAAATTAGCGACTGGCTGATTTGGGTCAGGTGACTCGCGAGGGGGCGTGGGGTAGACCTCGAGTAGGAGTGGCGTTGTCTGCTACCGAGCGATCGCGTCTGTAATTTGTTTTGTACATCAATAAAATTTTATGGCAAAATGGTCGTTTTCATTTCCTAGTCGGAACAGTTGCTTCTGGGCTTTTCAGTGAGACTTTATTTATTTTATCTGTCTTATTTGTAATATAAATTTTTTTTTTAATTTATGAATCATATATTTCACACTTGATGCGCATTGAATGGGAAAATTTAGTTTTTCACTTTATTCACTATTTTCGATTGAATTATTTCTTGCATCAGTGAAGACCTAAATGTTAATATAGAGACACATCTGTTGTAATTACATTGGAAACCAGTTTGGAAATGTAGCCATGCAGAAATTATGTTATGTCAAGTTTAACATACAATATAAACAATGGTAACTCGCAACTTTGTCGTTTCTATAAATACAAATCTCCGAAACGTCGTTTCAAAAAGTAGTTAGGTGACAAGTGTAATTACACGTATGACAATTACACGTACATTGTGTATTTGCAAGAAATTGAAGAAAATGTTCAAACACTTTAACGAAACTTTAAACTTTGCCACGCTAAAGAGTTAATCTCGATTCCGAGACTGAGATAATCACGTTCCCTTTTCACTTTAATCTTTCAAACAAGATGATTCTGATTATACGTTTCGTCGGCCGACAGTCTTGTTTCTCGCGTTTCTGCATAATGCGGTCCGTTGTTAATTAAGGGAAACGGAGCTCGATAAACTAATTTTTGTCGGTTCAAGTCGAACACGGCGGCATTTCCACGGAGTAGCTTTCAACTTGGACCCCGAAAAGTGGCGCATTGTGCCGAAGAGTTTTGTTTCAGAGTTTCGTTCCAAAGGCCGGATTAAGAGTTTGACCGCTGTTATTCGTTCCCTCGAATCGGGCAACTCGAGCGCTCCGTCTTTGTTATCGTTCGTTCGCGTTTCTTCCCTTGTTTTTAAACGCTTCTCTAATTTACGGAGAATTTTCGCTTTGACGAAAGGCCGATACTCCGATACTCCGGACAATGCTCGCAATTTTTACTCCTGCCTCGTTAGAAACGATTTCGCTACGCTTCGCGTTTCACGTCGTTGTTCCCGGTTACCTCGAACGTGAAACTGTATCGGAATAATCGCCGACAAGAAATAGTAATTGATCCGTACGAGTAGAGCTTTCGCGAATAAAACGAACCGTGTCTTCGCGTTGCGTTAAAAGTTGATACATCTCTGACTGTTGAAGCAACACCCATTAATTTTTCTCGATAATTCAACTCGCGATCAATCGAGCGCAATTTCTACGGTCGCGTGGTTCAATTTGCACGAAGATTCCGAAAGGATTAACACTTTGATTTGAAACTTGACAATTACATCCGGCAATTTTCATCGCAAAGGTACGTATTCCTTGTTGCGAGTGAAAATAAATTCTACTAAAAATTACATCTTCGCGGGACGCGGAATCTAATTTCGAAATTTACCGTGCAGCGAATAATTCTTTTAGATCTCGAGTTACTACGGTAACTCGTAACAAAGTATTTGCATATTTCTTCGTTTTCCAACGAATCCCTCTTTCATCCCTTTCTCGCCGCATCGAATTCTCGCAGTCGCGCAAAAGTACTGCGAAATGATGCTGCGTTGAATTTGACATCATTATGTGCTATATTATTAATATGACACTGTTAATGAAATTTTCTTTCGTTCCTGACCTCGTGTTGTGTGAGTATGAAGATCATCGAAGAATGGTACATTCGTCCTCTCATCCGCTTTCACACAGTATAAATAAAAGAAAATGTAATGCACTCAAAAAAATTGAAACCTTCGGTTCTGAAAAAATTTCTGATTTCACCGTTATACCGAGTACAAAAAACAGTACAACTTTGTCCTGTTTCATTTTTCTATAGCGTCTACCATACTTGGTTATACTATAGCTATAGCTATAGTATAACCAAGTTACTGTAATTACACTAATACATTAGCGGTAAATTAATTATCAAGATTTGAGAGCTACGATGAAACGCAGCAGCGCGCAAATACTTTTCATTCGTTCGTCACGCCCGAGGTAAAAAGGCATTACGAGATCGAATAATTATTCTATAGATTCGAGTGGAACGACCAAGCCACTGCCATCGAGATGTCATCGTTTCCGATTCTACTCACGCGCCCCGATACTTACGTCGTGCAGTACCATCGACGTGACCCAATGGACACCGGGAACGAGCTTTTACAATTTAACGTAATACCAGGCCGCGATAGCTCGTGTGCGCGCATCCCCATAGCCGAGGGTGAAACTTTCGATTCGAGCCAGCAGCAGCAGCAGCAGCAGTCCCACGTCAGGTGTGGATAGTCGAGTTACGAACAAATAAAATTCAATTTCACCGGCGTGCCTCCCCTCTCAACAACGCCGGCCGCAACGTAACCGGAAAGTTAGCGTGGAGAAACGCTTTAAAAAGGAAACCAGCGGCCACGGTTCCGGCTACGATTCTAAAAAATCGGCATCGGTGCGTTCTACGTGAACGAAATGCAACTGGGTTATTTCCAAGTGGAGGAGTTGAAGTTTCTTTCCTCGTACAACTTGATAATTTCCGTGCGATTCAAGCCCTTCTCGAAGATGAAGCATAACGCGCGTGTACGTCTACGGAATGACGAACGTTCATGGGCGAATCTTAAAGTTGAACGCGTCGTGTTTTGAAATTGAACGCGCGTTTTTCAGAATTTTCGAAATATCGAAACACCGAGGGACTCGAGAAATCTTGACAGATCGCAGACTATTTTCAGTTTAAATTAAACGCCTAAAACGATCGCTTTCGGGCTCACCTTCGCCACGGTCTCATTAAGAATTTACAACCACTGAAAATTACAACGAATACACCACTGACGAATAATTAATGGAAACTACGCGACGCTGCTACAAACCTCACCGATCGCTAACCGGTTCTTGGCGTTGCAGTAATACATATATATTTCTCTCCCGCACTATCTGCGTAACAAAGTCGTCGGTGAAATTTGGTTAACAGGGGCAGATCGAACGAAAAATCGTTCGTGACAGTGATACATCGCAATTAGGGTTGAGCGAAGAACTTACGTGCAGATGCGATTTCTGATCTTCGCGCAACGTTTATCGATTAAACGTCAAACGCAGCGTAAAAATCTCGAAATGCTTCAAGTTACGTAACACGAATATATGTGTATGTGTATGTACATATATATATGAAGGAATTGTAATAGATTTTAAAGGGCTCTGGATGCTGCTGGAAGGAGAGAAGGAGTGGAGAGAGAAAGCGATTATAATGCGTTTCGTCTCGGAGTCACTGCCTAGACTCATCATCACAGTGGGGCTTGGCTGATGGTAGCGACTCCTTACCCCAGAGACGCTTGTTGTTGTAACTACCCGCTAGGCTGGCCCGACACCACCCCTCCTAGCGGGGTTCCGCATGCTGCTCTGCTTAACATCGGAGATCGGTAGGACCTCGACGCTAAGCGCGCAGCCACTTGCGGCTTGTGCTAGTCGAGTGTTCGAAACTCGTAGTCGAGGAATCGTAGGGCCGCTACATATATATATATATATATATTTATGTATTCATGTATGTATATATATATATATATATATATATTTATATGTATGTATGTATGTATGTATGTATATACGTTTAAGTAATGGTACGATAGCAGCACGGAAATAATGATTGGAGATAAAAGGCAACGAATATTAAATTCTCGTTAATTTCCGCGGCATGAAAAACAGAAGGAACGACGCCGCGGAATAATTTATAGGATATAACATGGAGTCGGGGCACCCGGTTAAATTTCCATTCTCTCACGGTGTGCAGCATCGCGTTTTCATTGAGCATATCGCCAGGACACGGGCAGAGGAAAAAACCACGGGATTGTTGAATCGTGTCCCGTTAATGACGCGAGAAACTTGTCGCGCTGTTTCCACGAAAGTAAATGAATTCATTTCCGCTTTTCCTACGCGTTCCGCCTTTTTTTTTAGCCCTCGGCTATTTCAACCATTGTTCCGTAAGGGGAAAGCCCACGTTCCTAATGGGATCTTTAAATTGTATGAAATAAGTATATCGTCGTAACGTGAATTTTCATAGCTTTGCAATCGTAGTTTCGTGGCTTGTTAAAGTTGGGTTAAAAAAACAAAAAAGAAATGAAATCGAAGCATAAATCCAAAAAATCTGGGACTATATATCTCTCTCTCAAAGTTTGAAAATCTTGACTGCAATTTTCACCCGTGTATTTTATCAAAATTGTCAGTATCTTCGTTTCAAATGTAACCGACAACCGAAGCATAAAATTTTCATTAGAGACATTAAAGCGAAAAGATAGAAAAGCTTCAGAAAAATGGTGACAATCACGAGAATTCAGTGTTTCATTTGTATATTTTAAAACTTTTTATAAAAATACACTGTTTCGTATCTACAAAATTTCCAGCAAAAATCATAAATTGATCATTCCGACTACTTTGGTAGTTCCGGTTAAAGGAAACCTTTGCTACTGGAGGAAGAAGATAATTTTGCGAATAACGATTCTGCCAAGTAAGAATTGGCGTCATCCGAATCTAACAACAGAGGCAACGACACTCCGGTACGAGTATTCAAAGAACGAAGAAGTCTGATAATTTTTTATACGCAAACATGTACCAATCACCGGTCGCGAACGCGTCAACCTCATAAATCTTTGCGAGATTATCGAAACCGAATCAACGAATGCAAATCGCGTGTAACAGTCGAATAACAATACACGCGTCATTAACCTAGTAAGCGGCAAGCCCTAACGTCCGTGTTCCCCACAGAGAGTCACAAAGCAAGAAGGTTAACAATCCACCCTCGTCTGTAAGCACGCGATGGGGAACTCGATGCAAGTTGGGCATCGATCATCCGCGAAGTAACAGTGACCGGCCGGTTTTCAATGAAAGCGTCCAAGAATCACGTAAGGCACCTGTTGACAGCTGATAAACGCGATAAGAAAGCTCGCTCGTTTCGCGTTCGGATGCAAATCCGAACGAGTTCCCCACCAATTCCCCCGATAGCTAGTCGATGGATCCACGGTTAGACGGCGGTACCATTCCAAAAAGGTAGAAAGAAAGCAAAATCGGCCGGCCACGACCGGAAGGGGACGGAGGAGGGGGGAGAGCAGATTAATGTCGATTTTCATCAACGGCGCGTGAACGCGCCATTCGTACGCAAATTTTATCGGTCCGCGGCGCTATTCGGCGCTGGTTTTTGTCAGCCAACTGAGCGGACCGAATTTATTTGCCGGACAACTCCATTTTCCTATGGCCGTCGAATCGGTCGTTCACCGTCGTCGTTAAGCTGCGTCCTCGCTGAAGGGACAACGAGCGAAGCTGTGCTTCGAAGCTAGGCCACTGTCAAACCAAGTTAATTCATTGGCAGGTTTGCGTGTTGAAGAAAAACTTGACTCTTGCAGTTTATCGTTGCTGACAAATGGAAAATACTAATCTAAGATTCTTGATAAATCATGACTACCTACAAATGTATCCGAGATGCAAAGTGCAAAGAATGAGAGGCAGACTTTGAGAAATCTTTAAAAATTCATTAGTGCGACTCTACGAACAATTCACACTCTGTGAAAAATCACGAATTGGTCGTTGATTCCAGTGTCGAAGGTCTGAGATGCATCGCGAAAGCGTAGACACCGAAAGAGTATTTGTTTTCCTGCGTTTTTCTAGTTTTCCGAAACAACAAACCAGCCGTTCCCAGCAACAGGGTCGCGAGAAAGCGCGGAGAACCATATAGCCGGTAACGACAACTTTTCGGCAACTTTCTCGCGAGAAAACGTGTGGAAAACCGTCAACGAAAAGTTGACCAGTCGACGACCTCGCTCCTCGTCGCGAGTATAATTCTCCTCTCGCAATGGAGGGAACCCGGTGGCGGATTCGCATCTCCATGTAAATGGATCGGAGAGAGGCGAGTATAAAAGGAGGAGCGTAAAAGTTAAAATTTGATCAGTCTAACGAGAGATCGGTGAATAGAGAGGTGGACGGACGTCAAAGGACGACCGACGACGGGGTCGATCTTCTTGAAAAATTGCCGCCCAGATGCGATTGAAACGTAACGAGAAGGAACGAGCGTTGTCTTCCCGCCGGGTCTGAGACTACGAAATGGGATGAAGACCATCGAACTGTCGAACTATATCGCGAGGATCGAGGTAAGAGCTTCCAACTCTTAGGGGTAATAGATAGCGGATGAAATGGATAATTCAAGATTCCACGGCGATGGAGGGCAAAAAAGGACGTGGCAGGTGGCAGTTCAGCGCTTTGAAGGCGTTCTACGAAGATTGCGGTTGTCTCGTGTTAGGCACGTTCGGCACGGTCGAACAAAGACGAACGAAACGTACACAATCTTGCGTTTTCTTCGATTCGAAGGAAAAGAATTTTAATTAGCAATTGTTGAATGTGCGAATCGCGAAAGAGGATAACTCAACGAACGTAGGAACGTAGGGGCAAAATTTACAAGGAACATCGATCAACTGTAACGTTAATTACACGCTCGAAGCTCGGCGAAACTTTCCGAGTTTATCGCGCGTCTCGGGGAGATTTATATCTTCGAATCTCCCCCAGTTTGTCTCGTCATTTTCTCTTCTTCCGAGAGAAAATCGTCAAAAGTTAACCCCCCCGGTTCGAGAATTCACGTGAAACCAGCTAGGTGCTAGATGCACCGCTGGAAGGGATTTCAGCAGCAGCAGCAGCAGCTAGCCGAGCCGAGCGAACGACATTAATAAAACAAAATGAATCTGGACGGAGGTCGTCGCCCGGCGCTGTATCAACGTGCAAGATCAGATACGCCATAAATGAAAATTAGCCCTAAACTCGTGCTCTACGAGCTACGGTGGCTCACGAGCGGCCCGGGCTAACCGAGATATCCGTACACCGTGTACACGACACACGCGCGTACGGGGATGATACAACGTATCGGCGTGAAAATCACCGGCCCACTCGTTCACGGCGGCCATGAGCGTGTGCACGCGACCGTGTACCGTGCACTTAGCGGATAACCATGACGATCAACCAGATTTTGAGGAACACGGCGCGTGTCGCATTGTAACGACGCCTACGTCTATCAGGCCGGTATTTACGGGGATTAAAGGTTCGTGGCAAGAATCGAAGCGCGCGCGGATGCGTGCCTCGGCCCGCTGGGCTGGTGGTCCGCGAAAGCGAAGGAGCGCGAGCCACGAGCCTACGCGGGAGAGCCGATCGTTAAACGGCGTTAATTAATTTCGACTAATTGCTAATACTGCACTCCAACTTCCCCGTAATTAGAGACGATTAATTCGAAAGCTATCCCCGGCCCTTTCACCGCCCGCCCCCCCTCGCGGATGCGCTTCGATCAATATCAATCGTTTAACGTTAGAGGGCTAGCTACCTGGGGTAGCTAGCAGGGATGGTCCGAGTTCTCCTAACGACCCTGTCTCTCCTCCACCTCCTCCCGCCACCTCTTTCATTAAGCGTTAGATGCATCGACGCCGATTAAAGGGAAGATTCCCAGCGAGAAACTGCTCGTTAGAGGCGCACGCTTCTCGGAGGAAGCCCGACTTTTAGAGTTCAGCGAGGATCAGCGTAAGGGGGCGAGGGGGCGACGCGTTATCGGGAGAAGGGAACACAGATTTCGAGACCGCGTTTCACCGAGTTCCGCCGAAGCGAAACTTTCCGGGCAGTTACCTACTTAGCCCCCGCTTTCGAAGGCAAATGCCTTCGGATAGAATTTTCGGTGACGGGGAATTGGAGGCCAAACGCGGCGACGCGGCCGGCAAATTCGCGAATTGCTACTGGAAAAAGCGTGAAGCAGCGGAGGTCGGTAACGGAAAAATCTCTTCTTCTCCGTTTCTTTCCTACGAAGAGAGTGATCAACGACAGTAAAAAGAACTTGTACTCCAGTACGATTCGTCTCCCTAAAAGGCCCAACAGCAACTGTAAAGACTCGAGATCTACCCACGCCCCCTGACGAATCACGTGACCCGAATCAACCAATCGCTAATTTTCGTTGCATTTACCCTCGCTGAAATCACTTTCAGTGATAAAAAAAAAAAGATTCTCGTTTAATCTCGTTTAGTCTTGAGAGATCAACCAGCACGGGAAATAAATTTAATTGAAAATAAATAAACTCAAGAATTTACATCGATTTGCTGTCAAAGAAACATCTTTAATGTAATTCTTAATATCAATTCTTATCATTTGCCAGGATTTTTACTAATATTTGTAATTGCAAAGAGAAATAAGTGTCAAGGTTGATTTTTAACGAGATAGCAATTTGAAATATAATCGAAAAGAGAGGATATTTAAAAAAGAAAGAAAGAAAGAAAGAAAGAAAGAAAAAACGTGGAAACGGTAAGTGCATTAAAAATTTGTTAAGTAATTGAAGTCCCGCGCGTCACTCTGCATCACGCGTGTCATTTGTTTCAGGATGGAACATCGATTATCGGAAGCACGCGGTGATGAAGTGTTACACAATCTACTATCACTCATTCGACGTCACCAATGGGCGTTCGATCAGAGTAACAGGCCTTTGGTTATCGTCAAACTTTCGCATTGACCTAATTAAACTTTCGTTCATTGTCGTTCGTTTTATATTTTCTGTCACTCGTCGTTGCGACTGTTCGCTAGTGGTGAATTACAGCAATTTTGATTAAATTTAATTTTGTCTGAGAATTTTATACTTAAACGTATTGACGTATGTGCGCAATACATTTCTGCAAGGCTTTGATGAAAATCGACGAGTTTAATATCAATCTTTTCCACGATGAGACGTCCACGGCATTCTCGTAAAATAAACCTTAATAACACGTAGCTCTCTTTCCAACGTGGAATAGCGATTGTCAAGCGTAATGGCGCAATCACTATCGGCAGCGTGGTATAGACGGGCCGTATGCACTGCTTGATATTGATGGACGACGACACGTCATCTTTGAAATTCAATATCTCGAGACTGGCTTGCGCAAAAGACAGATATGGATAGCGCTTTGAAAATGTTTCGAAAAGCCGCGGGAATATGCAATGTGAAAAAGGAACACAAGTTTTCGTTGAAACTTTAATTTTCCCACAGCTTTCGAAGCTATTGCTCCAAAGTTATTTCACGGGGCTGATTTTAAAATTTTAGGAACAGATTTACGTGCATTTTGCGTCGCCGTATCATCGATTTTTATTGTTATTAAAACAATCCGTCTTGAAAGAGAGAAATTTTGCCGTCGCGTTTATCGAGTTTGTCGTTGCTTGATATTAATTTAATTCAAAAACGCGACAAAAATCGGCGGCAAAATTGACTTACCGACGTCGAAGAAAACGAGAAGAAGAAAACAAGAAGTCACTCGGCGATTTAAGACGAGGAGGATCCCGCACGTGTCTGTTCGAAGATCTCGCGCGAGATCGCGAGCGTATCTTGGAACTCGGTTCCGATAGTTGGGACGAATTTATCGCTTACCTGAAACAGAAAGAGGAGATCCTGATTAGCATTCGTGTTATTGCGCGAATGCAAATTTCGCGAGGGGAGATTACACGGGGAATTCCCGTGAAATATGGTAACTTCGGAAAACTGCCGAGCAGCTTGCAGACTAGACCGGGAGCGACGCGACGGCAGTCTGATTCTAAAGCTGATTTATCGAGGCGAAAGATAAAGACGACGATCCTGACGATAAAAAGCGCGAGATGGAAAAGAGCGCAATGAATGTGAGAGCTTTCAGTTTTTCATCGCGATCACGGAGATATCCGCGCTGCTCTTCGAGAAAGAACGAATATCGCGCACACGACCGTCAGTCAATCTCGTTCGAGTTTATTTTTATAAATTGCAGCGCGCGATTAAAATTACACGGAACGAACGAACCGTGTAAAGTCGAAGATGAAACTGGCGTTGGATCCATTATTATTGCAAAGTTAATCGCGATATAGCAAAGAGGACGTTCAAATACTTTTTCCAAATATTTGCACTGTGTCAAAAATATTGTTCAACGAAACAGCGTAACATTTTATAATTCTATATATAATAATTTTACAATTATTTTAACTATATAACAATAATCCCGATCAAACATTCACCACTTGCATGGCAAAAGTTTGTAATAATTCAATCGACCAATTCTCGATTCGTACAGACACTTGTGAAATTTCCAGAAAAAATTTCTTTCTCGCACCGTCGATGACGCTGTTTACAGTGAGAGAGCGCAACGATACGAAAGCTTGAAAAACAACGCGAGGCGAGAGGCTGGAAACCAAAAGGACCGTGAGAAGATTACACCACGAACCGGTGATAATTTCCTTTATCCGTTCGTCTACCAATCAAGAGCTAACTTTTAAAGTTAACGTCGGCTAGGTGGCAAACTATTCGCATGCAGGCGAAAGGGATTACGTCCTTTCACGCTTAACAGCCTGGATAATAATGTCGCTTGCCAACAGGAACTGATTCTACGTTCGCGTTCTGACGAGGAAAAAGGAGGGATATTTTTCCTTTTTTCCATCCGTCGAAAATACAATTGATGACAAAAGTTCGAGAGTTAACGCATAGCTAGCACTTGGCGCTAACCTTGCAATTTATGAACGGAACGGAACGAAAAGAAAAAGAGAGAGAGAGAGAGAGAGAGAGAGAGAGAGAAGGAAAAAATCCGAAATATATCCAGAATAATCCTTCCGTATTAAAAGGCAGCTGTAGTTTTTAAACTCAATTTAGAACTTTCAACGTCGTAAATACAAATTCTCCTCGGTTAAACGAAAAAGGATAAAAATGGCCGTGAAAGAAGTGGAGGGGAGGGGAAAAAAACCACGAACAAATTTTACGAGCAACTTTCCTTCTCTTTCCTTCTTTCGACCTAGAAACTTTAATTTATTCCCTCGTTCGTACGTGCAACCGACCGACGACGCAAAGCTTATTTATCCTCCCATTGTGTTAGACGAACACGCGCCTGTCCTGTTTACACGATATCAGCCGACAGAAAATGCGGTCTCGGCGAAGCTCCTTCGAAAAACCGTGGCTCGTGCCACGACTCCTCGTGGCAGGTACGAAAAAGTGGCTGGCAGCTGCGTAGCAGGTGAGAGATTCACCTGGACGCAAGCTGCTGCCACGGGTTCGAACATCTTTCTACCGATTTTCTACCAAGGACCATTCGCCACATGGGCGCACCATCGTTCCTTCCCGTCGCAACTTCTATTAACGAGAAGGTGAATCTCGTTCCGAAAGGGTATCTCGTTCTATCCGCTTGTTCGCTCCTGTTCTGTACGTACACACACGTGCGTGTGTAAAGAAAAACTGAAAGGCCCAGAAGCAGCTGTTCCGAACTAGGGAACGAAGACGACGTTTGAATCGATAGAAAACAAATTAATAGATCCAAACAACGCCACTCCTACTCCCACGCCCACTCGCGAATCACGTGACCCAAATCGACCAATCGCTAATTTTCGTTGCATCAGCGTTGCACCTGAAGAGGCCAATAATATTTAATGAGTAGTTCGATAGCTCGCATAGAATTTAATTGACTTTCGTCCTCTTTACTTCCGAACGTCGTTTATAGTCTTCAAGTAGCACCTTCCTAGGGATTTCGCAGGCCTTTGTCTCTGTTTTATGTTTTTCCTTTAATCTGAATTTTACTTTACTTTGTCGATTTCCTGCACACACGTGTCCCCGGGCTACTTTTAATTGCACGCGTGCCCGCTGCAATTTCGCTTTGCACTTTCGACCGCATGAATATTGGATTAACATTCGGAATTATTGGGTCGCGCCACAGCGACCGTTTTTCTAACACTCGAGCGTGAATTATCCGCGGCCAGGGTTTATCAACCAGAGGAATAGTTATCGAGTTAGGTTGCCAAGCCCGCGAAACGTGATCAAGAAGGACAAATTAACTCTAGACGATCTTCTCTCTGAAACGTAATTATTTAACGCTTCCTTCCCCTTTACTCTTGTCGCAAATAAACCGTAATCGTGTTTGCGTTTGTACGAGAGACTAAACCAAACACTTTTACAGTCACGATATTTTCTACAATTACAAAATTACATCCAAAGATGAATCCCTGTTATTCGTTAAACGATCTAGCAGTTAAAATTTCCTCGTCCCCGACAGGGGAAATCTACTTCTCCTGAATCCAATTGGTGAATTCATTCCTTCGAACGCATCGTGAAAGAAACGGTAAACAACCATTCCGAATCGGGAGATACACGCTCGTAAATTTCGAGACTCAATTTGTCCAGTGACGAGATAAAATCCATTGTACGTTTAAGGAACTCGATTAATCTGCGTGGAGGGCCAATCTCCTGCGCGGCTTCGATATCGTGGTTGTTTAACGGCGTTGAACCTACAGCCGTTTAGGAACGACTCCGGTGTAATTAGCGGCGTTGATCGATCACGTGGCGGCCAATAAAACACAATAACCATGCCGCGCCATTAATTATACCGAGGCACCCTTTGCAGGGCTGGAAACTGGGAACCACGCAGAAAACCAATTCCAATTGTTTGCGCCACTCTTTAATCACGGCGTCCTTCACAACCGAATAAACCCAGCCTAGGCTTCATGGAGCTGCCAGTTCGCCAACAGACAGAGAGAGAGAGAGCGAGCACCACGTCGAAATGGCAACGAGATCACCGTCCACGATAATTTGTAGAGGGAGAAACGTGTCAGAGTTCCGCTGGAATTTTTCCCCGAGTCTAGATTCAAACGCGAGATCTTTTAATTGCTGCTGGATCTGCTGGCCCAATCCCTCCCCGCCCTATCGAACTATCCAAGCATTTTTACCCTCCGCAACTTGTAATCAAAGGGATCCCGCCATCTCTGGTTACAACAAACTTGACGAACGCGCGCGCGCGCGCGCAAAATATACAGGCGAAATTCTGTTTCGAGCCGTCGAGTTGTTGCCAATATTAGCAATTGTACCATGTCGATATTGTAATATGTAATACCGTTTGTTGCGTTAAAATTTAATTTAATTTGCGTTTGCTACAAAAAAAGTAGCGTAGCAACGAGCAAGAATAATTGTTCTTAAAGCTCAACCACGCGCACCGCATCAGATCTATCCTCGCGAAATTTATAATCAAAGGGTGGGACAGCTGCACGAAGGACCGGTGTGCGAGTCGATTGTGATTCAATTTCAAAAATTTGCGCGAATTTTAAACATTGTCTGCGAATAAGTTTAAATTGATTTAAATTCATTTGAATTTTATTATGAGAGTTGTAACAAGAGTCTGTGCTTAAATCATCGAGGCAGAAGTTGTTCCAGCAAGTCGAGCGAGAAGGATTCTTTATGGCGTAAAACGTCCTGTTTGCTCCAAGTTTGTTCCACCAGACAGTGTAGACTGTCACTTGGTTGTGCGTTTGATCAAACCAAAATTCGTCGTTGGTTACAACGAAGACGTGTCGTTCAATTAAGAAAGCGAATGTGTTATTCACATTTCTCTCGAAGAATTACAACCTGGAGATGCCACAAAAATTGTATGGACGAGTGGTTTCAAGTGAACATCCTCAAAACTGATTCGTACTCTTCTCGCGCGGGACTCGTCCCTACACTATAGGACAGGCAAAAGAGAATATGTACGCGGCGCAAATCGGAAACCACCCTTCCGCTCGCCCTTCGAATCCACAGCCATCTTCTAAATTATCCTTCCGCTATCCGTAGGTTCTCACGCGAGGGGCCACGTCCGCGACCCGCGTTGCCTTCACGACCGCGAGAGCGACAAAAGCAAACGACGAACGAGTCAGCCAGGGGTGCGTGAAATGCACTTGTGCCGCCCTCCACCCTCGTTTCGCAAGCGACTCACGGCTCGCGGAAACAAAACGCGATACAGGATGGCAGCGTCGAGCAGTGTAAACAGTCTCGAAGACTGCGGCGTCCGCATTGTACGGCGTTCGAGCGGAACGATACGAACGAGAAACGGAACGAAGCGAAACACACACACACACACACACACACACACACACAGAGCATCGTCTGTCTCTCACGGAAGCGGAGTAAAAGCTACAGGAAGACGGAAAGAGTGTGAGAGAGAGTGAGAGAGAGAGAGAGAGAGAGAGAGAGAAGAGAAAGACAAGGTAAAAGGAGGCAGGTGGTGTGTTGCAGGTGCGCCTCGAACCTCCGACCCTTTCCGACTTCGAATTACCGAAAGTAAACTTTCCGCGTTTAATGCGGTTAAGCCATAATCGGATCTTCCTGGCCGATACGGAGCGTTGGCTGCGCCGTCGAGCTCTTTAGGGGCTCGTGCCATGCGCTGCACCAACGAGGCACGGAACGAGACTTTATCCGCCAATGCCGTTGCCGTTGCCGTTGCCGTTACCCTGCTCCGTTGCGTGACACCCAATGCTAAATCTAATAAAAGTGTGAAAACGTCTCTTCGACTGTTCGTGCCCTCTCGTTGTCGCGTTTCTATTTCCTAGGTTGTTTCCACCTCGACGGTATTGTTGTTACGCTCACCGTGTAGCTAGAAGGGGTGAGAGACGATAATTGCTCGACGAAGAACGGCGTAAACGCGTTAAGCCGCGCTCCCACCATTGTTTCCGCGGTTCTTCTTCCAGGAACCAAGTGCATTCGAGACGTGGAAATTTCTGATATTCAGAGAGAAAGAGAGAGAGAGAGAGAGTCTTTGGGTCATTCAGTCGTGAAAGTCTTCGCTCAAACTGCTGAGAGAACATTTTTCTAAAAACTGACGAACAACTTTGCCGCAACGAAGGAAATCACGTTTTACGCCGGAACGAGACGTTTTATCGTATTATCGCTGAAAGTGATTTTAACGAGGGTAAGCCAGAAAATCGGGTGCCTCTTCGGGTGCAACGCTGATGCAACGGAAATTAGCAATTGGTTGATTTCGGTCACGTGATTCGCGAGGGGCCGTGGGGTGTAAACCTCGAGTAGGAGTGGCGTTGTCTGCTACTGAGACGAATCGTACACCAAAGTACGAGAGTCGTGCAGTTTTTCCGAAATTGTTTCTTTAATCGGAAACGTCGGAAAGAAAGAGATTGGCCGCCATCGCACGCAACATTGAACTGAAACTCGCGGCAACACCTTGCTTGGGTTAATTAAAACGGAGAATTCTTTTCAAAGCTGGGAAAAGTTTGCACGAGTTCGAGAGACGGGGAACGACGTTGCCCGCGTTGCCAAGCAAAGGATACGCTGAGTGTTGACTGAGGAGAGATTATATTACTCGGAGGAGGAGTTGGATTAAAAGAAATTCAAGAAGAAAATTCTGCTTTCGCGAAAAATTGGATCATTCGTGAAAGTAAGTTACGGACGAATAAAACGACATCAGTCTTTCGACCCGAACCCACTGAATCACCTTTGATTAATGAAAAGAAGAGAGAGAGAGAGAGAGAGAGAGAGAGAAAGAAAAAGAAGGACACGAATGATTAACTCGAAGAACTGTAACTTGTTGCACGCCAACGATATTACGCATCTTTCCATTTGTTAAGCGATCGCACGACGTTCGTAAACGTTTGAAAGGAGAACGCGGCGTTCTTTGTCACGAAACGACGGCGATGCACCACCAGACAGAGACAAAGCTTGCATTTATACAAAATAACGCGACCGTAATTACACCGGGCTGATCGCGTAATATCAATTTCATCGCGTTATTAATATTTTAAACGACGACGACACCCGGCGATCGCCTCGACGCAAACAAAATTGAACGTGCGATTGATACTCGTCGAGCGTCGAAATTTATTTACGCGATCTTCGAATAAAGATTCGAATTTTGATTTTTTTTTCGTCAAATGCAACAGTTGAAGAGTTGAATTTCTATCTGTTACTCGACGCTTTCGGTGCTCGCAAATTTCCCAACAATTTTTTCCTCCCCTCGAAGAGACAATTAGAGACGAAAGAGGGAAGAAACGAAAACGCATCGCGTGAGATAAAATAGCGACAACGAGTCTCGGCATTTTCCCATCGCGTACCTCCCCTTCGTGTGGTTGCAACGCGAAACGTCTCCAAACTCTTTGCAAAAAAGGAATCCCCGTGTCTCCTTACGCATCGTAATTCCGACGCACCTGCCCGTTCAATTAATTTCGAGGCGTGTTTGCGTAACGCGCAAGTATGACGTGTAATTGCGACAGGCGGGGGGGGAAACCGCCATCTAACAACGGCCATTACTCTTTAAGGGGTTTTTGTCCGGGATCACGACCATTGTTCCCTTCCCTCCTGTTTCCTTATGCTTACCTCTCCCTCTCTCTGCCATTGTGTGCAGATAACGCCTGGGAATAAAGGGAGGTCGTGATACCATTCCGTCTCGATATATCTAATTTCCGAAATGAACACAGCCACGAGTCGACTCTACGGACGAGAAGGAAATTTCGTGGATTGCAGGATCGTTCGTTCTGCCGAAAAAATGCACAAATTGCCAGGATTGGAAGATGAAACGCATAAAATTTCATTTTATCAGAGTTCAAATTCTGTACTTGCATCGTTCAAAAATATACAAAATAACGTCGCCATTTCTCCATTCGTGCGTCCAAGACGAGAGTGGCCCATCTTTACTCGCGACAGTAAGTGAGGGAGGGCGAAAAGTTTGAGCGAGCGATGATTTATTTATGAAACGATTGTTTCAAGAGGGATCGGGGGAGAGCGCGGTTGGCAGAGTTGGCGAGTAAAAATCTCGCCAGGTGCAGGTGCGGGACGCGGCAGGGAGAAACTAGGGCGGGAAACGATAAGCGGCGGTGAAGTTGGTGTGATTCCTAATTTTCTATAATTGAACACCGCGCCGGAACTTTTCGGCCTAGTTCGAGGCTCCCAGCGGAAGTCTTAAACTCGGCACTGACTCGTGGGAACTCGCCCTTCCCGTCGAACCTCGCCGAATCGAGACTGTTAACGAGGCTTTTCACGTGGGATCGTACGAAATGGAAACAGCTTTCTTTCCACGAGGTTGAAGTTGAACGGGCTCTCGTATGACTATTTCATTTCTTCAAACATCCTGGAACTCTTCCCTTTTCGAGAAGTACGTACGTACTCGCGCTTCCACCTTGAAATTATTCCTCTCGATGTATAGTTCCGTTACTGGCTGGGAGAAGTAGTGACGGGAGAAAGAAAGAAACGAGCCAAAGGGGACGGAACGCCAGAGAGAAGGAAGTTGCAGAGAAAAGTATGTAACTGAAATGTAAAGTTAAAAGTAGAATTGGAAATAGGTTGCGGATCTTTGTGCCGATTAGACTTTGCGTTGATCAACTTCGCTTCCACGTTTGAAAAAGAACAAGGATCGTCCAAGAGCGCGCGCGATGATAAATTTATCATCGAATGCAAAACATGATTTTCAATGTATCGACGGTAATATAACGTCGGCGTGCTCGAGGCGCGACTGAAATTCAATATTCCCCGACAGAGGAAACAAAAAGCGAATTATTCACTAGCTGCTTGGAAAATTGACGATAGTTGCTCGGCGAGCGAGAAAGCGAGCAAATATTATCAACAAAATTTGCATTCCGTCGCGTTGAAATGCATTGGAATGCTAATTGCAAGAGGCAAACGACGAATAAATATTGACGCACGCGCGAGCAAACGAATCTCTCTCTCTCTCTCTCTCTCTCTTCGCGTTTCAAGGAAATCAATTGTTCACCGAGCCGACGTGCCGACGATCTTGGAACGAGACGCAGAGGGAGATGGTCAAAGGATTGGAGTTGTTATTCGCGCAGATATTCCCAACAAACACGTATATATTTCAGTGGCGCGGCTGGAAGTCGTGAGACTTGCAGCTTTAATTGCCCCGACTCCTTAGAAAGAAACATCACCCCCCTCCCTCCCTCCCTCCCTCCTCCCGCGTTTTCCACGCTCGTTTCACGAGGGAAATTTTATTTTCCGTCTGCCGTCCTCCCCCCTCCTCCGCGATTGCTCGATGAAGTTGTCGCTTTAATTGCGACGGGTCTCGCGGAGAGAAACCACTCGCAAACCGCGTGCGTACGTGAAAGTTGTGCAACGTCTGAAACGTCCGAGGGAATCCGTACAGTTGACTATTTTTACGTGGAAGTGAATCCACGTAGCTCATCTTCGTCTCGATCGTTTCAAACGGAGTCGGAAATTACCAGACGCCGATAAATCGCGGTAATGACCGGCTCGTGTTTTAGTTATACGCCCCGTTGAAGAGAAGCGCGATTCCTTCGAACGGTCTTGTAATTTATAATTTATCGAATATCAGAGGCCCAGTATATTTACTAGAAATAAGAATACGTACGGGTTTGATTCATTTTTGTCGATCGAAGATAAAAGATAGAACAAATGGACAGTTCGAAGCAATAAATAAATGTCGATCAGAAATCTCTTCTTTTTTTTTTTTTAAATTACGCGTGAATTGTTTTTCAATCGTAAAAATCGCGTCGAAAAATATTATACCGTCCTAATTAGCATTTACCAGCGAGAGAAGTTTTTCAGATTCAATCCCCCGCCCCTCAAAAAAAAAAAAAAAAAAAGGGAAAAAGAAACCTTCTATCGCCGGATACCGCACGCTCGTCAATTAAACACGAAACCGCTCCGACGCGAATTACAAATGCAAAAACGTTCTTCCATCTTAAATACCGTGAAATTCGACCCTTGAACGCGACACAAGTGCGCGACCTCGTCCTGAACGAGCGCAGCACGCGTTTTAATATTCAGCTGAATTTTAGGTAAACTTAATGCGCGCTTAATACCAGAAATTTCCTGTCCCTTCCTCGAGAAACGCAAAAAGACGTCCCGCCGCGAATTATGCACGCGATCGTTTCGCGTTTCGCGAAACAGATCCCACGAGGGAGGGGGGCGGGCATGGGGAGAAGAGAGGGAAAAGAGAAGTTTGAAAAAATTTCAATTAATTCTACCTGTCGAAGGATTCGGTCAACCGAAGAAAGCTTCTCGATTAGCCATCCATTTGCCGATGACACGGGTCGCTCTTAGCGACAGATCTGTCGATCATTTTGTTTCCTGCCCCTGACGAAATCGATTTTCTCTCTTAAACAACGGAAATTTCAACGTTAAGATGTTTTGACCGTTTCGTGACAAAAGGAATTACTCGAAAAATCAAGCTGAAAGCCTGTCTGTTTCTCCGAATATGAACACGCAGAACGGAGGCTCTGTCTATCGACAGCGACAGTATTTATCGAAGACATCTCACTCGTAAGTCGCGAGTAAAAAGTGGAAATTTTTACCTATCGTGCCATCGTTCAGAATGCCAACGATCGAGGAGTTGCACGCTTTTCGTAAAGTCAGAAAAATTAGAATACTAACAGAGTAACAGTATTACACACACGGATAACTGAAACTTTAAAAAAGCAATTTTCAAAATATCCGAAAGACGGCCGTCGAGGCCGTCATCAGAGTTTTAAAAAATTACACGTTCAATCGCCCGTGGAAACAAAATTTATAGCAATATATGTGCATTTCTTCCCTCTGGCCGACCAGATTTGACAAGTGGATCTCTGACACGCGGCAGCAGCGATGAGCAATCGAATTTTCTTCTCTTTTCTCTTTCGAAACGGCGGGCGCTCGATTTTTTCGCCACGGTGTCGCGGAACGAATCAATCGAAGGGAGAAACGACGACGTTGACGAAGTCGAGGCATTCGTAGCTGGCGCGACTCGATCCCAAAGTTGTCAGCTCGCGTGGCAGCCGCCGCCAACGGCGAACGAAATCCGGCGGTAACTCGCCGAATTTATTTACACCGTTGAAACGTCCGCTATACGCATATTTCTATGCAAATAGTCGACGCATTAGGCGAACGTGCCACTTTTAACAATATATTAATATTAATGCAGCCGCGTTTACGGCGACGCCGTTCTCGCCCGTCGCTGCCGCGAGCCGAGACGCCGACTACTTCGTTCGCGCGTCTGTTTCGAGATGCGAATGTAATTGCGACGTTGTTAATATTCATTTCGAGATTACTGTCACCGACGCGACTTTCACGCGTGAGTTCGGGCTTCCGTCGAACGTCCGCCCCCTCCGGCTTTCGAAAGTCGCATCTCAAGAAACGCGCGTTTCAACTCCTTCAGTTAATACGTTTCGCGCCGTTCGCCCCTACGATTTATATTCGTATTTCTTTCCTTTTCTTCCGAGAGGCAAAATCTTTCCACGCGCTTTGCGCTTAATTTATCATTTGCTTCTCGTAATTTCGACATGCGAGAGCGTTCATTGTTCGAGTGCGAGGCGCAAGTACAGTTAATTCGTTAGACGATAAATGGAACGAGGGAATTCCTTAATCTTTGATCGAAGAACACCGACGAGTTTCACGATGAATACTTATCAGCGAACGAGCTACGTTTATACTACGTTCCCAACAATTGTGTGCTAACTGACGTTCAAAGTTTTATTGCTGATTCGATGCATCGTTTTAGTGAAATATATATATCTTTAGCGTGAGACAAATTTTTGTATTTTTAAACTTTTGCCAAATCACGTGCTCGAGCACCTCGAATGCGTAAACGTTGACGCGTAACTAAATTATTTATGCAAATTTCCCTATCACGTAGCTATTATATACATATAATATAAATATAAATATATATGTATATAATAGATGAACGATGTTTACAGCGTAACAACAAGCTAGATTTATCCAATTAATGTTTCATATATCGCATTAATGCAATAACACGTTGATTTTAAGCTTACATCGTTCAAGATGGATAATATTTCGAAATGCGAGGATCTATACAGATTAACATCGGAGCTGTAGAATTTATTCGACAAATGAAAGCCTAATTCAATAAATCACCAATTTACACCGATATGAAATATAAACATCATTGGTCCGTTCATGCGTTGGAAGCGAACCTGTTATCACTTTACACATTTATATCACAACGCATCGATCAAATGTTACGCGTTCAATTTTAATCGTACTATCTCGTAAAAATACAAAAAATAATATCCATTGAACAATATACAATTCTGATTAATTCTACTACGAATCGTCAATCGTTTCAATATACTTTCTACTGTTTAATTTTAATCATTGCAATAAATTTTATTTTCAACTCATCGTTGCACCACCAACGTATCCCGTGAATCGTTGCACCACCGTATCCCGTGGGTCGACTTTCGCAGATCGTGATAACAGCAGTGAAAGTCCATCGAGTCTAAATTGAAGTCATCTTTTCATCGCTAAACGTGACTCCCTTTGCCGTTTCTCATTCGTACAAATATGTTTCTTTGCAAATCGCAAACGACTTGTGCTCTTGCTCCAACCAACGTCTTTGTCTTTGTCGCCATTTTCGTCGTTTCAAACGTTCGCAATTCTTTGACAGTTTTGTCACAAATCTTGTCTACGTGGTCACACTTTCGAGATTTCAAGATGACTTTTGTTCTTTTTAACAGAACTGTATACCAGCACAGTCGTTCAGTAGCAGACAACGCCACTCCTACTCGAGGTCTACCCCACGCCCCCTCGCGAACCACGTGACCCAAACCAACCAATCGCCAATTTTCGTTGCATCAGCGTTGCACCTGAAGAGGCCCGATCTTCTGGGTTAGCCCCGCTAAAATCACTTTCAGTGATAAAACATAGGATGTACCATGTTTTCGTCCTGAGGTATACCGTATCGTTAGAACCACGTACGTATATATATTACGATTATATTTTCGTGTTACTTTTACGCGCGCAGCAGAAGCTAATAAAATTTGCAGAAAAAAAAAACTTATTGAAACACCCGTGTGTAATGGTGTTTTAACAACCATTCCAAGTCCCCCTTACATAAATTAACGAGCTTCTGCGGAGGGCCCTGTTTTTCTGTTCAACGGCAAACGAGCGAACTCGTTTCAGCGGCGAGCGTCTTCGGTCACCTCTGACCTTTGTCATTAACGCGGTGCTTCCTTTTCTCGTGGTCGATAACGTTGACAAAAGTTTTCGGGCCACTTTCTGCACCGGTTCGCCGCCTGCCACCCACGCCTGGCGCGATTTCAGCTTGTTAACCGTAAACGACGAAAATGATCCTCGACGAAATCAAGAATTTTTTAATTGGGACGTAGGTAGACTTCTCGGCTGCGCGAGATGTCCCATTGTAACGCGGATTCGAACAAAAGTTTCCGATGCACACGAGCCTGGTGAATAGGTAATCAACACCAATTAATAAATTAAAATTTAATTTGCGCCAGGCATCGTCGAGATCAGTGGCTTCTCCTTAATTACCAACCGGACAAACGCAAAATTGAAATTCATACCGTAATTAACGCGTTCTTTGTTATCGCGTGGTTTCAAGTTTCACTCGGGGATAATTCGAACGAGATACACTCCGATGCTCGTGCTTTCTGTAACGTTTCGTGCATCTTTTTCTTTAATGATTCGCGAGAATTTTACGATGCTAAAAAAAATGAATGCGAGTTTCTCACTGGAGGTGAATTTCGATTAAATACTTGTAAAAACAAAAAGAAATTCCGTCTACCGACCAGCCGTATTTTATTTTAATTTTAATATATTTCGCGATGCGAAACGACGCTCCAAGTGCTCTGTACCAGAACACTCTTTACTATGAGACAAACAAACTGAATTTCGCGATCGGAAATCTCACGATCCGAAAACTTACTGAACTTACTGACCGCTCGTTGTGTAAACCGTTGCCTCGAATGAAATCACCGTCGCTGCGAAAAAAAGTCGCAAGTTTCGCTCGCACGAGCTAGACACAGGGATCTCGGCCGTGCGAACTCGAAGAACCTTACTCGCGACGGCATCGAACTCCATACGGTGTACAAATAGGTTCGCTGTACGTGCAAGGCAGCTGGGAAAAAAAGCTGAAGCGGACTAGTCGCGGAAGGTAAGATATATCCGCGGTGGTAAATCCCCCGCGATGTAATGATTTAATGACGCCTACGCGGGGCGGCCTCATTGTTTCGCAATGCGTTTCCGGTATTTATTTATGCGCGAGGCAGGGCGATAACGCACACGCCACACCAAGGCGCTCTTTCTCACGGCTCGCGCGTAATTTCGTCTTTAACGCGACTCGTCCTCCTCGCCGTGGCGTACGGAGGAGAGGTTAGGCACCTAACCTAAACGGAATCGACCTCGCCAGCTGCTCCTCGCTCCTGCCGACGTTGCTCGCTCGCGCCGGGACGACGGGCTTATCGCGTCCCACGAAGAACAACCGTGGCGAACTTTACCACGGAAGAAACGCGATAATTGCGCGCGGCCAATTTCGTCCGCGAGAACGCGGCGGCTGGCCGGCCAGCCAGCCAGCCAGCCAGCGACAGCTTCGCGAAGCGTTAATTAAATTAATTCCAGTAATACGAACGCTACCGACTTCCTTCGGGAGCGTTCAACCTCCGCGGGCGTGCACACAACGAACAGGACACGCCGCGCGCTTTTCAGCGTGGAAGAAGAAGAAACGCGGCACCTTTTTCCATAACCGCGAGCGGGGATCGCCGCCGAGTGCAACGGCGACGGAACGTTCGCGTGGGACGTACACGTCTCTTGAACTTTGACGACTCGAGGTTGACCGAATGGTTTCTCCAAGCGTGCGAAGGTCTCGGGATTGTTGGAAATGATACGTCAAACTGGCGCTTCGCGATGCAATTGCGGTCAAAGTTCTTTCTCGCGTGTACTGGGACAAAAGTTATTTAATTACACGTCGGATGTACGTGTATGTAATAAATCACGAGCTTGATTCGTACTTTATTTATGAGCTATGTTTATGAGGTGTGTTTCACTCTTTGCACTCGACTGTCCCCTGTAACGGGGCGTCGACGTGAAATTTTATTAACAACTGCTGTTAATTGTGACGAATGTAGGTGTTGATGTGATGTAACATAGCGACACGAAAGAAATAAGAATAAATTTTGGCAAGAGGTTTATCTGAAATATTTTTGCGAATAATTCGTTTACCTTTTTTCTTTCGCCAAAGTCTCGACAAAATCTCGTCAAGATTTGGCGTCAAGTATCGAGTATCAAATAAAAGTAGATCGAATTATTTCAAAGAACGAAAATGTGCAATATACTTCGAAGAGAACGCGTATCTCGAAAGAAAGAAATTAATTGGTGTTACACGATCCCACAAACGAAGAAGAAATATACCTACGCTGACTGTTTTGACGAAACTTTATATACGAGAGACAAGATTAAGTTCGAGCGTCCGACAATAAGAAAAGAGAAACAGCAGAAGCTAACGCGCGCGATGAACTGCTGGAACTTGGCATCTGATTTTTTTTCGAGTCTGCCTCGGCCATGTTTCACCACGCTTGGTCTTCCCAAGTTCCTTCGACGCAATCACGCTCTTGTTTATTTCGAGAAACTAGAAAGAGAGGAGAGAGGAATTTCCAGCGTTGAATTGAAACGGGAGCGCATAAATGTTGATAATAAACTTCTTTGCGAAGGGAAATTTTTTTTAATGAAAAGGGATCGTGATTGGATCGAGAACGACTCGTGATCTTCCCGGCAGAGTTAATCCTTTGTCTCGCGATATCGAGGCAGATTCCTGATTGCCAGGACGATGGGCCGGCTATAACAAATGCCAACTACGCTCCTGGGAAATTTACTTCGATCCCGACTAAAAGTCGGAGAACAAATAAAAATAAGCGCTTCGTTCTCAAATTATTTTCCAACGAATAACAATAACGCGAGAAAACAATAAGATATTTGGTTACTGGAAAATCATGTATGCACAATCAGGATGTCTCGTATGAAGCTACCACTATTCGTTACAGAGAAAAATGTTTGTGTGTCTATGCGGTCACACTTTCGAGATTTCAAGATGACTTTTGTTTTTCTAAACAAAACTTGTATACCAGTACAGTCGCTCAGTCGCTCAGACAACACGCCACTCCTACTCGAGGTCTACTCCACGCCCCCTCGCGAATCACGTGACCCAAACCAACCAATCGCCAATTTTCGTTGCATCAGCGTTGCACCTGATGAAGAGGGCCCGATTTCCTGGCTTACCCCCGCTAAAGTCACCTTCAGCGATAATATTTTTCCAAAAGATGGGGTTACGCGTTCTTGCGTCTCCAAACACCTGTCAGATCGTCGATCGTTGTTCAGGTAATTTCGGGCCATCGCTTCAGAGTAAGAAATTAATTAAGGCCACGTATTCTCGACAGAAAGTTAAACTCGACGAATAATCAAAGGCGAAATGAAGAAAGTCGCGTCTCTCTTCTTGCAGACGCGCCAAATGACATTCGCCGGTGGTTCATCCTACCGCGAGAGTCGGTACGAGCCACTCTCCTCCTGGCAGACCTAATTGCT
This sequence comes from Melipona beecheii, assembly GCA_032399605.1. Classification (NCBI taxonomy): domain Eukaryota; kingdom Metazoa; phylum Arthropoda; class Insecta; order Hymenoptera; family Apidae; genus Melipona; species Melipona beecheii. The sequence continues at coordinate 1,376,244 of JAUCMO010000291.1, forward strand.
GACGTCCGGCGAACGCCTCGAAGATCTATCTCCTCGCAACCGCAAGAAACCTCAGGGAGCTTTTTGTTGCTCCGCGTTGCGACGAGGACTCCCTGCTTGTTACGCGCTCTTTTGTCCCCCGCATTCCGAACGCGACTGTTCCAACGACAGGGCTCGGGTAAACAGCCTGTTTTTAATGGGCTAAAAAATAAAATCTCCGTCTCAAAGTGTTGAACGTTCGATTGTTGTTTGGACGTCGAACGGGAACACAGGCACCCGAACCGGGTCTATAGTTCTCAGAAAGAGCGTGCGTACAGGGAGGGAGGGAGGGAACCGAGAGGGCTTTGTTACAAGGGTTGAAAACGTTCGCAGTTCATTCCGCTCGCGGGACGATTTGATTATTGTTTGCACACACGCGTGTTTCTCTGAACAGAGAAGAGAGAAACGCAACTAAAACCGGACAAAGACGACGCTAACTCGTTCCCATTTTCCGACTGCCTGTCCTGGTGAAGGGGAGCGAACGGGATGGCAACTTTTTCGGCGACTTTTTCAACAAATACGCCGCTAGCCGAATTGAAAAAAAAAGAGGAAAAGGTATCTCTCTCTGAACCGCCCGTAACTGTTTCCAACTCCCAAATGGATCCCTGGGAAAGGTACGATCGCAGAAATTGAATATATTTCGCCGGTGAACGCTCGCTCGGTGCGATCAGGCCTATCCCCCATTCTCCCATCGTCGAGGATATATTTAATAAAGATCGCAGCGGAATAAAATTCGCCGGTGGGGGGAGGGTGGAACGCGAAGTCCCTTCTATGACTGGGTGACACAGTCTCTATCTACGGCGAACAAAGACTCGGGATCGAGAAGCGAGCACGGGAAGAAAAAGCGAGCCGGAACAATGAAAGGGATTATCGCGGACTGTATCAAACTGTCTGGTGCAAAAGGCCGTTCGTTTGAAGCGTCCGTGGCGCTTATTACCAGGAGAGATTCTGCATTTTTTCAGGTTCATATTTTACGTACCTGTGTGTGGACAAACTGTGTCTTTATCGTTACCAGGAGGAATATACGTGTATCCCGGTGGCTGGAGTATCCTCTCTCCGTGGATTCTGTTCCAATTTACGATTGATTCGATTAAACCGATTTTCAATCTCGAGATTATCTATAGAACTTGAAGCTCTATAGTTCCCTTGGAAATATTTTTCTCTCTCTCTCTCTCTCTCTCTCTTACGAAGAGATTAGAATATAGAAAAATTTTGAAATTTAGCACTCTCGGAGGCAGCGACTCCTTATCCCAGACGCTCGTTATTGTAATTAAACTCGCTAGGCTGGCCCGATCACCCATCCTAGCAGCGTTCCGCACACTGCTTGCTTAAAACCTCGGAGAGATCGGTAGGACCTCGACGCTAGACGCGCAGCCACTTGCGGCTTGTGCTGGTCAGTGTTCGAAACTCGTAGTTGAGGAATCCCAGACCGCGCTTACAGGACTTTATCAAAAGTCGAAATATAAAAACTGATCATTGTCGTCGTCGCCGATGATACAAAAGTAATTTCAACTTCGGGGTCGTCAACGATCATCCCCCCGTTGTACGTGCGAAAAATGAAATGCAAAATCTCCGCCCGCGTCTGGAACAATAACCCAACGAGCTGTTGCTCGTTAAGAGGCAACGTCTCTACACGTTCTAGAACGTGTTCTCGATAACGAATGAAAAATAATTCGCAATCGAGAATTGGCTGGCAGCGGTGTTGCCGGTTCCTTGTCGCGAGGTAAAATTTCAAACAGCGCGAAAAGGGCAAAAAGAGGAAAGGTCGCGAGCAGAGAAAAGGGAGAGAGAGAGAGAGAGAGAGAGAGAGTCAAACTCTCGGTGGATCTGTCAGAGCGGAATAGCACGAGTAGGAGATGGGTAGAATCCCTTGTTTAAACAGAGGCACTTCGTATCCGGTCCGACGAGCGGCGCTTCGGTCCATGAACAAATGCGACTGTTCTTTGGATACTTTAATCCCAGGGATTGGCTGTAATTTATATCATTTGCTTCTCCCCTCAAGTTTTTTCCCTCTCCTCTCTCTCTCTCTCTCTGCGTCGTTTTACTCCCGTCTACCTGTCTCTGTCCGTCTGCAAACTTGCCGTATCAACGAACGCTCTCTTCTCTCTCTCTATTCCTGTTCATGCTCCTTTTATTCTTTTCTTCTTTCTCCCCCTTTCTATCGTTATTTCGCCCGTGTCTGTTTCCACCCTCCGCGCGATCGAAGGATCGAAGGATCGGCGGAGCTTGCCGCCTTTCCGGAACAATCGAGAATCGAGAGGGAGGGAGGGAGGGAGTTCGAATATATTTCTTCCTTCTAGATTAGACGCTAGACGGTTTTCGGGTGGGAGGGTTGCGTTGTTTGAAGTGTAAATAATTGCGCGAGATCAACGCGAGTCAAGAAAGCCAGAGGGAAAGAGGAGGCAAGATTAAATGGGTCTGAAGTAACCACTTCATCTTGCGAGTTTTGTTGGAAATGAAACGGTGTTTGTGCTATTACAAACATCGCGGTATTGGTGTTGTATATTATACAGAGTGTCCCTACTCGTACTTTCTCCAGTTGATCCCACGAGCGAAAATAAGAGGCAAACGAAAAGATGTGCGCTGAAAAATTCTTCGTTGAAAAATTAACGTTTTAAAAATTCGAAACGAGACTCGTTTGTTTATCTACCTAGGTTGTCCATTTTAAAGATTGAATTTCGGATTTCTAGTCGATTTTCATTTCACAAGTGAAACTAATTCTTGTCGCGAGCTTGGAGAGCTGGTCCTCCTCGACCCATCTTTGCGAATAACGCTGGCTTAGCCGCTGCTGCGCTCGTATCCAAGCGAGAACTTACTGCGTGCTGTTACTTCGAATTTTCGTCGTAACGAAGAATTTTCGAACGTGTGTACATGTTTGTGTGATATCCATGGTATACGTGTGCGTGCGCAGTGAGATTAGGTTTAATCGTTTGGATGATGACACGTAATGTAGGAAGAGCAATTTCTCCCCGGGAAAAATTAACGATATTAAAAGAGTTATTGGGAGGAAGCGCAATATCCATGAAAATACACGGCTATCAACGTTTCCTGTTAACTTTTATAGTGTTTTATATATATATACTGACAAATCGCCAGCGACTGGGAGCGATTAAAACAAGATGACTGCAAACGACGTACTGCGTAAAATTCGCCGAATAACCCAGATTTTTTTCAACGGCGAATTTGCTGAAACGCAATCTTGTTAAAATCGATCCCGGCTGGAAAACACGCGAAATACGAAAATACGAAAATACGACGACATGGAAGAGACTGAAAATCGTCGTAGCCGTGAGAAATAATCTCGAGTTTCAGTCTGTAAAAATCCACAGCAACGTATTTCAATCGCGACACATGTTCCCATCTAATATTACAGCTGGAAAATATTGGATTACTCGGTGAAATGTCTTTTGCCGTTCATTGGGGTACTCGGTGCTTTAAAGGCTTCGATGTAGCGCGCAGCGTAGAAAACACCCTTACCTCCTAAAGTGAACATACACGTGTACGCGCATACGCGTACATGAGGAATATTCAATGAGAAGAACTCGCAATTTTAAGTTCAAGACAAAAGCCTTCCGAGTTGAGCTACGATGGAAGAAGCAACTCGTAACGTCGTTTACCATTCCTCTGCGTAACATTTTAATCTCTACCGAAATATGAATTACTTTCGTTGCCAGTAAATACTCCACGCTACGTTTCGGGTACGTTTCGAAAGTCTGCGTCGAAATTACAAAGTACAATGCGACGTGAGCTCCGCCAAAGAAGCCTTAAACGAACGCGAAACTAAAACGTTCGAAACCGATCCGAACTCGACTTTTTCTTTTGCAGTTATTTGCCCCCCATCTGAATGTTTAAATATTATCCTCAATTTCCGATGTAATTTCATCGCGTTATTTGTAGCAATATTCCATCGCCGCTTCAGATCTTTCTACGTATTCGTATTGCTGCAAATATATATACGTAATATCATCGTAAAATCGTCAAGAAAATCTATATAACAAAAATATCAAAATTCGACCAGAGGTTGCTCGCTCAATCTGTCGATTTCCTTCGCCGAGACTAAAGTGGAGGGGATCGCCCTCCGACCGACGAAAAAAGTAGGGACGCGAGCCGCCAGTTCGCCATCTCCGGGATCGGGGATCGTTCGAGCAAAAAGAGCGACAACGGTGGGCCAGAAAAAATGAAACTTTTCGCAAAACAAGTTAGCCGTTAAAAAAAAAAAGAAGCGCGTCGCGAAAGCACAACGCAGTTGCTTTGATTAAACGTATACGATGTGTCAAAGAAACGAACGACACGGGGTGAAACTTGAAACGCGAGCAGCTCCGGGGAAAAAACATCGACCACGCCACGCGGGCCAGCTTGCAATAACATACATTTGCAAACAAAATGACAAAATTCATCACTGTTCAAACTTCTGCTACTACCCACTTCAACTACCACTAACCGCGAGAAAGAGAGAGAGAGAGAGAGAGAGAGAGAGAGAGAGCGGGGTCTTGCCACCACGCTGGCAAGCAGCAGCGAACAAGTCGCAAAAAATTCAACCTCCAAGGAGACGTAAACCGAGCTAAAAACACTCGAAGGCAAATAACAGGGGTTCGCTTTATGGAAATTCGTGGCCATCGACTGGCCGTGAGCACCGCTTCGTAGAATATTACCTCGTAGACCACTGGCAACAGAGAGAAGTCGTTCGAGCCCGAGCCTCTTGTGAAACGAGAGACGCGGATGAGGTCGAAGCTGAATTGCAAGGACAGAGGAGGTAACCCGCGTGACATTCGAGCCCCTGGTACTTGTATGAAAGCGAAGCTCGGAAATTCGGTCCGTTGCTGCCGCGTTCAACGGACGCTTCTTGGGCTATTAACGTGCCATATAATGAACTGGCATTAGAGCCACTACCCTCGGCCCTTCCCTCGTCTCCTCCGCCGCGGGACAGTTTCTGGATAAACGTTGAATCGCGGCGAAATAAAACGAGAACGGGTATCGCGTGTACGCCATTGGACGCGTGTGTGCATGTGGGCGATTTGAACGTTGTCTCAACGTTGTCTGGCAGCGCTGGACCACTCGTTAGCATGCTAATAGCTAGAGAGTTCTCTCCCGTTAATGTCCGAACTCGCGGCTGTTGAGTTTCCACCACCTTTTCGCGACCATCTCGCTACTCGCCACTCTGATCTTTTATTCCGCTCTTCAACGCGAGCCCGGGTTCTCCGTTCGATTTGCAGAAAGAAGGGGATTTCGTACTTTCCACGAACAGGATTTTGCTCGCCGTAATGGTTCGCCATTTTTTGGCAAGAGCGGGATTTCTAAATGGCACGTAAAGGTATTGACACATCCCAGACAGGGCAGTATAAACATTCTCACGACGTGGACCCAGGTGACAGTGTCGGCAGGGCCACGAGGTAATCGTCAGAAAACCTTTCATCAAACACCAGTAAGATAAGGGACGTTTTGAGGACATGGTGAGAGTCAGAGTATAAAAGAACTGACTCCAACGCGTCACCACAGTCGGTTATCCGCAGTTTATTACTAGGTGGTCCACATTACTCTGGTCGGGTAAATAAAGGCCTTTCAAACACTAAAGCTATCTTTGGTAAACTAAATTCAAGCGTACTTGACAAATTTTCAAATTTGATTTCCCCGGACTTTAAACAACAGAGGCGTCAACGAAGAAATTTTATTCTTTTTTCGAACCACCATAAACAAACCACTGTGTAATAAACTATGACGGATACTCTAAATGAAATCCACTCTGCCAGAAAGATGTACCCATGAAGATGTTCAGGATACAAAGTGACACCCTAGGTAGAGATAGAACCTAAAAGTATCGTCAGTAGCCAACGGAAGCGCGCGAGGCACCGACAGAACCGAAAAATAAAATATCAAAGCCACGCTTGCACGACGGAGACAAAAGTGATTTCCGAGAGAAGAAGGAGCTGCCAAAGCAAAGCGAAACGACGCGTACAAGCCGGTGGGTTTGGTCTCGTCGGTATCTGTCAGGAAAGCAAGACGCGTCTTCTGATCTTGGGGACAGGAACACGATCGTTCTCGTCGGCAAACAGAGAGAAGGCCCGAAGTTTGCCGGCCGTGGCTCGTGACGCTATTAAGGGATACGTCTGCGGGAAGATCTCTTACTCGATCCCACTGTCGCCATCGATAACTCGCTGCTTCTCCGACTACCTGTTCCCGAATTCTCGATCGACTCGCCTCCCGTTTGCATCGCGAAGTTATCGTTTAGTGGCAATTGCTTCGCGTTCTGCGATGCGAGCATCGGCGGAACAACGCTGCTACTCGGGGACAAAACGATGATTTACTCGGGGAACAACAAGTGGAATTGCCACGATCGATCCGTGACTCTTGGCTCGAGAGAAGCCAAGTTGTCGTTCGAGAGATCTTTCTCGGTTCGATCGGAATAATTCAAAGGTATCTTTCGTCTTCTTTTGTAATAATAAAGACGAAATCTCGTCTAGAGGGAATGCCGAGACTTGAAACGGCAACCTACGTTTTGCAAATTACGAGAGATGACAAGAAATGGTAGACTTAGTCTTATTTATACTCCTGGATTCCCATCTGTGATCGATCGCAAATCTCGACCTTCCGATCAAAATTAAAACACAAGGCGCAAAGTGAGTTACGTTACGTGTCGAATTCCAGCGACGGAATGAAATTTCCGGCCGAGGTTCGCCTACGCGGAGTAGGAACCACGTACTTTTCAAGTAAGTAAATTATCTCGGAACATCCTAGAATCCCGAGACCGTCTTCCCCTAGGAGGAACCACGAGCCGATTAATCCTCTCTCGGAGCGCGGCGGTTCAAAACACGCGAGTAGATTAATCAGGCAATAATTAACGAAGAACCGGCGTAACCCCCTATCAGCCTCGGTAATAAGCTGCTATTAACCTCCTATTTCCACGAGTATTGTGTTTCTATGTGGAAGGTAGTTCACTTATCGCGGGAGTGGGGAGAGTGAAGGGGGGGGGGGATGGACGGTTCCGTTTCAGGAAATGGGAAGTTACCCGCAACCATACGACTTGCGCGCCACGAACCACGTTTAACGAGCCGTCGATTAAACCGGCGGAGTCGAGTCGAGTCGACGTTATCTGGAAAGCGGGAGGGGAGAGAGAGAGAGAGAGAGAGAAGAATAGGGAATCGCCTTTTGCACCGACCGTGTCCGCAACGCTTGATCCAAGAATTTTCCGTTCTGTTTCGCCGCGCCGCCCTCCACCCGCCCCTGGATACCGAATTCCGCGCCCGGTGCCAGGATTTTAACAGTTCGTTTCGTACCACGTTGGCTAATTCGCCAATCGAACACCGTATTGGCCTCAGCCACAGCTCCAGCTATAATCTCCGTGTGTCCGTACCACTCGTCTCTCTCGGTTGCCTCGCAACATCTGCCATTGGTCCCCGCGTAAAAAAGTACCTTTTCTGTTTTTTCTTTCGTTTCCTGCGAAGACGTCAATTCGCGGGGAAATCTTGTTGGTTTGAGTAGTCAGAGAGGATCGCGTGCGTTTGAACGTTTTTTAAATCGGTCTGCGAGCGACGTTCTCCCCCCTCCGACAGAGACGATTACTTTGAACAATCGCCGGAGGAATTGTTCGAATAAAAAGTTTAACGCGTGTTTCGCAGGCTCTCGTGTAATTAAAGGAAGTTCTTTTTTTTTTTCTTTTTTGTTTCGATTTGTCCATGTTGATAGCGAGGTGGTTGTAATATTAGATAATTAATGGTTCTCGTTATTTCGTTATGAAGGGTATTATATCGCGTGCCGGTCAACTTTCCTTCCCGCTTCTGTTTCTTGCCTTTTGTTCTCCTCCAATTTTACTTATCGCGACCCGCGAGTACACGTGTGTACACGTCAACTCGAGCATTTTTATAGCGCGCTTCGTTACTAACTATTTGTCTCAATCGCGTTTGAAAATTACACGAATCAGGTTTTCACAGGTTTCGTCATAAAAGCCGAACGCTACGATCCACGCTGCAGAGATTAATCGTCGAACTTTCTGTAATTTTCAACTCGTAAGTGGTGACAACGCAAATTTGCTGTAGAAAATTATACGAATTATCGTTACTGTCGAATAGTTGTCGCTCTTTAAAAAATTATAAATAAACATCGGATTTTACCGTTTACCTAATTCACCTCAAAAAATGCGAATAGTTGTTGCGCGCGACACAACAACATCGGGAACGAATCGAGTTCAAAGGCCGAAGCTTAATTTCTCTCCTCCAGGTTGTTGAAGTTGAAGAATCAATCGCGGCGTTCTATTTCTAACGCTAAACTTTCCAACACTTTCCTTTCAATTATTTCGCAGCGGCTACGACCACTCGGCAAAGTTTCACAAATCGCCGGTAGAAGCAACCGTGATCGCGGCGACTACCCTGTTTGATAACGTGAGATAACGCGAGGGTAAGAGGTCGAGTCCAGAGAATCGGGGGCAAGAAAGAAAGAAAAAAGGAAAGAAAGAACAAACTGTTCGAACGATTCGAGCAGTCGCACGAACCCGAGAATCAATCTATCTGGCCTGATGGAATTTAGAAATAACCGGCCGTTCGAGGCAGGCGCACCCTACTGCCCCAGGGGGCCCCGCGCTAATAGAATTTCTTCGCCGATCCAGACAGACCGGGTAAAGCAACTTTAATCCGGCGCTAGGCGGAAACTTTTAAATCTTTGGTAATCTCGCCTCCGAACGAAAAATTACCAACGATATTACACAGCCGAGCAGAGTGCGATTGTTTCTGGCTTGTGCGTCGAACGCCGATCCGGCTAAACTGCGGTTTAACAGCGGACGAAACGCGTCGCGTGGAACACACGCTCCGGTTCGGTGAAGTTTGCATTCTTAAGGCGAAGCTTACGCGTATATTTCAGAGTCGCTTGAACACGCGAGCGTATTTTCCAAGATCAATATTTGCGGACGGTCAACTGTGATAGCAAAGTAGCAGTAACCCGGGGAGTCATAAATATATTACCTCTGAAAAGCTGGTTCAACCAGCGGGGGGACTGAACTTTTCATCTGGTTAAACGCGCGCGTAAGTTTATATATTTTAGGCAGAACTTGGAGCGGCCTGCCCTCATTCGTTTCGACGAATTTAAATGATCGACGCAATATCGCTCTCGAGGAATTATTTTGCCCGGTTTAATGCTCATCGCGTTGATTAAAAGTGACGCGCGAATGTTTTAAAGCAGAATTCCTCCTCTAATTAATCGCGTCAAGTGAAAATTACGATATTAACCTTGTTACTGTGTAACGAGGGAGAGAGTTGTCGAATATACAACACTGATGCACGAAACGAATATAGTTTTCGTATCTTTGTCTTCCGAGAAGAATTTCTCGCAGCGTCGAAATTGACTCGGCGAATCTTTTCGTTAATTGTTATTTTAATCGAACGTTCGAGATGGAGAACGAACAACACATTGGCGCAAATGTTTCTAACAAAAGGGCATATCTGAAACTAGACACGTTTAGATTCCAACTACATTCTCGGTTAACGCGAATGCTCTTTCCAACGAGGGTTTAAACCATCACCGTACATCGTACTTGGACACTGCAGAGCAAACTTTCCTTTAATTTTGTTCCAATCGCCTCGAATTGAAATTTCGAAGTAATCAACGTCCGCGCGTATATCGATTTACATCTTTCTCTTTCTTTTTTCCGTTTAATTAAGAATCGTCATTTCCAACGAACGTCATTTCTAACTAACGGCGGAAGTAAATGTTCGCAGCAATTTAGAAATACATTCCTAGCTCTAGCCAACGAGGCTTTGCACGATCAGCGTCGCGCTATACGTTTGTCCTAATCCCTTGCGCAACTGTCTATACGCAGTCCGTAGGCGGATGGTACGTAGAACGTCCGTCCACGCACGACCGGAATATTTATCGAAATACAGTCAAGTCGCGTTTTGGAAGAAGTTGGAAATATCGCTAACGCAGATCTTTGCACGCTCTTTTTTTTTCATTGTACAACGACAAACAGCGGGATATTCAAAATAGATTGAAATAGAAAACTGAGCATTCGACGAAAACTAAATTAGAATTTAATACTTTAACGAAACACTGCGTTCCATTCTTGGAGTTCGGAAAATTCAGATCGTCCGAGGAAAGAATCATTTCCCGAAGCTTCCGCGTCGGCTCGATCCTCGATGATTTTCCAACACGGCGCACCCCGAAATTGGGTCAACGGTGTCCCGACACCTAGAATTTTCCCGCGACTTTATCAAACTGCTCGACTACTCGAGCCCGTCACAGCCCTGACAATCGAAACACTCGAAACCCGAGCAAAACGTCAAACGACCGCGCCGATAATATCCCGTACGGCGGCCAAACAAAAAAATCCAATCGAGTGGACGTGACGCGATACATCGACGTTGACCTTCGTGCGAACGAAAGAAATATCCCGCGACTCCTCCATTCCTGATATCTCGACGATCTCGAATTGCAGCTTTATCGAGTATCGAATGATGACGATGACGATGACGATGACGATGACAACGGAGAAGCAATAATATCGGAGAAGACTGTCGAGACTTCTTCGATAAATGAAAAAACCCGTCGAGTGCGCTGAAATCTGTCAGAGTGTGTTTCGAGAGCCGTGCTCTGATTAACCTCGCAGATCGAAAGGTGGAGAAAGACGACAAAGACGTCGTTTTTCTTCAAAGTTACTTTCGAAAAAATTATTCTCAACTTGGACAACGAAGTGAAAAGTACGTGTGAACGCGTCTTTAAAAGGTGTCCAAAGAAAAACAAAAAGAACAAAAAAAACGCACAAAGCGAGTAATAGCAACGTTATAACATTCTAGCGATTCTTTGCCAGTGTCTTTGATCGGACAACAACAATAACAACAACAACAGAGATGAGAAGAACAGTCGTCTCGCGCAAAACAACAGAGCCGAGAAGGATCTCGACTAACGAGGCTCTCTCGCGTCTGTTTCACGCACCCGGTGGAGCGGCTGCAGTCTTCGGCGGCTGTTTCGCCGCGGGAAAAGTCAGCAGCAGCGGCAGCGATCCTTCGAGGACCGGCGGCGTGCTCGGAGGACCTAGGGTGGAGTCAGCTTCAAGAGCGACGTAGGAGAGCAACGTTCTGGGCGCGGGTCGCGGCGGGGGTGTAGGTGCTGCTGCGCCCTCGGGCAGACCGCGAATCCCGGATCGATCTCCCCCATAGCTATGACGTCATGGCCGACCCACTCTCGCGACGCCACCCTCGTTCACCGACAACCAACCCACCCCACCCCACCCCTCGCAGCCCCGCAATCCCGCAGTTCCGCAGCACCGCAACTCCAGCGACCTAGCCATCCAACCTTTCCCTTCTACGCTTCCGGCTGCTGCCTCTCTCGCTCTTTTAACTCTGCCTGCCCCTCTCTTTCTTCGTCCCTCGTCCCACGCCCCTCTCGCTCGCTCTTTGACGGCTGGACCGCCGACCCTGGAACTACTGACGCGAGGCACGCCAATATCGTCTACCGGCTGCACCAACCGTCCCCCCTTCCCCCCTCTCATCTCATCTCCGCCGGGGAACGCCGCTTGGATTTATCCTAAACGCCTTTTTTCCCCGGGAAGGGTTCGCCAAAGCCGAAAGCTCCTTTCATCCGCGCTCAACCGGACAGGCGACACCTTCCGCGATGTTGATCGAGGCGAACGTCTGTTTCCAGAGAATACGATCTCCGAGCGAGATACGCGAGCGATCGGAAAATTGGAATGCGGCTGAATGTTTCTGCCGAGTAGCGGTAATAATAAGGTAAGGGGAGGATTTCTGGAGAAGGGGGGATTTCTTGTTGGGTAAGTTGCCGGGTAAGAAAGTCGACTAATTGGCGAGTCGAACGTTTTGGCGTGTCTGAGATGCAGGATTCTGTCAGTGATGATGCGATTGAAATATCAAACTTGAGATCAAACGTTGTACCGTTCGTTTTCTTCAAAAAGAAGAAGATTTTAGCAAAGAGAAAATTTAACAATAATAATTCCTGCGTCGACAAAGTGTCGACGCAAGACTCTAGGATGATAAAACGAACAACGTACGGAAGAAGCACTTGGTCAAACTACGTAACGAGACCCTCGACTCGCTCTTTTGTCGTCGATAGAAATCACTTTCTCCCTCTGTCGAACCCATTATGAAATCTACTCGTTACGCGGGAAGGGATCAACCGAGCCCTTGAGAATCTTGATTTATGGATTCACCTGGAGTTTTAAACTCGGACGCCCGAAGGAGGGGAGAGGAGACGGGGGCGTTTCACCTTGACCCTTTCGAACGTTGATGCTACACGAGTCGCATTTTAACCCCCTCGCGAGATAGCGACCGTCCGAAGGGAGATGCTTCGACTTTCTCGCAGACTTTCTGTACAAAGTACACCTTCCTCGTCGTCCCTCTGTTTCTTTCTCTTTCACAAAAACAAAAAAAAAAAAACAAAAAAAAAAGAAAACGTGTCATCGCTTCTTTGTCGCTGAAACGAGCGTACGCGGAAATGACGCAACTTATCTAGCCCAACAAAGCAGTCTCGCTTCGCGGGTGTACGTTTTAGTCACTTACGTTCATCCTTTAAATAGTCGCCGCGTGGTTGCTGCTCGGTCGTTTCAAAGTGTGTCGTTCCTCTTTTTCTTTTTTTTTTTTTTTTTTTTTTTTTATACACCGAGCAACGGAAAATGCCCCGGATGAAAATGGAGAGGATGAAAAATGTAATAACGCACTCTGTTACCGCTCCTTCGCAACACTTGCCACGGTCGCTGTAACTCGACTGAGTAGCGTCGAGTCAAGCAACGAGCTAACGCGACTACTACTTTTTCAACCGAAATGCTTCTTCGACTTTGCGTCGCTCGGCCCTCGAAGACGCGCAGGAGAGTCCGTCGAACAGAGGAACGACGTCGATCTGCGATGTATCGGTAATTTCTTCTATTAAAAATTAGCCCCTGAAAGTTTCGCCGATAACAGAAGGGAAAATGAGAGGAAGAGAGAGATTCCATTTTCTCGGTGAAACTGAAAGGAAAGAAAACTCATCTCGCTGGCTGTGAAGAGGTTAGAGAGTATGAGAGAGTATCCATTCGGCCGGCTCTCGTCTCCCGGAATTATTCTGAACTTTTACATAAATTATTCAGAGATCGGGGCCGCGGTTCGATGTCGGCCGCAAAAATAGCAGCTAATACCGTCGCGACGCCAACCTCTCGTTCGTTAACATTTTATCGAACAAGACGCCCATCTGCGAATTATACTTGCATACGCTTCCAACTATTCGCGGATTATCCGATACGCTTCCGTTCTGCAATAACGGCATTCATTTCACAAACAAATGCCGCGGAGCATCCTTGTTTTTCGCTTGGCGACACGTTATAACAAACGCACAGCGCGTCAAATCGCTTGCAACGTTTCCGATATTCGCGACACTTTGCAGAACGCCGATGAAAGATTTCATCTCGTGCCCGCGAGTTCGCCGCAATTTCTACGTAATTCTGCGAAACATTACAGAAAAGGGACACCAGCCTTTGTAACTCACGTCAAAGAGACAACACGCGCGTCGATCGTGTTTTTCGCTCTTCGTGTCGCGCTGAAGGAAAATTCTCGTTTGTATCCGACTCTTCTTTTACTACCGGAACACGATCGGTACGAGCGGCAAACAAATAGTGCATATTTTACGTAAGAATCCACGTTACGTAATCCAAACACGTGTAACGCTCAAGTACGTCGTTTAAAAGGACGAATCTAATTTGGTAACCAAACACAGGGGCTGCAGGCAAGCTGCACGAGCCGCGCAAGCTACGCCCGAAACGATTCGTTCGGCTTAATTGCTCCTAATAATTTCGTTTCGTTTATTCGTGATAGTTTAATTTACCAAATTAAACGGCGCCTCTCTTTTGACCTCCCTCTCCCCCTCCCCCTCCCCCTCCACCCGCGATCCTCTCGCCCAATTGTGGATTACCATTTTGCTTACATTCGTGCTATTGCCTGGCCGCTGTTACATTTGGTCTACACACCATTGAACGAAAGAAGAAAGGAGAGAGAGAAAAAAAAAAGCACGTTCAATTCGAAACGTTTCCATTAAATCTAGAGTAAAATGAAACGTTTTCCGGTAGGGAAAATTAATTCGTACTTTTTTTTCTTTCTTTTTTTTTTTAATCGCAGGATACTTTCTTTGACGGATCATCAGTTTTATGATATGCGTTTCTCGTATTATTCCCTTTCCCGCGAATATCGGAAATATTTCCAGAAAACTGGTAATTTTTTTCCCTGAAAAGAAGGAAAAAAAAGAAAAAAGCCTCTTAGTCTCGCTTTGCCGTTTTTTCCCCGGCCGCGCTGAAAACGCTCGCCCGGGAAAGGAATTCGTTCTATTTGTTATTGGCTAGTTGGCAAATAAAGCCTCGTGACTGAAAAAAACAAATACGAGCGCGGTGGCTCGTTCGCACAAACAACTAATTATACTTTCAAGCGTGGAAAAATAAATCTTATGAAATTCGCGCGAGCCGACGGTCAGAAAGGAGTGGCGGGAGAGACTTTTACAGAGGGGGAGAAATTTGTGTAATTTTTAGCGGGCATTATTTTCCATTTGATCTGCAGGGAGTTTTCCATTTCCACAGGTGTAAAACACGCGAAATAAGTAATAACACTGGCGGGGGGAGTTTTACGTTAAATAAATGCACGAATAAAATTAGCCAAATTAGTAAATGATGACGCCGGCCGGTTATTAAATTAATAACAGGAAGATTCATGCCGCGGAACGAAGGAAACTGTTCAACGGTGATAAAAAAATCTCGTTACCCGGAATGAACTGAACGTTAAGCTCTTCAAATAATATCTTCCTTCGGTAAATATTAATTAATAATTCCGCGATAATCTACTTCGAAGCTCCGACTGAAGCGAACTCATCCTCGGCCGAACGTAAAAGCCCGATGGAAAAATACGATTATCAACCGTACCGTTTCTAAATTACCGCTGTATAATTTTCCATTTAGAAATTACCGTTTGCAAAGTAAACGTCATCGCCGCGATACAAAAGTATTACCGACGACAATTTCGTATTATCCAATTTGTTGCTATTTTCAGGAACTTGCACACGCTGCGCGTAACTTTTGATTTTTATGTACGTGCGTGTGCACAGCGTGACAAAAGAGCAAAGAAATTGCGGAGGATCATATTTTCCACGGCGATGACGCGGAGTGACTAAATTTCTTCACCAAACGTCTATTTTCATCACTGAAAATGCAACGCTGATGCGACGAAAATTAGCGACTGGTTGATTTGGGTCACGTGATTCGCGAGGGGGCGTGGGCTAGACCTCGAGTAGGAGTGTCCGATCGCGTTTGTAATTTGTTTTCCATCGATTCAAATTTCGTCTTCATTTCCTAGTCGGAACAGTTGCTTCTGGGCCTTTCAGTGAGAGACGAATCGTACCGGGGTACAAGTCGTGCCAGTTCTTTTTCTTTATCGTCGTCAACGCGAACGAGTGTCGAAACCGAAAGCGGCCGGTATTATTCCAATTTTCTTCCGCGTGAAGCTTGAAAATCGTGTGTGAATTAATTTCACCTCGAGCCACGAAATATCCCGTAACTTCCTCGCATAATCGATTGCACGTACGCGATTTCGTTTCAATTAATTCCCCAGTTTTTCTCCCGATCGATGAATTCGACGGGCCGAACCTTCCATCCAATGCTGAATTCATCGATTCAGCGCGCTGCTCTTCTTTCACCGGCGTTCCGCGAAATTATAACGGTGTATTCCTTGAAAAAGGAAACAAAGAGAGAGAGAGAGAGAGAGACGCGTAGACATATTTTTTACGAATATTGCGCGACACTCGAGCAATTTGGCCGGGCGCAATGGGCGGAAAAAGAATCGCGCGCGTCGAAAGATCGTGGTTTCAACAAATAACGATATAATCCGAAAAAATGTAGTTCGCTTTTAGCTAGACATTTCCAGCCTCGGGATCCGCGAAATATCGCGGGCTTTTTTTTCCATCAAATATTTCCACCTTTTTCCTTTTTTTTTTTTTTTTTTTTTTTTCATATACACTATCGCGCGCGTGTCGGTAAATTTTTGCAAAAAAAAAAAAAAAAAAAGCATTCGAACTAACGAACGCGTGGAGCGCAAACGCAGGGGAAATAAAAATTTCAAACGTGGACGCGAAATAAGATGTACACACGATTTATATAAATATTCCTTTCACGTTTCGCCACTGGACTGCAATGCTCCGCACTCCCCGGACGAACGTGATTGCATCAACAGATTACACTCGACTGGAAATAATTTTTTAATAAAAATGTAGATTCTTTTCGTCGTTCGAGTTTCGTTTTTGTACCGAGCATCTTCCGCGATCGTACGTACCAACAACTATTTACGACACACTGAATCATCCACCTAGTTCGTACATTTCCACGAGAATATCTACGCTCTGATGAACATTGCAATTAAACGTAAATCTCGCGACTACCAATCGCACCCGATAAACTGTAATTCGCATTTCTATATCAGATAACAAACGATTGTAGTCGATGAACAAATGTAGGCTCAAGTATAAAAACCACATACATATAATATCACGCGAAAGAATTTACTTTTCGTTTCGTAGAAGATATTTGAATCGTGACGGTGAGAGGCTGGCTCCCATCGCCGATCCCATTTTCGATATTTTTTCGCGCGGCCAAAGGACGACCACTCCCGACACGGTGCAAACGCGTCGGAATTAAATCGCCCGGTTTAATCTCGATTCGATCGACAATGCATTAAGCGACGGCTTAATACGCGGCAATGATAACGATCTGTCCATTACCTATTTCGTAAATTGTATCAATATTTATTAACGGCTGTCAGAAAAGGTAATCAGCCTGGTTGGACGGTGATTTAAATACGATTTACGTAACTATTTTGATCGCGGCTGTTTACCTTCGAAAATTTCCCGGCCGCGCAACTCCGCGGGGATGCACGCGCTCTATTACACACACGCGCGCGCGCTCGTTTTAATTTCCATCTCCGCGAGCAACGGAAAATATAAATTCACGTTTGCGCCACGACGTTAATTAAAACGAGCTCGAAATTTTCGTTTCGCGTCTCTCCCTCTGTGTCCCTTTGTCGCCGGCAAGAACGCTCGCGATACACCGTGTCTTCTCGTAGCTGTAAACTACCGCTCTCTCTAATTTCCAATTCCCGCGCGAGTACCAGCCGCGGCAGAGAACGCGAAACTCGAGCGATTAGCCCCGCGAAAGTTGCGTACCTTGTATCGAATATTCCAGAATACGATAATCTATCGTTCTCGACGAAAAATGGGAAAAGGGTCAAACTGTTCTTCGTAAAATTCGTAAAATCTCCAATTTCTCAAATTTGCAGGCACGTTGCAGTGCCTTCCTGATCGAACAAAGAATCGCTTCGAGAATTTCCAACGGGATGCGAAAGTATAACGCACGTTCGATCTCAAATGAAAGAGCACTTTTGGAAAACGGAATTGGTGACCGTAGCTGCAATCGTTTGCTCGAAAAGAAAGAAAGTACAAAGGAGAAAAGGGAAAAGCGCGTTGATTGAGTTGCTAAAAAAAAAGAGTCTGTTTAATCACCGACACCGCCACCAAACAAATATTATTGATATTTAATTTCTGCGATACACAGTGTCGCACAATTGCGGTCTACGAAATAAACGGCGTGTCAGAAGGAAGAATAAAAGAAAAAGAGAGAGAGAGAGAGAGAGAGAGTTTTGATCAACCATGTCGACGATAAATACCGTGAACACGATGTTACCATTGACGAGACCATTGTTTTCGAGTCCCGACGCCAACGTCCGCGGCGGGAAGCACTTTTTCCACGATCGAGGGTGCGCTTCAATTACAAGGCAAACGATTTACGCGCGAGTGACGGAAGAAACACAGGGAGTCGATCCGAAATTTATGAAGCGCGGCGAAGGCGTGTTGCCTTCCTGACGTTGAGGGAAACGAAATCAGCCTTCGGTCTGTTTCCACCGGCGCGACGTACTCGAATAAAACTCGCTTGCCAGGCGCGTGGTATTTTTATAACGGCGCGGTACCAATCACCTCTTTCCGCGCCTGTTAGCCGCGCGTGCGATCTTTCAGTCTTTCGGATCGTTGGAATTCGTAGAAATTCCGGAGGTGCGTTCGTAGT
Organism: Melipona beecheii; assembly: GCA_032399605.1. Lineage (NCBI taxonomy): Eukaryota > Metazoa > Arthropoda > Insecta > Hymenoptera > Apidae > Melipona > Melipona beecheii. Next base: position 1,394,314 of record JAUCMO010000291.1, read on the forward strand.
TTTAGACTCAATTTGGGCTTTGATCGTTACTTCCACGACGTTGGGAAAGAACAGTTGTCGAAAGTTCATCGATAAGCGTCGTGTCATTGGCTGCAATTGGTTATAATGGACGGACAAATGTACAGTTCGTCGATCACCACGAGCGAACGCCACGATGTGCACAAAAGTTTAATCGAAGTGCAAATTAGAGATTGTGCGACTCGTATTGGAGGTCAATATTTCGCATTTCAACGGGATAATGCGTGCGTCCACAAAGCAGCAATTGCGAGAGATTTCTTTGTGTCTGTTTCTCCCGTGGTCTGCGAGATCTCCAGACTCAAATGTGTGACAGTGAGACCGTCGCGAGCTGTTTACACCGGCAATCGATACAATCTGATACAATCGAGGAATTAAAGGAATGCAAATGGCAGAAACTTTCGCGAGTAGAAAATAGAAAATCGTGTGAAATCGTGCAAGTTACACGGAAGAATGAAGCTTCAATTTCTCGCCACCGCCGTAACAATATTTAACAATTATTGCAAAAGAGTATAAATAATATTAATCGCTTGCGTGTTTAATTGTTCAGTGTGTTTATTGCGATAAACACGTATAAAGATCAAGTTACAATTGTCAGGACAGTGTAGCAATACGTTTTGACAAACTTCACTTTGAGATTAGTCAAACATTTATATTCGCGAGATTTTAATCACGTAGTTACCCCCTCTCGTTCGTACGAAGAATTACTACTAGACATTCCTGATTCTACCAGGATACGCAAAAGCACAATCGTATCCACGTACGTATGCGTTGCAACGTAACTCCGTTGGATCAGTTAAACGAAGTTAACAAATAGAACGATCGATTTGCGTCAAACAACGCTGCGTTTACAGCGATCGTTTGTGCGGAGCTTTTGTGAATTTTGAGCATCAGTTTAATCATCCGGCCGCAAGGGCAGGTTTTCGTTACTTGACGTTAATTGACCGCGTGTAATATTTTACGTGACCGAGCGCAATCGGCCGAATTCTGTCATTCCGATGTGAACTGTTGCGAACGTTTTGCGAACGTAAACGAATTCTTTATGAAGCAAAACTGAAGATGAAGAATGAAACTATTTAAACGTCACTTGACCGTAAATTCATTTTCAACCTTGATGATAAAAGAATGTGATACAATCATCGTGCAGGTTTGTCATCGATACGGGTTCTCTTATGATATTTCAATAATTATCCATCTGTTCAAATCGACGTCAAACATCGTCAAACATCGTCAAACACCGCGTCGACACGGCAAAGTTAAATAGACATACGCGTGTCTGATGTATTTTCAAAGTTGTGTCCCCAGAGTTTTTGTTAAAAAAAAAATTGCAAATAATACAGAAACAATAAAGAAGCTACATCTGATCGATAAAGGGGAACAACTTTGAACGTCGCTCCAAATAAAGCTCGATTGCTTTAAAACGACAGGTATAGATTTTAAATTTTTCAAAATTGTTGCAACTTGATACTCGATGTTTCTCGCGTTAAGCAGACGCAGCTTGCCGATGTCGGAGGCATCACGGGCCAGCTCGAAATATTAAATCTCCGAACAACGTTTCATCGTGGAAACGATATTTCCCACCGGTGCGAGAGTACCGTGTCGCCAGAGCGAAAATTCCATTTAATGACTCTTTCTTCCGCCGCGGGTGGAAGCGAAAACGACATTAACGATCGTCAGCGCTGGTTTCGTCAGAGCCACTTGCCTAATGCACTTGTGCGCATCCCAAGTGACGATATATTACGGCGTTTGTAATACACGCGAAAATGATAATGAATACACGTGTCGCTCGGGTAACGGAAAGCTATATCGGCCGGCTCTATGCCGGGTCGCCGTTACTTGCAAACTCATGACGTTTAATATGTTAAGCAAATTGATGGATTCGCTGCAAGAAGAGGGGCTCCCGGGGCAAGAACAGCAAGAGGTTTAATTTTCACGGAATTTCTGGCGACGTAACGTGAAATTATTGGAAAGGGACGCGGCTTCATGGATTCGCGCAAGAAAAGAAACACGTATGCACGCTTTTTCTACTCGTTCCTGATGGTTTCACACTTCCATCCATCGATGTGTTAATTTCGAAAGCTTTGATCAATTTCAAGATATTCGATAAGCGTCTTAAAATCAAAGAAACCCGTCTCGACGAAAAATGAAGGTATCAAACGAGAGTGTATGAACGAGTTTATTCTCGCGAGTCTATTATCTGAATGTGCAAACAAAATTAAGAACAACGAGTTTGTTTCACTGTCTGCGAATGTGTGTATTCCGCTATCGTCAGACCTTCGATCCTCCATATTACTCATATTTCGACCGAAAAGATACTAAATCGTACCCCGGTACGATTCGTCTCTCACTGAAAGGCCCAGAAGCAACTATTCCGACTAGAAAGTGAAGACGAAATTTGAATCGATAGAAAACAAATTGCAGGCGCGATCGGACAACGCCACTCCTGCTCGAGGTCTAGCCCACGCCCCCTCGCGAATCACGTGACCCAAATCAACCAATCGCTAATTTTCGTTGCATCAGCGTTGCATCAAACCACTTTCAGTGATAAAAAAAACGCGACAAAGTCTCGTCCCACCTAGGAATCGCGTCGGGTTAAATTCGGGGCCACGTCTGGTGCCAAGCCACGGTGTCAAAGCCAGCCAGCGATTCCCTCCCATACAAAACGAAGTAATTCTTCAAAACTCGAACTCGTTGCATCAGCTTCCACGATCCAGCCATGGTACGCAAAGTTACATAGACGAGAAGCGTACTTCAACTGCCCCACTCCCCTGGTCGGCTCTGTACGATCGAGAGAAACCGGCCGCTCGACATTCGTGCAAACAGACATTCCAATTCCGCTCTTCGAAACGGTTTTTTCCCTGTTTGCCGGACTTTGTAACGAACTCCCTGTCTCCGGGAGACAGACCAACAGCTAGCCGGTAACCCGGCGGCGTCAGGCCGCGAATCGTCAAAAACCCGTTCGCTCTCGATTTCCTCTCTCTCTCTCTCTCTCTCTTTCTCTGTCCCGGCCGCGAAAGAAACGCGAGAACGCGTTCCCCGACGCTTGTTAGCCGACGTTTTCCAAGCGGAAACATTAAGACGGCGAAGCGAAGCGAGCTCGGGAATGCTCTGTCGCAGCCTAACCGACGACGACGACGACGCTGACGACCGTCGGTTATAATACAACAACAGAGCGTCGGATAGCACGTTACCCCCGTGGCTTTTACATATTCATACTAAATCCGAACGGTATACGGCTGCGACGGGGCAAGTTCGCGCAGATTAAGTACGCTATCAAGCTTCGTATTCCCGGCGCACGGTTTTCAGATGATCTCACACCACTCCGGCCAAACTTCTTACTAAGGAGACACTTTCGTCTCTCCCGCTCGCGAGCACGCTGTCTTCACAATACCGCACGTACTACCAAAGTTATCTCAACTGCTCTATCCGGAGCCTTTCCCCCGCCGCCTCGTTGCGCCACTCGTTCACTGTCTTTATATCCACTCCCCCCCTTGCCCCCGTTTCACTGCTAGTCGTTCTACCTCCCCCGTACTCGTCGTTTTCCAACCGACTATCCAGCTTTCCGACTCCCCCTCCCTTTCTCTCTCTTGTATTCTTGCACAGTTACGAGTGAAATTACGTAAATTCGCGTTCAATAAGAGGTAGAAGGGCGGAAACAATTTCTCGCGTTTCAACGGCGGACTGTTAAGCCGCGGCACGGTGACTGTGTTTAACGCGGTTATTAACATGCCCCGGGGGGTGAACTCGTTATACCCGACGATCGTGTGCAACATCGGCCGATTTTGCAGTTAATCGCGAGCTTGGGATTTTTCGCGTTTTCTTTTTGTTCCTTTTCCTTTCTTTCCGCGTTTCGGAGGTTCTCTCGCAGGAGGTGTACGCTTGAAAATTACAATTTAACCGGTACCTCAACTAATACCTCCGCAGCGTATTTGATTTCTTGAATTACTTTCTGTCACCACCACCCACCACGTTATTTCCCGTAATTTCTCAAGTCGAAACAAGTCGATCCATGCGCGCATCTTTTTCAAAAACTGTTCCAAATGAAAAGCCGTAGCTGTTTTAGTTTTAGAAAAACGAGCAAGTGGCTTAAATCCACTACTTTGGACGATTACAATTGCGCGCTATAATCGCCTTATTGCTCTCGCCAGGCTATCAAACGACCGTGAATACCAACAGCTTAATAGAATCCCCATTAAAGTGTCCCTCTTGCCAGCCTATCGCGCCCAATGCAGGCAAATTCGCGACAAATTGTTCCCACTAATTTTTCCGCACGTCGGGTGCCAATTGATTTTGCATTGTCACGGCGAGTTCTGCGAGAGCGCGATTCACAAGGGTCAATCCCCTTTACGATTTACGAGCCGAAAAAATCGCGGCAATAAAGACGCTCCTGCATTGCTCTTTGAACGAAGCAATTTTAAATCGAGTTCTCCGAATTTTACCAACACGAACGTTCGTCAGTGTAAATTTACAGCTCGTTTCAAGAAAGTGATTCGATTTCCAGTCGGTCGTCACTGGCTCGCTGCAAATTCCTACAAATTCAGATTCGCCGATTGCCGCTGTGATCGCAACGATTGCCACTATCGTCGACTACGAAACTCGAATTAGATTCGGGAATAAGAGCGCAAGGGATACGAAGAATGAACATAAGCTTCGATGTTCGATTCATAAATTTTTTCCGACAAATTTCTGAAAGTGCACCGTTGCGGAATTTCGATAAAATTTCCAGTTAATCGCTCTGATCGCTCTCGACACCAGTAGTTCCAGCGTTGCAAACATAGTTAATTAAAGCACATTCAATGAATCTTCCTACGCGTGCGTGAAAACTCGCGATCCACCGATGTTTCGGTAGTCGACAGATTTTCCCCTCGTTGTTTAGCGAGAAGCAAATTTTCGTACGGAGAGGAGTCGATTGGATCCCCGAACGAGCTTTCGGTCCCTCCGTTCCATCCGAAACTTATCCCGCGCCGATTGCTTTTTCGATACTTGCTTCGAGCAACTGGGTTACTGTACTGATAGATTCTTCCTTTTGTGAACTCGTTGCTTCGGGAACGAGGATCATTCGTGTGCGCAGAGGTCCGCGGCCTGGTGCGAGAGAGCCGGATATGTGGAATCTGGGATTCCCCGCCGCTCTGAGAATTAGTTTATCGATAATATCGGTTGTCGATCGACAACGTTTTCCTTAAACTGCTACTTTGTACGAAGGAAGAACACGACGACTACCGCTTTCCCGCTACGTTTATTACAGCGAGAACGGTTTGAAAATTTAGCGGGCAATCGATCGATCTCGCGTTAATTAATGTACTTTGTTATCAGAATCGTATTTTTTTACAGAGAGTCACTGTACTTTCAGAGAGTTAAAATTGCATCTAAATTGCCGTATGTTTTCGGGCCAATAATTCCAAAATTATCTTCTTCTTTGATCTAGGAATTAATTAACACTGAAACTACCGACGATTAAAAAAAGCATACGAAAAATTTGAGCCTTTGAAAACACACTGTTTAATTATAAAATTATACATTGGTCGTTTCGACCGCTTTGGTTGAACATATTTCACGCTTTTCTATATTCTTCGAAATTTAAGTATCAACAGAATAATTACTCGTCAACTTGCGAAAAGTTATTTTCAAAGATTTGCATCTTTTCGCCGATTCACCGTGTACCTGTGCATCCGACATTAAGAACGACATAATCAAAACGTAGTTCACGTTTTTCTTCCGTCGGAAGAGACGTGAGACTCTTGGAACTCTCGTGCAATTTAAATTTCCCTAGGGGCACCAACATCGAAGGGAGACTTTCTTCCAGCTACTAAGTATCGCAACGAAGTAGCGCAAGTATTCTCAACTCGACCTGTTTCGCGTGTACCTTCGAAAATTCGCGTATTTCAGAAAACGCGCGAAAATCCGCAGCTCTAATCTAGGAGATATTATCAGCGTTGGTCGGACGATGCGTCACGCTGCAACGAGAAACATCGGTTTACCACCTCTGCGAGTTGCTGAAAAACGTGATAGCGATCTGGCGTTTGAAACAACGTTAAAGAATATACAAGTCCCAAACACACACACACACACACACATGCATCACTGGACAGTTTTATTCGTTCGTTTCCAGACATTCCCCGCTGAAAATAAGAAAGAAAGACTGGACGTTCCACCGTTTAAGACTCTGTTGCGAGGCTCTAAGCTTCAACAGTCGTTCTCGGAAGATTTCCTCAAAGGCGGACAGTTCTCGCGAATGAGAATGAAAGGACCGAGGAACGAGGCAGAAAGAGACGGACAATGGAAGAAAGGAACGGCGGGTAGGGGAAAGGAAAAAAAAAAGGGAAAATCTTTAATTGTTCAAAGTCTCTCCCGAGTCTCGCGCGTAGTCCAGACAACGTTATTCCGGGGAAACTCGGATTCGCCGAGCGGCGAGAGGGGCCAGAGAAATTCCGTGGAACGCTGCTCGCTTGTGCAGAACGAGAAGTTCTCCCCCCCCCCCTCGCTTTGGGGGTGGCGAGGCTTGGAAAAGAGCGAAATGGAGAAAGCGAGGCATCTTTCGCGAAACTCGCCTAGGATCATGCATACTTCAGAGAGTGTTCCCTCTTGTCATTCGTCCCCGCGCTCGATGCTTTCCCGTTGTTCGACCTCGCTCCTCCCCGCCGTTTCGCGATCGAGTTCGAAATCTGTTCGATCCTCTCCCCCCCCTCGCGCTCCCGTTTCGACGATCCTGTTCCGCGATACGACACTCCGAGCTAGCTCTCGCCGCCCCGGCTGTATTTCGCCCGAGGAACGAGATGGCTAGAGAGCTCGTGCACGCATAGTTCTCGCAGGTTGCCGCTAGTTTGGAGATTGATCGAAAGGAACGGAAGTAGCTCCGCAAACACTCGTCTCGTCGATTTTGATCGTCCGACTCGAGAATCAATTTCTAGTTACGGTAGAACCTCCGTTGTACGAGTCAATTTGGAAGACAAAAGTGTGCCGAGAGAAGACAAGGAGGGAGGACAAGCGATTCACACTGAATTTCATTTATTATTTAAGACACAAAATGGTGAAATGAAATTGATACCCTTTGTTTCTGAATATCCTTGTACGCGGATTGACATTAGTGTTTAATCTTCTCGACTTCATTTTTCACGAATTTCAATTACGTCTTTGTTCGAAATGTTCAATCGCTCTCTGAAATTAGGTTGCGTTGTACTTGTGACTTGTAACTGGTGGGAAAGATTTTACTTCGTATCTTCAAGTAACAGAACGTTCGTACAGGTATTCAACTGCACGTGCAGATTCTTTAAAATTTACAGCAGCACCGATATTTAAAATTTCGATGAAAAATTACAAATTGATCATTCCGATAGTACTGTCGTGGAGATATTAAAAATTGTCAAGTATTTTCACCATCACTGTACAAAAGCGACGCTTTCCTTACTCTCTACTCGATCTTAAAGCAAGAAACAGCAGCTAACAATGAAAGAAGGTCCAATTTCGTCAGATTTCAACAAATTTCACTGAATCACGTTGGACCATTTCGATTTCCATCAATTATCAAGTTTCATCTGACAACTAATTAGCCGAGAGAGAGTTTTCATTCTCACGAGTCGCTTTTCACGTTGTGCGTGACCATTGAATGGTCAGTCTAAATCAATCTGGCAACATTATCAATTCTGTCAGTTGCATTTCGACGTTCAACGAATCGAAAATAGCAGATTAACGACGAACGAAAAAGTGTCGAACGAAGAAGAATCGGTCGATTTCGATCGATTAATGGTTTCGTTGGTAATCTAGATTAATTGTCAAAATTAATTTTGACTCGTAAGGGCCAACGCTATATAGCGTCAACGCTATTTACATTGTCGGAATCTACGTTTTGATAGTGGAGATATTAATAAGAAATAAAAAAATTCGCAAACACTTTATCGTTGTATGTCATATATTACACATTATATGATGTATTATATGTTAAATACTATATATAACATTGTATAACGATAATATGACAATATATAACATTATATGACATTATATAACAATATTTTAGGGATCTGTAAAGATATTTAAAGACCTAGGGGATGCTGCTGGAAGGACTGAAGGAGTGAGAGAGAGAAGTGAGAAGAAAGGCGATTGCGTTTCGTCTCGGAGTCACTGCCTAGACTCATCCATCAGTGGGGCTGATGGCAGCTACTCCTTACCCCAGACGCTTGTTGTTATAACTATCCGCTAGGCTGGGCCCGGATCACCCCCTCCTAGCGGGGTTCCGCATGCTGCTTGCTTAACATCGGAGATCGGTAGGACCTCGACGCTTGCGGCTTGTGCAAGTCGAGTGTTCGAAACTCGTAGTCGAGGAATCGTAGGGCCGCTACAAATATATAACATTACATGACATTATATAACAATATATAACAAAGTATAACATTATATGACTTCCATTTAAATTTTAGAATTTTGTCAAATTTCCAGAAATCCAAGTGTTTATAACATTATTATTATTGTCAATACGAAAACAATGTAGATTCTGCAACAGTTGTACAAGTACAAGAAAAGATTCTTGGTACGAGCAAATTCGAGAAAATTCGGTTTTCACCGATCATCACCAATGTCACTCGGCCAGTTAATTTCAAGGACGTTCACCACTCTTTTACGACCACGCTTTTAATCGAATTCCCAACTCGTTTTGCCTACGGGGTGACCTTCTTGACCCCCGATGATACCCTTCATCTTCCATCTCCATTCTTCCCGCCAATGATTTGACTCGAGGATCGGCGTGTACCTCGCCGAAACGATCGATCGAGCGCGCTTAAATCGCGGGTAATTTCAAATTCGATCGCGTACGCCCGCGCCGAGTGAATCCTCCTTCGCGATTGCTTCGAGCGAGAGGCGAGACAGAGACAGAGAAAGAGAAAGAGAGAGAGGGAGAGAGAGAGAGAGAGAGAGAGGTTAATAAAGAACCTCGACAAAAGGTCGATCCATGGAAATAAGCCGAGGTATGAATGACAAGTGGGAATAACAAGGATAAAAGGAATCGCAGCAGTTATGAGGCGCTGTGAGGAATCTTAAAGGATCGTACAACACGTCAAACGAGGTTTTCGAGAGTAATTGAAATATAGGACAGACAGATCAATGTAGGAGTTTTATACGAGCACAGATATTGGGGGGGGGAGGATAGTGAAAGAATCGTAATATTGTAAGAATGAGAGTGGAGCATGTTGTGAGCGCGTATTACGCGAATATACGTGTATGAAATAAGTTGGGTGAAATTACGCGGAATTTGGTCACTGTACGTGCTGTTAACGCTGATTCAAAGATGAGCTCAATGTGATCGATTCCGTTCCGGGAAAACGATATCGAAACGAGCAACGAATTCATATCGAATTCAAACGACTTTTTTGTACTCTGCACTTTGTACTTTGAATGTGCTAAAAGTTGTGTTTGCGACATAATTATATATAGTTATATATAGTTTTCAAAGCAGATGATATTAAAAAAGAGAAATACCCTGTTGTGAAAAGTCTGACAGTAAAATATTAAAAGTACGTAACAATACGGTAGTAATAAAAATATTTAAAGTAAAAGTATCGACTAAAAATTTCAATTCTATCAACTCTGAAAATTACAAACGTTGAAACTTCCGCCAATAATGAAAATTTCGAACCATTTCACTTGCAGCGACTTGGTGGTAATCACGAAAGAGGAACGTCCGATCATTAGGGTGAAAATCCACAAATAGTGTTCGTGAGAATTCGCGCAACGCACGTACGGAGTGCGTGCATTAGAAACGACTATGAAAAGAGGAGATTTTGCGCAATCAAGTTTATTATTATATCGCGGGCGTTTATTGTGTGCACACGCGTGACGATCAATGCACAGTCGCCTAATTGTCGTATCTAATTACATAGCAACAATGTCAGCAGCTTTATTATTAGTAGCTAATGAATTGCCGGATACGGGCAATGTTCGTACGCATGCGAATAATAATGGCATTGTACGTACGTACGTTGAATGGAGAGTAAAAACGAAGAAAGAAAGAAAGAAAGAAAGAAAGAGGAACGAGTAATAACTACGTATAGGTTATCGTACGTAATAATTAATTGTCGCGAAGGTCACCGTGGGTCATACTTGAAATTGCGATCCGACTCCGTTTCCACGGCTCAGGAAATATTCTCGGCATTCTATTGAGAAATACCTCGTACATTATGACGGGCTTTGAGAAATCTCCCTGCGCAGATTCCTAAAGAAATTGGAAGAAACTGCAGTAATGAGATTCTACCTTGCGCGTACTCTTGCGTATACATATACTTCTCGTGCAAAGGAACATGACCACTCGCGTGTTGTTAGACCAAGGAGAAACTTTACTGCGTTTCCACGGTAAATGTATCGCAAACGAAAAAGGATACGTGGTTTCACAACGTGGATTGAAATTTAAAGGGTTTGATACTGGTACTGATGCTTCACCAGAGCTAAGTCACACTTTCATCGAGTATCAGTTCAACAATTGACTATGAATTTGTCACAGGTTTGAAAAGAAGAACCCGACTTGTAAACTTGTTAATTGTCTTTCATTGATTATAATTACAATTAAAATTACCTTGTTAATTACCAGAAAGTACAACTGATCGAAGTATACTCGAATTAAAGTCAAATTGGAAAGCAACGATCGATAATAACGCGAGCCACGAAATAGCGAAACCGAACACTTTCGATGCAATTTCGATGCCTTTATCAAAGTGAGAGCAATCCGTCATTTGAGCAACCACGAATGACACCCTATCCTTCGTTGAAAAGATCACGCACGTACAGAAAAAAAAAAAAACATAATTACCAATATCACGAGACTCCAACAATTTTTTCCCCCCGTCGGGGGGTAGATCGATGCACAGACACGTAGAACAGCGCTCTCGTCTAGAATGTTGAAAAGCGAAGAGTCGCTATCGACTATAAACGATAGTCATCCGATGAAGAGATACTCGATCTCGAGCATGGCGGCGCGGCGTGCCGTGCACGATCTCGTCAACTTTCACGGGAATATTTCGCAATCCCGTAAAAACGCAAACCGTGTTACGCGCGACGCTACCTCGAATTTCGATCGAGCTCCGTTCCACCAAATGTGTTCAACAAATTACACGCGACCTCCGTTTCCGGCATGTACGTAGTACAGTTCTCTGCACGGTGAACTCATCTTTATGTTAATTAAAGTAGGCTCAAACGCCTTTCGCTTTTTTTTTTTTGTCATTGAAAGTGATTTTAGCGGGGGTAAGCCAAAAAATCGGGCGCTGATGCAACGAAAATTGGCGATTGGTTGATTTGGGTCACGTGGTTCGCGAGGGGGCGTGGAATAAATAAACCTCGAGTAGGAGTGGCGTTGTCTGCTACTGAGCGATCGCAAATGTTTGCGTATCGATAAAATTTTATGGCAAAAATGTCCTTTTCATTTCCTAGTTGGAACAATTGCTTCTGGGCCTTTTCAGAATCGTAGATCCGATCGTGAGTAAAAGAGAAATGAGATATCGAGAAAGAACTTATAACGAAGAGTTATAAAATTGTAATTACAATCTTCTAAAATCGAATACTGTTGTTCTATCAGGTTGGTCGAAGAGGTAACTGCGTTTCTTTGTGTGAGAAACTTTATTAGACGACATTGACCATTTTGTTCGATTATTCGTTTTGCCATCTTTCAGGCAAACTTCACGATTCGATAAAGTCCGTATCTTTTTTGACGGAAAAATGTTCCAAAAACGATTTGATATTCTTATCAATAATGGAATTTAGCAAACCAATTCTGATGATATTACAGATAAATAATTTTTGATGAACTTTTGATTTTCCATTTTGAAAAATCGATACCAAAGTTTTAAAGAAATTTTAGAATGGTACAAAACTGTAAAAAACGAGTCTATTCAAATATTATTGCTTCACGACCGAATTACGAGAAATATACTCAATTTAGAGGTTTCGGATTAATAAATCTGGCGTTTGATGAAACAAATGTTGAAGTTTCACAAGTAGACTTTACATTTTTCGACAAAATTGCAAAAAAAAAAAAAAGAAAACGAGTCTACAATCTCTGCTCGAACGCTATTGTTTCACGATCGTTTTCGCGAATTAATTTTAAAATTCGCGAACAATTCACCGGCTGCGTATTTACGAAGCGGACTAACATCGTGCGCCACTCGACGATTCACGACGCCCCGGATTACGGGAAATACTCGAATCGGGATGATAGCGCGGCCGGGTGGAGGGATTGCGTGTCAACGGAATAAAAATGAAACGAGGTAAACGAGTGGGCTGCCGTTACACCGCAGTCTCACTTATCCCGTGACGGTGACTGCGGTTTTTCAGCCGCGGACTGGTAATTGCTGTCGAGTCGTAAGAGCATCGAATTACAACCGAATGATTAGATCCCCCCTCCCCTCTCTCTCTCTCTCTCCTCTCCTATCTTCATTGAAAATGCAACTAGCGTGATTTCCGACGAGATCAACTACCGTTAAAGGACCGTATCGCGAGAGAAAGGAAACTCGCGAGAACCAGTTATGTTTATCGACAAATCATTATACACGTGAGCCGCCTCACTGAGTCGTTGTTTCGTCGGAAGCGTTAAAATTAAAACCGACGGAAGGAGAAGCAGGTTTTAAGATACGAGTCTTGGTAAATTTAAATAGGACGTACGTGTGGAAAACGACTTGTCAAGATCTAAAGTACTCCGAGGCAAAGTCCTCTCAGTCGATGATATTTAGCGCGTCGTAAATTAAAACGTGATGCAACGTCTTGGTGGTCTCGACTTTCGATTCTGGTCTCGATAAATGTTGGCGGAAAACGTGTTTTTCTGTAGAAACGCCAGGCGACAACGATCGATCGTTATTGTCAACGTGTCCCACCCACGTTGATAAAGGAACCGATAATAATCCCCGCGTTAAATTATCAAAAAAAGTGCAAAGAGGGATCTTTCTCGCGTTTCACTCGGGTAAACCCTCAAACGCGCAAGTTAAATCCAAGAGCGAAAGAGTTACGTTAAAATATTTAGTTGGAGTGCAAGCGGTCGTAACTACCCTCCTCCCTTTGATCTTCTTTCCCGTTCACCCAGCTGGAGCAACGTCCGTATCGAGCAGCGTCTTTGTTCGATTAATAAAACTTTTACACTCGCCGGCCGCGTGGCACAAAGGACGTCGAGTCGACAGAAATAATATTTGAGCGCGTTATAAGTTAGCACGTTGTCGCGCAAGTCGCGCGGAAGTCGAGAGCAATGAATCGAAAGCGGAGGAAATTCAGGCTTTCCCCGTTCGCTCGTCGCCGTGCTAATTTCCCCGCGTTAAATTTTCCCGCGTCGGCTGACGTATTCTCATTTAACGTACTGCCCGTGCCCAAGACCACACTCTTTTCACAAAAGAACAATTTCTTTCGCGAGAGAGGACGATAGAACACACCTCGGAATTATTGAGAAAAATTCTCAGACATTTCGGAGACCTCCTCGAGAGGTTAACGAGCAAAAGAATCGTTCCAGTTTCAATCAAGGGACACCGGGGCGACCGGTGACAGATCGATGAAAGTCCGACTGGCATCGCATGTACGCGCGTGCACGCTGGTGATGTATCATTAATCGTCAATGACGACCATCGTTAATCGCCGGTTAATGACAATTCAAAGATCGTATCGCTCGTATCGCTATCCGAGAGATAAGCGTTACAACTCAGAAACATCGGCGCGTACGCGCGCACATAATACGTGGGTACATCGCCCGATTGTCGATCGTTGCGCGGTAATTCAGACGTTCGCAACACGTTCGCTGCAATTTCGCGAAAGCAATGTAAATCGGACAAACATCGCGCATTAACCGTGGACGCGTAATGAGCTGAAAAATGAATTACGTCCGCCGGTTGTTCGAAACCGACTCGAATGATTTCTTTTGCCTTAGTTTTTCGCGTTCACTGCGAAAATTCGACGCGGCGAGAAATTTTCGCGCGTTTCTGCCGAGTAAATTGAAAATGTAAATTACGTTAATGGATAATTTCTCCGAACCGAGCGTAATTAAACGTATTTATTCATTAAAGGGTTATCATTATCGAGGATCGACGATGATGCGGCGCCGCCGTAAAATTTCAGAATTTCGGGTCGCGTTATTTTTATCACGATTTTTAGCGCGATTCGATCGCAAACGGAGGATCAGCCGCTTCCGTTTTAAAATGTTCCGAGAGATTTTCCACGTTCCGAGTTTAACGTTACCGTGTATAACTGAAAGCTCGTCGGAAGATTTACGAGGAGGGAACGGAAGCGCGATAAATTACCTTTAAACTGCTCCCAATCGATGCGACTCCGATGTTTAATCACACTGGCAATTATCGTAAATACACGTGGAAAATGGACGATACGGAAAAAGTTAACACGTGTAAAAGTTTCTGCCTGAATAAAAAAGGAATGCAGTTAGAGGGCGAGTGGAAACAGGCGTCTCGATTTCGTCGCCAAAATTCCAATTCGCCCGAAAAACCACGAAGGCAGAGCGACGTAACCGGTAGCCGCCAGAATCGAAGTGGAAGGGAAACGAGGAGAGAAAGAAAGGTTTTCGAACAAAAGCCTGCCCAAATTTTCATCTCGGTAAGCGCGTATTTTTTCGCTAAAAGCTCTATCCGGGGGGTCGGCGTTGCCATCGATAACGCGTAACCGCAGTCCTTGAATCTGCAAAAATTTCTGATCGCAAGTTGCGTAAAAAAAAAAAAGCAGGAAAAAGAAGTCAAAAACTCGGCGACCAGGAACACCCTCGACTCTGGGAACCAGACTCCGCAAATTTCCGCGCGCAACACGACACGGACGACACAACCAACCGCGACAAGCCCGCTCTAGAGCACGCTGCCAACAAACTGGTCGGTCTACAGAGTGTTTCAGAAAGTTAGCGTCAAACTTCGGCGCGTTGTATTTACGCAATTCGATTATACGGCACGCAAATGCGTCCAATTCACCCACGCACTCGAACGCATTGGTCACCACCTATTGGCCTTACTGTGGTTTTGCTACTTCTGAGTGATATTTTACCGACGAGAAGCGTTTGACTCTCAACCACGTTCGTTAACGCTAAACGTTTATCGTGGCTCTTCGTGATTCTTCAATTACTGATACAAATACTGTGCGATTCGACGATCTGTCTTGACTCGGTCATCTCTTCTACTGCCTCTAAGCGATGCTTCACCCATTTACTTTTCAAGCATCATTATGTTTATCGAAACATAAGTCTCGTTACGGACAAGTATCCTAAATACGCAATACATGTTGCACATTTTTGCTCGGTTCTCCAGCGAGCGCGTAAAAGCCCCTCTGGTTCGATTGAAACCGCTCTAGCCTTGCCCGATGAATAGCGCGTGTCCTCGAAGTTTGGCAGCAACTTTCCGAAACACCCTGTACGCGGAAGGGAGTGCTCGAGAGGCTTCTAACGGGCATCCGCTTCCTCGTGTCCGTTTCCTCGTGTCCGCCTGCAATCTGTCCACTCGCCCGCAACCCCCGTTTGCATCCAACCGGTCCCCCCTCCCTCCCTCCGGCCCTCTTTTGCTTCGCACGCCGCCAGAGAGACAGAGACATTTGGCGGGCGCGCGCGCGCGCGTGTACTTCTGTGCCATTCCATTTAGCTGACGTTCCGCGTGGACCTCGAAGAGAAAGCCTCCGCGCACGATCCACTCGGCGCAGCGAGCGGGCAGATAACACGAGCAGAGAACACCGGCAAAGGGAGAAGAGGAAGAAGCGCGACAGCGGGATTCACGGCGGAGGGTGTAAAAGGGGACGAGGGGACGAGGGGACGAGGAAGGGGCGGCGAGGAGAGAAGGAGGTGGAAGGAGAAAGACGCGCGAGGTGCTCGGAGCCAAAGCGTCGCGCCAACGCAACGGTTAGCTTCGCACACATCGAAGCTTCCCTGGGAGGAGGAGGACCGGCAGTCAACCAGCATAGGTGAGCAAGGGATCATCCGACGTATGCGTCGGGGGATGGAGAGGGTGAGTCGAATGTCTATGTAATCCAAGCCCGTTGCATTATCTCGCGACTCGTCGTCCCTGGCCCCTTTCCACCCCCACCATGTCACCCGACCATGGTTTATGTTCTTTCGCTGCGACTTCTCATTCCCGGTTTGCTGGCCGAGCAACCAAGATTCCAAGTGTATCGATCCCTTGTCCAGCCACCCTGAGGCCGCTCTACCTACTACTCTGAGGTTATTCGATCTCGCGAGAACCCTGTTAACCTCGCGTTCAAGAGGATGAGGCATGGTCACGGTAGTAGAACGGAATAAGAAGAACAGGTATGAACGAGACGCGGCAAGCGAGAGTTTGAATTTGTTAGACGTTCGAGAACCGTCAAAAATTGAATGTCGAACCGAGTATCTGCACTCCGAGTGTCGTTTTACAATGGGAATCGAAGAGACGTAATGTAGGCTCTGGAGGATCGCGAATATTCAACGTGGTCTGACCAAGTTGTTCAGTTTCCTCCTGACAGTCGTTAACCTTTCCTCCCTCGAGGTTGGAACTACTCCAATTGGAGCAGCTTCGATGAGATATCGCGCGTCTACGTGCGATCAGCCACGGAAGCCGAAAATTAATTGTCAAATAGTTACTGTAGGATGGTAGGAGTACAGTTTTATAGAAATAACTTGTTGCTCGACACTCGTATTCTCACGACTCAACGTGTAGCTCTAGTTCCGACCTAGCATGATAATTTTAAAATTTTAATACCGCACCCCGGTACGATTCGTCTCGCTGAAAGGCCCGGAAGCGACTGTTCCGACTATGAAAATGAAGACGAAATTTGAATCGATGGAAAACAAACTACAGGCGCGATCGGACAACGCCATTTCTACTCCACGCCCCCTCGCGAATCACGTGACCCAAATCAACCAATCGCTAATTTTCGTTGCATTAGCTTTCAGTGATAAAAATACAACTCCCCGCGATGATTTTTTTATTTATCAAAAATACCGAAAATGTAAGATTTCTGTAAATAGAGACCAATTTTTCGGGATAGGTCTCGTAAATCGCTACCGATGAAAAGTCTAAAGAAATATGAAAATTTCAACGTATCCTCCGTTGAAGTTTGCGCTTCTGGTCCCGTTGCACTTTTATTTCCTTCCGGGTGTCCCTCTAATATTTTATAGAGGGTTTTCTCCTTGCGCTTTTCGAAATAAATATCCCGCCGCCAGCGCGATATTAAATTCGCGGTCTCACGCCGCCTCGTTTTTATTTAACTAAGCATCGCGCGTCAAGTCCGCCGATTCCACTGAATATTTCACTAACAAAATTATCTTCCACCTCCTTCGCCGGTCCGACGTAACAAAAATCCGATATTTGAAAGTAAAAAACCGACGAGTTCCCATTTCGTTCGGGACATTTCGGGACGAAATGACGAAGATAAAGCTGGAGGGAAATTAAATTCAAAATTATATAGAGACATCGAAGACCAGAAAATTAAAATATTTCGTCTGCAACTGAACGTTCGCTCCTGCGGATCAGCGAAACGACGTTTGGCTGCCGTATTCGTATCGCCGTGGAATTAATACAAATTTTCATAACTATTGGACGAGGTTACCGCAACTGTACGCGGTATTGCACATGTAATAGCCGAGCGGTTAAACCGAACAACTGTAGAAACTCGTTCGAGCAGTACGCGTCTTCAGTTTTACCGCGATGCACGGATCATTCGCAAACAGAATACTGCACGACCTAAAGTGTTATCTGCTCTTCTGCGCGACGGTCGCCTCGCTCGTTCCTCCTCGTTTCTTTAAATTTCCCTTGCGAAACATCTTGCGTTCGTTTCGGTGTAAAAGTGAAAAATTTTTACAACACTTCTGACAGTCACGTCTGTTAAGAGGGAGATCGATATTAAAGTCCTGTTTTACTTCGCGGATCAATTTTCATTTCTACGATCTTTCAAAACGTGATGTTTTGCTCTTGCTCGTTTAATTTTGCGTTTTCGACGTAACTTTCGGTGCTTTCAATGGCAGACAGTGTCGTTGAAAAATTTACGCGAACTGGAATAACTAGAAGCGAGTGCAATGTTGTTGAAAAAAAAAAAAAAATAGAGAAAGAAAGACAGAAGAGCAAAGTTTTATTTCGAAATAAAAGTCGAGCAGATTACGGTCGAAAGTTAAAGCGAGAAAAACCTGCGTGGATAAATCACGATCCAGATTTCACGTGCAAATCGGGCAACGCTTCGGGGATTGTAATTTTTCTTGCGCCACCGCCACGATGAAATTTTATGAACAACCGGGCTTGATGCTCCAGATTCTTGCTTCAGATTTTCCACTTCCGTCTTTCTTGAACTATTACACGCCGTTTTTACAATACATTTTTAATAACATCAACTAAAATTTTCATTTTCTACAACAGATCACGATCGAACTCAAATCGCAACCTTCTTCTCGATTCACAGAAACCTGATTTTCCAATTACAAAATTAGAAAAGAGAAGACGTTTATCTGATCAGACACGGAGATTCCTATGCCTAGCATTCGAACGTCAATCTTCATTTTCTTCGTTTGCAGCAATGCTCGAGTCGCGAATAAAACAGGGTGGCCCAAGAAAAGGGCCGCGAGATTGGTTACACGCAGTAAACAGAAAAAGAAAAAAAAAAAGAAAGGAAGGCGAAAAGAGAGAAAGAAACGCGATTCGAAATTTTTCAATTTATCAACAAGGCTCGGCTCGCCCGTCGAAATTTCAATTCGCCAAAGAGCCGAGCGACGCGTCGCCCCGGGTCGAAGTTCCATCGAGGTCGGGGCCGGAAAACAAGGACGCACGGCGCGAAATTCACCGCGACTCAAGCAACAAATTTTTCACCGCGCCACCGATAAATCACGGGATCGCGACGTGACGCCGGATCCGCCGAATTTCAGATCGTCGCCGGCGAATATTCGCGTTTCGCGCGAAATAATAGACGAGAATCGACGACGATGGAAAAGAAAGGGGAGAGACGAGAATGAAAGAGCGAACCGTGAACTTTTGTCGTCGTCGCGTTTGAGGGGAACGGAGTTGAGTCTCGCAATTAGGAAAGCCGAAGACTGGAGGATGCATTTTTAAAAAGTTTTTATAAAGTCCGAACGATGCCACTTCGATCGACGACCGGCATTTACTTTGACTTTGGATTTCCAACGACTCGCTGTCATTTCTGGCCCATTCCGAGAAAAAGTTCCCTTTCGAGGCAGGAGGAAGCAGGGAACGAGAAACCGCGTAGATGGTAATAACTTTCTCGAGACTTTTTCTCCCGCTCTTTTGAAGCAAACCATCGGGTCAACGTTGATCCGATGTTTTAAGTAAATTTTTGTCACTCTGTGAACCGTGGACCGTTTCTCCTCTGTTCGTCTTCGAAGGCGAATGAAATCGCGAAAAACAGACGCTTTCACCCTGAAGAGTTATTCGTTGTGAAATGACAATAACGAAACAACGCGCGTGCAACTGTTGTTTGCACGTGAGACGAGATCAATTGTTGAATTCTCACGGAAAGGGAAAAGGAAAAGGAAAAAATACGCCTCGGCAAATGAGAAATAAATATTCGCAGCAGTTTTGCTGTGATTTTCCAACAATTTCACCGTGAACTCTGGCTGGGAAAAAAAGAAGAAAGAAAGAAAGAAGAAAAGGAAAACGAATTGAATCTCGATCACGCTTTCTTTGATTAACCGGGAATTTTTAAAAACTTTCGCGGCGAGAGAAAAGGAAAAAAAGAAGGGAACTCGTAACACGAGATAACAATGATCCAAACAATTATATTCCTTTTAAAAGAATCGCGTGGAGGTGGAACGTTCGTATCGAAATTAATTTTCAGATAAATTCTCTGCCGGCGCGGAGATAACGAGAGAGCTGGCAAATAAAACTTTCATCCCAGCGACTAACCAACCGACCAACTTCAAACAAACAAACAAACAAACAAACAAACAAACAAATATCTTCGCCGTTCTTTTTCTACGCGCGTCTCGATACACTGGCAGCTATTTTTCACCGGCAGAAAGCACCAACTAAATCGACAAAAGATAAGAGTGAACACAAGATACGATTTACAGCACGAAATCGACGGCTGCCCGATATTTTAACAGGAGAACGTCGAACGCCCGCGAGGCAATCCAAAAATGGAACAAATCGCGCAAAGATCGTCAAAGATATCAGCCATTTAACGCGTTTTCATTCGTACGTTCCAAGACGATTAAACGACGAAACAGACACGTCATCGACGCGAGATTTCAACGATTGAAACAAAACGAATCAAAGAAAGCCGCACGCGACTTGTACCCCGGAACGATTCGTCTCACTGAAAGCAACTGTGAAAGACGACTTTTTTGCAAATGTTTGAATCAACGCCACTCCTGCTCGAGGTTTATTTATTCCACGCCCCCTTCGCGAACCACGTGACCCAAATCAACCAATCGCCAATTTTCGTTGCACTAGCGTTGCACCTGAAGAGGCGATTTTCTGGGTTATCCCCTAAAGCTAAAATCGCTTTCAGTGATAAAAAAAATACGCTTAATACGCTTTCGTAACGTAATATTTTATAAAAATATTAGACAAAACGTGCAGATTCGCGCAACGAAATAGTCGACGTGTGAAAGGGGACGTCATGAAATGAACGAAATTTCACTCCGTACGAAATTTGTTTTAATTTCATCAGTCAACTCTCTCGGTAACTTTGTGTTTCGCGTATACTGAACGATAACAAATAGACTGCAGATTTATATGCGTTTGTGAGAAATTTAAGACACGTTTGACACGCAGAAACAAATGAAACGTCGAAAACAGAGTACCTGTTGGAACGTTTAGAATCAGTTAGAAAACAAACAAACTGTTTTTAACTAATCAACTTGGGCCTCGCAAAAATGTGAAACGGGTACAGAGAGATGGAAGCTCGACAATCTAAAATTCCAAGAATCTCGATATTTAATTTACGCCCTACTCTCCCCGTTTGATTCGGCGAGACCAAAGAATCGCGAGACATCACAACGCTCTTTTTCTACGTTCGCCGTAGTGACGTGTAAATGAGTACGGCTTCGTAATTAATATTCTTCCCTACGAGCGACTCTCGGCCCACGAGTACGTACGCGTAACACGCGGCAAAAATAACAGCCTGTCGACGACCTTTTTAATATTTTCTCGAACAGCCCGAGATCAGGTTAAAGTCCGATCCTTGTTTTTCAAGCGCGGTGAAAGGAAAACGCGTGCACGGCCAACTTCTTTCTTCGCTCGACTTGGAATGACAGCGGACGCACACACCGCTCAGAGGAATATCAACCTGCCTCGACGACGAGAAAACCGTTCGATCTCCTCGACTTTCGTTCCAGTCGCCGACGTTCGCCAGAGAAATTATTAAACCAAACTCTCCGATATATTACCGTCGTTCGGTCGACCGAACACGGGCCGTGTTTCTCGAATATTATTTCCGAAATTGAAATGTTCAATTGTTATTATTGTGCCGAAGATTTTACAGTTCGCGATTTTACAGTACACGGACACACTCGAATTTCTTTCCTGCAACGTCGAATCAAAGCGAAACGCTTCGATTTAGAAATTATCTTTTTTTTTTCTGTGCAGGTTTAAAGTTAGAGCGACTAGTTTATAGCATAGATTCGCGTCCATCGAGTGTGGAAGTGTTCTCTCCAGATGCTTTTGGAAAGTCAATTCTATGAAATCTTCTCTGCCACTCAACGTTTGTGCATTCGTACGGAATGTGTCGAATTGTGAGTGATTATTTTCTTATCCAACTATAATTCTCAATTAGCTCTTTTGGCTAATCCGTTAAAAGGAATTTCTTGGCAGATGTTGTCATTTGCGCTACGTTGTGGATCTTGGTTCGATTCGATGTTATCCATAGTCGGTTTTTACACAACGAATAGGTTCTTGAATAGCTGGTTCTTTCGCTTATTGGTGGGATCAACGCTTCCTTCGGCATTCGAGTTTTCTGTTCCAGTTTCCAGCGATGCGAATTGTAAATTGTAGAAATGTTATTTTTGTCCTTTTCCATTGCAATTGATTAAAGGCTTTGATTGTGCCCGTAGAATCGGTACTACAAATTACACTGTTCGTTTCGTCGTGTCACAAATTGCTCAGTGAAATTTTCCCATCTTCGTTATTAATATATTTCTCGGACTTTAAATTAAACTGTAAAGGTTAAACGATAAACGCCTCGCAGTAATAGAGAAACACCTACGATTCTCACATATTTTGCAAAGTACACCGTTTCAGAATATTTAGCCAACAATCGACCTCCCTCCCGTGTATTCAAGTTCGACGTAATTCTCGAAACGATTCGATATACGTCAAGCAAACCAATTTCAATTTTAAATCTCGCAACGCTCTCGCGTCCCTCCTTCCGTTTGCGTTTGCTCCGCGAGTTTTAATATTTCCGGATATTCTCAGCCTCGGTGCATCCTTTCGGAATTCCCACCCGTGAACAGACGAGAGGAAAATCCGCAAGGAGAGGCGCGCGGCGCGTTTCCTCTCTTTTCTCCTCTTCCTCCTCTCCTTCTTTTTTCTCTCTCTCTCTTCTTCCTCCCCGTCGCCGCAAGACACCGACACGATCCCTCTAATTCCACGCGACCCGTCGCACCCGGTCGCCTCTCCCTCCCTCCGTGCCGTCCGCGAAATTAGGTAATTACAAGCGCGGGCAGCCCGGGCAAAAATCAGATGGTAACGAAATTCAGAATCGGAATACGTCGATCCCGAGCTCCGCAGGAATCGAGGGAAATATGAAAATGGTCCGATTCGCGCCGAGCGAGAAAGAGGGAAAGAGAGAAAAAAGAAAACGGGAGAAGTGGAAGACGAACTGGCTCGAGAATCTCGTCTCTGAATTACATCGTCTCGCCATCGTTGGCACGTTCGTCGTCGGTCGGGAAACTTTGCGCTGGAATTGTAATTCGTTCTGGTCGAAGATACGAGAGTTCCCCTCTCGCTCTTTCTCTTTCGAGAAAAAAAAAAGTAGAAACGAAATATTGTCAAGTACGTCATACATAGTGCGAGTGTGTTGGCTTCAGGTGTGTAGACGGGAGAGTATAGATGTATGACATATATATGTGTGTCGTGTATGGCATGGGAGGTGTTATTACTGTTTCGGTACTGCGCCGGTAAGAGTCGTGTCGTAAAGGAGAAACCGCGGTGTGAGGAACCGAGAGGAAAGAATAGCGAGTTAACATTTTACCGACCGATAGCCTATTAATCAGCTTTTTGTCGCCGACGCTTACCGACCGATAGCGTTAATATCATTAAAAAGATTTTATCGACCCTAATTATCCTACATAATAACAGAAAACGAGCAATTTTGTACGAGCATACGAAAAGCACAGGTACTTTCGCGCGACAGTCTGTCATGTATAAACCGAAACAGAGCCGGCGTCAGGGAGAATCTGTGACTGAGCGGTCGGTCATCAGCGTATTCTGTTGAATCGGTAGCGGTCGGTAAAGTACTAAGAGACTAGTGAAGAGAGTGAGGAATCTAAAGCTTTACTGTTTTCTATCCAATTGTGCTTGTTAAATATATATTTTTAATATTACGTCGTCCCTTATTCCACTCACACACGCAGAGCCGTGAAACTCCGTTGATGCAACTTCCTGCGAGCGTCTCGTTTGTTCCGATGCAACCTCGTATAATTGAGACGACAGTTTTCCAATATTTAATATCGGATCGAACGACAAACCGAGCGATTTAATGCGGATTCGTGGCGATCAATTATCGAATCGATCCCCTGATTAACTGCGGGACGCCTCTTCCGGTTAATTAGCCGTTATGACGCACTTACACAATCACGGTGAACGACCTCTTATCCGATCCATCTGGTTCAACCGATCTCCTCCTTAACTGGCCACATGTTCGTTTTCAGAAATCATTCGCGACTCGCGATACATCCGTCGTAAAAAAATCCGTTTGGATTTAATTTTCAAGTACTTGCAATGAGATGTTCAAGTAAAATATTGCGTTTACAATCTTACCAAGCATTGCTTCGACCATTCGTTTTGCAGAGACTATCACATTCGAAGTAACAATAAATAACAGAGGAGAGGAATCGCTTTGTTTGAAGAATTCTGTTAAAGTGTGATTCGTCGTATCAATTCCACGATCATAAATAATAAAAGTCAAAAGTTCTGAGCGTATGTCTCGTTCACAAGGATAATAAAATATCCCTCGAGGTGTGGTAATCTAGGCAGGAAGATGACAAATCACCTCTCGAATTGTCAAATCTACCTCAACCTTCGCTCGAATACACACCATTTTCTTATCGATAGCACAACACGTATTTTTCCACAATCAATCACGATATCAAAGATAATACGAGAGAGACGCCTCGAGAAATTGAGAATTGTCTCAAGAACAGAGACAAACGAAAAAGCAATATTTTCCTGACGGTGAGCAACAATCGGAGAATCTCTCGAAGAACTTTTTTTTTATCTTCTCTAAGATACAAAGACGTTTTTAGCGCAAGTAAATATATAAATATTATAAATATTACTCAACGCTCAAATTGACTAAAATATAAAATTTCCACCAGAGGAATGGCGATAAAAGGTACACGAAAGAACGTATGGCACAATTATCAAAAGTTAAATTAAAATCCCTGTAATCGTAATACATTTACAAAGTGTCTACGGAAAGTTATATTTTCTCTTTTTTTTTTTTTTTTACTACTTTGATAATTCCAGCGTAAATACTTTTCACTGTCCGTCTACAGAAATCGCTCAAAGAACAAACTACCGGCATTCTCCTCAAGATTAAACTCCACTGGAGGAACACCCTGAAGAAAAAAAAATACCAGCCTCTCTCGCACGTTTCTCATTTTCCCTAAAATACTCAACGCATTACGACCGACAAAGGAATCACGCTGCCCGTTTTCGAGCCTCAAAAGGGAGACACACTGTACGTGCGACAAACAAACGAAAACCCGTGCAGAACTATGTGCGAATAATAAACGAAACGAGAGGACGAGGCAGAGGAGACAGAGGGAGGGGAAAAAAAAAAAAAAAAAAAGAAAAACAGAAATTCGGTCGACATTCGTCGGGGACACGGGGTCGTGGTTCCATTTACCGAGTGATTGGTCAGCTGAATGATTGGATGGCCGCCTTTTGGCGCAATTTTGCCAGATCCAATTCCCGCCGCGTATTTTCTTTATCGCGCTCGAGCTTCAATCGGTCGGCGAGCTTCTCTCGTGCGCGACTGCCGTTTGCCCTGGACCCCGGCTACGCACGCTCGTTCGAAATCAACTTCAACTTCTAATTACTTCTCAAAACGTTCTCGTCGAAATAATTAACCCGAAGTGGGGGCTTAATAACTTAACGAACGAGCGCACGGACGTTTCCACTCCTCGCTTCCCTTTATCCCTCCTTTCCCTTTGCCTTTTTCCATTCCTCTCCCCCCCCCCTTGCCGGGGCTTTCCCGCAAGTTTCCAACGCAAGTGTACCGCCACGAAGGTTTATCCCGTATCGTGATACCGCCCCGTCGCATGCTACAAAGTAGTTTCCATTGATTCTGGAGTAGCTGCTCTTTCCTGTTTTTTGCGGTCCTCGTTCGTGCCCTTGGAAAACAGCGTTTCGACAACTTTGAAAGCGATATTGGTTTTCACGGTACGCTCGAGTCTTCTTGGAAACGGCGTTTAACACGTCTTTTTTTTCTTTTTTTTTTCGAAAGTCAAGGTTTGATAAATGTACGGTAGAAAAATTACACAAGGGCGGGTATTATACCTGAGACTAGAAGTCGAAATATTTTCGAAACGATCGATGGACAAAGTTGAATGGTTTTGAATTAATTGATATATTTTTCAATGATGACGAGCTGTAATATCGAATAATGTCTGGCAAAATGTACGATTTCGATTGAAAAAAAACAAACTTGACCTTCAACATTAAAATAACAATTGCATCAATTGTTCCTCTCGAAACCGTTTAACTTTTGTCTAAAACATTTTTGGATATAACTAATCGTTTCGAAAATATTCCAGTTTCCAGTCTTAGATGACTGTACTTCCCCTAAACGTCCTTGCCAAATTGAGTTAGCGACATGCTTTCCTCTTAAACGCATCAAGACGGCGTAAAGGAACGATTCAAATCGGAAGAATTCACGAAATCAGAAAAGAATAGAAACGTATTGTAAAAACGTAGTTGTCAATTTACTTTGTTAAAATTGTCCCCGAAATATAAATTCGCTTAATACAAACGCCTTTTTCAATTCCGGACGATTTACATTGAATAAAATGAAAAACTGGCGAAAGAACGAAAGCGCGTAGTGGTTAATCGTAGTCACCCGAAGGCGACACTTAATATACCGCCATTTCAAATTTACAATAATCCATATACCGAGGAAGCCATCGAATAAAAGAAAGAATAGAAAAGCGTAGTTCCCTTTAGGTTATTTCGTTGAAACGTTACTAATTTTTTCAACGTATGATTTCAGCGATTTATAACTAGCGCTGAATTTGCTTCTTTTTCTGGAATATTTTTATACACGGATTGCACAAACAAAAAGATATTAACGTTCATTGTTTTCCTCGTCATTAAAGGACTTGTCGAAATATTTCCTATTTGCTTTCGCTCTAAATAGTTTTCAATAGCACGTTTCCGGTCTTTTTATATCTGCGCTATGGTCGATTTTGCAGTACCATATTTTTGTACTAAACTCGCTGCACATTTCCCCACGCTCAAATTCTTTAATTATGTCACTTCTTTTCTCAATTGCTAATATCACGCGATTCATAGAGAAGTATGTGAACACATTTATACGCGTATAAACACTTTTATTGCAATAGGTAGAATGGCCACTGAAAAAGTCATAACTCGTTCATTTTCAATCGTTTTTATTTTCTATTTTTGTAGGTTATAGAAAAAAATACCGAAAAACATTCGTTAATTATATTTGCAAATAAAAGAAACATCTGTTTGTAAAAGTTATTTTTGTTTTGTATCATTCACTCATCTTTCAATAACCACGCTATGCATGTATGAAATACACACATATCGAAATATGCACATACGAAATGCTCGTATATCGAAACGTTCGCGTAACAGTTCATGCGACGGAGGTTCCGCTGTACTTCAAATTTCGAAATATCGTGCCGCGATTTTTTAACTCTTTCGTCGCGTCCTGACCTATCCGCGAATTTTCACCGACGCGCCGATGATTGACAATTTATCGGAAATCGTGGACAATTGGACACTTGCCTTTCACAATGGCGGTGGTGGAAAAAACGGTGAATATCAGAATCAGCCTCATCGGTGACAGTCTCGTTCCGTACTCCTTCATGGTTAGAACGAATCCGCTACAGGAACATAGATGAACACACCGAGCACGTAATGGAACGTACGTAAACACAAAACTCCGGATCACTCGCGCACCGAGAACGTGTTTCCCGTTCCGAGAAATAAAAGTCACCTTGCAGTTTTTCACGCGCACACAGTACACCTGTAACCGACGTTCGAAAACATTCGAAAATGTTTACTGCGCGACGGATGAACACGCACGACCGACAAAACCTTCGTTCAATATTGCGTTTCGCGAGTCCTTGTTCCCATCGAGTACAATCCGCGTAATTTCGCGATAATATCGTTTCACGCGCGAATCTCAGCTGACCGATCGATTATCGCTTCAACGGAGAAACGAACATCCCAGTTGGTACTCCTTTTCCACGCTTGATCACTCGCTTTTTTCACGTAACACTTCTCCCCGGCGTATCCTTCACCTTCCTGTCGAAAGAAACCGACTGGATTAGTAACGGACCACCAACGTTCAAGAATCACACCGACAAGTTCGACAATCGTGACGGAGCGCTCTGATTGGTCCAGGAAAAATCAAATCGGGAGCTCAATCTCTCGATAGAACCGTGCAACGTCAGATGTCAAAAAACAATGTCTCCATAGCAACCGTCGGATACGCGCATTTCACTTGCCCGTGGATTTCAAATCAGCATATAAATATATATATGTATATATATATATATATATATATATATATCTTTGTCGTTGTTTTCTCGATTTTGCACTGTCTCCTTTCGAACGCGAGCAACGTCAAGACGTAATCATATTCGACAGCGAGAGACGAACAGCACGGGGGCTCGCGATCGACGCGTTTGAGGGATCGATCTATCGGGACGACGGGGCGGAGAGGGAAGGGACGGAGGATGGGAGGGGGAGTAACACTGCACCGCGAGTTCACTCGTAACAGGTGAATCGTCAACTAACGCGGAGTCACCGCATTCGTACTCGTTGGCCACCGGCAGCTCGGAAACCAGAATGTCGCTCGCTCGAGCATCCACGCGAGAATCGGCTTTATCTCTTCGGCTGTGTCGTCCGTTTTCGAACGCGAACATCGATGACACCGATCATCACCCTGTTCTTTCCGCCGGTTTTCACTCAAACCTTCGCGCTGTGCTTTCTTTCACTCGGCGGTCAGAGCTCCGTCGATGTCAATTTCCCGATGACTTTTCAACGCTCCTCTTGCCGCGCTACAAGCAGAGAAACAACGTGGCGATTCGCGTATCACTTGCAAAGGACGACCCGACACGGGGACACGTACTTATCAACGGATCGCGCGACGAACGAGCAAAATCCACCATGTACCACCGCACACCTACGCGGGAGTGTGAACACTGTGGAATCGCTCGAAAGGGAAGGAGGCCTCTGCCCCCGCAGAGATCCACGGAGATTGCCGAGCGGAGCCGAGCAGCCACGAGCGTACCGACCACCAAGCAGCATCCAACTGCACCTCCCAACCCCTACCGGCTGCGAGCGCAGTGCGCACGCAAAGCACTTGACACGACGAGCACGGAGAAGAACAACGCAGATGCGGAAAATCGACGGGAAACGTCGTCAAGATACCGTGGATCCTACGGATGGGCACGGGGTTTGAAACGATTGTGTGTTTTGGAGCTTTTATTATTCGGAAATAAAAGCTCTGCTCCCCGCAATCTCTTCGAACACCATGCACGTTGGTAAGCGCATCGCTTTTTAAGCGGAACGTATGTGCGCGCCGCGTGGCTAATGGAAAAATGAAAATCCGCGTAATCTAATGCGAGAAACGAATAGGAATTTATTATTAGTATAGAGCGAGCATTAAAAAAAATGAAAGTACTTTCTAAAATTAGAAATAACGATAACGAGGGAGGGAAAAAAAGTAGTTCTTCAATTGAAAGTATTAGTCGAAATTGATATTATTATAAATTTGTATTTTATCGTTAATGCTACGCTCTGTTACCTTCTTGAAATTATTTATTTATATATAATGACATCTTGTTATAAACAAAGATCGTGTTCGTTCGAAATAAAATTATTTAGTACTTTGCGTATTTTTTTAAATAAAATTATCGTCTCGCGCGAAACTATCAAAAGAAGAAAATTCTGCAACGTAATGAAAATTTCCAATTCAACGTTATCCAGTTGCGTCACCCGGTATAGCTTAATTCAACATCTGGCGTGCATACGTGCACGCAAGCACTGCAGAATTTAATAAACAAACTTTTGGTATCAATTTATATTTCAAAATTTCTACGAAAATTATATTAGAAAAATTTCTTACGGAAAAATTCTTGTTCATTAGCAAAATGACTATTTCAAAAATATTTAACGTTTCTCTCCTATCGACAGTGTAATGTACGAATTGTGGATTAAATTACAGAAATATAATTGAAATTCCAACAATTTCTATCTTACGAGGAATGCAAACAAAGTTTACTTTAATTTTATAATGAAACTGTTCTTTATTTCAGAAATACAACGATAATGTTTTAAAATTTTTGTAGAAAGTAATGGATATTCCCATGTTATTTTAAGCGATGTGATTCATTAATAAATGAATATAACGTGTATAGGCATTAAATACTTGAAGATTTGACAAAGCAGTCTTTCATTAATTATTCGTCGCGATTTGAAGAATATGAGTTAATATGAGAAATGCGCAAGTAATATGTTCAATTGCAAAATAAATATTTAAGGGAAAAAAGATTAAAGTCTGTTTGAAAGATTAAAATTTGTTCTTCTCTCTCTTGGCACAAGTCTACCCACTCCGACTACAAATCATTCGCTACTTGTAACTTTTCAAAAAGAGGAAGGTAAGAGTTTGCAAGCCACCTGCTACAAGGTAATAACTATCAAGTGCACACGAAGTGTATTGTATTGTCTCCAGAAATAAATCGTAACTCGAAATTAATTACCGTATGCTTCCAATTATGCTATTCGTTTAATTACATAACGAGTTCTTTACCTCGTATTTTACCGTACGAAAAAGACAAAGTTGGATGCAAAAGTTTGTATTTCAAATAAACAGATCAGCGAGAATGTATTAGCGACAAAATTCGAAATGCTTCCCTTTATTATCTTTATTTACAATATTCATAGAGTAATCTTTTTATGGCAAAGATCGATAAAAAGTTACAATCTATGAGAAATCTTCGACGATTCAAATCGTCGGTATTTTTATAAAATATAAATTTCACAATATTTGAACACAGATCTTTGTATATAAAGGAGCGAATATTCATTTCGAGAATAAAAAAAAAAAAAAAAAGGAAACGTTATGCCACTGACGGTTCGCATATCCTCTATGTTCTACATCACAATCAACGTGTGTTATAACTTGAACAATACAAAATCCACGCGTGATAATTATCTCCTGTGACTGGTACATCGTTATTTGAAGAGGAAGGTGATAGAATAATACGATAAGCGTATTATATAAAATACATGTTACGTTTATATGTACAGGATGTTTCACAAGATACGAAGTATTTAAAAAATGAGATTCCTAATTAATATTGAAAGCAATATTTTTTTCCAAATAAAATCTCAACGTGACAAAGAAATAAATATTTAATAAGAATAAATTGCAATAAGAATGATATGATATGAAAAGAATATTTGTTTTCTTAAATTTTGAAAAGTAACGCGAAACGAAACGAAAAGAAAAGAAATGCTTGGCGCAAGTCAATTTTTATTTCAAACTGCTATAAAACATATCCTGCGCATTTATTTTCCGTTTCGATGCTTTGCGATTTTCACAGCGGAGAAAATTCCAGACTCTCAAGCTCAAGAACCATTGAATCACGCGTAACTCTTATTGCAAACGTGGAAAATAGGCCAGAGATCTCTCATTTTCCAAACATGTCGCATCTCGATGAACACCCTAGATATAGAGGGTGAGTCTTTTATCAGTCGTCGCTCGATTTTCTAAATTCTCTTACCGTTTATGTAGGATCGCGTGCTTCAAAACGGAAGCTTCGAAAACGGCTGTTCGAGGAAAGTTCCTTCCTGAAACGTTCGCGGGGAACAAGAAGAATTGATAGAAAATTCACCCTGCGTGTAAAATAGATAATTAACACAAAAACGAAAACAAATAAATACGCTAAAATTAAAACATACTTGTCAACATAAATTGTAGTGTGCGGCGTTCTAACTTACTTTGGCATTCTACGTATTTTTCTTCCATTTCTTTGTTCTCGTATCTCTTTGTCTTTGTTTCGGACGTGCGAGACAAAAGTAAACGATTCATCCTAAAACAAGAATTGTCCTCCGACACCTCTCTGCAGAAACGACATTAGGTAAAAAAAAAAAAAAAAAAAGAGATTTCGTTCCCCTCTTTTCTTCTTTTTCTTGCTTCTTTCTTTGCCGTTTTTTTTTTTTTTTTCTGATCCTTTCTTTTTTTTTTTTTTTTTTTTTTCAACAAGGCTATTCGTCGAAGGGATTACAGAGAATGCTAATGAAATTTCCGCTATATTTACCACGAATGTCCCTGTAGTCTTTAAGGAACTCGTATCGTGAACAACAGATGTTTTAATGTACATGCACCAACTTCGACTGCGTCTGTATACGTAACTGGACTTGTGTGTATAGACATAAACATGTATCTACACACACGCGCAAAGTGGAGGAAAATAGGGTGAAACGAAATGGGGCAGAAAACACGAAGTGTGACAGCAAATCGCGAAGAAGAAAATTTGTTTTGTTGGTATTCATTTCTTTCAGTCTTATAAGTACCTATACTAATTACGAAGATTGTAGCAAACCTCGCAGTTTAAGGCAGAATTCACAACGTAACGTGCTCAACTTGCTAGTAATACAAGTTAATATTGCTTTCTTCTTTCTATAATTAACGTACGTTTAAACGTAGCCTGATTTTCCGACTGTTCAAATAACGTTGTTTAAAAGAAACATCGTGAAAACAAGGAAAATGTAGAAATAATCTCCCTAAACAGACGAATATCGTCGATCGAAATTACTATCGTCGTCAAGAGTTTCATTAACACAAAATCGTTTAAAAAATTTGAAGCAGGACAGGGGGCAAGGGGGGCCAAATACCTTCCGAGTGACCGAAAACGATACTTCGGGGTATAAATGCTTATAAAACTGCTCCATCGCGAAATACGTTACTTCCAAATATTGCGTACGATTCACCGTCGTTGCATCTTAAATTAAGCGAGTCACCGTCAACGATTTTGCGTAATTTCTCTCCGTGTAAAAGGACACTTACAATTATCGAATCGAGATACGTACACGCGAAAATACGATTATCTAAAATATATAATATGTATATATATTATATACACGTGTGTGTGTGTGCGCGCGCGCGCGTGCGTGTGTGTATGTGTGTGTGTGTGTAATTATGTATACCAGTCGAATCCCTCACTGTGCATCCAGACAAATCGAATACTCGTTTGCCTCACCCCAGTTTCGCTTTTCCATCGAAAAGCAAAACCGATTGGACATCTCGTGACGTATCTTTGTAGCGTTTCCAACAGGAAACAATCTTAAAGACACATAGAAGAAGAAGAAGAAAAAAAAAAGAAAAAGAAAAGGAGGAAAAGGAAATGCTTTTTTCACAAGGCACGTGGCAGAAATGCGATACTCTTGACGAACTCTTGGGTAAAAAAAATTGTAAAATAACGTGTCTGGTTAAGGATCACGCGATCGACTTTATACGAAAGACCCGGGTCTTGTAGAATTCTGAAAGTATTCCTGAACGTACGAATGTATCTTATTCCTAGTTGTACCGAACTTGTATTTTTCCTTATCACGCAGTCTTTAACAAGGCACTTCATTTTCGCGTTTCCCTTATACGAATATGTTGTTGGTGAAAAAAGGCCGCAATATTCCTAGACGTAGGTGCGTACGAAACAAGAGGAAATGAATTCCGTTCTCATTACAGAAGTTACTTTGGTAATGACTAGGTCATGCACTATCGCTACGCAACGATATATCGTGGTTCCTCGCTATGTCGTGGCGATTGGCTTCGCTTCTCCGTTATTAATGGTAATAAAGGCAACTAATATATCGTTTAATATTATGGCTGTGTAGACGTATCGCTCGCGCATACGTACATTAGGACTTCTAGATAGGATCTGAAGTGCTGAAAGGCGAAGCAGAGACGCTCTCGAAACCGGTCAACGTTTTTCTGACTTTCCTCAGACTTAATTCATTCACCTATCTCCCATTTTATTCGTCGTTCGCCGTTTCGCTTCCGCTCGATCGTTTAACCATTCGATCTTGCTACGCTCCTCTCTGACGCATCCGCTAAAAAGAAATTTGTCCGT
Organism: Melipona beecheii; assembly: GCA_032399605.1. Classification (NCBI taxonomy): domain Eukaryota; kingdom Metazoa; phylum Arthropoda; class Insecta; order Hymenoptera; family Apidae; genus Melipona; species Melipona beecheii. The sequence continues at coordinate 1,427,792 of JAUCMO010000291.1, forward strand.
CGTTTGTCGAAAAACTGATAATAAAATAATACAGTAATAAGTAAAGTAAAGACGGTGGAACAAGCAATGTGTACCAATGTCTGCTGAGAAAGGTTCTTTCGCGTAAATGGAAGATAAAGATAACGGAAAGTGATATCTCTCTGACTTGCTCGTTATTATACGCTCCGAAGAACTCGATCTTTAAAAAGGTAAGACTAACTCGACATTGAACGTATTGTATAAATTAAAACTGAATGCGGTAATTGCTCGGGCGAGGAATGGATCTCGCTTTGGAAGGTGGCAACGACGACGTTGACGCCTCGCTGCTAGCAGTGCCGCCGGAATCGCGTCCTCCGCTCTTGCTGCTCACTGTGCTTCCAGTACTTTGTCCTCGTGAACCAGTCTGCTTCCTCGAGGTACCGTCACTGAGGCGACCGTACTCCCCGATACGACGAGACGGTGGAGGTATCAAGGAACGACTCTGAACTTCCCTGTGCTTCGTTTCCGAACCCGACGGTTGTTTCTTACGAATATTTTCACCCTGGAGACGCTCGTACTCGTGGCTTATCGTGGAAGACGGTTTTTTCAGCGAGTTATTAACGACCAGCTGTTCCGTTCCCGATGATTTCTTTCGACGCTGAGCCTTCGTGTCGAATCTGCCGTACTCGATGGTGCAGTTGCTCGTATCGCGCGCCTTCATGCTCGCCGACGTGTCCAAAGTCGGACCTGGATCCGATTTCTTACGAGTCTCCGTGTCGCTCAGTCTGCAATAACGCGAGCTCGTCGACTTCAGATTCTTCGGCGGTCGCGGCAACGAACTGGGAGGAAGACTACCCGCACGACGTGGTTCACCCTCTTGCATTCTCTGTCTCTGCGAGCTTCTGCCCTGCTTCTCCAACAGCATCATATCTTCGGGCTTACCATCCGACAATCTCGACACAGTGCCTTTCAGCCTCGAGGCTGCACTAGCAAACTCCATGATACCCGGCGAGACCTCGCCACCGGAGTCGTCCAATAGGCGACTCTTACTTGAGGCAGTGCTCGAGGTGCCTGTGCTATCTACACCCGCCAATAATGGCTTGGGTATTTTTCCTTTTCGCGACGCAGTGCCTGGATTAGAGAATCCTGGAAAACAGCAAAGTGCCCGCTGAAACAAGAGAAAAGCAAAACCGCGTTGGAAAGGAGGCCCGGGACCTGGAAAAGGGGTTAGTGCTCGCTACAACAGCGCATGCACACTCCGGGATCACTTGGGACAGACATCGGATTGGGTTAGTTTGAATTAAGAAGGAGGAGGGAAATGTCTCGTTTCTCTTTTCTCGTCGTCTGACGATACACGATTAATGTACAGTTAATTGTAAAACGAAAAATCAATGGCACGCAAAAATTTATATTAGTAGAAAAATACATTTTACTGGGTTTTTTTTTTTTTAGATTAAAAAAAGAAAACACGAGTAGCAAATGCATACATATTACCTATGCATATATTGCCTTATGATTTATGCAGAGTTCTCTTTTTACAGTTGAACAGTAAATATGCTTTTTCCTCCAATCATCAATTTTCATTTTATTTTGAACGTTATATACGTAAAGATCCGTTGAAATACAAGTACAAAATTGAAATACAAGATCTCAGGTAAAAAGTTTACTCTGTATAAATTTTCCTAACAAAGAAAAATAAAAAAATTGTAAAAAGTGAATTAATATGACACACATAATTTATGCAAACGGCAATACGAATAAGGCAAACACAAAATAAGAATAGCTGATACATTATTAATATATTTATTTAATGTATCGAGTTACCGAGTTACTGAGATTTCTGTGATAGAGATTTCTGTGACGTATCAACTATTCTCGTTCATACAGTTAACCCAAATAAAACATTAAGATACCTTTAATTGTACAATTTGCAATATTTTCATAGTCGTCTGTAGCTATAAAGCTAAAGTAAACACTAAAGAATTTAACATCACAAAATAAAGAACATTACGTTGAACGCAAAGAATACATGTAGAAAAAAATAAAAATAAAATTTCATAAAAGTGATCTTGAAAGAATCAAGTATTCAAATTCTACTTTTATCCCTTTTTTTAAAGGAATTATTTCTACATCTAATAACTATACGTTTACTGGGATCTTGCATACCTTACTAAGTAGCTGGGAGTCTAGTTCTTTTAACTGATCATCGAGACTTTTATTCGTTTGTTCGAAGCTGCCCTGCTTCCTATATTTGTAACTGTCCGTAACACCGTACGAACCGGTACTTCCATAACCACTACCACCACCCAATACACTGCTCACTATCAAACGGAAAAATCAATAATGAAAAAAAAAGTTTTTGGCTAGTTTTCGAGAAAAAAAAAACTATAAGAAATCTTACCGAGTTCTGGCGTGCTTGTCAGTGCGGTGTGATGATCCGCTGATGTACTTGAGTGAGACGAATGTGCAGCAGGGTAACTGCCAACACCACTGCTGCTACTACTATCCTTGTCATACGTATGTTTCTGAAGAACTCTGATCATAGCATCCCTTTCAGCTAATTTCGATTCTAAATCCTTCATTCTACAAAGTAGTTACGGTTTATATCACTATAAATCTATTTCAATTATAAAAAATATAAAAAGATCATGCGTGAAAAGATAATATTACCTAGATTCAAAATCAGCCAATTTTTTCTGTGCAGCGTGCACTTCATCCATGTGTCTCATTTTCTCAGACCGTGCCTCTGCTATTAATTTCTCAGCATCTTGACTTGTTTTTTCTAACGCAGCTATCTTTGCGTCCCTGATTGGTCAGATAAATAAATTACAATTAATGTGCACATGACAAAAAAAAATTATTAAACGAGCAAACTTACTTTGGTAGACTGGCTGCATCGATTGCCGCTTGCCTTAGTGCGCTTTCTTCGAGATAACGTTGCTCCCATTTCGCAACATCACCCTCCAGCGACATAATTTTTTCGTCTCTTTCGCGTATTCGTCGTTTCAACTCTGCGATCGTTTCTCCATTGGAAGATTGTTCATTGCCATTAGCACCACCACCGCCGCCACCGCCGCCTTCTCTTAATTCTCGTTCTAATTGACCTCTCAACTGTCTTTCTGTTTCTTCTCTTCTGTCACTGGACGCTTGAAGAGAAGACAAAGCTCGTTGAAGTTGACCTACTCTTTCTACGTATACTTGTTTCTTCCGACACTGTAAGAGACGAATGTAACAACTTACAAACAAATAATTTGCTGAGACATAAAAGAAATATTACCTCTTCCTCGAGCCGCACGACATTGCCCTGTGCATTAGTGAGAGCAGTATCTAAAATGTCTATGTGTGTACGTTGCTCCTGTAACGTTGCTCGTTGTGCTGCCAATTCGATTTCCTGTCTTTCTTTCGCCGCGGCTAATTCTTTATCTAATATAAAAATCAATACGCGGGTTAAAGACAATATTTTTGTCGATAGAAACTAAGGAATATGAAAATGTACATACTTTGAGTAATCAATTGACCAATTAATAATTCTCGTTGCGTTAATTCCTTTCTCATAGATTCCACGATCGGAGGACTATCAGTACGTGCCGATAATAAATCTATTTGATCTCGTAAGGCACGATTTAATTCTGTTAATCGTCTGCAATCATTTTGTAACCTCAATCTAGCAGCTCGTTCCAGTTTCTCTCTTCGTTCACTCGATGCAGCCAATTCTTCGTGAGCCCGATGTACCTTCGCGATTTCTTGTTCCAATTTTTGAGATTTAGCAACTTTATTATAACACCGTTCTAATTCTAATTTTAAAGCACTGTTTTCCTGAATCACGATTTGTATCATCTCCGATGGTGGCCAAATTTCACCCGTTGCAGATTCCGTCTCCTCCCTTCCTTTCGTTTGAGGTCTATGGAAATATTAAGCATAGAACAAATTACTTACAACAAACGATCGTTCAAAATGGACTAACTTCGATAGAATTGGTTTAATCAAATCACCGTGGGGAAGTGGTTCGCAAATTGTAGTTATCCATATCTGGCTTGCCAATTCTAGATAAATCTGGTTGCGATCTTGACAATGTCAACTTTTCCATTGGGCCAAGAAGTCGAGATTTATTTTTCAGTGGCAACAAGACGGACATGTATGAAGGTGGTGGTCTGTCTTCTGATTCACTATCGTTCTGTTTACCTCTTTCACCATCTCTCATTCTCATGTCAATATTTCCTCCATTATTTGTTAGCTTACTGTAAGATGGTACTTTAACTTCTTTTGCAAGATGTTTTAATACCTGCTTGTTTTAAACGAAACAACGGACATAAGCAATTAATCTTAATTTAATAAAATATATTACAATAATATAATCTTTTAAAAGCATTGAATATTCGTTTGTCGTATGTTTCATTATTTCATAATGATATTAAAATAATCACCTGCGACTGACTAAGATAATCGTCTGGTATGTCTGTAATTTCTTGACATCCTCCGTTATTAGGTTGCTCGTAGACGTGATCTTCATGAGATAAATTTGATAAAGACTGCATAGTAGGGCTATTTGAATGTCCTTTTCCACCACCATCACAATATAAGTAACTCATATCTCCATGTTCTCTTACAACACCCGACAACCTAAAATTAAACAATAACGGTTAATACATATTTATAAAAAATTATATAAATAATACAAATATTAATGGTCTTGCAACTTTTTCTTCAAAATGTGTATTACCTTCCAGATGGTAACCACGAATTATCATCATTAGCATTGTGTATAATAAGTGTATTGTAGGAGCTTGTAGACACATCTAAGCTACTTCTATTTGATCCTACACTGGTACGGTTGCTTAAATTATCCTTCAAACTATTTCTATTAGAACCATTAATGCTATCTTTAAGGCTATTTCGATTAGAACCATTCAAATTCTCCTTCAAACTGTTCCTGTTTGAACCACTTAAATTGTCCTTCAAACTGTTTCTGTTGAGCAGGTTACCCTAGATTACGACAAAGTAGTTTTCTCTTATGTAACTTGGTAATAATGATGGCAATTTGAGATATACAAGAATATAGTTGACTAACAGAAACATTGAAAAATGTTTCAAAGACAATAACTGAGAATAAAAATATGCGATATATTAAAGTACTAATGTTCTTCAAACGACTAAAAGACTAAAAAGATAATAAACTAAAATAATGAACTAAAAGAATGTAATAAGCAACATAAATATGTATGATTAATATGAATTAGTGTTAACAAAACTACTAAAAACATGTTTAACAAAGAATTATTAATAATTCACTCATACTTGTATATTTGGTATATTTTCTTTATGACTGGAAGATCTTGATGGGCTTTGCTGCTGATTTTCTTGGCCTTGAGGTTCTTGGCGAGCTGTATGTCTTATAACATAGCGATCTTCATTGGTTAAATTCTCGTTTGATGTTGAAACATCAGTTTCACTGCCACTTAAACTTTGTGGAAGACCTCCTATCAAATATATATATCATATATCTTAAGAAATAATAAACTCATGACTTTCTTAACAAATTAAAATCTCATGCATTTGAAAAGTCTTGAGAGACAACAAGAAAATAACAAACACAAATATCATAAAATTTTTTCTTGTACCTTGCATTGACAATTGTTTCCTTTGTATATTGTTATTTGAAAAAGGTAAGAATCTGCTACCTTGTTGCAGAGAACTCATTTTTCTATTATTTCATTTACACCTGTTGTATTTAATCTGCAAATACATAGAATTAATCTTTCACAATTGCTCAGAAATTACATTACAGAACAATTTTTACATTATTTATGAATAAATGGATTTCTCAAAGTTTATTTAACGTCAATATTTTACTTCTCACACATTTTGAATCAACAATAAAAAATCTATTTTTACAAGCTCTCAAGAAACACAAATTTATAACGTGCTTTATTTATAACATTTTTTGATAAAAAGTCTTCTCGTGATATATTTCTAAGAACATTTGGAAATACTTCACGTCGAAACTCGTCGAGAACGCGAATGGAAAAGATACGAACAATGCTCGCAAATTAATCACTCTCACATCTCCAAATGTGAAAAACCAGTGAGAACGTAGAACCTATTCACGCATTCTTCTATTTGACACTATTCACGCATCCGAAAACGAAGAATCGAGATATAATTATCAGGAGTCAATGTTTAAGAAAGAGATGCTGATGTTATAGTAATAGTAAAGCAGAGCACTCTGACAGAGGTGTCAACATTCTGGAATGTTGATAATCCGGAGATATTGAATTTTTCATTGATGCGTAACATCGTAGTGGGAAAGTACTCGAGATCTCGCAAATCCAACTTATCGGTACATGCATGCTCGCAACACCGAAAACGATCCTATTGCATATATGATCTTATAATATTTTTATAAGTTGCTGAACTTGAAGGGCTGTATAAATAAACAAAAGAAAGTACTCGAACTGGGATCCACCGACGATATTCAACATGCCGCGTTACGGAAATACAAGCAGATGACCCTGGTGAATCGATGTCCGATTACTCACATTATGCGAAAGTGCAAAAACGGGATGAGAGTGTTGCAATTATTTCAATAAATTAATACACTTTACTGCTCCACGCACGAGAAATAAAAAAATTATTAGTTCCCGCATTCCTCGTCAGAGCGCGACGTATGTGTACGAAAGCGGGATATGCTCTTCCTGACTTCCAAACTTTCCCCAACATTTTTCTCCATCCCTAGAAGATGAATCACCGAAAAGAAATGCACACAAAATGTTATCTTCCTATCTTTCCTTTACGTTATACTATGATAAATATAACACGTTTCTTACAAATTTTCTTAGAAATTGAACAAAGTTTTGTACTTCTGAAGTTTCTAAGTAAGGTATTTAAGTCAAGTTCACTGGATTTTGACAGTATAAACTTCATTTTACTTTCGAATAATTCTTATTTCAAATCACATACGTAGAAATACGTATGATTTAAAAGTGAATTAAATTTATTGTTTTAATTGGTACATGCGTACTTAAGCCCCATTCATTGGTATACGATATGCATTGATATGTATTTTTAAGTTTTTTTAAAAATATCATTATTTTACGATGACTGATTACTTAAAATATTTTATAAGAATATTATAATCATACAAAGATAGTAATCTTTTTTAAAAATGCAATTTGGCCTATATCTTTGCATGATTACATATATATTATTTAACACTATGTATGTGTAACATAACTTGTATATAATTTATATTGTGTGACTGGAGAAGAGAAAATAATTATGGATTTTAATAAATTACGACATTGTTGTAAGCTCATTTCTCTCAGATCATTACATCAAAGCTCATATATTATATTAAAATCATCTATTTATGATAAATTATTGAAAACTACTTCATATAGGATATTTTTTCATGGTAATCTAAAAAAAGATTATGTAAAATTACTTATTGACAATTTGTAGAAGATATAGAGTACGATTCAAGTTTCTTCTTCTTGAGATTATTTTCTAAGCAAATATATAATTGAAAATAAAATGTCTTATTGTAAATATAGAATTTTACTCCATACATATATTACATATCAAACATATTGTTTTTTTAGTAAAACCAACTTTACAGTTTTCAACTTCATCATCTCTTCATACTGATATTAAAACTAAGTTTGAAGATAATAAAAAGTCCCTCGCTGTTGATTATAATGATGTTCTTAAAGCTCAAAATGACAGTAGTATTTTAATTATTGATGTCAGAGAAAAGGAAGAAATTGATGAAACTGGGAAGCTACCTGGAAGTATTCATGTGCCAAGTATGTTCTAATATTATTGAAACCATTCTTTAAAACATTAGACAGTTGTTATTAAATTCGTTCATCACAGTGGGAGATGTTACAAATACATTGTTGAATCTTTCCGAGAAGGACTTTAAAGAAAAATTTAATAAGGAAAAACCTTCCAAAAATACAAAAATCATATTGAGCTGTAGATCTGGAAAAAGAAGTGGCATGGTTCAAGAAGAAATTCAAAAACTTGGATATAAAAAGTATACTAATTATCTACGTATACTTTATATATAATAAAACTAATAAAACATACTTGTTTATATTTTAGTGCATACAACTATGTTGGAGGATGGCTAGATTGGGAAAGCAATCAGAAAGTATAAACTAAAATATACATTGTTATAATTTTTCATATGTACAAATATGTTCATTAATAAATTGTTATCAATCATCAAAATTTTTTAATTCAAGCCTCAATATATTTACATTTATTTTAATGTATACATATATATACACACACACACACACACACACACAGAAAATATTATATAATGCATGTAAATTATATAATATTTTAATGGAAATATCTTGTAATGCATTCAAAATTCTTATATACAAGTTCTGTTACATCAAACAAGGTGGAAATTATCTTTAAATATGGAATAATTATATTACTTTTTCTTCTGTTCCTGTGCTAACTTTTGATTAACCATCTCTCTGAATTGTCCTAAAATAAGATTTTCTCTCTTCTGTCGTTCTTCTTTACTAAACATAGCCAATGCTCGTTTTTCATCAGCAGAATAAATCTGGTTCTCCTTACGAATACGAACAGCTTCCATTCGTCGATGTCTGAAGAAAACATTTACATTTTTAAATAAATTTGTACTTTGCTATACTATTGCTATAGTTATATTTCACAGAATATGTTACCTGCTACCACTCATAACATAACCAACAGATTCATATGCAGCAATCTCTTCTGAAGTTAATCCAATTTCACCTCTTCTCGGTATACGTTTTCCTTCTGCAACATATGCAGCCATAGCAGCACCTTCACCAGGCAAAAGAGCCTTTCCAAAATCTTTAGCAGATAATGTCACATGTGGTTTTTGAACTGGTCCTACTACTTCGTCTCCACTTTCATCTGAACTTGATCCTCTCTTAACCTTTGCTCTGTCATTCTCTCCATTCTTTTCTACCCATTCTAGCTCTTCAGGTTCACTCTCAGAGCTACTTTCTGATTTTTTCTTTTTCTTTTTGCGTTTCTTCTTCTTTTCCTTCTTGGATTTCTTTTCTTTCTTTAGCTTCTTACTTTTCTAAAAAAAAAATAATGACGAAATATATTTGTAACAATACATGAGAAAAGACTGTCAGAAATAATAATGTAATACAATGAAAATAGTTTTCATACTTTTTTCTTCATCTCTTGTTTCCTCTTTCTGTCTTTTGGTGCAATACTACTTTGGTATCTGTTAATTTCCTCATCTTCGTCAGAACTATATCAAATACAAAATAATATTTAACATAATTGTAGAATTTATAAGAATGAGTTAATGAAATATGATTATAAAAAAGGCGTATTCGAAAAGGCGACATTCTACATTAGTATGAATAAAAAATATTAAACAGTAATGATATGATAATTAAAGAGAAATGTTACAATTTCTTACTCTTCGATTCGCGTTGGTGATTTTCCCCAAATTCTGTCAACACCACATAACCCAATTTGCTCCCTGTCTCGTCTACGTGCGTCCATTGTCATATTTTTCTCACTTGTTTGTATGCTGAGTATGACCTGTGCCTATGACAGAATTTAAAAGAATTATAAAATCGCCCTCTGCTTTCAGTTGAGGATACTAAACGAAAATTGGCGTTACTTATGAAATTCGTTCTATCGGTCCACGATTTCAATTGATTTTCAAAATCTTTTTTACAATACTATAAGGATAGAAAAATATGAAGGTAGAGAAGTGAAAATAATGTCGAGATTTTATTGGTCTGCTTTATGAAACACTGTAGAAAAGGAATTCCAACATGAATTCCGGCGATGTATCAAAATGTGTTTTCAATAAATATCAATAAAAAATACATTACAGAAAATATCTACAAGATCGATATAAAATTATATGTCACTGGACAGCAGCACTATCCAAGATTTATAAATATACAAAGTAACAATTATCGTCGTAGCTTAATCGTATTGTTAGTAATATCTACCATAATTAATAAATATTATAATTATAATCCTCTTTTCCTTGAGTACTTCGATAGAAAAATATTCGCAACAATTTCAATTATTTAGCATTTCAAGCATCATGCATTTCCAAATAATATAAAAAAATACGTAGCTTAATAACATATCGCTGAAGTGAAAATTATAGCTGTGAAATGGATTCATTGAAATTCAAGTAAGCGTTTTTATAAATTGAGATTCGATATTTAATACTTGCATAGTAACAGAGATATGACAAGGCACTCTTAATAAGTCCATTTTTTTTTAGCTTTTAGCTTTTGACTTTTTTTTTTTTTTTATAAAAACCTTATCTGTGTCGAATATTATGTCTCTCAAAAGATACATATAATAATAATAATAATAATAATACTTGACATTTTTATCGCTCATAATATACGCTTCGATTATATTTATTACATCAGTCATAATTACTTCAATAATTCTATAATGTGTTTTAATGAAACCTTTGATAATGAATTATTTCGCGTTAAAAATATACAAACTTTTTCTTCTTCAATAAAGATTAATTTTAAAAGAAAAATTAAATCTTGTTTTAACAATAATTTTTTGTAATCGTATATCTCGTATATGTTCATTGTTTGTAAATTTCAAAATTGAGATAAGACTTAAAAAAACACAGAGTACAGAATTTTTAATTTCAAAATTGTTTCTTATAGTTACGTTATCTTAATACTTTTTTGTATTGTCGAGAAATATTGTATAAATACAATGAGAAATAATGATTAACGCTATTACGGGGTATTATTGTATTCGTTGGAATATAGAAGCACCATTGATTTGCGATATAATTATTACGAAAATAACTTTGAACTAGAGTCTTCGTAAAAATTACAACGCTGAATAGAAAATTAAGGAAGATATTGAATGACTGCAAATGCTTTGATACATTTTATAGGAGTCGTTTCTATACGTTTTGGACAAAGGAATTTCATTCTTTTAGACACTTTCTTTTTTCCGAGTAAAGTTTATGAAAATCAATTGATTTATAAAATGAATAATTTTCCATAAATATGTATCTGCTGATGATAAGAAAAGTTGTATTAAAACTTTTACAGTCACATACACAAGCGACCACGCATACAGTCAATATTCCCGACAGTTTGACTAAATATTTATATTCTACATTTTGTTTATTTCGAAGTTCAATTAAATAAATACATTTCGCTGAATTACGAATTATTCCAAGGACAACGTCCAGGGGGAGTTATTTAAAAATGCTTAGCATTCAAATAAGATCAAGAGACACTTTCCTTGAGAGTTTCACCTTTAACAAGAAAATTCTAGTCAAAAAGTACTTTGTCTCTTGTCGATACCGGGTATATCGACCCTTAGAGTTATTTCCATGTTTATTTGACACTATGTTAAAACATTTTCATGATTTTCCTATTTCGCATACGTATACAGTTTTCAAAAATTTAATTTACATTCTGATTCTCTCGGCAATTTTATTCTGTATAGTGGATACGTTATTGTTACACACTAATACTGTTTCGTCTAAAATGACACTATTTATCATAGATCTAGCAGATTGTTGTAAAAGAATTCCTATAACAATCAGAAACATTTTGTACATTCGTCGAATTAAAATAAAAATGAAAATGAGTAAATGATTTGAAAGTTTGAAAGAAAATGAAAAGCATCTTCCTTCTAATAATTTCTAAATCGATTCAAAAAAAAAGTTATATAAAAACATCTGTAAGTTGTAAAAAATTATGTCACAAATTGTCGAAGGAGTTCACATTATTTTACAAATGATTATGTACAGAAACGAATCATTGTCATGTATACGTATGAATATATATGTCGAGCATTACAGTAGCATTAAATTACACTGTAAACCGTAAAAATTTCAGAAATAACAACCTTTGTAATAAGCACTTCGGTATAGTAATAGATCATTGGTATCATCTTAGATTCTCTTCATTCACTTGTAATAATACTATTACAAATTGAGACTGATACATGTCCATACTTTTGTTTATCCTAGAAATCGAAAACGTAAATGAGGAAGAATCATTCTATACGATAAATAATTAAAATATAAACACATCTCAAGAATAAAATTTCTCGATATATCACTTGGTCGACATTTCATGACGATTCAAAGCTGTTTTCCAAAATGTGTTTTGGTTCGTTACTAATCGACTACGTTCGAACTGTGTTCGATGATAGAACGAAACATGGCAGTAATCTTCATAATTTACATTAGAATATCTCAGTATTTCGAAATTTACGCAGGAACTCGGCAAATTCAAATTAATAAAAATGTAGAAATCGCTATATCGACAAGTATAACAAAGCATAGGAATAGATCACCAAAGGTTTATTTTATCCTTTACACCTTTAGACATTTGTTAGTACGTTAATCCTCAAATTGTAGAATTACTAAATTCGGACTCCATTCGAACTAACGACACAAAATCTATGCCAATATATAAACAGGATACGATAGAACATGATTATAAATTTTTAATATTTGATCCCGATATAAAATCAATCGACAGACTTTCTGACAACTGACAACAATCTTTCCGACAAAAATCTTTGACGTAACAACGCGCATCGCTCAGTCTTCATCCTATCGCTCGAGGATTAACGCAATCAATCCAAACCATTTCGTTGCATTTGCTGCTCACAAAAAAAAAAGAATCAAACAAGTGCCTCTGTATGGTAATGATGGTAATGATGATGAATGTGCTCGTGAACGTGCTTCCTACCGGAGCTCGCGTTCTGTGAAAATTCCCGCTCCAACCAGCGCACGACTTGGACCATAGCTCTGGCTTGATCCTGTTCCCTCGTTGCGTGTTTCAATTGATGCTTTTTGGCCGACTTACCACATTGTTGCGGTGTTTGACCGAATTGCGTCCCATTACGCTGAACGTTATGATTGTTGCTCGGAGTTTGATTGACAGGGTGCTGATTGTTCGATATTAAATTGCCGCCATTACGATTTGTGTTAGCCGGTTGTGGAGTAGTAGTGGTTTGTTGGTCTGCGTAGACGTTTGGGTTGATTACGGTCCTCGGTAAGACTTGAGGTTGAACGTACGCACGTGGCGGTTGGTGCATCGTAACGTTATTCCTCTGAAGTCCGTATTGCGTTCGCATCTTCCTCAGACCTCCCCTGTGTTTCGCAGGTATCTTGGAGAACGTGAAACCCTGAGGCTTTTCCCGAGTAGGCTTGTGATAGGCTGTTGTCGTGGGCCGAGATTCCGGTGGTGAACGACAGTCTTGAGTGTAGTGAGGCGAAGGTTCGACATGTGGAGTATGAGATGGAATGCGCAGCTGCTCGTTCTGATGCCGTTTCCTAATTCGACACGTTATCATATTTTTATCATTAGTCAAATGAACAGTGAATTCACATTTTTATGCCAAGCAATGATTCGTTTAATTATCATTTATCGTTCATCAGCCTAGAAAATGTGAATAAAACTGTCGCAATGAAACAACTTTCGTCTGGGATCTCTACTTGAAATATGTATTTAAGTACGCTATCATCCCACTGCTTCAGAAGGGTGCGCGTCACGCGATTTTCCATGCGGTGGAACATGAAAGACATACCTCGACGTATGAAAACTGAGATTATTCTTTTCCATGTTCGCCTGAATAATTTCCAAGAGCTGTTGCCTTTGCAGAGCACCGCTACGTTTTCGCTGATTAGGCGTAAGAAGAGGCGTCAAGGGGGAAACTGTGGGAGAAATATCACTGTCATCGCTAATATCACCCTCGGAGCTATTGGAATAGGGTGATGGTAAATGAGGCACGGGTCCAACCCTTCTGCGTAATTCCTCCTGCTTTATTCGATTCGTTCGCGCATTTTCACCGTCGTCCTCGCTGTGAGTATCCACCTCCTTCTCTTCGTTCTAGAATATCGAACAAAAGCAGAATATTATTTTCGCTTACAAAAACACGTGCGACTCTATTTTTCACATCTTTTAATAATTATTATTAATAAAACATGAACACGTTCCTTTGCCTTTCCAAGAGACAAATAACTACCAAGCAACGACGCGTAGCTATTTCATTCAGTTCTGAGAGTTCGAACACCGCGACACAATAAGAAGCTAATCCGCAAGAACCCCCGTGTGTTACATCAATAATAAAAAAAAAAAAAAAAAAAAAAAAGAGGAAAAAAATGAATAAAAAAGAAAGGAGAGTCCTCCTTCCCGCGAGCGATAAATCTCGAAAGGCAGAGATGATAAATCCACCTCCTAGCTTCTAGAATTGTCGGGTTACGAAAGAGGAGACGCAGCTCCATAAAAACCCCCCCCCGAGTCTCTCGAATCCTCGCCTCTCGCAGGGGCATCAATCTTACCTGGCAATGGTGTCGCGGCACCCTTCTCCTTCTAGGAACTCTACGTAAACCGTGTGCGCCGGTGTGGGTCCCGGCATTGTTGCAGGACGCGTGCTTCAAATGGCAGCAGGACGAATTTCCGGAAAAACTCGCGGCAGCAGCCGGCTGCGAGGACGCGTTCAAACAGCCGCCAGTCGATCGCGTCTGGCTGGCTCTTTGATCTGGCGACACAGTCAATTTCACCTTAATCGTCTTACTGCCGCACGGAGGTACCTGGATAGAAGCGCCCAGGGTATCGTAAATGGTAGTAACCAGGCCGGCTATGTCGTCCTTTGTTATCTTCCCGTGGCCGTCGAAGTCGTACAGGGTAAACGAGAATTCTTGCCGTCTTCGGTCGCCCTCCGCTACCGAAACGTCGCATTCGAATTCCTGCAATCGGGGCCAAGTAAAATCTTACACGTAAGATTACAAGAAGGGAAAAACTCAAGTAGGGAGAAGAAGCGAAATATTTTACTACTTGGAACACGCTTGGAATACTTTTTGTCTTCGCAATTTGGATTACGTTAACGATTGAAAAACGTTGATTCAAATTCGACGATTCTGCGAAACAAAATCCGTCTTACTGCGAAAACGAAATTTTAAATTAATGCACGACGAGTGTAGCACATTGTAGCGATCTTGCGATCTTGAAAGTTCAGTTTGGAGCAAGATTCTCGAAATTTCGTGATAAATTCATGAACACGCGTGCCCTGCTGTTCCTTTTTCAACAAGGAAGGAAGTTCAATAATACGTACTTCAAAACTAAGTTGCTTCGTTGTGCTAGCGCTCGGCTGCTCGTCATTTCCGGTGGCCGGCGTAGGACTGGTGGAAGCGTCGACCGCGATCTGCGGTGTCTCTGTTTCTAATAGAATTGGCTGGGATTCCGGTGGTGAACCGCTACGAGGTGCCGAGACACCGCCAAGGAGTTCCTCCGAGTCACTGGCTTCTGTATTACCAACTGTCATGACCGAACGATCATTAAATTTCCAACAGTAATGAATAGGGACTAGACAGTCGTTATTTTCAACGACCATGAACGGAGATTACACGTTGTCTGGTAAAAGTAAAACTATATGCAATTCCGTTCATTGTATCGATTTTTCATCGCTTGGTCAAATTGAAACTAAGACATGATTGAACTTAAGTCTGTAATTACTGAAATCCATATAATCCACGTACATAGCGGATTCGATGAACGCTCGAGGAAAAATTTAGACTCTGTGAAAAGAAAGCTTAATAGTTGTAATCGTATCGGAAAGCGGGACTCGTTTTACGCTAGCTACGTTGTACATATTTCTCCCCACGATCTCGCTTCAGATTGCCCGAAGTTCTCATCAAAGGGAATGAAACTGTTATCTACGGTCGAGCGGCGGCATCGCTCGTAAACAAAAGTCAAAATCTCAAAGGTATCAAAGTAACATATTCCACGGTAAAGCCTATATTTATAGTCAGTTTCTGAGTGCCACTCGGTACTTAAGTTACGGAGTGTAGGAAGTATTTTTGGACTATTTTGAAGGGGATGTAACTTTGAATCGCCAGAAATAAATACAACAGATCACCAAACTAATCTCTCACGATCACGTTTTTCCCCGTACCAATTCAAATCCTCAAATATTTTCTATACGTATAAAAAAAAAAGAATAAAGAAGATGAAGAGAAAAAAAATAAAAAAAAAAAAAAAAAAAAAAAAAAGGCAGAGATAATGAAACGTCGTTGAAAGGAAGGCTCGAAAAATCGCGCAAGGTATAATGGACAAGAGAAATTTTAATCGGCGGAAGCGCGTCTAAAAATTGATGGACGCGAGTGCGTTTAAACGCGTAAATTACAGATCAAAGAGGGCTGGCTGTTTCATAATTACAGAGAGACTGGATTCCGTGCATAAAAGCGCAATTATCTTTAATGCATTCGGTCTATTGCCCGACCGAAATTATTTGCGCGGTGCGAGCCAGCGAATGAACGGAGCGAGCGAGCAAACGAATTAACGAAAGTTCCAGCGGAAGGGACGGGGAGAGCACATCCATTTTCAGCGTTTATTTCAGAAACGTTTTGCACACTCGCTGAAGGAAGTGTGATGTATCTTTAATGTGTCTGCATTACGCCGTCGTTTACCGTTACCTAGACGCCTAAACGTGTAAAAGCGTCCTACGAAACGAAACGTTGAAAAGATACCTTTGCGCAACTACTGTGCATAAACGAACGTCTATGAGACGCGACACGCTCGCCATGATGCAACGCGGCACCGTTTTTTAAATTTAGAAAGATGAAGTTTGAGATACCATCGCAGAAGACGCGTCGTTCGTTGACGGGATGTTTACACGGAATAAATTATACGTCAAGTGCGAAGTAAAATGCAATTGTCGTCGAAAGTTTTCTGACAAAGCGATAACGAGAAAATTCGATTAAACATTCCAAGCCAGAGAAAACGCGCGTACAACCTCGTTGAAATTTGTTAATGACAGTTGGTTTGACAATAACTTTTTTTTTTTTTTTCACAGAGATAATTTTAAGCAAACTTGTCACTTGCTTCGAAGATTACACGTCAAATGTACAACGATAAGATTTTAATGACAGAATCAGTATAAAAGTGCGATAGCGGGCAGTAAATTTGAAACGACCTCTTCGCCACCTACACGGTGAAGATTCTTAGTAAAGGAAGCAAAGATTTTATCTGACGGTCCTTGCCACACACGTAGAGACAATTCTGTTGAAAGAATTTCCTGTATCTAGGAATTTTGTACGTATCGAGTGCTGGAAATAAATGTTACAAAATTTTCAATATCTTCTTCTCTAAAGTTCACTTGTTACTTTTGTCAATTTCATTTTGTAAATTAATACGTGTATAATAACATGCACGTGTTATATAATGTAATATAATGTGATATAACAACACATTTATGAATTTTCTATAAATCCTCCCTAGTAGTTTTAAAATTGTTTTCATCGTCATTCATTATCACTACACTCAATAATGGTTTTCAAACCCGGCGCATGTACACGTACATAGATTTGATAAATAAATCAGAGAACAATACTCCACTTTTATTTTTTAAGCGACGTCGTCAAATATTAGAATTATCTGAACCACTGGGACTTTGTTTCAAATTGACCGAGCAATGGACCAAAATATTAAGGGAATGTTTAATCAGGGTTCGATAAAACGAGTTCGGCGGCAGCTCGAGTTTCGAATACATACACAGTCGGAGAATGTTTCAAGTGCTCTGGCCACCGGTTACACGTTTCCCTTCTACGATGCTCGGACGTCTCCTCTTCGGTCTCGAGGAGGCTCCGCTTTTATCTTAATTCGCGCGATACATCATTAAGCCTGTGCAGCGTGATTCCAGTAAAATATACACTTAAAAACGTTGGCATCAAAGGGACCGCGGAGCAACGATAATTAGCGATACGAAACGCGTAATAAACGAAGCCGGCCGCTAATTTCAATTACTCAGGACCAACAACGGGCGGAGAAAAAGATGAAAAGGAGGGAAAAAAGCAGCGAGAAAACGCTCGCACACGCACGTAGAAAGGAGGAGAATGAAACGACTGAAAAGGTAAAGAAAGAAAGAGAGAGAGAGAGAGAGAGAGAGAAAAGGCCGGACGTAAGGACAGAGATTAAAAACAGGAGAAAGAAAAAAAAAAAGAAACGAAGGAGACAACAAAAAGACGAAAATTAGAAGAAAAAGACGAAAGAAAAAGCGGGATAATCGTATCTGCATAAAGAAACGAACGCATATACGCGTATAATGATACCTGCCGTGTGGTAATTACGCCCGTAACTTTTTCGTGGGGTGAGCGTTAAAGACCCAAGACATTGAGCGCACCGGGGGAGAAAAAAGGGAGACAAAGAGTGGTAAGAGAGCGAAAGAGAGCGAAACGGCGAGAAGAGGAGGAAACACAGGAAGAACAAGAGGAAACCGAGATGGAGAGTAACGCAGAGACGGTAGATGAGAAGGGGAGGGGGGTGGGGGACAGAAAGAGAGAACAGAGAGAGAATCTTTGCTTTGATATCAAAGGAATAGAGAATAGCCACGAACGCCTTTTATCTAACCACCGGACTAATGTATGTAACGAACTCGCAAGGTCTCGATAATTAAACTCCACCCTTGACGCGCGACCCTCCCCCTCGTACGTGCGTTACATGTGCAGTCCGTAGTCAGTGGTATCTATATACGTGCGTATGTACGTGCACGGTATGAGAGAGAGAGCGCGCGAGCGCACGCGTGTGTTTATGCCGCGCGTACCGTACCTCTTTTGCGCCCTCTTGAATGAAAAGCAACGAGGGAGCGGGACACAAACGGCTTCTGCTTTCTTCTTTGTAAATCACCCCTTTCTGTTTGCTTGGCTCGTAACTTTTATCATTTGCCGACGCAACAGCTTTCCCTGCTCTTTGCCCCTTCGCTCCGCCACTCGTATGAAAATTTTGCCCCGCGACGCACGAAAAAAACACCCATAAAGAACGTCGTCGGTAAGAGAAGCTAGAGCTTCAAAGGGATTCGCCGTTCTGAATTGTTTCACAATTTTCAAACGAGTTTCTCTTTCTTACCACGCAATAGACGATGTAAAAAAAAAACATTGTGTTAATTAATTCTTTCTTTCATCTCTCTCTCTCTCTCTCTCTCTCATACGACAGTTTTTAATCAGCGAATTTGCTTTGTGACAAATGCACCAGCGGATTCGTGGATTATTTGGTAACACGCATGTGTTTGAAATAAAAACACATATTTTGTCTGTCACGTAATACCTAACTTTTATCGAAATATTTACTTTTTCTTTAATTGATACAATTTTCGCTTTTAAACGGAGCACTTGCAAGATCTACGATCTACGAGTTGCTATCAATTAACATTTTTCGAATTCTGGAGCACGCCTAACTAGAAGCGCGTATATTATTTTTATCTTCCCTCTTAGAGTAGATGTTGGTCTTTGGGTGGAAACAGCTATGTTTGTTTCAAGAAAACATGTTTGCAAATATTTATAAAAAATTCCAATCCTATTGGAACTTTTCAAACTTTTTAAATATTATAGTTAAAAAATATTAAAACAATTCACGAATGCATATTTCCATTACATGTCTATTCACTACATATCTTGCCGTTACTATTTACTTTTATAAAATGACTGTGTCGTTTCTTGTAGCGTCTGTACATATTCAATGTCTTTCAGTTTATTGAAAGATCGTTACCATATAACGATAAAATAGTCATTTGCTGATGGAATGCCGTAATCGATATCAAATATTTGTCTTCACACAATATTTTACACATATGAAACTTAAAATGACAAATGTGTATCTGAAACACTATTTAATTTTTTCTATCTGCTCCTTTTAAAACTAAAGATAATACAGCCAAATATTATTATTATTATTATTATTATTATACAACTTACAAATAAATACGTTCAACTAAGATTTAACAATTTTATAAACAAGTATACGTCTATAATGTTGCATATGTGTAACAATGTGTTGTCTAGATAAAAATAGAGTTACATAAAATAAATACGTAAATATTGTTTAAAAATAATAAAAATATATTCATCGTTTCGTGACACAAGGAAATATTAAAGGCCTCTACAAATTATTCACGAAATAAAAGACCAATGACCGCGTGACAGAAAGAACTTTCAGCAGAAACCGTAATTGTAGATCAACGGCTAAGAAAAATGCAAGTATGACGTAACACCACGTGGGATCCACTTCTGTCATACTGCAGTAGCATCATCGAGGAACACGCTTCGCGCGGCTTCAACAACAAGCCGAACAAAATATCACGCCTACAACCGGACTGACTGGATAAATCCGTATACGGTGTATCCCGATCTATTCGTGCATCGCGAATTCGACGAAACATCGATACCTCGACGTGCGCATATGACAAGAAAATGACGAAGGAAGGAAAAACCGAGGGGATCAAGCAGACAAAGACAGATGAATAAAATCGACAGAGAGAAAGAGAAAGAGAGAGAGTGGCTTACCAGAAAAGGGTCTATAGCCAGTGAGGAACCTTGCCCGCCACCACTTTACGAATCCAGTAGCCATGAGACCCTCATGAATCCACAAACGCTGCGCACACTTTCCTTTCAGGCTTCTTGTTCCGCCACTTTGCTCTTATTTCTCTCTTCTCAGATTCTCAACCGTATTAAATTTTCTTCCCGTTTCTCCTCCTTGTTGCCGCAGCAGCCGTATGTCACATTACAACCGCCGTATCCGACGTTAAGAGCACGATGTTTTGTTTTCACCTGGCAATCATTCGTCGTTCTCTCGTCGTGCCTGATTTCTCCCGTGCACGGTTCGCCGTGCAACACTGCTAGAAACTGGGAAACAAACACACTCTCGCGAACTTCATACCTTTCAGACAATAATCGAGCCCTACGTCGACTAATCGCACGGTGATCGACGTGTGCGACGATACACCGGGCAAACGACACGTGTTCTTGAAGGTTGACGCAGTATTCGAAGCTGAATTGCGAGACTTGGTTGGGTGATCTAGTTGTTTCTTGCGTTTTTCTTTTCTTTCTTTGCTTCTATTTTTCGTTTACCGTGCTTTCCAAGCAAAGGAGAAACGTTCGTTCTCGCATGCTCGTTCTCCAATCACTGACTCAGTTGCGTGCACGCAGCCGGGTAACTGCGAAACGAACAACACACGGTGCCGAATTTAATCCAGGTAAAAGCGTGAGGAGGAAGAGGAAGAAACGCGGTCGCGACGAGAGAGGTCGGTCGCACGACATCACTCGACTCGTGGCCCGACTACGACTACGGACGATCGTTCTTTGCCTAAACCACGTTCCCCGTAATTCCCTTTCCCCTTCCATAGGGCGCTGCGTCGTCAACAGTGCCGAGCCGTGGATACATGGGCCCTGAAGGTAGGAGGCGCGGCTTGAAACCTCCGATTCACGCTCTTCCGTCCGTCTCTCTTTCACCTCCCTCCCTTTCCAACTTTTTCATTTCGTTTCCTCTCCGTTGCTCCTTCCAGCTCGCCTCCTTTTTCTTCTTCCTCTTCGTCTAACCATACCAAATATCGTCTCTTTTACTCCATTTCTTCCTTGTTCCCGTAGCTTCGTCTTTCTCTGTCTCTCCTCCCCTTCGTCGCAACCCCCGCGTCCATGCTTTTCTACGTTTCCTATCCTATCGTCTATGTTCTCTCCGTCTTCCTCGTCGCTATCACCATCCTGCTCTATCCATCTCTGTCTCCCTTTCCCTTCCTTCCCCCTTTACGCCGTCGTACTCGTTTTGTCGTACCAACCGCGCGTATACTTTCCTTTTCTCCTGCGCATTTTCTCTTTCCTTTTTGTCCAGCGAAGGTCTATGAGAGCGGCGAAGAAGGATAGCTTCGCACGGCTGGTGGGGTTTTGAAGGAAGCCGATGATGGTTCAACGTGGTCTACGACGACACTAAATGTCGACGCCGCGACGTCGAATGCCACGAGTAAAAAGGGAATCGGAGAGGCCTTCTAAGGATTTAGATTATCGCGGCCACGAACCTTTGCCGGATTTTTACGTGCGGTGATCGCGCGCGGACGTTGCCCCGATTCGCTTCCACGGAAAGTCGTGTTCCAAGGGATTCGGGAAAATGGGATTCATCTGAAAAGAAAAAAGAAAAACAAAAAAAACAAAAAGAATCTGACGCCAGATCAATCGTTCCTGCGGGCGAGATTATCGTGTCGTCAGTATCATCGCTGGAATTCCGTAATTCATCGAGATGACGCACGACCGACTACCGTACCTTCTGTCGCGGCAAACTTCAACCAATGAATAATGGTTTAGGGTTATCTTCGTTTTTTACTTGTCCGCGCTTTAATCTTCTGTCCACCACAGAGATAATCATAATTATTCTTCATATTTCAATGCTATTTTGTAGTAGAATATTTATCGACCAATATCCTTCCATTCACCACCAGTATCGTTAATGATCTAAAAACATTCGTCGAATTATAAATCGATCAAAGTATAAATTAAAATGAGTTGGATGAAATTATATTTTCGATAATTTTCCAGCATATTTCGTAATTTTCAATGACAATCTTGAGTTTTAATATATCGTAATATCTCTATACGCGCAGGGAAATGATTTGGCTCGATGAGGTCGCTCGCACCATTTCCAAAATTGAGTATATAATTTTCAAGAGTATTAATTCCCAAATATTCGATCGTTTATTTTCCAATTATTCAAGGTTAAAGCGCATAAATATAGCAGTGTAGTGGGATAAATGAGAAATACTCTTTTTGGAGACTGTACCCGCACGCTATTATCTCCTAGCGGTGTTTCAGAAGAAACATAGGCGTCACCTTTGATAATTTAATGAATGAACTTTACCGAAAAGTACTTTGTCATGTATACACAAGACACCTAGGCGTCAGCCTTTCCTTTCCTGTCTCTCCTGTTGGCGCAACTCTTCGTCAAAGCTGCTATTCAATTAATATTCCACCATTCCGTAATTCACCAATCTGCAACAATTACGCTAATTATACTACATTATACAACCCCTTTTTTTTTTTAAATCAAAACGAATCGGTAACAAAGAACGTAAAACATTCGAACTCTTCTATTATTCGTTTTGAACTATCGATATATGTTTCGATTGTATTTCGTTAATGAAAGACAGCGACGCCCAGAAATACGAGCGACGAAATTAAAATTTAATCACGCGACGACGTTAGCAAAGAATTAAAAGTGTCGAAATACGCGATGATAAATTAGGAAGACGAAAACATTGGCGCCCCGGGTAGCTGCGCCAATGGCTTGGCAAGTACCCCCTTGCTCTCCCAGTACGGAAAGTCTCTACCCACCATGCCACGCTATGCCGTGCTGCGCTGCGCTGTGCTACGGTTTGCCGTGCCATCCTTAACCGCGTAGCATGGCTAGTTGTTTCTTTTCTTTATTCCTTTGTCGGAAAGTCGGTGGCGAGTCTCGTTTTTAAGAGAAGAGTAGAGGGGAGGAGGCAAAAGGAAAACGACAACCGCTCAGCAGGGGCTGAGGAAGGAATGGTTGGACCTGGGTTAGGGGGAGGGAGGGCCACGCAGCAAGGAGAATAAAACGTACAGTTCAAAAACTCAGTACAGACTAACCTCGAAATAAAGCTGACAACTCGCTCGGGAAACCAAGGCATATCTATTAATAATAAACTGTTTTCAGTGAACTGTCTTCCTATCGTCTGGAGAGAGAGAGAGAGAGAGAAAGCGAGAGAGAGAGAGAGAGAGAGAGAGAGAGACGAACGAACGCTCCTTTACGAACGCGACACGCCAGCATGGTCTCCTACCCATACGAATCTGTCGTCCGGCCTAGCGTCCGTTTCGTTTTGCGTTATTATGTAATGTTACGTGCGAATAGCCGCGTGTACTTACATGCCGCGCTTGGTAAAATGCTGTTGCATCGCTATTAAAGAAAATTGCACACTCGCGGCGGTGAATAGGAAACGTCATGCATTCTTCGACACGGTCATCGACGTATTGAACTGCCCGTTCGATCCGAGAACGTAAATTCTGCTGCACAGCATCACTCCACCGGGAGTTGCCAGTAGTAAAAAGAATAGGACGGCGTTCGAGAAAAGTGAGATATTTCGCCAGAGCGCTTTTCTGGAGGAACTTTAGATGCTGTTCTAGGTATTTTTTTTTTTTTTTTTTTTTTGATCATTTTGAATAATTCGTTGAAAAGCGATCCAAGATGAATAATGTAAATACCACTTATTTCAGCTTCTCACAGTTACCAAATCCCTGTGTCATCTCTATACTCGTCAAACGACATTTAAATCCAGTTGCAGTCTTTATCTCTCAAACGCCAAAGATAACGATCTCGACCGTCTTTTAATGATTGCGATATCATTCACCGTATTCGTTCCTCCTGCAAAATTATCAATACGGTAATTGATGGCAAACAACGAATGCACTCGTTATCGATCTGTGTTTTCCGTAATCGTTCTCGCAAGGTGACGTTAGATTGTTGATTTAAATTTTCCAATAGAGTTCTCTACCGTTACAAAAATATCGCGAAATGCATCACGGCAGTGTCATTATCGTCGCATCACTTGACACTTGATGTGCAAGGGGAAGTGCGCGTGAATTAAAATGTTAGGCGACACTGAAATACACGCGGGAATTTTTCTGTTGCGCTACGCAATAATTAAACATCGACACTCGACTAAAACAAATTGTTTCCCAACTCGGTCGTACCTGTTTAATTATTAAATTGTCACAGTTAACGAAATCTGGCACGTTCTCAATTTTTCTTCAAGCAGAAATCTATTCAGGAATCTGAATGATCGAATTTCTTATGTTATTCAAACGATTTGTTCCGACATTGCGAACAAATCGTTTCATCAATGTGAAATGTTCGTTCAAAAATTAAAAAAATAGAAAACGAAATAAAAGCAAAGCATCATTGTTTCAGCGATTATTCGAGATAAAGAGCCTTCCACTTTGAGAGAGAGTCCGACGAAACTGCCATTTGAACTTTAAAATCGTTTCGGAAACGATCAATTCATCTCTCTCCGACTATCCGAAGAAAAATAGGAAGGGAGAAGAAGAAGAAGAGAAAGGAAGGAATAAGAGAGGGAGGAGGGTCCACGACCGGATCTTATAATTACGCTAATTAGGCAGTAACGCGTAAAAAGAGCGGCGCGAGTATTTATCGCAAGGTATCGTGGAAGGTATACGGAGGTCGGCAAAGGAGGACGTCGTACGACGGAATACGACAGGAAAGGCTATAATACAGTTTTGCCGCGAGCATCAGAAGCAACAGCAGCAGTCACGGCGGTAAGCAAGCAAGCAGCAACGCCGGTGTCGAGAAACACAGGCAACTCTGACGTCGGTTTCGTTGCGCGTTCCTCGCGTCTGACAGATGTCTAATTTGAAAGAGATCCAAATGTAGGAATGCGTTCTTAAAAGCTTAAGCCAAAGACTTTCTAACAATAAACGTGTTTCGTTGCACGTATTGAGATAACTGAAAACAATTGATGATAAGTATATTAACCAAGAAGAATCATTTGCTTTTAACGCTAAATCTATCGTACGCTTAAAGATAAATTTTCGAACGTGTTCGTACTTGCGAACAATCGAATGTTTATGCAACTGTAAATGTAACTATATAAATAATTGTTTTTACGAAGCCGGATATCTAGGGGCCAAGACGACCAGAGTTCTCAGTTCCTAAGTAAGCAGCAGGCCATACTGTGCAAATTTAAACATTGAAACACAAGAGTAAGCACAATGACGAATAAAATTGAAATGAGAGGTAAAAAGAAAGTATCGATTGAACGCAACGTTGACTTTGGATTACTAAATTGGTCATACTACTCGTATGTGAAGAATCTATAACAACATACGTATGTACATGTATCGTAACATCAACTTATTTAATTGTCAATGATGTAATATCAGTACATTACTTTGTCATTCGATAATTTTATTTCGTTTTAGATTTCTCGTTCAATTTTATACATATGCCCCGACTGACTGAGCATCTTCTAGAATTTAGAACCTCACTCTCCCTCGTGAAAATTAGCCAGTCCCTACGTATGTACACGCTATGGGACGCATGTAAGACGCGGCAACGCGTTCCTAGTCAGAACAAGGGATGGTGGTAGTTCATTCAAGCGGAATTGTCGTTATCGTTGTTTTCCCCGTCCTATTTTTCCACGAGTGTGTAATCAGCGACCAACAAACCCGGACTGAACGTGTGTGGTTGCTACCCGTCAAAGATTTTTCTCTCATCAAGCCAGAACAGCCCGGGACTGAGCGTTTATGGGTACCTTTGCTGGATGGATTCGTCGGAAGGGGAGGATCGTGGAATAGGGGGGTTGGATAGCGACGGTGGACGCGACGCGAGGGGGAAGGAGAGAGAGAGAGAGAGAGAGAGGAAAGAGAGAGCCTCGGTTGGATTACGGGCCGGTCGCGCCGAGGCGAGCGTGGGGAGAAGGAGGAAGCGGTCGGCGCGTTTGATCTCAGCCGCGGGCGCCGACAAAGCGTTCATCCACTCTCCTACAACGGCGTGCTGTCTCGCGAGCAGGAGCGCGACAATGCTTGCCAAGCAAAGCACGAGAGTGAGACAATGGATAAAGCAAGCCAGCCGGTAAGGTAGCATAATACAGAGTAAGAAGGAAGAGAAGCGGAAAGAGAAAGCTTGAGCAACGCCGGACGAATGGTGCGCCATGGCGCGATGGGGGAAGGGAGAAAAACACAGAGAGACCGAGGAACACATGGAGGGACCTTCGGTCGGACAGAGAGAGGCTACGAATGAAAAAAGAGGAACCAGGACTAACCAAGAGAAAAGACGAAGAGAGAGGGGAGAGTATGTAACCGTGGACGAGAGAGAAAGAGACCGATAGGAAACAGAGATGATTCGTAGGAGAAAGAGAAAGAGTTGAAGGAAAGGAGGGAGGAAGGGAGATTGGAAACGGGAGAGGAAGGGGGAAGAGATCCGAAGATCCGTTCCACGATCTGGTGCTGTCGCGCTCGCTTTAGCATGGTACTGCCACTCCCTTGCGCCGGCTACGCCAGCTTTGCTATTAATAAATAATGCTCCGTGATCCGCATTACAACTAAAGCGATTCGTTCCGCTCTTGCCTCTTTATTCCCCGATATTTCCGAACGCTTGGACATCCGCAAAGTCCTCTGTCCCTTCCGTATCGCGTCGAATCGACGATCCTTTTTAGCGAGTCCGAGCTGAATGAACCCTGGGCCCATCTCTGTTCTGGTTCGACGAAGCTCGATGCACGACTTTGAGGAACCTTATGCCTTCTTCTCGGTCGAGTTACACGAGACGCGCCGGAGAGGTTCTAATTTAGAGTATTAGAGGAGTAACGATGTGCGAGCCATGGCGAACATGGTTCACAGAAACACGAACGCGTCCGTTTGATGGATCACGAAACTAAGCTATTTGCAATGTTTCACATTTATGATCCACACGCGATAACGATGACGATCATCGAGAGATAATGTATCAAATTTAATGCGAATAAAACAATTTCCAGATAAATGGACGTTAATTAGAATGTCATTTCATTTCATATTAACGTTATTTTTCATCTATAGTTGCAAGAGCAATCTATTTTAATGCAATTTCTTCGACATCTTTCACTTTTTAACTTTCATATTGACAGCACTCGGAATAAAATTTTCAAGCACTTTTTTTAAAATGCTATTACAGTTTCAAATATGTTTTTTTTGACTACTTTTGAACACTTTTAATGACAATCTTGATTAACTTTGTACGGTGGTCATTCGAGCAGTACATCGACCATAACTTACAGAAATTTTTATTCGTGAAAATGTACATACAAAGCTCCGTGTTTTCGTCTTAATATCGTTTAAGAAAAAAAACCGCATATTTCACAAACATTTTTTTTTTTAGCCTCTTTTCGAGTCGCTGCGCTCGTTGTACACGCTTCCATTGCATCTAGGCAAATCTCAACAACCTGGAAATTGTGCAGGTATAGCGCGAATAAAAACTGACTCCGGTCACCAAACTCACAATATCTTTTATTATTTGTAAAACGCTGATTCTTCAAATTTTTCATGAACTTAAATCACAGGGGACATATAGATTGCACCAACCATCATCAGCTTATGGTTTAATTAATTTGATAAAATTACGGAATAACGTACACAAAAGGAAACAGTACACGATACGACAAGTAGAGGTTCCTCGTTACGTTTTTTGTAATTAGTTGTACAATTAGATATCAGAAATTTCTTGCAAATGGTAGAATCGCATGTAACTCGTATAGAATACTTCTAGAAAAATGAATCTCAAAAGGATCGGGCCAATTTTACTTGAAACGCGTACTTGTATACAATTTTTATCCTCTACCATTTTACTCCTGGTCGAACAATTCGTATTTTATATATAGGTACTGAGTAGGCCATATCAAATATTATTAAATACGCGTGTTGTCAATCAATAAGAAACACGAATCGAATTCAACATTTTAACATTTATAATTAATACAACTACTCTCTCTCTCTCTCTCTCTCTCTCTCTCTCTCTCTCTCTCTCTCTCTATCGGAATATTTAGATAAAATCTTCAAGTAAAAAGTCTCGAGCAAAATAAAAATTACGTTGAAATCGTTCTTCGATAAAATCAATATCCTCGTGCTGATAAAAGATTGTCTTTATCACATTTTGTACAACAATATAAAATTTGTAAAAATTCGATTCAGTCTTCGAATTGGAAGTGACAACTAAATTTACACGAAATATCAAAGATCATCCATTTACTATTTACCGCGAATAGTAAGTGTTAATTTACGTGACCTCGAAGTAAAAAGGCAGCGTTTAGCAACGCGTTTCAAGTATGGCTCGATAATTTCGCATGTGGGCTGTACTTTTTCTCGACTATGTAAATATCCATTCTTACAAGAATCGTACTTAGAGATAATCGCACGATCGCTTTTATTTAATCATTTAAACGTCTATTTAAATGCGACACGCGTAATATGGTTTATGTGCTTATTACATAATTAGAATGCAATCGTGACATTCAGATTAATTAGGGACATACGCTGCAAATTCATTGAAGCAGTGCTTAGAAGTTAAGAGCCAATAATAGATTTCGTGTGTTTTAGGACAGATCTTGTCGGAGGATTACTGTTCAAAAGTTGAAAACAACTGACACTGCAAAACTGACCACGATTTTAGTATTTTTAATAATCGCAATAATCAAAATGCGACACACTCGATATCGTTAAGCAAAAGAGTCGAGCAAAGTGAAAATTTTTCGAAGTAAAATAGCGAAGATTCGTTTAAGAAGATATCACTGAAATAAATAGATATAAATATAAGTTTCATTCTTCTATTATTCTGTTATTTTTATGTGTTCAAGTAATGCACGAAAAGAACATTTCAGACAATGATATCAAGTGTTATGTGTTCGCATGCAATGTACAAGTAAATTATAATGCAAACGAAATAAGGTCCCTCTATAAATCATACGTATTTGAAATTTTTACATTATTGTAAGAAATAAGTCATATATGACGAGGTAGTTGATATCTTATTTAACGTAACACTTTAAACCGATGTTTCTCAAATTTGGGGCTAAAGATCTGATACTTTCATGACAAACTATTTGTACTTTGAATTTTACATATATTTTTATATAGCAAACGTATCTTTAGCTCTTAAATTTTGAACAACGATTTTCAGTCTTACTTTGGAAAGCCACGAGAAAAGACAAAATTAAACAAACAAATTATTTTTTAGCATGATAATGACAATATACAGAATTTGGGACTTACTGGCTTGAATGAACGTTGTTTCGTACATACTAAATTAATACACATGAGTGTAAGTTTATAGTATTCATCGTGTACAAAGTGAAAGATGATTTCTTCTTAATGGTCAATTATCTAGTGTCTACACGTTTAAACTTCGGTCTTTGAAATTTAATATATATTTTCAAGTATCCTCAACAAATATCAGCCCGCACGCAAATGTATCATTGCTTTTCGATTCAATTTCCTTCGTACTATTCTCTCATCTTAAATTTGCAAGTGGCTCGCGAGAAGAATATCGAGAGCTGTATTTATTCGCGTCATATGTTGTAATCGATTTCGCTTCTCGAAATAATAAAGTGAAGTTTGTCTTGAAAATTTATTATACATTAACATATTATAATATTATATAATATATTATATGCTATATAATATATTATACATTATCTTCCATCGACGTTAATGATAATATTTAATCATAATTATTTGCACCGTCCTCTGAATTATCTCGATATTATACAACTAATTTCCAGAATTGCTTTAAAAGCAAAATCGAATAACAATACAAGCAAAATTTTCGGTCTTCGTTCGTTAGAATTTTTCTTCTTCTTTTACTAAATTTATACATTACGTTTGTGTATATTTTGAATTTATACATTATGTGTATATGTGTGTGTGTGTGTGTGTGTGTGTATGCGCGCGCGTGTGTGTATGTGTATATTTTAAATACAATATGCAATGGACCAATGACAGGATTGGTATCTTATTCATCTCCTATCTTGAGAATTAAATCCATCTTAAATTTATTATAATAATTATATCCTATTTTTTTATAGAAGTCGATATGCCTGATCATTTAAACGGCATTCTTAAGTTGTCTTTAACGTTGTAAGCTTATGAATTATATGTACACCGTACATGTATTCAATGTCTTTTGAAATAAAGGACAAAAACTTTCACAAGTACATATTGCAACGTAATAAATTGAAATACACTATCAAATGAATAAGATACATTAGCCTTCAAGATTCCAAACGCTCATATAGATTTGTTTCCATTTTCACAATTTTGATTACCTAATCTTTATATGTACATACATAGATAAAATCATGTAAATGAGAAATCATTTTCTCATTCAAGTTTGTGCAATGTTCAACGGCCGATGCATTAAGTAAATGCACGCAACTTCGGCAACCAAATATTTAATGAAAAAAGAAGGCGATTATAATTTACATTTCTCTGAAAATCAAAAGTCTTTTTTGCGCAAAATAATTACATATGATTGCTATGCCATCGTATCGTGATAATGTAGAAAACAAATACATGTCTCGATACCTTCGTTTAATATACATAGTAATAAATTGAGTCACATAATTTCTTTTTCTCAATATTGACATAATTTGTATCCCCAATAAAATATAAATTATAAACTACGTCAAAATATATGAATTTAGATTTGGTGAAGAATACGTGTAAATCATAATCATCTATCTCTCAGTAAATATACACTTTGTCCATATCTTTGTAAAAATAAAATAATACATAGATAAAGCAAGTTTATTATACATTTTAATCCAGACTTATCAGAGTAAATAAGTGCTATTTTGTTTTTTTTTTGTTTTTTCTTTTTTAAAGAAAGGAATATAATATATTGAAGTGGCTAAATTATACTTTGACACCACCATAATTAATATGATCCTCTTCATTTTTTATAACAATGAATTATATTAGCAAATTCACTGACATAAATGATTCAAAAATAAACTACAATTAAAATATTACGTCTCCAGCCATAAGATTCTTTCTTTTATGAATCCACAGATTCAATAACAGGACAAGGATTTACAGTTGAGGGCACTTTTTTTCTCTGCCTGTTTTTAATATAGGCGCTGGACCATTTCATATGCTATTCTTTTAAACAGCAAGGATTCAGCATAATGTACAGATATTGTACTTCTAAATCTACCGATCCATAACTTGGAGATCGATAATTCACGGATTGTTTTCATTCTCTGGTACTCTATTTTCATCTGTTTTCATCTTTTTATAGAGTACGTTATAAGCCCCAGATATATATATTTGTACATAGCTATCATATCCAATGGAAAGTGTACATTAAACTCAACTGAATCACGTACAGTTCACTCACAACATCAAAAATAGACTATTGCAAGAGTGCATTAGCATGTGACACCCTGTAGATAGTTATTACTCAACCAAGGTACCATTTCTCCATATACATTCCGTGACTTTCTTCTCCTGTAAGAATCTGAAACGTAGACGATATGTACAAATTTTGTATGATATCACAATATCACTCTTATAAGTCTCTGAGTCTTTTTTTTTTTTTTCGTTTAAACGAAACGCGACTTGCCGCATCGTTATATAAATTGTTGATCCCACATTGTTGGACTATAATATAATGCAGCATCTGATAGATAATATGATCATATATATTACATTATAAATCGATCGCAATTTTTAAAGAGTGTACTACGTGTACATATTGCCTACGATG
Organism: Melipona beecheii; assembly: GCA_032399605.1. Taxonomy (NCBI): domain Eukaryota; kingdom Metazoa; phylum Arthropoda; class Insecta; order Hymenoptera; family Apidae; genus Melipona; species Melipona beecheii. Next base: position 1,459,834 of record JAUCMO010000291.1, read on the forward strand.
CAGATTCTGTTCCAGATGTAATACAGGAAATACAAGTGTTAATTTTATGCTCGTCCACGTGGCTTTTTTCGAGAAGCAGCCTCTTCAGTCGACGCAATACCTGTGGTTGCAGCCATACGCTTTGGACGACCCGTTGTTTTGTTGCTTTGTTGAGTGCTTTGTGCAGATGCTAAAAAGTTATGATAGTTTTAGAAAAAAATATAGTTATGTAAGATATATCAAAGTCGTGGAGATTACATTAAAGTGAAGAATTTCTTACCACGTAGCTTTGTCCTTGAAACTCCACTTGTATTATTATTATTCTGTTGTTTTGTGCTCTTTTTATTTTCACTCTTTTTAACATCAGTATTATTTTTAGTTGCGTCTACTGATATCGCAGATGCAGTTACTGCAGTAGTAGTAGTAGTAGTAGTAGTAGTAGTAATTGTACTACTATTGGTAGTAACAACAGTAGTTTCATTCCCAGACTTCGTATTTCTGTTCAATGCTCTTTCTGCTCTACTAGATCCTTTTGCAACAGATTTGGCGATTGCCAAACTTTTGTTAACAGTTCGTTTTTTAGAACGATTTGATTTAGGTGATTTTTTTCCTGATTCTTCTTCAGTAGCACCATCTTCAGAGAAGCTTTCAGCTCGTTTTGATTTTTTACGTAGACTTTGCTTTTGTTTATGCAAGTTGTGACCTTTCCTTTTCTTTAATTGTGATTCATCTTTATAAAGTGAAAGGTCAACTGTGGATAAGATATTAACATTTAAATTTCATGAAATATATTCATAAAATTTCAAAAATATAAATAAACAATTAATATCAAACAAGAATTTTATTGAGTTTAAAATGGAATCATACTAAAACTGAATGGAAATAAAATTTTAATAAAATCAATATTTTAGGACTTTTTTTTTTCATAAAAGCAGCATAAAAAGATACTAACGTCCATCTGGATGTTCTTCCGTTACTCGAGGTTTTTCAGATACACCGGCTTCAACATCAATTGCTCTTTTTAAAATATTCTCTGTACGTAATAATTCAATTTTGGTTAGCTGGAATTTATTTTTATCAATTTTGTTTAAATTTAAATTTGTTAATATACAATCAAAATCTGAAAAAAAGAAAACAGTAAATAAATATAGTTTGCATTGTATAATGTAATAAATATTACAAAATTATACTTGAAATTTAATAACTATCATTTATAATTGCTTTACGTAAGATTACCTATGTAATCATAAAAGTCTGGTGAATATATTTCTCCATTATTTTTATCTTGAGAAAGCCAACGTATACGAATTTTCCTGCTAGATTTATATATATTTTGCATTGCTTGACAAACATAAAAGCTTCCTTCTGCGTTTCTCACAGCCAAAAATTCATTTCTAATAATGAATATCAATAAAAGTTATTAGCACCATTAATTCTGTTTATATTTATATTTAAAATTAATATAAATTATTATATTTCTGAATGAAAATTTATAGAAGTCAAACTTTTTATTATTATTCATCATTACATCATATTTTTAAAATATGTTTCATACTTACTTATAAAATACTATAAGTTTGTCATCGGAAGCTTTTGACGGAGGTGGTTTGTTTAAATTTTTTACAAGTAGTGCAATTTCTGGCAAGGGACTTTGATAAGGCTGTGTTTGAATTCTATTTCTTTTTGGCTTGCTTGCTCCATCTGAAGTTGCTGATGTTCCTTTTAAATCTTTCAATTCTCTAGACTTTCTTTTATTTGCTTTTGGTGAACCAGTGACTTTTGATTCAGCCTTTGGTGGATTATTTGTTTGTGGTAATGCAGAACTATCTGATGTAAGTTTCGTACTTTGAGTTATAGTTTTCGCCTTCTGACTGTCAGGTTTTACTGATCCATCTTCTGATTTGTGTGATGACAATTTTGTTTGTAAAGTTGTATTAATCGGAATTCCATCAGATTCTTTCGAACCATTATTTACAGAAGTCTTCTTTTCTTCAACTTTGTTTTGTAATTGTGGACATAGTGCTAAAATAATGTAAATAAAAATATATATAATGTTTGTATTTATATACATTATAATGAATTCAACATATGTGAAAATATCTGTGCAACAATGAAATACATTCATCGATGAACAAAATATGAATTCGTCACATACTTAAATTAATAAAAAAATTTATTACAGTTTTACTAACCAGGGAAATCTAAATTGATAGATGTCATCTCTTGTTCCGTTTGAACTTCTCTTTGCGAATCTTGTGTAGGGTTATCTGGACTTAAATTATTATTTCTGTTAGATTCGCTCTGTTTCATAGAAAAAGACATATTTTGTTCTGTCTCAGTTTTCATAATCTCTACTCCATTAGGAATTAATTTATCCAAGTCTGGTTCTTTTTCAGAATTGCTGCTCACATAAGGTGGTGTTTGATATACAGAAGGTCTATGATCTTGTACTAAACTCAAAGGTTGACTGGGTGGTTGTAACGTAACATAGTTTAATCCACTTCCTGGTAAAGGCTTCATAGATCCTGGTTCTGATCCTGATACGACTTTTTGTGCCATTGCAGTCATAGGAAGAATAGAATGACTGGTAGAGGTCGGAGACGTACCTACTCCAGGTATCGTTGATTTTAAGGCCGATGCACTCATTTTTCACTGATTAAATACGTCTTTCTAAATACTTATAAAAAATCAATGTCAATTAATTGAAATCATTGTGTATATATGTGTGTATATTTTATATACATGTAAAAATATTAAAAAATAAATGTATATATACGAGTATATTTTACAGAACTATCAATATATAATTATCCTTTGTTCAGTAGCATGTTGATATTATTCATTAAAATATCAAAAGAATATCAAGAATATCAAGGATATCAAGCATAATGCAATAAAGTGGTGCTAATGTTTTAACAATATAAACAGTGATTTAGTTTATATATAGTTTGGTTATTGAAGTCAGTGCAATAATAAACACACGAGATAAAATCCATATGATAATTAAAAAAAAAGGCAAAGAAGCAAGACAATGAAAAGAAAACATTGTATGAAGTATGAAGAAAACGAGGGAGAATCTCAGGAAGAATAGAGGCACAGAAGGTGGCTGAAGAGGGAGGGGGTAATTAGAGGAGTAAACATAAACACGAAGGAAACCTTCAATGGATCGAAATTTTATCAATATTTGAACAATCAACAGCGTATTTTCCATCCCAAAGATTAATATGCAATTACCTCGACGTTATTACGTCCTGAATATGGATATATATTCCTTTGCTAAACTTGCACGGATAGTTGATCACTGCGCGTTAACACACGGTTAACTCATTTTCCCACACACTTTCTTCAACGCGTGAACGCTTTTTCTCAGCTAACATTTCATTTGGCGTACGCGTGGCATACTCGATTTATCAAAGATATCCACTTAACTTACCAAATTCTACAAAACAAAATGATAAAGGCTTGCGCGCTATAGAAAGCCGTGATTTTACCCGCACGAAAAAAACAGGAATGCCAGACGTTAGATGGCGTCGGTTCTTGGACGCCATGTGTGGCGCAAACTTGGTTTCATATTCATTTTGATTGGTTCAAAGCAATCGCTCAAAATCTCTTTTATTCTAATTCCATTGAGAATATGAAAATTGTATGCAACTATTTTCATGTTTTGTTTGCTGATACATAATGAAAATTTTATTTACTCCTTTTTCTGCTGAAGGAAAAATTACGAAAATTTATTTTTGTGTCAAAAAATTTCATGCCTTCAGAGAAAATCAAATATTTAGAATGAGAATTATACGTAAGACAAGTCAATTGTCAATTATTTTAAAGGTTTATGTAATTTATTGTGTCGTATGTATGGATAATTGGATCCTTAAACGAAAATTTCGTTTTTACTATATTACTTACGTTATTTTATTAATTACTTCGGAAAAATTGAAATGTATTAAGCGTTCTTTTTAAAGTAACATTTTAAATTATAATGTTCATATATCTCGTAATCGAATTAATAATTCTAATGAAAATCCAATCATCATCTGTATATGTATTCTTTTTGAACAATAAGACAATAATAATTGAAATAATAACTGTCTTTCGTTTAAGACGAACATATATTTTTACGTAAGATTGAAAATGACCTTAATTTATAACATATTGAAGTAATACTGTAAAATGAAAAATACTATTGTAAATTATTTATAAATGTAATTGACATAAAAATATCTTTGTTAATATAAATACGTACAAATTATAAATTTTCACTTTAATCCATCACAAATAAGTTAGGATCTATGGAAGAAATTATCTCAAAAACAGGCTATACTTAACATGATACATACGTGTAAATTTTACATTTACACAGTCTACAAATTCGAAACACATTTTTGTTTTTTTTATTTTTTACGCGATTATTTAACTTTAAATAGAATTTTATAATCTAAAATCTGAAATGACCATGTCATGATGTTCGGTTACATCAGCGCAAACTATATAAAAATATGTCCATGAAATCAACATACGCAACGTACATATCAAAGTAGAAATGAACTTTAAACCATTTACTGAGTAGCTGAACGAAGTATTGACCAATTGTATACGTAAAGAAGTTGAATAGTGAATGTATTGATAGATATTGTAGGAAGAAATTAATTATAACTTTTAGTTGTATAATTTATCGATCTGTTTATCAGTTAATAATGACACGAGCACTTGTAGGTGTGAAGAGAGTTATCGATTATGCAGTTAAGGTAGCTATCATTAGTATAATAAAAAATGTAAAAATATAAAAGTATACAAGTAAAGATTACAATAGCTTTGTCAGTGATAAATATCATAAAGTTGAATGATATTATTTAAGAAATATATCGTTTTAGATATTATCAATTATAGATCACTTCTTTTTATTTGATTATTTATTTTTAGATTCGCGTCAAACCAGATAAAAAAGGTGTTGTAACAGATGGAGTGAAACATTCGATGAATCCTTTTGATGAAATTGCAATTGAAGAGGCGATACGAATGAAAGAAAAGAAATTAATAGAGGAGGTCATTGCAGTTTCATGTGGTCCCTCGCAATCTCAAGATGTAATAAGAACTGCACTTGCAATGGGTGCTGACAAGGGAATTCATGTTGAAGTATCTGGACCTGAATATGAAACTTTGCAACCTGTTCATGTTTCTAAAATTTTAGCCAAATTAGCTCAGGAGGAAAAAGCAGATTTGATTATTGTTGGAAAACAAGCAATAGATGACGATAGCAATCAAACTGCACAAATGATTGGAGGTATTTTGGATTGGCCAACTGGAACATTTTGTAGCAAGGTAAACCAATTGAGTTAATAAATCTCAAGTAATAGTATTAAAAAGCATCTTCTATAAAATAGTATTAAGATTCATTAATATAATTTGATTTTGCTATTTTGAAACAGATTGAAAAAAATGATAGTGAACTAACAGTAACGCGTGAAGTTGACGGAGGTTTAGAGGTTGTTAAAATGAAGATGCCAGCAGTTTTAAGTGCTGATCTACGACTTAACGAACCACGATATGCTACATTGCCAAATATTATGAAAGCTAAGAAAAAGCCAATTAAAAAACTAACAGCAAAAGATCTTGGTGTAGATACTTCAGCGAGAATTGAAATTTTGTCTGTTGAAGAACCACAAGTCAGACAAGCTGGAGTTATTGTACCAGATGTTGATACATTAATTGTAAAATTAAAGGAAAATGGACATGTATAATTATACTGTTATTGAAAAATATTGTTGAAACTATTTCATGTTCATTGTTTTACATTTATTATACTTTTTACTAAACTAATTTGATTTATATAGAAAAATGTTTTATATATTATATTTGAATAAACTTTCTGCAATAAATAAAATAATAGATCCTTTCATGTGATATAACTGGCTTGTAATGAAATAACATTTTATATATTTCTTTGGTAAATAACATTATTTTTCTACATTGATTTTGTACTTCTACATCTTCACACATTATTCATGCCAACTATTACTTTATAGGCTTATGCGATGTGTGGAAAGATTTTATTTACTGATTTCCGTAATTTTCGTACACATAGATTTTTTGTAACAATAAAGTAAATCTTTACCAAACATAGTAGTAACAGATCCTAAATCTGATTATATTTAATTTTATATACTTCTGTATATGTAATAATACATTCAAAATAGACGCAGTTATAAACATTTGAATAAATAATAGATTGACAAAATAACCACATAAACTTTACAAATTGTAATTGCAACATAGTGTAAAAAATTTTAAAATTTCATAATCTTCTAAATATATGTTCAAAAATTATGAATGTACTATTATTTTTCTGGCAAAGATTATAAATACTACACATCGTTTTACTAAAAATTTCCTAAATCCAGTACGAAATTTATAGAGAATATATATCTTTTTCAAAATATTAATTCATAGACTCTTTTTAAAAATGTATATTCTATTTGGTCTACCTTGTGAAAAAAGTAGAATTAGAAAAGTCAATACCCGTATTTATCATCCTACAAATGTTAATTACTTTAAACATTGAATAGATGACTGGCATATTTTGTAGTACGTTATAAATAACCCAACCCAGAAAATAATCTTTTTAATACTTTCTCTCTTTTTTTAAATTTACTTTATATGAACTAAAATGTTACAAAAAATTCATTCTGTACAGTCTTTTACGATTAAACTTAGTATTTTAGAGGATAAAAAGAGAAAAACTGTATTTAAAAATTAATTATTTTTTACAATAATACTTTCCAATCAAATCTGGTATTACTGGTATGGGTTATAGGAGGAAAAGGAGGTGGATGAAGTTGCCAACCATCCAATCCTTCACGTGCTGCCAGGCATGCTAAATATGGTACTCTCTGTGCTAATCTCGTAACTTCGGAAGCTGATGGCACTCTTCCACCTGTTAATTGTCTGGTACAAGCTGCCAAAGAAGCAGCATGAGCTACTATTAAAATATTTCCTACTGTATTTTCAATAATTCGTTTGATTAATTCGTAACTGCGTTCATAATACTGAGCTGCGTTTTCTTTTAATGGAAGATCTTTTGCTTTAATAATTGGGTCATAATTTTTGTCTATGTTAAAACCTGCTGTTATTAATTCTTCAGATGTCATCCAAATGGGAACACCATTTGGATACCATGCTAACCACTCTATGAGACCCGGCTCTATTTTCATTGGAATGTTTAAATCTAATCCTTTTAAAATATGAGCTAACGTCTGTATACATCTCAACGAAGGAGACGTAAAAGCCACGTCTATTTTAATACTAGACGATTTCATAGCTTCTCCTACCAAACTTGCTTGCACTTCACCGACAGTTGTTAAAGGGCTATCATTTCGAAAATCTTGTATATTTCTTGATGGTATTTCCTTTGGCATATTCAAGTCTCGACGAACATAGGATCCATTTGATTCAAAACAATAACGGATCCATGCTCCAAATGTAAAATCTACTCTTTCTCCATGGCGGCATATGAAAATTTGTCTTGAGGAATTTGGAGGTACTTCAGACACTTCAATCTATATATATATATAAAGAGATAAAATAAAAATATTAAAATTAGAATTATTTATGGGTAAATAAATAATAAAGTATTAATATTATTTACTGGTTCAGTAGTTGTTGTTACTCCATCGGGACTGTCTATGGAATCACCTGATAACAATATTGGTGGTTTACGAGTTAAAGGTATTTCTTCTTTCTGTAGAATTTCACTTTTATTGTCAGTAATTTGTATAGTAGTATGTAAAGTCCATGAGTCCGATTCAGCTGTACGTTTTGTGTGATTCAAAGGTAAATGGCCTGAAATACCAGTTAGCCAAGAGACACCTTCAATCCAACCATCTGTAGATATACTACATGCCCCTTCTGGAATGTAAATGTAATCTCCGACTCTTAATTCTAATTCGTCATGTTCTCTAGGTATGTGAGGATGTGTCACTTTATGTACATGTGCATTTTGTAGCCTAGAATCCCTGGAATATAATCTGAGTTCCCAATTAGTTGGACAAGTGAGTGTTAGTTTCTCTACCATCAAACGCAATTGTTGATATAAATTACTAGGAAACTGATAGGCCAATGTCAAATGTAAGGATTTTATTTGAAGTTCTGTAGAAATGCCCAAACTTGAAAGTTTGTTTGCATAACGGATGGCAATGTTCTTCAGCCATTCTGCATTTATTTCTTTAACAAACAAACCCATAAAATTAGGAGAAACGTAAGTTTCCAACTCGATATTATCTGATAACTGATCTTGGTTAACTATACTCTCAAGTATATTTACCAATTCCTCAGTTGATTCATCTGGTGCCTGCAAAAAGTAATACTTTGTAATACTTTATGGCTTTTATTCGTGTGTACAATTAAGATAATGTCATACTTCAAAAAATGATACGAGAGTTATGTGTGGCATATAATTATGTGCTCCATTCCATACGAGTTCTTTACTCTCTGACCAGAATCTCATTAGTTGCTCTGCTAATTCACCTGTTGGACAAGCGTACAAAACATATTGTCTATGAATGTCAGAATCCAAAGTTGGATCTCTAACATGAGCTACTAGCCAATCAGATGCAAGTTGAACACCTCGATGTCCCGTAGCAGCTAATGCTTTCTCTCTACAAAACAATACGAAACAATAATTATTTAAATTATTACGAATTGTACAATCAGTCCAACAATCTCAGTTAATTTTTATCATTAGCATAGATAATGATGAATCAACAAGAAACAACAATGATGTACTTAATGTTTGACAGCTGTTTGTTTACACTGAATGCATTATAATTGCATGTACTTGTTCATCGAACAACAAAGAGATATCGACAGTCTTTTACAATCGTATTGTAATACTCACGCTCGATGTTTCGGGAAACCTAATTGTAATAGCGTCTGCAACGGAGTTAAATGTTGTTTTAAAATTTTCGTCGGAGTTGGATTTTTGCGTGGCGGTAACGTCGCCATGACGGTACATTACACCCTGATACTTGCTACCAACATTGTTCAAACGAATGCTCAATACGTTTTTATATCGAATCGAATCTTCGATTCGATTTTGTGATTTAAATCTTTGGATTATATCAACATTTTCGTTTTTAAAATATTATTATTTAACGGGTTTCAAAATCTTGAAACAAAGTCACTATTAATTAACAATTTCTTTCTTAAGAATGCAAAAATTTACTGTTACTTTCTTTTACTTAAAAAAGATGTTGATGTTATGTATTAATTGTAATTGTATAATGAAACATTACGTAAATATCAAGTGTAGACAGGAATTTCTTGTACTTTCAAATGATATTCAATAATTAACGACAAATAGCACTGTTTGTCTCTTAGTTTACTTTAATTTTATTTATATGTGCGTAGTGCTTTGATGTTTAATATTCTTTTATTTTCTGCGAATATATATGTAAGTTGGTGTAGTATTTGTGTTTAAGTTTATCAATATAATCATTTTATAATTAAATTGATTGAAATGTTAAAAAATATTTTAAAAAACAATTAAAATACATATAAAATAAATAAATAAATAAATACATATATAATATTAAATATATCTATTTATGTGGATTGTTCACGTAATTTAAATTATGAAACTTAAATTACATAGCAATTAATTCGCAATTTTAAAAGAATTAAATTGTAATTTCAATAATTATATTTCATTTTTTTCATATTCGACGCATACTTCATAACAATTTTAACAATGCTACACAATTGGTACATTACGTAAAGTTAGTGTAAAAAACAGCGATATGTTTACATATGTATGTATGTTCATCCGTTACAAACATTTTTCATGCTGTAATATAACAGTAAAGAAGTAATAAAAAAAAAACATTGTAATTTACATAACCGAGGGTTGTTGTTGGAATTTCATTATGATTGCAATTATTATGAAAATGATTATTTGTTGTATGAAAATATTAATTGTTGATTTGGTTTGACTTTTATCTTAGACATATTTCTCCAGATTTCCGTAATTTTAATACTTACAGTGTAATTTATGTCAACCATATACATACAAGTATTAAAAACTTTACTACGTAATATTTTGCAAACAGTGTTATATCTTGCAATGAAATTATTACGATAAGTGTACAAAAGTTATTATGCAATAAATATTCAAGTTTATCGATTATTTATATCTGGAATATAAATACTTGAGAAACTGAAGATCTTGTGCCGATAATACTCTTCTTGATAAAATTATATAAAATATTTGCGATGTTCTCAAAATTTCTTTATTCATATGAAAATTATAAAATTCCAGGAAAATTTGAACAACCCTCGCAGCGTATATTACACAAATATATATGCATACGCATTGTATATAAAATAGAACGCATTTAACTTTGCCATTCGTCGAAGGTAGAGAATGTTAATTCTCAACGGGCATACGAAACATTCGAATTTCTCTATTATTATACAAACATTTCAAATGGCTCGAATGGCCAACGGATTTTTCGAGGTATTGTACTTTATAAGATTTATAAGATGTTATTCGCGTGTTACTTTCCATTTTTTTTTTCTTTTCTTTGAAAAATTAATTGCTCGTCTTCGGAACATAACATTTCACAACAACCAATGATTATATATCATTATCGTGAAATTTTGTAATTTTACTGCATCGAATGTAGAGAAATACAAACGATAAACAAGTAAAGAACACTCGTTAAACGCAGATAACAATAATGCACAAAAATAAAGTATTTTTTCAAAGTAAAATACTCTATAAACGTATTTCTCGTATTCTTCCATTCAAACATTAATCCATATTTCTTTAGCACTTTGAAAAAGGTTTCATTACACATATACATTCAAATTATTAATTCGTTCCGTTATTAATTTTATCGTACTTGCTTCGCGAACGAATTTATAAATACTTTAATTAATTTCACAATTATGCAATATGAGATTTACATTTGAAGTAGTTAATGTATGTCTTGTGCAGATGTGTATAACATTTCTTATTGTTTGTGGGAAAAAATTATTTACGATAGTTAGATGCAATTATTGCACCCGAAAGCGTATTATGAATAAATTATCGCATGGAAACAGAATATTTAATTGCCGATTGACAGAATGACAAAATCAATTGTTCGTAAAATTATTCATTTTACGAATGTTTACAATGCAAATTTGACATATTATTTATTTATATCAAAATCAAAATATTTAAGAATGAAGTTCAATAAAAAATTATTTAACTGATAGTTTCTGGCGAAAACGTATTATTTATTACTGAATATCAGATAAGATGATCGAGAAAGATATACCTAAAATGAAAGGAAATCGAATTTCTACTATTACCTATTTTTAAGTAAGGCTATTTTAATCAACAACAAGACGAAGTAAGAAAATGAAATGCCTGAATTCTGTTGTATGATTCATTTGACTAGGTCAGTGCTGTAAAATTTGGGAAAACACAAGATAAAGCCTGATATTTTCAAGATATTTATAATAAATGCACAATATAAAATAACGATGTACTTTTGGATAAGAGTGTATGGATTTTGGCATAAGAATTTTTTATATTATCCCACGGATCGTACTATCGTTTATATTACAAACCTCTCATTCTTATGGCAGTCCATACAACGTATTCACTGCTCAAAGCAACTTTAGAATAATTTTAAATAACGTAGCGACAATAAAATAAAATATTTCGCTCGAGACGGAAAATTATTTTGTACGAAAATAAATTCTAGAAAGTTCTTCGATTAAAGTTCTGCGAATTAAAAGTTTTGTTAAAATTCAGGCTTTTATTTATCGTTTTTGATGACGTAACTTTACATTCTCGAATTGTTTTGAGCAATGTTACGACACAGAAATTAAATGCTGCTTTGTGTTTTATTGCACGTTTCAATGACTAGCTATAATATAATCTTTCGACTAGCACTATTTAATAAGAAAAGACAGAAGTAGAGAAATTCGTGATACACTTATATCAAGTTTAAAAAAATTCATTTTAACGAGCATATAGTACTTATAAATGTAATATCAAGCTTCTCTCTAGAATTTTCTCTTCTAATCCTCTAGGAAGGCACTATCAAATAATACCAGTTACACATAAATACATAAAAAATTGGACAATTTTTAAAAAAGTACATCTTCGTTTCAAACATTTTCCTTCCAAACCCGCGCTCTTTCTAATTTTTCTTTTCGATAAACAGGTACCTTTTCAGAATATTCGGCATAAGGATACTTTCGCGACTTGACATTTTCTATCCCTATTATAATAATATTACAATGTTATTAGTATCATAATATTATAATATCATAATATCTGGACGAAATTTACAATTTTCAAAAGCAAAAGCAAATTCACACTAAAAAAGAAAGCGTTACATTTTTAAGATCGATCAACGAAGCAAAAGAAAACAAATTGGCAAGCCTGACAATGTTCCTCGCGCGTCGATAGTACTATCCGTGTAAAAGTTGCATATTCGTAGGTGTATTGTAAAAAAATACAAGCTCTTCGCGTGTTATCTATCATAAGCTGATAATTTATTTCAATATCGTGTAAAATAGAGATTACTGGATGATTAGAAATACTGTTAAATCAACTCGGTTGACAATAATGCAGGCTTATCGCTATTTTACGGTTAAACACGACGATTGTACAATTCTTTGATCGTATTGTTCTTTGTCAAAAAAAAAAAAAAAAAAAAAAAACGATCACGACTACCAACACTATCACCGACCAATTGAGCGATTCGATTAATTAGCCTATTATCGATCTCGAGACACCATTGTCGACTTTACTACCTTTTCTATGACTGATTCACGAGCTCAACGAATTCAACCGATTTTCACGTAGTTCCCGATGTCGTCGCGAACAGGTCGTTATTTCCCGAGGAATCATTATCCGGATAAGACAATAAATAATATAATTCGAACGAACCAAAAAAGGTCTTTGGTTAATCGCACTTCCGTGTTAAAAAATATATCAAATACTTTCTTCTCTGTAGCTCAAAGAAACGATAACGCCAGCTTATAGATTATTTTTAGAAGCACCCTGTACGATTGAGGAATCATCGTCGTCACGCGATTTTCGATATCTTCCTTTTCCTTTGTAACTTTAAAGTAATTCTCGAACAACCATACAAACTTGCGTTTCCTGGGATCAGTCGCACAAAACAAATTCGCCGCGGTCGAATGGCACCACTTCGAGTTGCAAGTTTTGTAACTATTTACTACTAAATGATTTAAAATGTCGCGAAAGCTCGAAAAATTGAAAATGAGACAAGATTCAAATCGTCGATATATACGTATAATTACGTAAACACAATCGGTGCATATAAAATGTAACGATACATTTTTTTCTTATTAAAGAGTCGTAATTAACACACTCGAACGGGCCTCGTTCGGCTGATCAACCCCACGAAACTTTCTGTAGATAATGTCTAACGTTGAAAAATATCGAATCCTCTCCTTCCTATTAGCAATCTGCGAAACACTAAATGATACCTCGAAACATGGTGAATTCTACGAGGACAGTGTAAACAGTTACATCGCGGAACAATTATCGGGCAGACTAGTATTGCACGAATATCGATTAAACGCCGACCAACGAAACTCAGCATCAACCAAAACTACACCGATGATAATTTCACATCGTAGTCAATCGTGAATGAACGCATTCTCATTGACGCATATAAAATCGCATGGAAAGATCCATTCAAACTAGCAATTCGATTTATTTATTTTTATACAATTCTTCGTAAAATAACGTTGTCGTATTCGATGATTCCTAAAAATTTTATCAAACGAATCACCACGGACAGTGAGACAAGCACCTCCGCGTCGAAACGCGTCGTTACCGTCGCGAGGAGCGGCTAGATCGCGAGCGCAAGGTGGTAGATCACGGCAGAATAATCGACGATTTCCTAAAGTACAAAACAGAAAATCGTACGACAATCAACAAATTCCAGCAGCGAGTATCGACAGTGTCGCAGAGAAATCGGCCGTTTCGGTCGTCGGAACGATCTGAATCGAAGCAGGTCATCTCGTCGCTGAAGAGAAAATACAGCGAGAGATTTTTGAGTTTCTGTACGCGCGACGGTTCACTCTGGCCTCCTTTGGCGAACCGAAACGATCGGTTGGGAAAAAGATGACCCGTCCAATCTCGTCGGATCAAGTCTTTTGTCGACCGGTAAGCTTCGGGGTTGCTTCTTTCCTTTCTTTTCCTTTCTTTTCTTTTCTTTTCTTTTTTCATCTCTCTTTTTTTTCCTGATCGAGGCTCGATCAGCGACATTATCACTCACGATCTTTGCTCAGGTCCGATGGTAGCTCGCAGTTGGACGTGGTCGTCGTCGTTGGCGATCGCGGCGACAGATTCATCCTGGACGTAATCGGAAGTGACAAGCCGGCGGCACTCATCGCGACGTTCAGCGGTATCGTGATGAACGGCTGATTACTCTGCGTCGAGTTAACCGTGCCTGCGAAACAATGCCAAAATACCTCTACTTGGGGAAACAGGAAGAAGGACGGGGACTTGTTCCGCGTCGGACAACGTCGAGCGCAACCCTCGAGAGAGCAAGGTGTCGGTTTCGATGAACGAGTTTTCGTTTCGTTTCGTTTCGTAACGCTCGGCTATTGGAAGGATGACCGGATGTGTGCTTTATTTTCGGGGGGAGGAGATCGATTCCAGGGGATGATCATGGTTTCTCACCTCCTTCTTGAGAGATTTGCACCGGCTGGCCATTTTGCCCGATACCAAGTAGAACCCCCGGAGTCCGTGAGTAAATTACCGTCTGAGGCATCTGGTACATTATACCTGCGCAGAATCATGGTCGTTCTCTCGTGAAATGACACGTTAATCGATCGGTTTTGCGGCGAATAAATATCCGTCGATCGCCGTGCAATTTAATCTCCGTGCAAGCAATCAAACTCGCGTGAATATTCAACGCGTAGGAACAAGTGAAGGATATAACTCCAATAACCTTTCCACAAATTTTGACATGAAAATCGTTAAAGTTCGAACGGAATTTATCTGGATAGCCGATTGTCATTTACATGGACAAACGGTTAGAGTCGATAAATGTTCTTAACTGTTGTGTTATAACATTCTGGTGTTTTCGTCGGATATGATACGTGATAATACGCAATATAAATTTCATCTCGACTCAATTGATCACGTTCTTATTGGAATTTATGGAGAAAGAATGGGGCAACGAAAGGATGGTACGACGAATCTCGACCGTCTGCTTTTTGGGTTTCTTTCACTACTTAAATCGATCGGTTCGTATCGCAAGTCGAAACCGTTGCTAAAACTATTGTATATTCGAAGACGATATAAAATGGCGTTTAATATGAAACGTACAGAAATATATAAGTCGTTATTAGATCTTTACAAATATAATTTTATGTTCAATATCTGTCTTGCAATCATTGAATGAAGATCATATGCACGTATAAAAAGATCACTTGTAAATTATACGGCATGTGCACTTTGACTAATAGAAGAACCGTTTTAGAGGAAGCTTGATAAAGTATTAACAAACATTATCTTCGGTCTCTAATTATGCAAATCAATTTAGTTCAAAAACATCCACATCTTGTTACAACATAGTCATTCTTATTATAATGAACATATTATTAGACGATTTAATAAAAACTGAGTTTCAAGGAGATCTCGTAGAAACCTGACACGGGAATATAAATATCGTACTTAAATTTATCCTTTCTTTACCTTCTATCCTAGTTTCGTTCCCAACTTTCTATCTGTTGACCAATCAATATTCCTCCTTAAAATAAGCGGGATCTAAAGGAAGAATTTCGCAAGATCGTCGAAACGGTAGCGAACGAAGGGAAGAGAATAAATAAAATCTCAAGGCGTCGGAGCGAGGGGCCGACCGAGGGGTAAGAGATCGCGGATCGCGTCGCGCGGAGATATGAACGCGTGGCGAGTTATCAAAATTCCGGCGGGGAGGCAGTTTGTGCGGGGAACAATGGAGAGGCGAAAAAGAAAAGGACGAAAAAAAAAAAAAGAAAAGAAGAACGTACGTCATGCTGGCGATCGGTAAGTCGGATGGCATCCACTCCATATATTAGCATCGATATTTATGTGTACACCTGCATCGGAGCGCGGCTTTCGACCGGATCTTACTTCCCAGTTAGGCAGCGCGTCGTTGTCTTAGTTTGGTCATCGCGGCCCGTACAACTCCTTATGTACTCCCCTACACGGATAACCTCGTCATCGCTCGCACACTTTTCGCATTTTAAGTGTCCTCTTTCCTTTATCTTCTCCCTCTCTTTTCCCCTGTTCTCTCGCTCGCTCGCACGCGACCGCGCGCGTACGCATCATATACGTTTTACCTCTCTGTGATACCATTCTCTCGTTCTCCAACGTTTCTCTCCTCTGCTCTCCTCTCCTCTCCTCTCCTCTCCTCGCTCCCTCTCTCCCTCTGTCTGTATCTATTCCCTTCTCTGTCCGCCGACCTACCTGACTGATTGGATTGCACACGTTTGCCTCTGCTCGACTACCTACAGCCTGGCTCTAACGATTTTCCACGCCACGGCTTTTACCGCTTGCTACTTAGTTCGCGGCTCGCGACTACTGCTACGCCCACGGGGAAATTCGTTAATTACTCGCCGCATATGCGCAGCTGTACGATTGTCTTTCGTACGCGGCGAGGTACGAGGACCAAGATTCGCGGAACGGGCAGGTGAAATTGTTCTAGCACGACGAAAGGGAGGAAACCACGCTTGGGAGGCATCGACGTTCGACGAGAGTCGCTATTTGGATGGAAAAGCTGCGCCCCACGAGAGAATACTCCACGTATTATAAATAAACTCTTTGTTTCAGAGTATACACGTATACACGGTGTTTCCGCGTGTATATTATCGTTATCGTTAGTATTTCTTTTCTACGACGAGAAAAGTTTCACTCGGTTGGCAGGATTTGGTTCACGGTACGGTTCACCACGTTTTCGGTACGTATATTCCTACCTGAGTGATTTTTCGAGAGATCCTTTGACACGGGAGAGTCGCCATCGCTGGTGTCTCCATCGCTTTCGTTCGCACAAATGTCAGACCTAGGTGAAGTACCGTCTTCCTGGAACAGTGAAACGAAATTTCTCCGTATGAATTGTGCACGTATTCTGTCAATTGTTGATTGTTCGTTCGCGCAAGTCGTCGTGCAATCGAATCGAATTTTTAGTATCCATCGAGCATGGTTGATCGTGACACATGACTGATAGATCGAAGCGAAGAAAGAATAACAAATAGAAAAGCGAGAAAACACAGGTCGGCGTGAATCAGATTTTAATTTTGCTTGCATGCATTAAGTTTCTCAAGAACGTGTCTCGCCCTGCTACAAAATTTATGAATCATCGTTCACAAGGCTTCTGCCTCGTTCTGCAAATCACTGTTTCACGTTAGACGTATCTATAATTAATTAATACGTCTAACGTGGGATAAATGCCACTGCGACTTAATCAACGCAAATTAATTAGAAACGAGTCTCACTCGACAATGTTCAGAAGAAGATCCTATTGCGACGAACAACGCAAACGGACCAAAAGTCAAAGTTAAACCGTCATTGTTAGAAATGGATCGTTTCGTCCGAGAACGAAACGATCGGGATGACGTACGATCTGTATCAGCTCCGTAAATTCCGGATGCCTAACGAGCGATGCGGCGACAAGCAGAAAACAAGCCAGCAAGAGTGGAGGAGCATCGCGGCCTGTAAATCGTAGATAACGCCTCGGTAATAATATCGGCGAGCCAATCAAACGGGCAACTAACCAATCAATCAACCGCAGCCTACCAAGCAACTAAGCAGCCAACGAAACAACCAACGAACCAACTTACCTACCTACCTACCTCTAGCAGGGAGAGATGCGCGAGCTTGTTCGCGCGCCTTATATGGCCATCCGCGCGGCCTCAACTCGTACTCCGCGCTTCCACGGGAGATTCTCACAAATTTACGCAGGACTACGGTTTCCCCGGGTGACTTTCTCTCCCCTGGTCTTACCGCCACCACCGGCGGATAGCGTTTTTTTTCCCCCCTAGGTCTAACCGCCTGTGCGAGGGGACCTATGCGTTTTATACATGCATTTCGACTTGTTCGTTAGGACGCGTGTGTGTGTGTGTGTGTGTACACATGTCGACCGCCGGTCGCGTTCGAGAGAAAGCAAATCGACTACCGGCTACCAGCGGCGCAAGAAGTCGACGACGCTCTTCGGGAGAATTAGGAAGTGTTCGTCCAAGGAACCGTCAATTTTGGTTGCCTCCTTCGTCGCGGAGGATCGTTTCCGAACGATTCCGTGCTACGGCAGAGCTGAACTTGCGTTGATCGAATCTGCGTCTGCGAACTACGGGAGTTACTTTCATCGATGAAATTTATTTATTTCAGCTCGTGAATATTTATTGTTATTGTTCACATTCTCGAAGGAGAAGTCGTCGAAAATGATGGAGGCTATCGACGAACTCCACGTTTTTTCTCCAGAGTTTTCTCAAACGGATCGAGTTTTATTGCAGCGACAGAAAGTAAATTCCATTAATGATTCCTTTTTGGTCAATCGTACGTCGATAGTAAACTCGATTTAGCGATACCAACTGCAAACAATAGAAATCTTCTATACGAAATAGTCTATGTAGTTTCGAAGGCTCAAAATGCCAAAAATAATTCGAATTAATCAAAGTACTCGACTTTCGAATCGGTGACTGATCGAGCAACTCGATCACGTTCGCTGTTTTATAAAAGAAAGCTGATACCGAAGAAATAAACGTTCCCGAGAAATCTCGTACAACGATGAAAAAAAATGAAGTGTCCTTTAGCCTCGGAAATATAAAAAGCAAGGAAAGGGATCTCCAACGCTCCGTAAGGGTTCGACATTCCAAAAGTAGTTGAAACCGAATCAATTAATTAGACCGCTCTACTTTCGAACCAGTCGTTCACCAAAGACTTCAATTATGTCCGCGCAATGCCGAGATATAACACATTTACCACGCACGAGTGGCAAAATTGGGTTCCAAAAGCGCGCTCGAAAGGTCGGAAAACGTTACTTTCGAACGCCAGATGTACAACTCGTTCGTGAAATATAAAAATAGCCCAAACTGATTTACTCGATTGCCCTTTTCGATCGACGTCAAAACTACGAAAACACTCCCGCGCAGAAAAGAAGAAAACTGACTTTGGAGTCAAACTACATTCCACGGATGGAAACTAACACGGAAACTAAGCAGACGTCCGACTTCCGCGAAGCGTCAAGGATTCTTTTCAAGTTGTCAACTCGAAAGGTCGACGATCGTGGTTCCGCGGTGGATACGGCAGAAGGATTTCCGAAAGCACAGCTAGGAGGGCTGGTTTCGCGACCCTTGTCCGCGTGCAGCGAGCGTTGTGTCGGCGATCACTTCCGAGTCGTATTTGTACCCCCCATTACCACGGGTGTGTATAGAAGGCGCGACAAAAACCGGCATTCCTGATTCTTAAGTTGGACTCTATATAAGTATCTGCCATCGCGAACATTGCCTGTATATGGCGACAACCAGGCTTTGACAAAGGTGACCGTATATGGTATTCTGCTTCCACCTTCCATACCTTCTCTCTCTTTTTCTCCCTCTTTCTTGCTCTCTCTCTCTCTCTCTCTCCCTCTCCCTCTCTTCCCCCGCCTTCTTTCTCTTTTCCCTTCCATCCGATTGCTCCCCACCTGTTTCTGCCCTTCTCTCTTTTGCCCTGCCAGCCACCAACAACCGCCTGTTGTCTTCGTCGTCGTTTCCTTAGTGGCCGCGATCCACCAGGGTGCCCTTCTTAGCGAAATGCATCATAATCGTTAAGTCGTTAGATCATAAATCGTAGCTTCGAACCCCCGTCGTAAACGTGCTCCGTATCAAACTACCGTTAAGGGAGAGAGCTTCCCAGCGTTTCTTTTTTCCCCTCTCTCTCTCTCTCTCTTTCTCTCTTTTTCGTTGTCATTACGATGAACTAAAGTTTCGATCCGGTTTTTAACTACTAATGGGGCGCTTTTTAATGCTTCCTTGATTTTTCTGCTCTCTTTTGATTGATTAGTTTCTATTTCTTTCTTTTTTTTTTTTTTTTTTTTTTTTTCTTCGTCCATGTAGGCTTGCAGAAACAACTTTGTCTTTAACTCTTTCAGATTTATTCGATCGAAGATCTTTCTTTTTTCTCAAGTTTGCTTCAACCCCATGAAAGGGATGTAGAAAACGAGATCTCGTTTCGAGAGAATTAATTAGGTTTTCTTTTATTTCCTTTTGAAAGGAGATTCATGTCTGAAAGAGTTAAATATTAAAGCAACGCACGAGGAAGATTGAGAGGAGATTTGGTTAAAGTTAATTAAAGTAACAAAGATTTGTTAAATTTGCAAATCCACGTGTATCAAGAAACAGACCTACCTTGTGAGCAACGTTGAAGAGATGATTGGCAAAGTGGAATGCTGTTGATCGGTGTGTCTTATTTTCAAGCAGATCGGAATATTCTTTTTTTTTCTTTTTTTTTTTTTTTTACAACAGTAATCGCAACGTTAGTGGCATTATTATTTAATCGTGTATAATTGAACGCATCTTGCGGATTCTAGTTCTTAACATAACTGTCTTTCCTTTCCATTATCTGTCGCATCGGAGAGTGGCTGTTGCTTTTCGATGATTACAGATTACTCTTCCAAAGAGAGAAAATAAAAATCTTAAAAAGTAACGAAAGATCCTATCGCGTTATTGTTATTCTTTGTCCGTTTCCGAATGATACAGCTGTTTCCTACGTTATTTACAAAACAACGAATTATAGTAGTTTATTGTTCTTTAAACTGGAACATAAATTAGATCTAGCAACTCGTTTATGCTAACTGCGAGAATTACATTCGCGCGCAGACGAGAGGTAAAAGAAGAAGTGTGAAACGATCTCTCGATAAAATCCGAAGCATGAATAACAATATAAAGAAACACATTTTTAAAAATCTTTTCTCACTAAATAACAATGTCACTGATCGCAAGAAACGAAAAAAGTTGTTCGATCGAGAGTTGATATCCTCTTTGACTTTGGAGGCCAGTTTCTTTAATCATCTCGGACTCGCAACTCGTTTAACGTTTAACGCGAAATCATTACCTAATCGTACAGAAATGCCTCTCTTTTTCGTTTTCTACGTTTCTTCATCGTCCTGATTGTTATCAACGCCGGTATCATTCGCGCGGCAGAACTACGCGCCAGAAAATAAAAGGTACAAATTATCAAATCGTCGAGTCGACGAGAGGGGGAGCAACGACAACGGTTATCCTCGCTAAAACAGGCGGGTTTCTTATACCTACCTGTCTCACAAACGACTGGCATCTCGTGCCAATAATTGTTGGCGTGTATCGGTTAACTGTATCATTTGACGGAACGGCGACCGACACTGTCATGGGACCGTATCATTAAGCGAAACAATATAATACGTACGTGTAATATAAATATTATCACAGTAATTTACAGTACACTATTTACACATGTGATACATAAAAACTAAGGCACGCCAGCCGTACATTTCGTGATTACCGTGTTGCATTCAGGATTATCATATAATCGTAAAGTTAATTATATTATTTGTACTTTGTGCATCGACGGGAGAGAGACCACGGATGATTATACATTTCTACTCGCATTTGCGATTTCTCTCTCTCTCTCTCTCTCTCTCTCTCTCTTTTCATTTTTCTCTTCCACGTTTCTTTTCTCTCTCGTGTTTAATCTCCCTTACTTTTGCGCCTGCACGTTAATGCTCTCGTGTGCTTGTTCACTTTGTATATCGTTTCGCGTTTTCACCCTCCTTTCTTCCGACATGTAAACGTTTATCTACTTTATCTATCTATCTATCCTCTATATTTTTATATTTATATGCACCTGTTCTTTCTTTTCCAAAAATATTTCAAGCGACAAAAAAAAAAAAAAAAGAAGAGAAAACACACACACACACACACACACACACACACACACGTAAGCATGCACAATGTGCAAAGAGGGAAGAGAATCGAGGTTTTCTCTACTTGACGAAGAAACTTGACGAAGGGAAACGGGACCGGGAGGGAGGAACAGAGAACAGGTGGGACTCGCCTGGGAATTTAAATTAAAATGGTATTTTAAATACTAGCTACTTAATCTACGAAAGAGAAAAAAAAACAAACAATTACTACACATGCCACTTTCAGTACAAACACATTACGGAACAATGTACGATGCACACAACGATATGTGTATATATGTATATATATATATATACACACACATGCACACATTCACACACGTGTGTATGATATATGTATATATGTATGTATATATATATATATATATATATATATATACACTCAATGCGCAACAATGCCAAGCGTGCACCGCCGGGTCTACTGGCTCGGACTCGCACCCACGTACTACGATTTCTCGTTTCTTCGTTGGCTCTTTTTGCGTTTCGTCGCAGGGAAAGGCGAAACGCCTCGACCCGAACGACGTGAGTATTTGAAAAAAATAACGGATGCCTCGATAAGGATCTTTGATGGAAAGAGAAAAAAAATGGGAATGCTCGGGAATGAGACTCGACTTTTCCTTTGATCACGGGCCTCGCCAATCCCATCAACTAGGTACGACATTTGTTGCAAAATAAAGTGCGATCGAACGATTTGGAACTGAAGGAAAGCCGAGCGAAAAGAAATCGTGTTAATCGTGCGTCGGTAAAACGCTCGGAACAATTTTTTTTCCAACGATTGAACCGAATATCCAGGGCGAGACGACGACGACGACGACGCCGACAGTTGTTGAATTATTTTGAGTAGATTAGCAAGTAACCATCGACGACATCGCGGGGTTAAATGCGAAAGATCGAAATTTATTTTTCAGTTGTTCGAATCACGGCTCACCTCAGTTCCACTCGATTCTCGTTGCTCGACGACGATCGATCGACTTACAATATAGATCTTTAAATAAATAAGAGAGATTCCATCGCCGTAAGAAATAATTATAAATTATAAACGATTTAAGCGAAAAGAATAGAAATAAAATGTACATGTACAAGATACGTGGCTCCTCGAGTAATTCATCATATCGAGTTACTATCCTACGCGCACGATCAAGAGAATTGCCTCTCCATTCTCGTTTTGACAAACGAAAACCTCCACAGATACGTGTCTGCCTATGAATTTTAATTAGACTGTTTCGTGAAAAAAGTACGTATCGTGGAAAAAAGTCTTTGGACTTTGATTGAACGTATAGATCCAGCCATTGAATTGTCTATCCTCTGAATTTTCCAACAACTTACTTTATAATCTCGTTTTCCACGCCACGAGGCAACAAACAACGATTGCAGATAAAGTGTTTATCTGTTTCGAGCGTTGTTACTTTTTTATAAATTTATGATTGTCAAGTTGATCGAAACAAATGAAATTATCAAATTCACGCTTACTCGGCGCTTCGTTGTCAAGATTAAATTCGAGTTACGGATGTTTCCATACTCCTGCTTCTTCCTTGCGATGTTAACGTGTCTACAAATCTACAAATTTCACGGTCTCAATTGTTTCTTTAAACTCGAATTGTCGAAAGCTAGGGCGTTTGATCGCGTCGACGATCGATCGGGAAAATCTTCGTCTCTGTTCATCGCTCGGTGACAGATCGGAACGTCGTATAGACATAAATCTCGTATACATTTACAGTACGCGTCGACTGGACTAGATTTATACGTTGGAAACGGAGCAAAGTACGTTTTTCTGCGCCCCGATCGGTTTTCATCGAAAACAACGTACGCCGCTCGATCGCGATTAATTCCCGAGGATACGTCGCGTCAATCTAATTTCGGGACTCGTAACAAAAACGACCATCGAATTAAATCGTTTCAATTCTTCGGATAATGCATTCTAGTAGACACAAGCTACATCATGGCCGTATTATGGTTGAACGATCGATATTACAAAATATGATCCGTGCCTCTACAACTTGACTTAACTTGATAAAAATCATTCTTTTACGTTGTAATTAGTGATCATGAATTTATACGCATGACGAATAATTCGTTTAACGAAATTAATTTGGATGAGGGGTTGTTTTTGTTACGAGCTCCTCGAAGAAAAACCACTGCTCCGTATAGCACATTTGTCACGTCGCGAGACAACGAATACTAATCGAACGATAATCTCCCTTAACGCATTAAGTACGGAAAGTCTATCATGTTAAGTACTGTGCGACCTCGTCCCGAGGATGACAGGTGTCCTTAGAAACCTTCTATTCGCGATACCGAGTTGAAAGAAGAGTTAATTGCCTGAAACTCTTCCCAACGAGCCAGCCGTGGCAAAACATCGTTCCGATTGTCGTTAACAACTGTACTAGGATCTCGAAGCGCGCGCGCGCGAGCGCACGTTACCATAAGTAGTCTCGATTTTACCTCGTCGACTGATTTGGTTAAATCTTTTTTAGTGCACCTGGCACGCAATTATGCGAGCTATTTTCTCGCTGCTAGCATTCTATCCAGTCGTTTCATAAACCTTCGCTATTAACGTACCCAAGAAGCGGATTTGTCGAAAGAGCGGTATATATTAATTCAGAAACGACAGGAAATTATGCAAATGTATACTTTATAACAACTCGATGTCTTCATGCATCTATCAAAACAACTTTATAGATCAGAGAAGAGAGAGATACATGAAACGATCTGGCAGAGACATTTCATTTTGTTTCAATTTTTCAACAAAAAGTCAACAATTTTTAACAGATATTAATTTATAACAGGTATTATATAAATTATAAATATAGAAGACTACGTCTACTTTAACACCGATCGAATTTTTCAAATCCGTCGTGACGGTCAAAATTTGACGTTTCAATTGTTTCAACAGATTTCTAAAATTTTTTAACAATACAAAAAAATATGATCGATAATCTAAACGGACATAGCGGGGTCAGAATCAAAAGAAACTTCACTCCCATCAAATTTACGTCAAATGAAACTTGAACGTGCCGGGTGTTTGGCACGTTAATCCATGGTCATTCGCACTTCGTACGAGATGATGTTCTTCTCTCTACACACATACGCACATACGAAAAGAAAATAACCGTACTTTCATTGACGCCGGATGTAAGGCGCCTCATCGAGAATTTCGATACTCATTGTCCGGAAAAGAAAGTCGGATACCGGAACTTCCTCCGTCATGCTGATTCGTTATTCAGCTTGCAAACGACGTACGATTTTACGTCCTTCGAACGACGCGTTCTCGAATAAAGCATCGAAATACAATAAATCCATCGTAATACGACAATACGTATATTTTTTTTAAAATAGATCTCTCGAGAATGATCAAATCACCACGGGAAAAGACGTTCAACGCATTTTCGGGCACCCAAACGCTTGAACGCGATGTACCACTCGCGCCAATAACTTGGACGGAATTGCACCGACGCCAAGGCGTCGGTTGTTCGAGGAGCCCTGAAACGCCGTGACAGAAGAAAGAGTAACAGAAAAGAAGCTTTAGAAACCTAGCGCGGATTCCTACCGATTCGAAGCACGAATCGTTGAGAGAAACAAATGTGGTTTTACTCTCTTTGCCGACCCAGCCTTCTTGTTAATGAAATCGCTAGAACAATTAAGTTTCCCCGTGGAATGTCAGTGAAACTCCATAAAGAAACTACTCGACGCACGGAGAACGTGTAATATCTACTCCGTGTTTTCCAAATCTGCTCGATCGATTCACACAACAGGGTATATTTTCGAAATCTACTACTACGCCGGATAAATCTCGTAGCGCGTATCGCGAGAACACGGAGCAGCAACGAGCGTTCGTGGTCGTTCGAAGCCGACGATTGTCACGCACAGTCGATCGACGACAGGCGACGGGCGCGATAAGCGTACGCGGATAATTGCCGTTACGCCGGCGGCTCGGTAGTTCTCTAACTCCGCGGACACCGACTCTTATCGAATATCTATTCTCTGTATCCACGGACGCGTCGGACCTCACGTTCCTCTCCCGCTTTTCTCTACTCGACCTCTACCCGTACCTGTCTTTCCGTCGTGATATTCCGTGGTCGAATCGGTCATGGAAAACCAGACGCGAGAACAGAAGGTAGTAGCACCGGCATGTAGTTGGCGACGGGATGCAACGCAACTGCGATGCATTGGCGATCAGAGTCGAAGGACGCGCGAGCGACAGCAGTGGTAGTTTTAAACGCTAGGGTAGTACTACCGTTGGGGATGCGAATGCGACATGTGAGGATGGTAGGCGGCGTGATGGGGTGGCAGAGGCGAGGGACAAGATTGTTGATAGGGGCCACCGGCTAACATGGGCCCGGGACTGGAACAGGGTACCAGGTGCGAGCTCGGCGAGGCCGCGTGTGCATGCGCAATCAGGTGCGCGTGCTGCGCGTGCGAGGGTGGCGCGTGCTGCGAACCCGGCGGCGGTGGCGGCGGCGGGGGTGGCGGATGGCCAGGAGGCCCTCCGGTCGGTCCGCCACCAGGATATCCGCCGTGCAGCGAGCCACCGTGCGGCGAGCCATACACCAGTTGCCTTACTTTCTGCTCGTCGTCGGCTATGTTGTAGGTCAGTTCGGTCTCCTCGAACCCGGTCGCGGACATCCTCTGGTCGCCGGAGGAACTGGAGGCGGGAGGGTCCGGGCTGTTCAGACAGGTCTGGATCAACGCCTTCCCGGCCTCGCTCGTTATCATCGGTTGCAGCTTTCGTGTCGCGAACGTGTACACATGCCCGGTCTCGCTGGCTACCAGCAGCATCACCTGTGTACCTGTCAGTGTCGACAGCTCGTACGCCTGCAATCAGAGATAACGATTAATTAGGAATGTTCCGGTCTCTTTCTTCGGTTCGCTCTCGCGATCGTACTAACGACGCGTCGCCTCGGTACTCTCTCTCTCCTTTTTCCATTTTCCATTTTATTCCCATCCCTTTCGGGTTTTGGTTTTGGTTTTGGTTTTCGTTTCTTTGGACTGATCCAAAGCTGGTTTCAGCAGAGCGATTTTAATCGATAAAGAGTATTTCGAGCAAGTTGAAAAACGACAGCGCACTAACGAATCGAGCGCGTTTTAAAATCAGTATTTTCCTCCTCCTTCCCTCGAAAGGAATATTTTCCATTGGACTTTCACACGTTTAATATACATAGGTATCACAGACACTTGCCATTCACGGATTTTTATAGAACGCTCTTATGTAAATTGTTGCCGCCTGCACAATCATTAATATACAGTTTTTCTATATAATCAAACGAGTACACACGAATAAAAACTTACACGCGTACTGAATGTTTTATGGTTCAAAGATTATGCATCATTATGATATAATATCCATCAAAGTTTACCGAAGCGTTTACTAACATGGTGCGGATGGGATTGTTTCTTTTTGTAGTGAAAACTGACGCTCCGACGTTGTATATTTAAGTTGAATCTAAATTGTAAAAATTCAGCCTGCTAACAAGAAACCTACTGCTCGAGGGGAAACAACGCAACCACGCCACGCAGATGAATAAACATAGTGGAACGTTATGAAATCGTTGTCTTAGATCAGAATGTTGCTGCGTATTTACACTTAAAGAAAGTATTCTGCAAAGTAAAGCAATGTTTGTGTCTTGCATAGGAATTTTTAGTAGGCAACCAAATGTTATTTTCCTTAGTTATTTAAATTTGTGATCTTTCGAAATTTATCCTGTCTATCGATTTATCTATAGATCCTTCGTGCGTGCAGCATAGATTTTGCTGCATCTGGTTCTTCTACGGCAAGATTTTAAAATTTGCAATGTTTCTAACAACTAACAACAAATTTATTCAATTTATCTGCGATTTATTTCCCAATTACTTTATAATTGTCCTTGCTGACTAACAAATGATGTTAAAAAATTTGACGTGAATGTCGTAATACTTATGTAAAAAATGCTCTGAGAGAATTTAAGAGAAATCTTTGCCTTGCTGGCTCAAATTTTACATTTCACGAACAGTGAAATTGGGAACTTTTTTTAGCAATACGTAATTCTTTTAACACTACCTACAGTCAATTTAATATTTAAGTTTATACCTTCTCTTACATAATGCCTCTGTTTATTTTAAGATTAACGTAAGTTTCCAGTTTTTCAATAACGTTATAAAGCAGTTATGTCAGTTTCGTGTCAAAACATAGCTAATTATAGAGGCCCGTCTTTAGAAAAGGGGAACAATCTATCTTTGGTTTTCTATATTTGTATGAAAGATGTAATTTGCTTTAGGTTCTTCTACGGATTTAGCCACTCCGCCGTTTGGATCAAATAAACAACTGTAACATGATTAAATTGATGTTAAAATCAAAACCTTCGAGTTACAATACAATTTCAGATTATTTTCGATACTACTATTAAATTACTCTTTCCTAAAATGAGAAACAATATGTTTTTTGTTGATGCGAGCATGAAAAGTTTATAATCATAGTTTTGTAAAAGATAAGCAAAAATAGATGCAATTTTCGAAAAATAAAAATTACTTTGAAAGATTGTCAAGCTGATGTTAAAATATCAAACTTGATGCAACGAAATATAAAAGCAATTTTTATGATATTTTGTATGATGCTACAACGCGTTCGTTACCTGAAATATAAAATGCAAAGTTAATATTGTTAATACAAATGAATAATCGTTTACAGGATAAATGCTAAGGTACGTGAAATTTTAGAAAACTATAAATTTCCTGGTAAAAATGATCGTGTAACTTGTAATTTAAAACTCAGTTGAATATCGTTAAACGTATTGATATAAACTATAAATAACTGAAATTGAAGAAACGAGAAATTCTTATTTGCAAACATAATTATGCGACAATTATCAAAACTTTTTACATGTTCGTTCTTGGTATTATAGTTCTTTTTTTTTTAACATTAGAACTATTAAAATGGTTAAAATGATCAATTATTAATAATAATAATAATAACTTTTTTCATAGAAATTTTGTAGATTTGCAAGATAC
This sequence comes from Melipona beecheii, assembly GCA_032399605.1. Classification (NCBI taxonomy): domain Eukaryota; kingdom Metazoa; phylum Arthropoda; class Insecta; order Hymenoptera; family Apidae; genus Melipona; species Melipona beecheii. The sequence goes on from JAUCMO010000291.1 coordinate 1,488,747, forward strand.
TATTTCCAAGACTCCTCTTTTTTTTTTTTTTTTTTTTTTTTTTTTTTTTTTTTTTTTAATATATATCATTTAATTTTTTTATTTTCTCTTCATTTTTTAAAATGCGAATTACATATCTGTGTCGTCGAGAGTTCTAGTGTTAATCCAAAATACACGAATAAATTATTGATGTACAAATATATACGACAGCGAAAGCACAGTTGTCACTCATAAATTGCGCGCTTTCGGTGTACGTTTGATTTCGGTAATCCGCGCAACTACGTAACTCTAATACACGTTTCCTTCGGTTCTTACGTTCTTACACATTTGAAAATCGACATTTATGATACTTGTGTTTGTCTAATCTCTCGTCAATTTTGAACGCACTTGAACACTACTACGTTTGCTATTGGACGATTCAACGATCACACGGAGAGACGGTCGATCGTGACGATCGATCATCGATAATCGAGGGATTCGACACACTGCTTTCGGAATTATTATTTCTCTAATTACTTTGATCAATGAGAAACAAGATACGCTAACCGCGTCAGATACGAACCTTCTTCATGATTCCAGTTTTCCTCTTAGAGAAAGTAGTATACCTCCGCAGTTTATTGTCGATGTACTCCATTTTAATCTTGACCCGTCCCTTCGTCTTCTTACCGTTCGATGGGGGTGACTTTTTCGGCTGGCCCAAACTCGTGAACGACTCCTCGAGGTTATCGGGGACACAGTCCGTGGACATTGACATGGCTTGCTGTTGCGAAAGTGCCTGCCGTGCATTACTGTCATCGTAACAGACGTCCGAAGTGGTCCTCTTGATACCTCTCTGTACGGATCCCACGCCGGCGTTCGGTGCGCCTGCAGCGGCGGCCGCGGCCATCATGGTGGCGCCACCGCGGCTTATTTGAGAAGTTGTAAGTTGGGAGGTGGACGGTCGGCCGTACATTTCCGAGCCAGCGTCGCTGCCTATCATCCCCATGCTGTAGCCAAGACTTGCGTACCGACTATCTCTTCCGCCGCTAGGGTTGTCCATTACGGACTCGCGCACATTTATTCCCTTTCCCTCGGCCCTTCTCCGCCACGAAATCGCGAAAACTCGGCGCAATGTTTCCCACGTGATCAATCATCTAGAGGAACACGGGACAACAACGCGCACTGCACGAGCGCTCCCCGCGAACTGAATGCGCACAGAGTATCGTAACTTGACCTACGTGCTAACGCGGTGCCTCCGTACGTCCGTGCGCAGCTGCTACCCCCACCGCGCTTCGCGTCCGCGGTAAAAAACTAGTCCACCCGATCGAAATGGAGACACACGGACGAAGATCCGTGAAAATTTCTCCGTAGAGAGATTAAGAAATCGACGGTGATCTTCTGTGTGTCGTCAAATTGCGTTCGCGCGAGTTCGATGGTCCAAAATTTGCAGCTGAAAGATCGCGCGGAGTAGTACAAGAATCGGCGAGAGGGCGTCCCCGGCTGCCATATTTAGAAGTAGACGTTACCATATTAGGGAAAGTTTGCCAAATATGGTGAACAGAGGTGGTCCTTCCTTTTCAAATGATCACTCGGCGCGCCGCGACAAAACACCAATCCAACTGACAGTAGCGCTTCCTGCACGCCTCTCCTCCCCTCCTCTTTTGCCGGTATGTCCTTCCTATTTCTATGCGCTTACTAAACATACTGATAAGCCACTCTCCTTCTAATCTTCTATTTTACTTCTGTTCAGTTTTCATACATTTTTTTATCGATTGCTGTTTATGTATTTCATTTTGGTCGAGAAACGAGTAAACGTAACAAGATGGGTTACATACCCTATTGTAATGTGTGAAATACTTGACAAAATTTTCTTATATTGATGTGTCTTTATTTTAATAAACATTGCACTTGAATATTATACTTTTAAATCTGATGAATTTTTTACATTTATGTATTGTGAATCACATTTTATTATCTGTGTCTAAATGTACACATGTAGAAAGTAGTGGAAATTGCTTAAGATAATTTTATAAATTTTACAGAATGAAATCCAATTATAAAATAGGATTAAAATTTTACGATATTTGTAATCTTTTCTTTCATGCAAATTGGTCAAAAGCACTTGTAACTGTAAACATATTTATCCACTGTAGGCACTAATACTTCGTACAGATTGAATGATTTGTTTGATTTGATGATTACTGATGTGTTCTGTTGTTCCTGTATCTCACATTTGGATCTGTTGGAATTCATAAAGTTATTATATATGTATAAAGATATGTATATAAATAGAATAAATAAAAATGTACAAATGTAAGGAAATGTATAAAAACAGTAATCTAAGTTATTAGAATTTTATTAAAATAGTATAATTATATATTACTATAATATATAATTCTATTAAAATAGTATATTTATATATTACTTTGTTATATATAAAATAAGATACAAACAAAAGTTGATGTAAATATATAAATTAATAACTATTATCACAATCTTTGTAATAAGTTTTCTATTCATTCACCTGATGCTATTGATTGTGCAGCAGAAACTAAAGTATCATGAACCTCACGAACATATGCAACCTGTGCTCTTACAGTCATCAAAAACTGAGGATATGTCAAAGCAGGTCCTTCTTGAGTTCCAACAGTATCTGTACGTGTTGGTATAACCGATACTGGTAGATACCTCACAGAACTAGAATTTTGTGACAAACACTCTATAGAAGTTTTTAAATGTAGTTCTATTTGATCACAAATGGAATAAAATTCTTCCATATTTTTATTAAATCGATGATCAGGTTGATCCACTCCACCTTTTAGAGATCCAACATCTACCAGACTATTTTGATGTAATGTATGAGCTGCAGTTTTAAGTGCTATGGCTAATGAATCCCTTAATGGTCCAATTAATGATTTAACTTTGGAAATATTGTCAAGTTTTTCTTGAGTTTGCTGTTGCTGTTGTTGTTGTTGTTGCTGCTGAACTTGTGGCTGTTGCGTTTGTTGCGGATTTTGAGGAAGTTGAGGATTCACAGGCTGTGTCATTTGACCTACTCCGATTGTTCCTGGTTGTTGAATTGGTGGGATATTCATACTGATCCTAGTAATCATTTGAAAAAGTCAATATATTACGTATGAAAGTGGTATTAATCGATATAGTAAATAGTATTCAAACTTTCTTGAGTTTTATTCAAAATTGTTTTGCTGCAAGTAATATAAATTTTGATTTATTAACTTACGATATTTGTATTCTAACCCTATATGTGATTTGGTACAAAAGACAACTTTCATTATTTTTAATTTGAATGATTCCAAGGATACCTTTTATTGTAGTACTAAAGAAATAATTTTTTCGTTTATCATCTGATAAAATATAAAATATGTTAGAAATAAGTAACAATCCTTTGAATATTTCAAAATGTTTGTTGTTGTTTTGTTATAGACTGAAAGTTTTGAAATCGAAAGAAAGGCTAGCTTGTCATATTCGTACGTGTTCAGTAAATCATTCTAAAATATCTCTAGATCATAAAATGTTTTTCTACTTTATATTTTTTTTTTTATTTTAATTACTTGTGTTATATAAAGAATAATATTCATAACATTTAAAAAAAATGTTAATAATTGTAATAAACTATGATACAAAACTAGAATATATACAATTTTTTTAATGAATTTTGGAACCCGAATACAGAAGCTATTGATATAGTTACTTTCCGCTCTATATTATCCTAAATAATGTCATATCGGTCGAGTATTCACAATTTGAATTTACAGTACAATAAAAGTACAAGATACAATAAAAGTAATATTTTCAATTGTATTCATCGAATTTGATAATGTATATTAAGTCCATAATATTGGAAGGATTTAAATCCTATGCAAAAAGAATCGAAATAAACGAATTCGACAAAGAATTTAACGCTATTACAGGATTTAATGGTAGCGGGAAATCAAACATTCTCGATTCAATATGCTTTGTTTTGGGAATTACTAATCTTGGACAGGTGATACATTAGTTTTCCTATTTTTTCAATGATAAAACTTCCTAATTGTAACTTCAATCTATCCCTATTTTTTTAAATATACTTTTATTGAAATATGAATTATGAAAATATGAATTATGTAAAATTATATTATAAATATGCTTTTAATAATTTAACTTAAATATTAATTCTTGTATGAAAATAGTAAAGAATAAAGTAATAAACAAATATATCTTTTATTTTTTCTTATCAGGTCCGTGCAACATCATTACAAGACTTAGTTTATAAATCTGGTCAAGCAGGCGTAAAAAAAGCTAGTGTTACTATAATATTTGACAATAGCGATAGAAATGCCTCACCTGTGGGATATGAACATCACGAAGAGATAACAGTTACAAGACAAGTTGTAATTGGTGGTAAAAATAAATACTTAATTAATGGAACTAACGTACAAAATAAACGTGTCCAAGATATGTTTTGTTCCGTTCAGTTAAATGTAAATAATCCACATTTTTTGATAATGCAAGGAAGAATTACTAAAGTTTTGAATATGAAACCTACAGAAATCTTATCTATGATAGAAGAAGCTGCAGGTACTCGAATGTATGAAAGTAAGAAAGAAGCTTCATTAAAGATTATAGAGAAAAAGGATAATAAACTAAAAGAGATAAATGATGTATGGATTAATCCTTACAATTGTCTTTGTCTAATATATTATATAATTTCATTAAAATATTTCATTTCAGATTTTGAAAGAAGAAATAGGTCCGAGATTAAAAAAACTCAAAGAAGAAAAAATACAATATGTTGAATTTCAACGCACAGAAAGAGAATTAGAGCATTGTAAAAGAATTTGCTTGGCATGGAAATATGTCACATTCTTGAATGAATGTGAGAATGCAGAAAACAATGTACAAACTGTTAAAAATAAAATAGAAGAAAAAGTGAAAAGCGTTAATGCTGGTGAAGAAGAACTTGGAAATATAAAGAAAGAATTAGATGAAATGATTAAAAAAAGGGATATGGTATGCATTCATCCAATGTAATTTAATTAAAAATATGTATTTTTACAATTTTTACAATTTTTCTTATTTTTTGTTTCATTTATCTTATTTTTCTAGGAAACGGGGGGTCAATTAGAATCTTTGGAAAAGGAATTAAAAGAGGCAGAAAAGAAAGAATTTAAATTGGCAGCTGAAGTTAATAGTAGCAAAGAAGATACTAAAATTGCTAAAAAAGCAATAGAACAATTGAAAGCTAATATAGCTGATGATGAAAATGCTTTTACATCGAAGCAAACAGAATATAGCAAAGTTGAAGAGCTTTTTAAAACATTAAAAGAGACAGATGAACAGGATTGCAAAGCACTATTACTTGCACAAGAAAAGTATCAAAAGATTAGTACTGGTTTATTAGAAACTCAAGATGGTGAAAATGCAACACTAGAGCAACAATTAATGAGTGCTAAGCAAAATGTAATAGAAGCACAAACGCAATATAAACAATGTGAAATGACATTAAATCATAATAGAAAACAATTGGAGAAAAAGAAAGTAGATCTGAAAAATACAGGAGATGAGTATGGAAAATACACTAAAGATCTTGAGAATAAAGAAAAAGAAGTAAAAAATTTAGAAAACGAATTAAAGAAATTAAATTATGAAGATGGATGCATAGAACGACTGACAGAACAAAAACATACATTAAAGAATGAATTACTAGCATTGGAAGATCAAGTGGATCATTTTGAATCAAGATATCCTCAAATTAGATTTGAATATCAAAAACCAGAACCTAATTTTGATCAGAATTCTGTGAAAGGAGTTGTATGCAAATTAATCACGGTAAAAGATAAAAAAGCAGCATATGCTTTAGATATTGCTGGAGGAGGGAAGGTATTTAATGATTTTCGTATAAAATTTACTTTCTAAGTAAGAGTATTTTATATGCTTATATTTTAAATTTAATGTTTTAATAAAATTTCAGTTGTATAATGTAATAGTAGATACAGAAACTACCAGTAAAAAATTACTTCAACATGGTCAGTTACAAAAACGTGTAACTATTATTCCTTTGAATAAAATAAACGGAAGAGCCATGGATAGTCAATTAATTCACTTGGCACAGAAGATAGGTGGCGTAGAAAATGTTCAACCAGCATTGTCTCTTATAGATTTTCCAAAAGAAATTACATCTGCTATGGCATGGATTTTTGGACAAATCTTTATTTGTAAAGACATAGAAACTGCTAAAAAAATAGCGTTTCATAACAATATAAAAAAAAAATGTGTTACTTTAGAAGGAGATGTTGTTGATCCTGCGGGTACATTATCTGGTGGTGCAGTATCAAAAACTGGATCAGTTCTTTTGAAATTAGATGAATTAAAAATTATACAAAATAAATTAGATATCAAAAAACAGATGCTTCAAAATGTTGAAACTCAATTAATGCATATGAATAATGATGCTGAAAAATACAATTCAATAAAACAAACGTTTGATTTACGCAATTATGAAATCAGTATGGTAAAACAAAAATTAGAACAAACAGAATATTATAAAGTAAAAGAAGAGGTATGTGAAATAAATGTATTTTAGAATGAATAGTTACTAAATATACATTTTTTACAGATTGAATCCTTGGAGAAAAATATTGAACTACTTTTGCAAACAATGACAGCAGCAGAAAAGAGTGAAAAGGAAAATACTACGCATGCTAAACATTTGGAGCATCAATTGAAAGATGCTAGTAATATTCATGAAAAACAATTAAAGGAAGCTAAATTTGAGTTAGAAAAATTAAAGAAAAAAGCTGAAAATAGCCGTAAAGAGTGGCAAAGCCGGGAACAAGAAGCAGAAATACTTAAATTGGAAATAACAGAATTACAGAAGTGTATTGAAACAGAAAAAGAACAGTTAATAATATCTGAAGAGAAGTTGAATGTATTACAAGAAAAAGTAACTACATTGGAACAAGAATTAAATGAAGCGAAAAATAATGTGAAACGTATACAGTCTAATATAACAGAACAAAAAAACGAAATTAATAAACAAAATATTTACATGCAGAAGCTTACGACACGAAAAGAAGATATCATAAAACAGAATAAAGAAGCAGAATTAGATATTAAAAAGTTAAATCATGAAATTAATTCAATCAAAGATATTGTTAAAAATTGTAATGAAAAAGTTTCCGAACTTACAGGGAAACATGAATGGATCGAAGAGAATAAGGTTTACTTTGGGAAACCTGGTAATACTTATTTTACATTTAAATTACGTGTTAAATTTTTGAGTAAAGTAGTAATAAAAGTAGTATAAAAATATTTATATTTGATAGGTGGTATTTATGATTTTAATGTTAATAAACCCAATGAAATGGAACAGAAAATACGACAGTTGCAATCGTTGCGTGAAAAATTAAGTCGAAGTATCAATACTCGTGCTATTAGCCTTCTTGATAAAGAGGAAGAACAATATAATGAAATGATGAAGAAAAAGAAAATAGTTGAAAACGATAAAAAAAAGATATTGGAAACAATTAAACATTTAGATGAAAAAAAGAGGGAAACATTAATGAAAGCTTGCAAACAAGTATTGTTTAATTTAAATTTATTGAATTGAATATTAAATTTGTATTATATAAATTTGCAATATAAATTTAATTTTTAGGTAAACAAAGATTTTGGATCAATTTTTAGTAGTTTATTGCCAGGAGCTGATGCGAAATTGCAACCCCCTGAAAATCAGACAGTTATTGATGGATTAGAAGTGAAAATTGGATTTTCCGGTATTTGGAAAGAATCGTTAGGAGAATTATCTGGAGGACAAAGATCTTTGGTTGCTTTGTCCTTGATCTTGGCTATGCTTTTATTTAAACCTGCTCCACTTTATATTTTGGACGAAGTTGACGCTGCGTTAGATCTTTCTCATACAGAAAATATTGGTACGATGTTAAAAAAACATTTTAAACATTCACAATTTATTATTGTGTCATTAAAGGATGGAATGTTTAACAATGCTAATGTAGTATTTACAACTAAATTTGTTGATGGAATGTCAACAGTGTCTAGAAGTGAAAGAATAAGAGCTAAGTAAATATATTATACACTTTTTAATCTACTTATCTATTTATATAAATAAATCAATTTTATATTTGATATTTTTAAAATATTTTTGTACAATAGTATATAGAGTACTTCATAGAAAATATATTAGAAGAATGTATAGAATGTATAGAATACTTTCATTATAAAAAAAATTCCGAATACTGGATTCCATATTATACATAAGAAATCATCATATATACACACACACACACACACACACACACAATTATAATAAATGATAATCATAAAAAAATTATTTTTGTTCCCATAATACATTTATAAAACATATAATTAATAAATTTTACATAACATCTAAGCATTTGATGCTTTTTTAAATACATCAAAAAAATGTTTTTTAAAATACTGTTCAAATATATCTTATTCAAAAGAATCAAATTTTTGTTTGTTAGAAAGAATCCATTATTGATAGGAATTTTTTAAATATCGATATATTCTCTAAAAATGCAACAAGCATCATGTTCTTTAGAGTCCATTTGCCAAATTTGACCAATTAACATCTTTGAAGAATGGGTGTTGTTTTATCTCAGATATTGTCATCCTTTCATTTGGTTTGTATTTTAGAATCTGTAAAATTAGAGAAATTTTTCAAAAAATAAAAAAATGCATAATTTAAGTTTATAGATTATTTAGATATAAAGTACAACATAAAAACATACATTAATAAGCAAAGATTTTACACTTTCTGAAAGCTTGCTAGGAATGTTAACCATGGAATGTGACTGAAATGTTCCTGAATGCTTTGCTTGAAATTTCTGCAATAAAAGAAACGATTATATAATATCTATTATATATTATAGTTTTGTATTTTTATTTTTACGTACATTTCCTACTATTAATTCATATAATATTATGCCAAAACTCCAAATATCTGTAGCTGGTGTCAGAAAAATCATAGGTGAAAACATGCATAACTCGGGCGACGAGTATGGATACTTGTATTTTAATAAATCTATATCGTGACGAGGTACAACATATGTCAATTGCACATGCCCATTGTCATCGAGCAATAAATTATCGGGTTTTAAATCAAATACAATAACTTGTTGCTGGTGTAATGCTTCTAGCGCTAAAAGTATTTCAGCAGCCCAAAGACGAATAACATTTTCTGGTATTGTCCAAAGTACTTGTTCAGAGTCTACATTACTGTTTTTTGTTGATTTTTTTGGAAGTGATTGCTGATTATTTGATATGCAATAATTATTCGTTTCCAGTTGATTATGAATTTCTATTAATTTATCTAATTCATACTCTTTTGAAATATTATCATTTTTATTTTCTATTGCAAAAAATGTATTATCTGCCTTTAGACTATCTGTTGAAGAAGTTGTTGATTCTTTTCTTTCAAAATTAAGATTTTTGTAACTATTGCTTAATGATGAATTAGCGCTGTTATACTGACTTTTCGTACCTGTAACGTTATTCTGTGACAAATAATTAGAAGTTATCACATTTTTTTCAGGTATTTTTTCATTTGTAATAGATTTATTTTTACTGTCAATTTCTAACGATATATCATTAATATCTGCCGACGTTTCATTACAAGTTTTTGTTTGGTATATACTGTTTTTAAAATTAAACAACGAAGTATTATTTTGATGATTTGTGAAGCGGTCTGATTCACATAATCGATTTACAACAGAATTACTTTCTTCTAAAGTGGCATTAACCGATTGCAATAGTATTTGTGCGTTTTCTAATAATTGTGTAGTAGATACGTTGGTATATTTTTCATAATTTTCTTCTACCGTAGAAGAATGTATGTCCATTTGTACTTTGGTATTTGTACTTATAAGTCTTAAATTTTCTTTGAGTTTAATGCTTTCAATTTCATTTACATCATTTTTCCTTAAAATAATATCACTACCAATGATTGTTTTTTCAACATCATCTTTTACAATTTCTTTATCACAATTTTTATTATTGTTGGAATTATAATGTGATGTTATAAAATCCCATAATTTTCCACGACTATAATGTAATTTAATGTTTAATTAGTTTTTTTAATATTATCGAACAATAATATTATTCTTAATACATACCGCAAATGTTGTAAAATCAAGAACACACTTGTTTCTGTTTCAACACATGCATGTAAACGGACCATGTATGGTATTTCTCCACGTAATATGTAATTACTTATACTTTCTTTATTTGAAGATAATTTTTCTATGGCCTGAAATTATTAAGAGAAATTTTAAATTTATTTGAGTTTTTCAATATTTTTATTTCAATTGAACTGAATATTTAAATTACTTGTACAATATTACCTTTACAATATTAAGACTATTTTGACGAATGTCCTTTACAAGCATTACTGACTCTATTATTTTCAATACTTTATAATATTGAAGTTCTGATATAGGTTTATTCAACACTGAGATATTACAATTTAAATATCTGTTATAAAGCTTTTCAGCACGTTCTAAATATTTTGATATTTTTTCTTTAATTATTTCTGCTCTTATTTTGTTTGTATCAGTTTCAACACCAGATCGAAGACTAGAGATTCCCATTTTATATTGAGTGAATGCTTCTTCATACTCTGTAAGATCTTCATGCTTAAAAGCTGCATTCATATGTGCAGCTGCAACTAAAATATATTGTAATGAATCTGTCCATTGACACAGGTCAGAGCCATCATGAGTATTTATCGAAGAATTTATATCATCAATATCAGTATTTATGTTAGTGTCTGATGTTTGTACAATTGGAGAATTGTTCTTAACATTACAATTTTTATCTTTGTAGCAATTGTTCTTTTTATTACAAACTAATTGATTATCCTCGAATTTGGAGGTAATTTTATTTGGATCATTGTCTTTTATTAGCAAATTGTTATATGTACCTTTTGTCATGGATATTTTCTTACTCTCTGTTTCATAACTTAAATTATTTTGTGGTAAACTTTGTTCTCTAGATATTTCTTGAGATTGCTTTGTTTCATTTTTACAAATAGATGAATTTGTCAAAGAATTTGTTTTAGGTTGAAGAATATTTTGAGAAACATCATTAGGCAGAGAATTTATATAAGTGTGATGATCTTCCTCTGCAGATGTATCAGAACTAAGGGATTGAGAGCAATCATTTAAATAATCTGCATGACTAGTTTCAAAGAATTTTATGAAAATATCACTAGAATATAAATACGAATGCCTTCCTATAAATTCTAAAAACTTTAATGCACATTGTCTTCTTTCTTCAATAACTTCAGTTTCAAATCTGCCAAAAAATTTTGGCCTTGGAAATGATGGAAAACTTTCCTTGATTTTAGACTGCAAATATAGCGTATTTAATTCTGAGTGAAGTTTCTTAAAGTCATTATAACGTTTCCATACAGATATTTTAGAAATTTCTTCGTGAGAGCTTTTCAAGAATACCTAAAATCATTAAATTATTATATGTATTGAAAATCAATTTTTAAAATCAATATAATATTTTGCAAGAAAAACAAATGAATTTAAATATATTTTATTCTATATACATTATATTGATACTTCATAACGTACCACAGACGTGACTTTGTAAATAGTAAATCCTTTCTTGTGTCGTGTTGTTTCTGGAACAATAAAACGCCTCACCCATTTGTCTTTTGTGGGTGCCATCATTTATACACTTTAATTATAAAATCAGAAGCTCGATAAATTGATCGCTTTATCGCTTTAATTTATATATTTCTATCGTCATACTTTCATGTATCTAACTTTTTTCTTCGTTTACGTGGCATGTATGTTACAACTGAGAGATTCTCAATTAATGTCACTTATATATAATTGCATTTGTCAATGCAATTAAAACTAGTTAAATAGATAATTATTTATAATGCATTTTAAACATATTTCCTATGCACTTCAAATCACGATGTTAAATTACGAGTTCCCTTTTTGTCCCTTTTAACAACTGTCAGACTGAATAGAATTTTAGTGGCACGATTGTGATTTTATCTGTTATCTTGTCTCACTATTTATGTATATATTGCAATTGAACGGAAAAAAAGAATGATTAACATCTTCCAATCCTTTCTTCTTCGCCACTTAAGTGGCACTGCGCGTGCGATATCGTGTCACCGTGTCATAGACTAGAAGAATAGAAAGATACGGAATAAAAATTGATGCGAAAGAAAATAAAATAATTTTATTATTATTTAACTATCCACTTCGTTGCTAATTTTAGGTGAAATATAGCATAAATACTCGCTCAATGCATTCTGCATCGTGTGTTTCTGTATCTCATCTATATTTAACACTTATCGTTTTACTGTCGTTAAGAAGAATTGTGTTTTCTATTTACGAAAATATTATCAATTTCTGTAAAAAGTTTTACAATAAAAATTTGTTTAAATAAAATTTTATTAAAAATACCATCGTTTATCGAAGTTATAATAATAGCAAAATTTCATTGATTATCAATTCAGAGATTCAATGAAACATTATGAACAAAGTTCGGATTTTTTAATTTCATCTCGAAGCTTTCGGATCCGTTGAATAAAATTTCATACAAATAGAAGACAACAAAAAAGTTTTAATTTGGAAGACACAACTGTAAAAATTTATAAATTAATGCTATTAATTAGATTTTTTTTGCAAATGAAAATTTAATCGACTTATAAACATTGAAACGCTACTAATTATTAAACGGTGACTAATAAACGGAAGACTAATCCCTATTACCTGTTTTGTTACCCGATGTACTTATATCTTTCTTTATCGCACACTGTCGTATCTTATATGAAATGTATTTTCTTATTTAGAATAAATAATAGAAAATGATCATGTTCTGCCATCTATCAGATCTTACCAGAAACTTTCATTTAAATCAATTTTTATAGATGGCATTTATCGAACAACAAACATGTAGTGGCCTATGATTCCTCGACTACGAGTTTCGAACACAACACTGACTGGTACAAGCCGTAAGTGGCTGCGCGTTTAGCGTCGAGTTTGAAAATTTATTGACTCTAGACTAAATACTCAAATTAATTCTAGTGACAGAAAAGAACAATTAATAGAAGAGTATCCTATATTCAAAAATAAATGACAAATGTGGAATAAAATTGTTTCATTTACAGCTTAATTTTTAAGAAAGTAGACTGAGTAGAATATGTTTTGTTAAAAGTTGTCGCGGATACTTGATATAAAATTTCAGATCGATTATCTTGAGAACAAAGCATCTTACAATGAAATTTTATTTCACGTGTCTTGTTTTTGCACATGGAACAATCTCCTGATAATTATTGTCAAGAATTAATCAGATTCAAGCGCGTATCTAATAAAATTTTCAACCTCGATTTCAACCTCGAAAGCGTCATATGTGAAAAATCTTTCAATTTATTTTTAAATATAGAATATTATTTATAGAACATTGGTCGGCTGTACCACGATTTCGGCAATGTCCCGTGATGACACGAAGTGAACCGGAGAATGAAGAAAGAATCACTTCATGCGAATCGGCCAAGTATGTAGATGTCACTGCGGCGCGAAAGTCGAGGGCGCCGTCTAGCGCTAACTGTGGAAACTATCGTCAATTCGGAAAAGTCACCAGGACTGTACCATCTATGAGGATCGTCCGGCAAGCGTCGTAGCCCGTGGTTGCGACACCGTGGGAGCCGCGCGGTGGCGACCGCACACTCTCGACTTCGATAGTCGTGCAGCGAGTAAGCGAGTTGCATCGAAAACGCGAGCGAGAAAGGTGCCCCGTATGTGTCTCGTCCGGTGCGTCGCCGTCGGCCATTGTCTCTGACATGGAAGCCTACCAAAATGGCAGAGGTCGTGCAGATGTTTTTGTTCCTATATAAATCGAAGTACCGTCGGAAAGGGCAGTGCCGTGAGGTGGTACGGGATCAGTGCGGTGTAATTGCAGTGCCGTGGCCGATACTGTGGGTGGCGCTGATCTGCTGGGTGGTGCACGTAACCGCGGCCGCCTCCTCCTCCTCGTCGTCGCTGACGGCGGATACGACCTGCGACACGGACAGTTGCGTCAACGGGGACTGTGTCAATGGCACCTGCGTGTGCCACGAGGGTTGGCAGGGCTCGGCGTGCCAATTCTGCGGCGGAAAAGTCAGGTGAGCGACTGCGACAGAGCGACAGAGCGACTGAGCGACTGAGCGACTGAGCGTGAACGTTTCATACGTCTCGCATCTCGTATCTCGATACGATTACACTGGACAGACTGTTGTAACGCGCGAGTCCTCGACGAAGGACTCGTAAGAAAACATACGCGTGAAAATTGATACGTACGTACGCCTGTATGTACGTACGTTTGGAAACGCGGACAGAGGAAACAGAGGGCAAGAACGTGAGAGACAGAATGCGCGAGCGTGTCTCTTCTGGCTCTATTCAGCCCTGTCTCGATATCAATCTTTTATTTATTGCACCGCGAACTGCTGCACGTACGTGCCTCTGACAGTTAGGCACGTCGATGGAGGAAACTGGTGCGAAATTATACGTGTCCGAGAGACACGGCTGGAGAAACAAACGGGCCTTAACTGTACATTGTACTATACGTGGAGCGTGTGCAACGGTATTGACGGGTTTTTCTTTTTTCTCTTTTTTTTTCTGGGTCGACTCCGTAGTTTGTCTCTCTCCTCGTAGTCTTTGATCGTTTCCCTTCCTCTGCAAACCCCCTTTTACCCCTTTTACCGAGAAGAAATATACGTATGTAAATAAATAGAATCGGAGCGAGCGCGGAACGTGCGTACCCGCGGCTTCCTCGGATTTAATTACTCTGCCGTGTGCGCGTCTCATGGCCCTTCGTTTACGAGATAGTGATAGAAGGTGGGTGAGGAGGAGGGGACGGAGCTACGTTGTTCGGTCATTGTCTGCGGCCCTGGTTGACAATGAGAAGAGTCAGGGATAATAATCGGGACACCGACGAATCCCCAATCCGGTGACAGTGACCGCGCGGAAATTGTCGGCCGGGTTTGGCTCGCAGCTCGTCGCATCTCGAGGCACGACTCGAGCCAGGGATTAGATTTTGCGTCGATCGATCGCGACGGGGGTTTAAACTTGACAGGGAAACTACGGTTTCCGCCACTGTCAAGGCTGGTTTGCTTTTCACGCGCGCTTAACGTAATAATCTCCTCGTCGACGAGCACGTCGACGACGATCACGTTGGATGGGTCCCATTGAAAATATCTCGAGTCCCCCCTGCGTTTTGGCGTGCTCGTGCAATGTTTATTCTAGAATCGTACGTGGAACTGCTCGGGAACAGTCGACATATTCTCCCCCTCCCCGTCTTGCGTTGAGCAATTGCGGTGAAATCCGATGCGAACGTCGCTTAGGAACTACTCTCTCTCTCTCTCTCTCTCTCTCTCTCTCTCTCTCTCTCTCTCTCTCTCTCTCTCTCTCTCTCTCTCTCTTTGTCGCGTTTTGTATTTTAATTTGTTGCACGGAGGTGCATTGGTGCCTGCGTACGTTGCGTTACATATATGTACAGGGTGTTTGCGAATTTACGGTCCAGTCGTAAACTCGGTCCACTCTTCTCACAAATGGCAATGCCGTGGAAAAAATCGAAAGAAAAAATTGTAAAACTGTTTTTCGCGTGTAATATAACGATGGAAATTTTTCTAGTCAGAACACCGTTCTTTGAGAACTGAAAGTAACCTTCAGTTTTTCAAATCGGAACACTATATTTTTTTTTTCTATATTGTATGAAAGATGTGATGATTTTCACATTTACACGAACGAGAAAAGTATAGTTCGCATATTGCGTGTTGACTCATATTGAAACATACTGCTTGCGCGACTTTCATTTGCTAGAATATGCTTTATGCAATGCACTTTTGGTGGCTTCTGCTGTTTGTAGTTGCGATATCGACGCACAGGCGTCTGCTACTTTCCGTTTCGAATCGTTTACACTTTACAGAAGGCGGTGTGTCGTAAACGATTCGCATGGCACGCATATGTTTATGGCATGCAACGACATGGCAATTGCTACTCTGCGGGAAAAAACGCTCCTCGCACTTGAAACTCCCGCACTGAGATGGGGAGGGCCTCTGGCTGTAGATTCTCTAAATTTGAGGCATGCAAAATATATCTAAAAGTATCTTAATTTGATACGCTCAGGCTGGAGCACGTTCGTGTCATAAATAAATACGTATAGTCTCGTACGTTTTGTACACTCTAACAATACAAACTCGGTCGCAACGTAAAAAAACCATCAAAAGTACAGAATGTGAAATATTCATATTGAACGTCTCGATGTGAAACACCGATAAATACATCAATATCCAAACTATTTCTTTTCGTTGCTGACCTCGTGTAAATGTGAAGGCCGCAGAATTCGTCTTCATACTCACTTTCACGTAATATAAAGAAAAGAGTGAAGGTTACCCATCAGTTCTAAAACAAATAGCGAGACTAGAAAATTTTCTACGTGTCATTATATAAAAAAAAACAGCACAACTTTGTCCTCTTTCATTTTTCCGTAGCATCTACCGTTTATGAAAAATAAAAAAAAAAAAGGTTGGAAATAAATCTGTAAATCCGTGAACACCCTGTATATATTTCTACCTATTTTTCATTTTAACTCCCTTGCTATAGTTCTCTGGCTTAGTTGCTGATAATTTTAGCGATAATTGAGATAATCTATTGTTTTGGCACACGATGTGCAGATGGCGCGACGTTGTTACGTGTATAAACGTATATTTTAAGAACGCGTTTTCGACACTGCGTGTGAAATTATTTCCATGGTTCCCTGTAGCCAGCTTCCATCTTTATTTGAAAAAAAAAAAAAAAATTCCTTCCTTGTGAGCTCGCAGGTGTCATCTAAATTTAAACTTCGATTTTACACGAGACACTTTATGCCCGTTGACGCTTGGCATCCCTCATTTGAATAATTTTCTCGGGGCAAAAATTCGTGAAAGGATCCTTCTTCTTGTATTCATTGTATGCATAGAAAAAGTTACAAAATTGACGTTCAGTCAAGTTTACAATTTCGGTCAAATATTTCGCTGCGTGCAAGTCGCGTTCCTTTGAAACTCATTAAACAGCCAACCGTCGCGTCAACATCGTGTTTTCATAGAAAATTTTCATAGAATTGATTGGTAGTTGATATTCGCGCTTCGCGAAGTAAAAAATCGGCGAAACGTCGTCTTCTCCGCGTTCTATCGATGTCGCTTTGGCTCGACAATCAAACAACTTTGACGAAGAATTTCTAAAACCTCACCTATACAAATGGAACTAGATGTTACACTCGTGTATCTCTGACTCGCGTCTGATGACGTATGATAATATAGGAGAAACTTTAAAGTTCAATATTCGGCTCGTGTACGGAGTTTTGACTCACTATTGACTGACTCGACTGACTATCTATAATATTTAGTTATTTGAAATTTGAACTTCAAATAAACGTGAAGAACGCATTGAGTCTTTGAAACTTTTGTGAATATATCCAAAATTTCGATACAAAGTACGTCAGAATATGAAATTTTCTATTAAAATAATTAACTGACTGAGTTAATCGATCTCTCGTTATTTACTTATATCAGCAATTTAGCAATTTATTTACGTATTGTTGTTGTGTCCGTCGTATATAATAATTCCCGTCGTTTGAGAAATTTATGTTTTAATATGTTTTAACGTAAATTCGATATGCTCTTTACTAAAAAATGTGAAAATCGATCTGTCAATGATTGAAAGTCACACAGTGGAACATGACATGGTTTGATGTTCCTTTATTTGACGAATCTTTTGTTAATACGTATATTCCACGAATTAAATAAAATTGACAGCCACCTGCGAAATTATCTTGAGAGTCGGTAAAAGTCCAATTACAACTGTAATGTGAAAAGTCGGCAAAATAGCTTGGCAAAGTTCAATAAAATGCACGATCCTGAAACGAGATAAGTTTCGCTTCAGGTACTTTTTAGAAAAGTCATTATTGATAATGCTGATAATTGCAAATGATTGCTTCAAGATAGATAAGAGATAATTGAACGATTCGTATTATCCAACGAATACAATGACACGCATCAGTTCAATACGATAACGACACGTGGTGGATGAAAGCCGCCATCTGCGTGTTTAATCGATTCTATTTTAATTGATTCCCAATCTTGCAATCGCAGACATAACCTGGATCAAAGACCAAAGTTCTCACTTTCATCAGTCCGTTTCGAAATTTCATCGTGTAGAGAGTCGAGAAGAAAGGGACATTTCTTAATCAGGAGGACACAAGCGCGCACGCTTATTTGTTCGTTATTCTCTCCATGCTCGTTCAACGAGAGGAAAATGCTTCGTATTGATATACGACTTATCGTTTGGAACGAGGTCTATCGTCGTTTTTTTTTATCCTCTCGTGAACGCGATCGTGATCTGTGCGTCGAAGAATTTATCAAGTCATCAAACATATGTTATGTACAGCGCGGTGAGTTGCGCGTTGCGCGCGGAAAGAAATCGCGGTGCTTTTCAAACGCGTGCCGCGCAGTTCGAGGCATTTATTTTAAGCAGTCCGCGGCGTTTGCTCGTCTGAAATGTAAACAGAGTCCCGTTACCAATGCGATGATCAATGAGCGGTGACGCGGCTATGTTGGTTCGTTAGCGGCTTTAGGGTCCCTCTTCCGCCGTGACTCCGTCTAATTTGAACTGCGCGCGTTAATTGCCAGAGACACGCGTGTGTCTTCATTTGGCCGCGTTTCGCACTTGTGCAACCGAACTTGGCTGACTGCGTTATTAAACATTCGCCTGTTAAGCGATCAAAACTGCTGCTCGCGATTCGCATTATGATCATCATCACTGAAAGTGATTTTAGCGGGGCCTCTTCAGGTGCAACGCTGATGCAACGAAAATTAGCGATTGGTTGATTTGGGTCACGTGATTCGCGAGGGGGCGTGGGGTAGACCTCGAGTAGGAGTGGCGATCGCGCCTGTAATTTGTTTTGTATCGATTCAAATGTTTGCATATCAATAAAATTTTATTGCTTCTGAGCCTTTGCTCGTAATCTGTGGCCCGCCTGTGATTGAGTCAACGACTTTACGATTTCTAGACGAGCGTGTGCACGATCGTCGTGCGCGATGTTGTTTTCCGTCGTGATCTTAGGTAGGAATCCGTGGCCTGTTTATTAATTATCACCGATGGCGACAACGCCACGTTTGCACTGTCTCCCTGTCTCGGTTGTAATTCGATATCGTTCATTAGGCCAGCCGGAATCGATAACCGATGAATGCATAAGACCGGTGGCAACACGCGCGCATACCTTATCACCGGATTAATTGCGGTCATTCGCTGCAATTAATTACCGCGCCGAATTCCATCTCTTTTTAATCCAGGATTAAAAACGAACGTTCGGAATTATATAAGTTTCAAATGCCCGGGTTTCGACGAATGTTACCGAGAGTTTCTGAATGGAATACGATGGTTGCTCTTTTCACGCGACAGATCCCAAGTTTTAGCAAATTTCGACGCTCACGCTGTTTTGAAGTACGCGACGAACTTTGCCTTGTAGATTGTCGAGGTAATTGCTACTTGATACGTCGTCCGGTATTATTTCTTTACTTTTGCAACGCAAGATCAATCCTTTTTAATTTATCTGTGTCAAGTTTTTCATTTTTTCTACCGAATGTCATTTTTCCACTTGGGCGATTGGAATGACAAATAATGACACAAATAAGGCTCAATTGTAGTTAACACGTTTCAATTTTTGATTCCTTGAAAAAGGAATGAAAAAAGCATCGAACGGAGAGAACAAGTCGAGTGTTAGTATGAGACAACATTTAAATTAAACCGTGGATAAAAAGTATAATAGGGCAAAGAACGAAGGCTAATATGTTAGTATAGAGGATAGTTTCTTTGATTACTTCAGCGAGTAAGATACTAGATATGTAAATCTATAGAGTTCTAGATTTTTTTCTTTTTTTCTTTTAATCAGAGTGGCTGCAAAAAGTATTTGTATACCATTTGTTTATTTGTTATTACAATTGTTGCATTTATACACTAGTCAAATAGGTCCAAGTAAATTATTAATTTATTATATTTCTACATTTTATTTATATTAAAGAAATATACATATTAATCTCGAGCCTTTTTACGCTCAATTTTTTTTAAAGAAGTCTTTATTATAGTAACGCGGGAACTCCGTGTTTACTACACATTATACAATCAGTTTTTGAATTAAAAGATTTTTTTTTAGAAAGAATTTGCCCCGGAAAAAGTCATCCAGATTGCCTTAAAAAACTTCATTAAAAAGTACTTTTCTCTCTTCGCTTGGGCAAAGCAACAATTCAGAACGATTTTGACGGGCATATTTCAAGAGTCTTGCGAGGTATCACCACCACTTTCAAATTCACTGTCTCGTATCTCAATTTTCGTACCTTATACTATACCACCATCTTCGTCATTACTTTCGTTTTCTCCATCACGAAGTTCTTTCTTTCTCGCCTTCACTTTTGAAATTCAATTTTATGGAGCTTCAAGACTTTCAACATTTTCGAACGATACTTCTGCCACAGATAGACACTCGAGACGTGCAAATAACTTTGTTTACAGGGGCCACTGGGTTCGACAATCGATTTCAAAGGAAACTTTCGAATTTTTCACGACCATCGAAACCATCTCTTGAGCTTACCCCGGGAAGAGGTACCCGGGACAGGAGGCTTTTGGGACAAAGTTTCGCCGAAGGAAATTGTTTGTACAAGACCCTTGAAACTACCTGCATTATCGTTGGCCTCGGTTGTTCCGGCGTTATCTGCACACGTGCACGTTCCACGGGGCTACGAGATTTCCCCATTGTCGGCCGACAGCGGGAAACTTCGTTTCTCACCTTTCGGCTCTTCGAGACCGCTGTCTCTTCTTGTTTCCGTTCGAAGAATTTGGCCCGTTTGCTGGCGTTGTTCCGCTTCGTAACACGTGTTACGAAGGGCTACCTGAAACGTTCTACGTTGCTCTACGTTGGTTCTACCATCTAGATGTCACGAGACGATAGCGACTCGGTTACATCGATTCTTTGTCGTTGATTTTGAACTTTCGAGCAGGTTGTCGAACCCCCTTGTTTTGTAACATCGAGTCACGTGTTCGTGTGTTGGAAATCACTAGGAGGAGATTTTGCGAAACTGGCAAACTTTGTCAAACACAGGGCCCTCTGCCCACTCCAGATCCTCTTTTTACACAAATCGTGGAAAGTCAAAAAATCGCTTCATTTCTGACACCTGGTTAAACACGCCCGGTTGGATTATTTTAGAATTAATACTTGACATTTGTCACTATAGTTATCGATATTTACGAAATTGTTACAGTATCTAGTGAAATAGATAACTGAAGCGTGCAATTAGTTTGAAAATTCATATCATAACATGTGGCGAACAAACACGTATATCGAAAGACATTCCCAATTTTTTACACGCTCCTCGTTTGACATTAAAACTAGCAGACTTTTGGCCATTTCAATAACCACTCGAAGGGTTAAACTCCGTTTCTTTCTAATTGCCAAATAGGCAAAAGTTATCATTTTCTGCGATAGATATAATTACTCGCAAGCCGAATAGAAAAGTGTCCTTCCACATTTTATTTACGCAGTTTGTTTAATCCTTTCGGTATATATTATTAAGATAATAATATGTAGTAATAATAATATTACCAGCCATACTAAGTTCTGTATATTGAGTTGAGCCACACATTGGTTCCGTCACATATCACGCATTTGCACGATTAAATATCCCATCAAATGGGATTTTAATGATCCAAATATTAATTCGAATACAAAGTCTCACGTTGAACGTGCGAGCGGATTGAACGCACGCACGAATGGTAAAGTATTTAGAGGACGAAAAGTAGGAGAAGGAGTTTATGGACCGGATGGCATTTAGAACGCTTTCCAATTTCCCTACACTGCTCGGCCTGTGGAACATGCACGATACTCGAACTGCTTCTGGGTCGAACCGGCAGACGTTTAAAACCCCATAGTACATCGAACACGCAAACACACACCTCGACAAAGAAATTGCCATCTTTTGATTGATACAGTGCCACCCACGGGCTATCTATTGCATTCCATTTGATATGCGTGCGAGTAATAACTTTCGTATTTCCGTGATACAAAGGATACGTGTCGAATCTCCGACAGCGTTTCTAATTATATAAATCGACATTTTTGTCTTGGAGCGAACACAGACGTTGAGTACCTACGCAACACCGTGATTTGCGCGTGATTTACTTGCGTTACACAACGCGCAATAATACGCATATTCTAAATAAAAAAAAAAAGAAAAAAACAAATAACTACGGATGCCATGAAATAAACAATAGTCACACCTTCATTCGCGATAATTTCCTACGAACGTTGAGAATTTTTTTAAACGATTAACGAACAAATTATCCTCCGACAGAAAAATTTTTATCTTTCTGCTTTACGAGTTCTACTTTCTACGAACCTTTATTTTTTTTCAATATACAGACGTTTATTTATTTATTTATTTATTTTATTGGGACTTGTAACTCGATCCACGTGTATCGAGCAGAATCTTGTTCGGGCTTCTTCGTCTCGTCTCAAAAATCGTCTCGCCATCCGTCAAATGGATACTCACGTACGCAATTTAGCCGTTTGGCCGCTGTTTCGGGTCACCCGCGTCCGATGTCGTTGAAATGCCGCGGCGCCAGAGCTACAGAGCTACAGAGCGGCGCGCGGACAAAAACCGGCTGGGCAACTCGGACGAGAATTCGAAACCGCGCGTGTTTCACCGTGCGACACGGCGCAGCTCCAGAAAACGAATTTCCCCGTGGACGAAAATCGGCCAACTTCTATGTCTTCCCGTACAATCAGCGGCATCGTGCCGCCGGGGTTTCCCCCGGTTCGGTTTTATCCCTTCTATCCTATCATTGAATTATGAACTTTAAAACTTTATGTAATACCTCATTCTCGCTGGAACGAGAATGAAAGAATATCGTCGATGATCGATCGAGATTGCGAAATTGTTCGTCCAAATTGATCTTGAACGAGTTCGAGTCGATTATACGTGTACGTTTGTAGTTTGGACGTGGTCGAATACGAGTTTGTTTGAAATGTGAGTGTCGGGGGCTGAGATGAGATTTTTGGTCCAACTTTTGCTCGGTTTTTTTTTTATCACTGAAAGTGATTTTAGCGGGGGTAACCCAGAAAATCGGACCTCTTCAGGTGCAACGCTGATGCAACGAAAATTAGCGATTGGTTGATTTGGGTCACGTGATTCGCGAGGGGGCGTGGGGTAGACCTCGAGTAGGAGTGGCGTTGTCTGGTACTGAGCGATCGTGCCTGTAATTTGTTTTCTATCGATTCAAATGTTTGCGTATCAATAAAATTTTATTGCTTCTGGGCCTTTCAGTGAGACGAATTGTACTGGGGTACAAGTCGTGCGTTATTTTTTGATAATACGTGTAATGACAATTGAAATGAAAATTATAGCATATGTAGTATACAATGTAATTTTGTACAATGTATACTATAATTTTACATAATATAATTTTATATAATATATAGTACATTACATATATTATAATTTTTATTATCGCGTCATTATACAGAAGGAATGTGTGTATAGATACAGAAGGAATAAATTTAAAGGTTTCTCTATTTTCATCGAGATGAAAACCTTCTTTCTCTTGTGAATTGGTATTTTATAATAATTTAGATGTTTTTTTATGAGGATAATGAAATTTTTCTGTTAATAATGAATGACGAGATAGTATAATTGAATAAACTGTAATTTCTTTCCTGTGAATTTCTATTTCTATCGCGTAGAGTCTCGAATATTTCATATAAAACGTAAGCGGGAAATTCTTTGTACGCTTCCGTAGTAGAATTTTCCTTTAAACGGTATTTTTAGAAATATAAGCACGGAGATTTTTCTTAGCTAAATTTCATATGCAAACTTTTGAATTATTAAAAAGGTGTTGTGAATATATTCGTTTCATTTCCTTATATTTTATTACAGTACATTCTGAATCTACGATTCAATTGATGAATTCAATAAATGAAAATTCAAACACGAACGTGTCGTTGCCAAATTCCAAAGGGCAAATAATACCGAGCCAAAACGAGCAATAATAAAAAAAAAGTGTTTAAGAATGGTCAACGCAATCTCGTCGAGGCTTTTATAGAGCTTTTAATTAGTTTCACAGATATCGCGTGAACGCGAAAAAGTGGCGAACAAAGTTAATATCGCCGTGGAGAACCGTGCAAATAAACACGAGCTATTTGTTCGGCGGTAAATTAACCAGCCGCCAATTACAATGGCAACGCTAGTCGCGGGAAATGGCACTCGGTTATTACCGGTAAAGTAAACGGAGCGTCTGCCTCGATGTCAATTGTAATTTTACTATAGAACACGGAGTGAAAATGAGATTTTTATTCAAGAGGAAAATGAACTCGCACCCACGCTCGGTAATCATGGGACAAGTATTATATTTTTATAATAAAAATAGCGCAGTAGATACAGTGTCTACAATTTAAATTACACTATTACGATATGAAAGTAAATTACGTACATTACAAATTGTTGTATTTACGGTAAATATAAAACATACTTTATACAATACTTTATGAAGACTGTAGCGGCCCTACGATTCCTCGACTACGAGTTTCGAACACTCGACTTGCACAAGCCGCAAGTGGCTGCGCGCCTAGCGTCGAGGTCCTACCGATCTCCGATGTTAAGCAAGCAGCATGCGGAACCCCGCTAGGAGGGGTGGGATGTCCCGGCCGGGCCCAGCCTAGCGGGTAGTTATAACAACAAGCGTCTGGGGTAAAGAGTCGCTGCCATCAGCCCCACTGATGATGAGTCTAGGCAGTGACTCCGAGACGAAACGCAATCGCCTTTCTTCTCACTTTCTCTCTCTCATTCCTTCTCTCCTTCCAGCAGCATCCTGGGTCTTAAAATCCTTTACAGATCCCTAAAAAGACTTTGTTAATATATTAATATATTTTGTATCGTTATATACGTGTTGTATACGTGTTGTACTATTGTGTCATTATAACATCTATTGAATTACACGACAAGTAAATAGAGTATTAAAGATAAAATTGTCCCAAGACTTTTGAGCGTGTGTTTGTCAAGAAAACGACAAGTGCACGCGAATAACACCGAATGGCAATTAAGCTCGACTGATTACCACCTAAATAGAAAATTATCCGGCCATTCGGCCGCCCAGTTACACCACCACCGGTGGTTCGTAGAAATGCAAACGCATGGAAATTGCTCGAAGTTAATCAACCTATTAGCTCGCGCTTGGCCATTTTTCTTTCTCCGGTTAGATATTGGAATTACGTAATTGAATCAGTCCGACGATTTTATAGGACGATGGAGAGATTATTACGCCATTTTGCGTAATAATTTATCAAATAATAATTAGAGTGAGGGTTTCTCCGTGTTTGCGAAAAATTCCGACGTGTGAAAAAAAGAGATGCAAAGATATTGAAAATATCGAGAGAGCACGGTATTTTATTTGTCGAAATGATAAGTTGGTGATATATATTAACGATCTTTTATTTATGACGTTGCGTAAATATTCACTGCACAATATATAATATAAATATAAATATAAATATAAATATAAATAATTCTGTCGTAAACCTGTACGATCTCGCGATTTTACATTGTTTCACATTCGTGCGCACTCTGCTCGCTGAGTGTTCGAGCTTAGCTTGTCCGAGAAAGATTTCAAGCGTTTCGCCTTCGAAGCTGAACTGTACAAGTCTGCAGCAGAGGCTTTAACGAGCGTTCCATGATTTTTTTACACATTTTGGAAGTTTGGAACGTAACGGAAACATGTTTGGTCAAGGTAACGGACGATTAGATAACTTGTAATTTACAAAACTTATAAACTTTCAAACTCTTGTCTTCGTTTCGTTATTAAATGTGTTATCGCATAATGACGCGAGAGATAATGTGTAATTTGTAAGTTTCGCTGTTTAGTTTGCATTTTTCGACGAGACGTGTGCAATCTCGTACGTTCCAGCAAAGTTAGGCGCCATTAGAAAGCCAGAGAAATGGAAAACTCTTCGTTCTTGCAAGTGGCGTTGTTTTTCTGAGATTCGGAGATTCTGACGAAGGAAAGGAAACCTTGTTATCTAAGTGATTTTGACATGACGCTCTGAAAATATACAGGGTATCCTCCGAGATCGTGCTACGTGGAATCACGCTCTGGCGAGCACCACGATCTCGAGAACGATTTATAGAAAATATCGATCAAACGACAATTATGTTGCAATTTTCGGTTATCTTGCTGTACGTGTACGCAATTTAATTTCACGCTCCATTTCAAGGATCGAGGACGAGATAATAGCGCAGTTGCGAAGTTGATCAACAACGTAGCCTTGCCACTAATGACTGTACAAACAGATAAGTTAGCAATCGAAAATTACCAACTATAGAATTGAACTGTACATTGTGATTACGCACTTCGACTTCCACGGTCGTTCTCGAATCTTCAGTTCCATTCTTCTCCCAACGGTGGGAAAACAACAGTTTTTAATCTTTTAAATTCTGAGAAAATCGAGAGCCAAAGATGTGGCGTCTTTTTAAACTTGGGCAATTTTTTTTAGTAATAGAGAAAATGGTTATTGAATACATATATATTATTGGATAAAATATTGGAGAGAGAGAGAGAGAGAGAACTCGATAGGGAACGGGGTACGAGGAAAGAGCGAAGAAAATGAAGAAAATTATTTAATGGGATCAGGATGAAATCCCACGCCGAATAATGTGGCGAACGCTTTGCGGCAAATGCGTTTAAGCCTCTCAGTCTTCTACTACTGCTACATCGATCATCGGCTCTGAGATTCATTTTACAAGCAGCCAGTTTTCTTTTGCAAATAGACTGCAGGTGTTTGTACAAGAATCTCTATTTTTATAGATACGTCTATTAAATATCTTCGCATCGACGTCGCCATTGTTCTATGCGAAAATAAAAAGAACTTGCAACAGGATCGTAGATCTTCACTTCCGTCGTACTCACGTCATTTCGCCATTTAGACTCTCTTCAATTATCAATTAAAGAGAAAAAAGAGAAAGAAGAAAAAAAAGAGTTCATCACATGGATTACGCTTCTTTTGAGTGGCGCAAGTCTCGTAAAAATCCGTACCAGCTGGAGTTCCAGAATCACGCTGTGTATTTTCTCGTAAATCTCGAGCACCCTTCAGAAAACGTTCCTCTTCTTCTACTTCTTCCCGAGTGCTTCCCCTTTATGGTTCACGTCGATATTCCATCGTAAATATCCATCTCGTTGTTCCTTTGCCCGGGCTCCCTCCTCTTTCACTCCCTCTCTTTGCTTAATTTCTGTCGCGCGGCCAGTTAACGGTTTGAATTTCTTTTTCTATTCTTCTTGTACTCGTTCGGCAAATTTTGGCGAATTTCGTTTTTTTTTTTTTTTTATGTATTTTACATAAATCTCCCGAAGGAAATTTGAGTAAAAATCTTTCACCCGCTATAAATGTTTCACTTCGTCGCAACGAATACTCATTTTGACTGGTTTTGCGTATTTTGGTTTTGCGGAACGTGTGCACCCTCCGTGAATCGTCAATTATTTGCAAAGTGAGCTTCGTTCAATGTTTATTAGCGTTCCTCGTAAATTTCTTACGAAAACATCGATTACCTCGAGTCACGCGGAGAGCTCAAACTGTGCGGAGTATATGTCGAAGAAAGTACAGGGAGACGCTTCGCTCTCGACTTTTACTTCGGAGAATTAAAACGTGCGTCGCGTTTCCGCGAGAAATGGCCCCTTTTAAGTTTCCTCGTTAAAAATATAATATAAAACTCTTCGTTGATCCGTGGAAAATTAAATCTAAATATTGCTCCATTTTCTACGGATTCTCCCTTGGATAAAAGAGCCTGATTTTTCTTTTCAGCGTTTAGCGGAGAAATTTCGGAACGATAGGTGCATTTTCCTTCGCAGTTGTGTTTCTCCTCTCCCTTCTTCGTTTAATTCTCGTTACACTCGTTGAATTAATCTTGAAATTTGCTTTCTACACGCCCTCCACCCTTATACGGGGAATCTTCGTTCGCGCGCTTCCATTATGGATTCTCGCCGCGTTTCTCAGTCGCCTGGACAATTTCTATAAATTGTCCAGGCCCCGAACGAGCCTGCAATTTCATGGAATAATCGTTAGTTCGCGGGAACGCAGATGAAACGAACTGCGAGCTCCATCGCTCAACGCGAACTTAACACCTGCTGTGAAAACGTTGGCAATCGGTTAGGTCTAAGCCGGCTTTACGACAGGAACGTGATTTTCCAGCTATTCTTTGGGTTTCTGCGTTTCGCGTTCATTTATTTTCAGTTTAATTTCACTCGCGCCTACTCTGAATTTCAATTTGAATTTCCCGACTCGAGTTTTCAATCCTTAATTCTCCAGGATTACAGATGCCTTTTCTTAGTTCACGTTCTTTCTGATAAAAATTAAATGAAAAATTCCAAAATTAAATAACATCAAGTCCAAGTCTAACAACAAGGTGTTATGGTTGTCCCAGTGTTAACTGGTACTAATTAGGGGTTAACGAAGGATCTTTCTTTCTTTCTTTTCTAAGCAGAATTTGGAGTTTTTTTTTCTCTCTCGATAGGAATCGATGCATCGTGAATTCCTTGTCCTTAGGTTTGCTCAATATTGGAGCTACGAAATCAAACGAAATGATGGCTTTCCGATCTCCAAGATAGAGATTTAAATTTCTTCGTGCCATTTTAACCGCCATTTTAATTATTTATTTGATCAGATACGTTTCGTTCGCGAAGCAATTCACTCAACGAACTTTATTCAAGACTCTCGCATAATCGGCTGATAAATATTTAACGCAAACCTCATATTATGGACTCTCGAGTGGACTTTCCTCCCTCTCTCACATTTTTTCAACGCAATACGCGGATTTCATCCGGCTCTTCAGTGAATCTATCTCGATTCTCCACTGGCTGAGTTCCTCCTCGTTCTTCCTCTAAAATAAATTTAACGTTACGAGAACAGATGACTCCTTGTAAGTTGCGAACAACATGTCCGTGCATCTATGTCTCATCTTACTTATTTTTTCACTTGCTGCTGTAGTATACTAGATCTTATTAGTATACGATACGTTCGATTCAACGAGAATTTATTTCCAGATTGTATTTACATTGTATTTTATAATAATATTGAGAAATGTCATTAATTCTTATTCGTCCTGCTACGTTCGCTCGAGACAATAAGTAAGTGATGTGTAAGAGAAGGATTAGTACAATTCTCAGACATGATAATTTAACTTGTTCACTGTCAATGAAAAGATTTGGAAGATTATTTTATTTCTTTCGTTATAACAATTCGACGCCAAACAAACTCGACAAATTAAATTGGAAAAAGCGAGGGGTAGAAAGATCAAGAAAGATCTACCATCAGAAAACCACAGAAAAACCGCGGAACTAAAATTAAAAAAAGAACTTAAAGTTAAATAAGAATTAAAATAAGACCTCTTACCATCCTCATGCCTTAAACAACGCACTAAACCAATTAAGCAGAAGAAAACGAGCCCTCCCTGTCCCGGTGTGCCCCGTTATATCGTCGGAATTATCCGATAGGCGATTAAAGTGACGAACGAAGGGAACGCAGCATCGGTTGATTTCCTCAATTGGTAAACAATGTGTCGAACGAGAAAAGGAGTCACGGTTTTCTCCGTGACGGGATGGAAAGAGTTGGCGTTACGTTCGGGTCGTAAATTCCCCATTGTGTCGTTGCATCCCTCGTCGGCATTCCCTTACTCCAATTTACCCGCGTTTCTTTTAATAGCCGTCGTTAGTCCTCTGCTTCCTCCGTCGTTTGGCTTCTCGCATAAAGACACACACACACACACACATATTATCTCTCTCTTTAGGCATCGCCGGTCGTCCATTCTCCTCATTCGGTGCCTTCTCGTTATTGAAAAAACGAAATTATGCATTTCGCGTTAATGAGAACAATACACACACGTGGAACACCCGCCTTGGATCGGATGATTGTGTCGATACCTGCGATTAATCGTTTCGGATTGCGCGGTCCCGCGAGAACTGGAGGGGACCAAGGTTGTTTCGAGCGTACTCTTAACGCTACAATTGGGCGATTTTTGGACGATGGGAACGGATACGGGTAGAAGCAAATTTTGGAGCAAAATTTTGAATTTTTCGTAAAAAATACAAAATCTTCCGAAATCTTTGCTCGTGCTATAATCGTTGTTCTATTTCTATTGGTAGAATGTGGACTTTGATGCAATCAAAATATTCAAAGAGCCAGTGTATCTGTTTTTTAACTAGTAAAGCGAATTTCTATTTAATTTCTACAACCTTTTCTTGTAACACGTTGTTGAAAAATTACGACGACCCTCTTTTAGTAACACGGTTTTCATATACTTGAACAATCCTCGTGTAACGCAAATTTTTCCATCGCGCTGTATTTTCAGTTTCGTTGAGCTTAGAATTCGATACGATAGGGACGAATGAATCGTGTTGCCGATTGAGGAAGGATGATGGAGGGAGCGGAAAGAGAGAGAGAGAATTGCGTTTTATGCGTCTCGGAGTCGCTTGCTGTTGCAACTACCCGCTAAGGCTGGCCCGACACCCATCCTAGCGGGATTCCACACACTGCTTTGCTTAACGTCGAAGACCGGAAGGACCTCGAGACGCTAGGCGCGCAGCCACTCAGTGTTCGAAATTCGTAGTTGAGGAATCCTAGGCCCGCTACAGTGTTATAAGGATTAACTGTATTTTGCGCTTAGCGCAATTCCACGAAAAGATTGAAAGTTAAAAATAAATAATAAAATACATTATATCAATATTGCGCAGTAAGTAGAATTTCTTTCTTCCCTGCAATGTCATTGCACATCCCTATAAATTTCATTCGTATTTCGTTTGGTAATATCTATATCACATTATTACTTTTTCTACGATATTATTATTTCTGCATGCTGAATTTATTTTGCAACAAGCAACAGCAACAGTAACGACAGTTCTGTTCTCCGTGAGAGCCATCTTCGGCAATGCGATCTCCGTTTCCGGTTTCGATTCGATTTCCCCCGCGCATTTCCGCGGTTCCTTCGTGCAAAAATGTTTCACGTTGAATATTAATACCCAGCATCCTGTCCGCGGCACGTGTTACTCTCGTAAATCACCGATGAAAATTTATGTGGAGCAAAGTGCGCTTGTTACGCATCGGCTCTGACACACTCCATTTTTCCCTCCCTACCCTTCTGCATTTTCCCGTACTTTTTATTTGCATTATCGCAGCCAACACGTTGTGTTATTATTCCTCGAACGTCGTCAACGACAATGCGCATCCGTTTTCGAGACGCGATCGTTCGCATCGACCCGCAATTTTTGCGCTCGCGTCTCGTGCTCTCGCCGTGATTGACAATTCTCAACAACTTTTCTTTTTTCTGCTCGCCGTAGCGTGATACCGATGTGTTCTCACGCACAATCACGGCCGAGCGAAAGCGATGCAGCTACATTGAATTTCAAAGATTAAGTTTCTGTGAGAGAGAAGTTGGGGTGTTTTTGAAGGAAATATCAAAATTTTTGGAATAATTATCATTTTAAAATAATTTTCTAATTCATTCGATGGCTCGATCCCGCGATGTTGGAATTCTGTGACTGTTACTGAAATCGAGCAGATTAGTGATTACTCATCGTTCGTCGTGAATCACGATTGACAGCGTGTACCGAGGGACTAAACTTGGAGAACTAATTTCCTGAATTACAAAATCGATCGTAATAATCATTTAATAGAGAATTGTTAAAACAGACGTGACATTATTTTTTTAATTAATTAATTAAATTGGATTGGATAAAATTATAGACATCTGTGCCAATGTACTGCAGAGTGATCTTTCATAATCAGTTTAATAGAAAATCCAGGTCAAGATCCACAGTCCGTGCAAATATCTAGTGGAATTACTGTTACTTGATGAATCGTACGATACGAATCAAACTTTCGCAAAATTATTATCGAAATGCGATGCAGCGTGTAATATTAATACAATTAACGCAATTAATATTAATACAATGCAATAGTAACTCGGTTTATGTTGTTATATAATGATGCATTCCATGTTCATTCGTAAACCAGCATTTGCTTCTGTACCTGCGGCGATCGTGTAGGGTTAAGGGTCAGAGCCACGTTTCACCTTCGTCCTCGAAATGTTCTTTAATTCATGCCGAGAGCGTGAATGAATCAAACGACGACGTGGCACATTCACGAAGAGCCTGTGAAACAGGAAGCAGGAAGACCGTCATGGCCACCGTTCTTTGTCTCTTGAAATTATCATTCGTGAAGTGTCGTAGCCGACGAACGTAGCCCCGACAGCTTTTTCGACATTTCTTCCTCGTGCTACAGACGTCTAACCGGACGAATTCCTCGCCCGGGGGGTGTTTGTACGCCTTCTCGGCGAACGTTTCTTCCTTTTCTGGTCCGTGACTTCCGGGGCGTTCTCCAGGCCTCTCGTTAGCGCGGGACGAGTCGCGTTCGAGGATCGCAGGCGTTGAAAACAATTTCCCCCCTCGAAGAGAGGTTTGTTGCTCGGTTCGTAACTGTTTGTTGCACGTTTGAAAACTCGCCTTGTTCCCTCGTAGACGAAATTGCGAATGTTTCGTGGTTTTGCAAGAGCGACGAGAAGATGCGAGTGGAAGCGGACGTAGATCTTGAGATTGTACGAAGTTGGAACGTTGATTTTGATATAACATTTGCTGTAACCGGACTGCGCGTTTTTATGGAAATTCGTATTTTGGAGGAGAAGGCAGAACCTCTGTGCAAAGTTGCTCTTTAATATCTCTTGTAAATGCAACGAATCGCCAACATCGAGCATAATTTTCACGTTACGATGAAACGATAACCGTTGGACAGTAATAATTGCAGAACAATGGCAGAAATTTAATCAATACGAATGTTCGAAAGATAGAAATGACGAATGATTAAATTAATGTATAAATGGTTAAACAGTGACGATTGAACGATAAATTGAAATTTAATACAAACATTTAAAAGACAGAAAGATAAACGATCAAATTAATGTATAAATGGTTGAAGAAATTATATGCACACTGTAATGTAATGAAAATATTTGTAGGAATGAAGAATTAACGAAGTTAAATTAATTTCCAGATTCGTAAGTGTCAAATGTAAATGTTAGAAAATTCATTTTTCCACATTTTGGTAGAAATTATTCGATGCGTTAAAGTACAGAGTTTCCGAATTAAAAAGATCATTGCTTAATTCTAAGGAACATGGGACATTGTTCGAAACAAAATGAGTTAACTGGACTTTCTCGACCGATGGGCTAAATATAGCACTGAATATATGTTTTCAAACATATATTCTCATAATTAAAAGTAAAACAGTTTTAGAACTCATTGACGATAGCGTTGAAAAAATTCTGCTTGAGAAAGAAATAGCGGTATGATTGCAAGACTGTTGCGATCATTAGTAACACTTGTTAACTCGACTGATAGGTCGAATTAAATTATTTTCACAAGCATAAAATTATGAGATGATTTCGTACTCTTTTGATTGAATATACTCTTCCAATTGGAACCAAAGCAATTTAACGACTCATCACGCTCGTTGGTAGTACTGAAAGAATTTTGTTTGAGGAAGAGTGAAATGTCAAATGGTATGATCATAAGAGTATATTACGATGATTAGCAACACTTGTATATACAATGGTTAGGACGAATTAGCGTGAAAACGAAAATAGTCGCGAATTGGTACTCATCTGAATGATACAAGTTTTACCTATCATAATGTAAGCACATTCGGTGCTATCTGCTTCATGGTTTATTCGTTACTTTTCCATCAATTACTCTTCTAATTATTACACCTAATAGTGCCAGCAGGATTTAATTAAGAACGATTTTAAATGATATATAGAGGCTTGGCTTGGCTTAGTGTTTAGTAACTAGATATTTTTCTTCTTTCAGAAGAATAACAAGTAATTATCTCTATGTGGATTCAGTAAACTAGTTATTGATAAGTTGACGGCCTTGACTAGATGTGGCTATAAGTAACTGCTAATTGCGATAATAATTATGTGAATCGTAATAATAGATCTTGACAGTATATTAATAAACCTTGATAGTATGTCACATCAACAGACCTTGATTACTTTTTATCCGCGTATTTCGTTTATTCAACAAAATTGTTTGATCTTTGAATTTTCTCTCAATTTCTACAATTGAACAGGATTTAAAATTCTTTTTCAATTATTTCTCAATTATTCGACTATGCCAAATAATTATCCACAATATTCTTTAGACAAAATAACAAGAGCAAATTTTTCAAAGTCAACAAAATTTAAGATTCTTTCCAATATATTCAGAAGAATAATATATCGGCAAGTGGACAAGAGTTAAAGAGAGCGAAGCGATGGTGCAGTTGAGTAAACGAGAAAGCGAACGTTAGAGTTCACTGTAGGATTACTTCCTGGCAATTTTGAACAAAGAACAAATTTTATCTCGCCTGTGAAATCCTTCCTCGTGCTCGAACGCTCAAAGATTTCTTTATTTCTCGCAACATGGCGCTCCCTGATATCCGATCAATAAAGAGACGATGACTGCTCAATTACAGTATTTAATCTTCAGCTGACTAATCCCTGACGGAATCTTTTAATCGCATATTATATTATTCGCTCTGCGTGACCTCGGTTTTTATTTATCACTTGCGACTTCATCGAACAGCTCTCGTTTTGTTGTCTTCGTATTTGAGCTTTATCGTTGTCACGAGCGTGGATCGTCCGCGTGGTTGTCGTCCTTGATCACGAGGCGACGCGACGGCTCGAAGAACGTCGAGATCGATCGTTCAGATGCTGCATTGTCGGCGAAACGCCTCCACGCTCGTATCTTTGTCCCCAAACAGTAATCGTTCGATCGTATCGAGCTGTTTTGGTTTTCAAAAACTATCCACCCGCGATGAGAAACGATACAGGTGGAATTAAATCTCAAGCTTCTTGAAGTCTTTAAAATGTGATTTTATTCGCGTATGCTCCAACGTCTGGAGCATTTCTTTTTAGGAGGGTGTCTTATAAAATTAAGATATTCAGATTGTTAGAAAAGCTGTTTGAAGAGGAAACAAGAGATAGTTTCCGGATAAGTGATACGTACGTTCTAATATTAGAAAATATTAGGAAAAATCATAAGAAGATCCAATTATTATTTCTACAGTTAACGTTATTAAACGTGTATTTTTGCGAGCAAAGAAATATAAGTCAGAGTTGTTAGCTTCGTAGAGAAGCACTTATTTAAATTTAAATTTCAAGATTTAAGATGTGATTTTGAGAGGTGCATACTCGCGATACAATAGTTCCCGTCAGTTGCAATTGTCCAAGATCTAAATTTATCGCGACGTTGTGGAATATCTTATCGACTCTGCGCGTCCCGCTTATCTGCAATGTCGATTGTTATCTTTCATCCAACGCGGCAGCACGATTGATCGAAGGATTTGGTTATCGTTCGCAGGCTGACGGAGCCGACGGGGAACATCCACGACGGTATCGGGAACTACACTGCGGACGTGAAGTGTTCCTGGCTGATCGAGAGCACGCCGAACACCACCATACGACTGCACGTGGAACAATTCGCGACGGAATGCGGCTGGGATCACATGTACATCTACGACGGTGACAGCGTCGAGGCGCCGTTGCTCGCCGTGTTCTCCGGATTGATGCACAAAGATGGTTACCACATACGCCGCGTTCCGGAGGTGATCGCGCGCTCCGGAAGCGCGTTGCTTCACTTCTACTCGGATGTCGCGTACAACATGAGCGGCTTCAACATTAGTTACAAGATCAACGCCTGCCCCAGCAGGTGTGCTTTTACTTTTTATTATCAAGCCTTCTCTCGTCTTACTTTTCCCCCCTTTGATCCTAATATTTTTCACAATATCCTTATCCCTTGATTTTTTTTCTTTTTTTCAATATTTGACTTGTTATTTATTTGATATTTCTTGTGACAATTTTCCTTATCTTTCCTCTTGTGATCTTTTTGCACAGGTAGGTTTAGGTAGGTTATTCTTTTCCGAGGAATTTGCTCGAGGGTTTTTTTTTCCTTGCAAGGATTTTTTTCTTTATTTTCTCTCTGAATTTATTTTTCCAGAGAATTTCGCGGGGATCGTATTTTATTCTGAAGTATTTGGAGAGACTGCGAAGAGATGTATTTTTAGGGGTAAATCTTTAGAAGAGTGTTTTTAAATTGATTCGTTGAAAAATATGCTTTTAATTCATTAAAATCTAAATGCGGCTACGGTTTCACGAGTCTGTTTTTACCTGCTCTATACTTTATACATGTATGTATATCTTCTTTTAGCATTTGGAATTGAACTTTGACATATAACATACTAATTCTCCCAAAGTTCAAATCTCATGGTATCTCGGTAGCATTACCAATTCATAAAAATAGAAAGAGATATAAAATTTTCTGGCTAAAATTGCAATCGTATTAATATTGTAACGTGTAATATTCACGAGCATGTAATATATGTGACACTGTATGAGCATTGGGTCATGTAATATTTCATTAATTAATGTTAAAATCATTATTGCTAAATATTATACGTACTATATTTAAATAATAATTATTTTTTAAATCGTATTGTATCCTGAACTGTATCTTTAACTCTCCAAATATTTCTACACGGTGAAGGTATATTTTCCTACATATTCTCCTCATCATTGACCATTATTGGTATATTTTGCTATATTTGTTCAGGCCTGATCAAGCAAATGTTTATTCTATTCTATTCTCACGTACAAATATGACAAGAGCGTGTTTATCCTGGGGCGATTAGGATCGACATACGGTGGCTTGGTTCCTTCAAAGATTTGCACAGCCTACTTTTCCTCTTCTCTCTCTCTATATATATATACATATATATATTTTTTGATGTTCGCAGGTATTCGCATATCGATTGTTCCGGTAACGGGGTATGCATCGATGGTGTGTGCACGTGCGATGCCACATGGATCGGTGAAGCATGCGAGATTCAAGTTTGCCCGAACAATTGCTCTCATAATCAGGGCGAGTGTAACCGCGAAAGTCATCACTGTGACTGTTTGCCCGGTTACAAAGGTGAGATTATCGATCAGAGACATTTATTCATCTCTCCTAGTAGCCCAGCTCTGTATTGTTCTATCTACAAAGTAATTGAAAACAATTCTGATTTCACTTCTCCTATTAGTTCTCTATTTAAATTATTCTAATAAGGAAACAACCCTTTATATATCGGTTCAGGTTCCGACTGCAGCCAAAGAAGCGACCGTGGATTCTGGGAGAGCGTGTCCTACACAAACTTCTCGCCAGAAGGTTCGGCTAGTCATTGTTCCGTCGTTTGGAAGGATTCCCTGTACGTAGTCGGCGGCGAGAGCTTTCACCACGCCAAAATGATCTACGTTTATGATTTCAATGGAAACGTCTGGGAGACCCCTCACGTGGAGAGTAAGGTTCTTCCTCTGCCGCGGTACGCTCACTCCTGCGTACTCTTCGGCGACAAGATATTCATGTACGGTGGTGTACTGCCTAATTCTACGGTGACCAACGAGATCTGGGCGTTCGACGTGTCGGCGAAAGTCTGGGAAAACGTAACTGTGCACGACAATTTCCACAACAACAAAACGATACGCGGTGGTCCCTTAAAGGTTGTCTGCTTTTTTCTTCGTCATCTCGTTTTCTCTTATTTCGCAATATTTAATCATGATTTCACATTTATGGCTTCGCAATAGTTTTACATTTCTATTGGAGTGATATGTAGAATTGGAGTATTGAATTACCTATTTTAACGGAACTGGTATTGAAGTGGCCTACCAGTTTTGTTTTGTCCGTCCATGTTGTTTATATTTTTTTAAAAACTGTTCATATATACAATTTCTGTGCTGTTTGATTAAATTCATTGATCTGTCTATTTTCTTTTATTCATTTAACTCTTGTCTCTATACAAGATATGATATTTCATTTTTCCTCTACAAGAGGAAGAATATAATTTATTTATAAATAATATTTGAAATGTTTCAGTATTTTCAAGATTAAAATTGAAAATTAAAAACCGATTTACATTATTCAGATATAGTAGACTGATTATTGAGATATAGCTTGGCATGAAGGTGTTAGATGCTTTCCCAATATTTATCCGTCCAAGTTACTTGAAATATTTTTATTTCATGCTTTATTTCACACAGGTAGCTGGACATTCTGCTACCCTCGTGCAAAGCCATGGAAGGAAAGAAAAGATGGTGGTAATATTTGGCTATTCACCTCAGTATGGCTATTTGAATGAAGTTCAAGAATATTATTTGGGTACTCGTGAGTGGCAAATTGTGGAAACAGTTGGATTCCCTGTGAAAGGTGGTTACGGTCATACGTCTGCTTATGATCCATTGACGAATCTCATCTACGTGTACGGTGGATACGTGTCAGAGTCACAGAGCACGCAGGTGTTAACTAGACGACTGTACTCCTATCATCCTAATAATCGTGAATGGAGATTGCTCACGTCAGCACCATCGGCTCGTTTCTTCCACACGGCTGTATTCATTTCTGGTGGATTGATGATCGTTTTTGGCGGTAACATGCACAATGATACGCAACATTCGGATGGAACGAGGTGTTATTCAGCGGATACGATAGCATACGATGTCACGTGTGACTCGTGGCATCAGTTTCCTATGCCAAAAGAAATGACTGATCTACCTAGATATGGACATAGTGCAACCGTGTTCGAGAAATCCATGTACATCTATGGGGGATTTGACGGACAGATGTTATCTGACATGTCAAGGTGCAGTTTTTTTTTTAGTATTTTTCGTTAATGAGTATTGATGAATAGTATCATTTGCTTTTTTTCTATATTTTTTTATCTGTATCTATATATTTCACCTCTTACTTTACAAGATCAAGTTTGCGATAGAAATTACAAACATGAAATATTTAAGATATTTAAGAAATCGAATAATTTGCTATTTGAAATAGATGCGAAACATAAAATATTGATTTTGAAATATTGGACCTTTTCATTCTTTAGTTCATTCTTTAGTTTCATTTTTGCTTTCGATATTTCGTATAATATCTCAATGTACGTATATAACAATAGTTAGTAAATAAAGCTAATCTTTACAAGTAGCTATTAAAAAAATCAAGCCAAGAGATTAATATCCCGTTTATTTTAACTTTGTTTATTAATTTATATGATCATTAGGTACACACCAGGGAACTGCGAGCACTTGACGAATCAGAATCAGTGTTTGAATGCAAGAACAGGCGTGAAGTGCGTATGGGATAAGAGGGAGAATCGGTGTATACAGATCACCAAAATACCCCGGCATGTGCTTCTTAACGACGACATGCACGACGGAATTTACATGAGATGCCTGGACGACACGCCGCCCCGCGGGATGACATCTCACAAAGAGTTGTGCAAATTGCTCACGGACTGTGTGGCATGCGTGCAGACGTCGTACAATTGCGTATGGTGCGGCAAGAGTTGCTCGTACGAGATTTGCCGAGACAACGCCAACGCGCCCCCGACCAAGGCGATCACCGATTTGGAACAGTGCGACGCTCACACCGGCATCGAGTGTTTACAATTATTTACGTGCCACGCGTGCTCCAGTAATCCGCATTGCATTTGGTCCTGGTCGAATGGGCCTGATCGGTGTAAGCCATACTCGAAAGCGCGAGAAGTGAGTACACGAGTAAAAGTTATTGTGCGTATAAAGTTAATTAAACTGAATGGTTGTGGTGGTTCAAGTCTTAGTACATTTACTGTTCACTCGGCCAGTCTCACAATCTTATAAATAAAGGGGAGGGAATTATTAGATACTTGTAGATTTTTAGACGAGTCAGTAATTCTTCCTGAATCATTTTGTAATAAATGAAAGAGTCGATCCATACATTTGTTACTATTACAATTAATTGCTAAGCATCGCACAGTGTAAGAGAGTGTATAAACCAATAAATCAATTTACGAATGTTTACAGCACGTGGCTCTTTTAAACGGAACTATTCAAGCACAAAGGCTGTCCATAGACTCTTGTCGCAGTCCATGCGTAGAATACACTTCCTGTAAGAATTGTACAGAGTCTGACTGCATTTGGTGTCAGAACGAGAAAAAGTGCGTGGACAAGAATGCATATCCTGCGAGTTTCCCTTACGGACAATGTCGCGAATGGACTACGTTTGACGCGAAATGTCGGCCCACGGAAACAGGAAAAGAATGGTGTACGTTTTATTCTTCTTGCGCGGCATGTCGCTCCGATCCCGGATGTGGATGGTGCGACGATGGTTCAGGGACAGGAAAAGGCCTGTGTCTGCCAGGTGGAGCTCGTGGTCCAAGCAGTAAGAGCTTAGATACGTGTCCGTTCGAACGATGGTACTTCACCAAATGTCCTAGTAAGTAAATCGAGTAAGAATTTACTGATCATCACGTAAGATGTTCAAAAATAATTATCTTTGAATTACATTGATTTCAGCTTGCCAATGTAACGGGCACAGTAAATGTCTCTCGAATAGCAGCATGTGTATTCAGCCGTGTGGAAATTTGACATACGGACCTCACTGCGATAAATGCATTCCCGGCTATTATGGGAATCCACTAAATGGAGCAACTTGCCAACGTAAATTTACACGTTCTGCCGTGTAATATCGTTAATTTGTCGATATTGAGCGGATCCTTAAATTTTATTTTTCCATTGCAGCTTGCTTTTGCAATAATCAAGGCACGCACTGTACGAGTGAAACGGGTAAATGTTTCTGTACAACGAAAGGCATTATCGGGGATCATTGTGAACGATGCGATGTGTCCAGCCTTTATCATGGAGATCCTACCAATAAAGGATCGTGTTTTTGTAAGTTTTTTTGAAACAAATCTTTTTTTAGCGATAAAATAAAAAAAAAAAAAAAAATTAGACTTAAATATGAAATTCTTTTACAGACGATTTGGCCATCGACTTTCAGTTTACATTCAATTTAAGTAAAAAAGAGGACCGCCAATATAGAGCCATCAATTTCAAGAATTCCCCGCCAAAACCCGATATTGACGCGGAGTTCTCCATTACGTGTTCCGTGTTGGCTAAAATGAACATCACTGTGAAGAGAGGTACCGCGCCGGAACAGCCGCTGATTCTTGGCGCGAATTGTACGACCAGCATGTACAAGCACCGGTTTGTCAAAGACGGTTACGGTTTCGGTAGCGAGAACAATAACACATTGACCACGTTCTACGTTTACGTGTATGACTTCCAGCCACCGGTGTGGATTCAAATTTCCTTTTCACAATATTCCAAACTCAATCTGCAACAGTTCTTCATAACATTTTGCACGTGAGTATTTGAAACTTCGCGTCAATCTTAGTGAGACGTGTTAGTGTTGCGTGTTGCGTGTTACGTGTAGAGAATTTGTAACGACAAAGATCAGGAACATTGTGATTTTGTTCATCTTTTTTTTTCAAAATTTCCCACTCTTTTGTCCTAAGCCTCAGGCAGTATTTACTTGTAAACTAGAGATTACATGCCTAGGTGCTTCCTCGCTCTCCTGTTGGTGGCTGCTGTTCTTTGGAAGATTAAGCAAAAATATGACATGTACAGAAGAAGACAGAGATTATTCGTAGAAATGGAGCAAATGGCCAGTAGAGCGTTTAGCCAAGTTTTGGTTGAGATTGAGAGGCGAGACGTCGATAATTCAGACTCGGAGAGGAGTGAGTCCGAGTTAATTAATTGCCGCAAAAAGAAAAAGGTTAGCATTCAATTATTTATATTTGTAAAACAGTATAACAATATATATATATTATACATACTTGTTGTAATATGCAACACTACGCATAATAATAAGGATGTTTCACGTTTAAATGAAAATTTAACAATTTAACAACTATTAAAAATAAGAAGAAAAAGAAAGAAATTTAAAAAATATCGATGATTTTGTAATACAATGTAAGATGTAAACTTTTTCTTTAACAATAGCAAAAATTTGGATGTTGTATCATGTTGTAAATACATACGTAATTATATGTCGTTACATAATACGTAATCGATTATAGAAATCAAAATTACTGAAAAAGATTTATTTTTCAAGTCACAAACAATTTTATTCCACTCATGTTTCTTATTTAAATTGAAAGAACCAACAAATTGAGACAAATGACACATAGGTCGTTAACAGAGTTTCAGTTATTCTCAGAATCACGTTTATAAATAAATATGTACGTGATATAAAATTAAAATATGTGATATTTATATTACATGTGTATTATATCATACAATATATATATTACGATATTTATATCACACATGTATTATATATCACGTATAATATATAATAAAATAAAACATAAAAATCACTCTGTTTCCACCGATATTTAAAAAGAAAAAACAATAAGAATAATGTTGGCGCGATGATACGATTCAAATAACGGCGCTTGCGATTCTCGTTTGCCCGGCTCAAATTTGTCGCGGAGTCGGTGGAGACAGACGTGTCGGTCGCGGTGTCGCGAGTTTCATCGATAATTAACAGAAATTTGCAGTGAAAGTGTTACCAGAGTGTATTATCCGGTTTTGTTGGTGTAACGTTTGCAGGATGCCCCTAGTCCGATCGCGTTGGAGCCCTGTTGCGGTAACAGAGCAGCGGTCCTGTCGTTGCTAGTCAGACTGCCTACTGGTGGTGAACCTTACACGCCAGCTGGACAGAGCGCCGGTTTAGCCGTAGCGTCTGCGTTAGTTACGCTGGGTAGCCCGCGGAGGCCCTCTCAGGAATTGACGACGAAGGAGCCGACGAAAACGCGAAAGTCTGCCAGCCAACATCCAGATTCCACTTGCATTTAGCGATAAGGGCGTGAAACTAGAGAGACACCATTGGACAAAATCGCGGGTGACTATACAATGAGCCTTAGACATGTTTCTGTGATCTTGCCTTAGCGAACTGTGGGCAGGACTGTTCAAACTCTTCGAACTCTGATCGAGTGAAGTGTGTAATCGTTCGTTAATTATTATTAACTCCCCCCCCCCTCTTTTTTTAAACACTTTCGTTTCTCGTTCTCGTTCGTTCCGCGACGAATCTTCGTTTCGTTTCGCACGATACCGATCGGTGAAAACGGATTTCGACTTCCCGAGGTGAAGAAAATCGCGTCGTACTCAACTAAGCGGTCAGCTAAGCGGTTCGACCGGCCGAGTCTTTCGTTCAGCCGATTCCGGTAAGTAAATTCAATTCTACGGATCGTAAATCCAAACGCGCTTGGTTGACTTGACTTTTTTTTTTTTAATTTCTTTCGTCCCCGTCGTGACGATGTACAGTGTTGTGTATATATATATATATAGATCTGTTGCGCGATTTGTTTCTCTTCGTTTTACTCATTGCGAGTTTATCAATCGAATTCGTCCCGCGATCATCGAAGTGTCTTCGAAAAAAGGGCTATAAAAAAGAAGAAGAAAAACAGAAACCGAATGTTCTGTGTCGGAGGACATTTTTTGGCGCGCAATGAAGTTGATAGTGCTGCCCTCTATTTACGACGAATTGGCGGGAAACATCGACGAACGAAATGATCAGTGACGCAATATACGGGGAAGTTTGATTTGCCAGATGCAGTTTCGAGTATGTAATTTTCGTTCTTCGTTTTTTTTTTTTTTTTTTGTATAAATAAATACGTGTATCTGTATATCCGAAAGTGAGGAATCATACGCAGACGAACTGTACAGGTGTAAAA
Organism: Melipona beecheii; assembly: GCA_032399605.1. Taxonomy (NCBI): domain Eukaryota; kingdom Metazoa; phylum Arthropoda; class Insecta; order Hymenoptera; family Apidae; genus Melipona; species Melipona beecheii. The sequence goes on from JAUCMO010000291.1 coordinate 1,532,433, forward strand.
CTGGAAGACGAAGAAAAGAAGCGAAAAGCGAGTGACAAGGAATACATCGTTTCTTGTTTTTCGTGTATTCGTCTCTCTCTAGCGAGTGACAAAGACTCAATTCTAAATCAACGGAAATGAATGGAGGCGCTTCGTTGATGTTTTGAAAGTCGCGCCAATTTCGTATCATGGCTTCGTATTCGACGTGTCCATTGTGCCAAAGCATTTTCGCATTTGTTAAAAGAAAAAGAAAAATCTTATCAACGAGTTAATCAGTCAGCAAATCAGTTATCAGAGATGTGGAAATCCATTCTTTTTGTAGTCTGTCTCTGTTCATTTCCGTAGAGAAAGCAATCGTTGTACGATCGAAAGATACGCATCACGAAAATTTTTTTCTTTTTACGAATCGTTGAAATTTTTTTCTTTTTTGCAAATACGACGACGTAATTCCGATCGTATAACGTTCGACGTAATTTTAACGAACTTAGAAAACAAGAAGAAGAAGAAGAAGATGAAGAAGAAGAAGAAGAAGAAGAAGGATGTGGACGTTGCAATAAATTATAAGAATCGCGATTATTCTTCGATCGACGATAACGGATTTCGTTTCGCTGCAAAATGGCGGTGCTGGTTGTTTCACGTACCATGCCTAATCTTGAACAAAAAAAAAGAACGTTTGAAACAAGCAAAGAACGAAAAAAGACAAACGAACGTGTATGTTACGTGGCTGTGGTTTACCTTTCATTTTAATTATTATCGTTCTCTCATTTATACTATCGATATATACAAATTTCTTACGCGTTTTTCTTTTTTTTTCTTTTTTTTGCGTGGCCAAGGAACGACAGCTGCTTCCGTTTCTGAAATTTAAAATGATCTCTCACATTTTTACTTCCTGTTCTGAGTACGGAGGCAGTTCTTGCTATCTCGTGTTCCATAAAATAAACAAAGAGGAAACTGTTCTCCCACGTTGTTTCACGTGTCGCGCAACAGTTTCTTACGACTCAAATCTCCAGCACTTGCACAGAATACGAACAGAATATTCGCGCACGAGCGTCGTCTATTTTAATTTCTCCGCGATCGAGCAGCGATCGAGTTTTTTTTAAACACGCGCGTGGAGGTTGATTTTACCGCGCTGTTCTCGTGATAATTACGGGATCTTCTGTTCGCCGTATGAAACGAGCGTCAGACACGAGAGGGAAATAATACTGATCATTATTGAGGATTGTTCGTTATTGAATTTTTAATGAATTACTAATGAATTATTAACGATGTTCGCTATTGGGTTTGACTTTTTTTTTTTTATCTACGCAATCGAGAACAGCTTCCAATCTTCAGATCCACTGTAGTTAAGCAGAGGACCCTGTAATTACTATTCTCTCGTGTAAGACTCGAGGGAATAACACTATGAATGTCGTTCTAGCTTAAGTTTTAGTTGAATTTCGTTTCAAGGTGCCAAACGTTTTTGACTGATTCTCGCGGGACTCGAGATCTCGAATTTTGAATTGATTTATACCGTACCGGGTTTATACATCTCTCGCTGTATCAGTATTAATTATACTAAATTGATATTCTTCCTTTTTCTCTCTCCTTTCGAGAGAGAAATTTACGTCCACCCTCGGACCACCCTCAATGCGAGATTCGCAAAGACTCGAATCATTTTTCTTCCATATTGCTCCACCTCACCTTTGTGTCGAACCTACGAAGCTTCTCCTGACATTTGTTTTAGCTAACATCTCGGTCGAAAGAACCCTTAGTCTAGTTAGTTTTCTTTCGGTCAGCAGAGCTCAGAGACTCTGATCAAAATTTAATCTTAACCCAACTGAAATTTAATTTCTACCTAGCTCAACCGAAACACAAATCTGAACTTGATCCAACTTTAGTCAGAGTGAACTTTGACTTAATTTTTCCACAAACTCCCCAACTTTTAAGTGGACTTCCTGATCGTAAGATCATGATACTTTTGGAACTTTACTCGTCGAGTGTCGGTGCTTAGAAAGAGCACGAGGAGCAGTGAAAAATTGTTGGCGACCGAGAACGAAATTTGGCTTGCGAGAGTTTTCGCAAAGAACCTCGAGCGAGGCAGGCGTTTTTCTCTTTAATTTTTAACTATTATACAGCACGAAGGATCAAGTGCAATGCATTTCTTTTTACCATGTAATACTCATCGGATTTCTTTCATTCTCTCTATTGTACTCGAAGCTTTATACTGTGAGGGTGCAACCAGAATACACGCGATTTTTTTCAATCGTGACCAAGTTACCCGACGTTCTTAAGAGTCACATTTTTATCTCGTTGGTAGACTGCGGATCTTTATGCACTTGCGAGGAATTGAAAGATGCTGATCATTTCCAGAACGTACGCAAATTACAAAAATGGCAGCGATTCGCAAACCTTTGTGGGTCAAGATAATTTCTCGCGAGTCATTCTCTTGCAACGTATTGCAATTAAAGGTGGAAGGCACTAAATAAAAAATATTGCGGTTCAACGTACACGTTGAACCTCACTCTCAATGAACGTACAATAAATACATGGTAATTCATTTTGGAATTTTTTCAAAAAGTCGACTCGCGATCAGGATTCCTCTTGCTCATTTGCGTCTGCAAAGACACAGCTTTTTATAAACGTCCGCAGTCTGGTCGTTGGAAAAGAGGAAGGGAAAAATTGTTCATTCCGTTTCAGAGTCGTTGCGTTTCAGTTCTGGTTGCATTCGCGTAAAGCATACCGTGCATTTTATTATCGTAAAGATAATTTAATTTTTTTTATACGATCGTTTTATTTTTGTTTATTTTCTTCTTTCTCTCTTTTTTAATCGCCAAACGGAACAAGGGGGGCGTTCCTCTCGCTCCGTTCTTCTTACAGAGTCGCAGACTTTTTATCGTTTTTTCGTGCGAGAATTTAGTTGTACGCGATAACGATTACGAATAATGTTGCGTTATACGTTTAAAGAAAATAGGAGTATATTGGATAAATTGCTCAACCGTTTGAGTAGATTATTCCTCGTTGCTTCGCGGAATGACGTTCTCTTCTGTCTGTCCCTTCACTTTGATTTATTTAAAAAAATCAGACTTGTGTTCACTCGATGGTGAGAGCATTTAACACAATGGTAAAAAAGAAAAAAAGAAAAAAAAAGACATTTTCGTGGGTAATTGGAGGACACGATGCTTCGATCGACGAATATTCTTCGTCCTTTGTTCTCTTCTTTTTTTTTTTTTATATCCATTGTCGAGTGTCTTGATACTGCCAACTTTTACCCCTCGTTTTTACCCCTTACTTAATTTCTACGGTCTCTCTGTCTTCTAAAAATCGCCAGATCCACTCGTTTTAATCTCGTTGGAAACTCCTTGCTGCTCGAGTTCTCGTCACGACAGTAGCTTTAGTAGATGAAACAGTAACGGGCAGACTTGACGGATTTGCCAAGAACGCGTCAACGTGGACTCGCGACCAATTTCACTCCATATCGTTTCTTCGGACCATTCTTACTTAATTGGAGTTATCCTAGGTCATGCACGGTCGTACGAACTTAACTTTCAATTGGCATTGCTGTGCGATTGGCACGTTGTAATTTTTTGGTTTTATCAGCTAACGATACCTGTCGCTACGTAGACACTGCGAATTGAATTATACTGCACGGAGTACGGTATAGTTCAAATTAGAAGCAAGTTGAAATTTGAGATCAATTGAAACCAACGGTTTCAATTTAGAATTTGGAATTGTTGGTTTGTTTAAAGTCGTACAATTAAAACGGCGACAATTTCCGTACGTTGCATCAAGTACAAGTCTGTAAAAGTTTTCTTGATACAAGCAATTCTCGCGAGGGATGAGCAAAATTTTCGCTTTCCTCCGAAGGAAATACTAGCCACTTTTCAAAACTAACGGACACTCTGTTACATCGTGGCTCTTAGCGTACCAACTGAAAGTTAAATGCACGGCGAACGAGAACCTACAAATGACCTTGGATGTTGGACTGATTTCAATCACGTTACAGCTTCCAACGTCACCGATGAAATAATTGACGCCCCGAGCAGCAACGGGGTTAACTAGGCCCTAAACTAGGACGGAATCGCACACCGTTATTGTTATTCACACACGAATCGTCATCCACGCTCCTTCAGTTCCTCCAGAGAATCAACCCTTAACTGCCCCGAATGAAACTAATTACCAATTGAATCGTTAAATCTCGGCGAGCGGACGAAAGAGCATGTATAATGATAGGGCTGCTGGATTTACAAAATACACACGATATACTCGATTCAAAAAAAAGTTTCTTTCAGAAACGTTCATTTGTGCCGTGTACTGTTCATCAACCGTGTATCAACAATTAAATTGTTGCGTGAAATTTCGTTAAATTAATCTGCCCGTTCGTCAACGTTATCAACGATTAAGTTATTGGCGAATTTTTATGCAAACATGAAAATTGTTTTACTTTGACTATTCCATACTTTGCTTACACTCGTACCTTGAAAATTTTCGACGAATGCACGAAAATTCGCGAAAATCGTGACGCAGATCACAAGATTAACGTTGTGCAGGAGGAGTTAAGGGAGTTAAGGGTTGACACGGAGGAAGCACAGGGAGGAAACAGGATAAAGAGAAAGAACAAAGTAGCAGTGACTTTCTGCGAGCCTCGACACTCGGTCTACGCAAACTAGACCGGGTCTCTTAGATCGTTAGTCCGTAAGCGTAGGCGATTATAGTGTAGCGTGTTTCTCGAAGCGTCTTCGGGTTCTTTCGAAAGTAGAAAGTCGCAGAGACATCGTGCCATCGTGCTTTTTTTTTTCGGACTGAAAATTGGAAAAATGGAACGAAAAAATTATGCACGTAGATGTCCGTCGTTCGAGATTTCGAAGAGGGAAGAGGGAAGGTTTCTACATCCACTGGGGCCTAGGTTATGGCGATTGTTCGTAGTTTTAGAATTTTTTTAGGATCTTTTTAGGACAGTCTGGAACTCTGCAATCTTCAGAACAGTCTATGGTTTCCGAGATATTCGGGATTTACAAAGTCTCTCGAGATTTTTGGGTTTTCAAAATTTCTGCGACGTTCAGGATTTCTTTCTGAAAGATGCTCTCCTCGCAAAGGTGTTTTAGGGATCTCCAGGGAATTTTTTGAATCTTCGTAGAATCTTAAGCATTTCCAGAGCTATCGGAATTTTTTTGTGACTCGAAGACTTCTACATCTTCCAGTAGGATTTTCAGAATGTTTAATAGTACGAAAAGTACGAAACTCGTATCATCTCTACGATATCTAGGATCTCCAGAGTTTCTAAAAATTCAAAGATGCTTCGGGCCTCTAGAATTCTGTCTTAGTCGAGAATCCTGAATCCTTTCAGAAAGTACCTCGAGAACCCTAAAGGGATCTTTCGAAACTTTCAGAACCCTTGGAACTCTTCGAATCCTAAAAAATTTTCAAGATCTCGAAAATCTTTAGAATCTTGACGATCATCGAGGACTCTTCAAGAACTGGCGATCCTCTTCTGAGATTTTTTTTTAGAATCTGTAGAGCCTTTTTGAGATCTGGAGAATCTTGAGACATAACCTAGCCTACCTACAGCAGTTGGGCTGCTCTTGGGAAAACGACGCGACATCATATAAAGACACAGACACGGTTGCTCATTGGTCCATTACAGAAACAAGGAAACGAGAAATTCATCTTCATTCAAACGTGGCTCTCCATGTTTTCTTCTTTTCCTTTCCGTTTTCTTTCGGCGATTATCCATGTAACGAGCGTTTCTGTTCGCGAAAACTCGCGGTCCAGCCTCGAACCGGGTCTGGCGTTTAACATTTAAGAATACTTAAACGTAATCTGTAAGTAGGTAGGTATAATTATAATAACGAGTAATAGCTTGCAACAACAACAATTTTTCTAGAACACAATCGAAAATATTTATTTTTATTCAACCGTAAGCGTAAGGGTACACTTTGATAAAACGGTAAAACAAAACGAAACAAAACGAAACAAAAAACAAAAAAAACAAAAAAAAGGAAAAAGAAAAATAAGATAAAACAAAACGAACGAACGAACAAATGAGTAAATAAATGAAAGGGGAAAAAGTGGTGAAACATTATTAATTATAAATAGCAACGGAAAGAGAAAGAGAGAGAGAGAGAGAGAGTGTGTGTGTGTGTGTGAGAGAGAGAGAGAAAGAGTATGCCTTGAAAAAATATACATATAATACTGTGCGAAAGTCCAAAAGCCAAAGCCCAAAGACCATTTACAAGAATGGGAATATTTTAATTTCTAATCCTACGCGGTAGTTGGAAATTCTTTGAAATCCAAAGAAACTTAAATCCAAAGAACATAGATTAATTTGCGGAAGAAGAAGGCGTTTTCGCTGTTGTGACAGTGCAGCGATTGATAATCGTTTACTACCGATAATTCCTTTGCATACATTTTTGAAACTTGAAGTGTTTGGACTTCTTTCTGAAATTTCTTTTCTCAAAGACTTTCTGGAAAGGAATCTTTCTTAAAAAAAATTCTGTACTTTCTATCTCTTTCTACTTTAATTTTGCAACTCTCGAATATTTCTCCAGCGTGCAAAGATCCTTCCTAAATAATTAACGACGGTAAAATGATGGTCTGAGACTTTTGCAGAGTATTCTATTACCTGAATCTTTCGCGTGTAAAGCTGCTTCTCGTCTCCTCGACACATCGTACACAGAGGTACACAGAGTAACGAGACTCGCTTGCATTTATATAGACACACATACACACCCACCGTGGAGAGTGAAATTGTGTACATTTAAAACACACGTGTGCATGTACGTAAACGCTATGATAATTCAGACGGTGTTGCAGATTACGCGCAGGATGTTATCATTGCCTTGTTATCATAGTTCTCATTAACGTCATCTGTTAGGAAGAGAGGAAGCACTCCAATTGTCAGGGTTCAGGGACGTTCTGGCGTCGCAAGTGGAAGTGGCCCGTCACTAGTCGGACTGGATCGTTTTCTCTGCACATACATTCTAACGATTACGTGTATTGAATAATTTTACGATATTTTTCAACACGGTTCTCACGGTAAATGTTTAATTCATAAACAGTATATATGCTACTTTTTTATATATATTGTATTTACATTTTACATGTATATATGATACAATATGTGATAAAAAAATAGCACGCATGTGTTTTTCTGTTTATGAATATTTTAATATATTCCAAGAGAAATTGAAAATTATTAAATTCCACCTTGGATATTTTAAAAAAGAAAGCGAAACGTCAAAAGTCCGAATTTATTACATCGTTAAACTTTGCTTCGACTCTTTCCAAAATTTTAATCCGTGAAAATTCGCGAAGGAAAGGAAATTTTGAAAAAGTTTCAACACCTCGTTCAACTCGTTCCATGTTGCTTCCAAATCTTTAATTACCAGAATTTCTCAAGTTTCCCTCCAAGTTGATAAATATTTGTAACATTCATTAATTTTACAAGAAATATTACAAACGAATAGTTAATCGCGTTCCATAGATCGAAGGATTCGCGACACGTTCCTCTGACATTTGGAGTCTTTCCCACGGAAACCTATCTGTTGAAATCGCACGAGCTCGATAACGATTGTTCTCGTCTTGTCATTCGTATGTACATAAGTAATCGAAATTGATTTGCGGCTGGAATGGCTTCCGTATACTATATTTCATCCACGATAAATTCCCTTTTCTCTTTATTCTCTCTTCGTTGAATTCACGCGAGCGTATGCAAAAAGGGTCGGAAGCGATCTCTTTCCGCCGGAAGTGTAAAAATCGAAAACGAAAGTTGATTGTAGATTGAACGTAGAAGAAAATCGAACTGTCCGAATTGATCGAGTACTACGTACCTGTTTAATTTCTTTAGAAGAAGTAATAACGATGATTTATGACGATTATGACTCGACGGTGGGATTTATGACGCGTGTCGGTTCATATCACGTAGCACTTTACTTTTTTCAATCAAGATAATTAAAGAAAATCGAGAGTGGTTCGACTTTTGCTCGGATTTCAAAATCGACGATTCGCGCAAAGATGACTGTGGATGTTTATGCATTTAGTTTATTTTGGTTTGGCACTTGTTTCTATCTGTCTTTTTTTTTTATCGAAACAGTAGAAAAAGATGTAGATTCGGTTCTCAACGGAGTTTTCAACGAGTAAAGTAAAGAGTCCACATCTCACAACCGTCCAAGATGGATATATCTGCGCGAGACACGGAGGAAAAAAAGTTCCCATCTGCCATCGGCAATTTATTTACTACCGAGTGTGCGTAATTAATTATTTTGGAAAAAAATGCAAAGTGCAACAACATACCATCGCCTGACTTTCCGGCAAAGTGAAAAAGAAATTACGATTACGTTTCTTTCTTTTTTTTTCCCCTGAATTTTCTCTTCGAACGTACGAACATTCGCATGAACATCCACGGCGCGACGCGATACACCTTGGATCTTTAAAAGTCCGAGGGAGAAAAAAAAATGTCTCGCGGAGAGAACCAGATGGAAATTTCGGCGTGGCTCATCACGACGATACGAACACTGACGTTTCGCAACTGGCGTTTCTCCACTGGAAATCCAGAGAGAGAAAACTAACGAAGAAATGTATAAATGAAGACGAAAGAAAAAAAGATGAGAAAAACGAGGACGAAGGCGGATGCATGCGTGTGTGACGAAAGTTTTACAAAATGGTTGTATTTTGTGCTGTATTTTTGTGCTTGAAACAAACGATGCGGAACGAAGAGAGGTAAAAGGAAACGTGCGCGCGAGAGAGAGAGTGAGTGAGTTGTATTGCTGACTATTAGTATGTGCGAGGCGAGTGTGAATATAGGAGCGGAGTAAAGTGTATTGTATTATATTAAATGAGACAGATATTGTTTAAATAAAATTGATATACATAAATCCTGGCAAACAGGCGTTCAATCATTCGACTGGTCGTAAAATTTCTTTTTTTTCCAACGTTGCATACCTTCTCCGTCTCCGTCGAAATCTTGAAAGTTTGCTTTCGTCGAATTCGTAGAGGGTCGATTCAATCGAAACGTTCAACTCCAATTCCTTGACGAGAAAACGTGAAATTGGAGAGAGACTCTTGGGAAAATCTTTGATTTAAAATTGAAGATACGAGCATTCACTTCTCTCGAATGTATAAGAATGTTTTGCGGGTACAATTGAAAAATTGGATCTGGATAAAAACGAATTACTTTCTACTAAAACAACCGACGATGTCATTATCGTCTACCAAATATCACGTTCCGCTTTTCCACGCTCTCGCCCGCGAAACAAGCGGCAAACACGACGCGATGTTAACCAGGGCATTCAAACGGGGACAGAACAAAGGGTTTTAATAAAACGTCGACTTCAAACACGTGGCACTGTTTGGTAGTTTGGAGAACAGGATATTAAGCCATCCGCGACAGAATCGCGGAGTGAAAAGGGCAGGCAACCCCTCTGGAGAAAGGATGCGCTCGCTCGCTGGCTTCCCTCCCCCCTCTTCTTTCGTCTCGCAACAGTTTTTATTCCGCGAATGGACGCGGCAACGTCGACCGGAGGAAGCGGAATCGAGTCGAGAGAAACCGACCCGCGAGACTTTCGCGTACGAACATCGACGAGTGCCGACAAGTGTGTAAAACGTAGAATTCGGTGTATTCCGAGGCTTCGCGTTGCGAAGCAAGTCGATTTCCCGAGGCGAGGAATTCCAATTTTTTTGTTTTCTCGCGCGACTGCGAGGCTCAATAGTGTGATAAATTGTTCTCAAAGTACGCGAAAGAATTTTAATCTACTATTTTTTATTAATTTATTTAATAACACACAGCTTATTCAGACCGTCTTCCCTCTCCTCGATCATCCAACCTGAATATCCATTTTAAATTAGTTTACCTAAAAAGAAGTCTTTGCAAAGGAAAAGGGCAAAGGAAAAGAAAAAGAAGGGATTCTGCTTGAAGCGATACTTTAACTCTTTTTTTGAAAAACGTCCGTTACACGGAAAGACGTTTTTCAGTTAAAAGACACGCAGTAACTCTTTTATCAAAGTGTCAGACGGAAGTTGTTTAATTCTACTACGATTGAAAGCAACGTACACGCGTCCTCGAAACTTATATTACTTTACTTAAAGACAGCGTCTCTATGCGAGTCGCATTAAATATACTTGATCTATCAAAAATTGATATTTTAAAATTCTTTGTTTCGATCAACGAGATCGAAACTCCACCATTTTCCTTCACACTCGCCAATCTTTTCTCTCTTTCTAATAAAACGAGCATACTTAAACGGGAAGAAATTGTCGGCCGAGAGATTACGCGAAAAATTACCAACGACCGAGAACTTGTTTTGGCGCAGTTTATCGAACAGGAATTGAAACGATCCGCCCCTTCGGTGGCCAAATATTTTCTCGACCTTGGAAAGAGCAGCCAGACGCTGAACAGGCGATATCCGGAAACTGGTTTTTCGCGCCGAGCCGTCGAGCCAAGGAGGGTAGAATCGACACGGTTGCACAGCGATTTTCTGCAAACGGCGTCATTCCCATTTCTCCTTCGCTTCGAATCGGCGCAATCTGCGAGTTTACGCGGCCGTCCGTCTACGTTTTCGCCGATTTCATTCTATCCTCGGATTGCTTTTGCTGTCAGTAACCGATTTCTCCGTGCATTGTGACTGCTGAGGAGTTGCTCGACTGAAAGCCAGATTTGTCAACTTTCATCTTTTCCCGAGGATACAAAAGGATATTTACACGAGCAAAGAGCGTCATACCGGTTACAATTGTTGAAATACAGATCTACAAAGATGTATTCTCAACGATAGCTGATTTTTTGTCGATTTTTGCGTTACGAATTCTTTCGAAATCGAAATTATTTTACCAATTAAAATGACCAAAATTGTCGCATTGTAGCAGGATGTAGTTAATTTTCAAGGAAACTTGACTTTTTTCGAAAATGAAATTTCAACTGTATTTGTTTCTGTTATTGTCGTACTTTCGTTGTTAGGGCAATTGTACAACTCGTGTACAATTACAGATGAAAAAGCCTGGTTCTTTTATTATTACGTTTAATAAATCATTACTAAACTTCAGATATGTGTTAAAGGCACCGACTTCGAAAGAATAGTCAAAAGACTATGATGCAATTAGTTATATTTTGTATATTTTTCTACTACATCTCTATCTCTGTTCCATACATCTTTGTAATATTTATATTTACTACGTTCATTAATTATTTTAGCAATTAATATCGCTAAATATCAGATTTTAGCAAATCTGTTGAATTTAAATTTAAATTTGTCGTAAAAAAAACGTACAATCGTACAACGATCAAGAAAAAACGAATAACGTGTTAAATAAATCGGGCGGGAAACACTGTCGCGCGAATCCCCCCCCCTCGGGGAATAAGGTGTGGTTGGTCGCAGCGGACGGTTGCAAAGTCGAAGATTCCTCGGCAAACTAACTCGAACAGAAGCTATCCGACGCAATCGTTTACCCAGCAAACAACCGGCCGCAGTTTCTAGTTATCGAACTCCTCGTAAACTCCCGGGATGATTTGCAGCGGCGTCAGCCGTCCCGCGAAATTTCTTGTAATTAGAATTTGCGAATCTCTGCCGCCGTCCTTATTCATTGGGGTAAACGCCGAGTTACTTTTCGTAAATCAAGTCTACGACCATCGATCGATTCGGCACACCAATTTATCAGCCGTTTTAAAAATACTTCTACTTTGAAAAATTAATTTACTTTGCGTGACATATATGCACTATAGTATCTCTGTAAAATGTAACACAGGTTGTTCTCTTTAGGGATCTGTAAAGATATTTAAAACCCAGGATGATGCTGCTGGAAGGACTGAAGGAGTGAGAGAGAGAAAGTGAGAAGAAAGGCGATTGCGTTTCGTCTCGGAGTCACTGCCTAGACTCATCATCAGTGGAGCTGATGGCAGCGAGACTCCTTACCCCAGACGCTTGTTGTTATAACTACCTGCTAAGGCTGGGGGCCCGGGGACACACCCTCCTAGCGGGGTTCCGCATGCTGCTTGCTTAACATCGGAGATCGGTAGGACCTCGACGCTAGGCGCGCAGCCACTTGCGGCTTGTGCAAGTCGAGTGTTCGAAACTCGTAGTCGAGGAATCGTAGGGCCGCTACATTCTCGTTTTGTTATAAAGTAAGATGTTGTAAAATTTTTTCAAAACTATATATGACGTACGATACAAAGTAACGGAAATACGCGTGATACGACATAATATAAAGTGTATCATTTATAATATATTGTGGAGGTTCTAGTCACAATTCGTAAATAGACTATCGAAGAAAATAATCCTCCTCGAGGTTTATTAAATCCCAGTAATTTTTAGTTTCGTGCAATTTGGAAAATATTTATCGGTACATATATTGTAGTTTCTATCTATTTTTTTAAACGAAGCAACAAGTAATAAGACCTCAATTATAGAAAATTTGGAAATATAGTCTCTTGCAAGGCTAGATTGGAAAACGAAAGAATTAGACTCTTGCTCGATAGCTTCAGTTGCAATTTAATAAATAATTATTTAATTATCGATTCTATCCACTCTTATTTGGAGAATAAAGTTCTTACTTGGAACAATTCTTATTTAGAAAAGTATAATCTTCGATAGATTGTCAGAGACTCCTTTTTAGTATCCAAATTACACGCGTCTGTTAATTACCAGCAACTTTCGTTCTGTCATAGAACGTTAGTTTGCCGTTGACTTCGCGCAGGTTTATTTCGCAATTGACGAATTTTCGGGGAATTTCCGGGCGAAATTAGTAACGGATAAGTTTAAAGCGTCGGGCATTTGGAAATTACATATTTCTGTTATCGCGCGTACCCGGTCTGGTCGTTACGATACGAATCGAGAATTTCGCTCGCCCAATTACGAAATTTATTCAACTTCCCGCGCAGGCTTTGCTCGATAACGAGGAATTAATTTAAAACTCGATCAAACGCATTCTAACGTGTCTCCGCGTTAAACATTTTTCTCTTCGCCTCGGAGTCTCTCTCAATTATTATTATTACGTTCAGAGATATTATATAGTTGTTCGAAGTAATCGCGATTCTTCGGACGTTGTTCGGACGATTGAATAATTTTGTTTTCGCACGGAAGATTTTTTTCTTTAAATAATTAACATCATCCTATACGTTCTATAAAAAGTGAGTTTCTAAGCAACGTGGATTATTTTTGCTTTTTATATTTCAGTTATCGTTATCGTTAGTTTATGTGTCGGTGAATAAGCGAATACATCACGCCGGCTAGTCTATTTAAAAGTCATCCTTTTGCAAGACTTTTAAATAGAGGATCGTGCAACACCTGTTATCGCCTATCCGCTAAAGTTGTCTCTGGTCGTTAACGGTGAATGGGTACGGAGAAATAGGACGATGGCCGAGTTCAAGATTATCGAATTAATCGGATGTAGCGCACAAAGAAATCCTATATATATATAGCTACGGAACAAGTTTTCCGGATAAATCCCGCGGACGCTATGCCACGTTATCATAATCCTGCCATCCGCTTCCTCTCATCGATTCCATCGTCATTTGCGATCCTAATCCAAAGTAGCTCGTATTTAGATCGTGAAGTAATAACGCTGATCGCGATCGTTGTATAACCATGATTGTAATCTCGTTCGTTGCGATGCGCTAGTTTCTTATTGTTGGAGATGAATTTCGTTGACAGAAACGCCTCTTGTTATTGGTTATTTTTTATTTTTCATACTGACAAAGCGAAACGGCGTTCTATCGACACAGGATGAACATTCCTTCAGGAATATTTCAGGCATATTTTCGTCGGTGAAAGACCTCAAAATCGGCTCTGTCGCTCGATTTTACGCGAACAAATTTCCATCGCCTTGTTGTCCCGTACACATCGCCATCGATCATGCACGTTTTCGCTTCACGCGGAAGTAATAATCGGCTGTTTTAACCCGTGCGCGGCCCTCGTTCAATTGGCACGCGGCGCGAGAACGAGCGAGCCAATGATGAAAAGCGAGCAAATATTTTCATTGTTCGCCGGGGACAATATCGACGATGGAAATCAGACGAGAGTAATCGAGATAAATCGAACGAGAGTGAAAAAAGAAATTCTATGCGAGAAGCACGACCTGGCTATTCTCCCTCTTGTTGCTTTTTGTGCCGCCCATTTTAGCCAAGTCGATTCATTATGCGTTGTTGACTCGTGGTCTTGTTGCACGAAGATGCTCGTTCGTTCGAACAACGTGTTAGAAATTAAGCGATTTGTAATGGGTAATGGGTGAAAATGTAAAGTTACCGAAGATACGTGGGTGGTATAATCAAAGTAGCGCAAAAGGTGCTAAACAAAGTGCTTTTACTCGGTCTGTCGAGTCTTGCGTCAAATTATAATTAATTCACGAGTTTTCTAGAAAATTTGCAATAAGAAAGAAAAGTGGATCGGTAAATTGATCGACCGAGCGAATGTATCCCATTTTCAACAAACTTTCTTCTCTTCGTCTTTAAACTTCCTTTCGGAGGGAGAAAATATTGTACAAAAGAAATTAAAGAGGGAATTGAATTTGCAATACTTTATAATTACAATTTTTTTATATACTCTGTCTAATTTATTATCTTGTTTTAAAGAAATTGTAAATTTTTTTTATACATTCAACTGACTGCGACTTGACTCTTTGAAAGAGGAAGGAGAAATTGTTATAATTGTTGTAACAATTGAGCCGGTTGCCCGTGACCAATTCCCGAGGGGGTCCCGTAGGGGATGTGGAAGCTGCGCGAGGGCGAGCAGAGAGAAAAGCGTTTTCACGCGATAATTATGCGAATCCTGTTTGTCTGATCCTGAGAACCGAACAGATGCTCGCTGCCGGTGATTTAATATTAAAACAATTCGCCTGGCTGCCGAGGCCGGTTGCTTGTTAAACTTTCAGTAACTCATCTCTCAATATTGTTGTTGCGATACGTATATTTCGATGTGCGATCATCAAGATCCAGAAACATTGTAAAACGAAGCGATAACCGCAGTCGATAATATCATAGACAGACAGTGAGCTTCTTTTCTGGACGTTCATCGCTGTGTTATAATCCGTCATTAAAGCAACAAATAATTATAATTTTTACGTTGGTAATACAAAATTCAAAGTAAGCGTCCATCGATGTTTTTTTCCTCTGGATTTATCACTCTTGGAATTTGTTTGTTCTCGTCAATCGTTTCTATAGATCTACCGGTTCAAATCTTTTCAGCTTTTCAGTCGCTAGATTATTGTCCGATTATTGTTCGACGTTGACTATCAAGCTTTAAGTTTCTGTGGACGATCACGTTTGTTTTGCACATTCGAGAGTAATCTTCAACGAGCAAGATGAATATTTATTTAAATTATGTTATTTCTTTTGTTTCCTGTGAAGGAACGTTATTAATTTCGCAGATTGAAGACGATCCTTGATTGATCGTTTACTCGCACAAATAAAGTTGCGAGAAAGTAGTTAAGAGGAAATAGAAATAGAAAAAATTACATTCTCGAACGATAAATTGTAATTTTCTCGCAACAGGGAGTTATTCTCACACATCTCCTCGCGAGTGTATTTTACATTTCGCAGCGTCCACTGTCCGAAATACAAATTGCAGAGTAAAAGAAATTCCATCTTATCCCTCGGATAATTCCGAGCTATTTACCTAATCTCTGGCGCCGTGGGGATATTACTAATTCCTTTGGAATCCGGAACTCGCGCGAAACTTTTGAACGAATCGCGAACACCGGCCATTGGCATTTGGAGCGTCTGCCAGCCGTTTAATGCTTAATTCTTGAAAACTGCCTCATCTCGTTTTACCATGCCAATAGCGTCGTACGTTAATTACGTTAGCCCCCCCCTCCGAAATCTCTTGTCGTCCGTTATCTCAAGTTTAACTCGAGGAACCGCGTCCACCGTTTTTCCCTCTCTCGCCAGAGCCAGATGTTACCTCGTCGCGAAACGCGTTTCGCGAAAGTGCGAGAAAAAGGACAAAATCGAGGGATGGGATCTCTGCAAAGGGATTTTATCAATTAACGTCCTTTTTTCCCCCCGGAACGGACGAAAATGGAGAAGTTACGCGTCGCGTTATAACTTTTTTAAAAAAGCGCCCGTGTCTCGTTAGCTTCAATTTTTTTTTCTTTATTTATAATTTTAGGTTCGTTGCATCTGTGGACTGACTGTGAAATCTGTATCAAAGGGAGATTTGTAGGGTCTCCCGTGCAGGGAGACAGGGAAAGATTTGTAAATGCAACGAAGAACGCCATTTGTGTATTTTGTTAAAAAGTTGTTCGAGCTGTTGCGAATGTTATTAATTTATGTTATAAAATTTCTGTGGAAAGTTATAAGCTAGTTGTTTTAATTACAGAGTGTTCTTAAGGGTAATTTTACGTAGAAAAATAAATAGAAATATCTTTCCACTTGAAATTTCGTTTTCAATTCAACGCGTGTATCGTTTAATTTTTTGGGAAACTTGTCTTGTGAAAAAATGGTATCCTCTCTCCTCTGCTTATTATCGCGCACAGAATCACCCTCTGGTGGATTGAACGCTACTTCGCGCGATTCTTTCTTCCATCCCGTTATTTTAAGCATCTTACATCCAGACAGAATAAAATTAAATTCGTTAAAATTCTTTGTGAAATTTGTATATTTCTACGGTGATCTCATTTTTCATTCGTAAAAATGTATTAAATAATTGTTGTAAACGCTATACTCGATGTGATCGAGCAGTGGAAGGAACAATTTGCAACGAGACACGATTCACTGGACGTGAAATTGAGAATTATATTATATTATATAGGTGTAAATCGAGATTTTCGTTTTAATTAAGGATATTCCTCTGACAATGTACAATGTATAAATTTTGGCACGATTTCGCGAACAAAAATATGAAAATAGAATGTAAAATGCAACAATTTATCCGCGATTGAAATATAAAAATTTATTCATGGTTGAAATATCGAGATTTCGTACAAGCTGCGTTCGATTGTAAAAATTAATCGTTTCGATGAACTCGTTGCAACATAGTCTCATTGAGACGTTAAACTTTCTATTCGAAACACCAATTTTCCGCACAAATTGCTGGATAATAAACAAGCTCATAAGCAAGCAACTATGTATTCCAGTTCTTTCATCTTGGAGCTTCAAAGAGCAAGAGCAGACCCGCGGAACCCTTTGGACACTTAGCACAAAGAAAATTACCTTCGCCATCGTGGAAAGCGAGGAGCAGGAGGGCTATGCAACCAGTTGGATAATTCCATCGTGGTTCGCCATAAACGAGCACCGGAAGTTGTCTCCGAGACGCCGATGGCGCGCCGTTTGGTGAGTAACGTTGCCTTCTGGATTATGTTCAACGAAGTATCCTGTATCGTGCCGACTTAGGCAGCTTT
The DNA here is from genome assembly GCA_032399605.1 of Melipona beecheii. Lineage (NCBI taxonomy): Eukaryota > Metazoa > Arthropoda > Insecta > Hymenoptera > Apidae > Melipona > Melipona beecheii. Next base: position 1,549,707 of record JAUCMO010000291.1, read on the forward strand.
TGCACCGCTAATGACAAGAGTTAAAACAAAAAAATATGGACAGTGTCACACATTGGTATTGTTAGCAGTGTTGTTACATCTAGTTATAGATGATACTTCATCGATGAAGGAATATAACGATTTAAAACAGAGGTTGATGGAAATTGGGATGAAAAATTCATTGTACATTTAATTATTTATTTATCTCTTTAAAGCTGTTGGAAAAAATTTATTGAAATACATTTTTCAACGACATGGTTAGGATTAAGAATTAGAATAAATCCTGCAAACTTAATTTGATAAAAGCTTGGAAGTGTCAAAGAAATGTTTCCACAAATATTGTTTGGTATAAAGTTGTTACGTGGTGTAAATTATTTTTCTGTAGATCTGTTCGTTTCAGAAATTCTAAAGTCATTCGTTAAGACGAATTCAACGACTTGCGTACGAGGTCGTTTGTCGTTGCGATTCGTTAAAAATTAACGAATTATTGTTTAAAGTTCAGCGAAATGGCGAAAACAAATTGCAGAGCTAGTTTAAGGGAAGATTTCAATTTTTGAGACGAGATGTTTGAATGTTTACAATTCAATATTTTTCAAGATATTCCAACAGCTTCTAAGTTTCTTTCCAAACTTAACTCAACTCTGTTAGTTGCAAAAATCAAGACGATCAATTGAAAGTCAACAGTTTGTTCAATAATTAATAATTCACAAAAGTTTCAAGTTTCACTCCCGTAACGAAATTAAAAGAAAATCAGACAGAGATCAGACAAAATTAAGAGAGAGTTTTCGTGAATTTACGATTTTTTCGCTGCGAGATAACGCGGGAGAGGAAAGGCATTGGTCGCGAGCCATTGTCATTAAGCAGATTGTTCCTCATAACGATAACGTTTCCAACTGGAACGAAAAGATAGTTGGAAGTGTTTATGGGGCGCGCGTGGCCGCGACGCTGGAAAACGTTCAACGACCCAGATTTTAATTGGCGAAGTTATTCGCCAGTGCAGCCGCGTTGCAAGGCATTTCGATGGGGTTTTAATATCCCTCGGCTTGGTTGATACTGCATACGACGCCTGCTGGGGAAACGGACAGGTTCGACGTGTCGAGAACTCGTAAATTCCGCGCGAATTTCTCACGTTTCATTCGCGATCGAGAGGGAACATTTCAAAGCGCGGGGAAACAACGGAATTAATTTTGGGCGCAGTCTAATAATTTGAAACATTATTTTTCGCAGTTTCGTACTTTGACGATCTCGTCGAATTTTGTATTTTGACGCTCGAGGATGATTCGATCGAGTGGAGTTAAATGATTAGAAGTTTATTGGAATCGATAGAAAATTCGTTTGCTTGACGATCGTTATTTTAAAAGAAACTCTATTTTTTGTATTGCAAGGGAATAAGTAATCAGTAACTGAGTACAATACGGTAATTGATAATTTGCAATTTAAATAAGGCGGTACGTTTTAGAAACATTTTTTGGAACATAAGCAGGGAATTGAATAACTGAGAGTCCTGTTGAAATTTATCACTCGAAATTTTTGATTTTATCAGATCTATTTAAAAACTTTGTTGAATAATAATAATAATAATAAAAGATATAATAGAACTCACATGGAATCTTTTCAAAAATATTCTAGCAAAATTTAACTTAATAATTTCGGGTTCTCGTTACTCTAGAAATTTCGCTTCGGGAAGCCACGCGAAAAATTTTCAATTAACATCGCGTTCGAGAGTTTTTATCTCGTACTCCACAATGACTTCATTTCTTCGTGAGATTTGACACGCAACACCTTGGTAACGAGGCTTTTCTTCCCTCGAGTGGCTCGGCTCCCGATCCGAGGAACTCGTTTCTTATCGCGTTTCAACCGCCGCGATAACTTTCTCGCTGAAACCCACCGCCAAAGTTTCGAACGGCCTTTTAGACGCATCTCCGTGTAAAATTAGCCTGGCGTGCGATCACGAGGCCCCGAAAATTGGTAACCGAGTTACACTCGAATTTCCAACACCGTTCCATCGCAAAAAAAAAAAAAGAAAAAATACAGTGGTAAAATACTCTGCGAGTTTCTTTCTGAATTCTGTAAACCTCTGAATCTTCTCAAAATCTCGCGAACGGGTGAGATACCTCTCTTTTTCTTTAGCGAGGGAAATTTCTTTCTGATCGTGAAATTTCGATTTCACGCAATTAGCAGTCGCTGTTTGCCAAATTTTCTCCATAAATCTGTTGCTCGGGTGAAAATTGCAATCAATTTTGAGAAAGAAGTAGTTGAAACAATCTGTCTCAGTCGCTAGTCTTCTTTTTCCAAGTTTCCTGTTCTTTGAAATTGCAATCGACAAAGCAGCGTAAGAATCCGGTTTTAAACTTCGATCGAGGGAACGTTAGCGAGCTCGAGTTGCCGACCTCGGAACTACCCCGAAAATTGCAGTCGATCATAAACGCTTTGAAATCCCACCCGCCGAGGTTCATGAAATAAAGATCGCAGAGAGACATCCTCGATTCCGAAAGTGCATCGAGTCTCTCTTAGAATCGGTTCAAAGAGAGCTTTTTCATAAAAGATTCAACAGGTTAAGTGGTAGCGGTGGCAAAGAGAAATAACAATTTCTAACCGTCTGGTAGAGAATGAGAGACTGCGTAAGAGAGGAAGATATATATATATATATATATATCTGTTGGTTGTTTCGTATACCGAGTATAGTTTGGTCCTTTCAGAAAGAGAGACCACCACATTTGGTTATTAAACGCTTGGTACCGTCGACAACGACGAACGAGGCCATTGTTTGGAGCGTACACACAGCGACGACAACGATTTAAGTCCGGAGTAATTCGGTTGCTTTTTCGGGTGCTTCCATTCTACTCTGCTGGCCGTTCCTATGGAGTTCTGTTTCGCGAAATGAAAAAGCTTTTTACGTCTCTCTCGGGCCCGTTGGCTCGTGAATCGCGCCATTGTGTATTTCGATTTTGCAAGGATGCCGCAGATTCCAGTTTTTTTGCTCGTCAAAGTTGCACCGGGATGCAATGCTCGGACGACCCGATGGAAAGACTTCGCAGGGTAGATTTGAGGTGGAATTGTCGATGCGAATTAAATCGTTTCGTGGTTCGATAGTCATAATGTCAGAGATAAATTTCGGAGTTTGACAATTATCAACAAAAATGAAATTATTATATTTTGACTCCCCGGTATATTTATTGTAGCTTAATTTTTTTAAAAGTATCAGGGACGAGTCTTACAGTATATATTGAATTCGATAATTATCGACACGATATTTTGACTTTTCCAGAATATGTAGACGTATCGAGTAAATTTTAATAATTTTTAACACTTTGGTTATCAAAGTTTCAAAATTTCTAAACCCTTGAGATGCAGAGTCAAATTTACGGCCGACGGTAGTACTTTCTCAAATGTAATCGTTACTTCGCAAATGCTACAATCTTAAACGACAACTCTGACAACGAATGAAACGAGCAATAACCCGATGTATGTGTGTACACCCTATATTTTCGTATGTCATGTATCGCAAAGTAAAGATATGTAACGGTCCTACGATTCCTCGACTACGAGTTTCGAACACTCGACTTGCAAAGCCGTAAGTGGCTGCGCGCCTAGCGTCGAGGTCCTACCGATCTCCGATGTTTTAAGCAAGCAGCACGGAACCCCCGCTAGGAGGGTGCCGGGCCCATAGCGGGTAGTTATAACAACAAGCGTCTGGGGGTAAGGAGTCGCTGCCATCAGCCCCACTGATGAGTCTAGGCAGTGACTCCGAGACGAAACGCAATCGCCTTTCTTCTCACTTCTCTCTACTCCTTCAGTCCTTCCAGCAGCATCCTGGGTCCTTAAAAAATATTCTTTACAGAACTCTAAAGATACATACATTGTTACAACAATATGATTAGCCACGTGTGTTATGTCGATTGTTGTTACCGAGACACGCAAATGTAAAACGAAAATGTAAATACCCAATTTCTCAGAAACGCAAAGCCGATGGTGTAAATACGAAATTTCTCAGAAATACAAGAACGAAAGTGTAAATACCGTGGTCTCGGGGCAGGATCGAGTTTCAATGTTTTTATGCCCTTGATCCGTACGGAAGTTATTCAAAGCGGGGAACATTCGTGCACGACACGTCGACCAGTTAAGTGCGTGTTAACGTAATAGACGAACAGATTTCTAAAAATGGCCGGCGTGAAAGTGAAATCCAGCTGAAATACGCGACACTGAAATTAAACGAAGAACATTATTCCAGTAGCATTGACAAAAATGGCCAAAACAGCGATAAGAATTTATTTACGTCCCAATAATTGTGGAAAGAAAGAAAAAATTGCGGAAGAATCTGGAGTTGCGACAAAAATGTGAGGAATGTTCGATGTCTTTTAAAGAGCCGTGAACACCTGTAACCACGAAAGTTGCAGCGAAAACCTCGGTTGAAGCAAGAGCGTGAGCCGTGCCGTTTGCAATCTGCAGAGAAACGTGTTTGTGTGAATAAGAAATGGTGAAGTGGTTCAATTTGGACGTACTTGATGGCCTCCGCTGCTATTATCGACGATTTACGAAAGGAGCAACAACTTCCGAGTCGTAATGATTTGGGGAAATGTTGGCGGCTGTGGTAAATTGAAAATGAAATTTCTTACGGAGAAATTAAATTGTTAAAGTAAAATTTATTTAAAAAAAAAAAATGAATAAATTATCCGAATTTTCATCGATTCAGACGATTATTTTATATCAATTTGTACGAAAAATATCAGGTTAATTTGTACAATATCTAGTTCGTAAAGCGTTGAATTCGTTCGATTCGAGAAGAATCAAATGTGTCAAATCGGCGGGAATATGAAAATCCAAGGAAGTTGGGAGGGTAATGGTATCCACGTTGCAACGATGCTTAGGGGGCTAATTAATTAGGAGTTTTTAATTAACCGGTCTCTGGTAATTGAACGTAATTAGCTGCTGACATGCAGTCAGGCTCTGGAGAAACGGTATTATAAATAGTTGCCGGTATTCCCTGTGAAATAGTTGTCGCGAAGCGATGGCCAGTCTCGTTTCCAGTTCGTTTCCACTGGTCGAAACCGGTCCGAAAGTTTCCAGAATGAAACGCTGACGAATGTTGTTCGAATGTTGTTCGTTGGGAATGAGAGGAAAGAATGAGAAATTTCGAAATTTTTTTATTTTTCTATACGTTAAAAATTAGGGATAATAAAGATTGGGGATTGGAAAGTAAAAGATGGAAGCTTGAAAAATTCAAAGAACTCGAATGAAAATGAAGTTTCATCGCAACTTTGAAATAGATTATTTTATTTTAAAAATCGTTAATCACATCGTAGTATCATGAAAGAAACAGAACTTTGTCAATTATTATTTATGTATAGATTTTTATTCTATTTCTCTTCCATTAATAGCATTATTTCTATACTATTGTTACAATGTATACACATTACAATTACGATCCAATCTTACGACAGAACTCGACAGAATCTTCTCACGCAAACCAAAAAATATCTAGAATTTTATTTCTCGTCGAGTCCGTGTAACGAAATTCCTACAATTTAATTCTCGCGATCCACCGCCAAATGTCGGCAATTAACGAAATGAAAATCGACGGTTCGTTTCTCAGACAGTCAGTCGGTTGATTCTCGTCTCTCCTCTCTCTTTCACGGCGGGATAATTCACGACAGAGTCGATAGTCGAAAGGACTGTTCCATCGACTGACCAATTCGCAATTTTTTCCCCTCGGGCTCGGCCCATTGTTTCAGACAATGCTTGAACCTGTTCCTGGGCGCACCCTCGAAAAATTACGACTCGACACAATTGCGGTAATCAGAGGGAATTTTACGGACAATGCGCGACAGCGACGGGAACACGGTCGGGTAATTACCCTCCTTCGAACTCCGTGGATCGAATCCTTCGTTGATACCATTTGCTGCAATTGTTGTTTACCCTCGAGTTTTCTTATACTACCTCGTTTTTTTAGTAGTTTAATCTTGGTTGTGATCTTCGCGCCAGTGTATCGTGTTGGATAATAAATATCTAACGTAAATAATAAATATTAGGCACATCACGTCGGTAGTCATATATTGGACAATAAGTTAATAATACTCACACGTGTATTTTTATATTAATTACGCGAATACTATTATTTCCATACAAAATCGCTCGTATCTTTATATTCTTTGAATAATAATTTTTGTAATTAATTCTTCGAATTAATAATACCGAGTATCATTTCTTGGCAAGAGCAACAAACTCGATTTGTTGGAATTATCGTTCTCAGTTGAATTTTGCAATATTTCTTGCTTTTTTAAACTTTGATCGTACAATTAAAATGGCGGCTATGTTATTCTAGTGTTCAATTCGTGTCATTTGTCAAAATTGCTCTGTTTAACTTTATTTTTAGCTGTATTTTGCAATATGTTTTTGGTTTAGGTTAGGTTTACATTAGGATTGAAAATTTGTCATTTTGTGTCTTATAAGCTGATAAAGGAGATTTCGAGATTAAGATTCGAAGTAAATGTCGAACTTTCTCGATAATACTGTAACATGGGTTTATACTTGGGTATCAATTTTGAAATTTTTAATTTGATTCAATGTTATTACCAATAAAATGTAATGAAAAATTTAACATCTGAAACTTTTGCGATTTGTAATACAAATTCTTATAGTTATCGCTCGTAACTTGGATCGAAGAGGAAAAGAACAAGAAAATTCGGGACAACATTCAGGACGTGAATAATTATATTTCTAAAACGTATCGAATCATCTGAAGCCAACGTGTAAATCACAGAGATGCGAAATTGGGTTTCGGTTTGAATCGCGTTGATAATAAATAAGACAAACACGTGTCTAACCTTGGACAATATTTAAAAATATCCGATTCTGCTCAGCTCCAAAGGTACTCCCATTTGATCGGTCGATGCAAATTTTCGTCGACACGGCATCTCGACGGAAATTGAACATCACGCGTGAAAGTGTGAAACGTTCAATTCGCAGAGTGAATTCCTTTCTACGATCGACTCGTTCGAGAAATCGTTCGGAAGACCGTTCAGAGAATAAAATTATACGCTCGATACGTAAAGAGATGCGTGAAATGTAAATATTTTATAAATATCACATATCTAATAATGGGAATATTTTATAAATATTTTAAATCGAATTATACGCTCGACACGTGTAAGAGACAAGTAAAATGTACTATTATCAAAAAAAAAAAAAAAAAAAAACAGGATCGATCTGATGATTTTTATTCCAATTCAAGGTAATTGATCAATTAATCAAATTGATACGCGACGAGGGAGGTTAAATCTCGCGCGCACTATTTGGTAGTTTTTCACGAGTGAATGGGTACACCTGGATCGACACAGCAACGCGCCGTTGCTTCATTGACGTTGAAACCTGTCCTGCCAATCCGTCTGCCAAGTTTCACACCGGGAGAGAACAATCGAAATAACCGCGACAGGTGAATAACCCCCCCGATATTGGCAGAGGTTGGCCCGGTGTTGGCTGTGTCGCATTCCAAGGTGTATTCACGGCTATTTAAATCCGAACACTCGCCTCGGTCCATTTCTCTCTCGGTCCTCTGTCCCTCGAATCGATAAACACCCAAGAGAGAGAGAGAAAGAGAGTGAAAGAGAGAGAGAAGTCGAGGCGCGGTCTCGAGCTGCCGATTTCCACCGAGATATCGGGGTCAGAGAGAGAGAGAGAGAGAGAGAGAGTTTTAAATAAGTCGCGAGAACCGATATCGTTCAATTAATTCGATGTTATATCGTTAACGAGGTTGTTTCATTGTTCCACTTTTCATGGTTCCGCAGTTTCAGTCGCGAATATTAATTTTGAAATCGTACGTAAGGAGCTGTGGGAATGTCCTGGGGTTGCTACGGTTAGGTTGGGAAATTTCGACTTTGCGGATTTCTCGTTCGATTGTCTGAATTCCAATTTGAGGGTAATTTAATTTGTGGATAGATTTATGGTTCCAGAACTCTCTTAGTTTCGTGGAATCAGTGGAGAATGTTTTGTTTGGTTGTCACGTTAGCGAACGATTTAAATTCCAATATGATAATTCAATTCACGGATAATCGTATTATAAGAACGTTTTGAGATTGACAGGGTTGAGAAATTTGGACTTTTTTATTTTGTAAAAAATCGGTGCATCTTATTCGTAGAATAGAAATCCTACTCTTGGTTTCACGGAATTAATAAACGACTGTTTGTTTGCACGCCACGTTAGTACATAATCTGAGTTTGACACGTTTTCTGATTTAATGTAAATTTACATATATCATTGTCGTGTGTCATTTAAATCGCATCGTACACGTTCCTGTTACTAAATGTCTGATAATATTTGATTCCAAAAATATCTAACAATATTTATCATTCATATTTGATTTAATTCAGATTAATCAGAAACTAATTGAAGGCGAACGAATACTTTCACGACTCGCTGTACTATACCGTTAGTATTCAATTTCTAAAAATATGACCGATTCGTTTCCAAGGTAAACTTTAGAAGATTTTGTAATAACGAGATAAACTTTTGAAAACTTTGAAATACACCTCTGTGTATACATGTATGTATAGCTCATTCGCTGATGTAACACACGAGAAACACTGTGTGTTATAAATTGGAAGCAAGTGTTGTAAAACATACAGCGTAGAAATATAAAATATGCAACTAAATTCTCGCGTTCATCTCTAAAATCGCTACAGGCCAGAGATAATAGCATAAATCGAATTAGCTGAAATCGTAAAAGTGCCAAGGGGATAAAAAATTGATCGTTTCAACGGAAAATCGACGAGTTGAAGTAATGCGTTAATAATATTTGTGCTAAAAAAAGAAAAAGAAAAAGAAACAAAATAGGATGAAATAATGAACTAATCTTTGAATAATTTAAGTAACAAACTGTTGCGCGCTGTTCGTAGTTAAAAATCAATGCAACTCGTTTCAATTCTTATATTTCTGTAAATACCGAAATAAATTATTTCAACTTCTTGAAAATTTCAAACTAGACGAGTCTTCGTACCGTCGTCACATTCGTCATTTCATCGCTCGCCAATTCAATTCCTTAGAGGTGTCGTTTGCTTTGTCAAAACTTTGTAAAACTGCCAAGTGAAACAGAGGGCAGACCAAAAACCGAGCCCGCAAACAGCACGAGAGCAAACGATCGGCCCCCTGCCATGGAAAACGTTTTCCAAACGAGGACGCGCGCGGATCATTTTAATTTTCGAATACTCGCCGGAACGCAATTTATCCGGGAGGGGGGGGGGGGGGGATAAAACGTCACCTGTAAATATTTGCCGACGAGGCGGAATGGCGGCCGAACGTGCCGAAGGGACTGCAAAGGGTGAGGGACGGGGTACCATGGATTCCAATTCGTTCGTTAATTCTAATGTACAAAGAGCGAGTCGTTCGAAACGAAAACGAATTGGCGCCGTTGTTTCGATTCGATTTCACCCGATGATTTCGCTCTTCTTTCTCTCCCCCTCCCCGACTGCGTTTGTCCATTTGGTTGGATCGGTTTGGTGGCTCGTGTATAATTGAAAACCGAGGCGGGAAAACCGAAGACAGAAAGGGAGATCGATTGATCGTTTACTCTCTTCTTCTTTTCTTTCCTCGCTTTTTTCGGCTTTTGGAGGCGTCTCGTCGATTGTCGACCGCGTTTATGTTTATTCTTTATCTCTAACGTTTACGCTCTACGAATTACAAAATTTTGAGGAAATGTCGATGAAGCGACATTTTTATTCGCATATCTTTCTTTTCTCTCTTCTTTTATTCGTCCCTAGAAATTACGATTTCTCCAATTTTCTTCATTTTGCAGTACTCTTTGGGGGTTCAATCATGAATCACTTTTGGAAAAATCGACAGTACTCCGGTAGATCACTACTTGCTCAGAGTGATCTACTTGCTCCACTAAATTTAGACCCTCCATCAACACATAATCCTCCCTGGTGGAAGAACGTTATTTTAGCACGACATTTGCCATTTCGTTGGCGAAGCATGTCGGCCGGCAGTCGATGGCTCTTTCGGAACGTGTCACTTTCCCAGGCTTCTTGCTCGTTCACCGAAACAGCCCCATCGCTGATAGGGTCCTTTGTCAATGGACACCCTCGTTTCGGAGATTTACGCGAACGTTTGACGAAATGTCCTGGAATATATATCCAGGACGATATTTATTAACAGCATCTATCTTACCTTCTTGGTATTCTTCGAACTGCCTTTTCACCTGACAGTTGTTGTAAATGATGTCAGATTAAAAAAGCACGCGAAACAGAGATAGCCAGAGAAAGTGTAAATAAAATCAGGGAATATTGAGAAAGAGACACGTTGTCTTTCATTTCACGAAGCTGCCTCTTCTTCTCGCTTGGGAATTAAGGGGATTAAAAATAACAAAAATACATAAAGGTGTAAATAATAACGAGACGCAGTGGTGCTCTTTGAACTCTGTGAACTTAATATAGCGTCGGAGAATGCCTCTGGTTAAGAGTAATAAAATGCAGCGTAAAAATAACGAAATATATTAACTTTGAACCGTGTGTGTACCAGAATAAAAGTGGTAAGATGAAACCTATTACACGGTGAAGGAGAAATGTGTTTCTTTGAGGGAAAGTTGTATCGTTTTTCTTCTTTTCTTTTCTTTTCTTTTTTCTTTTTACTGCGGAATTAAAAATGTTGCCAGGCCAAAGGTTCGAGGTAAAAACAGGGAGATGAGGGATGAAAATGTCGGCGTTTCGTTGAACCCGTATCTCGCTTCGGAATTAAAAATATCGGCAGGTTGAAAACGATGCGACGGAGATAATGAAAAAATGAAAATACGGTGCGTGGAAATATATCAAAGTCTGGTATTTCTCCGAGGTGTACAGCTTTGTTGTTTGACGAAATAAAAATAGCGCTACGTTGTGACGCTAATTTAAAAAGTAATTTGGAATTAAAAGGAACATTCATTAAACACGAAACATTTCTTTTGGACGGAATATTGAAATAAAATAACGAACGAATTCATTACGAAGGGTAAATTGAAGTTGTTAAAACAGATTGAATTGAATTCCGAATCGGGCTGTTGTAATTAAAAAAATGCAAAGTTATTAAATTATTAAACGCATCAGGAAAATAGAACTACGAATTAATCAAACGAGATATCGGTCCATTTATCGTTTCGTTTCTCTCGATCGAACGATATCAGAAATCAAGATTTCGACATTCCCGAAGACCCTAGTTTCCCATAAGCGGATGTTAATCACTATTTTTTGCTCGATCAGCAACGTGAATGGACGCAGTTTCATCGGCTTGGCTGCATGTTTTCTTCTCCATTTGCCAGCAAACTGTGTATCGGAATTTTTTTTCTCGTAATTATTTCGTTAATGAGACTCTCTCTCCGCGAGGCAGCACAGTTACATACACGTCCGCGTATGAAAATTTCCATTTCAGATCGTTTCAGATTCTCATGGTTTATGAATAGCCCGCCGTTCCATTCTAAAAACGTCGTCAGACGTATCTTCCTCGGACGAGAACGAAACGAACGCGCGATTGAATCGATAGCTATCTCGTTTTCAACGGAGGCAGGGGGGGCGAGGAGGCGGTTATGTAATATTAATTAAATTTTCAGACTTCAGGCTGTAATTGGAGAAGAAACAGCAAATTATTATTTTCTACGTATGAATATTTATTTATTTCTTGAACTAGTTGAGTTTTTTATGCTTCGTCGAAATTTAATTTGTAGACCGCGATCTATCGATCGAATACTTTGAAATTTACATTGCAATTTACGTTTACGATCGAAAAGTGAGGATTGAGTCTGGTGCTCGAGGAAGCTTACTGTAAAATTTGCTCTGCCATTTGGAGATGTAAGATTTCGATCGGCAATTGAAAAATCGTAATTCCAAAATAAAATTTGATCGAAACAGTGTTGTAAATTGTCACTTTTCACGTTTAAATTTCTTTCGAACGTTTCCGTGAAACAACGTTCGTCGATGTTGCAATTAAATTAACAAAAAATCCAGTCGAGAAAGCGACGAAATATAAAAGTTGAACACTTTTCGTGGACGAAGGCCCCTTTTAATTCTCTATTCCTCGGAACCATCTTCCGATCTTAACCACTTCGAACTTCAGCTCTCAACTTCAAACGAGAAGAAACGTTCAAAATGTTCGGTCTTTCTCTCGTCTGATGAGACGTGTAGAATTGCGTCTTTTCTTGAGCCGCTCTCAACCTTAACCCTCTTCTAATCCGAAACAAATCGTCGAACACGAAAGCGAGAGGCTCTGTCCCCTTCCTTTCGGAAACGTATATCCGAAATATAAATGGTCCGTGGAAGGTGGGAATCTCATAGGTTATCCCAGGTCGTGTTTATCCGCGGCGGCCGATCTGTCCCGCCGTCGATAAAACCCCTTGACAGTGGCGGCCGATGGCAGTCCGACGCCGGCCGTCGTTGCGAGCGGATATGTCGAGGCTCGTCTCACTTCCGCTTCGTCGGGACCGCGTACGCGATTCGAAGAACCTCGAGGATCTCGTCGCGAATCGATCGGTGATCTCTCAGCTATGAATCAACAATCGACTCTCGACCGTCGATGAAACTTCAGAGGTGATAGCAAGGTTCGCGTCTCTCTTTTCTCTTTCTCGTTCTTCGAATCTCTTGACGTTTCGACGTTCCTTGGTGTAAAATTCGGACGTGGTTCAAACGAAAAGAAGCATCGTCGATGTACTCTCCGTAATATCGAACGGAAGTAGTACGATTATTCAGCTTGGTTTGAACAGTGAATTGCCAGTTGATTGGTTTAAATGGACATTTTAGTCGAAAGTTGGAAAGAATTTTAAGTCAAAGGAGGAAGGGGCGGGGGAGGGGGATGATTTCAATAAGAAATGGAATCTGTCGAGTGTGATGGCATTGGAAATTGTAATTTGTAAATTGTAATTTACATCTTTACAAGCTTGAATTTTAAGTGTTGAAGGGAACGTTGAAAGAGAAAATCATCGATACCAAACAGAAGTGAGTAAATGTGACGCTGCTAGAAATTATTCAAGAATTTAGACGATTCCCAATTTAATAAACCGTTTTAAACGAAATATTGTCCTCCGAATCTTACTGATGTTCGTTAAATTTTTGCGATCGACAAACTGTTTCAAACAAACGTCAATGATTTTTTGCGTAATTCTCAAGCATGAATTAGAATCTTCCAAACAAGAAACGCTCGGAAACTCGTCGAAGAGTATCGATCAGATCGAACGAAGCTGTTAAATTTGTAAAGAATTTTGCCCGGTAAGAAGGACGTGCGCGCGTATGTTAATCAAGGAGAGAAGCGTCGACGATTCAGAGCGAGAGAGAAAAAAGCGAAACAGCGGGGGATTGTCAACAACAGGGCGATGAAAATAAAAGCGCGACGTCGACGAACGTCGCGGCGGTTTACGCGGAAACGAACGTCCGAGTAAATGGGCGAGCGAGTGTCCTTTGTTTCCTCGTTTTTTTTCCCCTTTTTTCTCTCTTCATTTTCGATTCTCCGCGTTGTCCCGTCGTCGGAACGATGAACGATGTTCGACAGACTCGAATTTGTCATACCGGACGATGAGATATCGCTACCGCGCGATGACGTTTCCGTTCGCGGACTTGGTTCGAGATAAACGTTGATCGCGGTTCGTTGGTTCAGTCGATCGCGGGCTGCAGACACAAACTTGACGAAGTTTTCACGCTCTTCTCTCTTCTTCTCTGTCCCTCCACCGCCGTAAGGATCCACGGCGAACCTTCTCGCGATGGGGAATCAACGGACGCGAACGTGGCCCCAGTTGAGCGTGACAGTGCGCGTCAGCGACAATAAAGAGGATAATAGAGGTGGAAAGTGCGGCTCGTGATTCATCTCCAGCAGTTTTTCAACGGATCGAAATATCGGCTGGAATTCCGATCGAAGTATCGACGAAGAAATTTTTCGCGATTCCGAGACAGAGTCATGGAATTTTGCAGTCTGTTGTTTTTGGAGCTTGGAGGGAGTTAGAGATTCTTTGCAGGAGTGATTTGCGACGTACGAAGTAGATGGATTATAGATTGCACTGAATGGATGAAATTTCGAGCAAGTGACGACGACGACGACGACGACGACGACGAGTTCACATTTATTTCTGGGGGATAATCTGGGGGAGTTTTGAGTAAGCGAGGATTTGAAAGAATTGTTGGCGATACACTTTCAAATGCTCGTGAAATGAAAAGTTTTCTCGAGAATCGTAGAAAGTTGTAGCTGGGAAGATTTATTGAATTAATTAGAGAAAGGTTGGGTAATTTATTTCCTTGTCCCGTAAGAATTTTAAGAATCGCATCGTTTAATTTCAGTTTTGGTCAGTTAGAGAAAAATTGCAAATATATTGGAGGAATATTCCGTCGATCTTTTGAATTTTGATCGTTGTCTTCTAAATTCCAAATTCTGCGGAGAAAACGCAAATAAATACAAATTGCTCAATCTTACCAATAATAAAACGCACTAATAATTAAGCAAACTATAAATTATAAAGTATACCAAACAGACGAATTGCAATATATATATATATATATATATATATGTACCAATGACAAAACATTGCTGATTACAAAATTACCCTAACGATAACAACAGAAGGAAAATTTCACCAAATCACACCGACCAATCAAGTTCTTCTCGCAAAGATCAAAAACGATCCGTCGATTGGGACCGGGCGACGAAAAAACACCATGATCCTCGAGGTTCCTTCGTCGTCGAGTGAGATGCTCGTGAATCACGAGAGACAAACGGTGTCGAGTGAAAATCAGGTACTTAAGAGGCCGTTTTCGCGGATAGAGAACAAGTGGTGAAGTTGGCCATTCAGCTAGTTGAATCTACCAGCTAATTAGCGGTGTAATTTCGATCTTCTTTTTTCCCTCGACGAGAGTCGACGAGAGATCGCCCAGGGAGACTGTGTTTGTCGACGTTGTTGCAGCTTCCGGTGAGTTGAAATATTTTGTTGGGTCGTCGCTAATGAGTTTTTAAGTACGCGGACCGAGCTAACCTCGTTTAATTCGTCTCTCTCTCTCTCTCTTCCTCTCGCCGTGCCTTTTCGTCTAAAGCACCGCAACTCTTCTTTATCCCCGTGAACAAATCAAGAGGTTTTTCTGGTTCCGTGTTCGGAGTAGTGCGTAAATTTGTTTGATTAGATTAGTAATGTATATATATATATATAGATTATGAAACACATAAATTACATAATAATATACATAGCTTACAGATGTACAGATTGTGCAATAATAATATGTAGACAGACAGTCACATGTTTGCAAATATTTCGTAAATCGCGAGTGTTTATCTAAATATCAATATCACATTTTTGCGAATGCGCGTGATTAAAGAAGCGTTTCGTAAACTTCGTATTTCAGATATAGAAATCAGATCGCGGATATTTTCGAGGAGAACAGAGAGCTTCGCACTGCGCGTATTGCGCGTGTTTTGCACAGTTATTGAAATCTTTCAGTAAACACGTAAAAAATTGTAGCCTGATTACGAATATTTTCAATATTTTTTGCATCGTTAACCATGAAAAAATTCTCGCAGGTTTTACATACAACGTGCAACGGTTACTCTGAATATTTTTGAATATTTTTGCACATGCGTGTCATTTGCATACCGATAATCTCGTCACTTCACGATGTTACAAAGCAATCGATTTAACTTGAACGTGGAAAAATTTTAATTTATGCAGAAGACGGAAAGTTCACCCAGGTCGGAAAGAGTCGGGAATCGTGTTAAAGTTATCGACGTTTAATAATATTCAATGTACACTTTGCGTTTACATTAACATCGTACGCGTGTGAAGCTTCGTATTAATTTACATTTAATTTCGGACCGTCAAACGAACGTAACATAACGTAACGTGTATAATTTCAGTTCTCAATTGTGTCGTTAATTGCATTGTACGACGGTACCGCGAATAAAACGCATCCTCTTTCGTTTTTCGATTACCGTAGTGTATCAATTGTTGATCACATTGCACAAAGTCTCTCTGGAGTATCATCATCCGCTTGAGAAAGGTCTAAAGGAGCTTCTGCCGAGCTTAATTTACACGACGCACAAATTATCAAATAATATCGACAGTGGTAAAAGGGGAAGAGCGAAACAATGAGAGGAACGAATTGCGCGAAGGAAGTGACCAGATTTCTGTCAACGCGGGAGGAAAGAGTCAAAGAGTTAAATTAATTATTCTGAAGATTCCTCGCGAGGCGAGCTGGTTCGAATATAATTATTTAACCTTGCGAGTCGTAACGCTCCATCGAAAGAAAGATAAATAACGAGAATAACATCGAGAGAGAGAGGGAAAGATGAATTAGAAAAAAAGAAAGAAAGGTCTGTTCGTCACGATAGACACGTACGCAAGGGTCGAAAATTGAAATTTCAAAATCCTCGTGCGAGGATCGATCCGATTCCGGTCCCAGTCACATCGCGGCATTCCCCGGTGTTTCCCGGTGCTTAACAGTCGGTCAGTCTTCTGCCTGATTAAAATCCACGTTCCAGCGTAAATAAGGGCCCGCTGAATACTCTGGTCGAATATTTTGCGTCGATACGAGCGACGAATTTCGTTTCGTCGACGTTCGTTTAGCTCTTTATTCGGAGCTCGCGCTGCGTTGTAACAAACGTCTACGTTGTATACGGGGTATTTTCGCGTTCGTGGCGTTCGTTATACTTTACATTATAATTTCTGTCTGAGAGAAAGCGACAAAGTTTTGTGATCGTGATGTTGTTTGTTACAACATTTAGTGGAAAAAGCAAACTTCTACTTAGCCTTGGCGAAGAAAGATCTCGAAAGTTGTCAAACTGGATTCGGATTTTACCACCACAACACTTGCATTCTTATCTCACTGTTTACCAGGTTGGTCGAGAAGTAACTGTGAAAAAATGAAAGCGAGTTTTTCACGTGAAACAAAAACCTTGTTAGACAGTCCATTTTGTTCGACTGCTTTTTGCCACCTTTCAGTCAACTTGAAAATCCTCGTCTTTTACTTTTCAACAAGAGACACGTGTAAGAATGGCTCGACATCGACGAAATCATCAATGAAATTTAGAAAACGAATTCTAACACTGCTGCAATTTTAAGATTTCTTTATCAGACGTTCTTTGTTGGACAATTCTTTATGAACTTGTACAGCATTTCCCCCCTTTTTCAGAAACAGTCAACGATTTTCTTTTTCTGAAACATGCTCGAACAATGAATTTGCAATTGGAATTTTAAAATGAAGTCACGGGTTACGTTTCAAGATGTGCGTGTACATCTTGTGAAAAAAGAAAAAAGAAAAAGAAAAAAGAAGGCAGTTACTTTTTGATCAAAGCGACGCACGTGTATGGAGATGATTCCATTGGGTCGATCGCGGGCGAGAAATTTCGAAAAAGACGAAGAAACAGCGTCTGGTGAACGGTGGAACAACAGCCGGTGGCCACCGGTGGTTATTTTTGCGACGATAAAGCCGGCGAACGAGTCGCTCTAGACGGGAAATGCGCTCGTTAGAACGGCTTCCTCTTGGCTCTGGCTCTGGCTAGCTGGCCGGTATCCCTGCCGAGAGTGACAGCCAGCAACGCCGACCGCGTTATTACGATGTGCATCAAGACCGTCTGCCAGATCCCGGTTCCCGCGAATATCAATAAACTCGCACTGTCTTGCGAGATCGGTGAACCATACTCGACCCACTTTCAATTCGTTCTTTTCTCCTTTTCTTTCTCTTTTTTGAGAATCGTTTGACACAACCAGAACAACCGATCTATTCTTCGTATAGATTAATAAAATAGAAGTTAAAAATATAGTATATACAACATAAATTAACAGTGAACAATGTAACAATAATAAATTATTTTATTTATATTATTTAACGTGATAGAGTGACATAACGAAGTAGATTCATCGAATTCACAATGGAATATAATTAAAATAGATTTATACAGTTGTGTTTCCATCTAATAGCGAGTAGAAATTAATTTTCACGAGAACATCTGTATCTTTCGAGCAATTGTATTGTCGGGTCTTCCAGTGTCGCGGACTTCTAGTGTTTAATTAATGCGACATTTAATTCGCCATTTTTTTCAATCAACTATAATGTAATTAAATTTCGTTCTTTGAAACGTGAAAGAGTGTTTCGAGGATTAGTTCGATGCTTCTGTTCTTCCATTTAGGTCTTGTAACTTGATGAAATTTCAAGAAATTGCAGTATTTGCAACTGCTCGTTTAACACACGGTAGTAAACTATCAACTTCAATAATTTTCCGTAGAAAATCCATTTGTTAATTTGTTTACTATTATTATTTCCGCAAATCAGCAATATTAAAACAGAAAAATTCATTGGAAAGTGAAAGATGTTGCAAATACTTTTTATAGCCCGTCAATGTTAATTTCAAATTCTAATTGGGAACAGGGATTTTTGAAACGACAAAGTAAAATTGCGATCTCTCACTGTAGATTGATTGGAACAGATGGAATCTTGATTCGTTGATCACGCTTTGATGACATTTGACTGTCACGATATTCGGTAACGAAATGCAACAAAATGCAACAGATCGAAGCTTTTAGAGAAAAGCTTCCAGAGAAAAATGGTCGGGAAGACAACAGACATATAAACGATCTAAACTTTTTCGCATTTTTGTATTTACGGAACGTTCGCAGCGAATCCTCTTGGAGTTTACGGTCTTGGAATTTATCCAACCAGACGTTCTTCGGCACACGTGGCTTTATAGTCCGTCAGACGTCGAAGTTTGCCACCGTTTCGTCTATTTTTATTGGAATCGTACGTTGAAGCTTTCGCGAAATATCGAACAGAGAAGTCGCGCGGAGACGATTAAGTTTCTTTTCGGCGCAGTCGTACAATTCGACGTGTGACGATCCTCCGAGAGGCTCAGCAAGTCGCTAACTAGATAAACAGACAGAAACATTCGCAGCGGTGATTTCGTGACACCGCGACGCGCTGAAGACAGGCCGTTTACGTTTGATTAGGTTTGACGAACCGTTCGCTTCCGTTTGCACGCTGGGAAACTGACCTCTCTTCGAGCCCCTTCGCAGCGCCGAATGATCGATCCACAAAATTTCTCCAAAATTTCTTCCCACCTATCATTGTATCAATTATATTTATCCTTTCTTCCGAAAGCAAACCTTGGGCTCGTTAAATGATGTTCCAAGATCATTTTCGATCATTTTACTTTTCCTCCAACTCGTAGAGGAGGCTTTTAAACATTCGTTTGTCGAGCGTGCAATACGATGGTCTTTCAAGGGATTTTTTTTTCTTTCGAACGGAACGTTTATCGAGTGAAGAAGAAAAAAAAGGTGTCGTTTTTATTTTTAGTATTTTTTTCATCGCGGAGAAAATATAACACGATTGGAACAATAAACGATGGAACTTCATTTATCTGGGTTTGCCGAGCGGCAAACAGTTCAATTAACAGAAGTTTGTCAATTTTTTCTCTCGCTCTCTGCCCCCCCCCTCCCCTCGCTCTTGTAATTAAAAGTTCAAATTCAAATAACTGGGCTCGATCGGCGGAAGTGAATTTATCAATTAAAATTCCGTTCCAACGAATAAAGCTCCACCGCACTTGTCATAAAGTAATTAGAACATGAGAAAAAGAAACTAATCAGTCTGGACGAAACGAATCGAGCCACGTGAACAGAATTTTGCCTCGTTTGCGGTAAAATATTAGAAAACGAAACGACAGTCGACTTGGACAGTTAATCTCGATCGTTAACAAAACAATCAAATAAACGAGACAACGTTACGTAGTTACATAATTGGAAAACAAAGAAACCAATGATACGTATTTTGACAAATATTAATATAGAAACTTCCTGCACAACGAAGCATCCCTGCTGTTAAAGCTGTTAAAGCAAATAACTCGATTTCGACGAAACGAACAACCGAGGAAGGATTCGAAGGATCGAGAACGTACCTCTCAACTGGCAAAATGGTTCGATCGTGCGACGGTAATCGTCGCGCTTGTCCAAACTTGTTGATTTTGCAAAACTGTTTGAAGTTGAACGAGTTAAAACCGTTGGAGGAGCAGAGAGGTTCCCGTGTTATTTTAATCAGACGCGGCTCTAAAGCCGGCGCAAGGTGCTAATATCGGGGCTGTGTTTGCCGATGGAATATAGCAAAGTGTATTTGCGAGTCGTTAATTGATTGGAAACGATCCGAAGCGATTCGAAATCCCCCGTCGTTTCCGATATTTCCACTCGAAGACGGCTCGTTTCGAAACGGAGCGTCTCTCCGCCACGCCGCACCCGCCTCCCGCCGATGCGAAATGCAAACAGAGACATCCGCGGCCCAGGCAAGATGAGTTTTTCTGAAAAAAAAGAAAAAAAAAGAAAGAGAAAAGAAATAAAGGGAAACAAAAGCGAAAGGGGAAAAGAGGAAACGTGGCCGGCCGTGTCCCTTTTTTTTTCCCCGAAACGTTATCAAACAGTCAGTTTACGGGCCGGTCGAACGGAAAGAGAAATGGAATACGAAATGGGAAAATCGATAACGCGACTAACAAACTTGGCAACTTTTCACATCGCGGACGTTTTATTAAAAGATCGCGTGTGTGAAAATATAAATATAGCGAATAAACTCAACGAAGCAAAGACTCAAAGAAGCGGGAAACTTTTCATTATTTCAAGAGCGAACGTGCATATATATGTGATTTCATTTCTTCAATTTTAAAGAAAGATCGAATCTTGTTTGTATATTTTTGTGAAGAAGAAACAATGCATCGAGGTTTAATTTTATTACTTAATGATCACTCGATAATGTATATCGTAGTAATTAAGCGTGCGCGTGATAATAATTAATTGGTTAGTAATCGATTCAGCACAAATATCTTTTAATTCCATAAAAAGGAAGCCACGGATCGTTCTTAAATTTGTAAATTAAAATTTTTTGAAGTATAGCAGATACTTCAAATTTAAAACAAAAAGTTTTCTCTGCTTTCTTTAGCAATATATAATTATTTATTCAACTTCACGTTGAAAAACTAAAAAATTATACAGTCTTTGAATTGCAGACCCGTTTAATTAGTGCAAATTTGACAAGTATTTCCAAAAATTAATTTCATCATTAGACTACGAATCTTTCTTTCATTTACGCATAGAAAAATACTCAAAATGAAACACACGTTGTGATTCTTAACAGATAAAGAGTAAATTTGTTTGAGTTTTGCAAGTTTGTGCAAAAATCGACAGTCTAGTTTACGTGTTGTTCTTCGATGTATTTTTAATTCATCGTTCGTTTACGATCTTCGCAAAATTTCGGATGCAACAAATTTCCTCGAAGCATCTTCGACTTTGCAAAAAGTTCGAAACTTGGAAGAATCGACCTAAAATGCGTCAAAGGTGCGCATTGTAAGATCACACAAACACAACGATCATCGCGTACCGGTCAAGTATCACTAACTCGCTCCAGCCGGCTTGATCATTCGCTCTGAGAGTCAATTACCTCATTGAACGCTGCTTTTGGTTCATCAGTCGGCCCGATGATCGCAGAACAACACGACTGAAACGACCGAAAAGAAAAGCAGTTTTCTTCGGAGATTCGCGCTTCTTTAAATTCCGAGATTTGGACTGCGATTTTTCAATTTTTCACGCGACAGGTGTTGAAATTTTATTTTTTAGATTTCCTTTTTTCTCTTTTCTTAATTATTTTTAGACGCGACGGATTCGAAATTAACATTTTGCAAGTTTTCCTTTGGAGTTCCGTTGGATTAACTTTTAACTCGTGCCACTGTTACAAGATAAAATTGAACATTCCAGATTTCTAGATTTTTAGTGGTTTAACATGAGTAAAATTTGTTAGTTACGCGTGACGCGACGTATTGAGAATTGATCAAAACGTGCAACGAATAAATAATAAACGACAATATAACGTAATAATAAATTCGAGATATCGTTTAAAAAAATAAAACAGTAAACGCATCACAATTTTTCGATCAGCCAACCTTTTCACAACCTTTTTTTTAGTTTTGTAATAAATTTGATTTGAGCTGTATATAAATATGGTATAATGTGCCTTTGGTCATTCGAAAGTTAATCAAGCAAAAGTCAGAGAGGCCGGCGAAAGCAACATTTTTTCGTCAAATGAACGTACGCCTCGACTTTTAGTAACGAAACGATAAAAAAAACGGAAAAGTTAGCACCCGATGTCGAGCAACTCGATGTTCGCGCGTGCTTTCTGCACGTTTTTACTTCATACACCGACTTTGCTACGTCCAATAAAAATTGGATACGGGACGTTATAAATGTAGTTTATAATTTTAAAACGTTCTCCGCTGATGAAATTAAGATTTAATCGAAAATTATGCGAATTTTTCCTTCAATCGCAGTTTTAGTCCATGAAATAATTCGCAAACGTAAAAAAACGTAATTTAATTCGCCGCTTCCTCGACGGAAGGAAGCCACGGTTCATTTTCAAATTTCGAAATTCTTTCGGCGAAAGAATTTCTCCGTTTCTCGAGCTTTTACTCAATTCATTATACAATTTGATTCGTCATTCGCGTTACGTTGTATGATTTTTTAATTAGGAAGACGCTCGAGTCAGTCTTTTCAAATTTCAAGCAAGCCTCCTCTCGTCTCGAAAAAAATAGAATCCTCTAAATCGAAGCACCGCTTAATTTCGACGCGCCTAATCCGCCAAATAACTCAATTGAACGCAATTATTTTTTAATCCGACGACAAAAGGAGCTGCTGATTAACAAACGAGCCAGCCGACGGATTAAGGTCTTTCCAACGTAGACTCATTGTTGCCGTTCTATTTAGCTCAACGCTTCGGTGTCGACTCCGAAGTCGGAGTATCGTGCGTGCACGTAACGCACAGAACGTAATATATCGTCGACGTCTCCAGACATTTGGCTGGCCCTTTCCAGAATCACGTCTCCCGTGGAGAGCGCGAGGATCGCTCGTTTTATCCTGCCTTGGTAAACATCCAGCTGTCGTGAAATGTTCGGCTCGACACTCTCACCGTGGAAAGGTCTCTCTCTCTTGGGACGATTCTTCGATTTCTCTTCGGAGATGAGAATCGTTGTCAGGCATCTTCGAAGTTTGGCGCTCGACGAAATTGAACGGGGAGAGATGAGGGCGGGAAACTAATCTTGCTCGTCTCAGTTTGACTGAATTCCAGTTGCTCCTGGAAAAAAATGGAAGATCGTCTCGATTGTGATTTTTTCCAATTTTTAATGAACCATTTAGTTGCGTCGACAGTCAGCTCGGAGCCTTTCGACATTCAGTTTGCGGCAACGAGGGAGTAGTTCCAATGTTTCATAAGTTACACTAATAAATTAGTCCCTTTGAGGACTTGCTAAACTCACGCAAACCGTGTAAAAGTTTAATGACGAGCGAGGAACGTGTAACGAATTAACCCATTTGCGTCGCAACTTAGTTTACACGTGTCAAACTATGTATTATAATTTAGCAAAAATCTTTATTCATATATATTTGCTGTTCTCTATTGATGCCGACCGATTACAATGAAATGTAAAAAAATATAACGAGACAGTGTTTTTATATATATAAAAGTGGAATAAGCTGTTGCAAACTTTAGCTTTATTCTACTTTTCAGCTCTTTGAGCTCTATTTGTAATAGTTCGGTTAATTCGAACTCGCAATTATGCGTGTCACTTTCTTTCTAGTAAATTAACTCGTGGAAACAAGAAACTGAAGGTTCATCGCGTATTTATGTAACATAACTGAATAATTAAAAAAATGTAGGGTTGGTCGCTTTGACTTCTGAGAAGTTCATTCATAGAACTTGTAGTCTAGAATTTCTAGATATTTTTAGAATTTTTATTTAAAGTTAAATTTTTCGAGTCTTCTTTGAATTCTTTCAGGAAAGAGGTGCATTTGTAAAGTTTATAGAATTTATAGAATTTTTTCGATAGATTTTGTACAAAGTTGAGTCTGTTAGAGTCTGTAGTTGGCCTAGAATCTTTGGTTGTCCGGCTTTCAATGCCCGTTTCTACTTACGCACGACTGAATTTGTAAATACGTTTGCTTAATTGAACTCTATTCAAATCGGTTTTGCAAAGAGGCCAGCACAGAACAATAGCGACTATTGAAGTCTACGGTCAACGTAGAGTCTCTGTTGTCCGTTTCTACAATTAGCAGATCTAACATTTAATACAGACGAAGCTATATTCATTGAGAAATATTTGAAATATCTATTGACGAATTGACGACGAATTTATTCGGTTAACTTGATTTTGATCTTTCAATTTGTCTCTTTATTTATCAGTCACATTTTCACTTCTCAATGGAAGAATATGTATCGATCGGTACTTGTTTTGCAAATGACTTTCAACGAGAATATATAAATTTATCACGAACGATACAGAAATATTGACCTCGTGAAACATCGACTTCGATTGAGTTCGAACTCGGTCCGTAGGATTCCTTTTAAATTGAGAGAAATCACGAAACGGAAGGGGGTTATTTTCCCAATTTATTAAATTCTCGTTTCCTTCGAATACCGCCGTCCTCGATGATCCCCGCTCGAGACCTCGATCGAGCGAGAAGAAGCGAGCGGAGAAACGGGAGAAGGGGGAACGAAACCAGAAGTTTCCGACCGAGTAATCTTACGTTTCAATTAAACGAATTTCCCGGGAAATGGAAAATCGAGCGACACCCGTTTTGGGTCGGACATTCCCGGAGATTTTAGCAAGCTATTTTTGTTTTTCCTCTCACTCGATCCAGTTGTCGATCGTTCTTCGCCCGCTTCCTTGGCTGGCTGCTGAAAGCGTTCCGTTCGTCCGGCTCCTTTTCTTATCTCTTCCGGAGGAAAATTTCGAATTGGATCGTGAATCGAGCTTCGCCGAACAGGCATTCAGCCAGTTCGAGATAGACTCGAAAATCGATTCCCCCTCGCGAGCCATTCGGAAAACTTTCTAAATTGATTTCTCCGTTCGTCTCCGATTCTTCCGCGTTTCGCGAATATATTTCTGTACGTACGCCATCTTGGTCTCTTACACGTAGCTTCTTAGCATCGTGCATAATTTTGGTGGTGCTTATTTTGTAAAAATTTACCAACTCTTACATTACGCAACTGTCGAAACTATCACTTTATGATTTTAGACTTGTTTCGTCGCCATAATATTGTAGTTTGTACTCGACTGTCTGTACTGTAAATTATTAAAAGATATTGCGAAGCAAAAACACATTACAATAGAAGCGAAGCTCCTTTAGTCTTCCAAGTTGAGATCTTTGAACTCTAGATTTACTCAGTTTCAAATCATCGACGATTGCCAGCTTTCTGCACAACTTAATTCGAATATCAGGGTTAAAAAATTTGAGAAGTTCAAAGATTTTGTCGAATTTTCTTTCCTTTTTAATGGTCTTTCTGTTCAAAGTTTACATAACGCGAAAAGAAAAAAGGAGAAAAATATTGTACAGCGAGTTTAGAGGAATCGTTGAAAAGGGAACGCTTCAGTTGTCTTTGAATCAACGGTGGATTTCCAGTTGAGAGAAAAATTTTTCAACGTTTCGGTTCACAGCGTTTTCGAGAAAAGACAGTATCGCTATTTTTCACTTGCTGCCTGCTATAAAGGCTGAAAGTTGAAAGTTCGTGAAAAGTCTCGCAGCTTTTTGAAACGAGTCTATCGCGTTACAACCAATTTAGCGCGCGCAAGTGTGCGACCGTCAATTTTTCATTTGTCTTTAATCGAAAGACGTCGAGGTGAGCGAGAGCGAGAGAAACGACGAAGAAGGAGAAGCAAGAGGAGCCGGATGACTGTCCATTGTTTTTGGCGACAATGGGATACGAAACCGTTGCGCTTTCAGATCTTGATCATTAAATTGGGTGGTATTGTACGCCGCAGAAATCGAGAAACGATGAAGCTTTGCGTTAAATCTCTCTCTCTCTCTCTCTCTCTCTCTCTCTCTCTCTCTCTCTCTCTTTCGTTGCTTTCGAGCAACAATGAAGCGTTCCACCAGACATCTTGCGCGTCGTTGGAATTTTTAAAAATGTCCTCTCGAGTGACAAAGTTTCCAAGATTATGGATATAAAAATTAGATTTCGGTCGAGTGATCTTGGATCAGGTGGCTCGAAACGAAATTGAGCTTCAATTCGCCACGGAGAGGCGTGGATTACCGCGCGGTTGATGGATGCGAAGAAATTTGCAAACGGTATGAGGATGTTTGATAAATCGAAATTGATAGTTCGCGTGGCGTCGCGGTGAATCGTAGAAGATTGAAAATTTTTACGTCGCTCTCTGTTTTAGCTTCAACGAAGATAAACTAGGAACACTGTATTACGCGTACTTTGTAACAGCAAATTAAAGCTGATTGACTGTTGTTCACAAAATCAAGTACAACGTCGTTGAACTGTTTGAAATTCATCCTTTGACAAAATCGAATCTTCTTCAACTATTATATTATCGTTAAATTAAATATATTAAAAATACGTTATTACTTTCCTCGTTTTTTTTTTTTTTTTTTTTTGAGTAGAGACGAACAAAAATAAATGTATCAAAGGAAAAGTACATTGTACAACTTGGCTTTCGAAATTTACTCATTTACTTCAGTTTATCTGGCTGATCGACACTGGCAGTTCCACCCCCCTGGAAAATCCCTTGGAGGCAGATGTGCCTTCTGGATCGCTACGAAGGCAAAATAAACGCGTCGCGTCGGTCGAACGATTTACGCAAACAGCGTGGAAGACAAACAAATGATTTCATACGTGCTAGCTTTTAGCAAGCAAATAAGCTCGCGCTAACGAGCCGTCGCGCGTGCGTCGTGCAAACACGCCGATTCGGAGACTTGTCGCAACTTTTGTCACATATTTGCTCATCGATGAGAGAAACCCATTAGTAAAAGAAATGACACGCGTACGTGTATGTTGAAACAGCGAGAGAGAGAGAGAGAGAGAGAGAGAGAGAGTCATAGGGGAAGAACGATCATTGTTTTTTTTTCTAAAACACAAAATTAAAAATGTCTTCAAAATTCCAGCTGAATTCCACCATGCCTGATAAATGACGACGAAAATTCGCGTCGGAGGGAATTTTTCGGGGCACAAAGAATGAATTTATCGTCGAGGAAGCACCGTACGACCGCGGATTCCGGATCGCGAATTCTCGTCGACGAATTTCGCCAACTGTTTCTTCCTTTCTTTCTCGCCGCAAGTCGGACGGCCGTTGTTAGCATCGGAGATACAACGTCGTCTCCTTTGTTGAGAGAAAGCCTCGAAACTTCCGACTCGCGGATTTCTTTCACGAGTGATCTCGTTATCACGCTACGATTCCGTCGATGAAAACGGCGGCCGACGGCTCGGACGAAATCGAAGGAACGATCGAGACAATTGGAGATCGTATATACGAGACACTCTCTTTGATCCCCGAAGCCCGTTGTTAAGCAACTTCTTTTCACCGTTGAATTAATCCGCCGACCAGGTAACCAGGCGAAAAGTTAAAGTCTCCCCGTGTTTCGTTGATTCGCTTTGCCAATTGAGACTTTCCACCGTTTCGTCGTCGTCGCGACATTAAATTTCTAGACTTTTCCGTTTCCTTTTCGTATTTTTCTTCTAACACAGTTTCTCCGTCTTGTTATTTGTTGGAAGTTTCAAGGGATAATTTTCAGAGAGGTATTTAAAATTTATTAGCTCTAGCGACGTCTCAAGACACATTACGTTTCCTCATCGAGTATTAATTTTTTACATTTTCGCTATTTTTTTTGTCTGTTTTTTGTCGTTTGAACATTTTGAACGAATTTTCAGAGACACATTTAAAATTTTAGTTAGAATTGGCGCGTTTTAAGAGGATCAAATTAGATTGTCCCGCGTTTCATCATCGTAGCACTCTTTTTTTTCTTACGTTTTTACACTTTTTGGATATTTTTTTCCTCAGAGAATATTTTCCTTATACACGGTACAGTCCGTTTTATCGTCTAAAAGTTTCGGCGGAATTTTCAGAAAGATATTTGACACTTTGGCGAAAGTTTTAGATTTCCGCTTATTTTTAAAAATAATATTCTCTCCTCTCGTAATATTCCGCGCGTGGTCGATCTCGTTGTTTAAAACAACGACATTTCGAGAATTTTCAAACAGTCGTTGCCAAGTTTGGAATAAAATATTGGATTTCAGTGGTTTAGGTTAGTATCAACGTAGGATATAATTCCACTTTCCACTTTAATTTCAATCTCGTTTACAAAAAGTATGCGGTATATTTCACAGCGTAACAAAACTTGGCAAAAAAGAAACAGACTTGAAGAGACAGATAAATCCAATTACATGTAATCACTGTCCCATTTTTGTTTACATTTGAAAACGACGAAAATAATGTAAACGATTCTCTGCATTATCGACATCTTCATTATTAAACGCAAACGCTTTTCAAATTCATTACGTCTCCCCGAAGGGGGCTGATCAAAATTTCCATCGCCGTGTAAATAAATAACGAAGCTATGTATTTATACAGAAATCGACCGGAGATTCTATCGACGGTTCGCGAAAGAGCAGCGAAGAAGAAAGTAACGAGGAAATAACGACCACGATCTAATCGATAATCGTAACTGTAATTCAGCTGTGGACGATCGCAAAAAAGTAGGTTAATCCAGTCTTTATCAACGGCGATTCAGATTTGTTCGATAGGTCCCGCGAGCGATAAATTCGCTTCCCTTCGGTTAACGTTAATCCACGAACGATCGGTGAATATCGCGGTGAAATATATAAAGCAAAGGATGTACGCCCTATCGATCGCTCGGCGAGAATTTTCATCCCCCCTCCCTGCTTCCCTCCCTCCCTCCCTCCCTCCCTCTCTGTAATCACCCGCTGAAAGACCGTGTAAAACGTTCGGACGTGGCAACGAGCATTCAAATTAAAATTACGACCGGTTCCTCGATTCGATATCTGATTCAATTTTCAATCGATCGACTCGAATCGCGAGAAATTATCATCCGTTATTATATCGAAGCATCCGCGTCGCGAGATTTAATCGCCGAGGATCTTTCGAATCTAGATTTGGATTTGCAGAGCAGTTTGTGACACTTTAAACTTGAGAAGCAGGTTTCGCAGGTTGAAAATTATTTAATTAAGAGAGAAGCAACAAGCTGTTTGTACACGTTCGATGGAAATAATTGGAAAAAGTGTAATCGTAGTACGTATACAACGAGATTTCATAGAAATTTGATTAATAATACAGTGTAGTGCAGTGTAATGCGGACACAAATGTTTAACATGATTTAAACGTGGTAGTGAGATTTTAATCTGTATATTGCGTGCGATTGCGGATGGTTGTGCACTTTTACACTTAATTGAACGAACCTAGTGGAAGAAATGGAACCAAAGTAGAAGCTCGTTCCATCTATCAAATAATCCTGCTTTGAAGTCTCGGAGCAAGTACTGTAAAATTCGCTTTCACAATATCTGTGAATTTTTGATACGTTAACGTGTCGTGTCATGAAAAAATTTTGATTAAAGTGCAAAAAACAAAAAAAGAAACAGCCGCGTTATTTTTACTATGTTTTTCGAGCTTTCGTTATTTTTCAGCATTTCACTCGAGCAGATCGATGGAATCTTTTCTCTTCTTTCTTTCTCCTCTTGCTCAAACTGCAAACAAAAAGTAACGATTTCACGCGGGAGGATCTCGCAAGGACGAATTAACGCCCACCGACTTTCCATCTGAATCATCGGCCACGAGTTAATAGTTCAATTTTCCGACTCCGCCACCGCGGTATTATATACCCCGTCGCACGGCAAATTTTTATCTCGACAAAGCCGCTTAGTCGGCGGCCGACACGAAAGGAATTCGAGCATGAATATTATTTATAGAGTTGATTTAATATTTCTCTTCGCCGCTTCCGCTCTTTCTTCTCTTTCCCTTTCCTTTTTTTTCCTCTTTTGAAAGTAATAAGAATTTCGCGTTCATCCAAACGAAGGTTGGCCGTAATTTATGTACGATCACCGCTAACAGTCTTTCCTAGACTAGAATGTTCGAAAGAAGCAATCGAGTTTCAAATTATCGATGCAACATTATCGTGCGAGATGCTCGCGGTCCCCAGGGTTTTAACAAGTCGAAGGAAAGTGCAATCGTTTGGGGATAAAAAAACCTTATAAAAGACCCAGGCCAACCTCTTTGAGGTTTCTAAAAAGCGCAGCCACGAACGTAACGCAATATCTCTTTCGTCAGCTTAAGGATCCCTCGCTTCGCCAAGAGAAAGAGAAATGAAGAAATTCTTCTTTGGAACGAAACGAAGTGATTCTAAGAATCTTAGAATTATTGCCGACTATTCTTTAGGAGCAGGCACGGTTTATTAATTTTCAAAGTTTCGAAGGACGAAACGAACGGAATTGGAAAGTTTTTGCGAGAAGGGTCGGGCCATTTTTCAGAGAGCGAAAATTTTTGGAAACGCGAGGGAAACTGCGAGCGGGCCGCAACAGAGAGCAGCGTTCCTCAACGCTAACAACGAATCTCCTGACTTTTAATCTTCTGATGGAGGTGTTCTCCTCTTTTCTGTTTCTTTCTTTCTTTCTTTCTTTCTTTCTTTCTTTTTTCGAGCACAACGTCCGTGCAATTACCACGACGCCACGTTAATGTACGCCGGTGTCTTCTCGAAGGACACTGCAACGCCCCTTTTCTCTCTCTCACCAACGCTTTCGAAGCCCGCGCGACGAACGATCAACAATCAAACAATCTGATCAACCAACAAATTAATCAAGATTTATAAAAAGCCTTGTAAAAGGCAACTCGAGTCCTTGCTTTTGTATTTGAAACAGTCAAAGTTTCAGAAACGTAGCGTGCAATGTAAGAGGACTAGCGTCCGCGAGTATCACGTCTGTCGTACTCTATGATCCGTGGTTGTATATTTTTCCAAAATTCGGATAGGCGTTCTCTGCACTTTGTATTTAAATTGTCACTCAACGCGTTGATACCTGGTTCATTCGATATTTAAATTATCAGCTCCAATCGATCCCGATGATTTAATTTAATTGGACAACTTGTTGCTTGATTTTAACACATATCGAATGCACCGTCGTCGAACGCCGTGTTAAACGCAGTTATTAAATCTTTCTCTTCTCGCGCGGAATCATAATCTTGCGAGAGACGCGTGTAATCGAAATAAATGCATTTCGATTACATATCGCTTTACGATAAGATTACGTAAGATCGAAAGATATTGTAATTTCTTATGAATCTCGAAAATGCGACAACAGTTTATTTAATACCACCGTGTATGTTTGTACATACGTACAAACATCGCTGAAAGATTAATTCAAATCCACACGTTTAATTCAATTTCTTTCAGATGGTCGTTTCTCCCTTGTAATAATTTTCTAAATACTCTGTTCGTCGTTTCCTTCGACTTTCAATCGTCGCTCGCTGTTCAAAGAATATTTATTTACAAAAAGAAACGGAAAAACTTGGGAAGCTTTTAATCACGTCCGTAATGAAAGTCCGTAACACTCGACGAAATCAGCAAACTTCCCCCTTTCTCGCCGAATAAATTCTCAAGCAAGCAGTTAACCAATTTCTTAAGTATACGTGCAGGCTATTACTTTCCCGAGCCATTTCGTGTCAAAGTAATTTCCACGGGAGTTCCCTCGAATAAACGTCCCGCGGAAGCGGGGAGGAACCTCGATGTTCGAACGTCGAATTAAAGAATTTACGTAATATCTCATTCTTCGATCGTACGAAACTACCGTTTCTCGTTTGAAAAGAAAGCTCACTCTATAAAGAAAGTGTGGCTTTGACAATTGTGTTTAATCGCGTGCTGAGATTATACTTTGATATTTTGTATTCTAGTAAATGTGTAATAAAACGCGCGAGGCGGCAATTGTAAAACTATCGTTTGACGACGATGCATAAATTAATAATTACAGACTTTTCGCAAAGTATCAATGCACGGTATTACTTGCAAGGGAATATCTTGTTTTTTATACTGTATTAATCTCTATCATATTAATGTATAATAATTCGCAGTTATGTCCATTAGTGTGAAAAACAAGAGGTCCGCGTCGAGAAAGTGGAAGGAAACGTTTCCTCGCGGTAACAAATCGTTCCGCCGCGGTCTCTCTCGGGGTGAAATAAATCGTGTAAGAAATCGGGGACCGTCGTAATTCAAAACATCTCAATGGCATTGAGAAAGCTAACCTAAACCTTATACGTAATATCAGCCGCGATTCAGCGAAGTAGAAGACCCGGATATAGACCAGTGTTCGCACGTGTACGCGAGCATTTTCCTTTTTTTCTCTCCTCTTCTTTCTTCTTTTCTTTTTGTTTCAAGCTCTAGCGAGTCTATTGATTTACCTGGCCAGTCGTGTCAAAAGATAAGGTTGCACGCGCGTTCCCCGGGCTCCCGGCGATTCGTTTACGAGCCATCTCTGGCGAACCACTGTGGGTCCACCTCGTCCGCGATGTGGTAAATTGGACGGTGCCAAAAATACCCCGATATTAAACGGAGATCGTTTCAATGCCGGTATAACGGGAGACACGTGGTTTTCATTTTCTTTTTATCGGGCCTCGTTTCTCCGACGTTAGACATTTCAATCGACTTGCCATTTAGGGTAGACGCACCAGCGAGTGGGTTCAAAGTTTAAATTCTATTTTGACGTCAGAGAGTTTAGATGCTATCGTGTCTAGATTTCCTTTTGTAATTAAGATTCTTTCGCTTAGTCGCCCGTCGTCTTTCGTTTATTAATTTTTGTTATTTCGTTTTAACTTTTAACGGGAAATTCTGCTTCTTAAATTTGTTGCTTCCTTCGGTGAAAGATCCTTTTCTGTGACGTTGAATCTTTTTCGATCGATTTGATATTTAGAGCAGAGGCACGAGCGAGAACGAGCCAAGGGTGCTTTCGTTTAAAGTCTGAACTTTATTTCTGGCGCTGAAGGACCTTTTTTTTTTAGGACGTGTTTAGACTCTTCCATAATTAAAATTCTTTACGTTTTAATTCTGTTTTGCTACCGAAGAATTGTTTTTCCCAATTCAGTCGTCGTTAATCAGAATTCGAAATTGTTTTCCTAATCACTGTTATTTTACGTAGAAACACGTAATCGTAATTGAGAAACTCTTTTTTGTGGAATCAAAGTGTTTCACTTTTCTTTTTTACGTTGAACGAGAAAATTCTACTTGTTGCTTTTTAATAAAAGATTCTCTCGCGCTTTCGGGAATCCGAGTTTTCATTCTCAGATTAAAATATCATTTTTAATTTAAAAACTGCCTCACTTTTAAAAGCCACCAATATTATTTCAGCTTCTTCCGCTTATTAAAAATTCCCAGCTCGTCTCGTTCCGTTCGATGAATATTCTATTCTCTTTTAACGAAGTGACACTGAGATCGTTAATCGGTTCGACATCGATAACAAATTAGCGTTAACGAGACAATTCAGTTCGAATTAAAAATTCGATTTGATTACCTTTTACCATTTTTCCGTTTACAGCGATTCCGTGTCCGTGTCTGCCAAAAAGAAACGCAATTACTTTTCGGCCAATGACCAACCAATGCTATTTCCCATACTCGCTAAGTTAAAACTCTTCTCCTTACGTTTCAGCGCAAGGAGATTCCTCTTGGCGAGGAAATTGCAGTTAATATCTTCAGTTGCCTCGATACCTATTTAAACGTTAAATTCAACCTGATTTCAGTTTATTCCGACCGAGAATTTAATCGAAACCTCGCAAACGTGTTTCTCTTGCGGTTCTAGCCAGTTTGTCGTTCCATTAAATATCTCTCGTTAATTTAAATATATTTTTGGGAAACTGTGTTGCGCAGCTTCGTCAGGCGGATATTTACTCGCCGCGAATAATTAAGAGATATTCCCCCAGCGCGCGGAGAGTATTAAATCGAACGGCGAGTATTTGGAGAATTACTCAGTGCTTGATGATATTAAGAAAGTTTCTATTATGCGATCGGGATAACGTAGTAAGCAACAAAGTCGAGAGAGAGAGAGAGAGAGAGAAGACTCGTTCAACTTGTCCCCGTTAATTATCCTGTAATTATTCCCGTTAGCCGATCGCTTTACGCGTATTGTGCCTTTTACGCCAATTAAGCCTTTATTATCGACACGTTGTTGGAAATAATCAAAGGATCGGCCAACTATCGTCGTATACACGGCGTCGTTGTGCAACGAAAAATCGACGAAAAACTCATGGCGGAATCATCGCGTTAAAACGATTGAATTATCCTTTAATCGTTTGTGTCCGAACGACGACATTTCACGCTGATTTCACAATCTGCGGGCTATCAACGCCCCCGTTAGCATATTCGTTTAACGGGGGATTCCCTAAAGAACGGCGCGTTTTCAGTCGATATTTTCGACAAAATCGCGACGCTTTAATTATTTTTATCGATCGGCGGCTACCTTTTAACCCCTCTCTTCCCCCTCCGCGGCGTACTCGCGTGATACAATTTTCCAATTTTTAAATAAACAATGAAGTAAATTGCGCAGCGAACGTGGCTTTTTTTCAATCGCTTTATTAAAATTCATCCGAATTTGTTTCGTTCCGTTTCGGGCATTTCGATCGTTAGATCGATCGATATTCACGAGGCGACTGTAATTTTTCGTTTGGACTCTGTAAGTGTAACACCTCGTGCAGGAGCACGATTGAACTGCAATCTGTTTTCACTCAACAAGTCGTTCCGTCGGACTTGATTATAAACTGTCTCGAGATAACTCGCGATTAAAAGTAAAATTTTTGTAATCGCGCAATTCTTGAAATTGTCATTTAAAGTTGAATGCCGCAAGAAAACAAGTTGCTTTTACAAACTATTTTTATTTTAATCAAAGTTGCATCTGTCGGTATCGTTCGTCTTTCAACGCGGCAGAGTCTGATACACTTTTCAAAGAACAAAAGTGAAAGAGCAACGAGTGTAATGTAATTATTAAAAATAATTTCGAATCCAAAGCGACCAATTTATAATTTTCTATATTTATAACGGTATCGACTTTTTCTCGTGCCTTGCGTTTCAATTTCTTTGTTACAAATATCATACTTTATGCTCGTCGGTGGTTCCAGTGTTAAATAAACGTGAAAACGAACGCAATTGATTTTCCAGTTGAACGTGCAAAATTTTCCCCAAAAAACGAAACCTCATTTTCTCACTCTCATCGAGCTCCGAGCACAAAGACTGAACAGCCAGTTAAACGTGTAATTTAAATGCAACACAATTCTCAGAGGGTATTAAGAAAATTGAAAAGGGTATTTTCAATCGAGCCTAGAAAATTTTCTCCGAGAGGAGCGCTTCATTTTCGCAAAAAATTACGAAAAATTAATCGAACCTCTGCCAGCTTTTCTCGAAAAGAGGCGAGTTCGTTCTCTCGTAGAAAAGAATATAAAAATGGGAAGCAACTTGGAAATAACCTGATAACTAAGCTTCAGCTCGAAAATTTCGTCCCTCGAACGACGACCTGTTCCACTCTCTCCTCCACTTTTCCGTACTTTTTGCAACAATAACGCGAAGGACGAAAAACCTCTTCCAGGGGCCAGCGAGAAAGCGTGCCGTAATAACGAGCGGAGGGAAAAACTCGGCTCGAAAGTTTCAACTTGGATTGAAACCGCGATAACAAACGCGAGTTAAATCGCGGGAATCACGTTGGACTCGCCGTGGTCATTTTCATTTCATTTTCCCTCCGAACCACGGAGAAGAACCACGGCCTGTTTCGCTATTGTCGCTGAAAAAGGGGGCCGAGCTTTTCACCAAAAGCGCTTCGAAGCTATTTCTCTATTTCCTTTCTTGGCAAGAAAATCTTTCTTCTTCCGAGGAGGAAGAGAGGAGCAACTCGTGAACACGTTTGCGATATGCCCTGTACTCTTTTATTTCTCTTCTCTTCTCTTTGTTCCGGGAAGTTATAAATATTCGAGGCAAGGGTCGATCGTTGCACGATCAGATACCTCGAGGGCTACGAGTTTTTATTTAATAGAGATTTAGCGGGAAAGTGGGTGACGTACACGTGGAGAGACGCTACGTTGCATTTTAAATATTTCAGATTTTGAATGTTAGATGGAATCTGGATGGAAGGAGAGGAATATTTTTTAGTCGATACGTGTTTGGGAAAATTTGAAGATTCTGTAATCTCGAAATTTTATAAAATTTGAAAGAAATAAATGATTTCGCGGCAAGATTAAATTTCACGAGAAATAATATATTACTTTAATATATTAAAACGTAAAATATGTTGTAACATCATTACAACAGTTATATATTTGTTTTATCGTAATAGTTTTTACACAAATTTTATTTTAATATAGTGTTTGACAGAGGTTTCATTCAGAAGGATTAGACGAATTAAATATTTCCAAGATTGTTTCTCGGAAAATCTAGACTTGCGTTGAATATTAATAATTTATATGTAGCGGCCCTACGATTCCTCGACTACGAGTTTCGAACACTCGACTTGCACAAGCCGCAAGTGGCTGCGCGCCTAGCGTCGAGGTCCTACCGATCTCCGATGTTAAGCAAGCAGCATGCGGAACCCCCGCTAGGGAGGGTGCCGGGCCCAGCCTAGCTAGCGGGTAGTTATAACAACAAGCGTCTGGGGTAAGGAGTCGCTGCCATCAGCCCCACTGGATGAGTCTAGGCAGTGACTCCGAGACGAAACGCAATCGCCTTTCTTCTCACTTCTCTCTCTCACTCCTTCAGTCCTTCCAGCAGCATCCTGGGTCTTTAAAATTCTTCACAGACCCCCTAAATATACGATATATACTGTAGCATCTCGGTATTCTAGTAGTATTATTGCACAGTGTTAGCGAAATGAGATTTTAGTCATCTTTCGGGAGGAACAGTCTTAAATCCTTCGCGATAAACGTTAACGACTAAGATAAATCGATCTGTTTCCTCTGAAAAAGGACGAGCTCGAAAACCGAAGCTAGATTTCACAAAGAGAATCAAACTGTACCACTCTCCCGAATTCGCCGAACAAAATCCCCCTGAAAACGATTCGAGAGGAATTACGACAATCTGTATCGGACAATATCAGTGGAACGCAAGCTTCTTTGTTCAAGAACTGCTTCGAAAGCTTGGAAAGCTTCGTCGAACTATAATGGCAATGGAACGGAGATAAGAACATTCATGATTTGAAAACATTCGCGATCACATGTGCGGTCTCTGAGAGAGGCGAAGCGAAAAAAGGAAAAATTCACTGAAAATTCTGCTTCGCGTGAAAATATCGCGATGACAAAATACGACGATATTCTGCGACTGTATATCACACCGCAGTATCTTTACCAATTTCCAAACTTTTATTTCAATTTTATCGTTTCCAAAATTCTCCAATTACTTCTGTTTTTTTCTTTGTTTTGCTCGATTCGCCAGAGAATACGACGGGACTACACGGAAGATAATTTCAACGAGCAGATCCGTCGAACGGTCGGATCCGTTCTCACCGGGCGGAATTCAGATTTGGTTTACAGGGATCGCGATCGGTTTAATGAAATTCTCAAAAGTCTGCGAACTAGCCGGAATTATACGCCGGATATCTGCCGGATATTTCACGGTTCCATGAATAATTCATTCGTAATTTGTCGCGCGATTCAATTTAACTTGGACTAACGTCCTTTTTGATTTCATGGTTATTAAGGCTTATTTGTCTTCTCCACTTTTCTGTGTAGAAGCATTGGACTTTATGAAAAAAGCAATGAGAGAGAGAGAAAGAGAGAGAGAGAGAGAGAGAGAAAAGGAACAAATGACTAAATGTAAATCGATTATTTTCAAAGAATTTTCTTTCCTCTGTCCTAGAGTTCCACGTTTTTCCCTTTTTGAACGAAGATCGTGTCGAAATTGCTTTCGTTTCTCGTTTTCCTTTCTCTTTTTCTTTTATCTTCGAAGAAATAATTACAGATAAACCGCGAGGTTTGAGATAATATACGAATTAATTACTTTGAAATATTTCTCTTTCATTATCTTTAGGAAGATCTCGTTGAAGAAAGTCTTGTTCTAATCGTTAAAACGGTTCGTTTTAATAAGGGCTAATATTTTAGAAAGAAAAAGTTTTCTTTCCAATTTAACAAGTTTTTCAGCAACTTCACTCATTGATATTTGCGACAGGCAAATGGAGGCAGAACTTGAGGTTTCTCACGGCAAGACAAAGATTAAATTAATCCAAATTAATTATTTCTGGATCCTCCTTTCTTACGTATTTTCCATATCACGCTGCCATCTTAGCCTTCAATTTTCTATTTTCTATTTTCTCGGTCTTAAATGAGTTTTCGGTCTTTTACTTTTAATAAAAATATTTCACGACAAGTCGCTTTGTTGCTTTTAGAGAACTCTTTTTCATATTTTTGTCGATAGAATCTTCTCTCTTTTCAAAAATAACATCAGCTATTTTGTCCTTTGAAGACAAAAAATATAAAAAAAATAAAAATTTCAGTTATTTTCAGAAGCTTTTCTCTCTGATCCAACTTTTTAAAGAAACGACGTTTTCGAGTTCTTTCTCTCTTTCGACTATTAGTGTTCCTCGTTTAAATAAAAGAAACTACCTTTTTCACGAACGGGGATTATATGCAGATTCTGCTATATATTTCTAAAGAGTTCTCCCTGAAATTTTTCTTTGAAATAAAATCGTCCAATTTTCTAAGTCACTTTGCCATTATCCGTTTTACGTCCATTTAAGCTGGAAAAAGCTAAAACTTTTTTTACACAAACGATCGTATATTTCTAAAGAATTTTCCCTTTATCGTTTGAGCACAGAGCGGAATATTTCTCAAGATCCGCACGAGAATTAAATGTAAATTTCGCTCTATATTTTCAAAAAATCCTTTTGCGTTTTTCTTGAAAATCAAATCAATTACGTTGCCAACAGCAAGCTTCTCCATTGTAATAAAAAGAATCGAAAACTTCGTGAAAAAATTCTCCTTCAAAGTGTAACGAGGAATTCTTCGTTAAAAGGTAAATATCCGTTTAAAATCTGTTTAAAGAAGTGTCAACAAATATCAACGTTCTTCGTTTTAACGCTGGAATCGACCAGAACGATCGAAGTAATTAATTTCTGACTTTTCCGAAAAATTTTACAACGCTACACAGTTTTAGAAAATTTTTCATCTTGTTTTCATTGGTAGCAACAATTTTTATCGTTGCAACACAATACATTACAATACTACCAAAATAGCAATAAACAAATGTCTATTCTATCATAAATGCGGACGAGAAACAAACGCGAATCAATTACTCTTCGAGAAATCCTATCCTATTTTTTCCATCCCAAGAAGGAATTTTCTTTAAAAGAAAAGACTCACGTCGGCTCCAGCGAGTAAAAAGGAACAATATTTTCACCTCGGGGAACATCCCGAGCGGAGTCGATTATATATTCCGATCGCGAGCCCTCTGTACATTTTCTTTCGCTTGTACCCCACTTGTGAAATTTCCGCTCGAGATTTAAGTCACATTCGCCGCTCTACGCCGCTTCTTGTATCGCTTAAGACTTCCGCTTGAGATTCAAATCAGCCTTCTTCGCCCCGTTCCGGAAGCCAACTCGACGCGCCGTCAGGCAGAACCGAAGACAATAAGCATCGAGGAAACCGTATCGAACGGAGAAAAGTATCAAGGAGACGACTTTCTCTTTCTTTCTTTCTTTCTTTCTTTCTTTCTTTCTTTCTTTTTAGTCTCTTTGACTAGTTTTGCGCGTTACAACAATATCATTACCTTCGACATTAATACGTATTTATTGATCGCTCATAAAAGTTTTCACGCTGTTGCAACAAATGATATCTCAAATGATATCGTGATCGTAATTTTGTGAAAAAAGAACCACATTCTAACACGTAAACTCTTCATTCTGTCTCTAAGAAATTTTTTCCGTAACTATAGATCTATAGACATAATTTTGAAGATGAAATTAAAATTAGCCGTGTTATCTTTTCTCGCCATTCTATTGAAATTGATATCGTTATCTTACTTTTCTACAAGCTCATTTCCATTATTATATATTCTTCATCGTTTCCATATTTTCATTTTCCCGCGATATTAATTCAGTTACGAAATCAACGACAATGTTAAGCAGTGCACGTGTTTAATCAACGAGCGATAAATAATATATAAAACGACACACCGCATTTATCACGCAAAGAGCGCAGAGTACGGGACGGAATGAAACAGCCTGAAATTAATTCGAGATTAAAGTGGAACTTGATCAATCAACGAACGAACCAATGATATCAGTTTATCGTTCGTAACGTAACAACACCGCTAACCAACCGCCGAGTTATCGCTTACACAATCTCCAATGTAAAACGGTTGCCACCTTTCTCTACCTCGCGATAAATCTTCTCGTAATCTCTGTCCCAACGGCAGTGAGAAAGTTATCGGGCATCAGTGACGCGACAACACCGCACATTATCGAAAATATCGTTTACGCAATCTTTAACCTACTGAAAATAATCACCCCCCCTGGTCGCTCAATTTTTTTTTACTTTTACTTGGCAATTAGCTTTCGCGTACAATTTCCACATAGGAACACGTGTAGTTTCTCAACAGAAACTAAAAGGGCTAACAAAGGGGTTTCTTTTCACTAGAGGCGCCTATAGGCTCCCGCAAGATACGAACAAACAAGTAAATGACAATTGGTTTAATGCAGCGAAATTCAGTGCTTTGATTGTCTGAGCGCGTTGCGGATAAAGATGGCGAATCGGGTCGAGGAAAAAATCGACCTCCTCCGAAGTGCTATCTCGCCGGGAGATGAGCGTAGTGAAATTCGCTCGCTGCTTTCTTCGACCAGTCGATTCCTCCACTTCGCGGTATCTTTCCACGCTCGCGGAAGTCTCTTTGTCGTCGGCAGGAAAATTATTTTCTTTCCAGCGTGTTCGAAACGTTTCCATTTCGTTGGAGTTCTGCAGACGACTCTGCGGAGCTGCGCCGGTCGATTTCTCTTCCTTTCATTTTCCGTTCCCCCTTTTGGGAAAGCACGTGAATTCACGGAGGTGCGTCAAGTTATAATTGACGACTGAAGTAATTCCATTTTTGTACGTTTCGTTAAAACAAAGTGCCTTCGAAATTTATAATTGTATCAATAGGAAATATACATCGAACAATACGAATACAACTTCTAACAACGATGCATCTTTTCCGACTCTCTGAATCTATGAAAATTTTATTGTCAACGAGTGAAAATTTTATTTTTTATCGAAATATCTACTGAAACCTTTTCGCACAAATCCCACTTTTGCGTCTCGTGGCACGACACGCAAAATTAATTACAAAATCTTTCCCGAACCCGATAACTATCCGAATGAAACCCAAGAACGAAACGTTTCATTTTCTACCACACTCTGAGACTTAATAAGTGGCAGTGAATTATCAAGGAATCGCCGTCGTGTAACAGCGCGCTGTTATCAATCATGTTTGACGCGAACAGGAATGGTATTGAGTCACGTATCACAGGGTAGTTTCGTGACGAAAATCCCGTGTTTCTGCTTTGTACTCTACTCGACGGCTATCGGCTGGCGCGGTTTAAGCGTCGGTGAATTTTTAAGATACAAGCCACGATCTCGCTGTATCGTTCGCGTGATCGATACCGTGGAACGATTACGACTGGCTCTTGGGCTCCTCTCGCAGTTTCTGAAACAACTTTCGCACCCGATTTCCTTCAGTGCTTTTCAACTCTTTCTCCCCTCTTTTCCTTCGAATTTCTTTTAATTATCAATCGTCTCGTTCTTCGATATATTAAAATGGAAATCTGTTTCATCCGGCAAACGTTACAACGAGTATTTACTCTGTTTTATTGCAATTTGCATCACGCGTTGTTAAATGTACGTACTTCTATTTTTATTATTATGGCTCGCTAATTTTTTCGAATTTAGACTCTACGCGAACCTTGGTCTTTCGTCCCTTAAATCTTAGATTTGACGCTTCGAGCATTCAATTTTTCATAAACAGCTCTCGCTTCTCTCAACTTTAAAATTTATTCGTCGAACAGCGAGCTTGAACATTTTCACAAACTCCCACTTTGTCGCGAAAGTAGTCGCAATGGCGAAAAACTTTCCGCAGCAAAGTTTCGCTCCTTCTCCTTCTCGTTAAAAAATTTTCGCGAGCTGAAAAAAGTTTCGAAAATTCATTTCCCTCGTCCTCGTTGCCAGTCCCGAATCAAGCCAATCTCGTAGCCAAGCTCGCTGTTTCACCTTCCGTCCCGTCAGAACCGAGGGAAGCTTGTTCGAGTCCGCGGATGATCGACAGGCGAAAGGAAAAGAAAAGAAAAGAAGGGAGCGAGATCGTTTAACGAGCTGCACGAGGATGGTGCGCTTAGCTCCCATCAAAGTGAGAAGTTCGTATTGCTCTGGCGACTCGTCGCACTTGAGGAAAAAAGCATGTTACAGAGACTTGAAAGAAAGAAAGAAAGAGAAAGAGAATAATAAAAAAGATAGAAATAACCCTCATCGAGACGTTCAACTCTTTTCCTTCGCCACTTTTCACTGGAGAAGTTCGTGGAGAAAAGAGCTACAGTCTGTCCCAGTTTCCAGAATCACCCCTTTCGCCTTTCTGGACCTTAATTGGCACGACTTTCTGCCGTGTTTTCGCTTCCTCTCTTTCCAGCGTCCGCCTTCGTTCTCCGTCTCCTTCTCCTTTCTTTCTTTTTTTCTTCTCGCCGGTGTCCTTGCTTTCTCGCGTCCGCTACTCGTGTATCCGGTTAATAGCTTCTTCTTGCTTCGCGTTTCTCCCTCGAGAGGCCGGCAATCGGCGGTTCCCTCTCCTTTCTTCTCTTTGCCCTTTCTCCTTTCTCCTTTCTCCTTCTCTGCATTTCGCTCAGACGCTCGTTTCCTCCCTTTCTCTCACGGACGATGAATCTTTCGCCTGTTTGCTCGATTCCCTTCATCAACATTCCTCCGAGCGGCACGCGCGGACAGTAATTCCCCGGCAGAAAGACCCTTTCTCGCCCGTGATGGCTCGAGATTGATCGTCAGCTCTTGCGCGTCCACTCTTTCGTTCGGACGAGATCCGCGGGGGTGGATTAAATCGTTAAACGGTAACTCTGCGCCGACGTGGTCTTTTATTTACAAGCTATTGCCCGGTTGCACAATTTACGGAAACGGTCGTGTGATTTAATTTCTTTTCGTTGGTTATGCACCAAAATCTGTCCACCTGGATACCTTCTTCATTTTTCACGACGCGAAAGATGTTCACGGTACAATTTGAACGTTGTTTTATTTCATTCGTCATTACCTTTGCCTTAATCATGTCACTGTGTTGTTATGTATGTCACACTGTTACGTAATTAATTATGTCACTTTGTCACGAAATAAAGTCACACGTGATATATTTCGGATAATGTAGTACATTTCAGACATCTTATTTTCATCAGACGGGTATGAAAATAAATATGACGTAATGCAACGTACCATTTGAAATGTAATTCGATATGCACCGCACGCAGAGGGCAATATTTCGTTAAATTAACGGGGGGATAGATGCTTTAAAGTTCAGTGTGTTATTAGTCAATCCCTGAGTCGTTTCACTCGGTTGGTTGAGAATTTTGTCACTCGTTTGAACGTTTGAAATTGATTATGTAGATTGATGTATTAAATTTATCATATCATTCGATTACTTTATACATGAAATACTCTGTCAATTTTAATAAGTTCTTTCACCACAGTATTCTACAAAAAAGAACAATCTTTCCAAAAGCAAAAAGATTCGGAAGAAATGTGTTTTATAAAATACTACTGTTATTTTCTTTTTTTTATAAAATGCTGGAAGAATTTTAAATGAATCTACGTCAATTTGAACGTACAACAACGATGTACTTTCAGACCATGTTATTCCATCCCTTGCACTTTGCAATCAAGTAATTTACAACGATCAAATGACATTCCGTCACGTGCAATTAAAAGAAAACAAAGTCAAAGTAAGCAATTGAAATAAAATTTAATCGCGCAAAAGCCCCACGAGAAATCGTCTTTGCACACGCGACCGATCAAATCGGAAGGAAAGGAAGCTTTGGGCGGCGAGCCCAACGTCGCGG
The DNA here is from genome assembly GCA_032399605.1 of Melipona beecheii. Classification (NCBI taxonomy): domain Eukaryota; kingdom Metazoa; phylum Arthropoda; class Insecta; order Hymenoptera; family Apidae; genus Melipona; species Melipona beecheii. The sequence goes on from JAUCMO010000291.1 coordinate 1,593,501, forward strand.
AAGATGAACTTTCGAGAAATTCGCCGTCGTAGGCGCTTAATGACGAATCGACGAACGCCCACGTCACGGTTAAGCTCGCAGCTGAATTCGCGGAATACAAATGGAGGTTGCTGGTTTCGCTCGTCTGCCTACGCGTGACATTTCGAAAAGGTGAAAACCTCTCGGAACCATCGGGCCAGCTGGCTCGAAACGAGGTTAAAAGACGAGCAAAAACAAGGGAGGGGGGTGATTCTCGCGAAACAAGGGACCACGCGGTCGCAACGCGAATGGGGAAGAAACCCGGGACGAAGCTTGAGAATAAAAAATGAATCGCGTTTTGATTCGTTTTGAAACGGAGAGCAGCTACGGGGACTTGGGGTGTAATCGATAGCATCCGCAATCGAGTGGAAGGTACCACGTGAAGGAAAAAAGAATAAATAAATAAATCAGTCAAATTTTCAATAACTTTGTGTCGTGACTTAGTGTCGAAAGGTTTGATCGATCGACGAGACAAACGGCTGATCGGTTCTCGCGAAATTAGATCTCTTAGATCAGGCCAAACGAACGATTTCGAGTTGCAAGTTCTTCGATTTCGAATTCTAGACTTTCAAGTCCTTGAATTTCGATTCCTCGATTTTTAAATGCTCGAATCGCCGAATCCTGGGTTTCGAATTCCCTGAAGAAAGCGTTTCAATATTCGGATTTTTCTTGAATTCTCTCGATTCGAAATTATCATCGAACGAGTGAAATTTGTCAAAAGTTCGTAAAGGGATCGTGACGCTGAATAATCCTTGTGAAATTACAAATTCCGTGTGAAAAATTGCGACGAAGCTTACGCTTGTAATTAATCCTGTTTGGAAGATTATTTCACATGGAGCAAAGTTGGAGTTTGTAAAAAAAAAAAAGGAAAAAAGAATTCAACGTCCACAAGATTATCTTGTTCCCGTTTGCGAATACCGATCCGAAGATAATTTAGACCGCGTTCGGACCTCGTTTTCCTTCCTTCCATTTTAAATGAAATTTGCAAAGCTCATCGTACTACTGAAGAGAGATTGAAAGCACAGGCGTATTTTTTCTAACGACTTTAGAACTTTCTCACGCTCTTAACTTTCACGTAATTGATACAAATTTTGGGAAATTAATTCACGCGCCACGTGAACGATCAATTTCTCACGAAACTTTTAACAAAAGTGGCTCCGATAACGTTAATCCCGAATTTAATTAATTCTTCCAAACTACTGCAATATAATAATTCTGCGCTTCACACATATATTTTCATATTACGCGTGTAATTATAATTTATCGTTACATCACAAACACTTAAATTTCTTTAAATACTACGAAAGTAAAAGTCGTAACGAAAATTGATCAAACTGACCAATTTATAATTTGTTTCTAGAAATTTTTTACACATAAAACTTTGTGTACTTTTGGAGATTTGAACGATTATATCTTAAAATGTACAAAAGCCTGTGTCATGCAGTTTTTCCATTTCTTTCTTTTCTCTTTTGTTTTAATATCCCTGATGGAAATTTTATATTTTTTAGTCGTCGCCGGTTAAGAAAACACAATTTGAAAACATCAATTAATAACTGAAAAAAGAAAAAAAAGAATTGCAAATGGAAACGTTGCATCGACGTGCATGGAAGTTTTCAGCTTTAAAAAGATTCTCGTACGATTTTCTTTTACGAAATGAAGCATTTACCGTTCAAAGAAGCATCGTCGCAATTTTTTATCGTTGCGTGTTCCGCTACGCTCCTCTCGAAACCTCGAATTTCCCACATGCGAGAGTGCATAAAGCATCGGCGACTGATAAAATAGACTCCCAACAGGCCGAGGTGTGTGACACGGGAAAATAGTAGCGGGACACCCGGAAGTGACGTGTCCGGCTGGTTGCGGCGGGGATCAGGCACGTAGCTAACCAATATTCAGGGTGTTCCGTTGGCATACCAAGGACTTTCCACCCTCGCGCCACGAATCCAGGAAACACCCTCCCTCCTCCGGTGAGAAACCCGGGCTTAAAGCTCGATCCACTCTCGGGGCCACTGCGGTGGCCAAGCATCCTCGCTTCGACGGGCCTTCGACGACCTTTCTTCCCCGTCCTTAAAATCGCTGGGAACCTCGGTCCTTCCCACTATGGCGCAACCGTAATCCCCTCTCACGGTATTCCAACTATTTTAAGCCGTTGGATTAATTAATGGACGGTCGCGTGGCGACCGCGTGGAAATTAGCGAACTCGAGTTAAGCAGCTAATTTGTCCTTTATCCGCGCCCGTGTTTCGCGTTCCTCCTCCGAGCACGCGCTTGTGTGCTCCTCTCGAAGGGGGATGGAATTTCTAAATTGCATGCACGTCCAATCTGCTGTTTTAATCGTCGGCGGGTAGGTATCGACAGATCTGTGAATCGACGCGAGACGAGTTCACGACACGGGTGAATTTGACTTGTTAGCGTGTTGCTTATTATGATTATCCAACACAAATGTGACTGTTATAATGTAACGTAATTAACAAGGGATCGAGAGATTGTTGTTCGAAACGATCGATTTTCCGAATTGGGAAATTTACACGCTCTGTGCTTGCACTTTATTGCAATACTGTAATTTATATCGTCGAACAAGGGCGAACTGACGAAAGTGGATGATTAAAAATTAATTCTCCACGAACCGCCCGGAAAATCTGGTTCACTGATCAAGCTCATTGTCGCGAAACAAATTTGGCTCTCGTTCGTAGCGAAACTTTCGCCGTGAAAATTGAACACGGGAACACAAACTCAAACCAACTCAGTTCGAAAGTCGCGTCTCGAAATTTTGAAATAGAGTTGCAACACGAACAGTGCTGGTTTATTTCCGTCTTTCGTCGCACGAAGAGTCATTGCTCCAGTTTCCATTTGTTAATCGATTCGTTGAATTGATCTGTGTATTTCAATCGACTGTTGTCATTTCGTATTTTTCTACTAATCTTTTCCAAGAGACCACACGCGAGAAATATTTATCTTGTTATTTTTTATTTCCAGTTTTATTTCTATTCACAGCCTACGATATATTGGTAATAACTGAAATAATTAGTGTGTCTAATCTCTTTCACAAGGACTTTGATACGACTGAATTTCATACGAAACATAGATCTTCGCTTAGCTCGGTCTATTCAAGTCTATTTTAAATTTGAAAATTTAGAGGTACAAAGTATCTGTAATATTCTCTCGTGCAGATTCTAGAAACCAAGTAATTACCTGCTTAAAGTAAAAGTAAGATAGAAATAAAATTAAATAAACAAAAGAAGTAACGAAAGAAATGAAATGAAATAATAATTGAAATTGAGGAGACGGATCGTTTCGTAAATAAAGAAATTTCGTTGTGAAACTTCCTTTCGATCATTAATTCGTAGGAACGAATTCGAGGTTGGTAAGATTTAAATCGCGCCCTTCGCCCTTTCAGTCCACTGGGACAGATCTGACAAATTACATTCCAAAGCTGTGACTATTCCTCGAACAGGAGGAATAGTCCCTTTTCTCACCATCGAGAAACTTTCCGTTCGCGCGATTCACTGATAATTGTATTTCCGCGACCTGAAACTTTCGATTATTATTAGCGAATTATTTTGCAGATTGATTCGTAGAATCGTTTCAGCTATTTACGAATCCTCTGTTCAGTTTATTGGATCGTGAGACTCGACTGTCGAACGATATTCTTTCTTTGTCAGGTAGAAGATTAAAGTTAAAAAGAAGTTTTACAAGTTGGTATTTTATGCTGTTTATTTTTGTTTATTTAAATATTGTCGATATTTCAAACACTCGAAATTTAAAAGGGAATGTCGCACAACAAATTTGTTAAGGGATCGTTGTGAAGGAGAGATTTCAGTCCTCACGCCTGCGATTGATCTAAATAGTTACGAAAAAAATTCTCCAGCGCCCGTGAGCAAAAATTTCCGATTGACAAAAAAATCTTTACCTTTGAAAATTATATGTAGAAACATCTCTGAAAGAGACGAGACATCGTGAAAGAAATTATTATTACTAAAGGAAATTGAACAAATCTGATTCGATATACTCATCGTCGGTTCATTTAGGCCATTTTAGGCAAATTTGTAACCAAATCGGCTTTATGAGTTGAATTTAAATCTCACGACCACATCCTGACATAAGTTTCTACAGTTCATCCAGGTTCCAGAATCCAAGGTTACCAATTGAGAATTCAAAGTAACCTTCGTGTTACTTTGAATCGGTCGACATTGATTATACAATCACCGGGTGTACGAGCATCTGAGGGAAATCAATCATGCTCTCCATCGTCCAAGAGTAACAGCAAAGAAAACCGGAAGTTATTCCCGATCGCATCGTTCCGCGAGTTGACAAATTACATTTTCGCGCGAGGCTGTCGTCCATCATCGGTCGTCGAATCACGTGGCGACATCACAGTTTGCTTCCTTTCCCCCATTTTCGTCCGGCTATCTATCCGTCAGCGGCGAATTTCAGACTACCGAATGAATGGTTTCGAATGATGGATCGATCCGTACATTTATATTTCACGAAGGAGTTGTTTTCTCTATCCACGAAGAAGATCTTGCAACTCCTCAAGAATCGGAGGAATTCTAGGAAGTTCCGCCAGATAGGGAAATTTTAGGGAAGCGTTAAGAGATGAATTAACAATTTCAGAAATAACCAGCTGGTGGGGAATTCTATTCCTCGAAATTCTAAAAATTGTCGAGCATCTGTGAAAAGCATTCAGAACTCGAGCCACCAAGTGGTTTTGAAAGTTGAAATTCCCTCTTTGCAACGTTTTCCTTAAAACTTGTACCATTTTTTTTTCATTGAACATTCTCAGATATTTTTTAATAAATTGGTTTTTAATCATAACGAAGGTACAGATTTTTACGAAATATATTTAGCATTAAATAATTACAACAAGAATAAATAAATTAGTAATTAAATGCCCTTTTAAAGGGCAACGAAATGCATATAATACATAAAATAATACACGTACATATATGAAAATGTGTAAAGAAAGAAGAGTATAAGGGGTGTGCCAGTTCTGTTATTTTTTTAGACACGTCGCACGAGTTTCCTTCATTCTCGTTTAATTCCTATGAAACTGCGTGCCACGCGAACAATAGTCAACAAGGTTGGAGAATCGATTCGAAAATTCCAAGTAAACACGCGACAGCTGCGACTCGATCTTCACTTTCGAGCGAGTTATTAGTCCGATCTCGGACTGAATATTTAAGAGTGAGATAAATAGAAACTTTATCCCCCTTCTGTTGTTGTTGACTCAATGATTAATTCAAACTGTTAGTCGTGGCGATGTTTGCTGATTCGTTTCGTTGTTCTACCAGTTTACCAAACTCGATGTTTGACGAAAAGGGGACGGAAACTTCCCTGTGAGCGAATAGATTTCACAGCTTAAACGATCTCGTTGACTCGTTAGAATTGTTATATCAAGTTGTTGGAAAAATTCCTAGCGAAAATTACTTTCAAACGCCGTCTGTCTATATGAATCTAAAAGATTCAACATTGTCTCACTGAAAGAGAAAAGTTTTCTTTTGATTCTATTTAGTGTTCAGTTAATGTTCAGTATCTTGGTTTGTTACTTGATGTGAAGTTCTCAAGAAAAACTGTACGAAAAATTTCCGAGAAATTTACCTAACACCACACTGAAAGGATTGACGTTACAGAACGTTCTTGTATGGAAATTTTACGTTTTACATCAGTTCTACAGTGGATCGACATTTTTCCGCGATTTTATGGGAGTAATAAATCCTTGGGTTTACATGTCGTCAGGACGTAATGCAGTGCAGAAGATAGCGCATGTCTTTCTCTTTGAGTTATTATAGACGAAAAATAACAGGTACATACATGCTTCGATACCCGCGTGAAATATCGCGTTCGAGGTTCTTAGCCAAGTATCGCGAGTTTCGAATGTGTTTGGTGAAAATTAGAATTGCAACGAATCGTGCGAAACTCTTAAGATTCTGCAAACTATAAATACTGATAAATTCCCTTCATTTGGATCATAAAAGCAAGGGGCAAATGAAGTTTTACAAGTAAATTTTATAAATTATCATACAGATCAATGTAGCATTGCAGTGTTACAAGAAAAAAGTCCACGACACACGTCTAATTTATATTCTAAAAGCTAAATCACTGAAACCAGTGTCTTAAAAAAAGTTTTTAAAACAAATTACAAACAGGCGCGATCGCTCAGTACCAGACAACGCCACTCCTACTCGAGGTCTACCCCACGCCCCCTCACGAATCACGTGATCCAAATCAACCAATCGCTAATTTTCGTTGCATCAGCGTTGCACCTGAAGAGGCCTCTCTTTTCTGGGTTACCCCCGCTAAAATCACTTTCAGTGATAACAAATATCTAAGATCAAGTTCCAAATTTATCTTTGATCGATTAATCGAATGTCAATGTTTTCGATACTGATTCGTCAACTTTTCCTCCTCGCTTCTTCCATCTATGATGAATTTTTCAATATCAGAGCTCGAGCTCGTAACAAAACTTGGCTGACAGTCCAAGAAGACGAGGTGCAAGAAACGAAAGAACATAAGCGAAGCAAAAAGTGGCGCTTTTGCGTGATGTGTGGCGAAGAGAGCGATAAACAGTGGTAAAAAGAGCAGACAGTGGTAGTTTTGGCGAACGTAGATATTACGAGCCATTACGAATTGTGCCACGTACGGCGAGCTGTCGCTGGACGGAGTAACCCCGTTGCGCAATGTCCGCTGCTGCAAATGTCTCGTTCCCTCGTTAAACTGACACCAAGAAACGTTTGGCACGCGTTTGCACACAAGCGTTCGTGATAAGTTGAGCCCGTATCGCGATGTACACTTTGGAAAATTGAAGAATGCATTTTTGTGATAAATTCCAGTGACGTATCGTTTGTTTGCTGGAAGTGTAAGAAGTAGAAGATTTATTGCTTTATTTATCGTTATATTTCTACAGTTACATTTATCATCGTTTTCTAGAACACTGCTGTTAATGCCTAGTTAAATTTTTTTTTAACAAGGTCTGTGAGTAATAAGTAGACTATGAATTTTTGTCCATTTCTATACTTTTGTGAACTGACTTTGGCAATTAAGGGAGTAGAAGCTGTAATAGGTAATTTGTCATGAAATCGAGAAAGATGATCTTCCTGACAGCTCTGAAAATACTTTGTACAAAAATCATCGACGAGTTGCTCCATCGTTCGCAACTTCTCCTTCAATTTTTCATTTTTCATTAAATATTTCTTGTTGATTCTTTGAGCGTTTGGATCTTGCAATCAGCAATAAAACAATCGGTTGACTCGTTGGAAGATCAAGGAGCACAAAACATCACGATACGTTGAACAGATATATTTAAAGATTCAAGTCCATTTTTAATTTGTCACACACTCCTGTGAATCGTGCAAAATTAAACTTTCACATTAAACTTTTGGCAGTTAAGAATCATGTATCTATAGGTATTTTCATTTACTCTTAATATTAATATCAACATAAACGGAATAATTTGCTTGCCCCCCTGGTAGTTGAGAGCAAACGTGAGACAACAGATGAGAGAAAGAGTCACGTTCGTAACGATGTGTCTTCTCTCATTTATCTCTGTTCTCGTCCTTTTTTGTCTCCCCGTGGTCCGGGGCGCAGCCTTCTGAAACGTCCCGTTTCACAGATCGCATCTGAGGATGGCCGAAGCCGACCTTTTTCGATCGATACTCCGCTCAAAGGCCCTCAAAATCGTCTTCGTTGCCGCGAGGGGAGAGTTACGATGTAATATTTACTCGATACACAATCGCCCCCGGTCGTTTGCAAACTGTCCACGATCATCGCTAACGAAAATGTCGATTCGCTTTGAACGCTCGCGATAATTGAGACTCCCCCCCCGTGAGCACGTCGTGATATCATCGTTCCGTTGCAATCTTGCAACGATTTCTCCCAACCTAAATAAGATCTCTGCTATTCGTTTCGAGATTTGATCCGGCACGTTACGGAAGGTAATATTTGCGGGAGATTTGTTAGGTTAGATTAGCTCGGCTAAACGGTTTGCTCGTAGAACGTGGAGTTGAACTGAATGGAATTACTTAGAATTAGTGTTATTTACGTTTCGAATTATATTGTAAATTTCTACTCTAGCGGCTTCTCACTGTGTCAGTTTTCCTGCGTTTTTTCTTTTTTTTTAACGAAAGACAAAAGAAACGAAATGCCGGATCTCAATATGGAAGATCGGGAGGACGTCCGGAACAAAACGAAAAGGAAGAGAGAGTGCAGCGAAATGGCCAGAATTGGGAAAAAACCGCCGAACTAGAGATGCGTTATCCGTTATTTAGAATTAATAAATACGCGAGGAGATTTGGTTCACGAGACTAAGTTGGTTTTTTATATTTTATTAACCTCGGTCCCTGCTGTAGCTTTCCTAATTGGCTAAGCGTTCTTTGGCTCTAGTCTAGAAATAAGCTGCCGGGAAATTACTGTAGAAACTTCGTTTTTGTTTTTGACTCTATTTTTCTACGGTTGTTCAGGCGACGGCGGGTCACTTTTATCGGGTTTAAAGTTCGGGATGCATTATGGAAAGACGGAAGGTGAGAGAGAGAGAGTCTCTGAGTCACTGCCTAGGCTCATCAGCGGGGCTGATAGCACACTGCTTTGCTTAACGTCGGAGGTCGGCAGGACCTCGACGCTAGGCGCGCAGCCACTAGGAATCCTAGGCCGCTACAAATAATTGTATTTAGAATTGTATATTGCGGAATTAAATTATTAATCAGAATTAACAAAGTAAGAATTCGGGCGATTTAATTTGTTGGAAGATCAAGTTACCTCGAGTGTGTAAAATTTATGACATTCTCTTTTCTTCCTTTCTTCTCTTTTTTACATAACAACAACTGAAATTGAAGGCTCGAAGAATACTCGCCTATTTTTATTTTTCTATTTTTACAAAATGGCTGGGTTGGAATTGCCTGCCACGGAGAAACAGTCTGGTACTTCTTCCTCGCAGTTTGTGCTAAAGAAGAAGATTAATGATTTTTAGTTTTCACTGGGACATTTACTGGGGAATTATTACGTAGGATTTGTAATTATTGTTTGATTGTAATTATTATTCGATACGATTGTAATTGTTGTAATTGTTGTTTAATACGATGGTAATTATTGTAATTATTATTCCATCTGTCTATCTATACTTAATTCTTAGTTTGACAATTTTCACAAAAATTTCAGAACGGAGAGAAACACTTGTAATTGTCTCAACCTGTTTAATTACACGTCACATGGCGTTATTGTTACAATAATTTCAATGTTAAATGAACACGATAATTGAAATAAAATACAACGTTCAAACAAAACGCACCCTATTGTCAGGAACGAGGAGATCTTTTCGAAAATTTCCAAGGAGAGATCAATTCTCCGGATACTCGTATTCCTATATATATATATATATATATATTTCGTTAACCTCTCCGTGAAAATAAAGGCGGCGGCCTTTTCAAGCCTCGGCAAGCATCTTCTCGCATTGGAAACGTTTCAAAGGTTCCGCTGTAGAGAGGACGTCTTCCGGAGAAGATTTCGCCCGGAAAGTCCTCGGTCGACGAGGCAGCCGTCTCCTCGACGAGGCGCGCGCGTTCACCCTTCTGAACGTTTTCGATTTTTCGGGACGCGAATTTCGTTCCCCCCTCTCGAAACGCGCGATTCTCGCTCGCCTTCTCTCGTTCGAACGGCTGCCTGGCCTTTCGCGGCATCAACACGCGTCCGCCTACATATCGCACGAGTGTTGACATCCTCGTTGTCGACGCCTTTATATGGGCAGAGCATCGCGACGACGCGTACGTGCCTCGTTCCCGGGAACCAGTGGATTCCTTCTTTCGGCTGACTCTCGGAGCACGCCTCGTTTCCCTCGCTTCCGTTCTACCTGTTCCGCCACGCGGTTCCTCCTCGAAATTCCACGGTATTCGCGGCACGGGGGGCCGAACGAAGTCGGAAGTGCTCGACGGTGAGAAGGTTGCGGAGGATCTCGCAGGATTGTCGAAGGTAAAGACGACTTGGTCTCGTGTTCTTTTTTTCTTCTATCGCGTCTTCTCGTCGCGACGCAGACGGGAGCAGATGGGAAAACTGAAGGTTGACGATTTTTTGGAGGGGAGAGACGGAGAAGATTTGATTTTTTTTTTTTTTTATTAACGAAGGAGGATGAAGAATTTTTTAATGACGATAAATTTTGAAACGAATTTTTTCAGTGAATAAACGAAAGAAGGTGGGGATTGAGAATGTTAGAGACGATTTTGGAGGAAAAATATTGCACGAGAGATTTAATTTTCCAAAACAATTTTAAAGAGAATCGAAAGAGATCAAGAGCGACAAGATTGGAACAAATTACTGTGTCGAATTTCATTACACATTCATTATTTTCTTTATTTTTATTCTATTATAAAAAAATCCGAGAGTTGTCACAAAAAGTTGAGAAGGTTAAAGAGAAAATTTTGAAAAATCATCGCATTGGACAGATTACGCGTTAGTCGAATTCTTATTTTAACGAGTAAGAGAATCAAACTAAATTGATCAACGAAAAGATCGATTGGAAAGAATTGAAAGAGTTGCTGGAAACGTAAAGAGTACGTTCGATTTTATATATTTTCTCTTTTATCGTTGGTAATTTGGAACGGTGAAGTGAATAGTGATGCAAGTCGCAGTTAACGAGCACTGTAAGACGCAGAGGCATTGATGCATTTATGGAACAGGTGTGGGAATTTCTAAAGGATAAAGAGAAGGAGAGAATCACAAGGTTGAGTTGGAAGTGACGTTTCTTGAGAAACTGTTCATTGATTGTCATCATTGAATATATTATTACGATAGTACATTCTGAGTGGTACATCGTCTTATATATAACATACAATAATTGTTCGTTTGAATATAACAACTGGACTTTGCATCGCGACACATTTCTACTAAACGAACAAATCCTCGTTCGCCCCTTCCACTTTGAAAAAATATCTTACTCGTGCGCGCAAACGATACATTAACATTTTTGTCATACTTTTACAGTATGATTCAGCTTAAAACCACCTACCTACCTACCTACCTACCACCCGAGACTACCATCTCAGTCTCTTGTATTACACAGCGCTGTTTTCGGAACTTCTTGGAGATAAATATCACTTTGGAAACTCTCTGTGAACCCCACGGCAAAATATTCGATCCGTCGTATCTTTTCTCGTAAGCCACGCTTAAAAACTCTCGATTACTGCACTCTCCGTAACGACGCGACTCTCCTCGAACTTCCAACCGACCGACCAAGCCAACGATATCCTTCTAACCTTTCCAACCTTCTCCAACGTCTCGAAACACACGTGAGCACGCGCGCACCAGGAATAGGAATATTCTAGAGGAAGTGTCAGATCCTGGCCGAATCCTTTCCAGACACAAATTTCCCGTTCGACGCTGACGTCGTTTTCAATTCCAGGAACGTGGATCGCCGACGCCGATCATGTTCGCGAAATTGGACGAACCGCGAGAGACAACTATCGATAAAACGGAGTATCGCGCTCCGTGCGCGTTACGGCGAGAGAAGTGATTTCCACAGGAGCACCGTGGAGATGTCGCTTTGCAAAAATGATACACGGCCGTAATATAGTCGGACAGACAGACAGATAGATCACAAGTGCCAGGTGTTCCGGCAAAGTTGCCCGTGTAACGTTTATAATCCGTCGTTTACATCGGATCTGCGAGTAATTAGCGACTTATTTACTGGCGAATGAGAAAACTTTGGGATTACGATCGCTGGCGAATTTTTATTCAATTAGTGGGAGATAAAGAGGACAGGTTTGCTACGACGAGATTAAAGCCTCGTCCTCCGGGGATTTAGCTTCTCCCTTGGTCTGTTGTGCATCCTGCGTTCAGGGGTTTTCGGTATCTTTAAAGGCTTTTATTTTACACTAATAAAAACATATATAATAACAATAATAATAATACAGAGATTGCGTGAATATACAAAGACAGTGTACGACGGTAATTATTTCTATTGTCTGTTTGACGCGAGAGCTAACTGCAGAGACTGCACACGCGGAAGGATCCTGTCGACGCGTTGGAGTCAGTTCTTTTATACCCTGACTCTCGCCATGTCCTTTCCCCTCAAGGGGTCGGAAAGCGGGTGTTATCTGGCGGTGTTTGTGGTCAGGCCCATGAGAGACTTTTGCCGATTTCCTCGTGGCCCTGCCGATACTGTCACCTGGCTCCACGTCAACGTGAGAATGTTTATATACAATAAAAATGGTACAGAACCCTTGGAGTAGATTTAACGTGCCTGTACCTGGCCCTACCAGGCCCTCGGGAATACGTCCGGTCCCGGAAGAACGAGAGCTACCAATTAGCCCCAGAGTGCAGGCTCACGGGGCCAACCTTGGTGGGTCGGGACCTTTCCAACATCCCTACCGGCTTCTGAATAAAAATGGTACAGATATAAATATTTGTACATGTTGCAATATTCGTACGTAATCGTCCTTTTACTCATTTTAATTTACGAGGTTGCAAGACTAACGCAACTCGTAACTTTTAATAATAGAGGGATTTCTCATTCTCCCTTGTCATTGAATGTGAATTCGTTCATCAGAAGGACTCGGATTCACGAGGATCGCGAGCATTCGTTCCATGTTCGATAATTGGAAGTTGGAAGAGAAATGTTAAAAAAATAGTGCTTGGTAATTGTCGTCGGAGAGCTCGCGGCTAATTTACGGAACGATCTGCGATGTTTATCTCGCAGAAAATAAAAGGACTCTCTTCTCCTCTGAGGAGAAACGTCGCTTTTCCTCCTTTCTCGAGAATTTCTTAATTGAGAGAAAGACACGTAGGAGGAGGGGAGCACGCGCAAGAAAAGTCGCAAGAAAAGTCGCAAGGAGACGCGGGAATTCGAGAATCACGGGCAGAGTAGTTCTCGAAGGTACGACAAAAGATTTTCCGCCAGCTTTATCATCGTTCGAGCCTCTTACTGATATTTCTCTCTTTCTCTCTCTCTCTCTCTTTCTTCTTCTTCTTTTTCGCCTTCTCGTTGGAATTTCATTCCCGTGACTGGAAAGACGCGAAGGATTAACTTGTCTTCGGTTCCTCCGGATTCTAAGGACGCCGCTCCTCGCGATATCGCCGTAAGATTCTTTTTTTTTCTTTCTTTTTTCTTTTAGAACGGCACGATTCTTTCGATTTTTGTCTCCTGGTTGTGTAACGGAAGATTGTTTTCGATAATGCAGATAAGTTGAACGTGAACAACATGAAGTTTTTATCGGTAGAGATATCGATAATTCACCGACGTTCATTTATTTATTCATTTATTTACTCTTGCTTGAACTTTGTGCATCCATTTTACGCGTACGATTTAGACACGTTGGTATTAATTATATCAACGAAATAACAACACACGGATGTGAATTTCGATCGAATTTCTGAAACTTCGAGGATTAATTTGTTGTCGAACAAGCGTTGATCTTTGATCTTCGATTTTGGACTCACCAATCAATTATTTAGAAGTTGTCGAATCTTTTTTCAAACGAAGCCCGAGTGAAAAGTACTTTGTTTATTCGATCTCGCTCGTCCGTCCACATTTTAAACTAACGAAACTTTCAATTTAATTCGACTTGTCGATATCAACGCACCTTACGCGTTTCAAGCGCGTTTCTCGAGGCGAAACTGCCGTCAAAGGATTAAACAAATCTCCCGTCGTTGAATTACAATTCGAATCTCCTCGCCGGAGCGTCGAAAGCTGCCTTTATAGGCCGGTCGTTTCGAATCAATCGTTCATTCGTCACGGTCCCATTTGAATGTAAACGAATCTCTTCGATTCCCGGTTTTTCTATTTTCGTTTCGCGTGCATTCTTTTCTTCTCTTCTCTTCTCTTCTTTTTCTCTTTCTCGTTTTATTTTTACACGGATCGATGGACCGACCGAGAGATACCGCGTCGCGGTAGTGATCCACCATCGCGTGATTCCGCATTTGCATGGCATCACGGAATTAATAATAATACTTTACCGAACGCACCCGGACGGGAGCATCATCTGTTTCCCATGCATTATGCATGTTCCCTCTCGAAACACTTTTGTCCAACGTTGTTTCCGGTGAATTCGCTCGCGCGAAATACCCGGAAACAACGTCCGTGCAATGAAGTAGCAATTAAAAGGGAGATTTTCCTTCTTCAATAATTGCATCTGAATTTTTTCAATCAAGGAGTCGTGGAAGAATCTCTCCGTTCTATTTCGGTCTTATCTCTTCGGTTGCTTCTCTCTCTCTCTCTCCCACCCCCCTTTTTTTTAACTCCTTGTCGGCAATTTAATTTCTTCCTTTTGATGGATCGTGTCATCAGGAAGTCGAGTGGACGTTTCGTTTCTCCATTTCAGATCTTTCAGAAAGATCAAATTTATCCCGTGTGCGTGGATTCGAGATCGAAACGCCAGCATTGCTCGTTCAATGACAAGAACAACAGATTTCTTTTTTTTCCAAGTTCACGTAATTCGAGGGAGAACGTATTTATTATTTGATGCAAATGAACAAAATTGATCGCCAGCGAGGAAAAGTCAAAATATTCTTGGAAATTTGTTTCAATGATACTCGAAACGATGATTTCGCTCCGATAATTTTCCGGATAAACGAATAATCAGTCGGGGGAAGTGCGGTATTTGTTATTCGTATTTTATGCGGGTTGATAAAAACGTAGGAAACAACGTACAATTTTGCACGTTTCCAATTTTTCTACGAAATAATAATTCGGCGACAGTGTCTCGAAACGAACAAAGAAGAAAGGAATTTATTCATATCTCTCAGTCTGACAAAATTGCAGAAAACGATGTGACACAGTTCTAGGCGATTTTTGTTCTTTTTTGTTCGCATCTCTCAAATTTTGAAAAGTTATTGCAAATTTATGATTCTGATTTAGGCAGTTACAGACAATTTTTATTTGTTAAACAAAATCGTACGAAATAGCTATTTCTTTGAAGCAGTTATTTATACGTTCCCTAATATTTTAATTCACAGTCGTTTCGTACATGGAACGATAATTTTTCGATTAATTCCCCTCCCGATGTAAGTCATTTCACGATAAAAATTTTTTTTTACGATTCTGACGAATAATTTCGCCATAAGAAATTATTAATTATCACAGGTAACGATAATCATTTTTTCCCCTAAAATAATAATGCAGCTTCGTTCGTTTTTCTCCTTTGTTACTTTTATTTATTATTCCCAATAAAACATCCGAGATTAATATTCACTGAAAATGCCCAAAATAAAGTTCTTGGAAGATGTGAAAATTCGAGATAAAACACTTTCAAAATATCTAAAATACCTCCCAGACGCGTAAAATCGACGTTCGTACGTCACGTAAAAAATGCACGAAAACTTTGATATTTACTTAAGACTCGAAGTTTTCTGAGATCGTGAAAAATAATCAAGCAAAATAATGTACCAGCGCGTTTCGAAAGTAGCCGCGTACCTAAAATACAGCAAAGTACAGCAACACTCGGCGTTTCCGATGTTTTTGACGAAACGGTTCCGCACGGGGGGGTAATCCGATAGAACGCTTTGCGACCGACGCGCAACTGCACACCCTCGCGACGCACGCCCGAGCGGATCTAGAGCCGTATGATCGATTCGAAATCGAGTCGTCGAGATGAAAGATCCTCCTATGGAAAACACTGTGCGCAACGCAGCGTATTTCGAGCGAAACAGATAAATCTCTCGGTTCCCACTCGGCGAAACTGTGGAGCGTAGACTCGACGTTCGCTGGGAAATCCCCCTTCTTTCACGGGTATTTTAATTAAGCCCCGATGCGGGTACTTTGTTACGTTCTGGCAGACGTTTCTCTTTGACAAAATCGCACGTTACCGACCTTCCGCCGTAAGGTTTAGGTTCAACTGACAAATTCGTATATTTCATACATACCATATGTATCATTATCTTAATTATGCGTCGTTAATTATTTATATTATTTGGCATTTGCGAATTTCTAATGTTCAATCGGTAATATCGACGAATTTGAGCATCTGTTGACGTTGCGTCCTAATTGCAAGATAACACAGTTGTACAAAGTATGGTTATTTTTATTTCTTCTTCGAAATTCTCGCCATTATCCAACAAAGTTGGCGGATTTTTATGCAAAAATTGATCCAACGAAGTGTTAATCTAAACCGAAAATTCGTTTTATTTTATTTCACACAATTTCACTTGTGTTTCAGCTTCAGGATAATTTTCATAATTTCTCAATTACGACTCAATTGCATTCTTCTAAATCGTAAAAACTCTTTTTTACGCGACGTGCGACTCGATTCGTGCAATTCACTCGAGGAGAATCTTGTCATCTTGTTTAAAGCAAAATTGCGTGTACACGAGTCACTCTATTCTTGAAGAATATCGTGTCGCGATACGCGGTATCGTTTTATACGAGGTAGAAAAACTT
The DNA here is from genome assembly GCA_032399605.1 of Melipona beecheii. Lineage (NCBI taxonomy): Eukaryota > Metazoa > Arthropoda > Insecta > Hymenoptera > Apidae > Melipona > Melipona beecheii. The sequence continues at coordinate 1,609,869 of JAUCMO010000291.1, forward strand.
TGTCAAGTACGACAACTATTTGTCACGTAACGACTATTTCATCCGAGACGCCGAGATGATATTACGTTCCTACAATTTTTACGGATTGTTTCACGAAGGTCGTTAATGAGCAAAATGGCTCGGCAGCCGCTCTTTATCAGCTCGGGGGAACACTGTCGCGGGCTTAATCGTTGGTAGAACACGCACGAGTAAGTACACGGAACATTTCCAACGTGTTTCTGTGTGTCGGTAAATGCGAGCCAAATTCCCCCTCCCGTTGCTCCGAGGACGAGCCGTGCAAATTACGAGCACCCTGTTTGCGCAATGAGAAAAAAAAGAAAAAAGAAAAGAAAAAGGAAAGAAATGAAGCGAAAGAAAAGAGGAGGCATAGGAAGCACAGCGATCTTTTGCTAGTTCCTCGCGTTTCGTACCGAAACCTCGCGCTAAAGGGGCTACTTTGTATTGCGCTCGCTCGCTTCTTTCGAGACAAATGGCTCTTCCCCTTGTTTTCATTAATTTCCTTCCCCCTTCTCTCTTTTTTTCGCGAAGGTCCACGAGTCGAGAGAAACGGAAGAAGGTCTCGTAATTATTTCCCCATCCCCTGCTTGCAAAGTGTTTCGCCCGGTTTCGATTATTATCGTTCCACGAATTGCGAAAATTTTCCGAAGGTTACTCCAAATTGGCGGATCGTTGGAAGAAAGGTCCGTTTGTAGAATTTTAATAAATTTCCCCTGTGTTGGAAATTTCAGACGTTTCTTCTGAACTTCTTTGTACCTGTTGTTCGACTCTCGAGGTGATTATCTAGGACTCTTCAAACCCATTTAATTTCCTTACCTATTAACACTATTAATAATTACTCACATCATGTGTCGTTTTGTAGAATTTTTATCGTTGCTGGAAAATTTACGTATTTAAATATAAATACAGAGTGGCAAAAATAAATCGCGAGTGTATATCGAACGTGAACTCTAACAAAAGCCAAAAGTTGAAAGTTCGCACAGAGATTAAAGCAACGTCGCGACGGATAATAATAATTTCATCGCATGCTGACACAATCCTTATATATAGTTACTTGAAAATACGTGCAAAAATAAATGTAACGCCAACTTCGTTAAAGTTGCAAGTTCAAAATAAATGTCGCGACAAATAACGATCAAACTAATAATCGTACGACGTGCTGATAGAATCGTTTATCGTTACTCGGAAATTTCCGTAATCCTCTGTTTTAAATATAAACGATAAAAGCAAATTGCAAGTGGAAATTTCACTGAAAAAGTTGAAAGTCTCTCTCGCAACTTGAGCGAGAAGCCAACTTGGACTCATTCAAGCCCGAGTCTCTCGGAAGAAGAGAAAGAGGCGCGAGTCACGAGGAGCACGAGGAACGCGAACACGGTTTACGCCGATCTGGTACACCCGGTGTACTCGATCGACCTCTTAATTGCCGCCTAAATTATCCTCCATTAGCAAAATCAGGAGTATTGCATGCAGGCCGCACGCCTACGCGGCTGCTCCATTATCGAAATCAAATCTACCCGAGCTATGCTACTCCATTAATAAATGATTCCCACCGAGAATAGATCGAAACGAGTGCTCCTCCTTTCCGCCGGCGGTGGAATTGATCGGCCGACTAATTGGAATTCGACGAAGGATCGCGGTTACGTCGACGATCGACCGAACGTTGCCAATGTTCAGTCGGCGTTCTAACGGTTCATTTTCTTATTATCTTGTGATAAATTTTAATTAACAGGTGCCTACTTCAGTTGGCACTCGATGGTTGACCATTTCTATAAACGAGTTTCCATTTCTGTAAACAGTTTGGAACAATTGCTTTTATTCCTATAAATAAAAGCATTTAATGATTATTTTATAATGTTATGATTATTACAACATTCTAATAACTATAACGAGAGGAATATCAGATAATATTATGAAACGAAAGTGCTTTCTTTCACTTTTTTAACTTTCATTGTTCAGAGTCGCATCGATCACTCGTGCGGAGATTACTAGAGATTACTTGGAACTAAATCTTACAATTTATCTCACAAAGGTTAGACCAGGTCGCAGAAAGTGTTTTAGTTTTAGGACCGATTCTTTGTCCTTTAGGTTGTCATTCGGGCAAGGGCTTATGTTCAATTGTCTATTTTCCGCACTGGACGATATGTTCCACTGTCAGCCGAGGAAAAGTACTCTTTTCTCTTGTATTTTAGATATAAGAGAGTTATTTATTACATTAACGTATTATTACTGTAACGTATCTTGTAGAAATTAATTATTTTGAAAATGTCCCCAATCTTTTTGCCAGGGACTGCACTTGCTGTATCAACGCCTTTCCTATTTATAAGGTACAGCTACGTTTGAAATAGGAACAAATAGTAAATTTTGAAGTATATTTTATAGATTCGAAAATGCACATTACGTATTTCCCCTTGTGTGTCCCTTTTTCGTATTTTCTCTGTGAATTAACATCTCAGAAACCGAAAGAAACAACGTCCCGCTTTCAAAGTCGATAGAATCGCAAGAAAATTTCCGTTTCACGAGAAAACGTACCTACTTTTTATACCTTCGTTTTACGCGAACGTTAATATCATTGGCCAAGGAAGGAGTGTCCAGCAACGTGTAAACAGCTGGAGGAACGAAGAAGGGTGAATCGCAAAACGCGCAGTAGGTATTAAAGAGAATAAAACGGAGTAAGAGACACTCTGGCCAGGCCTATTTTCCGTCCTCTCTTCTCTCTCTTTGCAGCTTTTTCAGCACTTTCACGCTTCCCTTGTCTCTTCCTCGTCGATGTTTCTCATTCCGTCTGATCGAATTCTCTTTTATCCTCGCGCGTGAATTTCCTTCTTCTTCTCGAATCCTTTCGCGAGAGCAGTTGGAAGAGTAAGTCGTAACGTTTTATTCAGGGTTGAGATAATTGCGCGAGTCGGTACGAAATGATCGACAATTCGTTGCTGTGTCATTAAGAAGTGAAAAAGTGACAAATAAAACTGCCGATGAAACTGTCGCCGGAATTGCTACACTTTGAATTATTTCTGCAAAGAATGCTTCTGACAAGTATTACTCGCGGTCGTGTTCCGCCCATCTTCCATTGATTTTTGGAATTTGGAAAAGTCTGAACAAACTCAAGCAAGCACGCAAGTGCAAATTTTCCCAACGCGCATTGTCAAACGCGTGCTTTTCATTTGCGGCCACGCCGACGAAATTTCCCAAAGGAACAAAAGAAATCATCGCCTGACAATTGCAAATTTCAAAATGGACGCGAGCGGCGCAACGTCGCTTTCCGAGGAGCGGCAGTCTCGTAACTCGTTGGAATGCGCACGATCGTCTTGGCGATTAACCGGGGAGCTTGAGCTTATCGCGGGCCAAAGTGATTTCCGGTTGCTTACTGGCCCACCTGTGTGTGTGTGTGTGTGTGTGTGTGTGTGGAGATGCTCGGAGATGCCTGTTCACCTTGCTGAACCTAATCCCCTTATCTCGAAGATAAACAGATTTGGAAGCCCGTTAGATACTTGGCCCGTGTAATGGTAACCGGTGGTTAGTTATACGAACAATTCTAATGCCTGCAGCCCCTATGCCCCCGTTTTGATCGATCGACCTGTCCGGTGAACTTGATAAACTCGGCCGACTCTGAGCCCCGCTGTTGTTCTTGTCTAATAGCCGCTTCAGAACCGATTAATCGCCAGTTCCTAGATAACGATCGTACCGATGGATTTTATTGCGTGTTTAATCGCGATTTGGGAAACGGGCGAACGGTTTCCGAACGAAAGGGAGGATCGACGATTTGGATGTTTTCCAGAGTTTTTTTTTTTTTTTTTTTTTTTGAGAGAGAGAGAGAAGAGGATTTTGAAGTTTGGAAACTTCGGAATCTTGGCAATTAGCTAAATTGCGGCTTGGAACGCTGGAAACTCATGTTATATTTGGGAATCAGTCGATTTGGAATTTTCGAAATTTTGGAACTTGGGAAACTAGAAATTTACATTTTTGGCATTTTGGAAGTTTTCTAGGAGTACGGGAAATTGGCGATTTAAAAATTTGGAGATTCGGTAAGTTTGTTGCTTGAAAAATTAGAAATTTGGGAATGTGAAAAACTAGGAGCCTCGAAGGGGTTGGGATCTTAGAAATACAGCAACGTGAGAAGAAACGTGATTGAGGGGTTTAAGAAACTTTTTTTTAAGAATTTGGGGCTTTGGGAATTCAAGAAACTTAAACTTCTACGATAATGAATGTCCCTCTAGATTTTCGCGGCGATTGTTACGAGGGAAATGTTTCTCTGCGTCGTTGTTTGTAGTTGTTTGATCGTGTTCAGCTGCCGGAGAAAAATACGGGACGTCACGCGGGGAAGATAACGCTCGATTAGACTCTAGCGTTTGTCAAACAAAGGTATCGTCGTAAACTAATAAATGAAAGTGTCGCTTGTGTAACTAACGTAAAATTCTAACGCAACGTCGTTCTTCGATAAACTTTGTCCCCCGTCTTTCTCGCAACTCTGAAACGGCGAAATAATTTTCAAATTTGAAAAGTTTCGACGAAATTTTTAGATTCTCAAGGATTCTGAAGGAAATTTATTTGAAAGGAGCTTTGAAAACTAAAAATTTTTTTTTTGGGGGGGGGGAAGAAGGGAAATTTTGAGAAAATATCAAGAATTATTTTTGAAATATCGGACGCATGTGCATCGAGTCAGAAATTAAAGGTAAAAATCTAAAGATAAATTTTCGATTCTTGGATCCACGAGTATGTTTCGTCATTTGCATCGTGATATTGGTCACTTTATCGAGCAGTAAAGCGAGCACTTTGGATTAAAAGGATGCATTTAGAATTTTTATCATTTTAACAACACACGAGATGAGTAGCTATTTTTTTTGTTCTTTCATAGATAATCATCCACCGTGATTATCAAAGAAATTTAAATGGTGATGTCGATTATCATTGTTGAAAATAAAACTTTAAATCCCACAATTAAATACTCTGCTCTGTATCCGTGAGGCTAACGCGTCAACGAGACAAGAAACAAGAAACAAGAAACAAGAAACAATCCGTGACAGTTGCAAACGTTTCTCTCACGTGACAAGGTATCGGGTTTCAACTCCCAAGTCGCGCCGCATCGCCGGAAGTCTCTGCGAGAGACCGGGCGAAACTCGCGTAACCCGGCGGAAATTCCCAGCGGCCGGTTCACCGGTCGCTGAAGTGGCGGCCATTACGAGGCTCCGGGGACTATCACGTCCCGATTATTCGATAAAGTTGGCCGAGCTACACACCGAGCGAGCGAAGCCGAGCGAAGCGGTTCAACGCTGCAAAGACAAGTGTCAATATTGGCCGATTGGCAAACACGCACGATGATCAGGGATCAATCGTGCTATTGTGTCGTTTTCATCGATCACCGTCGGTGATGATAGTCGAGCCGTCGTTTTGGTTAGTTTGGTCAGTAATTTAATGTCAGTTGAACGTCAAACACCGGGCGTTAGTTTTATCGAAAGAAAGAACGAAACCACGCGATCTCGTTTGAAGCAGGATTTATAATATATTTAACGCAGCGTTAGTGGAAATTACTTGATTAATTCTCGTTCGATTAAGCGTCGAAGTTGCGTTCACTCGTAATTCTTCTCGATTAATTTATATTGTCCGTTTATATTTTGTTTCTTTTGAATATTGATCTTTAATATTGATAATCAACGCAAGGAAATTTGTTTGTTATCATGTTATCTTCACTTGTAGTTTATATAGACAAGATGATAACAACCAAAAATAACAATCTTCTTACGAGAATTTTGTCGATTTATAACGATATTTTCAGAGATTCGAGCAATTTTTGCGGCAAAAGTTTCACTGTACTACAAATTTTAATCAATGATCCGTATTTTAACCATGGATATGAATCAAGCCAATTTCACAAGTTTTTGCAACTATAGATTTGAAAAGTGACAGAGACGACTTGATTAATAAAGACTTTGACTGATCTTAGTCTTCGTAGACGTAAGCCTGACACAATTGATCGCTGAGAGAAACGACAGTGTGCGTTAAAAGTAAGTGATGTACGAATAAAGAAATTATCGGGCATAGCTAATACAGGGGCTGTTGTGACGTATTAAAATTTAGTTGTTAATAAAAAGATTTATTAACACACCCGCGTAATTTTCAGTTAAAGAAAGAATCGAAATATTATTGGTACCTGAAGGTGCAATCGATTCACAAGTGGCAATTAATTTTCCTAAAGCCGACGATTTGACTTTTATCGCGAAATTTTGTATACCGAAATTCTTCAATTGGTTTCACTTTCTCTCCATTAAAATTCCAGTTGCTTTTCACTTTCAATGGTGCAACGATCCTCGAGAATGAACGTCAAAGTCAAACGCCGACGGTGCAGCAAATTGCAGATCAAAAGCGCGCGATGAGAGAGCGGACGAACCATCGCGCGGATAGTTGACCTGACCGAGGCGATTTACACTTTTCAATTGCGCGTTATGGTGTGTTTTATTAAGAGGAGAGACGGGCGCCCGAGACCGTGAAAAACAAAGAGCTCGCGCTTTTCCGAATTAGGCTACCGCGAATTACCTACCTCTTCGCGGCGATCAAGCTTCTGCATAGTCAGAGGGTACTCGAACGTCGGACTTTCGATATTTGGGGATTTGGGAATCTGAGAATGCGGAAATTTGAGGATATTGAGGAATTTAGGAATCTGGAAACTTGGGAACTTTGGAATTTAATGGTTCGAGAATTTGGAAATCTCTTGAGTGTGGCAACTTAAAAGTCGAAATAATCGAGAATTTAAAAATCTAGACGTTTCTAGGAATCTAGGAATTTAACAACATTTCTAGGAATCCAGAAATCCATGAATATACCAACTTGAAAGTCCAAATAATCTAAATTTAGAGAAATTTGAAGAGTCTAGGAGAGAATTTGAAAATTTAGGATATTTAGGATATTTAAAGAAAAATTCCAAAAATACGGAAACGTGGTAAGAGTCTGGAAACCTACGAATTTAGTAACTCAGAAATCTAAAAAAAAAAAAAAAAAAAGAAAGAATACATCAGGAGTTTAAAGATTTGGGAGATTAAAGGAGCTTCGAGAGCTTCAAAGGACTCGAGACTCGAGAGATTGAGGGGCAAAAGGAAGGCTGAAAAATGGGAACTTTTAGGGGTTGGAGGGGGTGTACGAACGATGGCGGCAGGCGTTAAAAAAGTGGTGCGTGCAAATGAACATTTTTATTCCGAATCACGTTCCCGTTACCACGAGGAACAGTGGCAGGATCGTTTGTGATCACGTTTCTCTTACAACGCGAAGCAATTGCGGCGTTGTTGAATAATCCTGTCACGTGGGCAACCGGAACCTCTGGAAACCTGCACGCCACACGCATTATTATTTCTTTGTTACGTAAGTACTCACTCACACTCTCGCCTTACCATCGATTCAACAGCTTTAAGTCGCGATAGGTGATTTTGTTGGTCCGAATTTAACAGTTGCTCGATTTTGTTTAACGATTTCTTTGAAACAGAGAGGAGAAAAGAAAATGTCGAGCTCCTTAAATTACAACGCAGCAAATTTTGATAATTGTAAATTATGACTCGCATCTCAAGTACGAAATGTATAATATATGGTGTAAAATACGTAGTAAAATGTAAAACATATGATACAACAAGAGAAAAATTTCCCAATGTCTGAGAATGTCGTCGCTTCGAATCTAATTCGTAAATAAAGCCTAAACAACACGAATCCGAACAGACAGAACATTTACGAAGATTTCCGAATTGATCGTTCCGACCTCTCTGGCATTTTCAGCGATAAAACTGCCGGGAAATTTACAAGCGGCGTTTCTTTTTTCTATTTTTTGTCCCGCCGGACGATCCTCGTTTTCTTCGAGTTTATTTAACCCGAATTTCGACGGGGCCGGTTCCACGGCGAGGGGGATATTCGTTGAGGGATATTCTTCTTCGGGACACGATGGGACGCCATGAATTCTGAATAACCGGAACTCGGTGCTGAAACAAGAGTTGAAACAAAGCAACGCATCCGCGAGATGAATGCGGCGGTAGTAAAGCACAATCATTGGCGAGTTACGGTCTTCGACCCGATGCTTACCGTTCGTATTTTGCTCGTCGAAGAAATATGGATCGTTGCTCGTTTAGAAACGTTACTCGAGTGTTACTATTTTCTTTTCGAAAGAGATAAACAAAAGAGAAAAAGAGGAACGCGAATTCCAACGTTTTCTGAAAAATGAAAAACTTTGAAACGTTGTCGACTACGACATCAGAGTAGTAGAATTTCGTTTATTCGTAAGAGAAAAATGTTGAAAGTTGTTAGTTATTTTTAAATTTTAAATTTATGAACATAGTAGCCAGAAAAATGAAACAAACAGAAATTTTTTTTTGTCATTGTTACGCATCATAATATTGTAAATTTCCCGTCATAATAAATCTTCAAATTTCCCACAAATGCATGGAAATCCAGTCTAATTATTAGCAAGATGAAATTTCGGAGTGACAATTTTAATAGTGACTTGGATAACAGGTCGAAATACAGAGATATTTAATCCTTTGCCTATTGTGATCTTCTTAAATCAACGATCTATATATAATTTTTGTTACTTGGGCAATTGAATTTTTCAAATTAATTCAAAGAGAATAATACGAACAGATGTTCAAACAAAAAGAAACGTCGAATCGTTTAATCCTTAAAAGTTTCGTTGATACGAAGAAATTTGCACGATGTCGCGATTGTACGTCGCAGTACCGTGAAGTTGCGCTACTAAAAGCCAGAAGCTTTTCGGGAAGCTCGAAAACAGAGATTCGAAAAATTAAAATAACAACGGACTACGAACTCGTGGCGCGAATGGAGAGACATCAACACACCGGTTACAGTACGCAGAGAGAGGAGCGGGGAGGTAAGAAAACCAGGGAGCAATTGAGAAGTGAATCGAGGAAAGGAGCAAACAGCTCTTTCCACGCGAACAAAGTCTGGCTCGGAACAGGGACCGGAACCGAGGCAAAGCCTGGAGAAGGAAGATAAGGAAGACGATAAACGCAAAGCACTAAACACCAAACGGCAACCAGAAACGGGGAAGGAGAAGACTAGACCAAGAGAGAATAATAATGCGTGAAATTGTGAGAATCTCTCACAATCTTTTTTCTAAGAAAAGAGTAAAGGAATAGAGAAAGAGAGAAAGAGAAGAGAGGGAGAGAGGGAGAGAGGGAGAGAGGGAGAAAGCTGGCATCCGTTCGAAAGAGCGTCGGGTCAACGTGAACCATGACATTTCCGAGCTAGATTTACCGGCTTATTTGTAGAACACGAAGTAGAAACACATCCGCGGGTAATTTCATATCGGCGACGCTGTTTCGTCGTTCATGGAAATAAATACTAATGTCTCATAACGAGACTGGACCGTGGCAACGAGGCGAGGCAAAGAGGTTCTGCACACGGTGTTCGAGCATGAATTATGAGGAAAATCACGAAAAATAGGACGCGCAGGACGCGCATACCTGCCATACGAGCTGTCTCTACTTTCTCCGGAACGCAATTTTACCATTCTAAATTGCTATGAATGAAAATGAAAGGAAAAAACTGTCACGTGAACGTGTGCCCAACAATTCTTCGCTATATTATTCTAATATAAAAAACTACACGACTCGTACCTCGGTACGATTCGTTTCACCGAAAGACCCAGAAGCAACTGTGAAGACCACTTTTTCTGCCATGATAGAAAACAAATTACAGGCAACGCCACTCCTACTCGAGGTCTACCCCACGCTCCTTCGCGAATCACGTGACCCAAATCAACCAATCGCGAATTTTCGTTGCACCAGAAGAGGCCCGATAGGTTATCCTGGCTAAAATCACTTTCGGTGATAACAAATATAAATGAATGAAATTTGTTGAACCAATTCGAATCGAAGTTCAAATAAAGGAAACATGCCGCGATTTGAAATTGTCGTGGAAGCTTTCTTTCGATAAACTCGCCAACTTGTACAACTCTTAACGCGATTAACCGAAATTCAGCAGGCAATTTCTAATTCGTTTCCTCTCCGTGCAGCTTTAAAAGGCATTAAAGCGGATATAACGCCACCTCTCGTGGTAAATTTCATCGGTCAGGACCGATTTCGTTCCGCAAGCGGGGAAAGCATCGGTAAAAGGAAAATCTATAAACTTCTCTTAGAACTCGGGGGAAGTCGCAAACTTCTAAATATACTTGGACCGTCGCGCAATAAGAAACGCTTGAACTTCTACTCCTGGTTCGTGTTATCAGTCCGGGAAATGGCAACTGCTCGCAAACACAGCAACTTATATACCTTCGCAAAGAGTCCAAACTTTCTGGCGTGTACACAGTGCGCGTTGCGCGATCATCAGAGTTACTTTGACAAAATGAGATGTTGGTTGTCAGTTGATGACAGTTGATCTTTGGAAAGACGTTATAACGCTTTCGTTTTGCAGCGTGAAATTTCCCGCAAGTGCATAAAAATACGCAACATAGTCATCGGACGTTTACGTTTGTGTCAATGAATCAACATCAAGAAACAATTTTAGCGTGCAATTTGTTTTGCAAAAATGTACAAACAATATTTTATTCGGTTATATCATTTACCTTGTAATTTCAGTTTTTTACCAGGTGGAGGTTTGCATTTAATGTCTACAAATAATCCCACACGTTGCCGGCGTATCATTTAGCTTCTGCGAAACTAAATGAATAACATACTTTTTATATTTACGATCACATCGATATTTGTGACAAAAGTAACTCTCGCAATAATTGTTCTAAAAAAGAGTCCTTCTAAACTCCAACATCGAAATAGTTTAGTAGTCATTAAACGAATCAATGTATAATATCATCTCCCTTGACAAAGCTATTAAATGTAATGTAATTTTGCTCTCCTCGGTCGAACAGATCTTCGCAATGATCACTCCAAAAGATCCAAACGCTAAATTCTCGATTCCAACCAGTCCAAATAGTACATCACCAAACAACAACCCCGCAGTTGAATCAATGTACATACGTATTATCTCAGTATAATTTGACACCCTGACATGGAAAAATAAGGGAGAATTCTCATTAGTTGCTTTGTGAGACTTGCGTTTATTTCGCCAGTTAGATTCTATGGGGTAAGTTAGATGCTATGCGCAGCATCTTCTCCACTTTGTGGCTAGACTCTTAACCCTTTCGTTGTTTAGTCAAAAACAAGAAACTCCAAATTCCAAGGTACAAATACTGTCTCCAAGCGATGCTATGGTTAAATCAACAGCGCGTTGTTAACCATCTACGGTGGAACGATCTCGTCGTAGTCCCAACACGACTCGACTTAATTCCACGATTCAAGGCTGTCGTACTCCTCGACGCTACGTGGACACGTGTTCCGTGTACCACGCGCTGCTCTGAAGCTATAACGGCACGATATACCAAAGGGAATCAGTGGCACGGAGAGAGAGAGAGAGAGAGAGAGAGAAATGCAGAGAAACGAATTTATGATAGCGAGAAGCAAAGAGATTCTCCTACGCGTGCACACGTGCGGCACCCCATCGGGGGCGAGTTTAATAAATTACGGTCCTCCGTTGAAAAAAGCGTTGCATTAGCTCTCGCCCACGCGCGTATCTCGCCTTCGTCGCGACTTTGACGTAGCGCCGCAATTGTCCCGACCCATGAAATTAGGAAGAAAGTGGATTTCGTACGTTGCGACACGCACGCACGTTTACAACCAGCGGTCGAAATCGACAGGATGGTTTTTTTTTTTTTTCAAAAAATAAAGAAATATTTTCTCTTCGAACTCTCACGAAACTCCTACATACAGGGTGTTCGTGGATTTATTGTCCAGCGTTTTCTGTCGTAAATGGCAGATGCTGTGAGAAGTGATGAGAATTTTTTTCCTCTTTGTCTTCTATGTTATACGAAGACATATTAAAATTCAACCATGTTCCTTTATACTACGCAAGATCACGAACGAAGGAAACGTGTAATATTTTCGAATAAAAATATATATATATATATCTGTTTTTCGTGGAACTTTTATAAAGAAAGAAATGCATGTTGCACACATTTTCGAATGGTATTCTCACGGAACGTGAGTGAGTTTGCTTCTAATCAATGTTTTTGAAACTGTCGAATCGAAATATTCACTCATCGTAATTAGTCGGAAACATTTGGAACGATTTCTCCAGTTTTATCGATTACTGGTTTTATCGATTTCTTTTCTCGAGTTTCTGTTGATCGGCCAGAGGAAACTGATGGCGACATAATTAACTCGCAGAGAGAGCGAGAGAGAGAGCAGGAAATAGATCCACGAGGCATTAGATACGAGAATAACGAGGCAAGCGCGAACACTAGGCAACGGGATCGATCGCGAGATCAGACTGGCAACAGACGAAACGGTAGTTCTACAGAATTCACGGAATTTCACGATCGACTAGTTTTCCGTATAATTAACAGCGTGAGTTTCAACCTCGGCCGGCACATCACGGCTTATTCGGAGCCACGGAACCAGTTCGGTTCTGTTCGCGACAGGAATTTATCAATCCCTTGGCGGAATGCTGGGGATCCGTCGTTTCTGACGCGAACCAATTAGAAATTGGATATGGACGATAGGGTGCTTGGAAAATGATTTCTCCGAAAGGACAAAATAGAAGGTTTCTCTGAGAGAGAAAGAGAGAGAGAGAGAGGAAAAGAATAATGGAGAATAATATCGCTCTAAAGTTATCGTGCGTTTGCAATTTACATGTACTCTCCAGCTGGAGGAAGCTTTAGAAAAGCTTTTCAATTTAGATGTTCGATGTTTAGAATTATCGAAACTGTTAGAATTAGAATCGTTAGAATTGCAGGTGATGGAATTATTGCAACTATCGACTGATGTCACATTTGTTTCATCATACAGGGTCATAGCCTGTGTGTAGGGGGTGATTGAGAGAAGAAACGAGTTGAAAGTTACAAAGAGCAAAATTTTCTCACTAAAGTGAATCACTTCGTTTTCGAGAAAATCCAGTTCGAAAGATTATCAAAATTGTTTTGCAAGATGCTTTGCTTTCGTGGAAGTCGAATTTGAAAATTTATACGCGCAATTTTTAACGAAACATGTTCAGAGTCCATTTTCTTGGGAATGACGCCATAAACGAAACAAATTTTTGAGGAAATAAATATTTTTGAATAGTGTAGAATCATCACCCGGCATATCGTAGAATTCGTTTATTACATTATATGTCATATATTAATATTTATGACTATCTTTAGAAAATTTTTGTTATTGGCGTCGTTTGTAATACAGCAATTTGTATCAATTAAATATTAATGAATACATATGCATGATTAATTATTTAAATATCAATTGTTAAATATCGACATAAGCAGTTAATGGACAATAATATTAAACATATATAAATTGCTGTACTGTCAATGACAAATAAATGACAATCTAAAGATACGCCAATAAATTCTCACAAGTTCAGCAATACCAATTGTTTATTACTAATTTATATAATAATTAGTATGATTATTCATACTGTTGATGTTATTAATTTGTTAATAACGATATCGATCATAGTTATTTAAATTACAGACATTATTAAATTTATGTAAATTTATTGGCGTATCAAGTTTATCTTCAGAAAATTTTGTTATTGGCATCATTTGCAGCAAGTTACGTGATATCCAATTACATCAAAATTGCCATTAACAGCGTCAACATTAATAATCAAATAACCACCCAACTCTCTCCTACTACCTACAGTGATAATATCAATTTGAAACTCAAGTCTAAAATTACTCGAGGAATCTTTATGAATTTAACAACCATTCATAATTTTACGTAAATTCATAATTTCACGTCACTCGTAATGATCGTTCATAATCGTTTGTAAGTCGTAATTTTTATGAATTTTATTCCATTTTCTCTTTTCAATTGTCAGATCCTCCAAATTTTTAAAATTATAATCCAAATCATCTGAACTTAAATTCGAAACCAGCAAACAATTCTTACATCTTTTTCAAATCCTATTACCTTTTTCACCCGTCAATATTATTTTGTTAATCATTTAAGTATCAACTTAAGAAAATCTCAAATCTACAATTATCGAAACACAAACTAGAAATTATCAAACCATTGGCATCGATTTAAAATTATAGTTTAATTGATCAAAACTTGGATTTAAAGCCAACAAAGAATTCTCCCAAATTCAAGTATTTCTTTTTGTCCAATTCTTTACTTTTCAATCATCAAGTCGTCAACATTCTCCAGTTGATCCTTTGTTAGTAACAATGTCAATTTTTTCAAACTTCAACTTTAAATCCTCCAGTCCTTTAGTAATAACAACGTCAATTCAAAACTTTCCAAAAAAAGAGCACTTCAACTTTAAATCCAACAAAGAATTCCCATAAATCCGAAATGGCTGAAAATCATGCGGAGCTACCGTTCGCTGGTTTCTAATTTGCGAGACTGCCGAGACGAAGATCCAGGAGAAAAGGTTTACAGAACGTGTCTTTTGATCTGCCCTGTCTTTCGTCCCCTTCTATTTCCTCTCTAATTTCCGTTTCCCTGTTTGTCGTTCTCCCGATGACGTTCGATAAATATTTTACGTGTTGTCGATACCGACGCCGAGCGCCGATTGTCTACCAAACTGCGTTGTCGCTCTTCGAGCGTCTCCAAAGGAGAGCACGTGTTCCTCCAACCGTTCGAATTCTCCAATTCTACGCGTTCGCGAGCTTTCGCGTTCCTTTCGATTTTATCTTTATCTTTTTCACTTCTTTACTCCTTTTTGAACGTGATTCAGGCGATCGTTGGAAATTTAGGAATCGAAGAACTTAACAGAAAGGTTAAGATCCAAGTTTAAGATCTCTGATAAGGGAATTTTGAATTGAGTGGGAATTTGGGAACTTGAGAATTTGGAAATTTCAGATAGATTCTGAGAATCTAGAAATTTCGGCATCTAACCGTCTGGCAATTCGGAAATTTGGGAATTTTGAAATCTGAAAATCTAGAAATTTAGGAAACTTAGATATCTTCAGATATCTGAGAATTTGAAAATTTGAAAATCTAGATAGAGATCCAGGAATCTAGGAACTTTGAAGTCTGAAAGATCTAGGAATTTAGGGAATTTTATCTAGGGATTCAGATGTCTCAGAGTTTAAAAATTTTAAAATCTAGATAGAAATCCAGGAACTTGTGAGTCTAAAAATTTATTTACGCATCCATAGGGGCTCGCACATCCAAGAATTCAAATTTACATATATACGAAAACGTGTGAGGGATATTTGAAAGCCGGCAACGTTCGGAACGTTACGCGAGAAATATCGAAACCTCGAATCACGCTCCCGCTGATCTTAATTGCCAAGGGAAAATGATCTTCCCAAGAAAACGACCATTTACATCGAGTCCCCCAGAGCTCTCTCTACAGATGAAAATTAATTCGTCCCAGGTAAAAGCCACTTCTCCCCTCGTCTCGGCGGGAGCTTCTTCTTTCTCCTTCCCCTTTGGTACAGGGAATGGCAAACGAGGCTTTCTCCAGTAATTTCCCGAATTTCCCTTAACGTTCGCTGAGGAAAATCCGACCGACTCGCTTTTAATCCAATTTCATCGTTCGCTGATGTCCCGCGGAAGATGAATAAATCCTGCGTCGGTGTTGCGTGGAAATTTCATTTGAAGAAGAGCCACCCTTTGGGAAGGGTGGATCACAACCGTGATCTTCGACGCTGGGGGCAGGGTCTCTGTTCGAGTGTGGTATCGCGCGAGCCAGCGAAACGCAAGAGGGGTGTTTGGGGATCGAGGGTGCTTAGCGCACGACTTTGCAAGGCCGGGAGTCGTCGGAGGCCATTTTATAACCAATTAGTTTCCCTCTTTAAGAAACTGCCTACGGAGGTAGCACTCCAGCGTCCTTCGGCTCGTGGTCCAGAATAGAAGTGGCTGGCCAGAATAGAAAATCATTGTCCCGCGATGACTTGGTTAGTCATGGACGGTCACGAAGGGTCGTACGAGTGACGTTTATCGTTGCTGATCCCGTCGATGACTCGATGGGGACTCGCTGGATTTAACGAACTTGTTTTTCGTCGCTGAAACGGGTCGACGGGATAGATCTGTGCTTTTCACTCGTTCGTTTCTGAGACAGTAAACTGGAGCACTTTTTGCACTTGTTTATCAAGTCTTGACTTTGTATATAGACATTATTGTATAATTTGTTACATTATTACGTAAACCTCGTTGCTTTTACGTTCACGTAAATTGATTGTTCGAGTGATCAATGATCATCACGTGTTAATATAATTTAATTTTATTTATTTCACTCCACTATAATTTTCCATTTTTCCAACTTAAATATTCCAATTATGAACTATAGTATAGTATACATTATATTAAATGTAGGTTCTTCTTTGTCTCTCCTATTTACGTTTATTATTATTATATTATTATATATTACATCATGTCATTATTGTTCATTATATTTCAATATTTTTTCATTTGTAACATTTATTTGTTAATAAACGTTAAAACTTGTAATATATTATAATAATAAATCTATGCAATGTATTAATAAATAAAATATGGTATAACATACTAATGAATAAAATTTGTAATACATGTAATACATATTATATTCAATATCTGAATATTTAGAATAAATAAATGTACTATGTATATTAAAACGAGCCGAGACCTAATTTCTCAACAATCAAGTGTACTAATTAGATATAGTTTAGGTTGAAATGTGTTTTAATATATAGTTCAATTAAGAAATATAATGAAGGAGAAATATAATGAAGGAATAACGAACGTAATACATATTTTTGTAACATACGTAAACAAGAGAGATAAAAGAGAACGTGTATTAAATTATATAATTTCTATTAAATTATAGTTTGTAATCGGAATACTATGTAATGGGTTGCAAAGAGGGAAAATTAAAGTAGAATGAAGTGGAATATTAAATGCTCGAAAGAAATGGAGGAACAATTTACTAACAACTTTGACAGACTTGCGAACTTTTATATAAAATTGGACAGACGAAGAATCTGGAATTTGTGAAACGAATTGTTATACTCGAGCGTGATCGAAATAAAATAATACACTCGATTACAATAAATAAACGAGCGAGCAAATGAGGAACGATTTACGAGCAATTTTGATAGAATTCTCAATTTACAATTGATATTGGACAGACGAGAATTTGGAATCCGTAGAACGAAGGGTCACGTTCGAACATGAGATAGATTTCGATCGAGCAACGATCGACGAAAGATGTCGTAAAATTGAATTTGATTCAACCAGATCTGTTAACTTTCTTTCAGAATGCCGACAGTGTCGTCCGATCGCCGCTGGATTATCCTCCGCTGTCGTTCCAAGGATCCGATTTTAATGAAAGCGTTCCTCGGTAAGTCCCTTCACGAATCACGAATTTGCCGATGATCCCTGTTGACCGAAAACAGGGAACGAGAAACGTCGCGTGCTGATTAAATATAAGAGGTCTCGCGTTTCTAACGTTTGGTAAAGAGAAGAAATTGATCGGGCGTACGTATTGAAAAATAATCGATCGACATTTAACAAGGCGCATTGGCGAAAATATCAATCGGACGTATTGAGAATAATGTAATTACTGGAAAACGGAGTAATTAAAGTACTAATTGGACGTATTGAAAAACAACGAAACTCAAAGTGACAATTGAAGTTTAATTATAATTATAACTGAACGTGACGATAATTAAAGTTGATGTAATATTTATCTATTACACGTTGCCAGTTACAGTGAATATTTTGAAATTCGAAGTAGTAATTTTCAAAATTAAAGAAAAATAAGGGGAAACACTCTGGAAGAAAAAAAAAAAAAAAAATATCAATTTAGAACAGAACTTAGAATTTGATCGCTGACGTTTCCTCAAAGTTCACCTACGATAGTTAAAGGAAAAGCAACGAATTAAAAGAAAAAAATCCCATGGAGCCAAATCTTAGAGTGAGAATTAGTTGAGAGAAAGAGACGTTTTCTTGCACGTGCATACGCGACCAAGAATGCGAAATTCCCCAGATTCGAGTCGAAAAACACGCGCGGAATGTATTATGTGTTGTTCTCCGAGCTAGGGAACTCTTTGCGGCTTATGACGAATGCGAGAGCTCTAAACTGCGACCGCAATACGGAAGGGAAGAGAAACCGACGGTTTGTTGCGTAAGTTTTCTGTAACATGGAGGAGGGGGGAAATAGAATTCCGTGTTGGAGAGTACATTTTCCTATTCAACGAGAAAGAGAGAGAGGATGGTATTCGAGAAAGAAAACGAGACTTGTTTCACGAGGCATATTATTCTCCATCTCTCTCTCTCTCTCTCTCTCTCACTCATTTCTCTGTCCTTGTGTTCTGTAATGCGATTACGGTTTTATCTGAAATGATTCGCCGCCGCGCCTGATCAATGCCCGACTCGTATCACTTAATCCCACCGTAATAGCCGCTGGAACGTCCCGCGCATTATGTAGAACGAGGGATAATTTATTTATTCGCGATGATCTGCTTGCGTTGCGTTAGGTTTGTCGTTGGTAGATAGCGGCAGTGAATTAATTGACAGAGTTTAGGTCAGGGATTTGGCCGTGGATGATTTGATGTGGGGGTGGTTTTAGATTGGATTAAGAACCATCGTTGGATCGCAGTTGTTTTTCGAATCGTTTAAACAAAGTGAGTTTTGTTTTCCAACAATTGGCTTTGGCTGTAAAAAGGACTTCGAAAGATTTGATTTCTTTTTTTTTTTTCGTTGGAAATTCTTTCGCACAAAATCCATTGTTTTATAAAATTTGTAATATTATGAACTATCGAGTGACTCTTAATAGGTAAAAAGTATGATAGTTTCGAATTATTTGTGTGCGTAGCTTTAGATTTTAGTGCTTCGATGCAATTTGATAATGTTTAGTGTATATTGGACGAACAAAAAAAAGAAGAAAATAGACCAGAAGGGGAATGATGTGATTTTCATGAAAGCAATAGACAACAGCTTTAAATTCTGATATGTATTCAGTCAGTCGTATATTACCAAAATGAAGACTATGAGCTTCTTTTGAAAAATAATCACGTTAAGAAATATACATTGAAAATTTAGATTTCAGGATTGTGTAATCAACGTAATGAAATATTTACACGATATTAATTACACACATGTTATCGTAACAAAACATTGGTATTTCAAAAACGTACAATAGGTATAATTATAATAGGTATAAATGGTGTCGTAAATTTCTCGCGAAACTTCCACTCTGGTACATGGTGTCGAAACACCGAGCAATCAGAAAATCAGCAGAATCTCCTTCGTTTAGAATCCAGATCGTCGAACAATCCGACGCGACGAAATTTCTCTCTTGGAGTTTCTCGTCTAAACGATCGAGGATCCTTTTCACGGTGATCGAGCAATAGCGAGGAAAAATCTCGAAGGAAAATCGGTGCTGCACGGGTTAGGAACCGTTGAAACGGCGGCGTTAGAAAAACAGCCGGCTATTACGGGTCGACGAGTCGAAACAATGGCCGAGGCAGCTAGTGGAAACGGTCGGTACGTGTTCGGACGAATCCAGGCCAGGTACTGATAATCCGAAAAGGGATCTTCCAGCGATTTGTCCTAGTCCTCTCGATCCTCTCCTGTCTTTCTCCGTTTTGTCTTTCTTCTTGTCGCTCCATTTCTTTATTTCTTTACTCTCTCTCTCTCTCTCTCTCTCTTTCTCTGGTTCACGGTATTTACCGATAGCGGTAACGAATCGCTTGTCATTGCTGTCGACGCGCACGTAACGGGAGGCATAATTTACGGTGTTCTAGCGTGACAGTCGGACGAACAGTCGAATTAATTCGATCGTCCGAGGGCATGATTGTTTCGAACGAACCGCCTGCTCTCGAATACGATTCGCGTCGCCAGGTAATTTCCCGCTTTTAATCCGATTCTGCTTTTGTTTAATTCCGCGGATCGAACGACGGGAAGTTTTCAGTTTCACCGAAGAAAGATTGTTTTCAATTCTGCGAAAGAGAAATCTCGTTATTGTGTAACGCTCTAATGTCGTATCTGGTATTGCAGAATGTGCAGAATATTATTAGATCACGGATTCTTGGGTTTGGTTTTTGGAAAATTTTCGTATGAGGAAATATAGTGTCTTCTTGTAACATTTAAATAAAGCAATCCTGATAATTATTTTTGGGCAAATACGTTCCAATCCATTTCGTACGTATAGCATGTAACTATCTTCTTCTACGTTAACTGAAAAAAATTAGACTGCAATGGTGCGGTTCGACGAGGGTCGGATAACCACGCTTTGTCACATTTCGAGCAATTCGGAAAGATAATGCAAACAACAAACGCACAATCCAAACAGAAGTGGCTCTGCGTCATTAATTTTATTTCACGCGCCAGGGAAGGTAACAGAAACGAGCTACCTTTGTGCGCGATCAATTTTTAAAAAAGATTTCCCCTCCTCCCTCAATTTTTCCTCTCAATTTAAAAAATTTTTTTCGTAAAACAATTCCGACCGAATTGAATCAACTTTTCCACCGCGCATAAATTTAATACGTCGACAGCCGTGGTTGTATTTCTTCGTAAATGTTTCCGAATAATGAAAAGTAAGATGAACAACGTCGTCGAGAGAGAATTCTAAGTTTTAAATTTAGTATTTTGTATATATATATATATATATATTGATTTTACAGGTAGTTTATTTATAATTCTAATTTTTGAACAGAGTAGTTTAAATTTAAATTACGATCTAGTTTAGATAGATTTAGAAATAATAATATTCGAGTAGCGAGTTCGTTCGTTCAATCCACTTCTGGTAGTCGGTGACGGGTCGCGATAAAAATTTCGCGGGGGAACGCGAGGACGATAATCTTGCCTCTGGAACGTATTAACCTCGCGAAACACCGACGAGAAAGTCGCTGGGACAGACTTTGCGTATCTGCGTGGAGGAGAGATCCCCTCGAAAAGTTTGCCGCGCCGATGGCGACGTGACAACTTTCGGGTGTAATCTGGATCAAGACACTTGGGCCAACTAACTTCTGACTCTCGTGTCACCTCTCCAACTGGGAATTATCCGCGAAATCTCGCGGATCGTCAAACAAGAACGATACAGTTTGATTTATCGTTGTTACGCGTAGAGTACCGTTTCCTCCGCTCAACGGCGCCATACAGAGTGCAACGTTCTGTTGTAAGACGGATACATTCTACTCGTCAGACGTACTCACGGAGCTTTCGAACGGAAAGAGAATTTATTCCTCGATATATAAAAAAAAAAGGGTTTGATAAAGTCTGGCGTGATAAATTATTAGATGAAATTGTTAGTTATTATTATTATCACGCGCGAATTTTTTACGAAGAATTGAATGTTAATTTTATACTTGTGTTGAATTGACTTCTGAGAGTTTCAATTATTAAGAACTTATCGAAGACCAGGCAATAATTTTTACGTTACAGTATCTTTATGTTATTCGAAACATTTAAATTTCTCGAAATTTCACAAAGCAGCGGTCAAAAAATTGCCTTTCGCAGAGACTTTTTAATTTTAATGGTGAAAAAATTAATTTAGTGTAAATTGAAAGAGTCGATTACCCAAATTTAGAAACAACTTGAAAGATATCGTCTTTCACCGCAATCTTAATGTTAAAAAAGAAAAGAGGAAAAAAAAAAAACTCCGAGGCTAGGAAATATATTTCGGGAGCTCTGGGCACTCGAGATGGCCGAGTGACTTGGAAGGAATTTTTGAGAGGCGACGTGTTCTCGCGATCCTAAGATGGAACAATAGACGTTCTCGAGAAACGTCTTCTATGCTCGACCGGTTGCGTTGGCCGCTTTTATACTGGAAACAATGGACGCTGAAAGGAGATCTGCTTCGTTGTGTTCCAACGCTTCGTTCGCTCTTTTCGTGTGCATCACACGTCACGTGAAAATTATTTTTCCCTCGAGTTAATTCGGCTCTTCATCGAACAGCCAAGGCGCTCGTGGTTGATCGTGGATTTCACGTGGAACTTTCTTCAATTCGAACGTGACTTGCATGCGTTGGGTTGCGTTGGTGGAAATATTAAGAAATATATAAAATCGACTCGATTTTATATATTCAATTTCAGCTTCGGTAAGTACACTGATACTGAAATGTCGGACAAAACTATTACACTCAAAGACACGAATTCGGTTCGATTTTTCTCTTAAATTTCTCGAGTTCAAGCGTCGATGAAAGAAACGACACGATTCTTGCGAATGCAATTAATAAATGTTACGGATAATTTCGAATCTTGGACAAATTCGTCGGACATCCGGGCAGTGTCGATGACAAAATCAAATCGTTATTTCCGACGAATTACTCCGTTTTATTTGATCGTAGCCTGGAAACGTTTCGTTCGTTTTACGATTCACCCTCTGCCCATCTTCACCGCATATCCGATGATTACAGGCTCGCGGTTCAAGATCAACTAACCGAAACGCGAGCCGTGTTCTTCTTTGTTCTTCATCCGTACCGGCTTTCCACTGTGATTTTCTCCGCGACGACATATATATAACGTTGCTTGCGAGAATGCTCAAACCTTGGATATCTCACGAACACTACAGAGAGAGATCCAACAGATCGTGATCGTACTGTGAAACATCAATCAATCAATAACGAATGCAAATTTCTAAAGTTTGACATTTTGTCTACGCCAAAGTTAGAGAAGAGACTTTTAGAAAATTTTAAAATATTATGTTACCCCGCAACTGCGTCAGCCCTCACGATTTGTCACATCATCGTCACATCCTTGATCGATTGTTTTTAATCGCACAAATTCTAATAATTTCGACATGGACTGAAACGTTCGTGGTAAACGTCGAAATTAAACTCTCGACTTTTGTAACTTATTAAAAAGTTGCTTTCGCCGCTTTATTTCTTTCAACTTCCTTTTAATATAAAGTTTTTAATCCTATAAATGTCCCAGAGTGGTCGATGTAAAATAAATATCGTCGTGAAAGAGATAACATAAATAACTTTGCTAACCACCTTTAACGTAACGCAGCACTTCGCAAACAAGGAAATCGCAAATTACATTCAATCTACCACGAAATCTACTCGAGACACGACGCGACGTCCGGATAGAATCACAGAGAAACACCTAATCCGGAATATTAACGCCAATAGGGAATATTAACTACATTCTCCGGCATAAAATATCCGAAATCCCATTATCATCTAATCCTCCATCACCTAATCTTCCATCAACACTCGTTATACCCTGTTTCACGTTGCTCCACCCACGCGCATTTCCAAAGTTACTCTTTCAACTCAACTTGAATTCAATTTCATCTGCTAGGCGGAATTACTCGCATTTATTTTAACTTAATTACCCTTCGTTCGCAATTAATTCGCAATTCGCCGTAAATTTCAAAACTAGCATCTAATTTCCCCATCTAAAACGAGTCCAATTTTTATTTATTAATTTTGTAATAAATTATGGACTCGTATAAAAGTCGGAGGAGATGGTTTTTAGATTACATTTCTTTTGATGCTAAAGTAATTGCAACGAACAGTCGAAAGTGCCACTATTTGTTTGCAGCGAGATTGGAAAAATCGACTCTTGCTCTTCATCAATGCGAAACGAGTGTAATTTTAACAGAAATTTCATTTTTCTCGGAACATTTGGATCGAAGCGCCACTCGTGAATCGACGGACCCGGACGAAAGAGAATGAGCGCGAGCGGGTGGCGAGTGAAACGCACCAAAAGGCATGCACCCCGAATTTTCCAATTTTCCACTCCAGAACGCAGTGTCACGACCGGTCGCGAGTCTCGTCGGAAGAACTTGCGCCAAACAACCGGGTTGTTTGGCCAGTGAAATTCAGTTCGATTCTCCGATTCACTTTTGACCGACGATCCGTACTTATTACTTCCGGCTGCCAGTTCCGTCCCTGCCCCGTTGCCAATCGAGGGTCTCACCTCCTCCTCCATCCGCGAAGAACGTAACGACACACGATGACTGACGATGCAACGCAGTTGCCCGGCATTGTTACCGCTTTGTTACCGTTCATCGAGGGGTTGGTTCAACGTCGTCGAGCGAGTTGCCACGTGATTTTTCCGCCCGTGGTGGCCGCGTGCATTATGTCCGCCGCTGGATAACGAAGCGTAATGGCGGCCACTGGATCAGATTAACTCTCGCTGAGCTTTAACTGACCGATCTGGGAAATTTGTTCGCGCGCGTCACGACCCTATTAAAATTCAACCTCCCCGGGTGATAATGGAATTCTATTTTCTGTCCGGCGGGGGGGATTCTATCGCGAGGAAAGCGCGAGTTTTCAGAATTTTGCAAACATCACGTCGTGATTGAGTAAGAGTTCCAGTTTCAAATGGTCATTTCAAAATTGCTGTAAATGCAATTCCGTTCTTCCGAATCTCTTCGAAATGAACAGAAACGATTGCAAACGAACGTGAAATTTCGTCAAAGGAAGTTTCGACGTGGAAATTCTTCCTGTTGTTATTCTATTGATAGCTGAGAGCTCGGGAGAGCAAGTAGAAACAGACGGTGGAGGTCAGACACAAACCTGTATTAAATGTATCAATTATTAAACGCGAGAATCGGCGCGTCGCTTGTCAAATAAAACAATTAAACTCGCCGGTTGTGTCAAGTGTGAACACGATTCGATATATCGGTACGAAGGAGGTACGGAACAACAATAGAAATATTCATTCTCACATACGTGTACGAGTGACACAGTGACAATTCACGGTACGTACGAATTATCGTTCGCACGCAACAGAGAATGCGTTAATTCCACAAACTCTCTAACAACCAGCTATATCCGAACAATAATCACGCACACTCCGTGGAAACCAAATTCGACCGAATTTCACACTCGACACTGAATCTCACGAGACAGTCCGACATCGCGAAACAAGAACGGAACAGGGAACACCGACGCGCACAGAGCAGACCGGAGTGTACAATTCGCTCGTTCTTACAATGGGACAGAGGAATCGCCCGAACAATCGCTAATTAAACTACTCTCCTTTCTCTCTTTGTCCCGCTTCTCTCGTCGCGATCGGCGAACGCGTGATCGCCGACAGAAACAAATGAAAACAGAGAGGGACAGAGAGAGGATCGGGGAACCGAAGCGAGGGCTGAATGCCAATGACGCTTATTAAAGTTAATACATCGAATGTGCGGACTGCGTTTGCCGCGTGCTCGAACGTGCCAACGCGGACACGTGTACCGAATCCGCGAGAAAAGGGAACCGCGACGCTTTCGTTAATCAAGTGGGAAATATATTATATTTGCACGGCCGCAGCTTAGGACTACTATACGTAGAATTTTCCAGCTTGCTCGTCGCGTCGTGTCTCTTTCTCCCGTTATTTTTGCCTTTTATTCTCTGTACATTTTTCCTTTAATTTTTGTGTGTGTGTGTGTGTGTCCACTGGCCGAGTTTGTTGGACGAACGGAAATCTGAAAATCTCCGACTCCGCGCGCGTCATTCGCGGGAAACTTTTTCCTTTTAATATTGGAGAAGGACGCTACGACGTGAGTTATAATGACGTGATAATTTTGACTGTTGGATTTGATTTTTTTTTTTTTTTCATTCTCTGTTTGGAGGATAACCTTTCGTTGGAATGTTCAGGGCTTCGGAAAGGGGAGACTTTTGCTGTGATTTTTAGGAATTTTTGAGAGTGGAAGCGCGCGTCAAAGGGTTTGAAAATGTTTGCAGGGTCTTTACGAGCGATTTTCGTGAAAAGAGAAATTTGTACTTCTCGATCTTCTGCTCGACATATTTTTGAGGTGATTGAATAATTTAAACGATTCGAAGAAACAAATTCCACGGTATTTCGGAAGCAAAAGAAAAAAGAACACGAAAAGTTTGGAAATGTTTATAAAAAATAGTAAACTTGGATGGAATGCCATTAATTAATTGGAATTAACTTGTATGGAAATTTCGAGATAATTAATTAAGTAAAGTGCTTTTAAATCAATTCCTTGCTCCTGCTTCGGAGCAATTAATTATATAATCTTTTGAAAGTAAAACCGAAGCACGCGTAAATTAGACTCAAAGAGTTTTTAACTTTTCCCTGGCAAGAAGAGAGCGGGATTCGTAAAAGAAAGGACCGCGTCAAATTTTGTCATTTTCATCGTGACCACCTGACAAACCGGAAGTCATCGCCCCGCGGCGCCGTACATCGAACAACAGCGCGAACCGCCGAGTCGCCATCCTCGAAACTTCGTTCTCCATCCTTGGCCGTCTTTCTCTTCGCTTCTGCGCCAAAAACTCGCGGTGCCAATATCCGTTTCCTCTCGCGCGATACCCACCGTGCGTGCGTGGACTCGCGAGAATTCCGCGAAATTTAATTAACGTAATCGGTCGGCGAGTGGAAATTAATTAAATTAAGGGTTGATTAAATTGATCGAACTCGGTCCTCCATTCACCCTTCTTCTTGCTTTTTGTTTATTTGTTTATTTATTTCTCGCGGATCTGAATCTATCAGGAAATTGAGGGAGTGAATTTGTTTTAGCGCTAGAACTGTCAAAGTCGGTCAATTTACAATTTTTACGTAGAAATTTTGTGTACTCGTAACAGTGTATTTGTAGACGTTCGAATGATTTTTAGTAATACGTATAAACAGACATTTGTGCTTTTTTTTTTGTATTGCGTTTGTCGTAATTTTTTCTTGGTTTCTACTCGTACTACAATTTCTCTGCCTTTTCTACCTAGTATAAATTTTATACCTTAGTCTTCGGTGATTTCAATGTTAAACTTACGAGGAGAACCTTTGGTTTTTCGTGAATTCTTTTACATATAGATCGAATTTTCGTTATTCGACATTTTCTTTCGGTTTTACGCAAACTCTCTCTCTCTCTCTCTCTCTCTCTCAAGGATCGTATCCTATGAGATGATAAAATATCATAACGCTCGTAACAAAAATTGTTTCGCGCGTTCAGAAATTCCTGCTTCTCAAAAACTCTCTTTAAAAATTCGTCCTGTTTCAATGAACAAAGCGATCGAATTGAATTCTGCGTTGTATTTACTTGAAATATTATTTCAAACTGTTTATACGTTCAATCTTGGTGTTTGATTGAGAAAACAACTCGTGCTTCCATAAATTTTCAAAAATAACAAACAGTCCAGATAGAAGATAGAAATGGTGTGACGAAAAGTACTAATCTTTGGGGCCTCTTTTCGCGATCTCGATATCAAGCAAACGAAACTACGTTGGAAACAATTTTCAAATAGAATTCAAACTCTCGCGTATTCAAAATAACAACACGTCGGCGCTGATGGACGTTCGACAAATTCGCGCGGCGATTGAAAAGCAAGACGCCGGTGGATCGCCGGTGATCCGACAACAGCTGGCAAATCTCTGACGACCCAGGGGGCCGAAAAGTAACAGATTCGAACGATGAACGCGAACGCCGCGTCCGGGACAATTTGCGGATTGTTCCGGGCGCGTTTTCCAACGGCGTCCAGCCACCGGCGTGCTGCAATTCAATTAACCCAATTGACTCGAGATAGCCGTGGTACGTGGGTCCTAACACGGGACGTCGCTCGAATGTCAATATTTGTCAATGGCCAAACGGCAATAGGCGGCCCGTGATTGCGTGCACGCGTTCCTCCTACGCGCACCGCCATAATTACGCGTTCACGCGCCATCCCGCCGGAAGTGATCCCCTTTAACGATCCTTCGACGCGCCATTTCGTCGTTTCGTTCCCTAACCTCGTTCGTGCGCCAACCGTTTCGATTCCAACGTTTGCGGAAACTTCGCGCGACAATGACGTTCGTTTGTTCAATCGTTGGAATAATCAAGTATCGTATTAGAATTTTTTTTACTGAGGAAATCACGACTTGCACTGCTGCGTCATTTGCGGATAATTAGAGGGCAGAATTCGTGTCACTGAACAGGTGAAACAAATCTCAGCTTGGTTTCTATCTCTCTATTGGTTTAACGAACAGTTGCGAAAATTAAAAAATTTTCAGTTAGAGCGAGGCTTCTTCTTCTTCTTTTTCTTTTTCTTTTTTTTTTTTTTTTTTGTAACAACTTTTATCCTGGATATTGTTCGTTTGGAATATCAATTCACTCTGTGGGAACTTTCTTGGATGCCGAAAATCGAGCAACGAGCCTCCAATGAAAGTCGACGTGGAATTTTAGACGTTACTGTTTCCGTTGTTTCGTTGATTAGTTTCGCGATGTTAATGGCAAAAGTTGTAATTTTTCACAGCGAGGTCGCGTTACTTTGGATTTTTCTAAAAAAAAAAAAAAAAAAATCACTTAGTTGGTCAAATGAATTAATTTACGCGCAAGTGTGCAAGTTCAAAACGATATTTATTTAATTTAATTTTTCGAGTCATCATCTCGGGAAATGGGAGTATTTCACTGAGAACGAAGATTGGAATTGAAATTCGAATTCGGAATTGGAGAATTCGATGATAAAACGATTCAAACGTTGACAGCTTCGTACGTACGTGCGTATTCAACGAGATGGTAAATATTTATTTTCGAATGAAACAGGTGAACTAAAATATTCGAAGCTTCATTTCATGCGTGAAGTAAAACTGTTTAACAAGCAAAACACTCGAGTTTATTTATTATCTGACGAGCAGAAAGAAAAAGAAAACAAAAATTCACAAAACTAGATGCCATTTTTTAAGTGAATCCAACATTAGCAAGCATCCTTCGTTTACTCGTTGATTATAAATCAACACACGCGCGCACAGCAGGACTCGCAAATCATCCAACTACTTATTTACCAGATATCTCATTCGGGCAACATCCAAGTCCACAAAATACAATTTTCACGCGACTGCAGTCTCCCGATGGCCATTCTTCTCGAAACTTGGTAACAAATTCGTGGTCTCGCGAAATGAAACAAACACCATTATTAAGGACAAGTATATACTCGTAACTTGGTGTTGCAAAGAGACTCGTGCGTGTGTGTGTGTGTGTGTGTGTGTGTGTGAGAATGAGAGAAAGGGATAGAAATCTCGGAGCGAGCCCTGCGCCGGCGAACTTCTCCGCAGACGTTCTCCGTAGCTAATAATACCTTGTTAAGTGGCTGGCCTTGTTCGGTGCACTTAAGTCATGCATACTGTACGCGAGAGCGTGCAATATACAGGCCCGAAATTACCACCTTGATTTACGTCAATATTATCGTCCATGCCCGCGTGGAAACGACGAAAGTTGCGCCCCCTCCCTCCTCTCCGAGAGAGAATATAAATTGAATCCGAATGGAATCCCTCTCTGATCTGCGTTTGCGTGTTGCGTATAGATGGTCAATTTCAAAGGGACTTTTTTTTTTTTTTTTTTCTTCTTTTTTGGAAGGAAACTTTTATATTTTTCAGTGAAAATGAAACTCGGGCGTGGAAGTTTATACAGATTTATCGAACTGTTGCGAGGAAAATTTCTTACATTCGTTTAAACGAACGTACGAATAAACTAAAAATAATGCAACAAAAATTCATGTAGAATCTATACCACACAAACAGTAAGAAGAATATCCTCTCTTTGCTAAAAACGTAAAACATTCCAATTTTCCCAAGTGCCAGGAATTATTCACAACGTGAGCCAGATTCTCCAGAAACTACGAAACTCTTGTTCGTCTTTTTGAAAACAAAAAACCCTCGTCCGTTGGAATTAATTTTCTCCTTTATTTTTTCTAAATATTATTACATACCGTCAATTATTTAAAATTCACTGCGTCCTCTGTCGACTAATTCCAATTATTCCCTTTATACGTTCGACGACGGCGTCGTCACAATGAATTCATCCCCCGCCCGCATACCATCTACGCCAGTATCCTTTTCTTCCATCGAATTTTCCATCGAGTTTGCTTCGTCGAAGGAAATTGCATTCTTGAAGCCGCGCAGAAGAGGAGGAGGAGAAAGAAGCGTACGCGTACGTAGGTGCTCGCGCCGCGTCTTTTGTTTTCGGCTGCTTGTCTTTAATCGCCTTGCGATCGTCTTGAATTATTTCCACGCTGGCAGGTCGTCGTGCGACGACGTTTCTTTCCGCGTTGAACGTCGTGAAGCACGGCGAGTTCTTTTCGACCACTTGAGAATCCTGAAGGGATACTTTGCTTTTCGCTCTCTCACGAAAGAGGGGGAGTCAAATATTTGGACGATACGATCGAATGGACAAGATTGGAACAGTGTAAACGTGTGACGTCTTACGGGCGGATAAAAATTAAAGAAACACCGCGCAAAGAGGTCTCTCCGGTTGAAATTTAGTGACATTAACAATAATTTTATTTAGAAAATTTGATTTCTTTGTCCAATTGTACTCTAATTACATTAATATTATATTACACTTAATTCTAATTACAATTTTATACAATGATATGATATAGTATAATACAATATAACAATAAATAATAATAATGATGATATCATACGTAAATAGCACGGTTTTATAAAATTATCATTATATATAATGCAATTTTATTTTAACAATTTGCTTTCGTTACATACTTTGCTTTATTAACTATGACATTTTAGATTAAAGACGTGTCGAGACGTACATATATCTTCTAGATATATTTTATTTTTCGTGAAAAACATACTTTCCCTTCTTTTTTGAGGGATGAGTTAATGTTAATTTCATCCTCAAAGCTATCAAACTATCTTCTCGTCAAAAATGTTTAATTTTCTCTTTCCTTTTCGTTAAAGATGTCAGTGAAAGATGTCATAAAAGATACGAACGAGAGAAATTCTCACTGCCACACAAATCAATTCCCCCGCGGTTTCTCTCCCTACGTTCACGCGTTTACCCGAAGTAAAAGGTTCCCACTAATTTCAAAATGGAGACACGTTCGAAACGCGGCACGCGATTGTACAGTCATTTATAAATCTCCGTTTGACGATTGACTCCCATCTACGTTGCATTTCTGTCTGCAATTTTCAACCCACCAAGTCGAAATGAAGTTTCCGAACTTTGAACAACCAAACATTTCAACACGAGAAGAAATCGTTGATCGGTTAACGAGAGTAACGTTCAGATCGCATCGATCAATCAGAAGCGACTTCTGAAGAAATGAAACTTCGCGGAGAACAGTAAAGTGGGGGGGTTGTGTGTCGGTTTCAGCCTACGGGGCAACAGCTAACACGCTGTCTGTATCAAACAAGCTTCAGTAATTTCGGTTTCATTAGACGACTATCCGCGCGCGCGCGTGTGTGCTTCTCTGTACCTCCGTGTTTAGAGACGAAGGCAAGAGCCACGAGTATTAAATCTGCAGCTATGTCGAGTTACGAATACGAAGTTCACGAAGTCAATCGCGTACACCTGTTTTGGTGATGATGGCGACACGGTTCTGGTGAACGTACGGGATCTTCGTAGGATATTAGACGCTGTTAATCGTGTCATCCTTGTGTCCAGCTAAAAATCGGACAAACATCGGATTTATTTATGAGATATCGCTGTTCTTTTGGTATTGGCACAAACGAGGCAGATGAACGGACCAAGCATCTTACGAGGTTTTTCACGAAATACCAACGTAATGCTAAAAAATCACTGGCTTTCTTTAGCGCACTCGACTTGGGGAACTAGTGAACGCAATATGATTTTTCAGATCCATTACAAGTGTTGTCAAACTCTCGATACCAAAGTGTAAAGCTCGTCTCTGATTATACCAAGTAAAGCGATGCAATTGTATCTCCAGATTAGTATTCAAAATTATTCCATTTTTTTATTACGTATTTGCGTGTACGTCAGAAAAAGCTCTATTCGTGTTTTACGAATTCGTCGGTTGGTTTTACGTTGGAAACGACAAAATCAATACTTACAACAGGATTTCTTATTTATTGAAGTATATTTATTGACGAATTATATTTAGAATGGACCTAATATTTAATTAAAAACGAGACATAGAATAGGTTGAATTGCGTTTTATCAAATCACATGTTTCGAAATATCCACTAAAATCTAAAATCTACGGTCCTTTACAACATTCAAAAATGGACTGTACGTCATCGTAAAAAATTGAATCTGTAATTTTAAAAATCAAAGTATAACAAATTATAATTGTACATTCGAATTTAAATTATAATTATAATTATACATCAACTTGTTTCACGACGAAGAAGAATCTTTTTTTTCTCTTTTTTTTTGAGAAATTTTTTTTTAAAATTTTCAATATTTGCGACATGTAAAATTTAATATCGCTTCGAGTTATCACGGAGAAACTAAAAGAAACCTTCATCTTCAAATCAACTACCCTAGAATACTATAATCTAAAGCAAAAGAAAAAAAAAATTTTCGACCCAAAAATCCTGATTCCAACAAAAACAAATCGTCAAAAATTCCAGAACGAATTACCAGATGAAGAAACTCGGAGGAACTCGTCGGCCTTCATCTTCCAACCATCCTCCAATTAATTTTAATTAACTCAGTTTTTCGATCTCTTAGGAAGACTTACTGATGGAATTTGTGCAACGACGGAATAAAATCTACGCGATCCTTCAACGAAAGGAGCCAATAACTGGCCAGCTTGGTTATTAACAAACACGGTTGGCGATTAATAGGAGGCTAGCCGAGCTTTTGCAACTTCATTGTGTTGCTCGTTCAACCGCCATTGTGTTCTTCGGCCCCATTATGACGGCTTGCAAAGATCAACCGCAATTCCTTCCTGCTTGGGAAGTTCGATCGCTCGGTTTCCGACGAAATCGTGCAATTAGCTGAATAAATGGTGGTTAAACCGATGCATTTTCGGAAGTGGTGGATTCGCGATCCTTCGAGAAGGAACAGCGGTTTGAATCCGCAGGGGTTGTTAAAGGAGAACCGAGGTTTAACGTCGATTCTTTTATTTTTGAATATATTTATAAAAAGTATATATTTAATATAATTTTATAAAAAATATATATTTAATAAATATACATTTTGTGAATTTAAATTTTAAGAAGCGAGCGGTGGAAGTTGACTCGTTTTGACTTTCGAATATTCATTTACAAGGAAAAAGAGAAATTTTTGATATTCGTGAATTTGTTGACTTGCATTTTCTTTATCTCCCGGAAAGGAGAAGAACTATTCGAAATTCAAATTGTATTCGGAATTCAGGATGGACCTTTACAGAAGGCAGAAAGAGTGCAAAGCTTTTTAATTTCGTTGACTTTTCCTTCCACCCTTAAATCGTCGACGGGAACTTTCGAAGACAAAGAAACTGAGACGAGCAGAGGCAAGAATGAGAGAGAAAGGAAATGGAAATAGTTGAGCAAGACGCCATACAAACAGAGTAACGAACGATTAATAACGAACAGTGTGAAATTCAACAAGTGTGAAGAGGAGAAACGTGAGTGTACAAGTTGAAAGAGTAAGAGAGAGAGAGAGGGGGAAAAGTAAATTTTATACGATAAAGGCGAAGAGAAGTTAAACGAAAAGAAAGATTCCATCGACGTTGCTTGTTCAAAGCCTCTTCAGAAACCTAAGAAACAGCACCAAATTAAACAAAATTCCGTGGAAAGCACTTTGTAAATTGGTGCTCGTCCTTTTTCTTCCCCTCCTCCTCGGACCTCGGAACGCATTTGCAAAACTTGGACAGCAACGTCGTTCGCGAAGGGAAAGAAACAAAATAACAACGAAAGTTGGCAAGAATGAGAGTAAAAGGGTGATGAAAGTGGGAGAAACGTTTAAGAGGTCTTTAAACATTTCTCCTATGAGCTGAGTCGATGGGAACGTAAATTAGCGGCCTTTCATTATCCTTGCAGAAAGCATCCACGGTTGGAAACCGTTCGACCGAGTAACGATTAGCTTCGGGCGGGAGTTTCTGAAAAGTCTTCGTTTCAAAGAAGATGCGAAACTTGCGCTCGTAGCACGAAAGAAACGCTCGATAACGTCCCTTTAAATCACCGTCGTTTCTTCTTCGAAATGAAACGAAATGAAATGAAATGAAATGAAAAAAAAAAAAAAAAGAGAAGAACGTGAAAAATGTTACGGTGGGACAAGATTTCTTTAATAACGTCCCCGTCTCTCCTCTGTTCTGTCTTCCTTTCGTTATTCCGTGGAATTCCGGAATATCGATACTTTAGTTTATACCAGAGCATCGTAGAACCATAGAACTTGAGACGCGTGAAGTAATTTTCGAAGAGGGCAACGATACGATCGAACAAATTAATTTGTCGCAGTTTGATTTGTCCCTCGTTTGCTAGATCATTTTAACAAGCAGTCAGAAGAATGAATGATTTTAATAAATATCTTTATATCTACTCGCGTTGGTTAGAACGCTCAATGTAATTAATTGCAAAATTAACTTTGTTCCTTCGTTTCTTTCTCTTTTCTTCTAATTTTCTTCTAACTTCGTTCCTTCACCTTCTTTTACATTTAAAAATTCAGAGAGAGGAAGAAAGGAGGTTTGATTTGAAAGATAATAATAATAATACTCACTGTTCTTTTCTTTCTGGAATTTAGACGACTGGGAGTCTTTGAACGCAGATTGAATGGGAACATTCTCGACATTTTTCTCGGCAGTTAATTGAAGAATCCTCGAGTCGTGTGTCACTCCAACTGTAAAAACAAAGTTTACTCATTTTCGAAAGGTTAATTTAGACAAAGGAAGTTGTTCCACTTCTCAAACGAAATAAGCAGAATCAGCTTTCGTAGCAGAAAATCACATCATTTTCGAGCCACTAGAAATTTTTCAATTTCATTTTTAAGAGTTTTCATTTCTCTCTGAATTTCGTTCGAACGGAAACTCGTACTTTCAAAACCGTACTTCCCTCGAATTGACAATCCTTTTTTATTACAAAAAGGAATTGAATATATAACGAGTCTTCGAACAATCTTCCACGGTGTTTTAAATTATCTCGGATTATCCGGTAACCCTTTAAATTGCAACAAGAAACGAACGACGAGTATTATTTATTCTTCCAACTTTTCGAAACCGACTTTTGCGGAAAGGTTGACCGACTGTTCATCTCTGAACTATCGTCGAAAGGAGGAAAGAGCGACGTGGCCGATATTTCGACTTTTACGAACGTGTAAGGTTGCGTAGGACGAGCCGGGGGTAGTTGCGGGGGAGTTGCAGCACACGATGCCCAGAAGTCGGGGGTGGAAAAAAGATTGGGGGCGGAGGTGCTTTGGGGAACGACGACAAAGCTGGGAATACTACGGGAAATGGGGATGGAAACGAAACGTTACAGGGGGGGAATAAACAGATAGATTGGATGTAGTAATGTTGGAATTGTTGGAACAGAGTAGACATTGAAAAATTTGAGGAAAACATCAGCGGGAGGATTCATCGTTGACAATTGAGACGAGTTTCTCTCTCTCTCTCTCTCTCTCTCTCTCGCGAATTCGAATGCGAGCAATTTTTACAAATGTAAAATATATAATTATATTATATATTCTATGTAAATACAAAATGAGTTTTTTTATTTTGGTTTGAGTGGAAAATTTGGAGAAGCAGAAATTAATGGGAGCCAATCTTTGACAATTGAAATAAAGGGTGTTGGGAATTGAGCTTTTGTTTCTTTTTTTTTTTTGGAGTTATTCTCCGTCTATATGTCCTTTTTACATTTAGAGGAGGAACAAAACGACGAAATAAAAATAACAACAACAACAACAGCAACAAAGTACGAAGGAAATTATTAACATTGGTAGACAATGTGCCTCGAACTTGGAGAACACGGGGAATCCGTGGCATTTTAATCCGATAAAAAGCTATTCGATTCGAAGCTCGGGACAAGAAACCGCTCGTCTACCTACAAACACCTCGAATGTCTCCTGAACCCTCGTAAAGTCTCGTTTCAAGCATACCTTCTTCCGCGCAGTCGGCATTCTCAAGACACCACGTGCCGTCACCATCATTCCAATTCCAGCCTTCGAACCCGCTATCCCACTCGACATACGGGCACGTGCAAAATTTGGTTCTCTCTCACGCTTTGTACATCCTCTCAAGATTTTTTAACGCAGCGTAAAAAATGTAGCGTCACGTCGATACGGGCAAATGCACAGTCGTAAAAATTGCACGAAGAAAGGAAAATGTAAGTCGAACTCTCCCAAGAAAGTTTCAGTTTTCTCCAAACTTTTCCTCGCGCAGCAAATCTTTTTAAGGCACTGTCGATGTTAAACTCCTGGAGTTCCAGCGAAGCTAAACAAACACGAACTGTGCGAGTACTCGCAACAGGCCCGTCAAATTTCATTTCTTCGCCGTTTAGTCAATTTTCTACCGTCGTTGGTATTAGTTTTCCTCAATCTCTGGAATCTTTTAGCTCATTTTCACGGCACTATTTGTGAAAATACCGAGTGTTTAAGTCATCGTATCACTGACGTCAAAGTCGTCTAAAAATCACGGATATCGAAAAAGGCACGAAAATAAAATCAAACAAAGTGATAAAACCGGCATTGCTTTAGTTTTTTTTTTTTTTTTTTAGTTACCCAAACAACGTTAAACCCCGCGAGGAAACTGCGTCTCAAGATCAACAGCTCTTTCAATATTACAGCACTCTAATGATACCAAAAAGAGAAAAACGCGCAACAAAACAAGCATTTAATTACCCAAACAACAACGTTTGCACGTTAAAATAACACCCCGCGACGAAATTACATCTCAAGATCAACAGCTCTTGCACTATTTCGTTCCAACGATATCCAAAAAGAAAGAAAAAAAAAAAAAAGAGAGAGAGAGAGAGAGAAGAAACGAAAAGAAGAAAAACGCGTACGAGACAGCGAAAGAGAATTCAAATAAGGCGAAAAGATAGAAGGGGGAGGGGGGAAAGGACAGAAGGAGTAGCAGCCGTAGGGGGTGGAAACGAGAGGGAGAGAGGATGCGAATTCCGGTGGCGAGGCGCGCATGCGGCGCCGTGTTCCCGGATCTTCAGTGCGCTCCTCGCCCGCGACGCGTCCAGGACGATTCACTCGGCTCTCCCGGGAGTCCCGAGGGACTCCGGGCATTCTCGCGATCGCGACTCCCTCCTCGAACGCTCTGTCAAACAACCGCGCGCGCGAAACCTCGCTCCTTTCGCGAGTCCCACGACACAAAAACTCGACAAACTCCGCCAAGCGACTCCCGCTCTTCGTTTGTTTGTCCAACGACTCGGTATTCAATTTCATCCGGCGACGAAGAAGCAGAACATGTGCGACTGCACGAAGAAGATCGCGGATGGATTTCACGGTGAGGGACGCGACGCATTCGCGAACGACGGTCACTATACCACTCTGTGTACAGGTAATGCGTAAGTGGATCGCACGGTGTATCACCGTGCCCTGTATTTACTTGCTCGGTTCTGAAAGTTACGAATCTGAAGTTACGTAAGTGTCGCGCACTACAGGTGACAACGTTCACAATGTGACTCACGCGCGATGTGACTCACAATGTGACTGTGTGCGATTGTTCGTTCATCGGGACTGAGAATTCAGCGGGAGTTCAGCGCGCAGGTGGTTGCACCGGGTGTACGAAAGTTTATTATTCGGTCTGTACTCGTTTGTTCGATTGAAATTCTAAAGTTACGTAAATGTAATTCCGACACCGCTGTATGGATGCGAGTGTCGCGTAATTATTCGTAATCCCTTCGTATTTTCATTCGTTCGAAGAGTTCGAAGAGTTACGTAAGAGTGGAATGTCTGACTGCGTCGTTTACTCTATCCACTTGTTGTATGTCGCGTAACGTAAAATACACCGAGAGTAGAGTTTTAACTGACGCGCAACGGAGTAACTTACTTCGCACTTCTGTCTAATTAAAATTCCACGTTACACGAGCAAAGTAATTGCAGTATTCATTCATACGTCGCATATTCTACGTACGCGTACGTACGACATGAACGAATATGCCGCGTAGTTACAGTGTATCAATCACTGTATCCAGTTACGGTGCACCTCGTACAAACAAGTATGTTCTATTTGATTATTAGACCGCGAATTTTTACGCATTCGTAGTGCATAAAATTTAAAAGTGCAAATATATATGCAAACAAACAAAGTATCGAATGTGGAACGCTAGGAGAAAACTTTCAATATTTGATCGTTTAATTGTCAATTCGTGGAAAAATTAATTTGCATCTAAAATTCGCAATCTAAAATTACGCTGGCGGTGACTCTATCAGTTATCGTGTAACTTTCTTCACTCGTATTACACAAACGCGTATACTTTATAATTGTAACATCCTATGGAAGTGAAATCAATGATTGAGATTGTTCGTATTTTCTGCTCGAATTTCCCTGCCACGTGCTTTTTCTTTTTTTTTCTTTTTTTTTTTGTAGCGACATTCGTCAAATGGAATTCCCTGGCACTGGGAATCGCGGATGTGAAATTTGGTTTCGCTCCGAGTTTCATTTCGAAACAGATAGATTTTATGAATAGCAACATATGAACGGGCGCGAGTAAAGTGGGACTGTATTCTACCTCTTTCTCTGAAGAGGATTGCGGTAGGCTTTCATCTAAAAAACCGGTTAACGAAGTCTTTTGGAAGAACACAGGCGGGCAAAGTTTTGTGCTTTTTTCTCTCTCTCTCTCTCTCTCTTTAGCGTAAGGTTAATTTCATTTCGTGAGTGAAAGGTTTCCCGGGGATCATCTTTAGCAATTAGGCAATTGTTAGAAAACGGCTTCACCGTTTTCATTGGTTTCAATCAGTCGATTTCACGGACGATGGATTTTGAAAAACTGCAGATTTTTGCAAAATTTATAAAAAATGTAATACAAAAAGAGTATATAAGATATATGCGTATATATAAGTATGTTTGCATTTTTCCATTACTTTCTCAAAAATATGAATTTGCACGAAAAAATTCATACAGTGCATAAAACATAAAATGATTTTCTACAATGAGTCCACCTTGCATTCGCAAGAACGTTGCGTCAAAATTACATTCTCGAAAATCTAAATTCGCATAAAAATCTGCAGTCTGGTAGCAAACGAAAGAATACGAAGATTCTCATTCTTTTCTCGTTCTTGTCGTAATATGTAAAAATACACGTATACACAAAGCGTACGATATTTCGTTTTAGCTTCTGCTTCTTTAGCGACGTTCATAAAAATTTTGAAACGCGTTTTTTTATCGGGCAAGCCGTGCTTAAAGTATCGAGTAACATAAACGTCGGATTATGCGATTTCCGCTCGTTTGTTTCGTTGAGGATCGTAATACAATCGATATACGATTAAATTAAGTTTAAAATCTCTGCGCTTCTGTTGGTAAAATGCAATAACAAATGCCTGTGCACGAAGAAGACTCGACGGTAAGTAAGCTTAACCAGATCGTCAGTTTCAAACTCTCTTTCATCGAGGGTAATACTCGTACTATTGTGATTAATATGTCAATTGAGCTGTCCGCTCGAATGTTTTATCTCTCTCTTTTATCTTATCGACAGGTTTTAATATATACGACTAGATGTTACGTGGCACGTACAGTGGAGATAAAGCAAGGGATGATTACGCATGAAAAACGTAAGCTGAAAGCGTAATAAATAAATTCTTTCATTCCAGGCTTTGTCTTCCGAGAAAATTTCGAAAATCGAGCGTACTTCGATTTGATATCTAATTTCTAATATCTGAAAAGAATGACAGACAAATGATTCGACATTAAATCTTTACTTTTGTTGATGTAATCGGAGTTCTCGAAACATTGAAATTCCAAGTTGCAAATTGCAAATTGCA
The DNA here is from genome assembly GCA_032399605.1 of Melipona beecheii. Lineage (NCBI taxonomy): Eukaryota > Metazoa > Arthropoda > Insecta > Hymenoptera > Apidae > Melipona > Melipona beecheii. The sequence goes on from JAUCMO010000291.1 coordinate 1,649,315, forward strand.
AATTTCAGATTCCAGTCATGCGTCTTGTCTCCGCGTCGGCATCTTTGAGATTAATTAACACCTCCGCAGTTATAGTTGACCTTCCTTTAGAACCACGAAGGAAACGAGCGTCGAAGAAGCGTTGCGTTTTAATTAACAAAACGTGATTGAAAGCGTTCCCGAGAAAATTGATCGTCCGGAAAATTGTTGATTAAAAAACTATTATATAAAATCCCACGGCAGAATCTTTATCTTCTGTAAATGTAATTGGAGTTTTCGAGAAATCGGAAATTTCAGATTCCAAATTGCTAAATTCAAATACATGACTACTTGACGAGTTCTTCATAGTCGATTTTCTCAAAAACGAAGCTTCAAACCGAAAAGTTCTCTTCTGTATTTTTTTTTTTTTCTTTTTGCGAAGAATCATCCCCTGTAGAATGTCATGCTAGCATTGAAAGCAAAATCTTTATCTTTGTCGGTATAATTGGAGTTTCGGAAAGTGCAAATTTAAATTCCAAATTGTTACTGTCACTTTCACCGCGTCACATTTACGTGTATGAACAACCACTCGTGTGGAATTAGCTAATTTCAAATACACTTGGTGCTACATATAGACGAAGCTTTTAAATTTTAAATTTTAAATTTTGTATTTAGCTCTGAATTTCATTTACGAAGCTGTAAAATTTTATTCTATGTACTTTTCTTATTTTTTCTCGTATAAGCAATCATCTCCCCTCCGCTTGTCACTCGGACTTTGTAAAACGTCATCCTAATATATCGACACTGGAACTACCAAAGTGGTCGAACGATCAATTTATCGTTTACTGTAGAAATTTTATACATTTAGATACCAGTGTATCTTTCAGATCGAGTAATTTTTAATAAAATATACTAATACAAGTTTCTATTCTTATTCTTCACTGCGTTATGTAACTTATCTTCTTGAACCTTGCTAAAGCAAAGAAATTAAAGTTATAGTACTTAGTCGTCGGTGGTTCTAGCGTTGAATTGCAAATTTCAAATTTTTTATTTCAAATTGCCCGTCGTATTGTGTTCATCGCGCGTACACAGTCGCTCGTGTGTCTTGTCTTCTCGAGCCGAGATTAATTAGCAGTGTGCTCCGCGAGTGTAATTGATCTTGTCTTTAGATCCGCGGAGGAAACGTCAACGGAAGAAGAAGCGTTGCGTTTTAATTAACGAAACGTAATTGAAAGCGTTTCCCTCGTGGTGCGCTGAAGATTCGCGACACTTTCTTACGTCCATTCATCGGCGTATTCGGATCGCTCGCTTCTGATGGTAGCGCGACCCTCTCGTGTCAACGCCTCCGTTATCGTTCGTTATCGTTTTTTTTTTTTGGAACACGCGCGTACTTTCGTACTCGATTCGCGTCGAACGTTTGATCGTTCCCGTTATTTCCCGATGTTCCTTTTAATTAAACGCACGGTGATAGTTCCTTCTGTCTTTTCAATTCAACGAACTCTCACGGTTTAATTAAACAAGCAGCAAAGTAAATGGAAAAAAAGTCAAACGGAACGTGCAGTTAAACGCGCAGAAGATAAAATTATTCTCCGTTGATTGACGATTTTTGCGTGCGTATTGACGGATGATTTACGTTTGTGTTTTTCGATTATTTTACGATTCGTACAAATTGTACGTAAAATGTCCGAAGCGCACAGTTTCGTGTGTCAAACAATTCCTTACCGAGGTTTCATTTTTCAACTATTTAAAAAAAGAAGAAACGTCAATCCAGAATTTGAAATCAGTCGTTCCCACAAACTCGACTTTTTAATCTTGACACTCGCCACTTTTATTCGGTGAAAAAAAAAAAAAAAAAAATTCCTGAAATTCCTGGAATGAAACATCGAAAAGTGTCGAGTTCCGCGCTTCAACGTCAGAAACAAAGTTCCAGGCGATCGGTCGCGCATTTCAAAACCGAGCCGTAGTTGCACCGGGATCGTCGCGCGAGGATGAAAACAGAACGTAGAGAAAGAGCAATTGGAGAAAGAAAGGTTCATCGATGGTCTGTAGCTTCCATCTTTGACAGTTTCCCGATGTTTTCTCTCTCTCTCTCGAAAAAAAAAAGAAAAACGAAAGATCGTTAGCCGTAAATCACCGAATTCGTCGAACGAACTTAAGCCCTTTTGTCGTGGAAATAATTGCACGAACGTGATTCTCGAAGATAGAAAAAGGGCAAAGGCCGCGTGATTCGCGTCCGTTAGTGTCCGCGTTCGATCGAGGCTACACACGAAGTTATTGTTACTTTCTTTCTACTCGGACGAGTATCGTGCTCGACGATCGCCGGTCGTTGATCGCTCACGCAAATTCCAGAATCGCGAATCTATCTACGGCAATTAAAGTTGCCACCTTTTCTCGTTGAATTATTCATTCTGCAAATATTTTCCTTCCTACGTCGACAGGCTGACCCTTCCCTCCTCGCGTCCTTTCCCCCGTTTCTTCCTTCTTCGTTCTCGATACTCGATACGAGAAATTTGACGTTTGAACCAGAGATCGAAAAAGTTAAGAAACTCTCGAACAGAGTCGTGGGAATTTTCTTACGTTCACGAGTCCCGATGACAACGGTGAATAAGTGTTTCGTAGGATGGAAACCTACGTGATATAAGAATAAAAATGTCTTTTCTGTCAGAGGAACGGATAATTTGCTCGTCAATATCAAGAAAATTAATCTCGAAATTTGTTGCAAATATTGAAAACGAATACTGTTGAACGACAGTAAATAAAATATGGATTTTTAATTATAAACGTTTTCCGCGAGAACGTCGTTTAAAAATTGTTAACAGATATTCTTTTTGTATCAAAATAAATTTTGTTTTACACCAAAATATTTTTTTTACACCAAATTTTGTTTCGAACGAGATGTACTTTCATTCTTCAGGGCCGAAGAAAATTGTGTCGATTTTCACGACAATCGAGAATGATTTAGAATACAGGGAAATTGATAGATTGGGAATAAGATAGGATAGAGAGTAACAAACGAAGCAAATCTCTGTCTAGAATTGATTTTTATTTAATTTTTTACATATATCAATCTAGAGTTAATTGTTATTAATATTTATTTAATCACATCCGCGCTACACCGATCTAAATCGCCAGTTAATAAAGTTTGTAATTAACACGTTACGTCATAATTATCACGGTATTCCAAGTATGTTATAAATATTATATTACAATTAATTAATACGTTACAACATAACTGTGTTAAAATCATAATGAAATAACTGCTTCTCCGATACTATTGTAAATTGCACGTACTCAGACGGAGAAAATTGATCTCAGATTACTTCGATATTTAAGGATGCCACGTTGTTTCGTGCTGCTCAATTGTACAACTTCTTCGATGCACGCAATTCCGCGGATTTGTGTATTCCTTTTGTGCCTCAGATTAGTCTTGTTAAAATAAGCTTTGAGCGCGCAGCTTGGAAAACTCGAGCCGCGGTCCCAGTTAAACCTCAAAGGTTTAAGCGCCGGGTTGCAAAGGCTGAACTCCTCGACGCTCGAATCCTCGAATTCGGACAGTTTAAATCGTCTAAATTCTACAGAATTGTACAACGTCAAACGTCACGTGTGACGGTGTATCGAAGCTTTAGCTTGGAAAGCTCGAGCTTCAGTCGTTTCGAGTCATCTGGATACCAAACTGCGGATTTTTATTCGTCAATTTATGCGAATTCATTGAAAAATTCAGCAACGCGTCGTAATGCCCGGAAGTGCGTGAAGTGTAAATTATTACGTTACTGCTCGTAACAATCGAGGCAATTTTGTTTGTTGCGCGTCGATGAAACGTTTGGCGATATTGAGAAAATTCGACGCGCACGGTCAGCTAATTGAAATTAAACGTTCGGTCGTAACATGCATCGCGTCAGTGTAAGGTGTGAATTGAACATTGTTCGACGTTTCAGACGTTTCAGATCAACGAAGAACGCGTAAACAATTACACGTGCTTTCGCTTTCGAACATTTGGAAATTTCTACGAAATCTCTCGCAATGTCTGATGTAACGAATGGACAGCAAAGTGTAAATAATCACGGAGTATCGAGAAATTCCGGGGCATGTGATGCACGGTCACATTAATCAAGCTGTTACTGCGCGATATTTCGAAATGAAATTTCTAAGAGAGAAAGAGAATGTCGACGACTGTTGATTGATATAAAATATAGACGGTAAAGGAACATGAGTTTTCCAGAGGCAGCGGAGGATTATTATTTTCTTTTCTCGTTTCTTTCAAACTCTTCGATTGTACGCGCGAGACAATGCCGAGACAGTGATTTTTCACTCTGTCACAATCGTTAAATAAAAATGTCATCTTTTAAGAGTATCGTAATTCATCGATTCGCTCGGGAATCGTAAAAGGAGAAGATCGAGTTTTAATAACGACACGATAATTTTCAGAGAGAAGAAATTAACAACTGTCAATTGACAAGATCGAAAGAAACATCGCAAAAAATTCAGAAAAACCTGAACCTAATTGCAGCAAAGTCTAGAACGAGAAATCAAACGTAGAACTGACTTTCTTGGGCAAACGTTACTTGCCGCGCGTCACCGGCTGATAATGTGGATTTATTAGCGGAATAATTTCCGACCTTCGAGAGCAGAGTATTATCATAGTAACCCGTAGCCTGTAACCTTTCGAAATGCCCTATAACGCGAAACGTATCGAGCATCCGGGTATCGAATGGCACGGTCGGACGTTCCGACAATTAATTCTCGCAGTAACTGCATTCGATAACCGGCGCAAAAATAATCCGGGCGCGAACAATTCGAGGCGCGAGCCAATGGGCGAGCACACGTGGGTGCGCGTAATAATCCCCCCTCCCCCAAAGAATGGAACTCTCTCCCTCGGTTTGGGAAAAAAGGATGGGAAATCGAGCTTGGCTTAATTAGCCGCTTTATGATCGCGATGAAATTGCACGAGGCGTGTTAATTAAAAAACGATCGTTCCACCCTTCTTTTCCTTTTTCTCTTTCTCTTTTTTTGCTTTGCTCTCGTTCGTCCGCGCTCTCGTCCGTTCGGCTGCTCGCAATATTTGTAACGTAGCTGTAGCGAGACGCAATTGGACATCTTCGTGATTAAAATCGACGAGGACTGAGTTATTGATCAAACGTGTTGGAACGACTGTTCCTCCTAAAGAGAAGATTGATGAAAAATTCTTTGTTTCGGACGATGAAGCATCGACGATACTCTAGCTTGTATATATAGAATATATTCGCAAGCGAAATAGCGAACGAACCGAGTTATTTTTAGCAAACGATCGACTAGACCGGCGTATTTCTATTTTCATCGTCTCGGATTTTTGAGCGACTCGTTAATTAGATTTTTTGGTGTAGCCGAAAAATTAGTCAATTCGGCCATCCCTCGGCTGTCGTTCGACGTTTGAACTAACGACCTTTCTTCTTTTCTAATTATCACGGACTTGACAGATAAAACCACTCGTCGATTTGGTTCTTACAACGAGCGCACGAGAACAATGTTGCGTGCTGATTGGACGGCGATTCGCGTTGGCAGAGATTAAAATTTGACGCGTTTGTCGTTGTTTGAAGATGGCAGGGAATAATTTAAACGAACTTCTAAATAATATCTAGAACTTTTGAAAGATATATTTATTCACACGTAGTTAAATATTCCGTGTGTCGATCAGACACGATCAAGTTTAGGTTAGGTTTGGGTTAGGTTAGGGTTAGGTCAGCATTGATGACTTATACCTTCCGATCATTTGCACAGGCTCAAATTTATTGCTAGTGGTAATAATGGGTGGTTCAAAAATCGATGATTTTTTTGCTTTGTGTTAATTTATGAAATTTAGGACTGTTGAACTAACTTCTGGGCACGCGTCTATAATTCCCGAAGGTTTAGGTTATTTGAATTTCACAGACCCTTCGCCAACCATCCGTGGTCTAAATCCGTGGATCTGTAATTTAAACAATATTTAAACACTCCACGACACTTGAATATTTAAACATTTAAACATTTTACGCGGAAACTCTCCGATCCCCGAAATTTGAACTCTGTAACCTCTATACAACCTCTCGCTCCTAAAATTCCTAACAATCACGCGATCCCCGAAATTATTTAAACTGCTTGCAGCCGAGGCTGAAAGTTCTCAAGTGGCTGGCGCGCGATACCGCGCTAATTAGATTTGGATCAAGGAGACCTCGGTGAAAATTCAGTCTGACATCGATCGAGTGTCGCGTTCGTTGGACAAAAGCTGTTCGTTCGAACGCGTGATCAACGGCGTATTCTTTCTCGTCTCGGGCGATCCCCAGGCTGGCGATCACGGTGTAATCGCGATCACGATCAGGTCGTGGAAAATAACCCTTAACCTAGTGCCACTAGGGGACAATGATATCGGCCAGTTGTATCAGCACTTTCTTTATCTGGCTGTAGACGTACCCTCGACGGGTAGGCTGAATATAATATACGGACATATTGTTTTATTCGACGACCTCGCGTTCGAAATAGGAACGTTGAACTCATTTCGATGGGATCGAATCGGATTATTTTCGTTCGGTGATCGGATAACATTCGCCGGTGTTGTTCCTTTCTTTCCTCGTCGCTTCGAGCATCGAGCGTTGAATCGATCCACTCGTTTGTAATTTGATTTCGAATATCAAAATATCTGGAGACGAAGCGTGCGTGGAATATTCAAAAGATTTTTTGCGAAGTTCGCATTTATACGGTCGAATCAATTTTTCGTTTGTCTTTTGTTTTTTTTTCTTCTTCTTCTTCTTCTTCGTTGCTTTGAACAGCGAACATTTTTACAATCCTTTTTATCTCCTCCTGCTGAATTTTTATGTCTCTTTTTTTAACATTTACAATTTTGAACATTGAAGTGTTTGCAGATTTTCAGGAAAAAGTTTGCGATCGTGGAATCGAATCTGACTATTTTGGAATATATTCGAGTTAATTCGGCGAGCGTTGAATTGAACTTGCAGATGAAATTCATAGAAACAGAATTAAGACGAACGTTCATTTCACGCACCAATTAGCAATGTAACATGGATATACTTCGTATCATATACTCTGTGCGTTTGAGCATTTTCGTTAATCGACTCGCCAATTCATTAACTTGTGGGCAGCGCTACGAAACTGTTCGCCAATATTTCAATTCGACGCCGATGTTACTGAAACGTATTCAATTCTCGCTCGAGATAGTTTCTCAAATTTCAGCAGACCCGTTCCAAGCGGAAAATCGCAAATTACGCTGGTGGAAATGCTACGAAACTACGAAACAGCCAATTCCATCGGCGTATCGAGTCTGCGTCGGAGGCATAAAAAAAGAAAAGGAATAGAAAGAGGGAGAAAGACAGAACGATCGTATTCGTATTCCTTTCGCCGACATCGTTTACCCAGGCAATCCCCGTAGAGTTTCCCGTGGAACGTGAAATATTTGCCGCGTAATATGCCGGGGGAACGGATCACGCCGGTAAATAAAACGGAAAACGTAAGACCGAATGCGAGAGATCGCGCCCGAGTACGAAATGTTTTTCCACGATGCCAGCGAGCTAGATTGCCGTCGTAGTGGATTCGCGCGAACACGCGCGTTGGTATACCGATCGACTGTATCGGGAGAGGCGTTTGGGAGATTCCGGCGGACGGCTGGCAAAATATTTGCACAAATTGAAAGTGCAGGCAACACTTGTCGAACGTGTCAATTACCAGGGACAATTTCCCTTCGCCGCTTCGTGGAAACAAGTGTCTTTTAATTCGCGATGTTAACTCGGTCGTGGTACCGATCAATCTTTGGGATTAGCTTCTACTTGTTTTTGAAATTTTTTTCTTTTTTCAGATATCTAAATTCTCGGGGATTAGAGATTAGGGATTTGGGTTGGAAATTCTGACGCGAGATACAATCCGTACAATGTGTAAAAAAGCTGTTATTACATAAATTATATATTTTAATAGATATTTATTTTCTGTTTATTTTATATTTGGACAAGTGTCAATCGCGTTAATCATTAATCAGAAACCTCCGCAATTACGAAATTGAGGTCTAACGCGGACGTCACTTACAGACATTTTACAAATATAATTATAATATAAATATGATGCATTTCACGTAAATAACACGTAAATAACACGTAGATAACGCTCCGGCCGAAGAAATCGTTTTTTGTCCGAGATAATCCGGGCGACGAGTTAATTCGTCTAGCCCAGTTAACAGGTTAAACGATCGACGCTTGAAATCCTTAAGCCCCGCTTAAACTTGTCGAAATACACGGCGAACACCGAAACGAACAAGTTTCCATTAATCCGGCCATCAATTTCAAATTTCCCGCCTATCCGGGGACGGGTTTATCCTTCGCGACTCCGCACGGATAATCGCTCATGTCGTTACCTCGAGAAACGAGAGAACGAGGATCCGGATGAAAAGGAAGGAGAGGAGACACGGCGCGGAGCGAGAACGAGAAAAGAGAAGAAGAAGAAGAAGAAGAAGAAGAAGAAGAAGAAACGGTGAGAGAAGAAATAGAAGAAAAGTCGATCTCGCGCGAGAACTTCGGCGCGTCCCCCCCCTCCCCCTCTGCCCGAGAAAACTCGGTTAACTTAGTTTGCCTGACGAGTAGATTAGTAGATGGCCTCGGTCCTCGGAAGTCTTTCGGTATCCCCAGGCACGCGTACGATCTTCCGGTTGTTTGCTGAAAATCTCACGGGTCTCTCTCTCTCTCTCTCGCTTTTCTATTCTTCGCCGCGCGGAAACTCCCCTCCCCCTGTTTAACGCTTATTTAATTACACCTTCGTGAGAATTGTTTTCACATTTGTTTTCCCTTCTTCCGTTCCTCCTTTTCTTTCTTTCTTTCTTTATCATTTTGTCTCGCGATCATGCGACATCTGAACGCGTATTTTCATTTAGGTTTTCTGTGGATTTGTGAAGGAATTTGGTGAATTGTGAATTTCTAATTCTTTCTTTCGATTGTATAAATTCTGATAAATTTTTGATAAATGGATGCAATAAATTATTTCGTAGTTAATTAAAGACAAATATCTTTCTTTGCCAATTGCTTTTTAATACACTTGAGGGAGCTACTATGTATCATCTGATCAGTATGATTAATTCATAATTCAATGATTAACATCTTATAAATTTCCAAAATCGATTAGCAACTATTCAGGTAACGTTAAGAATAAACTATCGCGACGTGTAATATAAAATAAAAAATGAAAGAACGAAATTGAAAGAAAATATGGAACAACGGCACAAGTCTTGAAAAATATTCGCGTACAAATTCTTTCGACATCATCGCCGCATCAAGAAAATTACAACTCTCGGCCGTTTTATGAAAAGAAGACAAAGAAGACGACAAATTTTTCGATGAGAAATAAATTTCAAACTTGAGATAATCCTACCCTCGTGTTAGTCGTTTTGAAAAATATTTTGTCCAACATTGCAAGCTTCGTGAATTTTATTTGAAACAACTTTATTTATTTAAAAGTGGAGAGCTGGCCATTTGATCGCGCGTGCAAGTTCTCGTTGATTTTCGTCGCTGAACGAGGCCATTTTGTTCCGATTAATCATCGATGCGAGGTCCAACGGTTTTATCGGTTAAAGGATTTCTCGATCGAAGGAAAGGACGAAGCCAGAAGCCGGTTTCATCCGGTCGTTCGCTTAGTTACGTTGCTCGTAAAAATCCAGGCAACTGTTGCCCCCACGAGACAGAGTGAGAGAACGTTCGCGATAAATGTTACAATTTGTTAAACGCCGAGTCTGCTGTGTTGCGCTGTTATTGCCAAGTCGTATTGCGAGATCCTAGCTCGATTTTCATAGAAACGACGAGAGAAAGGAGCGAGAGGAACGGGAGGAATGGTACAAGGAAAGTAGGGAAAGTGAATTGAACAATAATGAATTTAATCTGAGATGCAAACTTTCGAAAGAAGGTACGAAGATACCTTCGCACGTTTTCGAGTATTGAATGTGTGTCTATCCACACTTTATCAAACTATGTATGTATAAAACTCTATAAAATACTCGTTTGTCACAAAAGGAAGTTGAGAAGTTAAGAAGCGCGTTCTTTGTATATTTCACTTCCAATACTCGAGTCTTTTGTTTCGTTTATAGAATTCTGCTAGATATAGAATCTATTAGATTTATCAGTGATATTGAATTCTTAAAGTAACGTCACTCTGGAGCCTCCTTGGTCGACAAAAGTACCGTAATTTCGCATAAATTCACTAATTTGGCTATTGATGCGGCTCGAAAGAGGAAATTTTCAAAGTTTCACTCGTAAACTCGAACGTTGATCGCACGGCGTTCGTAAAGACATCATTGAGCAAGTATCAAGAATTATCTCACATTCCTTGAGAGCACAGAACAGTAAAAAATTTCAGCGTGAACGATTTAACGTTCCTATGAATGTAATATCCTTACTCGCGGGAGGAATAAAATATTTAATTTTGTCTGACACAAAGTCAGATATCAAAGACTACTTGGACAAATCACCGACTGAGATTACCCCCGTGGAACGATCGCCCCTTAAACAGGCTTAAAATTAACAGAATTACCAAGATCCGATCGAAACGATAGTTCTACGACTCAAAAGGATTGAAACGCGGTAGCCTCGAACCATCGCTCAGAGACACGAGATAACGAGCTGTTCGAGTTCATCCGCCCTCCGCGTTTTAAGAAAGTCGACGAGCGGCTCGAACAAGACGAACGGAAAACGCTCGAGCGGTGTATTGCCGCGGCTCGCTAACTGACGATACCGTTTAACAGGTGTAACGATTGTGACCGTGCCTCTAATTAACGAGTACGATCGTTAATGCTCCGCCGTGATCAGCACGGTGATTGCGAATTTCCTACTGTCCGTGGGAAATCGCGTGTCAAACTAAAACCGAGTCGAACTAACCCTGTTTCGCGTCGCGTCTCCGTTAATTCGTGGTTAATTTCACCGTGTTGACGCTGTTGACGGGAAATTATTTCTCTTTTTCCCCTTTTTTATAATAAATGTTCGCTCGATCGATCGATGGAGGAAATTGGTCGATTCTCGGCCGAGTTATTGGCAATTGGTACAAATGGACAGGGTGTTAATTGGCAAATCTATACAGGGTGTTTCGCGCGAAACAAGCCATCCAAGCGCCGAGAGTCGTAACATCTGACGTTGATAGCTTTTTTAATTCGTTGCAATTTTTTCAATTCGTTGATAAATCTCTGAGAAAGTCTATTGATCCGTTTGCATTGTCAGTCGTTCGTTTGGAAAATAACGTTACAAATGACTAAAAAAATATCGGTTCGCTAAAAAAAAAAGGTAAAAACAACATACGAATAAATACACGATTCTTACGTTTCAAGTCCTGAATTAATTTCGAACGAGTATAAAAAAAGATCGCGAAGATCTCAAAGTCGGAGTGGCTTTAATTATAGGTGCATTGTGCTTATATTTAATCAGCGTTATAAGTAGAATAGGACTGTTGCTGGTTAGGTAGCTCGGGCAATCAAAATAGAATTATTCTTTCCCAATGGAGGTCTGACGTGCGTGGAATAAGTTTAGCATATGACAGGCTTAAATATTGACTATTCACGGCATTCATGCTTCATTTTTAACTCGCCAGTGACAACGTAACTCGTACAAGTGAAACATCTGCGTTTCCGATCGGACTGTGTTTAAGATAGAATTATCCGTCGTTTGATATAGTTATTCAGTTTGACGAAAGTTGGGTAAGGGTAAATAAATTTACGTACGTAAATGACAAAATAATACGTTGTATCATTGCAATTGTATTTGTAAAAAGATTAAAATATTTGGAAGGGGATGTTCTTTTAAGATTGCGCGCTGCTGCGCAAAACTAGTAAAAGTTTTCAGTTATGAATTTTTTTATTCTACAAAATTATAACATAATCAGATATATATTTTGTATATGTTATATACAAAAATTTACTTCAACAACCGTTTTGTTCTACAAATAATAAGTTTTATCGCTTCCAAGATATTTTAATATTTTTGTTACTACCGAGCATCTACACGTGTTGCATGTTCTTCGATTTTCTAATGTCCAAAATCTTCAATCTTCTGAGAAACGTCAACGACGCTGTGCGCGTTTAGTGTTACTTGACACATTCTTGTTCCGTATGTAGTGTGTTTCATGTGAAATGATTTGGAAAACAAAAAAATCAGACAGTAATTTTCCTCCGTCCGACATACTTTGCAGCAAAATTTTCGCAGCAATTAAAAAAGTGTTTACGCCGAGGTAGCTACACTTTCTAATAACAAAGATATCGTTGTTGTAAATCAACAATCAATTTCTTCCTCGAGAAGAAAATCTCCTCGAGAAAAAGAAAGAAGAAACAAGGCGAAATAGTCTCTCTCTCGCGAGAGAGGTAGATCAAATTTAATTTATGCGCAACACCGTCGAAACTTTCTACTTTTGTTTCGTAAAATGGTTTCGTTGCTTCGACCACGCGATCCATGTTCCCTGCAAGTTGAAACGAAGATTCCACGCTGTTGAGGAGTTCCCTCGGCGTCGTGGGACGATGTAAATGTTGAGTCGAGACGTCTCGGTTGGAAAAAGTTTCGCTCCGGGGCGAGTTTGAAGTCACCTTTGGAAATTGATAAGCTCTTACTGGATCCCCGTTTAATTGCAGCTTGTTTCGTAGCTACGAAACTGCTCCCCTCCTCCCCTTCACCCTTCTTCTCGCTTGCTGTTTCTTCGCTGTTACCTACCCGCCTTCCTCCTTCTCGTCGTCTTCTCCAGTCGCAAGTTCTATTTCAAATTAAGCGGCTTCCAGCAGCAAAAACTGCTCTCCGAATTGGCAGGAGCCTCCGCGAGTCCTATTCGCGAGTCGAAGCGAACTTTCTTTTTGCGCGTTTTCGGAAACTCGAATGCAAGGAGAGAGATTGATATTCATCGTTAACGTTGCTGGCGGTTTGTGAAAACTTAACATCATCTAGATGTCAAAATTACGAATTGTTACGACGAGACGAAGAATTCGCGCGTAAAATTTACATCGTAATATAAACTTGTGTCATACGATGGAAGATTTATATATCAATATATAAAATAACAATGTACAAGAGAATAATTATTACAATAGCAATGTCAAGATTAACCTGTTGAGAACTGAGAAATGATGTGTGTGAACGTAAAATGATTGAAAAATAACTTACGTATTATTTTATCGAGGTGCAGAAAATTTCCTAGCTTTTTAGGAACTTTTTCATTTCCGTTTTTGTTATTCTCTAGTAGATTCTATTATTCTGTATATATATAGAATATATATGAAAATATTTCTGTTTCTAACTAGATTTTATAATTTTGCAGAGTTTAAAAAACTATTCTTCTTTTCCTTTTTTAATTCTAGGATTTATTTATTTATTTACTTATGTCTCGTAATTTATGTACGTACTGAGTTTCTTACTATCGTAGAGCATTTATTATCCTTATTATCCTTACGAAACAATACGCAATATTTCAATTGTTCGGATTTTATGATTTCTCGACTCGTTATAAATTTGAATGACACTGTAAATGAAAGAGCACGAGAGTGCTCTCCTCGCAAATTATTGCAACGTTCTGACAGACCTATGAATTATTAGGATCGAAGGACCTGTTTCGGGAGACAACTGTTGTTTCCGATGCGGCCGAGCGCGGTTTTGCCGGCTTAATCCTCTTGTTCCAGTTCGCCGCGGTCAAACGACACTCGTTCCCTTAAAAATTTAAACAAATTCCATCCGATCATCCGAATCGCTCGTAGGTGTTTATCCTCGAATCGCGGAATAATTTCAATCACTTTCAATTCCAAAAGTTTCATCCCGCCTGCTTTTGAATTTTTTCACACTTTCGACCTGTTAACGATTCCGAATCAGTAAAAATGGCAAAAAGCATTTCCGATCTTGTAAAATTCTCAACGCTTATCAAATAAACCCTTCTTCGCTAGAAAAAAAAAAAAAGAAAAGAAAAGAAAAAAGAAAAAAGAAAGGCAGGAGAAATAAAAAGCTTTAAACGCGTGAGATGAGAAAAGGTTCCACGAAAAACACGAGCAATCAGTCTCTCCAAAAAAAATTGAAAGAGAGAAAAAAATGCTGAAAGAACTTCATTCGAGAGACCCAGAATCTCATTCAACGGACACTTAATTTATTAACCCTTTCCATTCGATTTTCCAAAGCACTCAGAGCAGCCATTCGTCCCTTCGTTTCTCAAATTCGTCGCGGGTTTGGTCCTATATAGAAGAATAAAGAGACCATTGAACTGGACTGTTAGCTTCGTTCTTGTTTCCGACTACGCACACTGAATAAAATTATATATAAATAAAATTATTGTTAAAATGATAATACAGTTATACATGAGCAAGAGTATTTAAAATAGTATATATATTATAATAGTATAAAGATATAAGTAGATAGTGTCACTGTATATCCACCCTTGAAAGAAAAACGTTTAGAATGAAATTTTCAATGAACGAAATCTTAATTAATTAATTATATTTAAAAATTAAACTTACAATTATGATGTTCTCGTTTCTCGGAGAAATAACAGAAATGAAAAGGAATAAAATATTATTGAAAGTTTGATACTTTTCTACTCACGCTTCCTATTTAAGTCAAGTTTCTGCATTTTCAAGTTTTGTAAATAGCCGACGCTTCGTAAAATCTTTTGTCAGAAACGCGTGTTTCAATCGTTTTCAAATTTCAACGATAAAACGAAGTTACTAGTAGTTATGGAATAAAAATATGCGAAATACAAGATTGAGTACTCAGAGATTAAAGAGACTCGTTCGCGTTGCATTTTATATTTTATTAATAATTTAATAATATTTTTTTAATTCAACATCTCGTATGGTGAGAAAAATTCGTTCGTTTCACGACTTTTCATTTTCATCCCGCCAGGATGTCTGTTATTAGACACAGATCACTATGCGACGATCGCGATTTGAAGGACAAATGGGCGCGCGAAAGGGGTTGAAAACGCCGGTGGCGCGTTTTATAATATTCCCGTGGCCACGCGCTCATTCTGTATGCATGCGCATATTAGAAGCCTCCGGGGGGAGTTTCTTTTTCGTGGAAAATGCAGCTCGATACACGATGTATCTTGTAACGCGTGCCGAGCAAGTTCGTGCCTCGTATGTTGCCGAGAACGTTATGAATGTTAAAGCGTCCCCCTTTTCAGCGACTTCTTTTTGTCTTTTGGATCACTGCCGAGATCGGCTTTAGAGATTACTGTATCGCGCGATAATGAGAGCGATCGAATTTTTTACTCGACGTTACGTTTTAACAGATTTTCGCTTCTGCCTTTCAAGGTTGTGGAAATTCTTTAACTCCTTAAGCGATCGAAATCGACTCGTCATTTTTATTAGAGAATTTTATAGATGTAAAAACGGTGTAACTTTTGGAGATTTAAATGTATCATTTATACCTCCAGCGAAATCGTAGAAATCGAAGCTTGCGTGTTATAATGTTCTTCTATCTTTTGTTGACGTTAATGTCTTTAATGGGAATTGCGTGCTTTGGTTTTAAAATGAAAGCTAAATTAGAGAAACTCGTTCGACGCGTACTTTTCTCGGAAACGAAATTTACAAATTAAAGGAATTCGTCGTACCAGTACTACTCTTGTAAAAGGGACTGCTCTCAAAGTTGAATACACTTTGCGTTTAAACTGAATGTATTGTGCAAGAACGGAATGAGAATAATTTCATTCGATATTTAATAAAGTGAGGTTTCTTTTTTTTAAAGATACATGTATAAAGTAGAACGGAGAAAATGATCTAGAAGAGAATATATTGTAATGTGTATGTGTGTCAAAATCTACGTAAAATTAGCACGAGAGAACTCGAGAAACGACAGGCAAAACGGGAGATAAAATCGCGAGGCTGAAGAATAGGCGCAAGAACGTTTCCCCGCGAAAATACCCCGGGAAAATCAAATAACCGGAATTGCCAGGGACGCAAAAAGCGAAACAGGGAGGCGAAACCACGACGATTATATCGGTTGGTTTGCTCCAACGGGAAGCAGGAAATGCTTCGAAGCTCGGCGAAATGTCAGCGGGTATTACGGGCAGCCGTTTGCGTAGCTGTTTAATTTAACAGAAACTCTTAATAAGGTCTGTCTGTGGATGCGCCCCCTTCACCCCCTCTTCAGCTAACACCGAAACAATTTGTTTAAAGCTCTTCCACGCACGGTGTGTGTGTGTGTGTGTGTGTGTGCGCGCGTATGTGTAGGATGTGCGCGAGCCAGGGGAAGCTAATTAATAGACGGAATGCTTTCACGGCGCTGTGAACTCGGTAAAAGGCTTTTTGTCGTCTTTGTACACGTGTGCGCGCATCGTCGTCGTCGTCGTCGTTGTCATCCTCGACCGTGAAACGTGGGCGTACGCGTTTGTCAGGGAGATATAGTTCGATAGTTCGCAAGTATTTTTCCAAGTGGAGGAGTTTTTCGAAGATAGGCTCAGACAGAGGTGAAATCGATTTTTTGATTGGACGGCTTGAGAATCTTTTCCTCTTCTTTTTGAAAAATGTGAGAACGAATAATCGACTTTGTTTCGATTTTACTTTTATTCAGTTTGGCAAACTGCGAGAAGGAACATTTATTGCAATATTTTAAAAAGATGTCTAACTTTGATTTGGAGCGATTCGTCAATTAAATTAAATTTCAAATCCCTGTTTACTTTCAACCTATGGTTAGAATGGAATTTAATCGAAGAATGGAATTTAATCGTGCGTGGGAATTGTTTTTTATACAATTCGTTTGAACTTCGTTTGAACTTCGTTTGAACTTTTCAACGTTCGAGAAACGCAAATGGCTCAGAAATGAGAAAGAGCGCGGTTAATTTGGCTTTTAACAAAATTCGTGACTCGTGCCCGCCTGAACCCTTGAAAAATGAATCTCCGACTCCGCTGGCAGAACTGTGCTAGATTCGCATCGCGGACGTTAGCGAAAGGATAAAAGATCGAACGCGTTTCCATGGAATAATCCCTCCCGTGCTCTTTTGCGCGGATTACCAGTTGAAATCGCGAGTCGATTCACCGGTGTGCCTCGGAATCATTCGTCCGGAAATAAAAGCGAAGCTAAAAAAAAAAAAGAAGAGAAAAAGAAGAAGAGAAAAAATGGAAAACTCTCTGGACAGATCGTTATCCGTGGAAATCCCTGATTCCATTCCTGCTCGTCCAACCTTCGGTCGCGTATTTCTCACCCCCGTGTCGATCGTGTCCCGAGATTAGGCTTGCGGGAATCGAACATAGTTATTTGTTATCGCGGTCTCGGCCTCGGTCTCGGTCCCGGTCTCGCGTAATGATTGAAAAGCTGAGATGTTTTAAGGGATTGACCTCCACGGGGAATGAATTTTCTAAAGCGAAAAAAGGATTTGACTTTTCGTTTGAATTTTGTGCATTCATTTTGTATCGGCAGGAAGTTTTCTGGTTTCATTGTCGAGGGAATGGTGAATGGATTTTGATACTTTTTCACTTGGAATGATTTGAATTTAAACGTGCCCGTCTCTGAAGAGGTTAAATCACTCAAATTCATAATAATTTTAGAATGAAATTACACGTATATATATTATTGTTATTTATAACTTTTTATTAGATTATATTAGAGTACACGTT
Source organism: Melipona beecheii (assembly GCA_032399605.1). Classification (NCBI taxonomy): domain Eukaryota; kingdom Metazoa; phylum Arthropoda; class Insecta; order Hymenoptera; family Apidae; genus Melipona; species Melipona beecheii. The sequence goes on from JAUCMO010000291.1 coordinate 1,666,830, forward strand.
TGTTGTAGTTTATTATTTGTTTATAATTTTAATCTCGAACAATTTACAATAACGGTACATAATGATGTTTGAAACGAAACTTTGAGCAACGTGAAAGTATTTTTGTATTTCGGATAAAAATAGTGATATCAGATATTTATTGAAAAATAGTACATAGTATATGTCATTTTTATGATTTCGCAAAATCATCGTATCCTCGTTTTAATAATCGCTTAATTGATAATCTTCACCTGAACGATCGTTGACGATTAAGCATTTTGCATTATTCATAAAATTCCATGAAACTTGAGACGCGTAAAGCAAAACGGGAAGCTCTTGCTTTTAATTATCGTAATCGCTGGTGTTCCAGAATTTTTAATTTTATCCAGTTCGTAGATCGTGTTCCGTTTCTGTAAAAGAGAGCGCGCGCCGGAAAACACCAACAAGCAAAGAAGGATATCTCTGTTTCTACAGAGGACGAAAGAATATAAGCCACGTTTATTTTACATTCGTTCGCGTATTTTTACGTGCTTTCGTGTTTTTCCGAGTTCGTTCGTTTCCTTTTTTTTTGCTGGGGTCATCTTTCGCCACTTTCTTCCACTAATTTCAAAGCCGTGCCAATTTTATTGCGTGTGAAATTACTTACGTGTCGTCGACTATTTCATGATCTAAATAAATAGTAACGTTCGTAACGATGACGATAGATCGAATCGTTTATTTTATTAAACGATATAACCAAATAACCAAATGACGCTTTGATCGAAGATTTTACGGAAGACTGTCTTTCATTGGCCGTCTGTGTAGACATGGTTGCATAACATACTTGAATAACAGGCTCTGCCCGATTCTATTTGCCCAGCCAAGTAGTACGTCATCTCACCCGTCTGACTAGTCGCCGATCTATTCTACTGTTCTGCTCATAGAAAGTCACTTAACTGAAATTTCCAGACGTTCAGCCAAACGGGTATTGTTCTCTGAATGATAAGTATCACTGGACATTTTCGCGACAAGTATTAATGAACTTTTTTCGATTTTTACCGCGGCGCTCGTCGAAAACCACTTTAGCGAGAGACATTCGACCAAATTGTTTTCTAAAATGTTTTCAATATTAAATTTTGTAAATACGTAACTCAAACGTAGATATATTAAAATATTATGTACGTTTAATAGTAAAATTACATTGAATATTATTTATGTTAATTATATTCATTGTCATATAATTATTTACGTATTTATATTAAACAACATTCGTATTAAAGTGTAATATTAATATTAATTAAAAGTGTATTTTACATGCAAGATAAATATATCGCGTGTTTAATTTTTAGAAGCCACAAATTACAAAATGGAAAAAAACTTTGTTCTACATTTTTATCTTGCACGTTGCAATACGAATAATTTTATAATTTTAATTTTCAAAAATAACCGTGCTTGTAAAAATTTGAAGAGAGCGAACGAAACATTTCGCGTAAACCGATATTGTATTTATTATCGTACGTACGTACGTCGAAATATCCATTGGTTTAGGAGATATTTTCTCTTGAATTTTGTAAAATCTATCGCGTGAAAGATAAGAAAAAATATTAAAGTGTGAAACTATCTCCCAAGGTTTTCCGACATAAGTATAAGGTTGATATTTTTTTACAGAGAATGCTCACTCAATTAGCGTCCCCTTTATACCAGACAAGTTTTTCTTTTCCATACCAGACATACAACATTCTTTTCTACGACTTCAATCCCTCGCAAGGTGTTTCCATTTTGCGAGATAAACAGAACATCCTGTATATTTTACAGTAGGCTGAAACAATTGGAAATTTAATTTGCCCGATTCGGTGAAGCCGAATGGAACCAAGTGGAATAAATGCACGCTCGGTCAGCCGATTCTTCCCATCGAATTTCGATATACACAGTTCACATTGGTTTTTGAATGATATTCGACGTAAAAAAAAAAAAAAAAAAAAAATCCTTCGATAAATTTGCAAACGATTAATTCGTTCTATTTACGAACCGACAGTTTCAAACCGACAGCGCCTCGAGTCGAATGTAGTGGCCAATTGAACGAAACCTGGTTCGATCGATCATTTCGTTAATCACGTGAAAACGAACAGTTTTCTCCTCGGTCAATTACTGAATTTTAAAAAGGGACAGCGGGCGAGAGACAAAGACACAAAGTCGACACGTCAGTCGGACGCAATTATTGTACGTGGACGATTTTCGTCGATGATTTTCGTTCTCCCGAATAAGGGGGAGGAGAAAAATCGCGTCGAAGACAAAAGCTGGACATACATCGGTGAGCGAAAATGGCGTGCCTTAATTCGTGGAGCGCAGCCTCGCGTGAATTCGCATTTCAGCGATCCTTGTCCATCCCCAATGCGGTTTCCGCTTGCTGCGTGAACGAAATCATCTTTTGACCGCGGTGCACACCCGGTCGCTCTTTTCTCCCCGCATCTTTCACAAAGGTGTACGTGTGTGTTTGCGTTGAAATATACTGGAAATGGAAACGTGCTCGTTCTGGAATGTTTTGTAATCTTTTTTCTATTTTTCTTTCTTTCGATCGTTTCTATTATTTTTAGTAGGTACGATTCTGTGTGATAATGTGCATTGCATATTTGGTTACGGTAATGTTACGTAAGGCTCGATTGCGTATATTTTATTTGCATTTTTATTTTTTACTTTCAAAAAAAAAAAAAAAAAAAAAAAAAAAGAAATATGAAATTTGTTTTGGTTGGATTTAACTAAAATATTCGATAAATAAAGCAACTTGCGGGTTTTACAGATTTGTGGGAAACTGGGAAATGGAATTTTGTAAAAGTGGATACTCGAATGAAAAAAGTTGTACATAAAATATGCAAAATGGAGTGTACGATATAAAGTAGGTGAAACATTTTTCTTTTCAAGTTCTATTTCTATGTGTTCATAAAACTTTTAAAATGCATCCTGTTCGTAACGTTTAAAAGGTGAATTAGATATCTATTTTCTCATTCCATGTATATAAATTTCTAAATATCATAACGATTGATTCTACATATTTCTCTAGATTCTAATATATTTCACTAGAAACTGACAAGTTTTGTTACGAATTTGTTACAACCGGTAAAAATCTTGAGACGCTACTGCAGCGCCGCCATTGAAAATCACGGTAACGTGGCGAATCACTGTCCATATGAAAATCACACGACATTACAATAACGTCTTTGTACCATTAAGTTGTATTAAAATACAACAAAACTTGGATTAACAGCTCGATTAACTGCTCGAATAAACAATTAAAATAATTTTGGAAATTTTTTCTGTATAACAAAAAATGCGAACATTCGAAATTACGGGGAATTCATAAACTGTAGAATCTCTTAATTATACAAAATAAGTTTATTGATACAGACATTAATCTAAATGTTATACAGTTTATTTATTTATTAATTGCACGACTTGTTAATTACAGCGTAACATCAATCTAAAGCTCCGAAAACCAATTTCTCTTTCAGATTTCACGAAGCACGCCCTAGGAACACGGAACCGAGAAGAGCCATCGACACCCTCGGAAAAATAATGCGAGCGAAGCGCATCGAGGAGGAGACGCGCTTCAGACTGCTGAGGTACACGCATCGCGCCAAGTGTCGGAAGATCATTTAGTCGATCCTCGGTCTCGTCCCTCCGAGAAACAGCGACAAACTTCCACTCTGGTTTGTTTGTCAAACCAGAGATCAGTCGATCTCCGATCGATCGGTCATCCGCTGTGGCTGTGGCTGTGATTTCTCTCCGTGATTACGATTACGATTACGATTACGATTACGATTACGTGTTCGAGTCTCGCGTTACGAGAAAAGAAAAAAGAAAAAAAAGAAAAAGAGAAAGAAACCAATCGCGTGTGTCAGTGCGCCTGTGTGTGTCCTACGTGTACGGTGATCAAGGGAGCGGGAATCGAGGCTGGGAACGCGGAAGAATACGCTCGTGATTGTAAACTCCGCGGCTATCGATCGTTCCGCGGGGGAACGTCGCCCAATAGGAGTCGTTCTTCACGACTTGGCTTCGAGAAACACCTGACTCTGCCCGACGCTGGATTTTTGATTTCGGCGAGACGAACTCGAAACTGCGACTCGAACGGACCGAAACCTCCGACACCGAAGACTACGAAAGATTGCTATCGAGGGAACATTTTTGGACCGAATTTGGGCGAAACTTTTGCTGGAACGATATGAATTGCAATTCTGGGAAATTTCTGTGGGGCTTGTTTCTACTATAGAAAGTAGGACGATGGAAGCGTTTTGACTTTAGGCGAAGAAAGCTGCGATTCGAAGGGACTGAATGAAAGTTTTGGTCTCGCTGGGGAACAGCTAGGTTTAACTTGGTTAAACTCGAATGGACTGGAACGGACACTGAAGACTGTGCGAAATACATAACGCGGACTGTGAATTTGCGGAATTCTTAAAGGGAGATTAGAGGAGGCTTTCTGTCTTTGTCAAAGCGTTGTGATTTAAAGGAACTTGAGAGAAATTTGGGTTTCACCGAAGTGGACAACTTTTGTCCTGGATCGAAAAGGAGTCGAATCCACAGTTGAAACTTGCACGAGTCGCGAGTTCGAGAAATCCTCAGATGTTTACTTGTTACAACGTAAGAAGAACGTAAGACGAAGATTTGAAGATTTGAATTTCGGAACTGAAGCAAGTCGCCGCGGATTGTGAAATAGATGGCATGAATTATACATTTGGCTTACGCTACTATAAAAGGAATGATCAAGGAGGAATTTTTGGAGCAAAGAGTAAACTAACGAGGAACTCTGAGTTTTGAAGCGAATCTTTTAGAAAGAAATGAAATAAAGATTCGAAATAAAATAATAGAATTGTTATCGAAGGTTGTTTAAAAGTTAGAATAAGAATTTGAATTAGGTATAAATCGGAAGAACGAACGACGAAAAATTCTTGCAAAAACTTTTGAACTGACTGAAATTTAGACTGACTCGGTTCCCGGTCAGAAAAACGTAGCACGAGATGCAAATTAGGGATTGTTGTTGCGAAAAGAGGCTTTCTGTGAAATACTAAGAATCGAATCAAGCTGAAAAATTGATCGTACATTTCGATTGCAGCAAAAAAAAAAGACACGAGTCAAATTTACGTTCGAAAATAAGAATTCGACCGCGGTAGCCAGAGGAAGAAAAGTTTGCAGACGAAGCTACGAGGGGAATCCTTAAATTCGTTAAGCTCTTCGAGTTCGAAAACTAAAGGAGAGAATTTTTCGAACAGTCAGCGACGTATCTTGAGGCTTCGAAGTGCCGAGGAGAAATCCCGAAACTCTTTAAAAATCCCCGTAAAAGCGGCAGCGGCGAAACTTTCCGATCTGTCGAGCGAGATCGAGGTGCGGGAAGAGGAAAATCAAAGGGCGTACGAAGGGAACGTGATGTTCCAAAGTTCGTCCATTATCTGAATATCCAGCGGTTTAAAAGGAACGAGCTTTCTGGAAACGGTCCGATTCAGAAAGAAACTTGCGAAATTTTCATTTGTTATCGAGATCTCTCTCTCTCTCTCTCTCTCTCTCTCTCTCAATTTAAAAAATTCAAGAATGGAATGAAAATAAAAGGAAAGTAAAATAACGGGTTAAATTTTGGAACTTCCAACTTGTTACGGGATTCTCGAACTGAAGAGAATTTGAGAGTAAAAGTGGCATTAATTTGATATTCGATTTACGTAATTCGGAAGAAATAGAAAGAGAAAGAGTCGTCTCGAGATTTTCCGATTTATTACGAAATTCTTGCGGCCGGAAAATTTTAAAATCAACGTTCGCAAGGAGAGAATTCAATTTTGCCAATCAGCTGCGGGATTCCTCGGTCGAAAAACAACCAAATATCGAGTCTGTGAAGAAAGCTCGAACAGCGAATCGCAATCCGCGAGAAGGCTGGGCTCGTTAGTGGATTTCCTCGCAAAAAAGGTGCACGGATTTAGGACGCAGTCGGGGGAAGCTGAGAAATTTTCGGCAGCGAAGCCGCGAGGCCGTGAAATCGTTCGGAAGAAGCCCGAACGTGACTAATTTGCCGGCGCTGTTGCCAAAATACGTGGAGCGAGCGACGAGACGCTGTATCCGGAAATCGCGGCGGATCCGTCCGCTTCCGTCGTGGCAAGAAAGACGTTCGAAACTCTCGTGAAACACGGGCGATAAAAACGACACGGGCGAGAACGTTGATTTCCCGACGTCCGCGCGGCCGAGGGTTGAACGAAAGTTGTTTCGCTGAAGTAGTTTACAAACTTACGACAAAGCGGTGGAGCTCGAGGCGGAAGTTTGAAGAAAAAAAAAGAGAAGCAACAAGGAGGACGCGGGACCTTATTTTTAATTCGAGGAAATAGCTTCTGGAAGGATTAAGGAGACTTCGAACGTGAATAATTAATATCTTTAATTAATATTCTGTGATTTACGAGCGCGAAAACTGTCGGCGAAGGCGCGCTCAAACGGAGGAATCAAAGAAATATCAAGGAATTACAGAGGAATAACCAAGTGCGAATGAGAAATTATGACCAGCGAATCGAGAAAGCGAAGAAGGGAGGAATTTCATTAAAATTCTACGGGCAGTGCTCCTCCTGTTGCAAGTCGAGGATAGTATAAAAAAAGATTAGCAAATTAATTCGAAAAATTAATAATCTGTTTCTATCAAAGAGTTCTTCCGTAAGAACTGCTCTTTCTTACACTCGCGGAAATTCAGTTTTTCTCTATTTAACGCGTCAAAGGAATTTTCATCGACAAAAAGAAAGTAAACAAAATTTTGTCTTTGTCAAAATTCAACGAAAGTCACGCAGCTTCTCTTCGCTGTGAATCATCCATCGCGCGAAAAAGAAAGAAAAGGTTACGGCTGTATCAAGTTTATGAAACTTTGACTACAAAACCAAAGAAAAATTCTGCGAACATCACGTACGGTTCCACTTCGCTGCAACACGCTCAAAAGAATCTAGAAAACCGATTAGGATAAATCGTAAATTTGTCCTGAAGAAAATTTAGAGGGTCGCAAAGCGAAAGTGATTCACGCGCGACTCTTCCCCGGTCGCGAGTCAACTTTTACACGCAAAGACGCCGACAAGCAGGGAAAAGAGCCGCAGACGAATCGCGCGGAGCAAAGGCCGAGGAGACTGGGGTCGAAACCGGGGGAGACGCGATGGTGGAGCGGACGGAAGGAGGATCGAACGAGCAACGTCAGCGTGCCGGTGCGATTTGCTCGATGCAGTAGAATCGTGACACGTCGGACTCGAGGAGCTTTCCCGCAAGGAGAACGCGAGATGAACGAGCGCCATCGTGGACGAACGGTGAACCGGAAGTCCGCCGGATAACCGATAGGGAGAAAACTGAAGGAGGGGGGATTCAAACGACGTCGGGCAGCTGAAATAAAATCGAGGTGAAATCTTGTTAAAGCCGGTCGGCGGCGCGGAGAAGTCGATCGAAAGGAGAGGATCGAGCTCGAGAATCAGCGTCGGACGGGGTGTGACGAGCACTCGAGAGACCGGAAGTGTGTGTCGGTGAAATAATTGGGCCGGCGGTGTTCTCGGAGGGAGAACATTTTTTCAATCGAACGGAGAGAAGATCGAACTGCCTGCCCCCTTTCTTTCTCCTCGGAAGAATTTATTTCGTATAATTTCAGGGGATTTTCAGGCGTCTCTCAGGGAGGGAGGAGCAACTTTGCGCTCGGGCGGTTTGGACACGCGATTCCGGCGATCGGTGCTCGCGTTAAACGCGGAACACGAACACGGCGGTTGTGCGAACTGTTGCGGGGTGGCTACGTGAAATAGAACAGACACACTATCCAAAGACACTGGTATCAAGTTTCGCGCGACGTCGTAGACACTCTGAAACTCTCTTCTCTGTGTGGTGTGTACGTGTATGCGCGTGTGTGAATTTCTTCTCTCAAACTTCAACGAGGCAAATTTCGTCTCGAATAACCAAAGGGTTGTGCGTTAATTCCTGGGGATTGAAAAACCCCCTCTTAAACGTATAATATAAAACAGAAATAGATATCGTACGTAAGAGACACGAGTGTTAAATAGCAGATATCGAATCCTGAAAAATAGTTCCACGAAATCGATAGTACGAACTGAAATACCAAAGATCGTGTGGCGCGTTGACTCCTCGGCAAGGAGATCGTCAACGAGTGACTTTGAAGATAAAATAAAGTAGAACAGAAGGTAACAAAAACAGGTATCGTCGAGTGATAATTTTCGAACTTTCGTCGGAAAATTCAACGGAGCCGATAGAATTAAGAGGATAAAGCGAGCAACAGCTCCTCGCCGGAAGACTCGAAGACGCTCGGATGGTCCCTGTCGTCGTTTAAATAGGAACGTTTATACAGCGCGAAAAAGAAGAGTGGCTCGGCCGAGTGACTGTTCAGAGGCGGTGAAGCGGTTCCATTAGCGAAATTTCCCCCGGCTGAAAGAAGTAATTAGATCGATCGATCCGCGCTAATCCTGCAGGCGGCGACGGGCTGATCCGTTTAGCAAACTGTGAGCCGAAATAGAGGGGAAATTAGACGGCCGACGAATGGAACAATACGGGAAATCAAACGTTGAGGGAAATTAGCCGCCTGGAGGAGCGCGACGACGAGCGAGGGTGGAATAAAAAGGATCGGGACGCGGTCGAAGGAAGTTCCCGTGGGAAGTGACGAGCTTCTGTTGCCAACGACGGCGTTTCTCCTCGTCGACTGGTGAATAGCGAATCTCGAGGAGACGTTAACAGGACCGTTGATTGTTCCTTCTCGCGAGCTGAGTTGAAAATATTGCTGATTTAACGAGAGAGTTTTCTCACAAATACGTATCGACGTATATGACGAGAAAAATGGGAGAGAGAAGGTTGAAATGATCATTGGATGACATGATTTATCGAACAGGGATTGGCAAAGCGATTAGTGAAGTATTTATCCGGAAGGTTTGACGGAATAAAGGGACAATCTCGATGGGATCTTCTACTTTTGACAGAGACTGTGTTTCCACGAGATGTATGTCAGTGGTTGCTTACTACTGAGCAAAGTTGAAGCGAGATAATTGAAAGAGAACCGAAAGAGTTTGCGGAGGAACAAGAGAAAGAGGAGACCGAGCAAATTAAATCAAAACCAGAAAATAAGAGGTTCCTCGAAAGCTGGAAATAGTAGAGGATTCGTCGTTTCCCCAGCATCTTCGGTTCTCTCCGTGAACGTGAATCCGATAATTAACAGCCGACTAAAATTTAAATACAAAGAACTGCAAATCCTTTGAAACACTCGTCTCTAGCTTCCAATTAAAAGTTATATCCGACCGAGGAAATGACAGATCTTCCAAAACATTTAGGAAACTCAAGCAAATGAGAAAATCCATTGTTCCTTTAACTCGCAACTACTCCTGGCCGTATAAAGATCTTAGGTAATTAAAAAAAGAGGACGATCCGTTTCAACTATCTCGACAACCTCGCAGAACGTCGAAAATTCTCTACAACATTTAGAGGACTACAACTAAACAAGACGAAGAATCGTCTACCATCTGCTATCGTTTGCAACAATTTTTTAAAATATTCAGAGGAAAAGAAAGAAAAGGATCGCAAAGTATTGAAAGAACTGTAAAAGATACCGTTCCTCAGTTTAAAAATCCATCAGTTCTCCAAAACACTCAGAATTCGATACCGAATTGAAGCCTAACCACCCGAAACCAAGAGAGAAAGAAATTCTCCAAAATATTCAATTTCTCTCACTGAAAGGCCCAGAAGCAACTGTTCCGACTAGGAAACGAAGACGATTTTTTTGCTATAAAATTTTATTGATATACAAAATAAATTACAGACAACGCCACTCCTACTCGAGGTCTACTCCACGCCCCCTCACGAATCACGTGACCCAATCAACCAATAGCTAATTTTCGTTGCATTAGCGTTGCACCTGAAGAGGTTTTTCGTTTTTCGATTTTCTGGGTTACCCTCGCTAAAACTTTCAGTGATAAAAAAAAAAAGGAACAAAAACGCAAAGAATTTATAGTACTTTCGCTTCAACCCTCCAAGACGATCGAAGATCAAGTCCGGTCCCAAAAATTTCGTGAGAGAATCGAAGGAACGAGAAAAAAGAAGAAAGAAAAAGAACACCGAGAGAGAGAGAGAGAGAGATAGAGAGAGAGAGAGGAGGAAAAAGGATCGAGCTGCTGGTCGAAGGATGAGGTCGCTTGGAAACGAGCGATGATCAGTCGTTGATCGATCGATCGTCAGTCGCGTCGCGATGGAGGTCCAGCCGATCGTGCGACCTTCTTTCACTAGAGTCGCTGGAGGGTGCGGATTCGGAAGGTGTTTGTTCAGCCGGAAGTGGTCGTCGGTGGTTCGAGACGCGGCGCGACAGCTTGCCAACTAAAATGCGAGAGCTGAACGCGACCGCATGTGCTGCCCTGTACGAGCGCGTCGAGTGGTCCGGCCCGTGGATCCTGGTTACCCTGATCGTGCTCGCGATCGTCAACGTGATGGTGGTCCTGGGCAACGTGCTGGTGATACTGGCTGTCTATCACAGCAGCAAACTGCGAAACGTCACGAATATGTTCATCGTCAGCCTCGCGGTGGCGGATCTCATGGTCGGCCTGGCTGTGCTTCCGTTCAGCGCTACGTGGGAGGTTTTCAAGGTGAGATCTACGTGTCTACGTTTCCTTTACGTTTGTTTTACATTTATTATATTTTACATTATATTTTTTACTTTTACCAGTTAGTCTATTATTTATTTTATATTTCTCTATCTTCTATTGCTAGTTTATATTTTTTTTTACATTTATGTTCGTTCGTTTTTGACTTTATTCAACGTATTCTTCGCAAATGATCCAAGGGGAAAGCTCGATGTTGATTATTAAAATATCGTCGTCTGAAAAATTCAGTTTGTCGTTTCAATTGACTTGATTGTTCAAGAAAAGAGCTTAGTTCTTGGATTTATCGCAAAAGTATCGTCGGTTAATGTGGGTTAATTCTTCGCCGTGCTTTGTTCTACCATTTGCCTCGCTCAAGTAAACTTCAGCGATTTACAAACTTCAATAACGCGAGTGAGTTTTCAAACGCAAGGCGGTGAGATCAACTCGTCAAAGTTAAGTTAATAATGCAACTCTCACGAGCAGCAAAGAAACGGAAAAATATTCCGTGTAACGATCTCTTCAAATCGGCGATAAGGTAACAAAGTTCTCGTCCAACGAAATGAGTCTACAGTGTCAGTATCGTCTGCAACGATCCCTTGAAAATGATAAAAAATCCCCGCGGTAAACATCACGCGTAACGAAATCCTAGAAACCCGACCATCCGCCTCTCGCCCCTCCGCCGGAAAAGAAGAGTTCAGAGAAACTCTTTTATAGCAGCGAGCACAGCCGCAGAGAGTAATATCACGCTCTATGCGTCGAAATTAAAACGCCTTAGCGTCAAATAGGAACGAAACACTTCAAAGAGCGCCGAACGTCAGAAATGCTGCACCCACCGATCGACGATTTTTCATCGTTCGCAACAGCCAGTCTCGCCTGTTGCCCTTTGATCTCTCGTCCATTCGACCGTTCCACCGACCAAATTGATCGATCCCTTTTCTTTTTGTTTTTTTCTTTTTTTTTCTTCATTTTTCCCTTCCTTTTTTCCCGTTCGTCTCTTCTTCGTTTCTGCCCCTCCCCCCCTTTTTTTTGGAAGCGCAAGAAGCGCAAGCACAACGACGTGAACCGAGGCGAAGCGGGCCGGCGCGGTGGATACCGAGTTTTCGAGTACTCTCGAGTGCGAACCTGCGACGAAATTCGAAAGCTCGGGACGAACGAGGGGAGCGAATCCTAGCTAAACGTTCGTTTCACATCCGGCACTGTTACCGTGATTTTCCGGAGAGTATGTTGCATTTTTTACACGGGGATTTTTCGCGTTTGTCGTTTTTTCCCCGTCCGGTGAAAAGTCGAAACGCGTTTGGCAGAGTTTCCTGGTTTATCGAAAAGGGACGGATTTCTGTTTTATCGAATCTACTATCGAATCGGGCTCAATTGGAATCGGGTATTTTAACGATTCCTTTTTTTTCTGTTATTATTTCTCCGTTTTGCGCACGACGTTCGACGTTTTAACTGTTCGCAGTGCTATTTTTCTAATCGAAAGAAGCAACAGTTATCCTCTTTAGGGAAGAATTTGCAATCGTTAGGCAAGTGTAACGATTTTTCATCGACTTATTTGAACAAATAAAATATATATTTATGTATAACTTAATAACTTATAAATATATGACAAATGTATAAATAAAATTGGATCAAACGATCTCTTTGTCTTTCGCGTTAACCCTTCTAGTTGCATCTTTGGTTGAAATTACCAAAAGTCTAAAACAGCGTGAAAATAATACAAATTAAAAATGCAATTCGTCTTCAAACATATAGTTTTCCTTTTTTCAACGTAACTTAATGTATCATTATCTTCCTTGAATCTATAACAAGTGTTTCATTGCTCATTGTTTAATATTGTCCAATACGGATTAGCGTCGAATATTATTCTCTTATTTCCGTTTGAAACTTTGGCGTCCAGCGAAGATTGAAAGTAAGAGAAAAGAACGTCAGTAACCAGCCGATGTACCCGAGCCCCGAATAATTCGCGGCAAAAAGCGTGCGGACGAAATAACCGCGAACTGGGGGTGGGGGATGGGTTAGGCGCAACAGTTTGCCGGCTTTCGTCCTTCGTTTCTTCCTGGCCGGATTCAACCCCTCTGATTCAACCCCCGAAAGACGAACGTTTCTGGCCGAAGGGGGAGAGGGGGGCGAGGCTGGAGCCACCCCGAAGATTGTTGCGCCTAGCATTCCGCTCGGAGAGCACTGGGATTTCGACTTCGGGTGTTAGACGAAATTCCACACAGGCGGGATTTGTTGCTCTTTCGTCGGGCGTACTTGCCCGAGGAATTTTACGCAAGGAAGCAATTTATTACCTCGTCTCTGGTCTAGATTTTCTTCGTTTTGTTTCGCTTTTATTCTATTCCGAGCTAGACAGATCTCGAAATAAACGGGACTTTTCGTTTCTTCTCTCCCATTGAGAGGGGGGGGTGAAATTGAAGGAATCTTACTTAGTCCTAATTTCTTCAAGCTAGATTTCCACAGATAGATTTTATTATTTATATTCTCTAGATAGAATTTGTCATTTATATCATCAACTGTTCAGATTTTTAGATGGACAAAATTTATCGTTCTTTTGTCGAACGCGGCGAATAAAGGAATTTTACACGAAAAAATGGTTCCTCTCTAGTTTGTGGGGAGTTGATTGGAGGAAAATGCTTCGCTACACAATATTTACAATAACGTTCAACTTCTTGTCTTAAAATATATAGCGTTACATGCTCGTGATGCGAATTGTGGTTTCGGTTTGAAAAAAACAATTACAGTGTCTCGCAACTTCACATCTAAATTCTTTAATTCAAAAATAATTCGAAAAGCTTCATTTGATCTGACATTATGATTATTGATGTTTATTCAAGGCGTTTAGAAAGAAAATCGCCAGACAAGGGCACGTCCGTTATTTATCAAAATGATAAATTTCAAATTTGTTCAAAAATATTTATTGAAACTGAGAGAGGAGTGAGATAACGAACATTTGAAATGCAGGAATCGTGTCAAACGTAAAATAAATTTTCGCGAGAAACGTAGCAGGCTACTAGGGAGCCTTGCTTTTGAGATGAGAGATGACAATGCGTTCGACGAGTCAAGGGAAAGCAGTTGGTGCGTCCTTTCGAAAAATAGCAGGGGCGTGCTTAATTTAGGAAAGTAAAGAAAGTTGTAAAAAAGAGGATGAAACGATGTCGGCAAAAGATTACGTTTACGGCGGTTAGAGCAAGAGGATGATGAATAGAGTATCATAACGTGTATCCCGCACTGCGCATTTATATGTTACATTCCTTTGAAATATATTATGTATTTTGCCTGCATAATGGCAATATAATTATGAAATACTTTGTTCGAAAAAAAATTATATCCCGTCCTAATTTCGTTGACTCTGCGAATACTGTGAATTCAAATTAATTTCGCTACAGTCCAACAAGTTTGCTTCGTTACGTTTCATAAAAGAAAAAAAAAAAATTGCCCTCAAATTTTCAGTTCGTTCGTGGTCCCTTCTGATGTGAAATTTTTCTGTTTTTGTAATAACATTGCGATTGATAAAACACTTATGCCAGTATACCATATTGTTTGACATTTGAGTTGCGCTTGGGTGCTCAATTTTTGGGACTAAACAGGTTTCTTGATAGATCAATTGTGTTAACAGAAAAATGGTAAATTTGTTTACACTTCCACCGCGGTGCATTCTTAGAGATTTGATTCATTGACAAACATATTAGTGAAAATAACACTCTTTTACAGGTAATAAATAAATGTATGAATCAAAACTTTTATTTCTCCGATACGTTCTTTAATCATCGTCGGTGATTTCAATATTTTTGATGCTACCTTCAACGATGATTTATAGTAAATTGAACCTAATCCGACAGAAACGCGTAAATTCCGAGATAACGAAAGGTTGATAAAAATTAGAATAAAATACGGAGAGAGTGAAAAATCACTGAAAAGGTCGCTGCGAGACGTCGAAAAATTATGAAAATTAAAAAAAAAGATACAAACGTAGATAATAATAAAAAAGAATCGAGTAGAAAATCTAAACGCATAGAACTGAAGTAACCGCTGGGAAGCAACCCGTTCTAACCCATTCGCCATGTCAGATGGACGTCTAATGCCACTGTAAAAGCGTAAAATAATCCCCGTGATTCTTTTACGAGCCTTCGGGGGACACGTTCTCCCAAAGCACTTCGACTTCTTCCACGCGGGAGGAAAATCGCATCCTCCTCGACAGAATATACCGAGGCTATCGCTCGCGTATTCGACACTGTAGTCTCTCACTATTGAAACGAGTTCACGCAGCCAGGAATCTTCGAAAGGGTCTACAAGAATATGCGAGGAGCGAGAAAAATTCGAAATGAACGTTTGTTTCTTGAATTGCAAAAAAAAAAAGGAGGGAGGAGGGATATTTGTTTATTTCCTTTTTTAATCGAGTCGGTGTGTTTTTGAACAAGCGAACAAGCGAAATCCAATAAAAAAGACCTCTGAAAAGGGTCGTGTTATGATTTTCACAGCATTCGCACGCATGAATAATTTTGTGTAGTTCAGTTTTTTCGCGAAAGCAAACTCTTTGTACTCTCGAACAACAGCCTTTGAACAAATAAAATAAATAGACTGCGCAGTATTTATGCGATTTCGTTCGTATTTTTATTAAGAGGAAAGTGTAACGGGAACTGTGTAAAAATTTTGTAATTGGAAGTTATATCGATACTTTGGCAGTAGCTTTTTTTTCTCGAAATTTTGAAGTCTCATTGAGATGCTGTTATATCGATTTTTAATTCGCCGTTGTCAAATCTGTCTTTTATTCTTCCAGAAGAATAAACGTTAGTTTCAAAGTTGGCGACTTGAAATACAGCAAATTACTTCCTCGAGCGATCCAAATTTCTTTTCACACTTTTTTTTGAAAATCTAGAGCAGTAAAAAAATTAGACGCGATCGCCAAGGATTTAACTTCTCTATGGGTAATAAGGTACGCTTGGAAATATTTTAAATTAGCACGGAGCATTCAAGCGCAATTTAAACGCAAGTAACATTCAAACTCGTTTCCACGAAAAAACCCTCGAAAATTCAGCGACGCTGGGAAAATACCTTTTTTCACATTCATATTCACCTCGCGAAAATCTACTGGAATTACCTATTGAACCTCGTCGAAACGTAAAAGAGAAAATAGTAAAAATTCCAATCTAAAGGAAGAAACAAAAAGAGGAAATACGACGAATTCTCCAAACAACCCAATAAATTCCCTGTGTTTCTGCGGACGTTCGTGCTCTTCCGACGAGCTTCCCCAAATTCCCCCGGAAGTGCACAAGTGACCGCAAAGCGAATCGATAACTAATTCGTTCCGAATAACTTGCAAACCGCACCGCGTGATCGACGTACGTGCACGTAGAGGAAATTTGGGGTAATGATTTCAATAACGATTCCCGATGATGATGATGATGATGATGATGATGATGAACAAGAAGAGGGTTAATTAGTGGAACGCTTAACTCCGAATATATTCCGCTGGTCAGTATTAATAACAAGCGCGCGCTATTATAAGGGATGCTGTAGGTGGCGTGGCAGCGGGGGATGGATTAATCGAATCGAACACGAGTCGAGAACAGGAGTCGAGGGTAATTCGAAACAGGTGGTTGCACCGGCTAGCAGCGTGTTCGCTCGCTCGCCAATCCCCGTTACACCTGCTGCGTGCACTCATGGGGGTCGCATTATGTGCAACGTCCCCGCCGAGATGGCGAGCAAGATCGACGAGTCGGCGTGCGTTAGCGTCTTAGCTCGACGATAACGCGCGTCTCGTAATACGTAATACGTAGGTGGTTGATGGACTTTGGGTAATCGGGCGAATGGTGGCTGCGGTGCGGAAATTAACTGCGGGATGAAAGTTGCGTTTGCGACGGAATGTGTAGTAGATGTACGTGTATTAGATTATTAATTGAATCAGAGTATGAATTGATATTTTTCGATGGAATTTGTTTATTCACTTTCAAAGTGAGTAGATATTATTGTAAAAAAAGAAAACGACTTGTACCATAGTACGATTCGTCTCACCGAAAGGACCAGAAACAAGACGACTTTTTTGCCGTAAAATTTTATTGATATGCAAACATTTGAATCGATAGAAAACAAATTACAGGCGCGATCGCTCAGTACCAGACAACGCCACGCCTACTCGAGGTCTAAGCCATCACGTGACCCAAATCAACCAATCACTAATTTTCGTTGCATCAGCGTTGCACCTGAAGAGGCCCTTGGTTTTTCTGGGTTACCCCCGCCAAAATATTACTTTCAGTGATAAAAAAAAGAAATGAAATTTGGCGATTTAAATTGGTCGAAAAACATTACAAACAAATTTGATGTATAACATTAATCCTTAGCCAAAATTACGACCATTAATTCGAGAGTTATTTTATCGAAATCAACAATCTGACACTTTCCCTCGTGGATGGAATATTTTATCGGCAAAAGTATTTTCGAAATAATGCAAGACATCGACAAGAAGGGAAGCTATAACGCAAATGTGCAAACCGTCTCTCGAAAGAGAGCCGGTGGTCCGATATCGAAACGTTTGACATCGAAGGTAAAGTCGCGTTCTGATACGCGTAGTCGAGCGACTTTTCTCGAGCCAGCGACTTTTCCCCGGCAATAGGATATACAGAGTATTGGTTTCGGTGTTCGAGAGAAGACGAGGAGATTGAAACGGAGAATAGGGGGTGGATCAAGGGTATTGTACGTTGCGGAGGATGTATCGTTGGGAAACGCGACTGTGCAACTCGGCTTCCTGAAAACGTACGAAACGAGACCATAACTGGAGGTCATTCTGAGAAATTTATACCAAACCGGACGAATGAGAATTCCAACTCCACAAAGAAGGAATCTGGATCGTTCAATTTTTAGGTCGAATCACTGTCGTTTGCGATAAAACATGAAATTTGTATCGGAGAAATTAAAGTGCAGAGGAAGTTTTTATAATTACAGCAGTAAGTGACACGAATCTTTTGTTCGTATATTTCACGAAAAATCATGCTTATCGTAAAAGTATCGGAAAATTTTTATGGAAAATTATACGAATTGATCGTTTCGATCACTCTGGTTGTTCTAGCGTGACTAAACTTGGTTTATGTAATATTCACTTTAATATTAAATTCATTTTTCTTCCTTTCATTTTTAAGAATATTTTTATATAATTTCATTTCCTTTTAGAAGGCAACGTAGAGTTGTTATTTTCTAATTAACAGTACTTGTTGTGAACGTCTTTGAGAAAAAGGGACAGGTTGGTAATATATATTTTTTTAAAAAATATTGCCAATATGTTGCGCTTTTAAACATTTTTTTAAACACACTTATATATTTTCTAACAACAAAGTAACTTCCAGATGAAACAACAAGTTTCCCTTAAAGCATCACATATTGAATCATCTCTTTTTTGTAAAAAACCTTATTAAAAGCCCGAGCCCCTTTTGAAAATTTTTATTGCTGGATTTTGAGAGTATTTGTTACCAACCTGCGAATTTTTATGCAAAATATAAACAAGTTCCGTCGTTTGAATTCAATTTGCACGAAAATTCGCAGTCTGTTTACGACAATCGACTCATCGTCGGTTCGATGAAAAAAAAAAATTATAAAGCGAGTAAATTTGATTTGGCGGCTAATGGATTCTTCCGTATGACTCGGCTTCCTAAGGTCTGGATATTCGGTGACCTATGGTGCTCCATCTGGCTGGCGGTGGACGTGTGGATGTGCACGGCGTCGATATTGAATTTGTGTGCCATCAGCCTGGATAGATACTTAGCGGTGACCAGGCCAGTCAGTTATCCTCAGGCAAGTACCATTTACCGATTATTCGATTTCCTGGCACAGGTGTGCGGGTGTGGGAACGCTCGATGAAGCCATTTGTCTCCTCCGGGTTCCTCTCTTCTCTTCTGCTCCTCTCTGTCTCCATTCTCGACTAGTTCCTCTGTCTGACGTTAGCCCTTCCAAGAGCTTAATTGGTCGATCGTTTGTTCGACACTCGCAACATTTGACTTTCGCGGCTGCTTTGTGATAGCTGTTGCCATTCTCGCGAAGTTTGAATCGAAAAATCGAACTTTTGCTTTACGTGCCTGTAGAGAATTTTTCTTTTGTTGTGAATGAAATATACACAATATAAAAATTACTAGTTTTGTATGCAGTTTTTATATGTACATTCCTGCGTAACAATAAATGAAATTAGCGTATAATAAAAATGTAAAAAATAATAAATCATTACGGTAGATATATAAAATATCCAAAGTAGAGTAATCGTTACGATTTTTTGCACTTTTGGACACTATTGATTCGCAAACGAAATCAGTCTCTAGGGATTTCAGAATATTTCTAAAGATTCTTGTAGGTTTCCAAAGATTTCTAAAGGCATCGAAACATTTCCACGGATTCTGAACGATTTTCAATACTTTTTTATAGACCACTACGTTTGAGATTTCAAAATATTTTCAAGCCGCTATATGTATCCAATAATCCTAAATAAATGGCAATAAAAACTAAAAATCTGTCAAAAATTTGAAAAGTCGATTGCTTCCGAACTTTGATACTCACAAAATTCGTTTCAATTTATGGAACCATTATTTGACAATTAAATTTTTATCTCACTAAATAAACACCGGTGCATTATTTTATTCTTCATCTTCGAAATTTCAATATCTCAGAAAATATCATAATTTCCATAAATATTATTTCAAACTTTACACATACAGCAATGTTCCAATTTCCATTGAGCTACTCAATTTTCACGTTACTAGTAAATTATTTTATACTTTGCTCTCGCAAATTCTGATCAATCTCAGGTAAATTTCTTTAGCGGCTTTTCCCAATTTTTATTATTTCGCTACCTATTTCTTCTATTTTATCACAAAAAACACAATATTAAAAATGTTATAAGCCGGCAAAATAGTCAAAATTGGAAAGAGCCACTGTACTAGAAATTCACTCGCATATCGATGGTAATCTTATGTACATCGTTCAATTTTTATTTTTATTTTACCAATATTTTCGCCCCTTTGCCTCGTCAGTTAACAATGGTTGAAACTCTATTGTAAAAACCCTTAAAAATCTAGATCATGTCACCGAGGAGAGCAAGACTGCTGGTGGCAACCGTGTGGATTTTGAGCTTCGTCATCTGTTTCCCACCTCTGGTCGGCTGGAAAGACAAACGGGTAACTATCATCAATGTCGACAGTTTGTTCGCTCGTTACACGGTGTCCTTCTACTTTCTTGCGCTCGTTTCGCAGTCTCATCCCACGTACAACATGACGTCCGCCCAGAACGGACCGTTCAACACCACCACCATACTTATCCCGGTGAAACCGTGTCCCTGGATCTGCGAGCTGACCAACGACGCTGGCTACGTCGTCTACAGGTAACGAAAAACAGAGAAAAAGAAACGACAAGGGTTGTCGAGCTGGAGTACAGAGAGTGGTGTCGAAATCACCTCGAGTCTGAAATTTGAAACGAAGTTACCCCGAGTTGAATGGTCTGCGAAGGTAATTGGGGGGCGGTGAGGATTTGTAAAAGCCTCGCTCGCGAGGCGATTAGAATGGAAATTTTCAACTTTAGAATCTGCAGGCTCGCGGCTTTGGAAATTGGAATTACACTTTTGGAGCTTGGGATGCTTCGGGGCGAGGTTTGGATTGTTTGAAGTGGGAATTTTGAAAATTGAAGCAGACACTTGAGTTTTTAGGACTTGGTAACTTTAAAGAGAAAAAGGTTTGAATTTTTTACAAGAAATTTTATAATGAGAGGCTTTTGCGGAATTCCAAATTTCTCAGAACTTAATTATCAAATTCCATTGTTCTGAGAATTGAACATTTCAAAATTTCCACGTATTTGCGTTCAAAAGTTAATAATCCAAAACTTGTAATACATTGACAGCTTGATGCTTCAGTTTTTTTTGAAACTTTTGTTCTATGAAATCCCAGCGTTTCAATCCTTCAGCTCACCAACTCACCAACGAGCGTTCCGTTAAACATTCCGGATCCATCTGCCTAAAAATTTTTTACTTCTATCTTTCAATCATTTACCATACGAATAAAATCATTAATAAATCATTACGTGATTACACCGCAAAGTCAAAGTGCAAAGATTTCAAGAACAAAAGATTCAATCCCTTCAACTTCCCATTATCTGAATTGAAATTAATTAGAAACATTTATTCTCCATAATCATACATAATCACAGCTGAATAATAAGAATTCCAAAAGTTAGAAATTTCTGTTCAAGCTTCTATAAAGAATTAAAGAATTAAAGAATCACAAATCCGAATTATAAGAACCAAAGTATAACTACGTCAAAAAAATTGAATTAAAAGATTAGAAATTCCTATCCCAGCTTGTTTATAAAATCAAAGTTGACAGTGAACGCCGCAAATATCGTACGATCCTCGTTCAAAATTACAAATGCAAAATACTGGGCAGAATGCGAAATAACGTACGTAATCTCCAGTTTCAACGGACTCGACCGCGAAAACAGAAATTATGTCGGGCAGAAGGAAGCTCGAATTTTCTGGCAAACATCGTGTCTATTCTTACCGCGTTATCGCGATCGGCGTGTACATCAATCCACGCCGGTTTATACTCGACATTGCATCTAAATCAGCCTCTGAATAGACGGCTAATGTTCTATCGTGTGCCAGACAAATTTACGTTCCTGGCTGGCACTGTTATCATTTTCAGTTCGTCCGCGATATTTCAATCTTTTCAGGCTGTAGCGTAAAATCGTTACTTTTCAAGAAATGCGTGCGAGTAGGATGGAGAGAAACGCAACGGACAATGTTTGAAAATTGACGTTTAAAAATCAGTGCCATGATAATATAGGATAAGAAAGGAAGAGAGAGAGAGAGAGAACGTTTGAATATGGATGTGTCGTAATATGTTTTCTCTTTAAACAAATTCTCTCGTGGATAGAGTGCATTACGTTTAACTTCCAACTATTATCAAGAGGTCGATTCACGATTATGTTGTAGATGGTTGTTCAAAGATTTACGATTCCGTATTGTAAAAAGTGTCAGTGTGGAGATTAAAGCTGTAAGTTCTTCGAACGAAGAGTACAAAATTTTCAAAGGAATTGAAACTGGAGTCTGACGAGTGCATTGTCGTTTGTGAAACATACCAAACGTGAAAATTAACAACGATTGAAAAATAGCAAAATTAAAAATCTGAAGACAGGAACGTATTGAAAATTTCTTCAATCATCGTCTCAGTCGATGACATTCCTTTTGCAAGTATTATATGTGGAATTCGTCAATTTCAACTCTGCAGAATAAAAAGCAAGAGTTCTTATTGTTTGGAAATACGTACGCGGCTTGACCCAGTTTAAATTCACAATTAAAAAACAGAACAAAAACAAAAAAAAAAAATCTCACTGCGTTTCACATGTTGTTTAATGTTTTGCACAACGCGTATAAGTTTCGTATGATATTTCGCGAGCGGTTGTGTACGTAACTACCACGACGTGAACGTATTTTTTTAATTTTACAAAACAACGAAACATCGTCCCTCCTGTTTCGCAAAATATTCTTTACAATATTCTACGATATTACAAAACGAGCAGAGGAAGAAAAAAGTTCGTTTGGCGTATGAAATACGTGGAATTTCTGTAGACCCCCCACGGCTCTCGCATCTCTCAAAAGTACGGCACTTCCATCAGCGTGTACGACATGGAATTTCATAGCGGAGTTCATTTCGTTTTTCCAGCGTCGCGGGAGCGATCGGAAGATAGAAGATAAAACGCTCTCTATTCATCAGCATCTATTGTGCCAGTGTCAACAAAGGGACACAACTTGATCCCTTATCTGATACAAAGAGCAATACTGTAGACAAACAGTAGCTTTATCCATAGACACGAAGTTTGCAAGGCTATCAGCCAGCGAGCGTTTCGTATCTTGCCGCGTGCCGTATAGAAAAAGATACGTCAAAGCGAAACTGGAAATTCAATGAAACCCACCGCACCGTGTCCTTTGCCGTACGACGTTTTCTCTGTCGTCTCTCTTCAATTCGCTCTTCATCGAGCGAGAATATTTCTACAAATTATACCGCGGAGGACGACGTGGCTGATGAAAGCGTTGAATTAAAAATTTATGCTGATTACCTGCTGTTCCCAAAAAATTGCTCAACGTTCGGGGATTTGTGCGTAATTTTTCCACAAATTGAATCGCGGAAAGTAGCGTGATTAACGAAACGTGTAAAGTGTTAAATTATGTAGATGATTGTTTCGTCCCAAGAGGAATTTCTGTGTAATTATTTTTATAAATTGAGTTGTGGAGAGTGACGTAATTAATGGAACGTGTAAATTGCTGATTGTTTTGTCCCAGAAATCTGTGTAATCTTAACAGCCTAATTTTTCTGCGAACATTGCGCGTCATTTTCAGCGAGCTGACTTTTTCTGAAACTGAACGAAATTTTTAACGTTTCGCCTGCTTTACAATTTCCAACTCGCTCTGACATTAGATTCAACAAAAAGTTAAATTTAACTAAAGTAAAATTTACTGTTTCGTCATTGCGCCTTCAATAATCTTGAGTCAACGAGTTTGTTCCAGTCTCAGCAGATAAATCGATAAATTCCCCTTTCAATCTTGCCAAATGTCATCGAGTGTAATTCTCAAATATAGCATTCTTTCGGTAATGTGAATTTTACAATTTTAATCTCACGAAAAATTTACAATCCTTGCAGTTATCTTCGAATCTTTCTGAAACGTCGAGAAAATATCACAACCCAAGAAAAAACATACGCGCGTGAAAAGAAATTAAACTTTTACGAAATATTAACAATAAGTACTCTCTTCGTCTCTTCTTCTCATCTGCGAAGTCTTGAATTTCCCCAAAAAATGCACAAACATCCGTTATGATTAGTTATGATTAATCCCACTCGTCTTGATCTTGAACAGAATCCATAAAATCGCGCGATCAATCCTCGTAATTGTTGTTAGATCTGTCTGAAACATCCAGAACAAGCGTCACAACTCAATACCTAAGAAAGAAAGAAAGAAAAACAAGTAAAGTATAATTAATCTCGTCGAGTCGAAGAAGAGAAACGAGACGGAAGGAAAGAGGGGATTAACAGGTGGCTCCATTAAACGCGATCCGCGTCTAAGAATGCCCGAGGGACGGGCGAAGGATGCTTCCCTGTCGGAACGAAATTATCTCTCTTCGACCATTTTCCTTCTACTCTTTCTCTCTCTCTCTCTTTCTTTTTCTTCTTTTTGCGCATGATAAAATTAAAAAGTTGTTATTTGCAGCGCGCTCGGTTCTTTCTATATACCGATGCTGGTCATGCTGTTTTTCTACTGGAGGATCTACAATGCAGCCGTCTCCACCACAAAAGCTATTAATCAAGGCTTCCGTACGACAAAGAGCTCGAAAATGCTTGGATCCAGGTAAATCCGACGTGCAGCTTCCACGAGAAATATGGAAGGGATGGAGAATTACGACGCGCGTTATTCCATCGTCATTTCAATTCCGATTTCAACTAAAAAAAAAAAGAAACAATTTCGCAGCGAGCTTTGCTTTTTCGTTCAAAATTTATTTTGTTTTTTTGGTAAAGTTAGAGATAGCAAAATTCTCAGTGAAATATCGAAACTGTGATTTACTTACGTGTCAAAACTATCGATTCGTTCCCGATTATTTTTCAAGGAAGAAAAATAAGAAAACAAATTACGATTAACAAAGAACAAAGAGATTGTCCATGGAGTAGAAGGATGATCGATACCTACCGGGGAAAGTTAAAAAGAAAGAAAGAAAGAGAGACAAGAAAACTGAAATATTCTACGCGAATCTTTTCGCAGATTTGACGAACAAAGGTTGACCTTGAGGATTCACCGTGGTCGAGGCAGCGTGCATAACGGGAGCAACAACGGGAGCCCGAGAAGTCCCGAGTCGAATAGCCGGTGCTCGGTGAAAAGGGACAAGATAAAAATCTCGGTGTCGTATCCGAGCACGGAGACATTGAATACAAAGTGTAACACCCTCGAGAGAACACCCTCGAGGTGTTCTCAGACCTCCGTGCACTATAGCAACGGACAGACGCACAGTCAACTGTGTCCCACCCCGAGGAGTACGCATCTCAAGGTAACTCTGCGATCCCGCCGTATTATTCTCCCTTAAAATGTCTTCGATGCTGCTGTTCTCTCTGATAAGGAATAACGGTCGAAGATAGACGTCAACCCCACGGGGCTGAAGATAAAATCTCTCTTCTGTTCTTCCTTTCTCTCGTGAAAGTATAAAATCTTTAAATTGGAACATGAATTACGCAGGACTTGGATCATTACATGGCGAACGTAATGCGTTTCTTTTTAATTTCGATTAAATGCTCGTAGAACTATTCCACAACCAATTTTTTATTGAACGGAAAAGTTTCTAGCGAGTTTTTAAATTTATTAGTATCCTATTTTCCTAAATAACCAAATTTACAAGTTTCTTGGTTAAAGTTTACGATTTTACGATCGGAATGGCAAAGGCTTGTACGAAAATCGTAAAATCCCGGTGTTTGTACGTCGTTGGAGGGAAATGTTAGAGAACAATGTCGTTAAACGACTCGATGCGTTGGTGGCAGGTGAGCGGTATCAACAGGGTTGGCAGCACCAGGAGACCCAGCAGACGGAACAGCTGCGAGAGTCAAATGATAGGTGATGAGATGTCGTTGCGAGAGCTTACCCAAGGTGCCGAAGAGAAGCCCAGGGTGATGAAGATGGGGAAGAGGAACATTAAAGCTCAGGTATCCTCCGTCGAGTCCTTGGCAAGTGAAATCAAGTTTGGTGGTTTGGGTCTGCTTTTGAAACACTTTGAGATAATTTACTTCTACCTTTGATTTATTTGGAAGTGAGAGTAAAGTCCTAAGGTGGAATAAGAATATTATTAGAATGTTATTTTATACAGTGATGAAGTATCTCTTAAGAAACAATTATTAGGGATTATTGATTTGGTAGAAGAATGGAACAGGATCAGGAAAAGTAGATTCTGCAGGGGGATTTACTTGAGACAGAAGAAAAAGATAAAATAAGACAACTTGATATCTTACAGATTATTGGCTTGATGGAAGAGTGGATGAATTAGGGGGAATTAGGATGGATATTGCAGGAAATTTATTTCATACATATAGAATGAAATTGATGAATGAAATAAGATAAATTAATCTCTTGAAAAATAATTTTGACAAAAGAATAATAGAATTGGGAAAATGATTTGATGAAATTAGATTATTGATGACTCGGGTATTTACAGATGGAATAATCTGCCTGCTATTAATAGATAAATTAATTAAAGTACAGTTCTATACGATGCACTTTTCTTTATTTATCATACTAAATATTTACAGTATAATTAATTTCTTCTCACATTCCTAAATTTCTATCGTCTATAGAATTACTAAAATTATTGAAATTGTTAAAAGAATAATTAAATAAATCGTATAAAATAAAATGAAGCAGTTAAAAAATTTCCATTGGAAAAAAGAGGCAATAAAGACACAAAAAATTCATCTCATTGAAGATATGAAGCAAATATAAACAATCAATGTAACATAACTTATAACAAAAGTATAATTAAAGTTATACATTGCATGTTATATAATATAAAATATAACAATTAACGTATCAAATTATCAGTTAAAGAAATTTCGAACAATTTCTATGTTTGAAACATTTCGTATGCTGCGTATTACAGATACTGCATATTGCATCAGTGATTGACAAAAGAAGAAAATTCCAAAAATACAAAAGAAGAACTTTTACGTCGTGAGAAAAGAAATATAGCGATAATCGAGATGTCAAATTGTTGCAGGTAAAAAAATTTCGAATGGAGACGAAGGCAGCGAAGACACTGGGCATCATCGTTGGCGGATTCATCCTCTGCTGGTTTCCGTTCTTCACCATGTATCTTGTGCGCGCCTTCTGCCCAAATTGCATCCATCCCACGGTGTTTAGCGTGCTATTTTGGCTGGGCTACTGCAACTCCGCAATAAACCCGTGCATCTACGCGCTTTTTAGCAAAGACTTCCGGTTCGCGTTCAAGAGCATCATCTGCAAATGCTTCTGCAAACGGCGAGCGAATACCTTGAGACGCGGCAGCGATGGCAGCCAACTAGCCATGAGGTGATTTTTTTCTCAAATTTTCCTTAATAATTTTCCTAAATGATAATTGCAGTGCAATAATTTCGTTTGGTGTAACAGCATGGTAATTTGACCTTTCTAAACGTTTCAACGTACGCAGATCACTCTGAACAGTGTAAAAACAAAATTTGGAGATTTTCTTTAGATAATTATCAAATGAGAAATACTATCTCTTTTTTTCGTGGCTTTCAGTTTTATTTTTTAATTTCCTATAAATCAAAATGCCACGAAATATTCAGTAGCTTGGAAATTGAAAATCCTGAAGAGTTTCTAATCGTCCCAGAACTTCTCTTGGATTCAGAGATTGCAGAGTTAAAAGATTAAAAACTTCTGAGGTTCAGAATTTATTAAAATTCGAACCGTTAAAATTTCGAAAAGAAGCGAGAACTCGGAATTCCGAAGATTTCAAAGCTAAAGGATTTTGCAGTGACGTTCCAAAGTTCAGAAAACTTTGAAGTTTGGGGGTGAAGTTGAAAAATTTAGACGTGCGGGAATATGAATGTTCGTGGCATTGAAATTCGAAAGGATTCAAAATTCGAAAATCTGGATGATTGAAAATGTTCCAGTGATAATTTCTAATTTCCAGTTACTCAATTTTCACGTAAATAACTAAATAACTAAATACTAAATTATTTTATTCTTTATTCTGACATCCGCTTAGTTAAAAATTTGAAAAGAAGGATCTGAAACGAATTTGAAACTTGCAATTACCCGTTTTGTAATAATGCAGTTCCTAATAACAATTATTATGCAATAATTTTACTTGATGTAATAGTATAATGGTAATTTGATACACACACACACACACATATTTTTCAACGTACAGATAATGTATAAAAATAAAATTTGGGAATTTTCTTTAGATAATTCCAACAGTACATCCCTGTACGCGACGATACAATTCTCAACTAAAAGTTCGCAATTTTGTCGGAGAAAATTCGCCACGAGGCGCGATTGTTTGCTCGTAGGAACGACCGGAGCCCCAGTTACTCGATGCAGGCGCCCCAGCAGGGTGTATCCATCGACGACTCGGACGCGGATCCCAGCTCGGAGCCGACGGTTCACTCGCAAAGCGAATCGAGATGACTGTAGCGTGCCAGGTGTGGCGCTCAGCGCGTCACCTTCGACCCGAGGACCTCGAAAGTAAGGATTCAGTCCTTCTAGAGTACCCAGGACCTCGTTCTCGTCCTCGTCCTCGAGAGACCGTCGAGACCGTGCCGCGGAATCGAGCACGTTCGATCGCCCCCCGCGAAATTCAGACGTTGGATTCGCGACAAACAGTCGAGCTTCTTCGAGTGTCTTACGCCAGCCGGAATTCGATACGAAGAGACGAAGAGTTTCACAGGTGATGCAAAAATTAACGCTCAAGCTAGTCGTAGATCGAGACTGAAGGCGAGAGATATATTCGAGAGGAGAAGAGACGGACTGACGCAATATTCGAAATAATTCGAGGAGAATTCAAGTGAGTCGCGAGAGTCTTGCGTTCTTGGCTTCGAGAAACATAGTGAACTGTCGAACTGTTGCCCTTGCTGGAGCAATCGATGGAGGAGTTCGCGGTGAACGCTCCTGGTGCAAAGAGGATACTTCAAATACGCACGTGTCATATCTACGATAATATCTGCATACATATGTGTACCATAAACGGTTGTTAAAGTCGCAGGTTTGATTATCTTTTCAGCATCGACAGCGTCTGTCGAGATGTTCGGCTATCGAAACACTTTCTAGCCTCTCAGCTAATCGCCATCCGTGTTGCCGCCATATTGTTTCCGTAGATTTTTTACCGTTCCTCGTTGGTTATTTGTGATAATAGCGTTTAACGATCGCCTTTGCTGAACACGCGACGCTCGGTGTGTCGTACAGGTTGCTTCAAAAATCATCGATCGTTGAAAGACGTCGTCGTTCGTTGAAATTGCGAGCCAGGAGGTGATGAAGGATTTTTTTTTTCTTTTTTTTTTCTTTTTTTTCGAACATCCTGTCGCAAGTGTAATCGAAATACGCACACTCACACGCATACATACGTACGCGCACACACACACACACACACACGCGCGCGCGCGCGCGCGCCGTGAAAACAAAGAGTAAGAACGTAAGTGTTGTTATAACGATGCCATTTAAAACGAAATGAAAGATAAAACTCGCGTTGGGATGTTTTGTACGGAGAAAACTGCGTTCTCTCTCGAGTAACGTGTAACGATCGTCTCGAGAGGAGGAAGAGATGGAGCGACGTACGAAATCGGCGAGGTTCATTGTATTATGTGATATACCGTCTACGATACGTAACGAAACGAATGGATGAATAAATATGCGAATAAAATCCACGATCGTTGATCCTTCCTGGGCATTATTCGTCATTTCGATCCTTTGTTAGTTTCGATGGCTACGCGGAAGATGGTGGATCGTTGTAGAGGACCGTAGAAAATTGGCAAAGTTTGACGGTTGGTAAAATAAAATTTTGACGATTTAAAAATCCAATGATTCAGAAGTTTAGAAATTTCAAATTGCCGTTGGAGAGTTTTGCAATTTTGAAGCTTCGGAACATTGAAATTTGAGAAAATTTTGAGTAAGTAATTTGAAAGTATTTGAAAGTATTTCGAAATTCTGTAAGTATATAAATTCGAGAAATTCACGACCTACAAATATTTCAAGCTCTAATGTTTAAAAATTATAGAAATTTTAGCATTCGACGGTGCGAAAAAATTCGAGGCACTTTACCAATCGCGATTAAATTTCCAGCAACCAAAACCCATATGTAACTACCAGTCACAGGTACGTATGAATAAAATGCGTATCAATAAAAACACATTGACATTTATCCACGCTCAATCTATCCTTCTCGCGTATGATTCAACGCGAAAAAATATTTCTTTCTCGATTAATTTCCGTATCGATTCAATTCGACCAATTTAGTCAAACGCGTCACAAACAAGAGATGTACATCGAGAGGATTTAAAATTAAATCAACATTTGCAGCTGCCGTAATGGATTTGTTCCATTCTTCGTGCAACGCGTCTATGAAACTGGCGATTCGAATCGAATGGAAGGCAGAAAAGAGATACGAGTGCGCAGCGTTAGATCGAACATCGTAATTTATTGATCTGCTCTAAAACCGGCAACAATTACATAACACGTGCTGGTCCGCCCACGCGTTAGTTGTCGCAGCACGAAACACGCGGATTCTGATCAAATTCAACGCTTCAAATTGACTTCAAAATTCAAATCTTCGAATTGACTTCAAAACTGACCCAAATTTCCTCGTTCCAGAACCTTTAAAATAAAATCCTTTGAGAAGCATTCAAAACTGTTCTACTTCTGGAATTATTGCAACGAAACTTGAACGTTCGGACGTCTGAATTTCGAAAGGGTCGAAGAACTGAAAGTTTGAAAGTTCCGACATCTGAAAACTATCTTAAAAATTATCCTAATTTTATTTTACTTTCAGAATGCTTCTTGAAAAGTCACTCCCAGGCTGATTGCAGCTTCCCTAAAATGTTCTTCGAAATTTCCAAAACTGTTTACCTTTGAATTCCACTTGTACGAAGCAAAGAGAAAAACTGAAATAAATATAATATAATTAGGAGAGAAGGTAATTGTGAGATAAATATAGATAAATGTAATTGAGGAAGAAAGTAATTATGAAACATTTGAAAGGAATTTATCGAAATCTTTAGACTCGTGGGTGAACGGACGAGGTGAAAGGATTTTTGGCAAAGTTCGCTCGCAGTTGGCGAAGGATAAAAGAGAGAGAAAGAAACGCGCGTTTAATGGGTCACAAGATCGTCGATACGCTGAATCGTCTGGTCTTTTACCTTTTGTTCGCGTCATTGACGAATTCCTGGCCGACGTAAGCGTAGGTCATGGTTCTCGTTCACGAGAAACGAAGAAGTTCAGACGGGCACCGGCGGAGGAATGTCACGAACGTCGAAGAAAGAACGAAACGTCACGAGAAGGGAATTCTACTGCCTCCTTCATTTACCAAGTTCGAGGAATAATTTGGTCAGTCCTTTGAACATTTTCTTTTTTCTTTGCTATTTAATATTGGAAACACGTTAGCGAGGCACGTTAAACATTCATTTCTCCGTGCTTTTTGATTTTTGGAAAATTCCTTTCAGCTGGTAACATTGATGAATTGCGATAGTAATTAACTAAATATTTGATAAATTTCACCTAATAATAATTGTTAAAATTGCCAAACGAAAAGATAAAAGATCTTAGAATTGATCTTCAAGGTTTAGAGTAAATATTCTGTAAATTAAAATCGGTACTTTCTACAGTCAAACGTCAATATTTCCACTTTTTGAACAATTTCCGATGAAAATTGAGAAATTTTAGACTTTTCCAAAGATTCCGATCGTCGAGGCAAAGATCTTAAATTTTCAGAAAAAATAAATCTAGAGTGTAGACCTAAACCTTCCAAAGGCGGTAAAATGGAAAATTTAAACCCGCGAATCTTTCTATTTTCGCGAGAGATTTGCACGCGAGAGCGAGGGAAGTGACGGAGTCGGCGCTCGCGAATCGTCAGAAACGGAAACTCCATAATCGAGTAATTAATCGTCGTCGTTCCGCGAAGCCCGTGGATCAAAGCAAATTATTCATTTAACTCATTGTGTCTGGGCGGCATTCGCGCAAATAGCGCTCGAGTTTCTCTCGTTCCATTAAATTTTCAGGGTTCGACTTCAAAGCCGGCGAAGGACTCGAAACACGAAATCCCATCGATGATGGCTCGTAAGAGGCCAGGTAGTATCCGGCTGTTGAGTAAATTAATGAATTCACCCCAGTCAAAGGGGCGGCCTGCTTTTATAAAACAGTCGACGTTCCAACGGGGATTGCTCCTGTGTTGGTGCAATCCGAGCAGACGAAACTTTCGTCCCTCATCTTCGCGTTCGGCCGAATTCATTTTTGATTATCAAGATAGCCGCTCCTTTGAGATTTCCCTTCTCTTCGGGATGCGCGATGAAAGGGATTCTTGCGAATCAGCGGCCGAACGGTCGGGAAGTTTTCAGTTTTTTCTCTGAGATTTTAATTACCCCGGCCGAATAATATCGCAAATATGGAAATTTACAGTGGTTGAAGTTTTTAATAGAAAATTGAACGTATCTAGGAAGTTGAGAGCGTTGATTACAGAATCCTTTGACATTTTGTTCCGTTTGACGATGCGCGACGAAAGCGAATTAAAAGGTTGACGGTTGACGTTTCTTTGTGATGTAAAATTTCATTTTTTTGTTTTTTCTTTTCGGAGATTTTGATCATCCTAGTTGAACAATTTTGTAAATGGAAATTTGGCGATTGAATCTTTCTTTCGGAAAAAAGTTCAATATATTTGGAGGGTTGGAATTTTTAATTACAAGTCATATCCCTCGGAGATTTTCTTTTCACGATAAACAACGAAAGGGACTTTTGTGATTAAAATTGGAGATATTATAAAAATTACAAACTACAGCTTTTGTTTATGACTCAGAACTTCATTTTTCTTTTTTTTTTTTTTTTTTAGTATTTTAATCATTCTGACGGAACTCTGGTCAAATAATTTAGTAATTGAATGCTTTAATGCGAAATTAAATACGTCTGAGGGTTTAAGGATACAATAAGCTCTTTCTGTAATATAACGTGAGGTAGAATGAGTTCCTTTATGATGCAAAATTAAATTTTCCTTTGAGGGCTTACACAGTCACTCGCGCAGAACGTAAATCTATAAACAATTTCGTAAATGAAAATTCTGATTGATCGAGCTTTTCAATAAAACAACCGACGCGTTTAAGACTGATCCAAGACGTTCGTCACGGTGTAACGTGAATGCTCTTGCGACAAAAAGAAATTTTACCTCCTCTTCCTCTAGATATTCAACGAAAATTAAAGTTAAAGCTAAGAATTAAAATTTAAAAAGAGGGAAATGAATGAGCAGAGCGGCTTCGTGAATGAAATAATTTATTCACGTGTAAATTGATTTACTCGCGACAATTAACGCGAATAAGGGAGAATAAAAAAAAGAGAGAGAGAGAGAGAGAGAGAGAGTGAGTGAGTGAAACGAAAAGAGAGAACGAATGCGAATTAAGTTCGTTCCCGTTTAGTGTCATGGACGTTGGTTGCGCGGAACGAGCTCGAAAGGCATTCAGAAAGTTTGATTATCCCCTCACCGGTGAAATAAACCCCGCAGCAAGAAACGCGTTTCGCAAGAAATTCCCAATCGAACAGCGCTAAATGAAGATTATCCCGCCCCTTTGATCTTTTCGTTCTTTTGACGAATAAAGGAAAACGGCGGCTACCAATCATTGGAAAATCAACGACGAAACTTTTCTTTCCTTGGCTGTACGCATTTTTTTTCTTAGTTTTTTTTTTTTTTTCTTTGTCTTTGATCGACGCAATATGACGGTGGGGATGATTGCGGGGGATGACAAATCGCGGAAGCTCGGGAAGATAAGACTAATTAAAGTTGAGAGGAAGTCGTGCATTTTTATAAGTACACTTTGGATTTTTATGCAAGTTGGTATTTTTGAGAATGTGCAAAAGAAAAAGAAAAGAAAAGAAAAGGAAAGATAGAACTTATTTTACGTATAAAGTACTTTCTTTGAGTATTTTATACCATCTTTCTCTGTATTTTAGATTATAAAACTTTAGATTATTTAATTATGTTTGACTTTCAAAGTAAATTTCTTGATAATTTCGAGCAATGGGTATTGCAGTTTATTATACTTTTTGTCAAAAAAGAAAAATAAAAAGGGAAATATATAAAATTTTTCCAAAAGTAGTTCTTTCTCTCCAGATTTTTACTCTTATCTTCATTGACTTTTCAATTTTCTATCGAACCTTTCCAATTCGTATCCTCAAGAAATTGCAAAGAAGAATTCCGAAACGAAATATCTCCCCCTGAAGGATTACGGAATATCTTCCCCTAAGAATTGCAAAGAAAAAATTCCATCTTCCTCTAAAAGTAAAAAACAAAAAAGAAGAACGAAGAATGCTACAAACGCTAACGAAAAATATCCAAGATGATTTTCTATCCCCTACTTCAAAATACGTCGCAAATACTACTCCAGCCCGCCCTCGGTAAGAAACCACCCCCGATAATCAATAATAAAATCATTCCTCGTCGCGGTCGAATCGACTTGGTTGGCTTACTTCGCTTCCGGCAGATTGGTAGCCACGACCCTGAACCCGTTATGATCCGCTACGTAATGAACCTGTTGTAAAATCCCATTTGGATCGATGTAGCTGTAAGCACCCCTTGTCGTCCCGTCCAACGACCTGGACTCTGTTTTCGCGCTGGAGTCTCCCATGTAACTGTAATCGTATTGGCCCAAGGAATCCTGCGTGTGGTGGAGAGCACTGTGCAACAGTCTGTACGGTAGAACCGGAAGTACGTAGGGTGCTGGAACAGCTACAGGCCTCTGGACAGAGTCCAGAGCTACCAGTTTGTTTATTTGTATCGAATTTCGTTGAGGCGACGGTCCTCCGTTCTTCAGTTGTTGATTCGAAGGAAGTGACGATGACGACGTCAACGACGGTGAAACGGTTGTTGAAGGCGACAGTTTCGAGAGGCTTGCGTCCGGTTTTGGCACCTCGATCCCCTCCGCTTCCGAGTTGGACAGGAGGAACGGATTCTTCGGAGTTTGCTGAAAGGAGACGATGGCGTTTTAGTGATCTTGAATTTCTGATTGAAACTGAGCAATTTTAGGTTGGATTAGATAGATTTTTCTGTCTTTACAACGGGTGTTGTTGATTTAGGAAAAAACAAATAAATGATCAATCATTTTGACAAATTTGGAAGTTTTGGCGTTAAGATAGAAATTTATAGAAATTTGCATTAGCAACAAGTAAGGAATTGGAGCTTTCCTTTCAGATTTAGAAAAATTTCGGTTTCTAGAAAGGTTTTACTCTTTACACGTTATTATCTTCGTTATATTCTTTATTATTTATTGTATCATGTCATTCATTCTTCTTCCTCAAGGAAATACAAATCGTTGAAATACAAATTGTATTTACCCAACTATTTCCCGTGGCAGTGGAAAATATATTTTATGTAAAACAATATTTTACACGAAGCTGTCTCGTATTTTGTAAAGCCAGCAATCGTATCTTCAAACGGAAAAATTGCCGCGGGCTTTTTGCCCAAATATAAATCACCAGAACAATTTTCCCCTGGCCCACCACAACGAAAGTTATGAAATTTTTCTCCCATTCTCGCATTTGGCGAGTATCAAAGTTGAAGTACAGCTCGAAGTAAGCTTGAAATTCGACTCTATTAACGCGCAACCACTCGCTGGGGAACAGCAGTCAGCGTTAATATGTATTTGTGCGTGCTCGGTCCGCGAAGTGGTTTCCGGCCGTGGCCACAAATTCGTATTTACCCCCGAGCACGTTAGACATTTTATTAACTCGCGGTCAACGTGCCATGTACATCACCGCATACCTCTCTCAATTTTTCCAAACGGAATCAACCGTAGCAAATATCGAAGAAATGAAATTGATTGATAAATTTGGATAAAATTGATAATCGATCGAGGGAAATTTATAATAAAGTTTACCTCTAGAATAAAAAATGCATACACTCAAGTATACTCTCGCTCTCGACAATGTGATTGACGTAGTTCTGACGAATTACGGGGAAAATGTAAGAAACAATGAATAAATGATGCATAAAACATGCACTTACCGCGACTTCTCGTACGGCTAGATTCTTCTCGTCGTCGTTCGTCAGCTGTGCAAAGCTGAAGTAGGACGGCAGGATCTTGTAAGAGAGAATGTTCGATTGATAATTCGATTGATCCCTGAACTGCGACTTCCGCAGCTCGTCCAAGTGAGTCTTCTTCGCCGCGGCCACTTCCGGTGTATCGTGGATCGCCTGAAGATCGTTCTTCGGCGGTTGCGGCAAGTTACTGGCGCTCACTCTGAATCCATTCTGATCGTCCGCCGTGTACGTTACCGTTTGCAAAATTCCATTGGCGTCGATGTAGGAATAACCTAGATAAAAGCAATATTATTTCACTCGAATGTATATTGTTCCCCCGATAATGATACAACGCAATTTACACAAGTTTCCTCGATTTAATACTCAAGTTAGATGATTTTAATTTAACGGGTTAGATATTTTATTCGAAAAGGAGGAATCAAAAGTGATTCGTGGTTGGTCAACTTATTGGTTAATTCGTCGACTAGATTTTGGTCAATAAATTTTGGTTACCTGTTATAATATTTTATTGGCAGAGAATGAAAACTTAAGTTACAATAGCTTTGTGCTACACTTTATTCAAAGGGTGGGAATGTAATTCCAACACATCTAAATTTAAACTTTCTTTTCCCTGTCACTGAAAGAAAATTCTCGTTTATGCATTGACATTGTTATTATTAAACAAAGCAACGATATTGCCACAACACCTCTTCTTCGAAATCTACTAAAACCAAAAACAAAAAAAGAAAAACGACTTGTACCCCAGTACGTTTCGTCTCACTGAAAGGCCCAGAAGCAACTGTTCCGACTAGGAAACGAAGACGACATTTTTGCCATAAAATTTTATCGAACATGCAAACATTTGAATCGATAGTACCCACGCCTCCTCGCGAATCACATGACCCAAATCAACCAATCGCTAATTTTCGTTGCATTAGCGTTGCACCTGAAGAGGCCCGATTTTCTAGGTTATCCCCGCTAAAATCACTTTCAGTGATAAAAGAAAGATCAGGAGAGAGAGAGAGAGAGAGAGAAGCAATAAAACTCCAACGATGGAAGAAAACTCTCGTATGTTTGCATTATCCTATTCGCTCATTCCTCGCACGATGAATCGAATATCAATCAGTCGCCGGTGCCCGGACGGCTTGTCGAACGTGCAATGGTGAAAAAGAACGAGGGAAAAGAGAGGAAGGAGGCGTTGAGTAAGAGGCTCAAGCAGCAAAGATGGATCTATCGCAGGGGCGTTCGTTGCGTCACATCGATCATCGTTTTGTAAAGTGGCCGCGCACACGAACGTGGGACGTTCTGTCTCTCGAAACGCTCGGGAAAAGGAATGTGTGCCATTCGCGTGCTTTCGCGAGTCATCCGACAGATATGCGGGCCGCGAATTAACTCGTCGATTTTTCTGACGACCTTTCGTTCGCTCGTAATTGCGCGCACGGCCATGTTGGATTGAAAAATGACTTATGAACGCTAAATTGACGCGAAAATTGAAAATTTTCGCCATTTTACAAACGAAAAATGACGGGAGAACTTTTGTGAAAAACGATCGAGTAGACGTTGTTTATAAAATTAGATTCGCGTCCTTGCGATTGAAGCCGCAAAAGAAACGAATTTTTCAAAAAAGAGCCATAAATTTTAAACAACCTACCTACTTATACACTATATCTATATACTCCAAAAATTCTTGCGTTCATTTTTACATTTTCATTTACAAGAATTAAACTTTTTTATAAACTTTTGTATCATGCCTAATTCATAGCACTTTAAATATTAAAAATCACACCGAAACGCAAAGCTCATAAAATACTATAAAAATATTATATATAGTGACACGATTACTGATATTGCACAGTCAAAACGCCGGTCGTTCAAATTTACAAGAAAAAGAAAGCAAGAAGCAAAAAAAAAAAAAAAATATGTAGAAAAATATGAAAATTCACAGTTACGATTCAGAGGCAAATATAATTTTCATCCGGATGAATATCGCGGCACAGAGTCGTCGTTACGACGGCTCTCCGCGAATTTACCATGAAGAATTCAAGCGTCGAGCGAGGGTAATTGCGACGACTTACCACCCTGCGTGATTCCGTTCAAACTGGATTCCGATTTCGCGTGATGGGGCCCCGTGAATGAGTAATGATATCCGCCGGATCCGTCTTGTATGTGATACTGCTTCAATGGCGTCAGAGATCGTATTGGACTGAGCCAGACGTTCGCGATCGGTGACGTATCGATTCGTCCGATAATCGTACACAATAGAATTGTCTGCAATACAGAGGAACATTTTCTATAGTGGAATATCATATTATTCCATCATTCTACAACGTAAATATTATAAATATATTCATAACCATTCTGTAATATACAATACAAAATACAATATAACCCCATATAACATAGAATCCACAATGTACTACAGAATAATCGCTTAAAATTTAATTTTTTTGTTTTTTTTTAATAATTTTCTACGTATCTTTTACATCCTTTACATCTTTGTAATTCATGTTTTTCTCGTATTTTCAGAGAAAAATATTTTCTACGATATAGATATAATATAAATATCAATATAATTGATTTGCTCTTGGGGTTTTTGTCTAGAAGAACTACATTTCTATAATTTTCTTACATTCTCTACTGAAGAAATACATTCTGCAACTGTGGAACGAGTATCTTTTAATATATCTTGTGTCTTTTGTTTTTCCCGTACTTTGAGACATCTATAAATATGAAATAAGTGTCTTCTAGTAGTCGTTCCTCCTGTGTGCATTTCCTACGCATTTTCTGATCGCGCATGTACATGTCACATCTCCTATCTTGCTGTCTTGGATTTCTCTTGTATTTTCCGTGGATACGGAATAAATATCTTTGAGAGCTTCAAATTTATTTCCTCCCCTATCTTTTACGTGGGAACACTTTCTTCTACGAAATGTCTGTTACCCCCTTCAATTTCCCCTCCGACTTTCCTTCTTCAGTCAAATTTAAACATCTTTTGTTTCCCGTCGAATTTAATTTCCTTTACGTGAAATTTCTCACGTATTCTCTCATGTTTCGTACATCATTTCATTCCCGACCGTGGAACAAGCGTCTCCAAAATTCTCTTTCTCGATCTGTTCTACGCAAATATACTTCTATCTCGCTTTGAGTTTTCGTTTCCAAATGATCTCGTTCATAATTGAAATTGTAATTTACAAGCTATTCGATTGCGAAATAAATTACGAATCAAAAATCTGGCAATACTTAATCAAATGTATAATAGCCGATGAACGATGAACGATGCAAGATAAAATTTTGAATAAAATTTTGAACAAATTGATTCAACAAATTTTAATTGAATACAGATACGTAACTTGAGTTACACGATGTTACACGGAGAGAAAAAGAGAGAAAAAGAGAGAGAGAGAGAGAGAGAGTTAAGTACGATCTTTCTCTCTCGAAAATCGAAAATCTTCAATTTTAAAATCTAGTTTCCTATCGTAAATGAAACTTCCTGCGCCTGAGACAGCTTCTCAAATCGGAGCCTGAGTCGTTTTCGCGAGTGTAATTAAACTTTTTCGCGAAAACTTGGCCGCCGGCGGACGCGACAGTCGGGGGAGAGATAGATATCGGAGAAGCATCGCGTAAAGGACGCATTATGAAAACGAGGTTGGCGATAAAATCTCGTCGGACCGGTGTTCCATCTGGAGAGCGCTGGACGATATGATATTCACCGTCGTGGAATCGAGAATTTCCATGCACGATAAAACACATTCCGAATGCGGACGCACGTAGGTTCTTTGTCGATGTTTAACTTGCGTAATTTCGTCGCGTCCCTTGTCCGACGTTTCGACGTTTACGGAAAATTCTCGGTTCGTTGGCCATTACAGGGACTGCCATTACGCGAAGAATGGAAAATATTGTACGTGGCTGGCGTCTGAACATTCCCGATCCTGCGAATCTGGATCTGGATCTATGAATTTTTACGTCTCGCGCTTTCATCGTAGCTCGCTCCGATTTTTCTCCGTTTTACTGCCGTTTCATTTTGATTTTTATTTCGTTTAATCGAGGAAAAGACGTGGAAATCGTGACAAGTGTATTTCTATTGGCTTTCTCGTTGCAAAGAATTTCAATTAAAATTTGAATGCAAATATCTTAAAAATTATTTAAAATGAAGGTATTGTCTAGGTGTAATTAGAGCAGACAACGTAACCACCAACGTTAATTAATTGATAGGTCGTGAAATTATTAAAAAATATTCTCAGTGAATTATGTTGCGTTTCGCGATACTTGTCAAATAAATTTCTTTAATTCTTTCTGATAGCTAATGAAAAAATTCACTGGTGGAACTTTATAAATTTTATTACCGATCTTCCGCGTTGCTGCACGAGATTCATCGATTGACAACTATCGAAGATGTACAACTTGTTAATAATAATCAGTGTAAGAATATTTTAATCCTTTTGTCGCAATATAATATAATTATTTAATTATTCTCGACGCTAATTAGTAACTTTATCGCGTAAATCTACGCGATTTTCAGTCGGATGCAAATCAGTTGAAAAGGCAAAGACAGAGTCGTTGCGAAATTACCAACAAGATGAACGAGATATTAATTCTTCGAGTAAGCGAATATCGACATTCTACGCGCAACAGAATTTCACGATCTCGATAAACTCGTTTCCTGCCTGCGTAGAACACGAACGTACGACTCGATGCGATTAGTACAAATTCATTTATGGTGTATGCGTAGAACGATGATAGCAATCAGCAATCACTAAATCGGGTTATTTGTGCCTCGCGTGGAACAATTACAGCGCAGCGTAAATGTTATCGGTTTATCTTTCGATGTATCCAAATCAAATTTGGATTATCCGCCGTTTCCTAACTAAGCATTAATCATATCAATCTGTGCAAATTTGCAGATTGTAGCGTTGTAGTTTCTGTACTTTAACAATTTTTAATCGATCGGTCGATAAATGACGCATTCGTTTTTCGACCAGTCGACTCTTAGTTAATTAAACAATATAGAAAATATGTTCGTTTATAATCCAATTTCCAATTGAGATCACGATTTCCAAGAATCGAATTTGACAAATTAATTCAGTTACCAGTGATCGTGTGATCAATGAATCTTCAAACGCTCTTCCTTTGTTCTTTCTCATCCATGTTCATCTCTCACACCTTGCAAAAGAGAGAATAAAACAGAAAAGGAAGTGGAAATTTCACAAAAAAAAAGAATCGACCATGGGGAACCGCGTGAATCGTTGGTTTTCACTTGATCGGGAGAAGCCACAACTAATCGATTAACCGACTCGATTACCAATAGTTGGCGGAGCAACGCGACATCGAATGGGGCGCCGGCATTCCACGGAAACGTTTACCAGCATTAATAGGGCGTCTCGCGCGAAACTTCCGTTCCGTCGACAAACTTCCGACCCTGGTCACAGTCGTAGTCTAATTTACGTCCTCTCGCCGATTATTTCGCGGATCATTTCGAGATCAGCTATTCGCGAAAACAACTGTACAACTTTTAAAACGTTTGGAAATCTTCTACTCGCGTTTTACAGTTCGGTGCTCTTCTCGCGCATTTGTGTTTTTCATTTGTTAGTTTCGTAAAAGTAATTTCGTTGATACTGCGAAAAGATACGTTTCTAAAGTTTAATACAAATAACAAACAAAAAAAAAAAAAGAGAAAAGATTGCACTGCACGATTCTCCCCCGTTGACTAATCTTCGGTACAACATTGTTCGTCGTGGCAATTTATTTGTTTCGTCAAATTGTAAAATTTCTCATATTCGTATAATAACAGATATCGTACTCTTCTCTCAATTTCTACGAAAACGTTAAATATCACTCCTCGATTTTATAGAAACATCAGATGTTATCTCCCATTTTAAAAGCATGGTCGAAAAACATGGACGAAAGGATATTACCTCGGGGTGATATTTTTCCGCGATTTCTACGGTTAACGTTTGGCGTAGGGACGTTTGAGAGGAACAATTTTACGACGCAATCGGACGGTGTAATCTCGGAACTGCACGAGGGATGATTTACTCGACACTCGCCGAGGTTTCGCCGGATATCGGCAAAGAATATCTCAAGATATCTCTACGTTCTCTGAACGGACCTCGAGAGAGAGGAGGCTCGTGGAGCAGTTAGCTCGCGAAACCAAATAAATACGTTTAATGTCACTCACGAGTATCATGTTCGTGCTGTACACGGGGCCAGGTACGTCGATGGTACTCGGAGACGGAATATCGAATATTCCCGAAGTGTGTTTCCCGCGCGATGTTCGGTCCCGGGAACGGATAATCCGAGCGTGGCACAGCTAACGGCTTAGTTACGAGAGTGTGAGCACTGGTACGAACGTCTTCTTATATAGCCGGGCGTACGCCGTTGTCTCCCACCATGTGGACACGACGTAGGCCTACGAGGGGCCCTACGAGGACCTGCAGAGTCCCACGAGGTCCTGCGGGTCCCCTACGGGGCACCATCAGCGAGCCACTACGAAGCCTTCGCCGCCCGAGCGATCGCAAATCACCCCGAGTTCGATTTCCAGAGCCGATAAATCAATGTTTATTGGATGTTTTTCTGGGCCGGATGCCATTCCAACGCCACCTTTTGAACCCGAGTCGACTCGAGTTTCCTTCGGCGTCCGAAGGTAGCGACGTCGTTAATCCACGTTACACCCTGCAGATCGGTAGGCGGAGGGTTTAACGTCCGTAGACAATAGCCCCCAACGAGATTGCCTGCGGGATGGAAACTCGGAGGACTACGCGAATTGTCTCCTAGACAATTCAGACGAGGGGGGAGGGGAAGGGCTTGTGAACGCTTTTTTTTTGAATCGTTCCGTACTTCGAAGCAACTTTGAATTTCGATTTCGTTTTGTATTTTCTGCAGTTTGGCACGATGAGAGTTTCGATAGTTTTCTTCTTTTTTTTTTCTACGATTTTTAATGATGGAAGGAGCCGAGGATGGAGCGAGGAGCGTAAATCGAGCTTAACGAGTTCATCAATTCCATCGGCATTACTCACGGGCTCGCGTCCGCGCAACAAGTCCGCCGACGGAGGATTTTTCATCGCGAGGCCACGTGGGCGGCTCGCGGAGCTTTTGACATTGCCACTAAACGCGGTATCCAGCGGTCGAATGATCGCCGCGTGCATGGAGCGCGTGCAGCTGTGCGTGCAACGTAAGCGCATAAGCGCAGAAGAGGAGGAAGTGGAAGTAGAGGAGGTCGTTTCGAAGCGAGTTGGAAGCCGAGATGGGTGGGTGACTTCACGAGGACAGGCACGACTGGTGCCTGATGTCGTTACACGACCGGCCATCTTGACGCTCCAGCTGTGAACCGCGGGTCGTTCAACGCTAGAAACGCTAGACGTTTTTTGACCAAGCTATTAATTTCTACCAGGACCGGTCAAACTGACTGGTCTTTAAAGAAAATAATAGATTATCTTTATATTTATTGATTCGTTACTTTCTTAGGAAAGGAAATCCATGTTGTGTAGTACATTTTTGGTGTGAATTAATTTTCTATTACTAATTTATGGGCCCATGATTCCTAAATGAGGGTTGGCACGTTTTATCAATAAGTATAATAAAGAATATATGCTTTGGTAACAAAATTATTAAAGAAATTTGGGTTTTAAAGTTGAGCTATTCCTATAGCACAAAGTAAATTATTAGGTATGGAAAATTATGTAATAGTTTTTCTTTCTTTGGTTACAAACATATTTTTTACAGGAATTTGCATGAATAAAGTGACCTCTTTCTAGTTCTTTGGACATTGGCTTCTCGTAATTCCATGCCTGGTTTTACATTTTCAATGGCAAGTTCATCTTTTATTATATAAAATTGTCTGAAGAGATATGGCAGTTTCCATTGTGGAATTTGTAAGCGTTTGTATGAAATTCATAAGCGTTTCTTCAATGAGAGAAATTTAAAAACATTTTTTGTTGAGTAGTAGAGAAGAGATGTGACAATTTAATGGTTTAATAGTTTTCAATATATAAATTCGTAATTCGTTCAATAAATAAATTAGTAATTTTTAACGTTGAAACTTAATGTTGGATTATGAACAAGTATAACAGAACAATAATTTTAGACAACGGAATAGAGAATTGATTGACATTTTCAACTTGGAGAGATGAAAAGAGTTTAGTAATATTTAATGGCGGAGAAAATGTTGATCAATTTCTGTAAAGTTTTTGCAACTTGAGAACACGTGCAAGATGGCTTTATAATTTTACGAGAACCAAGTTTGACATTTGTTTTACTGTTTACAACTTGGAAGTTTGATTCTAATCGAAGAACGTACGAAATGGTTTCTTGATTTTAACTAGGCGAAGAAGAAGTTCAAAGTTTATCGCATTGCTCGCGATACCTGAAGTTGATTCTCCTGGAAGAATATGAGAGGTAATCTTGCGAGTTTAACGAGACGAAGAAGAAGTTTAACGTTCTGTATAATTTTTGCAACTTTGAAACTTATAATTGAGCCGCTCGGATTTTACTCGCAGGGAAATTGAAACATACGGGAAATGTACAGCGTGCAGAAATATATACATAACGTAAATGAACTATTCCAACGTGTTCATCAAGGACAAAATATTCGATATATCGAAACAATGTTAAATAATTAACAACTTTAATAATATATTGACACAATATTATTAACATATTAAAAATACTTTATATAAATATAAATATTTCAACAATTCTCAAATAACAGCATTTATTATATTTAATAAATCCAAATGTATTTAACGTTTAATACATCGAACGAATAAAGCGAAATTACTACAAATTCGCCTACTGACGAACAGTGAAAAATTATGTACGGTCAATAATAATTTCGCTGCACCCTCGACCACTGAAGAATAGATCAAGCTCGTTTCTCGGATCTTCGCAAACCTCTCGTGTGAAACGTGATCTCGATTAAACCAAGTTCGAAAGTAATTGTCCCTCTGGCAATGATAAGCGGCTTTAGAAATTACGAGGTTGCAAAGGTCGGGCCGACGTCTTTATTGCGCGATGGTGCGCGTTTCACTCGTAAAACTTTCCACCAGAAATAACCCTTGCGCTGCGTGTCTTTTAACGATTATTTTTTCCATCCCGTCGGCTCATCTGTTTCTCTCTCTCATTCTTTTTTCTTCTTTCAATGCACATACCAAATGGACGTGGGCACGCGTGCATACAACGTTGCGCAAAAGTCTCTCACGCCTTACCTGCCGTCGATCGAAATTGGCCAGTTTCTTGGAGAAAGAGGAAGAATTAATTTTCATCCGTGTATTCAACTGCTAGCTTTGGAACCACGCAATTAATTGATAAATCAATCAATTCGTTTTAGGTTATTCGATCGATTGAATTTGTTTAACTCGTTTATTTATGAAAAAAAAAAGCAAACAAAATGAACAACAACGGAGGTCGTGCGAGAAGATACGTGGCAATCTGCA
This sequence comes from Melipona beecheii, assembly GCA_032399605.1. Lineage (NCBI taxonomy): Eukaryota > Metazoa > Arthropoda > Insecta > Hymenoptera > Apidae > Melipona > Melipona beecheii. The sequence goes on from JAUCMO010000291.1 coordinate 1,711,581, forward strand.
TCGTGCAGATGGACTTTCGCGTGGTACTGTTCCGACCTGTTGGTCGAATCGACACCGGCCGTCGTAAAGAAAAATTCGCCAGGTGAAAATTACGAGCGGCCCTCGTAAAAGCTCGGCGTAAATAACCTGGGGATCGTGACGCGAGGGCGAGCGCGCGTTCCGAGCCGCGAACAAAGAGGAAAGAACGATGGAACAGCGGTAGCTGGTCTCTTTAAATGTGCCAACCACGCCGCCATTCTTGTCGATCTCGATCGCGACACGACCTTTAAGCTTTCCCCCCTCGAGTTTGCTACCTAACCAACTCTGACTGCCCTTTTTTTCGATAGAGAAAGATTTTTCTCCGTTACGATCGAATGCGTGCCCGTAGTTGATTTGTTTGTTTGTCTGCCAACTTTGGGAGGGAAGAATCGTCGGATCAAATTAAAATTGACTAAAGCTACAAGTCGATCTGCCATTCCTTCCTTTTTTCTACAAATTTTTTTTCGTTTTTTAATCTGCGACAACGGGTAACAAATACATTCGTTTCGTTCCGTTCGTTCGTTCTCGAATTGAGTGGCTTAAAAATTCATTTCGCTCGTTATATTATCGTTCAATCGGCACATTTTACATTTTACTTGAAAACTTTTGGAACGAAGCGTAATCTCTAGAAGCATTTTGTTGTTCTTCCGTAATTAAAATTTATTAGGACTCGCCTGAGTGCGATGAATTTCAATTGTACAAACATGTACGTGCATCGTTCACTGAGCAACGCAACGAGAGAGTTTGCAACGAATCCGTCATCAAAACATCAAGAGAGGCTCGAATTGATATTTTACATTTATTTATCATTATACATAACAATTAAATCTTGCAATATGTCGTGACCTTTCAAGCAAAATGACTTTTAACACTCGCAGTTAATCGTCTTGTCTGACTGGGATCGTTCCCTTTCTACTTACTAGTAGGCGATGTACAGTGTCGGACAAGCGAAAAATTCAAATTCGAATTAAATAATATCGTTTGCACGATATCGATACGTGCACGCGTATATGCTTGAAAATTATTATCATTATCTTCTAATAAATACGTTTCTTTGTCGACGTTTTATTCCAAAATTCTATCCACTTACTTACCACTATCAGGCTTTTGGAACGTTTCCTTCTTTGAAGTTTCTGCTTAATTGAAAAATACGCCGTAAGACTCAGAATGCAATACGGTGGAATGCAAAGTGGTAAAAAATTTTTAAATTTCAAAGTGAAGCGGTACACAGTGTCCTCGAAATTTTTATTTCTGGCACGCATAATCTTGTTCGTGATTCCGTCCTCGTTTGGGGAAACTAAATTAAAACGTGGGCTCGGTTCTGTTTGTGCTCTTCCGGCGAGCAAGGAATTCCCTCGCGGGAGAAGTTGGAAAATTTTATTTAAAGGTTCGGGTAGAAAACGTCTGAGAAATTTCATAAAATGCGCGAAACAGGTCTGTGGAAAATTCTTCCGAAAGCCGGTCTTTCCGTCTCTCCGCGAAATCTAGAGTACACGTGGCACGGGAAATAATGCCGCATAACGCGATTCCATTTCGGAACGTTTCAACTTCGAAACTTCAACTTTACTGTGAAACGCAGAGATATTTTCTATCTTCGTGCTCCCGGGGAAGATAAATCTCGACTTTTGTCCAACGTGAAATCGCGCTGGAAAATGCTCGGGCCCTCGTCCGAGACCGGATTCCTTCGTTTCGTTTCGGTCGGCAGAATTTGGGCGCGAGTAAATGAAATTTAACACTGGACGTAGCAATAGTTATCTAAGAATAGATACTTGGCGGAATATTTATCAGGCTGAGCGCGATAATGACAATATTATTTTACAAATTCGTCGCAAAACATCTGCTACGACATTAGCTCGGGCTTTAAACACCGCGACTTTAAAAGTCCATCGGCGTATTTTTTACGCAGCGTCGTTCAAACACCGTCCATTCTATCAAAATGTTTTTCTGTGCTTCGACAAATCGCCCGGGGCCATTTATGATTTTAAAAATCCATCGACGACAGTCTTAAACAACTGTGCGTCGTATTCGACAAATCCGCGAAAATGTGCTCCATTCGGTGCTTTCAAGCGACTCGAAAGTTTGGGCGAAGTTTAAGTCAACTTTCATCTCGTCGCTTCCTTTCTTGTCCGGCTCGCTTCATTGCTTCATTGGTGTTGGCAGTTTGGTTTACAAGCGGGATTAGGCAAATTTTATTCGCGGAACAAAGATAAAGATAAAAGATGAGAAAGACACAACTTGAAATAACAAATCGTTCTGATTGATTATATTTCGTTTCTTTGAATAACATTTAAAGAGTTTCTATTCCTTTTGTGTTTAAACAAACGCAGCGAATCACTCGCTGAAGTACGTCTGAGAACGTCTGATAATTTTACAACTACAATTCAAGTAACTTAAATTCCAAGTGTGTAAAACATCGTTTATCGGACCAGATTAATCGGAAAAGTTCGATAGTCTTGTCATTGTATGATTTACATAAAACTGTCGCAACTGAAATTCTCAGACTGAACTTGTCAAGCCAAAGTACGGCAACTCGCATTCTCGTTCCATGTTAATAAACTAAACACGATGAAACAGTCTTAATTGGATCGATTGGGAGCAGCGCCAATTGCAGGGTTGAATTGCAATCAGTTCTAGAATATGTAATTCAATTGCGCCTCTCTGATGTTAATTGGGTAACGATAATCTCTCCAATTGCAATCGCTATCGCGAAGAACGTAAAATACGTAAAATAAAGTCAGATTTTGGTAGCACAAATTGAATCAAAGGACGAAATCTCCCGGTGAAAAATCCACGAGGAAAGAGAAAAGAAGAGAAATCAACAGCGCTAAACATCGGGATGATCGATCCTTCTATCAGTCTCGTACACGTTCGCGGTGCTTATCGGGAGAGCGGGAGCGGGAGCGGGATTTATGGCGTATTATTCGAAATAATCGTAAATCATCGGGGGCAGAGCGCGAAGGGCCGATCACAGAGGCTGTTCAAAGAGCGAATCGTCGAAAAATATTCGCGCGACAAGCGCGTCGCGGCCGATCTTCTCGTAAATCAGCCGGTTTTTCGGCCGGTGGCCATCCGGCTTCCGCGGCTGTACAGAGAGCTCGTGCCGATTCGGTGATCGATTCGCGTCCGATGGTCGAAATTCGACGTCGCCGAGGGGGAAACGAAGCCGCGGAAGAAAAATTCGCTCGCGCCGTAAAAGGCCACGCCACGCATCGAGGATGCCGTGCGTGCAACGCTGCCTGCTCTCTGCGCCGAGCAGGCAGCTCCTCCTCTTGCGTAAGTTTGCTCATTTTTTTCTCGAGAACAACTCGCTCGAGGAAAGGGAGAGGGCAAGAGGGAAGCTGATCGCAACAGCGATCGGTGTCGAAGAAGCTCGTTCTGAAATAATAATTCGCGATCTTTCTTGATCGATTCAAGAAAGAAGGACGACTGAACACTCGCGTTCCGGACACTCGCGACGTATTTTTACGATAGATCTGGAAATTGAAATGTGTTTTCTAAGTGTACGGGCTTCTAGTCGTCGAGATTGGCGGGGATATTTTCGAACGATGACAATTTTAATTTTTAACAACGTTCTATTTTCTATTTCATTCCATTTTGTGTGATATTCAGGACATCGGCGAATCTTCGTCCAAGGAAATTGCGTTGTTCCGTCGATTTTCTCAGAGACACACTCGTACAGTGATAAGTTCCACTTGGCGTAGTAGCTTCGCGCGAGATTTTCCTCTCGAATCACTCGCGGAAAGGAAAGATTGCGAAAGATTATTCGACCGTGATGGAGAAATTCAGAATGTTACACGACTGTGAGTTAAACCGAGTTAAAGATCGTCAGACTATATTTGAATTATTCGCTCGAATATTCCCCCCGCGACTTTTAAAAAATGTATTTCCGATATCTCCTTCGACCCATCGTGGAACCATCCCCCTCTTTCCTCCACGCGAAAGAAAAGATAAAGAAGAGAGAGAGAGAGAGAAAGGGAAATAAAAAACAGAAGGGGCGAAACCAAAGGATGATCCTTCAAAGCGACCGCGGGGAGTTTTCTTCCTGCTTTCAGCGAGGTACTCGAGTTAAAAGTAAAACGAAGGAGCGCGAGACCGATTGATCTTAATTGATCAGCGAACGGGCTAGGCAACCTTGCGGTTTATCGCGTTTAAAGGCTTCTCGTGGGCGGCGGTGAAGAAAAGTTCGCCCCGGATGGCTGGCCAATCAGCAAATGGAATCGTTAGTTAGCCGGTGGTGATCTCTCTCGGTTAGTTCTTCCTCGTGCTACACACGATCGTGCTACACACTGGCCGACGGGATCGCGATCCACGAGTCGGGTTCACGAGAGTCACGGGATTCTCGTTGTTTATCGCACCGCGAGACCAGTCTAATTAGAGGCCATTATTATTTGTTCGGACCAGTGACGAGCAACCTTCGTCCCGCAGCGGGCGAAAAATTTTAGAAAGTCTGGCGTTTCCACGCCGGCCGCGAAACGTGACCGATTCTTCACAGAAAAATTTTTCCCAAACTCGCGACACCGCGTAGAAAGTTTCAATATATTTCACGTAAAATGCACTTTTTGCTGATTTTTGTACTTTATTTTTTCTTCGCCTTCCTCGTTTTAGGTGTTAGCCTGTTTGAAATTACCCGCGAAAATTTCGTTAAACGAGGGCTTTGAAATTATGAATTTATTCGTTGCTGAAAAAAACTGGTGTACTTGCGTTTGAGTTCGTATTAAAGAAAAAAAGGAAGATAAAAATTGATCTTCAGCGAGAGGAGAAGACGTGTACAGTTTGGAATACAAATGGAAAGACAAACGAATCTCGCGATCTGTCAATGAAACAATCAACCTTCTTTGTCCCGGCAAACTTTGGAGGAAACCTGATTGACAAAGCGAGTCGCGCGGTGTCTCCCACAAGTCGCGTAGGCGTTATTATCAGGCGGAAAGGACACGAACGGGACTTCCAAGTTGATATTCCTTCCCCGATATTGGATTAATTGCAGGAACAACCGAGTATCAACTTCTCCCTCTGCGCGATGTCTCTCCGCTCGGAAAATAGAAATCGAGTACTCGCCCGCAACGAAATAAATCGCTGAATCCTCGCTGAGACAGAACTAAATCGGAGCAGACGGGAACCTTTAAAAAATATATAAAAGACGTACAAAATCTTCAAGATTAATGGAAAATAAAGTCTCTCGAAAATGGAAAAATCCTCAAAGCGTCCTCGGATAGATTTAGAAAATGTAAAGTAAACATTCTAGCTTTCTATTTTGTAGAAAGTAAAATTCGTTTCTGAATCGAGTTCTATCTCTGCTCTTTCAATTTTCTCCGGAAATGGAGAAATACCGAAGGCCGAACCAAGGGATGGAACGTGTTGGATGTTAGATATTAGACCAAATATGTTAAAACGAGTTTCCTAGAGCGACTCCTCGTAAAAAGAATACACTCGAAACTCGTCTTCAAATCGATGTCTCGAAATTCTGTTTCCTCCAACTTTCTCCAGGCAGTCGTGAAAAATCGTGAACTAAAATCGAAATACGTTAAAGATACCAAAAGGAATAACTCGTTTATCTAAAAGAATAGACTTGAAACTTCACTCGACAACACTCCAAAACTTCATTTCTGTTCTATTCTTTTCCCAAATTCCTAAGTGCGAAACAACTTTCCATCGAGATTCCATCGTTTGTTCTTCTTAATATATTTTTGCGAAAATGTAGATGTTTGCGCAAACGAATCCGCAGCCTGGTTATTACTATTTCCCGTTATCGAGCTACGTCGCGTTTGCATAACGTATGCTGGCCATTTTATCAGAGGTACCGGCTGGACGTTTCTATTATCTCGAGTGCGAATCGTCGTTCCTTTCCGCCTTCGTCGTCTTGGCCGGGCCCCGTATCATTCGCGGCCCCGTAAAGTAACAGTAACCGGTCGGAGAAAAATGACGACCGGCAGAGACACGCGCGCCAACCTTCTCAATGCCGCGCTCCTCTCTCTCCACTTGGCAACTTGAAGCACTCCTCTACTGCTCCACTCAACGTTCAGGGACCATTGAATTCTTTAGACGTCGCAGGGTGGGAATTTCGCGAAGAATATACATCATTTCGAGTTTGAAGGAAGAGAGAAGAATCGGGTTTCTCCGGATTGCAGAGGGAATTTCGTGCATATAGAATTTCTTAAGGAGGAACATCGATTATTTTATGACAAAGAAATATACACGTGAGAGAGCGAGTAGTTACATTTAAAATTTAGCGGCCAATACGGATCGTTTCTGCGATAGTTTGGCGAAAAAAAGTGTCAGTCCTTACTTTCAGTTTGGTATTTCAGTCGAGTCGATGATACAATTATTATAACGTTGTTGTTACTCTTACGAATTGTTAACTGCTATCAGTATTGTAATTAAATTTAGTGGAAAAGCGAATTGTACGTAATCATGCTCAGAATTTAAATAATCGCCGAATTCTTTATGTTTTATGATCACAGTGACTCTGGATCACAAAGGATCGCAAAGGATTAACGTGAGAATACGTTCGTACGTTTAATCTCATTTTACGCGGCATAATAAACCAATTGTTTCCTTGCCTGCAACTTCGAGGGCAGAGTCTCCATCGCACCACCGAATATCGTCGCCGTAAAACACGGGACGACCGTCGAGATCGACCGCAAACCCGATCGCTCTCAGGTGTAACGAATTAAACTGACCATCGCGGGAAACGAATACACCGACAAATGCCGCTTTACGATACTCGAACGTCGATACTTGGTGAAATATCAGAATCTGAAATTGGGAGTGTCACATTCTCTTAAAGCGGACACAGATCCTCGGTTTGAAATTGGCACAATTGGCACAATTATTCGTATTATTTTCTAAACTCGAATACTGACAACAATTAACAATTCGTAAGAGTAATAATAATAATAATAATTATATGATCGACCCGACTGAAATACCAAACTAAAAAGTAAGAACTGACATTTCTTTTCAACAAGCTTGAAAAAGTTTCGTAATCTGTCAGACACGGATTTCCAATTAGTTGGAACTGTCTCATAATGAGTCGATGATGTCGAACATTTTTTGTTCGTTACGTTCGTTTCTTTTCATAGTCTTTTCGCGTGTTATTGGAACAAACAAAGCGAAGAAAGTGGACTGGCAGATGGCAGTTAACCTCGACGACGTATTGCAGAGAGATCCGTCGAGCGTGTTTCTGTAGATTAAAAAAGAAGAAATTGGTAGACTCATAAACCTTTGCTCTGCGACCTCTGCAAGTCACACGTGTGCATTCTGCTTGCGGAGAGAAAAAAGGAAACTAAAGCGTCAATTGGGTTTCTACGTTTAATTCCGAGATGGCTTGCTAATGGAAAAAAAGAGAAAGAAAAGACTGAAAGAAAAAGTGAATCATTGAGATTGCAATTTAAATTGGAAGACCAAAATCTAAATAGGAAGAGTTAAAACGCTTGTTGGCAACGAGAAAATGAAAGCGACGTATTTTCGATGAAATTTCAATGTCAAAAACTTGAAATATTCAAAATTGCAATTGATGCAAGTTGTGACATTAAATAAGTTATTTATACATATTATTATTTTGTCATACTGTTCTAATGCCACCGAAACTCTTAAAATAAATCTTAAGGAAACGATCTATTAACGGCATATTAACAAAAGTCAGATATGTTTGTTGCTTTGTACGTCAAAAATATAAAACTGTATCGAATATGACAGAAACAAGAGATCTCTATAAAACAGTAACAAATTAACAGGCCTGGAACGAGTCCAGACTCCGAGAAGAGGGAACAAAGTTGGCGAAAGCGGAAAGGATCGGGGGAATCGTCGGGAAATAAAGAAACAAAGTGAGGCGGATCGAGGTGCTCGATAATGAGGTGATTTTATGGGATCTGCTGCGCGTAATCTACCGACCTCTCCGCGGCTCGTTCGTCACGGTACGCCCACACGCGCGCGGACAAGCGCGACCACGAGCTTCGACGCGTATTAAGAGATACACGCGAGATACATTCAGCCACTTCTAATCGCGCCGCTCATCTGACCCGAGTTCCTTCACCTTGGCCGTGCACTTGACTTGGCTGGAAGGTGATCCGGATTCTTCGGCGCCTTTCCCTTTTTTTTTTCTTTCTTTCTTTCTTTCTTTCTTTCTTTCTTTCTTTCTTCTTCCTTCTTTTTCTCCGTCCGCGTCGTCCCTCTCCTCCGTTATCGTTCCTTGTGAAATCAACATCGACACCGTTTCGTAACTTTCGAGCAACGTCCCGAGAGTTGAATAAGCTTGCGAAAGTGTTCGCTTGCGTAACACGGTCGCTCGTGTCACTGTGCGCGTTTGTATTACAATGATCATTACCTTTTTTTAATAACTATTACACACGTTTATGTTACAAAGCTTCGAACATTTACAACTTTATAGAATAAGGAAACACGGAGTCTTTCAAAAATCAATTATTGATCAATTACATAATCATTCCTGTTCATACATTGAAAAATGAATAATTTATTTCCACAGGTTCGTTTACTGCGATCTAATGACACGGAGGGTTGTAAATTCTAGAGAATACGAAACAAATAAAAAATATAAAAAACCAAGCAAATACAAAAATATAAAATAGTCACTTTTCAATTTCATCGCTCGGATAGAAAAGGTATACTCAAAAGAATTGAGAGAATACTTTGAATCTCGTGGTTCAACCACCGCGTTACCTCGCGGAATAAGCGTCCAAGTTAAAAATCACAGTGAAATCTAAGAGGAAGCGGCCTTTAACAAACAGGAGTTGAAGAATTTATACAAAAAACTATAACCCGCGAAGCTTTGGGAGCTGTTCTGTCTCAAGTTGTCTTCCTATGAAAATTCCATTGAACTTCCTAAGCTTCTTACACCGACCATACATTTAGCTGATGGAGTGGTTTCCTCAGTTTCGCATTTTTGTCAAGGGGGAATTTGAAAAATTGGAAGAGAGAGTGTTACGCATTGGTACCGATGAGGAGGCGACCGACGCGTCGCCCTGGAAACTCCTTTCGGGAAAATTGACTTCGAAGTAGTTCGAAGTTAAGCTTCTTATTTCGGCGGCTCTGATTTCCCACCGAGAGAGTGCACCGTGTTCCTGTTTGATTATTCCTCGAACTCTGATATTTTCTCAAGTTTCGAAGAGATTTCTAGTTTTTTCGGGTCTCAACGAGTGATTCCGACTTTTTGCGTAACGTAAGCGAGGAGGGAATTTCACTTTTCGAATGTTGAAACATACCGCGCGACGATTTCTCAGAGAACTCAGAGGAGCTTTGCGACGACGAAGAAAAAGGGCACAAAGAGGTACGTTTGCTCCCAGAATAAATATGCTCGCGGATCTTTCGCTTTACGAATGTATAGTAAACCACTTGCCAAGAAATTCCAATTCCAATCTACATATGCTTTTCTCGTAAATATTTCTGCCTTCCACTACCGATATTTTATTATACCGTGAAACACCCGGTACTTACAAGTACTCGCGTATATTAGGAAGAAAGAGGAAAGTTTATCACAGTGTTGTAGATAGTCGGATCCCTTCGTAAAATCGCGGTATCTATATGGAAGAGGGAATGCCGAAGGGAGAGAGGTATTAAACAACTCCTCTTAAAGCTCTCCAAGCCTAGCCACAATTGAATGGCGGAATTCAATAACGTGAATTGACAAAGAAAGAAGAGAGAGAGAGAGAGAGAGAGAGAGGCGAGACACGTTGACCTTTAGTGGATCAAGGGGTTAAAAATCAGGGGAACACAATCTCCGGGCAACCTGCAAATGCCGAGACATAACCATTAAACCGCCGATTCCCGGTTTGCAGAAGCGGAACCACGGGCCACCACGTGCGGCCTCCCCGACTATCTCTCGGCGGCTAGATGGAAAACGATCCGCGCGGAATTCATCGGCGAGGCAGGGAAGAAAACGAGGAAAGGACCGTTGGTAGATAGCCGGAGCTAATCCAACGTTTCATTGGACACGCGCGCCGCTTTAATGCCGTAATATATTCCGGATAATGGGAAGCTGAATGGCGTTCAAGGTCAAGGGTGTGCGGCGCATTTCCCATAGGAACCGGGTGTTCCGTGACAAACGCGGCACCGCGTTACGATCGCCGTCGTCCGAGGTGAAGGGACCTCTTCCTGCTTCGATACGCCAAAAACGAGCAAACAGGACACGCCTGTGTAAATACGACGACTGGACACGCGACGATTCGTCGGCTGTTCAGTTTCTAATCGGCCGAGGACTTCTCTCGCGGAGACCAGGACTCTCTAAATTGCAATAATTTGATCATTTGATCTAATGTCATTAATATTATTCATCGATAATAATTTAATGACAATGACAGTAAGTAATATCGTTACAATGACTAAGAACAGAATGATTGTTACTCATTGTCCCACGTTGTCAACGACTGAAACACATCAGGTTCTGAAAGTGAATTTTTAAATAATATTTCTGAATATTTTAATTGTTTAAAGATTATCTGAAAGTGAGAAACGCTGTGATATTATTCTATGCGAAATCTTCGATCGCATGGCACTAAAATGGTTAAATAATAATAATTTTGATCATTATCGAATGGGATGCGTGAAAGTTTTATGAATGAAATAAGTTTCGCTCTTTCTTTCAGTTAACTTTGTAGCATTTTCTGAGAATTCCAATTGGTTCTCTTTTTTTTCGAAAAACGAACGTTGAACTTTAACTAAATCTTTAATTATCTTTAATTTGATAAGCTGAATCGAATTAATTTGATTCGCGCGCCAACAATCCTTTCGAACCGACACATGCAGCAAACATTTGTTTAAAAGAGGAAGAAATCAGGAATCAGAAACCAAGAACCAATTTACGCACAAAAAATCATTTTTATTGTCGAGCATGAACAGCGATCGATGATTCAACGAACGATCGATCGTTGAGGTGATTTTCAATGCATACAATGACAAAGGCGACGAAGTATTAAAAAAAATAATAATAAAATAGTGCGCCAGTAGAACGAGCTATCGACACTCATCATCGGTCGACACTCTCGCCTTCTGCTCGCTAGCGACCGATCATCCCGAGGAACGCGCTTCTGAAGCATTTCTCTCTGAATCAGCAGTCACAAATATCCCTTAAGGTCTACCCGTCTCACAAATCAGTTCGTTTCCCAAAAAGCACGCGCAGAATCTTCTTCGGAGAAAAAAGAAAAAAAAGAAGAAAGAAAACATCCCCAGGTCCATTTAACGACACATCTAATGAAGATAAATCGGTACGCCGACGACAGGATGAAGCTGAACAACAGGTGCGCTCTTGACTAGCCACGCTGGTTCGATGTTCACCTTCGAATCTCCGTGAATCTGACTGATCCCGTGACTGGAGATAGACGTAGTGACCGTGGCTGGAGCCGAGCTAGCTTCCTTAGCGACTGGCACCAAAGCCAATGGAACCAAATTTGCTTCCTTGGCAATCGGTACTTCCGCGACCAATCCAGCGGTAGCAAGTGCTTCGTTCTTGCTCTCCACAGCTGTGCCTTCTTCTTTAGCAGTGTCGCTTGCGACAGCAGAGACAACCTCAGCCTCCTTAGCCTGCTTAGTGCTTGGTCCATGAATCTGACTGACACCGTGGCTGGAAATAGACGTGGTTACGGACGCGGTGCCAATTTGAGCCGCTGGTACGATAGGTACAGATTCCTTGGCTAGCACGGGTACGACGGGGAGAGACTCGCCAGAGATGATGGTAGAGGCAAGAGGAATAACCGCCGGGGAAGACCGAACGACGGTCAATGGCGTTGGATCTATCTTAACCGCGTTTTTCAGCTCGGGTCCCTCGATGCCCAACTGCTTGTGCAACTCTATGCGGTTCTCGTGGTAAGTGGGCGCTCGAGCCAGCACCGGCAAGTCTCCCAATATGGTTTGCACCGGCAGGATCGGTTGCAGATCGACCGGTTTCGCCTTGGCCTCGCCCTCCGTCACGTCGAGACGCGCGTTGTTGTGCACTTGAACTTGGCTCTGATGCGAGGTCGCCAACGGAACGCCACTGGGCAGTAACAGAGGTTGTAACAGAGTCTGCGACGAACCTTGTACGTCGGTCTTCGGAAGGTTTTCGGATTTTTCACTCTGATCAGAGTTGAGAGTGGTGTCTTCCAGGCTACGTCTTCTGCGGCTGGGTGCTTTGTCCGCGCTCCTAGCGAGGATGACGTGAGGTAGTTCGTTGTTCGAATTCTCGTCTGTAGGGATATTTGTCGCGGCCACGCGGAATCCGTTCTCGTCGGCGACGTAGAACGCCGATTGAAGGACTCCGTTGGCGTCCACGTAGCTGTAGGATCCGCGGAGAACACCGTCGGCGTCTTTCACTTCCTCTTTCGCGGATGGTCCACCGGCGTAACTGTAAGCATGCACGCCTGTTCTCGTGTCTTGGAACTGGTTGAACACCGGGATCGGATTGGACAAGTACGCGTACGGAATCAGGTTGAGCGGTGTGCCTGAGACTAGGCTCAGAGCCAGGATCAGTGGAATCTGAAAAGAAAACGTGATCGTCACTCGGTAACAAGATTAGGCAGGGAGGAGTTGGAAAAAGATTTAAAAATTCTCGAGCAGCTTGGCAACGGATGATAATAATGTTTTAATACAGTTGAGAATTACTTGAGTTGAGGTTCAACAATTTTTGAGCAAAGTGGAAGGCATTTCAAGATGTTACAAAATTTTTGTTTGAATAGAAGATAATGATTTTTAATTTTAAATACATGTATTTAAGAGTTCTTTGGGATTCTTCGAATCTTCTTAAATACTAGGCAAACTGAAATTCCTCTAAAATATTTTGTAATTTTTGGTCGCTAAAAATAAATACTCTATCGAGTTTTTTTTTTTTTTTTTCTTATATATATTATATCGACTGGCTTTTATAATATACATTAGCTATAAATTTCATTGGAATATCTAAATGATTTCTAAAAGTTTCCCAAGAATAGAAAATTCTATTTCAATATCACGAATCGTGACAATTTCAATTTCGAACTGGAATCCGAGGGAAACAAATCTTCCCCGGGACAGTCGTGAACGGGCTCTAGAATCCTCTCGAGGCTGACGATTCGATGAATCGTAGGTCGAATTTTACGAACGGTGGTATTCTCGTCGCGTCAGAAAGGGTGAGTTTATACTTGCATGAGATCCGGCTCCCTTTACGAGCCAATAACAGGCGAACGAGTGGCCACTGTAGCACCTCGAAACGCACAAAGGTGATCGAGCAACTCGTGGAAACGAAAACGCTCTTTTTGCACCCTTTACGTTCTCTCTGGCATTGATTTTCGCATTGTGACGGTCATTTGACTTTCAAAAACGTGAAACACCCGCAATTGTGACGAAATATATTTCCCACGGTGCTTTTGTTTTTAAAGGCACGAATTTGGGAAACTCTCTCTCTCTCTCTCTCAATTCTTTTCAGGTGAAAAACCGAACTTAAAATTTGAAAGGGATAATTGTAATTGTAAGAAATGAGTATTAATCGCTAAAACAATCGATTCAATATATTCGACAGTAACGATTCATAACTAAATCGTGAATATTTCTACACATTTTTAAAAATTTTTAAAATAACAGACAATAACAATAGAATAACGCAAATCACAATCTCTCACCCCGATAGACGATCGTTAAATTCCAAGCTCTAAACAAGAAAAATTTTAAAAGCAGAAAGCTACAGCTTCCATTCTTCCATTAATCTTCGTTAATTCTCCCTAATTAACTCCCAATCGCCATCGCACCAAAACTCTCAATTTCTTAACGGTGAACCACGCCATGGAAATTCTTCTCTTCGAAAGTATCTCAGTCCTTTCGCGTTCAATCTCCGAGTTGACCCAACCAAGTTGGTCAACTCAGCTGATCTTTCGTCCAATAAAAGAACGAAAGGTCCGAGTAAAGTATCGGGGAAATGCCATACTTACCAGCGACTGCATCGTGCGTGTTCGGTTAGTGTATTCCCTGTGCGAACCTCCTTGCTCGACGAAGGACTGTTCGGGCTGTGCACCTTGCTTCCGATCTGGTTTTGACTTATATACATAGCGGAGGGGACGAGCGAGCCACCGACAGTGTCTTCGAACCAGGAACCCGTGGAATCGTCGAAGGACAGGCGGATCCGTTCACCGAATGCTCGGAGACGCGATTCCTCGATCCGAGATCCGGCATCCTTCGCCACGCCCTTCATTTCTTCTTCTTCTTCTTCATCGGCCGGCCGTTTATTTGCTCGTCTCTCGTTTTCTCGCCGCCTCGGCTTCGAAACTAGATCCACGTTTTCTGTAATGGGATACCAGACGCTGCTCGCGGACACGAATACTTTACTCGACGGTTTGTCGCGAAGAACGGAATTAGTTACCACGCTGGCTGGAATTTGCTCGAGGTTCTATAAGGGTAAAACTATCGACGAACATTGCACAAAGTCGGGACAAAGTATGAAAGTCGGAGGAAATCGAGTGACTGATGCACGATACTCGGAAAATGCAATGTTTGAGTTATCACTGTGAGAATGTTGCAGAGACAACACGTCCTTGATCAATTACTGCGAAAATCTTTTTCGCTGATCTTCATAATTTGCTCGGTAGATTTATTCTGATTTTGTTTTTTTTTTTTTAATGTCTCGTTGATGAATTGTATGCTGATCATCCTTGGGAACAAACGAGCACTGACAAAATGCAAAAGTATTAGCGTTTAATACTGTTCAATAAACCGCAGTGAGTGGCATAATTTGAACAGAAAATTTTCAAAAATGAAAAGTTCAAGTTCTTACTATTTTCAGTGCATTATCTATTTAACCCGAAAATTAAATAAAAGAACAATTTCGATAGATAATACGATAATATCGGTAACAAGTTACACAATGGATTTTAATACTTTTTTAGTATCGTTCGATTAGTACTAAGTTTTAAAGCTGTTCCGTTGTAAAACTTCTAGTAGTCTTCTAATCAAATAATTAAAAAAAACATAATAAAGCAACGTTGCTTTCACCAAATGCAAAAGTTTTTCTGTATGGCTTTCTTGAATCGATGAGTCCTCGTGCATAATAGGACGCGTGATTGCGTTCCTCCGTGCCTTTCGTGGCAACAATTTACGACCGTTCGCGGTCGTAGTATTTTACAGTACGGTAAAATTGTTTGGCTGCCGCGGCTTTTTTTCTCAGTCGTCCAGGAATTCTCACTTGTTACAATAAAATCGCCACGCCAAGGCTATTCTCGATGACCCGGCCGTGGCCAATCGAATGATCGAACGAACGTGGTTATCCTGCGTTGTGTATCGCGAACATCCTGGTTCTGGATTGTAATGGCGACGTGTTACTCCGAGAATTATTTGTCAGTGTCAACGAAGACACGCGGCAAAGGCAAGCAGAGTGCTTCGTTGTGCTGTTGGCGCGGTGGATTGAAGATGCAGCAGGAATCTTCGATCTTCGTTCTGGGTGGTAACTCTTCTCTTGATCTGTTTTTTCAATTTGCAGATATATGAGTATTTGTAAATGGTTGAGTACCTATAGAAAGGTCGATGGAAAATCTTTGGAGAATCGACATTCTTTTCGTAAAAATAGTGATAATGATTCTTCTTTTTAGAAGATTTATCTATTTATAATCTATTGTATAAAGTAGCTTTGTCTGCCCTCTAAAGATTAAGAGAAAAGCTATTGTGAATTTGTAGTAAATTACAAAAGTTTTAACATTGGATTCGACTCGATCCTTTTAATAATAATTAATTACCGAGTCTTGAATTTTATGATTTGTAAGATCAAATCTCAGTTTCCTCCAGTGCTGAAAAAAATAGATAAAATTTGAATTTAAAAGGACATAAACGATAAAGAACTCCTACGCGTAACGAAAAACAGAGCACGTTCTCTTGTACCAACGTACTTTGGCCTCTTATGGGGATTTCTCGCTGTTGGTCATCGCCCTGTGGAAAGTCAGCGTGCATAACTTTGTGTAGGCGACGGTGGTCACTCTGTGGTCCCCAGATATCGAGTCTTGATCACCTTGATAGCCGTTTGTTCTTCAGCTACCGAGAATTGCCAGGCACGCACGTAGGAAGTGACAACGCTCCCTCGTAGGCGAGCTTCACTCGGCAAAACCGTGGATAATCAGGGAGTAGATACCTGTCTACGTGAGAAACTTGAAGTACGACTGGGAAAAAGGAAATAAATGTGGAATAAGACAGAGCGTGGTAATCGTAGAAGGAACCGTCGATACTCAAAGAAAAAATACCTCTGTTTCTCTCTCTTCCCATCTCTTTGTACGTTAATTTTGCTTACAATGTTATCGCAAATTAATATTTTCATTTTTGTAATGAATTAAATACATTAGAGCTAAAAAAAAAATATTAATTGCAATGCATTGCTAATGCATGTAAAATCGCAAAGATTATCAACGGAAAGTACATTTCGATAGAGTAATTCTTAAATTTATTTTATTGATTCTCTTCTATTTGCTTTTTACCAAATCATTAATATTCTATACACAATTTTATACAAATTTTTATGGCTTTGGAATCTTGTTTATTGCATTAATATATTAATTACATGCTGCTGTAAATGTTACAACATCTATATTATTTTACGAAAATACAAATATAATTAAGAATTCCAAGACGCCACGGCCAGTATAGCGTTTTCAAAAAAAAAAAAAATGCTAGAAGCCACTTGGACCACGCCTACACTTCTCGAGATCCGGCCACATATTTGCGGAGGTCGCCTATGTCGTAAACAACATAAACATAATGCCGATGGACCACACCCGGAGTATATATGCGCGTAAATATACATATATGCAGAAAGAACTTGTAATAAAGATTGTGACACGATATTAGTCTTCATGACAACCAAAAGATATAAAATTAAAAAATAAAGACGATTAAACTTGAGTTACACTAAACTAAAAGTCATTGAAATCTTATTAAATATAATTTATTTTGTATTGTACGGCTGATCATGATGTAAAACATTAAAGCAATGCATGTAGTTGCGTTACAAAATTAAAGAAAAAAAGTATTGAAGAAATTACACAAAGAATATTAATGATATATTTGGAGAGAGAAATTTGTTTCAATTTTAATTTCAATGTAAGAACAGAACTAGATACAAATTTAATTTTCTTCTGGCTCGATTCGCAAATGTAACACTTCTAGACCTCTGATCACAGTCATTCTCAAAATTCTGGATGATTCTACAGCTTTGTAGATACTAGCGGAAGATTCTACCTCTTCGTCATTGACGTGCGTTATGATATCACCAGCTTGTAAACCTCCTCTGAAATTTATACACAAATATATTAAAAACAATTAATTTTGTAGTACAATATGATTTTTGAAACGTACAAGTGTGCTGGAGATCCCTCATTGACCTTATAGATCAAAACTCCACGTCTGATGTTATACGGAACTCCTTTCAATTTTTTTTGCAATTCAAAGAAAAGATCGGGAGTAAGCGTGAGCATTGTGACTCCGATGTACTGAGTTCTTGTACCAAACTGTGAATCTAGTATATTATTTTATTTTATAATTTTCCTGTTAAATACTTTTTCGCTTTTTGGTCTCGGAATACCATACCTCTGCCTTTCCTGCGCATTTCTGCTTTCTTTAAGAAATCTTTAGCATAATCTATAGGTATTGCGAAAGAAATGCCAGATGTTACTTTCATTGCATTTATACCAATTGCTTCTGCATCCAAATTAACCAACGGACCACCTGAATTCCCAAACTAGAAGACACATATTTTTAATAGGAAAATAATATGAATTAAAAATTATGAAATACTAACAGTGATTGCAGCATCTGTTTGAATATAAGCCATTTGTTTATTAAGAAGACCAAGCTCTTGACTTTGCCTGTTCACACTGCTAATTACACCACTTGTTATCGTGTTACTTAAAGCTAATGGAGATCCAATAGCCACTACAAATTCTCCTGGTCTAAGATTTGATGAAGAACCAAGCTTCATTACAGGCAAATTTGTCTGTACAGAAAGTGGATAATCACAATTTAAACATATGAAAATACATTATTATGTAAAAATCTTGTTATTATCTACAACCTTGTTAATTCTCACAGTTGCAAGATCACTGTGTACATCAAAGTCTTCCACAACACCATTATAAGTACTCCCATCATAAAGACGTACCTGTGAAATAGATTGCATAAAAATTTCTGAAAGAACACATGCGATATTAATTCCTGTAATATAAATGTAGTTGTATAAAGTCGCAACAGTTACCTTAACAGTTGTATTAGGCTTAGCACTAACAACATGAGCATTTGTCAATATCAAACCATCTGGTTCAACAATGAAACCAGATCCGTTGCTTATATTAAATGGTCTACCTGTTTGGAATCAAATCTATTTTCTTATTGATGATTACTGAAAACTGCAATTATCTAAATTACACTTATCATTCAGCAGATTTAAATCTGCATTTACCTCTCTTGTTTTGAATCTCTATGTATACCACTGCAGGAGCTGACTTTTCCACCACGTCGGCTATAAAATTATATCTATCTCTATTATTATTGTTGTTGTTATTTCCATCCCAGGGAATTTGTTTAGCATGTATCGTGGACATCGGATTTATCAAGTTGTTGCGCCGGTTCCAATAATCGTCCTTCCATTTATACAAAATATAACCAACACCGGAGAAGAAAATGGTACAAAATAAGGCATTTCTAACTGCTTTGTCGGAAATTCGAGACTTTTGATCTTGCGTGTACGAACGTTTGTACTGTGAAAAACGATCCACACCCGAGACTGTTAGGAACTGTTTATACTGGAATTGATTTCTTTTTAAAATAGACCAAGATGTACGTGCCAAGGGAGCAGCCATTTTTTGACTTCCAATGGTAGATGGCTATTTGTTGTAGTTTTGAACGTCAGTCCCGCGAAAGTTCACTGGTGAATCAAAATTTAACTCAATATATTGATTTAAATCGTGATGAAAAAGAAATATGATTTCTACAGAAACAAAATTGAATTTTTGCAACTTTTTAGAAACAGAATTTGGTGAGTGGATGCGTTATTATATGTAGTAACTCAAATCCGGAAGGTTATTATAAGAACAACCTATATAAAACAGTAGTTGAGATCATAATAATAACTACATAACTTGATTTATTTATAGAATTATACAAGAATTATATAAGATAAACATTTCAAGTTTCTTTTATTGAAGTATACATATATTACATCAACATAGAGAAATCTTATGTACAATACAGAGAAAAGGATTTATAACTTTTACAGTGATTCTATTACGTTTGTTATTTTTTTGCCTTTTTCTTTGTATTTACAACTCCGTTTAGTTCATTTCGTAATTTTATTTTTTTATGCATCTTTAGGTGTTGAGCTTTTTTCACTTTAAGCTTAGATGTTACTTTTTCCTTTGTTAAATTACTCCCCAATCTTTTCGATGCTTTTTTAATTTTAATCGTTGGTTCTCCCTTTTTTTCTTCAGATACGTTCGAATCGTCTACCTTCTTTCTTTTCACGTTGATTGGTCCTCTTTTGTCACTAGTTTTGCGTTTTTTAACTTTCTTAATCCTCATTGCGTCAGCATGAATTTCTTCGTTCACATCACACTCTTTTTCAGTATGACCTATATAAATAATAAAATAAATGTTGTATATCGATTCATTATAAATTCATTCGATTCACTTTAATTCGTTATAGAAATAAAAATTACATACCAAGTTCGTTACACTTGAAACATTTTCCAGTAACTTTCGGCTTCTGACCGCATAAATGTTTCATTACGACACATCTTTTGCAAGTTTCACAATGCTTCCAATAAGGTTTCACACATCGTTTGCATATATTACAATGTTTATACGTGAGGCCATTTTTTGAGGTACATTCTTGACATTTTTTACAATGCTTATTTTCTTTAGCAACCCACTTCTGACATATTTTACAATATCTATAACCATTCGATTTTGGAAGTTCAACCAAGTTTAATGGTACATTTGTAAAAATTCGAATAGGCGAAGGTGATTTGGTGGCATTGGAGTCTGTTATAAATAATGGATGGTTATCATAAGATACTTTGTAATCAGTCATTTTCAAATCCTTCAAGCCCCCTGATACACCAGGCGGATTACTCTTTTGTTTCATTATAGATTCCATAAAATATGGAAATATGAACATAATTTTTAAGCTATCCTCTTCGTTCTCTATATTATTCCATTTTTTGTAGAGATCAGAAATTCTCTTTATGGTCCAAGACATTGGCTCTACTCTACTACCAAATGGTGGATCACATACTAAATATGTATCCTTTCCCCCATTTTGTGTAAGGAAATCTTTAAATACATGGACAGCACTCTCATCAAAAAAATGATTATTCAATAAATTATACCAACAATAACTAAGCGGCCCCAAAAAATTATGCTGCAAACAAAAAAACAACTCAAATGTTAAATTTACACAGACTGTTTAATGAATTAGATTTTGAAGCACCATTTTTTTTTCTTTTTAAACTTCTTTGCATAATTGATAACAATCGATGATAGTAATCGGTAAATATTCACAAAATATAACAATTTTGAGAAAAAATATATGGTATTCCAAAATGAAGTTTAACAAATGAATTAAATGAATTTAACGAATAATCTTTATACAGATTATTCTCCACTTAATGAATTCTTTAATAAACTTACGAATCTTCCATCAAAATCTAATAAGAGTGTAGACATTGTGTTTTCATAATTTTCTAAAATATATTCATGAATTTTTGGAGTACAGATACAAAGAATTTGTTTTGCTCTCAACTTCAGAAGTATATTTACTATGTCTTCTGTAGATTGTTTCGTGAAGAAGTACTGAGCCTCCTGCCTAGAATTTTCCAAGGGTTTCAAAATTTCTGTTGGATGCTTCAATTGATAATCTGTAAGACCTTCTTTTATCTCATGATTTTTGTGTTTGTTCGTCATGTCCTTCTCAGTCTTAGATATCAGTTGTTCACAAGTATAGCAGTAGCATCTGTTCTCAGGTGGTGCAGACATTATATCATTGAAGCGCATGTACAATTGTCTGTGACGATAACGAGACATAAACTGTTTCCTTTCTTGTTCCCATTTAGCAGCTTGCTGTTTTGTTAATTTTTCTCCTTCTTTTAAATAGAACTTGCACATCTTTCTCTCGCGGCAAGCTGCGCATACATAAAATTTTTCCAATTTTCCATTTTCGTACGTGCCAAATAATAAAGTTGGTCCTGCATTATCAAAATATCGTAATATTATGAGAACATTTTTCCTTAGAATTTTATGCTGTTACAATCTAATGTAAGAAATATTGATGAAAAATTACCATGTGGACATTGGGGATGTTTATTCAGATCGGACCAAAAGCACTCCATGTCTGATATCCAATAAAACCGAAATTATAGAACGATTTAAATACAATTATCAACATTCGCTATACGAGTAAAGTTGACCATACTTGTAAAGATATTTTATTTACTATATTATTAAATATTTATTTGCGAAACTTGTCATCTTACGAACCATGCGCGAGACATTGCTCCAGTAAAAACAAAGTATATCACGTGGTTTTGCAACCTGAAGTTAGTCGATTATCGTATTCGAGTGTCGCTTTCGATTTTCGATATTATTTTGAATTGTTAGCAAGAAACGTTTCTCGCCCACAGTGTAAATTTGAATACCGCGATCGCGAGTAGTAACACGAGACGAATCATTTTTAGTGAATTAGTGAATTATAATAATTGAATTGTTGAATGTTCCCGAATTGATTGAATTAACGCGAGATAGTTACTGTTTCAAAGTATGTATGAAATTTCAAAAAATTACTTTATAATACAGAAATTATTTCATTCAAAGTGGAACAGGGTATTCGGTGAACATAACTATTGTCTGCAATTTAATGATTTAATTAATAAATCGTTTTCAATCCTTATAAATTTCAAATTAATGTCGAAAAATTTAAACGAGAATTATAATTTAACAATTCGCGAATATTTTAAAGAAAATATTTATAAATATTAAATTTCATTTTGAATGAAGTGAAAAAAAAAATGTTGGTTATAATTATTCGTATTTTATTATAACTTTTTTCCTACAATCACTATGTTGTTTCCTGTATCACATATATATATATATGTATATATATATATATATATATATATATATATATATATGTTTTTGAAAACATAACTAAAAATAACTGTTGATATATACAGAGTACGTCAAAATAACATGTACAAGCAAGCATGGAATAATTATTCATAAAAAAATAAGCCAAAAATATACAATAAAATTTTTTTATTCGAGTTCGAAAATGTAGATTTATTTTTTCATGAGGAATCATTCCGTGCCTGTTTGTACATGTTATTCTGACACACCTTGTACATATACATATATTACATACATAAGGCAATTTAAGCCTCTACAGGCTATAAACATCTTCGTGCGTTGTCTTGTCATGATTGTTTCTAATGTTCTATCATAAAAATACAAATAATAATATATTATGTTATAATATTTGAAAAAATGTTTAATTTCAATTGGACCATAGGTATAGATCAATACCAAAAAGAAAACAAAAATATATATATACATATATATATATATATTTGAATCTTTCTCTGGTTTTTTCTTCTTTAATACTGCATCGATAAATAAATATCTTGTGGATTGCTAAAATTATATTAAAAATAAGTTAGTCTAGGTGTATATACTTAGAATGAATAAATGAGCATAAAATTTGTGTCTCGAATCTTGCTAGAGCGAGTGAAAAACAGTTCTGTCTTTTGTATTTGTATTCATTTTCATTTAAAGCATCTCTAAAGAATCTAGAGAATCGACACATCCTTATATTTTCACTTCTTTTTTAATTTTTTTTCTCTATCTTTTCATCTTTTTTTAGGCTGTGTTCATTCTACTAGATTATATATCACAGACTATCCATTTGCAGTTGGGAAAAACATTTACTAGAAAAACTCTTATGTTGCAATACTTCTACTAACGTGTCAGTGCAACTATGAATAGTTTACAGAATATTATCATAATTTAATTAAATTACTCGTATGTACACACAAGGAATTCTAAACTTGTAACTCGTATCGTTTGGTCTATATATAAATCGCCATACATATAGAATATTAGATAACAACACATATTGTTTTTCTTATTTTTTTTAAATGTAATATGCATAATACTGCAGCTGTGCATGTGTACGAATACTGTGATTGTTTTTTTGTCTTCTGGAACCATTTGTATGTTTCAATCGTTGCGAAATTATACAGGAAACAGAATAGGTCACAAACAAAGCACCTTTTTCTCTTTTTTGTATATCTAAAAATAATTCTTGAATTTAATTAATACTTCTGTTTCGTTTTTTTTTTCTTTTTTTTTGTAATTCTAAGAATTTACTTGCTAGCATATTACCGTCAAATGTCTAGACTTTACAATAATTACTAGTTTGCACATTATACATATTTTCAGAAAAAAAACTCACGTTCTCTTCGCAAAACCCATCTTGCTATTATATATTAACGTGCTGCTTTATTTCAATCAGCAATAGTAACATTGTTTCATTAAACTACTAACTTTAGGTAATTCTTTATATATACATAATTGACTACAAAGCTTCATTATTCAGCTTGCTGCATGAACAAATTTTTGGTCTACAAATATTTGCAGGTATACAAAGGTCACGTGTACACGAAAGTTTAGAAGTTTATAAAATGAAAAGTTTGTAATATATCTATATGTTACAAATAAATAAAACTATAAGAAATGGAAAAATTTGTTTATACAGCAAACGTTGGAGCTTCAAAGAATACTGGGATTAAATTTCATTGTATAAGCATATACGTATTTTTTTTCTTCTTTTTTTTTTTGTTTTTTGATAAATCCACGATTTCTAATGTCTAAATGCAACGCTAGGATTTCTTTGGTAAAATCCATAAAAAGGCTGTCGCGATCAAAATTTCGTATAAATATGCCGAAAGCATAGCGAATAGATAATAGTCAGTTCATGTAGGCTTCCATTGATGTAGAATAATAGAAAATTTCTTTGTAAGTAGACACACACAAGTGGATTTGCTGCAGATTAAAAATTGACCACATTGTACTTTGGGAAATAATTTGTAAATTTTTTCACGTGAAAGAATACACAGAGAGTATCTTACAGATCAATCTTTCGCACGAAATTTTTGTTAGCAAGATGGCAGTAATTGAAACTCGAAAAACAATGAAAAATATTTAAACACGTGCGTCAAGACGTGATACTCTGTTTTAGAAAACTAAATGTACACTAAAGAGTAACAAAAACAGACGTTGAGAAACTTTCTATGCAAAAGTATCTCTAAATCGCGTGGTTTTTAATTCTTTATCCGCTACTAGACATTCAGATTTCCGACTATCTTCAAAAAAGTTATAAAGCTATCAGCTTGGATTGACACGAACTCCATCTCTCTTGCAATTTTCGTTGCTGCTCTACGTGATGGTCTGAGAGATTTCTCGACAGTCCTACCTGCCCTGTCTTCAGTTTTCTAGGATCCAAATTTGCTCCTAAAGTTTGGACGCCTTTAGCAAATTTCGAGAAAGGCGACAAGATATCTTTGGCAGTAGATGCCACAGGACTTGTTACGTTTGTTATGTTGGTCTTTATCGACTTCAGAGCAGACTCACTCTGAGACGACGTAATATTCAGACTTAAATCTTGCTCAGACGTGGATCTCTTCTTATCTTGCAATCTATTTTCAGTTTGCAATTTGTTTCCATTTATATTACCAAGTGCTATCTTGCTATCAACCTCTCCAGTCGAATGACTAATGTTTTTGAATAGAGTCAACGTCGATGGCGGTAACAGCCTTTCCTTGTCCTCAGTCACGTTTTGTATAGTTATTTCAGGTGTCTTCTGAGGAGACGCGCTAACAGTACTGGTTCCAGAACCGGACTGTGGCACGTGTAACGCTTCCCTATCGGAACTCTGTTTAGATTGTAAATTTTGTTCTTCGTTGTTCTCATGCGGTTCTATTACGTCTGTACTCTTAACACCCATTATAATGCCAATAGATGGGGTATAAGCTTCCATTAGGTTCTTATCGTGACTGAAATTCTCTGGCTTTTCTAAAGGAACAGGAGGAATGTCAACGTCCTCGTCGTCGCTACTGCTACTGCCGCTACCATGTTTTCCTTGCACATTGCCTGATATATCTCTACTTCCAACTGTGAAGGTAGGCTTCGAACGTTCCTCAGATTTTCTACCGATGCTTCTTGCAATGTCAATTGGCTTCCTAGCACTAAAGCTATGACTTAATTTATTCAGTTTACTAAATTGCTCAGACATGTTGTTTAAAGCTTTTGTTCCTACAATCGCGCAAGATATTTTGCGTTATTATTAATTATTAGAAACATAGATTCTTTTATTAAAAACATACCTGCGCTTTTCAGAGCTAGCAATTGCGTCTCTGAGACATTTCTGGTTAATTCTGGAAGTGATGAAATGTCCAACAGACCCGTGGTTCCCTTACTATTCACTACTTTACTCTTTCGTCTATCTAACGTGACGTTCATCGCTATAGGAATCTTTGGTAATCCGGCTATCTCCATCGCCACAGAGATAGCCTCGCAAATTGATTTTAAAGACTCTGAAATACACGAATCAACGTAATATCAAAAATTAATTATTACAGATCTAACAAAAGTGATATTCTACCTATGCTTTCTTCTTCGGTCTTTATAACAACAGCCATGTTATTAAAAAATCGTAAATTTGTACTGCGGAACATGTGAAAATAACCACATTCGTTGACCACCTTGTAGTTTATTCTAATGCAATAAAAATGCTTATTTTTAAAAAGGGAGACCGAACTCTCTGGCTGGCCAAATTCAATCAGTACAATGTCTTCAAGCGAAACTCTTTGATAATTTGTGACTTTATCGATTTGATCGTCATAATCAGCCACGTAATAGCTATCTCGTGTTAGTATTAGAATAGTGTCCATTTCTGTCTCTGTTAAGTCACCAGTTCTGTTAAAATGAAATAAATTATAAAAAAAATAATTCTCAAATATTACAAAAATTAAAAAAGAAGAAACGAAAATATGAACGTCCAACGTACACAGGATCAGCATCTATAAGTCCCCAACTGCCTAAAATAACTTCTGGGTCGGGTATAAGCAATTTCTTACAATCCTCTATCAATAACTTCACGTGAATCGCTGTAGCAGCATTGTCCTCTTCCTCTGTGCGTTCTTGAAATACTTCTTCGTTCACGCAGTTCCCTAACATCAAATCGATCGTACCCTGTCTATAGACATCCTTGAAGCGATTTAAATAGTATCTGAAAGTACACGAGTTTCCTAAACTGTTGCTTTGAAGCTATGTACAAAAATTAAAAAACAAATGAAACAAAAAATGAAGATAGGACACTGTCGTAAAGGGATCAGGGATCAAATTGTTTCTCTCAGAATTGTTAAAATCAAACTGAGAGTTAAGCAACCATCATGCAAATAAGAAAAGAAATCACGTGCAACGTAACTTCAAACTGATTATAACATATGTAGAGTCACAGTTCTAGTATAAAGTGTCGTTTTGTATCGTTGTTTGTTGATAAAGCAACAATTGATTTGTAGTTTTTAAAACAATACACTTTATTTATTGAAAAACTTCAACCCAAAGCCAACAACGAACCTTGCCAAATCATACATAGCACTGGCATAAAGAATATCAGGATAGGTGGCAAGTTGAAGCTCTATGTTTGGTAGTTTCACGGGTATTAGCTCAAGGCAGCAATTATCAAGGATGTCTAAATAGTGCGACCAATCGGTATTCAGTTGATTAACATCGACAGGGTTTCCTAGCAAGGTATCTATCGCCGCTTGACGTATGTCATCCATAAAGTGTTGCTGAAAATATCTATGGGAAAATGAAAGGAAAGTGTCAAGGATCTATGTATGTATAAAATATGTCAATATTTAAGCGATGACCTTGATTAAAAAAAAAAAAAAATATGTCGAGTGTTATTGATTTCTAATGACGATACTAATAGCTTGTAACGTTTTATTCATTCTAAGAAAAATTACAACACCTAATGGTTTATGTGTTTGCGAAATATCTTGAATAATAAAAGATAATCGTAAAATGATGTATCGTGTAGGATATGTGAATGAGAATGGTGTTCTATTGCAATGCAATGGGTAGTGTATTATAATTGTGATCCAATTGTACCTGTTCGCAGAATTCATGCCATCTTTCATTAAACCGGTAAATTTTCTTTCCCCTGTTCTTGTATAATCACCCTATAAGCAATAAAATAACTACTATCATAGTTCAGCCATGTTATAATCAATGAGTTTTGCTTAATTAACTTTTGGTTAATTTGTAACAGCTAGGAATAAAATCAGTGTGCGTTTTACGTGCGGTACGAACCTTGAGAGCATTTGTGCCAGCATATTGTTTACTGATAATGTCGCCGTTATTTGCCCAAAGCAGTTGGAACGTTTGTCGGATATTTGTCGGTAATGTTCCGTCCGGCGGTATTAGTCCTAGCTTTGAAAACTGCATTTCCATCACAGCTTTACCCAAAGCGGTTTGCACCACATTCGTTCTATCTAAACAATCTATGCAATTCACCCGAAACACTCCTTTCTGCATGCAGATTGTGCCTTGCTTATCGTGCCAACAGTACCCTATGTCTGTCAATACTGTAGCTAATGCATTGACCAGGATAGAGACATTTTCAAAATGCATTCCTCGACTGTGTTAGATATAAAAAAACATTTAGCGACAGTTTGTGATAATTCATTAGTGTGTACAAAGCATTTTAACTTCTTACCAATATTCATGGAAATCGAAAGTTGTATATGTTATATCTGGATGATTATAATTTAGTACATGGTTACTATAGGCCTCCCAAATTATTTTCTCCTTGCCGGTTTGCTCTACGAGATTCACGATACAAATTGGACCATATAAACCCAGTTCTTCAGTAAAATGTTTTTCGAATGCAACTTGTGTTTCTGCTTCATCTGATGGATTGAAACTCATTATTATCAAGATCAGAATGAATTTTTTTTTTTTTTTTTTTTTTTTTTGCTAATTACCTCTGTCTATACATGGTGGAGGTTTATATTTATAGCCAGGTTGAGACCAGTACACTGGTACACTGCCTCTGACTTGAACGAAAGATACCTGATGATCATGATACCAAACCAATTGCTCTGTTTCTACATAGTTTGCACATTTGCCCTCGTCATCTACACCACGTCGCTTATATCTTTATTGCGGTAGAAAGATAAGTTATCAAACAAATTGATATATAAGAATATATAAGGTAATAAAAATAGAAAAAATTACCTCGTGCCCGCGCGAAATCTACTTCTTCTTGATATTATTGCTAGATTGAAAGTTTCATGATGTGGTTGTTCATCAATGCCCACTTCTACTTTGCACTTCTCTATTTGCACGTATCCTTGAATAACTGGTAATATCCATAGATTTGCTTTATCTGTCTGCAAAAATGAAATAACTTCTTGATAATAAGTACCTACAGCAACATTATCTAAAAATTCAGAAGGATTCTAACTTTTAAATTAATTATATCCTGCAACATGTGCTTGTTCCAAAAAAACCTATCATCCACCCTTTCCCAAAGTGGTTTATTCTGCTCTTTGTCATTCTGTTGGGACTCAGTGATACAAAGCCTCTGCAGACTATTAGTGATATCACCAGTTTGACAGAAATAAAAGGAGTCGGTTTCGGTGAAAATTTTATTCAATTCTTCCAATATTCTTTTCTCAAATTTCTCCTTGTCTTTAACAACACTTCTTTTACTAACTGTGGATTTCACCTGCAACCAATTTTGTTAGTATAAGAACATCCTTCCTTACATAAATGATTTTTGTTTTTTGTTTTTTTTGTTTTGCTTTTAATTAACCGTAGGAAACTTACTTGAGATGTTGCAAGTGCAGCTGCCTGTTGAGTGGTATTTTTTATGGTGTTTGTAGCACTTTTAATGGTTCCCCATGTTTTGGCAAAGGCTGCCTTCTGTGGCACATCAAACAGACCACCTTGGCTTTTTTTCTTTGGCAAATTCTGATGCTTCTTACATGGCAAAAGTCCAATGTCATTATTTTCATTGCCAAAGTGCAAAAATGCGATTGATTTGATCTTGTATATAACATGACCTCCATACAATTCTCCAACTGGTGAAACTTCTTTGATCAACATTAAACGTGGTTCCAATACGGATGGTTGTTCTATTTTCCCTACAATTCCATAAAATATCCCAAGACATTCCAAATCCTTCGGAGAGGCCCACTCCCAATCTGCAAGTAATTTGCAAATGATGAAAATATCAATAAAAAAAAATATTTGGTTTCAAATCATGTGAATACTGTATTGCACCTAATTGCATTAATTAGATCGTAACTTTCACATGTTTATGTAATTCATAATCTGTAGCTATTGCAAAATTTCACGTTCAGAACAGCCTTTTAAGGTATTCTCGCACTTTGCATTGTTTCAATAACATTAACAATTATGACTCGATATAAAATTCTCATTTCATCAGATACTGTCGCAAAATCGAATTCATAAATGAAAATTTCGTGAAATCGTTTCGGTTACGTTTCACGGAAAATCGAACGTGTTCTAAATAAGAACAATGAACCGAGAATCAAAACGTGTATCGTATATTTGACACGAATGTATATACCTGTCAAATAAGAATCGTATACCTACCCGATTTAGCAGAGAACTCTCCCGTATATTTGTCACACCACAGACTGTGTCTCTCTTTCACGAAAATGAAATGCGTATCGGTACGGAACAATTCCATGCTTCTGATTTTCCAACTGTACGGCAATTTCTACGGAGCATGTGGAACGTCAATTGTCCACCCAGTCCGCCTATGATGGACACTTCGCCATCTTGCTCGCATACGAGACTGACAATGGGTTGGTTTCGTTAACTATATTTTCGATCACAGAGCAGCTGGCGATTGAACAAAGAATTAATTATATATAACGTCTAAAACTTCAATTGATAATAATTTCCAATGTTTAATGGGACTTGATAAAATCCAATATTTTCCTATAATTTAGCACTAATGAGATTTTGATTTAATCTAGTAGATTCTGAAAACTATGTTAAAAAATTTTGCTAGTTAGAAATTTGTATATTTCGACGTTAATAAAGAAGAAAAAAAAAAAGGAAATGAATTTCGTTTCAAATATTTGAAATACATAAGATTTATTTAGATGATCTGTGATTACATATTTTGTATGTTTCACAATAACTGATAAGTACATCATAAATACAAAGAAGCGTGTGAAAATATGCGAATAACGATTAGTTAACGTTATCATTGATATCAACTTATACTGTTCATGGAAGAATGTTTGAAAGATGTCTTTTCTATACACACTGTGTTCTTCTAAACAAATTTAAATCGTTGCTGGCGAACTTGCGATACTCGATGGATTTTGTTTGAAATATACCTCTTGAGTAATGAAAAGATCCATAAAATTTAACAAGCATTTAACATCCTTTAAAAAAAAAAAAGTGACGGTTACTCGCTCCTTCCTTCATTTCCTTCCTTATTTTTCTTCTCTTCTTTGGTTTTGTCAATTATATATTCTTGCCATTTTCTGTGATTAAGTGTTTGAAAATCATCCACTTTGGCTATTAATTTTAGATACTGAGACAACTTTAGCAACTCCCTATCTTTTCTTCTGGTAATATGTGCATGTCTAAACGGTTTTATTTTTAATCCTGACTGTGGATTCATAATAAAGTTCCTTCTGATATCGTCGAACATGATTGTGTTTTTTGCAGAGAACTGTTTATATTTGCCCCAAATAATAGCCAGTGGTTTTGCCGTGATAGTACCATATTTTGATGTGTGGACATTGATCATAGCATTCGAGTCGAGATGACATGCTATTTTATAATAGGGGTTGCTAGAAACACCAAGCACTTTCATTTTCTCATTGATCCATTTCATACTAGTTGCTGACCAAATTACTATGTCATAATTTAGATAAGCCAAGGTTAGAAACTGATGAAGAAATGGACGCATCAATTCCACACCACTTTCTGCTGTTGATTTAGGGTCGAAAATGGTGTAGTCTATATCTAGCACCAGTAGTTTTTTTCCTTCCCTGAAGGGATTTAATTCTACAAACCTATACAAACCAATTCTACACTGAATTTGAAATAAGCACAGCTTAACATTCTCTATTTCTATTTCCTCTTCCTCAGTCTTAAAGTCATTAATTACATTAGGTAAATCTTTTGGCGCGTGACACACTTTAGCTATGTCCTCTTCACGAGATCCCATCAGCATTAGCTTGAATCCAGGCTTCATGCCCAAGTCCCTTAGGATCTCCTCTTCTTGGCATGCTTTGTCTGGTGAAAAGAAAAATTCTATAGACACTTGATGAAGTTTTAAACGGCGTACAGTTAAACATGTCAAAATGTCATAGAAGGATAATTTAGAATCAAAGTAGAAGTCGTTTGAAAAAATTTTATTTGAGAATTAACAACAAATGTCGAACAATGCGTGTGACTGCATGCGGAGGAAAATAAAAGAAGAGAAGCTCACGGAAACAGTTCAAAACATAACCTTTGGTTCGGAGATTCAAAAGTTTTTGACGTTCCGGAAGGATGCTAGTTTCCTTGTATATTCGTTCTTTCAGACCACGAACGGTATCGTCCAGGTTCACGTCCGGGATTTCGATTTTTTTCCTGCCCCATACTATGATGATCTTCCCTACATTCTCCATTTTTTTTCGAAAATAATGACGCGACACCAGACGATGTGTACTACGAAGTAGTCGAACGTACACAATTCTATTAGATTCTGTATATGTACACAAAGGACATTGTGGAATATGAACGATCTAGCATACACACTGTATCTTTGTGTCGATACTGTAACGTGAAGTTCATCCTGCACATAGATGGCGTCGAGGTAGCTGGATAAGAGGGTGCTGCCATCTCAGTGACGATAAAAATCATTTAACACGCTTACTAAATTTTATTCTCATTCTCATCAATTATCAATTAACATGCCAATCGCTTTTAAATAAATGATAATTACCAGCTACGTTTATACATGCGTATCGATGTATTGATTTGCGTGCTCAGTCGGTCACTCACGTTTGACAAAAAACTAAACAAGTATATTTACATTTTTGCCATAGACTACCTACGTAAATAGCTTCTTGCATTTAAAAAATGGTTATTTGTAAAATGTAAATTCTCGTAGATGAAAAGAAACATCCTTTAATCATTCGCTTAAGGGATGAGAGAGTGTAAGTTGAAGAAGGATAAAATAATGAAAAGAAAGGAAGGAAGGAAGGAAGGAAAGAAGGAAGGAAGGAAGGAAGGAAGGAAGGAAGGAAGGAAGGAAGGATAAAAAGAACGGAGGAAGATATTCTTTTACCTTTTCCTTGTCTTGTTACAAATTCGTGAAAAATTTGAAAGAAGAAAAATTGCTGTCTCCACCTTCTCTTTTCAGCCCTCGGAAACGCGATTCGCTTCGTACGTGAAATTTTACATCGACCAAGAGTAAGAACCTTTTTACGAACTTGGTTCCTTCTTTCCAGAGCTGAACTAACTCTGTATACTTACGCGACTCTCGTTTCCCGTGTTGCGCTCCCTTTTACATGCGTGTATTTTCGCCAAACGAAAGATGGAAAGTTGCACAAGAGTGCAAGGGACGAAGAAGTTGTTTTTTCGAGTTTTTTCTAACAGTCGATGCTCCGTTTCATCTGTTACGCGAGAATTATAGCTAAATCCACGAAATTTTACGCCTGTAATTTCCGTGTGCTTTGTTCTAATCTACTATGAAGTATGTTCGATGTGTGGATTATCAAAGATTTACAGACTTTTCGAACAACCCTGTCTCTGAGAAATAGGCTTTGATGGACGAGGGAAATAAATAAAAATAAATGGATTGGCAGGATTTTTTGGCAAGTTCTATTGTTCTTTGGTGAAAAAAGAAGGGAAGGGAGAAGAGTGAATTACGCGATACGACAGAGCTTTGTTTGTTTCATTCACGAGTGATCATCAATCGCGGGATGAATGAAAAATGGTCACGATCGATTCGCAATTCCAAGCTTTTAGCTGCGTAAGAACGTGACAACGATACTACGTATGGTGCAATGCGAAATTCATCATAAATGAGCGTGTCGTCCGTAATTGCCGTTTGTAATTAAATCCTCTCACTTCGTCTCCTTCTGTGCTATTATTTTCTTTTCTACTTTTTTTTTTTTTTTTATTACTTGCGGTAATAAAGTACTAACGGTGAGTGAAATTGCACCAGGAGATGCGGTGCGTCGAACTAAAGTTAACCAATATTCGAAAAATTTTAAATGACTTCAAATATCTAATAATACAGCATTATCGAATAATTTCCTTTCTGTCATTCCAGAACTAACAAATTAGTCCTATATTACTCGATATCATTATTAATTAAAATTTTATGGAACTATTATTGTCATCGATTAATTTTCCTTCTGCTCCGTCCCAAATGTTTATGATCTACAATACTTTGTTGCACGATTGTCCGATAAAAGACCAGTCAAAGTTCGACATAAGAAAAGATCTTCAAGTCCAAATACACAAAACGTTATTGCCAAATAATTTCCTTCGCGTTGTTTCACACATCGTCGCCAATATTCTCTCCTCCTCCCATCTTCCATACAACGCGTGTGTGTTCATCGCGCCATAATGATCGAACAATGTGCTTATCGAGCAATAGAAGTTACGATACGTTGGTTAGGTTTCAGAGTCGTTTCAACGAACGATGACGGGCTTTATTATCATGACGCGGTTGCAGGACAGCTACAACGATGAGTTATTATAACGTGTAGTTTGTAAACCGGCCACTTCGATACAGTGGACTGGACTTTAATATCCGACTGTATCCGACCTTTTCGTTATTAAGTGGATATATCCGTCGCGAGGGATTATTTCTTGCTTGGTTTTGCACGATTTATCACTGTGAAAGAACTAGGCGAGAAGAGAGAGAGAAGAAGAAAGAAAACGAGAAAAAGGAAGAAAGGAAGCGTTATACGTGTTACGTTATCATTTATGCTTAGTTTGTTGGTTTTTCTCTCTCTTTACTTCGTTCCCCCTTGGGACGAGCGATTCTTTTTAAAAAAAATTGTCGACGGCTCGGAAATAAATGGGATAAATCCGCGCTCGATTCGGGGCTGAATGGTTGCTGCAACAGAGAAGAATATTTTTCTTTTTTCTTTCGCAGGTGATAACGAGGCATGTTTCGCGATTTGGGCCGAGAGCGGATTTATTTATTTCTTACGTTAGAAATAATAGACAATAACTTGACAAAAGCCGGACTTTGTCTATTAGTATTCAAGCGTTTAGAATTATCGTATGAACGTAAAGTATGTAGCGGCCCTACGATTCCTCGACTACGAGTTTCGAACACTCGACTTGCACAAGCCGCAAGTGGCTGCGCGCCTAGCGTCGAGGTCCTACCGATCTCCGATGTTAAGCAAGCAGCATGCGGAACCCCCCCGCTAGGAGGGTGACCGGGCCCAGCCTAGCGGGTAGTTATAACAACAAGCGTCTGGGGTAAGGAGTCGCTGCCTGCCATCAGCCCCACTGATGATGAGTCTAGGCAGTGACTCCGAGACGAAACGTAAAATCGCCCTTTCTTCTCACTTCTCTCTCTCTCACTCCTTCAGTCCTTCCAGCAGCATCCTGGGTTTTAAAATTCTTCACAGATCCCTAAAAGTACATAGATGGACATCTTTTAGGATTTAACACATGGTGAATTATGAAAAAATGACTTACATTGATTAGCTGTTGACTGATATAGGGATCATGATCTACAAATCATAATCAGATAGATACTTTTCGCACAAATTATTTATTGCGAATCTCCAAAAAAATCCACGATGAAAGAAACTAACACAAGACGAAGTAAAAATTGTACTTGTGAAATAACGGAGCCTGCAAATGAGACAATTATCGCGCATTTCAAACATGTACATCGAAACATATAGACAAAGAAGAAAGAAAGAAAGAGAAAGTTGGACGTCGAGGGGTTAAAAGAAGCTTTCCCTCGTTCAATCGGTACAGACGTGCGGATAGGTTTCTTGGATAGGTTTGAAAAGGAGGGGCGCAAGGGTCAGCGTCGCTTCCTCTCGACGTTTTTTAACGCGATCCAATTCCGCTCTTTTAATTGGAAGCAGATATAAGTTGGCGGGCATGTGGGTCAGCACGATGGGCCGAGTAAATAAAAGGAGAAAACGGATGAAAGAGAGGGTTAGGAGAGAGGATGGTCGTGATAAGTTCACCGACAGAAAGGGAGACGAGGGCTGTTGCTGTTTGTTGGAATGCTGCGAGGCATTTCGCCGTGGAATTCTATAGGAGGCTCAAAGTGGCATCGAGCGTGCCGTTACTATTCTCACGATCCCTCTTTTCTTCCGTGTCTTCCAATCGATCGTGTCTCTTTCCTTTTATTATCCTTTCTTCTCTTATTTTCAACGCAGAGAGAGAGAGAGCATCCACTTTCTTTTAGGTTTAATTTCAAGTTATGTTTAGCGACCAGGGTAATTTGCGAGGACATGAGTTCGTAGAAAATTAGATTTAAAATTTGAATGAAATGAATTGGAACTTTATGTGTAAGGATATTAGCTATATATTTAAAAACGTTTCTAACCCTTTCTTAACTAATTTTTTAATCATTCGTAAGAAAGTGAAATCTCGCTCTTGAATTTCGTTGAATAATGGAATTTTTATTTTTATCAAAAAATAGTTTCAAACGTTTGAACTTAACGAACGTAAAATTGTTGGCGAGTGTCCTAGAATTTTTTTCAGATCTTTTTAAAAGTCCAGAATGATAAAATAATTATAATTATCCAGTTGGGAAAGTTTAGGATTTTTGTGTGCAGAATTAATTTTACTAATTTGAGAACATATGAAATGAAATCTACTGCGTGAATTGTTAATACGAATTATTATTTTCTATCGGCAAACAACTCTCTAATACACATAATGATAAAATACTATACTATAATGTCAAACTCGAGAAATTTTACTTTTACTTGGATACTATATATTTCTGTCTATCTCTGAAATTGAAAAAAATGAGCGAACGAGATTATTACTTTGATAAAACTTTGTACGTGTCGTCAGTATTGCACTTGTGATTTAGCAAATGGAACTGGAATTAATGGTTGTACGTAACGACGAATATTATGCTGGTGGTCAGAACAGCTTACTGCAAATCTCGAGTTTCTTTTATTTCGTGACTGCACGTGAATGGAAATGAGTTTCCCCGCGAAACTCATAGACGTTTCAGGAACAACGAGAAATTATCATGCGAATATTTTAGCGTAGATTAATTATTCACCTAGGAATTTCCAAATTTTTTTGAAATGAACGAATGAATTTTCTTGCAAAAAATGAGTATTCCATGTAAATTCGGCACTTTAAACACAAATTGAAATTCTTTTGCACAGACAAATTGTTTCTACGAGAGTGAGAATCTGAAAGGAAATTAAAAATTATTTTAAGGCTCCGACGCGACTGTTTGTTCCTTTTGTAAGAATAAATTCATTTATTATTTAAGAAGATAGACGTTTTAAAAAGGGAAAATTGAAAATTATCAATTTGCAAAGATTCCGACGTAGATTAAATGCTTCAAGATTATAAATTTATACGGATTAAAAATTGGATACTTCAGAATTCTACAATTTTTAAACATTGAATTTAAACCGTTAATCGGCATGAACTTTTGTCACAAAGCACGTCAGATTTTATGCAGAGCAGAGTATTATATGTAAATTTAGTAACACACGCAAAGTTGGAATAAATTTAAGATAACCGAGGGTAGTGATTTTCTGCCCCTGAACAATTACTCAATCGAGAAGTTCTGCAACACGATGTCGAACAATTACGCGATATTATCACTATTGAGTAATACATTTGAGTTTCTAAACCTAACCTAAACCACAGAGAGATTTAGCTCCATTTTTATTGTCACGATATACGACATGTGCCAATCAAACAAAGATATCAGGTCATCTAAAAAAATATAGAAGCTTTATAGTTGAACATTTTCCTTGTGCTGTTTTACCGCAGCAAAGTGCTACACTGCTCGACACATTAATAACCAAGCTCGAGATTATGAACAACGTGTCCTTATGTATTACATTTGTATAAGATTATAGTAGGTTTAATTCTCGGCGGAAAATTGTGATTAATCAAATAAAATTACGTAAATTTATATTTTATTTTATACGTCTTTGTACGAAATTTCTGCGATAACAAGGCTGAGAAAGAACCAAGGGAAAGAATGAAATGATTGATGTACTTATGTGTGATGTATTTCAATGTAAAAGTATTGAATACTTTCTTACAACACTTTTCTTTTATTTTATTACATGATGTTTTTAGAAGGAATAGCAGATCTGGAATTGTTGAATAAAATACGAAATTCCACATAAAAGTTCTAAGATTTGCCAATAAAATCACTACGTATGAAGTATATAAATTCAACTAAGTAAATCTGATTTCCTAAAAAGATATCTGTATCGTTAGTTTAAAAATAATAATGTTGCGTTATTAAAAATAGCAGGAACGTTGATTTTTTTGTCAATTGGAAAAAATCAAAATTCATCTGTGTTAAAAATATAAGAAGATTACGTCGAGTAATACCTTTTACAAGAAATGAAGTATACCAAAATATACGAAATATGAAACATATCTTTTAACTGTGGAAACCTTTGATATTTGACGATAGATTTTTTTTCATTTCAGAAAGAAGAATTAGAAAATAAGAAAAGAAAAATATAGAAAAAATACGTGGCTGTAATGCTGTTTCGTTACGATAGATATCAGTATCGATAAACAGGGGTTCGATCGAGAGCGTATCGTTCCTTTCGTGAATTAATTATATTATAACTAGGGCGAATTCGGCGAATTTGTTTGATGAAACAGGCCGATATGCAAATATTGGCCGAGATTTCGTCACTGCGGCTCAGCTACAAAAATATTTTTCATCCGTCGGAATATTCATGGACGCCTAACTGACGGCAACTGTTAATTAGCCGTCGGGGAAAGTTGAACTTTCATTAATACGTCGATCTATCGTTTGCTATTGGCTAGCTTCTCGCTAAATTTCCACCTAGACCTCGCACGATTTCCAACGATCGATTTACCTTTCCACAATGGTAGATTCGGCGAAGTAGAAAGAATTCGTCTTGTTCAATATGTACTTTGTGATTCTCTGGTTTTTTTGTGATTTTCTTTTTTCTTTCTTGCTTTCTGACACTGTATCGTTTGTTGATTTATGGAAAAGATACAAGGAAAGATAATATATACATACAGTCACGATAACATTTGTTCTATTATTATAGAAAATTTTTCTGAATATATTTTTATTTTATATCATTCAAAACCAATTATTAATACTGTGGTATAAAATATCGTTATTGTAACATTAAAAGCTTAAAAAGGATATGTTAAAAACGGTTTAAACATTTATTAATATTTATTACATCACGTTAAATAATTTATAAATATCGAAGTATTAATAACTTCACGTTTGTTTCAAACTTGATAAATACCATCATAGTTACATTTCATAATACTGTTATTCCAATTTAAAAATATATTCGTGAAAAGTTTCTCTGTAAATGTTTAAACACTTTCATAAAATATTCTGTTTAAGAAGCCAAGAAAAATTTTGTTACGTATTTATTTGAGAAAAATTTTCTGCCGTGACTGGTATTTAAAATTTATTATCTTACGGCTAGTAATTGTATTCTTAATTATTCTTAAGACTGTTGACAAAATATGTGTCATATTTTTTTACAGCGCATCTTGACATTTCATAAATCACCGATTTATTCACTTGCTGTCGTCCATAAGTCTTCGTAAAGTTAATAGATTTAGAGCAAAGATAAATTAACCTGACTATTACAAATATGGACACTTATGAATTGCTTACTTTATTGGACAAACGAAATTATGCTACACCTAATATATTATTGTTAAACTGTCACGAATATTCACGAGCAGATTATTTATACGTAAACGTTTGAAAGTTTCAAAAGTGTTCAAATTACAACTTATTCTTTGTGATATTGTTAATAATATGATATCATTTCCTTTTTGAATTTTTTAAACGAAATTATCAGATTGCCAGAAAATAATTTTGTTATTCATAGCGTGGTCCAAGTTTCGGACAAGATATGTAGCAATTTTGAAGATATTAGTAGTTTCGAATGATTTCTCAGCCCTTTTTCATTTTTTACGTAATTGTTTACATAATTCACAATTGCTTTAAGAAATGAATTACGTTAACCATTCTTAGGCCAATAATTTTTATTTACGCTGAAAGTAATTTGTAAATTAATTGTATTTCTCGTCTACACCGAAAATCTTCATCTTTTAATTAGTATCTTCACTACGTCGATTAGCATTCCAACATCATTCCAGTATCTTGGTATAGTTCGTCCCTTCGAAATGTGCGAAAGCTAATCACATCAGTGACTCGTTGTGTCTCCTTGAGTTCTTTGGTTCTTAGTTCCCCATGATTGATGCCGGACAGCACAATGTTGTTTATATAATGCGTAGGCGCGCGCGGTGCATACACTCTGTAAATAATTGCCACGTAAATGCATGTTACAACAACGTTGATGCAACTCGATATGTAAAGATTAGACTCGTTCCGAAGAAACATTCATCCAAGTTCCAAGTGACTTTTCATTCCTCCCTGTTGTGGTTTTCTATTTTAATCGCTGATCTAGATATCTTTTCCATTTTAATCACCGATCTTCAGACTGCAATGTCGATTTGTCTCAATGTTGTAGATAAATTCAGCTTCTACAAATTTTGCAAAATTATAGAATTTAGGCGGAAGACACAATGACGAAAAAATATTGAAGAACTGCAAACGAACTGATCCTTAATGGGTGAAGCTATTAGTTGTAGTTCTTTATTCCATTTTACCTAATCATAGTGTTTCGTTTTTATTTGAAAATTAGATATTTACGGGAGTAGTAGCGGATAATATTTGCGCACGCAACGCAATGAATATTTACAGTTTAGTGATAGGTAGCCAAGATGTAAAGAGTTTAGTACGAGATCAAATGTGTGTCAGTTTTCTAGGTATTTATTGATATTATTGATGCGTTGTCTTAATTTATATTTATGAAAATATCAACAGACTGATATTCAGTATGAGGCTCGATCTCGTCTCATTTTTTGTTGGAGTTTTGTTACAAACAACATCGAGTATGATGATACAATCTTTTGTAACATTTGCCATTCTCTCTGTTCCATCCATCTGCATAGAGTTCGGTATAAATATTAATAGAGCGTAGTAATAATATAGGAAGATACCTGTTCTGAAAATCTGAT
The DNA here is from genome assembly GCA_032399605.1 of Melipona beecheii. Lineage (NCBI taxonomy): Eukaryota > Metazoa > Arthropoda > Insecta > Hymenoptera > Apidae > Melipona > Melipona beecheii. The sequence continues at coordinate 1,751,928 of JAUCMO010000291.1, forward strand.
AGCGGAGCGTCGAGGAAATTTGATTGACGAAGCGATCGTAATTGAACTGTTGCAACAATTAACAACAAACGGCATGAACGATGAGAGTTTCAGGTTGCAAATACCAGGATTTGTTATTATTTCGCAAATTTCGCAATAAAGGGAAGGTTTAACGGGGACGCTGAGCAAAACTGATAACCAGGAAACCGGCGGTAGCCGATAAAATGATAATTAAAAAAGTTCATCGGATAAAATCTACGCGGGGAGCTAACGTTAAAATATCACATTGTCCTCGGATATCGAATTTTTGGCAATTGTTGTGCAAATGCAGTAGTAAACGCGTCGTGAAGTTTTTGGAATTTGAAATTACGTCGGCTGGAATTCCGATTAAAATTTCTAAAAAGACATTGTTGGATACAAATAATTGAACTTTGTGCCGGAGGATTCTGTTTACGTTCATCGTCGCTGTCGCGTGGCGTTTTATGGCAATGTTTGATGGTATACGATAATGCGCAATAATGTAGGCTAACGTGATGATGGTAAGTTTACGCAGTAACGTATGATTAAAAATTGGTATTTAAACATTTCTGTCTCGTTAGGAGGAATAATTAATTAAACTTTACATCGAGTGACTGTATTTTCTAATAAAAATTAATCGATGTTGTGTGATCGACGTTTTGAAACAATGTACAAGAATGATTTTTTAATCGTTGAAAAACCATATGAACCTTTGCCTCAAAGAATGGCTGCATCAAATTCATTTTTTTCTTTTGCATTGCAAAAAGTTTTATTTACGTTACTCGTACATATCGACAAAGGCACGAAAGCATGCACATAGGAATGATTTCATATTATCGTTTGTTTAACAAAAAGAAATTTAATAATTTTTAGAATGTACAGTAGGTCCCGGGGTGTACAATAATCTGATACTGCGGAAATGAAATATGAATCCTCCAACAAAGGAGCATATTTCACAGTGAAATAAGGGTAGGAAACGTGCGAAACGCTTCTCGCGGAAATCGCGTCGGACAATCGCAAAATGTCAATATTAACATCATTAAGTTCCATTAATGGAATCTGAAAACGTATCGTGGGATTTTCTTTTCCAGTGACAAAGAAGCAGAAGGCCATGGCTTGCGCAACTGGCGAAGGAGGCCAACAGCGAAGGGGAACAGGCCGAATTTCGTAGCGGGCGCATGCACACAGCCGAAACACACACACACACACACACACACACATACAGAGAAAGACACGTACACACGGGCACAAAGAGACACGTATAGAAGGGAAAATCGAGGAGGGCACACAGGTGCGGGAAGATAAGCGCGCGCGACGACGCGACGCGGCGCGTCGCTACTGCTGCAGCCTAACGTAGAAAGTCAGTCCGACGGCGGCGCCGCACCAGTCGAACGCGTCAGGACGCACCTTTTCGTGGTCCAGCAATCAAACATCGGCCGCTCGTGATTTCGTGCGCCCTTTCAGTGCCTCCGAAAGAAAATTATCCCGACCGAACAAAGAGAGAGAGAGAGAGAGAAGCATCGCGCGACGATAATCTTCGTCGAAAAGAATTCTGCGGTAGAAATCGAATTGTCGGGAAGAGGAAGAATTCGCAAAGGGGGAGGCAGAGGATCGCGCGTGTGACGGAAAAGAGACACACGGAGGATCGCCGCGTTTGGATCCTCCAGATCTCCTTCGGATCGTCGTTGGTGATCGTCTTGCGGACAAAAGGGAGAACTTTTCGTCTGTGATCGAGGACAGCTTCGTTAGAGAACGGTTTTAAACAAAGGGACGAAAGGGTCGGTGGATCAAGTGCCTTTTTCTTTCTGTTTCGCGGGACTCGGTTGGTACCGCCCCTCTGGGCGGCTCCTGGCTTCCGCAAGTTTCTTCGGCTTCGAACTGACGGACTTCTGGCAGCACGAGCTTTAACCACCGGCAGCAGGATGTTTTCGTCCTCGAGAGCTTTCCCGCCGATTCTCTTCGCGGCGCTCTTCGTCTGCATCGGTGAGTGACTTTGCTTTCTTCCTCTTTTTTTTTTTTTTTTTTTTTTTTTTTTTGAGAGTTACACGCAACTGTGATTGTTGTTTTTGTACCTTTTTGCTTTATTCGAAGGGACGTTCCTATAATGGAATGTATAAAGTTTTAGTGAACAAAATTGATCGTGATATGAAAAAAAAAAAAAACACATAAAATATTTCTACAACATTCAACACATAAATATTATAATCACACGTATTCATACTCTGTAATGTAACTTTTCTACAAAGTTTTCCCTTCTTTTAATTGTTTCGATGTGTTTTCAAAATTTTCGAACGTTCGTGAAAGAGTTAAAAAATTTCTCCCTTCTGTGGTTTACTTTTAGCTACTTTTCTCTAGAAATTTCCAAACATTTTTCAGTCGTAACGATAAATTTAGATAAACGAAACCAAACATTTACGCGCAAAGTTCTGAAAGAAAGCGTGTAGAGGGTGAACAAAATCGATCGGTGTGCAATTTATTTGAAAGATACTAGACGTTCCCCGTTTAAATCGAGTGCGACACTCGAAGAACCCTTCGCGGTAATTTAATATCACCGCCGATGTCGTTCAAAATAATTAGTGGATCGATCTCTCGAGCAGGATGACCAATATTTTGACAGCCACTCGCGACATGGAAAGTAAATACAGATTGGAAATCGCACGTGTTAAATATGCATAGTGCTCCTTTGTTTCCTGCGTTTGCTCATCCATTGAAAATTCATCTACGAAAAAACTCGTTAATTATTTCGGTCGCCATTATATATCATTACCATTAAATACAAGCTTTTCGTTGCTTTCAAAATTGATTTCACTCTTTGATTCTTGCAGATTATTTTTAAAGATTCTCAAACTAAAATATTTGAAAAGTGTCGATCGTTAAACATTTTCGGCAAATTTTCTATAGTCAATTATCCTTTCTAGGATGTGTAAGTAGTTGTAAACGAATTCTGAATGTGTTTATATAAATTTACAAAATATTACAAAAAACTTGAATGTAAATTTTAAAGTACGTTACTTTGAATATTTTATGTATTTTTACATATCAAACGCATTCTCTTTCTGTGTGTCTGAATTCTCATAAATGCATAGATATCTGCAGTATACTCTAATGAAAGTTTCACGTCCATTTCATTAATTTTATATATATATATATATATATATATATATATATTCATACCTGTGTGAAAGTATTTACTCGAGGGAATTCATTATTTAAAGGAATGAAAAATTTATCAAGAAAGGACTTGTTAAGTTATAAATGAAAACTAAATTATTCAACAAAATGCTAATTCACTGAGAATATATTTACATAGTTTTAAAAATATCTCAGGATATTTTACATTTACATTTATGGAAGTATTTACTCGAGGGAATTTATTATTATTAATAAAAAAGAAAAGTGAAAAATTCATTAAGAAAGGACTTACTAAGTTATAAACGAAATGAAAATAGACAGTTTTAAAAATCCTAAGAATTTTTCACAATAATCTGATGGCAACCATCTCTTCAAAAAAATATTTTACACCCGTCAACTAATAAAAATATTTCACAATCTTAATTTTTCACTGTCAATAAAACTTACAACAAGGTTATAATTTAGGTCTGAATTATGTAATTTTAGAATTTTTAATTTAATTTAATCTTGTCACTAATTTAGAAAAAATATTATAGTGACGTATCATATATTATAATAATATATTTATAAAATGTACTTTAAATTAATTGTCTAACGTAGTGACCATATAGTCAACCCAACAATTCTGTTTGAGGGCTGTCGTGGAATCTTCAACGTACAGAATACTGTTGCACCTAAGATACGCGAGAAAATAAAAAAAAAAGAAAAAACAGTCGGCAATTTCAATTCAATTCGCGAGCGCGAGAACTTTTAATCGGTCATTTTCCGTATTCACGCACGGTGACAACGACAATCGTTTCATTCGCGACTCATTAAGCGTTGCCAATAACGATCGCCCGATAATAATCGTCGACCACGCGATATTCCTCGTCATCCCGATTAACTCCCTCTCCCCCGCCCCCTCGAAAATCCACCACGCTCCATTAATTATTTCCATCAATCTATCGTCGTCATTAAACGGCTCGATTATACACTTCTCGCGAAATCATCCCGCTGAAAACGTGGCCAGCCGTCTGCGTTCTTTTCGAACGCACCCGTGCCGAACCGAACGGAATCGTTTTGCAATAGGCTCGCGCGACTCGACGCGCGATCGGTTTATCATCCGACTCGTCACGGCGGAGGTGACGTTTGTTCGTGGCGTCGTCGCGACGAGCCGCGTCGCCTTGCTAATGAATAGCGTTATTTCCGAGGGGAAGTTTACGCTTTAATCGAGTTGGTCGCGAAGCGACTGGATAGGGGCGGGTCTAACCGAATTTTCGGCTGTCCCACATTGCTAAACGGACGGTGGGGATTGGTTGAAAGGGGTGAAAGGGGTAACAGGAATTAGGCGAACAATCGAGCCTGGTATCTCGTCGAACAGACGTTTCTAGGTAACGAGAATTTCGCAAAAGGGCGGAAAAAGATTTTAACGGCGATGGGGGAGGGAGTTTTGATAACGTAACATGTCGAGTTGGTGTCGATGAGAGAAATTTCATCTCATTCTCACGTTATGATCAGTGGTATATACATTTCAATTACAGACAGTGTATCGTTCTAGAATTAATATTTCTACTACTTTCATCGATCCTTTAATTACTACTTATTACACTGTGTATTTTTAATAATACTTTTATTACTTGCTATTCTAGTTCCAACGTCCCACTGTTTCAATTAATAACTCCTGAACCTGAACATTTAACTCCTGCTGCTACAATAGTTTTAGCTTGCAATCAATAGAAGCCAGTCGACTCGCTCAATAATCAATAAAAACACTCGATATTCCAATATCTGAGCAAGGTAACGTACAGAGTTTTGCTCTGTAAAGCATCAGAGTCGGTCAAAAGAAATTAATCGCAACGTCCATCAGACTCCGTCTTGTTCTTTGATTCCTTCGAAGCTTTCTTTCGATTCATACAACGGTCGTTAAGTCGTTCCATCCATCAAACGAAACTTTTCTTCCGCCTCGTAAACGCGGAAACCTCTGCAAAATTTTCATTTGGCTAAGGGAAGAACTCGATTGGTCGTGTCGTTTCTTCTTGCGTCAGCCAAGCCGGAAGTGAGCTAAGCGAGCTGTGTGCCTTACTTCGTAATTGGTTAGGTTGGGGCACATTAAAGTGGCGATTTTCGGCTCTGGACTATCGTTAACTAAGTGTTGGCAATTTGCAAAGTGGGATTATCGACGATGGCCTTGCTTCGGGATTTCGCGACGCGGTAATACCACTTCCGATGCCTTATGCTCGACCAGACGTTCCTTACGGGCTATTGTGCTTGTTAATAACGAGCGTTCCGGAACTTGCAACAGAGAGTGTAATTGGAACTTGTCTTTGGACAGTAGACTTTAGGCGGTGAAATCGAAATAAAGAGAGTTGAAATGAAATCGTTGCACTTGTGTCAATACTTGTGCAAAACAGGGGCTTTTCACTCTAAAGTGAGACACCAAATGCGACCTTTTCTTGTAAAATTAACAGTTTAAATTACCGGCAATTTTTCATCATCGTTGACTTAGTTACTTTCACTCTATATTGGTTAGCCAGATTAAGTTTGTTTGAATCGTTACTTTTATTCGAAAAAAATTTGTGGAAGTCTACGAAAATTTTTGCGCAACGAGGAATTAAAAATGGAAAGAAATTAAGAATAAACCATTTTTGGAATCTTTACATTTTGATCTGTCGAATTGACCAGAGGAATTTAGCAGTTGGAACGAATTTCCGCTACAACTGGTAGCAATATCGGCAGACGCAAGTTCTATTTCAACCGACAGAATTGGAGTAATGATAAATTATTATTATTGAACAAAAAGTTGATATAAATCTAAAGATTCTGTGCATTCTTTTTTAAAGCAACTTCCAGTGAGATTCTGCTCTCCATTCTTCTCTGCTTTCTGCAGATCTTCGTACCTTTCTTTTCTCGAAGAAAACTCGAGAGAAGTTCGATCAACAGTGTGGTATTCTTTCGCACACGTCGGCCGTAGGTCACAGCGGAAACTTTACGCGTATTTCTCGATGCTGTTCGTGATAAAACTCTAAACCTGCACCTCGCGAATCGGTTTGCCGTTGAACGCACCTGTACTTCTCCATCTGCCGAATTTGCGTTGTTTCTTGCACACCTCAATGCAAAGCGAAGATGTGGAATATATAATACTTGATCAATATACACGATTAGTAGTATTTTTCTTGGTTGCGAGCAGATTGCAACAAAGAGAAATAAATAATTCGGAAGTGACCAGTGAAAAATTCTGACATTTAAGTGTCAAGTGAAACAAAGTTTCCAGCCACGTGTTACAAATTCTAACACCACGTCTAAATGCTCCAAATTTTTAGTTCCCAATTTATCCAACTTGTTTAAGTTAAACTGAATTAATCTGGTTAATAATTAACCGCTCGCTGTGCAATGCACCTTGGCTGGCGCATTCAGCAACTGTTTCTCCGCGGGAATCAGGCGACCTGCCGAGAACGACGCGTAGGGTCGTAAGTGGTCTCATCTGTTTCTTGTTCTTCAATCTTTGTGGACCAATTCCGTACAATGCGACGCTTTAACGCCAACGTTTCCCTTTCCATGTAAGCCATGCCAATCACGTAATGGAGGCTCGTTGAAAGGCGCTCGTGTTCTTCTCTCTCTCTCTCTCCAACCCTCGTACGTTTCTGCATCGACGTGCACAGACCTAATAAGGGTATGAATATGGAGTCTCTAATCCCAGGCCTCGCGCCGACACTTCAGCCCCGGAATTTCTCTATTCAGAGGGGTAATAAAGCGATATGGCGCCGTAAATATACGGGCTGTGCACCCTCGCGGTCCTTTATCACTTTATTACCCTCGTCGTCTTTGGCCCACGCAGAAGGGATAGCTTCCAGCTGGATATATCCGAACCGGCTGATGCGCCGGCCTAATGCGCGTTTTTATCGCTCAACCCTCGCAGTATCGATACCTTTTGTTGGTGGATCGGCCGGCTTCGATCTTCGGAAATACGGCCTCCCGTTGCGTTGGTCGAACTAAACGACGTGGACCTGGTATTGTGTCGCACGGATCCGGAGATGACTCTTTTTAATTTATGGTGGTGGTGTTCGACTGTATTTCTAATTTTAGTTACAATTCTTAATTGACGTTATTATCGTTGGGAACTAGTAGCTGAAGTTTGAAAATATCTAAAATGTTGTCAGTGTCTCTTACTTGTGGTCGCATAGGGTAAAATTTACTCTGACTTATTCTTTAGTAAGTTTTAAATTAATAAAACTGCGTATGAAGTGTTTAAAACACTTATTTTTCTTCAAATATTTGAAATTTGCAGACTTTGGTGACTGGTTGACGTACATTATTCAACACACTGTCTGTGCACATAATCTAATGCACTGCCTATATACGTAATCTAATAGAACGCCTATATACGTAATGTAATATAATACATATGTGCACAGAACCTAATACAGTGTCCATACGCATAATGCAATACATTGCAGTGCAGCGAGCGTATAAATGGAGAAATATGTGTTTCAGTAAATTCGACTAATTACAGTCTTGAAAATTTTACAAATTTCCCTCGTTAATTGCTGTAGTATGATAAATTTTCTACGTATAGTTAATATACCAAGCTCAATTTGAAATATAAATAAATTTTTCTCAAACAGCATAGACTGTATTTATAGAACGTAATAATATAGAATTAAAAGATTTATCCATATATTTTTTTCTCTTTGCGAAGAGCTAAAAATACAGAGTCCCCTTTCAAATCTTTGTTTCGTGTAATAAAATACGACCTAAATTAAACTTTCGATGTAAGCATTTTCCCTATTTATATTCTCACCACTGCGGACAAAGTATTAACCCTGCGTATATTAATTTCCTGTAACTAAATGTGTCTCCTTTGAACTCGCGGGTAAACAACCCTTGCAATGATATTTTGTTTCGCAAAAGGACCAATTTACATTAACTTTCAACTGTTATTCTAATAATAACAAAAAGAGTATGACCATCAAATACAATCATAAATTGTAATAAAACAAATCTTAATGTACCAGACAGAATACAGACTAATGTAAACTATGATAAAGTAAATTATAACGAACTCGTTACCGAGAATCGTATAAATTTAGGGTCGAATTGCTTAATTTTGGAATCTGTAATTTTTTTGATCTTATTTTACTGATCTCTAAAAATCGAGTATCCTAAATTCTAACGTAAGTTATTAACGGCCATCTATGATCCAGCGAATATCGCGCGAGGGTTAAATAAAATCCAATAACCTTCGTTCTGCCTGATGCTCAACAAAATTCAACCGATTCAGACTAAAAAGTCCCGAAGAAATATCTCCTACAACGCTTTGCATCTTCGATCACTCCCACCCCCGAGCGATGCTTCACCGGATCGGTATCTCTCGGGTGGAGCATGAAGCCCAAGGTCGGAGAGGCGGGTTACGCTCGTCCCATTCGCGTTCTCGGCTCAAAGAGGTTACAATATGTATGGCCGCGCTGGGTATAATATTTTTAAGCTTGTGTCGCGACGTCAATACGGCCAGAGGGGGTGAAAATATACACGAACCCGGTCGTTCGATATATGTTCCTTCGCTGGCGCATCGGCGACGCGGTTAATTTCGACGAAACTGGGGGATTCATGGGGGTGTAACGGCGTTTAGCGGAAATTTTCATTTTCTTTTCGTTTACTTGAATCAGACATACGTGCATGCAGCGGCGAAGAGAAGAAAGAGAAGAAAACGCAAGTGACACGATATGGAAAAGCGAGAAAGTCATTTGCCCCGATCGAAATTGTTCGTGACTCTGGAAATATTCATTCTTTGACTTACGTTTGTCGAAACTTTCCTCCGTCGTTTACATTTAATTTGGAAATTACGAATCCTCTTTCGTGTCCGAAAAATTTGACAGAGTCAAAGCTTCAGCATCAGCTTGGTTTTCTTAAAATACATCCTCGAAAGTTTGTCTCAAGAAAAAATTGATAAATATCAGTTACTTGCGAAAATTCTTTTTTTCCAGAAAAAGAAAGAGAAAGAACAATTCTTGAAGGATAGAAACGAAAAATCGACTTTCCTTGACCTGCTTCCCTTTGTTGCAAATTTACTGTTGCTCCTTCCGTTGTTCTAATTCTTGAACGTGTGTGCTGACGGTGTTGATTTTCGTACAGCTGCATAAAGTGCACGAGCTAAGGTTGTTTTTGAAGCAGGTGTTTCTACTTGTTTCCTGTGACTATATATCATTAAGTTTCGGAATATTATAATTGATAACTGTGGATCATAATTTTCTACGAGAATAATTATCAAAGTTGGAATTTCTTGCTTCCTTGTTGCAGGATGATGTTTTCAAATTGGCTGAAATTTGTTTGAAAAATTCAGTGGTTTGCAATTGATCTGAATTTGTTTCTAAACTTCGTTGAGACCTGCACCTTTAGAGATGAAAAATTCTAAAACGAATCGAGAGAATTGTTAAAATTTGTAACGATCACTGAATACTTAAAATAAGTCGTTGTGACAACGATTTATTACCGATTTAAAAATTAATAAAAAATCTACTTTTACAAAATCATTAAATTGTCCCTAAACAATTACTTTAATAATATCTGACTTCATAATTTCGTAACAACTTTTATACTATAATTTTCTGTGAATTCTATATAAATTAACGAACAAAACAAAACTTGTAAATCTATTGTAATCTAAATTCTGTATCTAACTCTAATATATTCTATTATATATAGTGATGATAATTCCAAGCATACAGAATATAGCAATAAAAATTCCGTAATTCCGTAATAAATTCCACAAGAATAATTCTGTAGTATATAGTAATAGTAATTTTATAATGAATCGAATCAAACGTACATACATAGATATATATATATATATATATATATATATATATATGATAAATATTATTTTTAATCGTTATTAATGATTATCGATTTTACTCGTTAACCAATATTATCGACAGCCTTCTAACCGATCGCATGAAAATATTATTCACGGGGAATTCTGCGAATCTGTCGGCTTGTGTATCACCGGGTCGTCGATAAGGACAAGCAGCCGCATAATCTGTCCGGACGTTGGTGCGTTAGGACGACGCGCTTGTTTCGCGCGTTTCGTGGTTTCCCGTTCCCTCGATTCACCTCCGCATTGTTCCGATCTAGTTGCTCGTGACGATAATCTTCCCGAATGTGCCTATCATTTCGTTGGAATTCCCGTTCGTTATCAGCCTCGACGATCAACGAAAAGGCCTCGCGACGCGACCTGAAAATTTCACTTCAGTCGTTTATAAGCTTTTCTTCTTTTCTTTCTTGGTGAAGAATTTTTACGCAGAGCATAAATAACTTTAAAACTTGGATTTTCTGCATAGATAAAGATGAAGTTAGATTTTGTGTTAGATTGAGGTGCAATTCAGGTGATTTAAAAGTTAGGGAAGTAATTCTGGGTAATTTTGAAACGTAACTACTACTGAAAATTTGATGCCAACTATGTCTATAATTTTTCTCGTATCGAGAAAATTATAATTCCTCTTCTCAAGATTTCAAGATTTCAATTTCTAGCGAAGTTTGATATTTAGACTTGTTGCACGCGAGGTATGTATAGTGTAATAATCCTGAAATTTAGATCCTATACGTGACTTGAAAATTTTAAAATTTAAGTTACAAGGTTAAGTTATTTATGCTTCTTCTCAGAAACAACGTAGGTAAAGATTTTAGGATTATTTCAAGAATGCAGGAAATCTCTAACGTTATTGGTTATTAGGTTTTGTAAAAATTTTATTGTACATAGAGTGAAAAATTTATCGCACTACGAGGGGATGAAAAGTACGGTTTTGGTATGTTCTGTACAATTCGAAAATTGAATCGAGTTTTTGGAATAGAAAGCATCATCGGATTTTGATAAAAATTTTTGGCTTTCAGTGAAAGATTTATTGTGACATCGAATAGCAAAAGCTTTGTACAATATGTCTCGCGTGATTATAAATAAAATCGAGCTGCTAGAAATTTGGGGAATTTGTGGAAAAATAGAGAAAGTATTACTGGCGTTTGTAACATCGATAAAAAGTTGATCGCGTAACTGGAAAGCAAGAACGTCTGTCTCGTGATTGCATCAAGACTTTATGATTATTGGAAGAGTACAGAAAATACAATTGCCTTCTGTTTTCTTCTTGGAAAATTGACAAGGGATCGCGCGCTGCTTGAAATAATTAATGAAATTCAGGTTTCTGACAGGAGATGGAATTCTCAAGTTGAATTTTTGAATGATTGGGAAGAATATGGAAACCCTTCTGAATTCTATTTGATCTATCCAAAGTCAAATTGCGTTTGGCGGAAGAAAATTTACAAAAATATGTATCATCTATAGAAACATTTTTAGAAACGATGAGTTTCAGAATATTCAAAATTGTAAAAAATATTTATAAAGATTTTCAACAATGACAAAGGAAGTCATTGTAAAAGTTTGAAGGAAACGCGACGAAAATTTATAATTCCAAAGCAACTAGAACGACAGAAGAGGCACAGAGGGTCGTGCGTACAAAAATTTGAAGGTTCTTCCACGTAGAAAAATTGTTAGACGAAAAATTTATAATTTCGAAAACGCCTGCAAAACTGTCGAAGCTAACCGAAAAAAATTCTCAGCAACGACGAGGAAGAGGTACGGAGAATTATTGCAAAAAGATGGAGACCTCTCCCAGTGGAAAGTACGACGCGAACGCTTGCGTGTCCCCGTTAGGTGTATCGCTTTATTAAAGGATCGAGCGATCTTCATTTCCGTAGTGCAATAAAGTCGCGCTTTGGAAGACGGGGGCGACGGATACCCCGTCGAGTGCGGTATATCGTGAAGTTTCTCGAGTGCTCCAAGGCGTGGGCTCGAAGAAAAGAAACTCGAAGCGTGAGCTGCCGTGGCCTAGTGTCCGTAGCCTTAATCTTTAATAGCGTGTGTTCAGTTTAATGGGGACGCGTGTGTGCGTTCGCTGCATATGCCATTACACTTCATGAAAAGAGCCCAGCTCCACTAGAGGGCACTTGGAGGGGAAAAAATTGTGGGCGAAAGATCAAGTAGGATTTTCTTCTCTCATCGGCTGTAAACGTGCTTTAAAAAAATATTCATGGAGTTCATGGTTCAACCACAAGTCGATTACAAAAGTGTAAGAGGCTGGATACGATATTAGCGTTTTCTATGTTTTCTTCTTCGTGTGAGTTTGTTTATTTATTATTATATGATATAATTTTATTCATTTATTTTATTTGTTATTGCGCGATATGGTTTCACGTTATTATTGTTTGTTATTCGTTTATTAATTTAATTAATTAAAGTTCAAAATTCTTTCAATCGTTCCTCTGTAAGAATAACAGAGTGATTTTTACTTTGATTGAAAGTTCCTTTTATCTTGAAAATTGTACTCAATCCTGCACAATATCGCGCATTACTTGTTAATTTCATATCTATACATTTTGAAAATACTTATTGCTTGTCGCTATTACGAAAATATTAAATGAATTATTTACTTTTTTTTTTTTAACACGTACAAACTTTTGATTATGGATTATACCTGATATTTGATCTCTCTGTAGCACTTTGAAACATTTCTAGAAAATTTCCTTTCTTTTCAATCTCCGGTCGAAGAACGAAAAGAGAGAAAAAAGAAAGAACGCGAAACAAACGACATCGATATAAAAGCCAAAATCCTCCTCATACAACTGTCCCCTACCAAATACTTTCTAAAGAATAAACCGGAAGTGCTTGAACGTGGCAGCAGGAAACGCCGTACGACCCTGCGGTCCCAGAATCGCGTTCCGCGCGAAATTACAGTAATTTTTTCCTGTCTTCGAAGCGCCGTTTCCTTTGTGCCGCCACCCTTCGGGAAAGAAACGAATTCGTACGTGAAATCGGCGCAGCACTACTCGCGAGCCTTTCTTCGAGCAGAAAAACGAGGGTCGCGTGAAATTGACCCTGTTATAAATGCTCCCTTTCCCCTGAAGCATGCCAGTGTCGAAGGTAGACCTTTCTTCGATTCCTCTGCCTCTCTGTTCTCGGGGACAGTACCAAAAAAATTGCTGAAAGTTGCTGGAACGAAATGCTCTCTTCGCTTTCGAAAAAATTTCTTCATCAGAGAGAAAAAGGGAGAAACATACTTGGAGAAACTAAAAGAGGTTAGGATATATATATATAAGTTTTCGCGGTTATATAAATGTTTTCTCTAACATTCTTACTATATTATACTATGTTATATTATACTATATTATAATATTATATTAACTTTATCATTATATTATATTATCTGGAAATGTAGGAATAAAACATGTAGTAATCTCCAGCAAAATGTAGGTGTCGCTTTCAGGTAAAAAACGAATTTTTTAATATGAAAACTTATTCTATAAAAATACTGTGTTATTGCGAAATATCCGCTCAAGATATTTCTAAAAAAAAAAAAAAAAAAAAAACGTGAAGGTATTTGGAAGGAAGGAAACTTGGAATTTTCTTTCATAAGTCCAACGTTAAGGGACAATATCTTGCAATATAAATTCATGGAAAAGAATCGCAGAATCCTACGATCTGGCCGTTTTTAATCTCATTAGAAGTCTCCGTTCGCGAAAATAACGTCTGCGATTCAAGCACGAGGCAAAGGCCACGAAAGTAGCGAGGCGCGCGTGGAAAGTTTGTAAATCGGCCCTGGTCGAGTGGCCACCGGCACGGGAACGTCGACTTTTCGAAATCCGCCGCCTAAGACCCGGTCCCTGGCCTTTTTTAGCCTGAAGAGGTCTGAAAAGTTCCTCGGAGGTAGCTCAATTTCGAGGATTCGCGCACACAGGGCCACTAGCCGATGCTCTATACCGCCCAATTACTGAAAATCTACCGTTTCCTCTGGCGAACGTTCAATGAAACCCAAGAATCTTCGACCCCTGCCTCTTTCCCTTTCCTATCCATTTCTACATTTCCGCGAGAGCGTCCTGATTGCTTCCAGACAAGATTGTTCGTATAAAAATTCACACAGAGTTACACATTTTGTGCGTGTGAAACACGCACGAAACAGATTTTGTCGTCAAACTTTAATATGTATTTCTAACCTTAACTTTTATCACTTTTCAATCGGAAATTTTTCGTTTTTCAATTCTTCCAAATATAAACACGATACAATTAATTTCCTCCGAAAAGAAAATATATAAAAATATCCAGGAATAAGGAAATTCTGAAAAATTCAAAAATCAATCTGCCCGCTTTAATAATTATAAATGTCCAATTTTATATTCGAATCTACAACTTGAATTAAAGCAGATCGTCGTTACCGGAACGTATGACTGCACCAGTGAATCGCACTGACACGAGTCAGACTCAAAGACGAATTTTACCCCTCAGTCATCAAAGTGCAGAACACGCTCGAGTACGGCCAAATTCCGAGGATGAAAGGGGCCGAGTAAAAACTATAGAGAAAATGGAAGGTTTTCTGAAAGGAAGACGCGCAAGATTTTTTTTTTTTTTTTCACCTATTTCACGCGCTCTTAAGAGGGCAGTGTAAAAGTGGCGGGAGATTCACTGTTGAACTGAAGGGATTCACACCTTCGCTTCGTGCCGAGTCGTCGCATCTCTCACACAGACGAACGGTACGCGAATCGACGTTCGCGCGAGAGGCATTTCGTGGATCAAAAGTCCATACACGTGCGCGAGATCTCACGATCCCACGGATTTCACGTATAAAGACACGCGGGGCATAGTAAACCGAGCGTTCGATTTCGGAAATCCCGTAAGCGAGATCGATCTCTCGCAAACGTAGCTTTTGTAGGAGTAGTATCGTTCTCCGATAAGTTAAGCGAAGCCATAAGGGAGACGTAGCACGTTTCTTTCGATATGTGTTCTCCGCGAAATTGTACTTTGAGCTTCGATTCCTCTTGTACCTTTGTTTCATTCTCTAGCGAATATCGGTGCTTGTCTTGTGAAACCTTTAGGGACTTCGAGTTCTGTAGAGTATAATTATATCAAATTTTTTATTTATAATTTATAAATTTTACATTTATATCGCGTAATTTTGTTACTTCGATCAAAGTTCATTAAGACTCAGATAGAATAATTCGTCGTAATATTTTTTTAATTTTAGAATAAATTCTCGTATTTGATTGAAGTATATGTAGTAATGAAGGAAATATTCTTGTTTCTCGAGAAGGTAAAATAATAAAATGGTTGATATAATTTCGACGATGAATTGAGATAAATCTCAATTTTCGAGACATCGAACATTAATTACAACGTTCTAGTACAAAAGTTAGAAATTTATAAAGAAAAAATGATCTTCATTTAATTAATAATTAACCAATAACAAATATCGTTCCCTTCCGATTTTAAAGATTCCATGATTACCTAAATCTATTTTCGCAATAATTTTCTCCAAACCAAACCCAACCGCTCCTTATATATAATGTATCCTCTTATTCTCTTCACTGTCATTTCAATACGAAATCGAAAAAAATATAACATTGCGTACGAAAAACAGTATTAAACTTTGTCCTCTTTTACATTCCGTAGCATTTTACGAGAAAAAATGCCAAACAGTGAATTCCCTCCCTCTCTATTTAATTCACTAATCAATTTCCACCAAAACCTTCGGGGTTACGTCATTTTCCGTGAATGCGAGAAAGTTTCGATGAAAGTTTCGTTTATTAAAGCGCGCGTGACGGTCAGGCGGTAAACGAAAACGTATCGACGGTCCCCCGGCGGTGGCCGGCGCGGAAACTTCACTTTTTCGGCGGCTTTTTCGCGGAAGAGTCGAAAGAGGGCGACGCGAGAAGTTCGATCTCTCGGGGAACGAGCACGACCCAGTTTTTCGCCTCGACCACGCGATATCCGCACCTCATGCGCGTCCTTTCCCCCGAACCAGCCCGTATTTAGACGTAAATCACCGCAATACGTCTCGCTTCGGCTTCGATTCGTCAGGCTTTCCTCTACCATACCGTCTGAACGCGATCATCTTCGCTAATCCCGCGAATATTTCTGGATCTGCCTCCAGCCTGATGTTGCTTCCTTCAGATTTCTGGCCGATTCGGGTCGTAGGTGATTCAGTACCCTCGCGTGTTCTTACTCCACCACTGCAAGTTGGCGTAGCCTGGGAATTTTCACTGCGTTTTTATAATGAACAGACTGCGAATGTTTCTATAATGGTAAATATTCAAAGTAGAATATTACTTATTATTGAAAGTGATTTTAGCGGGGGTAACGCAGAAAATCGGGCCTTTTCAGGTGCAACGCCGATGCAACGAAAATTAGCGATTGGTTGATTTGGGTCACGTGATTCGTTAGGGGGCGTGGCGTAGACCTCGAGTAGGAGTGGCGTTGTTTGGTACCGAGCGATCGCGCCTGTAATTTGTTTTCTATCGATTCAAATGTTTGCATATAGATAAAATTTTATGGCAAAATAGGCAATCGTCTTCACAGTTGCTTCTGGGCCTTTCAGTGAGACGAATCGTACTGGGGTACAAGTCGTGCAGTTTTTTTTGGTAAATGAAACAAACTTTTAATTCAATGGGGTTCGATTCAAATCCCATCAACGATGTCTAATAATTTTATTTTAATATTCTTTTTTTCTTTTTTATCGTTTCATATGTTCAATTTGTTGTCATTCTCAGTGCTGATTTGATGTTACTCACTTTTATTTGTGTCACTTTCATTGTTAATATTTAGAGTTTTATGGTCTTCGTCATGTAATTCTCCTGTTTAATTTACAGGATTTTCATAATTTTCATCATGAATCTCCAATGTCCATCATTTTCACAATTTTCATTATTAATCTTCAGAATTTTCGTCATTGTCATTACTTCAGTCATTAATTCTCGTTGTTCTTATCACTTTTTCACCATCGATCCTCATCAATTTTCATCATTTTCGCTTTCATAGGGCGTAATAAACGAAATTTTTGATAGAATGTAATAAATGAGAGTTTCGAAGATGTTTTGTCACGCCGAGTAAAACAAATCTCTTCAAGTAAAATGTATCGATACGTGGGAAATTGCAAAGAGAAAAAAAAATTGGCGACGTCACAGTTAACAAATTAGTAGTCCTTTCAGTAAATATCTGTAGTCCTCTCAGGACTGCGGAGTTTCCACCCTTCTTGATAACTGAAACCATGTGCTGGTGCAGGTCGATGGAGAGATTAGGCCCAAGGGGAGTGCAAATCTGTTCGCGAATTGCTTGCACCCTGTCTCGTAGATTTACGATGCATCTACGGCTATCAAACGGCGAAATGTTTAACAATTTGTACTACTCGTACTACCCGTACATTTGTTTGCACAAAATAAATTCTGGCTCAGTTGATCTTATTGCGTAATATAAAAATTTATAATGTTACATTTAACATTCTCTTCAAATTTATTTAATATTTTCTTTAAGCTGGAAGTGATTCATTTAATCTATTTTAGAACGAAAAAGCATCTATCGTTTAAACGAAGTACATTTCAAGTATATTTCTACATGAAATTCCTAAAAAAGGAGGTGAAACAATTTTTTAATTACAAAAGTATTCAGTTTCATTAACTGTGAAATATGTAGGTATTTTCTCGTGCAGTTTATTAGAATTCGACACTATAAATCAAAATCTAACTTTAGAATTCTCATCTTTGCTTTTCGGCGCCAATCAGATTTACTGCTTCGATCCTTTTCGATTCCGCGCTCTCCTATTGCAGGTGTACGTGCTAACGCAGTTAAAATCTTTTCTATGTTCCCTTAAATTTAGTTCTTTCGCGCGAAATGTTACTGAATACATACATTTATCTTCAATTAATCTTCCTACTGTTTCGATAATTCTCTGTTATCTTGCAAAAATATAAATTCCTAAAGTTTTTAATCTTGACAACACGACGTGAAGTGTAATTTAAAAAAGGTTTATTATATTTCTAAATATATGAGTATTCTTTATGATACAAGTTCATTCTCGTATCAAATTTTATGAAATCCACCTCCATCGACCAAACCTAATTTCAATTCTTCATAACCGTGAGTGAATTCCTTTGCAACCGCCATCACGTTTTGAAGAAAATAGAGCATTCCGTAACTGGATCTACTTTTGTCGTGTCAGGTGTTGCCAGGTAGTATATTTCTCTCAACTTTTCACCAAATCTAATTTCAGTTTTGCCATTCCACCACTCTTTTTTTTAAGAGAAGAGAGTACTGTGTAACCGAATCTACCTCTTCCGTGTCAAATGTTACTGAATATATTTCTCCTATCTTTTCATCGAATCTAATTTCAGTTCTCGCACAACCACTATCTTTTAAAGAGAGAGGAGTACTATGTAAGTGGATCCACTGCTTTCACATTAAATGTACTAGATATTTTTCTTCCAACCTTCCAGAAAATCTAATTTCTCCCAGTTCTTCCGCAACCACCATTATTTTTTTCTTTTTAAAGAAAAATAGCACTATCTAAATCTAGATCTATCTAGAACTATATCAATCTCAACTGCTACTATTGTTTCGCGAAACAGTAGCGCTATGTAAATCTAGAGTAATTCGTTAAATTAAATTAAACTCAATTCTTTCCTCTTTCAAACTGAAAGAACTATGCAAATCCAGATCTACTTTCTTAAACCAGATCAAACTCAAATCCTCCACCTTTTTAAATAAAAATAAATGTAAATCTACAGCTACCCCCTTGTGTCAAGCTATTTTTCTCAGACATACCGAAATTTTCCGAAACCTCCTTCATAGAGGCCATTACGTTACACATTCGACAGAGGAATTACGCGAAATTACTTCGAATACAATTAAAGACAAGCGCCAAATCGTGGCTTTTATCTCGTTAGGCTCGTATAAATTTCATCGAGGAGGGTCTAACGATGTCGTTAATAGCCGAGAGAGCTTTATTACGAATAAACGGTGCAAGGGACTTTGTCGTAAAGTGGGATCCTTGGACAGCTGTGCGTCAGATTTGCCCGGATTAAACGTCCGGCACCTGCTAATCCCCTTAAGAGCAGATCTTGATATGGGCGCTGTGATAAGGGGACAAGCGTAGCAAGAGATTTTCTTGAGAGATCGACCGGTGAATTCATTAGCTGGAACATCTGATGTCTCGCTATCTCGGACGATCGCTGTTGCCGGGATGAATGAACGTTCAAACAAAAATTGGAGCGCGTTGTTAATTTGTGTGAGTTGTTGCAATTAGTTCGAGTCACTTGTACAAACTAGTTCGTTAAATTAAAATTAGTACCGAGCAAAAGTATGTGGAGGCACAAGTGTCCACTCGTACTCTTGACTTTCACTTTTGTCTGATAATTTTATTTAACTCTTCTAATTTGGTGTCGGCTGCAACCGGAAGAATCGTTAATGAAGAATATAAGAACAATAATGTAAGAGTAAATGGTAGTAACAGTATAAGAATATATAAGAATGAACGAACGTGTAAGTTAGTTTTTATTTAACGATATATTTTGAAAGACGATGTTGTTAACAAGGTTAGAGCCCTTGAATAATTTCATTCAACTTTCAGTTTGTACGTCTAATTTATCTTCGTTCGAGGAATTTGGTACTTTCTACGGAACAGTTAAATCTTTGCAAGTTCTTGACATTAATGAAAGACAAAAGCGGCAAACTCTTAATTCGAAGGAATCAATGCGATAAGATTATTCAGAATATCGATAGTGTCGGAAAGAAGGAATGCTCGATACTTCAACAACTGGCTCTGTGATAAATTTGTTTGCCATGAACCTGTCTCTTGCGAGATTAAAAACGAGACAGAGGAATCTCTTATTCGGAAGCGTTCATAGATTTGATCAAATTGAATCGAACGATGGAATAAATTAACCATCGTTGTTCCAGATGGGCTGGATCGTTCTCAGAAACCATTAAATCATCGACGAAACGAGCCTTGGCACGAGTTTCTGTTTTTCAAGCGCGTCGTCATTAGAGATGAGATTGAATACCTCGCAAGTAGACTGCGGATTCTCATGCATTTATGACACACTTCAATGTGCACGCGATGCATGCAATAAGCAAAAATACGCGAAACATTCAAGATAGAATATCTATTATAATTGAACTGTGGACTTCCAGTTTATGCAATTCCAAATTGTTATCGACGCAATTGAAGAAATGTATTCTAAGCAAAAATTTGTTTCCATTGTCGAGTATTTTGTATTAAATGTTTCATACATTTTCACAACAATATACACGAATCCTTTAGATTTTTAAATTTTTACATTTTTAAAATTCCTCAGAAATACATAAAGAACCGTTAGTAATATTTAAATTATTTATAATGTTTGGAATAAAATCGATTATCATAAAATAAATATCAGCAATAATAATTATAATAAAATCAAATAGATTTTCTAATTATAATTATAATTTAAAATGAAACCAATTCGTATTTAGGTCCCACTTTCGCAAAGATGGAAAAATACGTCCGCTAAGAAGGAGTCCGCAGTTTTCTCGCAAGTCGACGAACATGGTTCTCCGTTGCACGATACAAGTGTATATCGTAAATATACTCATCGAAACACTTTACACTTTCGAGTGGCGTTCGAAACTCGTGGATATCAAATTTTTGCTCAGATTCGACGATACATATTGGACTTGATCCTATCGCCAGTCGTCACGGTTAACGCGCGGACCCTCGTCGATTCAACCAGCCGTGAGTTTCGTTGGAAATTCGATTATCAGTTGGAGATTCTTCTGCTCGAACGATCGGCTAACCGAGAGGGTTGAAAACGAAGTGACGGTGGCGGTGTTGGTGGTGGCGGTCGAATGAAAATGGTGAATCAGGGACGCGCGTCACGATACGCTAACCTATTAGCTTAAAGTAATTTCCGTTTAATTTCGCAGGCTTACGAGCCTCGTAAGCATTCCCCTCCCTGGCACTCCGTTTAACGAGCTTTTAATACCGAACATCGGCGCTAATAATGTCCGGATAATGAGACGTATTTCGCTTGCCACTTGGTTCTTGCTAGCCATGTGCTGCCATGTCCAACCATGAATCACCTCGTTTTGACGACTTTGGCCGGCGAGCGCTCTGACGTGCGCGCGTTTTATCACTGCCCGACTGTTGCTGGATTTAGGAGTTTTTTGGTTTACGGAGAGTGATAAGTGAAATGCGATTGTATCTGCCAGACGCGAAGAACTGGAACTCAAATGGTTCGATTGTAACGAATATTTCTTTGATGCAAAGTCAGTCTCGTTTGAGATCGATAGGAATTTTTGGAATGATACGAAATCATGCGAGTTTTAGCTCTACTTAATAATTTCGAGTTTGATTTGTGGAGAGTGGTAAGTAGAATGTGGTTGTATAGGCCAAGCGCGAAGAACTATATATGTATAATAGTTTAAACGAAAGTGTTATAATGGACATTTCTTTGATAAAATTACATTGCATTCTAATTTCATTTAAAATCGAATTCGAAAGGTGAAAAGATCATGGGAACTTAATGTGAATTTGATATGAATAGTTTCGAGGAGTTTGTTTTATAAAGAGCGGTAAATTGAATGATTTATGAAACAAATTAAAGAAGCGTTGAAGTAAAAATTTCTATACTATTATTACGCCGATTATCGATTTTGGGAAAGATACAAAAAACCAAAGGTGTGTATTTTAATGTTGCTAAATTGTGTTTAAAGTGTTTAGTGAATTAGAAAGTGTAGGATAAGTTCAAGAATATTAGTAGGACTGTTCAAACCAAACGTAAGGAAATAGGAAATGAATCGTGATTTCTATGATTTTATTAATCGCATTTTGGTTTCGCTCACGATTAAGATTGCACTTGAATGCCATTGAATCGTCTTCATTTAGGAGATTCAGGATGTTGAATTAAACAGTACGATAAATTAAACAGCATTAGTAGAATGTGATTACTAAATGATGAAATTTGCATTTCGTTTTATGCACTGGTGGCATTTCCTAGAATGATCGAAATTCGAAAATATGTTTCAAATATGAGAGATTGTTTCTTGAAACAAGAAACTGCACGACTTGTACCCCAGTACGATTCGTCTCACTGAAAGGCCCAGAAGCAACTGTTCTGAAATGAAGACGATATTTTTGCCATAAAATTTTATCGATACGCAAACATTTGAATCGATAGAAAACAAATTACAGGCGCGATCGCTCAGTACCAGACAAGGCCACTCCTACTCGAGGTCTACGCCACGCCCCCTCACGAATCACGTGACCCAAATCAACCAATCGCTAATTTTCGTTGCATCAGCACCTGAAGAGGCCCGATTTTCTGGGTTACCCCCGCTAAAATCACTTTCAGTGATAAAATTCGGAGGCTAAACAGTGGACTTTCTTTGATTCAATCAAAGCTTGTAGATCGCGTCAATATCTAGTCAGGCGTCGGTGAATCGATGCAACGAAAATTTCGCAGAAATTGGTAGCTCGCCGACAATCGAGACTCCTTCGTCAATTCTCTGCCACTTGTCAGTAATTTCCAGGCGTGTCAGACGAGCGTGAAACGGCACGCTCACGTGTCGCGAATCCAACCTAGAAAACGTACGACGAAAAGTGCGCGGAAGGAACGAAGAAAGATCTCGCCTGGCGCACGTCAAGGAATAACATTATTAACCCAGAAAGGGCGAATTTATTCCGAAAATATCCTCGTTACGTGAGCTCGAGTCGGAAAAGTTTCGAGGTTGCTCGACGCGCGATGATTGATCGCGACGAGCGAGAGTGGCACGTAACTCGAAGAACCGCGAGATCCAGCGAACAAGTGGCGGATAAGAAAGCTAAGGTTGAGTCGTCGGGAAAAAAGATTCTCGACACTGGTGGAGGAGGTGGACGTGGCGCGTTTCCTTGGCGGAGTCGACGAAACTTCCGACGGAAATTTCTAGACGCTCGCCGCTGTAATCTTTTCCTTGTCAATGGCCCTTCCGTTTTCCGGGCGCGAACCTTCCAGCCTGTCGGAAGTTGAAACGAGGCTAAAACGGTGAAACAACGGCGACGCCGGATGCGAGGCGTTTTCTTCGGATATTCTTGCTTCGCTTGGAATTTGTTTGCTGCGTCGATCGGGCTTACTCTCTGAACGTGGCTTCAGGGATTTCAGTTTTGTAGATAGAACGGTGAATTTGATGATTTTTGTGATAATGAATGATTATATATAAATTAATAGTTGTGATGATAAATCGACGGATATCGAAATTAGAAAAAACGTTTGTCGATCCTAGATTCATTTTCTAAAAGTTTCTACAAATTTCGTTTCTCGTTGAAACAACGAGTCGAATTGGTAACGAAATCTCGATATTTTCGTAGAATGGGAAGGATGACACTCGTTTTCGCAGTTTCAGTGGAATCTCTTTTTAGAAAATGCGTACAAGAAGTTCATTCAAACACACGAAGGGGACTCGTTGCTCGGCGTTATTTTAAGATTTTAACGCCTAGTAAGGAAAAAAGACAGACAGAGAGAGAGAGAGAGAGAGAGAGAGAGAGAGAAACGTCTATTTCGAAAGGAGACGACCGCACAAAAGGATCCGTGGAATTTCCATGTGGAAGAGAGAAACGTTCGCCAGAAAATAGGTGGGAATACCGTGAAAGAATCCCTTATCTCGAATGGCGCTCTTTCAAACGCTTATCTCCCGTTCATTCACGCCATCTACTGTCGAAAAATAAAACTCTCCTTCGCAGAGAAAATTCCGAGAGACATTTTTCCCTCTTTAAAACTATGTGTATCGAAATTTCTATCCAAACGTTATCAAATGTTTTTGAAAGATCATGTTTTTTCCATCTTGTTTCAAATTCACGAAATTTTTGATATTAAGACGATTGAAAACGATCAAAAAGATTAGTTTGTATCTTCTTATATGTTATACAATAGACAGCACGTTCTTCATCTGAAATAATACTTGTTGTGCAAAACTATTTGAAGATGTACAAGTTATTCCTAAAAATATTATCATTTCTAAATATTTGAAATTATCAACATCGTTTTACGTACTATGTTACTATATTATTTTCTAACATTAATCGTAACATTGTTACTAACATTGTTATTAACATCATTTTTAAATGTCTGTGAATTCAACATTGTTACATGTTTTTCTTTAATTTTTCACAAAAATTATAATACGTCACACAACTGTATGATACTAATATCATACAAAGCTTGAAATTCAGAATTACCAGCTTTTTTATCCGCTTTTTTTCACAGAATTATAACGCTTATATTTTAATTGGAAAAAATCTCGCATAAATTACAATTAACCCCAAAAACACGTCAAAAAGGCCAAGCCCGCGTTACATCTAACGTCGCTTATTATTTTCATTTCATCCTGCTCGCCAACAAATTGCTAATATTATTAATATTCCGCGGTATCTCGCGCATTTCTCGCTGCAGCGTGGCAGCAAAACGCCCGGGGAAAATTAATGATCACGGTCAAAATTTCTTGGAACATTTCTACGGACAGAACGGGCGCTAAATTACCGCGTTATTTATAAAGGAAACGCTTCCGCTAAACCAAACCCTGACGCGTTCCTTAATAACAAGCCTGTGTACACGATCCGAATAATTTATTGTTATCGCGGCATTCGTATATGGGGAAACTCGCGTACGTCGGGGACACTTTGGGGGACTCTGTCGTCACGGTTGGACACGGTTAGAAGAAAACGACACGCTAATATAATATGACATCGATAACAGACAGTAATGACGTCAAGCGACGACCACCGACGACCTACATTCTCTCGGGTTTCGTAAGAATATTTCAACGAACGTGCAAGTGTCTCGCAGAAAACTTTCGACGGCCTAGAGCGCGTTCAGATTATACCAAGACCCTCACGTTTCGATCAAATTCGACGCGTCCCTCTTAATTCCCGACGAATTTAGGAAAAACTGTTCTCAGTGGACGACGATATTTCTCTATAATTTTATTTAATTTGACGACAGTATAAATAAATCAAACGATAATTTAATAGTAACAACAATAATAATTTTTTGCTTTATTGTAATAATTTGATGCGTGTATGATAATTTTGAAATAACTGAGAAATAAAAAACTGCACGACTTGTACTCTAGCAACTGTTCCGACTAGGAAATGAAGACGACTTTTTTGCCATAAAATTTTATCGATACGCAAACATTTGAATCGATAGAAAACAAATTACAGGCGCGATCGCTCGGTACCAGACAACGCCACTCCTACTCGAGGTCTACCCCACGCCCCCTCGCGAATCACGTGACCCAAATCAACCAATCGCTAATTTTCGTTGCATCAGCGTTGCACCTAAAGAGATTTTCTGCGTTACCCCCGCTAAAATCACTTTCAGTGATAGAATAGTGAATTTGGGTATTATACAGAGATGAATTCTCGTTTGGGGACGTACATACATACGTTACGGTATTTTTTTTCTCCAGTGTATCGATGATGCATAGCGTTCGGGGCTTTACGGCCTCGGGGAAAAAAGCCATTCGAGATTCTTGGCTTGGTGCTCGTAAATCAAGCTGAGAAACGCGATAAATCTACGAGAATTTTTAATCCGTGGAAAAGTCGGTTGGCATCGAGAAACATCGCCGAGGAGGAAGGAAACCGAGTTTCTTCGAGTGGGAATAGTTTCCGCGGCTAGACTGGAAACGTGCTTCTCTTCGATTATCGACTTACAGTTACTTGC
The DNA here is from genome assembly GCA_032399605.1 of Melipona beecheii. NCBI lineage: Eukaryota > Metazoa > Arthropoda > Insecta > Hymenoptera > Apidae > Melipona > Melipona beecheii. The sequence goes on from JAUCMO010000291.1 coordinate 1,777,575, forward strand.
GGAAACAACCTGAATATTTGTAGGAACACGTATTAACGTATAAAACATTTTGAAATTTTTACGTGCGTGAGCCGATCGTGTATATTTTAATTATATTGATCATATTTGAAACAAATCTGAAAATTTGTATACAGAAGCTGCAAGATGGAATATATACAGTTGTACTCAAATAATTGATCATGTTATGATATATACAGGGTGACTCATTCAAGTAAAGCTAGCTACCCTAAATGTCTCTTAAAGAGATCGTGCATATGGATAGTTTTGTCGTGAAATTAAACTATCCAACCCGCGTAAATTTATAGAGTTGATTAATCTGGCTCTTGAATGGCTGAAATCCTATTTCCTTAAGAATATTTTACGACGTTTATTCGCAGCTTAAGTATACAGTTTTACTATGTCAACGCTCGTTCCTTAATAATATTTTACTCTTTCTAAATCCTCTTTATACAGACTCTGTATTGTGCAGTAGCGCAAAATTGATTTTTTGAAACATTAAGCTAAAATATCCTTATCATTACGTTCCACGACAATTCAAACGAAAGAAGCGTTTAATTACTCGTTATTAGATTGCCGATTTTCGTGCGTTTATGGGTTTATAACAGAAATTGCACAGAATTGCTTCTATTTCCTGCAAATATATTTCTAGAAATCTTAATTTATGTTAAAATATTTATTACATGAGTCTTCCGTATATTAAATTGATAATTCCATTTTATGTATACTTCTAATTTTATTACTCGGACATATTAGCGTTCAATACTTTCGAAGACGAATTAATTACAAGTTAGGTTAGGTTTAGGTAAACTCATCACTAGACTCCAGGACGCACATTCTTCGAGCAATGCTCTAAGTGATCAATTTTAAGCTAAATATTAACAAATAACGTCGCATCTCTCTATTCTACCAAGTTAGTCGCTGTGTCTTCTAAATAATTCGTATAAAATACTAAAAAGGACAAAAGAAAAAAAAAAACAACGACAAAGATTAAGGGGATGGAGATAACGCGTTCTCGTCGCATCGTTGCTAATTAACTCAGCGATCTCGCAATTTTTACCATCAACGTCGTTTTCCACCGTGTTCGCCGACAATGTTCCTCGTTCAGTGTCACACCATCCGTGCAATTCCATCGCTGATGGCAGCTTTATTCTGTACATTTTTCTCCTTCTCCCTCTCTTTTCATCTGTCCGTTTCTTTTCGGATAGAAAGCGGTCACCGGTTCTAACGAAGCCACGCGGAGCAGAACGAAGGGTTGATTTCCAGTTGGTTTGCGTGGGCGAGCTTACAAGCTCACGTCATTAGAGTCTTTGTGCGGCGGCACGAGAGGACGTTTTCAGTTCGTTTCACAGCCTCTCAAACTCCTCGGCCGGCATAATTTTTCTTCTTTTTTTTTTTTCGCCCTGACCGCGCCGCCATTGATACACCGCCCCTTCACGGAAAATCATTACGGTTAGGCGACACTGCCGTTTACGTACACCAAAACACGCTCCTCTATCTTTTCCTTTTTTCTTTTTCCTCTTCCTCTTTCTTTTTTTTTTTTTTTTGAAAGAGAGATAAGTAGTCCTTGGACGAAATTATTCCGACGCGGAGATGATTGTCACGATTGATTTACGTATTATTCGTTCTCGTTTTACCTTCGAGGCACTCTTTGGGCGATGTTATCGCCACGCCAGACTGATTGACACGATCGCTTTGCCCAGTGTGATTATCCCCTCGAAGATGTTCACTTTGAGGATTTCGCGCGTTATAAAATTGAATACCGTGGCGCTCGGAATGGAATAAAGTGAACTTTGTGGAATATTCGAGAGAGTTTCGGTGTTTGAAATATGGCGGATTTTTGATAATGACTTGTGGTCTATTAACGATTTAATAATTCGTCGTTCGTCGTATGATGATCGATAGCGTTAATTTATATTCTTAAATGAAGCATTTTTGGCAATTCATCTTCGATCATCGTGGGATGAAGCCGTCAACTTAATCTTTTCAAATTGATCAGTAACTGAGAGCTTATCGGACGTGTATTTTTATAATACTAATAATAAAGCTGCGCATTAGTAGTTGTTAATTACTAATGTACTATTAATATAGTTGCTTAATTACTATTTACTATTGTTAATTACTAATTACTTATTCACGTCAGTAGTACATGTTTTCCAGATTATTAACATTTACAGTATTCAATTTTATTTTATATCTTACGATGGTCAAAACGGAGATGGCGATAAAATTGAATTGAATTAAAGATCATTTTGAGTTATTTTGAGCCGCGACATTTCTGAAATATATGTATTTATAGACAAGTATCCATCTCTTCTTTCGAGTTGATTGAGTTCACTGAAAGAGTGTACCATTCGAAATGTCAAACTGCCGATATGTCTAGATTTCGCAGAATTTTACAGTAATTGTTCCCATCGGCAATTGTTCCCATTCCTTCTTTTCAGGAACAGCGACTGTAATTAACTGAATTTTTGTTCTTATATCTGAAGATGATTATCCCTCAAGTTCGTCCTTCAGATTCTGGAATCCAATATTGTGTCTCTTTCAACGGAATAAAGCGAATTCTTCGAAAGATTACTTGTTAATTGACTTTTCTGAACGGGATATTCCATATCGGAATCGTCGAATCTTCAGATACTTTTGTCCGTTTTCCACATTGCAGAAAATCAATTCGTTGTGCAGCAACAATTTTACATTTGTCCGAAACAATCGTTTTCTCCAAAGGAAACTCTGAGGAAAACGATTGAATATTTTAAATTTCAGTCGTATGTATGTATAAAAGAGAACAAAATTTTCATTCTCCAATTGAGAAAAGAAAAGAAAAGGGACAACATAATGGTAAGGAATTACACACGTTCGACAAGTAATAGGACAAGTGTGGCTACAATTCAGTGAGATATCTCGCGGTGAAGTAGCGTGGAACAAAGTTAAACTAGGTTAGAAATCGACAGTAGAACAGCGTCGTGCAGCGCCGGGCCGAGTGCAGTAGAATAGGTTCATGCTTGGCCGGCCGGGCCACAGTAGAATAGTTCTTGCTCAAGTATTCACCGTCGGGGGCTTATTCAACTGGGGGCTGCTAGTGGAACTGTAGTATGCGCGGTCAGACATATCGCGAATAGAATGGACAAGTGCGAGGTTGAAATTATTCACAGGTACAAGTGCCTAATCAAACGCCGAGCGAGGAGATTGCCTAGTCAAATATTTGTAAAATACGTCTGTCTGTTGCCATTCGCGCTGCATAGAATATTACATTTAATTTGTACATTACATTAGAAAGAAAAAGATAATTCCGGTTTTTTTTTTTTAATATTTTATTATAATGTGATAAATACTCAATACAATAAATTATATTTTCAGTAACATATTAAAATAACATATCAAAGTTTTCGTTCGTCAAAATATTGTTTGCTTATTAAACTACGAATCCTTATGTTACTAATTTTGAAATTAGACACACACAAAATTCCTCTGTTCTCTTCTATTGTTTCTCGGAATTTCAGCTAATAAAGCACACGTTTTTTCCGAAACGTACGATAGCCGTGATTTATCTGGTTCGTGGAAAAAGAATCTGCAATTCAAAGACTTGGACCTCGGTTAAACGCGAATGGAAGGCTTCATTAACGATTCCGCGGATTCCTCTTCAGACCCTGGCCGGTTGTTTTGTCAGGACGGAAATTAAACGGTCGAGCTTTAATCCTCCGTCTTCCCATCCCAGACGCTCGGCAATTTGGATTTCCTTTCGCGGACCATATCATGGTCTCTATATTATCGGAACGAATTCTGTCTTCAATGCCGGGAGAAAAACTTTCCTGGACAGCGATCCTATTTTTCCAGAAAGTAACTCGATTCTATCCCTTCTATCTCCCCTCGTTTCTGTCTTTATCCTTCGACGAGGTTGCTATTGCGTCACGAGCTAAGAAGCTCAATTCAACGATCATTACAGAATTTAAAATTACACGGGATTAGTTCTTTAAACAAATTGTAATTGAGTTAAACATTCGAATTAAAATATTTATTACGATATTACCCCTTTCAGTCATGTTCAATACGCAAGCATTCAAAAATCCGCAATAATTGATCAACACAACGAGTAACAAATACACTTGCAACCAGCAACGCGCAAAGAGTTAATAGAATCTCTCTTCAACGGCGATGCTGAGAATTCGATTACCATCGAAATCGTAAAACGGTTCATCACTCGATCGCCGCTGCTTGTTTTCAGCTCTGTCGTAGGAAACGAGGAATAAGCGAGCGACTGATCAATCAGCTTGAACTCCGGTTTCGAAAACAATGGGAACTTCGACAACTAATATGACCGGCGGCGGATAAGTCCGCGTTGCGAGGTTGAAAAAGGCGAGTGCCGCCAGTTCCGCCGGATTCGAAGCTCCTCAACCGTGAAACGAGCGTTAACTTAATGGACTACGGTCGCGAAAGTTCGCCGTCGCGTCTAGCGAATCGGGAGAAGGAAAGTGGGCGAGAAATTGTTCGCACTCTCGCGACACCGTTTTCACTGAACGAAAAAAATTCCAGCGACAATTTCGGAACACCTCGTCTGCATTGCAGAATTCTGTTTTGGCCCGCGAATTGAACGCATTATGGATGTGTTTTGTTAAGCAAGGGGGGGGGGGGCAGGTGTAAATTGGATTTTTTGTAAGAAAAAAAATCGATTTACTAGTCTCAGTTGTTTTCAGTGAGAATGTCCATCGATTTTTCGAGTGTATGCAACTGTGGATTTTGGCTTTTGGCGCGCAAGTTGGATACTTTCGAACGAGAGTTTGTAGATTTGAAATTTGCTTATATTTTACGAGTAATAAATACATTGCTGATACGCAGATGTGTAATTTCATCGATATAATTTAAAAAAAAAAAATAAAATCGGGCCCCTTCAGGTGCAACGCTAATGCAACGAAAATTAGCGATTGGTTGATTTGGGTCACGTGATTCGCGAGGGGGCGTGGAGTAGACCTCGAGTAGGAGTGGCGTTGCCTGTAATTTGTTTTCTATCGATGTGAGACGAATCGTACTGGGGCACAAGTCGTGCAGTTTTTTTCAATAAATAATTTTTATACGTATCATATTATGTACGTTTGCTCATTCAAAATGGTGCGAGTGGAAATGGAATCCAAGATTCAGAATCCAAAATCTTCTGGAGTTTACTCATAATTTTCATTTCAAGATTATTTTGACTTTCGTCGACTCTGTTTCGAAGACCGAAACCGATATGATAACTCAGCTTCAACCAGGTGATGTTGATATTTTGAGAAAGAGGTCGACTCTCACGTATTCCATTTCTTAGAACGTGACAGTGGCCGCGGGCCAGTTAGAAGTTCCATCGTCCACACGGCTTCTTTCGTCGACTCTTACGCGCTTTTGTCGTCGCGTTCTCTCCTCTCCTTTCCATCCTTCCTTGCAGTGTGGTCGTTAATTAACCCGACCCACTCCCCCCTTCGTTGATCCCGGTATTGTTGCGAACGTTCGCCTCCACGTGCCTGATGGTCGCTATGAAAAAATAATCAGCCTCGGGCTGCATTCTCTCTCTCTCTCTCTCTCTCTTTCTTTCTTCCTTCCTTCGTCTTCGTTGTAAGATGGAAAAGATGGAAAGAATAGGGGAAGTTGAGGATAGTTGATCGAAGATGTGACTTGAAAGATTTTCTTAATTGGAGAGTAGAGTTTTTCTTTTGCTTTCGTCGTGAACAAACTTCATGGTCAAGAGGATTTATTATTTAGTATTATTACGGTTATTGTTCACTCTTTTTCTTCTGATTTGGCTGTGAGGTAGCCTTTACTTTAGCTGGGGAATTTAGAGAATTTTTATTATGAGATCAAGCCAGTATTTATTCATTTCTGGGAAATTTAGGACTATGTTATAATATTAAATACATAGAAATATATAGAATATTATGAAAACTGCACGATTTGTACCCCAGTACGATTCGTCTGAAGGTCCAGAAGCAACTGTTCCGACTAGGAAAATGAAGACGACATTTTGGCCATAAAATTTTATCGATATGCAAACATTTGAATCGATAGAAAACAAATTACAGACAACGCCAGTCCTACTCGAGGTCTACCCCACGCCCCCGCGAATCACGTGACCCAAATCAATCAATCGCTAATTTTCGTTGCATCAGCGTTGCACTCGAAGAGGCCCGATTTTCTGGGTTACCCTCGCTAAAATCACTTTCAGTGATGAAATAGAATACACATGTAATTAAAAATGTGTAAAGATATGATATTATATCTTTATAAATAATATTTCTTATACAATACATGAATGATGATATAACCAAAAATATGTTTTTGTAATGTCTAGTGAATGAAACGAATTTCTCAGTTCTTAAGAACAGAAATATAAAAATGCACAAACGACCGTATCCAATGAAATTTCCTCTCCTTTGCACACTCTCGTCAGTGATAGCTTGAAATTCAAAAAATGCACGTACGTACGAAACAGACGTCCAGTTACAACGAGCAAACGAAGTTTTTAATTGCAATTTGAGAAATGACTCGAGGAGGAGCGTCGACGGAGGTCGAGAGACAGCCGGGAAACGAGACGACCAGAAAAGCAATTAATTACTGTGATTACACTGCATACAGTGCCGAATCGAAAAGAAACTAAAACCACGGAAATCCTCATCTCCTCTTTTCAAACAATTCCACGTTCGAGGGCAACGTGTCTTTCTCTTCTCGGTGAGAAATAAAATTCGATTCTACGAATTCAGACCCTTAGCTCTCTGCGTAATCTGCATTGATGACGCAGTCTCGCAATTTTTCAAAAGCGATGGCGCGTGACACGACCGAGTTACTCGCGTTAAATACTTTGTTCCTTTAAAAGAATGATTGCATTTCTATTCCCAGAAACGTGTATATTTTAGAGTAATTGCACTGAGATGAATATCATCGATGAGAGAATTTCAAGTTTTTCAAAACTTGACGATACGGTTGCACTTCTACTTTATAAAAATTAAATGTTTCATCTCGCGGATAGTGGTAGTTAACCTGTTAATTTTGAAAAATTTAATTAATTTCACCTCAAACATCTCTTATCTCGTTCTCACTTCTGCAGCATTTACAATCGAATCATCAGAAAAATTCTATAGCTATGAATTAAATTGAAAAGGATTCATCCTCAGAGAATTAAAAAACATTCCATAATTGTTATTTGAAGATACATATTCACAAGCGAAATAAAGTTCTTCTTTCCATGAAATGAAATTCCTCTTTCGCCGTTTTCGACGATAATCGTCAAGCGTAATCCCCTATTCTGAAGCGTCGTCAACGAGTCAACGTTAACTCGATCACAGCGACAGTGACGCACGGGTGGGAACGGCGTGAAGAAAGCTCTTCTCCATTCAAATGGAGGATCACTCGAGGTCGCGGATTGGAGAATTTTCCAGCAGCCGTGAAAGCCGCGAGGAAACGCTGCCTCGACGCGGGGATTCGTGAAATTTTGATAGGCCTGCGGCAGGTACGACGGCAGGTATCGTCCGCCACCACGGATAAACTTTATCTCCGTCGTTCGTACGGCGCAACTTCACTAATTTCCCGCGGACAAACGGGCCCGCTTCCAGTGGACCAACGGGGATTACCTGGCGACGCAAGCTCCGACTTTGGAATTTGCCTGTGCCAGTTGCAACAACGATTGACCCAGTCTCCGAGTTAGTTTGTTACTGAAAGTAAAAATTATACGAAAGAAGAAGAATTTACAAAAAAATATCACGGGGTATAGTAGTAACAGAGTATCGTTAATTTTCACAAGTGTGGTGGATGAACGCTGTTTCTCGTATTACGGTGTGTTCGATCAAACAGCGTCAGCCTAATAAACGGACATGAATCAACAAAAGACAAATTCTTTCATCTCTTCTTCTAAACTAGTTGTTTTTTTTTTTGATACAATATCATATCTATTTTATATTTCTTATAGTACAATGAAAATCTTGCAAGATTGCGCTGTTAAATGTTGAAAAAGAAACAGTGTGCTGCCTCTCTGACGTGCATGACCGATTAAGTTCTTCGCGAGCGTGCGCGAAGCTCAGTTTGATTAATTTTGATCTACGCTGTATAAACAGGAGGCATTCGACAACTTCAATTTCCTTCTCCTTCGTAAATTTTCGCGGTGGTGCGTACCAAAAAGAGGGGGAGGAGTTCCAGGAGGTCTCGAGGTTCAGTCTCGAGAGTGTGCAGAACTCCAGCTGGAAGGGGTCGGTCGCATTGTTAAGCAAACTACTGGCACTCGAGTAGCGTGTATTACGTGCTCAAACGCTCGCGGAAAAAGTGTGTAAACCCTTTCGAGAAATGGAGCAACGAGCTGAGACACAGGTTAGAGGGCGTTAAGATCCGTGTCGCCGCCTCTTGTCCTTTCGGCCCCGCGGCGTTCCTTTCCTCCCCCCGATAGCGAGAGGAGCTCGTTCAACTTTTCAGCCCCCGCCTCGATCCTCCACTTTTCGTTAGACTTTCGTCCTTTCGATCGTCGAGTGCTATCCCGTTCGTGGAATTCCACGTTCCTGTCGACGCCGAGAACGCAACGCTTTCGTGCACTCGGACACGAAAATCCACGTTCATCCGTGAATTTTAGGCACATAAGAAACGATTGGGACCATTAATGATGGGTGTGATGATTTCTAAATTAATCGTACGCGTGACATTGCTATTTAAAGATTGAAATGTCACTGTTTTGCGAAGATTTGTGTAATCATCTGTCGTTTCAGCGTGCGAAGGAAAATTCGGTACGATCTCCAATTGTCAACAGTATTTTAGATATTTCACACTGCCGATTTTTATGTATTCGTAGGAAATTTTAAATCGTACAGAAAGTACATAATATACACTTGCTGGAATGTTGGAATGCTTCCTACAATGTTTGGTACGCAAAACAATTTTTTATCAAGATTTTATTTCTTGCACCCTCGAAACTATAAATTTGCAATCTATCAGTGAAGTTTCAAAATATTTCTAGGTTCCCATTCTAAAATCCTCGAAATCCCTTTGGAGACTCTCCGACGAGGTTTTCGTAAAGACTAAATAATACCATAATTACATTTACAAACGCCAAAATTGATCAGACCAGAAGCTTGTCTTTATTAATAAAAGAAATATTTATAAAAATCGAAGAAATATTTTAAAAACCAGCACAGTGTATCGCCGTTCCGCAGCTTTCTGAAATCCGCGAAAATCATTCTCTCCGACAAGATATCACGAATCAGCCCTGTTTTATGCCTAAAAAAAAAAAAAGGAGGGAAAACTTCAAAAGAGCCGGTATCAAGCTGACACCATCCGCCGCGATGACCCAGCTGCTCGTAATTATCGGGGCGAAACGCTCAGGGTCGTGACTCGCGCGTTTTTGTTTCGCGCGCCGCGCCGCCGGAAATAGTCGTGGGGGGTTGGAAACACCCCGGCGGCGACGGGGGGCCTGGCGGAAAAGCGGAACGCTGGCGGATTAGCTGGCCGAAAAGGAAAAGGGACACCACCAGGGGGATGAGTGGCGAGGGAGAGGAAGCGAACAGCTGGAAACTCGGTGTGGAATTGGGCTTTTGAAGAGTCTTGCGAGCCAGCCAGTTTTGCTCTTGACACTCGCTGAAATATTAGAGTGCGAGCACGTCCGATTCAGATTACCACTGGCCCGTCTGACTTCTGCGTTTCCGTGGATTTTCGCCTGGTGAACCTCGGCCACGCGAACCGCTCCCCGGGGGACACGTCTCGTTCTCCTTTGCCTTACTTTGCACACCGGCTCTTTCTTCCTTCTTTTTTCTCTTCTATTTTTATTCTTCTTTCTTCCTTCTTTTTTTGGTTTTTAAAGGGATCAGTGAATCTTTCTTTATCTCTTTGATGGAGCTTGGTCAAAGATTCTCTTTGAGGGTTGAATCGGGGTGCTGGATGGATCTCTGGTAGAATTTTTGGTAATTTTCCTTGGAAGTTGAGGTTGAGTCTGTACTTTATAGATTTAGAGGGAGATCGTTTTGTCTAGGTGAGATCAAGATCAGCCTCTTTAAATGATGTTTCGGTAGAAATTAGACGAGATGGTGAATGTTTTACTTAAAACGTAGTATCACGTTTATCAATTATCATTATTATTATATTAATGATATTATGTATTTCATAATTATCGTTGATATAAATAGTAATAGTGTTTTGATTATTATTACGTTCCTCTGATTGATTCTGTTTTGGCTGCGCGTTTCTTTGACGGAGCAAGTGTCAAGTTGGCGAATTTGCCACAAATTTGAAAGGCACGCGGTCTGGCACTTTCGAAAGAGCGAAGCTCGTACGAACTTTCGTTCTAATTTCGTCAGAATAAAAGTCAGACGTTGGAGTTTGGACGAAATTCGTTAAGCAAGGATTGTTCTTCGATCGTAAATCAGAGACGAACGATAAAAAAGTTTTCGACGAAATGACAATTCCGCGGGTCCCAGTCGGCGATGAATTAATGGTTGACGTCAAAAGTCCGTCGAATTTCGCCGGCAGCCACGTCCTCCGTTTTTTATCGAGTCTATCGATCGATGTTCACGCTCCAAAAAATTATTCGGTCACGAGTCAAGAGACAAACACCGCCAGAAGGATTTCCCTTCGAGATTGATCAACCCTTCCCCTTACGATGGAAAATCGATCGCAGGATTCGATCATTTGTCGTGACAAATTTTAAAGCTCTCGCGTGTCGTAAGAGACGTTTTTTAAATGTAAAAGAGTTTCGAAAGCAAAGTATTTACCAATGATATCTATATCAATAAAAAAATTAGAGAAATATTGATAATCGAAAAATAGCAGGACAAACAGCCACTGATATAATACCTAAAATATTAATCAAAAATAATAGCTTCGACTCAAACAAATTTGATCGTTTACATTTTTCTTTGACGATAATTCAAATCGTGATCTTCTCATAATTTCACGTTCTAAAGTGAAATAAATTTTCATTGCCCCTATTTCAACTCATTCTCGGTAAAAAATTAATTAAAACTCAGTGTTTCAAATTTTCTCTGAAACAATTTCAATATTTAAAATCCCTCGCGAGGAGTGTGTCAAGAACCGTTTTACTGCAGTGACTCGTATGATTACTCGGTGTCTGTGTCCGACTATGATCGTCTAGTCTACTGCGTTTGTACCAAACCCAATCTCCGCGTCTGTCCCCCGTTGCTGCGAGCAACAAGCGCAAAGGGATAAGAAAAGAAGTCACGTTGTCTTTCGCTCTGCTAGTCGCGACCCATTGTTTTCCACGCTGAAACTCGAAATTTTAAATATTCTTCGCGATGGCCGAAGCCACCCTGCTGAATACCGAGCTCGAACGTGGTCGAGTTTCCTCTTTAGTTGAAAATTATTGCCTGATTGAGAATTACAGGAATGTTCGAATAGAAACGAGCGTCGTTACTTTCATTCGTGGCTGCACGAACGGAATACTTATTCCTCGGTGGCGACCACCGAGCGTCTGTATCTACTTAATCGCGTTTCTTCTCTGTTTATACTGCTTTGCTTTTTAAACGTGTGTTTAATGATTTGTTCTTTCGACTTTCTTGACTATTGTAATTTAGACTTAGTTATTAAATATAACTCTATTCTACAAAAGAAAATATAATTTCTTTGCAAAAAGAATCTTTGGCGTAATGAGCGAATGGATCAATGATAAATCGATTATGATTAATACCTATTGCGTGATAATGTTCTAAATATAATACACTGTTTGTTAGAATATTCAGAATCTAATAATCTGTTCATCTTACAAAAATATTTCTGTATCAAAAATGTCACGTACAGATGCAAACAGAATATTCAAGTTTAAGTTTATAATTCAGCGATTCTACCAAAAAAAAAAAAAAAGGAGAAAAAAGAAATTCTAAAAAGACCATTTAATGAACTAAATTCTTAAGAAATTGACGATCACGTCGTGCAAAAGTAACAGACTCTGACAACGGTGTTGGCCGTCAATTTGAGACGTTTAGTGTCCGACGGAGTTGCCATCGAAGTTTCAGAAGGCTCGTAGGCCGTTGACAACTTCTGGAAGGTGTCCGTGGCAGGAATCGAGCCCGTCAATTGCACTACGTCCGTTCGAATTAAGGGAATCGTACGACCGAGCAGAATTTCTCCACCATTTCGGCATCTGCAGTCATCGATTTGCGATGACTTTGACACTTCCTTGTCCGGTTTGTCGAGCTGTTAATCGCGAAAATGTGTCCAGCGATTCAAGTTACTGTCATGAAGTGAAAGGGGATTTTGAGAACGACATACGTTAATTAAACAAATATTTAAAGTCACCACGGATATTTTCAATTCAGTATTCAAAATTCAAAGCTGCCAAATGTGCCAAACTAATAATCAAACAAATGTGATTTGTAAAATTGAGAAAGATAAACACAACGTGAAAATTATTAAATTAGCAGTTATTAAATTATAAAGTTGGAAGGAAAGAGATATTTTCTCGAAATCACTTTCATATTTAATACGACATGCTATGATAATATTCAAATTGACTATAATTTCAATTTCACCATTCAAAACATTGAAAACTCAAAAAAAACTACTATTAAAATTATTAGAACAGAACTTATATTACTTAATATAACACACCAACACACTATTCGCAGTGACTACACTTTCGATTCACCACTCAAGATTTAAAACGCCCAAAATTTCAAGAAGAACTACGCGTTCTTCAAAAAGTACCTAGCTCAAAAAAAAAAAAAAAAAAAAAAAAAAAAAAAAAAAAAGCTCATGGAAGGCGTTAATATTATACCGTCACAAGTCACTCGTCACCAATAACTTTCGATCCATTGAAATTCAAGGCTCAAAAAAAATCCAACCCTCGAAAGAAGAAACCCCTGACTGAAAAGTCGCGCAGCCGTAGAAAGAAAGGCGAAAGCTGAAAAGCGCGGAAGACAGAGGAATTGTTCGCGTAGGAACCGAAACTCCGCGGGTACGTTTGAACAGCCATCACGAGAATATTGCCGCGCGCGCCACAATGGAAGAAGCCATTGACATTCTTGGCCCCATTGTTTCGCGGCGAACAAGTGGCTGTGTATCTAGCTGTCTCGGTAGAAGTTACTTAGCAGGTAGAATAGATCATCAGAGTGTAAGAGAGAAACAGAGAGAGAGAGAGAGAGAGAGAGAGAGGTGTCTCGCATGTTTTCATTGTTTCAAGCTAGGAAACAATACTGAATGGCTGTCACCGACTGCCGACTATGGTTGTTGCGTGTGCATCCGTGGTTAACGACGCTGAAACGCCGTATCATGGAGAAACGAACGCCACTGTGCCCGGGGAAGCAACTTGTAAACGAGCGATTACGCGTGTTCTTGTCGCGATGACCGATTCGATGCTTCGGTACTCCAGTCTAATAGCCAAGTGGTTGTGCAGCCGGGTGTTATGGTCGTCGATTTTCGTACGAGTATCGTACTTACACTTGGCTTGGACATTTGTCTCGGGGAGATAATCGAGCCGTTTATTTGGACGGTGGCGCAAGTACACTTTACAGTAAAACGAGAAAATGACGATTTGTTGACGCCTGTGTGAAATTATGCATTGAAACAACGGTTGAAACAGAGTAGTTTCCAAGGGAAACGGAGTTGAGATAATCGTTTTCGAAAATAAAAACGTCAATAAAACCTAAAAGAGCCAAATTCCCCAAAGAGAATATCTCATCTTCGGGACAGCCTGAATCTCATTCCACGTTTCTCTTCGCGAGACGTGGTAGCCTGTGAGCAAAGCCTCTGCGAGGGGGATGTCGCCGGGGGAGAGAGAGGAGACTAATTACAAAGATTTCTCACGGAGACTCGGAGGAAGGAAGCCGGAAACGCGGGCCACTTGCGCGTTTTTCGCCTGGATTCATCAGTCACGGGCCGTATTCTCGGCGACGTTATTCTCGCGGAGGACGTGACCGGTTTCCCTGAGACTTTGCCACTTTGCGAGAAGCCGGGAAATAATGGTTTCGGCTCGAGGAATCAGCACTGCTGGTAAATAACCATCTCTGGCCTGTCCAATTAATTACGTTGCTTGCGATATTGCTCGATGCAATGCTCGACTCGGTGTATATCTTCCTTCTGAACGAGGGGGGAGGGAGGAAGGGAGGGAGGGGGGTTATTGATCGTGCTTTTGTTTCGCTTCATCGTTGAGCCTTTTTCAAGGGGGGAGGGGCGAGGTTGGGGGGGAAATTGATGGACATTCGTCATGTTGAGGTTGAGCTTCGATTGGCGCAGTCTCGTCACTGTAGGAATTTCTCGTGGCTTTTATTACGCGACGCGAGATTGATGACGATGAACGATTTTGTCATTTTAGGTCTGTGGCGAAGCTGTGAAATTTATTTGGTTGATACTTGATTTCTCTCTTTTTTTTTTTTTTTTGTTAAATTTTTTTTATATTTCTTTTTTCCCTCTTTTCTTGGAATATTCGTCTCGGAGCAAATGATTTTTGTCGACGAATTTACTTTGGTTTCGTTCAGTTACTTCGATTCCATTAACTCAGAGTTAATCAAGTTTACAATCGAGTTTAACGTTGCGGACGCCGAGTATTTAACAATCGAGTGGACGAAATCGATAACCGATTTAAATTTCAAATTGACTTTGAACTTTAAATAATTGTTCGCTGCGTTGTTCATTGAAAATTGAGAAGCAGGAATTGTCGTTAATTGCTGATTTACTGCTTTGTTGTTCGACAGTATTCACCGGTGTATTTTTGAAGGAATTTCAAATTGACTTTAAACTTTGAAAAGTTGGGTTAGGTTTAGGTTAGGTTCGCTGCGTCGTTCATTGAAAATTGGGAAGCAGGAATTTTCATTAATCGCTGACTTGCTGCTTTGTTGTTCGACAGTGTTTACTGGCTTACGTCTGAAGGAATTTCTTCCCGAAGGAAATTTCGTTAAAATTTGCCAGTTGCGGACTCATTAATCTTTCTTTCATAGAACATTCTATGAAATTCATCTATCCTCGGCTCTACCGGTGGCCTACCATTAACCTTGCGTTTGTCAGTTCTTTCGTCGAGCGGCCCCTCGGGAATTTCCAGACTCGTTCGTCATTTCTTAAACACTGGCTTTGCCAACGTAAATCTTTTCTCCAACCGTAGATTAATGTTCCGTTGCCGAACATTCGAATGCTCGTTTCTTACTCGAGAGTTTTCACCAATAAGAACTTTTCTCAAAAGTACAACCAACTGTCTGCTCTTTGGTGCGCCTAACCAAAGTTATTGCTCATTTCTTTCGTAGAAGAACATGGTTCAGAATAGCAAAAAAAAAAAAAGAAAAAAAAAAGTGAAAGAGATGATGCTGAAGAAAAAAAAATCTAATTTGTAGCATCCTAATCTGTAATTTATGTGATACTTTGGACGAATTAAGTAAGATTCGTGTTTCAATGTTAAAACATGTGCATATACTTCTCTTTTTTTTATTAATTTACCAGCTTTTTTTAAAGAAGCGTTATCTCCGGTTCACATTATTCACATTCTTTTCATCTTCAATCACTCACACGACCTACCGAAATGCCACTTTTTAATCACAAAGTGACGCTAAAATGAGAAAATCAGCAAAACTCAACTTGTCAGGCTTCCCTTCTGTGATCTTCAATTATAACCGTAGATTCGTGGAGAACGTTCCTTCTTGCACTTTGCGGATTGTCAGACGTTCGCAATCTGCAGTGATCAGCCAGGCAAGAGAGAGAGAAAAAAAAAGAAGGAAAACGGAGCAGACGGTATGTCAACTCCTCCAGTCATTTCTCATTAACTCCTGAGCTTTCGCGGTACAGCGTCAGTGGAAATTTTCGGCCGAACGCGAGCAGAATCGTGAGCTGTGCTGTTCTGACGTAGATTCGTACAGGTCTGGCTGTTTCTTTGGAACTTTTGATCGGGACTGTTTCAGCTTCGGGGATTTTAAAGACAATATCTGACGTCCTTCGTCACAGCAAGTTAGGATGTTATTTCAATAGAACGCTTGGAAAATAATTATTCGAGTAATTAACATTGTTTCATTTAACTGAGTGTTATTTGAAATTAATTTTGCGGTAGTTTGTTTGAAGGAACATGTGATATTTCGAGAATCGAATACGAATCTCTACGAGATCGTTCCTCGAACATTTCCAAAAATTAAACGACTTGCCAAGTTCACTCGTCGCAGGTAATAGTAAATTTTAAAGAATAATGTTTGTTATTTAATTTTTATTCCATTCATAAAAGTTACTTACATGGAGAATCTTGCTACATTTTGATAGAAATAAAAAAATCTTTCATTTTTTTAATGATAAGTGTTTGACGAATCATTGTACTTGTCTACCTTTTTTTGCTCGAAACAGCAATAAGGAATTTAATTTTGAAAGAAGCCAACCTTTCGTACAAACTTTGAACAACTGTCCATCTGTCGATTAAAAGAAGAAAATCTCTGTCGCTGTTTAGAAGGATCCGAAGAAATTTAAATTGCCTGGCATCGAAATCATGGTCGTTCCACGAAACGGATTGGGACGGAAGTTCGTCGGATCGTCCCCCCTCAATTTGTCACATTCAGTTCAGCATCGATTCGATATCAATTATCAGAAAGGTGCGGAGCGATTAAACCTGACGGACATCGTGTCAAAAGACAAATCGCAGCAATCAGGTTCATTTTTCAACATCAGTCCGCCACCTGAACGTCGGCCGTTCGTTGGAACGCATTCATCAGTTCAATACAAACGCAATTAGCGCCGGTTCGAGTTCCGGTTTCATGAAGAATATCCCGGGGATATTCAATCTTCGAAGCTCATCTTTCTCCGCTCATATCGTCCCACATTTATCACAGTGTCCAAATTGATCATCTAATTAAGCGAAAAAGCAACCTCTATCAACGAAACTCATTTATCACTGGCTGCAATCTCCGATTAACCTTCTGCGTCGTGTTACGTCGACCCCTTGTTATCCAGATTACACTTGCAATTGCGAGTCGAGCCGAAATTGATGCCAGGCTAATCTAATTTCAGTTTGTTGCGATGATTAGGATGAAAGAGGAATTGGAAATAAAACGACGAAACGAAAGTAGACGTAAGAAGACAGATCGACGGTTCAAGTCTTTTAGCAATTGAAGTGGGAGTCTCAAGGTCAAATTGTTGCGACAATTGGAGAGATGTTGAAAATTGGGAAATGAAATGTTGAATCTGCCAGAACAGTTTGGAACAAATGTTGAAATAAAAGTTTGAAGGTTGGTAGAAATATAAAAAAAAAAAAGAATTTGAAGGTTAAGATTTTGTAGTAGTCGGTTGAAATTTGGAAAAAAAAAAAAGAAAATGGGAAGGATAAAGTACAATATTTGTCAGGATAATTGAAAGACTGAATGAAGATAAAGAGCAAAAGTCATGAAATTCTCCGCGATATGTTACACCGCAAACTGAAAATACACTTCATTTCCAAAATGATGCAGCCAATGGACCGCGAAGGTTTCGCGAATGAAGGGAAAACAAACGACAGGACACGAGATGGGAGAGAGGGCGGAGGGGGCCGGAGGGAGGTCAAAGAAAAAAAAATCCTCCATCGGCGATATTGATCAGGAGATGATTCGCCGACTGACACAGTTCGCGAAAGATTAATCGCGTCGGTCTGGCGGGCTTTCGAGCGCGGCTTAACTAGAGTCAAACTTTGAAGCGGAGCTTTTGCGCGTTCGACGGCGGCGGCCGGGGGTAGCGGAGAAGAAGATGGCCGTGCGGCGGCAAAAGGAGTTGCGGAGGACGGTTTTGAGAGGCCTGCGGCGAGCAGAGATTAAATCATACCGCGGCAAAGAGCTAATCTGTCCGTCTCTCTGCCCTTTTCTCTTCTTCCCTTGTCCCCCTCCCTGCGGCTCGTTCTCATTCTTCTCCACTCTATTTTCACCTTGTCCGTCGCAAAAAATGGAAACATCTAACAGGCTGGCGATTTTCTTCTCGCAGTATTTTCGTTTCTGAAATCATGACTACATTTCGTAAACACTTTTGTGTCGCGGTAATTACTGTAACGAGTCTAACTCACTCGTCGTCGATACAAACGTGATTGAACACTGTTGAAAGATCCTTTGCAAACGAATCTCTTCTCATTACCCTCCCTCATCCCATTACTATCGTCTGTTTCTTCTTCGTTATCATCCAGAAGGGTAGCCAACCCTTTCCTCGCTTCCACGCACGCAGCAAATGCAGATCGCTCGGGAGCCCAGAACCGTGCAAAGACAGGAAACTCCGTTGAATCCTTCGTTTGGCTAACGATCAAACGTCCGATTTTTACCTTCTTTTTTTCCCTCCCACCTCCCCCCGACTCGTTCTTCCGACCGTTTCTGTCCCTTGCCGGACCCTGTGTGTCGCTTGACGCAGTGGTTCTTCTCCGTGGTCGTTTTGCAGGTTATTCAATGGACAAAGAGATGGATTTCAGTCGTCTAGTTTCCTTCGTTTCGTCGGGCCGGTGCATCGCCGGAGCCTGCGGATCGATTAATGGAACGGTGGGCGGGTGTTTATCTCGATTGACTGGGTAATTGTTTTAGAGCACTTGCGGGATTGAAGAGGAATTTTCGCCGCGCTCTGTTTTTTCGTCCTTCTCGCGTGGAAATTTTATGCCCGTTTGGGGAATTGGCGCGGCAAACGGGTCGAACGAAGAATTCATGCAAATACGCGCGCGCTGAACGAAGAATTTATTCGAATGCGCGTACGCTTATCGTGATATTATTCGTTTGAGAAGAACGCAGTGAAATTATCATTTACAGACTGCAGAATTTTATACATTTTCATCGTTCTTACGAGTACAACCGAGGAGATGAAAGTTAAATTCTAAAGAAGCTTTGTTTGGATGTTTCGTACATTTTTGCGCGTTTTGTACTTTCAAGTTTGTATCTTTCAACTTTGTAAAATATATATTCCTCTTTATATAAGACTTACATTTTCATAGAAAATACTTCACGAAATTATTAATAGTAATTGATAAAAATGAACATAACAGTGTTGGTCAATTGAATTCTTTTTTACAGTAGAACAGTAAAAAAAATTGAAGAAACATATAAAAATAAGCCTGGTTGTATGGTTTCTTTTTTATAAACAAAAATACTGCAAAGAATATTTTTCCTTCCTCTTTTTTCTTTTGATTTCACCGGTATCGTGATCAGTCATTTAACGACCCTTTACTTTGCGGGAATATCGCTTGGGCTAATTAGTTTATGCTCTTAACCCTTCCAGTTCGTTTGCCAGCAGTTTGTTAACAGACGAAGGTTTCACGCATCGATTGCTCGCTTCTAATTGTTCTTCGGAAATTTGTTCTTCTTCGCGAATACCAAGAGCTTTTGCCTTTGAATCTTGACGAGGTTTCCCGATTAATTTAGTCGACAGTCTACGAAAAATAAAAAAACAAATGTTCCTCATTTAAGAATACAAGTACGAAAATTCAACAAAATAAAAAATGAAGAAGGTTCGAAGGATCTACTCGTCGAAGTAATTAATTAATTTTACGTCGAACTGATTCGCAAATAGCAGAAAACTAAAACGCGAAGCCCACAGTCAGTGAAAATTCTTCCCTGTTTGAGGAGTGAAATTTTGAAGATCTCTCCACGCGGAGGCAACGATTCTCGCGAGCTTCGCCCTTCCGTTTCAGGGAAAATTTTTCTCGTCTCTCGCCGAGACTTTCTTCCCCCAATCTCGAGCAAATCTCAGTAGCAGAGGCAGCTACACTTTAAACGATGAGAATTCCTCCAGCCAGGACGTTTAACAGCGTCTAAGATGACTTCTTCAGCTCCCGCTTCTCTTTCGTTAATTAATTAACTTTCTCGGACGTGCTGCTTTCTACCCGACGATTCCCAGCGTGCCCCGCGTGTGTCTTGATTATATTTATCTTCGTTAATCCCCCCCGGTTCGAGTTATCAGCAATTCCTTCAGCAACGGGGAATGAGGCAAGGCGAAATGTCAACAACGTGTTCCGAAAACTCGAAGGAAATCCCGTCGCAGATGAGAATTTCAGCCCCTTGTCTCCGAGCAAATGTCAGGAATTTCATTATTTCCACTTTTCTCGAGCTGCTCGGCCGTGAAATTGCGAGAAGGAATTATTAAAGAATGCTACTGTTCGACCGTTTGCGATAGGGGTGGCTTCTTTTCGAGTTGCTCTCGCGTTATTTTTAATCTATCCTACTTGCGCGAAACAAGTCTAAGCAGCGTGATGGTTTGCAAGAATAGTGATTTAGTATTATCGTGTTCCTTTTAATATTAATACGTTTAACATTTTTTTCTCTAAAACTCGTCGCGCGCTTTCATATTTTTCTACCGGAGTGACAAAATCATTTACTATTCGTTTAATGGATATCTATAATGTTTAATATTTATTCGTATACCGAATATAACATATTCGTCTCGTGTGAATCTCCATTTATAATCCGGAAATATTTTAGCATACACGTATCGGTTCAATATTCATTGAATAACTTAAAAGCTTTGCTATGTACGTACGTGTGTGCATTCGTTCAATATTCAGTCGTAATTTGGCAATTTTTTCAGCACACGTGTTCCATCAGTATTCATTCGATAATTTGGAAGTATTCCAACACACAAATTCCCTCGACCCTTGCGTTTAAAAAATTTTCCAACCTACATATTCGCTCAACATTTATTTCACAATTCGTCGCATTCGGAACGCTGAATCCCCAATCGTGCGATTTAAATTAAAAAAGCCACTTTCAGAGGTTCAATCGACGGAAAGTTTTAAAAAAATTTCTAAAGCGTTTGAAAGAGTTCCAAGCACTCGAAAGTAAGATCTCGAAGAATTAGAATTAGAAAGAAGTCAGGAAATTCTGAATTTTTAATTCTCAGGAATTTTTCAATTTTGACGTCAATGTAATGACACGAAGTTTTCGAAGATATTCTTTAAAGAAGACTCGTATCGGAGATCTTCTGAAAATCAGTAGTACAAGAAAATCAGACGTTCGGGAATTACTTTGAGAAATTTTCAAAAAATTCCACAGGGTCGAAGAGGACCTCTTTGCTCTACATTCGCAGAGAGACTTCTCACCCCCTTGACATCTCCATTACGATAAATTTGAACCAAACGCCTCTTGACAAGTACAGATCGCTTCCCATAAACCGAATCTCGAGCTCGAAATCCCCACAGACTCATTTGCATGATAAGAATTACTTACGTAAGCATTTACTTCCTTATTCTGCCGGATCATTGCTTCCAGCCTCTCGGTCTCTTGCTTCCTTCGAGAATTACACCGCATAGGACAACGCATGCGTCTCGAATACTCATCGTGAACCCTCGTGGCGATCGTTTCCCTCTGACGTTCCAGACAGCTCGCGTCTCTTTATCCCCGATGGTTCGCAACTACGAGATTTGATTACGCGGGCCTTCGAGTTCCGAAGGCTCGCGCGCCACGCAGCGATTCGATTCCAGCTGGAGAGCTTTAAGTCGAGTGGAGGAATCGTTTCGTGCCCTTTGAGCGAAGATCTCGCTTCGAGGAGAAATGTTCGCGGTTCGATGAAGAGGATTGCGGAACAGGGGATGACAGCAAGGGTAGATTTTTTCTTTTTTTTCAATCAAATTTCTCTGAAACAAGTTCGATCCGAAAGTAGGAATATAATATACTTATATTATTTTCTGCAACATTAATCTCCGGCTTTTATTTCCAATTACCTCTTGCGACAATTGCTTCGGTTAACTATTCCCTTTTCAAGGGGGAAATGTCAATTTTAACAAATTTATTAATTTTTATATTTATCGTTATATTTATTTCGATACGTTAGAAAAAACAAAGTTGCAACGTTACACGCGGAAAAGTAAAGTTTCGTTCTTTGAGGGATGTTGATTCTTGATACTCCTCCTTTTGTCGTTCGAATGTCAGCCCGTAATCAGTAAATAATAAAATAAATAGCGATAAAAGTCTCGAAACGTCAAACTCCTCCGGAACAAAGCAACCTCGCTCACTCTTCGCCGCGAACCGCTTACGCGAACTCACCGCAATCCGTAGAAAAAATATTGCCGCGCGCTAGTCTCGTGCATACCGAACAAAACCTTTCAGCCCGACAAAAATCCCCCCAAAAACTTCGGTCGCTAGCCCCTTTGACCGTAGCCGCGTTCCCGATTAGGCCGATAAAAATTCCGCTGGGAAGCTGGGGTATCCGTACGGAGGCTGGCAACTCTTGCCGGCGGACAAAAACGTCGTTAGGCTGCCGCGGGGGCGGCGACTCGAAACCAGAGGGTGGAGGCTCTGGCCGAGTCGAACGGCGGGGATTTCGAAGCGGAGGCCTCGGCTGGGTTGGGCAAACTGACCCAGATAGGTGAATAGTGAATGCACCCAGCCAGCAGCCTCTCTCCGCTTTGCGGAAAATATCTCTTCTCCCGTTCCTACCCTCTGAGACACTGTGCCACCCCATCCTCGCCCCCCCCCCCTCTCTCTCTCTCTCTCTACGCTTTCAGCCCTGGTCGGTGAGTGGACAATGCGATTTCGAAATATGAATCAGCGCGAGGGGACGGCCAGCCGTGTTTACAACCGCTCGGAGGGAACGTCGAAGGATGAGAATGCATCCGCGAGAGAGGGGTGGACCGCCGAAAGGGAAACGGCTGCTGTCATACTTTTTATTTATCTCCTCTTTCTCTTTTTCTGGTTGTTAATTCTTGCGGTAGGGAGTTGATTGCTTTCTTTCATTCTCTTTCTTTTCTTCCTTTTTTTTTTTTTTTTTTTTTGGTTTGGTTTGGTTCGGTTTGGCTGTGGTATTCCGAGGTCGATCATTGGGAGGTTATTGGCGGACTGCGGATTTTTATACGGACTTTGTATATATTTCAGAAGACGACGAGGAAAATTATTTTACGCGTCGAACGTTTGAGAAAGGCATTGCTTATTCTTGGATATTTCGTACAGTTTTTTATATTTCACACTTGAAAGTTTCTTCCGCAGCCACGTTTTCAAGGATATTTGGATTTAGTCTTTTTTTTTTTATTTTTGTAGAGTGGGATTGATTTCATTGTTCCTTTTTTGGAGGAAAATTCGCGTTTTTCGAGATGATTGTTTTTTTTTTCAATGTTTGGGGGTGATTCTTTTTTCATTTTTTATAATGGATAGTGAGCGAAGAACTGACTTGATTGATAGCAGAAGAATAAAAGTTGCTGCGAGGTTTTTTATTTTTTCCCTATTTTTTCTTTTTTTTAATCGACGAGAGTTGCACTTTTTTCGAAATTGGGAATATTTTGAAACGAAAACGTGGAGAGATTTTTCTCTTTTTCCGACGAAAGGACGGTTCGGTCTAGCTCGAAAGTTGCGGTCCCTTTTGTGAACGGAGAATGCCATTAAAAAATACCAATAAATATTTTCTAAAACGTAAACAGAGTGTAAAAAGCGAATGTAAACAAGCGAAAACAAAAATGTAAATATACAAAGTCAACTTACCATGTCGACAAGCAAACGTTTTCAACCTTGAACGAAAAACTAGTGCACAAACGAGCAAGTTAATAGGTCGTGAAGGCTGCAACAATTGCAATTTCACGTAAATTTTCTGTCATTTACTAACTAGAGTATGTAAACACACGAACGCTTCAAGAACTTTACGGAGAAATTCCAATACCACATTGTTCTAAATTTTTGCCACCAGGCTGTTATTTTATTTTCCAAACTGCTAACATCCAATGAACATTGGTAGACTGCAATTTTTGTACACAAATTCATATTCGTCTAAAAGTCGCAAAAATCAAAATAATCGATGTAAGTTGAAGTTACTTTGAACACTTCAAAGAAATACTGTGGAGATTTTTAATACTTAGAAGATTTAGATATCTTGGATTTCTGAAGACGCTCGATCTTCGGTTCAGATGCTCGTTCGGATATTTAAATTTTCTGCAAAAGGGGAGTTTTTTCATTCATAAAAAAGAGAATCCACGCGATGATGATCGTTCTGAGGCGATTAGGTAAAGAGTAACTCGAGCAGGGAGATTACATCTACTTTGACCATCCTTTAACCAACGCGTAATTCTTCCACTCAAAGAAACTCCCGCAAAATCCTTCTTAACATCCACGGTATCAAGAAATCCGCCATTTCTGGCCCAGAAACTTGACTCAACTCGACCGTGTTTCGTCCACGGATGATAAGCTTTCGCTAACGACGCCATTCGAGGGTATCTTAACGACATTTACGCGGAATTTTCAACGGCCAGACCGATGAAAAGGCAAATGCGCAAAAGCGTAAAAATTGCGGGTGCTCGTGTTTTACACGATTTTCCTCGCGGCTTTCACCGAGGCCTCTTATTTCGGACGAGAGGCGGCGTTCTGCAATTAACAGGGAAACGCGATCGATTATTTCGAGCGGACGAAGCGGCGAAGCGAAAGAACGTTCGTGTTGAGGATGCGTTGGATTTGAATTGATTCTTAATTGGAATTTTCTCCTCTGATCGTAGACGTTTGTTAACAAGTTGATCGATTGAAGGAAAAAAAATTACCTGTTGGCTTCATTTTTAAACGAAATCTTCAAGTTAGACTCATTTTAATTTTCAATACTTATAAAATAAATTAGTCATATTATAGTTAGTTATTAAATGAATAAAATAAATTTCATTCTTGAGCGATACTGTTATCAGGTACGTAAGGAGGGAAATTGGAAACGACTTTACCAAGGGGAACTTGTTTCGAGTTACGTAGCAAATGAGATCTATATAGTTTGGCAAATTGCGAGCATTCTTTGTTCGAAAAAAGGAGAGGATCGCGTGCAACTTCAAATTCAATGAAAGGAACTGAATTAGGCAGAACGGACGAGTTTAAACTTCAAAGAAACGGGACTTTGGAATACTTTGGGAAAATGCTGTTTATCAATCAAGACAGGGTCCTCCTTGGAACGAACTCGATAATCTTAGCCTCCTTTCTTAATCTTCTTCCTTCGTTTACTTTCGCTTTGTTTCCCGTTTCACTCGTGCAAATCTGTTTGCGTTGCTTTGCAAATTGCTACGAAGGGGAGAGTTAATTTTACGAAACGGGAGATCATTGCTAACTGCTGCGAAAGCGTGGTCATTCCAAAATCGATATTTTTCACCAACAGCGTGTCCTGAATATTTTTGGCAATGCAACAAACGCAAATGTCGCAGATAAAAATTTGTTAAAATGCGTTCTACCTTTTTCTCGAATAAAACGCAGGGACAACCTTTGCTCTTTTAAATGTCACGTGTTAATTCTACCATGTAACTGTCCTAGATTATCTTTCACCTAATCCTCTTTTTCCACCGTGAAAAAAAATTTCCCAAGCTTGAAAAAAATATTAAATTCCGCGTTAAAAATACTGCACGACATTTTTTAAAATACTGAAATCCCTTGGCTCGGAAAGGTGTAAAACTTCCTTTCTGGAAAAATGTGAAAGTTCGCAGGTTTCGTTAAGAAAAAAATTGCTTCGTTTGATTCGTAGATTTCTGCTCATTGATGGAACGCCTTCGTTCCTTCATGCTACGATTACACACGTACGTATCTCTAAATTATTTTAAAGATATCGGAGATTTTTCCAAGCGCGCTGTTCGGAGGATCGTTTCAACGCAAGAGCCCCGACACTTTTTCGCGGGACTTGGAAGTTTATCTAGAAGAATTAATTTCAGTTGGCGCGTTTGATAAGGAGCCGGATGGAGCGTTTATTCAAATTTACTCGCGTTGCAACACGCCGTGACCGCTCGTCCCATCGAAACGAATTGTTATTTTGTTGAAGTTGAGCTTCGAGGGAGAAGAGGCTCGATTATTTCGACTCGATGGATTTCAATGTTCGCCTCCTGCTGTGCTAACGAGATTATTAACATTCAGTTCTCTCCGCGGGGAACGCGGCCAATTCTCGCGGAAATTTCCGCGAAACAAAGAGGATCGGATTTAACAAATGCTGCAGCGCGTCTCTGTTTTCGCGACTTTGCTCGCTCTCTGCGACTCCTTACTCAAATTCGGCGGTGTTACGTCTTTAGGTGATATTAAATGTAATATTTAATTTGATTCAGTTTATAATTCGATTTGATCCCGCGCGATGGGAGAGGGAATTTAATAAAACGGAAGAAACCCGTACGGTTGTTCGCAATTAATACTTTATTAAAATTGGATCGTGTAATTGGAAAAGTTTCGACTAGTTTCGCTGCAGTTTCACGGTCCGGTTGATGAGCTGAGATTACTGGCGTTAATCTCTCGCTGTTTTCAAATTCTAGCGCCATTTCAAGGCTTAAGATAATTATTTATTCAACGTAAATTCGAGTTTATTTTTCCATTGACACTTTTTAGTCGCAGTTTATCTTTTCCTCGGTTCACCTGTCTTTCGTGGTTTACATTTTCTACTGATTTCACTCGTACATCATTCTGGAGAAATTTTACTTCGTTCCAGTCTAATCTTATTCATAATTTTTCTTGCAATTTTATTTCACTTAGTCGAACGTGATGTCTTCTTTGTTACATAATCTCTATCTCAATGCACTTTCCTTCGTTTTCATTCTAATTTCATTCTAATTTCATTTCATTTCATTCCACTTTATCTCATTCCATCTCCGCACTCGTCATTGTTCCACTCTTTCAATATTCTTCCGTTTCAATCTAATTCCAGATCTTTAAGTACATTCTGCCGCGACGCTACGTTACCGTATTCCTTCGTTGCTCCAACTGCGTTACTCCCGTTCTATTTGTTTGCACTCGTCTCATCGCATTTCTCCTCGCCTCATTGCCACTCTCATTTACATCCCCGCTTTTACGCTCCAGCTTCGCTCCACTCGTTTCGTTTCGTTTCGTATTTTTCTTCTTCCTTTATCAGAGAGAATCCAAAGAGTACAAAGAAAAATTGAATGTCGTCTAGAATCGGACGTCATTGTTTCATTTCACGCGTCTTCATCCTCGTTAACACCTCGCCGCCGTTTCCCACCCATTTACTCGCTCCACTTTCGCGCCGTTCCTCCGACCTTACGCGACGAAGTATCGTCGACCATATCGACGACCGTCAATCCGCAAATTTCACCGACCGCAATGTACCGAGTCGTCCCCCTCGTCCGCGGAATCCGGAGTAGCAACTAAGGATTCCATTCTTACTTAGATTCCGTCGTTCTCTGTCGTGCACGTGGCATCGCATAGCATCGCGCCACCGCAATGACCACTATGCAGGGGTGCTATGTGACCCTACGAGGACCTGGATGCGTGCAATGCACCGTCGCGACAGGCATCTTGCTCTAACTCTGCTTAAGTGGAATTCATGCCCGTTCTTTGCGAGGATACGGATGAACAACGGTAGGAGAGAAAGTAGGAACGAGTCTGACAGCGAGAAATATCAACACATTCCCGAGTAAACTAATCCTGTGTGCGATGTATAATTTTCGAAATGTCGCAATGTTCGACATTGACAACGATTACATTGAAATGCAACGTTGTATCTTCGTGTCTTATTAAATTATTCATCGTGTCTTCACGCCTTGACAGTGTCGTCGTATTTCTAATACATATTACAGTCAAAAATATTTACGCATCAGTCGCTTTCAGCAGTGCAAATTTGCAAGAGATTCTTTTGTTTAAATTTTAAAACAAAACGTATATAAATGTAAATAATTTTAAGATATATTTAGTGAATTTCATTAGTGAAACATCAGTCAGTGTCATTGTGTTATATATACGGTAAAATACACTGTAATATTGCAACGTTACAATTTTAACGCTGGAACTAACGAGATATTAAAGCATAAAATTTCCATCGAAGATGTTAGAGAAAAATTGTACAAAAATTGTACAATACAATAGAGTACAGAAGCTTTCATCAGTATTATTAATTAATACCAGGATTAGGAGCGACGATTAAAGGATAAAATTTCGTATTTAGACGGACGCTCTCCGCCTGCTGTGTTTCGACCGGCTTGTCGTGGCAGTAGGTAAGGAATGGATGTGGTCAGACGGTGACCAACGAAGAACAGGGCCAGCAGATGGGACGCGGTCCAAGGGTGACAGTAGACATAGTTCGTGTATAGTCAAACGACGATTTTCGTGGTTAGGCCTATCTGTTAGGCAGCTGATAAGTGGAGGGTTGCAGATTAGATAAGGAGAGATATATTATTGTCCACGTACGTGATATGACATTAAAGGGTCAATGATGATGACATTCCGAAACTAGCACACCGAAAATAATGAATTAGCGTAATGGAAACATTATAAAATATTTAATCCTCCGTAGTGACTATAATTTGTGATTATTAATTGTCAAATATTTGATAAAGGAAGTATCAATCATATTAATATTGCCAAATTGTTATTGTTCATTTACTATTTTATTGTACAACAAAATATAAAGAATTATTTATACACAATAATTAAAATTTAATATAAATACATTCAAATATATTTTTATCAGCTTTTTATCAATGTTGTTCAACATTCTGGTTTAGAAATTTATCAATTGACATTGACATATCAATTTTACTATATTTTTGTCAAAAAGAACCGTTCGGTGGTGCATTTGTCAACTCCATTAAATTTTTATCGATTCTAGTCCAAAGTAAAACAAAAAAGAAAAAAAAGGAAGGAAACGTAAACCGTTGAATGCTGCGCTCTGCTCTACTTCCCCTATTCCACGAACCTTCCCAAAGACCTTGAACGGAGAATCGCCACAGGGAAGTAAGACGGTCGGACGTCACCGACAATCGGACGACGAGATCTCCGTGCAAAGTCAAGCTTCCGATCCTCACGTGCACGCGACGAAATAGTGTCAAGAGTCGTCCACGTCGATTTCTCCCTTCCAGTTGCCCGCGCACTTCGTTCGGCCACTTTCGTTCAACGAAAGATATTCCAACGAGATATTCCACGGCGAGCGTGGCGATGCTGGATGCACGTAGCGAAGCCAGATAGGTAATTAGCTGGCTAAGCACTAGAGCACACGGCGCCACGAGGATCCTCGAGGCAGAATGCGACTCGTAGGTGAGGAAGCAAAGAAGCGATGGCCGGCGAACGGACGGAAGTGTTGGGGCAGGGGAGGGGAGGGAGCAAGCAGAACAGAAGTCTGCCCACGGCAACTACCGTGACTAATCTGGATCTGAGGCCGAACGAGTGCCACTTCACTAGCCTTCTGTCCGGGTGGGTTGCCATCACCCGACGGCCACTTTGTGCCCCTTAACATTCGCGCCGCTGTCGATCGGTATATGGAACTTTGAATGGTACATCACATCCGGCTATTAATATTCCGATTGTCAAGGAATTTTGATTTGTTATCGAGCGATCGAGTTTTTGAAGGTTTTTCCTTCTTTGTTTTGTCACTGAAAGTGATTTTAGGTGCAACGCTGATGCAACGAAAATTAGCCATTGGTTGATTTGGATCACGTGATTCGTGAGGGGGCGTGGAGTACATCTCGAGCAGAAGTACTCCACGCTGGTACTGAGCGATCGCGCCTGTAATTTGTTTGCACATCAGTGAAACAAACAACGTCAAGAATGAAACAATTCATTATTTATTTTCAAAGTTACACACTTGTTTCTCCACATTTTTGTAACTTGTTCGGAAGAAAATCGTTTTCTTTCAAATCAAACTTCTTCAATCCACATTCTTTTTCACTTCTTCGTTTCAACTGAAGTGTCTTTAATTTCGAAACGATTTTTTCACGCACCGACGAGAAAGATTTATGCAAAGTTGGGTGAAACCAGTTGCAGCAGATGGTGATTGTGGTGGAGAAGTAATTACGTAGCTATAAGACCGAAGAATCATCGTTTATTTTTATTGTTGCTTCACAACGTCTTTCTCGTTCAATTTCTACTTAAGCGGGGGGGGAAACTTTTCAGCCCAGCCTCGTATTTCAACGCGGAAACTTGGAGGGAAAAATGGAACTCGAAGAATGAAAAGTTTTTTAACTGTAAATTTGTACAAGTTTGCCGGGAGATGTTTCTCGAGTGAGTTGCCTTCTTTCGTGAAATTTTTTTTCATAGAGAGAAGATTCATTTATCCAAGCGTTTAATCAACTAAGTTCCCGCGGAGCTAGTTTATCATTCAGGGAAGGCGGCGAGGCGTCTCGTCGAACCGCTCGAACGCTCGGTTTGCGTTTCGATGTTGAAACTTTTAATTGCAATCGTTCCTGGATCGATCAACTTTCGAACAAGTTAACGGGTTACGCAAACTCGAATTAATGACAGTTTCGTAGCGAACTGCAAAATCCCTTCTTCACGAAATTTCGACGAAAAAGTTACAAAAGTAATTGCCGATTTTTACTACGCATTTCGGAATTTCCAGGCGTAACTGGAGAAGTAGAATCTATAATAAATAGATTCAGGTTTTCTATATTTTTATATTAATATATATATATTTTTGCGTGTTACACTGCATTGTGTGTATCTTTCCAACTTTCAATCTTTTTAAAACCATAAAAATTCACAGTCTACTCTTGCCATGTCCAACCATGCGCACAATGTTTGTCCCTTTCGGTACGCACCTCTCTCTGTTAGCGAATCCGATGATCTCCAAGTTTTTCCCAACGTTTGAGTTTTTCTCGCCCTCCGATCCTTTGATCCGCTACGAGCTGAATTAAACTACAAACTAAGTCCACAAGGAAAACTACGAGTCAAACCCACCATTAAACTGCTATTAAATTCCCGATGTTGTCGGAGGCGTTTCCAAGGCGCAAGAAGTTATCTTTCATCGAGCTACTCGGAGGAATTCGTTTGTCAGAGTGCAATTAAGAGGGCAGGGCTGATTTTCGAAGCGGGGCTGTGAATCGAGTCGAGTCAGTTGCTATCGACTGTTGAGAGTATCCGAAAGTTATCAAAGAATAAGAAGAAGTTTCCCGGTAAACTTCTAAATGAACTGCATCCCCCGGTGACTTGGTAGCCTTCGAAGCGTCGAAATTTCCGGTCCGACGAGTTGTCGGCGATCCGGAAATTATGAGGGAGACCCTCTGGAACTTCCTCCAAACTAATACACAATATTATCGATACAACTTCCCTTTTACCCCCTTCTCTCTCTTCGGGAGAAGACAATAAGTTCGTGGAAAAAAGGGGTGTCGCTACTGTCGGCGGATAATGGGGACTGCACCGCGCAAAGAAAACCGCGGTCGTCGCTTCTGTAAAACTTTATTGCGCGCCGTGAAATGTTTTACGATGATGAAACACCATAATTTGGAATTGTTTAGAAGAATGCAAAGCGTTCTTTTTTATGACTCGGCGACAGAATTGAACATCCATGTCTTGCCGCTGTTGTGAAAGGATTCTTTAAGCTCTCTGCGTGCATTTTCACAACATTTTCAACATGATGAAAAATTCAGTATTACGTTCATGTAGCAATTCAAAGGCCTTCTTCCTCTTGAAGCTATTAATTCTTAATTAAAAAGTTTTCAAATTAACTTTTTTGTTTTCAAATCTTTTTTGACGTAAAAAAAAAGAAAAATGAATTTCGAGTAATTTCAGGGGCTGGAGAATTGTCCACTCTGTGTATTAAAAATATTTGTAACATTAGAACAGAGTCGAATGCGTTCAAGTGTTGCAACATTAAAGTGTAATTAAACTTAAGTGTAATGTACTCACCGATTCATTATTTAACACTCGTTTAACGTGCAACAACCCGGTAGTTTTCTCCAGATTTTGCAATCCCTATACATCGTTCAAAGCAATACATCACGCTATTTCACCAGAAACTTCACACAACACGCACCTAACTTTCCTTTCAATTTCCACAATTCCCCCAATTCCCCCAATTCCCGTGTAAATCTCCCGCGTCCCTGAGCCGGCGACGAATTTCCCTCCAATCCAAACGAAGGGGGGCAGCGTCACCGCTGTTCCCGTTCGCCGAAAACCCGCGGAGGCCCCCCGTCACGTTCGACGCACGGTACCGCGGAACAAGTTTCGAACAAGTCGCGAAGAATAACGCGGGCGAGTGCGAGTGTTGAATAACTTGTGCGATACGAATATACAGGAGGAGGGGAAAAAGGAAGAGAAATGGCGAAACTCGGTACGAACGTCCCGCGAACTTGTAAATGCAAGAAGCCCATTACTCGTCGGACAGTCGCTGCTACTTCCAACGTGGAATCACCCTGCAAATTCGACTTCGTCCGCCGGGGGTGTGTCCCCTTTTTAGCTTTTAAGCATCGACGTGAAAGATCGCGAAAGTTTTCGCCGAGCCTCGCGCAACTTTCGTCCGTCAGCGCACGAGCCTGATATCTCGCGGCCGCCTGGACTTAATGTCTTTTGCTCTTTGACCCTCTTGCGAATTATGAGCCGCTCGGACGAAGAACAATGCTTTATGTACATCGGTGTTTTATAGCACCATTTTCCAGCATCGGTTCTCTGGTCGGTCGATGAATCGATCAAGATTTCCACTATTCGGCTATTTCGGTTAATTCTCTCAATCTTCGTTTAGATGTCAATTGTTTGATTGATCAAACTGTTCCCCGTCAGTGGGAGGAGATTCTATTTTATTTAACAGGAAACTCTGTTGCAGAGTAATATATTATTCATAATGTTACAATCGATCGATGAAATATTTGCATCCACCCCCTTTGCGAGGGGAGATTGTATCTCATATCGTAATATGTGTGACATGTTCAGTGTCATAATTCGATCAGATATTCGTATTTCCCCATTAGGGGGGATTGTAGTGTTACAATAATATATCACAGATTATAATTTTATTATAATATATAATTTATACGATATAACGTACGTATAAATTATATAATTTCATCACGATATATTATCGCAACATCGAGGGAACGTAATTTAAAGAAACCAAACGTCGATAAAACGGTGAGATACAGATCACTCGGGGCGAGTAGATAATCCCTCGTCAATTTATTTCTCTCGTTACGCGCACGGGTCCGTGAAGCTTGGTAATCGAACGAAGCGGGCGAGAAAATTCCGCGGTTTCGAAACTCGATCCGAAAGATGCCACGAGATACGCCCCTCTCGTTCTCCCCGGGCGAAGCACGCACCGCGGCGAAATTCCAAAGGAAATGCAACTTGGATCCCGCGGCTGAGGAATTCGCGGCTGAAGAAATTCTTTGGGCTTCCCCCCTCCCCCCTCTCTCACCCTACGCACCATCCTCCGCTCCCGTGAGAGTTCGTGCCACGACAAACGTCAAGAAGCCTTCTAATGAAGAAGCATCGTCGCATCCTGGCTTCGTTAGAATCGGCCCGAAGCCAAACCTTTGCGCGTTGCTCTCCATATCTTGTTCTCCTTGAGTTAGGGACTTGCCGAATTTGGTCAACCTCCCGATGGGCGGAACAGATGGGCAGTTGATTGTGTCAGATAATGCGAGTTAGCTCTCGTTCAGCTTCGGAATTTTCTTTCGCACGCGCTCGCTGCTGTTCTGGAAATTGACTCCAAAGTTGACTTTGATAGCAAAGCTGATTTGTAACGCGAACTTTGATCGTGACACACTCGATCAAAGGTTGGATCAGATTAGCTTGGCGAGTGAAATTTGCATTTCGAAAGTTGGGGAAATTTGGAACTACAAGGAAAGTTATTTTCTTTTTCTGAGCAAAAAGTTTTTTGCAGTGTAATCGTCTTAATGCGACGTTACCATTTGAATCGAAGAAGAAGAATCAAATTACGTGTTGTATCATTTGTGTAATTTACGGTATATTTATAAAAGGTGATTAGTGTTTATTGTGTTAATTTGTAACAGAAAACAAATTTAGCGCGCTCTTCTTCAGCTTGATAATTATATATTCGATTATAGAAAATTTTGAAAAGTCGCTCATTCGTTTTAAATGTATCTGCGTTTTAATTGTACACTGTACTTTGTCGGCAGTCGGAGGACAGAGCCGTGTCACGCTTCGAAGAAAAGTCGAAGAGAAACCCCTGAGAGACTCCAACGAGAACACGGGACGCAAGATTTTGTCAGGCACAAGATAGAGCTCGGGCCTCTTTTCCTCCTCGCCGCAGGTTTCCCTGTCACGTTTACTTTCTCTCGAGTATTTCAGAGACGTCTAAGCTCTTTGTCGTCTAACTTGGCAACCTCAAATTACTCGCAAACTGTTCCTCCCACGAGCAAAGTTTCCAAACGAAGGAGTTGTATGATTCTCCACGGCCGCGTTAGGGATCTATTTTTTTCACCACGTCGTTGGATCATTTTTACTCCGAATATTGAAATTTTTGCGAATTTCAACGTCAAGTGAAAAGAGAACAGAGACGGCGATTTGTTGTTCACGATCGCAACTAAACTCCACTTGCATTTTATTTCTCTAACGGAACTTTATGTTTATGCCGTTTCTTGTTACTTTAGTTCTAATACTTTAATTTACAATGTTTCACGAATTGCAATGAAAAACTTGGAATACATTTCTCTGACGTGAGTTTATCCGAATGCTTTGGTCTGAATAATGTGAATTTCAATGTTTTATTTTTTATTTATATTTAAACTATATTTCCATAAAAGTTAATTAATTCACACGGAGTTGAGTTCTTTCTATCTCTTTCGTTCTTACGTTATTTAGTAATCACTGCGTGGTTTTCGTGTTTCATTTCTCTTGAAATTACTCGCTTACTAATTAAAAGTGTTCCCTGTCGAAATTGGCAGAATTTTAGAGCGTGCTTTTCGTTGTCTCTTTTTTCCTCTCCTACTCTTTTTTTTCCCCCTCTCTCTCGCAGTTAGTTCCTCGTTGGAATCTGGATAGGCAGCGGCAACAGTGTCCAACGGGCGAAACTTTGTTTTTGACGCAGAGTTCTCGTTCCCCCAAACCCTGTATC
Source organism: Melipona beecheii (assembly GCA_032399605.1). Classification (NCBI taxonomy): domain Eukaryota; kingdom Metazoa; phylum Arthropoda; class Insecta; order Hymenoptera; family Apidae; genus Melipona; species Melipona beecheii. Next base: position 1,812,123 of record JAUCMO010000291.1, read on the forward strand.
AGATGTATCGGTTTCGAAGAACTGTTCGAAACTAGTTTCCACCGTCGCCCTTTGGAGACCCGGGATTTATGACGTTGAATCTGTTTGCCGTTTAGAGTAAACGAAGATTTAGGTCGGTGAAATTTCATCTAGATACTCAAACATTTATCCGAAAGTTAGCATAAAGCACTTTTCTCTTTGGGAAACACTGTAACGTTTGATCCTCTGTCATCGATGATCGTTTTTGGAGAAGAATTTTTCCCCGTTTTTAAGGAAATACATTCGAACGAGAGTGAATCATTTTTCCATTCTAAACATTTTCTTGTTTCTTTATCGCAGTGTAAAGATTCGACAAAACGTTGATAACTTTCTAGACTGGTCCCCGATTACAGTCCAGAGTGGAAAATTATTATTCGAAAGAACATGATAGACACAAATTCCTGCAAGTAATTCATTGTGGTAAGCTGCTATTCGATTTATCCAGAGCAATTTAACTACCAATCATCCACAATCCAAATGGAAAATTGCTCTCTTGTTACAACGCATAAAATCACTTAATTTTTAATTACAATTAATTAATTTCGCCACAATTCTCCAAAATAATATCAACTTCCTCAACGAACACAGATTAATTTTCAGCGACAGAAGTAACAGCTATAATGGTTCAACGCCCACAGATAATCCCAGAAATCGTCCATTTTCACAACACAGAAATTATTTCCGATAAACAGAAAAAAGTACCATCGCTCTTCCAAGCTATTGCAACAACTGATACATCGTTGGTGGACGCGTTTAGTATTTCGTATAATCAGCGTAGTTTCGTTACAGAGAAAGAGCAACACATATATATCAGGGCAAGTTTCGTTTGGTAAAAATTACGACGGAAATTCCCTCTGTTTTCTCGCCTGGTCCGGAAAATATTGCTTGTAAATTTCCAGTGGACGGATCAGTATATCTTGTCGTAGTCGGCCGCTTGATTTACCTCCCTCCACGCTCTCTTTCTTTCTCGCCCTTTTCTCTCCCTCGTCCCGCCGCGTTTGTTTTCGCGCGCATTTTTAACGATAACCTCGATGAAGCGCCGCTCTCATTCGTTTCCCGTCACCGTAAATTTTTACGCCCGCGATAGCGCCCATCCCCATCGTCTAGATCATTCGCTCCCTCGAAGCGAACGCCACCGTTTCCAACTCGAATTTCGTCGACTGTATGAACACGAAACTCGCGTTCGATTTCAGTTTGTGAAACAGAAAGCAAGAGGAACAGAAAATGTTGGACACAGAGGTCTTCGGAAGTTGATCGCGTGACAAAATAATTTGTACAAAAATTGGCGGATTAACGACGTAACTTGCTTTTGGAGGTCTGTGGAAATCAATCGATTGTTGCGACTCGAGAAGAGATTAATCAATCATTTGAGAATAATTTCGGAATATCTGACTAAAATTTTATTTGTTTACTATCTTTTTCATTTATTTTGTCTACGCGCCATTAGCTAACGTGTTCGAAGATGCGAGAGAGTTGATTAGAGAGAGAATATTAATCCCCGTTTTTACGTAACATATAACTATAATAATGATTATCGAAAAGATTTTATCGTTGTCTCGCAGATTGGTAAAATTCAGCAAAGAATTTCTTTGGAATTTTGATAGTAGTAACTTGGGAAATAAATTCGTCGATGAAATTTAGTTAATCGTTTGGAAAATACATTGTACCTGCATCCTGTGACGTATAACGTATTGCGTTTTACGCGTGCATTATGCGAAAACAGTTACGAGTGATTAGTTGGTGATACTACGGAAACCTTACGCATTTGAATCAGTTTAACTGATTTATAGTCGCCATAAACGTCGTCTGTATCATTGCGGTTCCTATCACTGATAATTGATGTTATCGTTGAACGTACGGGAGTACGGGTTTAAATTAACGGTCGTCATTTTGGGCGCGAAAATACATTCGATTACGCGGAAATCAATGCACGAGCCAACGAAATAAATACCACTTTCAGCGATATACGTACGTACAACATCCATCCTCAGTCGTCTTTTCTGCCTTTGGACATTTGAAATCTTTCTCTCTCTCTCTCTGCTATTTTTATCTACCATTTTTAACTTTCTGATTTATCACACGTTCGTGGTATCTCACAACGTTTTTCATTTCCGTGTCCGTCTTTTTTTTTTACCACTGCCCATTCTCTTCTTTTCAAATGTATATTTCTATTCTCTTTGCATTTATTTCGCGTAATTTCGCGTGCACGTGATTCACGCAAAACTCACAAACAGGCGACAATTAAAACATTACTTGATCCTTCCAGCAACGAGTAGCGTGGATCAATGATTAATCTACACTACTGTCACGGATGTTACTTTGGATAATTTTAAAATTATTTTAACAGTCACAGTATGTGACGCATTGTCGCACCCTCCAGTTTCTCGCAAATAAATAAAAATCCGCAGTCTGGTAACAACGCTTGCCAATTGGTTAAGGTAGCCCGCCTAGTTCCACCAGCGCCGAGTAGCGGGTCAACAACTAGTCAGACACGAGTGTTTCGCGCGGCCAGATCGATAGAAGATACTCGAACGAGCTTAATCGACGACGTAACTTCATCAAAGTATTCAACTAGTCGGCAGCATAACTCCAGACCTGGTAATCAATACTTTGCTCAAAGTCTGGCGCAAGTAGTTTCAGACAATGACTGGTCGAGCCCACCCCGAAACACGCTGCAATTACCGCCGCTAGATTTCCAACCGGAACTGTTCACTCGTTAACAATTTGACACTGCTGGTTATTACGCTGCGCAAGTTTTGTTAATCGAGCCCGCGATCCCTTCCATTGTACTTTGATTATCAAAATTGGTCCGGGACCCCGGAAACTTTGGAAACAGACATCATCTTCCGTATTGTTTTTCTTTCTTCTAAATTCTGAATTTTTATTTACTCGCACAGATTTTTCTAACTTTCGAAGGAAAGGTGGAACGAAATGGTAGAACCAGTGGAATTAGTGGAGTAAAAAGGAAGTAGATTATTTCCGACGTTCTCGCGGAGTGTCGTGTATACAGAAGGATCAGCAGAGAGGATCCATGAAATCGGAATCCCCGGGTCCGCTTCCGTTCGCCAATGTTTCCCAATTTCCAATAAAACATTTTTGCCGGTCCGGTGGTGTATCTTCCTAGTTGATTCTCTATATAACAGTCCAACTTTTCCAATTTACCGCGAATCGTCGGAATTCGACTTACACACACACACACGTACACACACTTATGTATGGAGGAACGTCTCTCAGACTCCTTCAGTGGAATGCACCTTCGACCAAACCGACTCGGCTGTGCCACGGTATAAATCGTTGCGGATATCCTCCGTGATTTCCTCTTTAGAATTGTCTGGCTATGCATCGTGATATTCTCCTCGATATTTTTATTCCCGCTGAACTGGCAGGAACATTTCCTCGAAGGCGCGTGCACGCTCCAGCGATGATCTTTCTTACGCGAGTCTCCGCTGCGCCGCTTTACCCTTTGAACGCGTAACGTGTAATAATAAAATGTTTATTCGTTCCTCGACATTTGTTTATTTCTGCACTTGTGCATTAAACGTTACGAACTTGACAACAACGATCCAAGTTTCTCGCAATTTTCTCAATTACAGTTGCCACGCGCAGGTGGTCGTTTCACAGCGTTATGTAAGTAATAATTTGTCGGACGATTCGAATAAAAAAAAAATTATTACGATTATTAGTCAAATATTACTCTCAAGAAGCTGATGTTACTTTAAAAATTGCTTAGAATTTGACTAGATCACACGCTACATAAGGGAAATTATTGTTATTACCTAGGAATCCATGAAAAGTTTAACCTACAAAAGCAGAATCCGTGGGATTGAGGGAGATAATGCACGAACTTTGACGGACTTAATGTGTCAAGCGTCACCTTGGTCCCCGGTCAAATAACTTGCAAGATTGCGCCAGTCCCGTGGCAATTAACGTGTTAATTTTCCACGAAGCCAAGAGTTCGTGACACGAACACAGAATTAAAATCGTCGGATTGGAGTTGCGTGGAACTTTCTGTCAAGTTAAACCGAGGCTTATGACTGTTGACTCGAAGTTGGGATGCAATTTTCGTCTTTAAAGAGCCGGAACGCAACGATCCAGACTGTTAAAAATATTTCTGCTGGCGTGAAATTGTGTGGTCGAAGATCAATTAAGGCTGTTCGTTACGATGAGCTGTTTGAAACATTGAAACGTTATTCGAAAAAATTAATTAAAGTGACACGTGTTGTAATATATATAATATTATTAAATTATATATCACAATATGTTGTTAAATTAAATAATTAAAATTATCCAAAAACTCGGAATTTTGAACTGTAATAGTTCCATGATTCACGATTTCGACAGAATTACTATCACGATTCAATGAATAATCATTGCAATCTGCAATAATGTTAACAATAGTTTCATTTTATCTTTTGAAGTAATTGCAATGTCTCGAATGTTTCAAAAATGTTTCATATGTAGGCAAAAGTTTCGACGAATCCATTTCTTGAAACAGTGATTAAACTCGAAATTTAAGAGTCGGCGATACGTGAAAATTGATCGAACCTATAAAACCGGTTAATCGTTCGTCGTAAATTCGCCAGACGAGTTCTCCGAGAAACACGGCTACGACTCGTTACCACGGAAAGATATATACACGCGGTGGCTGTCGAAAGTTCTCAGCCAGAGTGTTATTTTATTACGTCGTTGGGACGAAAGATGAAAATTGAAGTCCGCAGTGCGATTTATGAATCTTACGCAGTTTTCGAAAAGAAAGTTCTATCGTTATATAGAGAATCCAAGTAGTTGTGTTTGTATCGTTTGTATTAGTTGCATGATTTTTATATATTACCGATAGTTGACAAAATTTTCAGTGAAGGTCCACAATTGGAAAATTATGGAACTTCTTTCTTTCGCTAAGTAAACTATTTCAATGTAAATAAAAAATCTAGAAAGAGAGAGAAATTAAAAGTTAAAGAAAAGAGGTTCAAAGACACAAGTTCTGTCTACGTAAAATCCGGCGACCTAAATCAATTAAAATTTGTAAATAGAAGACTGACATTTAACCTGAGGAGTGCAAATAAATAACTAAAAATCGAGAAATAAATAAAGGCAGTTTCAAAATTAAAACGTCTCGAAATTTTCTTAAAAATTCTTACAAAAATCCAGAGATGCGATTTATCATCGTTCTCCGCGTTGTGTTCAATTGAAATGGAATTACGTCTCGCAAGAAGCTCATAACTCTAACTGCAACACGGATGCAGCTCGGCGTCGTTCAGGTTAGAATCTAGAAACTATCGTTGCCGGATGCGTTACCGGAAGTTTCGCGAATCCTCGAACATCGAGAGGGGTTGCGCAACGATAGAAACTTTCGAAATCCGTTTCCTCGGCCTGTATTGTTTCGCGGTTGTGTATCGCGCTCCGCTCTACACGCTACTAAGAACGCGTTTCTGCTGCAGGAACTTCCGCCGATGTCGAACGTGTGTCGAGGTCTCGGAACAGGTACGGTTCCTTTCTTCGATTCTTATTCGAAACTTCCTTGTTTTGTGGATTCGGTCGTTGCACGTTCCTTTTGAGGAGACGGAGGATACTTTCTGCTTTACCGTTTCACGAAGCACGCGTGCGTTGCTTCAAACTTTCTATTCTCTTGCGTCGTTTGATCTTAAAATGAATACATTCGACGTATTAAATTACATCAAAACTTATTATCGCCACTCTTTTTAATTATAAAGCTATTTCTAGCTGTTCGTGTTTAATAAAATTGATCTAGACAAATTGCACGCTGATCCGGTACAATAATGATTAAATAAATAAGCTAAAGCTTGCAAAATGTGGAACTCTTGCGAGATAGTTTCCAGGAGTTTGACGATAACATTTTATTTATTCGTTCTTTTCATTTAATCAATCGTTCAGTCATGCTTCACACAATTTATTCCGCCTTTTTTCAATATTGTTTCTGTAAAATCACAAAATTCTCGTCAACCGAAGGCCTCAAAACTCTTGGAAATCGAAAGAACCATATACTACGCACGATTTTATAATTTGAACGCTTGTAAAAATAATTTCAATAAATTTTATTCTGGCGTTTATTTCTCGATGTGAAATTAACACAGATTGAATTTGTCATTTGAGAAATTTCGTCTTCTCGCCGATCGCAGCTCGACGTGCTCCTTTAACGAAATTTTCACAAAATATACGCGGAAATTCGAAAAGAACTGGTGACGAGCTCGTCACTTCCTTTCCCGAATTCGCCAGCTTGCACAGCGGCGTTGAAAATTCCGCTGAGAGTGTCGCTGCCTCACGGCGTTCGAAAGTTCAAAGCTCGTCATGGAGGCAGGTTGAAAAGTTTCGCGGCCCCTTCGACTTCAAAGCGGAAACGAGCCTGTAATTTCTACTTTCGCAAGCAATTTTCCGTGGAACGGGTTACCCAGGCCGACGTGGAAAGATGCGATACACTCGATTTACCGAGTTCGTGATTTAGCTCTGTCGTATCGCGCCGGGCTTCCTTTATCGCTTTGACCCTTCGCCGCCGTTTAAAGCGATTAAAAGGTTGTTAATTGATCGATATAGCTTGCTTAGAAATTTGCACGTTCTCTTTGAAGCGAGAAAATTGCCCAGCAAATGTTCTAATTTAGCATGTTATATCAAGGTTCGAAATTTACAACTGTTACAACTTTGTAAAAAGAAAAAAAAGAAGTCGTAAACCCTCCGAATCGACAATTTTGAGTTTGTTTTATTCATATTTTAGCGCGAGCGAAAATAAAAATATTTTTATTTCAAAAATTTCAAAACTTCAAACGTCTCTAGAAACGTTAAAAATTTTTTTCGTGATTAAATCCAACATTATCTCGGAAATGCCCCCATTAAAACTTGCCGTGTGATTTCTTTTTTCTTGAGTCATCAAGCTTGGACGACAAAGTGTTGAGATTTTTTTTAAATTTTTGTCATTAAATTTTAATTTGCTTGAAAGAGCACGAAATGATTTTACTTGAAATTTCTTGATGATAAATCCACTGTTGCTTTTTAATTAAATAACAACACACGTCATAATTTTGTTGCGTTGACAATCAATTACTTTCGACGCGCGAACGCGTAAAGTAATTGATTTCTTTTTGCTAAAGGTAGAACAGTATCGAACAATGTCCGTGTAATTCTACAGCGTCGTCCGTTTTAACTATGCATGCTGTGTCCGAACAAAGATTCATCGGAGCCTCGTTTAACGACATGTTTCACGGCTGTTCCAGGGCTGACACACAGTCTGAAATGTTACAAATGCGGACAGTATAACGAGGGCGTCGGCAGCATCACGCCGTGCATCAATTACACCGCTCACGTGGATCTCAAGGATTGTCCACCCGAGGCCGAATGGTGCATCGTAAGTACACGTTTGTTCTGTTCAAAGTAGAATCCAGTTAAACTCGTCCGACAAAAGTCAAGAAAGAGAAGAAAATTTTGTGCAAAGTTCGTGCCGATTTAATATAAATTAAATTTCATATTTAACAAACGCGTTTCAATTCTCCCGCAAAATCGGCACGAACTTTTTCCGGACAACCCAATATAATGAACATATATTTATCGCAACATGAAACAAACGTTAGAATTGAAATCGGATATGAGGCACAATCGCGGTGCCGGTCTGTATAGCGTTAAACATCGAGAGCTAATCTCATGATGTGCAAAGCAGCAACCCAAAAAGCTCGACAAATCCCCGAAAGCGCGCCTAATACCGCGAAACACGCGAAACTCCGTTTCCAGGAGAAAACGTCGAGCCTCGAGTCGTCGAAATGCGCGAACAAAGTCGGGGAAACGATAGTTTACGACGATAACGCGGCATCAAACTGTCTCGGTGGGACGCGAACGGAATAGGGAACAAGATCTGGGTGTCTTATTCTTCAAACGTATTCGACAGCGGAAGCTCGTTGAACTGGAAGCGCTGGTATTTGGTATTCAAAGGGGTGGGAAGGTGGGGGAGAAAAAAGAGCAACGTCGCGGCGCCATCGGATCGTTTGACACCTTTCCAAAGTCCGCGTTATTTACCCCTTTTGCTGGATGTCGAATTTAGCGAGCAGATTGCATCGTGAACGATGCGTTAGGCGAGCCAGCTCGGGCCAGCCTGACCAACCGGAAGCCACTTCCGGTGGCGCTGGGAAACCGATTGGAACCTGCTGGCGAGCGCGATAATTTTTGTTTTTGTTCGTTGCGATGATAAATCGGTTTGTCTCGACTGTGATGATAATATTTATTTACGATAAACAACGATCGACGAAATGCCTGCAGGAATTTTATCTGCTGTTTAAAGCATTAACATATTTGTCAAGATTGGAGCTAGGCTGAAACTATGTTTAGAAGTTACGTAGAGTAACTTATAGGAACACTTTATAACTATATATTATGAGTTGTATGAAATATTTTGTTTAATATTGTGAATTATCGTGTTGTAAATATTAATTTAATTATTGTCGTCTGACTCGATTATCATGGTTATAGTGGTCAAATTTGGGATGAGTTGAAAGATATATGCAGGTATAATTATTCACGGAAATATTCATAAACTTGCAGTAACTATATTATCCACGTTGTAGAAATCATTTTGCGATTATATCGTTTAAGTTTGAAAGAAATTTAACAATTACAAGAGATGTAAGATGAGTGTAGCTGCTCACGAAAATATTCGAGCATTCACAAGAATCCTTTACGAATATATTACGCGTGTTGTATAAATTATTTCGAAATTTCATCAACGCCGTAGCGAGACTAGACTATCGTGATTATTTAAAATGAATCTGAGTGTAACAAAATATCAAATGAGAAAATTACGAGACGATAAAATTCATCTTACAGTTCCACGAAAGAACTGTGAAGACATTTGTACATACAAGTGCGTATGAATTTTCCAATAGTTCACTTGGGAAATTGAAAAATGCCCAACGTCCGACCAAATACGGTGCGACGCTACTTAGATTCCGTCTGTTCCGTTTGGATTTGAATATTGTCGAAATGAAAGACGAACCAGCATCCGTTCGTTCGGTGTATACGCACCGTACGGCACGGCAGCCCCTGTTCCAGGCCTTTTTCCAACGGCACGTAATCTACTTTATTAAATCCTTTGATCCCTTTCACGGCAAGGATAAAGTTAGCCACGATTTCGGGGCGAGGATTTTCAATGGAAAAACCGAGGGCAAGCCATTGGGTCGACGTTGATAACAGCGCTTGCGGTTCGCCTGGAATGGCATCTGAAATGATAATTGATTCTCGTTGGCCTTCGATCAAAAGAAATCGTCGGAATGTCGGATGAATGGAAATGGCGAACAAGTAGTTTGCTTGAATATAGACAAATACTTTGAGGGAAGTTGACAAGAAAGTAGAAAGTTTCTTCATACAGACGTTCGATCTTTGAACAAATTTTGTCATTTCGTTATAATTACACGATGCATAATGTATATGCAAACATTTGAATCGATGGAAAACAAATTACAGGCAACGCCACTCCTACTCGAGGTCTATTCCACGCTCCCTCGCGAATCACGTGACCCAAATCAACCAATCGCTAATTTTCGTTGCATCAGCGTTGCACCGGAAGGGGTTACCCTCGCTAAAGTCACTTTCAGCGATAATAATATTATATCTGTTATTATTATTATTATAAAAATTAGATAAATGTAAGAATGACTCTCGGTGATTTGAGTTTGGCTCGAGTAAAGCGGAAAACAAACGTTCACGCTTGTTCGAATACCTTCGCGAGCCTCGCGTCGAAACTTTACATTAATTTATGAATTTATAATAATTTTCAACTTGATTCATTTCCGGAGGAAAGAGATCGTTCCTTTGGATCAGAGTCTAAGGCAGACGGTGCAAAGGGATGTGGAGAAACTTTCAATGAACTCAGAAACGAGAGGACTCGAGGGGTTGGCATTGTCTAATGGAAAGTAGAGCAACGCGCAAAGTCTCGAATAACGATCGTTTAATTGCGGATAATCGTCGTTGTTTCCAACTCCGTGGCTCTGTTTCGTGTTTTTGCCGTGGAATGAAATGTCTTCAGACACTGTGCAGAGTGCAGCTGGAACTTTTGCTCCGGAGACTTTCTGTTCTTGTTGCTGGAAATCATTTTGGTTTCACCCTTAAACAGCGATGCTTCTCGAAGGCATCGCACAGAAACAATCAAGTTTAATAATAGATAGACAGTAACACAAATTTAAACAATGATAATATTAATTAAGAATTTAAACAACAAATTTAGTTATAAAAGATTTAATATTCGATATTACTCCTAAATAATAAGTGATCCATTCAGATTGATATTCCCACTCTATACTGAATAATTTCTCTTAAATTAAAAATAACAAATAATTATATCTCCGTATACTCGTGTTCCATCGTGGCAATTCTCGATTTTCCTTTCGTAAATTTGGAGAAATTGAAGGATTAAATAATTTAAGAAAACAGGATCTTACGATTATCGTACTAGCTTCAAATTGAAGCAATTTTCAATATTTTAAAAACACACACACACACAAAAAAGAAAGATTAATTTCTAGTTTTTTAAATTACTGCAACAATAGAGAAATGAAAATCAAGAAATGAAACAATTTTCAATCTTATAGCAAAAGAAACGAAAAGTTATCGATTCGTTAGTTCTCGAAAGTATTGGAAAAATCGAACTGATCACCCGCGGGATAACAAAACCCGTGAATTTTCAATGAGTTTTCAGCCGGTTTGCCTGAAACATCGACCGATAACGTGAGAAACGTGTGATCTCGATATCCGGTCTATTTCTCGCCGTTGCGAGCTTTCTATTATTCCACTTCGGTTTACCGAACGAGCTTTCGCCTCTTGCTGTACGGCACGATGTGTCCGCAGGGAGGCAAGGGGGAAAGATTCAGAGTGAGAGAACACAGGGAAGAGAATAGGGGAACGGGGATGGTTTCAATGGAACCAGGCAACCGGACAAAGGGATGGGAAAACACTGGAGAAGGTCCCGATCGTAATGTTGATTAGATCTGGCTGACGTTAGTAAGTCGTTTTATTAAGATAATCTCCCGTAAAGTTATTCCTTTCAATTTTCTTTTTTTTTTTCATTTTTTAAGGGAAACTTTGAACGAGGCAATCGAGCGCATCAAGGAGAAGCGATGGAAATTGGAAAATATTAGAATATCCGAATCGATTTCCAACTCGAAACTTCCAGATGTTAGATATCAATTTTGAAAGAAAGAATTTTAATTTTTCCAAATCCTCAATCTCTCGATACGAAGCCAAAAATTCAAAATGAACGCCCGATTCTTAAAATCCTAATTTCAAAAAGAAGAAAAAGAAAAAGATTCGAAACTTTCCAAATGATTAAAATCAATAACTCTTTGTTCCGACTATCCGTCACGCCAAAGAACAGTAGGAAATTCCCAGTCGGAAGTTCCCGTCGTCTCCGTCTCGGCGGCCAGAACATCGACTTGATCGATATATAATCGAATCGCGTAATCTGTTTATCGTGTTCGTGCACGTGCCCCGGCGTATCCTTGCGAGGTATCCTCGAAGGAGGGACGATCTCGTCATGAATTAGCGGGTTATCCGGGCCTTGTATCCGCTTCTGGCGCGTGTCTCTACGACTCAACGGCCAATTCCCCGATCGCATTGGCCCTTCCGGCTGAATCGGCGACGGCGGCGGCAGCGGCAGCTCCCGTGACTGAATTATCATCTTCGGCTCCATGGCACCAGCCTGCTAATGGACCACGCCGTCGGTTATTCTGACGTGGCCTTCAAATTACTGCCATTCGCCGACGCGCGTTCGACCAGGTATTAATTAACATCTCGCGACAGCAATAGGAGAACTGTCTGCCCTGTGAACGGGTTCGGCCTGATCTCCCCGTAGGATTGTCAGACGGTGTAGTTGTTGTGGTGGAATTGATGGAGATTGGCGGTCGGTCGGATTCGAATTGGAAAGGGCGAGTGTCGGGGTGGACGGGAGGGGACAGGTGGGGGGAGATTTTCGTTGTTTGGCCAATTCCGGCGGGATACAATGGGGATACAATTTTAACGTGGATGGATAATTCTACGTGTTTTGTACGATGGGGAGGATTTTTTAAAGTGAAAGTTACGTTAAAGAGAGAAACTTGTGTGATGACCAGGTTGAAGGATTTTTGTACATGTGTGTGTGACGTTTGTATGATGGAAAGGACGAAGAGGTGAACACTACGAAGAGAAGATTTTTATAGTTTGTGTTAATTTGTGCGATGAGGAAGGATGAAAAGGTGGTTTTTTTAAAAATGAAGACTAACTATTTAAAAATGATATAGAAAAGGAAATGACAATATATTTATGTTAATTTATATGATGGAAAGGATAAAGATTTGGAAAAATAAAAACCACAAAGGAAGGAGATGATGCATAGGTTACAGATTTTTATATATTTGTATCAGTTTGTACGTATGATAGGAAGGATGAAGAGGTGGTTTTTAAAAAGGAAGACTACAGAGGAAAGGAATGATAAATAGATTACACACGTTTTATACATTTATGTGACACTTAGATTTCTTAAGTGGAGTTATTTTGGCTCTAAGAATTCTGAATTGAATTATTCAATTTAAAAGTTTAACAATCTTACTGATCATTGGTACAGAAAATATAAAATACAATATGGAACCATTTATGTTTCATAAATTGTAACAATTTAACACAATTTACTACAAGTATTGGTATTATGTGATATTTAGTGAATAAAAGAGGTCTCTAAAGTTCTATTTTTTTTTTATTTGCCATAAAAACGTGCATAAACAATTTTAAGATTCAACGCGTAGTTCTATATTACAGTAAACTATTCTTCTGAATTAGTTCAGGATCAAAAATGTCGATTATTATAGTGTACGTCATTTACTCGAATTATATTCCACGGATTATATTCACACGTTTTTACCTTCAATCGATAAAGTAGTAATTTCGAATCTAAAGCAATTAATCTGATTAGATTCTAACTAACCAAAAGCGTAATAATTTTGACTAAGAATCGAGTTAAGATAATTCCATAATTGAAGATTTCTCGTTAATCCAGAGAATAGGACCGAAATTTCAAAGTGGCACTGCTGATTGAGAGAAGACGCGATTGGAATTTTAGATTAGCGACAAAGAGGATCCTCGAAGCGAAGAGGAGAAAGATTGAAATGTTAAAGTAGTGGTTTCAATAAGAAGGGGAGGAGATTGAGAATTCTCAGTCTCTAAAAAGAACGTCTTCCAAATGAGGAGTTTAGTTTGAACAGCGATACTGACAACGAGTCGCGAATTCGAAGCGAGAATTCTGCGAAACAGAGAATCGATCAATCGGGGAATTCTTCGAATACAAAATGACTCGACCAGATAGGTCGTCGAATTTCGAACTGTGCAAATTGGAAACGTTCCAGGGCGAACTCTGTCCGATTTAGAAATCTCCCTCGTGTTGAAACACCCTCTGTTTGGGACCTTGCGATTCCGAAAATCTCAGACAAAGATACATCTCCACTTTGGGCAAACTTTCGAATTTGGAGAGATGGTGCGATTAAGAAACATTACGAACGAAAATTTACTTCGTTTAAAAAATTCGCGCACGATTCTTAATTCTTCGCGTTCGAAATCGCACAACTTGCGGGTTCCAAATTATAAAACGTCCAATTCTAAAAGATCTATTAACATTTTTGGAAATGGAGTAATTAAAAAATTAGAACCACCGGAAAGAATCGATTTAGATATCAAGTATTATAAAAAGTACTATACTTTGGATACTTTATACATCATTATGTGCTGTCTGTAAAAACTTTCACTCTCCAAATTGTCCATAAATGCATAAAAATATGTCCGCATAATTTTCTGATATAACCTTTGCTATAAAGATAAAGACTTTTCCCTCACAATCAGTAAAAACAGAAAAAAAAAAATTTCCAATAGCCTTTCCTTTCGCAACCAAACCGAAAAGAATCGATTTCGTACTCTTCCAATTTAACCTACGTAAACAAAGATTTTTCGTTGGAGAATTTTTCAATCACCTTTCCACGAACAAACGGAACCGAGCAAAGAAAAATTCACCGCGGATGGCAATAATCTTCTCGATAAGAACAAGTCGAGTAGCATGAAAATTTCATTAGGCAATCGTTGGGTTGGAACGGGCAACTGTTGGCGGAATGAAGCCACTCCCGTACCGACAATGCTGTCGGAATCGATCTCAATTTTCGCATTGGGATCTACTCTCCCGTAACCAACGGTGCCCCATAAATATTCCAGATGGTCAGATTCGATTGAATCACAGCCGGAACCGGCGAAACTGGAATCTGGCACGCTCGAAATATTCCAAGATGCATTTCTCTACTCTGTTTCTTCCACGAGTCTCGCTCGTACCCCTTCGATGGAATTATCTCTATGAACGGAGAAAAGAAGCCGTCGAGTAATCACCGTGAAATTACTCGAAAATATCTAATACGGGGGGGTTTTCCCAACTCTGCGAATAAATTTACAATTTCTCAAAATGTTCGAACATCTGTAAAAACGCTTTGTATGTTGCGAAAATCATTTTAAAATTTTAAAATTTTGCGACACACTGTCACGAGCTGTGTCAGTCACGTTTGGAACAAATCTAAAAATATATATGTAGAAATTGACACGTTCCTCACGACAGTACTCGTGAGTACATAGTTGCGCGAATTTTTCACGAATATATTAAATTTTGTTAAAAAAAAAACTCGATGTTGTTTTCAAATTTTTATACCATAAAAATACAATTGGAAAATATTCAGTGGAACTGCTTTCGATATTTCGTATTACCGTAGAAGTAAAAATTTCTAGGATCCAATGCATGTGCATAAAATTCGTCAAATTTACAAATCAATGTGTAAATCAATGTTCTTTCGAATCGCGGAATGACGAGATCGTCGTTGCTTCCTCGACTGACTTCCGGCAGTTGAACGAGGTCTCCATCGTCGATCGGCCATCTGCAGTCTATCCAGGTATTCCACTGTCTACGGGAATTCCTGGTATGAATTATCCCAGTCTCCGGAACGTGGAATCTCGTCCTGCTGTTTCACTTTGCCAGCCTGGTGATTATCTAGGCCTCTGTGGCGTTTCAAAATTAGAGGTGGAAGACAACGAGTACACTTGCGTCCACACGAAGAGACGTGAATTTTGTCGTGCAGTAGATCGGTTTCGCAATTTCCCAATTTTTAGCTATTCGCGTAAAATCAACGCACAAGTTTATCGATCCTTCTTCCGCAATTCTCGCGATTCACTCTGCCGTTAAAAAAAAATTTCCTTTAGCAAGGAAAATGCGCGGTACAAACAGCCCCCGTTGTTCTTCATTCTTTTCGAATGGACACACAGCGTCAATTGAAAATAATTTCCCAACCCCAATCTCCAACGGATCAAGAGCACTCGATTCACCTCGAAATCACCTTATTCGCCTAAAACTTTCCAACAAACGCCTCGAGCCTGCGCCATCCCACGCGAACATTTCCAGAATTCTTCAATTTCACTAGACGGAACGGACGGTTTCAAGTTTTGAAGAAACTCGGCACCACGAATTAATCCCGGACCTCGTTAACGAACTTCGTAATTTTAACCGTTTCTCCGAACGGACCGACTCCGACGAGAGAGGGTGGAGCGGGGGGTGGGACGACGCTCGGATCGCTTAATCGACTTTTTCGTAAACAAGGGGCATTCGCGAAAAACTCGCGGTCTACCCGCGAAAACCCGAGTGCACTTTAAACATTGCTCGTTGAAACGTTTCAATTTCTTTCTGGTCGTTGTCGATGCTTCGCCCGGTGAAAATAATTACCCCTTTCAGAGGCGATAGCTCGCCGCGGTTCGTTACACCGTGATTCATCGGGCGCAAAAAGAAAAAAAAAAAAAAAAAGAAAAAAATGAACGAACGAAGCCTTTTATGGCGAACGTATTCCGTAATAGTGACGATAATGGCAATAACGCGACAGAAATAACGGTTTCCGCTCGACGTCCGCGGAATCGCGGATTCGCGACGAGCCCCCTCGGGGAATTTCGAGTGCTTCGCTGCAGTCGCGAATTTTTTTTACCGCTCTTTATTATTTCTCGAACAGTCGTTCGTTTCGTCTCGATAATTCATCATTTGCGAGCGGGGTTGCCTTTTACGCCGTTTGTCGCTCAGAAATCTTAGGGCAAGCGCTATATTTGTATAATATAAACTCGAAGATACTATCGTTCGTTGGAACCGAATAATAAACGTTACTCTGCTCGTAGTAGCTGCCTGTATTGCCTATACCATCTCCCCTCGTTTTAAAATGCGGCAATTTTCTTCCGATAAAAACGCTTGTAAATTATTCGTAGCCCGGCTACCAAAAATTCCGCTTAAACTCGAAGTTACGGTGCGGTTTAACGTGTTTCAAGAGTTACCACGACGATGCACGATGCTTTTACTAGAATTAAAAACTAAATACACAGCGGAGAACAAAATATCATAACGTGTCAAGACATAAAATACTTTTTTCAAGTATCAGATGATGTTTAAATAATTGGGATATTCAGAAATATTATTTAAAAATTTACTTTTAAAATATGATCGCAAATAGATAGAAATAGTTGCAAACCACAGTGAATCCTTAGAAATTACCAGATAATTCTTAGAAATTTCTGAGAAAACTCTGAAAATGTTTCCAAGAAACAAAAAACTGCACGACTTGTATACCAGTACGATTCGTCTCACTGAAAGACCCAGAGGCAACTAGGAGATGAAGACGACGTTTTTGCCGTAAAATTTTATCGATACGCAAACGTTTGAATCGATAGAAAACAAATTACGGGCAACGCCACTCCTACTCGAGGTCTACCCCACGCCCCCTCGCGAATCACGTGATCCAAATCAACCAATCGCTAATTTTCGTTGCACGATTTTCTGGGTTACCCTAAAATCGCTTTCAGTGATAAAATTCCGCGAGTGATCAGTTTCGACACACAATCTACGAGCTGTTTGAAAAGGACGCAGATTTGCAAGCTCGATCCAAAACAATTACTAATCGTCTCGATCGTCCGCGAAGCGATTGGTCGGTATTAAATCAAACGGAGCCGCTGCTCGATTGATTCCCTCGTCCTTGAGGGGACCTTTTTCGAAAACGCGAAAAATCGGGGTCGAAGCGCAGAATATTACTATTTATACACGCGAGTCGACAGCAGGACCGCGTTTAATCAACGTGCTCGATTGCTTTCTTGGGCGATGCAGCTGCTCTGCGGTGGCACCGCAATCTCTGCCTATCCGATCTTTAAATCAAACTATAGTCGACAATCGATCATAGTCTGTATGATGGAGATTTGGTCTCGATCGCTTAATACCTTGTTCTCATCAGTCGAGTTGATCCGATTCGGGAAATTTCAAATCAAGTTTTCATATTTAAGTGTCGCATGTTTTCAATTCGATTCGAGAAACTCGAGCTCTGGGAATTGGAAGAGTTCTTCCTTCGTCGTGAATCTTGATTTCAAATATTCTTTCAGTTTTTTGCTACACAGTGGGTTTAGATTATTGTAGATTTTTAAACATATTATCGCTACGTATCCATACTACAAACACTGGTTTGAATGCAATTTCACACTTTCAAGTTTGATATTTAATGTTTTGGTGTATGTGAATTTTTATATATTTTTTGGTTATATCACATAAATAAACTACAATATATTGAAATACTTTGCTATTGATAGAAATCATTATCAATATTAGAAGGATATACTAACATTGGATCTACAAATAAATATGATCTTGCGAAACATAATCTTTTGTTTAATTTTTCTATTCAGAAATAGCTATTGCTGTTTTCAGCAATTTTTCTAAGAACAGACTTAATAACGCGACTTGATCTGCTAAATCATCCAACTGACGTGAGCATTTTACTCGATCGAAAATGTCGTTTCTAAACATTGATCTAAATGTATGACTTGTAATTCATTTATCACCTTCCACTTCGAGGAGATACCGGAAAAAGCGGAAAGGAAACTTCGGTGCTTCTACCGTCGATTACACGGTTCGAACGCAACGAGCGTCGAATAAAATTCCTGCGGAGCAGTCTGAAATTACCGTCGCTGTCGATCGCGCGAAATATTCCGCGGACTCTTTGATCAACGGATTCGCGAAGAACCGTGGCACCGATTTCCAGACTGCGGCTGCATTTTTCTCTGGCTTTTCCTCCGGCAAATGGCCGTGTAATTCGCGCGGCGGCGCGATCGGTTGTGTCGGCGACTTCACAAAGTGACTTCGCGTGAAATCCACCGTGCCGACGATAAAGAAGCATTGCGAAAGAAGTGTTGCTTTCAACTTTCGAATTTTCCATAGATTCGTGGCTCATGGTTTTATCTCGCAAAATATACCAACGTAGCTTCATTGCGTCGTGCAAGTTTTGCTGTTTTCTTTTTTTAACTGTAAAAAAGTCTTATATAGGGAAACTATTTATTTTTTTACGCATCAGGTATTTTATTTTACTTATTGAAGAATTCCATTGGGTATTTTGTTAAATATTTTGTTTATTGGAGATTTCATTAGGTGTCTTATTTATTAACTACTGCGTCAGGTATTTTGTTTCATTTATTATACACCCTTTTCTTCCTGAAATACATCGCAAAATATATAAAATTCCAACATAAGCGTAATCTCACGCTGACACATAAAATTTCACGAAACCTTTTCATTCGACAAATATTTCTATCCTTTTGATAGATCATTTTTACGTATCTCTGTTACGTATGAAATATTTTAGACTACATCACTGTCCTACATTTCTTCTCCCCTTTTTCTGATTTACAATTCAAACAAAACGGATTGTTTCGTGTTTTTTTCTTTCTGCTCTATACGACCTTTATGAATAATTCTTTTATCGTGCGTATCTTTCTGACTTTCTGCCTTTGAAAATTTTCTCTTCCACCCTGCTTTGCAGTATTTTCGCGTCATTTGCAATTGAAATCGCGCGAATTAATTTCACCATTTTTTGGAAGATCTCCCGCTGCGCAACATGTTCCGATCGAAGCGCATTATTTCTGGCTCTCATTATCTTTCAAACCTTTCTTCGAACTAATTACGAAACTGAAGTCACAAAGAATCAATGGAATTTCGCGTCGATCCGAACATTAGCGCTTATTAATAAATTCATTGTGAATAATTGCAAACGACGCTTTGCAAACGAGGAGAGGGAACCTCGCGTACGTGATTAAGAAGAAACAAGTCAGTCGCAAGAAAATCTGCGAGCGCGAGCGAGCAAGAAAAAGCGACTCCTCGAACAAAAGACTCCCCCAATCATTAAACTTCCATTTATTCAGAACTGTCAACCCGCGATACCTTAAGAAACTATTTAACCTGCATATTAAACTTCGTAACAAGCAGCCTCTCGAAGCAATCAATCAACCTTGTAACTTCCAATAAATGACCTGGGGAGCCAACTATTACAGATCCGAGGCAAACGAAACAAAAACGATTACGTACGTACGCATGAAAAATAAATCTCGCGGCTTTAGCGGACTAATTTATACTTTAATAACGGACGAAGATTTACTTGGAAAAATGCAACGCAGAATTAAAGAAGTGAAGAAACAATTTCTTGACCTATTTCTGCGGTATGCTTTTTTTTTGGAAAATGTCGAAGAATTTAAGTTTTTGAACAGAAGCTGTGAAACGCAGCTGGTATTGCGACGGAATCGTGATCATAAGAATGCGGGCTGTGAAAAACAGACGGAAATATCAGCGTTGTTAAATTTGTCAAAATAGTTGAAACGACCAGTTTACAATTGTTCGCGGAAATTTTGTTTTTTTCTTTTATTGTTTTCCTCCATTTTCTCACGAACAATAAGTTCCTCGTTCAACTTTCGAACTATCAGAAACATCGGCATAACCGATTTCTCGTTTCTCGGAGAAACTTTGTAAATTTGCAGTAACAGAAGTGTAATTTCGTAATTCCGCAAGTGTAACAAAATTATCCGAGGATTATTTATTTGCTACTTCGGAAGATTTTTCGATCCGGAATTTTCTTCTTTCAAATTTCTGATCAAAGAAAGATACGTCGAAATAAAGGAAACGATCCACGACATCTTCAGAATTACTTTCGTATTAATCGGAGAAACGAACTTCAACTTTTTCCTTCCCCCGGTGTTAAATATTTCAGCGCGTTTCAACGAGTTTTCTACAGACCGTGATGGCAAATATCGAAGGCCATTTCGTCCGGTGATTGCGATGAAATTCCACCCTCCGGAATTGGCTGTTCCGGGCGAAACGTGTGAAAAATCGAGAACAGAGCGTCGAAACCCTATCGCGGAATTTTCTTGTCCAGGTGAAAAGATTAATTCTCAACGCCAGGGTGAAACAACGTACAATGGAAAGGGCTCAACGTTGAAATATCGATGGGAATCTCGTTGACCTTTCCGCCATGTTTTTTCAAACGTTAATTTGTGGGAGAAACTAGCTTGTAAAACTTTAATCCTCCGAGTGTATGGAATTAAGGGTGCTTAACAAAATGGTTGGAGAAAAATGGGGGAGCGTCGCGCTAAATGAACGAAGGTGCTCGAGATGGTAATTGTTTGAGATATCTCTTCCTCTAGTTCCGTTGTTTTTCGATAATGAATCGTTTAAACGGACACGTGCTGCATTGCAGTGGAAGAACAATAAAAAATACGAGATTAAGTTAATTTTGAATATGTACTTGCAGAAACAAATGTCAAACGTTAAATGCGAAATGAAAATTAATTTAGTTACAATTTTAATTGCTCTCGATCTATTTATATCCTGGACTATCAAGGATTGCAAGTACCATTCCGTGCCTTGAAGTTTCACGAAGCGATAAAATTCACGTGAAGGACAACTTGGAATTTTATCGAGGTTACATTTGATTTATTTTCCAAAGTGCTCGACTGAGATTTCGGAGTTTACACAACACGTTTGGAAATTATTGATGTCGCAGTAAAACACGAAGATCGACCCGTATCGTGTCGATTAAGAATCGCGCATATTTCAGACTTAACACGAATCAAATCATACGAGTGCTTTGAAAAAAAGAGTTAGAGCCGAGCTATTTAAAAACTGCAATCTAGCATCTTCTAATCTAGTCTCGTCAGATTTTTCTTACCTGAAAATTGTCCGCACCAAGCTTTTGTCCGACACAATGTGAAAGAAATTCAACGAAACAAACAGAGGCAGTTCATGAACAGACAATATGGGGGGACAAGAGAAATATTTCAGCCGAATGGACAAGCTCGTTAATCATCGTTGCAGCGCGTTGCAGGTCGGGGAACAAACAAGTGGAAAATCTTTGCTTCGGGCAGGCGATAGCCAGCCTACGGTCGCGTTGGAGGGAGAGGCAAGAAGAAAAAAAAAAAAAAAGAGAAAGGAGAAACGAGCCGGTGTATCAAAGCAACGCGCGCGATTTTCCGGTCGCGGATCTTTCCACGTTCCATTTCCCGCGTTTTAATGCATAAAACATTTGGGCCGAGCCGCGATACGCGCCGCCTCGGCGCGATCCATTTGGAAATGCCGGAAAACAAAGAAAGAAACGATATTCGCGAACGTGGAGCAAAAGGGGGGGGAGGAAAGGAGACGGATTCTCCCCAAACCTCGTCGTCACTCTAGGACGATTTTCACCCTTCGCTTTTCATTGAACTTTCAATGAACTTCTCCTGAGAATCAGCGTTTATCATCAAACTATAATACACTTTGGTTGTTAACAGGTTTTCAAGAGTTACGTCAGTCCAAAGTGAGATGTGTGCGTGCATTTTCGATACATTTGCGACATAATGGAGACTCTGACGAACGATGAAAAATTTTATTACGTATTTTGTGACGTTGTAGTGGCAAGTGAAGTATCTTTGTTTTATTCGTTGATTGTCGAGTATGTGTACTTACGCTGTCGTATTCGTACGTGTCCAAACACTTTGATCGATGTAACGAAAGTATGAGAGCCAAGCAATAATTTGACACAATATAGCTCACTAATAGTTCACTTCTTTGAAACTTTGCAGAGTTGTACAAAAAAATATGGAAAAATATGCATTTCAGGATTTTCTACTGTAGCCTCAGTGATAAAAGATAGAATTCGATAACATAAATTGATTGATTGATTGACAATTACAAATGAAATTTAATTGTCAATTAAAATAAATGATTGATTTATTGAGCTTTAAATTTCAGAAATTTTTCTTTAATTTTCTTTCTTTTGCAATTGTTTAAAAGACACGTGTCAAATTTCTGTCAAATTTAGACAGAAACATAATTAAATATAAATCTATTTATTTTAATTATTATCATTCAAATTACAACGATCGATACATAATGTACATACGTATTTTGATACGTATTGTTCTAATATTAAACAATTCTTCTCTGCTTTGAAATTTTGTTATTTCAAACGGTCGCGGAGGTTTCAAAATTCGTTCCATTATTCAACATTGCCAACATCTTCGACGGTGCAGAACCTGTAAATTTATAATCCTTTGCAATCTGCCTTCGTATCTTTTGAACCCTTTCTCAGTAATAACAAGAGCAGACTCGTACGATTACCCTTCGGAATAAGGACGATCTTGCTCCAATTTCAAAGGGATCTCGCCTCGATTTGCAAACATCGCGTCCTCGAACATTTCCACAGCCACGCGACGTCCAACCTCAAACCCCGTTTGCAACCAGATTCAGTTACGATCCAGTGAACTTGGTCGCCCTTTAAGAAGTTATATAATCGTTTTCTTTACTCTGCAAAATGCAATCTCAGGATTTTAATTTCTCACAGAGATGAGAGACAAAATATTTAGTTTACATTTTTATTTTGCACGTTTGCAACGAGGTCGTCTTTCATTATTACATTTCAATATTACTGGCGGAAAAATTAATTAAATCTGCTTGGTTTTTTCTTCGGGAGGACCGTGGGTTTGAAAATTTTAATTAAAGAAGCAGGATCATTGCTTCCCCATACCAGAATTTGTAAAATGTTTCGACACTTTTGTGCTGTTGGTACAAAAACTAATTAACAAAGTCTGCTTATTCTTTCTCGCATCTCGCGATTTTGCATTTTTCATCATAGATATTTCTTTACTTGTCCTCGAAAGTATAAAATTAAGTAATTTGCTCTGAAACAGTAGCAATCGAGAATTACTTGTACCTCAGTACGACTCGTCTCACTGAAAGGCCCAGAAGCAACTGTTCCAACTAGGAAACGAAGACGACTTTTTTGCCATAAAATTTTATCGATACGCAAACATTTGAGTCGATAGAAAACAAATTACAGGCGCGATCGCTCAGTATCAGACAACGCCACTCCTACTCCACGCCCCCTCGAATCACGTGACCCAAATCAACCAATCGCTAATTTTTTCGTTGCGCCTGAAGAGGCCCGATTTTCTGGGTTATCCCCGCTAAAATCATTTTCAGTGATAAGAAGAGACAGTTACTACTTTTACGGCTTTTCAGATACTTACGATTTTAATATTTACATTACTCTTCACGACTGCTTTTATTATCGCGCTATCGCGAGATGGAAATAATACGAGAAAACGTACTAACTTGCGAATGTTCGTCATAAAGAAAGCGTTCAAGACGTCGGAGCAGCGACAAGCCTCTTTGTTCTTTTCAAATTTCCCTCAGATCTCGGAGAAAGCTACGAAATATCGCGTTTCGTCGTTCTTTAAAGCAGAGGAGGACACAGCTACCAAGGAAAGGTTAATGGCTGTTTCGACCATATTCGACACTCCACAGGCCGCTTTCACGAGAGCCAGCTTTTTTATTTCTACTAAGCGGTCCCCGCTGCTTGTGTTCCGGGCGTATTCGTGTCAATTGTTCCCTCCGGGAGAAAAATGGTTTTCCCGAGGGGCGAGATGGGCTCTCCGCTTTATTTTCGATCTCTGTGCTAACGTTATGATATAATACATAGCATCGAGGCGCTCGACGCAAGTTTACGCAGCGAGGACCATTAATATCCTTTATCGTGAACGACTTTCGGTAATTTCATGAATAATAATCGTCGGACGAGAACGAACGATCGTCTCTCGGTAACTTTATCGCTGTTTGCCATCTCTTTATCCAGCTTCTCGTTCTGTTTCTTCTTTTGCAATTTCTTTGTTTAAATTTAACTCGCGGCGATTGCCACGGCACGGCGGAACTGAAGATTAATTTCGAAACGAAGACAAACGTAATCGAAGAATAATTATCGAGAGAGCGTATATTATTGAACGAGATAAAATATCAAACGAACCCGCAAAATTCGCGGAACAATCCACGATAATAAAACGCCAAGTAAGACAGAAAATTAATCGAAATCAACTTACCGGAAGGTGGGCCAATTTGTTGACACCCGATAGCTTACGTTCCTTACGACTTTTCAATTTCCGCCGTCAAAGACGGAACAACGGAGACGTTATATACCTAATTCCGAGACAGTTTGGCTAATCCATTTCGTCCCCCGAAATCCCTTTCGCCCATCGTGCGACAAGTTGCGCCTTGAGCGAACGAGGATCGATCGATCAGCCGCAGGCACTCGGAGCACTTGGAGGACTCTGGATCACTTTCTTATTTCGAACGTTACCATCGAACGATACGACGGAACGTCGATTATCCCGTTGCCTGACTATCCCATGATCGATCGTCCGGACACCTAAGCGAAAATTCTTGTTCTCGCCAGATACATCGAGCTTCGTTTAAAGCTTTCGGACGGCTTCTTGTACAGCTCTGATATAATCCGACTTATCGAACTGAGCTGTTAGTTTCTACGCTTATTCTAGTTTCTTATTTCTAGCGCGACTGCTGTTTATCGGCAAGAGAGTGTGTGAAAAGGTTTGCCGAAGATTCTCTTTGACACCTCGACGTGAAAAAATCCTCGATGTTTCGAAGAATTGGTTATTTGAACGGGATTATTTTACATAGAATTATTTGTACTTATCAATTCGTTGTTATTTATCGTTGCTGCGTAGTTTGTTTCACTCGTCGTTGGATATTTTATTATTAAATATTAAATAAAAGTATTATTCGCAGAAGTTCTTTGGTGGCGATTAATATTTTTATAAATTGGAGAATTATTATTAAATTATTAAATGATATTTAATTATTAAATAAACGTTTGGAGAATTATAAATGCATATATGGGGAGAATTGAGTGAATATATGTAAGAGTTACAACGTACGGAATGAGATTGTAAAATGAGGTCGAAATGTGAAATAAACTCGTTTATTTGCATAAAGAGATGCAAAATTACATTTCACTCGCGCGACGTTCATTTTAAAAACGATATTCATCACGCTCTTAATGAAGCTCTTGATGAGAACCTGTATCAAAAATTATACGTCACGTGTTATTGGAGAATTAAAAGGTACGTACGTGTCCCGGATGACGAAAATTCTCGATTAACCATACACGCTGGACCGATTGCAAAAGTCCTCGATGAAAGTCACATTTCGTTACGATGATAATCGTAAAAAATATTTAATTGCACAATTTGATTCGCTCACTGTCAGAAGTTCGAAGTCGTAAAAAGATGACGAAGCACCATCTTTATTGATTCATGACGACAACTTCTGAACTAGGAGTATAAACGTGAGAGCCGTTTTTACGACAATTTCACGCGCCAGACTCTGTTGTTTCTCCTCATTTCCTTCGGCTGTAGTGTCGACACTACAGCCGAAGAACCAAGAACGTCATCCCCATAGTCGATTTCCTCGGGGAATTTCGCGTTTTACGCCCGAAAAACTGACTTTACGACCGTGAGAAATTTCAATTCACCCTCTGCTCTCCTTCGTCACTGTTCGCTCATCCCGTACAGATATATAATTCAACTTGGAGAACTGTGCAGTATCTACTTTTTGAAAGTTACAAAGAAGCGATAAAAATGTAGTTTGAAATATTGTATTCAGTATAATTGTAATTATTTACTAAATTTAGGGCTTGACGTAATTAAAATTAAATAGGATCTACATTACATTAGAATTTAAATAAATTTGATTGTGATTTAATTAAATTATATTTTGCAGCAAGCACGTAAAAGCGTCTATGTCCAATTCTGTGCTTGATTTATTAATTCTGTAAGTAATTATTCTAGTATATTTTCTAGTAAATCGTTCGAGATACATATGCACTGTTTAGTTATGCTAAAGCAAATTTAGAAATAAATGAAATAAAATTATAAATTATAAAATAAATTTGAAATGTAGAATACACGGTAGAAAGTTTTATTTAATTTACATATATTTTTTACCGTATTTGTTTAGTACAATTTACAATCAGTTTTTTTACTTTCAGAATTTGTTGCATTTTTCGCTGATATATTTTTCTTTTTTTTTTTTTTCTCTGTTTTCTGTTTTCTGTTACTGACTCAATTGTGACGTGTTCCACGTGAAAAGATCGTAAACGTATGACAGCGAGAGGTGTGAGGTTGATGCTTCAAAGCGAAACGGGCCTGTTCACGCGAAAAGAAATTTTATGGCAAAACGACGTCATCGAATTGACAGCAACTGACAAAATATTACAGAGCAAGAACACCGTGGAAATGATGGTCGAATTTTTGGTTACCTTGTCAGGGTGTTTCTTTTTATTATGAATTATTAACAATACTCTTTGTTCTAGGATTCATTTGTTTTTCTATAAAACCGACAAAGTCAATTTCTCTTAGTTGGAATAAAATATCATGTATTTGAGAACTGGATAAATGTGAAACACGAGTACAATTTAAATGAAACTTTCAACTATCGGTGCGTGGTTCGACATAATTTCTTACGCAATTCCTGAGGAAATTCCTGAAAATTACAGTATTACAACAAAGAGTTAATAAATGTGTAATTGGAAATTGAACATTCTCACCGTTATCACTGAGACTTTCTATTGTTTCAGTTTCACCGAAACTATGATAGTTACTAATTGAAAAAAAATTCAGAAAAAATCATCAAACTTAGGTTGAACAATAAAGTCATTTAGAGATAGAGTGTCATACATTATGCAAACTAAACAGTTCAATCTGAATATCAGAGAATTTTTCATGATACTACGATACACACATATATCCGCATATTTTTACCAAATCATTTTAATTCCAATTATCTACGTGTAGCATATATATATATATATATTTGTGGTATGTTGCACTATAGTTTCTAGAGTTAAATCGAATTGGGAACATAGCAAAAAGCGAACAGTTCCTCTGCCAACGTTGACAGTGGCACGCCTATTCCCTCGTTCGATCCACGGCCAACGTATTTGCGTTTCCTCATCCCCTATCCCCTAACTGCGTTCCCAGTAGACATTGTTCGTATGCGTGCCGATGCGAGACCAGGATTTCCTCTTCAGGCAGCACGCGCTTTAACTAGCAAACAGAGATCCTCCGCTGTTCCGCAATGCAATCGTATCGGCGTGCACGGCGAGGCAGGGGGATGGGAGGGATCAACCCTGATGACGAACGACATTTCGAAACTTCAAGTTCGATTGAACTTCTCCGAGACGGCACATGGAGGCATCCCTCTTTCGAGGCAATTCTTTCTCTGTTTAGTAGATCTCGCTGCAGTCGCGAATGTGCTTAACACTAAAATTACCGAGGTGGTCAAAATGGCTAATTTATATAATTTTTGTTAGATATACTATGGACGTAAAACAGTGTACTTTAGTTTAAATGATTTTTTATAAAATACACAAATAAAAGTAATACAAGTAATATATGATATATAAAATATATATATTACTCACAAGCCTTTACTTATGTATTTTGTAATATATTAATACAATAATAATTAATGACAATAATACTGAATATAATTTAACTTGAGATTTTACCAATATCACGTCAACGATCAAGTCTCAAAGACGGTCATAAAATTTGTCCTATTATATAGAATTATAGTGTACATGCAACCTTTTCGCCGAGCGTGCAATCAATTTCGAGCAGCTGACGTATTTAGGAGCTGCGCGTCGATGAAATTTGTCAATTTTCCTGGTCGATCGAATATCTTTAACCCGAGCGAACGATATCAGATCAAGGCAGTGGTGTTAGGACTATCGACAGCCTGTTACCGCTGTCTGCCACTGTCAGTCACTACCTACTGGCCTGTACGACTATCGAGCTACGGTAACTACTGTCAATCAGTGACATTCTGTTACATGCCGATCGATCTTTGCGATATCCCGATATCGTTTCTTGGACAGCAAGGGTTCTGACGGAGGCAGGTGACATTCTGTCATTTCGAAATGAACTTTGACTGAGCAGTGCAAAGATAATGGCGTAACGTCCAATTTAGAAGCAAGTACTCGAATTTCAGGAGGACAGCGTTCAGAATTTTCGTATCAGCGAGTTTGGACGAGAAGGTATTTTTATTAGATCGCGTGTTTTCATGGAAGTTCGTATATACTTATCGAAAATAATTTGGAAAGTAAAATTAATATTCATCCATTACATTTATTACAAATATTGGAGACTCAAAATTTAGAGTTTCCTTTGTCAAGCACAGCATGTCTACAAAAAAAAAAAACGATCAAAGTCCGTGATCCAATTTTTTCCGACTATTTCGCATTTCCATCTTAATCTCCCGCCATCGGGATGATTTATCAGACCCTTCGAGTTTTCACTGAAATTTTCGAGGAAACGCGTTAACACGCGCGGTCTCGTATCGTCGTTCAGCAAGGAGAAATGTATCGAACATTACATGGAAAATGACGGAACGATGATAAATCGTATTCCCATTATTCCCATACCACCGTGCCATCCCTGTGCGATTCATCGTCTGCGAACCATCGGTGCAAACAAGAGTCGATACAAGCCACAGGACGCGATACTCGCGCGTGTCCGAAGCTTTACCTTTGGATTAAGCCTCGATCTACCGAACAGTCGGAAGTTAAACAGTCCTGGAGTAGGCAGCTGGTTGTGACGTAGGTCTCTTAAACCGGGGACGATAAGTACGTGCGTGCACAGTCGCATGTGCAAGCATGCAGGAAACGGGGAGGGGGGGGGGTGATAATGCATTTAGATTGTCCTCGTTCTGGTTTCGTTGGATACACACGAGAAAGAAAAGGATTCTGCTTGCGAGATTAGGGGACACGTTACTGCGACTGTACGTTGTGTGTGAAGCTTTACCCTTTGGTTAAGCTTTCTCGAGGGGATTTAAATTGAGAAGGATTTATTTCGTGGACGGCCACGTTAATTTTCGTGGTTGCGGAATAAGTTAGTCTTGGGAATGGAAAGACTATTGCCTGCGGTAGGTCCTTCCGTTCTCTTCTGCCTTTTTATTTACTTTTTTGAGCAATTAAGCAACAAGAAACTTTGCTTCTTCGCAAAGTGGAAACTAGTCGAGTGACAAGTATCTGTCTCGAGTAACAAAGTTGAACGATTGATTTAAATTTTAAACTCGATGGCATTTCGCGAAGGAAACTAAGTAAGAATCAGTGAAAATGTTCGCTTGAAAAAGTAAACAAAATCTTGTTCGTCAATGTAACTTGAAGATGTAGAACAGAAATAATGTTGGTCTATCCCTTTCAGGATGTCCTATTGAAGAAATGATCATAGTGGATCGTTAAAAACAATAGTTTTTAAAGTAAATTTCACAAAACAATTAAGAATTCCAACTTTAATCGTTCGACTTTTGAAAGTGGGGCTCTTCAGGTGCAACGTTAATGCAACGAAAATTAGCGATTGGTTGATTTGGGTCACGTGATTCGTGAGGGGGCGTGGCGTAGACCTCGAGTAGGAGTGGCCTTGTCTGGTACTGAGGGATCGCGCCTGTAATTTGTTTTCTATCGATTCAAATGTTTGCATATCGATAAAATTTTATGGCAAAAAAGTCATCTTTGTTTCCTAGTCGGAACAGTTGTTTCTCGGCCTGTCAGTGAGACGAATCGTACACTGGGGTACAAGTCGTGCAGGAATTGTTTTTTCAAAAAGGAGAACACTTCGATCGCTCTTACGTTTCGACTTTTGCTGGCAGATTCCTATGGGAGGCCTTCGTAGGTGCCAAATCGCGTAAGTAAAATTCGACGTGTTCCTCTGTCTACGGTCCTTCTGGAGACGATCCTCACCGGAGAATCGGATTCTTCGCGACGTAGGCATTTCAATCTCAAAGTCCGATCCGAATCCATCGGTGACTGGGTCTATCGATAAAATCCTCCCGGACGTCCCCTTTGCGTGCCGGATAAAACTGTGCCTCTCTCTTTTCACCCCCTCCCCACCCTTTTGATCGCGATAGCGCTCGTTCGCCCGGTGATCGACGTCTTTTGCGATCGCGTTTCCGCTTCGCGCCCGCTGTTCCTCCTCTTTGTATCCCACGAGCCATCCGGTATGTATGAAAATAAAATGGAACATCGGAATAACGGCTGTTACGGATGATTGATTTCTCTGGGATCTACAGAGTGGTATTCCGTTTCTGATTGTGTTCGTTCGTTCGCGTTGCTCAAAAAGATTTTTATTAGTGTTTCTTCTTTTTTATGTGTGCTTCCGTCTGAAACATTTGATTGAAAATTTTATTCTCAATATTCATTCTTAGCATTTATCCTGAGTGATAAAATTTTTAAACTGTATACTTTCATGATAGAAACTGAAAATTGAGATACCAATACGCTTTTCAAAATTCTTTATCGTATAAAGGAACAAAATTATAAAAATTATAATTATTATAATATATTCTAATGATATCAGTGTATTATAGTATATTTAAATATATTAATGATTAATGAAATACAGTGATAATATTAATACATTAATACCAGCGAAATGTATGCAATCTCGTATCTTTCAAAATTTTCGCTTTCCAGTTGAGGAGTTCAATTTCGAACGAAAAAACTGTCTCGATTAATTTACAATCGATTATATTTTACGTGGTGAAACATTGTCTTGACTACCGCCGCCATAAAAACCATTCATCACTTTCTTTCCATCACTCCAAATTAACATATTTCCTATAATAGCAATTTTCGCCGCTCCAATACCCGTCTTTATTAATCCTAGCAGCATTGTCCCAACTCCAAAGTCTCTATCGCCATAAATCATCGCTACTTACCGCGCAATTATTCAAATAATTATTCCACTTCCCTGACCGTGTAATATTCTCCCTTCCGCCCACCCCCGTCTTCCCTCCCCCTACCGACGAAGGTTCATTCAGTTGACAATTATTCGCCTAATAAACGCCTCGAAGAAGTCAGTGGTTCACGACGGAAGTGGCATCCTCGCGAGAATTTATCTGGCCGGAATTCGAGACGGCGCGCAGGCCAAGAAACCGGTCTAATTGTCTCTCGTGTAAAATACGAAACGAAATTAAATTGCTCGGGGAGAGGGCAGGTGTTGCTATTCCACTAATTGTTCGGCGTTTAAAATGTCGTCTAGACGCAGCCAGGAAAATATCAGGGGTTCCATTCCGAGAACGCGGTTCGCTGATTTCAACTTTCAACGAAACGTACATATGTCGCTACTGAGCAAAGTAGGATTTGCAAGGATAAACTTTTTACATCAAAGGCGCGTAAAACTTGTTTTCGAGCTGATTTCAACGAAAGAAATTATTGGGAGAAGTTTCGTAATTTTTTGTTATTTTAGAAAGTTTTAGATTATTTTGAGAAGTTTTTGGCTACGTAGAATCTATTTAGAAAGTAGGTTCTTTAATATTTTCGTGCAGCTCGAGATTACACAGGGAAAACTTTGATGAAAGAATATCGCGAGTAGAACTAAATGCAAAACCGACATCAAATATTTGCGAAATTTTAAGAACCAGCCTCCCAATTCCACCAATTCTAAAATCAAATAAATTCAAATTCCAAACTCATTAAACGTTCACCCGCGTGTACAAATCTTCCAATCTGCTTTGGCTCGCGATATCAAAGAAAACTCGGTTGGAAATACTCGGCAGCCTTTCCACTCGATTTTGTTTCGAGGTTTGCCGTTTGATATCGCGTCCCAGCGATAGGCGGCGGCCAATTTCCGGTTCAGAGCGGCCGGTCCGCCGCCTTGAGCGCCGAGGAAGCGTTTAAGAGACTGCGAACAGCGCCAGCGGCTCCGATAAGGACCCACTCTCCCCCCTCGGTCAGTTATCGATACTCGCATCTGGAATTCCGGACCAGTTCGAATACGCCGCCCTCCTTTTTGCCCCAATCCACCTCTCCGACGCTGTATTTTCGAGGCTTTATTACGGGAAATTGGAGTAATCTCGTTCGAATTAGAAATAAGAAGGGCAGCGCTGGCCGATCGATCGATCGGCCCGCCGACAAATGGACCCGAGGGCGAACTATCGTTCTGATTCCTCGAGGAAAATTTGTCTGCGATTAATTTCTGTTACATACGGGTGTCCCCCGGGAGAAACGGAATGAGCAGATAAGGAGCGGAAATTGGGGGAATTTAATGAAAACGAGACCTCGCGCTTCGACATTCGAAAATTTATAGGGGAATCAATTCGTGGGGGAGGGGAGGGAGATGGTGGCGGTAGAAATCATTTTTCAGCGAGTGTATTTAATTTAAATTTGACGTTAGAATTAAACGTTTTTTTGGTTTAATATTTAAGCATCATGCTATAGTGTTGTAATGTTGTAAATATATCATATAATACATTTAGCATGAACGTTATACGATACTATATAATTTCATATTTTATTTTGATATCTATGTTTTATAAAAAAAATATCTAACATATTCGCAACGTGTTTGCAAGCTGAAATTATTTAAAATATCAATGTCAATTCCCCGTCGGCGGTTTTTCTTTCTATCAAAGAGAACAGATTGGGACTGGATATTTTCGAAATGGAGTCGAATTTTCGAGAGGCGGAGGTGGCAAAGATTGAAACAGGATAAACCCGTAATCGGTCGCCTCCGCGGAAAGGAGCACAATGGACCCGGTGAAATTTGAATTTATATTGGAGCCAGGCTGGCCTGCGAGTCTCTCTCGGAGTTACTTAATTCCGCGATATTCTCGCGCTGTGTTTACGTATACATTAAATGCATATTCATGTCGGCGACATTCGTCGAAAAAAACACGGCGCAAGTATTAAGACACGCCACGATGGAATTTTATAGTAATATATTTTGAAAATCTTCTCTCGCGGAGAAGTACAGGGGAAAATTGAAAATTGGCACACGCGAGAAGAAGCGTAACGCATGGATGCAGAGACGTTTATTTGATTAACCGAGTTGCAGTAGAAATTCATCGATCAATTTTAAACGTACGAGCGAAGTTTGATCGTACGTTGACTTGTACTACTTGCAATCAATTTACGAGCGAAATTCGCGCAATTAAACGACGTTGTTTCTTTTGAGTAAAAAGTCAGTTGTTTTTGTGATGTCTAAAGAGAAATGAATTGTAATTAACTCTAACTCAAACTAACACGCTCTAACGAAACGGATTCTAAAATTAAAATGCCACGTCGATGGTATAAATGATAATTTAATTCTCACATGAAACAGCGAAATATTGTACAATTATTGTAGCACGTTAAAATGCTAATCGTGTTAAATTATGTTAATAAATAATTTCTCATCCATCGTTTTCCCAATAATTAATTTATTTCAAGCAGTTTCTTGATTCACATTCTAAATAACTTGCACCGATTTGTTCGGTACACCAAGCAAATACCTTCGGTGATTGTCTTCGGTTGAAAAAGCTCGCACTTGGTTCTTCTTGTTCCTTTTTTTCCTCATTCATTCTCCGCGTTCTCCCTTTTTTCCTCCTTTATCCTCATTGTTGGCTTTCGCTCGCGTTCGGCCAAACTCGAGAGTTTAAGCAGATTAAATCCCGCCAAGCAGCTAGCTGTGACAAAGGCGCTCGCTCGCGTACCCGGCAGGTTTGTTTCCAAAAACATAATCGTCCGTTCTCGCCAGTTAAGAAAATCCTCTCAGTCCATTCTGGCTTGGCTGACTCGTTCATCGATCGATCCGGAAGCTTTACGATCGCTTGACTCGTGAACTTTTAAAATCGATGCAAATTGACCGTTCCTTTCCCTTTATCGAGAGAAAGAGAGAGAGAGACAGAGAGATTCGAGCATCATTCGTGAATACGGTGAGATTGAATATTCAGACCTGATCGAGAGAAGAGTCACAAACGGATGGAAATTTTATTCCTTTCGAGAAAATTAATTTCAAGTATAAAAGAGAAGCGTGAACCGAAAAAATGGTCAGAGACGATTTTGCGATTTTGAGATTTTTTTAATTTTGATTAGAAATCATTTTAGAGGGAAGATTTTTGAAAATAATATCTAATCATACCTGTGTCTTCACCTCAATGACACGAGTAAATTTAAAAATCTTTTACCTAAAAGAAAAGAGAAAAAGAGAGAAATCTGATATATTTGCCAGTTTTTCCTACATCCTCTTAAAGTGACCATTCTTCCTATTCTTGAAGACGATGCACCCCCAAATTGCTCGCTATTTGTACGTCCTCCCAAGTGATTTCCCACCCTCCAACCACCACTCCGAATTCTATAATACCTACGTGACTTCCGCTCGCTTGTCTGAATTATTCATTCCCGCGAGCATTTTTACCACTCGTACGATCTCGGTCTAAATCGCCGATATAAGTCATGCGAAAGCGATATAACGTTAAGCTCGAGAAATATATCGTCACCAACGAGCGGTAGCAGCTAATTCGTCCAGTAAAGTGTCCCAAAGGGCGGGAAGAGCCGCTTTCGTAGAATTTCTTGGCACATATCGTGGCTCGTTAAATAGCCGAGGCTTTTTGCCAAACGCCTTCGTTCTAACGCCTTAATTTTAATCCACTCGGATCAATGTCGCGGATTCTATGGTGAATACTGTTCGTCTTGGCCCAATCGATTCATCGCGTGCGTGAAAAATGGCCGAGCATGGCGTCATAATGAGAGAGTAATGAAGACGAATGAAGTGAGCTCCTCCGGCTCGCTTGGAACTAACCTCTTGCGCTGGAATGACGTGCCACGCACGTCGAGAACTCTTTGTCCCAAAATTGCAATATTTTCTCAGTTTTAAATATATTTAAGTATTGCAAGGCAGAACAACAGTGATATCATATCGACGTTCAAAAAGAAAGCGACGAATTATTGTATACGGTTTGGTCACTCGTTACGGTCCGCAGTCAGTTGCCAGCGCAAGTGGTTAAAGCAGTGCTCCTCGAGGAGTCGATCTCGATGTGAATTCAACTCTGCTCCATTGTTTTGCAATATTCGTAATGTTGTATGCATTGTGTTGGAATAATTTGAGATCAATCTGCAAATATTGATTTTATAATTTGTATATATTTTTCAAATATCAAACTTGCAATTTTTGCATATATTTTGTCCATCGCGATCATGTCTCGTTACGACATTAATGAAACTTGAACTTCGACGAGTGTCTGATTAAGCTTTCGTCAGCCTCTGTATTATTTCTCTGACAGAATTTGAAAGATTTACACGCATGTACGATAAAGTCGGAGAGAAACATTTACGTTTCACGCAACGTAAAAAGGCAGACCTTATTGTCATCTGTTTGTCCGCTTGAAAGCGAGTTAAGGTGAAAGGCTTTTTATTGGGTGATACGTTTGGATAAAACATTTTCGTTCGACGTATCGACATTGACGGGTGTCACGTCTCGTTTCGCTCGGAGTATACGGGTATTAATTCGACAGGGATTTTTGACGAGAGCAAAAAGAGCGACTCGCGTGTGCAAATAGGATTACCAGCGTCATAAAAGCGCCAACGTGTCTCCATTTCTGCCAGATCGCTCTATGATGCAACAATGTTTGTTCTGAATAAATAACCAGAGGATATTTTAGCTCTCGCGATATTAATTTCAAGCAGATATAACTCAAGGACTCTTCGCTGAAGAACGCGCGGAAACGTAGAATTTTCAAGATTATCTGGGATTCTTGCGTACAGAGTTAAACCCTTCGCTGAGTATTTCTCTGATTATACGAGATATACTTTTGTAATGAAATCTCCCTTAGAAGAAAAAAAATATTAGCCACCCCAAATGAGAGACCAACAGATTTTCCAGTTTTCAAAATTATATTTATTGCTTGATAATAGTGACACTATTGCAGTTGTTTCATTGACAATAATTAACAATGATGAAATTTTCCTCCAAACGTAAGAAAATACTTTTTCAAGATATAACAGAAACTTATCACTAATAATCGACTAAAGATTCTATTTATAACAATCCAATGTCATTGTTTTACAACGTTGAGGATTTATCAAAGATTCAGCGAATCGAAATTTTATTGATATTATTTTAAAAATTGTAAATGTTAAAATTTAAACTGCCCGATTTCCAAATTAATATTCGCTCTTTGATAACAATAAACAAATATCTCAGACTTTCCAGACAGAGAGATTTAATCAAGTATCATTTTCAAGTAAATTTGCCAATCTCCAAACTCACATTTGTCGCTCGATGACAAGAAAATTTCCCGCTCTCGGAGGAAACTCGAAGAAAATCTTCAGTTCCTCGGTGCCCCGTGATCGAGGAAGGTTGAAAGGTTCTTTCCGTCATCCGAGCTTCGACGTTTCTGTCGATAATCGCGGATCGATGCCACCGGAGGCACGTTAGAAATCCCTGGCTCGGTCCATCGTAGTCAAAGGGTGATTAGGAAGGACGAGGTCATCATTCGGCCGTCCTGCGTTCTCTGATTGGACGAATTCAAAGTCCCTCGAAGCAAACCGTGCATCACAGACAACTGGTGATCGATATCACAACGATTATAACGCCCCGAGGACGTCGTGCGTATTAAACTCTCGATCTCTTCCCGTGCTTCTCGCATTGTTAAACATTTAAAATTCTCCCGAAACGTCAATACATTTTATAGTAATCATCGAATTAATTGGATTGATCATTCGGCCTTGAACTTTAACAACTCGTTCGTCGGCAGACTTCATTTCCGAACATTTAATTTTATGATCAATTGAATTACAATTTTACCGTTAATTATAATTATCGAGAATATATCAATTCTATTAACTTTACATTTTAATAAAATCAAATTCGCCGAGGACCCACTACGTCTGTTTTCAAATTGGCGAATCGCCATTTGGTGTACCTGGACATTTGAATATTTCATTTTCGTCTAAATTTTTATATTACGGGACGATCTTGTTCAATCTTTCTCATGCAAATACGATTTTCATCGTACAATTTTACGTTCCCTGTTTTATCCAACGTCCGCAAGAAATCGCCAATTATAATTTATCACATAATTCCAGACTGTCAGATTTCGTCCAAACGATCGAGAAATTGCCGCGCAGCGAAAAATAATCTACGACCCTTTCCTAAATTTATCCAAAAAAACATCTCTTTCGAACGCGGCTACAAGGTAAAATATATAAACAAAATTCCGCAAATTCGTTTCTTGTTGCTAACTAACGCAAGGATCCTCGCACAAATGGCAGTAAAACATTCTCACGCGCGTCGTAAATTCCAGAACGTTACTGCAACGCAACCTCGAGGAGTTGGAAGGAGGAAGACGGTGGGAATTACCGATTCATCCGAACGGAATAATAATTCCTCAAACGGAACGGATCGGGTACTTAACGAAGTATTTGTTCTGCGATATTGCGCGAGGGTGCCCCACCGAGCATCGTCGCGAATCGCACGAACGCGCCCGATGTTTGCGTGAACTCGATTGATTCTCCCGTCACGTCCTCCCGTCGCGACGTTAAACAATATTTGACGGCAAATATTGTTTTTCGTTGGCCACGCGTCGCGTGCTCGTTACAGCGATAATTCGACGGACGGGAACAACGGGTAATCGGATGGAACAAATCCGATTTCTTTGGAAGGCTGCGAGGATCGCGGAGCACGAGGGAATATTAAATTCACTGCCGGCTAAATTCTCCAGAGGAGAATTGCTGTTAGATCGCGGATTTCTCGTGCGTTGTTAAATCTTGCGCGAGGATTGGAGAAGAAGATTTATCAAACAGAAAATGCACGCTCGCTTCTTCGTAAAAGTACGAAGTCACGGCGGATTGGATCAGGAAGTCAAATTTAACAAAAAAAGAATACCGATCGCGAGATGATACAGAATTTCAACAGACTCGTAGTTGAAATTTCTTCCAACTATCCTACTGTATTTTTCGTTACAGTTATTTATTTAAATAACTGTAAAATAAATTTGCAGTTATTTTTTTTACAGTTAATAAAAGAACAAAAAAAAAAAAAAATAAAAATGGAGAAAATATTCAAATCAGAATGCTCGCTTTAATTCTGTAGCAGTTGAAACACGCTTTTTGTTTGTATCGCTTTTAAATTAAATACGATTGATTGTTTAACGAAATTATCTCATTGCGACGAGATCATAGTTATCACTGTGATTTCACAAAAACATTTAAGATCACTTTTTTGTGAAAATTTGCAAATATTACAGATGAACACTGCATCTTACTCTACTCTAAGAACACCTGAAGTATTATTGCTCCACGTGGAAGAAAATTAAGTTAAAAGCGATTAGAGCCATACTTCATACAGAAATAATGCCCTCTGGAATATTCAATGATATAATGAAATATTCCAAGAAAGTAATTAAGAACGTTTTGAAATATTCCACACGTCTTGAATATTCAAGCATCTTCCTGCGACGTCTCGAGTCTCGTAGTAAAATATTCCGCGCCGTCGTAAAAGATTCAATAATATATTACGCTCAACGTGAGGACTTTACGCTGCCTCGAACTTTACCGACCGTTTCATTATTCAATGGCCGAAATTCCTCGATAAGGCGAAAATTCGGATTTTCGAAACAACGATGCTGAATAAGCAACGAATCTTGTTTGTCGTTAGCATTTTTCCACGCGAAACACAAGCTCGCATTATACGCGACATTCGCGTATCCTCTCTCGTATCTTGGTTCACGATCGATGCAACGCGCATCTCTCGTGTCGATCAGTCATTTAAACGCCCTGGCCATTTTTTCTACCGACGCGTACACTGTGCTGCGCAACGGGCTTAATCTACTTTTTTCTATTGATTTTTAAAGGGAACCACACACCGCTGGCATCGTGAGACCAAAGTCGAGTATTTTCTTTTCCTTTTTTAGAATTTAAAAAATTGTTTTACAATTTTTACGGTGCGATCAATCAGTGCAACGTAAGAAACAGTATTTTCTCACGAGTGACACTGCGAGATTGTATCAAACGTTGGACTGTTTGAAAATTTCCTTTCGAACAGGAAACAAATTTCCCACTGTTCATAAATTTATCCATTTCACAATCATTCTCTGATGTTAGATTTAATTCATTTCAAACGACTCTCGAACTCTGCACAGCTGATTAACAAAGCAATCTTTCTTCCAGAAATACGTCAGTGAGGGCTCGACGGTGCGAGACTGCGTGCCGACGTGCGTGGAGAAAGGTGAGTTCTACCATCGCGATTAAAGAATAAAGTTCCAGCTTTGACACTACGATTATCAATCGTTCGCGTGAAGTTATCAGAAGGTTATTAAAATTTTTGAGAACGGAGCAACTCCGCAACGGAGTTTGCGATGATTGAACGATCAACAAAGATTGCGCTCTCCAAATTCTCAACTGGCGTATTCGCGGGGACGGTCGTTGATGTAAAATACAAGGGTCGAGAGGGGGAGGCGGATGAATTCTCAATGGAGGCGCCGCTAAAGCAATTAATCTCCCGTTAAAAAGTTGCTTCCCCGTTCCAGCAACGAGGATCACTCCCCACGGACTCGCACAATTTCATCTTCTGTTATTGTTATTATTGTCACGTGGTACCTCGACGACGTGCCCTCGAGTTTGTTAATGAGAAACGTAGCCTGTTTTGCTAATTCTCTTTTTAAACGCTTTTAAAGAACTCACGCTCTAACAATTCATCGATCTTTACGTGTTCATCGCGCGGAATAATGGAACGACTGAAACGTCAGAATTTTGAGGGAGAGTAGTATAATTACGCCAGAATGCCAAATCTGAAGATATCACTGTGATACTTGACTCGTTAATTTGTCACAATGTCGCAAGTACATCGGTTTCTTCTTTAAATTCCGCACGATTTTCGAATCCAGAAAGAAATAGTATAACTGAAGAAAAGGTATCGAGCGAATCCGTGGAATTACCTTTGCAGCTTCGTAATTAAAAAAGAAAGAAAAGGAAAAATGGAATTCGATGATACAAAGTGATCGAGAAAAGGAATCTTACTGTTGGCTCTTGATCGTTTAAGAAATATCCCAGGGATCCAGGGATGTCACTGAGAAATAAAAGCTCGGCAAGGGAAGCGTTTGGACGCTGAAAAGTCGAGCAGAGGACCGATCGATAGACGAAAGATTTTTAATTTGAAATTTCGAATTTAATTAAGATGAGCGAGGGGCTTTAATCCTCAGTTTAGCTCCGCGAGCGCGCAAACTCGCGTCGGTTCACCGCAGCGACCGCATCAAAACTGCAGATTTTTCGACTAACTAGCTATCCACACGCTGTGGCGAAATTGCAGAGGAATTTGGTTAATTTGAACGCTACGCATCGCGGTGAGCTTTACCTTTGATCGTTGGTCGTAACGGAGGTCTTTTAGCGTTTCCACATTTAGCGATCCGATGCTGATCAAATCGTTCCTTCCAATCGACCTCGTATTTAAAATATTTGAACGTTCAATACTTTAAGACGGGAGATTAATATACTGGAAATTTATGCACTCGGTCCAATGAGAATTGTCGCTTGGATATTCTGTAATTGTATCATAGATTTTCCCCTGCTGCTTGCACTTTCATTTTTTATCAAGTTTGACGACTCAAATTCAATTCAATCTGAGAGACTGCCTTGGGAATACTCGTTACGTCTGAGATAATTTGGAAAAACAAAAAGAAATTGATAATATTTCTGCCAAAAACTAAATCCCAGACCATACCAGAGTGTGTATAGCGTAATGAAATTCCTTTCAACTCTGGCTCGAAGAAGCGGGTTTCATATTAATTGAGAAACATACTTTCGATAGTGTCAAATGTCGAGAAAGAAAGCTGCAAATGAAATATTAATCCTCGATGGTTTGACGAAAGAATAGACGCGTCTTTGTATCTTATATAACTTCTTTCGTCGTCAAAAGGAACTTTTCGTCCACTAGCTGGAAGAAAATTAACAAAGCTGTTAAGAACGAATGAAACAAAACCGCGCGACGAATGGCAGAAACTTCAAAAAAGTCTTAATTGCGCTTCAAATAGATCGCTTCGTCGTTAAAAGAAAAAAAAAAGAGAGAGAGAAAAGAAACAATGGAAAGTATTGACGATTAAGAGCGAGGAAACTAAAAGGAATAGCGTCCGGGAAAAGCGTCGAATCGACTATCGACGGGGCAAGTGTCCTTCACCCCTAAATTTCCCAATTAAATCGAGTGTCGCGCGCGCAAATTCCTCCGGAGAGAAATTAAAGAGCCTTTGAGATCTTTGAGGGAAAGAAGAGATGAAAGTCTTCTGGGGAAAAGAGACGAGAAAAAGACTGCACGACTTGTACGATTCGTCTCACTGAAGACGACTCTTTTGCCATAAAATTTTATCGACGCGCAAACATTTGAATCGATAGAAAACAAATTACAGGCGCGATCGCTCAGTAGCGGACAACGCCACTCCTACTCGAGGTCTAGTCCACGCCCCCTCGCGAATCACGTGACCCAAATCAATCAATCGCTAATTTTCGTTGCATCAGCGTTGCACCTGAAGAGGCCCGATTTCCGAGGGTTACTTTCAGTGATAAAAAGGGGAGAAAAGGTGAAATAACGTCACCGCGGCAAACGCGAGTAACGCGATTAAGTGTAGACGAGCTGCTTTCGAACTGAAAATCCAGCCGAAACTTTCGTAATCCAACCCGCAGCGCGTAATGGAGCGTACGTGTCGATGCATCCGACTGTTTTTGAAATCCTGTTTCGCCGGATTCCCTGTCCGACAACTTTGTTTTCTGCTTAGCTTCATTTCCACCCCTTTTGGTTGCAAACTACTTTGTTCTGTGTACATTCGTAGCTCGTCCCGTTGTCTGAGCGTTTGAACTGGCCAGTAAGTTCGATGGCTTTATCCTTTTTCTCTGTTTTTCTAGTATCTCGAACATTTGGAGAATTACACTTTGACTACTGTACTGTGTCGTGGTAAAAATTTTAACCCGCAGAACTGGCCGGGGTTGTTTTCAAATCGGTGGAATTTGAGATTCGAAGAATTTTTCTTTTTCCTTTACTTGCTGGTCTTAGTCTCATAGTTTCGCGATAAATCGTACGTCTACCGTTTGAAAACGTTTCGAATGTTTTATTTAAATACGCGGAATTGGAAAGATACTCGGGGAGTAGAAACGAAATTTCTCTCAGCGCCGCAAAAAATTCGTTTCGTCCGTTCCGTCGGAGTTCATTTTCCACGTTCCTCGAGCCTGTTTCTGCTCCTCGTTGCGCCGAATTTCCTGCGCCCGTTTTCACCGTATAAACGAGGCTGGATTTTTCACTCTTAACGAGTGTGCAATCGATCTTCGCCGCGCGATGGCGATTATCGCGCCATCGATGTCTCGTCTGTTTTCAGGTAGAAAAATCGCCCCTGCGGATGGTGAATTATTCGAAAGAAATTGCGGGAATTCGAAGTTCTTAGAGATGTTATCGGAAGCAGAACTTTCTGAACTTTCGTCCTTTATCTTTTACCTCACTTCGGTGAAACACCTTTTTATTTTTCACAAGTTCTGTTCTGACTGATTATTTCGATCGATTTCCATTGACTCTGTCCTCGCTCTTGGGCAATTTTTCCGAGGGATTAATAAAGTTTCGGATTTTCGTATTGTTACGAAATTTTTGGTTTCACCGAAAGGAAATCGTTTTTACGTTACATTTACACTACGAAGAATTGCCATTTATTGCGATATATAAAAAGAATTGGAATCTTTGCTTAAAAAAGTTGTCGACTTGCTTTCTGCGAAAACTGCGGGAAAGGAGTTCTTTTCCAAAACAGGACGAGAAATTTCCTTCGGTTTCGCGGTTACCGCGGCCTCAAGGAAGTTTCTTTCGGCGCTGTTCGAAATTCCATCAAGCATTCTGCGGCACAAACGAAAGAATCCAAAAGTCGTGGAAAGTTTCACCGCGGATGAAAAGTTTGAGAGAATTTCCCGAGTTTCGAA
This sequence comes from Melipona beecheii, assembly GCA_032399605.1. NCBI lineage: Eukaryota > Metazoa > Arthropoda > Insecta > Hymenoptera > Apidae > Melipona > Melipona beecheii. The sequence goes on from JAUCMO010000291.1 coordinate 1,855,043, forward strand.
CTTTCGTAGTTGCCCTCGCGAAATTTCGGTTTTCGTAATTTGGCGAGGTTGAAGAGGGACGAGTTAACGAAGTGTGAATATTCTTCTTTCGATCGAGATTAGAAAGGACGGGAATTCAGTAGTAGAAGACGATACACGGTCAGACAGAGGCGCTCCTCGCCAATATTCGGACAATATTTCGCTACAACGTAAAAGATAAATATTCAAAGCGTCGTGATAATGTTTACGGGAAAATTGAAAAACATCGTAAAAATATAAAACAAGAGAAACATAATAATAATCTGAATTGCGCGAGCCAAGTTTTATAAAATTTGGCATTACCTCTTGAAGCAATGCTGCTTTGTGCTAACAAAATTCTTCGTGCAGCAACAAATCGTTATCTATTAATTGTTAAATTATTCAATTGTAATTATTAATTCAATTGTAATACAGATTACTATTTTTCTGCTCGTAGTTCTTCATTTGTGCACAAAATTATATCTAAATTAAAAAAAAAACAACACGTATCGTACCACTTATTTGGAAATAAATTAAACGTTGTGTAATATGTTTTATACAACGTTTTGGACAAGCTAAATGACAAATTTACAAACGTTACTTCCTCTTCTACCTACAAATATCGAATTCAATTCCAAACATTAAGAATAAAGAAATTTGGCGTATAGCGAAAGAAAATGTTCCATTCGGAACTGGAAGTCATCTGCGTGGATACGATCGAGTCGGGGACTTTACCGTCACACGACGAAATGGCAACGTTCCCGAATGGATTCTCGAATAATGCCGCGACTCTCCTCTTCGTCTTTCTCGTTTATCCTTATGCGGAAGAATTTTTACAATCTTTTCCTTTTTTTTTAATTTCCCTTTTTACGCGACTTTTACTATCGTGAATGTCGCCGTCGATTTTTCATTCTTGTTTACGAGCCGAGCTCTGGAAACAGTTCTCTGGAATGGAAAACAAAGAACTCCACGAATAGACAAAGAACCGCCACGACTCTCAAACGTTCAATACGCTTTCCTCCCTCTATTTTGCTCCCTTTTCCTCTCTCTCTCCCGCCCCCCTCGTCCTCCTTTGCCTTTTCGTATTTTTTCTATAACGAAATTGATATATACGCCGAGCGTTTCTCGCCGAGGGATTCGATTAAACGAAGATCCCTCCCTTTTGAACAGTGGACCTTCTTCATCCTTAACGAGGTCTTTTACCCCATTTTTGTTTCAATAACTCGTCCATCTCGGCCTACTTTCAATGGCACTCTCATTTCCCTTATCTGGAAATGGTGAAACACGGGAGGGGGGGAGGGGAGCAAAGGATGGTGCTTTGAGAGGGATCGCCTTGTTTTCTATCGATGCACGTTCGTTTTCATTCGCGAAATTACCATTTCTCCATTTCCTCTGTTACGAGGCGGCATCGTACTTCCGCTATTTTTAACTTCGTTCGAGAAATTAAGGAAGAGGATTATTCGTTTTTTTGTACGACGAGAGCCAAACAAACCGCGTTTGATCGAACTCGCCAGATTTGGGTACCGTGCTTTAGTGCTGAGTAAGTTTTATTATTATTGCTGTTAGTTGTCGAGTAAGTTGAATATTATATTTAATCGTATTAAATAAATATTAGAGAAAATTATTCCGCGAAGCACAATCGGAGTGGTCGAGACGATCGATTCACAATTCTTTGCAGAAATTATTGTTATTATTAACATTATCAACATTATCCCTATTAATTATTATTATTACTCTTCACACGTGCACGTTGATAATTCTAGCGTCAATGACACTTATTAATATTTAAATTTAACCAGTTTATTATCAAAGAAAACAATATCAAACAATTCCAACCAAAATTGAAAACACGATCTCTCTCGCTTGTCAACTCTTTTCTACCTCACTTGGTATTACAGACCAATTGATCGTAAGAAAAAAAATCAGAGTTTACTGGAAAATTGGGAAACTTTCGAATCGTGATTCAGCTGGATGAAAGGAGTTGACCGTTGAGAGGATCGATGGTAATTTTCCAAATAGATAAAAAGGCAATTTATGATCCGGCGATTCTCAAAGGAAAGGGCGAATGGTTCTGTTTCAGAGGCCTGGAGCACGAGGACGTACTGTTGCCAGCAGGACGGTTGCAACTCGGCCCCGTCGTTCGTGTCCAGCAGCAGCCTCGCGGTCCTCGCGATCACGATGGCGGCTCTTCTGGTGCTTCGTGGCTAATACGTCGCTTCCGGCGACCGTGGGACCGCGAACGGAAGCAACGGGATCCCTTCGACGCGGGAATCGCCGCGTTAACCTGGTCGATTACTGTCCTGGTCTCTCTTGCTGACTGGACGCTGACCAGTCGACAGTTGTCACCAATCGATCGGTTCAAAATCCACGACATTCGTACTCCAATCGATTACTCTTTTTTCCCCATTTTTCTCTTTCCATCCGTTTCGTCGAATCTCTCCTCTCATTTCTGCCTCTCCCCTATTCTTATGACACTCGACTTCAATTTGGAACAACAACTTGGGACAATTTTGATTCTTTCTTTGTTCTTGTGTCTTAATCGCGGAGGTAATTTCGTCCTTTCTCGGGTTTGCTTCTGTTTCGATTGATTGAAGTTGATTCTGATCGAAGACTCGGGACGATTTCGCGCAATTTTTGATCGTTGCACCGGAGGAAAGAGAGGAAGGTGATTTTTATTAAAGTAATAATATTCACCTTTCGAGAAATTCTTGGACGTTTCTAGGGAATACGAGCAACGAAGACTTGTCGAAGGAGAAGCGAATTCTTCTGATCCCACTTACTTTTCATTCGGAGAAGTTTCATTTCATTCCACAGACGGGATTGTTCGAAGTTTAGAAAATTGCTTGGCTTAATTAGCTCGATTCTCCTGCTTCTCCCCTCTCGTGAAACTTTCCCGTTGTGAAACACTTGGGAAATTAGGGCCACGCTCGAGAAAAACGGTTTTTGGAATTTTCCAACTTGATCGATACGCTCGTTGATCGAACGTTCACGGTGATCCAAAGTATTAATTTTTCATGGAACTTCGTTTCTAACAAATATATATATCGAAGACGACGTCGAGCTTTTTTTTTTCACTGACGAGTCTTCGCAGCTGGTCAGCTTTCCTCTCCCTCGACGCTGACACCCGCCTCTTCAACGATCCTCGAGTTCGATTTATTCGACAACTTTCCACCCTCCATCCACCCTTTTCTTCGTTTCGCACCGTCGCTGCCACGAGTGTTCGATTTAACAAGGGCTGGAAAAGGGGATTCTCAATGACACGTTCTCCAGTCACGCGTTCACCCGAACCAATGGAATTCCTCAGACATGTCATTCCTCGTTCACTCCCTCACCACCATTACTTGCTTTCAGATTTTTCATCACTCTGTCACATTCTTTTTTACCTGTCACTTGGATTCATGATTTTTTTTTTTTTTTTTGGATATAACAATATTTTTTTTCTTCTTTGTTCATGGATCTTTTACTTCTCGTTCGTCCATCTTTGCTACAGTTCTTGTTTGGGAATTGTGCAAACAAATTTTACAAATTTCGTAGCATCAGATTCTCTCTCTCTCTCTCTCTCTTCAGTTTCTTCCTTCCGACGCAAATGACGGTTCGAATTTTAATTTTGAAGAGGATATGTAACAGTTATATATAATAATTTTGTGATTATCACACTCGAGAAGAAAGAAAATTGCCAGTTGATTCCTGTCGAAAGTAAATTATGCGATTCTCATTAATGATTGATCGATACGATTGGACAAATAATTCTTTCTCGACGATGAATTTTATAAATAACCGTGAGTTTGTTCAACGAAGACGAACGCTGCTTTTAACGAGGATGTTAAAGTATGTTCCTTCTTTCATTTTCACTGAAAGAAAGAAAGAAAAAAGAAGAAAAAAAGAAAAGAAGAGGAACACTTCTGTTTGTTCACCGCGAATCCTTATATCTTCTTCGCCTCTCGCTTCAACAGACCCTCTGCCTCGTTCCCGATGATCGATTTTCGATTTCTTCGCTGCCTTCGCGACCTAAGAATCCCACCACCCGCGCGAATCGGTTTTCCATTTGGCTCTTCAATTTCTTCCATCCCATTTTCCGAGGTTTATTCTCCGCTATTTCCCTTCGCTGGCGTTATTTCTCTTTTTTTCTTCCTCCCTTCCCTCCCATTCGCGAAGTCTCTCCCCCGCAATACTTCAACGTACACCAGCCACGCTTTCCGAACGCGAGAAGAAAATACGAGCAGCGTCGTTTATTTTATTGAAACAAACCAAGAGAGAGAGAGAGAGAGAGAGAGATGTAAAGTTGTGACGTGAAAAAAGGGGGAGGGGAGGGAGGGGATGTAAAATGTCCAAGAAATAATCGTGACGACTGTCGATTGGTTCCAGTCGATTCCAATCGAGCAGGGACGGCCACCGCGATCGCGAGGCAAGAAGAAAAATTTGAAAAATACATATACATATGCATATATATATCGAACCACAAGAAACCCGTGATCTCGATGGCGGACGAGCCGGAAGAGCGCGAAAAGAAAGGGATTCCCGATGGCTGGATCGTTCGTGGTCGATTCGACACCTTTCTGTAGATCTGTAAGATTTGTTCACGAGGAGAAAAGTAATAGAGAGGGGAATTGATGAAGAGGGGGGGAGGGGGAGAGTAACACTGGAAAAGTGGAAAAATTAGGAATAGAGGATGAAAAATTAAATCCGCGTGGATATATATATATATATATATAATATTAATTATATAACATAATATAATATTATACATATATTTATATTGTGTAACCTACATACAGACAACAGTTTAATGAGGAACAGTGAGGATAATAATGATAACGTTATTATTATTATGGATTATTATTATTATTATTATTACCATTATCGATTATTATTATTATTATTATTACTATATTGCTAATAATTACTATTAACTATTACCATTAACTATTACCATTACTAAAGGTTAACGACACTAAAACTGGAAGCATCACACCGATTATACATAAAACTTAATTATACATATATAAATATATATATATATATATATATATATACGTAGGCGCAGAAATGTATATTTATATAGACACACATTGTGGATGTCGCATATAAGTATATACGAGCGCGCGTACGAAAAAGTATATATATAAATATATACATAGTAGCGATAAAGAACGATAGGCGACGAGATCGAGTGGAGAGTTTGTCGATTATTATTACTACCGTATTGTAACCGCTTTGAAGTAGCCTTAATAATTGTAAAACTAACGAACGCACGCGTGAGATATTGAAAAGAAAAAAGAAAAAAAAAAGAAAAATAATATTGATAATAACAACAACTGCGTACATACTTGCTTGGTCGGCACGAGGAGACTGCGCAGTGCCCCCGTTTCGCATCCTCTTTCTTCGCTTCTTTTCTTTCCTTTAACAATTCTCGGAATTCGCGGAACGTCTACTCGATCGCAACAGCTTCGACGCTCTTGCGACGGTTTCCTACTTCCACGCTGCTCGCAAGGGTCAATTAAGAAAGATCGTTCGTCCGAGTCAATTACCGCGAGCAAATCGATCGCCTCCCCCTCGATCCTTTCCGCTTCACTTTCGCTCCAACCTCTTAATTCGAAGCTCGTCTCGGCGGACTTTGAGAGACTGATCTCTTGTCGAGAGAATCGAAAAAATTCGAAAAATCAATCAATCGAGAAGTTGGTTCTTCCTCGCCGAGAGACGAAAGGGAAACGAAAAGCAATTTTCTCCCCCCCCAAATCCCCAAATCCTCGGCACTCGCCGAGGCGATCGGGTTGGCGCGAGCCGACGAAACGAGCGCACCCGCTCTCTTCTCAGGCCGACCATCGTCTGAAGGAAAAGATAAAAGAAAAGAACAAAAAAAAAAAAAAAACAGAAATTCCTAAACAGTAGTACGATTCATCCTAGATCGATAAGATCGAGCGAGAGAAACCAGAGCAGAGGAAAACTAAAAAAAAAAAAAAAAACAGAAAGCAAAAAAAGAAAAAAAAATGATATATCACGAACGTAGCGTAACGTCAGAAATTTTACTATAGCGATTATATATCTGTTCTTCTGAGATTAGGCGAAGAGATGATTTTATCTAAAGCGAAACTTAGCTCGAGATCTAGCGTAAATGATATTTAACACTTGAATCTGTTTCCCCGTCACGGATGTCGACCGATCGATCGAGCGTCGTTGTTACTGTTGGACGAATGTTTCGAGGTAGAGAGAAGGTTGAGAGAGAAAAGCCAAGAAAAAAACGACAGATTCATTCGTCTGTTCGTGGATTTTTGACGAAACGTTGTTGAAAACTGAAAACGCTCGCGACGGACAGGTTGGATTAGGTTCCGGGTTGTTACTGCCATTGCACGTTGCACGGAACAGATCAGTGGGTTCCCAAACCTTTCCCAAACCTGGCCCCTCTGAGGCTCGCTTTCCTGAAACAATAATAATTTTCCGCCGCTCACTCGCTTCTAACGTACAATTAAAATTTAGCGCGAAACGAGACAAAAGATATCGCGATACAATGTATGTATTCGACGCAACTGCTCTGTTATTTACGTACGTGTATTTGTTATTCTCTCGGCAGAGATAGATCTCGCATTTGGAAATTTCTCGCCGAATTTTGGGAACTTCCGAACCGACGACAGATTCTACGATTCGTCACGGACGGTGCGCCGTGAAACGGGATTCGAGGTGGAGATTTCTCACGATGGATGATTGTGAAAATGTCCGACGATCGGGAATGGTACCGACGAATGGTGGTTGCGAAAAATTTGTCAATATCGGGAGATTTTGTCGCGTCACGGCGTGGCAACGAACGTCGGAAATTTGTCAAACGATGTCACACGACAAACGAAAGACGGAAGCGTGACATCACTCGCCACGATGAAATTCGCATTTTATCACTCGCTCTTCCGCGTACACAACTGTTCTATCGTGTAACGCGCGTAACCGATATTCCACTACTTAGTAATTAATCGCGAATTGTGCTCGACGACGAATCGTCACGAAACGGCTGACTGCACCATCCGTCGACGCGATCGACTCGATCGGGGAGAACGTTTCGTCAAACGAAATCCAAGAGAAAGGGGTCCTGGAGAGGGAAGGATCGAGTCTCACGGGGTCGGAGCGAGCGTCGCGGGTCGCCAAGTTCAAGCTTCGCTTACACTTTATCCATGTATTTTTATAATAACGCAAAGTGGCACGTGGATCCGCGATCGATCGCGGCTCGATCCTTCCCTCCAACCGGTCTTTTCGGCACGCGAAGATTCAGCTTAACCCTTTCGCGCAGGTGACGCGAGAACGTGGGTTCTTTTGGGTTTCGAAGCATGCTGCCAATCGTACATAGACAATCGTAGAAAACGAAAAGTTTCGCGTTTTAAATTCGACATCGAGCAACAATTGTCGCGATAGTTGTGAGGAATTACACGATTACACGGTATGATTTGTATAAATTGTAGAGATGTATATTGCTTGTTACAACGGTGCGATATGATCTGAGAAATTGTATTACAATTCTGTTTCACTGTGTGTTATGATAAAATACGAAAATTGTTTCATTTTGAGCTTCGAACTTTAGCGTCTGCTGTTTCAGCAGATTAAATTCAAGTTGAACATCTTCGTTAATTTATTTTATTTTTCACTGAAACGTGGCCAACGAAGGTTATGCAATTACTCTCCTTCTAGAGATTCTAATGTATTATTATTACGTGTTGTGACATATTACATCCTACGAGAGGGTTGTGCAAACACACTCGGTACACTTTCTGTTGGAGGAAGAAAGGGTTGCTTTTTAACGAAATTGGCGGAGATCTCGCGCTGCCGTAAAGGGTTAAGACGAATCGAGATTCAATGAATCCTACCTCGAATCATTCCGCGATCGATGCTACGTAATGAAAGAAACGACGGTGAATAGAGAGTAGTGGAGTGGTTCGTTTGAAGAGAAGAGTGAGAGAGAGTGAGAGAGAGAGAGAGAGAGAGAGCGAATCCATGACAAGAGAGAAACACTTTCGAACGATACATTAACGAGTTGCGATACCATACCACGATAATTCTAGGCGACTTCTTTAGCGTGTAAGATTTTACTATATCCAACGAGGAACGCTCGATAATAAATCCGACATCGTTCCAAGCTCTTAATAAACGAGGTTAAAGAGGTGATTAAAGAATAAAAAAGAAAATAAAAAAAGAAACAAACTAACTAACTAACTAACTAACTAACTAACTAACAGAGTAAAAAACGAAAAATTTGAAGAAAGAAAAAAAAGGGAAAAAACGAAGAGAAAAAGCGAAGCTTTCGCGCGTGAAGTCCCGGGGAGAGCCCGCGTCGACCGTCGATCGGGTGAAGATCGACGCGTGGACGCGCGACTTCCGCGGGAGAAGAGTGTTTGGGGAGTGCGAGAGTATAGTTGGCGTTTCAACCGTAAGAGCGTAACATTTTACATTCGCTTCGAGCACTATTTCGATAGGTACGTTATTAAAGAGGTTCGTGAAGAGAAAAGATAAAAAAAAAAAAAAAATACGTCTAAACGAGATCACTGTTTCTTTCTTCACTTCCTGATTTTTCTTCTTTTCTCTCTTTCTTTTTTTTCTTTTTTCTTCTTGGCTTCCCAACTTCACCCTCCGTAACCAGAATTTTCGTTTACTCGCGGATAATTATCACGAACGTCTGATTCGGTGTTTTTCGTAATTGTGCGCAGATCTGGAAAAATTTTCGTTATACTTTAAGATAAAACGACAAGCGAATTATTTCGGTTTGCTATTTTTGATATTGTCAGTTTTCTTTTTTTTTCTTTTTTTATGACGACACGAATCAAACGTCAAGTTATATTGTCAGCAAGAGTGATCATAGTGAGAATTACCTCGTCGATTCAAATTTGATCAAACCAAGGTGAAAGATAATTATTTTCAACGTTACTTGTCCCCGAACGGAAGAAAAATTATATTTTCGTTGGACGAAATAATTAGGAATAATAAAAGAACATTTCAAGTAACGTGCCCAGGTCTGATTGTGTACGAAATTTTACGCAATTTTACGCAATGAAAGAAACGAGAAAAAATGTCCGAAAGTACACTTGTTCATCGCAGGGGGTGGCTGAGCTCGTGTCAGTTAGTTCTCTTCCTACAGCAATTTGAGCAAAGTGCGAAGAAGGAACTAGAGAAAGTGAAAGAAGAAATTTTTACAAAAATTCGTTTCTTCTTACGATAATTTACGACAATTTCGACAAAGTGTGCAGAAAGTGCGTGAGAGTGGAGCGAATTGCAAACTGTTGTGAACGAACCTGTAATTTCGTTTTCGAATTCGCGCGAATCTGGTTCCCGATGGAAAAACTTTATCTCATTTTCAACCTCGTTGAAATTATTCCGGAAGGACTTGTTTAATTTAATCTGACGCGCAAGCAGGAGTGATTTCTCCCAGTTTTCAGTTTTTGCAAATTACCGCGTATCCTTTTGGACGAGTTTGGGAAATGTTTCAAGTAGCTTGCAACTGTCTGAAACTTGTCCGACTGTTAATTTTCACATTTCAGTCGAGTTCGTTTCTATCGACACGTCAAATATTATAATCAATTTATATAACACGATTTGTATAATCGATTTTCAGTGAAATTGAGGCAACGTTACGAGGTCACAGTAAAAATCGAAACCAAAAATAACACTTATTGCGGGAAGAGAGAGAAACTATTCGGTTTCGTTGTAGAAAAGACAATTTCTTCCGAGTTATTCAAACATCGGTTTTTTCGTCGTCAAGTACAATTTTACAGTAAACGTGAATTTTACGTGAAACTTTGAAATCGCAGAGATCGTCGAGTTGAAAGTTGTCGTTCGTTAAAAAAGTTCTCCAGTCCCGGACGATTGAGTACTTGTCGCTTTTCATTCCAAACATTCGCCGTCAATATCGAAGCTACTTTTTCTTTTTCTTTTTTTTTATTTATCACAACTGAACAGTTTCTTTTCTCCCAAAGGAGAAGTTTACGAAAATGACAAAGAAATTGGAAAACGTACGAAAATTAAGAATTGAAAAGAACGTTTGACTATAACACGCTGCGAATTCAAAAGAAAGAACGAAACATTTCAATTGATAGAAAAGACGGAAGAAACGAGAAACGGCTAAACATTGAAACATTAAAAGAAATAGAGATTATTTTCTCACGACGGACAAAAATTTTAATTCACGTTTAAAATCAATAATCTAACAGATTCAAAACTGGGATAATGTGTAGCCAAAGCTTAATTTCGATCAAAACTCACACCATTGTGAGTCGATTGTGAACGGAGGAAACTGATGAGATTTGAAGAGATGAAGAAATAACGATGACTCGGTATATTTATTTATAATAAAAAAATTAAAAAATAATGAAAAATACGCGAATGCAAGATGAAAAAAAAACTGCAAATTCACGATGTACAAATTTTCCCAGTGGTGTTGGCTATTCTTCTTTCCGATGGCGAACCATGCGAGACGATTTAATTGCGTGGATCATCGGGAGGAAGTGGCGCTGGGAACGTGCGCGCCAGCCTCCGAATTTTCGGATTAAAATGGAGAGCCAGCTCGTTTCCGGTCGAATTCGGCGCGTAATCGACGATGGTGTGTAGAGTTTTGTTGATTTTAATGGCGAACGAAAGACGGAGAGAGGTACATGCAGACAGGAGAAAAAAAAAACGCGAGAGAGGAAAAAGAGAATGCAACGCGTGCGTACGAAAGGGAGAAGAGAAGGAGGTTAAAACGAACGAACACAAGAAATACAAAATAACATCGCGTGCGACTATAAATTCTGAAATCGCGTTGTAACGAAAATTCCAGACTTTCAACCAGAAGAGAGAAGAAAGAAAGAATTCAACGTGGACTGGAAATTGTGGGATTAATGATTTAATCGATGGTTAAATATCAAGTCGGAAGAATTGAAGAAAGAAAACGCACGAATTCGTCGCACAGTGCGTGTTATTCCATCACGCGACGTAGAAAGAATTATACCTCCGACGAGATGTAAATTTTAAAATTCCACTCGCGCGTACGAGAACAACAAATAGCAGAAAAAAAGAATTCGGCACTGAAAAGGACACACATGTACAAAATTGGAATTAAATGCATTTTAGTGAGAGTGCAAAACAGACACAAAGTTACGCGTTTTGAAAAGTGTGTTTGTTCAGGTGTTGTTTAAAAATTTTAAACTTATAGTGAAATTTAACGCTGAATGCAAGCAAGAGACTGCAGAGAGAGAGAGAAAGAAAAAACTGCATGACTTGTACCCCAGTACGATTCGTCTGCCAGAAGCAACTGCGAAGACGACTATTTTGCCATAAAATTTTATCGATACGCAAACATTTGAATCGATGGAAAACAAATTACAGGCAACGCCACTCCTACTCGAGGTCTACCCCACGCCTCCTCGCGAATCACGTGACCCAAATCAACCAATCGCTAATTTTCGTTGCACCCGATTTTCTGGGTTGCCCCCGCTGAAATCACTTTCAGTGATAAAAAGGACCTCAAAATTAAAAAAAAAAAAAAATTCTATCGAAATTCTAATACAAAGAAAGAATGAACAACACGAGAGAAGAGAAGCAGAGGAAGAAATTGTTGACTGTTCCTTGACCACGTATAAGCGTTTCCGTTCTTGATTGTAATTTAATTCGTAGCCGATAAAGAGTCGAGATTAAAAGTCCGGGCGAGATTTTCGAGCGGCGAAACGAGGCGAACGTGTTTGAAATTTTGACGTCGCCTCGAGACGTGTCGAGCATGGGCCCGGAAAAATGGAACTTTACGTTCATTCCTTCCCTGCCTCCCCCTCCCCCGTGCCCTGTTACAACGTTTTCATTTGCAACAGTCGACTGTACCCCTCTTTCTTCGCTCTCCCCTCTCGCTGTCACTTCTTTATTTATGAATCGTAGTTTCTACGCGTCGAAAGAAAAAAGGAAAAAAAAACGAAGGGGAGGGAACGAAAACACAATCGCGAGCTCTTGAATTTTTCAACGGAGAAATTATGGGAACTGTAGTCGAAGGGGAGGATTGTTTTGCGTTTCCTATTTTTTTAAACAACGTTTTAAATGATTTTTTGCGCTGAGCTTCGGTCCCTCCTCGATTCGTGCAGAAAAGAACTTCTCGTTTTAGCCTCTTTCTTTTTTTACTCCTAATGCGTTTCATATACCTTTGAGATTTTGTTCCGATTTTTCCATTGAGAAAGCCTCCGATATAAAGTTGAAGTACGAGAAAAGTGGTCGAGGATGTAATTATTCGAGATTATTCTCGTCCTATTTACAACTTTCTCCGTCCTTCAATCCGCACGATCTTATTATGTAGTTTCACTGAGAAATCGAGGAAAGGAGTTTTCAATGAACGATTAAGGAAGGAAGAAGATAACTGGGAGACTGATTATTCCAAAGACTATTTTTCGTTAACGTTATTCTTTTTTTTTTTTTTTACTTTCAATTCTCGCCAGAATTTCTTTCCTGTGGATCCAAACTTTCCTTCTTATTTCTCTCTGTTAACAAAAAATCACGAAGGAAAAACTTTCGAATCGAAAAACGAAACAACTATAAATGTCTTGTTAGTAATTTTCCCATTTTACATTCACTTTTAATTCAAAAACCAACGAAGGGAAAAAAATTTCGAGCGAAAGATTAAAAAGTCGAGTAAAAAACAAAATTACGACAAACTTTTCGTAGCAGTTCTTTTTCTGATTTTCTCCTTCGTAAAAAGATATTTCAATCTTGCATTCTCATTAAAGAATTATTTAAAAAGAGGAAATTGCAGGAAAATTGTGACATAAATGTTCGCGGTAATGAGCTGTTCGTTATTAACGGGCTGAAGCTCAAAGTAGAATGGACCGCGCGCAGTCAGCCACAGAGGAGGAACAAAGCGGTTTGAAACTACTTAGCGAGAGAGGAAACCATATTCTCGTCGTCCATTCGTCTTCCTCTTTACCTTTCTCTGCAACATCACTTACCATTTCTTTTACGATTCATCCTTCCATTGCTGTTAAGGGTAAAAACCTTTCCCTTTGTCTCCCCATTTGCCCCTCGCTGAATGTATCCAATCCGCGAATGAACACATTTATCGTTTCCTCGCGTCGACAATTGCTTTCCTCACTTCGAACACGCTCCAAGTTGTGTGATAAATAGAATTCTCTTCACGATTCGAGCGAATCTCTCAATGAGACTAATCAGTAATAATGACGACAATATAAATCTGTTTGAAATTTATTAATTTTAGTAACGTTTAAAAAAGAATCGACGTTTTGTCAATGATAATCGTTTGGAAAATGAGTAGAGAGAATGAAATATCGAAAATTCGAGAAAACACGTACAGCAAAGAATTTTAGACTTTGTAAAATCTTTTCGGGGACTTCGATAAGTGATCTTTGCATCTTATTCGTTTAAATATTAATAGCAGTCATTGAGAACTCGCGAAATATTACGCGGACCAATGACAAAAGCTAGAAAAAAAAGAAAATAATACCAAACCATCGCAAAAGTTTCAATCCATTAAAATACGAAGAATCGCTTAATTCTTCAGTAAAGTTTCAGAAATGAGAAATTTTTATCCTACTGTTCGGGGGAGTTTCCATGCTGCAACACCCACTGGGTCTGGGTGCAGGCACGTCGGGGAAAATTTATTGGTTTTTTAAGGCCCTCGACCTTGATTGAAGCATGGCATCAACTTTCCCGAACACGGGCCCGCGAGATCGCCCAAGACGACAAGACGGGCATGCGCGCCTCGCGCCCCACCCTGGGCCAGTGATTCTCCGAAGCCAAAGGAAGGGGAACCAACAGAACGTCCGTGCGTTCCTCCGGCTTGTAGGTCAGAATCAGTTCGACCTTCGAGTAATAAAGTTCACACTCAGCGCGCGAACACCTACGTTTTGTTTATTACTATTATTATTACATTATTATTATTTTTATCTTACATTGCGTTTACTATTATTATTATTATACATTATTATTATATTATTATTATTTTTATCTTACGTTGTGTTTGTTACTATTATTATTTCGTGTTTATTATTATTATTGTCATCTCGCCGATCGATCGGCGAGATAACGAGAAACGTAAGAGAGGGGAGGGGGCCGAAAGTGGGACACAAATCGCGGGGAAAATTCGTTTCGAGCGGGCGCGATTAATCAGTGCCCGGACGCCTGTTTTCGTTTCTTGAAAAACGCCACTCACGCCGCCCCGTAAATAATCGTCCCGGCGACGTGACGAGAACTTATCGCCGATGGGACGTGTCTCGCGGAGGGTACAACGGGAACGTTCGCATAATTAAGAGGGATTTCGGTTTGATACACGGTCGGGATTGAATCCTCGCGATCAGCAGGAATTTGGATGTCCGCCGTGGAACAAGAGAAACGTCGCCGGGGTTGAGTTACGCTTTCGGGAAATGGATACCGGGGAGGACGGAACGTCCTTGGACGGACGAGGAAGAGGGAGGATGCATTTCGCGAAATTGAAACGAGAGAAATTTGGAATTTAGTTCTTTTTGGATCGAGAGTGATATTTTCACTCGGAAGAGAAAAATGCAAGGTGCATTGTGGATATTCTTGGTATAATTAGCGAAATGAGAATGAAGCTTCTCGGGGTATATATTTATTTTTCACGAAGTATATATATATTTTCAATATAAATGCTGACTGCTCGCGATACTTTAATTTTTAAAGCGTGAAGCTTCCAAGTAGCGAGCGTGAGTATAAATAATACAGTCGACGATCTGGCTGACCAAGCGTGGAGCTGTACTACTGAACTAACCAAACGGTGATAAAGTTTCGCGAATTTTTTCCCAAGTGGATTTTATGCCTCGTAATTGTTTTTCTTTTGCTAAATAAAACGGTCCAATTCTTTCGAGACGTACAAACGTGACTTTCAGCTTTACGTTTCGATACTTGGACGGCAGAATGTTGCAAAATGTCGATTTCTGATTTCAATATCTTGTAACATTCCGACTCTCCGAAAATCGACGTACAAAGCTAAAATTCACATTTATATACTTCGAACACATTGAAACACATTCCCCGCTTGACGATTACCCGAGGTGAACTTTGTTTACCTTCCTTCGTCAACTTTTATCAAGGAAATCAGAAATCAACATAATCACGCTAATGAGTTAAGCAGAGCATCCAAATACCTCTCTAAACTGATTCGCTCCTCTGTTCATTTCAAATAAAAATTCCATCCTGAATTGAAAGAAACTAATTAAATAACAACAAAAGTATCTTTCCTAATTTTTTCCACGATCGTACATCTACCTACGTCCTCCTCTGTCGTTTCTACGAACGTCAACCTTCGAGTTAACAAACACACTCGCAACACCATTTTCTATTATTTCTGCGAACGTTAACAGCTCACAAGCAAACCCGCAACGAAACTCCGCACGTAGAAACTCAATTTTTATGGAGATACTTTGACACCGAGCGGCAGTGGCAGCTGCCGGTTCCCAAAGCTTCTACGCAAGAAACGAGTCGGAAGATCGAGCGACCGCGCGCCTTGTGCCAGCTTCCGCTTTGGACCGCGTTCTCGGCTGGTTACAACACCGCGTCACAGGGGCCACGTGATTAAATTTGCAGAGACGTTCGAGAGGAGCCCCGGTCGCGAAGGAATCACGCTAGGCTAGCGCATTAATCATTTGGAGGAACGTTGGATTCTTCGTTGCTGCCGAACGAAGCTGTGGAACGAGGTGGAGAATTGAATTCCCCCGGAGGATGGCTCGGAAGTGGAAGCAGTGTACCTTCCACTCGTGTATATTGGAGTTTGGTAATTCTTAGCGCGGGTGGTTGTTATTGCTGTATCGATAGATTTCCACCGGATGGTAAATTTATATTTGGGACAAACTTTGGACGTTTTGTATATATTTTGTGTATTCCGCGTGTTAGATTGAATTTTCCTTTTAGTTTCATTGAGTTTGATGGGTTTGATCGTTAAAATCTATGGCTATTGCACAATAAGTCTGCAAAATTCGAATATGACTTGGAATCAAATTGGTTTATTAGTCAATATGTGTGTGTGTGTGTTTGTGTATGTGACTCCCTTGAACTGCATGATGTTGTGAGAAAGAAAAACAGAAGAAAAAAGTTGTCAACTTTTAACGTAACGTAGTTCTGAATTCTTTAAATATTTTTAAAATACACAATTTTGATACAAGTTTGCCTGAACGCCCTGACGCCAGAACTGCCGACAAGAAAAAATTTCCATCGAAGATATTTTATACATTTCACGAAAAATCATTGAAATCTGTAGAAACACTGCGTAGATAAATTCGTAGAAAATTACGAGTTGGTCATTTCGACAATAAATCACGTTGCTGCAATACAACGTGCAACAGGTTCCCATTCGATTATACGCATAAATAAAGTCGTATAAATTTCTTCCCGAGTTCCAACGAACGATTATCCCGTCAAATTCATTCTCGATTCTTCTCGAATGATCTCGTTATGAATGATCCAAGTACGAAAAGAAGGAAGCGATGTTTCAAAATGGCGGAGGCACGCTACAGGCAAAGCGAAAGGTGGAAGCGAAAATATGAATATTTCACGTTGTAAATATCTTATTATTACGCTCGAGGACCACTCTGGACGAGGACGCAGATTTCGATTGTGTTACGTTATTTATTTTAGAATTTGTACGCTCTGTTGTCACAAACGATCTCACAGAGCGTACCGATTCTTTAATAAGTGTCGTCAACGATTGCCAGCTACCGTGTGATTCCTCTAGAGAGAAATCGCACTTTGGCACAGCAGGAAGAAGAACAGCAGGAAGACACTCAAAGAAGAACATTTTACAACCCGTGGAATTTTCTTCGATGACGAATAAAACAATAAAAAAACGTGCGCTCTCCAATCTTTTTCTCCTTTCACTCACTGCAATTTGTGCAAAAGAAATTATGAATTACTGAAATAAAGAAACGAGAATTGGAATTCACTGATTAAACGTTGAATTAAATTAAATTTTGTTAAATTGTGTTAAATTCTACGCGCCACTTTCTACTTCAATTTATTTATTATTCGATATATAATTCTTCCATCTTACAACTATTGTAAATTTACCAATAAAATTCTAACGACAAAGTTGTAAGTATAATTTTCCGTTTCAGCTGCCAGCCAAGAACGTACGTCATACTTGTATTTTCAAATTCCGATGTGCAAGCGTATAAAAAAACCAGCAGTCCATCGATCAGAATATCTTCACAAACGAGAACGAAACGTTGTTTTTCTTTCTTTTCGTTTTTTTTTTTTTTTTCTACAAAAAAAGAACAATACGCCATTCCAACAAAGTACAGGGAGACCACTTTGTTAGAATGGTAGAGAATCGGTTTCCGGCCACGGAGCACAAATTCCACGGAGGTCCATTTCGAACCTCGATAATTATCCGCGAACAATGTATCCATCGGCTGGAATCCAACCGAGGAGCCGAGATTACCAGGCTATTATTTTGATTTGTCCGCGTGTCGAGGCGATTGGGCACCGCCTTTGTCGTGTCGAGACATCGTTTTCCTCTTGCGATCCTTGCTGTTCCTCGCGAGATTTCACGAAGTGTGGTGATCTCGAATGGACAGCAACGAGATTGAGGATAAAGCGAGGAGAATATATATCAATGGACGTGTCTTCCTTGACTGACGCGATTACTTCCTCCTGACGGCAAGTAACATTTTTCATTTCCATCGAACGTTTCGCTTTGATGATTAGGAAACTAGGATGAAAGATTCGTGCCTTTTTGTTTTGTATATTTATTACGTTCGATGCAATTGCATTCTTGGTATCTGTTTTAATAAAATCTCGATTGGCGAAGCTTTTTTTTTTTTATTACGGATGTAAATTCTCTCGTCGCAACCGTAAATATAAATTTCGACGACAGTAAGATTTCGCATTTTTTGATCATTCGATCGGATAACATTCATTCTCGCGTGTAAATGTAAATTTTTATTCGTTGATTTTTGCCATTTATAAGTGTTTCTTTTGCATCGCACTGTTAAATATATTATTTTTGGACGTTTTGGGATTTTAGACCACGAGATTGAGATAGGTCGTAGAATTTTAAACGCGTGCGTACTATCTGATCTGTACAAACGTTTCTAAAATTATATCATCGACTGGGGGACAATTCTGAATGCAAAAACAAATCGAAAGGAGAGAAAGATAATATTTCTTCGTTCCCGAGGAAATAAAATTGAAAAATTTGTAAAGCATACGTGAACTTGGCTAATTCTATACATACGAGTAAATATGTGCAATTGTTCTAGTATCTAAAAATTCTACTTTATTAATTTTTTTCTCTCTCTCTCTCTCTCTGTATATTCTAAAAAAAAGAAATATAGTAATATAGTGCAAGTACACGTACCTGACGAATCTTCAAGATTGTTCCTTCCTCTTCCGTTTCCTTCGTTTTTCAGCAAATATTTTTGATTCGTTCGTCCCTTCTCCTCGCTGCACGATTCGTACTTGCAAATTCGACAGCTCGATTGAATTTTACAAGCCTGAGGTAAATCGCGCTTTGATAATTTTGAATCTTAAATCTTGGAAAATTGGAAAATTAAAATTAAAATTAAAATTGGATTTCGCGAGGTTCGAGTTAAATCTCCTGATAATTTCAAAAATTTGAAATTTAAATCGGACTTTGTAAACATCTAAACACTATTTAAGCCGAATGTTGTAGACATTCGAAGACGTAAAAGTCGAGTTAAATTCCGTTTCTTGGATCGATCGTCCGCAATGGCACCGATTTGCAGGACTGCTTTCGTGTCCACGAAAAGCGTCGATCGTTATCGAGGATAATCGAGGCGCGTCCGATTGGCGGGAATGAGGACGAAATTTCGATCGGGCTGAAAATCGCCGGTGACCCATGACACGGATGGGGTCACAGTCGCTAAAAGGAGACAATGATGTAATTATTCGGCCGTCGCGATCCAAGGGACACGCTTTTCCGCTCTAATTTCGAGATGACGCTAATGAAATTACCCCGCGACGCGTTCGCGCTAACAGCCAACGAGCCGAGCTCGATCGAAAAAGGCCCGGAAGATGGCCGAGGGAGCTTCGAAAATTGACGGTGCCTTACGAGCTGAGTGGTAATTGGCGTTATCACGCCGTTAATTGGAAATGAATTATTTACGAGATCCAACTCTCACCGAGTCGGAGACTTTGATTTCGTGACAGATTAAATTCGAGTAAACGAACAAACGAAAATGTCATCGATCCTCGATGCGATCTGAATTTCAAATCGACGCCAGACTGATTTCTGATCTAGTCTGGTCTGTAATTTGACAGTTGTCCTTTGTTGTAACAAATAATTTATTATATCATTCGCGCCAATGGATGATTTACAAATTGTCATACGAAAGAATGGGAAGAAAGTCGAAGACAGACTTTTATATTGATTAATCAATTATTGAGAATTCATTCCGAGTAAAATTTCACTCGAGGATCGATCCTTCGTCGACGGGATTGTTTGGCTAGGTCCGAGTGGCTTTCCGAGGGAGGGAGGAAATCGCCAACGACTTGTTAACGATCGTCACGGTTGAATCCACGCTCTGAAGCCAGCGTCGTTACTAACGCGACCATTAAACGTAAACACGCGGCCGGCAAATTGATTTTAAATCTCCCTTGAACGCCACCCCGACGCACACGCCGTGGATGTGGCCGGCTTCGATCCCCTCGTTTCCACCGTTTCGAAATGTCACGCCGCGTTTCGAAACCCCTTGACGCGCGAATTAAGTGAAATTCGACGTGACCAAAAACTGACATTCAACATTTGCGTGAAATCTTAACGAAAAGATGAAGTTTTTCTACTGTCTTGTACATGTGATGCTCACTGAAACACTGAAAGTTATTAAATTAAATCGAAACCGGTCTAGCTTTGTTGACGATTGTCGTTAAATACTCTTGTTGACAGCAGCGAGGAGTTAGGTGTAACGCCTAACTTGTACCAGATCGAACGCATTCGGCAAGTTGCAAAAACCCGATGGAAGTGCAGAATACGACGTTTGGTAGGACGTTATCTATGCGGTGACCCCAGTGTAACATCGGTCGACGTTTGTTTTGCCGACGCGTAAAACCTAAAGTGGAGGAGGAGCCATGAAAAATTGCCCCTGTCCTGGAAGGATTTTCGGCGAGCGACTTATCTCAGCCTTGCGATCGGCCGCGGTCTCGTTTCCCTTTGTCGTCGCCGTCACGCTTGATTAATCCGCTTTATCTCGATTTTTCACCGATTTATTAATGAAACCGGTTCGCCTCTGTACTCTCTCCAGTACGTTCGCCAATCCGAAATCTGTCCGTGAATTTTTGAAAAGTTCCGAAAGCGACGTTGCGCAATGTTTGACGACGTCGACGAACGTTTGGGCGTGTTGGAGAAATTTTCCAAGGAGTTTCTATATTATTACATTCTTTCAATTCTTTAAAGTAATATATAATATAATATAATGATTGTTACCATATAACAATACAAATCGTTTATTTATTTCAATTCTTCGTCGTCTCACTTTTACCTCCTTCTTCTCGATTCGCCCTCTGCTTGGTCTTGTCAGCCGGTACGTCGAAATAACATGGAACGTGACATTGTTGTAATTAACATTCCTCGCATATTTATATCTCTTTTCTTAAATTGTAATTACTTTTCGAAACAACGATCGGCATAAAGGACAAGAAGAACTCAGGAATCACAGTGCAATTGGCTATCAATCTTATTATACATGCATATACAGACCTTGACGGTTCTCCATAAAATAACGCAAGTCTCGTGCTTCGCCGTCGAAACAAAAACATTCCTCCACCACTTTTTAATTTCACGCCAGAGTTCCTTTTTTAACGGATGAAATGAAATTATAACGTTAAAAACTTCGTCTGACGTTGCGCGCTACGCGTGATCCCCGAAAATAATAAATAAATAACGAATGATAGGTTGCTAGAATTGTGAAAACTTGGACTCGGTACGGGAAGTTCTCTACGAGCTCTACGATACTTGAAAGAACACAATTGCGATGAATGCCGTTTATTGCTCGTCTCGGCTTGGCAGTCGCTTCGCGCCGAAGCAGTCTCTCTACAAACAACCAACACACTATTTACAATGCGTGAATTCACTGTTTCCGGATCCGCGATTCCTCGGTCCTCTCCCCGCCAACCAAATTCTCGTCGAAATCTAAGGACAGCCACGTTTCTCTTCTGTTTCATCGACGATGAAACGATTGAAGAAAAAAAAAAAGAAAAGAAAAGAAAAGAAAAGGAAAGGAAACAAGCTTTATTTAGTGGTCGACTGTGACTGTTTAGCTCTTTGGGTAGCGGCGAGTGGACGGCAATTTTCCACTTCCGGGACACGAGACGCTTCAACTCTAAATGCTAGGAACAAAGAACGAGAGAAAGATGCGGAAGAGGAGAGAAAGGGACAGCGAGTCTCGTTAGTGGCTCGTTGCAGCAAGGGTTGCAGCTGTCATCTAGTTTGAAGTTGGCTTCTTTGAAGTTCCACCCAAGTTCCTTCGGGGTTGATGGCTCGTCTTCCCCTTTCCTGGGGATTGGAGGTCGGTGCTTTCGTTTCGTTTGGATTCAAGAAACAACGACAGTTGACGAAGCTGTTTTATTCGTTCCACGTTCCGTTACTTTCGCTAGCCGGACCGAGGCGACTTTCAGCTCGCGTCTTGGCGGATCTTGGCGGAAGGTGTTCTAGACCGTCCAAAGACGTCGAACTTTGGAATTTCTCAATCGACAGTTACTAGAGTTCGTCGAGTTACTCTGGACTGTCTAGAACGAAACGTGGGAAACGTAACAAACGCCTACGTGGATTTGGAAAATTCGTTGTTACTTCCTGTGTGACGGGGTGTTGCTTCGTGAATCAAAGTCGAAGCTTTCGTAGAAATTTTAAGCTGTTCTATCGTAGGTTTGTTGTGGAGTTTCGGCGAGGGTGGTTGTCAGGGCTCGGTGGTAATTAAAAAATTTCAAACGTCGAGTTTTTTTTAGTAAGTTACCTCTACGAGAAAAGACATTTTTTCGTGAAACTACGTTGTTTGCAAAACTGCAGACAATTTTTACTAAAAGAATTTTCGCTACACCTTCCAAGAGGTTTTTTTCTCACAGAGAGAGAAACTTGGATACCCGGTGAATTTTTTGGAAAACGCCACCAAAGAAGAAATTTTGTTCGAGACAAAAGTATCGCATCGTTATCGAATATTTTAGACACAAATGTTTGATCATCGTGTGCGACGAAATCACAATAATCCGCGATATTTCAAATATATTAATACAGTTTTCTGCCTCCGAAAAGGCTCAGCCTCGCTCATTAAAGATTCCGAAACGAGCAGATTTCGTTGAGACTGCGCGACTACCGCGGGCAGGATTTAGAGAGCTCGGCAACTTTTTCGAAAGCTTCCGGCGTCTCCGTTCGAAACGAGCCTCAGGTGGTGCTGGCTGCGCGCGACAAATCCCGGATTAGCCAACAGAAACGCGAAATAAAACGATTTCCAGCCTCGGAAGAAACATTCATCCACCAGTCGAGATCCCATCGATTTTTTCCCTTTTATTTTTATTTTATTATCCACGTCAGAACAGAGACGATCTCTATCCTCGAACTCTCCGATATTTCGCCTCGTCTTTGCACCTTGTTTCTTGCGCGACGAAACGTCTCACAGGAAACAGCAACGCTCGCGAGGCGTGAATGTGAATCGCGTTTTAATAATAATTAAACAGACTATCACGTAACAACGATGATGACGATAACATTTATCTTAATCGTCGGACGATACTAACGGCTATACAAAAGGAGAGCTCCTCGCTGGAGGTTTCCAGATTCCCACGACTTTTTCGCTCCAGCGATGAAATTGTCAGGCAATCTGCGCGACGCGAGAGTCTCGCAAATGGCGAGGATCCTCCGATTCGTTCAGAACTCTCGCGGAATCTTGGGAGAAACGTGAAAAGTCGCAGAACTCTACGAGTCTCTCTGCAGCAGGAGAATCCTCTTGCAGCCGACGTTCTCGTTCGAGCTCGAGTCTGGCTGCAACGAAACCTGGAACACCGCTCGTCTCTCCCACTCCGCCGTTTTCCCGCCGCCGTCATCGTCCCACACTTTCCATCCGAGGATACGATCGACGGCTGTCTTGACGCCGCTGTACGTCCACCCGCGTCTCCTCAGCCTTCTACGACGACGTTTCCACGCGAGAATTAAACTTCGACGACGACGTTTCCACGCTAGCATTCTCCTTCTTCGCCGATCCACGGTCTTTTCCGGGCGAGGCTTGCTGGAACACTTCGAACAACAACGAAAGGAACGTTCCCCACTGTCGATGTTTCGCTTACTCTTTCACGTGCGTGTCTCTCTCTCTCTCTCTCTCTCTCTCTCTCTCTCTCTCTCTCTCTATCGATTTTCTAGTTTCGTTCTGTTTGCTTTTTGAGCTTTTCTTCGGAGCTGTTTTAGGTTTTTCTCACTTGGTTCGTTTGTGATCGGTTTAGCTTTTTTTTTTTTTTTTTCTGACGCGAGAATTCACGAAGAGACGAGAGCATTCTGGTCGGCGAAAGTCGTTTCGATTTGTTTCGCTTTTTACCCGCTCGTTACTCTTTGTTCTTTCTTTTTTTTTTTTTTTTTACTGCAAGCAAAAAATCGTGAATCATTCTGTTAACGCTGCAAGAAGAGGATGATCGACCCTTCCAGCGGTGAATGGCGCGCACTTTCGCCCGAAAATCCACTTCCATTTCCAACATTATTCGTCGTTGCAAGAATAATAATTCTTAAACTGCGCTTTGCAACACAATCGTCAACGTATCGCTTCCTCTAGTTTCGAAGCGACTGTTTTGAGAGTTTCGAGCGAAAGTGTAGTTTGAAACGATGGGTTCAGAATCAGAATGGCACGCGTTAAAATTCACGAAGAATTTGGACTCTGTCGTGTGTTTTAATTTCCAAAGTATCGTTATGCCCGATATCTGTATATCGACGTATGTTTGAGAAATGTAATCAACACCCGACGCTCTCTTAATATATTTGACAACGTTGTAACTTTGTTTGCGAGCGTTTGCCTAACACACCACTGGAAGGGTTAACCTTGCTACGTTCTCCGGCTCACCTTTGACCCAATCGTATTTTTCTATCTTTAACAACATCTTTGACTTTTGATTTCTCTCGTAGACACTTCCGTGAATTTCCTTCGCAGACAGTACGAATCTTCAAATTATGGAGGAGATTTTTATCTCGTCCAGGTTTGCGGTGAAAATCGAGTAAAATTGGATTTGTCAAATTTACGTTAAGAATTTACAAGATCTTTCATTCCTTTGAATAGAGATCGGGACACGAAAATTCGAAGATCGTAGCAAGTTTGATAAAAAACAAAAATATTTGGAGATGTTTGGTGAAGGGTATTTCGAAGAAGAAAAAAATGTATCAAATAAATTGAAAAATAACGGCATTTAATCTCCGAGAAGTAAATTTAGGCTATCTTTTATTGACGATTCGATTACACTGTTCAAAGAAGATCTGCGAAATTCGAATTCGCTTCATTTTTTTCGAAGGCAACAAATTACCAAAGTGTCTAATACCACTCTTTTTCTTAATACCCGATCAAGCGAGAATCAAAAATATCAAACGGAATGGAAGAAAACAGAAGGTTCAACCAAAAATCTTTGTCAATAAAGCATCTCGAAGATTCTGTTAAATAATCCGCTATATTTAATCACTATGTCTCGTTATAAACAATGAAAAATACATTGTTCGGACTATCGATTTGCCTTTCAAGTTCTCTTTTTACATGAAATTTTTCAAGGGCAAAATTTCATATATATATATATATATATATATATAAAAAAAAAAAAAAAAAGAAAAAAACGTTCTTCCGCGACAGAACTCTCGACAGAATTTCAATTGAAACTATAGAAAAATCCCCCCACGTAACACAAAGTGTCTTTTGTTCTCTCTGTTTGTGTATAATTTGTAAGAGCGTGAGAAACAATCTGAGCACCGGCCTGGTTTATATCAAACGTTCGTATCTTTTTTCCTTTTTACATGCATCGAATAATACGTTTCACTCTCGTCATTCCACGTTCAAAAGCAACGGAGTAACACGGTGGAAGGAAATGGAACCTCGATAAAAATTTGTTTCGTCGGCTGAATATTACGACATTATATACTCCACTTTTTATATATTTTTTTTTTTTTTTTTTGTAGCTTCAAATACCTAAAAAAATTTAAGGATCAGCTAAAAAGATATTTTAGTCGAATTTATTGATCGAAAGACGAGCATTGTTCCTCTCTGTATCTTTGCTCTGCAAGATAAGTAATTTTCGTAATTTACGCTCTTGTTCTTCCACTTTCTCGCGTGTGAATGACGAAAGGTATCCACGTATGTACAAGAAAGAGAAAGCGCCCATTCGACGAAATGCTGCGACTGCAAAATGCACATGGATCGTGGTACTCGGACCGTTCGTCTTTTCTTCCAACGTCAATAAGAAAGAAAAAATTGCGAAACGGAAATCACGCTCCATTCTCTTATTCTGACAAATCTTACAATTTCGGGAAATCGACCCTTACAAATTATCCCTCTTTCGTATTTACTTCGCTCTAATCGTTTTGACTGACCTTCGAATCTCCAGCGCCAAGGAACACTAGACCTATAGCACCAGCGTACGCCAGCAGCGTGTCCACCGCCTGTTGAGTCTCCAGGAGAATCCTGGTTTCGTTCATCCAGTCTCTGGCGATGGACTTTGGCGCGCCTTTCAGCAGGTTCATGTAACGAAGGGTCATCTTGAAATCACCGCGATCGAGCCAATACCTGAGCAAACAACCAGAGATTTCACAATTATTGGCACTTGCTTGCCACCGTCGAACTTTCATAGTTTCGCACAACAAATTTTTTAACAATTCGACGTTTCAAAGTGAAAAGTTTATTTCATTAAAGATCGGTCAAATGGACATTTTATTTCAACAGAGTGTGATATCGCACGTTTCAATTTGATAGATGTAACGTATCATACGTTACTACAATAACTATAATATTATACGTTGTAGTATATACATTACATCTATTATAGTATTATATATAATTATAGTGTTATACATTACTATGATAACTTTAATTACTATATTATCATATTATTACATTTCATTCGACAATCTTACGCGAACTTTTTAATCCAATTTCACGTAACGTGTCGACTTTATTAAAAAAAAGAAAACGATTTAATACCCTGTCGCGTACGCGCAATTTCATTTGTGGAATCCAATCGATCGAACGAACAATAGATGGAAACAGAGAGAGAGAGAGGCAATATTAAAATAAAATAAAAGAGACAAAGTGCAGATTTACGAAAAGCGATTGAAAATCGGAGCCTGATATCCCCGATAATGCGGGCAGGGGGTGCTTTCGGGGAACGATCATCCGAATTACCTGTCCGATCAACGAACGAGTCATAAACATAAAAGCGTACGAGCGGGAGAACCGGAGGTTGCAATCGTCTCTCGAGAAATTTGTGCCGGCTATTTCCCGAAATTGTGTTTCCGGGAAATGGTTGACATTGGTTCCAACTTTCAATCAGCTCGCTTTACACTCCCCCTCCCCCCTGGCGCCTTCGTTCGAAATCTTACAGATTTAACACGAATTTAATTTCACGTAGAATTTAAAATCGAAGCTTCTTCAATTTCTACATTTCGTTTGCAAATTTTTGTTTCTGTCACTCGATGACTCGAGATACGTGAATTGCCCGAATTCTCCATGGTTTGCAATAATTACAACTGTTCCCTTCGGAGTTACTTTTTTCACTGTAAATATTTGATACAGAAATACAGAACAATTTCAATTTGGACACCCCACTTTCCAGAAAATTTGAAAATTTGTTCACGTACACCGAGTCAACTTAAGGGCACCTAAGCACTATTTGAAGCCTATTTTCTTGAAAATGGAACAATTTTGTTCCACGCTGTTCGCTCGTCTTTGCGCGTGGAATAACCTCCCGTCGATTGTTCGCGCCTATCTGCTGTCAAGTTCTTGACAAATTTTTAAATCCCATTTTCTCGAAACATCAAATCTCAAGTAAAAGAATTTCGCGACGACGTTTTTGTCAACTCGACTGGTTGTACCGCGATTTCAGGTGTAACGTCGAGAGCACCCTTAACCCAACCCTCTTGACCGTAAATCTCGAAGTCGAAGCAAGCTGTCGCCGCGGCGCAATCGATAGCAGGCACTTTTCACAAGAAACTTTTCCACGACGGTTAAAAGAAACTGTGACGGTTAGTTACGTCTGACGCATCGACAAGCTTTGGAAACTCTCCTCGAGCCGTGTTTCCGATCGTTCTCCAAGTGTATCGATTAATTGTCGTAGCAAGATCTTGGGGGGCTGTTTTGTGGAGGATATCCTTCTTAAGTGAAAGGAGAGCTATAATAAAAATAATTCAAAGAGTTTCTTTTTTTTTTTTTTTTGATAGAATTTCAATCAGGGGGAGTCGAAAAATCATTCATGGAGTATTTGATGATCTGAATTTCAATTGAACTACGTGCGTGAAGAAAGAGTTGCGTCTTCACGGCGCAACCCGTGTTCGGAAGAGTTGTCTTCACGGCGCAACCCGTGTTCGGAAGAGTTGTCTTCACGGCGCAACCCCGGTCGAGGGGCCCGGTTTCGCGAGACCAAAACTCTCGCGAACAGAATCAATCGAACTGTATTACATCGTGTTACATTATCATCACGTCATGTTAATATTATTGAAATTAAACTTCGAGGTATCGAAATATTAAACCGCTGAAATTACAACAAATTTATATCAAACCGAACACGAAGCGAACAGAAGGAACTTGACCGTTTTTACGTAATTTCTCCAACGCCGTCGATCGCGTCAACGATTCACGGGTCAAAGATAATTCGCAACTTGACGCAGCTCGACGCATGCGACGACAAACGACTCGATATTAAAATGGCAGACTTCAATGAAGGAACGATATTAAAATGGAGCACAGACGGTGAACCTACACTTTTAAAGCGCTATTGAAATCGGCGAGCGGCATTCAACGACGAGAGGAACTTTGTAAATGCGCAACATTCTCGAAGATCCAGGTTCGCTGAAACCGGAGATCAAAGAAACTCGAATCTCGTTTACGACGAGCACGACGAGCACAAAAGAGGAGGACAGATACGTTACTTTCTCCTTTCTTCCTCATTCCCATTCTTTCTTCTTTTTTCCTCTTCCCGTTAAACATACGTCTGTTCGTCGAGAGAGCCGGAGAGGAGAAAAAAAATTGACGAGAGAGGGGAGTGAAATCTCGCACGACGAAAACGTGGCCAATCTCGTAATCAGATTCCACGAGCTAACGACTTAATTAAATCGGCGCAAAGGAACTTTGCATCCGCGGACGGGAGAGAGGAGAAGCTCGGGCAATGTCGTTGTAAACAAGTATTCGATTTTCATGCAAAGTGAGACGATCGGGGCGAAGTTTCCGCGATTGAATTAAAAGGCGGACGGGTGTAAGAGAAAAATGGAACGGCGGTATAAGAAAATGTCGTTCATTTGATTGGACGTATGTATAGAGAGAGAGAGAGAGAGAGTTCTGTAATTGATCGCACGACAGAGAAGAGAATGGAGAAATAAATTGGAAACGCGGAATAAAATTTTTACACCAGCAGGAAAAAGGAAGCAAACTCGAAATGGAGAATGAAGTTTTTACACGGAGAGAAACGTGGAATAAAATTTTTCATACGAGACTTTGTCGCTATCGAGAGTTTTCTGTGAGAAAACATTTATAGTACAAAAATACTAATGTCAAAAGTGACTTGATACGATTGGATACAATTTTCCAATTTTTCCGAGAGCGGAGAGACAATTTTGAAACAAAGTTGAACGTCTTGAGCTGTCAGCTTTGAGCTCGGTTCGTCCAACCACAGAGAAGAGCATTTTAATTTCCCTAAACAATGGCGAGACTGGTGAAGCGACTTGAAAGTTGCAACAATAGCCAGTGGAGGGTTAAATTCATTTGCTGGAAAATTGTACCTTATACTTTGTCATGAATTACAAAGTTCCAAACTTGGGATACTTAATTGTACGATTGTTGTACGAGTTGTAATTACTTGAGAGCGTCGAGTCGTTTAAATTACGTCTTTCTACTCCACAGAAATGTTGCGAAGAGAGTCCTAAGAACCGTTATTTGCGAATTCCGAATCGTAAATGTAAATGAAAGTTTTTTCAAAAAAAAATAGAAGATTTTCGATTTCTAATTTACAAGCGACGACATTGACGAATTTTTAAACCTGGATTTCAACTATTAATCGTCACAACTGTCAATCACCAATGCTCCAGATTCTGACGCGCATCAATTTTCAAATCTCGAAACTAATCGTTTGTACTCTTAACTATTCTACTCAGCGATTGAATAGTTTTAACATTCAATTTTATCGTTCAATCAATTCTAACATCTAATATTTTCAATCGTTGATTTTTCCAAATTTTTATCGCCTCGTTCACCAATTTTTACGCAGTAATATTTATATCACATCGTACACGATAGAACCGAATGCTTTTTTTGTTAACCTAATTTTGTCATCCCAAATTTTAACTCTCGGCGTGCATCTAATCTCCAAAATTCAACATTTAACCTCCGAGTGACGTCGCGAATGCGTTGTATCACAAAAATTTTATTTTATTTTTCATACTTTTATATTCCCTGTGACAGAGATCAGTGATATAAAATTCAATCAAAATTAAATTAAAATCTGAATTTTCTCAACGGTGTCAATGATGTCACTTTTAATAATTAAACCAAAGTCGATACATCTTCAAATTCTTACCGCAATGAATCGTTTTGTTTAATTCAAAAGCTGTAATTCGAACAAAAGTCGTTCTTCGCAGTGAAAAGCTACTTTTCTCGAGACCTTTCGTTGTTTTTAACTTGAACAAACTTGCGTCCGATGTACGTACAGAGCACAAAGTACACAGAGAGTAGGAACGTGAATGTTTCAACGAGAGGCTTCACCTGTGTGGAAACTGGAAACGCGTTAAAGTTTAATATTTGATGGCCACTTCTTTTTATCGACGGCCATTCGCGTTGAAATTCTCGCGTTTTTAAGGGGTGACGCGATGGCGTGGTTTCCGCGCGATCTGACTCAGCAAGCGAGAGATGATTCTTTTTACGATCTTTTCTTCTTCGGAAGAAGCAGAGTCACGTATCAAATTCCAGCATTTATATTTGAAAACTCTTCTTGCGCAATGATTCAACAACTGCTGAAAGTTTATGCTTGTCGCGGACACATTCGTCTCTTTGTAAGTTGATCGATTTTACGTCAATAACAATGAAGAATAACATTGACGTTAAAAGATTAAAGAGAGACTTTGATTAACACGTCTCTACGTTATTCGTTGTAATTTTGGTGTCTTGAATCTCCTGAATAATTTCATAACCTGTGAGATAATCTATTGTTACCTCCAAGTATCTTCTTTAATTGCGAAGATTCCAAAAATGTTATTTGTTCTTCTCGTCGAGCTTCTTTCCAAATTACTTCTCCTGCTAAATGGCGTAAAAGATACGTTCAATTGAGATCACTATGAGACGTGACCTCTTCTTCCTTTATATGCATCGTGCATTTTTGTGTTTTTAACTTTCTCCAAAATTTGCAAACATATCTGCACGTACTTTTACATTTACGTTAATTTACAAAGCAACTGAATAATTCCAGCTTACACTTTAGATTAAATAATTCGATCTTGTGCTTTAATTGTTAATAACTAGCTTCGTGGCAGCCTGTAATTTTACGTTAACCAGCAGAAGCAACGGGTGACTTGCAATTTGGTTTCGTTCATTTTAATAAAATCGCGAAATTTATCATCATTATATGCAAGAGACTCGTGTGATTTGTGAAACAGCACTGATAATATTAGTTCGTTCGCGTAGGAGGAACCCGAGTTCCAACTCCGTTTCACTGTACCTCATTTCCTTAATTTCTTTCATCCAGTTCCGGCGACTTTTTCAGATCTTCATTTGCATAGCGTCGGCTGCGAGCTAATTTTTCCTACTTATTACCCAAGTTGCAAGAGTATAACCTTTGTCAAACTTTGAATTCGACATTTTTGCCTTTAATTTGACCAAAATTTTGAAGACACGACGACATTGTCATTTCATTATTTTCCGTGTAAAATAATTTTATTTCCAATCGATTCGTTTCGCTGTAACAACCCATCGTCAATCTTTCGTAACTTGTTATTTCTATAAAATGCTTTTTTTAATTCATATGTATCTATTCTTTCTCTCTTTCGTTCATCATTAAAATCATTGGTTATTAGAAATCCGTTTGTTCAATTACTAAATTCAAAGTAAAGTAAAAAGTAACGTAAGACAGTAAAAATAAATTTGAATAAAATAAAAATAACAAAGTGAATAGGAATAAATTTAATTACTAAAAAAAAAAAAAAAAGAAAATCTATTTCTCTGTCTTTCCCCACCTGTTACTCGAAAACACTTAAAGAAGAAACAAAAACGAAAAAAAAGTTTCCAAAACTACCACCAGGTCGGTCAAACGCACCGATTAACCCTTGAACCGAGCAGAATCGAAAGTGAGAAAAGTCATTGCCGCGTGTCTAATTGAATTCCGTTCGATACCGCGGCGCGAGAATTCCCCGAATAGCCGTTTGAACTTTGCTAATTTTAATTTCGCCCGGGGATCGTTCGAGGCAAACCTTAAAACCAAGCCCCGTTCAAATGCCGCGAAACTTTAATCCCGCTTGCAAGTTCTCCGATCCCATTTCAAGGAAATATTTGAACTGTCGTCGAGTCGGTTTTAATTTTCGCCTGGAAAGCGAAATAGCTCCTCATTTCGAGATTTCAATCCAAATCCTGATTCAAACAACGAGTAATCGTGTCGTTTTCGTCCTTCGCGAGAAAAATTTTCAATCTTTGATGGAATGATTGATTACTGGATGAAATTTGCTCGATACAACGATACAACGAGAAACAGAATTATCTGCACGGTGGATTTATTTTGTTTAGACGCGGGTATTTAATAATTTTTATTTATTATCAGTGAAAGTGATTTTAGCGGGGCCCCTTCTAATGCAACGAAAATTAGTAATTGGTTGATTTGGGTCACGTGATTCGCGAGGGGGCGTGGGGTAGACTTCGAGTAGGAGTGGCATTGCCTGATAAAAAAAGTCGTATTCATTTCCTAGTCAGAACAGTTGCTTCTGGGCCTTTCAGTGAGACGAATCGTACAAGTCGTGCAGTTTTTTATATAATTCATGCATTATATTATATTATTAAATATATAACACATAGCCACTTATAGTGATGCACATTGGTAAATATAATTTACTTTTGTTTGCGTACGTTTATTGTTTTATGTACATTTGTATAATAGTATACAATTATACATATTTAATAATATACGTATATTAATCTTAGGGCTTATACTTTTGTCATGTTTCAATAAATCCATGCAAATGAGTTCTTAACTTTTTGACCAATGAAATTGAGAATCAATCAGTCTAACTTCCAAGAAGCTCCGTACATCCAAATTACAACAATAAATGGCACACTTCAAAATATAATGATAATATATACCCATTCTTTGTCACAAATTTCAAAAATTGAACTTTCTCTTGTTCTTGCGGTAAAGAATTTGCAAATCGAGCAATTTCCACAAGGAAGAAAGAAAGAGATAAAGAGCAGTCGTTGAAAGTGTACGTGTATGTCTTCCGAGGACGTTGGAACTTCCGCCAGCAAAAACCGGAAGTCGAGGCAAATCCATAAGAAACATTTCACGATACAAATGTTTTTCACGGAAAACTTCAAGTGTTCTTCCGCGACGAGTTTCTCCAATGTTCGTCTCATCTTTTTGCGAGTCTTTTCGAGGATCTTTCGTGGCCACGTGTATGAATATTTCCTCGCAACGCAACTTTGATGAAATTCTCCTCGATTCTTTCCCAAACACTGCCAATATCTCGTGCCCAAAAAATTTCGCTCTTCGATTCGTAAAATTAAATTATTAAAATTAAAATTTCGATTCGTAAAATTAAAATTATAAAAATAATAAACGCGTGATAAAGCTGACGCGCCGAGTCTGACGCAGCACGAGTCCACGCTACTGAAACAGTTCCCTCGAAACAACCCTTTCAACCGGTTCCACCTCACCTCTCTCTCTCTGAACAAAAAAAGGAAAGAAATTCCGCCCAGGCTTTGATGTAGGAAACAACGATCATCTACACAATGAACGAAAATCCTCCCCAAAAAAAAAAAGAATTTTAACGAAATCAAAAGCATTTGACAAACGAGGTCAAACATTCGCGGTGACTCGAACGGTTGACTAGTCAACCTGCCTGCATAATGGACCGGTCAATTACGGGGCTGATCCGCCGAAACAAAGGAGAGAGATCTCGCGCGAAATCGTAAACGAAACCGGAGCGGCGGTTGTTGCCGCGGAGAGTTTTATGGCCCGGGAGATTTCTCACGGGCGGAAACGAGCCCGAGCGTGCGATGAAAACCGATCGTTGGAGGAGGAAGGTTCAGACAAACGATTTTAGCTGTAACCGTGGCCGGTGGATATTAGAGTGCCTTCCGGCTTTCGGAATCTGGATGAAGGATATTTATGGAGCCCCCCCAGAGGGATGGAGCGCGAGAAACCCTGCTTTTCGGTGAGAGATAAAAAGAGTAATTTAATTGATTAGGGACGTTGGAGGGTTTGGATCAGTGGAGTCGAGAACGATATTTTTAGGCGTAAGTTTTAATTTACGATATTGTGGAATTTTCTCATTTTTATTGGTACAATGTAGCGTTTGTTTAAAATGGCGTGAATTTTTTTTCTTTTTTCCTTTTTTGTGAGACGGAAGTTTATTTAGTTTGGACGGAAATTTGATTGAGTTCAATCACAGCGAGAATTATTACGATAGATAGTTTGAATTCACTTCAAAATTTATTCCGAGTGTCGTTTTAAATTTTAGAAAATATTTAGATCCGAGCAAACATGTAGAGGTGTAAAAATTTCTTTCGAAAAATGTGGTTTCTATGACTTTCAACGGTGAGGGTTAATTTTAAGCTAGCTATTCGACGGGTTAAATCGGTTTATAGGTAACGGAAGGATGGGTTACGTTGGGTAGAAAAGCTCGTTAAAGGGGTCCACTCATACATTCTACTTAATTGAGTTCATCGGCGGTCCAATTATAATCCCAAGTATGAGACACCGTCAGCCATGCGACCGTGATATACGATCCTATTGTTTGCAAGAATCTAACCGAGAAATTGATGTTATAGAGCTTCGCGCCCTTGCCCTTCCACGGGAAACGGATCTTATAAATTCACGAGATTACGCGGCTGTTAATCACCGAAATCGCGAGAATTCGTCTTTTCAATTACACGTGGAAAAACTTTTTCGATCCTTCGGAAGAAAGCTTAATCTACTCAATTCTCGCCCTTTAAATGCTGAGATTTTTACGATTCTAACTAAAAGTCAGAAGGATCTCTCTTTGAAGAATATCAAGATACAAAAATATTCCACATAACAAAATACGAAAAGATTATTGGAGAAATTAGAATAACCAAACTCACGACCATTCGATAACTAGCCTAAATTCATTCGTTTTCAAACACTCCAAACGAGATACATCCGTAACATCTAATGAAAAATTAAGCAATTTTGAGGTAAGCAACTTTAAGCAGCTGAATTAAAGAAACACACGCTCGCACTTTTAGAACTCTAACTCGCTCGACAAGTGATCAATCCCAAGGGTACCCAATTTCCAAGTTGGAAATGGTACAATTAACGAGTACAATTCCTATTAAATTTACTTCCTGCTCAAATCTAATAATAATAAAAAGAAGAAGAAAAAAATTAAAAACTCTTTGAGAAACTAAGAGTAAACTAAACGCTCACGACGTAAAGACAACGACTAGCCCAAAATTCTAAGTCCACGATACAATTAACCGCTTCGACCTCGTTCATTTTCCTCCCCTGTTCCCGCCATTACCCCTTAATTACT
Source organism: Melipona beecheii (assembly GCA_032399605.1). Classification (NCBI taxonomy): domain Eukaryota; kingdom Metazoa; phylum Arthropoda; class Insecta; order Hymenoptera; family Apidae; genus Melipona; species Melipona beecheii. Next base: position 1,889,907 of record JAUCMO010000291.1, read on the forward strand.
AGCACAATTTCGGGCACAGAATTTCCGCCATTCAGGCCTTGTTTTTCACCGCTGGGAATTCCACGGAATTCCTATCCTCCGACAGTATGCGCGCAAAACTCGCGTATTTGCGCGGCCATATTTTTCCTCGCCCTCACCCTCCATTTGCTCGGACTGGATGTACTCAGCGTAGGTCCAACGCGCGGAATTCACGCGCGCACAGTTCCTTTTCCCATCGTTCGTTGAAAACGAGCCACGTATCTATGATATGCATATTTTGCGGCCGCGTTTTATCCGTCCGCTTCTTTACGCGCGCCGTATTTTTTCGTGGTAATACCACGCCACGGCAAATCGTCCAGCGTTTCGGCTGGCTGGACGTAGCACTTGCATTTTTTAATCAGCAGCGACATCGCGATTTCATTCGCGAATTTTTTAACGTCCCCTTTCCCTCCGCTTCTCCGTTTTCGAACAATGGCGTTTCGACTCCACTCTCGCTCTCCCGTTTTACAATAAATACAAGTCGCTCGAGTGGTTTGAGCAAATCATTCAGTCTGACGGAGTTTGACTTTGAGTTTTAAACTTTGGCTCATTGAATTCGAGGTCGATCCGACAGGACGCTTGCCGACGTTTGGAAGATTGAAAAGGAAACCAAGCGAGACAAGAAGTCTAGATGTTACAAGTAATAATTTAGGATTACATTAATTGGGTTACGTACTCTTAGAGTGAGAGAACTGTCATTGTCAACTAAAAATATTCTCAGGACTTTTTCCATAAAAAAAAGAAAAACTAGAAAAATGCTAGAGGAAAGGAAAAGTTCCATTTTGAATTTGCCATCGTACAAAATGAAATAACAAAACGCGCGGACGCTTGCGACTGATAAACTTGAATAGAGCACACTCTTTAAATAAAACTCGTTAAAAAAACCCAATTCCAAGAGAGCCAAGATACTAAATAAATTTCGGTTGTCATCAATTACGCGGTAAATGACCAACTACCTAACGCGTTTGCATCGCAAATTCAGGGACATCCGCAGTTACGTGGACCTTTGTTCGCGTTGCCCGCGTTGCTTACGTCCCCTTACGAAATTTCGACGGTGCCGCGTTAAAAATTATCCGGCAAAAAGCTGCGAGACCCGCGCGGAAACCGCCGACAGCACCAGCGGGCTCGTATCGTTCGCGGCGATTCTAATTTACTCGCATGTGCACGCTGTTAACGCGGCATGACGTTGCAGCACACGAAGGCAAACGAGCTGCCTTAATGCTGATAACGCGGGCCAAGGGTTTTTTCTCGAGTCACGGGGGAAAAAAGAAAGAAACACACTCGCCGGAGGGAGAGAAAGATAAAGTTTCGACCGTTTTCAAGATTAACGAATTTTCCTAAAAGGAACGTCGCGTTTATCTTCCTTGCATAATTAATTGGAATTCTGTGAATTAATTCGCAGAAGCCGAGTTGCTCGGTTTTTAATTAGGTTGAGGCTCGTTCGTTTCGGCCGGCGAGTGAAAAATTTTACCGGGAAATTTAATTGGAAAGTTCTGGCATAATTTGAATGAAGTTTCGAAGAAGAAAAGGGAGAGGTATTAGAGGTTGTTTCAGCTGTAGCCTGCAGAGGTTAAATACTCGAGAATAATATTCTCGTCAAATTTCATCGGATTCGATACATTTTTTTTCTTTTTTCTTTCTTTTTGAAGGTTGCGAAACAATTTTGTGATTATCGCGTTTCTTTAATGTTATTTCCTGAACCGTAAACAGTGTCTGTTCTCCTGATCCTTAAAAACGCAAGATTCTCCCTAATCAAATTTCACTCGTTTAAATTTATCTCTTTATTAGTAGCAATTGCAACCTCGTAGAATAAAAAATAATGCAAATACAATTACACAATTAATTTCACGGAATTTTAATAGAAAAATATTTTAGAAGAAATCTTCCGCGATACTCCGTTTCTAACGAGCAAAAATAATCGCCAATGAAGATAACGAAATGATATGACAATCGTGCAAAAGAACTATGTCGCAGTGAAGAGGGGGGAAAAAGATGCAGAGAGACGAATGAGAACAATGGCGAAATCTGGATGTTGGCGTTCGACCATCGATTGCCGCGTTTCACCCCGTGGCCAAAGGGTGGCAAAGGGTGTAACAAAGCCTGGAACGTGTCGGTGAACAAAGAACCGACGACAATACCGTCATCAAATCGCGCTGCCGCCCATAAGAAACAACGGGAGAGCGGTGTCGATAAACGCGGGCCGGAAAATTAATTTCCTTGTTTGGTCAGGTTTGCTCGTTCCTTCCAGAAGCCAGCCTTTCATCCGCTAATTAGCAGGCGCGACCTGATTTTCCCAATTATACTCCACGCGCATCTGGTAATTGCGATTCGGTGTTGGTGAGAGGGAGGATGGGTGCGGAAAGAGAGACACTGTTTTAATTTGTTTCGACGATGATTAATCCTTTGCTGTCATAGAGAGCGGATCGCTTAAATAATATCGTTTAAATATCTGCTTCGTTTCCACTGTCGTGTGGAGAATATATATACTTCTTTGACAAAGTAACGCACGCACTGGAAATTTTCCTATTTTTGAGAAATTTTAAAATTATTGATTTTATGAGAGTGATTTTAGAAAATCGGGCTTCTTTAGCTTGCAACGCTAACGCAACGAAAATTAGCGATTGGTTGATTTGGGTCACGTGATTCGCGAGAGGGCGTGGGGTAGACTTCGAGTAGGAGTGGCGTTGTCTGGTGCTGAGCGATCGCGCCTGTAATTTGTTTTCTATCGGGTATAAGTCGTGCAGTTTTTTATCTCTATTTATTTATTCATTTTTTTTTATATATACTCTCAGTTTCACTAGCTAAAATCATGTCATCTTATCATAGCACACGCTCGAACAGATTTACTACGTACCCCCGTTTAAAAATACTTTTTATATACTACTCGATGCGCCGTAACTTTTCATTTTCTGAACAAGGTATCGAACGTTTATATAGATTAAATTTTAGCAATTTTTAAATAATAATTCGAATGACTCGTGAGTACGTTTTGGCAATTTTTTTCAATAATATTTCAATACGACGAAGATAAATGATCTGGCGAATAACGAAGTAACATTTCTGTCGTATACTTGTAGTATCTATTTGCCTAACATGTTCGAAAATTAAGTAAAAAATTAAATAAACGATTAAAATCTTAATTGGAAGAATAATTTAAAAGGGACATATTTTAAATAACCGAATGATAAACTGACCAATATCGCAATATCAGACAACACTAGAAATGACAAAATGACCCATGTTTAAAGTAACAAACAAGAAAAGAACAAATAATACAAACGCGTATTTAAAAAAGAGAACCCAAATATTGTATTGTATGAAAAGGATGAATCAAATTTTAGAACAATGTGCAACGAATCGAAAGAAGCATTTACCTGGCCCGATGAAGGATGTCGTACGTGTTCAGTTTGTTCACATCGATGGGTTTGTCCTCGATTTCGTACTGAGGTATGGGATTGGCGTCTTTGATGATCAAATAGCTCTGAAGGTAACTAAGAAAATAGATAGGCAGCGAAGCACCTTCCTCGGGTACCATGGCCAATCGTCTGGCCACTTGTTCCACCTGAAACCAGTTTCCACGTCATAAATTTCTGCAGCCCTCCGATAACATTTTATTATAAACTTTATAACCGTCCGACCAACCGGCCATCTCGAAAACCCATTGAAATAAAAAGAAACAAAGAGAATTCAATTTCCTTATCGATTTCAGATAGAAGGTCTCGCAAATTCGATTTCTTGTAGGAACACGGGTGAAACAGAGCTAATCGAATGTTTTAAGGTATAGAATGCTCCGAGGAAAGAGCGGTGAAACGTTTGGAGAAGATGGGAGCGAAAATTGTTTGGAGATTCTGCTGTAGTTGATAAAAAAAAAAAAAAACAATAAAAATAAAATTTGAAGAGAAGGAGGAGAATCATAAGAAGAATTCAAAGGAACGAAATTTAGGAAGAGAAATTGCGAGAAGAAAATTTTAAAGGTAATGAGAGAAGATAGAATTAAGACAGGATGGAATAAAAATAAAATAGAACGGAAAAAAAGAAACGAAATAACAAAATGAAACGTATCAAAGTTAAAAATATCCAAAATTTTTAAATCTCGCGATGTTTTCAAAGTGCTAAAGAAATTCCAAAAACGTAACAATAGTAAATATTTCTCATTATTTCTATTAGGTATTTATAAACAGTTCAAAATCTTCGGAAGGGTAAGCCATTGAAGATAAATCTTTAAAAAAGAAGACGTTAAACGTTCCCAAGGCGTCGACTATAAAAATTGTCAACCTTTTTCTTGACATTTAATATTTCCAAAAGGTTGGAAACTCGACTCGGGAAAACTCGGGAAAATTTCGACGGGGTAATGAAGAAAAATCGGTCAGTGTATAATTACCTTGAGGAACCTTGCACGAAGGACGTCTTCTGGGAACACTCCTCTCTTCGCGGCCTCCTGTGGAATGCCTTGAATAGCTGCCTTCACCAGTGGATCCTCCTTGGCTGGAAAAAGAAGAATTTCTCAAGAATAATACACTTCTGACGAAAAATATCATCAACAGACGGAAGTTAATGTTTGAAATTATTTATTTATTAGTTAAAGTACGTCTACGTTTTTTAATCGTCTCATCTTTTTTTTTTTTTAAAGATTCAGCGTCCATTTAACGGAGATTGGACTAATTCGATTAGACGCACTGACATTTCAAAACGGACGACGTACGAGTTTCATGAAACAAAAAAAAGTCGATATTAAAATTCAAAAGTTCAAGTGTCAATCTGAATTTCAAATTTCCCCAATTTTAGTTTCAATTTCGAATATTCGTTTCCACCTGATTCTCATTCTCACCTTATTAAAATACTACAAATCGTACAAATTACATTATACTATCGATTGAAAAGAAAAAAAAGGAAAAAATTTTCTTCCAACAATAACACATTTTTCAATTTAAAATGAATTTTAAACCCACTGATACTTTTAATTGCAAGTATCTTAGAACGATTAAAGACAAATATCATTGCAAGGTACAACGAAACAAAATGAAAATATAAATACCAATCGAGTTTAAATGCGATTAGACAGAGTGAAAATATACGGAGCAGGCAAAGGCGAGATCATAAATATCGCGCGACAGCCAACGTGACGAAGGTTAACCGTAATTCATCGAAACAGGAACTTTCTCTCACAATCAAAGAGAGATTCGAAGAGAAATTAAGCTAGTTTATTCGCGTAATTAACCGGGAGGATTAAAACGGCGGGGGAGCGTTGAAAGAGTGCGAAATTACCGTCGTTATTTCTCCAAACCGAAATTTCCAGTGGAAAATTGATTAACATCGGGCAGCGTTGACGCAGCGCCACCCACCCCCACCACCCTATCCCCTAGCCGCTACTCACCCTTTAACAAATCGCATTATACCAGATGCTGTTACTTCGGTGGAATACATTACTTTGCAATTTTGCGGAATTTTGCTCGGCAGACCGAAAACGGGTGATAAATGGCCGGGGGGAGGGGGGAGGGAGGAACTTCGAGGCTCAGTTTTCGAGGCCCGCGCCTAAAATTTATTCGTTCGGCGACGATACGTGTCCCGTGGTATCGGCGCTGCGGTGAACTTCTGTCGTCCCTCCCATTCGTCATATGATAAATCACGACTGAAACAGCAGCGAACAACGCGGTAATTGCCGTTCGAAGGGCTATTAGGAGACAAACTGACTCGCTTTGCTTTTTGTAAAACTCGTCGTTTCACCTCGCGGTCAGACGCGGATTACGTCGCAATCGGATTTACGAATTACAGTTACACCGGAAGCTGGATTTTTCGAACGTTCGATCATCCAAATACGTAAGAGAAAACAAATATTCCGAACGAAACCGAGAACTCCCATCTGATATTACTGAACGTCAAGAACAAATCAGACTTTATTTATTATTGAATTTTGGATAAAGATTAATTTGATTTAATTTTGTTAGAAAGTTAATCTTCGTCGGAAAGATGTTATAGTGTGAAATATAAAAATGGAATTAAATACACGAAATTTTAGTAATTAGAAAGTACAAATTATTACCAATATCTGTAACTAAGAAATATTATTTATACGAATTTATTTGTTCGTGTATGCGCGAACAAAATTTTACCATAAATAATATATGTACACTTTTACATACACTTATTGGATATATTAGGTTTTAAAATTACTGTGATACGCAATGATCGAAGTGGTGAAAATAAGATATAAAGATACAAAGAAATGTTACACATTTTTTATGTTTTTATCGATCCGTGTGTTCATTTTATGATACTTCTCACGTTCTCCGAGTTACTGCCTCCAAATTCCAACAAAAAATAGAGTGCATCGAGAGATAAATTTTTATACAGGCGTACGTATAACTTGAAACCAATTTCAGACTATGTCATTCCACCAACGAACGTCCGTACGCGGCTCGAATTAACCGATCGACCGGGTTTTTCCGAAAGCCTGGTATTTAATTTGTTTAATGAGTTTTCACGACATTACCATCCGGACGAAAATTTATTGGGTTTCCAGTAACGAACACATAGTAGCTGGATTTACTCGTTTCACATCCATGACAAAGAAAATAAAATTAAAAAAGAATAAAATAAAACGGCGAAAGAAATCTCGTACAGTTCCAATTAGAAGTCTTGTTATTTACATATATCGTAATAAAATTTTTCAGTACATCATAAAAAATTATTGCGATTAAATAATATTAAATATCAACTGTTTTACAATATGCCAGCAATACAAAATTTTACAACATATCAGTTTTATTAACTATCATCTAATCTTTCCAGTCTCGAAAGAAATATTTGTCCTAAGATTTTTAAACGAGGGTACGTAGTAAATCTGTTCGAGCGTGTATTACGATAAGACACGATTTCTTTCTTTCACAGCTAGTGAAGCTGAGAATATCAAAAAAAAAAAAAAAAAGAATAAATAAATAGAGATAAAAAAAACTGCACGACTTGTACCCCAGTACGACTCGTCTCACTGAAAGGCCCAGAAGCAACTGTTCCAACTAGGAAACGAAGACGACTTTTTTTGCCATAAAATTTCATCGATGTGCAAACATTTGAATCGATAGAAAATAAATTACAGACGCGATCGCTCAGTACCGGACAACGCCACTCCTACTCGAGGTCTACCCCACGCCCCCTCACGTGACCCAAACTAACCAATCGCTAATTTTCGTTGCATCAGCGTTGCATCACCTGAAGAGGCCCGATTTTCTGGGCTACCCCAGCTCGTAATAATAATTGCTCGTTAATCGTCGACGACAGTCAGAGAAAAATGGCAGAGTCAGAGATTCGAAACGATTTCACGGTAATTTTAACGCGTTATTATTTCGCATGGACGTTTAATGGTTGTATAAATCTTCGCCCGCTGCGTTTGGACGTCTGGCAATACGACGCGATATATTGAGAGAAATTTACGAGCACCTTGTCGATATCGATATTTCGTTTTAAGGAAACGAGTGCTCCTGCGACATTGCGGAAATTTTACATGGAACTGGTTGAAACCTAATTTCCTCGGGTCGTGATAGTCTTTCACAGTTCATACGATCTCCGCCGACTCGGTCTTTCGCCCTGTTAATCGTTTTTAATTTTATTCCGTTCTTTGAATTTTCGGCCCAATTTCACGCTAAAAATTTTTCTCAAAACGTTGGAAGATGTTTTGATGAAATGGAAGCGAGATTTAAGGCTGATAAAAGTAGCTTTAACGTGCGGCTTGTTTTTTAATAAATTTTTCACCTTCGAATGGAACATTTTTCAATTGGAAATCCACATATAATTGTATTCGAGAGGTACGAGCGTGAAAAAAAAATGTCGATCCTGCACTAATTGAAAAAATTCTATTCGAGATTCTTTTATCGTGAGTTTCGTGCACATTCTCTCATTTCCATTTCAAGGCCATTTTAAACCTGTTAGGTAACGAAATCGTGTTATCAATATTGATTACTGATCGATCAATGAACAATTTTTCCACACACTGATTACTATCTCAAGTTAATATTACAATTACCGTTACTACGACTGAATAACTTACAATCACAATTTCTGATGAAAAGAACAATTTTTCATCTCGTATTAAAAAATCATCCTCTTCTCGTTCATTTTAAATTACTCGTTCAAATCTACGCACGTTGAAAGGAAATTAAGAAACGAGGAGAGAAGTGCGATGAACGATCTAAGAACGCCTGTTCCGATTAGCCGACCACGAGGCTGCATAATTAATGCGACTAACACGCGAACACGTGCCCCCCGAAGCGTCGTGCAAAGCGTTTATGCGCGTTCACCGTCGATTAAGTCGTAAATCGTTCCCCTTTTCCATCGCCGGCTGAAATTAAAAAGGATCCACGTGCGACTTTTCAGTACGAGGGACCACGACCGAGTGATGCAGCGATAAAACACAGAAAAATATAATGGTCGCGCGACTTGGAATATTAAATCGAGCCAGCCCTTCCCAGGGGTTGCAGGGATTGCTTCTGTTGTTCTTTCCGTGTTACAGAAAGAGGGAAGAATTATAGGGCGGGGTGAACGAGGCTGCATCGTTATTCGTTCGCCGCCATTTGTGGAAATGGTTCTTGGAATTTGTGTTCTTCGTGTATCAAGAACGGAGCGGTGGGATTTACGTATTCGGAGAAACTATTGTTTTTATTATCGCGAGGGGAAATGACTGTGTCACTGCAAGCTGTTGAATAAATTGTTGGATGAATTGTCGGATTCAATTCAAAATAAACGAAATGAGTATCAATAAGGATGGAGCCGATGGTAATATTTTTAAAAATACCGAAGAGTGTAAGACTATAAAATTGATACTGATTGACACGAAATGAGTTCTGTTGTAGAATTGTAATAAACGATGAGGTCCAATAAATAACTTAATGGACAACTTCGTGATCTCGCAATTTTATAAAATGAAATATCAGAGTAGGGTCGGTTCTGTAATTTTATAATTCAACGACAGAGTTGACAGAATTGAAACGGGATATTAGAAGAGAATCAATTTTCGATAAAATTTAATATTAATGTTTAATTGAACGGATTCATTCTATTGAACGGATGTAATTCTATATTATAATTTTTTCCTTTACATTGACAAGCTGCATATTGAACTACTTTTATTAGAAAAGAATTATTGACGAAATGTGCAGGATAATTTAATACATAGAGACATTAATCTCTCATTAACATTTAAAAACGTAATTTTAAATGTTAATGAGAGATCCAGCACAGACAAAACGAGAACTTACGATTGTAACATTCTACATTATTTATTTCCTTCGTTGAATCAAAATTATTTTCAAAAAAGAAAAAAAGAAAAAAAATCGTGAAAAGTTGTTTATACGCGTAATAGCAATCCAAAAGAGATCGCGCGCTAGCTTGTGTCGATCGCGTACAAAATATTTTCGCGTGAATAGTAACGATACACCGTCAGCCATGTGTAATTAAATCCTTTGTGCAGCCTAGCGAGGAGACAGGCAAGGCGAGAGAGTATTGAATTTTCTTTCTTTCCGCATTTTCTAGCGAACCGTCAACCTTCTATGATCAGAGCCCCGTCAAGTTTTTAATTACGTAGTTCTGCGCTATTCTTTGTAACTTGAAATATTTTCCTTCGCCTCCTTTTTCTCCCTCTTAATTTTCTCAACTACTGACTTCACTCTATACTGAATTTACCGCTCCTTCAATCTGACGAGGTTTCTCGCGAAACGAGATTATAATATTTTTAGCGCAATTTCTCTGGGAAAAAATTAATCCAGTTAAAAGAATCAAGTCGAGGTTTATCGTAGACGAAGGAAATATCAAACGAATTCTTAAAGTTACTTTCTACAGTCGCGATTTTAAAGAGCCGAATACAATAAACTGGTTGAAGAAAATCAGAGAGAAAATATTGCGTTAATCCACGGATCTTTAACGCGTTGATTGATACTGATTAAAATAGCACACGAATAAATACCATCGACAAGAAGATTTCAAGTAACCAGATAACAAGACAAGACAAGTGAGGAATTTATAGTGACATAATGGTTTATAAAAATAGAATAGATAGAAAGGAAAATTCTACGGAATAGAAAATACTTGGAAATATTTTGAAACACTTACGGGCTGCCTTGGTGACCGCCTTGATTTCCGGTTCCAGAGGCCTAATGGTAGTTTCTACGGGCGCACCTGCTGGCGCTGATTTAACAGCTCGAGCCAAGGCTTGGCAAGCTGACCAAAGAATCTGAGCGTTCGAAGCACCCCTTTCTTCCTCCATGCGAGCTAAAACAGAAAGCAAAGTTCGGAGAGTACAATGGAAATAAAAGTCAAACGCTGGGACGTAACGGAAATTTTTATAGTGCGCGAATGGAGACACGAAACTGATCAATATGTTGCGTGAGAACTTGCTATTTTTTCGCTGAAATGACTCACAGTGTATCGCAAATAAGAATTATGGTACAGATAAAACAATATACGAGTAAATGGATTGGAACGAATAACTCGTATGTGATAATCGATGCATTCTCTCTACTTTACGATGCATAATGTACCCAGTACGATTCATCTCACTGAAAGGCCCAGAAGCAACTGTTTTGACTAGGAAATGAAGACGACGATTTTTATTGATACGCAAACATTTGAATCGATAGAAAACAAATTACAGGCGCGATCGCTCAGTACCAGACAACGCCACTCCTACTCGAGGTCTATCCCACGCCCCCTCGCGAATCACGTGACCCAAATCAACCAATCGCTAATTTTCGTTGCATTAGCGTTGCATCTGAAGAGGCCCGATTTTCTGGATTAGCCCCGCTAAAATCACTTTCAGTGATAATACAGAGTGCACTTTCTTTACGTCCCGGAGTATAATTGGAAAATATTTTAAACAAAAGTTCATTGAAAAAGTGAAAAATAAATAAAAAATGTATTAACGTAAGAGGAAAATTAGTCATCTTGTATTTGCTGAATGCTATTAAATCATATTACATTAGTAAAAATAAATTTTCTTTTCTCGATCATTACACAAATTAAATTTCTCGTTAAAACAAATTGCAAATTTACCTTAAAAACTAAATCACTATTCAATATCTATAATAGTAAGTAGCATAAACTTCTTTATTTTAATACCTCAAGAAATATGTGTACGTGTGATTCGCGCAAACACCCCTAATTTCTAAGTGTTGCAATTTAAGTGTTCTTTTGGCGAACAATGTATAACTCCGAGAAGTTCGTATAAACGAAATTCCACTGTGATCGATTATTTTTCAAAAATCTCACAATTCTCCGTAATTGAAAAATTCTCGTCCTTCGATTTCGTCGCGAATTCACTCGTAGCAACATTATCTTCCTTGAAATTTCATTCTGCATACTCATCGCGACGTCTACGTGGGCCTCTTTCCTGTCACTTCGGCGTGTAACTTCGGAAGACATTATACTTCAGATGATATTATACGTTTGAAAGAGGCTGTCGGCTAAAAAGCCCCCGTCCGTTAAAAGGCACATCGAATCAGTCGCTTTCCAGCTGAAATTTCCGTTCCACGGCCTCTTCAAACCATGTACGTATGTACATATATCCTGCGCCGTTCGTTCGCTTTCAATCCGGGGCGAGTCCGTAAACTCGTTTTTCGATCTTCCCTCCATATTCGGTGTTTCACGTTGGCGAGAAACGTGCTTCTTTGAGCCTCCGTTATTTAACAAGCGATCCTCTAAACCTAAACCTTCCTCGCCGGACGAAAATACCACCAGGAAGCAGCGACTCGAGCGATCTTTCACGTGAAAATCTATTTTCCCGTTGTTTCCAGTTCCTTTCTCTCTTCCTCCGAAAGACAGAACGAAACGATAAAGATAAATCGTTTTCGATCGATAAGAAATGATCAACAACCAACGAATTCTCGATTCGTATTTTATTAGATCGTAGATGATCCAAAAGTCGAAGGAAATGGGACGCGTTCCAAAATGTCGATCGGGACGAGCGAAAATTCGACCGTGGCCGTGAATAATTAATTTAGCCCTCTCGTTACTGGTTTAATTACTGCAGCGATTGAAGCTCCACTTATGGAACTCGTTAGAGACGTGTTCGGATGACAGTCGGCTGGGATCGATCGATCTGTTCGTTCGTATTGCCGATTCGAGTTCCGACTGAAGGTTACAGTTCCATTTTCTGCACACGATCTTGCATAACGTATGTATTGGATTATTTCCATTAATAACCAAAGTAATTAAACTCGTATAACCTTGTGAAATATTTAACGTAGCGAGGGACGAGCTGTCTGTTCCAATCTCTGGACAGAAATCGAGAAATTTTATCGACTGCTGGCGTATAAAAATTACTTCCTGCCGCTTTATCGCTGGGATAAAATTGGGAATGATTCTCGAGCCCTGAATCCTGAGAATTGAAAGAAATTCAATATCACAGTCAAAGTTCGAAAATTACGAATTTCAAATTGCCCGAAGGGAAGTGCCAGAGATTCGAAATCGCTGAAGATCGAAGAATCCAAAGACGCGACGAAAGGTGCAGAGAAATTCTACAACCTTCGAATCAGAGCATCCGGAAAGATTCCAAATCCGCGCACTTCGAAAATCAGAATGGAAGGAAAGAAAAATTCCCAAATCCCCCGCCAAAAAGATCCAAGATCAAACTAAAGGAAAACAGATTTGAAAATTATTACTCCGCAAGCCCAAAATCCAAACGTCCGTCAAAAGTCACGGTGAGTGAAATCCACGATTCTCTCCAAACTGCGATCAATCGATCAAACATCGACCACACATCCTTGCCGTCAAAACGAATTGAATCTTCCGGACGCGAGATCGGATCGAGCGTCCCGGAAGATCGATGAATTGTTCATCCCAGAAAGAGAGAGAGAGAGAGAGAGAGAGAGAGAGAGAGAGACCACGGTGAAAGTGACGCAAAGACGGAAAGAGGAGTCGAGGGACTTTGCGTGGAAACAGAGTTATCCACCACGACAAAGTTATCCGTGTAATAAATCACCAGGGCGCGAGAAAGCACTCGATCCAGATAGATCTCGTTTTTCTTACGGCTCGACATTAACGACAGGCTTAACCGGCGGAAACACCTTGCCGGGTTAGTCGATTTGCAGTTCATCAATTACGAATCGCAATCGAACAGGGTTCATAAGTCGGCAGAAGGGCAAGACGATGGAGGTGTTTGTGGAGTCTCTAATTAAACTTCGATCACCGACGAGGCTCGGCAACATGGTCGCGCGTGCTGGCCGGAAGTGGAGGGCCAAGGAAATATTCTTCCGATGTTCGTCCCTCGTCGGAGTCGACAAGTTCGAAAAGAACAATTGACACTGCGAGATTTCTCGTCTCTGTTGCGACGAGATGGGAATTTTCACGGTTGGAAAAAAGTTTCGCCGAAAAGATGAGCGATAATAGGTAGTGATTGATATGTGACATTGCGCGAGCTTGAAAATTTCGCGATCTGGCCGTTTGCAATTTTTCTTTCGTTTTGAATCATGGAAAAGTACTTCTATAATTCGACTGCAAAATTGTTAACTTTCGATCAACTAAATTCTTCGTAACAGAATTTTCCAAGTAAAAAGATTGAAATTTTGAAATTTCACAGCTGACACGAACGGATATAGACTACTTTGGAGAATAGCGTAGAATAATTAACAGCGTTAAATTATCACACGCGGCAGTAGTCTAAGTAGTGTTAACCCGGTGTCTTCAAACTATATCCGTAGTATTCATTCGATATGTTCGGATCCAATAAATCATTAGCAGTGCTTTTAATCCTACTTAATATCTAAACGTACTAGTATCGTAATAAATTCACAGCCAACAGGTAGTATTAACCTAGTTTAATCAGACTTGTGTTATATCAAAAATGATTCATGCTGTTTTGCTGTTTTAAGATGTACGTAAACATAAAATTCGAGATCTGAAATTAAAATCTTCCATCACAATAATTAAATGTCCTTTTTTATTAATTAACATTTAGACCTAAAAGAAAAATAGTTTGTGCTAAGTGCTAGATGACAATTTTATTTCTGACGAGTTATCAATTTTTATTATCAAATTCAACAAAATTCCTTTTATCAAGTTCAACAAGTATTTACACTGCAAATACGTTTTACCAATTCTAGTCTGATACGTACGATATAATAGAAACATGACACTGTATCAACTACCGCACAACTCTCCCCTCTAACCAAATTCTACTTCGCTGTAGACCTCAACAGAATCAACAGGATCACGGCAATTTGTATCAGCAAATCCTCTAATTATCCTCAACTAACGTTACGCAAATTACTAGTTGAAATGTCTGGACAGGTTACAGCAATTATTCGGAGCTTTTTGCAACATCCGAGGGTTCGAGGCGATTTTTTTCCGCGACGCGATGGCGCATCCCTCTGGATGATTGAAATGGAGCAAATTAAATTAGACGGTTGAATTTCACAGATTGCTACGCGTCACTGGCCGAGCTATCTCTCCTTTTTTACCATCTGTCTCTCGTCGAATTATTAAATTATCTAAATTGTTTCCGAAAACTGAAACGATGATATCATTCGTTGAATGCTCAGCTGCTACCTGAACAGCACAGATCGTGTATCTTTTAGGAAATTAAAACTTTGAAAGTTGACTTTATTTGTCGTAAAAATCAGATTTTTCTTTTTCAAAGAAATTTTGTACGACAGATTTATAACGCTGTTCCCTATTTCCTCTTTTTTTTGTTCTTTTCATGTATGATTTCAGGTAAAATATGATGAAAGTTTAAAAAAATAGAAAACAAAATTTTTTTTATATACGACTTTGTCTGAAAATTATGTCCAAAATAGGAAAAATATAAACGAATGTTCGTTACATTGAACGGCAAAAGTAATTTGTGTCGTACGATTACATCGCGCTCATTTGACAAATTTCACTTCAAAAGCACACATTAATTATGGATCTGAAGAATGAATGAATGAAATTTTAGCACCAATCCATAATTAATGTGGAATTTTTTCAGATCCATAATTAATCTGTAATTCAGCTACAATTTTGCAAAAGTAAATGAAATTTAATACCAATTCATAATTAGTATTTTTGAAACAAAATGAATATTTTTAATTTACTTACATCGCATTTATTGTAATATTAGCATTAGTATTATTGTTGTTGTTATTATTATTGGTGTTTTTCCAAGGAATAATTGCCAATTTAAATTACAATTGCAATTGCAATCAATATTTTTAAAAAAAGGAACGATTCTTTCACACAAGTTCACGTGTCGCGCAATTTTATTTGAAAAAGCATCCCTTACAGAGAAAACAAGATACTCTCCTCGAGACTCTTTATCACACAAAATCCTATCCATTCTAAATTCAAAGGGAACAAATTCTTCACAGTCGAAAACATCGAAGAACCTATCGCCGCGATATCCGACGATATAAATTTATAAACCCGCGCTCGAAGAAATCCAATCTTCCCGCGTTTCTTAGCCAATCGAATACGATAGGCTCGCGTATTCCTTGTTTTTATCGCTATAACGAACCTAAACCTAATCTAAACCACACGATCGGTTCCAGGATGTTGCTTGTTGTTGATATTTGAGTCTTTTACGCGATTACACCAAGACGAAATTAGGCGTCTTTTCATCCAGAACTTTGTCCGCGGAGAAACAGCGAACGAAGAAGCAACTCGGTGGCCCATTTAAAGCTTCTTTTATTACGATCTCGGTTTTATTATGGAAAGTTTCATCGTTCACGGGGAACATCGTGATCGGGGGAATGAAATTTTATTTCCGCGCGGTGAGAACCGAGCCGCGTTGACGCGGTTAAAAGTTTCAGAATGCGTGAATAAATGAGCAGGATTTAAATGAACGAATCGAGCGCTCCTAAACGAGCAAATAGAAGGATGCAAATAAGAGGAACGAGTCTGGAATGTAAAAAAAGAAAAAAAAGTGAACGGTAAATATAAACAAGTAAACTGAGAGCTTACGAGCTAATCTGAATAACTGATAAAAGATAAGAAACAGAATTATTGTGACGATTAATCGTAAGTAAAATAATTCCAATCTAACTGAAGCATATTTTATTTTCCTTCATCTTCGTTCTAATCAATCATCCCCAAACAAATTCCTTTAAATTAAAATAAATTAAATTACACTGTGAATACACAGTAATAGAAATTCGTATCCCTTTACGTAATATTGTATTTATACATGCAGTATTAACCAAAAAACTGCACGACTTGTACCCCGGTACGATTCGTCTCACTGAAAGGCCCAGAAACAACTGTTCTAACTAGGAAATGAAGACGACTTTTTCGCCATAAAATTTTATTGATACGCAAACATTTGAATCGATACAAAACAAATTACAGGCGCGATCGCTCGGTACCAAACAACGCCACGCCCCCTCACGAATCACGTGACCCAAATCAACCAATCGCTAATTTTCGTTGCATCAGCGTTGCATCTGAAGAGGCCCGATTTTCTAGGTTATTCCCGCTAAAATCGCTTTCAGTGACAAAATTTAATTATACATTCTCGGTACATCCGAGATATATGAAACGCACATAAATTTCGTAAATTAAGAGAATTTCTAACATCAATAGTGATTCCCTAAAGTACTTTGTCACATTAATAGTACAAAGGGAATGAATATACGATAATATATTAAACTAACGATAAGTATACTCCTTGCCAAGTAAAATTTTAACATTTCTCTTATCAACATCCAACATATTGAGATAGATTTCATTTTATAAAATTACGGGCTATCACGTCATCCGATCTCGTAAACTTCCGTTCGGCACTGTACTTCAATTCGTTACAGATCAAACCTCGTGGCCTAATTTCAGAAGAGTGAATCAAAAATCTGCAAAAACATGGTACGCCGTACGACAAGCAAATCGTAGAAAAGTGCAAACGACGCGATAGAACTCGATCGTAACCCGATTATACGAGAAGCTGTCTGCTTTCTAAACAAGGACCACCGACTATAGAAGGCTGGCGAACGACTTTCGAATCTGTTTTCTTCTGGCTTGTCGCTGCGGACGACTATTCCTCCCGCTCGAGCGAGCACGAAGCCAACCAGCCGGAACGGTCCCGACTCCAAAAAGCTCCCAAAGCTCGGCCAGTTTCGAGCGTGTCCGTCGCTCGACCAACGAGATTACGCAATTATGCGGATGCAGCCTCGGACCCGACGCCATTTCGAATTCGATCGCATACCGAGCCCGGATTCAACGTTATTTCTAGAATCTGCTGATCTGACAAATCAAATCGCTAAATTTACCTCTGTAAAAGTTACTGTTGTTGCATAAATATTTATAAAATATTAACATTTTAAGTGGCTTTATGCAACAAAATACACGTGTCTCAGATTAGATGCATCACTGATGTTCATTCAGTGGACTCGGTACGATGTATTTCAAAATATATACGTTTTCATCCTCTAAATATCGTAAAATGTATTTTCCTTAAATATCTTTTTCTTTGCTCGTGTCTGTGCAAGCAAATTAAGTATTCCGGCTCGTGGACGATGTTTTCCACAGTACGTATTACCTTCGAAATATTACAAAAACATTATACAAACGATTTATTCTGCTATTCTTACGAAGTCGGTGCGGTGTATTTCAAAATATGCTTTATCCTCTAAATGTCGTGAAATTTTCCTCCTTGTGCATACTTGAGCACTTTTACAATTTACTCGTCACGAACAAATATCCCAGAAATATCAATTCGCACGCGTGAAACGTCTTCCTTCCGCCACGATTACTTCCCACCCCCTCGCGTCAATGCATCCGTGCAGTGGATAAAACCCCGAGAAAGTGGCCAAACGTCAGCACGAATCGGTTTCGCGTTGACTTCCCCGAGACAGTAATCCCTGGAAACGCAGCGTGCAACATCCCTTCGCTCATCCCCAACCCCTCACCCTCGCACCCCCGGTTCGCCCTTCGCCCGGTGCTTTCATCGGATGAGCAAACTGCGGCTTATGAGAGAGAGAACGAACGCCTGGGCCTGGAAATACCCAAAGAACCTTCCTGAACGTCGCGTTTATTCTTATTTACGTGCTCTGTTTCACGATCCGCGTACGATCGCAAGAGCCTGGAAAATGAAGACACGGGAAAACGTGGTGAAGGAAGGTTTCCTCCGCGACATTGGTAGATAAAATGAAAATTCGATTTCGACGACTTTCAATTTCCACGACGAGTTGGAAAGTGCTTGGATTCGAATTTTCGAGTTTTCCACTTTATCGGCACGGGGCTTCTCGAGTTTGTAGAATTAGTTTAGGTGATAAATGCTCCCAAGTTCTTGTGTAAGTATTCAAAATTGAAATTACGTTACAGCAGTTTAGTATAGTTTAGTAGTTACTTTCTTGTTTAATTATTCCCCTTCTTTAGTTTACTCTCTCATCAATTAATTCTTCAGACTATCTGTTATGATAGTTCTCCAAACTTTCCATCACCGTTGTTGCACCAACCTCTGTCCATTTTCTCTCTAAAACCGTATTAAATTTATCGTTGCATCATAGTGAGAAGAACAGCGCTTTGTCATCATTTTTCAAAAAAAGTTCCTCATCTCTTTTTCTTATTTTCTACTTTCAATACAAGTCGCTCCGTCCTATCAATCTCATAAATTTTAATTGCGTCTTAATATCAAAGAGTAAAGTAAGTTGAGAAAAATATAGAACACACGATGGTTACGTTTACGTTGCGTTGTCCAATCCAGGCTAATCGTCCAATCAATTTCCCAAGTGTGCGACAAGAATGCATCCCCTCTCTTGTATTATTCACACTCATTAGCGGTTTCGCATCTCGACTGCAACTTGCTCGTCAACGCGACACGATCGTTCCACGCTAAAAGCAGCCACCGTTACAGAATACAGAGAGGAAGAGTGCTCATTGTTTATGAGGCTGGTTCGTGCGAAACCGAAGATAAATCGACGGGGGATTAAGCTCGGCTGCACTCGAGCTACGGTCCATTCGCGTGTGTCTATTACCAGTTTCGAAAAAATTCGACACCAACTTTTCTTAATAACGCTATCTTGTAAAAATTTCCTTTTCTATTTTGCATCGTATTTTGAGAATTTCATTTGCTCTTTTATTGTTGAGATTTTATAGGTTTTTTTTTTTTTTTTTTGTTTTAAGAGACAGTGTCTGTTGCAAGAATATACGTGTACCGTAAATTTAGTCGAGTAATTCGAGCAAATTAAAGTATCAAGCGTGCCAGTGGAAGGACGATAGCAATTATAATTTCAGCAATTAATGGGTGAGCGATGAGTATCTGAGATAGGACGATCAGCCTAGATTTGGCTAATTGTGGAAGACAAGAGAGAGTAGAGATCGACCTTTTTGATAAGCAAAATTTGAAGAAATAAACAACGTTAAAAGAAACGATGCGAAAGAACTAAAGTCAAAATAGGGAATGTATTTTGTGCGCTCTGATATTAAAACAAATTGTTCTTAGAAAAATTCTCGTAAGAACAAAAAGAAGAACCGCTTTCGTGCAATTTCCTCTTTCATTTTGTATAATTTATTATTTTTACATTAGAGAAACGGGCACGCTAATACCCTGAAAGTCGACTGAAATATTTTAATAAATCAATGTAATAATCTACCCAATGAATTATTAATATATATCTCGACTGCTGTTTCTCTTCTCTTCTCTTTTCAGTCGCGAAATGTCTCTTCTTCTATCGCGGCTCTTTACCAGTTACGCGAGAATTCCAAGCATCTTTCATATTCGCCTCTATTGCGCGTTTCATCCCCCTTGTCCGCCTTCCAATTTAGTCGTTCCATCCTTCTTCCAGCCGTTTCTCTTTTGTTACTCTCGCTTTTACTACCCCTGTTTATCAGGTTATTTTCCTCTGTTCCCTGTCTTTTTCACCCATCGAGCTTCCGCCGTGCTTCACCCCGTTTCGCGTCCCCTTTCCTCTTGCTTTTGCTCCCACGTTAGCTTCAGGATCCTCTGTATCCGTTCCACTTCGCATTTTTTCTTTTCTTTTTTTCCTTTCGACTCCGCTTTTCCCTTTGTACCCTGCTTTTCGTGTCACTTTCCGCTATTATAATTCGTCCAATTTCTCTCCCTTACGCGACATCTCTCACCTTTAAATCTAACCCTCGTCTTCCTCCACGTTTTCGCGTAAATCATATTCTCACCTTTGTTATTATCGCACGTGACTGACCTTGTTTTTTCCTCTCGCATCTCTTCCACAAGAAGAAGAAAATTTGTCTCGTTCTCTTGATTATCTTCACAAAAATGTACGTGCATCCGGAAACGAGACTAAACGAAGCCGTTCTAAAATAAGTGGTTCCAAATATCGTCAAACTCTTATTTCCATCTCTCGTTCGTTCCAGAGCTGGTATCTTTATCCGGAAGATGTGAGATTTAAGTTTTCGGGAATCATTGCGAAGAGAAAACTTCGATCTTCAAAATGATGGTGATGTGATTTCCTCACTTTCTCACCCCCCGTTTACACGATGTAAAGTGTAATCTTCAAGAGAAACAAACTCGCGACTATCAAAGTAGAAGCTTCGCTCTTTGAAACGTTACCAAATGGATCGTCAAACGATCTTCCTTCGCAAAGTTATACCAGTTTAAATCACCCACAATTTTTCATCGTCATTCGTACAGTTGTGCTCTTCACTATATGCAGTGACAACTATCTCGCGTATCCGGGTGTCTACTATCGCGAGATATCCGGGTGCCCGGCTAATTTTTGCTTATTCGGGCGTGTCACGGATGACCCGGGTAGCCAGGTATCTCGCAACAGCTCCGGTTCGTTCCACGTGCAATTCCCTTCCACTATCCCATACTCCTTTCCCTCTTTAGCGTTCCAACAAATTTCTGCCCGACTCTCTTCTATATTTCATCGCTCGTTCCTCCGTTTTACCCTATTTTCTCCCTCCTCTCGCGCCTAACCGCGTGACCTTGTTTCGCCCCGGAACGAAGCGCAACAAAAGCGACAGAAGGGCGGATTCCGAAAGAGTCGAGCTAATCGATTTCCCGTCGATGCGAACGCGCGCGGTTCTTTCCCGCCGGGCGCGTAAACCGTGTATCGAAAACAATCGTTCCGTTCGATACAGTCGGCGCGTCCAGGTATAATTGTACCGCAATCTCGTGCGACCTCCACGTTTTGGCAACGCGACGCCGCGGCACTTTCGTCAATTTGGAAACTACCATAACCGGCGAAGCTTTACGGATGTCCCGCGTGGTTTAGGTTAGGCCGCAGGATATTTTCCCTGTCTTCCTTCAATTTTAGCAGCTACGACGAAGAAAACAGTTTATACGTACACGCATGTACATATTTGACGCGAGTGTCGTGACCGCGACACTCTCAACGGAACGGAGAGATCGATGCTGTGGAGGGGATAGCGCTAGTGACCAGGAGAGTGGGGGCAACAGCCACGTGCGACTCGTTAGCCAGTTAGCCACCTCTGACTGTGAATTAAAAAATTGTCTCTTGGAAGGAGTTTTTATTTTTCTTCTTTTCTCTCGTGCAACTGCGAGTTTGAATTTTTGCCAGGTTGAAAATCATAGAATACCCTGAATAACTTGATGAATAACTTTAATACGCTATATTTACTATCCATTCAAAAATATCAAAATATTTGTGAACGTAATAGATCAGTAATAGAGAAGAATCAAGATAACGGTTGAAAATTGGAAAGTGCATTTGCGTAGTTTTTTAAATATTGTTTCACATTGAAGATAGAGAAACAGAATCAACGGTATAAATTAGGAATGAATTAAAATGTTTGTTCAACAAACGTTAATCATCCAACCGAATTCAAAAAGATAATTACACGATTCGTGTTATCCAAGTGTTTCATTAACTTTACGTATCATTATCATTTTTTCATCTTCCACTCGATCTATTTGCCATCTGAATCACAGTTTTCCAAATATAAAACAGACAACATGCAAAATAAAATTCCAAGAAGCAAAAACAAAAGAGTGTTATACAATATAAATGTCGATAAAATGACTCGATAATGACATTGAAATAAATGAATTACTCAATCATATCAAAATTAATGCGACGATAATGCATGATTAAAATAGCGCGACGATAGAACCAAACGGTTCAACGAAACTCGAACCTCGCTGCCCTTTCGACATGACTGTAACTCTCGTCATCAACTCGATCCATCCATCCCCGGGTTTCGCAGCCTTCGAAACGTCAGAAAAACGTTCCGGGTAAATGCAGCCATAGTTGCAACAAAAGCTCGACGAAAAAGCACCGCGAAGGCTCTCGGAGAGCAGCGCGGATCAAAGGACTCGCTGGAGCACGAACCGAGGTAGAATCAACGTCGGTCGACCGATTACAGGGCGATTAAACTGACCGGGCAAGAAGTTGGCAACTTCCACGGGATATTCATTAACGATCCGCCTTATTCCATCCCATCGTGGTTCAAGAAATGGTACCTCAAAAAATAAACAAAAAAAAAGAAAGGAGGAAAGAAGGAAAAGAAAAAGGACACGTATAGTCGGCGTGATAAAAACGCGTGGACACAACGCAAAGATTTATTACGATGTACCACTGCCGCGTTATCAAGTCCCCCCTTCCTTCCCCATCTGCGTTAATGTCGTTCTCGTTACGATTAATTAACGTCTGCGATAAAGCTGGTCGTATTTGGACCGGTAATTAATTATCCGGCCGGTGCGTGCCACCAACTTTTCGACAATTACCGCTCCGCGTTGTTCGTTTTTGATCGTTGATGGAAATACCGCCGAGTTCGAAGGTTAAATGAATCGTTCGTAGAGTCTTTGATATTAATTTTCCATTGCCTGTTACCGATTGTATTAAAATATTTCGTAATATGATTGCGAAATTACGTTGATGAATTGCGACGTAAATTAAAGTCGCTGGGAAAGTACGTCGATCAGTTGAATTATGTCGGAATTGCACGGAGAAGTGATGTTTTAAACATCATTGCGAACGATGGAACAACCGATGACTGAACTACAAAGCTTGCACATGAGAGAAATCTTTATATTGAAGTCGATAGATCTCTTATCATAAATTGAAAGTAAATAATAAACTACGTGTTCTTCTTCTTTTTTCTTTTGTCAATCTTTCAAATCTTGACTAGCAAAGTCCATCGTCGGGATAATAATGATTTTTCCAGAAATATTTGACGAGAGATGAAAAACGAAAGATGGAAAGCGAAGAAAGAAAGAGAAACGATACAGTCAGGAATAACCATGATACAATATTTTATTAAAAATTTAAAAATGAAAATGAAAGATGAGTGAAATTTTTAAAGTTTAAAATTTCAAAAAAAATACAGAAAAATTGTCGTCAGTAATCCTTACCACGCAATTCGCAAAAAATCAGCGTCGAAACGAACGCTGAAAGGGCAAGGAAAAAAAGATCTGGCCATCCAGCGCGACGCTGCACTCGAACCGCAACCCTTTTTTCCCGGCAGGTTAGCAATTCGAAAAAAAACTGAGCTTGCGGTTTTCCCGCGTGCGTCACTGCGCGACATGCGTGCACCGCTGCTAATTGACAAACCGAATAACGTTGGTAATGTCTGGACGCGGCGCGCGCTTAATTACTCGCGTAATTAATTAAACGGCGGCAAGGAATCACTCGAGGGGCCGCGAATAATTCGATGTTATTTCGAACTATTTCGAAAGACACGTGGTTGGTCAAAAGCTGGCACGTTTATTTACATATTCATCGCTATGTGAGTTTGTCCATCAATTTTTTTTAGAGAATTTACAGTCGTTCAAAGTTAAAAAAAAAGAAAAAAAATGAAGAAAGATGTGTACGACGCACTTGAGACGGATCGGAAAGCTTTTGTTGAGAGTTTGACGTTACAAATATCTCGCTAAATAAAACAGCAATAACGTGTGACGATACAAACAGCTTCTCGAGTTTCGAAATTTTAGAAACTATGCAATGTACCATTGCAACTTTTGCCTCAGATTTCGTTTAAAAACTTGCAGCGAAGCGCGACGTGTTTAATAAATATCTCTGTGAACGTTTTTGATATTATTTCTATTAAATAGCACTGTTATATGACTAAATAGTACTATTACGTAACTAATGAAACGTTTCGCGATTTACGTTTGCTGTCTCCTAATTTACGTCACAATCGCAAGGATGGAAGTACCCAAGAAAGTTTCCCAACGTCGCGTTTCCTGACACGCTGAAAATTTCGGGAACCTCGAGAGTCTCAAACACGTGTTTATTAGAACAGCTATCACGTTCAATTAGATCGTTTGAAGCGCCGGCGTAGGGAGCTTCGCTAACGGATATAATGAATGTAATTAATTAGTATACATTGGTACGTGCATCTGTATATGGCTGCGCATCCAAGCGACGGTTATTATACATAACACGTGTCTCGTTATACATTTAGCTACCGCTCAGTTAACACTAGAACTACCGACGACTGAGATGTATCAATAGTCGCAACGCAGACGAAAGACAGGAAGAAAATTCAATCCATCAACGAGGAGCAAGGATTTTCAACATTCTACAGACAGTTATATACTATTTATTAGTTAAACTTTGCTAATTTAAAATTTTTAATTAAATCAAGTTGAAATTTGGAAGAGATGACGTTTCTCATATTTTATCACTGAAAGTGATGTTAGCGGGAGTAAGCCAGAAAATCGCCTTTATAGGTGCAACGCTGATGCAACGAAAATTAGCGATTGGTTGATTTGGGTCGCGTGATTTGTGAGGGGGCGTGGGGTAAACCTCGAGTAGGAGTGGCGTTGTCTGGTACTGAGCGATCGCGTCTGTAATTTGTTTTCTATCGATTCATATGCTCAATGAGACGAATCGTACTGAGGTACAAGTCGCGCAGTTTTTTCTATTCTAAATGAATCGGAACGAAAAATGAAGAAATCTTATTAGACAATTACCAAAATTTGGCTCTTAATTTTATTTCGGTTCATAGATTTGTATTCTTTTAAACAAATATTCGACAATCGACCATTCATTTTAATAACATCTTTTATAAATCGTATTCACGAGATTTCGAAAACGAAGATGACGCGCAACGTGATCATCGATCGTCGAATGCTCGATTACATAATGGAAAGGTGGCGGGGCAGGGGGGAGGCGAAAACATTTTTGCAAGCAATAAACGTCAGTTCTGGTTCCGAGGGAGGGAGGGGAGAGGGCACGCGACAAAAAGGCAGAACGACAATCTCCTCGTCGATACGGGCCAATCAATTTCGCCGCTTTTCTCTCGATGCATTTTGATTTTCTATCGGGACGGGCCATTATCCTCGCCCAGACGGATTTATCCAAGCGCCCGTAAAAATTCCGTCCCGCCATTTTCATCATCATCCTACACCTTCCCCCTTGGGGACGAACGTCGCTGCCTCGATAAAAGACTCCTGATTACTAAGTGGAATAAGACGGTGGTCTTGTTGCTTCGAGTTCCATCGAATCGATGAATCGATAGAATCAATCAACGTTCGCGTAATGTCGCCGAGTACCGTCGAGTAACGATGGTTTTTCGACGAATTCGATAGAATTATGATCGAAACAGAGGTTCGTGAAGTCGGATAATGGTATTTAACAGCTGACTATGGCTCTTGATTGTCGACCACAAGTAGAATAACCAACAGCAATCAAGTAGAATAATCAACGACAATCAAGAGCCATACACAGAGTTATACATCGAAGAGTCTCAAAGATTGTTAGACTGAAAAATGCCCGAAATCTTGCAACATTGTTTCACGAAGCTGTCGCAACGTTCTCGAACCGAAAACCACTGTGAAAATGGTGAAAACGAACCGTTAAATCTAAATAGGCGTAAACGAGAGCAATTTTTAGACAATGCAGTTTTTTACAGCGTGGTGTTTTCTACGTTTTCATTCCTCCCTCCGTTCGAAAAGGTTATCTCGGGCGATTTATCTTCGCGCCAGAGTGACTCGTCCGTTTCCCGGTGACAGATTATCTTTACCTTGCCGGAACAAAAGAAGACCGAAGACTCGATTGGTTTGCCGCCCTTTCGAACCGGCGACCCGCCTCGATTCATCTTTTACCCGGTGTACCGGCAGCCTTCCCTCTACACGCTTCTTAAATCATCCCTTTCAGGGCTATCGTCGAGTACCAGCTTCGAAATCGAGTCGAACCCGAGAAGAGAACAAGATTGCAACTTGAACGAATGTTTTGGGTTAAGTTAGGTTTCGGAAAGGAAAGCTACGTCTGGTGGAGGGGAAATTGATCGTTGGTCGTGGAAACGAAACGAAGAGACTTGATCGATCATAAAACTGTGTCAATTTAATCTAACGTAGTAAAATTTGTTGTGTCAAAATTTATCACTGCTGATTTAATTAATTTCATAAATTAGTAATAAATGTCGGAAATTCTGTCAACCTGATTTCTTTTGTAATCTTTTGTAATCTTTTGAAACTACGATTTCTGACGTTTTCATGGAAATTCGAGGAAAGGTACGCGTCAGACTTTTTTTCAGGAGATTCGTCAGAGAACAGAAATTTTACGTCAAAGAGGATTACGTAAAAATCTCTTCTCCAAAAAAAAAAAAAACTCTCGTAAAATCTAACGAACGTTTTTTGGTTTGCATTTGTTCTGTATATTTGAAATTAAGACGATCTAAGACTCGCGCTCCTGTAATATTTTTATTTCGCGAGAGTTTCATTTGATATTTAATATCTTTTTTTATAATAAAAAAACATTTTATAATAAATGTTCCTGTAAATACATAAATAAATGTATTTTATTATTCTATCTATTTAAAAATCTTTCTCTTAAGATTTGAAAATCGTAATCTTTGAATAAATAAATATTTCTTTTCGACAGAAATACTTTATAATTTCTTCCGTTTAAAGCGAAATTAATACATTTTCCAGCTAGCCCGGAACAAATTCCAGTTCTGACGAAAATACGCGCAGATACACAGAGAGAAATCTTCCTCGCGCGTGATCCGCGGAGAATTACAAGGGACGTCGAAACTCTTGCTCCAAATTAAAGAACAGAACGCATCAACTTCGAGTTTAAAGATTATAGCGGAGAAGCTCGCAATGATGCAATGAGGATCCTTGAAATATATACATCGTAGAATAAAGCGAGTAACGTGCCCCAAACTCGATAGAGAGAGAGAGAGAGAGAGAGAGAGAGAAGGGTAAATTTCAAGAGAAAACTACGAGATGGTAGGCCACGTTCGCGAAAATATACAACGACCACCGCAATGCACATCTGCATGCCACACCTGCATGCAGCAGGTTTGTGCGGGGCGAATGCGTATGCAAAATTTAGAGGACCTCTCACCGGTCTCCTCGCGCCATTTGCATTTGTCGGAGCGACAAAAATTCCATGCAAGTTGCATCGACAACTCTGGGGCAAGAAATCTGCTCTCTGCAACTGGACGCTGGATTATTTTGTGCTTTCACGCCATTTGGTAAGCTCGTTTTTTCGTCAACGATTTAAGATTACAATCTTAAGGGAACCTACGGATCAATTTATTCGCATTTATTTAATTCTTGACAAATCGTTGATTTACTCATTTTATTTGCATTTTTCTTAATTTATTCACAGTCCGTTTGAAGAATTTTCAGAGATGCGCGTGATTAAATCTTCTTCTTACGTACCAGTAAAAAAGCGATCAAATTTTGAAGTGATCAATGAAAAATAACTAACAATGTATCTTTTGTAAGATGTCGTAGATCGATTGAAGATCAGTGATAATTTCACTGTTAACAGATAACAGCTGTCGCGAGCGTGTAATCTCGGTCCTCGCGTGATACGAACATACAATAAACAAAAGACGTCAATTCACGTCTCCCGCCGCCAACGTTTGAAAGATAAAAGACGTCGATTCCTGTCTACCGTCTCCTGTCAATAATAGTTGACTAAACTAAAAAGAATTTATCTAGCGCACGAAAGTATTCGAAATTTCCAATCCGGATGGAGTTTTCGATTTATTTTTGTTTTTATTTCAAAAGAATTTGAAATAACGTCGCAAAAACGCGTGACAAGTAGAACAATATAACAAACAAATATCATAACAAACAAATATCATCACACACATAGTAATTATAATATTTCTTTTTGGAATGCAACGCTAAAAATTCTGATGGCGAATTTTCGTTCAATCGCTGAGAATGAAAGGCCCAGAAGCAACTATTCCTACTAGGAAGTCTACTCCACGCCCCTTCACGAATCACGTGACCCAAATCAACCAATCGCTAATTTTCGTTGCATCAGCGTTGCACCTGAAGAGGCCCGATTTTCTGGGTTATCTCCGCTAAAATCACCTTCAGTGATAATACATCCCCGCTCTACGTTTCAAACGTCGAAGCTCTTCCCTCACAACGTCGTCATTTTACCTCAATCTAATTTTTTCGACGAGTCGACGAAAATCAAAGTTCGCCGCGTCGAGAGAACGGCGGAACAATAAAAATCGAAGGGGACGATCAATCACAGGCGACCAATCCGCGAAACCCCTTTTTGCGCGTTATTTTCGTGTCACGGCTTCGTCGATCCTCTTTAAGCTCGACCATCCCCCCGTCCCCCGGTCCTCCGTGTCTGTTCGAAGAAAGGGGGAAGAAAGAGGAGATAAGGGCTCCGCCGTTGGATAGAATCGTAAATCCCGCGGAAATACGACGCGGAGAGCCGTTGAGCGTGTACAGACCGTGTATTTTCAAGTTTTTACGCCCGGGCCGCAAAGTCAACTGGTCGCTGGAAATATTGAAAGCTTCTGAGCTCGCCGGGGGGGGATCTTAGATGGTCTTTTCTCCGCGTAAGATCCGCTGACATCATTGGTGAACCGCTCGAAGAAAATTGATCGCGACTACCTTGTAACAAATAGAACTGTAAAGCCACCCTTAACTCAAGCCTTCACAATTTTTAGGCTACTTCAATCGCAAAAATGTTCAATAATCATCCAAAAAATAATACACGCACTTTTCTTCCTACGGAACAGGTCTCAATCTCAAACTCAAAACACCGATCAAACACCTCAAAACACGTCCCAGAAGAGAAATTATATGCAGGCACGGGGAAATGAAAATTGCCAAGCAACGGAATCACATTCCGTCGGGGAGAAAAAAACATTCGATCGATTTCCAAGGTACACTCAAACGCAACAAATGCGCGGCGTCCGTTAATAACACCCATTCTACCCCTTCCTCCCACTCCCCAGGAGAGTAGAACAGCGCAAGTTATAATTGCGGCACATGGTGCATACGTTAGCTGGTCGACGAGCTTGTAAAACCGCGGATCTCGCCGCAGTTCCCCTCTTCTCGGCCTGTCTCCGTCTCTTTATCACTCTGCAACTGTCCAGGGAACTATCAAGCGCTCGCTCCGCGCCGAAACTAGCTGGAAAACAGCCGCTATTATACCGGCACCGCGGATTTATTGCCGCTGTTTTTAGTCGCGCAGCGCTCGGTACAGCGGCTCATTTGGAAACTTCGTTCGCTCGTTAAAATACTGCCTCGTAACATTTTTTTCCCCCTCCTCTTTTTCTTTTTCCTTTTTTCTTTTTTACAACCCCTTGAAACACTGATATCATAGCTGCACGTGTGCGAGTGATTCGAACGTAACGAGTTGTCGGAGAATTGTGGAACAACGATACCACGCGTTTTACTGTTGGCGAAGAAATTGGAGATTTGTCTTGTACCGGCGTACTTTAACAACATCGGTAGTGAAATTACAAATTTCCCGTGAAATCAGTTCTGACAACTAAACCGCGGACTCTTTTACTTCACTGAACGTAACTGAAAGAAACGAGACCTAGACAGAAATTTGTTTCGCCTGTCAAACATTGTAACAAACACGCTGCGATTTTTGCGTTTCTAAAATTTCCCACAGACTGCGGATAAAAATTCACTCTGGTCTACGAACAACTGATACGAACTATCAGAAAGCATTCGGAGATGTGAAATGTATGAAAAACGTAAAAAGTAAGTTTTAAACGATTCAAGATTGGCGATGTGGAACTAAATAGTAGACACTGTCTTTAATGAAATCATATAAATTGAATCCTAATTGCAAGTAAAAAACAAAAAAATAAAAAGAAGCAGATGAACGTGAGATAATTTCGTAAGAAAGTTACGTGAAAATATTTCGAGCGTGTCTGCTCTAAAAGATGAAGATTTCGGTCTTCCTAAAACCTCATTCTTCTAAAGGGATAACCAGGATTTACCTAAGAAAATCTCACCCCTCGCACCGTTTATATTTCACCGTTATTGAGTGTTTTAAGCCCCTACAATTTTTCACTCAATCTCTTTATACCTCGCTAAGGGAGAGGTGCGTGTTTTCTCGCACGAAGATTCCCAGCGAAAAAATCTTGGGTTTCTTGGGATATATTCCTCTTTGGTAGACGTATATTTCGATGAGAAGAAAATAATTTCTCATCAAAACGGCGGTACCCTTTCGCAACGCAAATACCCACGAAAACAGATAGATAAAGCAACCGTGGGGAGTTTCCACGAAGCCACGATT
The DNA here is from genome assembly GCA_032399605.1 of Melipona beecheii. NCBI lineage: Eukaryota > Metazoa > Arthropoda > Insecta > Hymenoptera > Apidae > Melipona > Melipona beecheii. Next base: position 1,920,287 of record JAUCMO010000291.1, read on the forward strand.
TTTCTTCGAGCTATGCTCCGTAAAAAAGTTGGCAAATTTTTATGGCAATGTTACGCGAGAAGCCGATGTCGCTATCGCGTAGAATAATATCGCGACGTGCCGATATCTTCTTACGCAACGTTCGCGAATCTATCCGTTCCATCCCCTCTGAAAAATTCAATTCGTCTATTGTGCCCCGGTGCCAAATTAAACAACCCTTTTGTGCAGCCTGACGAGGTATGGAAGAACCGTGTGTGCGCGCTCTTAAACGAGGTACACACGGTATCCGTTAACTTGATAAAGGGAGAACGATTGGAGCGGCGGCGAGAAAATTGAATGGCCTAATGAAGAATTCAAGTCCGGCTGACCACGCGGATCTCTTTTTAATAACGTTTTCAATAACTGACAGTCGGTTCTTCGTATCCGTCGCTTTATTTGCAAAAATCGAAAAAATTGCGGAGTACTCTCGTTAAATTTGAAAAAGAAGGAAATCTCGATTCTACCGTGAAATGGTAATTCGTGGAAAATTCAGGAAAGAAACGATCTATTTCCTGTTATTAGTTCGTTTATCAGGAAAAAGCGATGTATTTGAAAGCAAGTTCAAAAGAGATTCATTTGTAATCGCACCACTCCTCCTTAAGCAATAAATCTAATTTCTAACAAATCTTTGAACTCGCAGAGACATTTCTCCGGATGAAAATAACTCCGCTTCGCGTTAATTTTCAACGAATATTCGAACCAACAGGCGCCAAGTACCAATTTCGCAATGGGGGGCGATCACAAATCCCCGCGAATTGATCGAAACGCTCTTTTAAATTGACCGACATCCCCCGCGAGAAAGCTGAATCCGTCCCTTCTTCATAATTTCCACAGATCTTCAGCCGAAATCGCGCGATCCGAAAGCTATTAAAATCCCGTTGCCCGGCCTTCCGGCGAATCTCGCCGTGAATCTCGCGAGAGAGGGAACCGTTTCAAACGAGGTGGGGAGGGACCGGGTGCGAGGGTTTCCGATTGCTACCGAATGGAAAAACGTTATATCACTTCCAATACGGAAAGCGAGGCCAACGATACGGGAATATTAATACGAGTGCAGTTTCTCACGAGTGCAGTTTCTCACGAGTGCAGTTCGGTCACGTAGAGAGGCCGCGGCAACATTTCCATGCTCTGTTTCTTTCTGACTCCCCGGCAAAGTTATAGCGGCAATAAGTAAAACAGATTCCCCCCCCACAGAAACTGCTCCCCCAGGTAATTTAACTTCGTTAACGTTTATGTACTTTGCTACAGAAGGATCCAGCGCACCAATTGTTCCCTTTCTTTCTTTCTTTTCTCTGATGCTTCGTTATTATGTCCGGTAAGAGTGCCCGATCTCTCATGGACTGCGCTGTACTTCGTTTATTCTGCTGAATGATTCATTCAGTGAAACATCGTTAATATGGCGGGGGGAAATTACTTGGATAAATAGGTAATTGGGAAATGTTTGACGTGCACCGTTGTTGTTACACCGGAGGAAGAAAATTAAACTCCGCAGAATGTGGAATTCCTGTTTGTTTAGAAAACTAATTCCCACTCTGTTTCTTCGCGGACTAAAGAGAAAAACACGAAAAGAAACACGTACACATCTTGGGAAAAAGATTACAGTTCTCGCGAGTAACTGCGACAGAAAATGAACCGGTTCAGATTTGTTTTTGGAGTAATGGTTCGCGTGCCTTGCAGATTTCTCGAAATTCGCTCAAGAGCGTCAGATACGGAGACTAAATCTCTCTTTTCCTCGTGTCCGATTTCAACTTTCACGCGGAATATGTTAAAAAAATATTAAGCTTAAAGAACAAATATTTGCATCTTTCTTGCTTGCAAATTATAAATCAAACAGAGGTTATGGATATCTCTGCTTTAATGAAACTTCGAATTCATTCAATTCATTCGTGCTTGTTGAATCTCAAAGATCCCAAATGTGTAGAGTTTAGTCCATCAAATTTATCATTATTTATTTATCAATTCGAACGAGCCCGAAGCCAGCTTCTTTTTCCTTTTCCTTCTCTGAGCTAAATTTTTCCACGTGGAATCTCGCTTCCGTACAATGGTCAACAACGAAAAATGGCGGAAACAGGCTGGTAAGGAACGAACAAATCGGATCTATACGTGTTCTCCCTGCTGCGTACTCGATCGTTCCTCTCGTTTTATCCGGATAAACTCGAGTCGGGTTTAATACACTTCCGGGCGGTGTTATCGCGCGCTACACGTCCTCGGAGATTAACGAATAACCGAGAACTCTGAAAAGAAAAAGATCACCGAGTATCCGATATGCGACATTTTTGCAATTGAACTCCGTCCAGTTCCAGAATATTCGGATCTTCACCTTCGTTATTTTTCGTTTGATCTTCTTAGATTTCTACACAATTTAATGAATTTTCCCGAATTACGTCTAATTATGTTTCACTGTTCTGTACAAGTCTACGATTAATAATTTATACAATATTATAAATATTATTACGAATTATTAGGTAATTTTGTGCATTTATGGGAAATCCGAAACTGCAAGATTACAATGCAAGAATATCCAAAAAAGAGTATTGTAATTGTAATTTTACATTTAAGTGCCATTTCGTCAAAAATCCGCAGTCTAACAATTGTTCAGTCAAGCATTCAACTGAAAGTTGCAACTAATCGGAGAGTGTTCTGTTAAATTCTAAAATCTGCATTCTGCAAAAAAAAACACTATCCTCGTGTCGCGAAGATATTTTATTCGCCGAGTGAAGACCTGTGATCCCGCGATTCACTCTTTCGCTAACGAAATTCCTAAGAAAAATTGAGTCGCGGGTCGTCGTGAACAGAGTGATCTCTTAATTTCGTAAGGACTATCAATTCCCAGGGGATCGGAATCCCCGCTGAAGCCTTGGCTAAACTCGCCCTAATCTGATCTAATATTTGAGATCGTTCTCCGTGACAGCACAAAGAGAAGTAGAGCGAAGGATCAGACATTCCGAGTACGTCCTTGCGAGCCAACGTGTCGCATAATGCTACCTTCCAACATTTCGCTTGGAATTCTCTCCAAATCGTTAGTCGTACCATCAATTTTTATTTTTCAAAAATGAAGGATTTCAAAGATCCGCTGCATATCTCCTTATCATTTTGTCTTCCATTTGAACTTTGTAATTTTACTTTCAAGAAATTGAAGTGTGCAGTGACAAGCAAAACTGAACACACACACACGTGGATTTTTAGCATTAACAATATTTTATCCAATGTTTGCAAAAATACAAAAACAGAATACAAAGAAAGGAAAACATTTACCCTTTATTATAGTTATATTAAACGAAAAATTATCAATAATTTACATACTATTGTCAGTTCGTTAAAAAAAACATTTCTTTTTTTTTTTTTATTAAGATATTTCAACATCACATAGCAAAAAACTCACTCAAAGTAGAAGTGATCAAGGAGATTGTTATATGATTTTCCTTTACAAAGTTACACAGTTTAAAGTACCTGTTCAGTTATGTTCCTTGCTGTATATAATATCGTAATAAATTATTGCTCTTAATGGGTCAAGGCTTGCATGCATGTGTAATTAACCTACATACATCGTCGAGTATAGTCGACAATCATCAAATCCTGTATATATTTGTCATAATCGAATCAACCGTTCTACCAAATTCTTGGATTTTACGTTGCTTCCAAAGCGACAATTTAACATATTTGAAGCTGTTAACGTGTTTTATCAAGTAAATTAGTCACAAGAGACCACGGAAGGAAAGACTCACCCTTGAGCGCAGCTTCCAGACCACGTAGCCTCCCGACGATCGCGGCAAGCTGTGATTTATATTTCAACGAGTCTGTCTCAGATTGCTCGCTGAGTGCGCGTTTAAGCTTCCTATCGGCTTCCTGTTCTTTTATCGCGAGCGCCTCCTGAAGGTGATCGGTGTGCACCTGTTCTTGCAACTTCAGCTGCCGTCGTATCTCGTCCTCGAACTTTTTCTGCTCTCCCAGCAACTACGATCAGAACGGAGGGGGATAAAAAGGTTAATCTTTTTTCGATCTTTCTACCTCCGCGGTGAGTTGACTTTTTTCTTTTCTTTTCCAGAAGCAACTGTTCCGACTAGGAAACGAAGACGACATTTTTGCCATAAAATTTTACTGATACGCAAACGTTTGAATCGATAGAAAACAAATTACAGGCACGATCGCTCGGTACCAGACAACGCCGCTTCTACTCGAGGTCTACGCCACGCCCCCTCGCGAGTCAACCAATCGCTAATTTTCGTTGCATCTGCGTTGCACCTGAAGAGGCCCGATTTTCTGGGTTACCCCCGCTAAAATCATTTTCAGTGATAATATGCGTAACGTTTCTTTCTGATGGATTTCCTTTTCACGAAACCAGACCTCAAAATCCGGATGCCACGTTTACGTCCTCGAAAATAGATTTCACCTAGGCGAGGCACGTTTGGGTTCGTCGATCGTTTCGAACCCCAAAACTCTTCTCAAAGTCCCGCACCGTAATCCGCCCCTTTACAATCTCTGTCCCTCGCCTCGCTGCACCGTGCTTACACACATAATCAACTTCGTCCCCGAAGATTAAATCGCTAATTGATCCATGAGGCGCGTGCTAAGGGCTAACGGAAAATCCGTGACAGCCGGTTGCTCGTCTGCGTGAAGCAGTGATCCTCTCCTGGCCTCCGATCAAGCCAAGCTAATCGAAGGATCTGGCAGCCAGGTATCAACGTTGAACGCTTTCCGCTATATCTGTTCACGAACGTGTCTCCGTGAGCCCTCGACGTGAGCCTGTGCCCTGTCGAGCTAGCCGGGTGTTAATTATTGACACGGTGCTTTCTCACACGAGAGAGAGAGGGAGAGAGAGAGACAGGGCGGCCATGTAGGCGTGTGCAAAACGCGTCAAGTGGAAAACGAAAGCGTAGAACGAAGGAGAGTCTAGAGAGAACGAGCTGAATGTTTGGTTCCCTTGTCAATAAGGACAAGCAGCCTCCAGACGTGAATAATTAGTCAAAGTCTCAGTCGTTGCCGAGCCTTTCGAACGATCAACCGCCGGAATAGAGGATTTCTTTCGACGCGGGGATCACTCGACTTTTTTCCACGAAGATCGCTTTATGATGAAATCGCCAGTATTTGCATTTTGAAATTTAACTATTACGCTGTGTTTGGTACACCGCGGATTTTCTTACTTTCTTGCAACAGTGCTGAAAGAAAATTTTGCATCTTTGTTGCTTTTTTGTTCTTTTTTATAAAAAGAAAACGAAGATTTATTACAACGAAATTGGAGGTAGCCAGTAAATATCTATCGAAATAAATCTGAGTTAAAATTCAGTGAAGCATGCGGAGGAGTAGTATATAGGACAAAGGATGGTAGTCAACGAAGCTCCTTCTATTTCAAAGCACGCTTTTCGGCAACGAGAGAGCAAACAAATACAAAACAACTTGGTACTTGGAGTTCCTCGTTCCAGAGAATAAAAATATACAAAGGGTGTGAGCGTGGAGAAATGCTTAAAAAAGAATTCGTAAAAAATCGACAAGAATTATTTCCCAATTCAACTTGTAACAAATGTGCTAAAAAATTTTCTCTCAAATAATTCTAAACGTTGCAAATTTCTTAGAGCTTGCGTCAAATAAATGATTTTCCAAGATAATTTAGACATACGTGCATTAATAAATATTGCTTCTGTTTAAAAAACACAAAATTGATAATAACAGTTATGTAAATCAAGACCTCGATATCACAAAATTAATATTTTATTATTTTATTAATTTATATTTGCCAGAATAGTGATGACAAACTATTTTTTTGAATATTCTACATATTTTGTTTTTTTTGTATTCTATTTTTGTACTTTTTACAAATGCTCGATAAAATAACAATTATTAATGTGAAAAAAAAACATGTGTGTGTGTTCAGTTTTGCTCATCAATGTATCATTGTTTCGGTTGATGAGTGCTCCCTTTGTTTCGCGTTGTTTCGCGTTAAAGATTGGACCGAGTGCGGCCTCTCTCCCTCGAATCAAGGACATAAGACAGAGAAGGTTAACTTTCAACGAGATCAGAATTATTAAGCTCAGTCGCGGAATATGAAACACTTTTCTCCGCAGCGTGCAGCAACCCTCGTCGTCTCGACTCGCTTCTTCAAAAATCTCGCGACCACGGCTAGATTAAACTCCACATCGTCGGCGCTTTATTGAAAACGCGTTATTTATTTTATTTGCAATCCCCTCTCGACTTTCGAAATTACAATACGAAGATTCCTTCAGAAACTGTTTATTTCTAACAAATGGTTGCAGTTGGTTATTGGTAATTGGGTATTTTAAGAGTCCAATTTTTTTACCTATGATCAATACGTTTAAATTACGCTCAATAATATTATTTATAAAATAAATATTTTTTAATTCTACATGTTTACTTGTCGTAAGAAAATAATGTCCAAAGCAAAGAATAAATACTGTATCCACATTTACATAGAAAAAACCTGCACGACTTGTGCCCCAGTACGATTCGACTCACTGAAAGGCCCAGAAGCAACTGCTCTGACTAGGAAACGAAGACGACTTTTTTGCCATAAAATTTTATCGATATGCAAACGCCATTCTTACTCGAGGTCTATCCCACGCCCCCTCGCGAATCACGTGATCCAAATCAACCAATCGCTAATTTTCGTTGCATCAACGTTGCACCTGAAGAGGCCCGATTTTCTGGGTTACCCCCGCTAAAATCACTTTCAGTGATAATATAAATGAATGATGAGAGGAGTAACTATCAACGTTCTGATATAAAAAGAAAAAAGAAATAACTTCGAAAAGAACGCCGAAAACGCGAAATCTGTCGCGTAGATCAGAAAGTAAAACAAGCCATCGAATCCTGAATAATATTTTCGGACACGGTGACGTTTTCTCGCGACAAGACTAGCTCTTGTCTGTCCGAAAATCCGCCGCGTGAAAATCGAACGATTTACGAGAGGTGGGAAGAAACGCGAGAAGCAGGGGACGAGGGGGAGAAAAAATACAGAAAAAAAGAGAAAGACACTAAAACGGATGGAACGAGTGTCTGACGAATACAATGGGCCGTCGAGCGCGCGTTTCCAGTCAGAGCGAAAAGTGCCACCGGAGAAGTGAGAAACGAAAACTGAAAAAAAAAGCAAAAACGCGCGAAAAAGGAAGAACGCGAACGAGGGGAGACAATGTGAAAAATATGACTTCTGACACCCCGGCGGTGTTTCCCACGCCGCGGAAATTAAATTAATCGGACGACTGACCGCGCGCGCCAACCAGAAAGAAACTAAAAAAAAGAGAGAGAGAGAGAGAGAGAGAGAGAGAGAGAGAGGCAGAGAGAAAAAAGAAGGGTAAAAACAGACGCACGCGTATCGAGATCGGACAAAGGGAGTTTTCATCGCGCGACGAAACGATCCGCGCGGGGCCGAACGTTGCTAATCCGGCGCGTCGTTCTCTAATCCGTTTTGAAAAATCAAAAACTGCAGCCATCTGCCGCGATAACTGCGCGATGAAATAGGATCGAGAGAACCGTGACGTGATCTGGGGCTACAGTTTTCGGATTATAGCGGAACGAGAATCTGCCGATTCCCATGGCGGATCGTTCGATCGTGATAAGAGGCCCGCATGCGATCAACATTGTTGCCAACGTAGTTTGACAGCGAGCGATCTATGCTATTGACAATACGTATGTTAGATTCCTTGCGTACGAAATAGCCGAGATTTATAAAATTATCCAGACGATGATACTTATTACGCTGTTCACTGATATTTATTAGTTTATTATTGATTCGAAGCTTTGTTAGTTGTAGATTATAGAAGCTAATTGGTGTTTTATCGATTCTCTCGTTATAAAAAGATAAATTCAAGCCATGCATGAATCGACGCTTTTCGCAGAGCTAAAAGTCAATGCAACAAAGTACATTTTACGCGTAGAACAAAGAATTTATAAAGTGTTAATAATTGTGTTATAAAATACGCAAGCGATTTAAAAATTCTATCATCGACGATAAACGCTGAATATTTAAAATAAAAATGCGTACCTATATCCTTTTTTGTATCGATGAATTTTCAAATATCTGTTAATTATTTGTCACTCTGTTGTAATAAATATTTTATAAATAACATTCGTACAGATTTCCAAATTAGTTTCAAATTTTACAAATATAATCACGACATCGTCGTGCCTCGCATAAAATATTGATAAAATTTCCAAATTTTACGCGGCAAATGTAACGCGGAACCTCTCAGAACCCAAATTGATCGACTTTACTTTTCGACTAATTTTTTTTTTTTTTTGATTTCATGATACACGTGTAGAAATAACATTCGATTCCCGAGAAACAAGCTGTTCACTGTTGCAAGTTCATCCACTTGCAGAGAAGAAGAGAAGGTTCTACGAGTAATAATAAATTTAAAAGATAGCGCAGTCAGCGCTAGTCGTCGATTTTCCAGCTTTTTTTTTCAATTTCAGTCGGTCAATGCAGCTTTTGAACAACTCGCAGACGGTAAGTACACCCGAACGGTTTCATAAGCCACTGCATTCAAACAATTTCACACTCGCGCGAAGCAATATCACGGAACAATTTTCCTCGCAAGCCGAAGCTTATATAAACCAACTGTAAACGTCCGGGGCAAAGTGTGTTTTACTGCACTTCGGCTCTGGAGTTTGTTCCACGGGCGTCATAACGCTACAATAACCACGTCATTTCCCATCGTCTTCGAAACTTCCGGCTTTTCAGGGAGACGAAACTCGGACGGTTCCTTCCTCGAGAGTTCCAGCTTCCTTAGCGAAATCGACTGGAAGGCTCCGGGTTTAATAACACCCCTGGAATCGATTCTTTCGCGATCGATACGTCCATTTCCGATCGCCGCTTGAAAAGATATCCGGCAGTAATAGTTTCAGTTTGACGCGGGCCACCGGCCAGTGTCGATAGCCACGAAAGTCGAGCACCGGATTCCAATGCGCGAGCCGATATTTTAATATTCAACGGTCACCGATTCTCAACCCTGCGAACCTCTAAATTGACGATGAAAAAAAAAAAAAAACAGAGACTTCGAGCGATTTTTTTTCGATATATTCCATCTACAAAACGAATTTTCTTCGAAATCTATTGCGAAAGTGGCAGGGAGATTTAAACGATCGAACTGTGGTTAAAAATCAAAGTTGAACTTTGACCACAATGTGTTTTTCTTTTTTTTCCTTCTTTGGAAACGAAATATCACGCTGGATTTTTTTTTTTTAAATTGGCCCACCTGTTTTTTTTTTAGAAAGATTCGCGTTTGAAAAAAGTTTAAAGAAATATCGAGAGAAGAGTATTGAGAAGCAATTTGAGATGAATCGACAAGGATTTAATTTTCAGCATATTCACAATTTTTATTAGACGAAATCTCTTTGTAACAGTTCCGAGGAAACGCTAAAATTCTCGTGAATATTCTTTCGTATGAACATTGTTACTTTCTGGAACAAAGTTTCCACTCAGATACGATTAATGACCGACTATAACAAAATAAGATTCGTTGAATTAATAACAAACTGCACAAGCAAAGTACGAGCAAAGCAGAGCAAAGGGGAAAAGGTCGAGTAGTATTAAACCGTATACGATCAGGCACTTCGACACTTCATAGCTGCCCACAGCTACGAAGGAAATTCTTACGAGATCCGTAAACTTAAATTCCTTCTTGTCGTACTACGAAAGAAATCATAAACGCGTTAACATTTCCAGAAACCCACGTCAAGCGATATAAACAGATATGACGTACGCATAAATCCTGTCCCAAGCATGCTTGCAACGAAAAAAGAAGAAAAGAAACGCCGGACGCGATACTGCGCTATGAAAAAGCCAAGCATCCGTTGCACGACCATTCTTCATGGCGTCTGGACGTTTCGTTGGCCACGCTCGAGCCAATCGATCTTTACGATAGCAAATCAACGTCCAACGCGCATCGAATAGCAATTTTATCGGCGTGAACGCCAGGAAGCCTTCGAAACTATTAACAACTCGTGAATCGTTATTTTCGTGGAATTCACGGAGAGAAAAACCTCGAGATGCTCCAGTTCACTCTGGCGAACCACCACTTAGGTTTGACCACAAAGTCTGAAATCCGTGAAATTTAATTGAAAACATAAAATCTCCTTCTTCTCCTTCGTTTGTTTCTTTAATTCTGATAAAAATCGAGTCCAAACGAAAAATTGCACTGTAGAAGTTCAGACTGTATTTAACATAAATTAAATTTAATATTTAACAAATGTATAGCAAAATTTAAATCTTCGGCGTTTCGAATGTCTCGTTCTCAACTTTTGCGGTATGTACGAATTTGAGATCTATTTTTTTTTTTTTTTTTGCACGATCTCGTTTTTTAAGGTGTTGCAGCTTTCTCCAAACAGAAAAATTTCTAAAGAGGAAGAATTTAAGTAATACTGGACCGTACGTGGGCAGACGGTTCGATATTTTACAACTTTGCGCGTAAATCCTTGGGAAATTGATACACTTAAGTCCTCCGCGTTACTTCGCGGCGCTATAAAGGGAATCTCACTCGAAAAGTAAATTCCACGTAAAACAACGAAAGTGAAATACATTCGACGATATTCGGAACATAAAATGTACGTGTACTTTTATTCAGGATTCATGTTTTCAACGCTGTCTCTAAAAAGTGGATGTTTATGCATTTATGGAAAATTCACAGGAATACACAGAGCGCGTGTATTGCGCAAAAGAACGTGCGATAAATATAAAAGCGAAGTACTATTTTATATTTAAAGAACGCAGTCTCTGTTTAGCTCTGTTTTGTTATATTTCTTCAGTGATGCACGCAACAACTTAAAATTCACGTAAATGTAATAATCATTGATCATTCGAAATGATTTCGAAACGGGTTTCATTTCGGGGTAAGTGTCCGCTCGCCGCACTCTTCAACCGTTTAACCCCAATTTTTGACCTTAATTTCGACAACGTTGATCTAAATTCCCCGAGTCTCATCTCCGAGATAAATCGGCTCAGGGAAGAATTGAAATCGCGTTAGCACTGGATTTTTCTCTCGAGTATGCCTCTGGCCGGCCCTAAATTATTCCACGCTTCGGCCATAAAGTCTCTGGATGGTCGGTAATGGAAGCAGAAGGCACACGGACCAATCGATACCGGTCGAACGAGAAACGGAAGTGGAGAGAGAGATCGAAAACATTTACCGAATTCACAATTTACGGACGCCCGTACTGGAAAACACGCTAATGTCTTCGCTTTAGACTCGCTATCACGACGTTTGTCCATAATGATATTTATTTACCGAAGGTCCGATACCTCCGTTGCGAAAGTGCACGTACGAGCTGCAGCTGCTCGCAAAAGTGTCCTACGTAAAATAAATTCAAAATTTCACCAATGTCGGCTGTTATATTGAAAAGTTTGGAAATCTAGTCACTGCATACTTGTGCTCTAAAAATAAATTCAAAATTTCACCAATGTCGGCTGTTATATTGAAAAGTTTGGAAATCTAGTCACTGCATACTTGTGCTCTAAAAATAAATTTAAAATTTCACCAATGTCGGCTGTTATATTGGAAAGTTTGGAAATCTAGTCACTGCATACTTGTGCTCTAAAAATAAATTCAAAATTTCACCAATGTCGGCTGTTATATTGAAAGTTTGGAAATCTAGTCATTGCATACTTGTGCTCTAAAAATAAATTTAAAATTTCACCAATGTCGGCTGTTATATTGGAAAGTTTGGAAATCTAGTCACTGCATACTTGTGCTCTAAAAATAAATTCAAAAATTTCACCAATGTCGGCTGTTATATTGAAAAGTTTGGAAATCTAGTCACTGCATACTTGTGCTCTAAAAATAAATTCAAAATTTCACCAATGTCGGCTGTTATATTGGAAAGTTTGGAAACAAATCTAGTCACTGTATTAACAATATTTAACACTTATCTAGTCACTCTAGGTAATTCTCTTGTGTTTTACTAAATGTTTGCAAATATCCTGTAACTTCCATATACATTTTGAAGTTGATTTCCGATCGACTCTCGTTGCAATTCTGAAATTTCAAAACTTGTGTTTTGTATAACACGCGTAATATAGTAACGTAGAAGTTCTTCCATTTCTGCGCAAGTGTTAGAATATTTTCGCGAGCCACTATCATTCCTTGTCGTTGAAAATCATTCGTAGACCGATAAAATACACTCTTGTGTCTTTTATATTCCGTGTTGCCTTTCGTCAGTGTACCATTACAAAAATTATTCTTACACACACTTTCCAACGCAGTTAATGTAATTTGGAGGTTGAAATCGAGACCCTCGCCTCGATATCCTTACTAATATTCAATAAAGTACACGTCCTATACGTAATAGTCATAATTTTCCTCGGTACAACAGAGGGATCAGAGTCACGTCCCGGCCGCACATATCCTCGTCAATGTCCCAGATCAATATTCAGGTCGAATAATTATCAGGGGCTCCGGTTTGATAGCGCCGGTGCCAAAATTTCCAACTCCGCGCGAATGTTTAATTCATGAAAGAAGATGTTTGGAACGCGTACAAACAAAGAAGAATTGCAGAACACCTCCCCGCATCCATAAAGGATGAACGCTGAACGCTGAACGCTCGATATTAAAACTCTCGCGTGAAAACACGCTCTCACGGTGGTGATTTGTTGGTAAAGAGAGGCCGAGGTAAGAGGTGGCGAGCCCCTCGTTTGGTGAAAATTGAAAAGCTTTGAAGAGACGCGTATAACGTTAACGCGAGGCTCCTCCGGGACGAACAGAAGGAATGCTTTATGCGAGAGTGTTAAGTAACAATTTAGAAGGTCCACCCTTTCATCGCTTCTCTGCAGCGATTTTCAGTCAAAAATTCTCTCTTCCCGTAGACTAATTCTCCCTCCTCTCGATTACGACACGCTGGGAATTATTCACGACCACCCACGTTTCCAGCTGTGCGTCAAAACTTACATATTCTTTCTAGAGTCTCTGACAAATCTTCGAGCAAGACGGGAAGCAGCTGTCGAGATTTCGAAGACGTTCGACTTCCGTCGATGTTGCGAATCACCTCGATCGAGCAAGCTTTGGAGCTTTCCAATCGACTCGCGACTCTCTCGAGTCATCCGGATTTTACTGCTGACGATAAAAGACGCCATTCAACGAACAAAAAGAAAATCCCGAACGCAAAGACCTCGTCTGATTGACTTTTTGAGTCAATTCGGGCAGGCGATTCGAAATGAAATTTTTAATTTATACGATTAGCACGTGATTCGTTGATTAGCGACATTTCCGAATATACTTCGCTTTTACAATACGGTATACTAAACACTCGCACTAAAGAAAAACTTTCCTCAAAAGAGAATCACTGCTCGATAAGCCTGAATTGAAAATAAAATACGTACTCTGGAAATAACTAAATAAGCGAATGCATATAGGGGACATATGTCGAACGGTACGCCGTTGTCCTAAATTCTCTCCATGACCCAGCTCTCCAGATCCGACAACCCGAATGGAATCAAGGATAAAGGACAAACTCGAGAGACAACTGTGACGATAGTAAGTCATAGTGATTCCTCTGAGCGAGGATATCTGGTGTGACTAGACGCGTGCATACCGGATATACCGCAAGGCTAGTCTAAAGAGATAATATTGCCTGCCGCTAGCGAAATATTGGCGGAATGCCAAATGGAAATAGATAAAAAGCCCGAAGGGTGGCAGAATCATCCCCCCAACCCTCCTTTCACCCATCATCCTTTACCAAACGGACGGAGATGTACGTTCATACACGTGCACACAAGGATGTGGAATACGCCACACACACCACGTGTAACCGCACATAACGATCAAGTGTGCGATGGAATGCGCCACGGCCCTTTTCCAATGCCAAATTCTATCCGTATACCGTGAAACCGTGTGTACCGATCGTTGAGCTCGATGTTTGCCTTTATGAGACAGCTATCGATTCGGAGCCTTCTCGTATTAATTTGAACGCCGCTGAACGTACGGTTCGATAACGAGCACGTACGCATTATCTCGCCAGAATTATTATTAACGGCGTCATTATTTTTACGGGCAGTTCGTAAATATCTCTGCGGAAAGTTCGCCGCATAATTCTCAAACGGACGATGCGTGAGGTCGTAAATTTGAACTTTCGCGGCATTGCGCGTGAATTATTGCATAGACTATGACACTATGGGGCACTGTGACTTTAAATTCTCTCCCGTCTCGGCCGAAAGTTTCGCGTTATTTCATTCGAACACGCGATAAACGAATTAACGCAATCGCGATTTCGCATATTTTATTTTATTTCGAAATGTAGGTAATTCTCTTACCTTTTTACTGAATTCGTCCTGAAGAATCTGCTTCTCCTTGTCCAATTCAAGGCATACCAAGGTGTCCAATTTTTCCTCAGTCATTACGTCACCCGATGATTTCAGCGCTGTCTTCAGTTTGCTTTTGTTGACAGTCTGCGACACGTAACAAAACATAAATTTAAACTTCAATCAAACGTTATATTCGAGTACTCGAGCACTTTATATTCTATTTTATAATAATATATTTACCCTCAATTTTTCCAATTCCTTTTGTAAGCTGTTCACTTTATTGTACATGTGTAAGACGAATAAGTCAAAGGCATCTTCATCGATGGCCAATTTTTTTTCATAAATATTGATATCGGGAAATAATATTTGAAGTTCTTCGTTAAAATTTTCACGGGCAGTTTTCACTTGTTTCCAATAACGTTCGGCGACATTGCCAGCTTTTATTTCTGTCTTGTACTTTTCCTTCGCTTCGTTTACATCATCCAAGATCTTCTTGATGTTTCTTCGAGCAGCTGTTTTCATGTGCGACGGCGCGTCCAATTTAGGATCATCGATTAAATTATACATCTTCTTAAGTGAATCAAGTGCTTGATTAGCGTGCTCTTCCGCTTCTTTAACGGCCTCCTTCCTCTGTTCTGTTGCATCTTTCAGTCTAAAATTAAATTTAAACGAAAATTTTATTAATTTTAAAACTGAAGGAAAATAAGAAATAAAAATTGCAAAGTGTAATAAAAATGCATAATAAAAAAAATACCTGTTCCAGACGGAGCTACCAACAGTGGCATTAACACTCTCCACGACTTTTATCACATCTTGATTATAATCTTGAATAGCAGACGCTGCTTTTTGGTAAGCTGCGATAGCTTTGGACGCAGTTTCGCCGGCAGATGTTTCTAGATCGACGAGGTTTGCTGGCATCAATTCCTCAGGTACAACCTTGGCAGGTGGCTGAGATTTTTCAACCACTGAAAATATAGCATATACGTTCATCTATCGTGAAATATAAAAAAAAAAGGTTGGTTGTACAGAGTCGAACATTTAAACACCTACCGATTTTAATTCCTTCTCCTTCTTCTTTACTTAATCTTACATAAGGATCATTAATAGGCGGTTCCTTCTTATCAACGGCTAATATAAAAGCTGGCTTTGGTGCTACGAGTTATTGTTAAATGTTAGTACACAAAATGGTTATTATTCTAAATAAAACAACTTTTTAATATTGCACACATGTTTACACGTTTAACAATTAAAAAACAAAATAAGGGAGAAAATAAGATCAAGTATTCGAAATAAGGCTTACGTGTATATTCTTCTAATTTTGTCTGAGTTTTTTTTTCTGTATCTACAGATCCACTTAGCCTGAAAAAAGATGAATATTAAGTTATTCGTATGAAATAATTTACATTACACTTGGTATAAAAATTTACATAATATTGAACTGTTATTTACATTTTCTTGAATGATTCGTAAAATGAACTTATAAATTCCGAAAAGGATAATTTCTCCTGAAAGATGTCCTGAATCGTCTTGCTTTCTATGCTAGATTGCCAATCTTCAAGAGACGGATTAAATTCTGAACGCTTTATATAAAACCACACACCCGAGGCTCCTATTGCCACAGCAGTCAGAGTTAACAACGCCTTGTTCATGCCTTTTTCGCTTTAAAAATAAGAATTATAAACCACACTAAAAAAATTCATTGAACAAACAAGAAAACTTATTAATTATATTTTGTAACATTTTATCTTCATTTATTAAAAATACGTTTCATATTCAACATAAAAATTCTTTAATACGATAAAAGAAATTATCAAAATAAAATGGACTATTATTTAATCATGATGATATGCAATCAATTTTGTTATATAACACAATGTAATAATGTTCTCATAAAATCTTAAAATACCTTTTTGGTGAATCCACTGACTTTTTGCACATAGACCTGGCATTCTTGAAAAATCTAAAACGTAACAGATTATTTCTTTTTTTTTTTTTCTTCAATAATTTCTCTAATATTTACAAAAGATTTTCTAAATTACACAACCAAATGTACACAGGTTATCTTATTATCAGTATTGGTATACACATTATTATTATTATTATTCAAAACAATAATTATGTAATAAATTTATATTAAATACTAAATAAAAACTAGCGGAAAACATTCAAATGCCATAAGTAATACAAATGTATTGGACAGAATTATTCGTGTCAAACATAACCTAACCTAGATCTAAATCGAAACTAAACTCAAAATATAAATAGAATTTCCATTTGATAAAACATACACGTGTAAGGTCCAAATAGAAACAACAATTTAAAAGCTTTTCTCATTTACTAGTAATTCAAACAATGACAAGTTTGACAATCATGGAAATGTCTAAAACACTCGGAACGATTAGTTTCTTTACCTATATTCCTGGTCGTATTTAATTCGTGCACGTGTCTCAAAACACCTGTTTGTCCAATACAATCTGGAGGATCCATTCTTTCTAACCTGAAAGATCAACAATCATCAGTGAATCGTCTGGAATTATGTAAGTTCCTAAATTTAAGCCATCTTGTCACACGAGGCGGGTAACCTTGGTCTTGTTTGCAAGAATATTCACTGACAACTTACAAAAACACCGTTGTCACGACACGAACACGATTTCTCACACAGATCACGAGTTATACCTTGTCAGAATAGCAACAAACAATTGCGAATTATTAAAATATTACTGCAGGAGACAGTCGCAACAGTAACAGTCTATCAGCATATAGTAGACGAAGAGTTTCCTCCATAATCTTTTCGTACTTTTCCTCAAATCCACGTAACGCAAAACCACTAGATTCGCACGGCTATAATCTCTTACTTTTTACTTACTTTACGTACCCTATTTAGACCGTTGCACGGAAATTTTAATCCAATTCGGAACATCTTTCGGGTGGCCGGTCAGGCAGCCAAGGGAAAAAGGGAACGACGGAATCAGAGGAAAAGAAGAATGCTGCGTATTGTTAGTACCGCTGCGCGAAGTACGTATATAGAAATTCCCTTATAGGTTCACTGACACTACACTCATTTACATCGAACGATAGTTCGGTGGCTTCATTTTCAGCTATAATTCGTTTGAATTCAATAGACTGTTACGTGAGAATCATTGCGAGCTCGTGCATTCTAGGTTATGTTCGTTTAGATCGATCAACCATTCCGATTCTCTGACCGAAGGAATATCGTGGAATTGTGAATGCGCGCGCTTATTAAACTTGTATACCAACTTAACGAGACGATTAATATTTTGTTTTACAATTAAAATTAATTTCATCATGAAATCTCATGCGTTGATTATTGTTTATGTAATTAATTTATTTTATATTTCAGGCATTGCTTCGCACGCCAATATTGTTAATCTAACAAGTTCTCTGATCTCTAAACAATATCCTGTTACACAATGTATTCAGCAAAGATTTTTTGGAGCATTTTCTTCTACAATTAATAAATGGGGCAATGTTGGTAATATTAAAGAGAAGCCAATATTTGGGTAAATGGTGTTCATTTAAAATATTTTATATATGATATATGCAATATTAAACTTAAAATGTTGATGTGTTAACAATGTAATTAAACTTCACAGACAAACAGAAGGTGTCAGTATTGTACCTTTGTCATTAACGCCTGTAACGAATTCTGTGAGAACCGTTATAAAATATTCCAGAAAGAAAGGCAAAAGAAAAACTGTGAAAACTGTGCTTAAAAGGTTCTACAGATTAAATTGGTAAGGCTTTAATATGACGTAATATTTATTATTTCCATATATGCTACACAATGTTTATTTAATTGTAGGGGTATATGGATTAGAACTTATGCTGGACGTCATAAGCATTTGTGGAAAAAGCCTGAAGGAAGAAGATGTAGATTAAGACAGCATGTTTTCTGTAACGCAACACAGAGTACTATGTTAGACAAAATGGTAACAAGTTATTGGAAAAGGCCACACTATTATGTAGATGATCCTTATAATCCATATCACAAACGCGAAGAGTTTCCATTCACAAGAACCAAACCAAAAATATACTAATATAATACAACTTGTATAGACTTTATTGAAAAAAATCTGTATAAACAAATACAAAATTTATGCTCTAATATATATTCGATTTCCTTGAAAATATATAATTGTTTAAAACATATTTAAATTACCAATTATTCTGTGAATAGATACCAATTTCTTTCTCTTTAATTAGTGTTTAGAAAATTTAAAAACATAATCATCCGATCAAGCAATATCATATAAACTGAATAATTTATATTCTTTCATCAAAATTTGAAGAAGTACAACTTAGATTATGATTAAAACATTAATACAAAGGGATCATTAACGACTGGGCTTATTTTGGAATCTTAGTAGTCGACAATAATTAGTATTAAATTTTTTAAAATAATTAAAATAAAATATTAATTTGGTGTAAAAGATATCAGGATTAACGAGGTGATTTCCTCAGATATAAAACTTAGTTTTGAATAATTGGTATATCGCAAGATAAAAATATTTAATAATTAGTAATTTTTGTTACAGCATAATATTTTGCAAAAATATTATGATATAATTTTATATATTAATTCGTCCGTTTTGTATGTTAATTTCTAAACCTATACATATGTATGTAGTGAATAAAAATCAGGATCAAATTGATCGTCCGCTACTTTCGAAGCTGAATCATTTTTGTCGGGATCACGTGGTGTCCCCTACTACTACTCGTCAATGCTAGAGTGGTGCAATGTGTTCAGTGGTAGTTCGTCTTTCGATACGAATACTTTCTCTTTTTCATTCGTTTGTGATATTCTCGTTCTTTTTCCTATCTCTAGTAGCCATTCACAATATTACGTTTCTATCAGGCCGATAAACGTTCTTATCAACAGAAAAAATGCCTTACCGTTATAAATTACGACTGATTAGCAGAGCTTGCCTAGCCTTCAGAAACTCACGTACTGAGAAAAGCAACACTCATTTTGCTGCTAGCAGAAATTTCTCTACCAGCGGCACAGTCGACATGAGGTGAGTCAAATTTATGTAACTAAATTTGAATCTGACCTTTTATTTGATAATAACCAAGAATAATTTAATACGATCACATTTTGAATAATGTCCTAAAATGGTGGAATTTCGCGCGGCATTTTTGATTGGCCTACCCTTGTATTTAACCTTTACGCATTTCTTTGTTTATCCTTTTTTGCTCGGGAGGATTAATTTCTCTGTTCGAAAATGGCCTGCGATGTTAATAGACACGATTACGTATTTGCTTTGAGATATCGTTCAGTATAGTTCGATGGATTGTTTCATGGAGATCAAACGTGCGAAATAAAAAAACTAAAATGCGAAAAT
Source organism: Melipona beecheii (assembly GCA_032399605.1). Classification (NCBI taxonomy): domain Eukaryota; kingdom Metazoa; phylum Arthropoda; class Insecta; order Hymenoptera; family Apidae; genus Melipona; species Melipona beecheii. The sequence continues at coordinate 1,939,907 of JAUCMO010000291.1, forward strand.
GCAATTGATTCGCTTCAAACGGTTCCAGTATTGTTTAGAAGGAAAAATGTGTAGTATACATAGTGTAGAAGAAAGAAGTAGTAGGAGGAACTTCGTGAAATTCACTTTACAAGATTTTGAAGTGCATTCTCATGTTCCAAAGAACAATCGGTATCGATTATTCAATCAATAGCGTCGTTTGCTGATCAATAGCACGATAGTTTATTTATTTTTTTAATTTAAACACCCGAATACATTCAGTTAAATATATATAATTACATCATTACCATCGAATAAGCCTGAATTTACATATTTGTGAGGCGCTGTTCGCGTTGAAGTTAACTGTAAATATGTATACTGGCCATGGAGAGATTTATTTCTATAAATGCGATATTATTCTAACACGTTGCATACTATGTAAGATATTTATGTTACACACGTGATCGTTTGTTAAAGTCACGTGACATTTTTACTGTAAAAAGAAATACCATTATGAAATATTTTCTTTCCATCGATATATAATTATGATGTACGTTATAATATTTGCGTATATCACAAATTGTTATAGCACGAAGTGTATTAATAACTTAATTAGCAGTAGTATATACTTAAATTATTTAATTCTTCTACAATTGTTGTTTCATGTAAATATAAATAATTAAAGTATTAAATTTAATAAAGTACTATGTATATTGTTAAAAAATATAAAATCTTTATAAATATAGTAGTTATATATTCAAATTGACCGTATCACTATTTGAATCACTACAATTGAGGAGTGAAACTAACAAGATTTTTGCATTTATTTTATAAAGTATATATATTCCATATGGTAGAATTATTTTTTGGAACAACTACTTTAATAAATATTTTATTTTAAGTAATTTTCCTTATGGAATTTTTCTCTTACAAGTATTGTAAAAACTCTTATTGTAATGCAAATAACAGTGGAATCGTTATTATTTTTTACCTTGATCACTTGAAAATTTTTTTTAAAATACATATTTTAACATAATAATATTTTTAAAGTCATGTCAGACTGGTCAGTGGAATATTTTGTTCAGTTTTATCATTCCAGTTCGTAAACTAGAGATTAGGTCTAAACCGATAATTTGGGTATTTACAATCCTAGTTATACTAAAAATAGATGATATTACAAGTATTGTAAGTAAATTAAAAAAGTTTTTCTAGTCTTATTAGGAATGCTTAATATTACTTTATTATCTTGTTCACTTATTTATGAATCTTATCGTTTATATCAGTATCATGTATGTCATTTAGGTTTGAGATACTAGTAAACAGAAATATCTAATTATAGCAATAGGATAATTTTAAATTATCATTAAAATTATTACTAAATTTATTCTTATATTAAAAAATCACCTATAAAAAAAAAAGAAGTATGAATGTAAAAATTATTCTTTGTTTTATCCACTTTTATTCGCAAAAATTTGCAAAGATACTTTGGATATTTAAATTTACAGAAGTCCCCATAGACACACCCTTCGTCGAACATCGATCGGCGATATTTTTCGACGATAAGGATCGTACACGCAGTCTCATTTTATTTGTTCAAGATAAATGCATATTTACTTACATGTGTGTACGGAAGAGGTGAATTCATTTTTGTTTCAGTGGAAACTTGTTGAATTTAACATTACATTACGTTGTGAATAGCACAGTGTAACAAATGATTGCATTCTCTTTTAAAATTCAATCGAAGCTCGAGCATGTAAAATTGAAAATTGATTTTATCGAATTCTAGCACATAAATCGTTTCTTCGAAATAAAATAAGATATATCGTTTGTTTCTACTGTAGAAGCAATTTAAAATTTCACAGATTAGTTACTTTGTTATCGTTATCTAACAACATCTTTGAAAACACATTTATCGATATCTTTCACGCATGGATTAAACAGAATTGTTTTCAAAGAAATATATTCCTTGTTAGAGGATCAAGATAGATACACATTTTAGTAATATAAATAAAATAAAGTTATTTAATCTCAAAGTGCCACTTCTAACGATACATAATTTACGATGATACTTTTTACGATACATGATGATTTAAGTGATCTATCAATTCAATTAAGTCTTAAAATTATAAGTTACCAAGCTATCTCAATCTTCAATTCTATTATATTAAAACTTTTCGTTATGAGATTTATAGATTGACGTATTTTAAATAAGACGATAATAGATATTTTAATAGATATTATTATTTTTTAATAAATATTAATAAATAACTTCATGGTTAAAATTATTTGTTCTAATAGATTCGTACAATTCACCGGCAAGGATGGTGGACCCCAGCATCTGGGAGTACAACTTGTCCAAGGAGGTGATATAATCGCCGTTTCTGCTATAGACTCACGAATTCCTAACACAATGAAAAAATTCCTCGAAGGTGGCGACGACCTGTTGAAGAAAGCGAAAAGGTAGATGCAATTGAACGACTCGTAATCGCCAAGAAAATCATAATGACGAGTCAAAATATTATCACGAGTTATCAGTTATATCACAAATGATATAAACATTGACATAAAGACAGAGAGATATCTTCTTGGAAAACACAATAATTTATATATAATCGCAATTTATTTAGGAAAAAATTATGATCAATCAGCAGAATGATTGTGAGATCTTTATGTGTTATAATATAAAGATTAGTTAAAAATCTCTAAAACCGCAAACATATGGTTTGGAAAATATTTAATAAATTTCCTAGATTATTCAGGATATTTATTATATTAAGAGTTTTTGAAAAATTGAAAGAAAGGACAGCTGGTAATTTAAGGAAAAAAGATTATGTATATTTTCAATTTTTACCGATTTCAGTAGATACATCTGATAATGAAATTTATATGATTATATTCTGTTCGATTTCATAGTTAATACTTTTGTTCCCAGGGAAGACGATGTGAGTTTGTTGACATTGGTAGAAAGGTTCGTGCCATCGAAAGAATTCAGTGTGAAAAAATCTCTGTGCTCCCTTTACACCTTTCTAAATCAAGCTTCTACATATAAAATATTATTAATTATTGTGTCTGTCCTTTTCTTGATATATACACTCATTATTTATATTTACACGTAATTCTCATATCAGATTTATTAATGTTTTACATAAATGTTAATATTTACATCTATTTTAAGTGTTTATTATGTAACGAAAGTATTAGTTCCTCACAGTATCATCAGTCATTCAGATGTGTGTTGTAGCAAAAGAGCGCGTAAAATCAGACAGACGTTTAGAAAGCTTGTTTTCTCCTGATAATTAGTCTGACTACTACCGATCGCAATTGTACTTATTACTTGAACAGATTTCAAGAAAACTGAATAAAACTTAAATAATTAGTTTTATTTAAGTTTATTTTATATCTTATATCACTTTTCTATATTTTGAAGAATTTACTAATTAACAAATATTGATCGAGTAGTAATTAATATAATGATGACAAAGCAGAATTGAGTTATTTATTACACGTTATATTTTGTATTTCACTAAATGTTTGGTGTCTCTAAACTTCGTGAATAATTTTATTCGGGAAATGGTAACAATGGTGACTTAAATTGTTTGCAATTCAACGTAGTTGTCAAATATAATTATTGTTACTAATTCAAGTTGGCGCTTGTTTGTGTGCCAGTTAGCGAGCTTGAAAACTCTGAGTCGGATTAAAACTAGTCGCTTCTATTACCTTTCTGAATGAAACTGAATGATACTTTTTTACAGTTACGTTTACGACCGTTTCAATGATCCTCAGTTCGACTTGAATTGCAACATTTTATAATTTCTATTAATATTTTTTTAAATTTTCTTTTCTCTACTTTTTTATAGTTTTTTTTATGTCGCGAAAAATACGTAATAGAAATAATAATTGCATATTAATTGATTGACCTACATTACAACCTGCATTGAATACGTTTCAGTCACGTAATTCCACGACCAAGGATATTACATTCGTTACATTACTTACCTGTAACTAGTCATTGTAAAAATATTTTATATGACGTTGATAACAGCGCTATAAGAACGCAATTTAGTCATCTATACGTTATTTGTTATCAAAACTCAGAGTTCTAGTCGCCAACTGGTATCCGTGTTGTTCTTCGTTGTAAGTCAATCTTTGACTTATGAAATCAGTTTTTAGCAGTGAGACGATTGAATAGTTTCTATGTTTCTAGTAGACAATCAACTAACCTGAAGAATTGTTTGACTTTTTTTTAATCACATCCTTTGTAGCTATGAAAAAATGTGTTTGGCGTGTCATGTTAGAAAGGTGGAACTGGGCAAAATATTTTTCGTTGAACGATTGTCTAATGAAACTTGATGACCTATGTCATTCGCTGGTGAATCCTTATTTTAGGTTTAGAAGAATAATCGACTAACAACGTAATATGATTGCTATAAATTTTCATAATATAGTACTGTTGTTACTAATAACTCGTAGAGACATATGCGACATCAAATAAATAAATTAAATTAAATAATCAATATTTTCATAGTCTGATACTTTTAAAAATTATATTTTAGAATTAAATATTTGTAGAATTACATTTAGAGATTGTAATAAATATTAACAATTGAATAATTTAATTTTTTAAAGAAAAAAAAAGAACAATTTTAAATAGAGAGAACAAAGATATAATAATAGACTTGACTATACGTCTGTAAAATAAATTAAAACTAATTAAAATACAACCCAGTTCTGCCATTTAAAAAGATTCTCGAATGTATTTTCATTCTAAATGTTGAATGAACTATTGCAGAATAGTGGCAGAAGGACGCAGCGTAATACCGGAAACAGATGTGACTTTCTTGGCGCCGGTTACAAAGATGGATAAATTGGCGTGCGTTGGTCTTAACTACAGTGGCCACTGCAAGGAACAAGGAGTGTCGCCTCCAGAAAGCCCCGTAATCTTCAGCAAATTCCCCAGCAACATCATTGGACCGCGCGACAACATCATGCTTCCATCTATCTCGGACGTAAGTTCAAGAACGTTGTTGAGGAAAACGCACCACTTATCTTTCGTCGCGTAGCCATGACCGTCTCTACATTTAGTCGAGGCAATTATGTAACAACTTCCGAACTAATTGTAGAACAATTCGTATGAAAAAAGAAAGGATCGACTTATCGATCGATCAAACATTATTTTATCAATTATCTGCTTTATTGATCGCAAAGAAATATAATTTAAACGTCAAGTATATATTAAAATTAAAAACAGTGATGGATAATACGGATCTTTATACAAATTCATATTTTTGAGAATATATTTGAAAAATAGAATCTTCAACAGAAGGCACTATACCTTGAAGATTTATTTTTTTTTTTTTTATGTTAGATAGATTCTGTGCAATTTGTAAAATCTCTTGAAAATGAATAAAAATCCGCAGTCTAATGATCGGTAAGGATATGATTGATGATTACATAATCGGTGAAAAATCAGAAAACTATCGGTACTAACTGCAGAAAAGAACATTTTAGAATTGGGATTAAGGGGATCATTCATGTCTAACTCATTTTTCACAGCGCAAAAAGAACTTTGAAAAAATCTAAAGAAATTAATTTTATAACACCTTCTAAATTGAGATTAGAATAAGAAAACTTAAATAATAATTTGTTTATATGTACAAACATATTGTCACATAACAATGTCTAATATTCATTTATTTTTCTTTCGATTATTTTAATAGAAAGTCGACTGGGAGGCCGAGCTCGCGATAGTAATCGGCAAAAAGTGCAAGGCATTGGACAAAAATGAGATAGAAGACTGCATTTTTGGTTACACAATAGCACAGGACATTACAGCGCGAGATTGGCAAAAGTCGAAAAGAAACGGTGGTCAGTTTTTACTCGGCAAAGCTATGGACACGTTCTGTCCACTGGGACCAGCTATTGTCACTAAAGAAGCCATTTGTGACATCAACAATCTTCCAGTGAGAACGTGGGTGAATGGTAATCTTAAGCAAGATGGAAACACTTCTGAACTGATATTTAAGCCATACGATATCGTCGCATATATTTCACAGTATGTACCAATCGAGACTTTTATTATGTTACTATTATTCATGTAATATTGTATTTTTATCATTCGAGGCTAATTAACTTTATTCTTGTTTCATCGAATGTTCGCGTTTCTTTCAAGAAACCTATTATGTAAATGTATCTTTCAGATTTATGACGCTGTTACCAGGAGACGTAATTCTAACAGGCACGCCAGCTGGTGTGGGTTTCACCCGCAAACCGCCTGAATATCTACAGGTATCATGATCGAAGATTCTTTCAAAATATTGAATTTTTAATTATGGATACATTTTTATCAACTTTTTCTTTCAAGCGTAAAAAAAAAAAAAAATAATAAAACTAAATATGATATTTGGACTGTGGATGTTTGTGCAATTTTATATTTTTACGGTTCGTTTATAAAATATTACAAATGAATTTTGTATATTGATTTTGTAAATTTTTGGAGTCTTAAGTTTCCCCAAAATGCATAAACATTCATAATCTAATGATATTAAATAGAGTCCTCACTAATTTTTACATCTCATACTTAATTGATACCTAAACTTTTGCAAAATTTTTATTCTGATGTCTTTTCATTTTGACAACAGCCATATTTGAAGGATTAACAAAATCTGAATTTGTACGAACTTTATAACTTTTATAATTTTATCATTGTATTTTACATGTAGCGTGGAGACGTTTTAGAAACGGAAATAGAGGGTCTAGGTCGCATGAGGAACAAAGTTCTCTGATCTGGCGAGTGGAGCATGCTCCACGTAGAAAACGTACGAACATAAACATAATTTATCCGGAGAAAAACCGAACGTACGTTACAAAAATGGAACCGACGTCAAGGCGCCACGATCAAATCACAATCAATTCTAAATTGATACAACGCACGATAACACGAGAAGGAAATGATATATGAACCAAAAAAAAATGATATATGAACTCTCAATTTAAGAAATGGTGATAGTATTTGAGAAAGAAGAGTTCGGTATATCGAACACTTCTTTTTGTTTTGAAGAATTGGAGCCTAAGCTTATACATTCGTACAATGTTGCACTTATCATCATGCACCTATATTACGTATTTATACGATTAAAGCGAGACCATTTTTAAAAATACAAATTTCTCTGAGTGTCTTTTTTTTTTACAAATCGATTGTTTTTTATCAACCTTTACAAATTTCTATTAAAATATTTTTCGATGAATTCGTCCGAGTGATTCCCTTGAAATTTTTTATGACCATTTTACATAATGTTAACAGTAAAAACCTATTTCCTGTGTCCCAATTAAAAAATTGCAATAATAACAGAAGAGACTTGGCATCTTATAAGACTTTGTGTCCTGCATTTTGAAATATCTAATGTTTAAAATAATAATAATAATGTTAAGTAAATACTTTTAGTTTCAAAAAATTATAAATTGACATTTTTTGCATTATTTTCTAAATAAAATATTTCCGAAGATTTAAAAAAGTATTATTTTCTTATGTGAAATTTTATAATTTTGTGATCCATTAAGTTTTATATACAATTTACTTGAAAGATCATGCAAAAGAAAATGACATACATATACTGAATTTTATACCGTTTTAATTTATTTCGTAATTTTTAAATAAAATTTACGTTTCGTTCATTCTCATAATATTTTTTATTTTCTGTAAAAATCAATTGCGGATTTCAAAGTAAAATTTATAAAAAAGATTTATGTTTCATAGATCGGCTATAATTTACAGAAATATATTATTTTTAAATATGTTTTGCAAGAAATTATAAATTATTTAAACAAATATTGCTTCAATCTATCTATATTACTTCAATCAATCTATCGAATAGAACTTGCAAACATATGCATTTTATAGGTGAAATAGAATCTAAAAAGAAAATTAGATTGGTGTCATTAAGAGCACATAATTATAAAAATTCATAATTTTTTTTGTTGGAAATAAAAATGAACCGTTTATAGACGTTCAAATGCTAGCGTCACGTAGCGGTGAAACATTGAAACTAATTTTATTGCTGTCCTTGTTATACTATTGCTTTGTAATGAGACACATGTATGTCTGTCGCATATTCTCTTTACTTTTCTTAAACAGTTTAAATTAAGCTAAGCAACATGACGCCATAACATGCTACTCTACGCAAAAATGTAAGTATTAAATATACAAGGAAAAACTTAGTGATAAATGGATTTAAGAATCAAAGTAATACGTTTAGAATATTAAATTTATGCTGTTCAAAGTATGTTTTGATAAAGAGATCGTCTAAGATTGATTGCATTAATATTTAGAATCAGTTATGGAGCATACCTCTTGATTCATTTCATTGACAACTTCTTTCAGAGTTAAAATTTCAATAACTTGTTACATTAGCAAAATAGAGTAAAATTATCAGACTGCGGATTTATTAATGGGAAATTTTTAAGTGCAAAATTGCATAAAATGCATATAATATGAAAAAATACATAAAATATTCAAAGTATCTCTCTATATATATCGTTCAATACAATATTTTATCTTTTTCTTATATATATTCTCAAAAATATAAATTTTCATAAAAATCCGCATTCTAATTATATTACATTGAATCTTTTTCGTGAATATTATTTTGTTTATTACAACACTATATTTTATTTATTACAAATTTGTTTATTTCAATATTTTAATTTAAGATTTTAATAACTGTAACAATGTAATATTAATATGTAATAATAGTGTACAAAATATTAAAATTGTAATTAAAATATATTTGATTAAAATCAAAGTGTATAATTATATATAGTTTTTATATTATATTTTACATTATATTATATTTTAGTAGTCAAAGTTAAATAATTATACAAAGTATATATTTTTCACATCTAATATCAAAAATATAGAAAATATAGAAAATCTTTTAAATTAATAAAAATATATATGTAGAATGAAATAATAATTATTTTTTAAATTTGAATCATTTTAAATTGTTCGTTATTTTACTATTAATTTTACATTGATTTATTGGCGCTGTCATTTTCTATGCTGAAGGTAATATAGACCTGACATATTAAGACCTGCTTTTTAAGAAATTTTTCACGGCTATCGTGGAATTCTGAGTGAAATTTACTTGATGAGGATCTTCACGTAAACTGACTTTCCCTGTGCAGCAATGATAACGTTCTTCACATCTATTCCGTGAGTCGCATGCATTTATGTTCCTCTGGTCACTCAATCATGTCGTAGAACGAAAGGTTCGAATCGGCACGGGTGACTGGTTGTATACGTAGAATTTTTGATGAACATAGTGTCCGCGGGTATTTTTTATACCCGTGAGTAGTAATATTTTTTTTTCAGGATTTTTGTGCACTAGATCAGGATAGGGCTTATTAGATCTAAGCTTAACTATATATTGATATTTGGATAATTAGCTTCACATTTCGGTTTAAAATGTGAATTAAAAATTGAACAACATTGTAGAGTTTTAAAAATCATATTTCTGGCGCATTTACTGCGCTAAAATCACTGATTTTTTTCAAATATGTCGCTATTTCAGAGCACGAAATCCCACAAGATACTTGATCCATTCATGTATCTCATTTGTGCTTTAGTTAATGTTCTTGTTACTAGTAGCGCTGCGGTGCAAAATCTGCTTAAATCGATATGGTAGGATATTACCCAAAATGTTAGACATGATAAAATAATATCAGGTTTAATTTCCTTCTTAGTTATTAGTGATAAATTCATTCTATATTTGTATCTAATCTCTGTAAATAATCTTTGTGGAATGTTGATGGTTGTTGATAAAATGAATTCCATTCTAACGTTATTAAATAGTTCAATTTTAATCTTCAGATCTTCCTATAGATGACACTAGTAACTTCATTTGAAACTCAAATTATGCCCCTGTGATCTTACAATTAGAATTATTAATATTATTGCTTTAATAATGAAACTAAAGAGTAAAAGAACTCAACAAATTATTTTCTTAGCCAGGTAATACGAGTTCAATTACGAGTTCATAAAAAAGAACAAATTGTTCGTTTCTTTCCATTTTCTATAAAAATTCTTGATTTTTCTTATTAATTCTTACAATTAACTTTATCACATCTTTTTTGCATTTGGAGAATAAAGAATCGCTTTAACTACTCCCTGTCTTTTAGAGAATCGTTTATTAATCAAACGAGCGATCAAATTTCATAGTGAAAAGAAACAAGGAATGATCCTTCGAAAATTATCTACTGTTACAAGAGCACAGTCCATCCATAATTTGAAGACAAACCCTGCGAAGTGAGATTTCATGAAAACACAAAAGTCAGCAAAATACATCCTTTATAAAAAAAATTACTCTTTAGGTTCTTTATTAAAAATTACCGATTAAGTTTCGCATTAAAGAGCAAGCGAAGCGAACCACAAAGTACGGGCACGGACCATCCGCGATTTTAAAGACGAGCCCCACAAAGGGAGTCGTGGAGTCTCTCGCGTGAGACTTCATCAAAACGCAGTCAGCGAAGCGCACAGCTCGGCGCCCCTGGTTGTCGTCGACAATAGGTCGCTCAATGCTACCTAATTCGCAACAATGGCCCCCACGGCCATATATTAATGGTCCGTGCCCGTACGTATTCGCCGGCTAGCGTTATGTCGTATCTGGAGGAGAGCGGGCATGCTCGCGCGCGTGTTGCACTCGTCGGTGAGAGCGTGCTGCACGCACACTCCTGCCGGTTCCGCTTTGTCAGCTCGGAAGCAGAACGGGCCGGACGTGTACGGGACCAGGGGCAGATGCGACTCAATTTCGTGGATGACAAATCGGGCCCGTAACGTTGTCAGGCGACGATTAAAGGGCGCGCCCCCTTCTCCTCCGCAGCCGATTTAATGGCGCCCGTGATTTCGATGAACCTCTGGAACAGACCCCCCTCGCGGTTTGCGAACGCTACTATCGACAAAGGATACTATCGTCAAATTCCTAATTTGGCTGCAGCGTGGTTCTCGTGGTTTCTCAAAATTTGAGTTTTCTGAATATTATAATATCGAGAAGATGCGTCGAATTCTTATGGTCGCGATACGATTTTTGGAACGAGGTTAAAAGGTAGGGGATTTTGATGATTGCGAAGTAGAGGAATTTGAGATTAATTTGGAAAATACAAATATTAAATATGGATATTTGGAAACGAGATTGCTCAGCCGACAAGAGGGCGGAAGGTTCGAAAATCGTTCCAACATTTCTACGCCAGTTTCTTAAAAATCTTTTTATCCTTTATCCTTAAACGGTATCGAGGCTTCTCTATTTCCCTGGAACCACCGTCGGACGAGAAACGAACTTAATAGCGGAAAAATCGCAAGGTCAGCGGTTGATCGGTAACGATCCAACGGTTTAACGAAGAGCGAGCAGGCATCTCGTTGACGGAAGCTAATTCCATCGACGTGTAATTCGATTTCGAGACGGAGCGAGCCGCGCATTAATAAGCGAGCAGACACCGCGGGTGATCGTCCCGCGGCGGCGTGTGTGCGCGCGTACTCGCGTCCCGGCGAAATTAATGAATTTCGAATCGAACCACCGTGAGTAGTTAATTTTCGTGGAAGCCGCCGCGGAAGATGGCTACCTGCTTCGAGAACACGCTCGTTTAATGCCACCGGGTACTAATGGCGTTTCGATTGGCCTCTGTTCATTGGCGTAGTCGCTTTCGTTCCCTCTCGTTCCAACAAATTCTATTTGCAACTGATACTTCACTGTTTGTGACAAACCGCGAGGTCTTCTCTTCTCTTCTTTGTTGAATTTTTCTTCGCGATACACTCTGGTGAAATCCCTTCGCAACTGAGTTTCTTTAGTTTCTTTAGAGCAAAATCTTGACGTCTTCCATTTTTTCAACTTAATTTTCTTTCATTGATTTTTTTTTTTTTTTTTTTTTTTTTTTTTTCTAGTGACGCAGTTCTTTTCAGTCTCTTTCATACAGATGTACTTCTTTTATTTGTAATTTTTCTTTTAAGTTAACAAACAAAATTTCGACGTTTCCCTTCTTTAAACTTCTAGATCGATCGTTTTCTGTTCTTTTCTATTCTGATAAAATCCTTGCACTGTTTTTGCCTTTGATTAAAAAAACAAACGTTCCCTCTCACTTCTAGAGTTTGTGAAATAAGAAAATTTTAATAACAAAATTAAAATAATAATGCCAATTCAAGGCGAGTCGTCAGATCCCAGTTGAGAAATTCCCGATTTCTCACAACGTTCCATTAGTCCAGTTTCAAGTACTCGCGCGACACTTGTAGTTGCCTTTTTTACCTAATTTCCCAAGTAAATACGGTTCTTCCCTCCGATCCCTCATTGTCAGACGAACAAACGGACGTTCTTCAAAAGCAGTCCGGCTGGAAAAAGCGTGCAAAGATCGGACATTTCCACAGAACTATCGGTGAACATACGGACGCGCTGGTTTCCTGTGGCGATACTTGACAAACGATGCCCCATAATGTCCCGAATAACAGGGTCACCATTGACTCTGGGCACCATTGTCGCACGGCGTAGCATGGAGCACCAGCCACCAGGAGGTCCCCGGCCACGGCCACTTACTTATTTTCCCCTATTGTTCTCGATCCTCCGCCCTTGTCCCTCTTTCGCGTCCAACAGTTTTCACGCTCGATGTTTATGGCGCTTCGTCGAAACCGTGTCACGTTCCTTTCCCTTTTTGCCAGCCTCGGCTCTATTAACCGGCCGGGCTGGCCGGTCCTTTCTCTGTAATGAGATTATCTGCCGGTTACGACCTCGTCCACGCGGACTCCGAGTAAAATCAGCCGAGTTCGCCATCCACGATTTAGGATCCCGAAGGTTCCAGGACCTCTCCAAAGCGAGATTTCTTCGAAAATTTAGACGAAATCTCGAACTCTGCCGTATCGATGGTCGTATCGATCAATAACTTGATTTTGGAAGTTTGGAAAGTCCGTCTCAATTACGGGGTGCGTTACTATTCTTCTTTCGTCGCAGAAATATTTGAGATTTGTTCTGCACTATTTTATGCTATTTTATTTTTTGGTGTCGTCAAAATTCCCAAACTCTTCCCATATTCTTTTCCCAAAGGAAAATGACCAAAAATCGTCACACGTGATAATTAATACCAGATTTGAGAGAGTTTACTATACCGCTGCAATGACTTTTTTTCCTAAAAATCCTCGAATCCTCCGAACGTCACAAACTGCGCGGCCAATGTCAAGTCAAAAAGTCAGTAGTAGCCGCACGAAGCTTAAAATTGAAAACTGTTTCACTTTTTCACTTTTAATAAACTCCGTGAACGTAACGTTTAACGTCACTTAACGTCTTCAACCTTGCAGCAAGTATACTCGGACAGAGCTCATAGTCGAAAGGTCTATCGTGTAGGAATGTTAACAGTCTTCCAACTACCGCCACTTTCGTACGATCCCGATATCGTCGAAGCATAGCCAGCGGCCATTTTATCGAGGAGTATCTCGCGTGATTTTACAAGCTTCCTCCCGTCAACCCTTTCTGCACATTATCCACTTTTATATTCATACGACGTGCCGGCCATCAAAACCGTTTTACTGCTCGAAACGCACACGCTAAACGATCGTTTAGCTACGCGGCCTCTGTCAATTACATTATCTTCTCGTTATTAAAGCATTCCACGGGGCAGCGGATAATTTCGATGGCCGCCTAATATCCGTGATCAACGAGGCTCTCGTTACTCCGTCCGTCACGTCGGTCGAGTAATTCGAGACGTTTTTGCTCGTCGTTTCCAACTCGTTTTGTCACGAGATCTTTCTTCCGTCTCGACTGATTGTGTCAGATGAAATGAAAAATCTTCGCTCTCGAAAGTATTCGAACGTTTTACGAACGCACGTTTTGAAATTTCATTGACGCTGCAGTGAAACTGAACTGAATTTGAGTTTGAATTTGACAATATGTCAATAAATTTAGAAATATAAAGGTACTCGATCCGAATAAGTACGTATTTCGTAGGGATAGTTCTTGGATGTTTAGCATTCACTGTAATTTTACTACATTTTACGCACGCTCTAACGAATGAACGTAACGAAGCTGCGAAGAAATAGAATAAAAAGGGAAAAGTAGATGAAACTTAATTTTTCCTCAAGTCCAGAATTGTAATTAGAATACTCCTTCAATCCCAAACAGAAGAGTAGCGTCCCTTAACGCGAGTGCTATCAAACCCAAAGAGAGAAGGAACGTTTCCACGTTCGTTAGAATCAACATCCCTGGAAGAAAGTGGAAACTTACTTGCGTAACAGAGCTTGCCTAATTTCTCTCGCCCAGGCTATCCCTACGATAGATCTGGAAAGGATCCCGTTGCCAGAGGGCACGAAAAGCTAACGGTCCCTGAAACGCGAAAAACCCAGACAGATTTACAACCAGCTACCGATCGTGTGGACCCGAGAAGAACCAGCAGAGATCCGAGATCCGACCAGATGCCCGACTCTATTATAGATCTTCCGAGGCAGCGTTGATTAACGACGATCTCTCGAAACGCATAATTCCTTTTTGCGTTTTTCCGTTTCGTTGTTCGCCGTTGGTCCGAAACACGGACACCTGTAGCCCCGGTGAGACCCGTTATACTCATCGGACAGAGATTCCGCCTAATAAAGACATAATTCTAGGAGATAGAATCTACAGGGTTCGCGCGGCACCGCGGCGGCCATCTTTACGAGTCGAGTCCGATTCGAGAACAGATCGAATGTCGAGCTCGCCGGTTTCACGGATCTTTTCTCGTCTTCTTTCTCTTTTTTTTTTTTTTTTTCTTTTTTTTTCGCTCTTTCCTCCTCTTTTCGTGGAAAAAGGAACGCTTTCCTCGTGGGATTTATGGCCTCGTTAACGCGACCCCGCGACGTTGTATCCGCGCGATGTTGCGCGAGAAATTGATTATTAAACCGCGGCCGCGTAGGCCTTTCGTTCAGGCTTCGCATAATGTAATTCTGTATCTACGGGAATCCAGAGATATTTTCGCGATATTGTCTTACGGCGCAGATGATTCGTTGATCCGCGCACTTATGTAAATAATCAAGGGTGGTTTGTAGGGGTAATTTGAACATTCTCTTGTTTTATTTATTATTTAGAATACAAGAGATACATCGAGAAACAATACTTGGATGATATTCTGGACATTTTCACACGACAATTTATCAATTATTTCTGAACGAGTTCTTTTTTGATTAGCTATCATCTAAAGTTATCGTCTAGACGAGAAATATTAAAGAATTCCGAAAGGTGAGAACGAAATGAAATTTCGCAATTTTCTTCCAACTCTTTCGCCTCTTTCCAAATCAAGAAAAGAAAATTTGGAAAAGAGAAAAAACAGGCGGAGAGGGAAAAAAATGGTATCGGGTGAGTGTCAAATTCGAGCTCGTTTGCCGCGGCAATTCCGCGCAAATGGCCGTGAAAATCCGCCAGGGAGAAAACAACCGAATGGCCGATCGTCCGCGGTCCAATCGTCCGCAAAATGGCCGCACATTCCGCGCGCTAACAACAACTTGATGAAACGATTAAAAGCGTAACGAGGGCGTCGGTCCCGTTCTTCCGTCCCTTTTCGTCCTGCCGCGCCATTCCGTCGCTGATGGCTGTTGTTACGACAGGCGTGTGCACGTCCCGCGCAAATTTCCACGCAAGAATTTTCCCGATTCGCATGTATGAACGGTCGCCGTCCCACAGGACGCGTCGCCGGCCTCGGTGACAGAGCGTTCCCCCGGGCAGCCAGGCCCTGATAAATCTGTCCAGCCGACGTTGGCTCCGATTCCCGTGGACAGCTCCCCGAAAATCCCACTCGATTATGCGAATTCGGAAGCTTAGCGGCTCTTTCCCCTTCTTTGTGGAATGGGACTCGAGAATTTTGCGAGGTTTTCACGAGATTTTCAAGGATTTTTGGGAATTGCACGCATTTACCGTTGGTTTTACTTTTTTTTTTTATTATCACTGAAAGTGATTTTAGAAAATCGGGCCTCTTCAGGTGCAACGCGCTAATGCAACGAAAATTAGCGATTGGTTGATTTTGGTCACGTGATTCGCGAGGGGGCGTGGGGTAGACCTCGAGTAGGAGTTTGCGCCTGTAATTTGTTTTCTATAGGTTCAAACGTTTGCGTATCAAGAAAATTTTACGGCGAAAAATCGTCGTTTTCATTTCCTAGTTAGAACAGTTGTTTCTGGGCCTTTCAGCGAGACGAAAGTTTTTCTTTATTTTATTTTGGAGGCTATTCGTACTCTTCAAACCACTTTCGCTCGAAGTTTGAATTTGTACGCCACGCTGGAGGTGACAATAGCGATTGTATTGTGAGAAGCACTGAATTTTGCCTTTGCACGTTAAAATAAATACAAGTTTCCATTTCCTCGACTGTTGTTGGAACAACAACAGGAACGATCCAAGAACAGGCACGTTCCAAAAAATCGACACCCGAATCGGTATCGATAAATCGTTCCAGAGTGGCGAATTCCCGCGCCGAAATCGAACCCTACGCTGTTATTGTTGTACAAACAAGCCGGGGTTGCACGCAACTGAACCATCGAAAACCACGAACCGTCGAAACCGCCCATAACCGCATCCATCGCCACCGCCATTACGCGAAACGAGACGCGAGCGTTGCTCAAAGCAGCACGATTTAAACCGTCGACTCGCACCGAAAAAGCTTTCCCCCGCGGTGAACATTAAGATATCGACACGCTAATGTTCGTCCATTAAACGGTTACCGGCCGGAAACCGTTTAATCGTTCCCAGCCTTGAAAACAAGCTAATCGCGTTCCATCCGTTCGCGTAATTCCATCGTCGTCCACGGACTGGTTATCGTCGAGGTTTGCTACGCACCGCGTGGAAATCACTCGGCACCGAGTCGGAGAGAACAACTTTTCCTCCGCGCGCGTTCTCCATCCATCGGGGAAGAAGGGAACGTCGATTTCGTCGCGAAACGATCTCGAGCGGTATTAACATGGCGGACCGTGTGTGTGTGTGTGTGTGTGTGTGGGGAGGCTAGGCGCGATAAATAAACCCCGAGCCCATTGAAGTAAGTGGTTATGTTTTTAACACGTGCTTCGGACTAACAGTCCACCCTTCCGCGACCCCTCGGGCTGATACAAACCACGGGAGAAAACGCTTCTTCGCCATCTCCATAAGCCACGTCCTTCGCAATGGCGTAGCTTCTCGAGATTTTCTACGTTAACGTTCGGTTATTCCAGTTAGTTGAGTCGATATCACCTGTAATCATTTAATTTAATATTTGACCATTCAGCATTGCCCCATAATCACCTGTATTATACTTGAACACAGTTATTCGCTGTCAGTTGCATTTTCCTGGATTATTCTACATCGCATTCGACATTTAGGATTTTTCTTAGTTCGTTGGGAATTTTTGGAAGTCTGTGATCCAGATTTTTTGAATGCCCTTTGTGGCTTTGTAACTTCCCTTGTGTCATATCTCGAAACTCGTCTTCCCTCCGTGGAGTTGTTGTATTTTATTTTAGAATGTGGAAACTCACGGACCCAGATTATTATTACCGAAAGTCTGAAATTTAGATTCCTCTTAAAATTAAACTGGAACAAAATTTAAATTTCCCTAAGAGAATATCGCGAATGCCGAGAAGAAAGTGTCAACGACGCTAAAATAAAAATCCTCGTGCGCGCGTAGATTTTTTAATAAAATTAAAAGGAAAGGTTCTGCAAAACCTACGCTGTTCGACGAGATGTCACCCTTTGAGAAGAAATGACCCTCTTGACCGAGGCACGGAGAAAGGAATCTGTTCAGAACCTTCACGAAAGTAGAAACAGGGCCGTAAATTCACAAATTTGACGAAAAGAACTCTGCTCGAAGAAACCTAACCTAAACCTACGGAACTAGAACCTTCGAAAATGAAAGCTTCGAAACTCATCCGGGTTGTTTATCGTCACGAAAGAGCTTCACAACCGAGATCGATGACCCGTTCTCCTAAAAAAAAAAAAAAGAAAAAAAATAGAAGGAAAATCCGTTCTCGCATCGTTTCTCGGATCGCGGGAAGCGCTCTACGCTACTGGTGTCGAAGCAGGGCCACAGAAGTGCTGTACGCGCGCGAACATCGAGCGGAGAACGAAGAGCGAAAGAGACGAGGCGACGTACGAACGAAGAAGAAACGCGTGCACGAAGCGAGAAGAAAATGGAAGAATGATAAAGGAGGAGAAAAGAAGGAGAGAGAGAGAGAGAGAGAGTGGTTCTCTCTCGTCGAGATGGGAGATGCGCCGACGTAACCGATAAATAACAACGGCAACGAGCCTGTCAGACCCTTGTTAAACCACCGTGCACACGCTCACGCGGCCTAGCACGCACGCATTCACGCATTAGAATACGTTTTAACACATCCTTCTCGTTCCTCGTCTTTCGTCCCCGTTCGTTCGAGAGAGACGAGAGGATCGTCGAGATGTTGGGCCCTCGGGGGTTGAGACGCCATTGACGAATATTACCACGGTCCTCGGACCGCGACCAAACGCTAATTAATTCCGCTTCTTCGATGCGATTTGCATCCGCGCTTCGAAATGGGATCGATCGGTTCGGCTGGATCGACTCCCCCCTTTTTCGAATTGGACGATTTACTTTGTGCATTTGTTCGTGCATTATCGTCGCGGAGGAATGTGAGCAGGTTACAAACTGCGGATTTCCGTGAAAATTTACATCTTTGGGAGTGTGATTTAAAAATCTTTGTGAAAGATCGTTTTTTGATTTCGTATTAAGTCGTTGTAGAAAGCACTGTACTGACGAAGAATATTTCGTACATTTTGCACTTAAAAATTTCCTGTAAACGCATAAAAATCGGCAGTCCAATTGAAGTGTGGGAAAATTTTTAGGATTAATATCGTGCTTTTTTATATATATATCAAATGCTTGAATTTTGTATTTTTTTTTACATTTGTAGGATTGGAGGAAAAGGAATTTATTCGCAGATAGTGTGTAGTAAATATCGTTTGAGATGTGATCGTGGCAAAATGAATCATGGCAAAATGAATACCTGTTGTAGGCACGTAATCTTGAAAATTGAAAATCTCGATTCGTTACTTCTTGTCATTTTTCGTCGTATTTTCTCGCGGCTTTGTTATGTATTTTCAAAAGAGGAGAAGAAGCCCATTCGCAGATCACGCGTACTAATTAAATAACTCGCAGAGCGATTACGTGGCTGTGAATGATTGAGAAAACGATTAAGAAATCCTCCTCCGTTTTTATACAGCTTCGTCGACACGTTTCTCGTTCAGCCGAGAGTACATCGACTGATCATCTCCGACGTTGAACGTAATTACGTTGGAGTACTTAACGCGCCAATGCTTGCGTGTCATAGATACAAAAGCCATCGCGATACGAAAACACAAAGTGCAAAGGGGGGGGGGAGGGAGAAAAAGAGAATCTGTAGAAGCTATTTACAATATGACGGAGCGTCTCGATCAGCGGAAAGACGTTTTTATGGTTTCCGAGCGGGCACGGAACGGGTTCCCGTGGCCCCTGTCGATGACTTTGCCTGGAAGATAGGTTCGAAGAGGAGCGGAGGAGACAGGGATACGCGGTACGACGTGCCAAGAGTTGCACTTACGTGAATGCATCTGCCTCCGTTCGCACGAGCCATCATTTTATCCGCTCGACTTAACGCAACGCCCGTTTACGCTCAAGTTACGAGCTCTCTCCCTCTCGCAACCGCGGGACCGAGAGGGCCCCGTCTATCTTAAGGGTACGTTTTATGAACTGTACTTTATGAATTTGTCGAAGAGCGCCTCGAGATGGTATCGTTAACGCGCCTTCCAGCGAGCAACCAAATGGAAGGAGGGAGGAACGTATAACAGTTGCTAGTGGAAGCTTCTTTCTTCTTTCTTCTTTCTTTTTCGCAGAAATCGTACATGACGGTTACAGAAGAAGCGCAAATTATACTTTCTACGGCAGAAACAGGCACGAGGAATTGCGATCTTTGTACAGAATACGGTACAAATAGTTACCCATTTGTCGGGATTTGTTTTCTTCTATTTTTCTATTCTCTTTATTTCTGCTGTTATAATATCTAAAGATTTATCGAAAGTATCGTCAAATTACAAAATCTCCTCTTCGTACTTCCGTTCTTTTACGCCGAGTTTACAATGTATTACGCACCATTAAAATATGTAATACAATTTATCGCGAAACAACGAGTTACTTTACACGCGATCAAATGTATAGATGGAAAGGGTTATCGTGCGTGTCAAACGGAACAGTCGTCTCACGACGAGCAGCTATTAAAAAGGCTAAAATTAAGCGCGCCGAAGAAAAAAAGAAAAAGAAAAAGGCTTTCAAAGAGCTCGTGCTGCGACGGTCGCGCGAGCAGATACTCGGAAGAAAGAGAGGAAAGAACGCGTTTGGCACGCGTTTTCCCTCGTCCCGTAGCCAGCTTTCTTTCGGAGGGCATAAATTAGCGGCGCGACACGTTGCTCTCCCCCTTATCTTCGCGGCTTATTTTCACCGGCGGAGAAAGAAGAGCGGTCACGCTTTGCTCGCGATCGACTTTCGCCGCGCATCTGTCGGGTCGCGAAAGAGGAGAGGGGGCCCGTGTAAGCCCTTATCTCGAACACGCCCGTTGTCGAAACATTTAATGCTGCCACTCGGAGCGATCGGGTCGCCTTTGACTCCGATGGGAACACGACCGAAGCGAAATCCACGCCGACGGAACACCGTGTCCCCGTCGGTTTGCCCGGCAATTAAATTTCCTCCGACAAGCTCCGCCGTTTCTTCTTCTTCTTCTTCGCGGCACCCCTTCGATCCTTCGTGGAATCTCGCCGGTTCTCTCCGATTTTTCGTCGCTCTCCTTTTTCGCCTCCTCGTTGACAGGATTTGCGCGCTTCTGGGGGGTTTCAGGGGGTTCGCGACAAGCAGCAGACAAGGAGGAGGAAAGTTAGGGTTGCAATCGCGAAACTGACAACTTGGGTTTGTTTAGGTCTATTTGGAGATTCTGTTTTCTTCAAGATTGCGTTTTCTCACGAATTTCAAGATTCGCGCGAGAATGAGGGAGATTGGAATTTTTGGAGAGATGGACGACGCACGTGATTGAATTAATATCGTCGGTCGAATAATTGCAAAAGGTTGCTTCTTGCGTGTTGCGATGGCACGTTTAGTAAAATTTTACGAATAATTAAAAGTGTATGTATCACTTGCAATTTTGTAGCACGCATAGTTGTTGCACACCGAGTTATAAATTTGTCTTACTTTTATATTTGTTGACGAGAATTTTATAATTTGTATAACTGGTAATTTGTTTTTAATGAATAATATTGCTCGATCGATTGTTAGATTAAATCGAAAGAATTCGGATGCCACGTACGAAAATGAAAAATTTAAGAAAATATGTGGACGAATCTAAAAATCCATTTCCGTGTGCTTCGTTTCAAATGTCTGTCATCGTAATTAATAATTGAACGATTAGGTTCAAGCTTCGAACAAGTCTGAAAACAATTGTTCAAATCAAAATACATTTGTTAATTCACTTGTGCGTCGCATTTCCTTTCGACAGACTTCGTTTCAAATACTCGTCACTCCTCTGACCGACTAATATGGTATCATCGTTCTTCTTCTCACCTTGAAATACAATGTAACCTTCCTCGTTCTTTCACTACCACTAAGACCGATTCGTTGTTATTTTTCCATTATTTCGCCATTATTACTGACCATTACTCCGGCCGTGTTTCTCTCCTCTCTCAGGTCAGGTTCCTTCTACTTAGCCATGGATATTTTCTTTATTGGCTTTAATGTTATCTGCAAAGCTCGCCACCTGGCGCCAGCACAAAACGGTGTATCGCTTTCACCGGTCCTCCGAAGGGTCCCGACCGACCCTTCCTAGAATAATATTTTCCCAACACCGAGACCCTGTTTATAATGTCAACGCGGCAGCAACGGATTATTCGACTGGCTTCCGGTCGATCTGCGAACGCGTCCGTCGCTCGGAAATTCATCCTGCCAGACCTGCCGCCAAAAGATTTCGACTTTTTGAATTTTGTCGCGAATTTTCAAATTGTTTTTTTTTCAACTCCTAGTCGCTGATTTTAGAATTCGATTCAAACATTAAACACCCCAGGACGCTGACATTTGTTTAAGTGGGTATTACAGATTTTGATCTTTGTCCGACAAGAAATATTATTAATACATTGTAATTATAATACATTCGCTGGGAGTATCTGGGAAATTAATTGCGAAACATTTCTTCGGAAACAACCCCCATCGGTGATCGAAGCGCCGTTGCGCCACGCATTGCGGACCTAAAAACTCTCGTATATTCTACGGACTTCCCAAAATCCACGTTTCCAAATATATACCCAGGTTCGTAAATTCCCTCGGGACGTGCTCCTAAATCGTCCTCCTTCCGAATGCTTCTCCTAACAAGCGATTCGATCGAGCCCGTTAATTAAACCTTGAGGCGTACCTGCCCTCGTTTTCCAAATTCTCCCCGCCATTCGTCACTCGGCCTACGCCGCGACTTACCTAAGCGGTAAAAAAAAAAAAAGGAAGAAGAAGAATCCGAGTCCCGTCGAAAATCACGCGCGTGGCGGGAAAAACGTGGCGAAACAAACGAGCGAGAAAGTTCGAAAAGGCAGAGGAAGAGAAGGAGAATTGGTTAGGGAAAGGGGGAGGGGAGGGGGAGTGGTGGAAGCTTTCCACGAACGAGAGAAAGATGACAGAAAGGGCGAGACAGCGAGGGGGAGAGGGGAGAAGATCAATTCCAGGCAATATGTAGAACGATTTCTCTCCGTTTCTGGATACGAGTCGTAACGAGAATTCACGACGCCCTCGCGGTTGTATCCTTTATTCCAGCCGACGATTTATCCCCTGTCGGGGGTGCGCGACACAGGGGCGTGGGAGGGGGGGAGGGACAGCGGGGACAGGCCATCTTCTCGCACACGGAAGAAGGTTTTATTGGGCTTTTTATGGGCCGAATAAACGGTCCCGTTACGCGGATTTGCATGGAACTTGTTCCGTGATTCACCACCCACCCCCTGTTTCGTCGTTTCCTTGCGTTTTCACACGCGGCTGATCGTGGCTTCTTCTTTTTTTTGGGAAGAGTTTGGAACTTTTGCGGCGATTGGAATAGGAGATTTGTTTATTATCGATGAAAGCGCAGTTGGTTGACAACGAGACAGTTATCAGCTAAACTCCTCCGTTGAAAACTCTTAAAATTTTGCGTGCAAGAGGAACGGGAGGTTTTCGTTCGAACTGCTTGTTAGAAAATTTAAAGGAAATTCCAGGAAATTGGATGAATAAAAAATTCACATTACCATTCGAGAGGATCGCAATTGAAATACTTCGAAAATAATTGAAAAGATAAATATCGCGACAAACAAGTGACACTAGTCACTTGTCAAAATTTCATTAAATTTCATTGAAATACCGCTGATTTTGAAACCGTCTGTAGATAAGTAGTGACCTAGATAAGAATTTAAAAAAAAATACGAAAAATACGGCGAAAAAGGACGGAGAAATAGCGTTGGCGAAGGAAAGAGACAGAGTGGAAGGTTATCGTCCGAGTAGTTTCTGTAATCATGATGAAACGCTGCGCAATGGTATACATTAAATCATCTGTGGTTCCGGTTCACGGATAGCAGGCCGCGATTCTTAATTAATTTATTGACGGTTCGACCAGCTCAAATTACACAATTAACACCAGAGAGACTTTGCCAGATACTGACTCGCGATTGTTTTCTCTTTTCTTTCTTTCTTTCTTTCTTTCTTTATTTTGCAATTGCGAAACGCAAACCAAGCTGCAAGCACGTTATTACATTACTCACTTGTTTTTCAATCGATGACGTCAATGTACCCTGATCGATCCATTTAAACGATCGAGTTACCGATAAACTCTCCCGGTTCGATCTCTCTCGATGTTTCTTTTACTGGATCGCGCGCGCGCAAAGAAAGAGGGCACGTTGAAAAAACGTTTAAAAGCATTTTATAAGAAGCGTAAAACGCAGATGATAAGATCGAGAGTTGCAAATAGATTCGTAATTGATTGAAACTGATTGGACTCGGTTGGAGAGATTGTGTGTACGGGGCTCGGGTGATGGGAGCGTGCACATTTCTCTCGCAATGGCTGCCGGCGCGCTGAATTTCTATAATAAAGTCTGAAAACGCGTATTACAATAAATGGACCGGAGTGATTGAATTTGTTGGAACGTTTGTTGTTAGGGGGGGAGCGTGCACGCCCGGCTTTGCAAGTACGGTTTTGCAAAATAGCGAAGCACGGTGAAGATAACTCGCGCCGCGCGTTAAGCCCGGTGCACGTTTGCAATTTTCTGCCATAATGTAATCTGATCGTGTACGACGCCGGTCCACGTGATTTAACGTTACACGGCCTCGCCGTTTTACGCAAATTCAAACTTGGCGCAAAGATTGGCTAACTTTTGAAGTTAACGAGTTTGAAGCCACCGTCGCGCTTGTCGCTATTTGAACAAGAAATGTAGTTATGTATATTTTTGATAAAATTTGGTAGGAAAAAAATTAAAACAAACGACTACGTTGACTATATTATAATTATTTGCATTGTTTATTACAGATTTGCTTTTTTTGCACAAATAAATTGAAATACTGTGCAATTTTTATTTTTATTGAAAAGAATTTCAGACAATTTTACGGATCTTAAAATTAAAATATTAATTAAATAAATTTGACGCTGGGAATTTAACGCAGGACAGCTTTCCAAAACAAAAAGGGAGTTCCGTGACAGAATTCTCAAGTGCAGACGGGGCTTAACCTGCTTCGTGGTCGTTACGGTTTTTTCGATCGCGCGTATCGGGAACGTGTAATTTCGAACGATTCTTCGAAGTTGCCGCAACACGATGACGAACAGCATCGATGTTAAATTGTACGATACTTAACGTCGAAGGTTCTGCAACGTGTTCAGCGTTAACTCAACTCAACGTGAAAGACACACGCGTCGAAAAACTCCTACTTCAATTTTAGCCGATGTAACTCGTCTAAATCTCTCCCAGATAAAACTCTCCAAATGTCGGACGTTGGGAAGAAAGGCCCTGAAATTTCGTGATTTACTTTCTGAAATCGACGACTCGTGACGAGAGCCTCCGATCGAAGCGATTAAAATCGACGCGACGGTCCGGCTCGATCTCCCGGAAAGAGAGACAGTTTTCGGACATTCTGTAACAAGCTCGTTCCGTACCGTCCACTCCGTCGAGCACAAAGGGCCGAAGTAAAAGGGCGTCACGTGTCATTTGATTTCAATTCGCCACCCTACGGGCAACGCAATAATCCCTATTAAACAAATAGACGCGGGGATGCCCCACTGCGCACGAGCGCGCGGCTCGTGCGCGCACGGCTGCGCCTCGCCGCCCCCGAAATGAATGCAATTTGCGTGGAGATCGACGAGCGTCGAGATTAGCCAATTCTCGCGCTGGAAGCGCCGCTCGCGCGTATACTTAATTATAAACATTAAAAATTTAATTAGAAACATTCGTTCGATTATTTTGGGTTGTTTTAAATTACGGATTTAATTTCGAACAGTAGACTGCGGTTGATGAAAACGTCCCCCGTTTTTATATGATAATCGCGATTTTGCGTGGAATTGGACGTACACGACAAGAATACGCGAAATGATAAATTATCAACGCCGCGAAGAAGTATTTTCGAGTTTGAACGAAGCGTAAATATTCCTATCGATTTATCGCTTCGATCTTTTATTGAGTATTATCTTTCACGAAACGTTACGAATCCTCTTTGTTCGCTAAAATGGGTGAACATTTAAATACAAAAAGCCGAAGCAGGACATTCAAAGTATAGTCAATCAACTGTAGATAAATTATTACAATTTTGGTATTTTTTATTATTTGTGACAATGCATTTACGATTCCATGTTTGCATTCTTTTTTTCTTATTTTTACATACACTTCTTTTTCCCTATTTTAGCGCTGAAAATGTTTTTTTCTTTTCGGTTTCAAAGAATCGTAATAGGAAATTTATTAGTAAAAGTTAAACAGCAAACCTATATTATTTTCATATTGTACATGTATCCTCAGAAGGATTTATTTCCTTTGAGAATTCATAGCGCATTGCCGATGACGCTGCCAATCGTTTTTAATTCAAACGTGATCTCGAAGAAGTAAATTTTACGACCAACGAGATTGGCCCGTCTTTCGCGGTAAATAGATGAAATCCAAATAATCAAAGCAACGCAATTACGTGGAATTTCATCGATCGTTCAACCAACCGGGAAAGAAATCACTTCTCCCCTGGCGGGCAACGCCGCGCCATTATCATTTCCATGCGGAAAATTAGTTTCGCAGCCGATGAGCCGCGTTATCAACCTCCCGCGTTATCACGATCGATAACGGCGGTGAACGCGTGCAAATACGGCTCGTTTGTAAAGTGCACAGCGTGTTACGAGGTCCCCGGTCGATCGTGGGGGGTTGGAGAGCTCGAGCCCACCCCGCAATCGGCCCCAGAACGCGACCAGCCCTCCCATAATGCAATTTGAGCTAACTGCCGGGGGATAATCGCCAGCAGCCACCCTATAAACTGTAAGCACACAACGCGTAATGTACCGAGCGGCGTTCGGATCCTCTTTTCTTCCACTGCCAATGTTGTTCTAGCCGCCCCTTTGTGCCACATGGCGCGGAGCCGAAGAACCGACGGACGCCTTCGTGGAATCTGGACGGACGCGTCCAGCGTTTTTTCGGCTTTTCGTCAACCTGGTTAAATCTTGCTGAATTGCTTGCGGAGTTGCTGGAACAGAAAGAAATTAAATAATAGAGGCACGTTTCAGGATCGAATCTTTCGTAATCTTGAATTTTTTTTTTTTTTTTTTTCGTTGACGTCGAAGCAAGAAGTTGTTTCAATCGAGAGATACGAGAGTTCCGACAGTCTGTGATATCAGGTCTCGGACTTTTTACTAAATATAATTAAAAACCTGGACTCTTGAACTTTCCACTCGAAGTTCACGGTGTCAGATTTCAAGTTCTTTGATCGACGACGAAGCTCCAGGCTTCGATAAAAAAAAATGATTCGAGAACTCGAGAGACACGCCGGAACGAGAAGGAAAGAGAAGAAGCGTCGATGAGAAAGAAAAGAAGATTGAAAATATTATCGTACGCACGATAACGCCGACCGATTATAATAAATCGAGCTGATTGAATTTGAACGCAAAAACAGCCCACCCTGTCGTCAAGTATCAAATGCCATTAAAGAAGAGAGATAATGCAAATCATCGAGGTGATAAGAATTTTATGAACAATGGCCGCGGCAGCTCGCGTTTAAAACAAAATGGACGTACGCTTCCATCGAGTTTACAAGCACCGTGACACGATGCAATTCCGCGAACCTCCGCAAATTGCCGTAATTGACGATGTTTTCGCGTATCTCTGTAATTGCCGACGTTTTATAGCGACGCGATCCACATTTTCACGATGCAACGACCGACCAATCTCGCTGGTTAAATCGGCCTACGAAATTAGTGGGGACATCAACGAGTCCTGTTGGAATTTATCGTCGTTACGAAATCACCTCGTGGAAATTAAACCCCGCGGGATTTATCGCGGCGACGGTGCAAATTTTTAGGCGAAACAGCTCGTTCGACGTTTACTGGGATATTTTAACGAAACAACCGCAGGAATTTTGAAATCGCGAAGCTCCGGTTGATGAAATTTCGAGGATTCTTTTTCTGTTTCTTTTTTTTTAAGGATGCTAACGTCGAGGGCTTTGGAGAAAAATTGAAATTTTTGGAAATGTTTGGAGATGTGCGAAGATGACAATTTTCTCAAGAAACTCCGCAAAATTTCTGTGAGATTAAATTTTGAAGTTTGTAGAACTGAAATTCTTCGAGCTAGAGTAGTTAGCCTCGAACAATTGAAATTCGACGAAGGAAAATCTGATATTTGTACGAATTTACAAGCCTGGGATCTTCGTTCCGAAAATAAAACGTCGACGTCTCTCGCGCGCGACAGAGAATCGAAGAAACGTAATCACCACTTACCACTGTACGAGAGAGAGAGAGCGATGCTATCATCGGGCGTGCCTTGCGTGAGGTATCGCCACGGCACGACCCACATCGCGCACCGAAAAATTAACAACGCCGTCGGTTTTTCTTGTTATAATTAATGTTTACGGCGCGGCAGTAAAGCGGGGTCGGACACGGGCATCGATTTTAATGGGAAGCCGGGCATTGTCGACTTTTATGCGCCAGCATAAATCGCTCGTAGAACCGGAGACCCGGCGATCGCCACGGCTCCTTTTAATTCGACCTTTTACGCCGCTTATCGTTTTCAAATCGCCAGCCCCGCCAGTCCCGAGGATAATGGACAGAAATTGAATTACTTTGCCCGTACGAACGCCCACTTTCGTACGTACCTACGTATGCATCTCTGATAAAATAGCAGTAAAAATGGCTGCCAATTTACGAGTCGTTTTTTAATTCGTTCGCGGAGTAAATAACGGACAATTTGCAATTGGTATTTTATAGACTGCGGATTTCGATGGTTGGAATACATTTTAGACAGTGATTCTCTCATATTGAGAGACACTTTCGAGACTGTACTTTATATTCACAAGAGTAAAGTAGTATTGAGTTACTCGAGATATTTTCTGAAACTTTATTGCACGTAAAAGTCTTACTTTGTCGCAACAAGTGCACAAACGTGTTTTCACAGGTACAAAAAAAATTCTTCTTAGCTGTTCAATTCGTAAGAAACACAAAATAAAAGTACCCATTTCTTTCTGCGTTTTATTGAATTATGAATGCGATCTTGCATCATTCGTCTCAGTTTTCTAATTCAAAGACCTCTTTGAAATCCGAGCGATTGTTTCATAATTTCGAACGAAAGGAAACACATTCACGAAAAATGAAGGAAAAATAAGAAGAGAACATTCACGCCTTCAGTCTTCGATCCGACTGAAATCCGCGGGAGTGAACCTCGTCGAGGTTTCTCACCCTCGGAGCACACCGAAAGCCATCGAGGCTTCCGCCATTTTGGCGAACGTTTATTCGAGACCGCGGAACTTCTCCGCGCGGCGCAGTAAACCGACGCCGCGCGGAATTGCAGCCGCAATTTCAACTCGTTCCCCCTCGACCCTCGGCTCGACAGAAACCGACCGATCTGCCGGGCCACGTTGCGAATGCTTGCCATTTCGGACGAAACTCAGTAAACAGAGTAAACAGAAATAAAAACGGAACGAGAACTAAAGGGAGGGGGGGGGGAAATAGGAAACAGAGGAGGATCTCGCGCGAAAGGGAGCGGCGGAAATTGCGAAAATCTCGGACGGCGTAGTCTCGTTGGGTGGCTAAGCAAACAGTAGTTGCCCGGGCAATCACGCAGGAAGCGGAGGATCGGCCGTGCAACGTTCCGAGGGGGATACAGAACGCTTGGACGAAGAAAGATGGAGGCTAAAGGCCGCGTGGAAGGTGAAAATTGCCGGTTTGCCGTGGCAGGAAGCGTCCCCGCTGGAAGTAGCCACGGTTGGTTCGGTTTTATCGGCGCAAATTGGCCGGAAAGTCGGCACACGTGTGTATCCTCGTCGCTTCTTTTTTTTTTATCTCTAACGGGGAGGTTCTTTCACTTGCTACGAAGGGAGCGGCGAGATTGATTGTTTGCACAGAGAGATCGGCGGGGATGGTTCTCTGACCGAGAGACCGAGTTTGCCGATTAGTCGTTGAGAAGTTCCGGAGGAATCGACGGATAGTGAAATCGCGCCGAGTGTTAGGTTCTCGGAAATTCCTTTTTCTTCCTTTCTCAGAGAAAAGAAAATATCTCTTTCAAGAGATATTAAAAAGTTCTCCTTATGCTTCTTGATTTTCATAAAAATCTACAAAAATATAAATGTTAATTTCAGAACTTTCTCACTCAAACAGACCTAAAAAATGTCCTTTTTGAAATCAATTCTATTGCACACGTGACAGCCAGTTCTACAAGAAGCTTTAGAGAACCCTAAAGAAAGAAAAGGAAAGACAGTTTCAGTGTAATTTTACTTTGGACGCGCGCAACTCATTAGCGTCGAAAGTCATTGGGGATGTAGAAGAAAGTTCGAAAAGAGAGTGGTCGATAAGAGAGGAGTGTCGGTTGAAACTTTTACGATCGCGGCTCTTTTCTTTCTTCTTTTTTTTCTTAGGAGAAATTTCGTTGGAAGACACGGCCGCAATAAAACGGTCCGCCATACGCGCCACGGTATCTCGTTTTCATCCCCTTTCATCCCTTTTTCACTCCTTCGGCGAAACGCCCATCGCGTTTCGACCAGCCGGCTCGATTACATTTTGTAACGCTCTCAGCTTTTACGATTTTCCAGCTGGTTTGCATTTCACGCTTTCTCTTTTAAGTTTGAGCACCTTACGAACAACGACGTTTTATTCGACCGCGTTATTTGAAGCTGTCGCGTAAATAATGTGAGATTTTTCCCCATTTTTCTCATTATTTTCTTTATCATTCAGTTATTATTTTATTATTTGCTACTGTTGTTTCGTTATTTTGTTAGATTGGTTTAATCTGACATAATGAGAAACTTAAAAGTTTGAAGGGTTGAATTCGAGACTTATCCAAGACTTGCGATTTAACGTTGCTCGATCCTTATTAAGACTTTCGAGACTTGTGGAAATTTTAATTATTTATTTATATCCTTTAGACAACAATTTGCAGAGTTGACACTATCAACTACTACAAAGACGAAGTAACAAAACGATTGTTGAACCTTCGCGTTGCTGCTCCGTAGGTTAAAATTTGCAATTGAAGTTCGAAACTCGACAAGATTTCCAAAACTTTCGAACCAGTTCGAACCTTATAAAGATACCTCAGGTGACGTGTATCACAAAATTTCCCAAAGTTTGTACAATCACGTTTCGAATTCTTTTTACCGGGTGTACCGTGCCCGAGGACTTTATCCGGTCGATCCTCGCGAAGGAGGAGCGAGACTTTCAGCGCGGGAGACTCGGCGAGGGTGAAGGGTTTTCACAAAGGATTCCATTTTCTCAAATAATCCCGAAAACGCGATAGAAAGCTCGTAAAACGGGCAGGCAATCTCGCATTTACGAGCTCGCGCTCGTTCGCGCTGTCAACGCGAGATCGTTGCCTCCTTGAAATACGGAAACCGACGCTGCGGCGTTGCCTCCGGTTCGAGATTATTCCTTCTGCCGGCGAGGTTGGGTAGTTACGATGGTTTGGCGGGTATTGCTCTTGATTATTTTCGCTTGCTCGAGCGAATTCTCGAGGGTACTCGCGTTGGACAGTCGACCGAGTGATTCGCTCGTTGATAACGTTGTCCTAAGGTTCTTTGTCCTCGGTGCCAAGTATCACTGACAAGTAATGTCGTATTTTTCAAATTTAGCAAACATTGCCGTAGTGTAGAACTACTTACTGACCAATCCAATATATTAAAAATATATATCGACAGTCGCACGACACTTGTTTCTGAATTTTGTGCAAGTTTCAGCGAGAGTAACGCTCGTTCAAGTTGTTGTTTGAGATTTGCTCCGAGAATCTTTGTGGGTGATGTAACGAATCTAAAGTTCGAGGAAGTTTTGTTGTTGAAGTTTGACAATGAGAAACTTCGGTTGGTGTCGTAATGCAAAGTACCATCTGAATCAAAGTTTCAAGTAGCTGAACGTATTTCGCGACCAAAGTTTTCACTTTGTAAAACAAAGATCGTGAAATGAGTAATTTCTCCTCTTCTCCTCTGCTTTAAATCTGTTTCGTTCAAAAACAAACTTACGAAATGGCGCTAATTAGCGATCGATGATCCGTTGAGATAATTTGAGGTTTAATAACATAATATAATATTTAAGTCATAATAAAACAACATAAAAATTGGCAAGTTTGAATCAGTTGGAAATATTCTGAGGAAACATGTAAAATATCAGAGAGTTTTATATTTTTATTACGTACGGGCTGCAATTTCGATTAAATTATATTTCAAATATAATTTAGTAATAATTATTTCTTAAATAATCTCCCTCCGGTACAAACTACGAGAAGAAACAATTAAAAAAGAGCCATGGCCAAACTTGTCCACATTTCACACGACGAAGAATTTGGGTGTCCGTAGGATTAGTCGCGTCGGATGACGAGCCACGAATTCACCTCGGATTTCATTCGGTAAACTGAAGAAACGCTGCTTCAGAAACACATCTCACCCTTTCACTTTTCCGAGAAAAACTACACAAAACCGTTAAAATGAGTCTTAAACCCCATTTGATTCCATCTCGTCGCCGAAACTGCCCTCGTTGTTCAAAAATTCAATCTACAGAAAGTAGCCCTGAAAGTACAAATTATTCAGAGAGAAAGACAATGCTGAGAAATCGAAGAACAACGACGAAGATTCATTTTCGAGTTATTTTGGAATAGCGAAGCCGAAGAATTTCGAAAAGATCCAAAAATCTGCAACGTAACGAGGGAACGCGTTTTCGATGTTCTTTCTTCACCGAACCACCCACAGCGAGACGAGGGGTCGTGAAACGAGAAGAAAAGCCGCGCGACCGGTCGGATTTATGGGTTTTCACGGAATAGGGAAACGAAATCGGAGCACGAGAAATGTGTTCCCCCCGCTAAACGATGCCACATGTCGAGACCTCTGTTGTCGCAATTAACTAAACGTCTGTCGAGCCCGAGCCTCCTCTTGTTTCGTTGTTATTAATTACACGCGTCGACCACGTGATTTTGTGGAAAATTCCGGGAAATAGTTGACCAAAGTTAAAAACTTTTATCTCTTCACATCGTTCTTCAAAAAGTAGTTTTGTTCTTTCCGAAATAGTTTCTTTCGTTTCGTTCTTTCTTTCCAAAAAGCAAAGGAAAAGTGAGACAGAAAGTATTCAAACGTTCTGCGAGCGTCCAAAAAAATTCTTCGCTCTTCCCCATTAACCCTCGCCTGCCAACGCGGATTAATTCAAGATCGTTTGGCTACTGAACCTAGGAGACCAAACAAGTTTCCATCGATTAACCCAGTGAAGTCTGCCCAGAAGAAGACAAGGAGATGGTTTCTGATTTTCGCTCCGCACCGCCGGTTCCATCCCGACTGTTTGACCTCGAGGGGTTGACGAAGGCGCCGCTCGTAGAAGAGAGCCAATCAGAGCCGCCGTTTAGCTAATGCGTGTAACGCGGCCCACGGGACGATCCGACGCGATTCCGCGCCTGTTTCACGCTCCTCGTTACGCTACGGGGATGGTTCCATCTTACCCTCTGCTTACCCTGTCTCGTTTCATCGTCGGACGTTGAGGGTGGCGCACCTTTCTTAAGAGTAGCTGCCACGTATCGTCTACTCTGAGATATCGCAGCATTTTCCTTCCACGTGGTCCGAATTTAATTCCGAATCGTGTTGTGCGAGTGGAAATCATCGATCGCGCTGCTTCACAAACCGCAATTATCTCCTTGAGTTTCATCAAGTTTCATCTCAACAATGTTTCGTCCAAAGTTTTGTTATTCTCCTTCGCATCACTTGTCCACCATGTGAACAAATTATCGATAATCAGTGCGCGAAACAAAGCATTGTCTTAATATTGTAACTCGTATCTAGAGTATCTTCGATCGTGTAACCTTGTTAGATTCATATTCTTTCATTTATTTAGGAATTTATTTACACTAGGAACTCTTTTCTTTTAACGTATCGACGGAAATTTTTCTGACTCAGTGACCCTTTTGGCAGAGAAATTCCGAAGGGAATACATTTTGTTAGATCTTCTTAATTGTTTCAGCTCGAAATGGGAACGAAAAAATTGAAACGACGGAAGTAGATACGTAACTAAATAATTTTGTTTAACGCACCGTACTCCATTTTAAGAGAATTCTATATAATATTTTGTTTGCTCGAGTTGACAAAAATTCTATTCAAAGTACGATATTTATAACCTCGTACAATAATAAAACGAATAAAGTGTCTTCAGCTTCCTTTCCATTTCTATGAAACTACCACCTTCGTTCGTGATTTGTAATTTTCAATGAAGTTTCGCAGCGAGGCGCTTCCTCCGCGAGTCTATCAGTGCACCACGCTCGGCTGTGGTCCTATTTCCAATTTGCAGAGACGAGTAATCCGTCGATTTACATAACTCCATAGTAACGGCATCCCTCTCGAGGAATCGAGACTCCGCCTTTTCAAGGGGCGAACGAGGGGTGAATTCCTCCGGAGAATACAAATGGTCGTAATTTGAGACTCTCCTCGTTCGAGACTGCTCTTTTCTCCGCGAAATTGGCGAAACCCAATTTACGACTAATTCCGCGATGATTTGCTCTTGTGACTTATGGCACCGAGAGGGTCGATGGGGGTGATTTCGTTAATTCCGCGCGGTAAATTTCCTCTTTTTTTTCTTTTATTTAGAAAATCTTTATTACGAATAATCGTTATACGGGAAAATAAGTCAGGTGTAATTTGCCGCTCGTGTTTACTCCTGATAGGAGGAGAATTTATTCATCTTGCGCGGTAGATAGTAATTTAGCGAAATAGGTCGATCGAGGGCGGAATGCAGCAGGGGCACAATAAGGGTAGAACGATAACACTCTCCGCTTCCCGTACCATTTTTATTACGAATAATTCCAAGTAATTATTGCGCAAGAACGGGGTAAGTTTCTCTACAATACGTCGTTTGTGCGCTGTATTCCATGTATTTACGCCCGATAGGAGCGACTTTGTTAATCCTACGTGAAAATTACCCGATCAAGTGTAAAATGTAAAACACCTCTGACTTTTTTCTGCTCGCGATCCGTGGGCCTGAGACGGCTAATAAGGGCGATTTCGTTGATTCCGCGTGGATTGTAATTTAGCAATCTGTCCCTTTAAAAAAAAATCTTTATTATGAATAATTGCAAGTCGTTGCCGAGAACGAAACAAGATGCATTCAGGTACCTGTGATTTACTCTATCCTCGAATAGCTAAATTTCTACGTTACGAAACTTGCAAACACGTCCAAATTTACGTGCCTGCGCGTATAACGAGCCAAACGATAATATCGACGATCGTAAACTCAATTTCCGTGGTTTGGCCGCTTTCTACGAAGCGGGTGAAATCCTCGTTAAAATCGGGGTCGTTTCCGCTTCGTTTTAGCCAGAATTAAGCATTCTGCCGGTGACGTAATTCGCGTTAAGTTTCCTCGTTTTTCGGATCGATCCGAGGACGAATCAGGGCGCAGTTAGCTAATGCGGGTTTGTGTTGGCACAGCCCCCGTGGGGGTGGCTCGTCACCTCACTGGCGTAGTCTGGGGTGAGTCGCCCCCCTCCCGATCAGACTTTTCTCTACCATCTGAGTAGATACACTCCTGCTCAAAAATTTCCCTCTCTCGGAGGCACTCTGCTCTCGTTTCAAAATTGAAAGAAACGAGCAGTGTACGAATATTTCACGCGACAAAGGATCTGTAAAATATACCACGTGCAATTTAAAGATCGATAAATGCCGATAAATGCCGAATATCAAAGATCGAAAGATACCCAAAATACCCAAAATTTTTAGTTAGAACGGGATAAACCAAGAACCCACTCGAGGCTCTCGTTTGAAACGTAGAATGACCTAACAGCGATCGAGTTTTCGCGTTTCAATCTCGCTTTCGTTTCACTAAAAACACGAGTATTTGACGTAAAATGGAAATGAGAGTCTACGCGCGGCAATGACAATTTCTGAATATTTTATTCGTCAACATCGAAAGAACGCGACGACAGAGTCGCAAAAATTCAGTCCTTTATCGTTCATAGACAGGAATTTTTTTCTCCAGCGGGGGAAAAACTCCCCCATTTGAAGGTACGAAAACACCACGGCTCTAATTTCCAGCCGGGGGTGGCTTTTGCCGCAATTAATTTCCCGGGAATCCAATTAATTCCTCGCCACCGGCCAATGAACTAACGTTGTTTGCCGAAGAAAACGTTGTCTCCGGGATCGTCGTGTTAAAACGGTCGAGAGAGGGGAGGGGGGAGGGAGAGCAGAGTCGCCTGTGAAAGATCGTCGAGGAGCATAAAGGAAGGGTGGTGGTGGTACAGGGTGCAGATAAAATTACATTATCGCCTAAAGCGTCCTCGACGAAGGAGAACGGGAGAAAGAGGGAGGAGAAAACCGGGGTGAAAATCACGTCCCGTAATTCCCGGGCATTAAGGTAAACGTTCAAGTCGCAGGGCGCAGGTTCGCGCGCGGTCGCCATAGCAACTGACACCCTCTTCCTACCACTCTGGCTCCCTTTCAATCGATAACTTATGAAACCGTCCTCGCCAACCCTCCGCCATCCTCTCCGCGTCCAACCGGTCCTCCTACCGGATGCTGGATACCGTTTCCCGCGATGGCGACCCCTCGCCACTACCCTCGAACCATTTTTCCACGCGCTTCCTTTTCGGTCCAAGGGGGTTGTTTGCAAAAGAGATGACGCTACATTCCCCGGTTCCAAGCAGTTAACCAAGGAACAGTGATCCTTCAGTGGTGATTGGGTACTCGACGAAAAATCGTTAATTAATATTTCGTTCAGCTGCCGGAGAAACTCCGATTCACAAATGTCTCTCAATTCTCACCAGTGGGAGGCGAAAGTCGATCGCAAAAGTCGATCGAAAGCCTCGCTTCTTCATTTAGTTTAAGAAAAAAATATTTCGATGCAAGGATTGAAACATTCCAACGAATATTTTTGTACTTTTATTAAACCATTTTTCTACGACAATTGGATTATTCGTCAACGATTTGTCAATTTCGATTGGGTTTAATGAATTTGATGCAAGATAACGCAAGAGCTACCAGCGACTAAAGTATCATAGAACTCGTATCGAGGGAATTAAAATGAGCGAGCAACGAGTGGAAACTTGTTTAATGATAGTTTTTAATAATTTAGCTCGGAACTAGATCGGAAGATAAATAATTCAGAATCTGCTTTTAAATTCAAAATTACGTTAGATTTCAAATATTATACCATCTCTACATTAAATAACGTCGTGTTAAACTTTCAAACGTACAAACCGACGAATAAATCTTCGATAAAAAAAATTTGCGTTCGTCAAAATTTCCACCCTGTTTGCAAATCAAAAATTCTCTTGTCTCATCGCTCGTTGTTACTATACCTACAATTCCAAACATCTTATAAATCCAGTAAAAAAAAAAAAAAAAGAAATTCAAGAAATCACTGTTTCTTCCGAATTCCACGTCGCATTAAATATTCAAAAATATCACCAGGAAGTGTACGAACTTTGACAAGTTCGAACATCGTCTCGGCATTACCATAAAATTTCAGAGAGCGGCGATTGCGTCGTCAGTCGCAGGAAAAATTCACGAAATGGGAAGAAGAGGAGGGAGCGAGGCTTCTTCCGCTATTTTACTGTAAATTATGAGGATTTAACCGAACGTGAATTCTCTCGAGCGAATTTCGCGGTTGTAACGCGACAGAAGATCCATCTCCGCGGCGGAACTTGTTTATTCTTCATGACGAATGATCGGCAACATTAACTGCGACCGATCTAACCGCCGGCCCACCATTTGTCGGCCGGTAATGCGTACGATCGATTAATTAAATCCGACCAACCGACGACCGTATCGCGCCTGGAATCATCCCCTAAACGCCAGGCCAATCAGAGCGACGGCTCGCCAGGGGTTAGCCACCCTCGCCACCAGAAAAACCAGAACCATTAACGTCCGACCAGACGATCGTCTTTAAATCGTTTCGTGCCCGTTCGCTTCATCCCCTGCCCATCCCCGACACGTGTTAGCGTAATTCCTCTATGGGAAAATCGTAACTGACTGACTTATCATCGGACTCTGAATTTTCATTTCATGCATTTATGGGAAATTTGAAGATGGATAAATAAACGTGTCGTCAGTGTATTTTCACTTGGAAAATTAGAAAACGAAACTCGTTCTTTAACGAATTCTACGAACAAACACAGTTGTGATTTTCTCTAAAATTTTTTAATTGCGACTAAAATCAAGCGCAAATAGTTGTGACTTTTTCTCAAAATTTTGAGAAGTTTCCACCTTCCTCTTATTCTTAGCTACGAATATTATTTGTCCCTCTCTAATTCTCAAATTCCATCTATGCTTTTCCAATGAAATCTTCAGTCAGCAACGTTCTCTCCCATCTCTGAACTTTCCATCTAATTCTTTGCCAAATTCTCTCGCAAATCAATCGTCAGAGATTCTCACTCGAAAGTATTATGTATATAGCTGTTCCCCAATTCTTCGTTTAACTCCCATGGAAATTCCTTCGATTCCCATCGAAATCTTCTGTCGTCTCGCCGCGGAGTCTGAAGCTTCGGTACGTGTCCGTATAACAATTTTCAATCGCGTCTCTCCCCGCCGTTACAATAAAAACCCTCTCGGCTTTCGACCCTCCCTCCGCCGTTGCCTAGCGCAATTATCGTTACCGCTCGCGCGATTCGCGAGCAACGCGTCTATCGCGAAATTGAGGCGTCAGCTTTATAGCGTTCGGCTGTGGAATATCCAGCGGAGAGGCCCGCGGAACGAGCACGGGGAACGAACCAGAGGAACGACGAAGAAAGGAAGAAAGATGGCCGGGCTCCATCCGGAGGAGAGAAGGGGTTCGTGGTCCAGGTTATACGGAGTTCGGAGAATTTTAACAAGACGGGCTCGCGTCGCCCTGGGCGAGGAATCCCCTAACGAGAAAGGGCACTTCTCCCCTCAAAAATAATGAAGTCTTCAAGCCGCGTTCCCACAGCCCCCCCGAGGGTGCAACGCTGCGCTTTTATGCAACTCGCCTCTTACAAGTCGAAACACTCGCACAGCACAAAAACTCAATAGCGTTATAGAACTCGAGAGGATTATTCGAGACGAGCCGAGCTAAATTCGCTAAATTCCCTTGTAAAACCAATTTTCAGCCGTTTTAAATCGGTCTGACGATGGATGATACTCGCTGTTGGTGGATAACTCTTGCTTGCAACGACGAAAGTTTGACGAAAGGAAAGAAGTTGGTTCTGAATTTTTGTATTTTTATTTATTACGTTATTGTTTTTTTATTAATTTTTATATTTACATCGTTATATCTTTAGCTTTTAAGTAGAGCCTTTCTTCGGAAGAAGAAACGTAGAGTTACATTTAATTACAATTTATATTAGTAAAATAAAGCCTCCTCAAAGAGCCAAATTTTTCAAAACTGCCCAAACACCAAGCGATCCACGAGCGAAACGGCGGTGATAAAGAAATCAGAGTCAATAACAGAGAGAGAGAGAGTAGAGCGAGGCGACTCGGCTTAATTCGACTTAATGCCGGGTTAATCCGGCTGACCTTTGGCGAACGAGTCGTGATTTAAGGCGACGATTGGCCGTCGGCTAATTGGCGGGCTTGTCTTCCACCGCGCCGGGATGAAACGCTGATAAATACAGTCGGGTAATCGCATCGGGAAGAAACGGACACGAGCGTCGCGAAACGAGGTGAAAGGAATCGGCGCAACGGGACGGAGAGAGACGGAAAAGGGACAAGGACGGCGCGAGAAAGGCTCGTTTTCATTAGGCTCGCCTAAACTGCCATCAATTTGACCACGATGAAAGTCGAGACTCGTCCCTATTCGACACGCATTTTCGCGCCATTTGTATGGATATTTGCCCCGGCGATCCACGCGCTGCCTAATTAAATCAGCCAAGAATTCCCGGTATTTATTGGGATTTCATGTAAATCAGGCTGACCAGCCGAAGAGCCATTTTTTTTTTTCTTCTGGCGCGCGACTCCTTCGTCTCGCTCTTTCTCGTTTCCAAGGAATTTTCTTCCTGTTTCTGACTTCGATATTCACATTGTATTTCGTTTGACTCTCGATCTTTTTATCGAATTTTAATTTTCTTCTTTCTTTCTTTTACTTTTTCTTCGTTTACCGAGTTGTTTTGAATGTCATTTCTTACGTCATTGAGACACATCTCGATTCTGATCAATCTCTTCCTGTATTTCGGACAAAATTTTCTTCTTTCTGACTGGATCATTTTCACTCTGGTCTCACGTTTTGTTTTCTTTATTCGTATTTTCTTTCTGATTTTTACTAAATCCGTGGAATTTGTGAAAGAAGAAGATAGATAGATAGTTTCAGATCGGAATTTAATGTTGAATTAAAATAAGATTCATGAAATGACTTTTCTGATACTATACTGGGGATTTAAATTGCGACATATTCAAATTTGTAGAGAGATAAATAAATCATGGAAATCCTTGAATCTCGAAACAATATCTTCACTCTCAAAGAAGAGTACAAAAAAACTTGCGCAATTTATCTTTAAAATACTATCCCTACAAAAAAAAAAAAAAAATACATCACTCAGTACGAAAAATAACTCTGACAAACAATCTCCCAAAGCGTAGCAATTTAAACTGCGGGGAAAAAAAATCACCCAATAAATACGTTTCCCCGTGAGGCGAATAAAAAATTAAACCAAAAATAAAAACAATAATAATAATAAAAAAAAAGGACGAACCGACGCGAAATCGTTGGACCAATTTATCACGTTTTTTTTTTTTTTTTTTTATTTTTTTTTCGTCCCCGCCGCTGCATCGGGACGAGCTGTTGAAAAACGAGGCGGCGAAAATGGAAAAACGGCAAAAATGTGACACGGATGGAGGATGGGTGGGTGGGTGGGTGGCAAAAACGTCGGGGCTGGGTTCGGAATGAATTTTAATTCGGCACGCGCGAAATAACAAACAAAAGAGAGAAAGAACGGTACCCGGGCGAAACTTAAACCAAACAGCCACGATTGGAAACACGATCGAAATCGATTCCAGCCGGCGGAATCGAAATCGAAATCGCCGCCTCGATTTCCGGCTGGGATTCGATCATTAAAACGAGACCGCTTATTTTTTCTTTCCGCTCGCGAATTTTTTTCGGCGTAGCTTTGTTTTTTCTTCGTCTCGTTCTCGTGCACTCTTCAACCCCGTCCCCACTCCCACCCCCTCGGTCTCTTTGCTCGCGAAACGGAATCGATTGGATTTTTCGGCAGAGTTTGAGAAGGGTGGGACACGATGGTTTGTTCAATCGATCGAACGGATGGTTTGAAAGTTAATTAGAAGATTTAAAAGGGGGGATGGTGGATTTTTCTTTAATGGTAGAATGGTACAGTTGGCTCGATAACAGGTCGTCTGTGTTAATTGCATGATTTTGTTTGACTCGCGTACACGATTTTATTGTAAATTAGGTTAATTCTTAGAAACAGGAGTAAATACACTCGTATTATTATTTTGCGTGAATATACTCTATTTAGTAAATACTCTGAACCATTCAACAAAAACCAATTACCACTCTGGAATCACCATTCCATCGTTCGTCAAACCTTTCAACGCTCTCTCTGAGAAAAGAAAAAATAAGAAGATCATCTCCACAACCATCGGCAGATTCGGAACACGGGAAGAAGCATTTCCTTCCCTTCGATCCAACTACCCTGCCCTTCGCAGGGGAAAGAAATAAAAAAAGAGTAGCGTCGGTAGCGTCATAGACAGGTAGCATCTTCCTCACGTGAACGTCGTGAACCCGTGCAGAAGAAGGAGATGAAATCGATGGAGAAAGACTGGGGAACCGAAAGGGGGAATGAAAGGGACAGGCAGGAACATCGAGGGGACAGTCAGTCTCTCGTTTCTTTACATATGGCGCTTAGCACCAGGGCTATAACCATCGATAATCGGCCAATAGGAACGAGGCACGGGATCGTGTGTTATCGTTGAAACCCCATAGATTCGTAGGCAGCATGACAAATAACTCTCACAATGGGGCATCGTTTCCAGTCGCGCACCCCCTCCGCGACAGTCGAGTTTCCAGCCCTTCCTCTCCCGTTCTCTCTTCCTTTCTCTCTCTCTCTCTCTCTCTCTCTCTGACTCTCTGTAACTCCCCTCTGTTCGTGTTATACACGACCAGATCGGTTCCGGCAATTTTACATTCACGTCAGAGCCGGCGCTGATTTATTATAATGTTTGCTGCTCGCTTTGCCATCCTGCTCTTCCACCAGCTTCCACAGCTCGTTCAACTTTCTGCTCGCCCCGTTTTCATCCCCCCCTTCTTCCCTTGATTTTCTTCCACTATCTGTCTCTGCGCAGGCACTCTTTGAGTCGTCGTCGTCGTCGTCGTTTCAGCGTGGCTGTTGAATGCCACACTGATACCGTAAGGTGTTGCTCGACTTCGAGTTACTTGTTTTCGGGGGAATTGAGAGGATTTTGGGACGATGAAATTGGGTGGAAATTAGGGGAGTTTATCCAGGAATCGGCGAGATTTTCTCAGAATTGGAGAAAATTTGGAACTAATTCAAGGAATGCAATATTTTGTCAATCATAAAATAAAAATATTAATAAAACGTTTTCTACGTTTGGACTGATTATTAATCAAGAATTGTCCAAGTCCTCTTCTTTCTTGTCCTTTGAACATCTCCCGACACGATATGATATTTTAAAAGTCTTCTACGAATGAAATTGATAAAACTATTGGACTGATCGAACTTCTTCGTCGAATCAGTTGCGCGGTACATCGCTAAAGTAAAAAAAGAATTCAACAAAACGTTCGGTACAGACGTTTTATTATTTAGATCTGATCGAACATCTTGTTTCCGGCGATTTCAATGTTTCAACTATCTCGAGAACAATAAAACAGGAGGAAAATTAACGGACCGAAGGAGAATCTTCCAGACGTGGAAAGATGGGAGGAAGAAGAAAGAGGGTGAAACGTTGGTTGATGGAAGAACCTATTTTCCGGGGGTTCGTCCGCTATAAAGATTTTTATCCCGTCACTGGAAAATGGAATTGTTGTCGATAAATTGGAAATTGCCTGTATACCCTAAGAAACCTCCGCCATTTCCAAAGTCAAACGACCACGTCTTCCTGGCCACCAACCATCGGTTCTTTAATTAGCATCGTCGCTGTGAAACGGCCAACAGGAGAAACGTTCCTTGAATTTACTTTCCAATTTGTATTTCGATTTCCAAGAATCGTTTTTCTTTTTCTTCCTTTCGACGTTCTCTCTCGTTGGAAATTTTACATTATAGTTTCTTGCTTACAATTGACCAAAATAAAGATCGAACACTCGTTTCGTCCCGTTGCAAATCGTTCCCTTTGCAAAGTGGAACTTTTGTTGTATGTTGTGTAAATTTTTCCCAGAATAATTTGGAAAAATCTAAATAAACTTTCGCCTGTCGTCTTTGTGAATCCGCGTGCGAATTGATTTTTCCTCGAGACAGGGCGAGATAAAAAAAAAAAAGAAACGGGAGAAAAAATGGAGCGGACGGGGGGAAAAGTGGACGAGCCATCCCATTTCCCGGACTCGATTCGCCATAAAGATTTTTACCGGGCGCGCAACGGGCACGCCGGCCAAAGGGAAAATAGAATCGTCGCCGGGTTTCGATCGTCGATGCTTTCAATTCCCGCGACGCGATCGCGAGAAACAGGACGAGAAACTGCTGCGGAGAGAGGAGCGAGGGGAGAGGAAAAGAAACGCGAAGACGAGCGCGAGGAGAGAGAGGAGGGGGTCTTCTCGCTGGAAGAGAATGGAGAACGGGAGGAGGATGTCCGCTTGGGGACACATTCAATCGTTTGGCGGCAAACGCTTTCAAGATGGCGAGGCCTCGACCAAAGGGGCCCCCCTAATCGATAGATCGCGACCGGCCAGCTAGATTTATAGATTCCTGGGGACGTCCTGCCGCGAAATTGTCTTGTTTATCGACGCCCTCTGTTACAGGACCTCCAGGACCGGGATCGACCTTGCAACGATTTCCTTCGATTGCCAGGGGGGGGAGGGGAAGGGGGGAGTTGTGAACCTCCAGCTCGGATTAGTTCAGTTACTGGAATTCCAGTCAGTCGAGACTTATTTTAGGTTACAAAGATACAGATTGTACTGTTGGATGCAAGAAAAGTGGAAAAGTTTGGAAACGAACATGCCCGAACACATCTAGAAGAAGTGAAATATTCGGTACAGTGTCTTAGTGACATTGTCGCAATCAAAGGCTATCTCCGATGTTCAAGAAGTTACGCAATGTTAATGCAATGAAATGAATATTTCGAGCTCTTTATCGTATCATTTTTTTTGAACATTTTATTCTTCACAATCATAAAACGATTTTATGGTTAGCTAAGAAACGATTGAACACTCTATATAGGTTGGTTAATATTTCGTTTGAAGTATAGAGTTCCATTATCTTTGAAGATAAAATAGTGAAGTTTTTGAGATCATACGTAGGAG
Organism: Melipona beecheii; assembly: GCA_032399605.1. NCBI lineage: Eukaryota > Metazoa > Arthropoda > Insecta > Hymenoptera > Apidae > Melipona > Melipona beecheii. The sequence continues at coordinate 1,983,907 of JAUCMO010000291.1, forward strand.
AGGATTAAAAGGACCTTCTTATTTCTTAAAAAAAATTTAAGCATTCCGAGAGTTTCCTTGCATCTAATTATACAATTATACTTTATAAATTTATTTAAACATAAATGTATCTGTACAGAAGGTACGCAATATTTATCAATTTATACTTATACAAGGATATTTCACACGATGGATTGATAATGAAAGAGTACAAAACGAAGTTTCAAAGAAAGGAAAAGGATAAAACGAAACTCCATTTGTTCTTACGTCAGCCAACTCGTAAATTTCCAGCTGCAGTTGTGTAAATTAACACGTTTTTTAAACCGTTCTACCATTTTCCCAAAGAGATTAGAATTCTAATGGCACATAGAAAAAAAAAAAGGGGGAAAAAAAAAGAAAACGGGAGCGGAGCGAACAACGCCATAAATTTACATGTTAACCTCCGACGATCGTATTTTTCGTTCCCGATTGGCAATAAATACAGTGAACCGGGGCATAAAGTTCTATTTGTCAACGCGATTTTCTAGATGCACCGGCCAGCTTGTCACTCGCAGTACACCTAGTACATATTCACGGATATCGTTCTCCTATTCAGAATCTAGAACACGTTGAGAAACTGCAACGAGGAACCGTGTCATGGTTGAAAGTATCCCGCGCATTATTGTTCACGTCACTGATTCGAATGTTGCATCTGGGTCTCCGTTTCAAACAGTTCATCGTTTCTCTTTATCTATTCGTTCATTTATCGACCTTCATTTACTAGAAGTAATAATTATATGAACACGTGAGTTGTAATTTTTTTAAGGGAAAGAGAAAGAATAACAGCGGAAAGCGCGAAAGAAAATCATGTGAGAATCTGCTTGGACTTGTTTTGAGGGGTGAAGCTTTCACTTTGACTCGGTCCTCTGTTCGCTTTTTCCAAAAATATTTTTACATCGTGCAGCGAAAAATCAAACACCTGTAAAAACGTTAGAAAACGTTGTTTTCGTAACTCACGACACATCGTGGTTTTGAAAATTGAAACTTCCTCCTTACAGCGACTTTTTTCTCGTCGTTTTATCGAATTTTGAACGTTAGAGTTAAATGACAAAGCGTTGGAATTTCTCGTGTTTTAACTCCAATGTTCAAAGTTTAACAAAATAGCGAAAAAATATTGTGCAGTAAATTTTGAGGATTCGTTGCAGAGAGAGAACTTTAATCTCACTTTTACAACAGAACCAAGCAATGTTTGTTGACGAAGGAAAAACAAAAAAAAAAAAAAAAAAGAAAAGAAACTGAAGGAATAAGGAGCGAATTGGTGCGAATTCGGCGAAGACGTGGAACGAGGGAGGTACGCGATCGGCGATTCAGCGTGGTTTTTGTTCGGTCGGAGGTTCGCGCGGGCTGCATTATTTTATTAGAATGAATTATTCATGCGCGTCACTTACACGGTATGCGTAAGTCGCGCTCCTTCATCAATTCCTCCTCCTCTGGCCCCTGATACGCAGACCTAGCCAATGGCCAGGCTGTCTTTTTTTCATCCTTCTTCCTCTGACCCTTTCTTCGACATTCAGTCAAAAAAAAAAAAATATATAACAAAAGTAGAAAAAAAGATGAAATAAAATAAAAAAGAAACGAAAAGAAGAAGAAGAAGAAGAAGAAGAAGAAGAAGAAGAAGAGGAAGAGGAAAGATTTAACTAGACCACAACAAGTCCTCTCTCTTTCCCATTTTGTACCCACGTGCAAAAACATTCTCGCCCCGAAAAAGAAACCGCGAAAGCGATGGACCGACCACGAATTCGATTCCCCTTCGGTTTCTTTATGGGATTTTAAGCGGTCGCGGTTTTTGCCTCACGTTCGCCGCGGTGGCGAGAGATTTTCGCGCCATTTTGAAACCTGTTGATTGATTCAAGGGTTTTAGGGTACGCTCTGTTTCTTGCCACTGGTTGCAGAGGGTTTTGCCTGGCTCTTTTTTTCTTTCCCAAGAAAAGTGGTTTCGTGGCTCCAAGTTGTGGAATTTTTCATGAAGGAAAGGTTCGGAGGATTCGGAGAAACGTTGCAAACGGGGAGTATTTCTTCTGTTTTTTCCCCGATCCGAAGCTTTACTTTTTATTCGATTTTTATTGCGAGATAATGGTACTTATATTCTGATTGTAACCAGAGCGAGAATACAACAAAGTAAATCTTTTCGTATTTATTTGTAATTTCTAGTAAAAAAAAAAAAACTTTCAATTGTCTAAATTAACACCCACAGAAAATAAGGTAACTTGGAATGCTAGAGATTTGACGGATATACACGCATACATATGTTTACGATTGACAGCGTAATAAATTCATCGATCACGCTTGCCTCGCAATTTCGCAAAAAAAAACGAGCGAATATTCCAAGGGAATGGAAGAAGCATAGCAGTGGAAATGGTGGCACGAGCTGGCCGCGGGCATTTGAACGGTGAATTAAGGGAGCTGCGAGAACGAATTGGCCGGATCTCGCTAGAGTAATGGCGGGCTAAACGGTGTCGGCGCCTTGATATGCAAAAGTTGGAATTTCCGCGCGCCATACGGCCGAAAAAAAACGAACGCGCTCGTCGGAATGCTATGCAACGGTAATAGCCTCCGTTTACATTGCCTGTTTAGCGTCCGCGGATTCGTACGGCATTTGTCTTCGATCTCCTTCGACTGGCCGCAACCAGTCCTCTCTCGATCCTCGAGAGAGAATCCTTTTGATCCTCGTCCGCGACCCTCTGCGAATCTTCCGCTACTCTTCCTCGTTGCTTTGACACTCGGAACGAGAAATGAATTTCCGATTGTTATTTTTTTCTCTGCAAGAAAGTTTCTCTAGTCCGCATTTGGATTGTTTTCGGACGCATCGAAGAGCGTAAAGTAAATTTTAAGCGATTAACTTTTTTGAAATTGCGAGTGTACTCTATTTGTTCGTAACAAAAGTATATGTAATGGTCGTAAGTCGATTGTTTTCTGTGTCGCGAGATCAAGAGTGCAACATTATGATGCAACATTTAACAGATAAATCCCACTTTTTTTTTATTCTATTCGCAAAACTGTAAATCTGCACGATCATCCGCAACCCAGTTGTAAAATCGAAAGCCAACGGCCTAATTATTTCGTTTCTCGCGAGTCGATGACAAAAAAGAGAGGAGGAAAGAAAAAGAAGCGACGTCTCTGCGCAGGTGACACGTCATTGCACGATGCTCCTCTCCGACCATCGAGGATGAGGGGGATGAAGCACGAGGACAAAACCAGCCAAAGACTTTTCGGAATGCCGCGGTCGGGACGCATTCAAATCGTTTCGTCGCTTCGTTTTGCGTGCCCCGCCGTAGAGGATTGACGTTGAGGGATGACGCGATCCTCTTCGACGTGTCCCTCGCACTCTCAGCTCCCGGTTCCCTCAAATCGAGTTAAAGGGGCACGAAGCAGACGGTCGAGAATAAAACCGAAACGAGACTCGACGAACAATTGAGGATTTCGCGAGGCGTAATGAAAGTAACGTGGTCGAAGGTGGTTGAAGAGGGACGGAAAGTACACGCGAGTGAGATTTATTCTCCTCTTTGATAATTCATAGTATTAGCATTTCAAAGATTAAGAAACGATGGGAGATTTGGAAATTTGCGTTAATAGATGGATAACTTAAATAATATTTTCACTATTTTGTATCTTGATTATTTTATTTTTTCACTTGTATTTATGTAATCTTTTCGATTCTATAATAAAAAATAAATAAAAGAAATTAATCAATGAACTTGATAAGTACATGACTTGAATTCATAGTATAGAAATAAATTTAGAAATTAATTAGTATAATATAAAATTGAAATTAATATTTCCATTCAACATATATATATATATATATATATATATATATTAAATAATCGTATCGAATTCGAGCTAAAACACCTCGAATCATTACTAGTCAAATTAAATAAATTAAACATTACGTTGATAAACTCTCGCGGTAATTGTTATTGACTAGAGACTGAAAGTTTTAATTTTTAATCACAACACTCGCGTTTTCGAGGCAAATTATTCTCTCGTAATTGCAATTATATACGCATCAATCGGTAATTTCGACATATTTTATTACATTTAGAAAACTCGTGTACTCGAAAGGTTAATTCAATTCGCATTTAACAAACTCTATTACACTCGTGCACTTTGCGAATAACAAACCACGAGGGGATAATCAACGACAGTGATTATCCCCCCGACTCCCCGGATAATGTTGCAGGATTATTTGAAATAAATTTCGAGGATAACAGGTTCTCGCTGGCAATAATTCCGTGGAAATTAAAGTTACGGAAAGCTGTGTTTAAATGGTTTTTTGGGGCCGGTCGGTGGAAATCCGAGGTGTTGCGTGTAATGACGTAATAAAAAACGGGAGGTAACGGGAGTAATGACAATGAAATAAGAAGCAAACGATTTCACGGAGGAAGGCCGAGTAAATTCGTTTCGAAGATAAATGTATTAAGACGAGAGAGAGAGAGAGAGAGAGAGAGAGAGAGAGAATGGAAGCAGTTGCCGTAGTGCCTTTTTAATAACGCGCACGATTATTACGTCCAAGATTAATGGAGCCGCGGCAAAAAAAAAAAAAAAAAAAAAAAAGAAAAAAAGAAAGAAAAGAAAAAAGAAAAAGGGAGGAACGAGCGGGTAATTGTAGCGTGCGATGATGCAGTTTCTCTGGAAGAAGCGTTCCCTGAATGCACTTGAACGAAGTTAAATATCACTCGGTGAAGACGTGAGCCAATGGCGGCTGGAACGATGTACCCCCCCTAGAACAAATCCCTCCGCCTCTCCGCGTAATAACTATGCCATCTTTAACAACCAACTGAGGAATTAAATCAAGGCGAAACGAGAATGTACGCGTCGCGAAGGGTTTTACGGCATGATGTTTTTATGATGCTTTGAAATCAGTGAGAAAACGGAGTGGGCAGTAAGGGCAGAAAATCGAGAAATTTCAAAGAGAGAATCGTTTCACAAAGAATTTCATATGAAACGAAGAAAGGGGAGAAAACACAAGAGATGGAAGAAATGAGAAAACGAAGAGCGTGGAATTTGCAAAATTTAAGAAACGACGAGGAAAAAAGAGTCGAAATTATGCAAATTTGCATCCACATACGGGAACAAAATTGAAAGTATTATACCCTTTTGAGGATCACAAAATTTCTCGAGAAAATCTCTTTTCTAATTAAAAAAAAAAAAAAAAAAGAAACAACGAGACCAAGAAGAAAGAAGAAAGAAGAATCACACGAAATGAGACGAAGGAGGAGAAGAAGGGTCCGAGACCGAAAGAAGGATTAGCAAAATAAAACGAAAAGCGTGGACAGACGCTGTGAGGAAGCAACGAACGAAGAACAGCATCGTCGACATTTTTACCGACTGTTTTCGTTGGTTTTGCGAATTCGTTCGCGCGATCGTGCCAGGAATGACATCACCTAAGAAACGCTGGAATGCCCACGAACTTGCACAGGTGTTCCTGTTCTGAATGGTTCTCAGGTCGGAACGGATGAACGAGACACGCAAGAAAAGTTCCCTCCGATTCTTTCTTCCTCGTACGATCCTTCTCTCGATCGACGCTCGTGAATCGATGGACGCCGATGACAACGTTGTTTATCGTTTCCCGAGACCATTTCGAGCTTCTACACGAAAGAAATTAGACGACTTTCGCGCAGCCAGGAAGTTCTCGATCCCTGTATTCGTTTGGTACTCGAATCGATTTATGGTTTCGCCCGTGGCAGAGGATGTCTTATGATTCTTACGATTCTTATGATTCTTGGATTTTTCTTGTTAGCTCTTTAAAGTGCACAAAAGAACGCATTTAGGAAACATTACTGTTGTTAAGAATATATCTAGTACATTCACTTTATAGTTGCAAAGTCTCGATCCTTCGAAAATTTACTCTGATGTAATATAATGTTTTTTATAGCATTTTGGAAGCTTTCGGTTGTATTACTTTGCTTCTACTACATTTATTTTATAATTGTACAATTGAAAATGTATCTTCTGTTATTATTATTATTATTATTATTCTGAATTCTTCTAAAGACTCGTAGCGTTGTGACGATTGAAGCTGATATCGAACACTTTGTACCGGATGATCTATGAATAGAAACGAATTGATCTCCAGATTCGGAGGTAGATTAAGATTCAAATCATGACGCACAATATCTCATTCCAATCCAGTTTATGATCAGTGTATTAACAAGAACTGTCGAAACATTTACTCAAACGTCATCAAACTTGGATGCGAACTCTTATCAATCTATTCGTTCTTTAAATTCATCATTATGAATATCATCTTACGATGATCCCTCAATCACGAAAGCGTCAAGTTTTCATTTCTATCGTCGCAAAAGAAGAAGTGACGAAACGTTGGGAGGAACGCAACAAACGAAACGTTTGAAAATCTGGAACTCCGCGCGAGATCGACGATCTCGCTAAATTCGAGGCACGAAACGTCGAGCCGACAACGAGGGATCCCCCAGAGGCGGCGTGGCCCGCTCCTTTCCGGTCTTCGCAGACGTCGCGAGAATCTCGGACGCGAAACTTCGAACGCGAGCAAAGCCGCGAGACGAGGCATTCCAAAAGCAGCGGGAGAAGAAAGGGAAGAAACTCACGGGGACTCGTCCCGTTGACTCACGCACAAATACGGCGATAGTAGACGGACGGCAATTTGCTCGTAGCCGGACTGGGACGTACGTTTCCGCTGCGTAGCTGGCTCGGTTTCGCGCGTTTAACGTCCCGACGATCGCGAGATTAGACGACGGGGATCGCTCGTTAGCCGAGCGAAAGAGAAAACAGGAAGAACGGGAGAGAGAAACGGGAGAGATATCTACCGTGAATATTCTCGGTGTGGCTCGAACGCGCTGCGCTAACGAGCGCGCGACACGTACCGATCTCGATGGTCCGACGTTGGACGCGCGCGACCGATCCAATGGCGATCCAGCGTATCGCGTTTGCCGCCCCTTTGAGTGCCGATCCGCGATTACCTCGGCTCTCACGGAGAGCCTAATTCGACGAAGTTTAGATCGCGGAAGCATTGAATTTTTACTACCTCTCCTTTTTTTTTCCCTTCTATTGAGTTTGTTTTACGACCGTGAAGATCTTTGCTCTCGAAGCTGTGAGGGGTCCGATCTCTCCCTTTAAGATCCGCGATCAGCTAATTCGATGAAATTTAGATCACATACAATCGATAGACGACAGAACGAAAGCTTCACTCGAGAACGTCAAAATAGAAGCAATATATACTGTGTTATTAACAATCGTATAATTACTAGATGTTGAAAAATGTGTCTTCAAATATTACAGAACGTTATAGCGCACTTCACACGTCGCAAAAGACTGATTCACTGATTTTTGTTATAAATTGTCATTGACAACTTGCAGCACTTGATAACGGTGAGATGAAATTTGGCCCCACCACCCTATAAAACTATCTCGTTATGAACTTTATGAACTCTTGACTATTATTGCCTATTGTTACGTTGTTCCTTTGTTTCTTCCAGAACATATAACCCCTTTCTCGAGGTCGTTACTTTCGCAAGTGACGATAAGAAATGTAATATTTAATAGACCATTGACACTCACCTTTCTGACCCATCTTCCTAAAATTCTCACACTTCTCTTCCACTCTGAAATATACATCCACTGTGAATCGTACTCTCTCAACTTTCCTCTTCAAAAAGAGATCTCCATTATCGTCTGTTCTATCAGCCGAGTGGGTGTAACTGGTGAGTCATAATCATTAGTAAGAGAGAAGAAAGCGACGGGAGGGCAGGAAAGTTGAACACGACGGGTCAATCATAGCGCTTCTCGTCTCGGTGTCTATCGGTCACGGAGAGAAAAGGCACGGAACGATAAAGAGATAGAAGCGTCGGCCGTCGGCGAAGACCCGGAGAGGCTCGTAATCCCCGGGTTCCTGGCAGTTTTGCACGGCTTTATGGTGTTTCTTGCGCCTGCTGGCATCGCTGTTAACAGGCGTCACTAATGCACGGAGGCGGCCTCGCCGTTCCCGACGCTGGTAACCCCGTGCCCGGCCACCTGTCCCCTTCGCGGCAATTCAGTGAATCGCTTCATCTTCGCTGCCGGAGAACACAGAACGTGGCGCTGCGGTCACGTTCCCTTTGCTCTCGCTTTTTATCATCCTTTTCTTCGTTACGCTGCAACAGTTTTTCTTTCTTATCACGTCAAAGTTTCGTTCGTGCACGCAATATTTCGTTTTGCACATACGTACGTACATTTCTAAAAATGTAATTGGATCGGAACAATTAGTTTTCTGCAAACAAGATCGGCAACACGTATCTGGATCTGCAAGTTCGATGAACAGATGGTAAACAGGTTGCAAATGTGTTTTCAGAAACTTGAATTTGTGCAAAGGAATTGTGTTTGAATTTAGCATCTTCGTTTAAACATAAAATCGACAGTCAGACTCTGTTCTGTCACGGTAATAAAACGTTGTGGTCGTTACATTCGCGAAAATTAAAACACGGTTGCGTTGTCAATTAAAAACAGAAATGTAATTTTAAATTAAAATAGAATTGCATTTACAACTGTGGACACAAAGCGCGATTAGATATTTGAAAATAGCAATAGAGAAAACAAAGAACGCGTGTTTGGAGCTAGATTTGGAGTATACATTTGCAAATATAAAAGAAATTGTAATGTTAAATATAACGCGATAATAGCAGCAGAAAGAAATTGCGTACAGATCTGCAATTTGTGTGACCACGCATAACACAACTCCAAATGCAACGACTCAACCATGTGTGCACCTCCAGCGCAATTACTGAATAATATTTTCAAGTGGAACTTCAAATACAATTACTCGAGTAATTATCTACGCATCTCTACGACTTCCATTACGATAATTTAACTGTATCTAAGCACGCAAGTTCAAACGCGATAAATCAACCACATCTTCGCACGCAACTTTAACCTTTCAACGAGGTTGGTACCTGTAGAACCAGTTATTCGAAAAGTTTGATATTTTTCTGTCCTTGCATGTAACCGAATGCAAAACTTTTTGGCGATGATGTAATCCAAATTTGGTAAAAAACGAAACCTTAGAATATACTCTTTTTGTTCAATTCAAGAGAGAATAAAAATTTTCGATTTAACGTTTGGTACGTCAAATGCTTTCTAGAAGAATTTACTCTTCAATTGGCACTTGTAATGATACCATTTTTTTTTTTTTTTCACGTTATTGACAAATACTTTCGAGAAAAAATTCCACTTGGAACTGAGTATCACGGTATTCCCACATTGGCCTTATTTTTTGTAGTAATCGAAAATTTTGCAACTTTTTCCCACTTTACAAAGATCCTTTGATCAGAGTCGCGGCTTCGTTCGAAATATGCGCAAAGGAGCAACGTTTTCGGGCAAGAAAATCGCGAAACGGTGGTGACTCGAGGAAGAAGCAGGAGGTGAAAGGACGGATCCGGTTCACGGGGGCTGATGATAACATCAGTCTTCGCCCCGATCCCCCTTCCAGCTCCGATTTCTACGTGGAGATGCCACGGACCGTTTCGTGTCCCTCTTCATGTAATTTGTATCGAAACATCGCGGCGGGACGAGAAGCTGTCGGCTTTCGGGCAAAGAGCGATCGCGACGCGACGCGACGTCGAAAGACCTCTGGAGAACCTGAAGAAACGTTGGAAGGAGGAAGTGGCTTCGTCCTGGAATTCTGAGAGGGGACGGACAGGCGGAACCTTTTGTTCCCCGCGGAACCCGGTCCCCTCTCGCTCCTATGGAAATTCCCCTGGGGTGGACCGAAACCACTTTCGTACTTCGATCGTACTTCAGGGGTGTGTGTACCGGTTCTCCGCGCTCGAGAACCAAGCGCGAGTCTCGTGAGTTTGCGAAGTCGGTTCCTGGAATTGTTGAGAACGGAGAATTTCAAGATCGTCAAGATTGAAAGGCGGAGTGGCATGTTTATCGAGCGGTTTGGTAGAATTTTTTACACTTATTACCCGCGTTTATTCAATAAAGTTAGTTACAGAACGTATTACGGCTGACGAAAATACGTTCAAAACGCGACTTACGCGGATCAATGTAATTAAACATCGAGCAAGGTATCAATTAAATTACAAGGTCTGTCGTTAAGTCAGAGACGAAGGTCTCTGAGATAAATTTCTCGGAATGTTTCGGTACTGTTTGTTTTTACGTTATTTACGTATTGTGTGACCATGAGTGGAGAACAAAAACTCGCGTACGATTATGATAACGAGAAACGTAGAATACAATAGAACGTAACAATACAACCATATTGCTAAACAAACAAATGTATAACCACAAATGCAAGCAAACAAAACTTGAGCGATCGCCGTCCGTCCCATTCCGCGGAAATATTCAACGAACGCGATCTAGTTTGAAGAGCGAGCGAAGCGCGGCGTCTTTTGTTCCCGTAAGGAGCCACGGAGGTCCAACGGGGTCCCCGATGGCCCCCTCCACGCGGGAAAGACGCGTGCAGGGGGCCATGGAAGGGACTTTTATTTGCTCGTCAAGGCTCTGGCTACCTTTTTTTGCCGACTCGGCGACCGCTAACAAGCGCTCTTTTGCTCCTCGCGAATTGTGATGCCGCTGACACTTTAGTGATGTTCCTGCCTCTTTCGAGCGGCCACTCCCTGAGTCCACCATTCCCTGCCCCCGCCGCCAACCCTCTGGCTCCCCCGGGCGGACCATATTCGGAATCGCATGTGGCCAAACGTTAAATTCGACGGCGAACTTACCTCGGGCCCGCTGCTCCGTTCCCTGCACCGTGGAATTCGAGGCAACTGGTACACTCGGACACCACCACCCTCTTTCTTTTCTTCAATCATGCGAACAACCTGAGAAGAAACACGGTTTCGCGGTTTTTTATGGCCCCCGGACAGTGACGCGACTGTTTGTTTAGAGAGTGTTTATCCCCCTTACGTGGTTTCAGAATCGCAGTTCCGAATCGCGGTCTTTTCTCACACGATCTGCCGCTCCTGCCCCGAGACTAGTACGTCGAGTCGATCAGTAGGGTCCCATTGTACTTGACAATTATTTTTCTACTTATTACTTATCAATTACCTATCATATTATGATCATAATTAGACCAAGTTCTTTCAAAGGCCTTCCTGTCTATTATTTTTTCCTTGTTTCCTGAAATGGTTCTAAAGCGTTAATTCGGAGGGTGCATGTTACACTCCTCTCCTAGAGAGAAAATCCTTTGTTAGATTACAGATTTATATCATTTTAGAAATTTATAAGTGCAAAAAATCCACGTGACGTGTGAAAGTATGTAAAATATTCCGAATATAATATAATATTTCTCACAATATTTAGCAAAGTAACTTTCCAGCTAGGTTCCATTTCTTCTTTTTAATATCGTAAATCCGTCTGTTGCACATTTACAAAATTAAGTAAAAGTGTAAAATAAAACAACGAGAAACAACTCGAGCGTAAAGGTGTCACAAGGTGGATTATAAAATATCAAGTGTATAAGAAGAAAATAAGTGGCCGTTTCCCTGCCACCGGTCGCACCGAACGAATCAATCGATCGAATTCCTCCACTCGCAGCCCCTATTCATAAATCAACTTCCGAGCGACTGGCTTTTCGTTTCCATCGGCCGGAAAAAGGTCTTATCCGTGGAATTAGACCACGGAATTTCGTTCGACGTTATTCTTTGCGACGCCTTTAATCGCGTTCCACGGCAGCCCCGATGCCCGCAAAACAGTCTCGTCCGCGAAACGCAGCCCGGTTTCCGAGATTGATACATTTTTAATGGGAGCAGCCGGACGAAACGGAGCTATGGAATCCTCTAAAAGGGAAAAAGGGAGAGAGATCGGACCGGGGACAACGGTCGTTTCTCCGTTTCGCGTGGAATTCCTCCGGACAGCCAGCGTTTTTTGCGATTCCCGAGGGACGTGGTGAGAATCGTCGACACGGCCGATTACTCGTTCGGCTTAGCCGCGAAACTCCACGATTTTAGGATCCTGTGAATTTATCTTTACTTTTTTTTTTTTTTAGTGGCAACTCGATGGCACCAGGTGTCTGTGTTAACTCGGGGTATTTGTAAATGTTTGCTCGTCTGTTCTCCATTTTCTTGTGATTCTCGCGAAAGAAATGATTCGGAAAAGTGTTTTATGGATATAATTTTGATATAATTTTTGTAACATTATCATAACAAAAATATCTACCAAGTGAAGATGTTCGAACGCTTGTAGATGTTTCTTACGAACAAGAGTGCACTAAATATTTCTCGCATGCTCCATTTGCATATAGATTGTATAAAGATATATTTAGTGGGAGCGTATATTTCGCAGAGATTACAAAGGCATTTAAACACACGGTTGCCTGTCATATCACCAAATTAGAAATTTATTACATCTTCTTTACAATTACCTCTGCATATACTATCGTGTGCCAACACTCGTGTCTCATCATGATGCTAATGAAATTTCAGAATATGTTACGTAACACATCCATCACGCACATAAAGCATTCAAATACTTTCGTCAGTCACCGTACGTTTGCAAATTGGCTTTAAATTTGCGTTAATAAACTGCACGTATATATATATGTGTATATATATACTCCTTGGGACACTTTTATTTTTAATATTCAACACTTGCATCGTGTACATATTTTGTAACGCAATATATTAATATATTAACAGAAAATCTCTATTGTATATTTTACATATTCATTGTATTTAATTATACTTTGCGTAGTGCATTCATTGTAAATGCAACAATGTATAATTTATATTGCATATCGTGTGTAATTAATTCATATATTGCAACTATTTATGCATTTATTGTACGTAATTCGTGATTTTTATATTTGTTCCACCATTTTCACTATAAAGATATAATGGTAAAAACTCGTCCTAAGATTTTCGAGCGGCGTGTTGAAAAGAAAAAAGAGAAAGGAAAAAAAAGACGCAAGACAAACGAGAAGGGGTTGACGACGGGAAGGCAGGGGTAAAAGAGGGCAACGAGTCAATTAAGAAGCTTTCGAGCGTACGTTGACCTAATCGCGCGTCCATATAGCGCGGGGGGGGGAGAGCGAGGACGAAGGGACGAGGGGAGCAAGGCGTACGGAGTTAAATTACGAGCGGCCAATTATATTGCGTTTAAAATTAATTACTAGATCGGCCGAAGATAAATCGATGCCCTGACGAGGACGCGGCGACGAGGCAACGCCGTGGCGAAGAAAAAGACCGCCCCGTTTATCTTTTCCTAACTATCGGGGGGCCTTCTCCCGGTTCCCCCTTCCCCCATCGGGGGATCCCTTCCATCCAGCCGGCAATTATTCCGTCGTCGTATTAATCATACTTCGCGACGACAGTGACTTGACGTCTGTATCTTCGACGCTCTCCCCACGGTCCCCCACGATCCACGTTCCAATGCGTTCCACGTTCACCACCTTTGGAAATCGATTAAGGACAGAGACATGAAGTATGAGCCGCTATATCGGGGAAATGAGAGACATTGTGGAATAATTAAAGTTGATCTTTTATTTGTCGATCTCGGGGGAAGGCGAAACGTCTGCCGATCGACGTGGCGGATGAGCAATCGAGTGGTTTCCAGCAGATGTTTTTCTTGTCTTGTCAGAAGGAGTATTGATTTTCCTGCTTGTAGTACAGCATTACAGTTTCGTGATAATATTGAGATGATACATAAGATGAAAAAATAAGAAATATCATATCGGGTAATTAAGGTTGATTTTTTATTTCGTTTCTTTTCTTTTTTCTTCTTTGAAGGAAGGAAGGAAGGTGAAACGTCTGTCGATCGACGTGGTCGATAAAGTATCGAGTTGTTTCGAGAAAGGAAGCAGGAAACTCTCGTTTTCTTATTTACGTGATTTAAGATTCGTCTTTTTTTCTGTATAATATTTTACGATGTTATTTTATTATTGACAATATTAATTGAAAAAATGAGGTGTCGAGTGGTTTCAAAGAGAGAGAGAAGCAGGAAATTTCCTTTTCGTTTCCTTGTTATCATTTTTCTTCGTTAATGTAAATATAATTTAGTGCTTCGTTTATAATGCATATAATATTTTTACGGTACATTACCACGCTAAACTCTCGCGAGAACAATCGAGTACAGACCGTTAGAAACCAACGTAGTCTCGTAGTCTCGATCGTGGAAGATAAGAAAAAGTCCGGCTACCATCGAACGTTAGCGCCAAAGCAAAGCGCGAAAAAAATTGCAACACCTACTTATCAAGACGACGACTCGCCCTCCGCTCAAATCTCCACCCTATCTTTCGATCATCCGCAAGAACAACACGACGGAACCTTCTGCCGCGAACGAATCGCCGAATCGTAGCCGCCCGATCGAGATCGTGCAACCGACGGGCAAAAGGCGAGCTGGCTCGGCCAACCAGGTGAGGCCAGAAATTACTAGAAACTTATCGGGGCAATAAATCCGGTATCGTAATCGTCGGGGCATCGATCGATTCCGTGATCCGAGTCAGCGGAAAGGTGGCTATAATAAGACTCCATTAAAACGATTTGGCGCACGGAACAATGCGGCCATTCGTATTCAGGTGCGCGCGAGCGCGAGCCGATCCTCGAACCAGCTGCATGACCGCCATGTGAAGCTGATCGTGAATCGGGTTTACTGCCGGTGAACAGTTAGCCGTCGGAGTCGCACGTGTACGTGTCCAATGAGCCGCGATTTCCCTCGAATATGAGCCAGGCTCGTTTCGCGACGGCGAATTAGCTCCTGACTTGCAACGCGCCGATCCTCCGCGCCACAGCCCCGCGTGATAAATTCGTACTTGAACGCTCGATCTCTACTGAAACCGCCGGGGGAACGTGTTCAAAGGCTCGTTCCGCGATTTGTTTAATTCCAGTAGGAATTAATTAGCGAGCTTTTTTTTTGGGGGGGGGGGGGTAAGTTTTCGGTTCTCGACGCTCTTTGGGACTCGTAACGTTTCGTTCGCGTTGATCCGTGATTTTTCCTCATAGATTCAATCTGCTCTTTTATTTTGTTATTTGTGACTTGGTTTGTGGTTTGCAGAAGCTAACTGGGCGACTAGAAAATCTTCAGAGGTGGAATTTATTTTTGAGACGCGTTATTTTGATACTTTGATATCTTCTTTGTTTTTCTTGGACTCGTTTAGCGATTTAGTCAGTGGTTTACAAAGATTAGAAGAACTAAATCTAACTAAATCCTCATCAAAGGATTTATTTGTTATTGTCAGGACAATGAAACAGACCATCAACAAACGCAAAAATAGACAAAGGATGTAACGTAATACCCTGTCTTAACCTTTCATAGCAAACAGCCACGCTAATTCCGTTAATCTAAACCAAACTCAAACCTAACCCTATCCGTTGCACGGAGAAATCGCAGAAATTCCCCTAAACGTCGACCCAGAAAACAACTTTGCCAGGTATAACGGAACGTGCCGATGCAAACGTCCCGATCTTTCTCTCCTCGAAGCGTCCACGGAAACACAATTCTCGAACCCTCGGTGAGTTATGAAACGCAATCGAGTTATCGCGATGACGTTTAAGTGGCTGGGAATCGGCAAGGTGCACGCGGATCGGCCGCCTAATTCCAGGATTTATTCACGGCCGGCCTACGGTGATTTATTCGCCGTTAATGCCAAAATATTTAGAGGTGGTGCGCGTACACGCGCTAACTAATCCCCGACCGGTTCAATTAGCCGAGCTGCCACGCCGTGCCCGTTCGTACGCCAGCTGCTCTAAACCGGTTTAGGATCGGCCGCCCGATCCTGCCGCGGTTTAACACAATGAAATCGATGCGAAGTTAATCGTCTCTCCCGGCCGACAACACGCCTCGACATCGACTTTCGAAAATCGCTGTTCTCCTCGCGATCCTCTCGCGTTCGATCATTATCTCTGCCGATTTCTCGATCGATCTTCAGACTCTTCGGGGATTTCAAGCGTCGAGTTCTCGACATTTTTACACCTCGTGCGGATAATTGTGCGTTTCGCGAAAGAGACAGAAACTTTTGAATTCGTGGAGTCGATCGTTTATTTCGAAAGTAGATCTTTTGAAAGTTGACAGGACGAAAAATTTCAATACACTTCAACGTGAATTTTTTTTATTTACAGCTTGCGATCTAAATTTTGAAACAGTCATTTGTTTCGGTCGACTGAAACTCTGTCTCGCGATATAGAATTGCAGAAATAACCGACGCGAAACGATTTTAACGTCTCGAGACGAAAGAAAATGAACTTATTCGAGTTTCAAAAAAAAAAAAAAATATATATATATATATATAAACAATCCATATACACAATATATGGATATTTCATAAATAACCTGTTACAATTAATTGTTATAATTATAATATAACATAGATTAATGTGAACAACGTACATAAATTTTCAACCGAGTGGATACCAACGTAAATTATACGAACGTAAGGTGTGCTAAAATTCGATCGTCGAATTGATAAATGCCGAGGAACGAACTACAAACAGGCTCGTTATTTTTGTCAGAGCCTGTACGGACGTATTTAGCACGTATGCCTGCGCGTATAAATTTGTCCTTAAGAAGTAGCTGCGGGCCAAGCTTACTAGCCTGCAATTAAGCCGCCATTATGTGCCGTAACCAATACGCGAAAAGTTATTATCGAGAGATTTATGGAATATCGCCAGATATTAACGAGAATGCGCTCCGTTGATCGCTGCGAGCGTCTCGATTTCTTCGAATGACTAATTTTTCATTTCGGACCGCATCGTCCCTCGTCATCCCTCCGTGAATTAATCCGCGTTTTATTGCGAAACAAGGCCAGTCGAATTTCTCTCGTCCTTTTCATTCGTTGCAGTCGTCAAACGCGTTAAATTTATAGGAACATTTACGTTTGGACAATATAACACAAAGTGGTAAAAATCGAGGAAAGAAAGCAAAGTACGAAAGCTGTTGCGGTAGTTTGTGTGGTAGGGGAAAGTTCTTTAATTAAAGCAGCGCTTGAAAAAATATCTCTGCAAAATGGAAATAAAATACACAGTATTGAATTTTAAATTCGAATAAACGTCGTAGAGTGTATTATTACAGGCTTTACGTCTCGACTCTAATTGTCAAAGAAATTTATCTCAAATATGAAAAAACGTATCAAAATCCGATACTTTGGCACTAAAATTGGAAAAAGAAATTCAAAAATAGAGTCGTGTAGTTTGCTCGATTACTTTATTATTACGTAAATGTAGTGCTAGGTGCATGATAGGTGTCTAAATATACTCGAATTAAATAAAAAAAAAGATACCGTGCAGAGGGAAATTGCACCGATGCTGTAACAATCGTCTTATTCAAAACGAGCAAGTGTTCGGTGGACAAGTGCGTGGATAGATTTTCGTGAATTGCTCTTGTCGAAACGTACGAGGGACATTGTCGTCTACAATACTATGGTATGGTATGGTCAGAAATTGAACCGGAGGGCAAGGGCAGCATTGTGCGATGATCGGAGGACCTGGGTGTTCCGTCGGATCGTCGACCTGTCCGGCTCGTAAATCGGTGATCGATCGTTAACGAGCACGATTCTCGTCACGTGGCAACCGGTAGACAAAATGGGCATCCACCCCCGATTGGACAGCTCGTAAATCAATGGAAAGCCGGAGACAGTGAGCCGAGATTATCGACGAACAATCCAATTGTTGCGAGTCTTGTTGTGTGGACGTGGCTTAAAATGCTGTCCGAGGGATCAGCCGCTAATTATTACTAAGAAATTGGATTACGGAGCTTAGGGCTTCAGCCAATTTTCGAGGGCTTGGACTTTTCTTTGTAGCGAAGGAATACCTGTCTCTCGAAATACTATGGGAAGATGACATGGTCACAAGTCGAAGTCTCTTGGGAGTCGATTTTTAAGGTGGTAAACATGCAACGGAGATTTGCAGATCCTTTCAGAGAAGATTTCGAGAGAACGTTAGTGTCTGTTAAGTCGAGCTGGAATTTTTTTCTTTATTGCTTAGCTTTTGTTCGGAGCGTCTCTTTTTTTTCATTTCGGAGAATATTTTTTTTGTTTGATATTACAGTAGGATTGACGAAGATTAATGGTCTGATATTAACGAAGATTAATACCGACCGCGCTGCAAGTTTCGATTTAATCAAAACTAGAAATAATTTTATTAATCTTCTTTAATGTAATATTGTTTTGCAGTCGATACTGATTGTAACTAGGAAATGATAGTAATACGCTGCGATAATATTCTTTGAATATTGACTTGAATGTCTGTATTTTACAAACAGTCGCTGTCATTCAAGCGCCGACCTTATTAGACTGCAGATTTTTCCGTATTTATGGGAAATGTGAAAATCCAAAAACACTAATAAAATTTCCAATGTGTGAGACAACCAAAATACAGGAAAATAAAGAATAGAGAATTATATGCAGTTTGAAACTGGCAGATGGAGCAACACTCAACCTTAAAACCTACTCTGTTGCTTTTAAATTTTAATTCAAGGATGAAACAACAAAGATAACAAATATATGGTGAAGGAAATCATATTTATGCAATCACGTGCTACCAAAGTTGCAGCGAAACTTGTCAGAAGGAACAAGGAAATTCAAAAGATTTCGTATTTATGAAACCGTACAACGCTAACAAAGACTCTCGCGGTGAAATATCAAGAGGACTAAAGGGGAATAAAGAGCAATTTATTCGAGAAGAGCCGCGAATTGACCACTACTGGGAACGTACGGTCCATCAGCCCACACGAAAGAGTCATGGAGGCACACGTGCAAACAGCACGGAACCGATACCCAGCGGGTGCGACGTCGCAAGCACACGCGCAGATACGTAAACGCATAAACATATCGACGCCCCTACCCCCGATTGCTGCACGGACCTGGAGAACTCGCCAGAGCTCAGATGCATGTCTTATGGTAATATTCCGTGGCGTTAGCAGGACCTTACAATATTATTTGTCCGTGTTAAATCGCTTACGCGGCATCCTTCGATGCCTCGGCCACGTTGGTTCTCAATCTGTTGCTCTTTTCCGCATCGTTCGCGATGTATTATACACGTTCGATTGAAAGTAATCTCGTGTGTAAGTTAAATGATCTCGTTGTTACGTTCGATGTTTTGGAGGGGGATAGTTGTCGGTGAATTGTAAGTATAATTCAAATATTGGTATTCTTAACTCTTCGGTTGTAAGTTTGCCTCACATTTTATCACTGAAAGTGATTTAATTACATCAGGGGTAACCTAAAGAATCGGGCCTCTTCAGATGCAACGCTAATGCAACGAAATTAGCAATTGGTTGATTTGGGTCACGTGATTTGCGAGGGGGCGTGGAGTAGACCTCGAGTAGGAGTGGCGTTGCCTGTAATTTGTTTTCCATCGATTCAAATGTTTGCGTATCGATAAAATTTTATGGTAAAAAAGTCGTCTTCATTTCTTAGTCGGAACAGTTGCTTCTGAGCCTTTCAGTGGGACGAATCGTACTGAGATACAAGTCGTGCAGTTTTTCATTTATTTATATTGTCTAAAAAAATTTTGTAAAATAGAAAATGTCGATTATATGAACGGCAAAGTGTAAAATAGAAAAATATTCTACGCGTATGAGTCGATCATGATCGCTATATCGTCTTGGGTCTTGCTCCATCATTTGAAGCTGAATTTTTCAAGTACCTACAGGAAATTGATGTGAGAAAGTTTCATACTTTCTTTTTGTGAAAAAATATGTTTAATAAAACTAATTTGCTCCATTAATAATATTAGTGTTATTTGGAAATACGCGTTTTGTACACTTTATTCCCTTCATTTCGGAGATTTACCAACGTAGAATTAATAAATGGAGGAAATTACCAGTCCCCCAGTAGTCTTGAACACAAAAGGGTAGCAAAGTATCATACTTATTTAGTCTTCGTCGTTTTCACGCGAAATTGAATTTGTACTTTCTCAGTATTTTTCATAATTCGATGTTACGTACATCTGCTATTTTTTGTTTGTAGCTACCCATTATATTCCAAGACAGATACTTAAAAGACATCAAAAGTCCACCCTGTTCATACATATTAATGTAATCAAGTTCTTTTGTGTTAACGTCAGAAGGGTCGAAGGTTACATGACATTAGTTCCCTAACGTAAAAATTAACGAAGGTGAACTAATTTCGACCGACTCGATTCTTACATGTTCTTACAGTCTAAAAATACCAAGTAATACGTTATTAACGAGAATACAGAAATAGCCTCTTCGCAAAATTATGGAAATCATCAAAGCCATTCAACGTAAGAATTTATTACACAGGGTTCTTGGTTCGTTCACAGATGTTAACGAAATAATTATAAAATAAATTAATTTCGATAATTGCTACGCAGAACTGTCGAATAAGAATGTTTATATGAGAAGAGCTGAAGTCATTTTTTCGTGAATATAATAAAAATATTTCAAAAAAGGAGGAAGAGGAGGAGGAGGAGGAGGAAAATCATACCGGGAGGAAGACGTGGAAAGTTTTTGCGAATATCTCGACAAAATAGTTTCTCTAAAAGAATATTTAAAATAAAAGCCATTGACATTAGGCAATGATTAAACTATAAAAATTGTATCAGAAAAATCAAATTGCAAGAAATAGGAAAAAGTTTATGATACGATAAAGAACACAAAATTTTACTTGTACATCCCACAAAAATCATTCAAATCTCTATAAATGCAATCAATGGCGAATCCGTGAAACCACTCTAAAAAAATTATAAACTTATAACCGCCTTGTTAAAAATACTCTTTCTTGATGACGACAGATAAACACCGGAGCTTAGTTTGCAGCCTCGGATACCCGAGGAAATATTTCCCAATGAGAACCGCTGTGAAAGGGTACACGTTCTTGAAGAGGGCGGATGGACACGGGGAGTTTGCGGTTAAATTCAGGGCCGCGGTCAGCCGGTCGCGACGCCGGATAATTACAGTTAATAAGGTCGTTGGTATTAATTATGTATTTATCGAAGCTGAAGCCGAGGACCGGTTGTTCTCTTCGGAAGCGTGGTACTTCAATTTGTGCAAATTAAAGGGGACGTGATTAAGGGAAACGTTAATGAACCGACCGAGCGCACGGCGGAAGAACGAGAGGCTCAAAGTATGTAAATTTCGGGCAAATCGTTCGCGGAAAGTGTTTAAAGAAGCTCGCGGTAAAATTTAATTATCGTCCGAATTAAGGAGCCGAGAGGCTTCTCGTTAAACTTGCCTCGCGAACGCTTTTTTTTTCTTGTCTTTCGTTTCATCTGATAAACGCGACCGTCGCCAACGTTGTCAAACGCTCAACGCTCTGTCTACGATCCTCGGCGAACGATTCGCGTACTATTACGCACGCGTAATTATAATTCTATGGGAATGATCGATGCCGATGCCGCGATATCGACCTACAGCGTGAGAGAAACGTCGCGCACAAGAAACTGTCGACCGAGCCAGAAGGAAACAGGGATAATCGCGTCGTAAAAGCCCGTCAACGCAGCAGTTCTCAAATTCCTTCGTTCAATCGCGTTCTCTCTGTTAGCAGCTTTGTTCCTGATTTTTAATGGAGAAAGCAATGGATGAAACATCTCCCATTCTTTTGGAATGGTTCTTTTAAAGTGTAATTGAAACGATAGTGACGACAAACTCAACGAAGAAAAGTTACAGTTTACAAAAAAACCGCACGACTTGTACTAGAAAATGAAGACGACTTTTTTGCCATAAAATTTTATTGATATGCATAAACATTTGAATCGATAGAAAACAAATTACAGGCGCTCAGTACCAGACAACGCCACTCCTACTCGAGGTCCACGCCCCCTCGCGAATCACGTGACCCAAATCAACCAATCGCTCATTTTCGTTGCATTAGCGTTGCATCCGAAGAGGCCCGATTTTCTGAGTTACCGTGGCTAAAATCACTTTTAGTGATAATATGGGAGTGTACGTTTAAAGTTTGAAAATCGTGAATATCGCAGCAGTGAGTCGCGAATTTTTAGTATAAAAAGAACGTATTTAGAGAAAAGAGATCTGACTAGACAAATTTTACACAAGAGAACTGCGGATTTTCTTACAATCATGAGGAATTCGAAGCCGCGAAAGTACACCCAACATGGGATGTTAATTGCAGTATTTTAGAAAGTGAAACGTATATCTGCTCAATTTTCACAAATATCTTAATGCGTTCTTCAACCTGATGAGAACACGTTGTTCAGTCTGATGTACTGGATTTTTCGTAGCAAAGATTCTTGAAATTTGGCCGGAAACGAGTGGAAACTGATGGGAAAGGGGAGGTAACATTGAGAGCCACTGGTCAGAATTTGGTTCGACGTTAATCTAGACCCAAGCTGGTCCCGGATTGGACGGTGTCTGGCAGACAATTACTTCATGGACCCCCCGTGGCAACGATGGATGTCTCTCTTGCCACAAGCCAACAAATGCCAGCCAACACAACCGCCAGTCCCTTTCCTCCTCCCTTTTCACGCGTCTCTTCCCCTCTCTCCCTCGTTTAAACCCCCTCCCCCTCCCCCCTCGTAACTCTCACTCACTCTCTCTCTCTCTTTCTCTCTCTTCAACATCCCTGTAACTGGTATCGTTCGTCACTCTTTTCGTACACGAAGCTTCCTTCCACCCCCTTTTCGCCTCGTCCAGTCGGCATAAGCTGTTTGTTTAGGTGATGTATCGCGGCGATACTTATCACCTCGTACACGAGGTATGAGAGAATCCGCGCAGCGGGCGATACCACGCGAGAGATTGTGTTCTAAGAGGATTCTAATGACGTCTCGCGTGGAAACTGAAGGGCAGCCCAGGGCTGCCACGCGCTCTGGTTTTCAAGCCGACGATCGCTCATCTTGCCTGGAAGGTCGTTACGATGCGAGGAGGAACGAGACTTCGGTTCTTGAACTTGGTTCGCGAACATTTCGGACTTTCAGTACAAAGTTTGACGAGGCTGGTGCGATCTCATTCTGATATTCTCAGAATTAAACAAATTGAAGTTTTCAAATGGGAAGAAGAAACATGGACAAACTCTTTCACTTTCGCGATTCTTGGCGTTAAATAGTGACAAACTTTTCGATTCATTCTTCAATGACGATTCTTTCAATTATTCAAGAACACATGTTTTTTTCTTCGACGAAGCATTTTTTGTGAGAACATGGACGTTCGATAGATCTACAACGATAGACAAATTTGAAAAAACGTTTGTAATATTGCCAATTGGATTTTTCGATCGAAACTTGAACAATAATTTATTTTATTTGTACTTGCCGTTAAATTTCTTACAAGTACACAAAAATTCACAAGCTACTTACGTTCGCTCAACGATACACGACTGACACGAAATTCCTTTTCTACTTCATCCACACGCGAAGAGTTCAAAATTCTTTCCAAGTCTCGTAAACTAACTACTTCCAACAATTCCGTCTTCTCAAAATCAAAAATTCAAACGCCCGCGATTCCCAAAGTTGAACATCTTCTCTCCGTTCCGAGTGAAATTGCGCGAGATTGCAATTCTGCAATCTCTTCCAGCCAATCATTCAATTAGGTACTCGTTGCCAATCAACCCGGTACTCGCAATGTAACGTCTCAACTTGAACACGTTCCGATAAATAAAGTCCCCGTAACATTTCATCGTCGTTCATCAACGTTCCAGATTTTTAGCGTATGAAGGCTGCACGTATGAAGGATGAAGAGAGGCGAACGAGGAAAAAGAGAGAAGGAAAGGGGCCATTAACGACGTGGAGAGCACGTTGGCGCGATACCGTGGACGTAAAATAGGGGTTCAAGTCGCCAGGGTGTTTCGCTCGGGGTATTTTAATGGTGTTATAATGTATGTATGCTTTACCGCCAGCGACCGGTCGCTGCTCGATTATGCTTGTAACCTATACTCTCGCTTATACGGGGCCCACGGACGCCTTGGACGAGTTCGACCCAGCATGGGGCCCCTTCGATATATTCAATCACGAAATTATCACTTCTGTACTGCTCTCGCGCTGCCTCCGCCTCCCAATACTGTTACCATCCGCATCGCGTATCATTCCGTGTTACGGTGAATCCGTACTCGGCGTAAATTAAGCGTTTCGCGTGGCACGAGCACAGGGGTTCGCGATGAAACGCTCGGAATTCCTCGGTCTCAGATGTTAAGTTAGCGAAAAGTTTCGCTTCTTTCAGCGGCAATCCCAGGGATTTCGCTAGGAATCCCGCATTAATACAATGTTTCACGATCTATCTATAAATTTATCTATTATTAATTTATGTAATATACGATACAATTAATTTGTATAAATCAATAGATAGACAGCCCAATTCTAATTAAGGAATTATTAAATCGATTAAATTAAATTACAATTTCGTATTATATTGGGGAAATATTTCCTTCGAAAGGGAAATATCATGACTCGTTTCTCGCGGATTTTCATGGTTATATCTGGATTCCGTGACTTTGTGAAATCTCAAGCATTTGAGAAGTTTATAATACTACGGTAAATTATCGTTATATGACCGTTAGCGGGTTAAATGTGACGTGAACGAAACGAAAGAGGATAGTTGGGGGCGCTCGATTTATGGGAAGTTTGATTCCTTTAGTGGCTTTCGGTTTCCTCGGCGTATCTGGTTTCGAATCGTGGCGTAAATCAGCGGATACTATAACATATTTTCCACAAAAAAAAAGAAAATCATATTCCTTAATTCCACGATATACATACTCCATTCCACGCACGTACACTCCCTGTACCCACCACCACGTATCGCCGCATCGCTCGAGAGAAACCAGCTTTTTCGCCATTCTCCCGTCCCATCGGGGGTAATTAAGGCATCGGAACAGATCACGATCGCGTCGAAAGGCCACGACCGAACCGAACCGAACAACGAAATCTCACTCAGCCTCTCCGCCTTCGGAGAGAACGAACAAGAACGAAACGAGAACGCCTGGCCGGACCTGGCGAAGACGTAGAATATCTTTTGGCTCGGTCAAAAATCCATGGGGGGTTGCCGGTGGATGGTGGATGGGGGGGCGGAGGGTGGCGGAGCTTTCTTTGCATATCTGACACGGTCGGGGGAGGGGAGGGGGGGGGAGGGGCAGCAGGTGGGAAAAAGGCCTTACACCTTTCTCTTTTCGGCTATCATTAGCATAAGTATGTGGATATATGCGCGCACATACACGGCCCCTGTCCGGCGTGGGCCCCGCGCCTCCCGGAATTTATGACGCCGGCCTGGCCCAGGCCGGTTTATTAATACGTTATGCTTGCATTAGTATACTTAAGCATGACGAATGGCCACGCCACGGGGATTTCGAGCGAGCCACAGCGGGTACGTAACCGAGGAAATTTTACGGTCCCGTGGAACGAGCCTCCTTTCTCAAGACTCCGCTCTTTCTTCTCGTTCCCTCTTGATCTCTTCGTTCGTCTCGCTTCGCTTCGGTTGGTAAACGTTCAACTTATCGGCCCCCCTCGTCTGATATAATGCAGCGGAGTCTACGAACGAGAGAGAGAGAGAGAGAGAGAGAGTGGAAGAAGATCGCGGTATACTGTTCCGAGGGTCAGTCGGATTATTACGTTGTCACGGGTAGCTCCGGGAGAAATTAAATGCCGTTAAATATTGCCGATTATTTCGGTGTTACCGGCGTTTAAACGGCCCCGGGGGGGAGATTGAAATTTTCGATGCAGGAACCGCGTTGGCTTCTTTCGCTACTGACACCGCTCTCTCGTGTTCTCGGGTCACCGCGGACTTGTTGCCAGCCTCTCGAAATCTTTCGTTACGGTTCCTCGTGGTGTGTTTCGCGTTAAATTAATGGACGCGAGGGTTAAAGAGCAACTAGACAGAGGCTTCTCCGGCACGACGAGAAGAACCAAACAGATACCCACTCGAGCGCCACTTGTAACGTTTTCATTATCACTGTCCGTGATAATGTTTGAGAACATAAGTTTCTAAAGCGAACGTAAAATAGAACAATGTATCGATAGTGCATATTTTCCAAATATCGGATAAAACGATGTTATTGTCGACGTGGATAGAATCTGTGTAATACGATAAAAAGAATAGTAAATACTTGTGACGTTTTCGTTATTACCAACTGTGATAACATTCGAGATTAGTTACTAAAGTGAATATAAAATATTTATTGCGCAATGATGTATCGATTGTAGATATATTTTTCAAATATTGGATACAATGACGTTGTTACAACACCTGTGCTTCGAAAAAAACTCAAACGTCTCCGAGCACTTTTTATCTTTAATCTGTTCATCGTAGGCTTTACGTATATTTTACAGTAAAATTGTTGGTACATCGACATTTCACAGATTCTCTTTCGTAGAAAATTTTCTCCTCTCCGTTCTCCTCTCCCATTCCAAATTTCCTTCTCTCGCCGCTGATCGAAACCAATGATTCTCCCCTACAAAAATCAAAATACACGGCGATCGTCATTTTCAAAACTACCGATATATTACACGTCGCGTCGCTACCGATCACCCTGCTCTATAAAAATCGCCCGAACAGGTGCGCGAAGAAATCAATTTGCCGGAGCCGCCTCCCGCTGGGGCGTCGCCGTCCAAAGAAAAAGGGAAACAAGAAAAAAAGGAAGGGGACGAGAAAATAATTGCGTAAGACGCCGATCGATTTTTTACGGAATTCGCCGCCTGCCTAATTAACCCGCGTCGTCAGTCGATCGAAGCATTTTAAACGATCACGAAGCGGCGACCGAATGCGAAACGAATTTCTCCGTTTCCACGAACTCGTTAATCGAATTAATTTCTTCGAACGTACCGCGAATTTCGTTCTCGTGCGAGCACGACGGACAACGTGGCCACACGATCTGATGTTCACAAAAAGAAAAGAAAGAAGAAGTTCCGAAAATTACTCCCGAAAATTGCGATTAACTTCGTGGAACGCGCGTAATTTTCTGACGATTAAATGTCGCCTCTGCCACGAGAATAATCGCGATGTTGCGCGAACCACGTGGGAGGGGGGGGGGGGCCACGCCGCCTCATTATGGAAGCTCGCGTATTAGGGGGTTGCGAGTTAATGGTCTTATAATGACGCGAATTACCCGCGTGTCGCGGCTTCTCGCTGGATTCGCGGCCTCTTTGTTTGCTGCTTCTTGGCAGCCTGGTTTTACGAATGATTCATGGGTTAATGTCGCTACTAGCGACGCACGACGACTATTTTTCAGCAAGCGTAGGGGTTCCGTAACGAATCGTGCGAGGAAAGATATTATTGTTTACGTTCAAGCTGATGTAACAGATTACAGAGACGATCGTTTCAAGGCAGTGTAAGGTTTTCGAAGATTGCTTCAATTTGTATAATTACACAAACTATAAGTATAGAGAGGTTATCCACCTCGTTTGAAAATTTTTATCATTTCCGACTACCGGACTTGGACTCGCGTTGTCTCCCTCCAACGAATCTCCAAAGAGAAATTCCAAAGAGAAGAAGAACCGCGACCAAAGCCAATAAATCCCTCGATCCCGCTACCTAAATCTCATTTTCAACAGCCAAGGAAAGAAGTCCGATCCCTTTGTCGCTCGAGAGACACAATCGTCGCGATTCGACACGAGGGTTATTAAACCCCGTCGAATATTTCCCCGTCCGTACGACCGTTCACGAGACACAAAGAAAAAAAAAAAAACTGGAAAGAAAGAAGGTAAAAAGAAGAAAAAAGAAAGGTAAAAAAGAAAAAGAAAAAAGAGGCTGAAACAACGTTGCAACGGACAACAGTAACGAAGGGGCCGTCAAACCCTCTCTGTGACCAGCGGACGATCAATATCGCGGATAATAAAAGATCGCTAAATCAAATCGTCGTCCCGCTGGCCCCGATGCAGGCTTACTTTGTTACTTGTTACCGTGAAAACGCAGTAAATTTCGTGCCATAAAACCGGCGGTTTTAGTGGCTACAAATTTGACCACCGGCCGTTGCGCATTACAGCCAGCTTCTTTCGCTGGCGCTCTCGCTCGCTGTCTCTTCCCACTGACACCAACGGAGGTGAGAAGGAACAGGGAGAGCCTTTAATCCTTCTGCTGCTCGCCTCCTACTCGAAGAGGATATCCCCCGTTCGCTTACTTTAATGAGCTACGAACTTTTGAATTATGCACCTCCGCCCGCAGCCTTCGCATTCATAACGCGAGAGCGTGCCTTCTCTCACGCGTGTGTACCTGGCCTCTTCTATCACCTCTTCTGTCCCCGTCGTCGTGACAGAGTAAGCGAGAAGAGGACGAAAGTACGTACAGGAATCTCTCTCCCTCTCTCTCTCGTCAGACGGTTATCGATCTCGACGACACCGACTGGACCAAGGATTTTTGGGGGTAGTTATACCATGGTTGCTGAGTTACTTCTTACGTCGTCAACGTAACTGCAGTTATTTTTCCGTTCTTCAAATCAAATCTCGCGACAGTGCGAATTCAATTCTCTCGGAAACGAGAAAATTCGGAAAAAGAGTCTTATTCCTCCTTTTCGACCTCGTTTTCTCACCTCGTAGAATGTCGGTGACGACATCAGTAACGCGACACGAGCGATGATTTTGATGACAATATAAATTTTAACGAAGATTCCAATAACTAATTTTCAATAATAATTCCCGCGAATTTTTTTTTAGAATCGGAATTAATCTAGTAGAGCTATTGGGGAAGGAAAATTGAAACGCAGAAGATTTAAATTTTAGTATACGTTTGTTAAATATTAAATTTATATTAATATATATAACTGTAATATGTGTAATATATAACTATATTAATATAGTATACGAACGGATGAGAATCATAGTGTTCCTCAATATATATAATGTTTCTCAAGTATTGAAGGCTCTACGTGTTTAGTTTCACATTGTTATAACTTCATTCGTCATCGAGAAATGGTACGCGAAGCATAATTTTGACGAGAGATATAGCAAGAGATTGACTTACGTCGCTATGATTCTTCGTCTTTTACGTGCTACAGGGAAGATACGTGAATGTAACAGAGCGTTAAATTTGAATTGATGATATAAACTTTGTTATTGCAACAAGTTACATTACAAGACTGTAGGATACATGCAGACAGAGTATTGGAGTTATTTGTAACAAGTACGGCGAATGTAGAGTTTTTAATGATGATTCTGCAAAAAGAATTGCTTTAGAAATGATACTGCTTCAGAAATACGAGCGTATTAAAATTAGAATTAACAGTACTGATCTTTACCTTCACAGGATATAGACACGTAACGTGGAGTATTAGAGTTAGAATAATCGCATTTTAATATAAGCATGGGTGCTCGCAATAAAATTTGCATCTGCTCGAACGAGATTTTAATTAGCGTACAGCCAAATGAACTCCCGCTGGTTGTATCTAGTCAAAGCAACTTCGTATTTTACGAGCGAAAAATCACGAATGGTAAAATCGTAAATGAATGAACTCGTAACTGCGTGAACTTTAATTGCTACGCGAACTAGCATCGAACGGGACTGTTCTTTCTTCATCTTCGCTGGCTTAATTGACGCGTCTGATTCTGAATCTTTGCGAATTGAAAATTCCTTCTCGATTTTTATTTCTTTCAATGATAAACTGAGTCAAACTGGAAAGAAGAAACGCACGAAAAAATGTAAAGGAAGGGCAATCGACGCTCGCGATACCCTCACGGCGGACATTAACATTAGCAGTTAATCGTTCGTGAGGAAAGAGAAAGAGAAAAATGGAGGCGAAGGTGAAGTGATACGGAGAAATCAATTTCGGTGGTGCTGGTATTTTGAGCCGTTATTTACAATAGAAAGCAATTCCGTGGGCTGGCCAGAGGGCACACGGCAATGGAGGAGGCAGCCAGAACTAACAAGGTAACCTAACCCCAGGGACCCCGAGCTGCAGGACGAAATGGCAACCAGGGACTACGAGAGCGAAGAAGCCAAGGGGGGAGAACCGAAATAACCAACGCATAACTCGCATCCATTTCA
Source organism: Melipona beecheii (assembly GCA_032399605.1). Taxonomy (NCBI): domain Eukaryota; kingdom Metazoa; phylum Arthropoda; class Insecta; order Hymenoptera; family Apidae; genus Melipona; species Melipona beecheii. The sequence continues at coordinate 2,013,685 of JAUCMO010000291.1, forward strand.
ATATCATTAGCGCCTCTATATTCTCTTTCTTCGTTTCTCTTTCTTCCGATTTTTTCGCTTTTTATTCTTTCTCTCGTCTCTCCCGATTTATTCCAACGATAAATGGTCCGATCAATCGTCAAACACCGAAATTTCAAGCTGTAAAAAATTGAACCGCACGTAACACGCAGAGGGAACAGGGTTAGGTTACTCGTTGAGCAAATCAAGTTTCTATTTGAATTTTATTTTCCTTGTCTGCGTTTGAACGTAAGAAAAAAGAAAAGGAAAAAGTTAAATGGTACGGAATAACCACGAACGATAAGTACAAGTATTTATCTAAAGAAGACATCTGTCGCTCCAATTCGTCATCCTAACCTCAAAATTCTCACGTTAATGAACCACCAAGCCAACCCAACACTGACCCAAGAACAAATCTGTGCGTTGAGACAAGGAAAAACCACCGACAAGCAAGCGGAAACAAACCATCGAGAGAAGAGGACAAAACGGGTCTAGAAAGGGGACTAAACAATCAAGCACTCCGTTCAGCCAGCGAAAAATGAAGAAACGGGTTTGGGCAGCCCGGCTTGCAGGGGTGGCAAATTAATGAGTTGTTATTATTATCTTAATTAGAAACGGAGGGAGCGATCCATAGGGATGCCAGCGGGCCCTTTCACCTTGTCCCCCTTTCCTCGCGTGATTAAGGACGAAAGGATTGCGAAAGGTGGGCCCCAGTGTTGGCAGACGAGCCGGCTAATGTGTCGACCGAAATATTTATGATGATTGTTTATGGTCCGTACGTATATTAGCACGTTCGTTCTGCCGGGCAGTAGCCTTCCACCTCGCCGTCTCGTTTCTTCTCTACCACCGAGCGCCAAACGCTCGTGTCCAGTCCCTCTCGATTCCAGTACCACTCCCTTTCTTTTTCTGTTCCCGTTCACCGGGCCGGGACCGCTCATCCGGGTCGCGACTCCGGCTAATTAACTCCCAGATAATTAATAAATCACAGCTCGATGCGGCTTTGTTTGACGAGGACGTCCGCGAGCACGAAAATTGGCCGGGTTGGCCAGTTTGTCTTCGCCGGGTTCGTTTTGACAAGCACGATTTCTCCGTTCTTCTTTTTATTTTTTTCTTTCTGTTTTTTTAAAGACAGACGTTGAAGATTGATCGAAAGACAAATATTCATTCACTTTGAGAATGATTAATTCTTGTGAATGAAACGACGGGATTGAGTTCACGGTACGAAAGTTTGTAGAAATACACAAAATAACGTAAAACGTAGAAAGTGTGTCCATATCTAGAAGATGGGACCAGTTTTTATTTTCCATTTCTTTAGTTGCCTACGTGTGTTTGCAAAATATAAATACTGTGAAAATATATTAAATTTGATATTGAAAAATTATTGGATTCACAGTGACGATGGAATTTCGATTTTCACGCTACCCAATTTGGTTTTGATCGAAAAATTCAAATAGAAATTAAAATAACGAAACGCGAGATATTGTTTTTGCTTTACGAAGCATTTCGAATAGCGTTGAAAAATATAGTACAAGACGGGACCTACGCTTAAAACTAGAATCGCCAAAATTTCAATTTGCAATTTTTCGTAGAAATTTTATGTTCGTCTTGATGTATGATTTTTCAACAAAGAATATTACACGAACACCCGTGTTATTTATCTTGTTAGAATCGTTTTCCTATTTTATAGGTACAGTTCGACAGTTCCTTTACGTACCCTGATCGTCCGCAGTTCTAGTTTTAGAACTGTCCTCGTTGAACCAACGCACGATCAATCAAAACCGCGGCAATCTTTGAAAATTACGAAAATTAAACTCCATCGTCGCATCGAACCACTTGATGCGATGAACGATGTATCTTCAAACCTAGGTGCTCCAGATTCGATCAAAACCGCACGCACTTGCGTAACACGATCTCTAACGAGCGAAAGGTAGATGCGCCAAAATTCCGATTTCCATCGGGTCGGCTTATTCGCCGTTCTTTACGCGGATTATAAAGGTTCGCTGGATCGTATATTACAGCGATACACGCGATAAAAGTCGCGGATCGGTAATGCGTTTTCATCGGGAGAGCGTTCCTCCTCCTCCTCCTCCGAAGGACTTTCATTCCGAAACGTTTTCGCTCGTTATTTAAATCGAACGTCCGACGCTTTACGAGCCGGGTTTTCGGCCGCACCAGATGGTTTTCGACTCGCTTCGAACCTGCCCGATCGAATTCCAGGCAGCTCGATAATTCTTTTGACACGGCGCGACCATTTCATCGATCTAATTAGCCTTTAAACGAAAGCGTTTAATGGCAACGCCAATGGATGCTCGGATACGGTGCGCTCTATATTTGTTATCTGCCGGCGATGTTGCTGATTGTAAAAGAGAGCGAAACGAGGGATATTTAATTGCGGATAATTACGGAGAATGTGTAATAGTACGAAGTTGAAAGATGGATATTATATGGTAATTAAGTATTTATTGGCGAGTACGATAATTTTGTTTTGGCACGCGGTGCGTTTTATTCGTTTGGTCGTTGGAAATTAATTCCGATCACATGGTGGATTTCTTTTTTTCTTCTTCCTCTTCTTGTTCAACTCTGGGTGTTGTAGGAAAGGAGAAAGTTGTGTCACATGACACAAACATTTTATAACGTGTATAAATTTCGACGTTCAACTATCGTTAGTTCGAGCCTGCAATATGCAAGTGTGGTATTATCCATTCGCGTATGAATTTCCACAGATTTCAACTCTCGAATATTCCTCGACCTAAAATCTTAAATTTCGTAGATTTCGAATTTTCTTCAATCGTACTTTCGAACGATTCCAATGTTCCAAACTTTATGCGTGAATTGGAAATCCCGAGTTTTCTTTCATAGGTCCAAATGAGGTTCCAAGTTTGAAACAACTTACTCTAACGCGTGTAAGAGAGTGCAAGAACTCTCTACTGGATCCACCAACAGAGAACCGAAAAGTCAAGGTTTCCAGGACACTGGACAAAGAAACGTCGCCTAATTTCTCCGGTCACTGTCACGCTTTACATTCTTCCACGGTGGAAAAGGGACGATATTGAAGGAACGCCAAAGAGATGGGCACACCCCTTAGGATCTAGAATGGAAACGGCCTGACATTGTCTCGACGTTAAACCGGCACTAACTTTGATGAGATTCGCGCGCCGTGAGATTCTTCCTAGAACTAAACGGATGACTGATGACTCGGAGCCACTAGAAGAAGAAGAGGTCACCAGGAATGGCGATAAATTTCCTCATTGTACGAATCTTGGCACAGAGGAAAGAATAAGGCTCGATTCAAAATTGAAATCAATTTCACTGCTTTTTGAGTGTTAATTTTTTCACTTCCTCGAATGAGTATAACGATTAAATATAGGTAAGAAGACGATGCAAATAATTCTCTGCAATGACTGTAAATACTGACATTGCGATTGTTAATAACCCGTCAAAGATTGGCGCAACTTTAAGAATTAAACGACAAAGAAGAAGAAATTTTCCAGAAGATCAAATCGGTATCTAGATTTCCCATTTCTTTATGTCCACATCTGGTGAGATACAAACTCGCACAAACATTCACACTCTGCCAATAATACGACTTCAATTGGTTCAAGTGGGTCTCTAGAAAACCATCCACCCGAAACCGATCATCGTTCGCCATTCTCTTCCTTCTAAGAACCCACCGCCGTTAACACTGAAATCACTCAACGAGATCGTCGCCTCTTTCATCAAAAAGTCGCCCCGAATCCACTCGAACGTCCGCCATAGAAGAGTGACTCGAGGGCGGCGGTTGTTCTTCAAACATATTCCAACAAAAAAAAAGAGAAAAAAGAAGAAAAAAAGGAGAATAAGAGGGAAAAGAGGGAAGAAAGAGAAGTTGGAGGAGGGACCACGCGCGAGAAATCGAAGGGAGCCGTTCGTCCTTTTGTCGAGGGCGTGTAAATAAGTGCGAAAATAAGCGACTAACGAGGCAAAGATTGACCTGGACAATGGTCCCCGGCAGCACGAGTCCGTTTCTCTCCTTTGGAACCCCGTAAGAGAGGCTGTCCAAAGGACCGACAATAGTCGCTCTGACATCCACACTCCAGACCAATCTCTCTCTCTCTCTCTCTCTCTCTCTATTTTTATCCTCTTCTATATTGCTTAGGATTATAAACGCGGACAATGAAACCTTGGAGACGTGGAAATTCGCAGGTTGACCTTGTGCACCGTAGAAACGAGAAAGAGAAACGAGACGCCACCTGCGGACGTTGAATGCAGGCAAATTTTCTATAGCCCCCTCCGTCTTTCTCTGGCTCCTCGTTCCTTCGGGCCAGGGAGGGAGCGTCCGATATCTTCCTCCCTCCCGGTTAGATGCACGGAGAATGATTCCGTTCGCAGATTGAGACGTCGCGCGAAGGCAATTCATTTGGAAAATGTTGCCGCGCGGGTTGTCGGCTTTGCGAGAGATCGGTGATCTTTCAGGGAAATTGATTTTTTGGAAAATTGCGAGAGGGAGAACGGAGCTAGAGTGGGAGGGGGGAGTTTGGAGTTTTCTTCGGCGAATGATTTACGCGTCGTTTTGTACGCTTGTTCTTTATTAAATCGAAGAGAAATGTGACAGGTTATGTTATTTTCATTGACAATGAAATAATTCGCCTGTAAAAAGACGCTCTGAGACAAAACACAAGTCTCTCGACGTCACTTCTTGACATTGCAAAATGGGAATGTTGCAAATTTTTCATCTTCCACTTACACTTTGTTCAGAAGAAGGAAAAAGCAATTCATAAAGAAACACCCTAATACGCAATACAAATGTAAAAAAAAAAAATTGATTCGAGTAGAAAGAAAACATTGCAAGTTCCACGCTCCTTTGCCCATTCTACAACACAATCTCAAACGCCATTTGGCGATCGGGCACACCTTCGGATCCTTCCTTCTGGCTCGTGCAGCCCCATAAATCAAGCCAGAGATCGCGGAGAAACTCGAATTTAATAAAGTTCCCTCGAAATTCTGGAACGGTGTTGCTGGCAAGGAGCACAAAGGGACCAGAGCAGCCGTCCTTTATTGTAGAATTTTCTGGCCAATAAAGTACGCCGAGGCGTGGAAGCGCGCGTAACCGATGGCGGAACGACGCGTTTGAGGATCGTTTTCGCCCCCCCGGAACGATCGGTGCCCCTTCCACTTCCACCGCGAAAGCGACGCCGTTTCGCGGAATTTCCACGATTCTGCCGAGAATTCGCCTGCGAGCCAACCAGATACAATACGGATCACTTTTCTGCCGCTTCGTCGAGTTTCCATCCCCGTCTCGACCTTCTCTTTCTCCGCATGATGATTCTATGGCGTCTTTTGTGACACTACGTTCCAGTAAGTGGTTTTCTACGTTGACTCGGCGGCATTTGTTTCATCAGTCGCTTCTTTTAGCGTTGCAGAATAATTTAATTCGCTCGAATGAAATGTTTGGAAAAATGAACGAATCTGTGTCCAATGGTAAACAAGGGAAATAAGAAAATCTGACATACGCGTGACACGCGTAAATTACCGCGCCTGACAAGTTCATACAAACGGAGTTCTACAAGATACAAAACTCATACATCCAACTGTTCGAATTCCACTGATATTGCTTCGCTAATTGTACAAAAAGCCACGGCGAATCAAGAAAGAAGAAAACCGCCGCGAAAACGGTTACTCTCTGACGACCAACCCCAACTTCCACCTCTCCCCTTCAGAAAGAAACCAAACAACTGGTGAAGAGAACGTCCGAAGAAGAAGGAAACAACAGGGCGAGGAAAGAAGGAAGGCACGCTGACGAAAAGAGGGAACATGGTGGTCGATGAAAAATCCTAATAGTTCGCATTACTAATAATAGCTACATTGGAAGGGCGTGCCAACGCGAGGGGGGAGGGGGGAAGGGTAGCAGGAGGAAGAAACGGGGCTCTAAAAGTCCAGGACAGGTAATAACTCTATCCTCCCGAGTTGTTACGCCCCCCTCGTTCCCTACGTAGCCACGGTCCGAGGCGTTCTATTATATGGGGAGACTAACTGTGCCGACGTAACAGCGTGCAATTAAGTTAAACAATTGCCTAGGCCGCCATAAACAACCGTCGACGTGCTTACAAATCATTTTCGTTCATGTAAAAATCTTTCTCTCACTCTCGAGCTCTCGAGAGAGAGCTCCTCTTCTTCTTCTTCTTCGTCTTCGTCTTCGTCTTCGTCTTCGTCTTCGTCTTGTTGTTGTTGTTCCTCCTCGTCGTCTCATCTTCTCGGTTCTCCTCAGTTCGTTTCTTGCTTCTTCACCATTGGTTGCTGATGGCGGTCGTTCCCGGTTCGGATCGGAAATTTCATCGTCATTTTAGAGCAGACAAACCGCCGTTAATGATATCTTGCGTCACCTTGGTAACGACGTCTTTCGCAAGCCGTGTATAAATCGCTGAATTAATGTTGCTCAACGTTGTTCAACGATCGCTGATCACGTAGAAAGAGAGTAGAGGGCAGAGGGGGGGGGGAGAAGAGATGGAGCTTTTTGGAAATGCTCATTCGCTCCATGCTGTTACGTTAATGGATTTGTCCATGGTGTCGTTTTCAATTTTCTTTTTTTTTTTTTTTTTTTTCATAGTAATTGGGGAATGTTGTCAAGTTTTTGTTTTAAAGGGCGACGAGGGAGGTGGTGATGGATTTGAAGAGAGACGCTCTGTGGATTTCTATAAATTCTTTTTTAGGAAAAATAGATTTTTTCTTTTCCGAGTTTCAAAACAAAGGTCATAGATAGCAGTTGACGATGAGACGTGGAAAGTGGAACACGCGAAAGGGAAAAATTGTCGTAAAGTATCGAGTTTGAATGTTCGACTGACGAAACATTTTCGTGCTTCGATGCTCGAAATCGAGTGTCATCAAAGATAGTCCAAAGATATTGCAAGATTCAAGTGCCAAGAACTGGGAAATTGAAACGAGCGTTGGAGCGTTTGACAATTGGAAAAAGCTAATAAGCGCGGTGATGGAATTCCCAGCTGCTTAGCTGCCACGGTTCGAGGCTCGCTCGGCCGGGATAACTTTATTCGACGTCGTTCATTAGCGAACGAGCCGCGAGAAAGGGTTACAGGGAACTCCGCGGCTCCTCTCGCGGCAATTACCTAAGATTATTTATGCCCGGTGCACGGAACTCGCCGCGGCAATAAATAAGAATAATGGCTCTGCCCATTACGACGATACTTTCGATGATATTTTCTCGCTGGCCGATTTCATTCGCGAATTTGTTCGTAAACATGCTACCCACTGCTTATTTATCCGAGCCTGCTCGTTTGTGGCGACGTTTTGATAACACGTTCGTCGATAATGTTACACTGTCCGAACGTAACGTGCATCTATCGATTAGTGTGACGGTGATGGCGTCACCCTAATTCCGTCTAAAACTGCGTGACGTCGTTTGATCTTTGTATTTTTGCACTTTTCTGTTTCCTCTGTTTACTCATCCGTTACGTCTGTTTAATAAAATACGCGTTATTATTTGTACGTGTTCCTTTCATATTTGCAGAAGCTCAATGGATGGATCGATATTTCGTTTATGAATGAAATTCAATTGTAGCTTATGCGTTACGTAATTCGGAATATTAGGTGCATTATGCGTCGATTTAAAATTATCTCTCACCTTCCATCGATTTCGAAATGACTCTCATATTCGAAACTGAATTCTGTTCTCCAATTCAGCGCGCCCTTCCATTGTTGAATTCTCAAAGAGGCCACCGAAATTCCCAGTTCCCACGGGCTCCAAAAGGAACGCTTTCTGTATCGAAATATTCGCTTCCCCTCCGAATCGACAGCTCCAAATGCAAATTTCGTTCCTCGTAAGTCGATGTTCGAGGAAAAACGTGAGCGCGGAAGGGGGAACAGGGATCGTGCATAGGGAGGGACGCGTCAAAGAGGACGTGAGTTCCTTATTCAATTATTCCGTTAACGACGCTTCTTCCACCGTGAGGATCGTCCGGTCGTCCATCGAATGACCCGGTATTAACCGAAAATGGCCAACTCGGTTGTCTTTCTTTGCGTCATAATTCGCGGTAACGTCGAACACGGGTGAGATCCCCCTTCGTTCTCTCGTGACGCCACGTTTTTACGCGCGTCCGCCAATCCAGCGATGGCAGTGCAGCTGGTTTTTTGTCATTTCTTCGACAACCGGGAACTGGACCACCCCACGAACGAAAAAGAAATTATCTCACCGATCGAGAAGCGTTCGATGACTGTCATTCAAATGACTGTCCGTCACATCCGTGTTTGTTAACCCTCCGAGCTTTTAAAATTAAAATTTTAAAACCCGAAATCTGGGAATTTAGCACCGAACAAGTTGAGAGTACGTTCATCTTTTGATATATTTATGCAATGTGTTGCAACATGTTATACTTTTGAACCCCTAATTTTGTTATTGATTACAAGATGATCATAGAGTATAACAGACTAGATAAGACTAAACCCATTTCTTTATAGATTAGGAAAACCAAGTCCAATGTATACAGCAAGTAAGTATGATTACAATATAATAAAAAAATTAAGAACGCAGGATATTCGTATTGCTTGACATTGAAAACTATCGAGTACCAAAAGATAAAGCTCGTTGTTACCAGATCCATCGATCGACGAAGAAAATTTAAGAGGGATATTTCTCTACTTGACGTCGTTAAAACTTCAACGAAATTCATATCTAATAAAAGATTTAAGCAGTTCAAGTTGAGTATTTTTTGCATTTCTCAGTTTTTTTCTACAGCAAAATGGTTGCTCGTTTTATACAAATCAAGTTCAATGCGCACAGTTTATACATTCCGTCTTGAAGAAATTCGAGTCTACTTGTGAGGCACTCGATCCCATCTCTACTCGTTACGTGTTGCAACGGTATTTTCCGCTCGTTCTCGCGGTTTGCATTCGAGGAACGTTCATGTAACCGTGTAACCGCGTGAAAAGGGCCGAAAATTACCGGACCATCGTCTCGATTTAACGAGACGATCGTTTTCGACCGCTTTTATGCTACCATCGAGCCAGGATGAATATGATTATCCGCGTGTACACGAGAGCAAGAAGAAGGAAATTTGGACAGGAATTTGCAAGAGGTAAAAGAGGAACGTCTTACGGAGGATAAAGTTTAATTTTCTTCTGGATCGAAGGGTGGTATTTTAGACTCGAGAGTGAAAACCGTCAAGTGCTTAGTTACTGATTCGAAAATTCACAGAGGGAAGAATCGAACGATGATTTTTTTCGAAGATTCGACGACAAAAATGTTCGAAAATTTACAGCCACTTTCGGCCTGTCGAAATCTTTATAACGCGTGTTTCAACGCCCGTGTAACGTGTAAAAAATTCTGTCGTTTCGCAAAATATTTAAAACTTGAGAAAGCGTTCGGACAACTTTGTCCGAAGTTTTACGAGCAATAAACACGGCTCATTGCCTCTTTTTTCTCTCGCGAGCGACGGAAATGATCGGGCGACACACACCACGTCGACGGAGTCGATCGATTAACCAGGATACGTACAGCTGTCTCCGGCTCTAAAGAGGCTCTATCCGCGAAAGAATCGTTCGTTATGCAAATTGTACGAGGCGTCGCGAATTTTCGGGACGGTGTCAAGGCGATTTCGCGTTCGGCCTGTTGCGAGTGTAACGAGGAACTCGCGTTCGGCTCGAACGGGGAAACCTACAAATCATTCGGTAATGTCACGCCAAAAATAGCCGTGTTTCGGCTCGTTCCTTTTCGTTTTCCGGGAGGCGGACCGCGCCTTTCCGGTTTTACTTTATTACCTAGCACCTGCTCTCGAACTTGTCCACCGTGTCGCCGACACCTTTTCGTGCCTCGCAAATTTGTTTAGACCGTCCGAACGTTGCATTCCGAGTTAATTTCCGGTCATCTTGCCGTTTCGCGTGTAAATTTGCCGATCCAAAGAATCGTACTTTTGCTCCAAGTGGAAACTTTCAGACTTGAAATATTTGAAAAATGATTGAACTCGAACAATCAGTTTCGACTTTGCTTGACCCGATATTGTCTCGAAACCCAATCCCACGTTGGTTCGTTCGAGCAAACAGATCTCTCTTCGCTAGCCGCGTTTGCATAAAAACCGAATGACACAAATTGTACACGTCTTCATACAAGATTTGCAAGCAGTGAATCTACAAATATTTCGAAAAAAGTTAAACTTCTCAGGTTTCTTATCGCCTCCACTCGTAATAATCGCCTCCGCGCCTCGAAACAATTCCCCGCGAAGAGGTGTCATCGGATTCGCGTAATACCTTCCGCCAACGAGATCGACGTTTTGATCCCGCGCTGCGATCAAGAAAACGACAGGCTGAACGTGGAACGAAGGATCGACGACCAATGGCGAGGCCAACGGTGAACGGAGTCCGTCGAAGGACTTCTCTCGCGTGGAAAGAGCCCGAAAGAGAGACGGGGACGAGGCCCGTTCGAACCCCGAAGTCGAGGTAGAGAACCTCCTTGTGATGCAACGATCGGAGACGGCCGTACACGTGTAAAACTCGCGCGAGAGCAAAACGGAGAAGAACAAATGAGCACGATGAGTTACGGCTCGACGTAAATCTCTGGCTAATGGCCGCCTAAACGCGAGGGCCCCGATATCGTGGCCCCCTTCCACTCGACTCCACTCGAGCCTCGTTCCCGAGTCGTAGCAACCCTCGCCATCAGCGAGAAATTTAATAATCCGACTAATGGCCTCGCGGTGGCTTATTGTACATAGTTACACGCATACGGATCGCTGCGGATCGCTGCGGATCCTTCCTCAACGGGGTCACGATCGAGTTCCGAGCCCCCCCCCGACAATTTATCGAGCTTAACCGGAGATCCTCCGCAGGAATTCTTTTCTTTCCATTTTTTTTTCTGTCCCTTCTTTTCCTCTTTATTTCTGTTTGTTTTGTCGTTGTTTGGTTCGTGGATTTTTTTTTTATTCAAAGGAAGATTGGTGTTTCTCTGGTCACTGAATTGGGATAATATGTATGGGGTCCTTTAATATATTTTACTTTGATATTTAATAAAAAGTAGCTTTTGTCTATTAATATATCACAAAATCATCGAAAAACATCTATAATCTAATAAAACGTATCTCGAACGTGAGAAAGAATTTCATATCTCGCAACTTTGACGCCGATACAAACTAATTCTTCGTGCGTGAATGTTATTTAGAAAGACGAAATTATTTCAAACATAAATCTACAATACGAACGAACAACTTGCACTTTTGCAACCCTCTCGCCGGTGCAGCGCTGCGAGAAATAATAAATTATTCGTCAACGATACGATTATTAAATTAAACAGTTACATCTTAGCTGTAATTGTTACATCATTTATCATCGATGGTTAATCGGACGATTGCGTCTCTCACGAATGAAAGGGAGAAGTTAAAGGGTTAAAGGGAGAAGTTCGAATCGACGTTAAAAGCGTGTCAGACGCGAACAGGTAAAACGGCATTCACGGAATTCACGCGGGGGTTCATTGCGGGTTTGTACGATTTTCTGAAGGTGAAACGCCTCCGCAGGTCGTTGCTGGTCCTTAAAGAATCCAGCGAGCAGCCAGCCAACCGTTTCTCTCTCTCTCCCTCTCTCTTTCTTTCCCGTTCTTTCGCGGTCCGTCGGCAGGGCAGGCAGTAAATCAGTTGACCGAACGTTTACGGGGGTTTTTGGGGAATGTTGAACAAACAATTGACGGCTAATAAAGCCGCGTCCACACGACGGGGCGCCACGTGGGAAGAGATCCGATTATCCCGCAGATATCGATCCGTGTCGATGAAGAGGACAACGTACAGTCAGTCCACGTTTCTGCTATCCATCTCGTCAGAGTCGATGATGCAAATCGTAAATTTTTTGTACAAATTATCGTTTCGATGAATTATCCTTGGGAGGAATATCGGAAATTCGGAGTCGGCGTGGAAGTTTTTGATCATCGTGATTTTCTTGGCTCAGAAGATAACAATAAAACGAATAAAATAATTTAATATGAATAATAGAAGTTTACAAACGCAGTCACAGGTAATTATTCCACTTGACTGTGAACGTTTATGCAATTTTATATTTTTGTAGCCGTAGAATTTTCTAGATTTTCATGAACGTGAAATTGGTTGAAGAAATCAAAGTTGGAAGTAAAAGCTTCATCTAAATATTGTAAGTTCTCTGTTTCGAATACTTTATACCTTTCGTATACCTGCGTATGTTCACATACTTTGCAACTTTCGTTCGTAGTCTGATTTGAAATTACTGTCGTTTCGTTTACACGCCAAAAAATGGCACCAATTATTCTCTGGACTCTCTATTTTCAAGAAAGAAACGTTCAGTGCACGTTTCACAGCGAACGAAAAGTCGAACCAGTTCTTTCCCCGAGGGCTCAGGTGTCGCCTCGATATTAACAGTTCGAGCAAAACGCCTGGTTCGTTAAACGACAGATAAGATTGTCGTAATTTATAATTTAATAACGGACTAAAGAGGCTCATTAAACGCGGACGGTTTCCGAAATGTCGTCGTATTTATTACGAGAGTGGGGCTCACGTGGAACCTTTCACCTGAGGAGCAAGCGAGAGGCGGAGGGACCGAACGAAGAAGATCGCTCCGAGCGTCGCTTTACGTGAAATTTTACGTTCTCCACGGCGAGGCAATTAGATCTCGCCTCGCATAAAACCTCCTTTGCTTTCTCGTCGCCCAAAATTGACTCTGCTTTATTGTCCGTACCGTTGGGACTCGCCTCGAATATATTACAAATATATTTCTCGGCAACGAGACCGTCAGATTTTTACCATTGCTACGAAGATTGCTCAATTCGAGATGGAATTTAGAAGAGGATTTTGGGGATGATACTTGGTAATTTTTGAATCGCAAACAGACAGTTTCGGAATGGAATCCATCGGAAATATCAAAGTGAAGAAAAGAAAAGAAAAACTTTATACATCGCAAAATTAAATTACAATAGAATTACACTATTCGAAAATTATAAAACCGCTTCAAGTCAAATTCCATTAATGTCTTAGAACTTAAAAAACGGCGTATAAATACTAAATTCAGAAGAATCAAAGGCTCTGTCGTCTCCCATGAAGCCAGAACTTCACATCGACCGTAGAACCGAAATAACAAATAAACCTGCCCCCTCTTCCAAGGAGAGAAGGAAAAAAAGAAGACGAAGAAAGGAACGGACCGCGTCGTTCGGTGCCGGTCCACATTGTTGAACCTAATTAATTAAGCACGGTGCCGTTGCGGCGGTAGAATCGTAAACTTTAATAGTCAAGCTTCGTGGAAAGAAAGGAGAGAGCCCAAAGGGGGTTTATTTACATCGCTTCCGTGGCGAACGCGCTATTGCCTCGTGAAAGGGGGCGTCTCGCAGAGCGCGATGCAGGGTGCGCGGGGGCGAGCCGGGGGAGAACCATAAATGGTCGTTTATTACCGCGGTAATATTACCGTCCACTTAAGGGCCGCGCGTTTTATAGGTAATAACTCATTTGGAAATTAGTCTCTTTAACACAAAGCCCTCGCTTTTCGATAACCATCGCTCCTTCTCTCTTTCTTTCTCTTTATCTGCTGCCTCCCCGTGCGAGAGTTTCGGGTGGAAGTAAATAATACGTGCAATTACGCGATTGTTTCCGAGCTGCTGCTTCCATTCTGTGTGCTCTTCGTTGCGGTTGATCTTTTTTTTTTTCTCTTTTTAAACGCACGAGAATTTTTTGTTTTGAAAATTACGACGTTTTCTCAGGTTTAAGTATATTTAAATGTAATAAATGCTAAAAGGTAAAACAAATGATAAGTTTATCACTTCTTAATAATAATTTCTATCCATCGTGATAACATATCGACGAGTTCAAAAGAAAAAGAAAGCGACGAATTATTGCATACGGTTCGGTCACTCGTTATGGTCCGCGAACCAGTTGCCAGCGCAAGGGGTTAATTAATTTCAAGAATGATTGTTGGGTGAAAATCGCGACTAAACTACCAGTCACGAGCGATAAAAATTTTGATTTATACGTGTTCCATTTGTACGTGTTCTTCGCTTGTATGTGATTAATCGTTTCTCGAGTTGAGATTAGATCGAGTTGTCTGCATAGTTAGTAGAGCTGTGATTAATTGACAATTACAAGTACAAGCACGTTCGTTCGTTCGGTTCATATCTAAATCCATGGTTAAAGGAGAGGTTAAGATTTCGGGAAGAAAGTGGGAAACGAAGGAGGAACAATTCGAAACGTACAACATGTCAGAAAATAGTCTCAGGAGGTGACTGGAAGGTCTTAACGGTTACGGTTTCTCGACGAGATCGCGATTATCCTCGCCATTGACGCATTGTCCCCCGGAATGCCACGTGATTCACCCCAGGGACTTTTTAAGCTCGACTTTCACGGGCTCGTGAGCACGCTTTTAAAAATCGTCGGCCCGTGCAACGGGGGGGCGTGCACCAGGGAAACATTTTCAGAGTCGACGCGACGACGCGACGCGATTTAGTAAGGAACGAAACAGTCGAAATATTTTTATGGGGATCGTAGGCTTTTTATGGTGAGGGGGGGCTTGATTTCTGAGATGGCCGTTGTGTTCCCTCGGAAACGCGGAGACGACGGATTGTTTGCGTGACTGGAAATTCGATTCTGAACGAGTGATTCGTGAAGATCAACCCTTTTCGGTGGATCTCGTTGAAAGTGCAGCTACGCGGAGTTTCAGAGCTTGTTTGGGGATGTTCGATCAATTGGTTCGAAGAAGGATATTTTCAAGCGAGGTTCCCATCCATTGGGATATCCTTCTGTAAGTAAAAGAACCAGTTTTCAACGTATTAACAACGTCCCGCGGAACGTCCGGTTCGTTAAACGGCACATAAAATTATCATAATTTAATAGCGACTGAAAATTCTTAAAAATGATTATGATATAAATTTTAAAACAATTTTTTGCATTCGAACGAACGGCGTAAAACTTAACAATCTGATCTTGAGGTGTTATAAATATATGCAAAAAAAGGTTTAAACGAAGCTCAAAGAAGGATCGTGAAAGAAATTCATGACGCGAGAAATCAAAAAAAGAAGCACGGTAAAATACTTTTTCCGTTGCGTAAGCAAGAAACCTCCGTCGTTTCTTTTTTTACGAAGAAAAAAAGTATTATAAGAAATGTGAAAGATCGTTTAAATTCCAATAAAAAGGAAAAGAAAACGATGAAACTTTTCGAACTTCTTCGAAAAGAAGTCCGATCGTATTCTCGCGATCGATATCGATAAAGAACTTCCTTTGCCAAATTCTACCGACGGAAAGTGAAATAAATCCTGTGCCAAATCCGAATGAATAACTCCAGCAACCGGCGACCTTTGACCCTCCGCTTTCTCTGCTGGGAGAATCGAAAAAAATAAAGAGGAGGGAGGATACGAGGGAAAATACCGACACGAAGTTATTCAGTAACATTCTACGATTTCTTTCTCTTGGAGATACTAAACTGTCGTGCCTCCCCCTCTTCCCTTCTCCTCCCCTCCCCACCCTGGTGAAGAGAAGAATCGCTTCCTTTAAAAGAGATTTTACGCGATGGGTCAACGAACGCGTAAAATTACCGCGACGCGAACAGAAGTCGCGAACGATGAACGACGAATGAATAAAGAAAAAAGAGAGAGAGAGAGAGAGAGAGAGAAGAAAAATAGAAGACGAGGATGAGACATCGCGGGGAGTCGCGCTAATCTTGCGATCAAGTCGTCGCTTATATTTTATCGTTCCGCGAAGGCGATTTCACCTGGAAGGCAAGATCGATCGATCGATCGATCGATCGATCGATCGGATCGTCGATGGCGATCACGTTGGTCGGCTCTTGTTTACATACTTGGAACGGTGACCACCTCTGAATATGAATTCCTCGCCTACTTGTACCTTTGGGCACGTTCTAGAAAATCTTGTAAAACGTTATCCGCGTGTTCCCATAATTTTATTCCTGCAGTTTCGTTAACTTTTCCTTAATTAATTGGTTCAGTTCGTTTGTTTGATCGCTTTGGAGGTGAAAATAACATCCGATATTTTAAAAGGACAGTGGCTAAATTAAATTAAATCGCTTGTTAATTGTCTCGTCAATTGACGAATTAAGAAATTATTGAAATATAGTGCATCGAGCAGATATTAATATTTTTCCTGAATATTGCCGAATATTCGAAGTATTTAAATTTCGAGCACAAATTTTGCTTATCTTGCACGATAACTTTTTTTTCTAACAAATTGTAAAATTCAACTGTTGAATCTAACGAACCACGCTCCTTCCTCCACGAGCGTAAAAAGAATCTTCGAAATCCAAATCTTAGAAAGTCTCGTCAAAGGATCTTTCCAAACAAGAAAACCCGCTGTGCTTGTTTCGGCTAAAAATCGTAAATTAAACAAGTAACACACGAGTGTCGTAAGACGAAGAATCGAGTTCGACGGGGCTAATCTCCGGGACGTCGTGTTGCGGCTTGTAAGCAGGCTGGTAACCGAGCCATAGTTGTCACGAAGAAACACTGTTTCAGCTTACAAAGTCGTTCGTTTCGGAGGTAGAGAGAAGAGAAGCACAAGATAAGATATCCTGCGAGCTGGAGGAGATGTTACGAGGACCGAAATCGGTAGGCTAACCTGTACAAAACGTCGGTTAATCCGAGGACCGTTGTATCGGTGACCTGTCGGATTAGATTAGGACCATGGCGGCTACGGAGACCACCAGGTACGGAGTTATGGGCGAATGATCCGGCATCAAACCCTCAATCTCGCCGCTTTACACGCGCAATATTATATTCCCTGTTTCTTGTCTTTTACACCCAGAGAGCTCCTCTTGGCGACTTTTGAGCGCGGAGGTTTTGGATTCTCTCGAGGGTGGTTTTGAAATTGAAATTGAAGAAGAATTCTCGAGAGAAAGTTATTATTATCTCTAAAACTGGAAGTGAGAAAGAGAAGGGGAAGAATTGTCCCGAGAATTTTTTTTTTTTTTTTTTTTTTTTTTTTTTTTGAGGGGAAAATTGAAACTTACGACTGAGAAGAGAAGAAGAATTATTCCAAAAGTTTTGAGTCTTTCGAAAAATTCGAAAAGTTTCTTCTGAAAACCTTGGTCTTTTAGAGAACATTGGAAGCTTTAATTATGATTAAGAAAGGAATTCTCTGAAAATTTCGTGCTTTTGGGGGAAAATTAGAAATGACAATTGACAAAACCACCACGAGCCTGAATCCCTGAAAAGCACCAAGAATCGAATCGTCTTCCCGAAAGGTAGGCTTCTCAAAAGACACCCGGAAATCTTCGTATCCCATTCGATTTAGAAATCTTCCATCTTCTGCAAAAAGAGCATCCTCTTAACTTTTTTTCCACGGAGTCAAAGTCTTTGTGGTCGACTGCGGCTCGAATGGTATTGTGCCGGTTAACGAGATTATCGTCGGCATTCAGGCTGACCGTCCGTTCGAAAAAATAAATATTTGGAAGGGCCATTGTGTCGGTCTCGTGCGTGGTGCAGATGCGAAGTAGCCGCGGAGAAAGCGCAAGGGGAGGAGGAGCCCCGTTGGATCGAGCCGATGGGCAAAATGGGACAAAGCTGACGTTTTCCTTCTTCCCATAGGGGACATTGGACTCCGCGGTTTTTCTTCCGCTTTCAATGGCCACGACCAACAGATTGAAACGTCAACTGGCTGATGGCCGTTGGTTAATGTTGCTTTTACGACACGGCGAACTGACTTTGAAAACACGATTTGGAAACGATCGCGCGGGTAACAGGGGATGGCGGTTTTCGCCGATTATGACGAAGCGAGACGAGTCGAATTTGGAGAGAACGTGACAATTCGCGAACGAGAGGACACTGCAGCGATTCGATATTTGAATGTTTGTTGTATTTGAAAAGAGTATTTCAAGCATTTACAGTTATTAATTTTCATGTTCTGTAATTTGACAGATGTACGTATAGTCCAGTCCTCTTCCTGGACAAATGAACTTTACAAATTCATTTTGCCAGCAACCGTGTTTGTACCAAATACGCTATAATTTTTATACTGTGTATCGTACACAGATTTAAATTTTATACTGTATATCACATATAGATTCGTTTAAAAATCGTCTAGATGCAACGAAAAGTGGAATATCCTACGTGCAGGAGTGTTAGGTTGAGGGTTTAGGTTAGGTTAAGAAGCGAACATCTGGAAGGGATTTCGCGACGATTGTAATGGGAGGAGCACACGTAAATGCTAAGATACCCGAACAAGACGCACATATTTCGTCCGTATCCTTTTCCGCGAATTCGCACGAATTCCTCGCACGTCCTGCGAACGAGCTGGCATCCGCATTCGGGAATTCGCGGCAGAAAACGGCACAAGATACTCCCGAGATAATGATGAAAAAATTACGAGACGTTTTCGACCATGAGATACGTCACAGAGAAAGTTATCCTCCCACTTGTTCGTGGATCCACTCAAAGACACATAACGCGGTAGAGTTATATACGATTTGAAGTTCGTACAACGAGAAAGTCCACCGATTCTCCCTTTCGTTAGTGACTTTTTGTTCGTGCAATAGGAATTCAGGTTCGAACAAGTAAATTCGATCGGCAAAGTTCATGAATACATAAATAGGAGTTGTACACTGACACGATTTGGGTCACTTTTGAAACAAATATATATACATGATACAGCAATATATATTCATATTTATATTATTATATATATTAATATTACACTGTATTAGCGTCAAAAGATATTTAACACAGCTCCTCAGGCAAGGAGGAACACTATTTGAACACTTGAGATGATCACGACCGATTATTGATGAAAATTAAAAAATGCAAATACACGTGCAAGTTACGAGATATTCGCGAAAGTACACTTGCACATTGACGAATATTTTCGATAAGTAATCATTTAAAAAAATGGCGAGAAAGAGAGAAAGACGCGCCGTGATCCACGGCTAGTTGCGTGAAATCCATCGGAAAGAGCGGTCTGAAACGCAACGAGAATCGGCAAGGAGGGCCTCGAGGGTGGTCGTTCGCATTTTTTGGCATCGTCATTAACGACTTCGCCCTGGCGGGGAGAGGAACGTTCGAGGAATCGATTATGACGGCATAGACGCGTGCTGGCATCCCCGAGGAGGGTCACACGCCTCTTTCACGTTTTAGACGCGATTCGAATCGCTGGGAGAGTGTTTATGACACAAAAAGGAACGATGATGGCGCTCACGCGACGAACGGCCAAATCGTCGGCATTTCAAGCGCGTCCCGACTTTTAATTCCAATAAATCTGGCTGCGTTCTTTCCAGCAACTCGATCAGATTATTCATTCGTGGTATGTTAATGGGAGAAGACCGATTCTTTTCTTTTTCTCTCTTTTTATTAATACGTAACTATGACGCTCACGTTGCACGATTCATAAAGAACGTTCTATTTATTTATTTTCTGATCTTTAATGCTTGGAAATTATAACGCAAAAGTCCGTTCGAGGAACTATTGATTATGTAAAGTGCAGGGTATAAATTGCCATTGAATATGGTAAATAGGCGAGCGTACGCGAAAGACGTATAAATATTATACGAGCGATGTAATTACAGCGTTTTAAGATTTTATTGATACTTGTGGTTGAGAAGCCATCTGGAAAGTTCAAACACCGGTTACGTAATAATAACGTACATTTTTAGTACGAGTATTTGCGATCTTGTGATATTTTCCCTAGAATAAAACTGAATAAAACTTCTTTTTTAATTTTAATAGGGAAATGCGCGTTTCGCTATTTATCGATGTAAATTCTTGTTCGAATTGTTGCAATATTTTTCCCGTAGATCGAACGAAGACTCTCAGATTTAACAAGAAAACGAACGTTTCGAATTTGTAAGTGTTTCGAGCAGTTGTTCGAAATTCTCGTCAGAACGTTCGAGACTTGCTTCGGAACATTTACGAGGTGTTATAAAATTTATCCTCGGCGAATGAACGGAGCAGCTAAATTTCGAAGAACGGTGCTTTTCGTTTTCACAATGGATGGAATCCGATGGAATTAGAATTACGCGAACAGCCGCATAAATGAATGTTAATTAACCGTGAAACGAACACGATTCTCACGCGGCCGTTAATGGGCAATTAAGATACTGGCAATCTCACCTGCGAAATAATTAATCTGTCTATTGAATTGAACTCTGCCTCCATTGTTTCTGAATTTTTCTCGTTTGTTAACCCTTCTCCTCGCGATGAACGCGAAGCTTGCGCTCATTTAATTACACGTAACAAAAGTATAATAAGACTCAGGAGTTGGTACCCTTTCAACAATCTGTCGAAAAGAGAAGAAATTTATCAAAAAGGAAAATCCCGCGAAGATTGTTGCATTGGAAGAATATATCATCTTAAAAGACATAGGTATTAAATAAAAAGTTTCAAAATTAAATAATTCTGTCATCAAAACACACTGGACGATTGTAAAATATTCGAGGCATGATACCAGAGTGAGGCATCGCATATTCGTGCGAGGGTACGCTGCCATGATGGCTCCCTCGCTTATACGACGACATGGGTGGCGACGGAGCAATATTCCCGTCATGCTAGCTAAGTCAATAAAAGCTAACCACGCTGAAGTAATAGTCCCAGACACGTCGCAGACCATCGAGCAGTCGCTAATGATCTTTATCTTCGACTCGTTCAAAAACTTTATTCAGACGCACCGATCTCTCGAGCTCCAACTTTGAAATTCCAACCCTTTCGGCTTCGTTCAACTCTTTGGGATTTATTTCCCTTAATTCGTGTAACTTTTACGATAGATTATTCCGTTGAACAGATCTAATTATCGTGCGATTGAATTTGATTTACCTCAATCTGTACAGAAACAAATGAGATCATTCTTACAAAATCAAAGTAGAAGGAATGGTTAATTTTTATATCACAAAAATAAAAAAAGGAATATTTAACCAAAACTTGTTCGAAACTTGTTCAAAAAAATATCAACATTTCCCCATTAATTAATCCTACGTTTCTTCAAGTAACGTATCAGAAATTCGCAATTCTCACGTCACGAAACCTCGTTCGCCCTGTACATTTTTGTTCAAATGATAATTCCTAATTTCTACATCACCGAGAACGAGCCACTCATTTTCAGAACGATATTCATTTTCACATTATCCAGTGGCGGTGTTACGAGCTGATTAAAACCCGCTCCTCGTATTCCGATCAGCATAAACTGTATGTATAAAGGAATCTCGTCAGGCATTACCATAATGTCATCGAATTATCAACGGTTACTCCAACCCCTGCGGAACAGGGCCCGTCCACCGGGTCCGTCCACCGGCTGTCCTCTTTCGGTTTCGCGTTGTTCGCGCGTGCACGTGTGTGCGTGTACCAGGCACGCGGCATCGGCCATAAATAATGCATGGGCATCGTCGTGTCCCGGTCTGTAATTTGATTGCGGAGGCGTCGATTTAAAAGTTCGGCGCCCACCATCCTCACGGACGCGACCATAATGGCACCTACACGCGTCCCCGGCGTCAGCGAACAGGGGTCCAAGAAGAATCACCGACCGAGGAGTGAGAGGAGATGAAACTTCAGACGAGAGAATCACGAGAGAATGCGCGCGCGAGAGAGAGAGAGAGAGAGAGAGAGAGAAGCCAGTAGAAGTAAATGGTTCGAAGAGGGATGGAACAAGAGGGTGGGTCGTATATCGACCGAGACAATCACACCATTGTTGAGGCTACATGTAATTAACGATAGCATCGTTCGAGAATTATTCATTTATCATCGATCAGGTTCGTCCTCCTGTCCTTTAAACGACCCACGGGGGTGTGTGTGGACAAGCCTCTCTGAAACGCGATCGGGGCGAAATATTAAAATATTTGCAACCTCGTGCCTCGCCTGGGGGGCTTCGAGAAGAGGTCGTCGATGGGCGAGTATCGTTCGTTCGTGGGTGAAAGGTGGACAGAAGTTACGACACGAGGCACTGGAACGTGCACGGTAAGTGGGGAAGATTTTAATAGTCGTCGAAACGATCGATTCGTTTTCGCGTAAAAATAATCAATACTCTGAAGAAATTCAAGAAATTCTATGTCTTCGTCTGTCCAAGTTTTTTTTTACTTACACTTTCCAAGTTTATTTCGATATAATGAAAAAAAATCTAAAGTTCCGAGAAAAATAAAAAAATTTTCGCTTTTCGAGAAATGTCGGACACACTCTCCCTTCGTGTCGATCCTCTGACGACGAGAATACTTTCTTTCGCGTATCCCAGTTGCAATCGAGCAGAGCGAGAGGAACGTATCGAACGTCGAGACTTCCTTCCTAAGCTGGCGAGGCTCACGAATGTCAGTCACACACGACTAATAATTCAGCCGTGGCCTATGGCCGCTCGTCTATTGGCACGTTTTGTTTATGGTGGTCCTAACTCGGTCCCCAAGTTAGGTACACACCAGGCGTGCACGCGATGATCGTGATTAATTGGCAGGCTTCCAGGTAGACGAAGGCTGGCCGGTGGCGACTTCCAAGTGGTCATACAGCCGCCAGCCTTCCGTTCGAACCATCCGTGGCCATTGTTCAATGATTAATCATCCGTTGCCGTAGTCACCGTTTCTTTCGTGGTAAAACCGTCGTTTCGATGTTTCTCGTGTTGTTACCACTCCGGCTAGCCAGCCGATCGATCGTTCATCGGCACCGATTATACCGCGTCCAGCCGTGACCGTCATCCGCGATGAGAAAACGGCTGCGTTCCTCCTGATCAAACCGCGGCTTCCATCGATATCGGTTTGTTCAAGATTCCCTAAACGGATCGTCGTTCACGTTCGCGAGAGACGTATATCGATCCTTCGTTCTGTCGTTGGCCGATTTTAAAAGGGAATCGTGACTGTTTTCTCCGTCGCAGTTTCGGCTGCAAATGCCGCAAGACAGAGCTCTTCTCGGCATATGTACGAGGTTAAAAACGAACGATTTATAAATTTGTGGGATTCCGAAGCTGGATTTGAATATTTTTGCTGATGTTACGGTTCGTCGAAGGTGAGATAGATGAAGCTTTGGATTTACCAAATTATACATTTTTTATTTATTAATTATATATTTGGTTTAGGTCAATCAATCACTAGTTTGTGATTTTTCGTAGAAATTTTATTCGTAACATTTATAACACAGCATTTTTTTCAAATATTTGACACTAGCCACAATCAGTTAATGATCAGTTTGTAATTTTTCGTAGAAATCTTATACATTTACAACGATGCGTCTTTAGAGATTTGAATATATAAAAATATAAATAAAAGCTTGCGTTCTTGCAGCGCATTGTAAATAAATTAAATCTAATTAAATCGATTTAGAGAACTTTATACTTTGTTATAAAAAGAATGAACAAAAAATGGATTCTTTTCTTCTCTTTGATAAATCATAGAATCTAATTTGTCCATAATTCGTAATTCTGATTCTGATTATAATTATCTCCTGAATGATAACACATGGCATGGTTATCTAAAACAGGAAACGAAACAATGCTCTTTTATTCGTAGAACGTGATACGTCTTCCGGTCCTCGATTTCGTAGATTCGACTATTTCTAGTGTCACGAATTCCTTTGAAACCTCTTCGAAAGATTTTTCTTTCCCAGAGAAATTGACTTGGGTAATGTAAATTGATCAAAATAGTGAGAATTATATAAAAATAAAATAAAATAAAATAAAAGCAAACTACCATCTATAAAACAAACAGAAAAGTAAACTCTGATCAAACACGCGAATTGTCTCAAATGTGATCAAATGAAAAACGCTCCGAATCTCAGTAGGAGATTCAGCTGAGGCAAAATCCAAGATGAGACAAAGTGTAATTTTTAACAGAGCACCTTCCAGTCTGCTGGTATAAATTCAAAAACAAATGGCAATATTTTAATAAACTAAAATTCAAAATTCTCATTTAATAAAGTACCTATCTATTCCTTCCGAAACGAAAAATCTCAGGTTGAACCTCATTAACGATCGCTATAGTCGATGCTCGAACTGAGAAGCGGAGGGGAACGATAAATCGTGGCGCGAAGGATGGATCGTGACTAGCTGGTTATCGAGTGTCGACAAGCAGCGTTTCCGTGTAATGTGACATCATGGAAATCAACGATTCAAAGCGTCCCCGTCATAACCATTTACCGTTGACACTGTCTGCATCGTTCAACCGTTGTTAGAACGTCGCTTGCATCAACAATGTCACCCGTAAAAAAGAGAGACGAAACAGCGAAGGAGAAACGGAGAGAGAGAGAGAGAGAGGCTGTTCAGTAGCCGGAAACCGGCACGGCGACGTATTATAAGCTTGGGCGACGTTAATCGATCGAACATTTTCGTTAGATTTCTTCGGTAATTCAACGACGACGGCCGGTCACGCTCGAAGGAAGTCACTCGTAGTACGTTGAAAATTTGTCTCGCAACGATGGAATACTAATCGGGGGGTTCGTGATGATGGAACTCGAATTTGACGGTAGTCTAATGATTTGTATGTTGCGTGTTTAGGGAAGGTGGACGTGTCGAGAGGTGGAGAATGTTAAGTTTCCGACGTATTCTTTGAGCGTAAGTGACGTCGTATCATATTGTATCATATTGGAAGGAAGGATTGTAAATGAAGGATTTTGAAATGCGTGACTGTCGCTGGCTTTTATCAGTTTTGTGTTAAAAGTAATTCTGATATAGCAGAGATAGTAAAGTACGTAGGCGTGCAAGGATTACCGATTTAGTTGTAGAATGGAAAATGTGGAAATAAATTAAATATTGATAGTAATAATAATAATTATTATTATTCTGAATAATTAATAATTGTTGCGTACAATTATTCTGAATGTTGAAAGAAATAGTAATGAAATTGAAAGAAAATTAAAAATTAGGGATTAACTAGTTGATTTAAACTGTGGGAAAATATTAATATCAGAGGAATATATTATATGTAGTTTAAATACAGGTATATGTTATTAAGAAGAAGAATCGAGTAGTTATTCACAGTAAACGATTAAATATGAAACAACAGTGGAATATTAAACAATAAATTAAAATCGTAAGAAAACAAGAAATGTTGGAGGAAAAAAAATCAAAAAAATCGTAATTTCTTTACAATATAAAGAACGTATTTCAAATGTTACACACGTTAGGAAGAGTTCCTTACTAAAATTATCTTTCTATGAAAATAGTAACGTTTGGTTTATGACAGATGCCAGCATCACACAGTTTCTCAGAAAAACGAGATAAAAATATTTCTCCGGAGGATCCAACTCGGCAGATCGTGTTGTCGGGGAGGAACAGCCACAGATCGGCTAAAAAGATTCGAGCGGCCTGACCAGAGACATTTCTCGCATTTCGTGTCGAGTCCCAAACACGTGTAGCCAACACGGTTTTATTGAGATTCGCCAAATTTCTGCGATCAGTCTCACCGACGAAAAATCTTAGCCACGAGAATGCTATTCTGGCAGAAAAATTTCATTGACGTTTTTGCCAACGTTTTTCGCGAGTTTCTTCTCGAAATGATGAAATATTCATCGACTTTTCCAATTTTTGACTACACTCGTTCTTCGCATTAAGGTTTGTTTCAATTTAAAGAAATTTTATACAACTTTCTCATAACGTGTATTTGTATTTTTATATGTTATGTATAATTGACTTTATAATTGACAAAAATTTTATCCGGTATTCTAAAATAAACGTCAATCACACATTTCGGAAGTGAATCACAAGATCTTTATCACTTTTGGTATCTCTTGATATCTGCATAAATTATCTTTACAAAGTACGTGGTAAAATAAAAAAAGAAAAGAAAAAATAACAATCTTGACTATGAAAATTCTTTTGCAGTTACTTTTTCTAAAAATTTTCAAACTTTAATGTCACAACTTCCTTATTCACTAGCGCGTATAAAATAAAATAAAATAAAAATAGAAGACAGCAGCCTTAATTAGGAAAATTCTCTCGCAACTTTCCACTGTATCGTAAAAACGAATTTCATGGGTGTCCCTCGATTTCTCGCGTCGTAACCTGATATCCGCTGATATCGAACGATTACGGTGATTCTCTGTCACTCGGGGCGAGAAGACAGAGGGAAGGATGGGAAATAAGTCGTAACGGCGCGTAATCGTCGCGATAAAGTGTTTCGATAATTTATTCACGGGTGCTCCGGGGAAACGGGTGAGACGCGAGCGAAGGTATCGGGTGACTGGTTGGAATCTCATTATTTTTTACGGTGAAATAATGGACGGGTTGGCCGTATTTCTCATTGGGTCCGTGTCATTCTAAAATTACACTCCCCGTCGCGCGTAAAGTAAATGTAACAAAATAAAGGGGCGAATTTATTCGCGTTATTCTAAACGCGCGCCAAAGATGTCTTCCCTTTCCGATAACCATCTGACAAAGCTTCTCGCCGATGGTTCTCCGTGTAAAAAGTATCCCGTTGCAGAGGCGGGGATTTGAAATCCGGAAATTTAGAAAAATAAAAGACGGGAATTAAATTCCGAGTGTCGTCAAAAAGTAACGAGGAACGTGCGACAATTACCTGTGTTTATACGTAATTTTATACTTTTGATTGAAGATTGTTTATTGAAGATAGGGAATGCAGGTGGGAAATTATTATTATTTTACTCGTTAAGTATCGACTGGGTGCATCTTCGCAGTCTAGTGACATCTAATCCCTTTGCAGTCGATCCAGCTGGGTTCTGAAGATCGAAAAACTGAAAATTTTAGTTTGTCAGCGCACTTCCTCGCCAATATATCGCCAAAAGATGTTTATTCGTGGCAACTATTTTAATTGGAGTAATTAACTGCGATAGATTTTTCATTCTTCTTCTTTTACAAGTGAACAAAGTTCTAATCGTGGAAAGTCAATTAACGAATAAATCAATCTCTTTGAATATTTAAAATTTGATTTGTAAATCAATCTTCGTGACTGAATCATGAAAACCCAGTGAAAATACTGAATAATTTCTTCGAACTGTTCAAAAATAATTGATAGATTCATCGTTTCGTTGTTCTTGAAACATCATCACCAATTAAAGCAATCTCATCAGAGAAAACGAGGGAATCTTATCAGCCTCGACAGCTCATACATACATACATACATATATATATATATATATATATAAGGCTATCGAATAAAAATTCGTTCAAAGAGAGGAACATTCAAAGTTGGAAGGAAGGAAGCCCAATCAAATTCCCATGATTCCGAATTAGCAGATGCTTTCGCCAGATCGAATGGGCGCCCCGTGGCGATCCTCGAACGGAGAAACCCCATGGAATGCGCGGCCGACCTTAAGATATTCACGACAACTATATTAGCCGGTTCAGATAGGATCGGCATCATACTGCGCCAGCGACACGCTTAACCCTGACCAAGGTCCATCTCCCCACCCCTCTTCTCTTTCTCCTCTATCGCACCATGTGGATCCCCTGGCACCATTTTGATTTATGCAAACGGTCGCCTTCTTTAACACTTTTGTCTGAAAACTCCTCGTAGAAAATAATCCTGGTGACACTACGCGCATGTACGCACATTTCGTTTTGTATTGAAATGTTTGAAGATTTTTTTTTTTTTTTTTCTTTTAGAACATGCTTGCTAGAAAAATTTGTTTCTTTTTTTTTTTTTTTCTATTTTAGGAATGACGATGAACAAATATGCGACTGTTCATCCAGTAGGGTACACAGAT
Source organism: Melipona beecheii (assembly GCA_032399605.1). Taxonomy (NCBI): domain Eukaryota; kingdom Metazoa; phylum Arthropoda; class Insecta; order Hymenoptera; family Apidae; genus Melipona; species Melipona beecheii. The sequence continues at coordinate 2,041,217 of JAUCMO010000291.1, forward strand.
AACATCAAGTTAAAGTAAATGTGAGAGTAAATTCTCCTGTAAATTGATTTGTCAGATCGGAAATATTTGACCGTCGGAAACTGATTTTTCGCAAACTAAATAAATAAAAGCTCCTGCACTTTATTTTATTATAAAGCGTTTCCTATTTTTTTCTTTTTCCCCTTTCGCTTCAACAACTCCGACTTTACACGTTTTAATAGTCGTTAAACGATCCCTCGCGTCAGGATTTTCGCATCTCGCGACGAAAACCGATTCGAATTCGACGAACGAAGGCGAACGCTCTGGTAATTGAATAAAAGGCTGCCAGACGTCCAACGGCGCGGAGGTGTGATCGAGCTCGCTCAGCATGACGCGCGGAGAGTTCTCTCGACGAGCGGATTCCAGCCGATCCTCGCGTGCACTCGCGCCTCACCGCTACCCTAATCGCGTTAATAATACGATGTCGCTTCGTGCTTCGGTTGTTCAACATTCACGGCGAGAAAATTGTAGATCGACCGGATAGATACCCGAGGACCCGATGCTTTCGGTGATGTTACATGGAAATTGACGGTTTTCTCAAGGTTTATTACTCGGCGCGGAGTCTAGGCTCGTTTAACTCCAACATCTCGGACGCGCGCGGTTGGACAGGAAATGACGGTTGGTAATACTGGTTTTTCTCGGCGAACGCGATGATTTCTACCGGCGAACGTTCTGGCTTCGTTTGGGTAATTTGTGGCTCGCGCGAATCCTCGCTTCCACGATTTTATCTTCTCCTCCTCCTGTTGCGGCTCTGTGTTAACCTCGCGGACTCTGCGCAAGCTTGAAATTACTCTTCTGGTTGTTCAGCTCGATTGGAGCTTTAAGTTTCGTCTTTCCTCGTAGATAGCTAAAAGACTTGGAGAAATTATCGTTTCTCCGATTGAACGGTTATTGGTTATTGGACAATTAGGATCTTTATTTTTGAACCTCGTCAATGTAAGATTTCTGCTCGAATTATCGTTTTCTATTTTCTGGTTAAATAAAATTGTCGATTCTTTGACTGGAGGATAGTTTATATAGTTTTATGAAACGATTCGTAGAGTTTTTATCTTTGAACTCCGTTGTTTGTAAGGCTTCTGCTCGAACTGAGATTCAGAAAACTTATTGACATTCTAATCAGAGTGTTCATTATTTTACAAGTAACAGAGATTTAGAAAAATTATTGATTCTTTAATTAGAGGGTTTGATTCTACCTTTTACGTGTAATTTTGTCGAATAATTCGTTTTCCATTTTTGAACTTCATCTGAATCATTATTCTGTAGACAGCAGAGTTTGGAGAAACGATTGATTCTCCAATTAATAGTTTCGTACGATTTTACGGAAAATCCCATCGAATTCCATCGACTTCGTAGAAATGAAATAGCAGAACACGGACGTGAAGAGACTGTCCAGTGAGTGAGTCTGGGAGCGAAGGCTACCGCGTGGTTCGGCGAATTAGCATGTAAATCCACGGTATTAAGACGTCGTTGGTAGCGCGGGATGATGAAACGCTCCGTCTCGGCATTGTTAATCACGGAATTAGCATATGAAATCTGTATTATACAGAGAGGCAACCGAGGTATCGACCAACGGCGCTGGATGCACGGGAGTAACCCTTCGTTGCGGTATTGCGAACAGTACAGGATCTTTATCAACGAGGACCCCTGATTTCTGTAAACTGAGAAAAATCCTCCTCCTCTCTCTCTCACTTTCTCTCCTTTCTCTGAGAAATTTGTAATTTCATCCGTGTAATATTTGAAGAATTTTCATTCGTTTAGATTTTCTCTTCATTCTGAATTTCGGAATTTCCTTTTACTTCCAATATTACACTTTTTTTTTTTTTTATCTCCGATATTATATTCAATATCTTAATAGTGATCTTTGTTATTTTAGTAGTAACATTATTTCACGTGTTGCTTTTATATTGACTCGTCATCTGTTTTGTCAGAACGTGAAAAATGAATCATTTAGAATAACAGTTTATTTCATATACCAAAAGATGCATAACAAGTCAATCAATTCCTGATTATGTTTTTCTTATAAAATTCATTTAATCAATCTTAGTAATCTCTAGACACACTCGAGTAACCTTTTCCTTGATTTCCTCTTAAATTTTTTTTAACGAAAGACTGAAACGAATAATTCCGTCCAAGAAGTAAATCATCTTAAACAGTAATTAATAATAAATACACACGGTCGTTTATTGAGGTACCTGCATCACCGGGAACGCGACAACCAAAAACGGAAGTTCCTCGATGAATTTCCCGTACCGCGTAGCAGTTGCCTCGGCGCGCGTACACGCTGTCACGGGGTGTACATACAATAAATAAGAGGGATTTTATCAGATCCCACGCAGACCCAGCTGGTAGCTAGCAGAGGCATCGTAATGACCGTAAGCTGATTAGCTCGTTGAATTTGTCCACGTTTTCATAATTGGCTCAATAAACAAGTTGCGCGATCAACAGGCTTCCTTTCCACGCACTTCTTTCTTATTTGCATCTTGTTCGCTTTCTCAGCAATATCTTCTTTTTTGTTTTAATGGACTTGATATTTCGGTGGATTGGACAAGGGAGAAGAAGGTTTCTCTTCTTATCCAAATTTATCATTGAATCTAATCCCGATTGACATGTTTAAATTTGATCTTGAAGTGCAGTTTGTTGCACGTATTATTATTATTGATAACAATACACAGTTCTTTTAACCAGATCGTTATGTCAACAATGAATAATTAATAAACTGTAGAGTCCATTAAATTATCAGATCAGTATAAATATCAAAACTGATATTGAAGGAATTTCCAAAATAGAACGTTAGAAATGAAAATTGCGAATGAAAACGTTGCATTTGAAGTCCAAGCAATGCGAAACCCAAGAATTTTTACGGCTTTGACGTCCAGTAATACTAGTTACGAATTAAAAGGGCGAAACAAATTTGGATCTCACCTTTGAAACTCGCGCGCGCGCAGCAACATATCTGCATCTTCTTAGCAACCAAAAAACTCGACAGCCATCAGATTATTTTCGTGGCAAATCGAAACAAGGAAGAATAAACGAACGAGAATAAAACTAAAAGGACACTGCCAAGCCCGAAATTGAAAGGCAGCGAGGTGGATTGGTGTGCGTGCCCCTTAAACCCGTATTTATTCAGCGGCCGGGCTCGAAAAAGCCCCGGGAGGGAACAAAACGCGCAACAAATAGGAGTTAATCGGCTGGCTACATCGATACTAAACGCGCGGTTCATTGTGTGGAGGCAAACGCCTGCTCGATATAATTGGCCTCTAATTAGAGTCCGGCAAAAAGTAAACTCATCCCTCGGCCGAGTATCTTCCCTCGCTCCTTCATCTCGAACCACCTTCCGCCCGGGCCCCGATGCCTCTCTCTCTCGTCCTTTTCTCGCCCACGATCAACGGATCGGTGTTTCTTCGTTGCTCGCCGTGGTTCCAGCGGCGTTTCACCTTCGCGTGTGCGCAATGGCGTAATCGATGGGTTTTCTAGGATCTGAAAACGATGGCTCGTGTAATTACTGTGATAAGCAAGAGGAGGTGGGAAGGAGTTACGTTTGAATCTTCTTCTTTTTCATTCGATTCGTTCTTGTCTTTTTTCAGGGGGTTGGGGTTGGGGAGGTGAATTGGAAGTGAATTTGAGTATTTTTGGAACGTGTGAGTTTTGAAATTTTTTGAACGAGAGTTTAAACGTTGTTTTATTTGGAAATATAGTTACTGTTAGTCTCTGGAATTATTCTGTACAATTATCTTTACCATCACGTGAAAATTTTCAATCTACAGTTAACGGTTCTGTAACATGTATCGTCTGTTTGTAAAATTTTTAACTGTTTCAGACTCGAAGCGTATTATTTATGCAGCTTCCTAATAACAATTGGTAATTTTCAGTTGTTAGTGACCGTAGTATCTAATAAATAAGTAAATATTTAATTTAAATATTTAATAGATATTCGATACTTTTGTTTTCTTATCTTTTATGAATTCATAATTACTAATTTCATATCGAATACTAAGACACATAAATTAAAAAAAAATTATCTCCATTTTAACGATAAAACGGACCCAATTATGGACCCAAATTATGGAAAGTAGCAAAGTTAAGTATTCGCGGAATTTACAAAATGTACAAAAGTGTACGAAACGTTACAAAATAAAATTAGGAAACAGAGACTGTATGGAGAAATTATTCGATCGTTGCAATATTACTCCCACAAAAAAAAAGAAAAAGAAGAAACGGTTGCCCAATCATCTCCAATAATTTAAAATTCTCCAGTTCTTTCCGGTAGAAACTCTTATGAAACAAAAATGCCTCTCGGAGGCATTGAGAATCCACCGCTTGATTCTGAATCGTCACGAAACCTCGGTGGATCCCCTAGTAATCACAGCGCATTCATCCCCTTGCGAAGGCTCTCCTCAGCTCCACGTCCCGCGATTGTGTTCACGTTACAGTTCGATGAAATTCCCTAGGGGCTGGTTACAAAGGTTGACAATAGCGTCTACGCCAGTGGACGCGTACCTGTCAGCGCTTGCGCACCGTTTTACGCTCGCCGCTTCTACTAGGGAAGGCGCAACGACTCAACTAGAGCCCGTTGGATGGAGATTGATTTGCCTTTGTTGGCAATTAGCCCGCGTCCATTAGTCAGCCGGTGACTTTTCAATCGGCCGGCCGAAAATGAGGCGGATTGTAACGAGGCGCGCCAGCCTCGTCATCCGGCGGACAAATGGATTTCCTTCGCGGCCCCGCTTAATCCCCTAAGTGGCAGAACCTTTAAATAAATCCTATACTCGTATATACTCGTTCAGTCGGCGCCGCGTTCCAACCGGGTGAAACGAGTGGTAACAAACTGGTCAATCGATTGATTTTTCTTTGGTTTTTTTTTTATTATTTTTTTTTTTGTTATCCAGATCGAGAATCGGAGTTACCACGCGGTTACTAGGAAAGTTAAGGTTCGTGTTGTAAGGGGAGGTAGCTATTGGTCTCCTAATTTAGAGTACAGGTATTCTAAATTACGGAATATTCGTTCCTCGTTGTTTTACTTGTTGATCGTTCATTGTTTTGCTTCGTCGCTCTTGCGACAGTGACATTTCCCTGAAAGAAACAGACGATCTCAAAAATTCACTTTTCTAGAAAAATATCTGAAAATTTAATGAAACACGTGCCATTTTGTCGATCAACGTAACAACACGATTGCTCCATATTTACGAGGGAAATTAAGTTTCCCACGATTGTTCACGCCGTTGTTTCCATCTGAATGCACCACGATAACGTCCTTAACACCGTGTATAAGGCTCGGGGAATGTTGGTCGGGACCGGAATCGATTATCATAAATAGCGAGTCGCGAGCGTGTATCTTTTGTTCGCCAATGCGTACGTAGATGCGTGACACGCGAGATCGAGAGGTAATTTATGGAATCGAAATCGCTGACCTGCCATCCTTCACTGTGTAGCACGTTTATTCCAAGTTGGGCGAAACGTCATCTGATTAATGATCGAACATTATCGTTATTGATTATTAATAATCAGCGATCATTGACTGACGAATATAACAAGTGATCAAAATTGTTTCGATCGAAGAATTACTATTAATTTGTATCATTCTTTTCACGTCCTAAGATATTATTACGATAAATTATAAATAATAAATAATAAATTACCCATCTTCGTACATCATAACTGTTGCTATTTGTTGTCATTTGAACGATAGTTTTTCACCAAATTTTCACCAAAAACAATCTGATAAAAACGATTCGCCGTGATATTGCGTGTCTCGCTTCAAAATATTATTTGCCAGTAAAATATAAAGTAATCATCCAATGACTATATGAGTCCTAACAAAATAGAAATTAATCGTTCAACGATCTAAAAAGTACCGATTGACGATTACAAATTACGCAAGTTATTCATGATCACTGATTTACCTTACAACGATATTAATCGATCGATAATTGCAGCAATTACAATTACAAAAAGAAATCAATAATTATTTTCTGTCAGAACTCTGAATTCTAACATGTGGAACTGCCTTCTTTCCATCCTCTGCCCTCCCCCAACCGCGATTCCCTTTCGTTTCTTTCCCCATTAAACTATGATTTACAACGAACGTTTAGTCGTGCATTTAGCGCTCGTAAAAGTCCTTCGCTACCGATAATTATCGGGGCATTAAACTCATTGCGTCGGGACCGACGCAACGCAATATGCTAATTAATTAATGACAAACCGGCTCGTCAAATGGATCGTTCGGCCCCCCGGGGGGAACCGGTACCGATACGCGAAACGAACAACGGAACGAAGTTTTTACGACCCATTTGGGAATTTGGCAATTTTACAGGCGCTTGTTTCTTGCTTTCGTAACTGACAGCATCGTGAGAAAGTCTTTCCGAGGTATTTAGCGAGGTATTTTCGAAAGAAGATAAAAGAACGAACGTTTACGTTTGAAAGCGTGGACGAGCTGTAAAATTGTAAAGTGAGCTGATTGATATATATAAAATAACGCGAAGGGAAATGGACGTGGTATGTTTGACGTCTGTTTGAAAACAATCTTCGAATATTCCCAAATTGTCATCAAATTGTAAATTCTTTCATACCATATATATAATATTTATTGGAACTATCTTGCAGAATCATAACGTCGAAAAATTCTCAAATCGTCACCAATTCTCAAGCGTCATCCTCTTCACCGCGTAGTTAATTAAAATAATAAGGTGTCGGGGGCTCAGAAAAGCTGCGCAGCGTCGCGAGCAAGGCAAACATTCGCGTACACGTGGAAGCTCGCGCCTCGACGCGAGCGAGAGGGTAAACGCTCGGATATGAGAAAACGACGAGCAGAAGACGAAGCGAAGGGAGACGGACAAAGATAAAGACGGAGGAAACAGTGTAAAGACGCGCACGAGGGAGAAACGTTCGTCGAAAGAGGCGTCTGCGTCAGTGCTCGAAGGTGGTGGACGATAAGACCGAAGAGGAGAGAGCGAAGAGAGAGAGAAAGGGAGGGGTATAGGTTAACGAGGGTGTGATTCATGGGGCCCTGGCGGCGGTGGTTCCCCCTGCACCTCGAAAGGTGCTCATATACCGAAATTATGTCCAGCCTGCACCTGCTGTATGCGGTATTCCAGTTTCCACTCGCTTCCCACTGTCCTCCGTAACGGTAGTCACAAAGTCGATCTTTCGCTGGGCGTCCTCTTTGAAAAGAGGAGAAGTCGATCGAGAGCATCGTTTCAACTCCGCGAGACCGCACGCGATCTACCAACTTGTAATTAATACGAAATCGTTGTTCTCGAGTGGAAGGTCTTCGGAGATGATTCGAGGAAGATTTTACCGATGTTGAGAAACGTTGCGACGGCTTTGTAAAATATAGGTAATTGTCAGACTAGTTTGTGAAATTGTGGATATTTGGGGAATACGAAGATTCTGATGTTGCGATGAGAATTGGAGAATTTATACGTTTGATATCAAATTAATGTAAAATCTACAATAATATGGTATGTCAAATCTATAATAGTATGTAATTTTTAAAAATCATTATTTACACGGGAAGTTTGGGACCAATACGAAAATTCTGATGATACGAGGATTTATCTAATAACAAGTTACAAGAAACATTTAAAAAAAACTGCACGACTTGTACCCCAGTACGATTCGTCTCACTAAAAGGCCCAGAAACAACTGTTCTGACTAGGAAATGAATATTCATTCATTCATCGATTCAAATCGATTGCTCAATACCAGACAACGCCACTCTCCTCGAATCACGTGATCCAAATCAACCAATCGCTAATTTTCGTTGCATTAGCGTTGCATCTGAAGAGGCCCGATTTTCTGGGTTACCCCCGCCAAAATCATTTTCAGTAATAAAAAAAATCAAGAGTCGTTTTAATGAAACAGCGTTTAAAATTTATAAAAATTATATTTTCGTCTTTAGGATAAAAATATTTCATGTTTTGATAATTTTTGCGAATTACGTTTTTAATTTATAGATTGATTTGATATTCCAGCATCCCGAGATTTTAATAATATTTCTAGAATTTCTGAGATTGTAATATTATTTCGATCCTCGAAGCTCCCTGAATTTCTAAGGTTTCAATTCCTCAGCATTCTGATAATTCTCAAAACTTTTTAAACTTTTATACTTCGTTAAATCTAAACTGATTTGTAACTGAAAATTTTCAAAGTTTTTTTCAAAATTTTTATAATTCAGATTCAAAGTTCCACATATTCCGCAAAGATAAAATTTCTTTCGAATCATTTCTGGACACACAATTTAGAATCGCATTCTTCCCCAATACTCAATTGCGCTGTTCTCAGCCGCTAGTTTTTCAAACTACAAACTTCGCAATTTGAAGCGCCAGTGAAACAATAAAATTTCTCAAAGTATTCTCAACTTCTTCAAACTTTCCCATCTGTCGTTCCTCTCTCAATTCTCAATTTCTCTCGAATCAAACCAAAAATTAACAATCCACGTTTCGAAACTCCCAAATCCTCAAAAATGACAAATCCAATTAAACAGCGCCAATTAAAATCATTCGCATCTTTCTCAACAACCTTCCCATCCGATCTTTCTAAAATTCTCAATTTTCTCCCGAATCAAGCCAAACCGAAAAACCAGCCACGTCTCGAGACCTCCGATTTTACCAGATGCGTACGTATCGAAAGTCACGGTCAAAGTGGCTCGACGCGCGGCCATGAGAACCGCTGCCCGGCGCATTCAGGTATTATTTAACTTGGTTAGGGAGCGATGGTGCGTGCGACTGATGGGTATGAGGTTGTAAAGGATCCCTTCGAGACATTAATATTACCAACGTAAGCACCGACTCGCTTGTAATCATGGTGCATCGTTGCACCGGCCCAGCGTATAGTCGTCGTGTACACGCGCGTTATACACGGGCGCACTGGCGCACGTACACAGGGTGCGCACGCTCGACACATGCGCAGGCTGGAGAGCGCGCACGAACGTACACGTGCACGCAGAGGAACAGGAGAGGAGGAGATGGACAGACTGTCTTGGTTTTGTGTCGAACGTCGTGGCAATCGGTGTGTACGACCGATCAAAAGGATCGAGCATCGTTAACAGCGATAGTCGAAGCGCGCCTTAAACGACCGGTGTTTTCGCTTTAACGTCAGTTTATCCAATTTATTTCGAGGCAACGTGGAATCGGCGCGCAACGCCGATTGAGAAAATCTCCCGCGAGTTGGCTCGCGAGGCAATTCGACTCTTGAAAATTCTCTCGTTTATTTGCTGTCTTGGGACAGCCTTGAACGTTTCGATGAATATTCTACGAACGTCTTTTGTCATTTATCCAAGCGCGTTGTTCATTCTTGCATTCATACTGTTCTTGTCTGTCATGCATGGATCTTACAAAATTGAAATTAAAATTAGTATCGATGTTCTTCGTATGTACGCGTCCACCTAGAAACGAATTATACCAAATCGCTACACTAAATGCCTCGTTGAAACAAAACAAATTGTATTTGAAACATTTTTCGAATAACGAACACGAATATTACGAACATAATTGTATCCATAGACTAAAATTATCTGAAAACTAAAAAATTCATAAATAAATAAAATAATTTATTACAGCTTACACATAGGAAGAATATAGGTATATTTCACATCTCAAACATTCCAAATTTTCTTCGATATCTACACCTACATAATGTCGTTTAAATGTTTTTTTTTAAGTCGTAGATGTAGAATATAGAATTTTTCAAACGCCAAACGAGATGACGAAACGACCATCCCCTCTTTTGGCCAGGAACGAAAACGCGACTTTTATGGTTTTCTGTTTCGGTGAGATCGAAAGTGGTTGATCTCTTAGCCGTGGCCCTGTTCGCTGCCAGGCTCGCGGTCGTTCCCATCGATTTATAACCGTAGGATTTGCGCGACAAATTTTACTGCGAGCATTCGCGGATCAGCACCGCGTCCCGTTGTTGTCCGCCTCGATGATGCTAAGCCAGGCCGCCATGGTGGATCGACGATAAAGAATATTTATAGGAGGAATAAGCCGCGTTTAACGGTGGATTTCGGTGGTTGTAAACGAGTCTCTATGGAGAACGGCGTCGTTATTATCGCGGGACTCAGCTTCCGTTCCCCTCTTTCGCTCGTTGGTAGTTTTTGCCGCTTTATTGGAAATATCAGTCTTTCCGTTCAGCTGATTTTATTACCATTGAGCAATATTTTACAATGATATCTGCAATTGAATATTCTAACCATTGAACATTAGAACTATGATGGAATTGTTAATATGACATAATTCTTGACACAGAATGTGCAATATGACATTATATAATATTATCACTGAAACCGATTTTAGCGGGGGTAACCCTTCAGACGCAACGCTAATGCAACGAAAATTAGCGATTGGTTGATTTGGGTCACGTGATTCGTGAGGTGGCGTGGAGTAGACCCCGAGTAGGAATGGCGTTATCCAGTACTGAGCGATCGCACCTGTAATTTGTTTTCTAGACAAATTTGTTTTCAGAACAGTTGCTTCTGGGCCTTTCAGTGAGACGAATCGTACTGGTGTACAAGTCGTGCAGTTTCTTCTATATATGTATTTCTACTGGCGTATTATGCGACTTATCGAGACGTTGCATTCGAAACCACGTGTACGTTGTTCCACTCGCGAATAATGTATTTACGAATCTAATACATACGCTAACGCTGCAGTTTGGAAATCAGATCGATTTCACGAAGGTTAGCCAGGGGATACCGCGTCCGAGTGGAGGCGTCGAGGGCCCCGTCGAAGGTGGTTCGCGCGCAGTACGCACGTCTCGGAGGTGATTTAAAACGCAGCAACGAGCACCACGCCCCGTACCCTTCGCCGCCCCAGGCCCCAGCAAAAGAGGCGCAAACGCCGGCGTATGGTTGCTCACAGACCACGAAAAATCGTTCGCGCGAAAAGTCCACGATGCGCGAGTGGAGGAAGAAAGGAAAAGGAAAAGGAGAGAGGGGAAGGGGGGAGCCGGGTAAATGAAGACGCGAGGCGATGCAACGGTGCAAAAATAATTATCCGCTCTGGGCGCGGCGCTGTTTGTTAAAACGTCAAAAGGCTCTCGTGGGTGGAGCGTCGAGACGCTCGGGATCCTCCGTATCCTTTCATCCTTCGCTCGTTTCACCACCACCCGCCGGATATTTGCTCCGTGGCGAGCTCTCGCTTGATTTATTCCGCCGCCTCGCGTTTCTTTCGCTGATCCCTTCGCTCCTCCGTCGACTGTGAGTTCCTTCTTTGGAAATTGGTTTTCGGGTTGGGAGTGATACAGAGTTCACGCCGTTTACAATTAGTCCGTCAGCTAATTACGATATTGTTCGTTATCATTGCAAGTACAGGGTGGCTTGAAAATATAGCGTACCAATTGAACATCATTTTTTCATGTCTGAAGACATAGTATAAATATAAAACAATTTCATACGTCGTTGAAGAGTACCATGTTCTTTTCTCTTTCATTCCTTTTTCGAGGAAAACACTGACTAATAAATTCGTCAACACCCTGTATTACTGTATTATTATTTATAGAGAAAATTTGACAATCAAGTTAGATTTATTTTTGCCAGAGGGTGATTGGGGGTTGGTAACGTACAGAAGTCAGCATATATCTGTCAAACTTTCGACATTTAAAACGAAAGAAGAAGAAGTTTGACAGACATAGAATGAGTGAAATTTGTTCTGGTATAATTGTAACACTTCAAAGTATTCAAGAAAATAATTATACGGTAAATTACAGGTACAGATTTAGATTTCCTGCTTGTTAGCTTGTTCTCCAGTGAAACAAATATAAAAAACATCGTCAATTCATTCGAAATTGTAACAAACTGTACATTTTAAATATATACATCATGCAAGTCAATTCTCTAAAAGTTCATGGTCATTGTAAATCTGAAATCTGAAAGTTTCTACGTATACGCATATTCTTTCCTGTGAATCTCTCCCTCCCCCCCCCTGGCTAGTAAAATTTCAATTTCGTAGAGCACGTTGGTAAAAAAAGCAAGAAAAAAGAAAAGAAAATCCGGCACCTCCGATCTCGGCGCGCGAATCGAATGAAAATTTCGGCAAATCCGAGCGTACATACGCCATCTCCAATCAACCTTCATCCCCTACACCCTTGGACATACACTTGCCGAACCAAACTCCCAATTTACCCTCTCCCTCTGTCCAAATCAATTTCGATTAGTCCCGCCTTAGGACTCCATACACACGGGGCCATTTCCCGAGTTACACCGGCGCGCAGGTCTCGGAGCGCGGGGATTCCATTCGAAATTCACCCGATGCCAAACACCCAAATTCCCGTCGCCAATTGCCGCACCGTCTCTCTGATTATATAAACCCCTGTGAGATCTCGGCGATCTCACCCCTCCCCCCCCCCGCCCTTGGCAATTACCATTTTACATTTGTCAGATCGCCGGATCGGCCGTTTGGTGGTTGGTTGTCGTTGCTCGAGATATTTCGCATAACGTATCCATTACACCGTTCCAGTGTCAATCAACGGGGGCAGTGAAGCAAATAGGCCGGTAATTACTTTAACCACTAGTCAGACCCAGCTGGTTAGACGTCCCTGAGAACAAAATTTCCTCGTCAATAGTCTGTCGCGATCACGTGTGCTGTTCCTCACGAGAAAATTCGAAGCTACGTGCATGTGTGTGTGTGTGTGTGTGTGTATGTGTATGTGTGAGAGAAAGAGAGAGAGAGAGAGAGAGAGAACATTTTTATCACGGTTTATTAAACATGAATATCACACGGTGGAGATGTACGGTAGGGTCATTTTTGTTGGTTTTCTGTGACGTTTGGTGGAAAGAAGTGAAAAGAATTATTAAAGAATGTTCGTTGACTCAGGAGGGAATGTCCCGATCAATTTAGTTCGTACATTATGTGTTGTATGAAATAATTTATCTATTCATTATGATATATTATTATACATAACTAAACATATTATTACTTAATTGCACATAAATTATACAGCAATTTATACTAGACAATAAAATTGAATGTTATTGAATTTACATTCTTCCTGAATTTTTACAATTTTACAACAAATGAACGAAGGCTTCCCGGACTGTACACTTACAAACATTGAAAGTGTTAAATAATTGCCAACGGTATGAATAAAATGCAATACGTAACGAAAGAAACATATCGGCATTACTGAAAGTTTTCAAATGGAACTTTCTCATTAAAAGAGCGCGATTCAAACATCAGAATTCAAGAATCTCCGACAAGGTTAATCCTCCAAGTAACATCGTCCGGTTATAAACGATCGTAGTAATTTTTTATTACCGAAATATCAAAATTTATTCTCTTACATTCTCTTCGGCTGTCTTACGCTGTCTTCTTTTACATTCTCTTGGGCTTGATTTATAAACAACGTGAAAAATATTGCTTTCTTTTTTAGAGATAAAGGATTCGCAGACGAACAAAAGCCTCCTTGACTAATTGTACACTTTTCGTGTAATCCGGAAAATGCCAGATAAGATCGAAGATTGATGAATTCGGCGCTAATCGGGAAGCTTGGCTAGTAGCTGACGGGTGGGCGGGTAAGTGATGATCCGCAAGTGACAATAATCGTCTTTACACAATAGCCTGCACGTAGCTGCAACTGCAGCGAACCGTCGAAATCTACGTTTGTAAACGCGTTCTCGTCGCCAGAATTCGAAACGGATCCCAAAATTATCTATTTAACTCCGTCCGCCGATTATCTGCTATTATTCTACCAGATTTTTGGCTTCCTCGGCTGAGGAAGGTCATGGTGGTTTCACTCGGCCAAAGAAGTCAGACGGGGTCCGATCCTTGCCTGGATGGATAATCCCTGGTTAACGACCGATACAGTTAAAAATCTGGAAAAATTGTGCGTCCGGGAACGAGGCGTGGGAAGAAAACAGCTGATCCAAGGACAGCGGAGACAGTGGCTCTTGGTCGTTGGATGACGTTTCACGCCGTTGAGATAAAATGCAGAAATGCGCTAGAACATTTGACAAATTTGAATTTTGAATTTTCAAATTTGATCTCCCGAAGAAGATTAATCATAATTTTGAGACATCGTTTCTCGATTCTTCGAAACATTTACGAAATTCTTACAAAGAAAAGAATCAACACAAGATCGTTATGATAAAAAAAAAAAAGAGGGAACGAACATCTGATCAAATAATCGCTTCAACAACTTTATTAACTCGAAAAAGTTTTCAAATAATGCCAAGTTCATCCCCGCGTAAATACAATAATTAAAACACGAGATAATTCGAGGAGGGAAAATAGGTACGCGATAACATCGGACATCTCTCTTTCGAACCGTTCTTCGATGCAAGATAGCAGAATTGCTCCTTTTCCAGCACGATTAAACGCGCGATTAAGTTTTTTCACCGAGTTGGAACGATTTGCATATCGACTCCCGATCATCGACAACATAATCGTGCCTATCGCTCAATTTGGCAGGTGTGTTTTCTGATAATTAAATTCCTTTTCGAAAAAGTCGTCGAATCGAGGATCGTCGTTTCTGTCGGCAGTGTTTCGAGTTCGTTTTAACAACATAATGACACGGTAAAGCCCGCTGCTTAACATTCGAGTAACAGCTCGATAAATTTCGTTTAAAGTTCGGAATTTCTATTCCGATTGAAAAAATAGAAATTATTCAATATTGCGGGCAATTGTGCAAGTAGTAAGATAAATTGGCTAGATTTAATATCTAAGAGACGAGATTTATAATATAAAGATTTATCTTGTTAAGATAATATAAATTATTAAATACAATGACATTAATAGGAGAAAAAGTAAAAAAGTTGAAAGAGCGTGTCAATGCTTTTATCGTTTGACGATTTTACATCAGTTCTCTTCAAAGTTATTATATTTTCATAAGAAGTTCTCTTCGAAGAAAAACTCATTCCAGATTATTAAAGGTTATTATTGAAAAACACGAGTAATATACGTAATGTCTATTTCAATGTACAATTAACTAAAAGTATTTTCTCGAGATAGAATGTAAAAAGTCGAGAGTAAGATCTATGAAAGAGGAAATGGAATTGCTAATAACCATCAATTTCTTGAACGAGCAAAGGATCGTACGATGCTAATCGATAGTCCACGAATCGAGGGAAACTTGCAAGTAAAAAACAACTGCACACCGAGCGAAAAACAGAGTCGAGTGGTTTCCAGTGGAAACGCAAAGCAACTTGCAATTAATTCAACGTATCTTTTATTTATTTAAATATTTTATCGGTTTCAATAAGTTTCGTTCGAAAATCACATAGCAAGAGAATTAACGATTCTTCCCGATTCGTTTGAAACAAAAATAATTTCTGCAAATTTTCAAATCTCTTTGACTCCTTTTTAATTTCAATTGTAAAATATCTCGCACTTACTTGAATCTATAAACATCTAAATCTTATAAAAATTTACATACAATCGTTACACGTAGAATGAAACGAATGTTACACGTCCAAGTTTAAAATCCACGTTTTTCTTCAAGTATTTAAAATTTGACCGAACGTGTGCACATTTTTACGACAATCGGCAAATTCCGGTTCGCTTGGTCACGTCGATCAACAAATTCTCTCAATTCCTCGTTTCAAAATTCAGCTAAATCGCTGATCTCTGCCCTCACCGCGACGTCGTTGCGCGCGTGCAATTTCCTCTCGTTGATTCGAACATTTCGCAAATCGTATATCCGCTCGGTGGAACGAGCATTACCACGTAACTGGTTTCGCGAGTAGAGGAGAAGCACGGGAAGAGGAGAGAGAGAGAGAGAGAAAGGAAAAAGAAAAGAAAAGAGGGAAAAAAAGATAAGAAGAAGCAAGAGGAACAACAAGTGGAGGAGGAGGTGGAGCAGAGGGAAGGTCAGAGGAGGTGGAGGAGGAGGGTGGCTGAGGGATGAGGGAGGAGGCAGAAAACCAATATGAAATTACCCTCGCGCGAGCGAGCGCCAAATTGCAGGTAATAAAGAGGGCCGATAAACAAATGAAGCAACGAGAGGCGCGAGACGCGGCCTCTCCCTCGAATGGACGAAGGAGAGAAGGAAAGAGAGGAACGGCCGAGGGGCGAAGGAGAGGAAAGGAAGCACCTCCGTGTCCGTGTGTGCCGCAAAACAAATACTTCGCGGCCGCGATTGAACGAACCAAGGGGAGAGAATGAAAAAAAAAAGAAACGAACCGCCGCGCCGCGCCGCGCAGCGTCGACTGAACGTGGCTTTCGTCGGTCGCCATTTTCATGCTCGGTTCTCTGTCTAAGCGACGATCTTTTCCAGGTGAAGCAGTGCGGAGGCGGAGAGAAATTTTCAATATCTTCAAGCTCATGCTCGAAGAAACGATATATTTGGCAAAATTAAAGCTTTAGATTAAATTTATATATTTATAAATATTTTTATATATTAAATAAGCATATATATATATATATATATATATATACTAAAACGTAGCTAGATGAAGATCTTGAAGAACAAAGGAGGATAACCGAAACAGGCGTTAGAAAATGAAATGAACAAAATTCGACGAATCGAATTGCACAGTTGAAATAACGTAATATCGATGGTCCCTTCATAATAATTTCAGACTCTTTTCTTGTTCCAAGAGATAAGGAACGTTTTCGAAGAACAACGATTGCAAACATTCACGGAATGAACGTGCACGAAGAGGGGTGGTCTTCGACATATGTTACACTAAACGAAGGGCTGTCCGTACGGACAAAAGTTGACGCATTATAATTTGACGTCGGCAGTGGATAACCGGTGAACTTTCCGCCTTTGTTGCGAGTTCTTTCAAAAAAATAAGGTCGTAAAGTGAAAAATAAAGTATAGCTCGGCTAACGAGTAGCCAGCGGGTTTCACAGTTAAACGAGCACTAACGATTCCAGCGTAACCGGCAACGACCTGTCGCCATCGCAGATACACCGTATTACTGTCAATCACACGATAAAGAATATTCGACGTTCAACTGAAACGCGTTTCCCTTCCCGAGACGCGAAAATAATTCTTCGGCCGGAACAATTAATATTGACATTTAGTATCGGCGGATCCCAAGGGAGATCGATGAAATTTACTTGTGATTTCTTACGATTTCGCCTGCTCGAGAGAAAATGACACGAATCAAGAGTGAAATTAACCAATTCTAACACAGTTTTAAGACTTCTTCACCATACACTTTAGATAATTTTTTATGAGAAAAATTGCACGGAATGTTTTTTCTTCTCGGAAATGATGCAGTAAAATACGACGAGAAACAGACAATTGTTAACGAGATTGTACAGTTCCTTTTTCTAAAACAAACTTGAACAATCAGGTGTCAGATTCTGCGGTTGAAAAATGAATGTGAATCTGAAGATACACATGTGTGTGAAAATCTAAAAAAAAAAAAAAAAAATGCTATAAAAATTACTCTTTGGTCAACCGAATATGATCGAATCGCGCACGAAGGTTCGAACGAACCTACCAACAACCCCGTTGTCCCCGTCTTCGTCGAGCCAATTGCAGCGAAATCGTTAGAAACCGGGCCAGGGGAGAGAAGGTCGACGCGGTAGATGGTAATTTGCCAATTAATTAACCGTTAGAATCGCGACGGGACGGCACGCGATCCTCGAGGACGGCGTCCCGCCGTGGTTGGGGCAAGTTGGTCAGCGGCAGCGTCGGAGGCTCCGAGGGGTCCGCGATCTCGAGCCAAGATGGCCGCCCGTACGGCCCCCCTGGCTTACCAACCACTTTGGTGGGGGTAATGACGCTCATCACCCGACAGTGTTTTGCTATACCAACATCGGGCCCCGAGAAGATCGGGGCCCGTCTCCCTCAAGGAACGAAAGAGACCGAGAGAGATCTGATCTCATCCGCGATAGGGAGGCTCGGTGTCCTCCCGCCTCCTCGCGCTCCCAACCGAACCCTCCACCACTTTCAGATTCCACCTCCTTCACCTTCTTCTCCTTCTACCGAGCTGACCGTACGCCTCCTCCTCAGTCTTGTTCTTTCTCCCTTTCAGGAAAGATTTTCCTCCGGCCTCGCGTCTTCATCATCCTCTGCTTCTTCTTTCTTTTTCGGTTTTTTTTTTTTTTTTTCACCCTTCTCCCTCTACGGTATCTGAGGTTTTTAGACTTTCCTGGCGCAATTGCAATCTCTGCTTCGGAGGAGAAGATTCGAGAGATCAGGTTCGCGGGTTTGAAGAAAGAGTTGGTTTCGAAAAATAAACGGATCAATCGAATGAAGTTTGACTCGCAAAAGTTCCGTTTTTTTTTGAAGGGGAAGGAGGGGGAGAGTGAACATTTCACGACTTATTTATCTTCTCTTTATCTTTTCACACTTTACGCTACTTTTGTTGATTTTTTGAAAAATCCGAGGAGCGTGATAAGAGGGTAACTGAGACCTTTCATCTGGGAAATACTGGACTCGGAAGACTACAAGTCTCGAAATTCGAAACATAATGAAAAACATGTAGCATCGTACGAAACGAGGAACGCTGGATTTAAAAGACTCTGAAAAATCCAATAATTCAAAATTTAAATGTCAGAGTCGAATGGAATTTAAAAGATTTGGGGTGAAATATCTTCCTTCCTCCTTCCCCTCCAAGAACAGCGAGTATCAAATTCTCAGCCGGATTTCATACTTGCCCATCGTATCTTCGTATCACGTTTTCACCTCCGCGCGCGTTTAATAAAATCTCTTCTTCAGACTTCGTCTTCGCGCGTAGACAGGCCGGATCCCCTTCTTCCCTTTCACGCCGATAATAAGCTTCCCGCCGGAGACGGAATCGAGACGCGAAAGATCGATCATAGGGGGCTAATGGAGCCACTCCGTGCGGAGGTGGCTGGTTCGGGGCCGGGCATATTTCACGCGTGAATTCTTAATTCTCTGCGCGGCGAGGAGGAGGAAGAAGCGAAAGAGGGAACGCACACGCGCTGGATTGCACGCGTTACTTCGATATGATTTATCGAGGCTGGAACGGAGTTAATGAGAGAACCGTTTAAGAGGCGAGCAACTCTTTTAAAAATAAGCACTGGCCTGCACGGGGCCAGAAATTAAAAAATAAATTGTGTACCGTTGGACCTGCGAGAGGGGGGGGGGGCTCCCTTCCCGGCGAGATGCACCTCGGTGGACCGCGGATTTTTATGCAAATCCGTATTTTCTGTAAATATAATTAGAGGGATGAAAGTGTTTTACTTAACGGATGTTATATTTCAGATTTGCTCGTGTATTTTTACGTGCATTTCCAAAACTTCGATGTAAAGATCCGCGGCAAAAAAGAAAACAGAATAAATGTGTACGATGAAAGTGATACCAAGTGGCACCAAGTGAAACACAGAAAAGTCGAAAATCAGTCAAACTACGATCTAATCGAATCGGTAAAGGAGATGTAACAAAATATGTGGAACCAAAAAAATAACACACGCAAGACCAAGTGAGAAAAAGAGAAAAACCAAACGAGAAGAAACCAGCAAAATTACGAAAAGGGGGGCAAAAGCTGAATAAATGGAAAAACAGATGTGTGACAAAAGAAGCCGAAAAGTGGTCCAAAGTGGTGGTAAGGTAGCCGAACGAGTCATTAACCAGACGTAGCTCTAATGAATTCCGTCTCACCATGGTGAATCCCAGCAGTGGAAGAAGTGTTGGCCTTCCTCGGGCTAAGGGACCAGCTAGGGGACTCCTTTCTCGTTAATAAAAGGCAAGATGGCGGCCAGCAGGGGGTCGGTGAGCCAACGTGGCCCCCCTGCGGCTTTGACGGCTCTATCCTGGTCTTGTTAGGAGGCGGACGAAGAGGCAAGAATTCCATCCGGCAACTGCGGAAAAGAGACGAACGAGCTACGAACGGCTCCCGTGGCGATGCGCCGAGGTGCAGCACGTCACTATCGCGCGCCTAAACACACCTCGTGCATCATTCCACCGATGCTCCTTTGTTTTCTTCGGCCGACCTTCATCCTCCGCAGGATTCCTCCCCGCTGCCGCTGCTCCGGGGGGGTGATCGCCTTCTCTCTTTTTTCCTAGCCTTTCACGACTTTCCAATCCCATTCTGCGCCCGCGTTTTTCTTCCTCCTCTGTTGTCCTCCCCCCCCTTCTTTTCCTTTCTCTTTGATTCTTTTCCGTTGTTGTTCCCTTTTTTTTGTCAAATTTGGTTGGTTTCGCTTACCTTTCGCTGCTGGTCGCTAAAGGTCTCGGCGAAACGTGGAAATCACAATAATCCTAATATCGGATTACACGATTATGTGTAATACTACGTTGTATCGTATATTGGATATCGTTTAATTTCATTTCGCTTTATTTAATTCTACAGAGAGATTGATCATCGTGGATGATTTTCATCGAATTACTGAATTGTACGATACATTGTGTTATTTATTAGCCAGATGCTGTGTGAAATAGTCAGTTGGAATTCATTGTTTGAAATTACTATTTTTTACTCCATGTCAAACCACGGGATTGAAAAACACCGAAACAGAGTAAAAAAATTAATTAATAAATTCAACAGAAATGAAATTACTAGAAACCAACTGGTGAGTCTGTAAAAAAAAGAAAAAAAAAGTCCATGACCCATGACGCGAGATATCCCAAGGAAACGGCAAATAAAAAAGACAAATAACAGAAAAAAAGAAAAAAAAAAAAAGGAAAAGAAGTCACTCTGCCATTACCATTATGTAAATTAGCATAAACGATACACCGTAATCAGCCACCTGAATAAGGAAGAATGCCTCAATTACGACTGAACATCATCTCAAAACATTTTACGCGTCCACGGTTGAATATCACCCTCCCATATGGACAGTTTCCTCTCTCTTGAAATTTACCATTGGCCTCTCACGCGATTCATTATTCCTGTACTTGAAAAGTGTATCTCATCCAACTGCTTCTTTCCGACCCATTGTGCATTATGCAAAAGGGCCCGACGCGTTGCGAAACGTCCAGCCAGTTTCCGGAAGACGAAACAGAGTTGCGCAATTTTCTTATCAGCTGTCGCGTTGCACACGCGAGCGCACGAACATTATGAAAGATATCGGTACACTGGAAGAGGTGGGGGGGACGACCGACACTTCTGCCATCGGCTCGCATTATAATATTTCGCCCGTTTCAAACACTTGGCTGGCTGCACGTGGTGTGCCGTGACGAGCCCCCGTGGACGTGCCTCGCAGTGGACGATTCCTTTCAAAAGTGAGACGAAAATGGGGAAAGGGCAAAAAAATATCCAAGTTTTTGGATAATTCGTGTCGTTGGTGTCTGCTAGTTGTAGCGTCAATTAAAATTCGCAATCAATCCACTTGTAACTTTAAATTAAAAAATTTTTAATAATCTGTCTCTTACTTGTAACTTAAATAAGCTTTTGCCGTAAAATAATTTCATTAACAAATTTTAGTTATTACTTTTGTCTTCCACTAAATCTAGTTACTCCGAAATCATCAAATCTTAAAGAACTTGTATATAAATATATAAAACTGTAAATAGTTATAAAAATATAGCTTCGTAGGGTCGTAACAGTGAAATAATTATTTGCATAAAATATTTAGTTAATGACATATCCTTTACTTTGCAGTTTACTATGAAAAAAATGTGCATCTTTTAAATTTATGTTTTTTCTTATCTTTGTTCTGTTTTTGAAGAGAATCGTGCGTTGCTGCCTTCTAAGTTCTCCAGGATTCTTTCCGAATCGATAGCCGGTGGTATTTGCTAATAAATAATCGAAAACCGGGACCGGACTGCGGAATCGTCCGGCAATTTGTCTTCAATTTTCGTTGAAAGGGGCTTAAGCACACGTGAATAATCGCCAAGGCGATTATTTGTAATTGCTTCAACGGGATTCGCAGGAGAGTTTGGGCTTCGTTCGGACAAGTTTGAGTTTGACATGAAGCGCTGAAAGAGACGAGTATTTAAAAGTGCCATTTCTTTTCTTCTTTTTTTATGTAACATCTTACGTAAATTGAAATGGAAGGATTTTTTAACTACTGACGATTAAGCTACGAAATTTGCATGTATCAGAGGAATATTCAAATGCAAGAAAAATTTTTTTTAATATAAACAAAGAATATAGATACATCCTGGCGAATGTGCAAAAATTCTACGAAAAATTCGTCATTTTGGCTACATCGATAGTTCTTGAATTTTTATGGGCAAAGTTTGAATGGAGACAGTGCATCTGCATCAAATATTTTGTAATGTAGTCACATGATTGTCGAATTCCATTACAGACAAGTAGTTTATATAATGGGAGTCCAGTGATTCTTCTCTCTACCTAGTAGTGATTTTTCGTTCGTATAACAAATGATTAGGTTCAAATAAATGGGTTCAACTAGACATACGTATATATGAGATACGTAATATATTCATGAAGAGATCGGGTAGTGACTGTATGTTTGACGATTCAAATCACATCACAAATTACTCGAACATATTACACTGTGCAAATACGATTGTATTTATATTACACATTCGTACTGTTCGCATTATTCAAACGCGTATTTCTGTGCAATTGAAATTCTAATCACCTACTTTTTAATTTTAAACCAAGCTTCTCACCAATAAGATACAGAATAATAAATAATCACCAGATATTTAAACTTCCTCGATCTTTTTATAAATTAAAAAAAAAAAAAAAACACACAAGAAGAAAGGAAAAACGAAAAGTTAAATCCACGTTTGCACGAGGAATATCTAATTTGACCGTGGAAAGGAAGGTGGCCATTTCGGTGGCCATTTCGGTAATGACGAAGAATGGTTCGTCAAGATCACGAGATCCTTGCTGGACGTCGCGGCCGTTAGCATCGTCGATGAAGCGTGGTGCTGGTAAATGATCACTTACGTGGAAGCGTCCTGACGAGCGGTTGTCGCAACGAGTTTATTCTGCGTCGTGGTTATTGCCGGTCTTCTCGTTGCACGGCGTCGCGGTCGTTACCGCGCCACGAGGAACTATGTGGGCGTCGAAGCGAGGCGTCTGTTTAACGCCAACAGCGTATATTCGTCCCTCTCGAATCCCCTGGACCCGCACGACGATTCTTCTCTTCGATTCCTTCCTGCTTCGCGTGCTCGCTGCGAGATAAGACTATGAATGTTCTTCGAACGTGTTCCTACCTCGACGGGATTTTTAATCTGTAGGGATCGGAGTAGGTATCGGAACTAGAAAACCGTGGGTTTTGCCTTCGTTTCAGTAAATATGAAACGAATTTTTGTTTCTTTAATTTTTTCCCCTTTTTATTTCAGATTTTTTTCTTTCTTCTTTTTCTTCCTTTCTTCCTTGACCGTGATGATTCAAGAATTCTAAGGATTCATTCCTCGACAAAATATTTTAAACGTTACATTCAAGAAAGGAGAAACAAATATTGAAATCGTCGAATCGATCGTCAACTTCAACTGAATCGTTAATTACCGATCGTGGACGTTGGAATTACCGATTCATCCGATTTGTACAGAGATTAGGTCAGTCCGTAATCCGCGCGAGACTCATCCAGCTGTCGGAAATCGAGCAGCCATTGCGGTTCACATCGAACAACTTGGAAGGTTGATCGCAATAAAGCTCGGTAACTCAGCACTTTTATCGACGTCGTTTAATCGGCGGCCGTTTAAACGCGACGTTGGTTAACCAGATAATCTGTTCGTCCAGCTCGAAACCCGTGGAAACACAATCCACGCCCGCGGACGCGTCGCGTTTATTAAAAATAATGACTGGTACGGGAGGAGAAGCGAGAAATCTGGACGATCGAGCGTGCTCCTCGGTCCTGACATCGAACCTGCCTCTTTACACTCAAGGACAACTGTATCTACATACAGTTCGTGTGTGCCAGCAGGCATTAGAACGCTTGACGCTAACCCTTTATTTTGTTGCTTTGTTTCAATTTGGAACGATTGTTTTTGCTTGTGACTATGTTTGACGAAAGGAGAAAGTTTAAAAACGATAAAGTTTAAAAAACTTACAAACTGTATCATTTCATTGTGTTATTTCAAAGTTATATATAATTCCAATAGATTGTTTTGCGTCACAAAGTATTCTGAAATGTGTCGAAATACGTTTCTTGTTTCGCATGAGGACGCGCAGAAGTTTTAAGTTTTCAGATTCAAAATTATCACTCGTTTCAAATCGTGAAAAATCGAAAGAAATAAAGAATTGAAGAATTAAAGAAATGTCATTTTGTAACCTTCAATACGAAATTTCAGAGAAATCTAGAGGAACGTCGTAGATACAGAGAAAGATTCCAGGAACCTGCGCGTCACTCGAAGATAAAACGTGATTGCAAGCGGTCATCAGTGGAAATCATTGTAATCGATGCTTGAGGTTAGGCATGCAAATTGTTGGCCGATTAGTGGATTGACCTTTCGACGATTGCGCAATCCGTGCACGAGAACGCTGCGCTGCTCTTTGATATCGGCTCGCGTTTCCTTGTTATCTGAATTCCAGAACTTTCACATAACTAAAAATCGATACAAGTTAAGAAGAAAATCGTATACTCGCCGTCCTCTAATTTCAGATAATTAGGTTAGTCTGGTTTCAAGTTACACAATTAAATTGCAAAATTTTAACTGTAACACGCTTATAATTATATTTCAATTACAATTCAATTGTTACAATTGCAACTATAAAGAATTCATCGTAGAATAATTATTTCTCGTGTAATTTGTAAAACTATTTATTATTTTTCACAGTTCTCTAATTTTCAGAATCCCTGTCACTCGTTCCATTTCCCTCAAGTTTTACACATCGAATCGACTATCGATCCCTTTTACGTTAGTTTTGTACGTCGAACCTCCGAATCGCGGTGTCTTCTCGTAATTTCTAAAAAATAGACTGTCAAACGCGATACAGCTGTCGTAATTTTCTCGATTTATTTGAGGCGTTAAGACTCATCACTGGAACCTTCTCTTGTCGCGATCATCAATCACTGGAACTTGCATTTTCCCTCTTTCTCTCTTTCTCTCTTTCTCTGTCTCAAGTTCGTACCGAGTTGGTACGATCGGCACTACTGTTCCTTTCACTTCCTCGTACTTTCCTTTTCACTTGCCTCCTGCGTCGCATTGTGACTTCATTGTTACAAAACACACTCCTCGTGGCATGCTGCGTCTGATTTCTAGTCTCATCAAGTCACTCCGATTCCTGTAATAATTTTCAAGCTTCGTCATGTCACGTCTGTTGATAGTTCAAATGAATCTCTTGATCATTTGGTGTGATTGTAATTACAGATTGTAAGCAATGCATTTGAATGACCTCTTCTTTGGATTGTATATAAATTATAATAAATACATTAAAATTATACACAATAATACAAATTATACAATATATATTATAATTGAACAGCAAAAATTGTAGTAATCACTTCGTTCAAAACATCGAGCAAACATCGACTTATAAATGGGAATGTAGATTTTCACGATTGATTGTTACAAGTGCAAACATTATAATTACACACACATATGTAATTAATAACGAATCATTGCTGCAAAACGTTATAAAATACACTCAAATTAAACAAAAAAATTATGCAAGAGAATCACACCAAAGTATAACAACGATTTCGCTCGGGAAGAACGAAAATGTTCGCCGACTCGTGGATCAAAGCGCGTCACTTTTTCGTCAAATTCTCGAGCTGTCCGAAACCAGAATTGCCCCGCTGTAATAATCTAGACTAGAAACACGAGGAACAGAACGGAACCGTTAAGTTTCCAAAACAAAAGGTAATTTGCTCGCCGAACACGTCCCTAAAGAGACCATAGCCGCAACGGTACCAGAGACGAACCGAGAGAGAGATAGAGAGAGAGAGAGAGAGAGAGAGATCTCAGTGGGATAGGATCGCATAACGCAGTCCGTCACAGTGGGTCTCTGGGTTTCTTCTTCTCTGGACCATCCGAAACTGCTTCGTGGAAACGTATCTCGTTGAAGACATCTAAATCCACCGGGGACCTGGTACCTGTTAAGAATCAACCACCTCTTCTGTCCACCTTGCCCTTTTTCCATCCACCGTTTGCTCGCGTCCGTTCGCCCTCTATCGGGACACGTGAAGATCCTCGACGTTCCGTTTGTCCTGCACCGTTTCGAACGTCTTCCTCCAACCAGTATCTGCTTGTTATCTCGAGGATTTCTGGAAGGAAGGGACTCGCGCGGCAGGATTGATGATTCCCTGCTATTTCGCTGTTCTCTGTTGGTTCTGGTTTATAGTTGGAACGTGATAAGTACACTGACGAGCGCTTTTTTTAGAGTATCATATCAGGCTTGAACAGTTAGACCTTTGAATTTCTACTTTACTCGGTATTAAGTTACTTCGAATTATCAAATACTCGAACTTCTTGAATAAGAACCAAATTTTTCTAATTACACGCTGTTAGAATTATCTGATAAATCAATTTCTCTTCCTCCCCAGTTCTTGCATAATTACTACTAATTTATATTGAAATTCTCGAGAAAGTCTAACTGACCAATTCCTCATTTCCGATCGTACAACGACTGAAGTGACTGAAAATAAACTTTGGATCTTCACGCTAAATTACGTTACGAAAAGCGCTGCGATATTTCGACGTTACATCTCAAAAGTTCGCGCTCCCCTAACCTAACCTATAAACCTCGAACCTCGATCCTCGACGACCGTCGGAGCCATCGCTTCGCTCGGTTCCATTGCCGAGTGAATGATCCGGTTCCAGGATGCTTAATTCCCCGGATATCGGCGATCGTTGCTCACGATGGGATCGCGTTCACAAATTAGACGTCTCTATCGAGCGGCGGGAGGCGCAACGAGCGCTCGTAACCCGATCCAACGGCGGTTGGTATCGCGCACGGAGGAGAGGAGAGAGTAGTTGGTGATCAGACGGGACTGGATGTGTCCCGTGTGTTGCGCCGGAGAACGTGTCCCACACGCTTCCAACGGGCACATTACCAACTGGAGCTTCGTATAAATATATCCAGCGGCGGCGGACGATAGCGATCTGCTCGCGGCGGGGCCATTTGTTGGCCGGATTCGCTCGTCCAGACCTGCCAACCGAACCGCGCGCGGGTCTCCTTCGATGGAACGGGCCTCTCTCTCTCTCTCTCTCTCTCTGCGGAGACGGAACGAATCACCTGCGCCGATCATCCTGCGTCGACAGTCTCGTTGCGTAGCCCGACGAGCGGGAAAAATCCGCTCCGGGGAACAAATGGTGTCCGATAAGCTGCCGTCTTCTTTCCTCCTGTTTTCATCTTCCTCTCGACGATGAGACGCCAAGTCAAGTTTGGACTGCTGTTGGCTCGGAGAATTTCTGTTCGTCGATGACCGAGCAGGTAAATGTAAATTTATCAACGTGACGTATCGTGGTAAACGTTCTTGAATAGCAACGCGATCTCTAAACAGCTCGTTTAAGTTTCAGAAAGTTTCTTTAAGTTCCAAAATTTCAAGATCCTCGAATCCTGAAAACATGGAAATATCACGCGTGGAAAGACAGAAGAAATCTCCGACGAGCGAATTTCGTAGGAAATCTCTGTCCGCCGGGATACCTGCACGACACGCGTAGCTGACCTCCGACGGATCCGCTAATTATTTATCCGCCGGGCAGGGTCACCGAATGGATCGGAAATTGAGCAAAAAGGGTGCTGCTCACGCTGGAAACGTCTCACTTCGCCGAATCCCGTGGTCGAACGACGAGAGTCAAGAGCAACAGAGGAGAGAACCGACGTAACACCGACGACAACGACGACGACGAAGACGAAGACGAAGACGAAGACGAAGAATAAGAAGAAGGAGAAGAAGTGGGAGGAGGAGGAGGAGGAGAAGCGGAGGCTGGAAGGGAAAGGCACAAGTGGTATAATCGTGATAAGCAGGTGATAGATGCTCCTCAGGCTCTGCACTGCCGTGGCTTCGCGCAGACAATGGCTATTTGTTTCTGCCTCGACGAAGAAACACGTCCTTGCCTTTCTCGCTTCCTCTTCGCTCCACCTTGTGTGCTTCCTCCCTCGGTTCTTCTTCTTCTTCTTCTTCTTCTTCTTCTTCTTCTTCTTTAAATCCCTTCGACTCTGGCTCCTCTTCTCGTTCCTCGCGAACAGCGAAAACTGCCGACGCGGCGTCTCTTCTCGCGAGTTGGTCGGTCGTTCGTTTTCGTGGCCCGTGGAACGATCCTCGGGACGCTGCAGCAACCAGTCGGCTAAATCGCATCGACAGATAATCACAACTTAATTTGCCCCCCGCGGGGACCTGGCTCTGGTAGCCGCACGAATCTGGTCGAGTCACCACTCGGGTCAACGCCGGATTATACCGCGGCTTCGTTCGTGGAACCGCGCGGTACTCCTTCATTGTATGCAGATGATAGTATTAACCAGAGGGAGAATTTTAATAAAGCGAAGATTCCTCGGGGCGGTGTCTTCTCCTTCAGCGTGTGTCAGAGATATGAAATAATTGGGAAATAAAAAACGTGACGTGAGTAAGTAGGTAGTTGAAACGTAACAGGGATATTTAGTTTACTCTGTCCGATTCTGCGTTATCTGTGTAATTTTGAACGTGATAGACGGGAGGGAATTTTAATAGTGACATTCCTCGATGGGATGGAAATGAAAAGATGTTGATGGTAATTGGAGCGTTGCAGAAGCAAAAGGAGGTATTTAGTTCCATTTGAACTAAATTCCTTTTGTGTCATCTATGTACGATCTTCAACAGTGAAACTGAGAAGAATTTTAACAAGATTCCGCGGAGCAGAATTTCTTTCATCATTGGGAATATTTTTATTTAGAGATGTAGTTGAAATAATTTTCATAAAATGAAAAGATGACGATCACTGTAAATATCATTGTCACTAAATATCAACGTTGCAGGAACGAGAGTTTGTTTCACGTTATTTGCATCCACTTTCAGTAGTGAGTTGAAGAGAATTTTAATAAAAGGAAGACTCCTTGGGAATTCTTCTACTGGATTAGGGATTTGGGATTTCGGGATTCCCTTCACTGTACCATAGCTGGAAAGTGGAAAGATGGTAGTTGAAGAAGAAAGAGAGATACCTAGTTTGCTTTGACTGGTTTTATGTTGTGATATTTATTTTGCTGGATTCTAAGCAGTTTTCAGCATAGATCAATGACAGATCGACAATACTAGATCGAAACTATCCGTTCAATTGTATTTTTCACTGTGTTTCTCGCAATTGCGAAAAGAATTTGCTCAAATATGAAACGCAAAATTTTACCGAACAATACGATACCGACAGAGGCTCAACTACTGCACTGTGTGCAAATTTCGAATTTTGTACAAATAACACATCGTACAATCTCAAACTCTTCAGAGTTTGTGTCGATTCAATTCAATTCCCAAAGGGTGTGGAAGAGGTTTGGTGATCGCGAGGACTACGAAAATCGTGGCTCCCTCGGAAACGATTAGGCAAAGTTAGGCCAAGTCATCGCCTCATTAACGTTCCAAGATCGTCATTAATCATCCATGGGGCCCATTGTGCCGCGAGAAGAGGCGCGAGCCCCGCCACTTTACGAGCTGAGTGGCCAGCTCGCGCGCGCTCGCTCGACGATTAGCCGAGGGAAAAATCACGGCCAGCTGAGAAAGAGGCAGCCGTGAATCGTCGGCAAATGAATTTTAATGACGGACGACCTCGATCCGGCTCATTCGAATCCGCACCGACGATTGATATATTAACTATAACTGACGCGTGAGAATCAACCGGTGCATTCCTTCGATAATAAATTCACGGCGTTCGTTTGTTCTCGCCAAATTAATTTGTAAAAAATGTAATCCACGAATGAGAGAGCTGGTATTATATTACAATTAATAATGCGATTATACGGTGTTTCTCGCGGTAGAAATTGTATCATTTCCTTATTTACATACAGGTAACTTTAAAAACCTACGTTTACAATTTATTGTAAAAACTTGTAATGTGGCTTTTTAAAAATTACTGCTATGCCACTAATTACTAACTAATTGCTAAATTCGTGCGTGCATTTGCGTTTCCAATGAAGGAAAATAAAATAATCGGTAAAGAAAACATGCAAACATTTGAATCGATAGAAAACAAATTACAGGCGCGATCGCTCAGTACCAGACAACGCCACTCGTCCTCGAAGTTTACCCCACGCCTCTTTGCGAATCACGTGACCGAAATCAACCAATCGCTAATTTTCGTTGCATCAGCGTTGCACCTGAAGAGGCCCGATTTTCTGGCTTACCTCCGCTAAAATCACTTTCAACGATAAAAAGTAATGAAATAAGCGCCAACTCAGTGAAAGGGAAAAAGTTTTCGAGTTACGATTTCTTCTTACCTAGCAATTTCTCGTTGAAAAACCAGTTTCCGTGTTTCCTCACATTAAGAGGCTTTTAAACAAATTCCGACAAATTCCCCGCCTGAAATGAAATTACGGGCACGCGAGGTCGAGTTTTCCTCTTTCCCTCTTATCTCGAATTTCAATTGGAAGAAACGCTGCTAGCCAACGTGTCTCTCACTTATTTCAATTCGTTTTAATGGAGTTTATTCTAAACGGGAGAAACACACCCATACGCTGGCCAACGGGAGGGAATGTTTAAATTACACGCATTGAGAATTTAAATTACAAAACGTCGAATAAATTACAAACTAATCGAGCTATCGTTCTTTCTCTCCTATCGTTCCTTCGTACGTCGAGAGAGAGAGAGAGAGAGAGAGAGAGAGAAAGAGAACTTTCGAACAGGTACCAGTAATTTTCTCAAACAGACGGCACGACGCTGCTCTTGGGATCGAGATTGATGGACGTGACGTACTAAACTCGAGCAAGGATATATCCACGGGTGTCCCGTATGAATAATTAAAATGTAAAATCCCCGAGTAGGCTATCTTTTAAGCTTATCGGCAGTCTTACCGCGGTAAAGACGTTTCGTTTACAAGATGCGACACGGATAAAGACATCGTTTCCACTTGGGAAGAAATTGTATCTATTATGGTGTTGATTAGTTCGTAATAATTCACTTTTCGTGTCTCGAATCTACAGGAAATTGAACTCTTCTCCTTTTTTCTTTTTCTTTTTTTTTGATCGTCGAATGGCTGTTGCGTCGTGTTTTTATCACTGAAAGTGATTTTAGCGGGAGTAACCCAGAAAATCGGGCCTCTTCAGGTGCAACGCTGATGCAACGAAAATTAGCGATTGGTTGATTTCGGTCACGTGATTCGCGAAGGGGCGTGGCGTCGTCTGGTACTGAGCGATCGCGCCTGTAATTTGTTTTGTATCGATTCAAATGTTTGTACATCAATAAAATTTTAATTTTATAAAAGAGTCGTCTTCGTTTCCTAGTCAGAACACTTGCTTCAGTGAGACGAATCGTACTAGGGTACAAGTCGTGCAGTTTTTACGTTTGTAAATTACTTTAATAAATAATTCCAACTCTTTGCACAACTCATCGAACAGAATCTATCTTCCCAACTTGTCAACCAACGCGTCCAAAGAAAGATCTATGCAAACGACTTATCAAACATCATGAAAGTTCCCATCGAATCCCGTGTATCTTTCCTTCGAACAAAGCCCCATCAAAGGTAACCTCAATTTCTCTAGCAATTGCTCCCTATCCGAGCTCCCCTGGGAAAACCGGGAATCGTTTATCAAGCAAGCGCGAGCATCGAATCATGACAAACCTCGTTCGAACGTTTCTCGCGTTTGCCCGTTCCCTCGTGGGTCACGTTCGTACCAACGAAATTCCAGCAGATTCTCGTCCCCTTCCAGCCTACACACACACACACACACACACACACACACCGACTTCTTCGACCGATCCTCTCTCCATCTCCCGGCGTGTTCGCCGGCCGCGGAGAACTTTATTAAAGCTCGATCGGCCGTCGAGATATCGGATTCCATGAAGCGGCCATTCGGCCGGCTAATGCCGCGAAGATGTAACGCGGATAACCCCGCTTTATTAATTAGCTGCTCTAATCTTCCTGGAACTCGTGTCGCGATAGCAGCTACACGATGCATCATGCGTCCGCGGCGTATCGCCGGCGATTATCGCGGCTGCAACGCGATTAAACTCGATCTTCTCGTTCGTAGAAACGCGTCGATGATTATTCGGTTAAATTTCGGGAATTTTGGAAATTTCGTACTGGCCGGATTTCAGCTCGTTTGCGGGGGATTTGGAAAGATTTCGTCCACTAGGAAGTAAATCCCCAGTGGCGACTGCAATTCTCAGATTGGTTCATTGACGTGATCTGTGATTCTTAGTAAACAACCGAATAATGACAACTAATTTCTACATTTCCAAACTTTGCAATTTTCAAGTAACTCTCAGATTTTTAAATTCCCAAATTTCTAAGATATCTCCAGTTTCAAAATTTCCAACGTCTCCAAATTCGCGAATTCCGAAATTTCCCGAAACTGTCTGAACTCTCGATTCCCTAAATTTCAGAATTTCCCAATTATCAAACATATAATAAATCCCGAACTCATCATCGATTCGCTTAATCCAAACCGCGAAACCGTCGAAGAGAACTCGAGTCAGCTCGTGGAAGAATCGTCCGAAAACTGGCTATCATTTGTCGGAGGTTAGGTTTGTCGGGCTCCAGAAATACAGACAGACGCAACTGAGAGCCCCTGATTACACAGAGGCACATGACGACTCTATCAGCCCTCCGGCATCGTATGGAATATCCGTACAACTTGGCACACAGGCGGCCGCCTTGCACGCCCGTCTCGGATGTTCCACGCGCGTACAACCGTGTACAAGCGTACAGGCTGTGAAAAATATACGCGCAGATACGAGGATGGTGTTCCCTACCACCTCACGGGATATCACCCTCTCTCAGCCTCGAATGGCATTAGAGTGCCGAGAACCCGTTTTCATTAAACAATGCTAAGGGAACTATGTATATACCAACGAGCGTGCATACGTACGATCTTATCGTGATTCAATGCTCCTGTCAGCTTGTCCGCTCGTCGATACGACATTTTTACAGTGTACCAGCGATTAAGTGGAATCATAGTTGGGAAATGATTTCGAATAAATATTTGTCTAACATGATTATTCGAACGCAGTTTCTTCAGTCGAATATTTTCTCTTTTTTCTTACCATAACCGGATAGTAATTACTCATCACTCGTAACAACTTATTCAAATATATATACGTATTTTCCTCAATCGAGTATTTCTTTTACGTTGATAATCATTATTTATCATTCGTTCTAACTTATTCTCTTTCAGTCTCCGAATGACGACTGCGAGAGTCTTTGAACAATAACGCAAATAATTGTTCGTTCTCTCTTCGATTTTGTACGTTTACCTATATGAAAATAAGTAATAAAAAGTGAAAAGTTACATTACACTCACTCGTCCTTTATGTATGACCATTGACTAATTGGGACTTGAGATACTGTTGAGGAGAATTTGAGAAGCAGAATCATCGGCAGATATACAAGAAGATCAAAGGCGTTTGAAATTACGCAATCTACAGTCCAGTCTAGGCTGTGAAAATTTCTTTCCATACCTTATTTCACAGTTTAGACTGGATTGTAGGAATACCTAGCTGATAAGTAAATTATTGAAACAAAATCAGAATTTTCAGCAGCACGAGATATTCCCGCATAAAATTTTTGGGAAAAAACAAGTATCAGGTGAATCGCCGAAGGAGCACTTTACGGTGCCAACTTCTCGAGAGAGTTCATGAGCTCCTGATACGAGAATCCCAATTAGGGTAGGTTGCGTAATTCTTAGCTTGGTATCATTTTGCAAATAATAACATTCGGAGAAATTGAAATTTTGTTCGCTTTATAGGTATGAATTCTCCGAGTTATTAATATTTGGAATACGATACCAATTACCAAGAGCCAGCACGTGGAGGTGACTACGCATGGGTCTCATTATAGTGTATCGTAAGTCAGTATTGTTTCATATATTTATCTTGCAATTCATGGTTTATTGAATTTGACTAGTTTTTTAAAAAAGAGAAATAATATCTGAAGGCGATAATATGATTAATTTCAAACATTTGATAAATATTCTTCGTTTTGGCAGATTGGTAGTAAAGCTGGTTATCCAACAGCAAGAAGAAACTAAGTCGTACGACTTGCCGATTGTTGCACTCTGGATTGCAAAGAAAAATTTCTCAACTTCTTGGACATCGTCTGATGCTTCGGCTTGTGTCAAATTCTCTTCAGCATTAGTTTGAGAATAATCCCCAAGTGCTCTTTTAATTTACTTTGTACACTTTTTAATACTTTTTAAATTTTAAATAATTTTTGAACGGTTAGAATATTCAGGATTATTATTTAAATGTTCATCTGTAAATTTTGGTCGATTAATAATGAGCTCTTGTCTCCGTACCGGTCATGATTAATCTGTTGTTGATCTGAGTTGATCATCATCTATTGATAATTTCGTTTATTTTTCGAGAAACAATTTTTCTATTTACTTATCATTAATTTTTTTAATTTTTATGTTTTTATTTCAAAGTCACTGTTCCACGAATTTATTACAATGTTAAACATGATAATTTATTAATTTTTTATCGTCTAAAACTAAATTTACATTTTTATGATATTAATTTTTAAGTTATAACTGCATTGATATTAAATAGATATTTATGTAGAGAAAAATTATGTAATCAAAAGCCAAGTTAAGCAGTGATAATTTTCGCTCATTTATTCATATTTCAGAGCGTAAGAAATATATGTAACTGTTGTATAACTGTCTCTTCCATTATTGTATGAAATATTTTAATTGTTATAATTGTATTGACCATCATGCTTTTTATTGACAATAATGCTTTGACATATAAGGGAATTCAATCACTGGTTCAATTGTTATAAATGAATAGTTAAATTCTACACAATGTACTGTACAAAAATATCATAGAAATACATTATTTTATAGTTTGAATAATTCATTTAATACAATTAAATTACTTTATTTCCATAACATTTCTAAACATTATTTAATAATTTTCACAATCTTCCTATTACGATTAAACATTTAAATTAATTATTTTATTTGGTTTCTTGAAAATTGCAAAAATCCAAACATTTCTAATAACAGTGGAAAACTATTTTCCTGGTCAAATCTGCCAAGATTTAAAATTTAAAGTGATCCCTTTAAAAACGTACTCCTCAGAACTTGCTGCGTGATTTTATTTTGCTGAACTTTGGACACGAGGACCAATCATTGATACGATTTGGTTAGATAAAGTTCCATTTTATATTTCAAGGACGAAGACGATCCTCTTGGTTTCGTAAAATTATCATGTTGCGTTTAATTTGATTCTTTTCTTCTATTTGTTCATCATTTGTGATCGTTCGCTGTTCATTCCTGTTTGATGATTATCTTTTGCAAAGCTAATTCAATTATTCGATAAAATTAGTTCCGAGGCTGGGAATGTGATTTGGTAATAGCCGCAGGTGTTGAGGAGCGGCTGAGATGAGAAACGGGTCAGCTTGTTTCCACGTAATTAGAATCGCGAGTTAAGTTACTACTAGTTGAGAGAGATTGTGCATCAAGAAACAGAGAGCGAGTGCTCGGATCCTATCACTGATCTGGATCGAGCAGGAACGAGACTAAAGTTGAGGTTAAGTTACCCTGATTTACGGCCTCATTATAGAGTTCGAAATACAGGATGTACAAATGTCCGTGTCTTTATAGAACAAGAAGGCAAGAATTATAATTGCGCACTGTTTTGAACGACCATGGTGGAAGATGAATTTAGTTCTCGCTTATCTGAGTCAATCGCATTAACTCTAAATACAAACTGCGTAGATTTAAATTATTTTTAATTCTTCTTCGATAAATTATTGCATCGGTCTCAGGAAATCATCGTCGTCCTCTGTTATCACTGTGATATCGATGATCATTATATCCGTATTACCGTATTATGGTTGTACCCTTTTGAATTTTAAGAGACAAATTAAAGAAAAAGAAATAAATATCAACTCCCCCTTCGAAATATCCTCGATGTAAATGCACCATCACTGGATGCATTATATAATAATTATATAATTATTGCATGCATTAATAACATTATAATAATATTATAAATATCATATGCATCATATAATTGCATCATTAAATTAAATATTATTTTATATCATATCATGTATGCTTAAGTGTATTGTTTTATATTCAATGTTATTTAAATTAAATCTGAAATTAAATAACAAAATCTCGCTCTATCGCGATATATTTTTCCCTTTGCGCGAACTCTTTGAACTCATCCCTTGCCCCCGAAAAGCCTCGGAAATATCCTGTCCATCCGGAGGACAAGCGCGAATGTATTATTTATGAGGTGCAATGGTGGGCCGCCGCGCGTGGATGGTCGCCGACTCCACGGAGTTTGATTAATCTAATCGGCCTATTAATATTAAACAGTTGATTTTTGGCACCGGTTGTGATTATCGGCCGTGTAAAGATCACGTCCGGCAACCGATGGAAATTAACGCGACGACCACGCGGCCTGAATCCTAATCGAACGATGCCTGTCGATTGGCCGACCGGCAAATTGGTTCTTTAGCTACCGACCGGATCGTCATAATTAGACTATCAATTTCCTCGTAACGTCGTGTAATTTATCCACATCCCCGCCTCCTCCCCTCTTCGCCACTCTTTTGATGATTGATTCTTTGCACGTTCGACTGATTCGTTTTTAATGTTGTTAATCAAGCCTCGATTTTAATCGACGTGACATCTCGAGGCAAGTTGAACCGAGTTGACTTTGCCAGGTTTAATTGCAGTCGACCGCGGAATGTCTGAAACGAGACGAATTTTTTTCAAACTTTTAAAATTTAGTCGATGTGCACACGACGGAAGTTTAATTGGCAATGAGTCTCCGTGCCCCTTAAGGTTGATCCGATGGATGCTTCGGTCGTCAGTGATCCGCAACAGTTGATAATTCTTTTTAGTATTTCGAAAGACAGTTTTTTCATTATACCAATCAATAATTTAATAATTTTTACATTTCTAACGCAAAGATACACTTTCATGATTATGTTACGATGTTACAAATGTAATAATTTATTAATTTTTCATCGGCTGAAACAAAATTTACATTCTCATGATATTAATTTAATTAAGTTATAACCGCTTTGACGTATATTAAATAGAAATTCATGTAGGGAAAAGTTACGTAGTGAAAAATCGAGTTAAGCAGCGATCATAAGTCGCTTCATATAAAAATTTTCGCTTTGTTCTTTCAGAGAGCAAGAAATATATGTATCGTGCAACTATCTTTTCCGTTATTGTGAATAAATTGATTGAATTATTACAAATGTATTATTCAAAGTATGAAATAATGTTTAGGAATTCAGTAATAATCAATTGTTATAAGTAAAGAGTTGAAATTGTTAAATAATATACAAAAATATCATCGAAATGCATCACTTTACAGTTGGAATAATTCATTTGGAACAATTATTTTATTTTTTATTTCTAAACGTGATTCAATAATTTTCACAATTTTTACATTACGATTGAACAATTTATAAGTCTGTGACATATAACACTAATTTATGCAGAGAATAATTACATTATAGTCGAAAATTGAATTGGAATCGTCTCTTAAGAAAGCGTTCGCGTTCGATTCAATAAATAATTTTTGATGCAGATGTACGATTGATTTTTATTCCAATTGTTAATATATATCTGCGGTGCAGAACCTGCTTAAATCGACATGACTTACGATGTGACTTACGAAAATGGCACGAAGGTCAGATAATAACCTAAAACGTGAGACGTGAAAATGCATTGGACCCGATCCGGTCTATTCTACATAACAGTTAATCAACGATTATACAAATAACGAAATTTCCTACTGATGGTAAGTGAAGTTTTTTCCAACACCCGGTAGTTGCCAAAAAACCAACGAACAGAGTGCACCGATGCCGCGATGGCGTCCGATTTGGTATACCGGTGAATTTCTCTTGCAACAACGTTACTCGATATCCAGTCATTAATCTAATGATGATAATAATGGTGTAACTCGAACGAACAAGCCGTACACGAACGATTCTGAAAACGGGACAGCCGGTTAAACACACATTTTAGGGCTGCCCGTTTAACTATGCTTTAACGCGAGTTAAACCCGATAATTATCCTGTCAGAGGCCGTGGCGAGGGTGGTGAGAGGGCAGAAGAGAGAAGAGAAGGTGGCCAGTCGGACCGAACGCAGAGTGTTACAACTTGTATTATATAAAAATGAAAGAATCGAGTGCCGAAATTTTCGCGTTTCATCGCACAAATTTTACTCTATTTTACGTACGGATCGTTAAGATGTGGATAATAGTATAGTGTTTAAACGAGAATATATATAATAATACAATATAAAATAATATATATAATAAAATAACACATAATATGATAATACGCGTGCATACGTTTCTTATATTTCCAGTGATTTCATTGTTTATTTTTTATTGCATTAATAGTATCAAAAGTGTCAGTATTTTGCCACAAATAAATGCCTCCTGGATCCGTTACATTACATTAATAATAGATATTTGCTGGTTAAAGCATCGTTTCATTTCTCCAAATTTGAAGCAAATGTAATATTGGAGCGGATGATGTAAATATATATTATCACTGATCGGGCCTCTTCAGGTGCAACGCCGATGAAAATTAGCGATTGGTTGATTTGGGTCACGTGATTCGTGAGGGTAGACCTCGAGTAGAAGTGGCGTTGTCTGGTACTGAGCGATCGCGCCTGTAATTTGTTTCGTATCGATTCAAATGTTTGCGTATCAATAAAATTTTCCTAGTTTATTTGTTTTTTCCCCCTCTCATTCGTTACACTGTGGGGGGTAAACACGCACAAGCGCTTAGAACCTGCTTCCACACCACCTCGTTGACAATCGCGTTTTTGTACCTCGCGCGAGGCCCACGCTCCTCTCTTCAGAAAGAAGAAATTACCTGGACCGCGTCTTGTTTCTTCTCTCATACGCGACAAGGAAATTTCCATGATCGTAATCGTCGACCGATGATGGATCGATCGTCGAGGTGGAACTAGTGGGAGAAAATTGACGCTGATGCCTCTCGTCCGAGAGAAAGTCTCACGAGTTTCTCCAATGAAAATCACCCTTTGATGCTGGTGTGGCGAGTTGTGGTAATGACAGTCTCGGGTAATTTGCACCACCCGCGCGTGTTTGTATAAGACACAGCGAATAACGATAGCTTATTGTGTCTCTTCTTCTATCTCGTGCTTTCTTTTCGAAATGGAAAGTTGATACCGCTATGTAATATTGACGATATTCTCGGAGGTAGATTTTAATTTTGATAGATTTTTTTCGTGTGTTTTATTAGATCTAGATGAAACTTGGTACTCATCATCAAGATAGATAAAATAAGTATTATTGAAATAGACGAGGCAAATGAATTAAAATGAATTATTGAGCGATATTTAATCTGAACAATAATCAATAATTTTTCTATCGGTGAACTATTGATTTATTATTCTATATTTATAAGAATTGTAGATTCTGGAATCGAACGATTTTCGAACATGAAATTGTTACAAGTTTACACCAAAATATATATATCTACATTTACCAATATAATTTATGTCTATTTAATTTTATCTGATGATAATATAATATAATACAATGTAACAGATATCCATTTATAAACAGATAGCAATCGGAAATTAACATTAAATCAAGTTAAAAATACTTTACTCTTCGAGTAAATACTTGTAAAAAATTCGTGTCCATCAAATGATCAAATAAAGAGTTCATGTTGACCGAACGATCAGATAAATATTTCTAAAACGTAGTGATACTGGCCAGAGAGAAGCGTCGCAGAAAAGCACAGAAACAATCGAGATAAACGCTAAAAGATAGCATCGTTCGTATGAAAAGCAATCCCCGAGGATAGTCGAAGCCAAAGAGATAGTCGTGGCACAGAGTAGTGGAGAATATTTTAACGGGACGAAAGTTCAAAGACACTGGACTCTTGATCCTCGAGCCCCGAGTGAAAAACGTCGTTACAGCTGCGTGTCTGCGGCACTGAACAGTATCGACAAGCTATCAAGATTGAAAAACCACCGTGTATTAACATCGATAATCGTGCCATTTGCTTCGTTCCGCGTTCATAATTTATCTGACCTGGTCGCGATACCGAATCTATACGTAGGTTAATAAAAATGAAGAGAAATTGTACCAGCGATGATCTATCATGTACGTACGTACATGAAGAAGTAATTACTCCAAAACCGAGGATTTTTTTAAAACCGTTTTTGAGATGTTCAATAGTGAACAGTTCATGCAGAATGTGCACAACGCAGTGGAGTGTTATTATTAATAAATTTATGCTATCATTTATTATAGCATGTAATAATTATTTTTTTTATTTACTAGTGTTATTACTTTTTTAAACATTCCGATATATCTCCTCGATCTGAAAAACACGTATTCGCGTAATAATAATAATTGTGATTTTCTTCTCCGTCTTGTTCCTTCACTCTTTTAACTTTTCTTATTCTATTCTATTTTTCCATTTCTCGGGGACAGAGTTTTTTCCTCGACAATTTTTCCAATTTGTTAGGGTTAAAAAGAAAAGGTGGAGAGTCAATTACGAGACATAATTTGTGTCACGTTTCTGTCCCCTTGATGGCCGATTCTCGATCAGGTTCCACTAATGAAATAACTACTCGCGGCCAATTACTCGCCGATGACGAGAGAACGACAGTTGAGTAACTGGAAAATGATCGAAAATGATAAGCTGCACGATTTCTCGTCGTCGATAGCCGAGAAACGATGAACGTGGCTCTGATTGATAGACCTTGGATCCTGTTAACTGTCCACTCTGAGTCCTCCATCCTTATTTTTCACTTTTGTTTTTATACAGATGCGTAGTACCTTCAACAGAGTAAATAATTTAAAGAGACTCACGTTTGAAATAGAACGTGAATCTTTGTGTCTCAAATTCCTTGATACAAACTGTCAACGAGTATTTGTTAGTTTCGTTAGATACAAAATGTCAAAAGATGTTCGGTGTTCTTCGCGAGAGACAATTCTTTCAAATAAGATTTAAATTTTTCTTTCTTTCTTTCTTTCTTTCGTGCGAATCTTTATATTTTATTTCGAAGCTTAGAATTTTTAGAATTGTTCAAGTTTAGATTTGAAAGATTTGAGCCCTGATGTTCATTTCTCCTAAAAGGAGTATCAAATCCTCGACGAGATGATTTCGATATATTTTTTGACCGCGAATAACTCGCGATTATACGGATCCAAGAATTTCGACTACGTCACAAGCGCGCGCGAGCGAAGGAAAGCGAAGAACCCGAGGAACGACGCAAGACCAAGGAATCTAATCTCGTCCGAGGAAAATCGGCGCTGTGTCGTGCGTGAGGATATTCGCGCGCGCGTGACGACGCCCCATTATTTTCACCCGATGAAACAATTAGTCAGCCGACGGAGCCAGCCGGTAATTAGACAAAGGACAATTACCGCGACTCGCCTCGTTATCTCGCTCGGAACACGTGTAAGACACGCTGTTATGAACGATCGTCGCCGTGTGGCAACCAATCGAACGATATGATA
Organism: Melipona beecheii; assembly: GCA_032399605.1. Lineage (NCBI taxonomy): Eukaryota > Metazoa > Arthropoda > Insecta > Hymenoptera > Apidae > Melipona > Melipona beecheii. The sequence continues at coordinate 2,082,559 of JAUCMO010000291.1, forward strand.
ATAATTGGCCGCCGCCATCTCGTTACACGTTGATCGTTTCCTCCCCGAAAAGCACGCTCGAATTCTATGCAAAACACTTTTATTATACCTGCCCGAACGATTTATCGGCCGGAACGGCATGACTTATCGCCCCGCCTTATCGACGACGATTTTCAATTGAAAACAAAAGAGAACGTCCAACGGTGGATATACAGAAAAAGAAAAAAGAAAAAAAGAGAGAGAGAGAGAGAGAGAGAGAAGTTGATCAAAATGGTAATCAGAACGTTTAACGAAAATTGTCGGCTGATTGGCTCGTTGCTTCGGGTAATTGTAATTCTCGCGAAATTGTAGCTTCGCGAGAACAGCGGATAAGATTGCGTTAAATTGTTATTGTTATTAGAGGCATCGGTCGGTGGATATCGTCTATGGAGATGTTAGTTTATAATCGCCGGTGGTGTTATCTGATGTTGTTCGCGCGGTATATTAATTTATAGAAATTGTCGGGAGGCGGTTTCGCGTAATTCGAGAATATCGTGGATTTTGGAGAATGCTGTAGATGAAAATTATTTAGCTAAGTATAAATGTATCGTGGGTGATATTTTTTTTGTTTCTTTTAGAAACCTGCTTTCAAGAACTTGGCAAAATAAAAAGTTCGACGCTTTAATTTTATTTAACTCGGAATAATTTAAGACTGTGATAAGATAGTAGGTTGAGATTCGAGAAACGTAGAAAACTTGTTATTTCAAAAATATTTTGACAGATATCATTGGTAGATTTTGTCACTGTATTAGTGATAATGTTAAATGATAATTAAATAATAATCGAGTGACAATAATTCCCTCTTAAATTTCATTAAAATCCGCGAAATCGAACGAACGATCTCGTTCTACGACTTACGCGCTTGCTGTATGACGATAGTATAGTTGAACAACGCCAACGTGGAAATGAATGATCGTCTAATAAACGGAGACCACCCTTTACGCGTTCTTGCCATTTGAATTTTACTTTTTATTCAAATCCGTAGAATCTAATGTACGATTTATTCACTCGAGTTTATTCATTCGACCGATAAAGAGCTTCCGTACAAAATGGCACTGTTCGTTAACACGAACAAAAAAAGATCAACCCTTTCACACGCTTCTCTCATTCGCGTTTTAGTAATATCTATAAAATCTGCTCTACGATTTACGTGCTCGACGCGATAGCATCGGGCAATTAAATGGCATTAACGCGAGAATGAGTGCCCTTTTAAAAAACGATGAACGTCACGAAACGCATCCCGCGTTTCTCGCGCGTGCACTGTAAATTTTAACTTGTCATTTCCTCTCTTATTTCTTTACTCTTGTAAATTTTATGTGAATATAGGTAATTGAATATTAAACTGATGCGTGAAAAATGTAAATGCTAACGTTGAATTAAAGTGACCACGGGATATTTCAGAGTGAAATATCTTAAAAATTCGTGACAAAGAAACAGAAAATTTTATTTACGCGATAAAGAATACGAGCTTCTAGTTACATATTTTATTAAATTTCAAACGTTATTTTTTCTAACTACCAGAATTAAATATTTCCAGAATTCAGATGTTTGTTGTTTAAAATCTGACAAATTTCCGATTATCCACACGACGTCCGTGCCTACCTCGATAAAAATCCCGCTTTGTCGATTCGGAGAAACGATTTGCGTGCAGCCTCGCAATTTCATCGATGAAATAAAAAAAAAAAAATAACGTACGATGGAGGTGGGATTAGAATTTTAATCGTTCAAAGGGACGAGGAAAAACTGCGCCTCGTTGGAAATCAGACGTGCTGATAATCGATTCGTTAATAACGTCTGGTTCGATTTGTCATTAATGGTAATTAAGCTCATATAGAAATTGATTACGCGACGCGTCGCAGCTGGACGCTGTTAAATAATACATAGCCAGCTCGTGGTAAATGACGCGTGACAAGCTCCCATTTACAATGTAACGAAGCACCCTGAGCGTTCGCCACCATGCCACTTTTATCACCCGTGCGTAGACTTTCATCGTTTTTCTGCGACCGACGCAGAATTTTTCTTTTATTTTATTTTCTTCCCACTGTATTTCACTTTATTTTTATTCAATTCTTTCAACTTTATCTTCGTATCTTTAATTTCAATGCGAAACGAAATACACAAATATTTGGATATTGCTAAATTATCGCAATACAATTGTCAAAATACGATTCAAATGAATCTACCTCCTAACCTCCTAGTTTAGAATAGTTCGAATTAGATGAATTATTTTTAATATTTGCACTTGCGTCAGAGACTCTTAACGTCTCCGTCGTTCTAATTGAAAATCCGACGTTTAATTAATCGTTCAGCGTATCGACGAGTACGGTGTTGTGAAAATTTTTTTCTTTTTTTCATAATTTACAAAATTGTTGCTCTGACTGAAAATTTTTGACAACCACTGTTATTGTATATTTATATACAAGCGCGGATCAAACGATTTACGGGCGAAAAAAAAATATATATATATATGTGTGTGTGTGTGTATATATATATGTACAACGGGGATTCGAATAAATCTGCTCGGTAAATACCGTCGTTTTTATCTGCCCGGGAAAAATATCGACGGTGGCTTGATCGATTCCCCCGTTTTTCGCCGCTTTTTATCGTTGCTGTCTCGCGCTCGTTCGATTTCCGAATTTATTGGACGACGCTCACCGGTATTTGAAGTCGCGAGCAACTACGGTGGTCCGCGGTGATTATTCGTAAATTACAAGGCTTTACGAAACACTTTTTATCCTTTGACGCGTGAAATTTCGTATTTCGTATTTGATGTTCTACATCTAGCACGTTGTATTTTATTCATACTTTTCGCGCCGAATTTTTCGCACTTTTATATATATATACATATATATATTCAACGGTTTGAAGTAAAAAATATACAACGTTTGTTACATATCTATATGAAAAAATAAAATTATTGTTCAAAAATTCTGGAATATTGAAATTTATTTTAAATATCGAAATAAGCGAACAATTTCCTCGAGCCTCGTCCAGATCGTGTGTAATTTAATATCACAAAAGTGACTGTTCTGTTCCGAAGATTTCATTGACCACTTTTGTCCCCCCGTTTAGTTCAGATACGAGAGATTTTATTCCTATTAATTTGTTACACCCTCCTTTTGGTAATTTTAAACACTCGAAGAGCTAATTGTAGAAACTCTTTGTCTCAACGATATGAAAAAAAACGATAATAAAAAAAAATTATATTTTGAACAGAAATTTTTGTACGGTCACTTCGTGTACAATATATGTACGTATCTATACGTCTGTAGGTATAGAGTCCTGGCACCCCCAACCACCCTGGCACCCCTTGATCCCCTACCATAGGAGAACCTGTCAATTGCGTGGCAAGCGGGTCCACGATTGGATAACACTGAGCCGAGTCGCTATATCGAGCTTCGATTATTGGTTCACCATGGGGTAGGTGGGCGAGGCATTTGCACACCGACGTTTCCTCTTCTTCTCTCTCTACCCTTCTCTCCGAATCTGCCCCTAGTACCGGTCCAGAGTTTGCAGGACCAAAACGAGCTGCCAATTAACCAACAATCCGAAACAATTTAGCCGCTCAGATCGTATCTGCGCTTTCAGCGGGCGAAACTCCGAAACCAGGACCCCTTAAGCTGCGTTCATATCGGTCGAATTGACAACAGGATGTAAGAAGGTGTTTTAAAGATGTTTTCTCTGGAGGGCAGATAATTGAGCTACCCGCGAGTATAAGATTATCAGTGAGCACTTGTGAAAGTTACGACATCACCAAAAAAAAAAGAAAAAAAAAAGAACACAAATAGACTTTAAATAGAATTAGAAAAAAGTATGCGATAGAAAGAAATTATTTCTTATAAAAAAACATTTGATACTGAGTGGAAATCTTTATAACATATCTAACAATTTTTTCGTTGCTATTGTCTATCGCAGTATTAAATACCTTTCGATTCTAGTTATTTAAACTATATAGTCATCTGTAACGCAAGAATATTCCTTTTTTCCTTGCAACTACTAAATAAAACCATTTTAAGAGTCAATAAAAATTCTTAACAAAATTACGTTCGGGCCTTTGAATTTTAAAAATACAAGGAAAGTAAACTCTAAGTGCTGTGCTTCGAATCTCGTCTTCGTCCCTTATAAGAGCGTCGAGCGTCTGATTAAGAGCAAAAAAATCCAGAATTACCAATTCTACATCGATCTAAACGATCTTTAACCACAACAGAAATCTAGAAGTTCGCCAAAAAGGACGAGCAATATTCACCGTGTACGTTCCCCTGTGTGTGTGTGTGTGTTCCGCCATCAGTTTGTACGCGAAACGTGGGATTACCGGGTAGGAGAGATCGTGGATCTCACGTAACAAGAGCGAACGAGGAAGAAATCTCTCAGTAGGTGGAGGCGAGCACCTACTTCTGTGCCAGCTTAGACGCCGATAGGCCGACGGCGCTCTCTTTGCACGCTTATTACCCTAATGCCAGTACTTAACACACTGTTGCTCGGGCGTATTCATCGAGCGTATTCGTCGAGCTTATTTGCCGTGGCAACGACCGGCTGTGTCCCGGTTTACCCTGAGATTCCCCTCGAGCGTGTCGTCCAATCCCTTTTATCTGGCCATTTTGCATTTTTCCCTCGCCCTGCCTCCAATCGGTAGATCATTCCGAGATTTCGTTCGAGGTCTCTCCGCGGCGAAAGATTGGTGCATTTTGACAAGACCGACCTAATATCGTGCGCTACGATTTTGTTCTTCCGTGTTGTGGCAATTTGCATTGTGAAATGGCGCGACTACCAGTCTCTCAGTCGAGATTAACTCCAAACGAGATTAACACGATCCGAAAGTTCCAAGATTTCGTGACTATATAGATAGTTGTAATAAAATGAAGTTGTAACAAGTTCATTAATCAACGAGCATCGACTCCTAATACGATTGATGAAACATCAACGAGTGTGTGACATTGGGGCCGCAATCTGTAGCAATTTTGTTCGAATTAAATAGATTTCGAATCTACAGGTTGTACGTTCCAACATCATGTGATCACATAGTGAAAAAAGAAATGTGATTAACAAATTAATTAACGAGTTAATAGATATCACCCGATAAATCTTCGGCTTCAAACGCGATTGCGTTCGAAAATCGATACGTGTCTGACACGTCAACCGAACGATTCCGTTTCGACCGAATTTCGAATTAACGATTCGAAGTTTATGGTAATAGAAAATTGGTAACAGTGACAGGTCGTAGATTTCGTGGCTGCCGTGCTCGATCGGCGACCGCGGGATCGAACACGTTGTAAAATAAGAAAGTAAACCGCATAATGCAAACGCCTGGAACACGGTAAACATCCAGCCCCGCAAATTACACGCTCCAACGTGATTATATTCGAACACTGATTGCTATACCTGAGAGGTAAACAGTAATGACTTCGAGATTACATCTATTTAAAGGTTATAATAAAGTTCTAAGCGGTACACGACGCGAGCCAGTTCGCACTTTTACTCGCAATGTCTGCTAAACTGCCAGCATTAAAGCCTACAATGCTGCTTCGTCGTTTGGAAAAAATATTCCTCAGATCCCGATTATCGTTTCATCTCTCGCTGAAGAAAAACTGAACTATCTGAAGAATTACCAGTTTGTTTAAGAGAATCTTCCATATCCTCCGTTTGAATTACGACGACGATATTTTACACCGATATCGTGAGTCTTGCGAGGGGGGAGTTCGCTACGAACTTTTGCCAAAAATGATGAAGAACATCTTAGAAATCATCTTGGAAAGTGTAAAGAAAAATACAGTAGCTCGACATTCTACGTTTGTTTATACCCTAATAACATCATTGGATCATGGATAATTATTTGTATTATTACACTATAACTATAAACTGTAACAACGTATCTTTATATTTAAATTATATTAATTGTACAACTACATTTTAAGGATATTTGATTTTACCTGGCATTTAAAGCTACCTGAAACTATGCGATTATTGATAATGCCTAGTTAAGAGCATTTGTTGAGTATTAGTCGAGAGTAATTTTTATCGCTCTCCTACATTCGTACAAACACTGTGATCAATGACAAGAATAACGACAATTACTATAAATGAAATCGTTTATCGATACAAGTAGTCAAGTGCTTATGAATAGATAATGTACTTCCTAATTAAAAAGAAAAGAAAAAGAAACATCGCACGACCAACAAATTTCCAATTTACGATCTCCAAATGGATGCCGATGGATTAAGGAATTACTCATTTATCCCAAACAGTTCCACGGTATAATCCGGTTCCCTTCGTGACGAAAGAACAGAAATTACCATAACATTACTCTGTCAATTTCGAAAGAGACGAGAACGCAGAACGCCCTGCCAGAAAAAGCAGAGAAAAGGATAGGGAACTCGATGGGCCAGTGACTCGACGCAGAGAGAAAGAAGGGGGGACTGTTTCGCTCTAGGCACCCGGTATATAGATCGTTCGTACGCGATGCTGCCCCAATGGCGTGGCGTTCTCGGCAGATAATTATCACTAACCATCAGCTATTTGCGAGGAATGGCTGATAATTGCTACGTTGTTCGGCCTCTACCGACCGATAACCCGCCTAGAACTCCTTTTAGACGAGCTCTGCTGTTGCAGTCACTGCAACCTCCGGGGGCCCCTCTGCCTGAATCTTCCTAACCTTGTTGCTCCTCTCTCTTTTTGTACGCTCCGCCAGACCCTTCCACGTTCCCTTTTCCTTCGAACGCGAGGTGCTCCTCTCTCCGTGAATTTGCGATGCGACGAACATTTTATTTCTTGGTATTATTTGTAACTGCGCATATACTCTGTAAAACTTCTATGCACATTCTGCCTGTAAACGTTTATACACCTTTTCGTGTAATAAAAATTTCGAATATACGTATTTATATCATACAGCTATTATTATTATATATATATATATATATATATATATCAATTTCAAATATACTGGTTCATGTAAACCCTCAATACGTGAATAAATGGACTTGCGCCAAAAAAAAAAAAAAAAAAAAAAAAATGACTCAATTGCTCGACATTCCCGCTATCAAAATTAATATCAATAATAGTAAATAACGTTCGCGAAAAAAGGCAGGCACGTTGCAACGAGAGCGGCATCTTTCCTAGAAACCACCCCCGCTATCTTGTTCCCCGAGACACGCCGTCATTAATCGCAATTAATTCGCAAATACGACCTTGCCACGGGATTGCCGGTCGTCATGCTATCTCGCTACATTTTTTCGACGCCCACCCCAACCGACCGATCGACCGACGATCGAACTCGAACTCGAACGAGAAAAGCGGTAAAAGGGTAAAAGAAGTCCGAAGAGGCAACGCCGCATGCATGCACACACCCTACAGCGGAAAGACACGCAACGTTAACGCGCGTGTACTCGCGAGCCACTGGTTGGATAACTCTCTTATTGCCCTGTAAATCGTAATGTTACACCAGCAATTTAATAAGCCGGCTACGTTCACTTATCCCCACTGACGAGCGTTGGCTCACATAATAATGTTAATGGTAGCGAGTATATCTTCTAGGACAGCTCGGGGGAGCTGGCTAAAGCGGTTTACAAATGTGTTGTACATGCATGTACGCGCGTGTGTGCACGTGTGTGCGTAAATAGCGTGAGAGTGAAGTGGTCAGTGAGTGAATGGTGATACACTGACGCACGCGTGGAGAAGGCTGGTGCAACTTTTGATTGGGAACAGATGGCGATTCGATGGTTTTCGCGTACCAACTGGGAATGAATCTTTCGTTTCAGGTTGGTATTGTCTTCGATAACAATTTTACAAAGCTTTCAATTTATTTTAATAGTAACTTAACAATAAAGTAATTGATTTGAAATAATTAATTTTATTTAAGAAAGTTTCAAACCTGTTGAAGTAACTTTTCCCTCGATCAGTTATTGTCATTTTAGATTTTACATACACTCCTCGATGCATTTACAACGTTCGAATAAATTATTATTTGACCTTACGCTATCTTTTGCAAAGATTTTGGAAGATTGAATAACATCGACACGAATATTGAGCAACTTGTTGGACAATTTAATTTAGGGGGTAGATATTAGACTTTTGATGTTCGACGAGCGCGATAAATTTTCAGTGAAACAATTTAGTGAAGCAATTTAATAGAATTTAGTCAAACAATTTTCAATCGTTTCAATCGATACGGTGGATTCTGGGACTTTTGGATGTTTTTCTACTGAAATTTTGGGAGATTGCTTTAATTATCAGAATAGATCCGGAGATAGTCAAAATAGATAAATTCTCCAGAAAGTTGAGAAATCTCGAGATGGTTTCTTTTCCCGTGAAAGAATTTTTTTAAGGCCGACTCTTCGTTAATTAAAATAGTAGATCTGTCTGATAATCAAGAAAATAATAGATAGATAGTAGGCATAAACGATGTAATGCATGTTAAGAAAGAGAATTTTTGTATTTCGACACTTAGAAGGCATCTAGAAAGTTGCGATTGATGTTATAAATTTGAAGAATTAAAAGATTTTTTTAAATTGATTCAATTATCATAATGGAGGATTCGAAACCGATCAAATGAAATATTCAAATGTAAATATCTTTCGCGTGATAAAACCAATTCTTATCGGGAATCACAAAGTCTTGGACAGTGTCCCTTTAACCTAACGAGCTATTAATTTAATCTCTATAGAAATAATATCTAAACATCTGTAAATAATGTAGTAAAACCATTTATTTCCATTTATTTCAACCAAATTTTAGTCAATGTCCTCTGGCTGATTGAATTTATTTGTTCGAACTGAAATTTCTATCGTATGAACGAAAAATTACCGATAGTAATTAAAACTGTAAATTGTAAATTAAAATAAATCATGCGAAAGAACCTGTAAAGATAAAAGGCAAAAGTTAAATTATTCAACTTTTCAAACTTCGTTAAACGGAATTAAATTTATACACCTGTTCCTACTTATGTGCCTTAATATTAAAACTTTAAAATTAATTAATCAAAATAAAAACTAAGACGAACTTACTGAAATAAGCTATTAAACTAAACCTTGACAAAGAGAAGAAGTAAGTTTCACAAGTTTAATATAATTTAACTGAATTAAAATTAAAACAAAGTTACAAAAATGAGATGCTAAACCAAATTCTAACAAACATGTAAAAGTAAAAAGAAGAAGCAAGCTTGGTTTAATAATGGTAACTTAATTAAAATTAAATTAAAATAAACTCGCTAGAGTAAGACGCCGAACGAAACTCCAACAAACTCGTAAAAATAAAAAGAACCGAGTTTGATAATTTAACCTCGCTAAAGAAACACTTCATCTTTTTACAAATTCTTTTCCACAATTCACTCCGATATTGGAGCTCTCTCTTTATTACGCAAATATAAAGACAGTTACCTCGGTTATTACGTTCTTCGTACCGAGCGTTCTAACGATCTACGAATAACATGCCGAGCATAAACGAATGCTCGTTTCGACTTGAATAATTTCGCTCGGAGGTTGGCAGACGAACGAACGTACACACACGCTCGGCTCCTCGATTCTAAAACGCACCGCAAGAAATCAGATAACACACAGTCGAAGAATCCATCGAATCCCTCTTCCGATCCGTGGAAGAAGAAGCTTACGTACGTTCGTGAGGATCTCGATTCACCTGGAAGGCAACCGTAATTACGCGTGGCGACTATTCATTAAGCTGATTGCACCTTCCTTCTTCTCCCTGTTCTCGTTTTCCATTGCAACTGGCCGGAACGTTATCGCGGCTGGTTCGCGTAAAATCGAGCGAAACCGCTGCCAAGCCGACAGTTGCCGTGCATACACGTTAGAATTGCGCTTCTATCCGTCGATTTTTAGCGGGAGCCAAATGCAGGCGGCATTTTTCTGGGACACACGTTGATTCGAGGTCAGCGTTCACCCCGACGATAAAATCGCCGAGCACCGCGTTTCATCGTTCGGGATATTATTAGCGGTGCGAGATGAACGAAAAGGTGCCGGCAGAGATTTCTTTTTCTTTTTTTTTTTTTTCTATTCACCCTCGTCTCTTCTCACATATATATATGTACAAAACTCAGTTGTTTGATTTCTTGATCACGTGTAGTTTTCCAAAAAATTTTCTCTGCATTTCGAGATTCGTATCGTCGGCTTGTGTAACAAACAAATTTAAATTAGTGATTTTTCATAATGGTACGTTATTATGATACAACATATATAACAGTATATTATATTACATTTCTATATTTACTGATTCTTTTTATACAAATTTTTGTGACGACTGTTGTTATTATTATTATACTTTATATATATATATATATATATATATACTTCATAACAGATAATACATTATTATGATACAACATACATAACAATTTCTATATTTGCTGATTCTTTTTAAAAAAATTTTTGCGACGACTGTTTTTATTATTATTATTATTTTTTTTTTTTTTTTGATCCCAGTTAAAAAGATCCGAATCCACTTGTGAGACGATCGAGCCTCCGGTTATTAAAAGGGCTTATCACGATCGGCTCTCTCGCAATTGCCGCTCGCGAATAGAATCGGTGGACTCCTCTTCGAGTGACTTCTGGCCGGATACTAAACTACCCGTGCGTCCGATCGATCGATAATGAACACGTGGAAATATTCGAGGAGGATACGTGACCGTGCATACGCACGCATCGCAAGCGTGTTCCGATCGTGAATGCACGGGCAAGCCACGATACATCTCTTCTGATCGAATGCGTTATTATCATCGCGACGACATTGTAATATCGTTCCCTACCGTGAATAGACGTCTGGTGATCGTAGAAGTATTCCCCGACGTGACTTCCTCCTGGAGGATCGTTGATCGATCGAACGGCCGATCGATCACTAACCGGAGGCTATTAATATTTCGCCAGCGATCGTGTACGCTCGGACGGCTATTTTTGTCTAATGATTCTAATTACTCTAATTATTTTTATCTCGTTTCACGATCCTAATTATTTTCTATCTTTAAATAGCGGATGTCGATCGAAGATTTCTCTATTAGATTTGAAGAAATTTTTACAAGAAATTAGGAATTTAGATCGGATTTGATTGGTAATACGCGGGCACATTGATAATTAAACGATCATTTCCTGGAATTACGAACGGTTCGATTTGAACGTTACGACGAGAATTAGATTTAAAATGAGTTTTAAAGTTAAGGTTCAAATGCGATCGAGTGATTATTCTTGATTAACGATGAAATTTATCCAAGTTGAAGGTTGAATGTTTGATAATAATTGACGTTGAAGTTAATTCGTTCTAAGTTCGCGTTAAGTTGGTCGAATCTGATTCGAAGTTGTTTCTGCAAAACTCTAGATACGCGTGAAAACAAATCTATACTGACTATACCGTTTAAATCAATATAAATTTGCTTAAAAATAAACATAGTCAATTTGAATTAAACGTCTGCTGACGGCCTCGAATTTCACATTATATACAATAAAAATACGATTAAAGTTAAACTCGTAAGATCGTACAATAAAAATGATGGAATATGATTCATATTTGATTCTTTAATTAAAAGAATAATATTTAAGTTGAGTCTCTATCGTTTCCAGTGGCTCGTTTAAATATTCATTTAATCTATATTTCGATATTGTTGATATTCGAGACCGAGTATAATCCAAACAAGACGTAAATTTTAAAACGTCCGGTAATTGCTCAAGATTTACATCCGCGAAAAACCGAACGTTCGTACATTCGTAGCCTCAAACGGTATAATAATTTGAAAACACGGAAATCTCCTATCGAGATTAGCCGCGTAAGGGGAAAAGGCAAAATTAATTCTGGAAATTTACGTCGATGTGAACGACTGGAATTTTTTCGAGCAGAGCGAGGTTGAAGTATGCGGAGAAGTGGAATCGGTTCGAAACCAAGTCCGAGGAAGTTCAACGCCGGAATGTGGAAATGGACGAACACTCTACTAGCTGACCAAGGTATTCCATTGAACACGCTGATACCGGTGTGTGATTCGCCTCATTTACGACGCACATTCACCCAACATTCTACAGAAAATTCCTCTCCACGGATTTCCATCAACCAAATTATTACGCGATGAAAATAAAAAGATTCGTGCGTCTACTTGCGCATTAACGGTGTTCGCAGAATAAAAAGGAAAAAGAAACTTACTACGTAGTTTGTTCTTGTTAATTCCGTGAATTCTATACTACACTTGGCACATTGATGTATTACATCAATATAGATATCTTTAATTGACATTAATAATAAAGATTATTGTAATCGATAGAGAAGAAAATATAATTGGTAAATATTACACTTGAGTAATAATAAATTAATAAATTAATTTTCGTTTGGAAAAGGCACTCCAATTTTTTTCTCCAATCTCTGTTTAATTCCGAAAATATTTTGCATAAAAAATTCCAAGTTTCTACAACGAAATGTATGTAATGATGCGTGCTTATACATTTCGAATAAATTTCCCCGCGTTAAAAATACCTTGCAACGAGATTTTTGCGAGACGTACGATATTCCTTTACTTTTCATTTTTGAATAACCAGAGACAAAGCAATTTCTATTAATTTCAACTTAAATCACTAAAAAATTTCAATTTAAAGAAAAAAGGAAACAACTTCCAAGTAACGAAATTATTAAGTCGTCTAAAATCACTGGAGAAATGGCGAGTTAGCGGCGAAAAAGCTTTCTAACCGGCAATTCAATTAAAACGTATTTGCTACACCGTCATTAGCCACGCTTCCGCAAATTACCCCTGCAATATCTGACCCAATAACTCACAATCCTTATACCAGTCCTATAAACGCGCCTAACCGCAGCCGGATCGTCGTTCCAGCGAACTTTATGCAAATTTACGAGAACGTTGAACGCGTCGGCATAAAGTCCATCAACGGCGACGCGGTTCGTCCAGCAGCCGGGCGAACACGCAGCATTTTTATCGCATCGATCCGAGAGAGCCAGCGAAACCGGTGTCGTAATGCAATCGAACGAAAGTCCAGTCTGTTCAGACTGCCGGAGAAACTCGTGAAATTCCTTCTGCGATCGGTCTTCAATTATTTCATCTTCTCAGCGAGATCAACTGAACTGCCCGAAACAGAGATATGAGATACAGGCGTCGGTGTTGTTATTACACACTTGCTCCGTATTAATTACTCTGGCAATGAGAATGTTCGAAGATTCGAAGATCGATCGTCAAATTTAAAAATTTTGAAAAACTCGCGGTATCTTTTTCTAAGTTCTTTCGAGAGGAATCATCGATGATTCTTAATTTCACGAGTTCTGTGAATTGCGAGTTTTGTAATCACGAAGATCACTGTCAATCCTGCTGCAATCCTCCGAATTATTCATGTTCGATTTTTACGTATTTCAATCTTACATTCAGCTCGGCAAACAAAAATCACCCATGATGTTTCAAAAAGCTTATTCGATGTGAAAAAAGCTTAATCGAAGAATCGTTTGTTAATAAGAATTTCGTTTGAGCTTGAAATAAAATATTTTTTAACTTTAGAGAAACGTGAATGATGAAAAGAACGCGACAGAATTGAAAAAATAAGGATATAGAAAAGCTAGGTGGTAAACGCATTCGTGCGGTTTTATAATTGAAAATAAAGTTTCAATCTTCAAAGAGAGATCACTGTAGGTACGTATATGTATACATCAGGAGGCTGCAAGCGATTAAGTGAGATTAGATCACGATGGAGTCAGTTTATATTGGATTTGATAGATTGAGAGCATGGAGAATTAGAAGATCGATATTGTAATAATATCTAGATAACGGTGTTCAAAATTGGGAGTTAAAGTTAATTTTGAAAAATATTTGACGCCACGGAAAACTGGAAACTGTTCGAATGAACAATTTGGTCCTTCTTATTATCATCTCAGGATAATCATCGTGCCTTTCAGAGTGAGATAAGAGGGATCTATCTACTGCAGAAGATATTAATTACACCATATAAACGTACAGATTATACAAAAATACATTAAACTGATTAAACGAACCAAGCAAAGTCGAAACCTATGTTTCAATTAAAAATGTTAAAAAGATTTCCACAATTACTCTTTACTTATAACTAATGAACTTTCTCTACTCCTTATAATTTGTCCAACGTAATCTAATCTCAATCGAACCTGCATCAGACAGCTTCTCGACGTCTACCACGAGAATCTCCTCCACTTTGTGTAATGCACGAACAGCTTGCTGAAACGCGACCGACTCGAACAATTCCAGCAACGGCGAGCACTCGAACTGACTCGATTCTGCCCGGGCTGCGAATCCGGAAAGGAAGATGGAATTGTGTCCCGCAATTTTCCCTGATCTTACGATTCCTCCTCTGTCTCGAACGGTGGAATCGAATCCGCGGAATTACACGCCGAAGACGATGGGATGCCCGATGCAAAGACGAATCGTGTACGAGGGGAGCCAGGTCCGTGCCGGCCGGTCGTACAGAAAACGATGGAACACGGCCTGGAACAGCGTTACGCGCCTAATAACCGAGTATCATCTCTCGTGTCGGGCGCGGAGGAGCGGGGAATTTCTACGATTCCAGATCTCGATCCGTGGATCTGTCTAATGTGGCCCAGCCACGCGAACCTATCATAACCTGGGCCAACCTCGGCCACCTAACCACATGTTTGCCAAGCTAACCTCTTACAGCCTCGATTTCCCTCGGATTTGCATTTCTGCCAGTGCCAACGTTCCCGCGGGATCAACGTTCTTCGCCAACGTCCCGTGTTTCTCCTTTTTTCTTTTCTTTTCTTTTCTTTTCTCTTCTCTTCCCTACCCGAGTCTTCGCTTCGTTTCGCTTCGTTCCCGTAAGGGGAAATAATCACGGAGTCGGAGAAACGATTTGATTGTTCGAACGGAGATCGGCCGCCGCCATTAAGATCATGTTAATTCGATCTCGGATTTTTTTCGCAGAAAAACGGACATGTCGAACGATTTACCTGCGAACTGACGATCGCTCGATGGTTTCAATCATTTTCTCGAGCTTTCGATACACGAGGGTTTTTTAACGAGGGGTGGCACAGGTTTCCCTTTTAAGAGGGAAACACGACTGTGGTTATTGAGACGTTGTTGCGTCAGTCCTTTTTTTTATTGTCTCTTCCTTGCAACCAAAAAGATTATTTACCGCGATTGTCAACATATTTATTTCACACATCAGAGTAAATTTCTCGTTTTTTCTTTTATAAATAAAATTTTTTAATGTTATAAATTCATCGTCACGTGTCTTCAAGATCTTGAAGATCTCTAGTACCATGATTCTTGTAAGGATCGAGAGGTTAACGTTTGTAAAAGTAACTTTCTATTTTATGATGTCTTCGAATTTTGTGATACCTACACATAGACGACTAAACTCTGAATTTACATTTAGATTGTCTTAGATTTCAACCGCAGAGATTTATTCACCTTGTTCTCGAATCGATAGAATTTGATAGATTAAAACTGAGAAAATCACGGTAATAATTAAATAAAATAATAATTCAACAACCATTATTATAATATTAACATTAATTAACAATAATTACAAATTATTAATAATATTAATCGTGTCACTATGATTTATCAATATCATAATAATATTCAACGGATATATCGAGGTTCAATTACCTTTACGAAGATGAAGTGTGTTTGGACATACTCGATCGAACGTAAAACTCGAAATGGTAGATTGCAAATGGATCCAGTTTCTTTCGCGCTGGAAAAGCCAGTTCATTATTGAGAGGAGAGAGAGAGAGAGAGAGAGAGAGCAAGAAAAAAAAAGTGAAAGAGCGTTGTCAGACTATTTATGAGGTTAATTGTTAAAAGCGAGAAGTAGAGAATGCTCACAATTGAGACCAGTTTCCGCGATCGTATTTAAGTTCCTAGAAACCAGTTTCCTTGGCCAGAGTGAAATTTCACGTAGAGACCCCGAACTAACAGCGGTCAGAGACCGAGCGACTCCGGAGTGATTCCTCGAGACCAGTTCCCCGAGATCAAAGTGAAACGCTCGGATCGGTTTCTGGCAAACCGTATATAGACACCTTTGGAACCAGTCCCTATTATCAGACCGGGATTTCTTGACATCGGTTTGCTATGACCCGCGCGCGAAGCACGAAGAGCTCTTGCCAACGACGGTGAACACTTTGTTGATCGGGCTGTTAGGACTCAATTGAAAAGTCGCGTGAAATACTGGATGACCGATACTCCGTCGTGTAATTTAATTTCAACAAGTGTGTCTGGTCAGAAGCTGGTTTAAACAAAGGAGATTATCGATCCCACAAAATTATGCACAGGAAATTATCGATAATTTCAATTGACGTAACTTCGGTCTGATAACTAACTAAAGATGGGCAAGCGATTGTATCTTTTTCTCGAAAGTTGTAAAAATTCAAACATTTTAACGTGTGGAAACATTAACACAATTTTTATCGCGAACTAAATCCATGATACTGGGTCGATTCAATACGTGACATTACAAAACAACGAAATCTGTTTGTCACGATATCGATCCGTTTACAATTATCCTTTAACAGCAATAAATTGATAATCTTTAGAGAATGACTAACTCACCCTTTATCCAAAAAGAAGAAAAAAACTCCAGGTTCACTCCTGCTCTGAAACGAAAAACGAGTCGGTCAAAGACCAGAGTTTAAAAAAGAAAAAGAAAGCGTAGAGGAGAAAATGAGGAGGAACAAGAGGAGAAGGAAGAAGGAGAAATGAGAAGAAGAAACGAGGAGGCGGCGGAAGGCGATGCGTGTGGGTTCAGCGAAGGGGGTGTCGGGTTACCAATGAAATACTGGTACCATTTTGTTTACAATATTGTCGAGGGTGCGAGGAAGAGCGTGGGGCAGAAGGTCGGGCACATCCACTCGTGCTCGTTGTCCAGTTCCACCGGGTTGGAACACGTTGTTGCACAAGGTGAAAGAGACGAGAACGAAGCGCGAGGGAAGTAACGAAAGAAGACGGAGAAAGCTCGAGGACAGTATACACGTCGTACAGAACGCGGGCCCCCTTAAAGAATTATCTCTTTCTCGCGGCTTGGACCGCTGCCTCCACGGAGATCCCCTCGATTGGACTGATTCTTACACGCGCGGCCCGGCGACGAGCCTAAATTGCGAATTCCGCCGCGTTCCACACCGACAAAGCAGCGCGAGTCAAACGAGCTTGTTCCCCCGCCGCCGGATGACAGATTTATGGTATTAGATGGGACACGCGAATTTGTGTTCCCCGGTGACTTCGATCCCTCCGATGGCCAGACTTCGAGGGTAAGAGAGAGAGAGAGAGAGAGAGAGAGAGAGAGAGAGAGAAACTGTGCACGATGGAGAATGGCTGTGTTTCCTGCGAGTTTGTTGAACCCAGTTCTCCGAGAAACGGATTTTCGAACGATTTTGGAGAAGTCTTTGTTGACTGTCGAAAATGTAGAGGGTTTTCTTCTTTTTTCTGATCAAGTAGGTAGAAGAAGAAACTTTTTGAAGAGTTCGGAAGTCATCGTTAACCGTAGGAGAAATAGAATTTTTATCACCGAAAGTGATTTTAGCGAGGATGACCCAGAAAATCGGACCTCTTCAGTAGCGCTAATGCAACGAAAATTAGCGATTGGTTGATTTGGGTCACGTGATTCGTGAAGGGACATGAGGTAGACCTCGAGTAGGAGTGGCGTTGTCTGCTACTGAGCGATCGCGCCTGTAATTTGTTTTCTATCGGTTCAAATGTTTGCATACCAATAAAATTTCATGGCAAAAATGTCGTCTTCATTTCCTAGTCAGAACAGTTGCTTCTAAGCCTTTCAGTGAGACGAATCGTACTGAGGTACAAGTCGTGCAATTTTTCTTCTTTTTTGTTTTTAAGTAGGTCGTTTAGTTTTTAATGGAGATACGTCATCCTTGACTGTAAAAGCAGTAGATTTTTCTTCCGCTTTTTTATTCGAGTAATAATTTTTCAATGGAAAAGTCTAAGTAGTTACTTTTTTAAAGAGTCTGATCCAAACAACTGTCTGACTCTCTCGAAAGTGAAATCTAACAAAACACCATCAAAAAAAAAAAAAAAAAATCAGGAGAAAAAAAGCAGAATCAATCAAAGAGAGGATCTCGACTTCATTGAGCAACTTGGCAACGATTCGGAGAGAAGGGGGAGGAATCTGCATGGCGGCGCTTCGATACAGGAAGCGTGAAGGAAAATTGCAGGCCGCCGCAATTTCTACGCCGTTAACGTTGCTCCCCTATCGATCGAGCCGCGAGTTCTCGCCTCTAATCATATCGCGAGCAACGTCTTTCTCGATGTTGCTCATCCTACCGTGAACGACCGTCATTCCGCCGATTTGTTTCACGAATCCAAGCGGATCGCTTGACCCCCGATAAAACGCCCGGATTCCGCGGCTTCCGGGAACGAGATCGACGCCCGTTGAAAAGTCGCGGCTTCCGCGAGCACGCCCCGTCAATTTCGAAACCCCGTCATCTTGATCATTTTTTATCAATCCGTAAATTGGCGAGGTTCGATTTGTTGAACCTCGGTGACTTTCGCCAATGCGATAATTTGGAAAATTATCGAACGGTATGTTGAAATTAGCGGTGGTTTAACTACCACTTGGAAAAGTATTGTAATAGTTTATGTCAAAAAAGATATATTTAGGGATACCGCAGAAGCTAGGAATTGAAGGAAATATCCACTTTGAATATCTCAGGACAGTCTTTTCTGAAGAATTTGTCGAAATAAAACAAATTTCTAACGACTGCAATATTAATTTCATATTTGTTGAAATTTGATGTAACATTACGTGACAAAATTAGTGTTGCTTTATCGATGATTTCGAACATTTCCCATTCTTATAATCGCTGTACTTCTAATTTAACGAGGTTAAAAGAGATTACTCAAGCAAGATTAATCAACATCTCTTTCTTCATTTAACTCGTTCAGGATGTGATTCATCAATCAAGAGTCAATTTATCTCATAACATTTAAAAATATTTCTGTCCAGAAGAAATAATACCGAAAGAGAAATTAATCAAATCGAAGATTCTTAGACTTGCATATCGTTTCCAAACAGATTCGACGATGTAAGTAAAATCTAGCGTTTCAACGTTTGGCCCTTGATGGTTCGAGCTTCTTTCATTTTATCATTTATCTTCCAGTATCCATTTCGTTCACGCATTTTCATCGCAAACTCTAACAGGAGTGAGTCCAGCAATTTGAGAAGGGAGACGATTCTTCGAGGAGAAATGACGATAATCGATCGATGAGAATCCAGTGTGTTCCCAGAGTCGCTTAATCCAGCTTTAATTTCGACTTTACGAGCGTGCTTACCTGCTCTGCTCGGTGGTCCACGTCTCGGTCGTCCATTTATCTCGTGGCACACATTCGTGGAAAAAGCTCGTGTCGGCTAACGTGTTATTCAAATGCAAACATCCGCTCCGACTCGCGGCTGGTGACTTATTGGCTGGATGAATTGGAAACGCCGATCGTGGATGATGCTGTCCTACTAGAATGGGAAAATGAAAGTTTAATTTTGATGCTTACGCAGCAAAGGTCATGAAGTTTGTGGAATGTCTTTTCTGGAATTATTTATTATCGTCACGATCGATTTATAATGGTTTGGAAATTTAAAGATCCAAAGATGAAGAGGTTAGGATATTGGAAAATTCGAAGACTCGAGACTCGAAGATCGAATGATTAAAAGACAGAGATCCAGAGACACAAAGATTCTGAGACTGAAAAAAAATCCAAAGATTGTACAACTTAAAAATCCGAGAATTAAAAGAAATTCAAATTTCTGCAGAATCTTACAACAGCGCTAAAATTACTTCTCCCTACGCCATCTACTTTCAAACCTCTTCAAAAGGGTCCAAAAATTCTCTAGTCTATTTCCTAAAATTCTCAAATTCCAATCAATCTTCTCAAACATACCTCAGCCCTATTCTCCTATGTATCATTCATAAAACTTTGCCAAAACATCTAAATTCTCTAAATTCTCCAAAATTCCCAAATTCCAATCAATCTTCTCAAACATACCTCGATCCTATTCCACCGCATATCCGCGAAACTCCACGAAAACGCGTCAGAAAGATTCACAAATAATCGTACGCCGGCGAAAATTTCGATGCGAAAAAAATCCGCGATGCCGGAGAACGCGATGGGGAACACGCGCGCGGAACATTTGTCAGACACTTTAGGAGCTGTCGGCCCATTGTTTTCCCATCGATTCCCGCTTGGAAAGCACGCCTTTAACCGATGTTTTACACGCTCGATTCCTGGAACCGGATCCTCCACCTGGGATCGCAGACTTGTGGCATCCGAGTTGCACGTCCGTCGAGAAACAAGAGAAAGAGAAACGATCTAGAGGGACACGTATCGACCATGCAACGAGCTATAGTAAGAAGAAGGAGAGGAAGAAGTAGAAGTAGAAGAAGAAGAAGAAGAAGAAGAAGAAGAAGAAGGAAAAGAGGAGCCAGGTATACTTGGCCCGGGACCACGAGGCCCATTTCGCCTGTCAGGCCCAATTCTACTCGGCACCAGGAACCTTAGCCTCTCTCTTCTCCTCTGTGGCTGCAGTTTATGGCCGTCATTACCTCGATCGAGCCCTGGCCTCAGATTAAACGATTTGTTCGTGTACACGGTCCACTTTATCGGGCCGTGCGTTTCGATTCGGGCCAACCGAAGTGTCAACCGAATTCTTACCCTGTTCGACGATTTTTCGATAACTGAGGAACTGAAAAGTTGAAACATTGGGAAATTGGAAAATTTGATTCTTTCAAAGATCGTTGGTTGATTGTTTGGAAAGTCTGTTGAATGGGTTTTGAAGTCTTTGAACATGGTCGATCGAGATTGGAAGTGTGAGAGATTAATCAGAAAATTAACTGCTAGATTAATCAGAAAATTAAAAAACTGTAACGATTAAAATGAAATTTGAAAAAATGCAGATATACTGTATGTCTGTTGGTATAGTTTTTACGCTTCAATTTATGGAGTTGATCAGCTCTCCGTTATCTTTCGTCCGAGTTAAAAAAAAAAAGTAAAGGAAATTCACGAAAAGAGCAAGAGAGACAAGTTTCTTTAGGGATTTCTAGAAACACGAGTGATGTGATGTCGAAGAGATGTCGAAGATCCACAGTTTCGGAGGCACGTAGCCAAAAGAGCGTGAGGACGAGCGCGTAAATTAATGAGGATAAGTGGCCGGGGCGGAGGATGAAGAAGTTGGGGCACGCAGCTCGTTCAGGAAGTGTTTCTCGGGTAATTGACGATTCCGCGTCCCTCGCGGTTGTAGGCCCGGCTTAATGCCAGCGTCCGCGTATCTCTCCGCGTGACGTGCACGGGGCAATCGAAACACAATATCTCTCTCTCTCTCTCTCTCTCTTTTTTCTTTTTTTCTCTCTGTCTTATTTTTTTTTTTTCTTCCGTTCGCGAAACCCTAAAAGCGTTACGTGACGTTTTCACGTGCCGCACGAACGCGAGTCCCGTAATTAGAAGAGCAAGGACGAAACCAAAGGAACGATACGTTAATGGCCCTGGGTGACCGACGCGGTGGAGACACGCGTGTAATTTTGGCCAGGCAATTGACGTGTCCGCCGTTGTTGCGGGATCCACGCTCGGTGGATACTGTGGTTTTTGGAACCATTTCTGAAGGATTTAAGCATAATTTATTGGGGAATTCGACAGGAGTAAATGCGGTTTCAGGGGAATTCAGACGAATTACTCTGACGAAAATTGTTATTACCTGTTTTTGGAACGTTTCACTCTAGAAAGACCAATTCATCGTGTATAGAAGACCAAGGAAAGGAGCAAGAATTTGTTGTACATTAATATTCATTACTATCGTATTTCACTGTAAACACATAATTTCAAAATTTAAGAAAGACGAGCGTGATCTTTGAAAACATTTTTAGCTTGAAAACATTTTTACGTGAATTACTAAGATGTAATTACTAAGAGAGTACAATTAGAAATGAGGCCAAATTTGAATTTCTTACAAACAATAGTAAATAGACGCATCTCTCATTAAAAACTCTGCAAGAAGTAAAGTGTTCTTTCCTGTTTCCTTTGAGAAAATTTTAAAGTTTGTCCTTCGAGATTATTCGCAAAATGAATTACATATTTCTGTAAATGTCAAATTACAATTGCGAAACATTGTTTCCACGATATTCTACTTATGATCATTCAACGTCGGAGGGCCATTAAACGATATCGATTTCAAGAGGTACTCATTAACGCCGCTAGTTTCTACGATTCTCGTTGCTCAGAGGAATTCTACACCACTGAAACTGAGCTAATGATACGTTATTCCACTCAATCATATCGATTCCGTAACTACCTCGCGATATTAACCAGTTTCCACAGCTTCTGTTCTCTCTTGCCACCAACGAGTTCCCAAAATAAAACTAATCGTACACCGTTGCAATGCCAGCATTATTGATCAGCCAGAATCGCGGAATTTTATTGGACTTGTCGATCCTATGTGTTGAACCGAAATCGGAATCTTCATATGAAAAGATGGATAGATCAACAAATTTCGGAATCTTTCAAAATCCACTAAACACACATTTTTTTTCTACTACTTCCATTCCTTCGATCTAACCGAGTTGTACAAATCGTCAAATTATAGAACAGTTACGATAAACTATAAATTTTCATGGGTCTATAGGAAATTTTAAATAATTTTTACAAAATTGCACAAAATACGTATATAATATAAAGAAAAGATGTATAAAATATCCAAAGTATAGTCCTTGATGTTCCAATATGTGAAATGAAGTATAATTTCGCATAAAAATTCGTAGTTATAACGTACCAATAATATTAAAATATATAATAACAAAATCTAAAGAAAAAAATCAACTGACATCAATTCTTTAAAATTCTCTCAAGTAATAACTTCACTTCTTTTCCACCATTTTCGCACGAATTTTCACAAATATTCGCAATACACCACAAAAACCAAAATTAACAAAATCTACGTTGAAACCTTCATCCAAACTCCACTTTCCTTCTCGTTAGACTTTCACCACTTTAGCGACTCTAATCAAGCCGAATCTCGGACGTTAAAATGTTAAAGAAACGTAAAAATCCAGGTAAAACCCTATCCTCTATCCATCACTTATCGTTCGATCCTGTGCAACGCCCAATCATCGTGGACCATCCTCACAGCCGATCGATCGGCGAATCGCTGGTTCGAACCGGTCGATTCTCTCACGGCTCTCGCGAGTGTCATCGCGGCAATGAAAATATCCATCGAGCTTTGCTTTTCATGCAGGGTTAAACATTGTACCTGGATGGTGGCGTGTCGTTGAGTACCGGTTGTGACGAACGATCGGCGTTCCACGGTTCTGCCACGAGGGATGGGATCGAGTACCTCACAAGCAGATTCTTTAATCGTCGAGTTCGAGCCATTAATGAGCACTTTTGCAAGTGAAAACAATACTTTCAAGCAATCAAACGTAATCTAATCCAATTATAATTTATGACGTAAACGTTACGGATTTTCGTTCTTACGTTGTTGTTTGCGTTTTTATTTTAAATTTGCAACTTAATACATCTTTTCAATTCAGGCACTTAGAGGTGGATGTTGTTCGGTGTATGTCAGAGATGTATGTATGTCATTGATTTGGACGTAGCATGTACATGTTTGTTTCTCCACGCGCGACAATCGAGCGTTGAAATTGCAAACTCGCGGGCGCCACGTATGAATATATTACACACATGAAATTTGCACGTTGAACTTTACTTGAATAAAATGATGAAATATATACCTATGCTGTACGTGTATTTGTATTGAACTTACTGCAAATTACATTGCAATATATACAGTGTAAATTGAACTTGACGAAATGTACAGATTGAATTTCACTGTGTTCGCATTTTCGTTTGAATAAAACGAATACGCTGTCAAATGTACTCGTCGGAGGAACATTTTTACGTTCAAGTTAATACTCGAAAACCAACGAAACGAAACTTAGATATCGACTGGCATAAAGTGCGAAATACATTGCGCGTATCGAACCACAATAAAATATATACATTTATAAGAGCAGATTGGACTTGATCCCATCCCTACTGAAAGGTCCTCGGCTCCGTCCTCGACGTCCTCTCACTTCTCCGCTCCTTCTTCTTATTCTTATTCTTATTCCTCCGTTCCGTCTTTACTTTTACTACTCTCTGGCCAGTACCAGGGAAGACTCTGTTTCTCGAAGGAAGTAACAGTATCCGAGTGGATGGATTCCGTGCGAGGTGTGCAGGGACCGTGTGGATTGTGTGCAGAATGAACGCAAACTGTGAGGGTAATTTGCAACACCGGCAATTTACATAATTAGCAGTTCTGAACTCGCGGCCCTCGACGAGCGCGCCCCCCTCCCCACCCTCTCCTTCGCAACGCCGCAACTCTCCGTCTCTTTTCTTACGAGAGAAAAGGCCTCCGCCTTCTCCTTCTCCTTTCGGTCTTTATTCCTTCACTGTCGCTCGTCTTCCTCTGGTTTTCGGTGGTAGACCGCCGGAGCTCGTTAAGAGAAGATGTTGTTACACGCGCAGGAGAGAAAGAGAGGACACGACGGTGATGGTATTATTGTGCGAAGTGTTCTGATTCGAGATGAATGTGGTTCGGGTATTTGCTCCGGTATTGTGGTTACGAAGTAACCATGGTGATAATTGATGATCTCGAAGAATGGTCTCGACGAGACACCGGTTTCATTGAGCGCGAACGTTCGTTTACGGGCAAAGTGAATTCTTGGCGAGTTACGGTTGACCGCAACAATTTTGACCGTTCTATCGTCTACTGTTGTTACGAGGCAATTTCTAGAAACTAAAGACGCTTTCGAACTCAAAATTAAAGTCCCTCTATGTCTTGGTAAGTCTCAGACTGAAATATTAAAATAAACATCGTTTAAAACGAACGTGATCAAAAATTATATATCCCAACTAAATATGGAGAATTTAAATGAACGAAATGGAATCCAAGTCTAAATTTTGTGTATAAACTAAAAGTAATAATTTTCCAATTATTTAACAAAAAGTTGTATTCTACCTAAGGTATGAATCTATAAAATGTGACTTGCGATGTCACTGCAATTTACCAATACTGTTATTATTTAATAAATTATTGCGCGATGCACGAATCACGAAAAAAAATTGCAAACTCACGAGAGTAAAACTGACGCTTTATCAATTTGCTACTATTATTTGATAAATTGCCGAGTCCTGCGATCATCCACGAAACAACTTTCAACCAACAATGTTCAATCATGCGTCTATCCAGTGACTTTATATTTGGAACAAGGTAAAAAAATATAATAGATCCCAGAACTTCAGAACCGAGAGACGAGATTTTATCACGACGATATAAAAAAGATCGATAGAAACCGAGCGACGCGCTAATTGTCAGATCACCGCGTAATCATCGATTAAGAACGAGCTGCCTCGCACGAATATTAATGAGCCTGTCGAGAGTGGCGACGTTCTACCCTGAAAACGGGCTTACGAGCTGTCGACAAGCGATAGAACTACGAGATCTATTAATTGGCGATCGACGTCCTGTGCCTCGCCGGACTTAATTATCGGTTCTTCGTCAACGTTCCAATTAACGCGCTTCATTATCCCTCGTGTAACCCCCACCATTCATAGTAATTCCCAACCAGAGTAACGATTAATACTTGATGGTAATTTCGTATTTAGCAACGCTGATTATTCTATTTTTATTATCACTGAAAGTGATTTTAGCGGGGGTAACCCAAAAATCGAGCCTCTTCAGGTGCAGCGCTAATGCAACGAAAATTAGCGATTGGTTGATTTGGGTCACGTGATTCACGAAGGGCCGTGGGGTAGACCTCGAGTAGGAGTGGCGTTTACTGGTATCGCGCCTGTAATTTGTTTTCTATCGATTCAAATGTTTGCATATCAATAAAATTTTATGGCAAAAAAGTCGTGTTCATTTCCTAATCGGAACAGTTGCTTCTGGGCCTTTCAGTGAGACGAATCGTACTGGGGTACAAGTCGTGCAGTTTTATTATTTTTCATTGATCGTAAGAATGTTAAAGATATTCTTCTATCCCAAAAAAAAGTATCACAACGACTAGTTGAAATTATACAAAGAAAGAGAACATTTGGAAATCTCAGAAACGCTTCACCACCCCGATATAACGTGAGTTTGCTTGGCGAATAAGAGCGGAAACGTGGCCGCCATTATATTGTCAACCGATAAGTGCAGGTTAGAGGCTACTGGTGAAGTTCACGAAACTCGCGGCCCCGTGTAGAGGCGGCAATCCCGGCAAAAATAATGACTCTTTGTAATGGTTCGCCTCTGCATATCCGCCGTTTCGGGCAGACGTCGCTTCGTTAATTACGGGGCAGTCGGCCGCTCGCGTAATTATTCGTCCTCCAAACGACGATTATAAAGCGATTATCGACAAGGATCAAGCCGTTAGCATGCGAAGGATGTAGAAACGACGCTTCCGTGGAAACGATTTGTCTCAACCTCGATTCTATCTTCCTTTCAGCTTCCCCTCGAGCTTACGCGTTGGAGATCATTGAATCTCGACGGAGCACATTGTGAATTTCTTTTTTGGAGAAAGTCTAGTGTGCATCCAGGGAGACGTGAGGTACTAGGTTTTTGTTCCGAGATTGTTGAAAAATTAGTGAAGGACACTGGATTCTTCGACGGAGATGAACTTTTCAGTTGAAGGATTTTTGGAAAAAGACGAATCGTTTTTTTAAACAAATGTTGGAAATTCCTTTCCCTGGAGAAAGTGTACCGTTCAGTGAATTGTAGGTAGAATTAATTTCTTCGGTGAGAATCGAAGGATTTCAAGTAAATTACTTTTTAATGGAGAATGTTGAAGATTCGAGATCCTGGATTTTTAAATTCGTGTTCGGGAAAAATTGTTGCAAAATCCATTGGAAGGATTCCTCTCCTCAGTAAGAGGATTTTTGGAGAAGGTTATTGGTTATTTCTTCAATGGAGATTCCTTCCCTTTTGACTGGAGAAAATCAATTATCCAGGAAGATGTACGTGTATCAATGTGGATTTCTTTTTAAAATTTTCTTATTGATTCTTCAGTAAGAGGCGTGAAAGAATTTTTGGAGAAGGTAAGTTATGTTTTAGCGAAGAAGGCTGGAAAAATTATTCGGGAGGATACTGAAGGAAATTCAACGAAGAACATCGGATTTCTTTCCTCTTGCGACAGTTCTTCAAACTTGTTGGTGAATGAAACGCACACACGTGTTGTCGTGAAGAGATGATATAATTTATTTCGCTATATCGTTAGAACACGAACTGAATCATCCGTATGACCGTACAATCCTACGCCTTTTGCA
Organism: Melipona beecheii; assembly: GCA_032399605.1. Lineage (NCBI taxonomy): Eukaryota > Metazoa > Arthropoda > Insecta > Hymenoptera > Apidae > Melipona > Melipona beecheii. Next base: position 2,109,812 of record JAUCMO010000291.1, read on the forward strand.
CGTCGAGTAAAATCACAATTCTTTTATGTACAACGTATTTACAAAAACGAAGCGGTCGAGCGTGCAAAGTCGATCGTTCACCGAGAAATCTCACGACGTGGAGAAAACTTTCCACCGATTTGTCTCGCAGTCTGTTCGAAGAATCTCATCCGACTTGATTCCGCTTATCGCTTCAAGTGTCGAAAGAAAATAATTTTTCTGCATTTTCAACTGCGAGGGAAGAAGAGAGAAATATTTTGTAATCGTCGAGAATTGTAAAATATTCTTACCCTTATTTTCAACTTGAAAGTTTAAAAAGAGAAATACTTTCAATTATATTAAAAATTGTAAAACATTTTTTTAACGTTAACATTTTCTAAATTTTCAATCTAAAAGTTGAAAAAGAACGGAGAAATATTTCCAATTGTCAGATATCGCAAGATATTTCACTCTTATTTTCGATTGCGAAAAGAAAAAAAAGGGAAAAATAGAAAAAAGAAGAAGAAGATTTCTCGAGATCGATCGTTTTTCTCTTCGCTTTTTTTTTTTTTTTAAATTGTCACGCTCGACTGTCCTCGTAAAATATAATCGATATAATAATTTAAATCGTCAGTACATCTCGGACATCGATTCGATAAAGGGAAATACTGGTCGCTCGTGGGACAACGACGTTAAATACAATTCGCAAGTTACAATTCGAGTTTACACTGGATTCTTCACTCATCTAAAAAGGATACGAAGTTTGGCACTCTCATTTTCTTCCGTTTCTTCTTCATACGGCCGACACGTACTGAAATATGTTACGATGCGCACGTCGATGTAAGTGCCTGGTTACAAATCAATCTGTTTTACTGACTGAGTCGACTGTGCAAAGGATCCTGCCTCAACTTTCAAATTTCATCTGTAAGCTTTTACGTTGATTTTGAAAGGAACGTTGATTTTTAATTATATTTCTAACGATCTATTTCACTTGCAAGTAAAAAAACTACAAACGACATTAGACTGAAACTGAGGTGTTTTTGCGAAAGAAAGATACATTGTGCACAGAAGGTAATAGATGCATTTTAACGTGTTTTGTACGTGGCAGGCCCGATGTTCGCGCGATGTTAACCCGTTAAATACCAAACGGTGTGAAAAATTAAAATTCGCGTAGATGCAACGTTGTTTCGTAACATACGAGAAAGGTTTTTGTCTGTTAAAAAAAATAAGAAAGACAATTACCAGTTGATTAGTATTGTAAATAGATACTTGAGTTCTTTCAAATTTCGTTAAAAATCGAAAGATCTACGTAAAAGGAGAAAATGTCGTCGAAAATAAATATACATCCTTGCTGGTTGGATCTACTTATTTTCTTTTCTTCTTTTTTCTTACATATGTGTTGGCACCTGCTAACTAGAAGTTAAGTCAAAAAGTTGAAAATTCACAAAGTGTGACGTTAAATTTTCCAACAACAACGTGTCGAGAAGGAAATTTGCAAAAAGTATTATATACGAACGAAAGATCACCGATAGAGGGGGAAAAATTCAATGGACACCAGTTGTACCACTTTTTCCACAACAAATTTACATAAATGAAGTTTACAAAAATTCCACCCGAAAAATTGGCCGAATATTGCATGAACACGAGGTTGGTCCTTAAAGAGTTAACAAGCACTCGCTCTTTCTTTGTTTCCGTGAACTCTCTATTCGCGTCTCGTCCATTGCCGATCGTTTTCCTGGGAAAGCGATCCGAAACGTGCTTTTCACTGAACGAATTATTTACAGACACATGCGCACACGCTTACGGACACATTCACTCACTAACGCACGCATGCATACAGATACGCGTTCTCCCGTCTCGAATGAAAGACCGATCCACCGGTCGTTCTTTTTCTCTAACGCGAGACGCAGGATCCGTCTGATCCGCCACGGATCACAGTCTACGATTCCTCTCGATATTTATATCTTATTTATGTACATACACGAGAGCTGGCTGCTTCGCCGTCGGTCGATCTATGGCAAGATGCGTGCGAACGCGACGATCTGTCTTACTAGAACTCGTGAAAATCCAATCCCCTTCTCGCCGATCGAACGCTCCAGAGAAACCCGTTTCTTTTTCGCGAATCGATCGATCGAGGAACCACGGTGTATGTAATCACGTTCGGGAAGGGGGCGACGAAATTGATATCGCCGCTGCGCGGTTCCATCGAGAGAGAAGAAGGAGAGCAGAAGGGGAAGGGTAGCTCGAAGGATCGAGCGCGTTCTCTCAGACGTTTCCGCCGGAAATCAATCCATTTGGGACCTCGACCAAAGTCCCGAGGAAACAATGCCTCCATTATCCAGCTTCCGCGGAACGAGAGTGGCGTTCGAAAGCCAATTTCATCGTGCAATTCCATCGATCCTCCACGGAAAGCAAAGCTCGCCGAGCTCTTGGCCAGCCGAGTTTCTCATCGAAAGCGTTCTTCGATCGCCTTCGACGCGAGAACACGGGAACACGGACACGGATAGCTACGTCAGTCTTGCCAGCAGGGAGATCCGTAGCCTTCCGTCGTCCATGGGTATAGTTTTCGTCACAACTCTCTACGATCGTGACGTTCTCAGCGACGTGAATCTAACGTGAACTTGATACTCGTGTGCTTTTTCTTTTTCACATCTTTCTCCGTCTTGTCCCGTTTCAATTCGTTGTTGCGATCTTTGGGCATTCGTTTCGGACGCGCGATTCCATGACAATTCCATCGGGCTTGGCTCCGAGTCTCAGTCGCTCCTCGCCTGTTTCGTACGACGCCACGTTTTCTTCCGCTTCTGTTTGTATTCTATGGAATACATTTTTGATAACTCCGTTTCCTCAACTGGCAGGTAATTAACTATCTCGGATAGTTATCTCCTTCTGTTACGCGTTACTCTCAAAAAACTGCACGCGCAACTCGATGATGAAACGTCTCGTCGAACCGCGACGAATTTTCGATTCTCGCGATCCTTTCACACACCACTTGTTTCGTCGTCCTTTGCAATCTCGTCGGAGTTCCTCCTACGGAACCTACCGACTGTCCATTGTCCCAATTTCTTCAAAATTTGGAAATTTCTCCGCACTTCACACGATCTTTGGATGTTCGCGATAAAACTCTGATCTCAATAATTCCTCTCTATTCGCTCTCTCCCTCGACGTATCAAGCCTTCTCTCACCTTAAACCTGATCCCAAACGGACTCGTGGAACCTCAGAAATTTCGACGAAATTCCAAGGTTTCCATTCTTCATCGTTCTCTCGCCACACTCGAAATCCCGGAATCACGGTTTGACACGTGCGTTAAGTTTCGTACGCAATTCCTGGCACCTTAATCCAGGCAGAGAACGTCTAGCTACGCCTCCGAGCCGCTGGAGCACTCCTCCGCCTCCGGATCGATGTGCTCCTCTTCCTCCTCCTCCTCGTGGTGATAATCACCGGTCTCCTGTTGCCATTTGCTCACGTGATGAGTGTTCTTATTGTTGGAATTGTTGTTCGCATTGCCACCTCCGCCACCGCCGCCGCCGCCTCCGCCTCCGCCGCCCCCGGACTGCTGCTGCGCCTTCGCTTCCTCCTCTTGCTGCATTCGCTTGTGCTTCGTCCGTCGGTTCTGGAACCAGACCTTCACCTGCAACCAGCAATAATCACTCTTCGTTAATTTAAATCATAGTTTCTATCGTGGTGCAATCGTACGGAATAACGTGGTGTTAACTAACCAGATCTTGTTATAGGCGAATAATTCACCTCTCAATTCGTATGATAAACAGCAAAGTCATCGGCATATTTTTAGAAATTGGCGGAATGTGAGATTTAGCTTTAAACCTTTTAAAATGTAAGTAAAACTCCGTTTATATTGCGAATTTATTGGGAACAGATTTGCACAATTGTTCTGCAATTTTCAGTGTTTGCATTTTGCCAGTGCAGGTAAAAAAGAGGATATAATGTGAAAATACATAAACTATATAAAACATACATAATTTTATTAGTATTACATATATATAAAATATATTAAATATATATATAATATATATAATACTCGTAATTCAATATACTCAAAATATACTCATCACTTTATGTACTAATTTTTTTAATAATATCCACCGATTCTTTTTACATTTCACTGATAAAAATATGTATAAACTTCAACTCTTTTTTTTTTCTTTTTATTTGAAGAACATACATTAAAATCATTTCTCCTAAAGAAATATAAGTAATTAAAATAACGCGATACGATGGTACTTTGATAATTTATATTAACGTGTATAATGATATATAATTTATATATCAACGCGTATGCGAAATTGCATACTTCAATAATAAGTGTAATTTATATTATTACATGTTGATTTGTTTCGAGAGAATAAAACCTTTCTAATCTACGGGTGTCCACGTTTTGTTTGGTGATCTTACCTATTTTTAAAATTGTAAATTGTTGTCGCTGCAGATTGTTGAGACAAATGTTTAAAAACAGATTGCACGATGTTAAGTTATTAACGTGTAATTTCCCACGATCGTCCGTCATTGGTTATTTTCTATTTTTCTTCAAGATGGCTATGAAAAGGTCATCGGATGTCCCTGAGTGAAATTTTCTTCAATCCGTCGTTATACGTCAGAAATCGTACCGCGACAAAGTATAAACGATTCGACACTCGGTTCCACGTCGTCCAATCGATTTCAACGTTCTCGAGGCAACGCCAACCATTGGAAGGGCTGTCGGCCCCTCGAGCCACGGCAAATTAAGTGGCAACTAGTTATAATCCACCCCAAGTGTATCAAGGAGCCACCCCTTAAACAGGGTGTATCCGGTTACAATGGCCCGTGTCGTTGACGCGGAACCCCTTGGTCGAGGAGGAAAAGGAAAGGGGGAGGGGGATGAAACGACTGCTGCGACGAACCGGAGAAAACGTGCATTGTCCCCGAATTGACTGTTAGATACACATTGTCCTGTTACTGCTTCCTGCTCGCGCGAGAAGGGTTGAAAAGGGCTCCATTTTCGAATTATCTACGCGTGAAATCAGCATTGTTACGTTGGTCGCTGGATGGACGAGAAAGGGGGAACGTGAGGGATGTTTGTCTAACACACGATCAAACGTGGTTTTGACAAGACCCGGATTAGTCCCTGTTCAACGTCGAACGAGAAGAGTATCGAAATGATCTGGCAAAGGGGTGGACACGGTATTGCAAATGGAAATAATGTGATATCGATAGAATAGCGTTCGCTCGATAGTGTTTAGGTGGAGTTTAGGAGAACGAGGGTGAATGGACTTGGGGAGTTATTCGGGCCTTCAAGCTGTGAAGCATAGAAATCTCTTTAGTTAGGTTAAAGTAATTAAAATTTTTGACGATAGTATTGGAATTTGAATTCGTTCAAGTTTGGAGATATTTAAAGGCGATTCTGTTTTGATAGAAATTAACTGCTTCGATGCAACAAAATTGCAGATGCAGATTTATTCAATATTTTTTTCAAAAATTAACGAATCTGTGGCCTATTTGGTCGATTCGTAACATTTAAAATATTTACAAATTTGATATAAATATTTTAGTCGCAGTGAATAATGATAAAAATTTTCTTGGATGGAATAGAAATTCTACGAATAGCTTCACCCCTTTCAAACGAGTGACTTTTATTAAGTCACCATCAATTAATTCAATTACCGCTAATAAATTGAGTTTATTACGCCCAATCAAAGGACCTAAACACACTAAGGGTGGAATGTCATTTAACGCTCAAGTTTTGAACACAACGCAGCAATTTTATATAGTTAAAGACTACGTAACCGCCGCGATGTCGATATTCTCGAAAAATTATTTAATTCTATACTCTACACACCTCACTTTTCAATGACCAAAGTGATCCTAACATAAAAATTAGCAGACTTACTAGCACACTTACTACTTACTCATTTATCTAAGAATTTCATCCCTTTTATTTTACTATAATCTTAAATAATTAATATCTTTAATAATTAAAAATTTAAAAAAAAAAGAAAGGATCGCGTCAACACTATACTTTATACTTCCAAAACTGAATAAAATTGGATAAACGAAAGTACTACAGTGACAAACAAATTGCTACTCTGCGCGTGAATATATAAAATTTATACTGAACACGCGTTCATTTCTCTCATCAATGATAATTCACTTTCATAAAAAAAAAAAAAGAGAAGGATCTTCTCGTTTTACTTCTCGAGCTTTCCTCTTCTTCTCTTGAAAATGTAAATTCCATCCGAAAAATCCAAGACTTTAACGAATATCCCGATCCTCGTACAACGAATGATAAAATCCCCGGGAATAAAATCGCAAGAAAGAAAATCGTGCCGATATAAATCGTCCAAGCTGTTGGAAGCTTTTATGCGATTTTTACAACGCGCCTCCGTAAAATACTGGCGTCGATGGAGCGGCTCGACGGGGGTGGTTGGGCGAGTATAACGCGGAACGCGAGAGAGGGAGGGGGGGCAAGAGAGAGGGGAGAAGGAGAAAGAGCGTCAGGTTAAACCGAGTGTAAATCCAGCCGGCATAAGGGGTTGGAGTAAAAGGGGGGTTGGTTTTCGAAAGCGTTCGAGCTTGATCCTGGGGAATAGGCCACGTATCTACCGGGTAACAAGGGGGGTGGCCGGGGTTTCCGCGTGCGTGAAGATCCGCCAATCGGCTTTCAGGACCGCCCGCGGTCGCCATGGCAACCCTCGGGGACTGTAGGGTGATTACGAAATGGGGGTAACTCGATTAAACGTACGACACAGTCCTGCAGGGAGCGTTCAAACGTTAGGGGATGATACTACGCTAACCAACGGGGGTTGCGACTCTCTATTTGCCCTCTTAATCATCCGTTAAGTGCCACAATCCTCGAAAAGTTCCCCTGAGTACACAGACAACCCCCTGGTTCTATTCTTCTCTCTCTCTCTCTCTCTCTCCTTCTCTCTTTTTCGCTTTCTTTGTCCGTCCGTCTTTGTCTAGTCACATTCGTCTGAAATTTCCTTCCCGTTCGTACCTTCGTCGTGCGTGGATACCTTCTACTTTCGTTCGGCCATTAATTCCTCGGCTAATTGTTCGTGTTATGCCGGCTGGAGTGAGGGATGAAGGGCCGTGCAAGATAATAGAAGAAGAGGGACGGATGGTTCAGAGATTCGAGAAGTGAGACGATTTGGATTATTGTGTTTCGAGACACGAAACTATGAACGGAAGATATTGTTTTGCGCAGTAGAGAATTTCGTTTCGATTGGAGAAGTACAATTGTAGTTGGAGTTGAGAGTGCGTTTTCTTTGTCTTGTCGCAGTTGATTCGTGAATTAAATTAAATTTCTACAGTAATCCCGAACTTACGTTATTATTCTTTCGACTAAAACATCGGTTTTTTCTTTTTGAAAATCCTGATTTTATTTAAACATTCTCTACACCCATGACTCTTCAAAACCCAAACTTCGAATCTAAGAAGTTTCACGACGCGTGAAAATGAAAATCAGCACGATCACACTTCGATATAACTGAACCCAATTTAATTCTATCCAACTTTCAAAAAATTGAATCGTGAACTCGAAGAACAAAAGCCATTGTTCGAACGATCATTACCCCAAACAAGTAGGACAAATACAAGCTGAGAATTGTATAGCTCGTTGAGAACTGGACCTTAACCGAAAGCTAGACCCAGCTTGCAAACTTTTCAAAACGCAACTAAGCCAGAAAGCTAACCAAAAGCCAGATCCCGTGTCTGAGAAGAAGTTTGGTGACGCGTGAAAGAAGAACGAGCTCGATCCAACCGGCCGCCAATTCGGTTCTAAACGGAGGTGACCGCCCAATCCGGCATGGTCTCGCCCCCTCGGAGGATCCGCAGGACGCCAATTAAGCCCGTCGGGTTGTCGCCATCAATCAGTGAAATTTCCGAAACGCAAATATGGTCAGACAGTCGGTGCTGGCCGCGAATCCTTTCCCGGCAAGCAGAGGACGTTCCTAACCCGTTTCGATTTCTCGCATGGTGACTCGCCGTGACGCACACCTGTGCCACGAGCGTCCACCAAAGCGAACACCGACGCCGTCGCATCGAACCTTTGCCTCCTTTCGCGTATAAGGTGTTCACCTGTCACTTAGGCCGTGTGCACCGGCAACAGCAGCTTCAATTACGCTTTTCCACATGGCGGACGCGTGCACGGCCTCGTTATCCAACGTCGAGGATCGCGCTACCGAGGATGCTGGATCGCGCGATCCCTCGCGATCCTCCTAAATCGATATTAACCGCAATCCACGTGGTAATTCGATCGATCGAAGCACTTCGAAGACCGCGAAGATCGGTTATCCGCATCGAATGGTCGGTCCTTTCCTCTGCGATACTATTTTTGGAAGGGTTTAAGGAGAAACCGGAGAGATTTCGAGAAAAATTGGACTTTGGTAGGATGACAGGTATAATGGCGAGGTTTAAAATGGGCTTTAAACAGGATTTAGGATGTTTCTGTGGGATTTCGATCATTGAGAAGATGGTTGTTTAGACTGTCAGGTATCTGGATCGGATTTTTCGATAAAAGTTGGAAGATAAAGTTAAAAAATATCCTATGGAGCATTCTATGTGAAACGAGTTTTATAACGAACAATTTTTCTCATTATATCAAAATAAATATATAAATATAATTTATAAATATATGCAATGTACAAAATTTGAATATACAAATTAAATTTATCTTATGAGAAACATATTTATATTATGTTTTATATATATATATATATTTATTTATTTATTTCTTTAATTTATATATTGAGAAAGTATAAAATAAATATTCATACATATAATAGATATAATATGTAAATATGTATATACAAAACTTCATACAAAGAATTGATTCATCATAGGATACCTCACTGGAATGATTTAAATGGATTGTATTCCAAGCTATTCTAATTCCCCTCGTCCTCTAAAATTAAAATCGCAGAAGAAAGAAATACGGAAAGGAAGGTAAACGATCTCTGTGACAAAACGCGATAAAATGGGTTTCGATCAAACCCATTTGATAATTGGTATTCTAATTATTATACGATCACGTCCACTCGATCTCGTTACGAAATTGTCCTGCAAAAAGGATGAAAAGAAGAACACGTGGAAATCGAAACTTTCGAAGGCCTAATCTATTCGAAGACCTTTACGTCCGCTGTTAAACATAATTATCGGCTCTTTTTACTGTCTACCGCGGAAATTGGACGTTCCTTAATAGAAATTAACACCACGATTGTCATTTGCAATTTTCTCCTCGTCACCGTGCAGAAACGCAAGCCGTTCAGTCGTTTTATTGTAATTAAAGTTCGACACCACTCTGTCGGGATTTGTAGAACAAAGCTCCAATAAATTCACTAAAATTTCTTCGACACTTTGCGGAAGTTTCTGAAATTTTATCACTCTTGCAAATTTTATAATTGTGAATAGCTTAAGCAAAATAATAAAAAATAAACAAACTCGCAAATCAATAAAAAACACGGTATTTTCAAAAAAGAAACCAATACGTTGAAGGAACATTTATGTTTCATTACATATACAGTATACAGTATACGTAATACTTATTAATTATCAAATAATCTAACTTCTGTGAAAAAAAATTGAAACCAGCGAATGTCAATCTTCTAAATACAAAGCAGCAAAATTTTACTCCAAAAAAGTTACTCTGACGCGAATAAGGGGCAACAGTACAAAATGCTTTCGCCACATTGTGGCCAAGAATGAAATTGGAATGAACAGTGATTTCAAAGTTACACGGCGTTATAGAGGGTTGACTAAAATCGGCACCAATTTGCAAAAATGAAGAATTTTTGACGATCCGTACGTTCCGCCCCGCATAATTCCAAAAAAAAAAAAAGAAGAAAAAAAGAACAGGAAAGAAAAGTATCTTCCCCGTTTCGAAAAAAAAAGATTCTTCTAAGCCGACGATCAAACGAGAGGAATTAAACGGGCGCGATTCTCCCTGGCGGTCCATTCGTGTTGAAGATAAGAAAGAAAAACAGGCGTATCGTTTTTCCCCCCCTCGAATGAAATCCGCGGGTCTGCGTCGACCGGCCAATGGCGGATGTTCATAGCGTACCGTAATCCCCTAGGGCCTGGCCAGTCACGCTCGAAACATTATTTTTAATCCCGTGGACGCGTCGCGACGAATCCACGCCCCGCCATGGATCGCCACCGCTGCGCCACGGCTAAATAAACCCGGCGATATTATTTTTCAATTGTCCATGGAGGCACATACACACCGGCGAGCCGCACGCATGTTTTGTTAGGACGAAATTGAGCGTGATCTGGGCGCTCAAGGGGTGGCAATTTCGCCGGATGCGCCTTCATCTGCGTGCAACGAACGGTTTTCTTTTTTTCTTGTCATTGTCGTTCGTCGGCAAACGAGATGGTTCTGCTCGTGGAGGATCGCGTGAGAGATCGATGGAAAACGTTACAATGACGCAGAACACGAGCATCTCGTACACACGCTGCGGTATATAATAATTTTTTATTCGCTCGGTTTTGTTTGTCACTTTGTGCTTTGCGAGAGGTTAAAAAGCGTGGAATTGATGACAGTGTTCTGAAGGGGAAGAGATGATGGTAGGAGGAAGTGGAATATTGAATAATGGTATTGAGAATGCTTCGAGCGAATACTGTAAAATTCGAACGTAAATTAAAGATTCTTGAATTAATTGATTAGTGAAATTGATGAAATTTTATATATAGGTAGAATCCTTGACGTTAGCTTGGCATTGTATTTCTTTGACCAAGGAATAGATAATTATATTTATCTAAGGCTCAACTTTTTACTTGTTAAAAATTAATTGATTCTACAATCCATTCTTGTTATAATATCATTCATCGTTAAAAATTTCTTGATATTACACGCACTTAATAATTATGGAAAGTTTTATCGAAAAATGTAAAGAATAACACCACCAGGAAAATCTCAATTCAATATATTCACGTTAACCACATCCAGCAATATCGAAACGAACTTGAGCCAATTATATGTTTTGCATTACTTCGCCATGTTAAGGATAATTAACACCAGAGCTATCGGTGATCGAAGCGCAAAATTTCCATTAGAAACATTTTGAGAAAAAATAAAAAAAAACAAAAAAATTTTATAATATATTAACAAATATAATAAATTACACGAACTTCTCCAAAAATACACTGTCCGATATCTATAAAACTTCTAACAAAAATTATAAATTGGTCATTTTGACCATTTTCGTATTTCTAGTGTTAAAACCAAAATTTTCCATTAACAAAAAAAAAAAAAAAAGTTCAGATTCAAACTTAATTTAGCGATAGAAAAATTTTCGAACCTTCCCCGAAAGATATCAAAATCAAATATATCACGATTATAGAGAGACACGCGTATGTACGATTCCAGACGAAATTGGCGACTATATTGGCCAGGCAAGGCCGCCAATTTCGTCGAACACACACCAGTTTCCGGCTGGTACTACCTCGTATTTACCAACGGTTCGGGTTTTTTTTTCCTCGGCGGATTTTCAGCAGGATTAAAAAAGGGAATGATATTTTGTTAACGGGATAGCAAACGTCACGTTTTCAAAGAGTGGCGCGACACCTGCGTGGATTAACGATACCAGGTTGCGACGCGTACCAGGGCGGAGACGTCGAATCAATACCACGGAGAGGGCGCAAGATTGATCAAATACAGATCCTTCAAGTTTGGTCAATGGTAAATATCAAACAGCAATCATTGTTTTATCCCTTGGCGATTGATTTTTTGTTTGTCTTGAAACGTTGCTAAAAAGATATTGGATGTGAACCGTGTGTGTAGACGAGATCGAGAGATGGAGTCTATGTTTGTCGTGACCAATTACGATATCAGGCGAATTTTTAATGATTTGTAAATGAACTTTTGTAGAAAGATGACGATAATCTTCGAACGAATGAATCTTTCTTTCTTCGATGAATAAATAAAATCTCGATAGAACAATATATTTATAAAACGTGATCAATCGTAAAATTCAATCTTTAAATGAGAGGAGACAATAAACAGTACTATGTACTTTTTGCATAAATGACAATAATTGCCGAACAAAATGACCATCGTACCGTCATTTAAACGCTACAAATAAAAAGATAGGCAATACCTTCGTATTTTTAACGAAGCTATCGAACTGAATTTCCAAACAGGAAACTGTCAGTCAAGAAAATTATCAAGTAAAGACAACAACTGCTAAAAAAAATAAATCTTGTGCCTATCTTTTAAATATTATAAATAGAAATCTATAAAACGACGTGTAAAAGATAAATAAATTATTCAGTCGATATAAGATAGCGAGAAAAATTCAATTCTCAAACAAAAGGACGATACAAAGCATTCTGAACAAAGCTGTCAACAGAGCGTTACTGGACGAAACAACCAAAGATGCGAGAAGAAAGACTCCCATTCTCGTCTCGCAGAACAAGCATAGTCCCGTCCCTAAAGTGTAACGATTTCTTCGAGCGATCTCGAATCGGAGGGAGAGCTTCCTAGCGAGCGGAGGCCGACAGTATGCACACGAAGTCGACGACACACGACAGTGACATGCCAGAATCGTGACGAGAAAACCAACGTCCTCTCCCCTCCGTTCGTTCCTCGCGACCAAAAGGGATGAGGAGCAAGTTTGAAAGAGAGGAATCGGTTTACCTCGCTGCTGCACCGCGCCTATCGTTTACGCCGATCGTTCGAATCGGGAATATCGTTCGCGTTTCGCTTCCTTTTCATCGGCCTTTGAGCTTCGCCGATCGTTTGTAGCCAACTTTCGCGAATTTCCTTCCGAAGGATTTTTTTTTTTTTTTTTTTTTTTTTTTTTTTTTTTTATTTCAACCGCGATGTAACGTAGATGGACTTTCTTCCGACAAGAATTTTTTTTGTAAGTTGTAAATGTGACTCGAGGTGTGTTGGTGGAGTTCGATAAATTTCCTTTCGGAGGAAATTTTCTTCTTTCGATTGTAGGTGTGTGGAAAAAGATACACGAAAGTTCAGTAAATTCTATCATGTTTTGTAAAAAGTTATTAAATATTTACGAACGTTAAAGTTTGATTCCTTGAGTTCTGAGTTGAATGGAAAATTTGGAAGATTTTGTAGATGATAAGTGCTTCTAATTTAGATGTAACAGAATTCTAAGATTTTCTGTTACTTTGACCGAGGATCCTTCAAAGAAATTAATCAAAACCTATCGCAGAAAAAAACATAGAAATTTCCATTGCATCCCTGTTTCAATGAAAAAAATTCAGTTAGTATCACTATAGATATATTTAAATATCACTGAGATTAATTAAAGATTCTTCTTTTTCTACCATATATATATATATATATATATATACTGCATGTACAAAGTATTGAAGAATATTGTATGTGAACGAGCGTGAAAGCGAGACAAAAAGAAAAAAACAAGAGATTCTGCACGCAAATTTCGCCTTTCTAATTACCCATTGTTCATGGCTCCCTCCTGAAAGAAGTGTTACTCGCCAAGTGTAGAAACAAGACAGGCACCTTCGTCACTATCCAGTTAGCATAATATCGTTTTTACGGCGGAACGATAAGGCTCGTAAAACGACCGTCGGATTGCAGAGAACCGCGATGCACGAGTTTATATATATTCGTACAAGTCTCGATAGCGCATTAGTTACTCGCATTAATTATTCGCCCACTAAATAGTTAAATTGTTACAATTACGTGAAGAAAAATCGTACGACGATAAACCTGGATTCATTTCGAAACCATTTCGAATTCATTTCATTCATTGAGCCTTCATTTTTAAAACTACGCCAATTTCTTTTGTTTTATACACTTCCCTTCTCGAGAATGCTACAAATTGTCACGGGAAAAATTTTCTTCACGATACTGAATTCACAATGAATTCGAAAAAGAGCCTCTTCCTAAAACTTGATGTAAAAATTGTTTTTTCTCATTTTATTTATTTTGAATTAGATGACGGAGATTCGAAAAATTGCAACATTCGTTTTCGCCTCGTTTTGGTGATACTCTGTATATATATATATATATATATATATATATATATATATATGTTTATATGTATATGTATATATTTATATATGTATATATGTATATATATGTATACACACACACACACACACACACACACCATTATATCTCGTCCCAAATCCCTGCCAGGAGACGAGGGAATGAACGCTGCAACCAAGTTTGTGTCAATTCGTTCGCGGAAGACGTTCGCCCGACACGGCTCGATGAATCACTCTTGTACCGTTCGATTCTCGAAATTCCGCGTTCCTGCTTGCCGGGAATGAAAATCACTAAACGGAAGGGGACGAGCAGAGAGAGAGAGAGAGAGAGAAACAGAAAGAGAGGTAGAGAGGAGGACAGAGAGAGGGAGAAGGAAAGAACGGTGCGGCAGCGGCTACCGATATAATATCAAGCGGCTATTATTCCTGGCGAATACGCGCGCCTTTACCCTTTTGCTGGTTGTGCGTTACGTTGCCTCGTGGACGATAATGGAAGAGGTTTTGCATATTATGCAGGCCGCGTGCGGATTCTCTATGCATAATGAGGCGTGTCGTCGCTGGCCTAAGAATAAAGCATTGCGAATGCGCTGTCATCCTCCGATATTGTATGTGAACGTGGCCTCCTCTTCCTGGCGCAATTATGCGACCGATTCGTCGCGCTACCACCGTCCGTCGATCTTCTTCGCTAATTATATTTCAGATTAACGCCACCGAACATGCCACCGAGGATACGTTCACTTTCAGCTCCGCTTCGATTGAATTCATTAATGAAACGCTTCTGAGCGATTTCTCACTCGAGTGAACGCTCGACGATATTGAAACTGTGCGTGTGCAAGTTTGCTCTTTCATTAGGAAAAAATTAATCTCTCGAGTGTCTCAAGTTGAACTTTATTTTCAATTAACTCTAAATTTAAATGCGTATTTGAACCGTGGTTTTAGGTGTCCGTTTCAATGGAATTTGTTATCAATGAAAACGAATAAACTGAAGAATGACTGACATCGATGTATGTATTCCTGGGAATTTTATTATCACTAGATGTCTTTTCTTAATGTCGAAACGTACTAATTTAATTTATCGTTAACGTTTGTTTTAATGAAATTCATTAATAGGATGCTAAAATAGACTGTTCTTATTATTTTTATTACCGGAATATCTTGCTACGCGTTTCTCTTTAGAAAATTCAACTGCTCAATTCGATCATTGTCATTAACAAAATAATTGAAATATAGAAAATATTACAATGTATCATTCCATTTGTCGTACGTGGAAATGAAAAAAGAAATAAAATGACGGAAATATTCAAAGACGAAACTAAAATCATTTAATACTCCTAGAGATTTACAATGTCATGTACTTGAAGGTAATTTTTCTCATTAGAACTGAAATGTTTCATTACTGAATTACGTAACTGACAAGTTACATTACATAACCAAAGATCGTACGAATATTAAATTTTCGTTTTTTTTTGCGGAAAAATTTCTTTTCTTACTGTTCAATATAAACGTTCGGAACAAAGTAGCAGCGTGAAGTGTCGATGCATTGTCTAGGGACTTTCACGCGTCGTTGACTGCAGTGGCGCCAAGGCCTGAAACCTAGGGATCCCTAACCTGACGCACGATAATTGGTAGGAGAAATCAACGCCGCGGGCTCGATAAGAATCCCGCGATCTTAACTAAAACGTTCGCTATTTACATTTTTATGGCACCGGTAATTTGAACTTGGAATTAATTTACTCAAGTATTTGTAAGATATTATAAGAACGAGGCAAAAACGAGCTGCGTCGGTAAAGATTGAATTGCAAATGACCACGCAATTCGAACGCGGCAACAAGTGTGTACTTTCCTGGGTTACTGATGAACTCGAGCGTGCGCTCACACTCGCGTGCGCGCGCGCACGCACGCCTGATGCTTTGATCAATTAGATTCGTTTTTCTCTCATCAGTTTGATCCAGTACCTTCTACGTGACCGACCTGCGAAGCAATATCAACATGAATGCTGATATTTCATTGTTTCCTGTTTAACCGCTGTTTTACATTCAACCAGTTCGCCGCACATCGATCGTTGCGACATTGTCTCTCAACTTGGTGCCTCGTCGACGCTTGCTGAACATCCTTCAAACGTCGGTATACATTTTACAAATAATCGCAGCAACGCAACTGACAAGGACGATGTTATCGTTCCTAGCAGTTTAATGACGTCCAATTAGCAACAATGTGAAGCTGTTACACGGAATAATGACAAATTCATAGGCTGCTCGACGAAGCGTGATACACATACGCGGCAGTAAACAAACGTGCGTGATGCGCGTTTTAACTTTTAAGACAGAATCAGATATTCCGAGATAATAAAGAAATTACGTACGTAAAAATTACGATTAAAACTCTTGAATTTTTATACACGAATTAACTTCTGTATTATCGTGTCACGCTTATAAATTCGTCTTAAACCAAGGCGAATTTAAAAGTATGTTTCTTATAAATTTATCAGTTACGTTAGTTACTAACTCTGAATAAAAACAAAATTGCAAACTATCAAATTATTGCTACATACAACGCTGATATCTCCTCGACATAAAATTATTGATCGATTACAGTACGTGATAATCCACAATAACTTCGAACGCAAGTAGGACGACTAAAACGTAATGTAAAAGCAAATCTTTAATCCCGAGACACCCAGAGAAGGTACCGAGACGAGTAACCTGCCATCATCTCCAATTTACACCACTGTTCGACAACCGCCGAATTTGATTAGACATCGAGAGCCCGTGGCCCGAGGAACTGGAACCCACTTGGCGATGAACGCGCAGGATACGACGACCAGAAACGCCTGCGGTGACCACCCGACAATGTTTTCGCGTCCATGCGGACCCGGCATTACGCCGGGTTAAGACGAAACGACGAAAAAACAGGGGAACGAGAGGATGCGATGGTGCGAGCGCGAGATTATAAGGTTGTTAACGACGCCGGGCCGCGTTCCTGGCCAACTGAAATCCGATGCAAATTGCGCGGTAATATACAGTCCAGCATGCTAATAACGTTGCAGTGAATATCACCGCGTATTTCGCGCCGAAAATATATAGCCGTGCCGCGTTTATTTTGCCCGCGAGATGATTTCGGGTCAGTGCGCAGACGCTCTCGTTTATTAGGGCGCACCCGCAACGGGAACATCCTCCTCGCTGCTGTGAGCGTTGTGTAAATAAATTTTTTTTTTTTAGTATTCATTTATTTACTACTCCACTTATTTATTCGAAGATTAAAGAGACTGCTGTGACGGCTTCTTTATTTGCAATTTTAGTAAATTAACAAAACGAAAGCCCAGCACTGTGTCAAATTAACACAGTTAATGTACCATATTTATTTTATTTTATTTTATTACCACTGAAAGTGATTTTAGCGGGGTAACCCAGAAAATCGGGCCTCTTCAGATGCAACGCTAATGCAACGAAAATTAGCGATTGGTTGATTTGGGTCACGTGATTCGTGGGGTAGACCTCGAGTAGGAGTGGCGTTGTCTGGTACTGAGCGATCGCGCCTGTAATTTGTTTTCTATCGATTCAAATGGTTGCATATCAATAAAATTTTATGGCAAAAAAGTCGTCTTCATTTCCTAGTCAGAACAGTTGCTTCTGGGCCTTTCAAGTGAGACGAATCGTACAAGTCGTGCAGTTTTTTTAATTAATTTTATTTTCATTAACGGGATAAATATTGTTACACAGTATAAACAAACATCAATGTTCATGCTGATAAATTTTTACTTTACGAAACGTATAACAAAAAATGTACGACTACTTTCTGTTTGTTACGAACCCTTCAATTGCCAAATTATTTGACTACAATATTATTTATTTGTTCAATTGTTCATTTCTGATTTAACTCCAATCTTCTATTTATATACTTTATTGTACATTTTATATTTTATTATTGTGGATATTCCACATTTCCACATTTCTATTCGTACATTCGTTCAGGTATTTTCTCTCTTTTTTTATTTTAATTCTTCATCGATTCATTCATTATTCGATCTCAATTTCCATTTAACCATTAAATATTCATTCAAGATATATAATTAATTTTTACTTTTTCCGGATGGGAACCTTCTACTTATCTTTTTATGCTACAGAAATATACCTTTATATCATTCGTATGTAATCATTTCTCCTTTTATTAATTTCAATTCATTTCTTCATTCATTATTCAAGATCCTTGTTCGTTCATTCCTCGCTTAATAAAATTAAGTAAATAAAATGGAAATTCGCTTATCCATTATATTTTTATTCAAAACAATAAATATTTCATTCGTTACGGACAAAAAACGATCGATAAAGTATAAAAGGGTACCGAACTTTCTGACGAACCAATTTTACCCCTGTAATCTGTTATCTGCGAAGACCGATACGAAGTAACGAAAACAAACAGCTATTAACCTCTCAAGTCGAACCAATATTTTAGCCAGTTATATTAATTCATCTCTTCTATCGAAAGAATTTCAAGGAACAAATACGTGGTAAGAGAAATAAATTCGATTACAATCCTTTTTCATTGTCCTTCGCGCTCTTCGCCTCTCTTGGCCGTTCAGCAGCTGCGAAAAGACGTTTCTGTCGTTACGTTGATAAGCGGTAATTAACTGGATGATTTACGGACCCGCCTTAAATCGGTGTTAACCACGCTCAACCGATTATTTTGTAAACTCCGAACAGGTACATACATACATACATACATACAACGTACATACGTACACCGCGACGACAAATGCCTGATTTACTGCTGACCTTCTTTTCTGCTTAACAAACCAAATACCTCGTTAATTACAACTGCCATCGCACAACTCGGCTATGAAAAAGCACCAGGCCGTTTCGTGCGTAAAGTAATCGAACATCTCTCTCTCTCTCTCTCTCTCTTCTCATCTGTTGTTCGAGATCTCGCTCTCTTTCCTTATTCGCCGTACTTCTGTTTCTGCGATTACTTATCCCTTTTCTCATTTTCCTTTTCTCTCCACACAACATAATCTGCTCACTGATTTATTAATACGTTACAAGCTGTTGATCTCTTTGCCTCGCTAATTGTACGTGTTAACCCACTGACGTTCAACGGTTCGAGATAGCGCTCGTTATCGTCCCTTTTCGAAACTTTCCGCAGTTGTGTTTCTCTCGTCGATCTTTTGTCTCTTCTCTTATTATCAGTCGCAAATAATCGTATTATACTCAAACGTTGTCCGAGTTGGAACGACAACATTCATCGTTGATTCTTCAAGATGTAAAACAAGATGGGCTTGTTCGCTTGTTAGCTCTCCTCCTATGTTCGTTAACGCGACTTTGTACGACCGACTCTTTCTCGATCTTTTGGTTCGCAAACAAGCAAGATCGATCTCGATTGGTTTCACGCTGTTAATTATCGGGCCAGTGTCGATCCTTCGACGTTTCTCCTGCTTCTGTCTTCGTTCGAGCTGGTTTCGAGGTTTATAAGCACACGAGGGTGATACCGATCGTTCCTTCGCGGAAAGATCGCCCGTTCTGATGCATGGAAGCGCAGATCTTACGCTGCTCGTCTACCGATGGTTTAATGACTCGAGATCGTAAGCCCGAGATGTGCGAGTCACGATGATTGCAACGAAATATTCGAGTCGCGTGGTATCGGGCAAACGACACTCGACTCTTCGTTTGCATCGCGGTCAATGCGATGTTAAAAGTTAAACTTGCGCTGAAACTCACGTATTTTACTTGGAACGTAGCTTCTCAAAAATCCGCTTTTTCGACGAATAAATATTTGAAACGAAACGTTGGATAGTAAATTTTAAAATCACCAGCATCGTAGTGAAATTTGTGATTAAATTAATAGCATTGCAACAAAATTTAAAATGAACATTTACCTGTTACGGAAATGTTTAATGTAAATTAAGAAGTAATCAAATCATTTTGAAATCAAACCATTTTCTACGATAACGCTCGGAGAATTTACACAGGTAAACGTATATAAAAGAAGAAATAAAATGTATCGAAACTGCTCGACTCGATATTTACAAAATGTCGGTAAAAGAATACGTATAATGAAAATACTATTCGCAGTCACTTTCGTTGCGTCCTTCATTATAGAACGCTACAAGTGAAATCGGAAGTGGACTTTTGCTCTTTGGTTTCGCACAGATCATCGAAAGTCGATCGATCTCATTAACATACGTCGCCTACTCCAAGAAATTATAATTTGCATATGGAGAATTCCACACTGGGTGATTTTTATAATTCCAATCTCATTAACGAAAATTTTTTTTCTTTTTTTTTTTTTTTTTTTTTTAATTGTACTTCAAAATGGTCATAATTTAATTTATTGATTTAATCACTGAATTCAAAAGAAATAATTAAAAATACAACGATGTCAATCTATGTATTGACCTCGCACGAAACGTTGAAATTTGTACTAATTATAGTGGAACCAAATTTGAAGAATTTCAATACTTACTTCGTATAAATTATAATATTAATTATAATGAAACGAAATTTTAGAAATTTCAATAAAGTGTCGAAACAAAGTATTAAAATTCTGTAACGCGAAAGCAAAAGACTAGAACTGGATTTGGATAGGTTTATATTTCTCAAGACTAAAGAATTTAAAATCTCGAACCTTGAATGTCCATCGTTCGACAAACAGAACATTCAAATGGAAAACTAATTCCGAACTAATTTTAGTCCGCTTTCTCTATGAATCAACTTTCGAAACGATATCATTTTCACAAACCGACGAAATAGTCCGTGAACTTCCGCGAGCTACGTCGCGAAATACTCCGTGAAAGTATTTACTCGAACGACCACGCTTCCGGTGCAAGCCGGATTAAAAGGTATCGCGAGTATAAATCGCTATTTCTTCGAACCAGCAGAATGTTCATTACGTTACAACGAATAATTAATCACCCGCATCTTCTCTCTTTTGGTGCCTTGTTTTTCGCTTCGCGAGAATCGTCATCGATCTCGTCATACGACGTTTATTCGGCGTGTATCGTCGCGTGTGTGTGGATTTATTAGAGAAAGTTAACGCTTGTTGCCTGATACACGCACGAAAACGCACACGTAGGTGCGTCGTGACTCCGCGGAGCTCGAATCATCAACATCGTAGCCGATATCGGCATTAATCATCGACGCGGAACGTTGATCCGGAGAATGGTTGGAGATTAATCGGCTTCCGGCGGCCTCGTAATCAATTAAAGTCGTCAGCGTGGTATCAATTTTAGAAGCTCGGATGGAAAATGATTCGCCTCATTAATCCTGTTGCACTCTTCCTTCGACGCTTTTTCTATGATTGAAACACGCGTTTACTAGCCTGCGGGAGATCGGTATCGTGATTGTATTGTGATTCATCGTTTCTTTCATAGTTTGTCCCTGATTCGTTTATGATTTCTTTTTTCTTTTTTCTTTTTTCACACGGAAATTGATTAGCAGTGACTTCGATCGATTTTTTTAGCCAATCGGATCTTTCATAATATCTTGCGTCTTTAAAATTTTGATCGTCGTTAATTAATATCCATTTGCAACAGACGGCGAACGTGATAATACGTCAAGATTGCATTAGTCATTTTCACGTACAGTATATTTATAGCGCAATTATGGAAAAGAAATATTTGCACACAATAGGCATTTGCGTTTTTATGCACACTACCAGTTCATTACGACTCTATTATCACAAGTTTTGCAATGTAAACCGTGGCGAAAATGAAGCGCAACAATTCTGCCAGAATTCTTCGACAAAGACAACGATCAACTTTAAACTTTAATCAACTCTAATCAACAGTGAATATCGCATGCAATATCAATCCACGTGTTAAAACTCGAACTACTTATAACCGGTATCGTTGCAAATGAAATTAAATATAAGCTACCATCCAATTTCTCAATTACACGCCGAACGTCGAATTTCACAACCGTTTAATGACACGATCGAACGCATCGGCAAGAGTGGAAACAAGAGAGAGCGAACCGTTCACCTGCTCGACCCGCTTGCTATCTCTTCATCTGTTCGATTCTCCATGTTTCACGCGCCATCTACAAAAACAACTCTCGTTCATTTTTAATTGCTCAAGAGGAGTGTCGGCACGCTAATTACCACGCGAGAGCTCCGTCCAGCGGCGGATACGTTTAGTGAACGGATGCGTTTCCACTTCCCAGGACGAACTTTTTCCGCGTGCGTCGCCTTTATCAGGTCCAACAATTAATTTCTTTACTTTCTTTGTAATTTTAACCGATAACAAATAAGAGAAACGGGGAATAAAAAGCAGGGTTTCAATTGAGCCATCGATCTTGCGGAACGAATCGCGTCATACAAACAAAATTCACTTCCAACACAACTACAACTAAAGTACAAAAATTGTACCAATTGTATCAATGGAATTTTTATCAAGAATTACAAACTACGTAGTTGAAATTTTAAATTGACGATGAATAAAAAAGATGAGATTGATATAGGAATGTATAACATAGAGAAATTTTGTCAGTGAAAATCTCATTGACAACTGTAACGTGACGTGATTTTTATCGTATTATGATAAATTTGAATTATGAAATTATATATCATGATATAATATGTAATAATTACATGATATGATATATAATATATACAATATACAGAATATAATATAAATTATGTAGTTTTTCCGTTAACTTTAATTTTTTATTCATCTTAATCAAACTACTCCAGATACACTGCATTTCCTGCATGATTTACACACGCATTCCTATTCCGTAGTACATCGTTCGGGCCAAATGTAAATATTACGGGCATGCCCGCCCCGGTACAATGATCGGGCCAAATGTAAACATCACGGGTCGTGCGACGGTCGCGCTCGTGTTAGATTCTTATTATCTCTTTGTATCGTAACCAGTTACATGTTACTCTCGGTCACGTTCGCACGTTGAAATATATTTTCTTAAATATTAGAGAAGAATCCCCGCAAGATGTTTTCAAAAAGAAGATTTTGTGATACTTTTGCTACCGAAAGTGACAATAGTGACATTACACGTTCTGTGCGAAAAAAATGCAAGTTATTGATGATTAGTTATTGACGAAGATCAACTACCAGAGCCCTGGATTTGGAAAGAAATAATAGTCCAAAAATCTGAAACTATACGATGACTCCTGACATAAAAATTTTCGTACGGAGATATACCAGAGAGACTGCACGCGAAACATTGGGCTCATTTTCCTAAACATATTGACCCAATAGCATCAAAATTAAGACCTTGTAAAGTTTACACGAAAAATAAAGAACGTAGTGAAACAACGTGGGAGTGCAAGAGGTACAGTTTCATTACATGTACTAGTATATTTCGAACGATATCATACCATTGAAGATTATTAATTTTTTGTTACTGATTTTTTTATGCTAATTACATGAACTGCTAATTTATTCAGGAATTGCAGATAAAAATAAATGTTATTGATTTATGTTATATTTTAGTGATTGATAATAAACCTTTAGTGGTATATCTACAACAATTATTACATCAGGTTGTAATCACTTATCAAATATTCCACAAAATTAAACCAGTTGTATTCTACACATGTATTTACATTCTGTAAGTCGTGCGCGTTTAGTGCAACTTAGGACCGACTTGCCGAGCCGTCGAGTGGCCCGAAGGCTGCGCGATCCTGTTTACGTTTTGGGCCCAGACTATTGGAACGTAGCTTGTAGGTTAAGGGGTTGAAAATCTATCCGGAAATTGACTCTCCGGACATCTGTTCCACACTCGATCTATCCATTGCTCATTAGGATCATGCTGTCATCGCGTAATCACTAAAGAGCAATCAGCTAAACTTTCAATCGCTAATCCATTAAAGAGCGGAGTTTCAAACGACGGAGGCTTGGCCATAAAATTGGCTCCTAACGATCCTCTTTATCGAATCTGTTTCCGCGTCTACTCTCTCTAAAAAAATCGATCGAGGAAATAATCAAGAACGTTAACGATTGCTAAATTAATATCATCGATGTATTGCAAATGAAAGTTACCATTATCCGCTAATTGTCCGTCGATCGTCGAGATTCTCATATCGTACGGATTAACGGTGAAAATGTTCATCTCCTGGCACAAAGAAAACGCGAATCAACGGATTCGTTGAACGGAGTCGCGCGCAAGATATCCGTTCGGCTAATTACAAGGCTTAATCGCACGCAATTAGGGATCATAATGAGGGACCCGGGGTCGCGTGTAACGCATACTCCGCTTTATGAATCTTAACAAGCGCGAAAACAAGCTGCTTGACGCGCTCACGTGCGCGCGTGCGCGCGTGCACGCGAATCCTCTTTTGAGGAATTTGTATCAGGTTGCAGGTCTCTTTCCTCTTCAATTATTAGCCTATTCTCTTTAACTTGGCCTGTATTTTCATTTATCCCCTTTCGAATATTAATACAGATTGTGATTTAGATCTGTTCTGGTTGCTGAAGGAAGTTCAAATAGTATAATACCACAATGCGCGTTGTTTTTAACTCAATACTATTGTGCTTTAATCTGAGAATTCATTTTCATAATACCCCAAACGAGTTTTGCTAAAAGATTCCGGAGATTCGTGTAATTTTTAAAGAAGAATACTTCAAGTGTCAACGTTGGTTTGTCTATTCGAGAGAACATAAAAATATTCACCAGAAAAGAGGCAACAAGGTGTAATTTACTGATTTAAATCTTTTCCATTTTGATAAAATTTCAAATTCCTATTTTTTTTTTTTTTTTTTTTTCTCAAGAAACTAGATAATATCTAGAACGATACAATCGATGATAATAGATTTTTTTTTTTCCTAAGTAAAACATGCAATCCTTACAACCTGACATTTCCATTTGAGTGCAGCTCTATAGTATTATTTTCCTTCGCGAGATGAATCAGATAATGAAATACAATCAGCAATTAATGTTCAACACATCGTATCGTGCAATCGTTGCGCAAAACACACATCAATCGCCATTAATTGTTACTCGAGAGAAATAAGAAGATAAATTTTTTACGGAAAAACCTACGAGATTCGATGTGGTATTATTTTGTCGTTTAGAGAAGTTCGGTCGCCTGGTAATGGCGTATAAACTGATTTAAACGTTTCCTTTACTTATCTCGCATAAATAGCAAGCTAGCATAATAAGCTTAATTAACGAGCGCGGGTTGAAGAACTGGCGAGTGAGTTAAGAAACGCGCAACACGCAATCATCTACGCGATGTTTAGAGGGTCACTAATTGTAAGTGCTACTTGAACTTGCATCGCTCTCGGTTAATTGCATTCCGAGCATAGCTTTAACGACGCGATCAGCCTTCCTCATCCTTGTGCTTTGTATAATTACGGTCTTGAATGTTTTTTTTTTTTATTTCAAAAGATCGTATGAATTGTAAATCCACGATAAGAAGTGTATTAATTGTACAGATTTTGCAGATTCTGGAATTCTTCCTTTCGAAAGAAATAAAAAATTGTCCGATCTCCGAGAATTCTGGATTTTCAATTATTCTTGAATTATGCTTGTTGCGTTCTTTCAGTCATTTTCGATCGACTTACATTTCACTGACGTTCAAATTAGAGAACATGAGCCGTTTATTTTGAAAGTGGCGTGAGTCACTTTACAGTGATGAAAAATGACGATTCGCTAACGTCCGTGCAATGTTATTTATATTGAGAGAAAAATCTGTTATATGAAACTGTTACACATTTACGTAATCGTAGAAAATCCGAATGTCTACAAATGAAATAAAACCTTCACTCTACTTCACCCATACTCGCTAATCGTCAGAAAATATTTTATTACTCTCTACTTTATTCTATACTTTACTCTATTAAAACAGACTACAAATTCTTCTCGTTAAATAAATTCTCAAAAGACTACAAATGTATCCCGTTAAATAAATCTCCCCGGAAATGCAAATTTTCTCTAGTAAAAAGAAATTGCAAAATACAAATTTCCTCTGCTAGAAAATTTCCATCAGGTGAATATTTTATTAGAGAATATGTCTATTGGACAAAATCGAAATTGCTGGCAAAGAGAAAACGAGGGAACGAAGCCGAAGCGCAAAAGCCTGTTTCCACCGCGACACCAAGATGGCGTCGAGCCGTGCTCTTCCATTCTCCCAGCTTAATTCACAATACCACCCCGCTACGCTCCCCTTTGCGCTTCCCCTCTTCCTTTTTTGAACCGTGTTACGCCCATGGAATACGTAACACCGCGTATTCTCCGTGATATATGCACGTAATGCATCTGGATCGTCCAACAAGGCGCACCGCTTTATACGTGCGCGCGCCTGCACACACACACACACACACACACACACACACACACACACAAAAACAGACAGCAGACCGCGCACCACTCGAAAAGTCGCCACCCTTCGATCCGACTATTAGCATATCAAACCTCTCGTTACTGGAGCCGATATTTCGAACGTCTCGCCCCTATTAAGGGAACGAACAAAGCAACATCCGTGTTCCTCCGGATGCGTGAAAACTGGCCGAAGACTCGAGAGATCCAGACCAGATGTAGAGATACTTTGGGAATTATGGGGTGTGATGAGCGCTGATTTGCGAAACTAGCCTTGGAAACCGGTGTCAGATCGGTTTCGCAGCTATATGAAGAGTGTGCATGGTAGGTTGCAAGGTGAAGATTGATTTAAGTAGAGAGGTTATGCGGCGAGATAGGATCGAACGATCCTACGGTGGAAACGAACGCTGAAGATTTATGGGCCCTTGTTAGGGATAGTTTACGTCTCGAATTGCTCCGGCGGTATTATAGATGAAGTTTTTGCAGAGGAGGTCTGAATTTCGGGTACCCAAGTGGATACTTAAGGTGAAATCTTTCGATTAATTTGCCGTTGCGCCTGGTTAATTAAGAAGAATCTTGAATCGTTCACGTCGAATTTCAGACGTGCAACCCCTCCTCAATTCCTCGAAATAATCAAAGTTGGAGAATTATTATGGAACTATCTAAGAAAATTTTCCACAAGCGAGAAAGGGATCTCTACAGTTTTTAAATACATCGAGTTTCAAATATTGGTGTCAAATTTTGCATAAACAATTCCTTAATTCTCTGATTACGTAATTCTCTAATACTACACGTACCACCAATCAAATGACCGGTTTAAAAATTTGACTTTGTTATTTCTTTCGTTCATTTAATTCTCGTTTGATGATTGACATGATTTTTTTTCTTATTAATTATTTGAAAATTATCTTGTGCATTGCTTCTTGTATTAAATTTACAATTATCTGTAATCCTTCGATTTCATAACCGATTTGACTGATTGTGGAACAAAGTGTCAATCACCAATTTTGATGAAATTTGGCTTAAGTGTAGTTTTTGAAAAAATATTTGACACTATCTTTTTGTCCACAATCTTCTATGCTGAAAGGATGTGAACTACTCCCAAATTTATTTCGTCAATTTCGTCTCGGAAATTACCAAAGACACAGTTCTTGTGTAAATTAATAAAATTGTGTGTTTCCTAACGACGAATTTAACGGTGTATACCAAGTTAAACAACATATTAAAAAACCCGTATCTTTTATAATTTTGTGATAATTTTTTCAAGTGCTGATACATTTTCTTGAATATTTGTTTATGAAAACTATATATTCAAACATAAACTACGGAGAAATTAGTTGGTATCAAAGAATAATATTAACAGATAATCGTTCGAGAAAGCTTCATAGACGAGTTATTTCAGAAAGTCACGATAGAAAATTATTTAACAAAATTTTCCCATCGAATTACCGGGTCAAATCAAACGTGAATCTTCAAGAACATTAATTATTACCGACAATAGGTCATAATCTAACGATCGTAAAGGGAATTCACAGTTGACACTACAGCGGCCTTAGATGCAGTGCGTGAGATAGCCGTGGAATTTTGTCTACGTTCCCGATAATTGAATAGCCGTTCTCATTAAACGAGGTAATTTGATGCCGGTTGAACTGCTTCGCACCCTTGCATCCGACCGCGTTGTAATTATCGTTCTAATTGTTGGGTAATTAGCCACGACACGTGATTCGACCGTAGCGAATCCTAACCGCCGACGTGATTTTTCATTTTCTTTCTTTTCTCTCTCTCTCTCTCTCGTTCCATTTCTATCCTGTTAATTTACTAATTGCCGATTGTGTGACATTCGACCTGACAATCGAGACAATTGTCCTCCGTGAAATTGTCCGAAATTCATCAAATTCGAATTTTTTCCTCCTCAAAGCTGAAAAGATTCGTAATGAGAGATACGCGTGATGAATGATGAAACTTCCTCCGTGGAAATTTAATTCGAATAAGCTGAGAATAGTATTCATAAGTGATTTGTATTGAATATTCTGAATTGGATCAATAAAAAATTGGGTCTCGAAAGAGTTAAGGAAATCATTGATTCTTTCGAAATCCCAACATTTTTTTACAAACCTTACAAAAGAAGAGATTCTAAAATCCTCACTAATTACAATGCGATTAACTAAATAACGCTTCGAATGATCATCGAATATAAATTAATATAGGTTGGATAAAGACATCGAGCGTAAAGGGTTGATCCTACGGGGTAGGTGGAGGATGTTACCTGCGTTTCCGTCAACGAGAGCGCCTGCGCCAGCTGCTTCCTCTCCGCACCGACCACGTAGTGATTTTTCTCGAACGCGTGCTCCAGCTTGAGCAACTGACTGGGACTGAAGGCCGTCCTTATTCTCTTCGGCTTCCTAAATGGTTGCAGAAGAAATCCTGGTATATCCGGGCCTGAAACACACGCAAGAAACTCGCGAATTAGCCAGTTAGCCGCGATTTTCCTTTACCTTTCCTTCGAGTGAAAATTTTCGACCAAATTTCAGTTAATTCGAGTTACGTGGATTCACCCTCTTCTCAATTTTTATCTTTATCGGGAAAAATTTGACAGGCTACGTACAATGCAAGAGAGATACTTTGATAGATATTTTAGAATTTAGGATGGTGGAGAAATTTGATTTGACTCAAAGAAAATTTCGATTTCTCAATTTGTAGCCTCGATTACAAATTGATGCAAATTTAAATGAAAGTGCTACAATGAATCGTTACATTCTATGCTCAGTACGTTTATTAAGAAGACACGTAATGAAGATAAATCAGTAGAAAGAATTGTCAGAAATGTTCTACGCTCAAGTAGTTCAGTAATCTTACTACATTACATGTAATTACATTAAATGTAACATTATATGAAAATTATAATATGCCTTTCTATAATAGTTCACATTTATAACTTTACCCTCTCTCTATACACCGACCAAAAATTTACTAAAGGTACAGCTACGTCTGATTATATAAAACTCTAAACGTAATCGATAAATTCCATAAATGTAATTAAAAACGAAAATGAAAAATGAAAAATATAACGAGTAAAAAAAACTCTCGATAAACACGTGGCACGCGGATGATTTATCAGACAGCAATTAATTTTTAAACGACGTCGTCATTGACGATGTTCACGCGTCGTCGCAAACGACACGCGCGCACTGCCCGACCCGCACGTGAAAAGTCAGCGAGAGCGAGAGCGAGAGCGAGAGAAGGAGAGAAGGAGAGAAGAGAAAGAAAACGAAAAGGAAGGGAAAAAAAGAGGAGAAAGAAAAGAAAAAATGAACACGAACTGCACGAGCCGCTGGCTACCTAGAAGTCCGCTCGGGTAATTGAGTATTCTACCTCGAAAGAGTCATGTCGATCGACCGATACCCACGTCTGCCGGAAGTCGGCCGGGGATACTTTGCCCGGAAAGCTTCAACGATAAATCGCTCGATTCTCTCGACTAGCGACTCGCGGCTATCCCGGGCTACCTTCCGACCTCGATCGAATTCGATTCTATTTCTCTTACCCTCTTTTTCTTTTTTTTTCCTTTTTTTTTTTCCTTTTCGTTTCAACAGTTTCCACTCTTACGTAGGATTATGTAGGCGTGATTAATATCGTCGTACGGTTCCATTATAATTTCGCGACTTTAACTTCAACCCTTTCGCAGTTCGAACGTTTTCATTACAGCCTCGTTTCATTCTGTTCGTCGCGTTTCAATTTTATTTTATTTATACTTCTACATTTTTACGTTTCTCTTTCGATTCATTAGACTTCATTCTCGATCTTATAGACGTGACTTTAATCTTAATTCTCCCGCGGTTTGAAGGTTTTTTTGTGTATATTCTTATTTGATTTTATTCGTTGTGTTTTCATCTTATTTTGTTTCTATTTCAATTTCTTTTTCAATTCGTCCAGGTTCAATTCGTTCTGGATTTTACAGACGTGATTGACATCGTCATTGCTTTTAATCCCTTTCATTTAAAAATTGTTACTAACAACTACCGATGAATAAAACATAAAACTTGTTATCAAACAAGTATCTACTCTCCATTTATATTTGTAAAATTAAAAAATATCTCAAGTTCAAACAAAATGTAAAAAAATTCTTAGTAGTCGTGACTTTCTGATTAAGTTTCGTGTCGAACATTTCGAACGTTATAAATCCTTTTCGTTCGTTAATTTGTGTGCGAGATTGAAAAATTCGACGATCGGTTAAAAAAAAAAAATCACTCGGCTCTGTAAAAGTACTTCGTTGCAAAATTAAAATTTCCATCCGTCTAATTGATTGTTTCGACCTTTATTACTTTGGTATAATTCGATAGCGCTTTATGTAACAGCTGCGACAAACCTTCGTGCATAGTAAATAAACATTGGCGCATAAAATGAATAAGGAAACAAATCGATAAAAGTGCACGCGGAATGGAGAGGCTTTCAAAGTAACGCGATCGATCGCCGAGAAACTATCAACGACTGACGATCGTCGTTCGATCACGCAGCTAGTATTGTTCGCAGACGGTCAAGGCGAAAGATGCATCAAGGATGCGCGTTCAAACAAGAACCAGCGATCGCGAGAGCACGTGAAAAACGCGTCTTACTTAAGCCAGCGGCGCATGCATACGTGATGTGGCCATTAAAGCGGATTCTCTTCTTGTCTCGACCTTCTCGATCGAGAAACGTGCAACGTGCGTGTGACTTAAAGACCCAGTTAACATTTCATGCGTTTGCATGGCAATGTAACTCTCCCCGTCCGATCGATCGACAGCCCGTGAACTGAATCAGCTTTAGCTGACTTTTTATTTCTCTTATGAATAGCGCTCGAACACGTGTCGCAATTACCGCAATCGATTATTCCGATCGATCACTGAAATCGACGGACGCGCTTTCTCGTTTACGAGGCTCTAACCGTGTTTCGTAAACTTGCATCGATTTTCTTTTTCTTTTTCTTCTTCTTCTCCTCTTCCTTTCCCAAGTAAACTTTGAACAATTTTTACGTAAACGAAAATGATGAAACGGACGTTTGGTGGAATTTTTTCTTGGATTTATTTATGGAATTGATATTTTTCTTTTTGGCGCAGTTGAGCTACTGTTGTGTTACGTACATTTGTTGCTCAGTGTGTGCATATATATATATATATATATTACAAATTATACATGTATTTGTATTTATATTACAATTATGTTATATCATTATAATTATAATTATAAATATAACGTAATAATATATAAATAAGTACTGGTAAATGATATTTTCGTTGAACAAAATAATTTGAAAATAATGAGGAACAAATTAAAAAGAATATGAAAAACAATAATTTAAAAAAATAGAAAATTCCACAAATATTATACTTCATTGTTTTCGTTCACTTGAAAACTGTTCGTCGATTTTACTCCAATTTTCAATTTCATTCCCTCAAAAAATAAAAACAAAAGAGGAAAAGAAAATCAACTTCGACTTACAAAACTTGGAATGTCGTAAACGCAAAAACTGAAATATTAAAACATATCCTCTCCCTTTCATCCGGAACTACAATTACAATAAAATTTGCGATACTTGGACTATGAACAAATTCTTCGAGTTTAAAATCTACCATTGGCAGTAAATAATACTAGTAAAAAAGAAGAGTGAAATAAAACTAAAATAAAATTAAGAATGATCGAACGTTAGAGTTAAATATTTCTCAATTACATTTGAGTTCTCTGAAATTCTACTTGGATATTCGCCGCGACTTGATATTTTTTTTTTTCCTCCGTGAAATTACAGTATTCGATAGTTTCAAAGTTTCAAAGAATCGCAACGAACGATGAAAAATGTTCTGGGTATACTTAAAACCGCTATTACCAGCTCGTTAATTATTCCTCGGTAGGAAGCGATACAACCGGGCAATAATGATCACGAAATTGAACGCGCCGATTAATGCGAAATCCACATGAGTCACT
Source organism: Melipona beecheii (assembly GCA_032399605.1). Classification (NCBI taxonomy): domain Eukaryota; kingdom Metazoa; phylum Arthropoda; class Insecta; order Hymenoptera; family Apidae; genus Melipona; species Melipona beecheii. The sequence continues at coordinate 2,141,957 of JAUCMO010000291.1, forward strand.
GTTTGGTAATCCTTTAATAATTGCGGTTATTATTTGATAACATCTTGACGGATCATTAACGTGATTATTGTGTGAAAAGTTGTTTCACAGATGAATAAAAACGTTAATGTCTTCGTCGTGATTCTATTTCCCAAAAACGTCATCGATGCGAACGGGCGTTTATCCCAATCGTACGATGATAAATCGACGACCAATTCGAAGAAGAAAGAAAAACAGATCGAACTTGATATTAACGAATTATTTTCTGCATCTCGAAACCGTCCCGATCATATTATTTAATAATATTATGACATCTATAATCTGTCAAATATTTCGAACACGTTTCTCGAAAAAGAGAATAGAATAAGCAGAGAATTTCAATTTCAATTTTCCAGAGGTAGTGTGTTTTTGCAAATTTATGTGAAATCAGTAAAAAGATTAATTTATCAATTTAAAATTAGAGTTTATTCTCTTTTTTATAAAGAACAATCATAAATACATGTGATAATCGATAAAGTATCACGCGTTTCAATTTCTCTTTGTATTTCAAAACTGCTGATGAAGCAGATGACTTGGCCAAGTAAATTTCCGTTATTATTGGTGGTAATGAAATGATACCGTCGCGCGAAAAGTGATATTGTAGATATATTTCGAACTGAATCTCGTATCGGAATTTATCTGTCGATAACTGCAAAAATCCGAGATACAGAAACAATGAGAATTATCGAAATGACCGAAAATTATAAAATCAAAAATTTATCTACGAATACGAGATTAAATGCATTCGAAAGCATATTGAAGCAACGTGTAAGAGTACAAAGCCTTGTAAAATTTCGAACCATTGAAATCTGTCACGTAAGGAAAAATTCAATCGCTAAACCTATTTTTAACATTTCGAACAAGTACAACAATATTTTATATCGAATAAGAGCGAATATTGAACGAGATCAATATTCAATATTTTTAATTCAAGCGCTGTATACTCGATCGAGATCTTTTTGCCAAAGGTGGCATTACAATTTTTCTAATAAAAATGATTAACAAGTGTTAGCTTTAATTTCTAATTATAGTTCATTCTTTTTCTTTTCTTATTAAGTATTAAGTGGCCAGTGTCTTATGGACGATGGCAGTACCCCCATCTACGGTTAACTATGTAATAATGACATTTAATGTACAGTTTCTTGCTCTTGCAGAGTTATAAGAAAATTATGGTTTTAACCTCCTTCGAAAGCGATTTACGATGAACCTTCGTGACTGCATTTGATAGCAATGTCCAAGTGCTTTTTATCGTTGACTTAGGATACAATCACAGAGTAGAAAGTCTTTTTCATGCAAATGTTAATATTCATTTAGATACATAGAGGAGTGTATAGTTGAAACACAGTTAGTTCATAAAACTTCTACGTGACGTTATTACGAGAATTCTTTTGTTTAATATTTTTCTTTCTTATTCAGTCTCGTCGATGGCATTTAACAAGAGTAGAAATAAGAAACAAGTTGCAGAGAAGATTTGATGAAATAAGAATAAAACAACAGTTAAAATAAAAACGATTGAAACTAAATTTAACTGAAGATTAACGAACGTTGCTGTCTCGATCGGTGATCGATCCTACAAAAAAACAAACAATAAATAGAAATCGCGAAATCGCGAAATCGTAAACTCGAAGCTTCAGAATCAAATATTTGAAACATCCTTTTCGCCTCGAAATTCGCAAACTACCCTCTCCCTAAATCTTTCCATTTCTTAATAATTTATTCTTGCAGTAAATAAAATATCCAAAAAGCACGTTACAAGAAATATAATAGAAATCATCAAGACTTCTGATCAAAAAAAAAAAAAAATAACAATGCATTTTCAACAGTTCCTTTTCACTCCAAAATTCACAAAATCATCCGCTTCAAAGTCCACTTGAAAATTTACAAAACTACACGATTTCCAAATTCTTCTTCCCCCTAAAATAAACAAATAAATAAATAAGATCCAAAAAGTCGTCACATCTAAATATAAAAATCAGCAAAACTTCTCCCAACACGCTACTCTCTTCCCAAATTCGCAAACTTATCTTACTTTTACCAACCCCACAATCCGAAGCACACCTGCAGCCGTATTAACGAATCCCGCCACGAAATTAAAATCCCACTCGTCGAGCAATGTATTCCGGCAACGTTTGCATCGAACCCGTTTACGGTCGCGTTAGCAACAATTAAAAACGCATTAGCGTCGGGGTTTTGCGCGTTGGAAACGTTAGAGAGCTCTAGCGACCAAAGGAAGGGAATAAAGAACGAAAGCCAAGGAAAAGAGAAAGAGAGAGAGAGAGAGAGAGAGAGAGAAGGGGGTAAGAAAAAAGAAAAGTCGGGGTTATAATTTGATACGTTCGCGATTTGGTCTTATTTTTGAGTAATTTCAAGTCGCTCTGGGCGGCTCAGCTGCGCACCACAGTCAAGCTTCCCGTAATTACAGGCCGTCTAGCTTCTCCTCGTCGTTTCCCTTCGCCCTCGTCCTCGAGAACCTTCCCTCCTTGTCCCTTTCCTTCGTCCCGTTCGCCGGAGAACCAGCGGAGACTCGGGACGCCCGTGGGCGACGTCTAGGAAGCACCTAGAGATCCGCTAACGACGCAACACGAGAAAAGAGTCGGCTCGGGGAAACGGTGATCGAATGAAGGAGCGAGGAATGGACGGCGAAGGATTTTGAACGTGAAACGTGAAGGATGTTTTGTCGAGGAGAGGCTTCGCGAAGGAGAGGACGTACGAGGGTTCGGTACGCAAACGGAGGTGTTTTTGTGGAAACGGTCGAGAGAAATAAGGAAGACGTTTCAGAGGATGTTCTAATAGCGGAGAATGTACGAATAGAGTTCGTTCTTGGAACTTGCGACGATAGAAAGGAGGAATTTTGAGAGAAACGGTGTAGAAAAGATTTCCGTACTCTGAACGTTAGAGTGAAAGAGGAGATGAAAGATGCGAAGAGGGAATTTCGAATTTACGTTTGCTATTCGTAATAAGAGGACGATTTGTGCAATGTAAGAAGGCCAGTTTCTATTTAAAAATTCTATTTACTGTCGACTATTTAAGATATTATTTTGGAATAAATGAACATTTCATTAACGTGGGCTGAATAATCACTGAAGAAAGAAGAAGTAAGGATAGGAGAGTAACTACATGTACGCTATTTAACGGAGACAAAAATATACGTAAGGTATTAAATAAAATGTAAGATATTACGAAAGAAACAGAGGTTTTCGAAGCTTGAAAAAAATTTCCATAATCCATAAACACGTAGACGTATCAAAGATCACAGGAATAAAACAGTTGTCACGCGTAACACTCGATATAACACGTGATAATCTTGAATCTAGAAAACGCTGCACTTGAATCTTTGAAAACACGCATTTGACAAAGAAAATGCAAATCAAGCACATATACGTGAGTGCGTGTCTGTGATATAACATGGTAAAAGATAAAAGATATATACACACGCAAAAAAAGTCTCACTAATTTTGAATAATAGGAGAAATCATTGCGAAACCATCTTTTTTTTTTTAGTATCGTCAAGAATGGACGATTTGATCGATTTCGAGGTGCACAGACGACATCTTTTTCGAGGATAATCGCGTCAGTGAAGGCTCATCGTGGACTATTCGCGTCAGTGAAGGCTCATTCACCAACGATATATATCCTCCGTTTGGATTACACAGTTGGTTAAACAATTAAGACGAGCCAATTACGGAATTAAGTATGCAAATCAGCTGTCGCATATGTAACTAGGCGCCTTCGTAATTATGTAAATTCACGGACGAACAATCGCGATACATAACCGTTGAAACGAACGTTGGCTCGCAAAAAACATTCGAACGCTTATCGCAGAGAAGTTTTATTGCCTGCGTGAAAGTATTGAGCGAAAAGTAAATATTTTTCTACACCTATGATCGCGACATTAAAATTTCCTAGACGTAATATATGCAAACGTAACGATATAACGTAATTACAAATTCGAATACACTCGCAGGTGCCATTTGTACCATTCAGTTCTTGGGTAAAATTCTTCTAAGAAAATAGTCGAAATTAATTGTTTAAACGAGAGTAAAATATTCTCTCCAAGAAGAAACGAGTACCTCTTTCCTCGAGAAAGAAAGAAATTTTCAAAATTTCATTCCGCGACAATTTGATTACCGATCGTGATTCAACGATCCATAGTTTCATTTCGTGAAACTTTCGCACAACCGTACGAACGCAACGGCGTGTTGTAAAATAGCTGGGCTCTTAAAGCGAGCGATTAAATTATTACACGTAAATTATTGGCAATCCGAGCGAGACGAGTTAACGAGTCGCGAGTTCTCAAACGCACACCTACACTTCCCCACGGCGATTAATCATAGCGTTGATTCTAAACTCCTGTTAAAATAAAATATCGCCGATGGTCAAACAAATGGTCTAACGATATACACTCGTTAAGTGAAAATATTCAAGAAATTTCTTCCAAGTTCTAAGTAATGGGCGCTTCTAGTTCTTTCATTATCCGCGTATTAATTCCGATTCCATCGAAACCGGTTACAAATACGCTGCGTTATGTTATAACTCTGTGTGCGCGAGTTACTGAACGCAACAAAACTACGGAGCCACGGTAATGAGCGATTACTATTTAATTACACGATATTCGCTGGCTGGTTGACACGAGCAGTCGTCCACCGATACCGGATATCGACGATTTTTCAACGTGCGCGGAATTGAAGATGTCGTGTCATTTGCATACATATACACGAACGACACCATTCGTAACGAACGCCTCTAATTGCCACGCCAGTAATTAGCGGTACATTTTACATGCGGAGATCACTGCTCCGCGTCAGCGTTGCTTCTTTCGTTAATTTTTGCAGGTAATTTTTGCAAGCGCACGAACCGAGCATGGCCGTACCTATTCGACCATCCTCGTTTTATGGGTAATTGATACACGAAGCGTATTACGCTTCAACTAAAATTTTAAAATGCAACTTTTTGGCGTCGTCGTATGGGTATATACATCTCCCACGCCCGTATGAACATTGCAATTGAATAAAATTTGTATCGTCCGTGAAATTGAATGGAGAAATAAAATTTAACATCGACAAATGAATAAAAGCGTTCCAAGAGGTTAAACACTTGCGAACGATGGACCTAGAAGTGAAATGGACCCGAAGCTATTTGTTAATTGCATTGATAAATTTATTCGTCGCGTTAGAAAAGCATATTTAACGTTTATGTAGGTATTGATTCTTTTCCTAAACATATGTTTACAGTAAATGTCTTGCAGTTTCTACGTATCTTCCTCGAATTGCCTCACAGATTGTACAAATATGATCGCGACAAACGCATCTCGTTGCAGTGTTAATGAAATTTTAAAATGTTCTATACGACAAATTATGAAACTTTTTCTACAGTAGATGTTCGAATACTTATTGACTGTTCGTTAAACAGATGACGATGAAAAATGTATTTATTCGAGTATATTGCAAATACAATTATATATTTATTTAAATATCATTTGTGGTTAAATATACCAAAGGTCCATTCATTTCCATTCATTAAAGCAAAAGGATACGTACTTCTTTTAAACTAAAGAAAGAAGAACGCCACCCTGTCTTCATCACCGTTGAAACGCAACCAGTAGTAACACCCTACCAATCAAATAATATCAGTCAAAAGAGAAACAGTCCTGCAAAAAAAAAAAAAAAGAAAGAATCAGATCATCCGATTGTTCAATTTGTACGGTAGATCTCTGATCGGATCGCGACCGGCGATCGACCGTGACGATTCGATCAATGAAGACGTCAATCCGACTCACAATGGAACGAACGAAGAAGAAGGGGCAGCAAGAGGGAGAGAAAGAGGGAGAGGGAGTGAGAGAAATTATTGTCGACGAAACCTGAAAGATCAACGACAGACGGAGGCGTTTTTTCAATCAGTTCAAAACGATGGCTCGCTTGGGAAGAAAAACGAAAAAGAGAAGAAAGAAAGAAAAAAAAATGGAGAGACAAAAGTGGCGGAGGCAAACACGTTGGACGCACGTTGGACGCAACTCGAGATTTGAAAAAAATGGATGACGGGAAGGCTACCGAACGCCATTGTTGCCAACGGACACCCCACAGCGCGAACGTCACGAGGGTAAACGTCCCTTTAATAACGCTGATTAACACGCCATTGTAGCCGTGAAGCGATACGCCAGACCACGACGACGACACACGGGAACGCGCGCATGATTTCTATTGCAGGTTTGAGCATGACTATTGCTTTCAAACGCGAGTTTCGCCGGAACCTCTTTTAAATCCCGACTCGTTCGCTCCGCTTGATGAAAAATTTTAGTATCGTTGATCCAAATAAATTAAACGGATATTATTAATTCTTTTGCAATTAAACTAAAAATTAATATACGAAAAAAGAATCACCTAGTCTTTCTGTCAATCAGACCCATAATTGAGGTCTTCTGAAAAGTAACAGGGAATAGAAATCTGCAGCAAAGTCGTAACAGTTTCAATGTAAAAATTCCCCAAACCTCTTCATACCTATTCTCCATACCATCTAAGCCACAATTAACATTTGCAGCAAAAAAGAAAAAAAGAAAAAATAGAGACAATAAAGGTATTTGTTCCTGGAGCCAATTCAAAAAATCCAAAGAAAAATAGTCACGATCTATCACTTTCGGGGCACAAGCGCCGAATTTCGCGTCGAAACAATCAAACACGCACAACTGACGACGATTCCAATAATTTTCTTTCTTTCGTTAATTTCAATACATCTGTTCAATTTTAATTTTCCTTCTTCATTAGCGGCTCATTTGCATGCGAATAGGGATGCCTGCCAGCCGATCCGTCACCGTGACTCGTTCGGGGATCAATTTTCCGAGAAACGTACGCTCTTCTTCTCCGCGTGGACGCGCGGCGTCGTAAAATTTGCATTTCCAAGCAAAACGCGGGGAACCGGTCGACGATTCGAACGAACGTTTCCAGTAACGAAAACCGCAAGGCGGAATCGTGCCGTTCCACGGGTCACATGTTTCACTTAACAAAAGGGTAATTACTCAGAACGGTCTTAATGGTAATTGCTCGTGACTTAACTGCAAACGCAATTCCCTTTCGTAATATTAATTCTCCGTAAGCGGTGTCGACGGCAGACCAACAGGCGGGAATTCAATTCCGCTATCACGTCCATTTCGCTTGCGTAACCGCGTATTAGAGGTAATTAGTATTGCAACTGTTCGTTGGCAGACGTCGTTAAAAAATCGTGGACCAAGTGATGACTGGACTAGATAGAAGAATACGATAAACACGTAGCGCAGTGGTCCATAATTCAGTAGCTTGGTCGTTTCAAAGATTCTCCATTGAGTTTCGAGTAAATTAAATCCCAATACAACGGAGCCTCCCCCCGTTTTTCGCGATCGTAAAAAGCACGTCAAATAATAATTATATGAAATGTAGAAATGTAGCGCAATACAATAATTACACAAATATAAAAACTACTTGTACGTCTCGATCAAATGCTTTGCTAAAATTAATCTGAAACACCTAATATCCCTCTTGTCATTCGAGTATTTGACCACGTTTTTCGTTTTTAATAAATATGCTCTTTACAAACATACTTTAACAAGTACATAAAATTTTTTCTCGCCAATTTATTGAACTTTGAATATCAAACGAAAATGACGAAAGAATTTATATTTTCGAGAGGAAAAGTATTACGACTTACTCACCCCGTTACGTAATATAAAAACAGTTTAGAATAAAATGAATAATTTTACAAGTAGAGGCTTTCAGCTTCAAAACGAGCCCAAGTTTATTATTGAGCGATTTCTTTTTACAAAATTATAACAATTTCAATACTTGGTATTCGAACATTAATATTATAACCACATCTAAGAACCTCGAAGAGAACGTTCCATCATCTATATTACAACTATTTTAATATTTCATTACCACATCCTTTTTTAGCCAGAATTCTACGATAAAACTTCATCGTAATGTTCCTTCTCTATGATAAAGTCTAATTAGAACGGAACATTAGGTATAATACGTTATCGTATTCAGAGAAATCCAAACTACAGCCCGCTATGAGATACCATAGAATTTCTGTTATCTGGATACTCTGTTATCGGCACTCTTATTTTTCAGATCGTAATAAATACATGGGCCAACAAAATCGTCGCACAGATTCGACAACATTTTACGTTTTTATAGTCTCGTTTAAACACTTAAGACAGATACATTCTAACAACAAAAAACGATCCACGAGTTTTAATATATCACGTTTTTTTGCCAGCCAGAATTTGCAGAAAAAACGGAACGTCGTCGTTAATGTTAACGTTAATTTTTGATGCCGTTAACAACTATACCTATTTATATTATAGCGCTTTTATTGATTGGAACAAGAACGTTCGTTAATCAAAAATGATATTAATAGAAATTTATGAAACTCGATTAAGAGAAATGAAAGAGTCGTAGAATCGTTCATAACTATTAAAATTACGCAAACTGCATATTTTCTATTCGTGATATTAATTATTGGCTATTGTTCTCCTCGGATTGATCGTGAAGTACAATTTAAAAATATGAAGGTAAAATAATCCGAATACACACGATACTTTCTGAATAATTCATGGACCGCGGATTTGCGGACATACTTTTATAGACATGACTAAAGGAGTGGAAACTATTGCAGTTTCATCTAGTAAATATTTCATTTCCAATAATATATATATTATCTGTTTAAATTCCCGATAAACGTACGAAATTTCCGCGGTTTATTTATAAAACGCAAAAAGAACACTGACACTCGTCCTCGTTGAACAGTTTTCACCGGCAATAAAAATTTCACCAATGGATAATTCATGGAACGCGATGAAAGAGAAGACTAAAATACTTCGACACTCATTCATCAAAATGTACTTAAATAAAATAGTATATATCTGGACACGATGCAGCGCGATTCGAACACCCAGTCGTTTCGAGTAACTTAGAAAACACCGCATAAAAGAATTAATAAAAAGAAATACTATATTTTTATTAGATAATTAGATAAAAACGTACAAAGGTAATACTTCTGATTCCCACTTAAATTTCCTCCTTCGCAAAATAATATCCACTTTACTCTAATCGATTGATTAACAGAGCGAAATTAATCGAGTATTCCAACGAGGGATCTCTGAGAATTCCTGCGCAACTTTCTACGTAGATATGCACGATACTCGGTATCCGAAAGCGAGCTATTAGATAAGCACGAGAGTTGGGGCCTCGTTCGAGTCGGAACAGTCACGTTGAAAATGGTAGCCTATCCGGCCGGCTCAAGTACTCGAGAAATAACAGTAATCGAATGGTAACGCGAGTCCGCGTCTCCTATTCCGAGAACACTGCCCGGAGTAACGTGCTGATGAGACAAAATTGACCAAAAAGCAGCGAACAACTCTAACCGAGTAACGCAACGCATCAGGATGCCACTTCATCATCGAATCATTGACTGGGATGTCGCCCGAGGCAGGCCATTCGATAAGCGTCTGAATCCTAAAGCGTTTTACTCGGAGCCACCTCGTCAAATTACACACTAACAGGATCTCGTTTAAGTTGCTTGGGAAACAATGAACGATGATGTTAATATCGATCTTGGTAGAAAAATCTTCTCGCCGCTCAACGAACTAGCTTTCACGCCGAGAGTCAACAAAATGCCAGTTTGGTCGTTTGGTGAGAAAACATAGTCATATTTTACTCTTTATTAATAAAATAAGAAATAAAATGAGAGGAATAAAAATAAGAAGAAAGTGTTACATAAACACAGGGTCGTGAATCCATTATTACAAAATTGTAATAAAATTACGAACAATTGGTTTATATATAAATATGTAAATACGATAAATATATAATATTTTATCGTATTGCATTAATTTTATAATTGGTGGAAGATCATTTTTGAAGTGCTTTAATAAAAAATATCAATATCGAGCAGAAAACCTAAAATGTGTCTAGTAATTTATTTCTTGTTCTCCAATTTTTCTTACCAGGAACTATCCAAATTTTTCAGTAATCAACAGTTCTCGCAATTGGTCGTTTGAAATTCGAGAAATCAGAGGATTCACAAAAATAGTTGAAGATTTTCCAATTATTGTTTCTCTCTCTCTCTCTCTCTCTCTCACTCACTTTGTGGAATATACGTAACTAGATTCTTGCCCATCTTGTTACAGAAAATCTTAAAACCAGCTACGATTAATCTTAATTAACCCTATGATGTACCCCAAATGTTACAAATGTTAACATACTCTTCGCTCTCGAATAACATTGGCACACTTAACTGTCAAAACACACCGAGCGAGCGTCCAGTAACGCTAATCTTCGATTACACCGAGACTTGTGATTATAATTTCCAAACTCAGACCTGAATTAATTGTTAAAATATCTCAGAGAGCCAACGTGTCTACTGCCACCTCGCCAATTAAGGGTTGAAATCCACCCCAATTACGAAAAGACGTTAACATTCAGCCTCCGTACCGAAACAGGAAGTACCGTATCCTTCCAAGGAAACTGAATTCGAGTTAATCTGGAACACCACCGCCGTGCGTCGGTTCTCTAGGAAGAAAGCAACTAGAAAAAGTCCCTAGGGGCACTGACGAAGCACCGTACGGCTTGCAGTGCGGCCACCATTTTTTCCGCGCGCGGAACTAGTTTCCTCTCTCTATCGGGGGATAAAATAGCCGTATACGATGCCGATGGATCGCGGTAAATTTATGGTAATCGTCGATAGTTCGTTTCTATCGACGGGGACGTTTCGCCTTTTCCTTGCCTTTTTTCCCCCCTCCTTTCAGCCGACGGGCCTGATCTCGTATGTTACCCTGCCTGGTCTGACGTCGCCTGATTGCCACCCGATTAGGTATAACCAACGAACTGCAGCACATCCGTACAGCTCGGAACGAGGCGACGTTTTTCTGTACACGTGACGATGGAAGAAGCGGAAGAAAAAAATAGCAGGAGAAAAACAGAGAAAGACGGAGGAAGACTGATTTTCCCGATGGAGATTCGTCGCAAGAAGAGCATTTTTCGATTGAGCGATTAATCTCTGAGGGAAACGACGAACAGGCTGGAAGGCAAGAACCGCGACAACCAGGGGAATGTAATTAAAGAAAAAAATGTCTGATCGGGTGATTGAACGACAGTGGATAATAATGAACCCTAGAGGGAAGGGAATAATACATGGCGTGGTTTTTGCGAAATAACACGGCTGCATTTCGAGGCGAAAAAAAATGTCACTAGCGTAATATATAAATTATGGATTCTGGATGGAACGAGAGATATATAGAGAGATATAGAGAGAAATAAAGAGAATAAATGGAAATTAGAAAAGTATAAAGGAATTTACGAGGATTCGAATACCTATGACGTACGACGATTGCCTGTTCATTAAGGAATGCACAATTACTATTTCTGAGGAATTATTTTGATGCAGAGGGGAGGAAAATATGTTTAGATTAACTATGTTTAAATTAGACTTTTTAATTAACTGGCGCATTATTTGTAATTATGGATGAGAATGAGTATATCTAACTCTTCGTGAGCAATAATCGGAGCAATTCTTATGGAATGATATTCATATACTTTATTATATATCAGTTAATTAGATCCAAGTACATTAAATTTCCTATTATTTAGTATAGTTTTATACGACTAAAAAAAATTTGATATTATGAAAATAAAACGCGGAACCTGATGAAAAGGCATTCTATTGAAAAATTATGTGCCAATAAGTGTAAAGTGTTGCGAAGATTAAACATTTCAAACTGACTGATGACAGTGTTTAAAATTATTATATGATTTTCGAGATTCTTAGTTTGGTATCTAAATTTTGGATTCAAGATTAAACGTGAGATTGGACATTTTTGGCATAAATATTACGATTGAGAGGCACTTGTTGTGTCATTCAACTTAAGATCGAATGCTTCGAACGGTCGGGTGTTATTGCTAGCATTAAATTTGTTTTAATTACCAAGTCTGCCAGGTTTATGTGTTGAAAACGCGATCATTGTAGTAGATAAAGAATATTAAAATGTCGCGAGTAATTTAAGTCGAAGAACCTTCGATCTCATAAATTAATACTAGCTTTTTATGTTGGATATATGTGTGTATATATATATATATATATATATATATATATATATATGTTCCTCGTATTTAAATCGCAGCTCGCGACAAAATTTTTTCCCCAAAAAACTAACACTAAAAATCAATCAACGCGTCATTCTGTCGCGTGATAAAATATCTAACTAATTAACCTTTTCGTTAAACTTTTAATCGAACAACGAAAACCTACCCCCTGACCTTGAACAAATATTGTTCACATCCGAATTAATTCTTCACGACTTCATTAAATCTATGAAAATAAAACAAGTCTGTACGAAATGGGACAATATTTTTGAAATTACATCCACTATAAGTAAGAAGAAAAACAAAACGCTACTTTTACATTCATCGTCGCTAATACGCTTCATAATAATCCTCCCTTGTAACTGGCGCGTTAGACGTCTTGTGCATAAATCGCTTCGCGTACAAACGTCCAAGCGATGACCATAAAACGTCCATCGAGATTTTCCACTGGACATGTTCGTTTTCAAACGATCATCCCCTCGTCCCCCTTAATTCGTCACCGTGATCAATAAATAAATCTCTTTTCTCGAAATAAAAATTCCATTTTAAAATTACGTCTTACACCACTGTGTTAAACTAAAAGAGACACAGTAAAAAAATTAAGTTTTTGCACCACTTTTGCATTAAACGGTTCGAAGATAAACCTAAATAAAGCTCTTGAATCAGTATAAATACATATTCTCCGCGATAAAATTCTCATTTCTAACGCGTACGTTGCGTGTTGTACGAGTCGCTTGCGATCATCAATCACGGATAAAATAAACCGAGATGAACGAACCGCGACGAACCATAAAATCTTTCACCTGAAAATCAGCGTGAATGTGTGAAAGACAGAAAGAATTGACGAAGTTGTCAAACGGTATCATTCATCGTACAATGCACAGCTACCTGTTTTGCGTTACCTCGGCTAATTAGATTCCAGTTACAGGTAGTCGGTAATCGGTTGGAGATAAATGGGCGAACTGTCGCGTAACATCTGTCAGAGTGGAAGTATGCGTGTTGTGCCACGAGAATACGTATATGTATATGTATACGTACGTGAATCATCAACTTTATCAGGGAAAATGTATTTTTACACTTCCGAGGAATCTTCTTCTTTTTTTTTTCACCAATTAAAATTTGCTGTGTGATAGAATTTAGTTGTGCATTATTATTCGATATTTCAATGCCTTTCTCAGATTTTATTTATCGGTTCTTTAAATTAAAAATTACATTAATTATTCTCTCGTTGCTATATTTAGATATACCTAGTGATTCTCGCTCGTTCCATTAATAGTTGATTTAATATTAATAACTACCATCCATTTTTATCTTTGGAAGTGACGTAAAATTAGACAAAATCTAATTTTATTTCCTTTTTAATAAAAATATTCAAAACAATTCTTGCATTAAAAATTGTACAATTAGCAATTATATATTTTAATATTACTTACACTTCATCCTGCAACAAAACTATCTATTTTTCTTTCTCAACAGAATAACTATTATATATTTCGAAAACCAATAACGATTCAATCTAGAGATCAACATTAGCAGATTCTTTTCGCGTTTAAAAACAATTCTGTTCGAATTTATATAGTTTCCTATAAAAAGATATCTGTTTTTACAGGAACAATTTCGAATAGTGTTGTCGTGGAACAGATATTTTAGAATCTGACACGTAAAAGTTCCATGAAAGTTATTTTAAAACATTTAATCAAAAATCAAAAAATCTGCTTCCATGACAGCAAAAATTTTCATTTTTATATTTTATAAGCTCTACTCCGCCTGAAACTTTTATCTTTTAACGATATTTATTTATCTGTCTTTCTCATCGAGACGTGCAATGTAAGAACATTCTTGTAAAAATTTCTCCGCAATTCACGTTTCAAGCAGAACCCATTTAAAAGTCCCTCGACTTCTCCGATCCCTGATTCAATCATTCTCTCACCTTAACAACCTAAAATAATTCTCCTAAAATAAAACTATCCCCTGAAAAGCGTTTCGATGAAGTTCAATCCCCATGAAACGTCAACTGCAATCATCCTTGATAAAAATATCGCTGCCGCTTCTCTTCTCCTCCATTCACTATCCGTTATCGTGGATGACTGGATGGAAAAATGTTATCTCAGTTTTACGATATGATATCGTGGAATAATTCACAATTGGTCCCGGGGTATTGGTCTGGTCGTCACACTCTCCGATGTATCAATTACGTGAACCCACGTTGTTTTGCCCCCTCGCTCGTATAACTCGAGATAAGAGAATACACATCCACGGCACGGGCACAACAACGTTACAAAATCCCCGTTACGAAATCTTTGCGTAACCATTTCTTTCACGAACGGGAGAGGCGCGATCGCGCTGTCGTTCTTATTTACCAACGCTTTTGAATACCGCTCGGTAATTATCGCGTTCCTCGCACAACCACGATCGACTTCGATACACCGATATACTCGGTTCACATCGCGACCGAATCGATAATCTCTCGCGGATGGAACCGGTCGCTATAAGAGTAAAACCAGAGAAGAACAAAAAAGAAAGAAAGAAAGAAAGAAAGAAAGAAAGAAAGAAAAAAAGAAAGAAAGAAAGAAGTGAGAATCTCGGTTATCTGCATAGTCGACAATGCTTCAATTGATCGTTTGTTCTCGTTTATCGCTGATATCGTTCACATCTAAATTAAGAAAACGGTAGCTACTGGGGTAAATAAGGAACATCGCTAGAACTGCATTAAATTCATCAATTCTGACTGGATGTATTATAGATTTTTTCGTCTCTTTTACAATTGCTGAAAAGGAACAGCTATTTTTTATCGAGTATTGATTTCTGTTCAAAGGCATAATTATATTGATCTATTTGTTCTAATTTTTATCGCTTAAATATTGTAACGATTTGTACGTAGAATATTTTCGTAGATATTAGAGCATGTACGTGTTACAAGTATTTTTATCGTAATTAATACTGATTTCAGTTTAGACAAAAACGTGACCTGTATAGATTTATTTGTTTTCATTATTATTATTTAAATTGTAATGATTTGTACGTAGAATATTTCGGTATGTATTAGAGAGACCGAAAAACAAAACATTTGGCAAACTATATGCTGTAATAACAGAATATTGTAACAAAATATTTCATTTAGTATTACAATATTTAACACGATACGAGAGCAAAATTTAGCAATAAATTAGAATTACAAATCCAACGCAACCATATACTTATCAACTTTTACGATTAGACAAAACAATAATTCAAAACTAGAGACACTTGACACGCTACATTTAATAATCACAAGACGATTACAACACAATTATCAAGTATAATGAAACGTTAATTCAAGCAGCACGCTTCTCCTTTCGAATGTGTTACGCGTTTTACATAAATTTATAATAAATAGAATACGTAAATTGCTATTCGCCAGAACATAAATAAACAAAGCCGCGTACTAGAGAATCAAGATCCTATTATAAACTTGACATATAATCCATCCCAGAGATGTCTCACGAACGTCGCGGCAAAATGTCACTTTTCGATTCCGAGAATTTTCCGCGTATGTCTTGCAAAATGAACATAAGTCGGAACAATTTAATAGCATAAATAAACTCCTCTTTCTCTTCATTTTTCTTGTTTTGTCTTCGAGAAGGACATTGAAGTTGATTAATGGAATTTACAGCGAAATAAAATCGTCCTTCTGTCTAGCATGCTGCCGAGATTTCCATGAATCGATACATACATTCGTACATACATACATACACACATCGTACGTATTACAGATATTATTAGAAGCGTGATAGCATCGTTACTGCGGAGTTAAACGAATTAATGCGATCTGTTAAATAAACAGGTAAAAACATTTTGACAAGAAATTGCTTCCAATTCGTCAAACGTCGTTATGAAGGAGCTACCGTTGGTCTCACGAAGTTGGAAAAGTCGAAGATTAATGAACCGTTGAATAACGTTTTGACGAAGAACGACTTTCTATCTGTTGGACCAGAGAAACAGAGAGAAACAGTGTATTACAGTGTACTGTTTGATAAAAATCCGAGAAACTCGCTGAACTGTACGCAAGTTCTACGAATACAAAGATAGTATCTTGACCGGTGAATCGATCGTATCGTATGCGTGGTATTTTAATGAAAATTCAAACGAAGAGGAAGTTAAAATTCTTAGACTATAATCATTTTCCTAAGTACCTACGTGTGCATCGATATTGACCGTTTAATTTTTCTTTTTTTAATTTGCTTTAACGCCATGTTTGGAATAACACGTTGAAATATTTCGTGCAAATCGTATTCATCTAATCTGCGATCTCGTAATTAAGAAATGAAGTCGGAACGCAGAGGCAGTTGTCCAACGTTAAAAAAAATTTATATTCTCAAAGGGAAGAGAGAAAAACGTTTTAAATCTATCGGTTCTACATCTCCATATTTCCCGTATCAAGTTAAATAACTTCGTGTACCAATTACCGATCGTTGATCATTTTTATTTGTTCACATTGTCGCGTCAATTCCCTGGCGTGAGACTAACGACGTGTGCAGAAATAGATATGTATCATTTCGTGTGACAAATTTCAATAACTTCGAGATAACTTTACTACGATAATTACTAGGAAGTTGTGAAATTTCGATAAATTTACCATTTGAAAGTTAATTTACGCGATAAGAAACACTGGCTTCGTTTCATATATCATTATGAAACGATAAGAAGCGATACATATGTGCGTATATATGTACGCAAAGATTTACGCAAATGCAAAAACGTGAACATTCTCTTTCGCGGCAAACCAAAAACTGAAACCGGAAACCGTGTCTTGACTTCCATCGTCTCGGAAGTAGAGCAGATTTCAATTCACCGAGTACTCTATTTTCCTCCATCTTCCTTCATTCTTAAAGGAGAAAAAAAAAAAAAAGAAACCCTAAAAACTCTACGACTGAAATTAAAACAACCCTTTAAGTCTGATCTATCAAACCAAACGAAACACGCAACGCTCGACTGTCTCGAGACGAATCTCGAAACTAAAGGCTAAAAGGTGCAAGGACAAGTTCGGGACGTACCTCCGGGAAATCTGTGAGGGAAGATCCTTCCGTGCCTGGAGAGAAGCCAAGGATAGAGCGGATAGCTGTCCCTGGGCGGTTGATGAGGATGCGGTGGTGGATGAGGTCCACCGGGCGCGCCGCCATGGGGATAAGGGCCGTGCGGTGGTCCGTGGGGCGACGCACCGTGATGCGCCTGAAGGGCCACCGCGAGATTCGCCGCTTGAAAATGCTGCGCCGCGGCCAAATTCGCGGCCAACGCCAACTGCTGTTGCGTGTGGTACTCGTTCTGCCCGGTTTGCGGCCCCGTTGGACCGTGTCCTGGCAGCCCGTACAGAGATTTCAATTGCTCGGCCGCAACCGCGGCGGCGGTTGCCGTGCCGGGCGGCGGCGCGAGGTAATTGGGACTCGGTCTGACGACTCCCGGTGGTGGCTGAGGATGCGTGCCGACGGGAGAGTCACCGTGAGATATCCTGTGAGGTGGGCTGGGGCTGTTGTTGGGCGTCGATCCCCCGCTATGATTATGGACCGTCGTTCTACCAAAATCTAGGTGAGTCGCGGCGGACAAATGATGATGATGGCCGTGGTGGTTCCCGTGATGATGATGGTGGCTGCCAGGGTGCGACGGCGTCCTTCGAGAATTGGGATACGACTCGACGGAGGAACTTCGTGACACGGGCCGGTCGGAACCTTCGGAGTGAGCGCCGGGCGATCTCGTGGTGACGCGACGATTTCGAGGCGAGGACGAACCTTCGACCACGTCCATCGGGCTACCATCGTCTCTCTCGATCTCGACCCGTTCCAAACGGTCCAGACGATCTTCGCGGCCCTGTCCACCACCGCCGACGATCGAGTCGATGCTGAAGCCGATTTTCGGCTTCGAGGGCACCGGTACGATTGGCGTCGGCGCGAGCGGCATCATCGTACGATTATCGTACGCCTGGCTGATGGACTGGCCACTTCTGCAACACGCAAGGGCTCCAGGTAGCTCGATCGAATCAGGTCCGCCGCATGCCTGCACCCGCCCCGGTCCCGGCTCCCTCACCAGACCGAGAACGCTTGCCTGCCAAACGTCCAACCACGGGTTACTCCTCGAGAACACTTTGGACACACTTTTCGGCGCACTGGTAACTCCCCTATCTTGGGACTCTATTCCGATGTAAGTTATATGCTCTCTCTCTCTCTCTCTCTCTCCCCCTCCCCTCTCTCGTCTCTCGAGTGTTCCTCGTGCGATTATTATCGTGCGATTCTTTTTACTAAAGAGTACATTGTCCGTTTGTTAATTTGTGTCTCGTCGCAACGACGTACAGAGTATCCTCCAGTTAATGTGCTACTTGGATCGTTTTCGAAATTCGCGACACTGTTACAGTTTCCACCGTCAGGGTCATCACTGGGTTCGCGTCGTTCACAACAGACTCGTGCAGCGTCACCGAGGTGGCGTTCATCCAGGATCCAGTCCACAATGAAATCTCGCGAGACAATGAAACGTCACCACTGCGATGCAATGCTGATGCTCCGAAACACCGAAGCGTTTAGCTCACACGGCCGACACACACTGCTGACATCCCCGAGAGACCGCGCCTCTCCATCGATGCTTCGCAGCCCGCGGCACACGAAGTTTACTCCGGGCGAAAGGAACACTGGGCACTGGGTTGTCCCGAGAAAAAAAAGAGCCACAACTGTGGCCCGAACGAGCGTATCTCGAGAGCTCCAGCGGACCACGGGCTCTCTGACGGATGTTTCTGGCACGAGAGCTTGCTAGTGTTTGAGCAAATTACAGGCTAAACGAGGCGCTCTTGGATGGTGGTGGGGGGACTATGCCACAGCCGTTTTCCATCCCTACCAGTCTGCATTTTCACACACGGTGGGGGTAAAGAATCAACCAAAACTGGGCGGTACTTCGAGATACGAACAGCCACGCTAGGCGTACACCAGCCTCGACACGATTGGACCGTTCTTCGAGGTAGAAACTTGCCGCTCGGCACCATTCACGCTACCCTTATTCCACGAGCAACGTACGGGGTGCAGTGGGGCGACGCATTAGTCGCCGATGGGCGTTAAACTCACGTTTTTGTCGTGCGATGAAAATGAGTCGTTTAATTAATACGTCTGGAACCCCTAGCCCCTCCGCCCCTCCGCCCCTCCACCTCTTCCTTACCGTGCTCTCCCCTCTCTCCATCGCACGCAACTCCCCCCACTCCTTATCCATCAGCCGTTTCGTTTCCCCTACTATCTTTTCACTCGATATCGTTCGTCCGAGACTTTTTTTCCTCTTCCCGGTCGTTCGTTCGTTCGTTCGTTCGTTCGTTCGTTCGTTCGTTCGTCCGTCTTCGAGACGGTTTGTTTTTCATACACGGTAGGCCCGAAGACGACGCGACGCCTAGGGAAAATATCGCAAGAGATGTAGGAGAGAGAGTATCTTTCTCGACGTGACTTGGTATACTGTTCGACTAGTATACCGCGTAGGTACAAGGTAATAAGTCCAAGCGAAGATTACGGTGGGGGAAAGTGATGTTAAACGAGCTACCAGCAGGTTGAATTAAGCTTCTGCCTCGCGAGATTCTTCGTGCCAGATTGTATTTCTTTCCGACGTTTTCCTCGGCTTTGGATGAAGTCCTCGTTATCGCGTTTTGAAGCTTCTACGCGCGTCGAAGAACGAAACGTGTACGTGGTACGTCTCGTTTTGCTTCAATAACTGCTTATTATCAGCTGTGATTTCTTTAGATGTCTTTCTTATCTGTGATGTTTTTCTCGAACCTTTTAATTATTTGATCATATTTTTTTCCAACTCTTCGATCAATTTCTTCCTTTTTGAGTAGAGTTAAAGAGTTTTCCGATTTTATTTTATGTACGAGATGATTTTTTTGTAGATAATCATCCTTAGATCATCCCTTATATTTTGTTATATTTTGTTTGAATCATTTAATGGTCGTATTTTTTTTTAAATTTTGGATAAATTGTTTCCTTTTTGAGTAAATAGAATCTCAAATATTATTTTACGTACAAAATACTTAATTATAGTTTAGTTCTCATTCTTCGTCTGTGACATTTTGTTCGAACCCTTTAACGCTCATGTTCTTTTTTGGATTCTTTGAGGGATTTCTTCCTCTTTGAGCAAAGTTTAAAATTTTCTCCAATTTTATTTCATGTACAAAACTCCTTTATTAAGGTAGAAACAGGAATAAATTACTTTTTGTTATTCGTTTCTTAAGAAATAAATTACATTATGTTGAAGATATAAAATAGCGACAATTTTTCTCCAAATGTGAAGGAGCAGTACACAATCGGAAATCATGGATCACAAATTGTATGGGTCAGATACCAGGTAGATACCAGTTCAAGTATAATAGACAAACCCTCACATCTTTTGTAAGGAATTAATTCTTTTACCTAATAAACAACTATCAACTCCTAAATACAAACCAAGAACAAGAGATGCCACGATTTTATCATCATTTCGTACAAATCTACGTTCAATTACCAAATTCCCTTTACAGATAAAGAGTTATTCCCAATTCAATGCTACAAAATGAATGTTTACAAAACCAAATAGAGGAAAATGCGACCGACATAAGTACATTTAAATTAACATCAATTTTAATTTTAATCGAAGAATTAGTTGAATACAAAAAAGGCATAATTAATTTACTAACGAAATAGCAAATTTGAAGAACATTTTTCATTATTACCAGTCGCAATGGAACAAGATCGAGATATCCACAGTATCCAGCTTTTCAGATCAGCTGTAATCGATTCGAAGCGAGGTAATTACTGGAACAGATCACGGTGCACGAGAGTTATGAACGTAATCGCGCGATTAAGGTGTCAGAGCGGCGACACTTTCAATTCGAGGGATTCAATTTATTACGGTGACACTTTCCTCGACCTGAGCCCGCGAAACTCGAGAGGCTCAAGTGACGTATTCTGGTTAATGTCTGTGTTTAGATCGCGTTCCGTTCTGCTTAACGATCGAGTCGACACAACGGACCGGTGTTGAAACTCGCGGCGAGAAACCACCGACCGGTCGAAACCATGGAACGCGCGATTCTTTGCGCAATTTCGCCGATACCAACGATACCAGCAATTTTCAGTCTTCCGAATGATTTCGTCCAGAAAAATGACTCTGACGCCTAAAAAGTTGTAACTTTTTAGTTTTATTTTATCGTCGAGTTCCATTTTTTGAAAAACTCTCGGATATTTCAGTTGTTTGCCATTTTTCATGGAAGTATAAGCGCAACAATTAAAAATAACGATTACGCTTATATAGACCCGTTAACAAACATTTAAAAACGTACCTATTTCTCATTTATAACTTTCAAAGAAAAATTGCTAAAGATATCATTTGCTTTCAGATGTTTATACTATTTATAATTCGTTAATCAATTTTTCACCTATATCCTTTTATTCTCCTTTTAAAAAAAAGGTGTCTAGAATTAAATTTCAATAACTCGTAATTTTGATTTTCTCGATCTTGATCTCTGTAATTGACGAGAGAAAGATAACAATCTTCGGATGTTCGAACACTCGTTTTCTGAATCGACACTGAATTTGCAATGCAAATGACCGTTCGATTAGTTTCTTGTGCCAGAATATTGATCCCTCGTGTCGCAGCATCACGAAACATAAGCAGTCGAACCTGTTTACTTTGAATACTTTGTAATTCTCTAGTTTAGCTCGCGTATAATCGTTCATTACGTATCTATACCGTGAAGTTTGATAAAAAAATCAACTCGATACACTTCCTCCATTTTCCAACGAGCGATCTTATCGTTGCGAAATTGTTACTTCTCGTTTGCTAACGTAAATAAGTAGACTCGGGAAAATTTTCCAAACACTGCCTGTCAAATACAATTTAGTTGTCCATTATCAATTCTGTGTTTGACACGTAGAATTCTACGTACTATGTTATTTTATGTCGGCTCTACGTCTTCAAGGAAGCAAGTCCTTAATAACGCGTGTTTCAACCAATGATGTGGAACGTATGATTGATAGTTTCAAAACGTATCAAAGGGATTCAATTTATTAAGGCGATTATATTGAAGCGATTTTGTCGTACGTTCCAGAAAGTAGACACATGCTCATTTGACGCATGAAATGCTGCAAAGTTCAAGAATTAAAGTTGTTCGAAATGTCAACAATTTTCAGGATCTAAAAACAAATGTCTTAAATATGGAAGTTTAACCTTTTCAACTCGTATGTCACACTGAAGATGACAATTTCCTATAAATTTGGAAGTTGTTACACTTTGAAAAATTATAAAAAATAAATTATATAATGATAATAATAAATAAATAAAAAATATTGAATTTTACCGTTGTACATTAATTTGTCTGATTTATCTCAAGATAAATACAAGTGGATGTGCCATAACATTGAAAACAAATCGAGCTGAAAGAGTTAAAATCCTCCAAAGCACCTAATATCACGCTACATTTTAAATTACGTTTATTAAATATTTACCAAGTATTTACTAATTACGACTTGAGTATTTTAAATTATAAGTTCATTATGATAAAATAAAAGTTTCATAAAAATGACTTTGGTCTACTTTAGATTTTTTAATAACTCGAACCAAATGACTTGTCTTAGAAACTTACAATTAGACACTTGACAAGACAACGAATTTAGAAACTTGATAAGATAAGTACGCTAATAAGTCAACACTCCGACTTTTTTCAGCTAATTTGCGAAATTATGATTCCAAGGATTCGTTTAATATTCTACCTGTTAGCATTTTTTTCGTTTACTCCAAAATTTTCTAAAACTTCACGAAATTTAAACATTTGATATTAAGGACCATTTTTTGATATTAAGGATTTGATATTAAGGAGTTATTGGTCCTTAATGAATTAAAGTGGCTGATTGAAAAACAAATTAAGCAAAACGCTATAATATCGTTTCGCTACAATACATTTTTTTAATTTTCATTTCTAATTTCAACTAACTAGTCAACTACATCGCGACCTGTTCACTATATCCGTAACCTTAATTTGTTAAGACTCGAAGAAAACTATAGTGTAAGTTTGTCACAATGTTACGAGTAAATAGTGTTATGTTCAAACTTTGTCAAATTTTATAAATTTTACAAAACTCGATATGATTCGTACCCTAACGTCGTAACACCACAAGTTACTGCTTGGCACAAACAGACTGATGAATAAATTCGAACCAATTGGAGCTCTCAGAGACGATCTCTAAACTTCTAAGGTTTCACCCTCTTAGAACGTAATGTTTCCTGGTTTTAGGAGGCAGAGGACGCCACTGCAAGACCCTGAAACGAGCCATGGCTAGCCCCCATGGCGGAGGCCGATTTCTCGCCCCTACCGTGTACGGATGATATTGCGACCGGTATCACGTTCCCAACACGTGTGTAGGTGTACGACACGTGGAACGGAAGTGGGGGTATTCAACATGGCGACTCTGCACACATCGTACACGTCGGTGCACCAATGCGCGAGCAGCGTGCACGCCCGTTCCCAACGGTTCTCCTTTTCCTCTCCTCTTTCCGCCCGTGTTCACCACCGCCACCGCCACCGCCGCCGCCGCCACTTCTTCTTTACATCTCTTCTTCCACTCTTGCTTCTTTGGTTCTCGCTGCCTCCAGAACAATTTTTATCCGATCTTTACACTTCGATCTTCCTTCCTTCCATCTCTTCCTTTTTTATTACGTTTCTCTCTTTCTTTTATTAGATATATTTTTTTTCTCTGGAAGTAACGAAAGCGATGATAACTAAATTGGTTTCTCGATGGCTTTAATGTGTTTTACCTTGGAGAGATTCTTTCTTGCTTTTAAGTCCTTTTCTTTTTAACAAATTTTGAGATTCTTAATTTTATCATTTTAGCGTCAAATTTTGGTGCTTTTGTGATTCTCGAGATGATGAGTTATTTGTATATTTTTTTCAAATATTATGTTGGAAGAATTACCTGCTTCTTTTATGCTCTGAATCTTCTGTCTTCTGTGAATTTTGATATTCCGAGAGAATTGGAGTAAAGTGTAAAGTTAAATTGAGAATGAGGGAGGGAGGGATTTTATTTATATCGACTTTAAAATTTTTAATTCTTTCAAAATTAATATAAGCATTTGACGCTATTTAGTGAAAGTTTAAATATCTTTCTTTTTACTTCTTTCAAGGGATTAGACACATGTAAGTAAATATATCTAGAAATTAAAAAACTGAGAGGCCTGCTGTTCCAAAATTGTTTTCTCAGAGCCAAACCCTTCAAATACGTATATAAAACTTTGTAAATCACAGATTTTGAAATTTGCCTCAGAATTAGTGCAAAGTAAACGATTCTGTATCCCACACACATTTTAGAAAAAATATCTCGCGTATCTCCTTAAGCACATCCAACGAATTCATCATTATTCAAACTCGAATAATAAATCCTCGCTAAATTCCAACTGGAAAGAAATTTATTTTTCCAGAGAAAAAAGCAAGGAAATCCATTAAACCCGAACAATACTAAATCTTTACTGAACTTCGATTCATGAAAACTTATCTGCCAAAAGAAAAAAGGGAGAAAATCCATGGACCTCCAGCTAAGCATTTATCCACGCTTAAGCTAAAATGTATGACCGAAGAAGCGTGCGAATTGTCTCTTATAGGAATTCCTAAATTCCAATCCAACAGTCTATCTACCGATCTAATACGTTTCAAACGTGGCGTCGCATGTCCAAGCGACAGAAGAACAAGCCCGAGAAATCGAGCCTAACAAACGAGTCGAAATAAAACCGGGCGGGAGCCCGTCCCCTTTAGAAAATTTGCATGCACTTTGTGAATGCATGGAGTGAAATGGCCGAAACCGAATAAGCCTGCGAAGTCTCTTCCTCGACTGACCCACACCTGTAAATCCCTTTTGAGGCACTTCGAAAGACATGGACGCCTGTGGCGATGATTTTTTACGACTGTTGCGCGCGTTTCTCAAAGACGAACACGAACAACAGGGATAGAAAAGAAGTAGGAAAAATAGCTGTCGAGATCGAGCTAGGAACGTCAACGATATACGACACTCTGTGAAAAGGTGTCGATCATTTTCGTATGTCGCCGGAGAAAAATGAAACATTATGTATCGCTTTTTAAATATCAGAGGTACAACATGGTGTTACATTCATTTCTTAAGTATTGCGTATCACAGTTGAGTCTTTGATATTCTTGCGTTGTTTTAGTGAGAATGTTTCATTGTTTTAATGATAAATAATTTATTAATAAATGAAAAAAATATATTTATCCACGTTCATTTGTTTGAGAATTAATTTTTTTACTAATTAATGTATCTACGTCTAATAAAAAAAACTACGTGATAAATGTTGCATGATATCTGAACTCACTATGATATTTCAATGCACTTATACTTTATTCGTGAATAATTCCAAAGATATTGACTGTCTCGCCATACAAAAAGTATTTTTCTTTCTGACGAAAATCTAATGTTCAAAAACAATTCAATTAAATCAATAGCCAGAATCTTTTTTCAATATAACTATTTTTTATTAATTTATCCATAATATATAAAGACTAAATATATTTATCTCCCGCATAGAACATCTTTTATTTGCAACAGTAAATCATTTGCTGTTAGAAAAGGACGGCAGGTGGAAAAAGTGAGATTGAAATGACAGAAGACGAAAAAGAAGGGTCCACTGAATTTTCGAAGCGGAGGAAACCAAAGGGAGAGAGAGAGAGAAAAGGCGAAGTAACGTGTATAGTTGCTACACTCTGGTGAACTGGAAAATAATGTGAAAAATCGTTTCTGGCGAAATGGCTCGTCGAAAAGTCCGTTATTTCGTATATTAAAACGAAGGGCGATTCGTTAGAAAGTATTGTCGGCGTCGGAGAAAAGGATATAATGGAAGAAAGAAAAATAGCGTTGAAGCTCGCACAATCGACGACACTGTCGGCCATTGTATCGGGCATTGTTTGAAACCCTCCGCAACAATGAACTCTTTTTCTGTCGCGAAAAAAAACCGGCCAGTGCCTGCAGTTTATCGGCAACTTTCCGATTTCACCGTGATCTCCCGGTGGTTTTGCTCCTTTTTAAACAAACTTCTTCGATTTCGACACCATTTCCGTACTTTCTTCCTAATTTTTTTTTGAGAGGGGGAGGGAGGAATTTCTTTCATTCTTTTCTTTCTTTTTCCTCTTTTTTATTTCTTTTTCGAACGAGTGGATATTGTCGAAAAATTTCACGCTTTGTACGGATACAATGGACCAATTAAATCAATGGATAGTGAGAATTCTTTTCCTCAGCTTGAAAGAAATTGGAGTAAATTTCGAGCAGTGTGATGAAGGAAGTAAGAAGTTACAGTCATACTACTACTTTTTCTCTCACAGATGGATGATGGACGAATGTCTGTACAAATTCGTATTTTGTATAAAAGTAATTGAAAAAAGAGAGCCTAGATAAAAATCTCTTCAACATTATAGATATGTATAATTTTTCATAAATGCATAAAAATCCATAGTTGACCCATAAGATAGTAACAGTAAGATACATTCTCAAGACCTTCTGCGAATATTGAAATCCGCGGATAGTAGCATACATACACTCTCGTTCAAATATTTTAGGATGCTTTTTATTTTTGACCCTACAAATTGAATCGTCAATGTCCTCAATGAAATTTCACTCGTGAACTTTGTGAAACAAATTCTTATTCTTCCAAGAATTCTTTCTAAGAAATCTTTTAAAGCCTTTGATTTAAAAACTGACAGTATAGTACATAATAGCGAAAAGTTCATCAAGTAATTCAAAATTTTTTTACATTTTCTGGAAGCTTAGAAGAACAAAAATATTACTCTTCTAATGTATCAACGGTTAACAGATTCTTTTTTGTCTAAAATATTATCTAATTTGACAGTTCTGTGACAGGTAGTATAATTTTTTCAATCTTCGATTTTTCCAACTTTGTAATAAATACAAGTAAAATCATGCTTTATGATTTTTGAGCAAGAGTATAGATATGTACCCTTGTAGAGTATCGATATTAACTCTTTGCACTCACAATACTCCTGCCGGGCATTGTCAAAGATTGCTGCCCAAAGTTGCTGCTTTAATCGAGAAAAAGTTCGAGTGCAAAGAGAATACAAGAATAACAATATACGAATGTGTTTTGAGACTATGTGTTTGCATAAAATAGTTTAAATTCATAAGCCAGCCATTTTATATATTATCGTGTCGACTGCCTTCACAGTCTCGAGCTAACTAGAGACAGCGAAAATTCGCGAGACTTTCTCGCGTTCGAAAGGTCACACAGATATATTAGCAAGTTCGACAAATCGCACACTAAGTTCGCGAATACGACGGACTTGTCAAATGTATTTAATCGAAATTTCATTCGTAACAAGTCAAAGTGTCAATCAATGAATATCGTTATTACCTGCAACTTAGATACCTGCAAGCGTCGCGAAGAACACGATCCGAGGGCGGAGAAGGGAAAAAATTACACGACCGCGCAAAGAAGAGAAGACGATCGAGAAAGAAAAGAAATAACGCTCTATAACGTAGAGAGAAAAAAAGAAAATTACACGATTCACAGGGAGCCCAGAGCTCAACAAGTTGAATCAACGACGTCTTCTTCTACGATTCTGCGCCCTCTGAAACATGAATAATCGGCCGGACAAAAGGGCCAGGCATAATCCTTGGAAATGATCGACGAGACATCGCGTACGATGCGCACAATGCCAGCGAAAGAAGTCGACGCGCGGTTAAAGATTACATTACAGGCAAAATGGCGTGCTTAATCAGGCCATTTATTCGCCGAGCAACGGGCCGTTCTATCGTATGAAAAGGGAGGAAGGTTTTTGTACGAGTCGCCGGGGCTTCCACCCCACGGGGCAGACTCGTATTTTCTCGCATTGTCCGCTCGTCGCCATTGTCAGCCAGTGCTGCCAGCCGCGTATCGATTACACGTTACAATTATAATAAGCTGGTAATGTCGGTGTAATGTAGCTTCCGGGCCGACTTTTCGCGAAAAACGTGCCAAGAGGCTTCCACGTTTCTCTTGGTGGAAATTTGCCCGTTTAGGGGAATGAAGTACTAAACAGAGATTGGATTGCATTTGACAAGAATTTACAAGTTAATAATTTTGTTATTTTAAATTTTTAAGCAAGAGATCTTTAGGGGGGGGGAGAAGGCAGGGAAGTAGAGAATCATTCTTGTTTCTTTTGATGAAAAGTTTTAAAATCCAGTATCGCCGATGCGGTATTTTCAGGCCTAGAATGAAAGCACTGCGATGATGTATAGCGAGATCACGCTGACATTCAATTACGGTCTACTTATACATAGGCGAGGCTTGTTGAATACATGCATCCACTTGATCTGCCCATTTTCAAGCTAATCGCCCCTAATAAGGAACTTCGAACGTCCAATCAAAGAGGTTTTCCATTCCCAGTTAAAAACTAAGGTTGACGATGGCGTATTGTGAAATATTTGATTAAATAATATGAAATATTCTATGCTGTATAATAAGATGTGATATAAGAATTTTCTGTTAGATTTTCAAAGAATGTTTAAAAATTACTATTTTCGTGAAAAATTTCCCAAGTACCAATTGGGAAAAATGAACAATTTTTTTCGTATTAAAATCCATAAAAATGTACGAAACTCTTTCATACGAATACTTCGATGAACTTTGTGAAAGATTCTTTCCTATAAAATTTTCTAAAAGGGTATCAATTTTTTTCCAGAAAATATTGAGAAATATACGAGAATACAAGAACATATTTCACGATAAAAGAATTTCCACAAACGTATAAAATTATTTCTGCAAAAAAATTGCTAGAAATACGAAACGAGAAAAAGAAATTAACAAACTGATCCTGCGGAATGTATGAAAATGTTTCGTAATAAAAAAATTCCTCTATATATACGAACGTTGAGAAAATTATTTCTTCAAAAAAAAATTCCCGGAGGCACAAAACGAAAAAAAGAGGTTAATAAATCGTTGTAATAGCTGGCACCGGTTGAGAATCACTGTCGATTCGCGGTCTCCGTATCTTAAATAACTGGCCGGCACCTATGATTTTCTCGGAACAACCGACGGCCCGATTAAATTGATTCGCAAGCTCCAACGCCGGTGGAGAAGCAAGGGGTTGCGAGGGGTTGAAAGGGGTGCCGAAGTAGGTAGGCATAAACGAGGTTGGGCCCTGTTTTGCCTCTGTAAGTAAATAAGCTTAAACGAGCGCATGACGACACGACGTTAAGTTCCGCGACTTATCCTGGAAACAGATTCTTCATCAAACTGTGCGCCAACAGAAAATCCTCACTGAAATACTCGCCCCTTCTTTGAAGATTTTCCCAAATATTTATACAATTTTAGGTATTTTACGTTTGGGAAAAGAAACTTAGGAAAATGCAATGCATTTTGGAACAATTTCTGGAATTTTTAAGTAGATGACTCTCGCACGTTTTTAGAGTGAGTAAGTGTTCGCAGATATTTGGAATTTTTGTATTTGAAAGAAAATGACGAAAAGTAGAAGTGAAATTACAGAAATTAACATGGAAAGTTATATGGGAGTTATATAATAAAATGACTAAGAAGTAAACCTAGAAAATTTAAGAAAAAACTGAATGAACAAGCACCGATACACATAATATAAATGTCTCAACATTTAAAGGGTTAAAAGACTTAAAAGGGTTTTGATATTTTACCAACAACGAAACTGATGATTGAAAAAGTAGAAGGAATAGAATATCGAGAATAGCATATTTAGTTACATTTAGCATTTTTATATTACATGCTGTAAAAAAAGAAAGAAATTCAGACTCGTATCAATATTGCAAATATGATTTCGTTCGCAGAAACGAAGCACGTTCGAAATCAAAAAACTAGCAACAATCAAGACAAGTCTCGGTCTCGAAGATAATCAGACGAAGATAACGAGAAAATTCCTAAAATTTAGATGGCGGAGTCCGATACACGAACTGGTGATTAACAACTCTTTCAACGAGGTACTTTCATAATCTCTTCTCAAGCTGCAACGAAGGAGGAAATAAAAAAAGAAAGAAAGAAAGAACACCAAAATACGGAAAACAAAACGAATAAACACCAGAGATCCAACGAGGAAAGCAAGCTGGCACCCTCTTCTTCTTCCGTCTCTCTTTTCCCCCTACACCCTGCCATTTTTAATCCGTGCGACACACCGCGACAATCTCGTCGAATCCCACTGCAACGAGCAAAATTATTGGCCCATGCATGTTATTACCGTACTGTTCTGTGATCAGAGCCAATATCGATACCAGGCATCTGGCCCTCGAACGAATATAAAAGTAATCGCTCGAAATTAGGTGACACGGGGCCATTATCGCTGCCTTCGTACAATGTACGTACTTGCGAGTTGTAAGCAGCAAGAACAACCAAGAAGAAGAGAGACACGAACGAAGGGGGAAGAAAAATGAGCGAAAAGGCGAACCGAGAAAAAGGGAGGAAAAAAATGGAAAATCAGCGCCGGTTACCTCCCCCTACGTACGAATTCGAGGGGAGAGAGGCGAGCAACACAAAGACGATCGAACAGGCGAAAGAAAGGCGAAAGAAAGGCGAAAGAAAGACGAAGGAGCGAGACGGATCGAAGGGTTGGAAAGGAGGGAGAAAACGAGATGGAATCATGTTCGAGGCCATCATCGGGCGATTACGCATACTTGCTGGCCCATTATGGCTCATTAAAGGGGCCCGATCGGGCTTATTATGTGCCGCGGACCTCCTCCTGGCTCCTTCTCGTCGGACTCCCTCCCTCCTCCTCGACCCTCCCCCCTCCGCCGAAACCACGGTGAAATATAATTTTCGACAAGCACGAAGATAGTAGGAGGGCATCGACCGAAAATTAACGACTCTTTAGGGCAAATTGATCGGCCGTGTTCGCACTCGATTTTTCTCCCGGACGCGAAATGCCAGAGTTCGTGGCCAAGGAAAGGGAACGGGGGAGGAAGGGAGAAAGAGAGGGAGAGGTGGCTCGTTGGCAGACGAGATCGACCGAGGGAAGGCGGAAGAGCCGGGTCTGCCGGGACTCGATCGTGAGAAGAGACTGCCGATCTTCCCTGAAGATCGGTCAGAGACCCGCCGGAAGGTCGACGCCGGATCGACGTCTCCGTGATGTTTCCTCTGACTTATCTCGATTTCCAGTCTTGATTCTCATTCTAATTTGAAGTTTCAGCTTTGGCAAACTTTACGGAGAGAAACAGGGGACGTGGATTTCTGTTTGACCAGCGTAACTGCGGATTTTTTAACTGTGGATCTAAGGTTTATTGATGAAGATCGTCGTCCTCCAGTAAATTTTTACTTTCGTCCCGATACTCGCCTCGATTTCTATCCTGACTTTCTTTTTAAATATAAAAGTTGTACAGATTTTTATCCATAGCTTGACGAAGGACTGCGATCTTTGAGTAATATTTTATTTTTCTATGCGATTTCTGTTTCGATTGTTATTGTCACTTTTTAGAATGAATTTAAAACTAGATAAATTTATACGATGCTGAGTAATTTTTATTCCATCTATGGGATACACAATGCTAAATAATATTTGAAATTATCTGATAAAAAATATTGCATAATTTTGTCCCGTTTACTCGAGCACAAAAAGAAATTCTCTCTTAATTATCAAACATTCTAAATCGATTCACAATCAACGACGGAAGTTGCAACTGTTTCGTTTCAGGAGCTACAAATCTCCGTTTCTGTGTTGCAAACCTAGCCAATTAGCGAGACATCGTGCATTTTCAGTTGTAATTCCAGCCAGGGGAATGTTTACTTAGAGAAATACAGCATTTAAGTATACGCTGACCCGTTGTTACACGCAAGATCTGGCAGAACACACGCAATGCATCTATTAAATGCATCGCCGTTTCCTGTTTGCATAATCCCCTTAAGATCCAACCACGTAAAAAAGTACCCGCAGCAATTTATCCGATAAAATGACGCGAGAACTGAAAGAAAACTGTACAATTATTTATATGGAAATAATTACGTTAATACCGGCCTGATATTGGCCATTTATTATCTAATCAAATACGCAAGTAGATAATGATGTCTGGTGTGTGCTGCAATAATATTCATCTTGAGAGACTAGAAAAGGAAATTCAGTATCTGATAAAAAAAAAATCTCGGTATCGTGCGAAATGATTTAGCTAAAATTATTCCAGAAAATCGAATACCTGTGCTATGCTTGTATTATATTATCGTTCAATTAAATCAAAGACGATATTGTACAGAGTAATTCAATTTCTTTTTTTTTTTTTTTTTTTTTTTAAAGAAAATTAAAATATTATTATTCAAAGTCACATCTCGAAATTAAGATAGGTATTACGATCTTTATCGAGTTTGAAAACAAAATTCGATATTACACCTTGAAATTAAAATTTCACAATCAACTTCTCAATGTTTAAAATACGTTCTTAATCTACGCTTCCGAGGAATAATTTTAATTCCAAAGAACACCTGTAAGAGTAACTTAATTAACAAGGGGACAAGTTCAGATTATTTTTTCCGTCTTTTTCTTCATTTCGATATAGATTTTCCCAGAGAAATATCGTCAAAAGAATAATTAAGAAACACAAAAATGCGATGCTTAATAATTGAAACAATTCGAACAATTCACGTAGTAAGTAAATTTCTCGAACGGAGAAACCTGATATTCACTTCGTCCCCCCATTTTCATGCAAATTTTCAAGAAAAAATATAATCCAAAGGAGTGATTTCAAAAATCCAAGAATACAACGACAACTGAGATGACTCGAAACGCAAGGATAAATTCCTCGAATTATAGAACAAAGGAACTCGATATCCTCGTTCTCCTCTACTTCTAACTAGCAAGTATAAATTTTCCAGAAAATCGGATGAGAAAATAATGAAATACATCGCCGACAAGTCTCGGTAAACAAGCATGGCTAATTATCCGCAGACTCGATTTCAATTAACTTCGCGATATTCAGACGTTGCAAGCGTCACGAAGGAACAACGTCGTCGGTTGTTTACGAGCAATGAATAACCATAAGTGTTCGGACACGTTACATCACACCAGCCTGCGTTAATTACGCCAACAATTAACCCCACTTTCGGCGACGAGGATCGTACACCCCTGCTCCTTCCGATAATCTATACGCTTCCAGGATCGAGTAATCGTCTGTTTAATTATAATTTAAAGTTGCTCGTTAGCTCCGACAACGAACCGAACATTTATCAATTAAAAAATGGCCAATCATGGCAAATTGATGCTCGTCGAAAACGCGCCAGGACGTAATTACGATTGGCCTTCTCCCATCCGAGTCGCTTTAATGTTCACGTCCGTGATCGACATTGACGTGAACGTTAAAGCGATCTTACAGCGGTCTTCGTGTATGGAAATTAGTCGAATGTTTGTTGTACCCTTTGGCGTTGATAGTTTGGACGAGAAAAATTCGGTGAAAAAGAATTTGGATGAGAAAAACGGAACAGAAACAAAAATTAACAGAAATTCCTATATAAGTATGAATAAATCATTTCTATATCTTCAAGATTATTCATTATTAATCATTAATGAGAGTGAATCAAGTAAAATGTCCCTTGCAATTCACTACAACTTCATTAAAAGTGCGAGAAATCAACTTGAGCAACACCTCGTCACTCGATCTCTCAAATGGTAAAATACTTTTCTATAAACAGCAATGATATTGTTTCCCAATTGCATTCTCCCAATATTAAAGAAACGAAAAACACAAAAAATGAACTTACCCTAGTCACATCAAGGTCTCTCCCTTAACGTTAAAATACCACGCTCGAAAAATTTCACTCTTCCGTTCCGTTGGAAGAAAATGCGAAGAAACTACCCTCTCGATGTCAAGACCTTCCACATGCATGAGACAACAATACCACGAATTAAAAATTCGCCAACGTTAATTAATTCCATTCTCCTGACAAAAAAGGTCAGAATACCCCTAACCCAGTCACGAATATTTTTACCCTACTAGAATCTTTTCACGAACCATATTCTCTCACGAGAAATCATCGCTGCCGGTCACACGCCCACCCCAAAAAAAATTCCCGCAAAAGAAGATAAGATGGTTGTCCGTATAAGGCAATTATAATCGATTATCAGCCGGGAACCCGTGTCCTGGGGAGGATCCACGACGTACACGAAAGACGTTACTTACGGTCCATGAATATCCATAGGGCCCGGGGAGCAAATCGCGTGGCTGGCGTGCTTTGATGATAGGTAACCATGTGTAATGGAGTGCTAACTACCGGCCACCTCGCGAACCAGCACACCTTCCTCTTCTTCTTCTTCGTTTTCGTCTTCTTCTTCTTCTTCTTCTTCTTCTTCTTCTTCTTCTTCTTCCTCCTCCTCTTCTTCTTCTTCGTCTTCTTCTTCTTCTTCGTCCTGGCAGCCAGCGGGGAAGCAAGACGCCTGACGCTAGAAGGGAGGAACGGTTCGCAACGAACCCGCTGGCCAAACAGAAAGGATGGGAAGAGGAACGAACAAACTAGGAGGAGAAACAAACGAAGAAGGTGTAGCGAGAAGAGAAAAGGGTGAGAAAGAAGACGAAAGCGAATGGATTCCGACGATGGAAGAAGGAGAGAAGGGGTGCAACACTGAGGAGAGACCGTGCAGGCATGCTTGGATCCTCTTAGTTTCTCAAACAAGGAGGCGGTACCTCACAGACCAGTGGCAGTCAACCGGTACCACTACTTGGTACTACACCGCAAAGAATGTAACCCTCTCGGATTTTACGTAGAGAACTAACGTAGGAATTAGGGGGATTTTGTTTTAGACTTGGAAAAGCATTAATCTCTTATATTTTTTACGATTTTCTTGATTTTCTTAATCAAGTGAATCTTCTGGTTAAAAGTTCTTTCCCGTTGAGTTTTGCGTTTTCTTCTTGGCAACTGAATTGCGAATTTTTGTGTAATACGGAATTTTTTAAGTGAAAAGAGTCTACTCCGTAAAATTCTTCCTGTCAACAAGATAAAAAATAACGTAACGTAAGAATCTAAAAATATTGCAAAATACGGATCATTGTTATACAGAAATTCTTGCCAAAAGTTCCTGCGCATTGTCTTAGAAATCTCGATTTCCAATTCAACGCAACGGTAAGGAAACTGGTCCCGCAACTTTTGCCCGTGGCTCAATTAAGATTTTATCTACTGGCGGGGAAACAAGCAGTTTCAAGCTACGAAATATTCTATTCGGTAACACATTCCCTGAATAAAACGGCCGTACGATATTTTTTAGTTTCCAGCGAAACTAGCGCGCGTGATGCGTTTGATATTCCTCGATTCAGGACACGAAACGATTCAACTCGTTAAGGATTACACGCGTAAACCACGGCGAAAATTGTCTAAAACACGTCCGATAGGCGATATTACAGGGAGATTAATAGATCGGCATTACAAAGTAATTAGCCGGTTTTAAAGTAATTAAGGATGACCGGGGCTCTCTGAGCCAAGAACATTAATTGCCTGGCGTAATGATACGTTCGCTCCAATAAACGAAGATGAACGAACGCGGCGACGAACGGGGCTGCAAATTAGGGATGGGATCAAATCCAATATGTACTTTACGAATCCGAATCAAGTTCTGTATCTAAGTTTCGTTTCGTTTAAATACTAGATTTAAATACTACTCGATGAGTATAAAAATTAGCGAGTACACTTACAATATATTTATTACATTTTATGTAAGTCAGATTCAAAGAACAGGTACAGATTTAATGTGTGTAAATTGTATTTCATCAAGTTCGACATCCGAGTTTTATTTTTAGTGGGTTTCAAATACTATGTATATTCGAAAGTAAAAATGTTTCAAGAAGTATACTTGAGAAGTACTTTCGAATGTATACGAGTAATTTGACGTTTGTAGAATTCAAAATGTTTACTAGCTATTTGAATTTTGAAAATCAGAATTCCACAGAGAGTGATCCTTCCTTTCTTCTCGATGGAGGATCCAAAAAAGAAGATCGGACATGATGCTGCCTGTAGCGTACATGCGCGATTCATTTATTCGTATCTTTTCAATTCTCATGCATGCACACATACAGATTGACGGCGACTTTTACTTTTAAATCTCTAAACAGAAGGGACTTTCTACAAGTTTCAAACAACAAAGAAATATGGTTCAACAGAAATATATTTCGTCCAATCAAGAACCTGTAACACGCCCATCAAAAAACTTTAGTTCAGAGATCTTCTGAACTAAAAAACTAAATTCAATTATTTTTCAGTATTTTATTATTTCACTACTTTTCAGTCTCCTTCGTTAACTGTCAAGCCAAGTTCCGCAGCAACTTCGAAGTAATTTATTATTAAAATGGAAGATGGAACAAAGCAAACCAATGGAAGAACCAAAACTTGTAACGTTTCATCATAGTCGGGTCAAGTCATGTTGGATTTAGTTGTGTCGCTTTCATTTCCGGAAGTTACTCGCGAAACGTTTCCATCCAGATTCGAGTAATATCTGCAAGTAATGTTAGAAATATCTATAGAAAGGTTCGAATTCAACCTATGAGATACTCGATCCCATCTCTACTGGAAATCAACCCGTGGAGAGGAGAATTCCTGAATGCGCAACATGCTTCTTACTCTCTTTATCCGTCGGCCACGAAAATTGCCTGACACCGAGAGACGTGAACAAGAAGCGAAACGGAAAATAAAAGAAAACAAACGAACGAAAAGAAAGAGAAAAAAAAAAAAAAAAAAAAAAAATCATCGAAACCTTCGCGAATGTTACACACACACACACACACACACACACACACACACACACACACACACACACACACACACACACACACATAATAATGTGTGTGTGTGTATATATATATATATATATATATATATATATATATATATATATACACACTGCCCGTTCATAAATCACGGGATATTTGCTGGTTTTGAAGAAAATGTTTATAGAGACAGGTTCTCGATAAGATCTCGCCGGGGCACCGTATGATTTATGTAATTCCCTTTATAATACGAGCAATCTGTATTGAGCCGTTTTATAAGCGGCACGACTGTAAAATGGAATAATTCGTTCATAAAACACAGACGAAATGTTATCTCTGTATAAATAAGAGATTGCTGCACGAATGAGAAAAGTGCAAATTATCGTATATATAAATGTACGAACACTTGCGAGCATTTATTTAAATATTTTAGAGCAATTAATATTTGTTTTAATAACTGCAATAATTGTTTTAATAGATCGAGCATGAAGCATGGATGAAATTTGCTCAAATTGAAATAGAAGGATTTGTTGAATGAAATTACTGCAAAATTTTTAGAATTTTCCAGCCCTGTTCCTGATACAAAATTATCGATTCAAAATTTGTAAAATATAACAAAAAGAATAAAAATAAAGTTAATTTTATACGTTATGAATGATGAATATTATTTATAAAAAGAATAAAATTAATTTTATATTTGCTCTTACAAAGTATCCAAAGAGATCGCTTAACTGGTCTGTACAACAGGAACATTCTACTTACTATACTGTAAAGAAACTACGCTTACGGTACACGGCTGACAGCTTAAAATTACATTTTCAAAAAAATTAATCATAACGCAAAACAATTTCGAACGTATATTTATTATCCAACGGGACTGTTATCGTCATCTTGGAGACACCAAAGTTTCCTTTTCTACTTAAGCGCACTTCTGTTACACTTTACAAATAAACGCGAACAATCCGTCATTACTTCAAATAAAGTACCCACCAAGCAAAGAAAAAAAAAACAGAAAAACTTCCGAATGATAATGGCGTAATGGCGAAAATAACAAGTCAACAAGTGAAAATAACCGGACTAGTTTTTCTAACTGTTAAACCACGGTGTTCCACTGTTATGAAACATCCGATACACGAAACAAGACTCGAATCACCACGGTGGAACACGTATCCATTGGCCGATGGAAATTAATCGATTAATCACTCGCTCGGTTACCGATAAGAAGCGAAAAGAGAAGAAAAATCGAAGGAAACGAGAGGCTAGGAGAGTTAAATCGCGAATAGAGGCATTAATTCAATTAATTTCTGCTCGATGAAACCCAATGGGCCCGGCGTGAAAACAAATATCCTACGCTGCGGTATTTATGTACGTATACAACGTACAGGGATGGTAATAATCGGCGTTGATGGAATTTTCATCGGCTCCCAAGCGATCTGTATAAATACGTATCATAGCCGCGTGGTGTGTGTATATAGAGCGAACCGAGGTTCGCGGATTGCGTGAGGGCCCTCATCATGGTCGTCATCATCATCATCATCACCATCATCATCATCATCATCATCATCACCATCATCATCATCATCATCACCATCATCATCATTATCATCATCATCGTCGTCGTCTTCCACGCTGGCGTGTTTGCTCTGCAGCTCAACACGCGAACGCGTATAAAAAGCAAGCAAGTTCGAACGGAGCCCGTCATTACCGGGTTATTACCTAAGTATCGTGGGGTGGAAACTGGACCGCGCGTCGACGTGTTTCGCGAAAAAAAATCCAAATCCAATCTTTTTGGCGCTTATTCGTGTATTTATAGAGCACCGCGACCGGTCGGGCGTCTGCCCACGGATCGGTGCATTTTACAGGGAAATTTAGTAAATTTTGACGCGGGGGGATGGGTGTTGGATAGGTGAGACTTGGAGAACACGAGGGTGATTGGAATTTGTTCGACATTTAAAAAATTGCCTCTTTCTATTTTATAAGAAGTTTAACTTCTAATTTTTCATTTCTTATTCAATATCTTAAAAATTCATCAAGTTATTCTAACATACTCGACAACTAAAAATCCTTCTAATTATCTTCAATTATAATAGATCTAAATCTATACAACTTTTACCTCTGATCCTTCTAAGTTTTTAAATACACTCGTATCTTAGGAATTCAACAAAGATCTGAGAACTGAAAACCGACTGATATCCTTGTCATTTCATCCTCACGTATCAAAAACCATCCCCTTTGCCAAATCACATGTTTTCCTCGATCGTTCCTCGACTCGGGCTGGCAGTTCGAATTCAAAGGCAATTGAATCGTAGCGTGGTCCGTGCAAAACGCACAAGCAGACAGGCGAAATCCCGATAAATCATAACCTAATTTCAGAAACGATATCAATCGCCTCCTCTCCTCCCCTCGTTCTCCCTGGTTCCTTCCGTTTTCTCCTGCGGTTCTGCTGGACCAGGCTACGATTTATAAAGCAAACACCGTGCAGCACCCTGCAATCAACCTACACAACGCGCCTTCTTGGTTTACCAGACTGCACACCACTCTCTCTCTCTCTCTCTCTCTCTCTCTGGCTCTTCTTCTCTCCGCCACTTTCCTTCTTGGCGGCCAATGTGTATCGGGTCGGGCGATCACCGCTTACAACGGCCAGGTCCAACGCTTATATAGCTCCAAGCGCGTTTTACACACCGTACTTAGGCCGAACTCGCAGCAGAATAAATTAATAGTTTCTTGCGAATAACAGCTGGCACGAAGTTTCGACGATTGGCAGGGATTGGCGCGAGTTACCCTCCGAGAATTATTCTCTTACGGTTCATTCTTCTTTTTTCAATTTTTATTTGCGTGGCGGTCTTTTTTCTGTTTCGCTGCTTTGATTCGGTTTGATCTGGCTGGCTGATGGGCTGGCTGGTGGACGAGGTAAGATTTGAAGAGAGATTTCCAAGTATGATTTTCAAGTGGAAATTGATTAAAGAAATAATTTGAAATAATTAGAATTTTGTAGATGGAGATGACTGAACAGTCATTGCACTGATACTGACTTTCCGTATTCAAGTAATTTCTGCCGTTATTCCCTGTATCTCCAACGTGCCACCCAAATTACTCGATATACGTGAAAGTATCCAACAGCCGG
This sequence comes from Melipona beecheii, assembly GCA_032399605.1. Classification (NCBI taxonomy): domain Eukaryota; kingdom Metazoa; phylum Arthropoda; class Insecta; order Hymenoptera; family Apidae; genus Melipona; species Melipona beecheii. The sequence continues at coordinate 2,181,907 of JAUCMO010000291.1, forward strand.
CGAACAACATAGACACGGCAACCGAAAATGATGCTAACGATCGCGTGAAACCGGACGTGCGAACGAGTGCCATTTCTGTTTCTTTTTTTTTTTCTTTTTATATTTCGATAAGTTGATAGCGGCGAACAACGATGAAAATCAAAGGAAAGGAGCGATGAACGGACAGGAAGCGATAATCGATCCCTTCCGAGTTCGAGGCGGCTGGAGAATCGGGAGCCAGGGGATTCGAACTCGTCGCAAATTAGCGGTTCTACCATCGACAAATGAATGGTATCGCATCGAGACAGCTGGTATCGAAACTCGGCGAATTAGCATCTACATTGTCACTCGAGAGTTTTACACAGGTAGACCAGGAACGTTTGTATATTTAAAATACGCTAGGGGTACGCTGTAACGAACCAACGTATAGGGGAAACCTGCATGAAACTACATGTCAAATAGTATTGAACTTATGATTTTTTTTAATCTATCAAACGAAATTGTAATCGAAACCGTGTTTGTTAAGTGCTTGGCAATCAATATCAAACAATAAAAATTTGAATTCAAAAGATACGTGGTTGTAACAGCAATTTTCTTTATATCTTTGAATAGCTACGAACATTTTGAGTCTCGACTCAACATGGTAAGATATAATATTCTGATTGAGGAGTAATATGCTTATTAAATAAGTTCGCATGAATTTGTATTCATATAAATAAAATAATGTATAAATATTATTTTATAATAAGAATGCCCTCGGGTAACGTTAATCTTCTGAATGAGGAAAAGCTTGCTCTTTATATTCGCATCAACTTACATACTTGATACCACAAGTATCCTGCCAAATGCCATTTTATCAATTTTTCTCAAATCTGCCAATGTAAATAAAAAATCTAGTCTTAATGCGCTCTGGCTTAAACAAAACGATCATCTATCTCGAGCTAACGTGAAAAAATTTCGTTACTGTCACTGTTGCGACATTACGCATATGTTTCTTCTCTTCTAAACGAATAATATAGGCGAGGGATCAAGCTGAAACAATTCGTTCGCCCTGAAGGTAAAAACGAAGTCACGAAGCCCCGAGAAAAATGTAATTTCCAAGCAGAAAGAAGTCGTAAAACGTTCCGAGGAAGAATCCAGCTAGGATTCGTGACTTTCGGAAGCCTTTCTTTTAAACGTTGTAAATGTCAAGGCCCGAGGAAATTCAAGAGCTACTTTCAGCCGCGACGTTAATGGCAGGCGATGATGATGATCGACTATTCTATTACTCTAACGAACAACGTGTACAACATTAACTAAGAACGACGAATAAACTAAGACACGTGAGTGTCAGTTCCTCAATGAACTAAATCGAATATAAATGCTTGGTAAAGTATTATTATTGCAAGCTGCTGCAATTGTTCGAAATAGTAAGCAAAAAGACGATAAAATTTTGTGTTTCTAATCTATTATTTTATTGTAACATATTTTATTATTATTTACTGTATATTATTATATACTACATATAATATATCGTTATGTACTATATATTATATACCGTATATATTGTACTGTGTACTATACATTATTATTTACTGTATTGTTGTTATTATATACTGCAATACATTTTTTATTATTTTATTGTATCTCAATAAACTTCTGTTTTATACGCAAATCTATTATATTATTATATTATGAAAGAAAAATGTTGTGTTTTACTCAACGTATTATAAAAACACGTGTAAGTAACTACTCGTGAATTTAAATAACGCAATTTTCGCGTACCATTTCCTTACTTGGTTCTTGATGGGATAATGAGCAACCCGTTCGTTTCGTGATGTTCAGGTAGGCGAAAGCATAAAGTAGCCGAATGTATCGAAAAACGAAACCGAAATTCGAAATTATCCTTCTTCGTCCCAGGATTTTTTACGTTTTACCAGCGCTCCAGGATTCGGGGAACGAACATTCTTTTGCCTAATACCCTTTTATTATCTTGTAAAGCTGATAGAAGAAGGAAATACAATCAATTTTGACCGTGTATCTTCGAAAATTCTCCTCGCGGCGAAATTTTTTTTTTCGAGAACACAGCAGACGATATCGCCTAAAATATGTATGTATTTTTTCTTTTGAGAAATGAGATTTACCAGCAGTCTCCCGCATAGGAAGTTGGAAGGATGAAAATTCTTTATTAAATCCTTTTCTTCAAAGTCCTTTATTTCGGGTCCGGACCGTTATTATTTACCATTAATAGAATTTTATAAATTGTTGAACGGAAATAATATTTCAGTGTAAACAAAAGATATATATTATAGATATATTTATATGAAATATAAAAATAATTGAATTCCAGTTGAAGTGAAAATGGAAATTAAATAAATTTTAAATCCCAAAGTAAGTTAAAGACAGATAATATATTAAGTACACGGAGAGTAGAAAGAGAGAAAAATTAAAGACTTTAGTGTTTTACTAAATTTTGATTGAAAGAAAGACGTAGTCTGTAAAAAATAAAAATAAATTCTATAGAAATGAAACACAAAATGAATGAATATTATTTCGTCTAGCAAAAACTTTGTCTCTCAAGCCAAACTTTTTCAAACTTAGAAGAAATATCAAACATCCTCTGTTAAGGTAGGTTATAATAAGTGGGTTACAAAGAGAACGTTCTCAGAAAGCCGGTAGACAGAAAGGATTAATAGAAATCTATTAATAAATAGCAATCGTTTTGGTCGGGGCCAGACCTGCGAGAGGAAAGCCACAAAGTAGCCGGGATGTATAATTCGTGCTATTCATAACGGCAAATTACTATCCTCTGTCTGGCCCCTTTTAGTCCTCCCTGCTGTTCATCCTTTTCCACTTTTTTACATTCTGACTCTTCTCTTTCGTTTCCTCTCCACGTTACTTCTTCAAAACTAGATTATATCGTTTCAAACGAAGTGGAAACTTAATTTTGAATTGCCGGTATAATCGGCGCGCGATTAAATCGCGCCTATCTTTACGTATCTTCTCAACGCAGTTTTTTCTCTATGAAGGATATTTCCATCTCTGTGTTAAAACAAATATTTCAAAGTTTATTATAGTGAATAAATGTTTGAAAAGTTTGATGTTAAATGTTTGAAATGATGTTACGAAAAAAAATGTTTTAATAAAAGTAAACATATATATTGATACTGTTATATATATTAAATCAAAAATAAAAGAGATTTTGCAAAAGCTAAAAATAGCAGAAAAAAAAATAAATAAGAGCTAACATTCCTCAAGCTCTTTCTCAAGCAGGTAAAAGCTATCGAAATTCGATTCAATCGCAATCAAATCACAGAGATTAATCAACATACAAAGACAACGAAAATATGAAAGAAGGATATGGAAAAATAGAAAATAAGGCGGTTCCCATTGGACAGGCGTTAAACCGCGATGTTGACGCGCGATAAAGGCGCAGAAACTATTAGCCACAGGGCGAAATGTATCGTGGATGGAACGCAACAGCGTCCCCGGTCCCGTCTGATTCCGTTTCGTTTGCCGTGATATATTTCGATCCCACCCATTCGTTCCCATCGATGATTACAGGTTTGCCCGTGCATTAGACCCGTGTCTAAAACAAACCGCTCCCACGTCTACCAACAGTTTAAAGCCGCGGGGCGTGACTGCCGCCGCGGCATCGGGACTGCACGTTGAAAATGCTCCGCTTCGCGGCACTAACCTCTATTTAGATTTACTATTAATCGCCCGAGTGGTATCGGTAACGAGTGAAACGATCGCGTGTCGCGTTAATGCCTCGTTACTAATTATCCTTTCGATATCAGATGCCATTAGACACTTTCTAACTTTCGTAATATTAGATGCAGTTTTAGTTTATGTTGGATGAAAGTATGTCACATTTTAGAGACTTAATATCTCTGTCCTAACGCAAGGTCCATCTACGCGATATAATAAATATAATATAATAAAAAAAAAAAGAAACTGAATTATAATGAATTTAAATTCATTTTTATTTACAGATTTGTTACTTCTACCTTCTTACTTTACGGAATCCGGCATTAATATTCGAAAAATCCACTCTCCATTTCGTAATCATATCAGAATCATGAATTCGACTCTACTTCCTGTAGATACCGATCTTACAAACCCTCACGATCCTCCTCGTTCCTTGCTCTAATCTCAATTTGAGTTGGCTCATTTAATAAAGTAGCCACTCGTTGCAGCGTTAATATTCCATAGAACTGACCTTCCATTTCATGATATACTGGAATCGTGAATCCTTCAGATACCGATCAGAGGCTCGCATACAAACCACATTATCCTGGTCATTCGTTGGTCTAACCTCAATTCAAGTTACTCCATTTAATAGATGCACGTATTGTGGCCCAGCCACACCTCGGACACCGCAGCCACCCGCCGCTTGAACCACGTTCTCGGAAGTTGTATCCTCTCTTGTAGAATACACGACAGAGAGAACGTTCCAGCACGGTCGAGGGAATGACTTGCAATCGGGTCTGGGGAGCGAGTAGCCGCTGGAGATGCCATTGATAGCGCGGCGTGCTGCAGGCTTGCTAGCATTCATCACCATAGACCTATCTGTCCGAGTATCGCGATTCGCCTTCGTTATTGCGGCGCTGGGTTACATCTTCATGCCCGCACGGTCGGCAAAAAGGAGGCGAAGCACACCTTCATTGGAGAGAAGCGAGCCTTCATTACCAGCTGACCGTGGATCGAGGGATTACCGACAGGAATCCCCGATCAACGCGGCAAAAAATCAAATCGCCATTATAGCAGACCGACTTCGGCTCGATCCTGGCGTCGCATCATCTTTTGTACGCACCACCGACCATTGTAAATGGCGAGAGGGAACGTTCGCGCCGCTGGCTCCGGCCACTTAACAGTTAAACTGTAAAATATCGAACCGAATGTGGCTGGCATTTTTCATCGATCGTCATTCGCTGCTGAATCGAATTGATCGCTGATGGCCGAGGATTTTAACCTCGCGATCAGCTTGGATACGCGGTAATTGGCAATTTTAGCCGGCGAGGTGTTGGTAAGTCGAGCCTGTCGTTGCTTATATTCGGGATTAAATTTTCGTTCTGGGTATTTTTAACTCGACAGAGTCAGCAGAGCTGTTTGCTTAGATTGTTCTTAAAAAATCGTATTATGGTAAACGGAGGTTATTGCGATCTATTGTGCTGTTGGTTATTCAGGTTTATTTCTCATCGTTGAATTGTTCGTTTAGGTTATTTGGTAAAAATTCCTATGATGAATTATAGATCTCTCGATACTGGTTCCTTTCTACTATCTAATTTAATAATTTTCTACATTCACAAAAAAATATTTCTAGAATGCTACAAACCTATACAGTAAACAAAAAGGATTTCGACACATTTCACATTTATATATTATAGTAATTAATTACGTCTGAGTAAATTAAGTTTTGTAAAGTATTTTTATGATTACTATGAAAAACTTGGTACTGTGAAAATAAAATGTAGCTTCTGACTAAAGAAACACTACTGTTGGAAAATTAAAAAATATTTTTAATAATCACTGTATCGATACATAAAATAAAACAAACGAAATATAGCAGATATCAATGTTTCACCAGACTCTAATAGAAAATTTTGTTATTCTCTAAAATTCCTCGAAAACTCTCTCTCTCTCTCTCTCTCTTCTAATCTCGTTTAAACGATAATGAGCGCTTAATACTTAAACATAGTGAAGAATGAAGCTCTTTTTCCAAGATCATATATTAAGCAGGTGTAGTACAAGGACTATTATGACGCGTCCCTGGTAGGAATTAAACGAGCCGAGGAAATCTTATTTTTCGTTGAATTCCGAAAAAGGAGGAGTGGATACCGCGTTAACGTGATATAATCAACTCGTCAAAAACAATATACGAGAGAGAAACTAGTTCAGAGTTTAAGAATCTCCGAAAGAAAATTCATCATTCGTACAACCTTATTCTTTCCATACGAGTATCGAACGTTAGAACTGCCTACTAAGAATGTAGAGAAAAGAAATTATATAGAATTAAATCATCGTTATCTTCTCTTGGAACGTTTAACTGATTAATGAAAAACTAAATTCAAGGAATGCTCTGGAATTGCTCGCGATTGATAAATGAGATATTTATATGTATGAATAGCTCGAAAACCGTAGAACGCCTATTGTTAAAATTAAATTTTTTTAGGAGAAAATTCATTTCCTAAAATGTAATCAATCGGAATATATTAAAAAATATTTAACCAATTATCCACGCGAATAAAACAGAAAACAGTATAGCATTCGTTGAAACATTTTAGTTGACACGATAGTTCTCTATCTGGATTCTATTTTTTACAATAAAAAAATGTAAATTTGCATAAAAGTCTATTAACCCCTTAACTTATGGATACGTGTGAGACTCGTACTCTTGTATTCGGGCCAAAACGTATTACTACGGCCCGTAGTACATCGTTCGGGCCAAATGTAAATATTACGGGCATGCCCGCCCCGGTACAATGATCGGGCCAAATGTAAACATCACGGGTCGTGCGACGGTCGCGCTCGTGTTAGATTCTTATTATCTCTTTGTATCGTAATCAGTTACATGTTACTCTCGGTCACGTTCGCACGTTGAAATATATTTTCTTAAATATTAGAGAAGAATCCCCAAAGATGTTTCTCGTTATTGATTTTTTTATGCTAATTACGTAAACTGCTAATTTATTCAGGAATTGCAGATAAAAATAAATGTTATTGATTTATATTATATTTTAGTGATTGATAATAAACTTTTTGTGGTATATCACAATTATTATATCAGGTTGTAATTACTTATCAAATATTCCACAAAATTAAACCAGTTGTATCCTACACATGTATTTACATTCCGTAAGTCGTGCGCGTTTAGTGCAACTTAAGACCGACTTGCCGGCCGTCGAGTGGCCAGAAGGCTGCGCGATCCTGTTTACATTTTGGGCCCAGACTGTTGGAACGGAACTTGTAGGTTAAGGGGTTAATTACCAAATATCCACTACTAATTAATTATTAGTAGATATATATTTTTCATCTACATTCCATTTAAAAAAGAAAAGATTTTTAACTTTTGCGCTAACCCCTGAATTTCAAGATATTCTTTCATTTGCAATTCTATTTTGGAAAAAAAGTCATCGAAATTTTCTTCATCGTCAAAGGAAAAAGAAATGAGAAGAGTAAATAACATTTTCAACGCGTGAGCCTACGTTCGTAAGAAGTCAAACTTCTTATAGCAGTGGAAGGAGGGTTAGCCTTAAAAGACTGTTTAAACGAGGGGGCGTCAATCATGTGTCTCGACAGATTCCTTAACCGTTGCCGTTAATTATGGTTAATTACGGTGAAAATTACCGGTTGCTTTCCTAAACGTCGCTAACGCTCCTCTCGTCCTCGACTATGCCTCGGACTTGAGGAAAGAAAGAAAGAAAGAAAGAAAGAAAAAAGAAAGAAAAGGAAAAAGACAAAGAGGAGGGAAAGAAGCCCAGGAAATTACAGGGCGTCTGGGACCATCTCGATGATAAATCTGCCGGCCGATCGGCCAGAAGATCGAATAATTCATTTGAGGAATAATAAGGCGTGTACGTAAATAATCAGACACGGCGATTGCTATCGGCCATGAGATCGATGTATATTAATGCCTTGACTTTCGATTTTATTTACTTTCTGTCCACGAGACGCCCTGTTTTTCGGGACTCTTGCCCCCTCCTTGGTAATTCGAAATTTACAATTTACAATTTATAATTTCGACGGTGAGGCCCCTTCGGATCAAGTTTTAGAAATAATTACCCTGGAAGTTTGCATCGGTAAGATCGATAAAGATACCGATTATCAGATATTGAGCGCCACTGGTAATTAGATAGGTATGCTCCGTGATTAAAAAAGTATGAATATTGATAAGTTAAATGGATTGAAGCTGATTTTTTGTTCGATTTCTTTCTTTTCTTTTTTTTTTTTTTTTTGGAGATCTGTGACCACAAAATTTTTCAATCGAGTTTCCGAGAATTTAAAAAATTACTACGAGACAATTTTCAGGCATCATTGGAAATTAAATAAATGTTAAATAATAACACCAATATTAATACACAAACTTCTTATGAATTAACATCCACGCTCCACTAATGATATTATTATTTCACACCTCAATCACGTGACAAGAGATCGATTTCTAAAATAATTAATTAAATCACTGATTAATGACGAATTATTATTATATATACTCGGAAAATCTCTTTATATTTCTGTATATTTTCTAAGGTTCCGTAATTTCTATAAATTTTATTCATTATCAAACGATATCAGTCGCTCTTCTCAAAGATACTCTTCTACGATATATTTTCTTTTGATGGAATTTTAAGTAGAACATTAATTTACTAGCAATATTACAAAGAGTATTACGCGTGTTTTCAACATATTACGCAGATAATTTATTTTATATTCAAAATTAATTTTAAATTTTCCATAAAAAGAAAACTTAGTGTCCAAAGAGTCGATTGTCTGGAAGTTTCTATTGTTTCAAATAGAACACTAGATATCCCTTTCTTCGTTCCAGGTCACAGATCTCATAATCATAAATTAACATCCTACTTTTTCCCCTGTTAATTCGCATCCGCCGTTTCAAGTCTGTGTATTGTATATTATAACCTAATATTATAATATTCTCGAAATATCTTCAAAGTGTACCCTCCGATTCCCCGAGGGTAGAAATGAACGTTCTCCGGAGGCATCGACGTCTCATTTCGCGGAACGACGCGTCGCACATCGACGCGATAATAACACGGAATAACGCCGGGAAATAACAGGAACGATATCGGGACGTAGATTGATTCCCGTGACGATAGATGGAACGCGATATCAAGCGACTGTTGGTCGCGTTGGATGCATCGGCGGGTTCCGGCTCGTCCCGCCGTAATATGAATTATTCAAAGCAAAATAATAACGTGTGCACGTGCTGTAATCGCGTTTCAGTCGAGTCAAATATAATTATATCGCCGGTTCGTGGACCGATGAAATATCAACGCGTCAAAGGGGGCCGCGGCTCGTTATTAATGCGGCTCACGATTATGTCCACTAAATTACGAATTATACCTATAATCATGCTCCATACTGGTATATACTACTCCGGAGACTTTCTTTTTCCTTGCTTCGATCAATTTCTTTGCGATAAGGACTCGCCTCCTATCAGAAAATAGCAAAAAGACACCGGCGGAATCTATCCGCGAGTTTAACGTGATTGTATGAGCAACTAAGAGGGATCATGCCATCAATCTGTAAACCAACTCTCATAGTGTTTTCAGTGATACGAGAAATTGTAAATTTACTCTTATATGATGATACACAAGCTTATTGAAATGAAGAAGGGTATCCTCGTAAGTATTTTTACGAATATGATTAATAGATTGTGGATTTATGGGAAATTTGAAGATGCAAAAATGCACACAATACATACGATATGCAGATTCGTCTCGCTGAAAGGCCCAGAAGCAAATGTTCCAACTAGGAAATGAAGACGACTTTTTTGCCATAAAATTTTACTGATGTGAAAACCTTTGAATCGACACAAAACAAATTACAGGCGCGATCGCTCAGTGCCAGACAACGCCATTCCTATTCGAGGTCTACCCTACGTCCCCTTACGAATCACGTGACCCAAATCAACCAATCGCTAATTTTCGTTGCACCTGAAAAGACCCGATTTTCTGGGTTACCCCTGCTAAAATTACTTTCGGTGATAAAATATATAAAATATTCAGAGAAGAATATTAGCTGTATGTATAATACCATGTAAAAAGAAACAATTTTCTATTTAGATTAGTTATGATCTATTAAATACATATGTATATTTTTGCATATTATATGTATCATATATGTAGATATAAATTTTATATAAATGGATAATATCTTTAGATACTAACTCCATCATCCAAATGAATCCATTGAGCAAACTGGAGCTTATAATACGACTTAACTAACAATGAATTGAACGGAGACAATGGAAATTTACGAAAAAGTGAAGATTTCAATTACACAAATTTTTAAACAAACACAAGAAAATATACTTAAATATACTAAAGCCATGTACGCACTGTCTTCTATTATAAAAAACCTTTCAATTGAAATTTTATTGTAAAGTATGAATAAATAAAAAATGAAGTTTTCAACGTGAATGTTCCAGCAAATCTTCAATAATCTACGTAATAACCTTCAATTACAGAAATAAAATAAATAAGATCGTTTAAAAAGAATTGAGAATTAAGAGTTAAGTCCGTGCCTTAGGTTGCGGTGCTTCAGGTCCCGTGGTTCGAAGAATTTTCCCGTCAACGAAAAATATATGGTACAAGCCTTCCTGAATGTGTCACGAGTCACGGACGACGAAAATGCGTAATTGAAGGATGCAACAGCGAGCAAAATTTTGTACGACGGCTCCGAGGCTCTTGTAGATTATCGATAAGATGATTATTAACGGCTATCTGTCGTTGCCGAAAATTGTCGAGGTACTTCCCCTCCGGAGGATCCCGAACATCTCGGACATCGTGCTACATTTATTAATTTTCCACTGGTTTCGGTAATTTGAAAGCGCTTGAAACACGCGCATCTTAAATACAGGATAATTCGTTTCTGAATGAATCGTTTTTAATGTTACTGAAATGATATAAACGATATATCTCGTGAACTACTATCGGATATTTGGCTCAATGTTTTTCAATCATCATGGAATGTTTTTCGATTACTTTATCTACCTATTAAAGCTCCATTAATGTTTGAGAGTAACAAACATTTCTCTACGTGTTTCTTCAATACGTCTTTTTTTAAGAATTGAATTTTTCGTTCTTCTCTTGAACCATATAACGAATATTATATTTCGATAAATATTATTAAAATATGCCTAGTTTTTAAATACTGGTTCCAATCCTCAAGTTATGCTAAATTATTAATTTTATTTTGTATTCTACATTCTATGATACTTTAGTTGTCTGTATAAAAATTCGAATGGGAGCTTGTTTTGACTTTGCACCTGAAGTTAGATCTTTATCAATTGAAAGATGATTTCAGTCACCCTGAATGAAAAACAGCGTTCGATAATAGAGAATTAAAGTTCTCGCAAATTATGTATATTCATCTGTACATTCTTGCATCCTAAAATTTCCCATAATCTGTTGTCTAATAATCGTGTTTCCGATCTCAATAATTTCCTCGGAAGCACCTGCACATCTTTGACAATTATAAAAATGGAAAATCCGTAGCCCCCGTTATTTTGACATGTTGCCAGCGTTGAAAAAGAATCTAACGTATTATGAAACACCCTGTATGCTGCACACGGGCGAGATACGCCCGATAAATCCACTGCCAAGGGTCTTTTATTAATTTTCCCTCGAAAACTGGTTCTCTCCTCTATAACGCGACCGAGTTCTCGCGGAATTACGCCCTCCTGTTACACGGCCACCTTTCTTATTACGTTTTTCCCCCGATCGTGAGTATTCTTGGAACGAGAGTTTCGCGCGAATCGGCTTTTTCGCGAAATTTCCGAGGCAAATTGCGTAAATTGTTGGATACAAGAAGGGCCTCGGGACTGGAGCCCTTCGTATTCTGTATTAAAAAGTGGGCAACCCAGGTTGTGTTAATGAGACTTTTAACTCTCACTCGTCTCTTGCGTCGATTTGACACATTTCTTTTAAAAAAAGATTCTATTATTTTGCAGCGAATTTTCCTAACATAGGAAAACAATTTAATTTAATTAATTTGACACGTTCTCGCACATTTTCGTACCACCGTATATACATATATTCAATGTACCACCTTTTCAAAGATGGTACATAAGTACATATTTGAATATCTGTTCGAAGTCAATGAAATTAAACGCAACGTGTGAGAATAGAACTAGCGTAAATCTTGACGCGATTGAGGATTTGCAAATTTTACTATTCATCTTTCCGCTGCATTAATTTTATCAGCAATTTGAGCAATTTGAGCAATTTGACAATTTGAGACCAAAGAGCAAATTGAATAAGCAGGAGACGAGTAAAGGTTAAGAAGAAATATTAAACTTTTTGATACTATAAACAACCTTGTAGTAACTTCAGTAAATATAAGGAATATGTAACTTTTACAATACAACTGAGATCTTTGTCACTGGGATCCTTGCATCCGAGAGAGAAACCGGAGTAACCAATGGAAGATGATCGAACGAAGATAGAGCCTCGAGCACGATTCGTTCCGGGGAATCGTTTTCGCGGGGAAAGACTGCGAGAATTCCGAAGAACAATGATGATACCTTGTCGCGATAGAGAAAAAGAACACGCGAGAGCAAATTGGGAGATAATTACACCAAATCGAGACGTTTCTGAAAAGCATGAAATCAAAAAGCATGAATCCGAGATATTGGGAAATCGGTGCTCCAAATCTGTGCTTGATCGAATCGTGATCGATTCTGATGTTACATCGTGATCGAGGAATAGGAGATGTTGAGAACATTGTGGAGGATTTTTGGATTTTCCTCTTGGGAAAAACAATTTGAGAGAAACATATCAAAGGAAATTCGACACTATAATTTGTATAATTTTAATAAGGACGAACTAAAATTGTTTGAAAAAATTAGAGCTGTTTTGACGAAGTGACAGAAATGAATTTACTCGTGATGTGAAGTAAATATAATTTAATGATGGATGTATTAATCTCGCTTTGGATTCAATCAACTCGCGATTGATTTGAACGTTGAGAAATTAGAGAAACGATAAATTTCTTTAAATACACTTGATATAATTATTAAAAATGGTAATTATTCAAAAATTCAAAAAATACTGATAATACCTTTCTATAATATTTTTAACGATAATATCCCCATCTATAATATTATAATTATATTTTCAAAACAAAATAATAGTATCAGGCCTAAACAAGAAATGTATTCTCACAAGGCTACAATTTCCAAAAAAACAAAAACTATGTTATTTAAAATGTTATTTAAATTTGATATACTCGTTATCTACTGAAACACGATGTTATCTGAATAGAAGTGCGGCAACATTTCGATGATAATATTTTATTTCTATGTCGTGTCATATCAACATTTAACATCTTGGTTATTTTAATCCTGTATTATCCGGTTAAGACATTTCAATAAAAATATAACGCGATGATGAGATCTTTTTCTCGATGTAAATTGAGAAATCCGAGAATCTCGGACACGAGACACGGCGATAATGATCCACGTTAAAATCTTTTGCTACGACATATTGCAATTAATCCTGACAGATGTCAGATTTTCTACCAAACCTGTTACTCTTATCTCGTTGTTATTCCCGATTAATCTCTATTTACGATTTTATTAATTTAACGAAGTAAACGGCACTTATAACACGAAGTAATATTCTCATACGAAATAATCGGATTAAATGTCAAAAGGTCGAAAAAGAGTTTTTAAGAAGAACAGTAAAATTCCTTACTCGAGCGATTCTCGAAAAAAAAATTCCCAGCGACACTCAATATTTTTAGATTTCCGCGCGTCTCTTTGCAAAAGAAATCCTTCGAAATTCCAGAAGAAAACACCAAAAATCCCCGAAATAACGCAGAAAAAAAAAATAAGAAAAAAGAGAGAGAAGGAAAGGGATGGTTCTAACGCTTCGGTTTGATCCGTTTCGATTGGATCTAGCCACGGAACCTCGTACAAATTTATTAATCGTATTACAGGGATACGCGCGGATACAATCGAACGTTACGATCTCGAAATGAATCAGCCCCCTCTCGTGGCTCGCCATGGCCAGAATTTCCTGGCACCATAAAGATTCTTATATAATCGTCCATAGGAAAGAGTAATGCTCTCGCCTTACAGATACGGCTGAGCTACGCCCACGCGCACAGGTGTGAATCTATTCTCGGTTTAGAAATTGCCTTTAGCATCGTACAAGGTCCCCGTGGACGTTGCTCGATTCATTCTTCGATTGATTCATCGTCGGCCATTCGTGTTTCCGTGTCACCCGTTGTCCACCGTCCAGCAACGGAATCTCCGATCGGTTCGACGCTGGAATCTCGATAGAACCTACAGGCCGAATCACGGGATTCTGAACAAATTGCCCGGGAATCGGAGTGGATCGAGTCGAGTTCCTCGTTCGAGAATCATGGAGGAACAACATCGGCAAGGTATCGCGTCGGAATGGTATTTCGTAGATCAATTCAAGTAATATAATCAATAACACGTGTATATACATTTTTTAAAAAGTGTATTATCTATCATTGGAATAATAATATTCATTGAAGGATAATTTTTACAAATTTTGGATTAAATTATTATTCTAATGGATTAATAATAACACGTCAATAATAGAGGATTCAGAGTGTTATTAGTGAAATATTACAAAATATAAATCTCTTCCAACCTGTAACATTCTAAAACCCGGGTCGAGGACAATTTGCAACACGGGAAGCCACACGCCGATCTGATTAAACGTCATCATCGTGCACGAATGGTCGTAATGATCTGTCAACAGGCGCATCGCGCTCAAAACAGAAGAAACAAAAGGCGAATAAATAAGTATGAAAGCAAAAAAATAAATAAATAAAAATAAAAAGGCAGAGAGGCGAAACACAAAGAATAAGAGAACGAGGGAGGGAGAGAGAGAAGAAGAAGGAGGGAAGAAAAAGAGAGTCGACACCTGCACGAGCCGAGTACACGCTTCTATACGTACACGAGCGTATCTATCTCGTGTTGCGACCACGAAAGCTCGCCCACGTATACACTTTTCACATCGTCGCGCTTAATTCTCGCGCTGTTCTCTGTCGCACTTGTCACGCTTAATTGACACGCAATATCGATAGCAGTATCTCGATAGAGCCACGGCCGAGTGAGTTTCGCAAAGACACGATCTCTTTCTTTCCGCTATTCATTCGTTCTGCCTTTGGATTTCGATAGCAGTTCCATGGGAATTTCCACTCAGATTCTACACATACGGTGTGTCCCATTATATCGAAGAGAAATAACCGAGATGAGAGTGATTCTGCATTAAAAATAAAAAAGAACAACATTTTTTCATTGTCTTTCTTTTTCTTCGAGAAAATCGAGCACATATACTACTTGAATGTCGCCTACTCTGGACTGCATAAAAGTGATTAATCGATAAGGATATCTACTATGTAGATGTAATTTATGGCGAATTTATCCGTACGACTTACACGTTGCGATTAGAAGTATCTATCATAACAATGCGTAAAAGTTTCCTGACAATTAATTACAAAAGTGGCACAAAGTGAAATACAAAATCGAGTTTAAGCGTGGGAAAATTAACAGGAATATTAGGTGCAAAATATACGACGCTGTCGAAGAAGATAATTTGTCCCAATTGCAACGCCTCGTTGAATTCCGCTATGTACATTTATTCTCTTTTAACGTTTCTACACTTGATGGTGTCTTGTTAAAAAAAACCATGAAATTAAATACAATTTTAAAAGTTGATGAAGTTCAATTTCCACTAGAAAACTATTTTCCACAGGGAAAATATTATTCGATATTATTTAACGCTATTATTTAACGCCGTATCTCTTGTCCTTACACTGTAATTAAGTTAATTCTTCTGTAAGCAAATATAACTTAATACGGTAGCAAAGAAAATTTATAGTAGGTAGTAAAGGAAATTTTGTTTAATCGATAAAATTAACTTGAAACGATTTTTTATAATGTACGCGAATTTTAGTTCTAAAACTTGCGAAAATAATTAAGTAATCTGAAAGATGTTCGTAATAGCAAAAATAATTACAGCAATAAAATTGAAGATATAACACTTGCAACATAATATTTGAAGATTTATTACAACTTTTATTATACCTGTGTTATATGTGTTATAATGATCGATTGATTGTTTAAATACTTTTTAATCCGTTTCAAACTTCATTAATGTAATTATGAGTTTCATTGCAATGCTGAAACATTGTATGAAATAATACATAATATAATATATTTGTAATATATAACACATAATAACACACAATATGTTTATAAAAGTTTTGTAAAAATATTCGTATAAAGGAAATTGTAACATGTAAAATGTGAACTTTCATGTTTCTCCGTTTTTATTTTTCTAATGAATATCGAGTCTCACGGATCTAGGATCGCGGTCGTAAGGGGAGTAAAATGGCGGATTAATTTGCTTCAGGGGCCGCTTTATCTCGCGCTTAAATGCAAATCGGCAGCAATTCGTCTTGCTCATTGGTCCGCCGCAAGCGTTTCGCGAAATTAAGACGTTAAATCGGTCGATCTCTCCTTCTTTCTTTCTCTTTCTTTCGTCTTCATAAAAGAAAATAATAATTGCAAGTGCAATCTAACTATCTTGCTCTCAAACTAAACCTTATCAAAAAAACTTTAACTGCAAATTTCATTTCCGCATAACACTGTCCACTCCCAATACAAAAACGCGAATCATGCATAAAACTGTATAGAATCTGCAACGAACGCGTTCACAAGACAAAATAATAATACAGGCGTCTAAGTAGAACTGTTTATCCCCAATACGAGACAATTATCCATAAAATTCACGAGCATATTGCTATTCGTACTAGTTAATAGTTAATATTAAATTTGATTTCAGATACATACAATTTTCAAAAATTTGCACGATGCGTCTAACATGGAAATATATAGAGAACGTACAACAAGTAAAACGAACTTCTATTTAGATTTCGTTTTAAATTGTACATGAAATGTGCATGAAAATTCTAAAATGTATAGGAATTCACGGTCTGATAATAACTGTTCCACATGCAAAACACCGTACGCATTTTTCTGAGAAAGGAAATAATTGAAATGATTAGGACGAGCACACGATCCAACAAACGGTCAAAACAGTGCTACCAGAGTAGCACGCTTGGGGGCTAACAATGATTCGAAAGATTTTCCCTACGCGCATGGCGATGGAATTCGTCGCGTCACAAACGATGACGATCGTTTTACGGTGCATTCCGTGGCACGAGGGCCGCTTCCTCGCGACACCGTGTTATTAATACGTGAAACGTGATGTGGTTCTTTCGTGGACAGCCAACCGGAGAGCAGGTGAAAAAAATGCGACCGTGCTTCCCCCTAATTTATGATCATCCTTCTTGTCGATCCCCGACTGTCCACATAGTGTCTCTTACTCCTTCCTTTTTTTTTTTTTTCTTTTTTTTCTCCGGAGTAAAACACGATATAATTGGAGAAGATTTAAAATAATAATTAACGTATCAACAAGTTACAAGTTGTACAGCTTTCTTTCATTTACTACTCTTCTGGTAATGAAACGACTTGTGATTCTAACTTTTAAAGATCACGTTTGTTGAACCAGACGATTAGCGACTAGCATGTAATTTTTTTGTTGATAACGACGAGGAAATGGAAGAAATTAAGCCAAACGAGTTGCTTAATAAAATGTGTCACGATTCGGCTATTAATCACTTGTAATTTGTAGAATTCTCTTATAAAATTTCATTCTTCGCAAGAGTGTTATTAACTTTTGATTTTTGTAATTCGTAGAATTCTTTTTTAAAATTCGATCGTTTTATTGTCAAGTTTATAATAGCGTAATCAACTTGTAATTTGTGACTTGTAAGATTTCGTCAACAATATTAATTTAATATTTTTGTGTCGCTTTTCAATGATAACTACCAAATAGAAGAAACTTTGAATAGCCAAATGATTTAGGCATAAAATTCTAATCATCTCATAATTATAGAAGGTATATTTTTGGAATTCGAAGAACAGATTAACCTTAAATTAAAACATCCATCTCCATTAAATTTATCGTCCAATAAATTTACATCAAAACAGTATCTCGAAAACAAACAGAACGACCCGAGAAAATAAAAATAAAAAACCTCAGAAAACTGTAAAAATCCTTTTCTTCTTCAAAAGACATAACATCTTTGTCAATACCGAAAGTAGTACGTATTCCAGGTCACGGAAGATTCTCTCTCTTTTTTTTTTTTAACTGTCGTAAATAATCTGATCAAAATCGTTTCCAGGAAATTGAGTCGTATTATACAAGAAAATGAAGAGTCGGTAGCATTTCGAAGGGAGCAAAAGCGTAAACGCGATTAAATCGTTCCAGGTAAAGCCGGAACCGTCCATAAGGGTCCATTTAAAACCCGGCGCGGCGATTGCGTTGCTCCGCGTGTGCCATGAATGAATTATGCTCTCGACAAACGTCGTAGAAATGAGCAGAAGGAGGGAATCGTGGATTTGTTCAACTATAAAATGGGGATTTATTTCGTTGTTATCCCCGTACCACATCTATCGCTTCGAGATATACTGATAGAATGCTCTGTCTAGAAGACTCGGAGAGTAAATTTCACTCGCTTTCCCTTCCTCCCCCTCTCCCCTCCTTTCTTTCTTTCTTTTTCGTTCGTCGTGAGACGTGATCAAAATTGTAAACCAGTTTTTCATCTAAACGTGGCCTTTGACTCTCTTCTCGGTAAAACTGGCTCCGGACTTGCGTTACATTTTGTTCATTTCTGTATCAGGACCAGAAGGCTACGATCGTCTGGCGTTAGCTTCGAAGCTTTTGATCTTTGGAAGCACCGCCAAAGAATTTTTTAACAGGCACTTGCACAATATTTCAAGATATCAAATTCTTTTTTTTTTTGTTTTTTTTATTTTCTTTTCTCTTCTTTAATGTCTTATAGAATTAAGATGGACTTTATTTTTTTTTCTTCTTCTGCATCTTATAATTATAAGACAAAACAGATTCTTCCCAACTAGTTAGAAAAACTACCGATCGAATGTTAAAAATTTACGGATGGATCGACGAACAGGATATATTATTATGGAAAAAGAAAAGGAAACATAACACGCTACTTTACTGTAATTTAGTGACTGTATAAGAATGCAGTCATTAATTTATCTTAAAATAAATATATATATATATATCTCAAAATTAAGAAAGAACAACAATTGTACAACAAAGAAATTATAAAGTACGTCAACATATCTACACGTGCAATTTAAAAGTTATAAATATCGTCCACGTTAAAGTATTCAACGTTAAAAACAAAAAAGTGTCCCAAAAAAACTTTCGAGAGCGGTGGTCCCCCGATAATCAACGATAATTTTTCAAAAATTTCCCAAATTCGCCAGTCATCCTGGATTCGTAATCGCGGTCCCGAGATACGCCTGACAATTTTCAGAAGTCGCCGGGAGGTTTGGCGATTTTTTGGACGGTGGCCCCTTCTGCGCGTACGCAACGCGCATGCGCGATAGATCTGATACACCGGTAACAAATGACATCGTCGAACTGGCATAGTCACTATCTCTTCATCTCCACTCGATCGTGAATGAACAGCTATTGTCCAGTTTGCCCGCAGTTCAGTCACTCGCGACTTTGCGACGAAACTTTTACCGCGTGAAATTAACTCGGCAGTAATACGCGTCGTCGACATTGAAAACTATCCTCGCCACGTAATATTCTTCGAATGAACGTTTCCTTCAGCCGTGATAACTTTCGTTTCCCTCCTCTTCATTTCTCCAACGTCGATATATCGACGATATACTAGAAGACATGCGACTATCTTGTGACTTTCATTTGGATATCAGTGACGAGATATCGAAGAGAATTCTCGACATCTTTCGGGCGGTTTTGTTGAGTCGCAGATGGAAATTGACGAGTGTACGAAATTCTAAATTTTGATAGAAGGATGATCCGTTTGATCTGAATCGACGATGCAAATTTCGCAAAAGAGAAAGATGGACGATTTGAAATTTCTGATAAACTTAATATTCAAAGTTTCATCGGAGGATCATTGAATAAATAACGCACAAAAAAATTTCAGGTACAATCTAATAAAAAGGCAATTTTAAATATTTTCTTTCAAGAGAACAGTAAATCACATTAAAGTGATTACGAACATTATACGCGAATTTTGTTTCACGTATTGAACAAATACGGAAATTATAACCTACTTTCTTTACCACATTTAATCCATTACTTGCAATACGAAATACTTCGTTACGACATGATGAAACGCAGAATAATTCGCGGGCAACGATTTAGAATCTTATATTTATTAATATACGAAAGGCTCGGAATTTATGCAGCTAGTGCAAATGTTCTTTAATATTATATTTATCAATCGATGAAACAATTTTAGTTATTATTTTTAATCATTTTAAAATTACTTTAATAATATTTTACTAACCTCCGATGGTTTCATTTTTCAACGAAAAATGAAAAAAAGAAAACGAAAGAGAGAGGAAAAATAAATCAAGCAGGTGGATGCTAACGAGGATGTGGTTGAAGAACTGAATTAAGATTACAGAGCACGTTTCTCAGAGAGGGAGGAGAATGGTTTTAGTTTCGGGCGAATGTGCGACAGTGTCAGGGCGTTAAACGTGAAATATCCATCACTGCCGTACCGAGAAACCAACGACGGTGTTCCGACTTCGGTGGATCAGGTTAGATAAATGTAATAGTCCATAGTTCAGCTTGCTAACAAGGCTAGCCCCCAAAGATCCAAGATAAAACGCGGTCCAGCTGACTCTGCCTGTTTATAATGAGACGTAGTAGGACCCGATCACCGATTAGGACATTCTTCGGCGATAATTCATCAATCACCGAAAATTACGGCCGAGTTTCGTGACGCGAAACAATCCTGCCAAACATTTTCTACTCTTTCGAATTAACAAGCTTCGATCCCCTTTTAGGCTACTATGAGAAAACAGTTTCCCAAGAGTCGTAAGGAAGTAAACAACCACGAAGCAATTACGCGTTGAAAATAGAGACTTTTAAAAAGCCTGCTCAAAATCTAAATCTGATTTATGGAATCAAATAGTAATAAATATAATAATAACACAGCTAATCCAATAAACGAAAACATGGAAATCTAATAACGGAAATGGAAACATTTTGAAAATGTGAGAACAGCTCACATTGAGACAAAGGAAATAAAACTGTTGCAAATAAATTTATACACGCTTAGAATCAGATTGCAAATGCCTATGCAAATCCATATTTATACAAACGAAATGATATTTTAAAAGACACATTTATGAATCGAAAAGAAAAGTAGAAAAAGAAGTTTGAAATTGCAAATACCCACGTTGAAATGGACTTTAGTCATGAAATGAACTTTATTTTTAAATCGTAAAATGACAATGCACAGACACAACACAGAGAATACAGAAAAAAAAGAGAATGATAAGAACAAGCATTATTGCTGACTCCAACAACAACAAATTGGATACTAATTCATATTTCAATATGAACTAGTACTTTACAAAGTAAATACTATAATTATTTTGGAATTTCAAATTTTCATTTTGCAATCTTTAAATACTTTGTTACAATACTTTTCTCATTTTATTTTATATATATGACACATGAAATCACTTGTACTTTCACATATATAAATATATTAAATTTATAATAAAATTCTACATTCTAAAATTCGTAACAAGGTTACAGCTAATAAAAAAATATATATTTGTTAATAGTATTTTCAATAACAAACGAGGTAGTAAAGGGTACTGAAAATGAAAACCTAACACAGTAACCAGAAAGGCTGACAAAGAAAATCAAAAATAGTAGCCAGAAGAGCTACTAAAAAAACATTTTCTATCCAATACAATAACTAGAAAGGCTATTGTCAAATCTACATTCGACACGAACCCGAGCAACCGTCTTTTTTCGCAACACTAATTCACTAGCACTAATTGTGAAATAAGAAATTTTCAACATCAAACGCGAAGAGTGCTTTGTCATGTTTAAAACTCCCGAGAATAAGTACGCAACGCTATTAATCTATGTATTCATGCGCAACACTACTTACGACGCGTCCAGTGCAACCATGCTGGAGGTTGCACCTTTGTACAGCTTTTATAGCCGCATCAATTGATCCAGAAGCAGGAACAGTCCTCCACGAATTCAGTGGAAGAATTTGGGCATTTTGTAAACGCAACGCTACTTCGCGAAACGCGACCATTCACTATCGCCACATTAAGAGAAAAAATAGCCTCGATGGAACAATATCGCGATACTAAGAGTAAAAGTAATTAGAAATCGCGATAAATTAGTCGCAACACTCAATGAAAATTATTATGAACAATATAAAACTATATATTAAACAAAAAATACTTCAAATACTTCAACACGCTAAAATTAATTGAAAATCAACGACTCTATAATTTAATTTAAAACAAGCCAGATAAATTTTACTATTAACACTACAAAAATTCAAACCAAAATTGCAAAAGATAATCGCGGTATCATAATTCGCAACTCTAGAGCAAACACGATTATCATTTCTCACAACCCTAATTTAAACCGTGATCAATTTCTCGCAACGCTAATAAACAGGCACGAAACTATCTCGCAACCCTAATTCAACCCGTAATCAATCTTCCGTAACTTTAACAAGAAAAACCGCGATTTGCCCAAAACGACGATGAACGATGATAAAGAAAAAAAAAAAATACAACTACAAACACTAAAAGAGCATAGTGACAAAGTAGTAACGAATGACCTCCCATGCTCTGGAATCATTTAAATGATCCAGAGGATGAGAAACCATTTGTTGTGACCCTCTTCGTGGCAGTTTGCCGAGCCTCTTCGGCTTTTAGCCTCTTCTTTCTTCGAGCGCAATGCCCGTTGAAACTTACATCTAGCTCGAGTCTTTCTAATCACAAACCAAAAAATAACTTATAAAGGTGAAATAATAACATAAATCGCGAAAACTGACCCCAATACACGTGGACGATTAACGATCATAGTAATCGTTACCCATTCGCACGTGCGTGCTCGAGCAATACCTAAGTAAACGTTCGTTTCGAGACCTATTCGCGACCTACCCGCGACCACGATCGCGATGCTAAATTCGAAAAATCGAAAAGTAAAATCAGAAACAAGTGGCATGCTCCATTTGTACCAATTTTACTGTCGATTTTTCAAATTAGATGGATGAAACAGGTTGGACACGCGAAAAGAGGACACGCGACCAGAGAATGTGCCAACCTGCCCGGCCCTACCTATTTATAATTAAACACAGGCATACCAGAAAGTAAGCTACCTATTCCTAACCGGTCGCCCTATATTTAAAAAATGGCAAAACAGACGCACCAACACATTCAGTCCACGGTTCTCACACATACCACTCGGGCGCAGACCTAAACTAGAGAGGACGTCCCGGGACGCCTCCAACACCCGAGCTTAACACACAACTTTCACACTCTATTACTAATTACGTTCCATTTTTCTGAAATCGACTGACAATGGCTAGCAACCATTCCATAAAACGTAATTAAAACACGTTTACAGATATATGTGATATATCAATAACTGAGAGAGAATACATATAATTTTTATAGAAATTACATGTCCAAGTTGACATGGAATCATTATTACAATTGATTGTATAATTATTAATATAATTATAGTATATTTAATAGGTATTATTCTAATAAATTCATACTTCAAATATTTGTAATGAATGGAACAGAAACGACGCATTTCCACATCCTAACCACACCATACACACACATGCGGAAAATACGTCGTGCATGTATATAACCCAATACTAACACACTGTCAGTCGCTGAGAAATTTTTTATAAGAGTAGTACCTGGGCACATGAGTGAGATCCTGACAATGGACACGGAAATGGTTAAATCTGAAAATCCTGAACTAAAAAAATCATTAGTTTATGTAATTTGTATCTAACGGACTTCTACTAAAGTTCATGATTATAAAACTTAATTAATTAAATCATTTAATAGTATTATTAAAAGGGAAGATGAAATTGAAAGTTATTAATTATTGTAACAATTAATTTAATTATTCTAATAAAATATATCAGCAGTAAATAATAACTACATCTTTCATAGCTACGAAGTCGGAGGATATCAGTCTTCTCTACTATGAAGAGCTCAAACGAAGTCGTTTTAATAATTATTATTTATAAATATTTATAATTTATCTATTCATATGAATATTTTACTTTTGCAAACATTTATACTGAAGAGATTTTGATTTTATAATTACAATAAATGTATACATACATATATTCTAATTGTTAAAATCGCGATGTGCAAGAAGTCCTATCCTGATCTAATATATAAAAAACCTGAAAAAAATGTTACTACTCACGGGTATAAAAAATAGCTGCGGTCACTATGCTCATCAAAAATTCTACGTATACAACCAGACACCCGTGCCGATTCGGACCTTTCGTCCTACGACATAACTGAGTGACCGGAGGAACATAAATACATGCAACTCACGCGATAGATGTGAAGAACGTTATCATCGATGCTGTACTGGAGCAGAAAAAGTTATTGTGAAGACCGTCATCAAGTAAACTGAGAATCCCATGGAAGTGAACGCCGTGAAAAATTTCTTGAAAAGTTTCTTAAAAAAACAATTTGTTTCTAAAGACACAGTGTTATTTGTGAAAATTCAAATTTTAATAATGATGAAAATTGGGAGTAATAATTTGAAATATTTTTATTTAGAATTACAATTTTACATTCGATTTCAATAGAAAAAAAAACTATAAAGAATAGAATTTAAATACAACGTGCTAAAGTACTTACATATTTAGCTTTTGAAGCATCATAAAATTCTTGGAGCATTAGGGCGAAAATATTATAATATTAATATTTATTATATATATATATATATATATATATATATTAATATGTATAATATTAATAAATATTAATTATGTATGAAATTTTGGATGAATATAAGAAATATTTTTATTAATTTAAGTTACTTCAGGATTATTTTATTCATATATTATTGTCCAAATATTAATTTAGCTTTCAAAAGAAGTTCTCATATTATAAAAGATATTAATTTTAAGATAAATAGTTCGGATAACTCACATAAATGGTGCATCATTTTATTTTTTATGAATTCATCTTCATATTAGACGAAATTTACTTTATTATTCATTTAAATTAATATATGTATGAACTTATGATAATAATATAATATATTATATTTTGATTCATGATAATTTAAGTAATTAATTAAATGAAAAATAAAAACCACGCGACTTACAGTTAGATACGAGGAGCGGCATATAATATATAATGATAGTCCAGAGGAAATCATTGCAAATATCATGAAGTAGAAACCGTTAAATCCGATGGGAAATGCCTGTAACAAATCACAATCGAATATATATATATATGTGATAACTCTTTTAAATAATGCTTATTGTTATTTAAATTATAAATGTATTCAATAATACAAAAATGAGTCTTACCGTCTTAGTCTTTATTTGACAATCTCTGAAGAAGCAGCTTCGTGCTACTTTTCTTGTCACGTTCTCGCCTAAAACTAACGGTTTTACGTTACATTACGTTACATTAGATCGATTGCAAGAAACATCGATTATATTTGAAAATCGCGAATACGTAATTACGGAATTTCATTGGTGCTTCATTGGCGCTGCCATCTTTGCTAAAGTTAAAAATATTGTGCGCGCATTTCGTATCTTGCATAAATTAAAAGAAGAAATAAAAATTTTCCTCCCCTAGTTCTTTTTGTTCATTAAATAAAATTTTTATAAAAATAACTATACAAAATTCTCTTCGCAGTCTTTTGATTATTTGAACTGGACTGCTCCTAAAAAATAAATAAACTATTAGGCACTCTCGGGAAACGCCGTGGAACATCGTAAAATATCGCAGGGTCATCATGGAATGGATGCGTTTTAGTTTTAATTTCAAGTATTATAGATTAAATTAGTTTTATCGATGGACGATAATAGAAGCATCAACCTATTATAACAGAAACAATTAAAGTAGATTTTACATACAATATCGTGTAGTAATTTATTAAATTTTTATCGTTTTTTTAACATAAGAAATTAATGTTTCAAAGAAAAAGTTAAAGTAAGTTTTTCATACTTACAATATCACGTAACAATTTATTAAATTTATATCGGCTTTTTAAACAGGAAGTTACTTTCTCAAAGAAAAAATAAGAGTAAGTTTCGCACATAATATTGTGTAGTAATTTCTTTTTATCGGTCTTTTAAGTTTATGAAATTTTACTGTTCAAATATACGTTTAATCTTTATCCGTAAGTTTTATTACTTTCACGATTTCAAAGTCAAACATTTTCGGGCAAATTCGAGCAAGTAATAAAATACTTTTCTATATATCATGATTATTTTTTATTGACGACCATTATTCAACTTGATTCTTTATTACTGTATAATGTTTCTTATTATGAACATTTTATTATTGAGATTAATTATCAGTTATGTAATTTTTCTTTAGTAAACAGTAAACATAATAACAGAGATGATAATTGAAATCGAATTTATGTTATTGTTCTGCAATAACATGTTCTGGTACTACTTTTGCTACTTTTCTGAATTCTTTTCGCAATGTTTTGGGACATTGCATTTGTGTCCAATTAATAGGTATCATGGCTACACCTGTAACATAAAAATCATTAAGAATGGAAAATAATTTTATCTTCGGTTACTTACCTTCTTCACTATGTGCTATCACTACTCCTAATTCATTTTCTGCTGTACTTAATTGATAAGTATGTGCTTCTGTCATTGGCATCTAATTAATGGATAGGAAATTATTTAAAATTTATACTTTTATGAACTGGCTTTTTTTCAGATAGAATAAAGGATACAACTCTTGCAAGAATAATATCCCCAGGTCTAAAACTTTTGTACATTTGAATACTGTCTTTATCTATTGCGCGAACATCTTCTTTTCTTAAAATTCCTCTGTAAGGTCTTGTCAATACAATATCACCTATACATTTTATACTACATTTACAGAATCTTTGATTGACAATGGTAACCATGGCTGTAACAATGTCACCAGGCGCAGGTACAATACTTTGTTCTGTTATTCCATGGACTTCTATAGTACGAGTCTAAAATTAAAAATATCATTTATATAATCAATTTCAATGTTAGACAATATTTAATGCAGTTAACAATTAACAATTATAGCAAAAATTTTTGTACTAAAACGCATCAATATCTAACTTATACTGTTATTTAAATTGTTTTAATTTTTTACTTACATTTTCTTTTTGTATCAACTTTATTACACCAGCTAATTTTGAATAGATATAGCCTTGTTGTTCGTAAGTTCCTGGTCCAGCAATATTGAATTTATCGGATACGCATAACCTCTGCCCTATAAAAAAATAATCATTTTTTTTATTCTTTAATAGTATGATTCCATTAACGTTAAGGACAACATTACCTGGCACACATACAATAATGTCTTTATCTTTGTTCATATTGTCACAGAATTAAAACAAATTTATTTCCTGTATTTAACGTGTCAAGAAAGTAATAAACATAACTTGTAAACAGTTTAGAGGTTATGTGCAATTTTTATTTAGTATTTTACGTAAATGTAAAATATACTATCGTTAGCTTACTAATTGCTACTGAATTATGATCTTCAACAATAAATTTGCACTAAAAAAATCTGATACATTCGTTTGGACAATAAACATGACTTAGCGAATGTATTTGTCTTTTGACTTTGAATTTAACCGTATCTCTTCTAAATTTTGACCACGTGTGTTTATTTACTTCTTCAACTTAACTCGGATAGAGAACAAATTGGACAACCTAAATAATATGAAATTTAGAAAGATAGACATCTGCAATTACAGATAAGGTTTTAATATTCGAAAGTATAGATATATCTTGTCTACGTACGTAAAAAAATTAACTTGTCAATCAACAATTTAAGAAAGACATCTAAAAGAATAGTTTATGAAGCTTTTGTGTTTCTTGAATGTCAAACAATCAATATATCAATTTCAATAGTAATTATTATTAGTTAATAATATCAATAGTAATATCAAGTAATTAGTTAATATCAATGGCTGATGAACGAAATTTTCGTTCATCTTATTACGAAAAGGTATGCATTTTGAACTATTTGTATCGAAAACATTCTGTATGAAATGTTTGTGTTTCTTATCATTTAGGTTATAGACAATAAAACACTAATTATAAATGATTAATCAATTATACGACTAAAATATAGGTGGGATTTCGTAGCGTCGAAGAGAAAAAATCTTTGGAAATATTACTTAAAGAACGTCCTTTAGATAAAGCAAAACTGAAACAATTTTGTTTGCGTTTTACTGTTCCTGCTAAATACAGAAATTTTCTTTGGAAAGTATTATTAGATGTGATACCAATTTATATAGATAGTCATGAATTTATAATAAGTCAAAGGAAAGCAGAATTTCAAGATCTACAAAAAGCCTTAAAGGTCACAAAGATTTTGGATGATTACACAAAACCTCATTTAATGTTTCTTACTATGTGGTTATTGCGTACTAGAAGAGCAAAACTTGATATGAATACTCAATTAGAAGTTCCCTTACATAGGTCTCAATATTATTTTCACGTTTCACTAAATATAACTATTAATTACGATTTATTAAATTCAATTATACTCATCAATTATATTTGCTGCAGAGCTATGAGCAGAATGGCTGAAACATTGTGGCACATTGTTGATATAGATTCATATGAGGAAAAGCTGGTAGATACATATTGGATATTATGTGGACTTTTAGACCAAGTACAAAAATTTCACAAAGAAATCAGTAGATTGCAGGAATGTACTTGTACTTTGTTGGAGAGAGAAGATCCAGAATTGTACAAACATCTTGTTAAAATAGAAGCACTTCACAATATTCCATATGACATTTGGTTTTCTTCATGCTTTGCAGGAACAATATCTAATGGTTCTATAGCAAAGTAAATAAAGAAAATAAAGAAAAAAAAATACATAATTGTATTATCTACCACTTATTGTTCTCTATTTGTTACAGAATATGGGACAAAATAGCTGTAGGTGCATATAGAATTTTAATATTTGTTACAGTAGTTATATTAACAACTTTAAGAAGACTTCTATTGAGATGTGAAAATATAGATGGTATTTTAGATACTATTGCCAATGTATGAGAATATCTGTATATGATTGTTTTTACAAATGTGAAATATGACAACTGTTTCTAAACAAATATTTTTATTTCAGATAACAGAAGAAACGTCTGAAGTAATTGTTAACAAAGCAATTGAATCTTGGCAACAAAGCGGTTCAACATTGACAACTATTTCATAAATTATTTAAGAAATGAAAATATTTAACTTGTAAACAAAATTGTATGAAAACAATTGTACTATAAATTATAAAGTTTAATTATAAATATTAGATTTAACTTTTTCTAAATAGAAATAAATATTTATATATTTGAAGAATAATTTCCTTATATTTTAAAAATAATTATTTTTATTAATGTATCCATCATACATTGTACATATACAATTACTTATTTTATTGAGGTGTTAAGTCTTAAACTGGACTTTGTTTCTTATATTGTGATTCTTTTGTTTTTCTTTTGCAATGTTACATTACAACAGTGTTGATGTACTTCTGTGTGTAAGAGTAAACTTCAATAAATAACTTTCAAATCAAGCAGAAATATAAAATTATTGCATGTTATACTTATATTCTCCAAGAAATCGAATGCAAATAAGTTGTCACACATCTTCAAAATTTGTTTTGCATATCTTTTTACTGTCAGAATAATCTAGTCGCATATAATTATATTGTGCATTTGTAATGGAATTTCATTCCATGGCCTATCTTAACAGAGATATAAAAAGAATATTAAATTTCGATATGTATAGCATTTTCTTAATACTAAAACAACTTGAAACAACGTAATAGTATTGATGAGGTTCAAATTTCATATGAATTGATTAGCCTTTGTAATTTTTACAAAAGAAATAATATATTGTGATTTATTTGCATTTTTTCTTCTGATTTAAAAAATAGCGTTCTTGGAGAAAAGTGAGATCATACAAAATTTTATTTTTTGCTCGCGCATTGCACCATAATTTTATAAGTTCCTACTGTTTTCTAATATTACAACTCTTGAATAGAACTTCTGCTACTAGTCGTTCTTTGGTTTTCAATAGGATTTGAGCATCCTCTTTTTATCGTTGATACCTTGTAACAAATGACAATTATAATCTCATGTATGTTAAACAAAATTTATAAGTAACTAAATTATCTCTGTTTCAAATATTTCGAAAAAAATCTTACACTTGTTACAAAACAAGATTTTAATGAAAAAATTGAAATTCAGTCTAAAATGTTGACAGATTTCAAATTCAGAGTTATTTAGGCTATGGCAATGCACATATAATTCCAAAGACACTAATTTTTTCAAAGTACAAGTAAAATGCACAAATACACTACACTATTGTATTTTGTTAACATCAATGACTCCAATTTAAAACATACACATTTTAACGTTTGTGAAACACCGTCAGGCATTCGATCAATGATGTCCATAACATTCTCGATCAAAATCTACCATTGCCTTCAAGTGGCAAAGTATAATTTCATATAAATTGTTTCTTTTTTTTCTTTCTGATTAAGGCCATTAAATTCATTCTGTTGATGTCTAATTATTAAAATAAATATTTATGCAAAGAAAATAGTTAACGTACTTTACAAACATTAGCTAACTCTTACTAGGTATTATATGTAACTGGGAACTTATTTCCTATTTCAGCTATGTAAAGTTTCATTTACAACGTCTTCTCATTTTTTCGCAGCTATTGCACTCTTCTTTCTTCACTAATTGAAAGGTATGCGTAAAACAAAGGAATGCATGAAAAATGAAACAGAATACATTTGCAAATAAATAAGATTGTGTTTGCCAAGAATGATGACAGAAACTACAATAGAAAATATCCTAAACTGAAGATTCATGATGCTAGTGATCAAAGTAACAGGTGCTCTTGCCTAAATTATAAAAAACTGTTGTTTTTTATATGACTCTAACAAGCAATGAATAATGTACAATGGTAAAAAAGGATTTTACATAAAAAGTTAGAGAATTTTTTTGTTGTTGTAAGTCTAGTAAAAATACTGATTACAACTTTCATTCGTTTTACCGTTTTATGCATTTGGCAAGCTACACAAACCAGGAGTCACTGATAAATGAATCAAAGTGTCCGGTGCTTGATTTGGTACAAGTTAATACTATAATCTTTTTTTCTGAAAAAAAGTAAAATTTTAACTTTTCATATAACAAAATACCTAAAAAAGATTAAACTTAATGTTTAGCTCAATCTAAAACAAGCACTGCTCGTAAAAATTTTTTGTAACCTAAACATTAAGTGGATTGATAAATCTAAGATCAATCTCCGTTATTGACTTAAAGACATAATATAATACAATATAGACGGCTTCTTTAAAGTCCTCATGTAGTAGGTGCACTTGATAGTAACCGTTTTTCTAAATATAGTTTTGTCACAAAGATACGTGTCCCTCTTCTTTCCTGTGGCTTGTTTCAGTTTTTACAATAGCTATAGCGCAGCAGAGTTGCAATTGTCGACTAGAGGTGACAGCGGTCCTATTTTGCTTTTCCCGCTTCCCAATTTGTCTCCCTCATAATGTACATCCAAAGATAAGCCTTAAATTGTAACAGAACTTAACATAACTATATACATATATATGTATATATATGTACTATACATACGTGTATATAACGTACAAGAAATTTTTTTACATATATGTTATATAAAATATAGATGTATTTTAATCACATCAAAACTAAGACAATAATTCCCGGATAAGTAATCATACCTTTCCAAATTAAATTTTCGTGGTGTCAGTCTTTGTATTTAATGAATCTATAAAAAAAATCTGTCCTAATTAATTAATTGTATGTATATTCGTTTCACGATTACTTATCCAAAGATTACTGTAATACCCTTTCTTTATAAAATTGATGTAAAAATCTTTATCACATTACTGTTGTCTAAATTTTATTAAAATAAAACCCACCACCAAAAATACATCTGAATTTTAACATAACTGACAACCTTTAACGTACATTTCTGATATGCGTATTTACCGGAGGGCCTCCGGGAGGTGGATGGATGATGTAATGGACCAGTTGACATTGTGTTTGATTCAGGTATAAATGCAGCTACTAGTAATGCACATATCACAAGTAATGCACCAAACACAAATGGTGGTCCTGGTACAAGCTAGAAATACAAACTTTTTTATAGTACTTATATGAATGTAATTATTACTTCTAATTGACTTCTAATCAAAATTACCTGGGTTACTATTTGTGGCATAATGTCAAGATGTTGCGTGGCAGTTCCTGTTTTGTTATTTTCATCTAATGGAGATGGTTTTGCAGGAAGGGAAGGAGAATTGTCGTTGAGATCAACACGAAAGAGATAAAAGATTACTCCGAACATTGCTGGCCCTAGACCATTACATAATCCACGCATTCCGGTTACCATGCCTTGTACTAAACCTTGCTTATCAGCATCAGAATGCATGGATATGAACGCGGAAATTGCAGGATATGTAATACTTGACACAGCAGCAAGTACTCCAGCTGCCCACATCATCCTTAAAATTACAGAGATATCTGGTAGAATTTATAAAATTCTATTTCTATTATATTATTAAAATCTTTTAATATTAATCTGTAATATTTTTATTAAAATTACAACCAAAAAACAAAAGTAATGTCTTTCTTAAACTTTGCTTCAGAAATTAAAAGTTTGAAAGTATGGTGAAGAAAAAATTACCATGTTTGTGAACCAAAGCCAAACCACATGAGTTGTAACATTTCAAATAAAAGGCCTAACATTATAGTGTGTTTACTGCCAAGTGTCTTTATCAAAACACCCAAGAGAGTTTGAGCGCCGACACTTAAAATTCCCACCACGGCAATAAAAAATGCTACCATTAGAGCAGTAAATCCCATAACTTTAGTCAAGTAGACAAATATACAACTATACTGTCCTGCTTCAGGAAGATAGCTCA
The DNA here is from genome assembly GCA_032399605.1 of Melipona beecheii. Taxonomy (NCBI): domain Eukaryota; kingdom Metazoa; phylum Arthropoda; class Insecta; order Hymenoptera; family Apidae; genus Melipona; species Melipona beecheii. Next base: position 2,214,701 of record JAUCMO010000291.1, read on the forward strand.
GGAACACAGTAATACACAACATTAAAATAGTATGATCTTTGCCAACCTGAAATATCAGAATTATATTAATGTTTTTATTTTAATTTTATTATTGTTATACAATATAATATATTTTGAAATAGAATGCAAAAACTTCTAATTAAGTTAAAGCATATCCATTTATAGACATATATTTACTAATTTGGATTTCATGATCATCTTTTATATATATAATATTTCAAATTACTTACCTTTCCAAGATAAGCAAAGGGGTCTGCCTGCTCCCAAGAAATAGGTGCTGGTGGACGAGCTTTTTCAGGCAAACTTTCAGGTACAGCCACTAATATAAAAAACACATCCAACACTGCAATAGCTGTTGCTAATGCAACCACAAGATTTTCTCCATACACTTTCATAATATAATCTCCCAATGCTGGACTTATTACCATACTTGCAGCAAAAGTTGCTGACACCTAATAAAATAAATATATAAAAACAAAAGACAAATATTATAACTTTTATAATAAAGTATTTACCAAACCATATGCTGGAGACCTTTGATGTTCTTCGGTAACATCGGCAACATATGCAAACACCACTGAAAATGTGCAAGCAAAGACACCACTGATGGAGATCATAGCAAAGAACCACCATGTATTAATGCTCATTAGAGGAATCGGCGCACATGTGAAGGCTACTGTGATGAGTAGAAAGAATTTTCGACCCCACACATCAGACAAAGCACCAATTAACGGTGCCGAAAGAAATGACAAGATTCCTTTAATGCCCATTATCAAACCATTCATCAGGAACGTGTGATTTGGAAATGTACTATTTAATACAGAGATAACAGGCATGGTTAATAAACCCCATGCAAAAAATTCCAAAAATATTACAACCAGAGCATGGTACACACTTGCCTCTCCTATACCGGAACTCTGTAAAACAAAAAGAAATAAAATATATAAGTATAGTGTTCATAAGCAAATGTGTGTATATTACTAATGTATACACAGTTCATAAGCAGCCATAATATCTAATTGCTACACCCAATAATTATGAAATAATAAAAAGATAATTTTTACAGAAGTTTAACGTCAGAAGTTTCTTTGGATTTATCAAGAACTATAAGCACTTTGCAAATTGTGACAGCTGACCTTAAGATGTCTGTAGCATTGCTGAGCAAATGTAAGAGGAGGTGTGAGTATAGCAATAGCATGTTCTTGACTGTTGTGAATTTCAGAACAGGAAGGGCCCAGGCCCTCTGCTCCACCTTTTGCCCCAGGGGGCATGACCCCTAAGAAGTGTTACTATATATATTTCTTTCCATATTTATGATTCTATCAATTTTTCATTTATCAGTTGTTCAGATCCATATAATACTGTAATGAATAATCTTGACTTAGCATTATATCAGTTTTGCATTTTCGAATATTCAACCTAATCTTCACAAATAGTTATTTATCATACTGCACGAAGACTGCGGTCTTTATTAATTACATTTATGCGTTAATTCTAATTGAAAGCTCTATTTTTGTTGCATTTTTTGTGGATATTTTCCCAATATACTTAGTCTTTAATTCTGCATATATATGTCTTTCATTATATCACAAATATCATTTTGTGTAATAAGATACAATCTTTGTACATTTCTATGGTTTGTATAGAGATTGTATTATCCTTAACTAATATACATATAAAATAATTGAATTATTAATTGCAACAAGCTTCTTTCTTATTTCCATGATACTAATCTGTCATTATTGTAATTTGTGCCATTAACAAAACGTTAAAAATTACATTAGGAATACATAGTATTACTTATTCGATATTACAGCTTAATCTTTATTTAGATAAATTTACAAATATTCTTTATTATCATTAATTTTACTTTTGGTCAATTTTTACGTATTCTCTCTCGTCTAGACGAAGCATACTTCTCTTCCTTGTTTCTCTTTTTACATTTCTCAGCAATATAAAGACACAAGATCTCTTATCTACATAAAATATTGCGCCAAAATCATTAACATAGAACAAAATATCTGCGTTCGACCATTTTAAAAATATACTCTTCCGCGTGTATACAAGATTTTCAAAACATTCCGGATATTCTTATCACATATTATAGTCTGTAGCTATTAAGGGCAGCTTGTTTAAAAAGCACTACATTGTTGATAGATTGAAGTTTTGGAAATTTTCGAAAATCTTTTTCTTTCTATGTAGTATCATTTGAACATTTCTCTTGAAACCGTTCTCCTTTTTCAAGAAAAACTGTCACGTTTCCGTCATGCATGCTGTCTATTGACTGACAATAACACGTCGAAATTTTCCAGAGAGAAGCTATCATTCAGCATAATGTTCTGATTTTCGTGAAAATCAGAAGCTGTCACATGAAATGTTCCACGATATTCTAATTTTCCGCAAAACTCGTCCAAGACGGAGTGTCGTATCAAAGTACATTAAAAAAAATAGTACGATCAGCGATATAAATTGATATATTAAGGTGGAGTGATCCGTCTCGTATTTAATGTATCTTGATGTCATAACTTATTGTCAACACTTCCTCACTTAACATTCTCGAAACCGCATGTCTGTTTAATAGTTTTCTTTATTTTTTCATTGTCCACTCTTATTTCTTCCAACAAAATTACTACAAAATTTTGAACAAAAGCCTGAATCACTGCATTGCAACTCTGCCACCAGGCCCCCCACTTTTTACGATACTAGCCGTAGTTCTTTCGTCATAACTTTCGATTGAATCTAACCTAAAAGTCTAGAGCAACGAAACTACATTACTCGTTGTACATCTATAACGACACACTCGAAAACGAGAAAATTTATCCACTTTGGAAAATCTTGCATAATCTCTTTTTTCATTACTCGTTTCGTGTATAAAAAAGTTAGTTTTTATCAACTACACATTGCTGGCAGCTGATCAATATGCGCAAGTACGATAATATTCGAAGAACCTAAACATATATAACAATACTGTAATAAAAAGAAACTAACAATTTAACTCGATTTTAATAAAAGGAGAAAATATTATCGTGAACCAAGGGGAAAAAATACGTTTACTCGCGTAAATTATAATTTATTTTCTCTCGGTGGATTATAATCACGATATGTTACATTTCGTGTCCTCGGTAGTTTGAGAAGTTACTTCAATAATTATCATACATATTAATAACCTAAAATATTCTTCTATATTTATAACATTTCAGATGTAAAATATAAAGAATTCGTAACTTATTACATTGTCTGCACAAATATGTTTATTAAACAGTTGATCATTCATTTCTTTATACTGAAAATGTGGTTAACATTGAAGTGTAGTTAAACATATGTTTCATTAGATCAAATATAAAATAAAAGAATTACATAGTGATAATTTTTCATAAAGTCTTTTCTGTATTATAAAAGATAATCAGGAAGCTTCTATTTCAGCTAATTCTAATTGATCATAGAAGGAAATTAATGAAAAGCAATAAAACAAGACGTGAAATTAACATAATTTAAATAACATTGTTTTATTCATAAAGTAATTTTGAACATCACTCTAAGTGAAAGTATCTAAAGAACATCGATACTACTCTATGTCTCTATATATCAGGAAAACGTTTTAAGCTGCTTGAAAAGAAATTAAAAAATGAAACAAAGAAGCTGGTTGCAGGTTCTAGATATCTTATTAATTATAAAATACTAGGAATAAACAGAAGTTCGAATAGTCCAATACACACTGTATTTAACTGTCAATAAGATTATTGGTATTATTGGTATTATCATATGTTACAATTAACATCTGTTTGCCCAGTTAAAAAACAAAAATCACAGGGGGATACAGGATTCAAACAAAGGCGTATGGAATTGTATCGTTTACTCTTATTACTTCGAAAAAAAATTCGTATATTTTTAATGAAAACTGCTGAAAAATACTATTTAATGAAAAATACGTCGATTGTATTTTGTAACAATTTTTTACATGAAAAGAAGTTTTACTAACGGCACGAAAAACGAACGAAGATTCCAGTCATGTGTCAGTGCTATAATTACAATGTAATCGCTCTAAAACTCGCATAACTTTGATATACCCTTGTCTTGAGAACAAGTTCAACAAGTCAAAGTCGCGTTTCGTACAAGGAACTTTTTCTTTTTCTTTTTTAATCATTAATACATTATTTTTTGCACTATTCAGCAGAAGATAAACACAGAGTGAACTCATTGTTAAGAGTTTATCATGCACCGAAATGAAAACTCGTGTATACTTACTTTCGATATGAAATTAGAGGAAATATGTATATATACATATATACATACATATACATATATATGTGTAATATATATAGAGAGAGAGACGAAGATGTAACTTAAAAATCTAATAAATATTAAACTGAATGTGTTTCAGTACCGTAATGACCCCATCCTTAATAATGAATTTTCGGCTTCGTACGATCATGCCCACGACCTTCTTTGAGACCTTGGCGGGCATATTCACGCACTGCGCGCACAGACTCTTCCGTTTTTTCAATTTCATTAATCCCTAAAAATTCGATGGCACTGTGCGAGTCATTTTTTTTCGGTGATACGCTCACACGGACACGATATAGTGTTATTAGCTTCAAATCGGCCTTCAGTGTCGTACTTCTACATAATGCTACAACCCACAGTTAACCATATCCGCAGACTACTACAGACTACATCGGTAAGTGCAATATGTCTTGGGGAACGTAGAGAGGAATGTGCGACAGTGATGAAAGTTGCACACGATGGTGGTGCCAGCTGGTGGCGCCGACATCAACAAACCAGCCCGATGCATTCCTATCTAAGTAAATAGCAAGTTCTGGATTATATTAACGCATAGTCTCGTATTGAGATTAATGCGCGTAAAAAAAATAAAAGTTGTTCCATGCTCGACGAATATGTTCCCGTCAACTTCAACGTGTCTTTATGTCACATTGACTTCGTAAAAATTCGACTTGAAAGAATTTCTATTGTCTGTGGAGGATCTGTTTTAAACATCATATAACAATCGTAGTGTATTCAACTACACGAGTGCATCACGCAATTTCTACACTCTAATTAGATACATATTTTCCTGTACGTAAATTACGCTCAATTCTCTAAATATTTTTTTTTTTTTTGGTTTTTCTTGCTGCGCAGAAGGTTCGAAACATGTATTTAAATGGATATCTGGCACACGAATGCTTAAAGTGATCGAGAAGTTTATGATACGCGAAATAAGTTCATTGCGAAATTCTTTTTTCTTTTTATTATTAAACCGTTCTAACAAAGAATAAATAAAGAATACATAAAGTTCGGTTGATAAAATTACCAGAGTAAATATTGTCCAGGAACAAAAGCTAAAAGAACGATTTGGTGTTACATGTATGTAAATTAATGAATAAATCATTGAATCGTATCGTAGTTGAGAGGACGGTTATCAGGAAAAAAAATAAAAAAATAAAACCTACAAAAACAATTCTCAATGACCGCGCTGTGTTACATGATAACGTAATTGTGCTTGGTGTGTACGCGGCATAAATTTATAACTTGGTCGTCGTTGACGCATAGCACCGCGAGAGTGCGCGTTCATTCAGTGAAAAAAAATGGTGGTTATTTGGGTGTAGTCGGGCGATTTTCTGCAATACAAATGTGAATACCGGTTGACTAAGAAATTACGTGTGCTGTTTGTCAGTGCGTCGCGAGGCTAATATGACTGGATCTATATCGGAGGTAATGAAACAATCATGTAATCGAACAAATATCTCGCATATTCGTACGAAAATCGCCGACTCTAAGTAGCTATTGTTGTTCACGCATCTCCGCATGACAAGTACTTGTTTGTGTTCTCGATGTATTTTATCAGACAAAAATCTTGGATAAACCGGTGACGTTCACAGAGAACGAAGAGATTCAAATTTGCTCGTAGCCTTCGAAATCGTCTGCCGCCAAACAATACATAAAATATGTACTGACGCGATATTTTTGGGATAGATGTCACATTATCTCTCTCGGCAGTCTTCACTATATGCGCGCTCGTCCAGTGTGTGCATTTATTTGATTTGTGGTATACATGTGTGGCACTTCCTCTTCACCCCTTAATACGCATGTGTTCAGTATGCATCGCAACGGTGTGTCCGTGAGATACGTATATCACAGTATATACGTAAGACGTGCTGTTTGCTATATACTGTCAACATTTTTTGAGTGACTATTCCACGATGCTTAACAACATACTGTGATATTTAACGAAGTTAAATCTTCTTCCTCCCATGCCTGCCTTTGTTTTCCCCATTTCGCCTTATTATTTAATGATTTATGGCTATTTAGTCGAGCAGATTTTCGGGACATATAGGAGTTTCGGTTTATTAATAAATAACGAAATATTGTGTTCAATATATCTAAAACACTAATTCTAAGATCGGTTGTCCTCACATTTATTGGCAGTCGACGTGATCAACATTAGACTATTGATGTTACTAAATTTATACAATTTGTACGATATATAAACTGTTTGCAAAGCAGAAATCACAGTCGCATAAGGACTCATACATATCTACACACACACATACAATTCTGCCCTCTGTAAAATAGATTAATTCAAGCTTTATTGATAGGATTCTATCACAATTACTCAATGCTCTTCTATACTTTGATTTTATTTTTCACTTTTGCCTTTTTAATAAATTGACTTTGCTCATAATTTCTTTGCACATTCGTTGTTACAATAATTTGGAAATTAATCGCGTATTTAACATATGTTACATTGCGTACATGTACATGTATAATATAAAATTATTGTTAATACGTATTTAATGCAAATGTTGAAAAACTATTAACGTTATTTAAAATTAATCGCATATTTAATACACGATAAATATATATAATGACAAGCATATATGTTTGTTAACATTGAAAATGTCACGTAAAATATTTAATTAGAATGGCATAAGATTTTTTCACATATGAAAAATATAAATCTTTATTCATTTTGTAATTTGTAATGCATATTTATTATTATTTTAAATTATTAATAATGAACAGCATTTATACAACATAATTTATAAACAAAATAAAGGTACAGTTTTCTTATTTTTTAACATATAGTATGAAATTAAAATATAATTTATAACTATTAATTATTTTAAGTTTAAAAACTTATATTTAAAATAAAAATATAACGAGAAAAAATAAAAAAAGTGAGTTAAACATTTATATTATAACATTTAATTACAATCTTGAAATTAGAAAACTAATATTATAAACAAAAAAATATAAAATAAAATTCTTCATTATGTAAACAATCATTTTTTATCCGTATTTATTTATAAACATTTATTTGTTATTAATATTTTCATTATTATTATTATTAACATTAATATTCTTTCTGTTTTCAGAATCATTTAACTTCTTTGGTATTAATATTTATTAAAAAATTGAAGTAACAGAGTATATTTGATAACTAAGAAGAAAAAAATCTGTGATGAAACTACATACTCTGTACATTTGCATAAGTGCATCCAGTATTTTATAGTTTGAAAAATAAAATTAATTAAAGATACTGTTTTCCTGATGAATAATATGACATTAAAAGTTCTTATAAAATCTTTATCCAAGTCGAATTGAGAAAGAAAGAAATATATATATATATATAAAAATTTATATATATATAAATATATGTACATATATAAATATATGTACATATATATAAAATAGGAGGCAAGGATTTTTATAAAGTGAATTCTTTCATACGTTGGTTATGTGCAATGCCGAGATGCTGCAATGAAAACAAGGCAGTGAGTTCGGTTGGCACTAGTCAGGAACATAATACAGAAGATATTTTATTAACACAGAGTCGTTCTTTTACAATTGGAAATCAGTTGGAATTAGAGGAAGATCCACCAATTGTTGAGAAATCACACAGAAGAGTAAGGTGTGATCTAAGTCCAGTTCCAACAAGCACAAGTACTAATTTGAATATAAAGCTTTTAAGTATTAAGGTAAACTTACTATAAATTAGTTTTAAAATTTATATATATATATATATTACTTATTTCATTAATTAAATAAACCTCTATGCACATTTATCTCACTAAGAATCATAATATATTGATTACAGGGAGATAGAAATACTCGTCAAGATCAAGTGGACACTGGATCTGGTGGGTACAGAGAACGGAAAAAAGAAATTAAAAAGAGAGCAGCTATAGGCAATACAGTGCGTGGATTTCTCTCATCTGGCCACAGCAGGCAGGACAGGTATAATGATGTCTGTATCAAAATCATGCTTCTTACATTGCCATTTTTTATCTTATGTCATTTAATTTCTTTGCTATAATTCATTCTTTGCTTTTCATTTGACTACACATGTACTTCATATTTATATAAGTAGTACTATATTCCGAATATATATAAAATTATATACATATTTAACATATAAATATATATAAAATTATATGTATATTTAATTTAGAATTCACTTTATGAAGATTGTTCTTTAATATATTATTTTACAGATTCCATTTTTTAAAGAATTCTTTCAAACACATGACCGTGGAACAGAATTTTCCTAATTTTGAACTCTTTAATTATTGAATATAATAAAGTATGATATTTATTAAATAATAAAGCTACACATGCACAGAAATTTTTTGTATATCTCATCCGTACTGTACATGTACATACTGAAATTATTACAGCTTTTGAGTAAAATTTCATCTGAAATGTATAGATATTAACTAAAATATTTGGTATGCTAAAATTGACGTAAATTATGAGTTACTTTAAAATCTAATCAAGAAATTTTTGTCATACAAAATTTAAAAATTTCATCAGAAAAAAGTATAAATTGCAATATATTTCCAGAATTACTGACCCTGAACTTCAAACATGAAATTTTATAGGTATTTAAAGGTTAGTAATTATATGATTTATATTTTTGTCATATTGCAACATGGAACTATTCAATTAGTATTTCTTGTCATTTAAACATCTCAGAAAAAATAATTTATTAATAGCTATTAATTTGGCTTTTTATGTTTTGGAATTTTTATCATCGCCATGGACTTTATATATATATCTTGAATTTATTTTTCAAATATCCTTTATATTTCTCTTTTTTAAGATTAAGTAGTACATCAATTCATAACATTTCAATATTATGTAATATAACAATTTTATAGTTGGCATGTACATTTAGTACAGATGAGGCTAAACATTAATTTCTTAATTTAGATTTACTATTTTTCATAGTTATATAATAAAAGATATTTTATTGCAAAATGTATGTGCGTGTGTGTAACTTTCTCCTTTTATATTTTTTATAATTCATAAAACACAACAACACTTCAATGTTAAATTATGATTTTAGTTTGGCTTGATAATAATTTTTGCTATAATTTATATTTATATTTTGTATTATAAAATAAAAGCTTACTGCATATTTTGTATCTAAATTAATATAAAATGTGTATGATTTAAATACAAAATCTTTCTTGATCAAAGAAAATAATATTTAAAAGAAGAATATTAATGAAAATAAAATAAAATATAATATAATAATTATATAGTATTTTTAATGATGTTTTAGGTATGAGACAAATAGACAACAATCTTCAGGCGGAAGTGGCCTGTCAAGTTTATGTCCAAAGCTGGTGGCCAGTGGAGGTGGTAGTAATCAGGGTGGGATTAGTCTATCAGTGGGCCACTTAGCCTCTCAAGAAGCAGGAGGCCCTTGTTCGGTTGTAACCACTCAAAGGATTCATAACCATACACATAAACGCCAAAGAAAATTATCTATTGTTTCACAAGCTGGCACTAGTGCCCATAATTCTGGTGATAGAAAGGTATGTGAAAAACAAAGGATATTTTGTGTCTAAATAATATTTTTATATAAATATAAATTATATTATTATTTATTTTTTTTAGGCATCAAATATAAACCGTTCCTCTACACCAATTTGCAAGAAACAAGTACGGGCACAAAGAGCGGATCCTACTGATTCATTGTCTATAACAAGTAACGGAATCGCTAGTAATTCACCTTCTTCTAAAAAGAAAGTTTTATCTGCATTACGAATTTCTGAAAAATCATCTCGGAATCTCAATTCGCCATCTTTAGATCATGAAAATGACCGCAGTTTTAGCGATGCAGAGGAAGCTATTACAGCAACAGAAAATGTCTTTAATGTGCCAGGTATATATCTTATATTAGCATTTATGTACAGTTTTTGTTTCACAGATTTTAGAATGTTAAAAAAATCAGATTTAGAATGTTCATTTTCATATATAGGATCCACTTCCACACCATCGACACCACTTAGTCGACTGAAATCAAAAAAATCGGACGAAGATGAAACGAGTATGGAATGCAATATTAGTGAAGAAGGTGCTGATTTGTCACAGAACACATCAGACAAAAAAGAATCATTAGACCCTAATGATCTTAATGAACAAAGGGCAACTACATCAGAATGTTTCGAATTCTCTAAAAAAACTTCGAATATTATAAGAAAAATATCAACAAATAGTATTGAAGAAGAAATAAGTGCACAGAATAAACAAAAATTATTTTCCACTTCTTCCACAAGTACGAAATCCACTGAATGCAAATCTATAAAATCTAAAAGTAAATATGTTACAGAAAAGATGATTGAACAGCAGAATAATAAAAATTTAAAAGAAGCAAATATGGAAAGAAATGTAGATACAACTTTGGCCACAGAAATGAGTTCTACAGCAAATAAAAATAACGAAAAAACAAAACAGAAAACGTCTAACGAAGAATCAAAATCTACTAATATTGAAGAGATTGAAGACTTAGCCAAAAATTTGGAAAAAAATATAATAGATGACAAAAAGAATACGCAACAAAGTGAAGAGAAGATAAAAAGTTCAAGATTTGTAACATCAAAAGTATCGGAAGAAATTATAGATACTGAGGTTAAGGATATAGATGCCCAAAGAGAAGTAGAAGAAGAAGTAACAATATACGATGATGATAATGGCACCAGTATCAGTGATATTGTTGCTGCTCAAGCGCTTCATGAATCTCTGAGTAAATTAGGAAAAGTGCCACCATTAGATACAGAAATGGAGAATGTCAATGATACAAGCACACAAGACGAAACCAAAATGGCGAAGGAAGAAAAAGAAGAAATGGCAAAAGAAGTCGTGCAAGAAGAAACGGTGGAAGGATTTATTGGTCCTTTACTTGATGAAAATTTCAAAGCAGATGAAAAATTAACGCAGAAAACGATGGCTATGGAAGAAGTACGAAATTTATTAATGAAAGTTAAAGTGCAAACTGTTGAAGATGATGATGACGAAGAAAAGGCCATAGGTATATCACCAGATGGTAGATTTTTAAAATTTGAGGAGGAAATTGGTAGAGGCAGCTTTAAAACTGTATACAGAGGCTTGGACACTCAAACTGGTGTAGCTGTTGCTTGGTGCGAATTGCAGGTTAGTGAAATTATAATAAAAAGTGTTTATGGTATGTAATTTTTAAATATATTTATATATAATTATAATTTTTTCATTGTTTCTTTTTCTTTTAGGAAAAAAAATTAAATAAAACAGAAAGATTAAGATTTCGAGAGGAAGCAGAAATGTTGAAAGGATTACAACACCCAAATATTGTTAGGTTTTATGATTATTGGGAAGTTACACTTACACGTAGAAAATATATTGTGTTGGTCACTGAACTTATGACTTCAGGAACATTGAAAACGTACGTTTTTAAATTCGTAAAAAGTTTTTAGGAATTCATATCGTTATATTATAATTCTAAATCATTATGTAATTTCATATAGGTACCTAAGACGATTTAAAAAAATTAATCCAAAAGTAGTAAAATCTTGGTGTCGACAAATTTTGAAAGGCCTTAGTTTCTTGCATTCGAGATCACCACCAATTATTCATCGTGATTTAAAATGTGACAATATTTTTATAACTGGTACTACAGGGAGTGTAAAAATTGGTGACTTGGGACTTGCTACTCTTAAAAATCGAAGTTTTGCAAAAAGTGTTATCGGAACTCCTGAATTTATGGCACCAGAAATGTACGAAGAACATTACGACGAATCTGTTGATGTTTATGCGTTCGGAATGTGTATGCTTGAAATGGCTACTAGTGAATATCCATATTCAGAATGTACTGGACCGGCACAAATATATAAACGTGTAGTATCGGTAAATCACTGCTAATTTTAATTAATAATATAAAAATAATTATATTGGGTGTAATATTTCTTAAATTTTATGTATTCAAATTTTATTTATTTATTTATTTTGTATTCTTTATATGGTATTTATTTTTATTCAACATATCTAATAATTAACATAATAATAAATTAATAATATCTAACATATTAAATAATAATTTTATTATACACAGGGTGTAAAGCCGCAGAGTTATGATAAAGTGGAAAATCCAGAAGTACGTGAGATTATAGAAATGTGTATTCGTCTAAAGAAAGAAGAACGACCCTTAGTTAAAGATCTTTTAAATCACGAATTTTTTGCGGACGACGTTGGATTAAAATTAGAAATGGTTTCGAGAGATTCTGCCGTAGCGGATTCTGAATTATCGCGCGTAGAATTCCGACTCAGAGTGTTGGATCCTAAGAAACGTACTAACAAACATAAAGAAAATGAGGCGATACAGTTTGACTTTGACATTCAAACTGACAATGCAGAAGAAGTAGCTTCGGAAATGGCTAAGTCTAGCCTTATACTCGAAGAAGATGTTAAGGCCGTGGCAAAAATGTTAAAATCGCAAATCAGTACTTTGTTGCGAGAAAGAGAAGAACGTAAAGCCAAAGAAGAAAAGGAACGTCTAGATCGAGAAGCAGATAGCGCTAATACAACCACTGAAAATTTGTTACAACAACAATTATTACTTCAACAAATGCAATTGCAACAACAGCAACAACAACAGATGCAATCAAACATGGGTATTCAAATCCAGGGTCAAGTACAAATGCAGTTGCAACAGAATCAAATACCTTTGCAGCAGCAACAGCAACAGATACAAACTGCTGCGCAACAACCTCCGCAGCACAATTTACAACCACAACAAGTTCAGTTGGTTCAACAACAACCATTAATGCAACAACAAACATCTGTTGTTCAACCGCAGCAAGCACAGCAAATGCAACAAGTACCTCAAGTTTCACAGCAGCAAGTACAATACCAACAACAGCAATATCAACAGCAGTTACAACAACAATATCAACAGCAGCAGCAACAACAACAGCAACAGCAGCCACAACAATTTCCTTCGCATGTTTCACAAAATTTAACTGCTACTTCACAATGTTCTACCCCTCAGACTGTACAAACTCAATCACAGTTTCCTCAAGTACCTCAACAAATACAGCAACAGCAACATTTGCATCAACAACAGCAATATATACAATTGAATGTGCCACAACAAATGGGCCATCAAATACAACAGCAAATGCCGCCACAGATACAAATTTTACCGCAACCGCAACATATGCATCAACAAATACCCCAACCTCAGCAAGTGCAATATTCTCAACCGCAAATACAGCATGTTCAGCAAGTACATCCGCATTCAGTGAATTCTCCGTCAGTTCAAAATCAACAATACTATCAACAAAGTGCAACAGGAACCTCAGGATACAGTACGCAATCTATATATCAACAAAATATATCTCAACAAATGTATCATTCATATGCTGGCTCAAATTCTTCTGGCCATGTTGAAATTTTACCATCCAACCAATCTACCGCCCAAATATACTCTCATCCGAGCATCCCTCAGAATACTGTACCTCCAACTTCACAACCTTATATACAACCACAACCAGGACAAACATCTGTACCATCCGGTCTAAATATTCAGAGCACATCATCAGCAACTCACATACAAAATACAATAACTTCAACGATTCCAATGCAAAGTGCATCGTCGATTATTTCAAATGGTGGACACCAGCCTCAACAAAACGTTTTAGTTCAAATGCAATATTCGCAAAATTCTAATATCCCTACTACTGTACCTATATCATCTGGTATTTCTGTGCAATCAACAACAACATCTCAACATCAACAGTCTTTTATTTCAAATACAGAGCAATGTTCTAACACAGATAGATCATCCTTGTCTAAACAAGATACAATGGATTCTGTGCAATCTTTACCACCAGACGTACCATCTAATATTCAGGATCAAGGAAACGTTTCTATTATGTCTGGTAGCGTTACATCCCAAGCAACAGTGCCAAATGAAGGGTAAATATATAAAATTTCAATCATTTTTTAAGTAAATATTATTTTAAAAACCAAGTATTTTTACATGTAGAATGAGTCAAGAAAGTGCCGAAAATGTCGCTTCATCTGAAAGGTCTAAAGTAAAAAGATCTGGTACGAAACGTAAGAAGCCTGGTATAAAATTAACAGTTTTGTCTGTAAGCAGTAACGAGGGACAATCGATGACTGTTGAGTGTCAGCTAGATACCAGCAAACAAAAAACTGTAACATTTAAATTCGATAGAGATGATATGGTACCTACTGACATTGCTAACAATCTGGTAAATAAATAATAAAATTTTATATGTTAACTCTTTCGCTACCGTGAACGAGATATGTTGTTACAACTACACCGGTTGTATAATATCACTAATGAAGTAGTAGAAGCAGTGGTAGGAGGGAGATACCTCGACTTTCACGATAACGAAAGAGTTAATACTTTTATTTTTAAAATTTATATTACTTTATTTCTACTTTTTTCAGGTTGCTGAAAACTTATTACCACAATCTCAATGCGAAACATTCATTGAACTGATAGAAGATATTGTTAAACAATTGCGTTTAGACCCTACACGGTCTTTACCTCTAGTAGCACATGGTCCACCAGATCAGTCTGCCGGCGGTAGTCCAGTTACGAGTCGTCGACCTAGAGATCGTGACCACAGTCTTGATACAGCTAAGGTAACGGTTTTCTTTTCGTTTTGTCAATTTATTTCATAGATGTGAATTATGAGTGTAATGAAACTAATGCAAATTATTTGGAAAGGAAATTCGTTTTCTTTTTTTTTCTTTTTTTCTGTTTTCTTTTTTTTTTAATCAGAGGAATAAACAAAAATAAATTTTGAAATAGATGTTTTAACAAAGGATATTGTCACTAGTATTATAATTATTATTTAAGAACCTGATACACAAAAGTCCATAATGCATATCATAGGACTGTTTTTGCTTGTTATAAGTTCTTTCCTTGGAATAATGCAACCATATTTCTTATATATTTCATATTAAAATAATGTTATGGTTACGCTCGAGATATATATCTTATAATCCTATTAAAAAAATGGAAAGGTGTACCTCTAAGGTATAATTGGTGTGTATGGTTTTGGACGCAGCAGGTGAGACATGGCTCGCTAACTCGTCAAAGCAGCCACCGATCGTCGTACAAAGTCCATCGTAGACACCGTTCGGTGAGTTCATCGTCCCCTCTACACCTTTTCCTATTTCCTATATTTCATCGTATAATCGTGGACGTTTGTGCATCCTTTTGATTCATGATACATTGTGTTCGGACATTTGTGTATCTTTTAAAGTACAGCAATATTATATAACGACATTTCCTGTATATTATTCAATTTCTCCCATAGGCAACTCGCATAACTTAATGTTTAGATTACGGTCAGGGCATGTTTTATGTTTTAATTTTTATACATTTGTTCTTTATTATATATTATATTTAATTTTTGTTTGAAAATTTTTCAGGAACATTCGCCTTTTTATAAAGATTATTATTTCTATTAGCAATATATCGCACACATTCAAGAGAATTTTATGTACACAAAATAATAAGTAACGATTATACAGCTTTCTTTAAAGATGAATGAAATTGTATTTATTGAAATAGATATTTTTTTATAACACAATGTCACTGTAAGACATGCGTTTGTTATTAAAAACACCTATTTGTGTTTTCCTTCTGTAATTCAGTTTGAATTGTATTTTACGATAGTTATCTGATTTATACCACAATTTTATTTTTTTTACATGCATTATTATTTTATTGGTAAAAGATAATTGTGATAGCTAGATAATTATTTATTGTATGGTTCCAGAGAGACGAAACTTCAAATACTTCTACACCTACGAAATTGTTACCGATTGACCAAATTCTTTCTCATATTACGGGTTCCGCTTCAACCGAAAAACAACAAAATGTGCAAACACCTGATAGCCAGATGGGTCCTGAAAACACATCAGCTGAAGCCTCCAGAAGATCATCGACCTCTACACAAAATACAGATACATTAACACCGACTAATTTACCAAGCGACCCAACTGATCCAACTCAGGAAACTATCGTCTCTGTAACAACAGCAGACACAATCCTAGACGTACACAACATACTTAAAGATGAAATCACTAAATCAACGAATCAAAGTCAAACAAACGATTTGGCCGTAAATCAAACAAACGAAAAATCTAAAGAATCCATGGTTCAGGACGAAACAGAGCAAGAAAAGGAAATAAATAAAGAAACACAACCTGACGCTTCAGTTACAGAAATGGCAACATTAACTGTACCACCTCCAGCACGAAAAATTTCTCGTTTCTTAGTTAGTCCTGTAGTTGAGCAGAAGGTTGTTACAAGCGAAGAGGAGGAATCTACTACTGTAGAAAGTGTAGATAAATCTAATATATTAACAACACAATCTAGTTCATTATTGCAACCAAATACGACTGATGACGGACAAGCAAAACGCGATGATCTGGAAGTAAATGTTTTGGAAACACAAGCTACAGTTCCTGAGAAATCTAATATTGAAACCGTTACGCAAAGTCCTCAGTGTGTCATAGAACAAATGGACAATATTCAAACAATTCAACAAACGGTACAGCAATCGATTAATCCTCAAACTACTGTACAGGGGCAACAAACGATACTACCCATGTCACAAATGCAGCAGAATGTTAATGCTACGCAATCTAGTCAACATAATGTAATTGTTCAAGGATCGGCAATAACGCAGCAATCACCTCAACAAATACAAGTTGCACCTCAAAATGTAACTCTGTCACAGAAAGATCTACAGACTCAAGTTTCTTCGAGCGGAATTAATTTACTAGGGCAATATCAAAATCAATCTATACCATGCAATGTTCTGTTACAACAACAACAAATTACCGTACAGCAAAATTTGACGCAAATGCACATTCAGCCTGAACATCAAGGACAAATGCAAGTTCAGCGACCGTTGCAACAATTTCAACCTCAGCAAATACCGCAACAACATCAACAGTATGTAATACTTTCTGGACCCATTTCACAATTGCAACCAACTGCAATTATAGATGAAAGAAACCGCAGGATTTCTAATATTTCTACGACGTCGAACATGTCCACGGATTCACAAATTTCAGAAACTGCTAGTGTAACAGATGACAAAAAACAATCAATAGCTGTACCCAATTTATCGATGCCTCAAATGCAGTCTGTACAATATATTCCTCAAACAGATGGATCAAACATCACTCCTTTGTCGCAAACTGTTTTAGAACCAATCCAACAGCTTCAAACGGCCCCTCAAACTAATGTCCCCAGTGTGTCTGTACCTGTGCACCAAGTTGTCAATGCAGAAGTTACTCCTAAAGTCATGCTTAAAACGAAAGAAGTTTCATCAACGCTTCCAGATTTAGCACAAAATTTAGCAAATATACTTTCAAACCCAAAATCAAAATCTGTGACTCCTCACTGTTTAACTACCCACGAGCCAAACCAAACTGTAAATATTTCCGGAACCACAATACTCGAATATAAACCCACTCTTCAATCTGAACAATATTTTCAACCTATTCAACCTGAAGCAAGTCAAATACAGCCACAATTACCACATAATTATCAAGCGAACGTGACACAGCAAGTAATTCCACAAACGTTTCAAATCAGTCAGCAGTCTCATCAAGCTCAGGTACCTTTGCAACAAACAATGCAACTAAATACAACTCATCAGATCGATTCTCAGTTACAAATGGCACAACAAAACTTCCAAGGAGTAGCGGTTCACGCATTAACTTCACAGAGTAAATGGATTGCTCCTATGAATCAAATAATACAGCAAACTGCGCCGATAAGACATGTTCAACAAACCCAGCCACAATTGCAACAAACTATCTCACAATACGCTGTACAAGATACTCAAAATTTAGAAAGTTTTACTCCTTCCGATCAGTCTCAGTTTCATTTAAAGCTCCCTGATCAACAACTCTCAGGAAAAATATCTGAGACAGAAGCTCAAGAAGGAATCAATTTAACTGGGTATGTATAATATTGTATAGTACTGGCAAATACTTACTATGTGTATGTTTATAAAATTTATTTTATTTACACAGGCGTACAAGTTCTGAGTGTCCATTATTATCGGAGAATGAAAATTCTAGCCATGATATAACTCCTGAACATACAATTGTTGAGCCAGTAGATTCAGCATTATTTACACAAAACCAAACATTGCAACAACAGCAGCAGCAGCAGCAGCAACAACAACAGCAGCAGCAACAACAACAACAACAACAACAACAACACCGGAAACTTAGTCAACAGAATTCCTTAGATAAAGTCACAGATACAAGTACTGGCACTAGTGTTCCAGGTGGAACAGGTCCACAAACAATAGCGGATCTCCATCAGAAGCTTGTTCAATTAACAAGTCAACCATCTGAAGCACTTAATGTAGGCACGCCGCCTATAAGTTACCCAGCTACCCCTCATAATCACCAAATGATAGGTGGATATGATGCCTATATGCATTCTTTGCAACAGAAACTTGTTAATATTGGCATGCCAATTTCCACTACACATGGTACAGTAAGTAATTTAAAAAATATGAAAGATGAAAATATATTTGTTTGCGTTTCGTATTAATAATGTGAAAAATACACAACAGGGACCTCTATCACCTCAAACTACGTTACAGTCTACTGCAGCCTTGACTGATTCAAGTGTTACAACAAGCGTAGAAAATTCTGTTTTAGTTCAGGAAAACTCGATTCATCAACTTGCACTTTCTCAAACTGTAAGTTATGTTAACAAAGTCGTAATAAAGTATTTAAAAAAATTCAAATTGACACAGTATAAAAATTATGAAATTTTTTGTGTTAGCACGTAGATTGCTCTCTCGATAGTCCAACACCTGGAGGAGCTCCTGTAGGATCTGAAACTATGAGTCCCAGCAAAGAAAGTATAAAAGTTCGAACGCAAAGACCAGGATCTCGTCTTCAGGAATTAGAACAGGAATTGGCAAAAATTCATCATAGAGGGTCGATTCTACCAACAGCTTCACCACAACCTTTAACACCACCTGTATCCGTCGTTGGTTCTGTTCAGATGCAACCACCTTCACAACCTCAAAGTTTACTGACTACCGTTCCACCTGTAACTGCTGTGCCTGTCGCTACTGTTACTTCCAGTATCATTACATCACGCTCGGATACGAATACTCCAGTGCAAGTAGAATCTCAAGAAAATGCTTCTGAGGTACATATAAATTATATTCAAATAGTGAATTTCAGTACATGTATAAAGCATTTTTGAAAAATAATTGACTAATTTTAATAGAAGGTTAGTACAACACAACCTGTTAGAAAAATATCAAGATTCGTGGTTTCCAAGGTCGCAGGTCCTCCTAGTAATGCTGCTATATCAATTCAACAACATGCCGATATACTAAAAAGCCAAGTAGAAGATTCAAAGGTTTATCATGTAGATGATACACAGGGTAAGTAATTCTAAATTCAATTTTCAAAAAAGTAAATTAAAAATGTTTGATTAATATTAAAAATGAAATATTAAATTAAAAACAAATGTTCATGAATTATAGGTACATCAGTGCAAATAATTCATAGTCGTGAAGGTTCTTTACCTCCTACGCAAATCACTCAACCTATTAATGCTTCTGTCATAGAAGTAAGTACATTTTCTTTTAGCGAGCATGTGTTTAATTAATTTATTCATTATTAACCTAAACGTTAATATGTTTCATAATTTTTCTAAATAGCAATCAGAAAAGGACGAGAGATTTTGGACATTGACACCAAGTGAAGAATATCAATTGCTTATAAAAAAGTAAGTATATCTATATAAAATATCATATTAAAATTTGATAATAATAATTGAAAACTAATTTTATCTTAATACATATAGACAAACCATGGAATTGGAAACACTGCAGAGAAGACACAGAGAAGAATTGGAACGATTTCAACAGCATCAATTGCAGCTACTAATTCAACAACAACAGCAAGCAAGTGCGCTTCATCACCATCAACATCATCCAGTGCTTTATCATACCGTTGCGACTAGTGTGACAGGTTAGTGATCAATTTTTAAAACTTTAAACTATTACTCGATTACTTCAATTATTATATTTTATCGTTTGTCTTTTAATGATCTTTTTCCTAACAGGACAGACTAGACTTCCGAGTACAGAAGATTATTTAATGTTTAATACAACACCCCAAACTCCTTTGCAAAAAATACCAAGTAATTATCCAGATACGGATGAAACATTACGATTAGCTATGCAGAAATTGAAGCAAACTCCTTTGCAACTACAATCACAACAGGCAGCAACTGGAATACCACATGCTTATGTTATTCCAATTCCAGTAGTGCCTTCTGAAACTATGCAAAATGTGTCTACTCAACAATCTGCTAGTTATTCGAGTGAAGTCACAGAATCTCTTGAACCAGTACATAATCCGGCAATTATAAATCCTGCGCAATATCAGTTCACACCTATTTTACCAGATGGAACAAATATTGCAGTATCTTCTACTGGATCATTAGTCACACCTATACCGATATCAAGTTCAACGGGAAGTGGGGGTTACATTCAGTATCACGATAATCAAACGTTATCAAATTTTCAAGCATTCAGCTGTACACCACATGGTGGTTTCTTTTTACCAGCTGGCTATCGACTAATATACGCTCCACCTGGTGGAACGTCACAATCTCAACCCGCTACGCCAGCTACCCCACATATAGGAAATTCTCATGATGGTACACCGCCGGCAGAACCTTTGCATACCACAAATGTCGACAATTCAACAGCTCCTTCCCATATCGATCAATAACGTAATCTTCAACGAGTTATGATCTATATTTTTCGATTTATTCATTTTTCTAACACATTCTTTATTTAAACGTTGCCCTTATCCACTAGTATGAGAATCATGCATTATTACGATTGTTATTCTATTATAGTTTTGCTAATTGCTACCCTCATCCTCGTGGGTATGTATGCGGGGAGATGCGAATGAAAGTATTTAGGATGTATTCGATATTGTAACATCCGCGCGTAATCGCTGAAATATTCTCGTTATCTATGCGTGAGCATGATATTATCTGATATGTGCCTCGCAGGAAAATTAAAACCTCGATTCGTACACGGAGAATATTTTGAATTAAGCTTCTGGACAAAAAACGATAAGAAAGAAAAAGAAATAAAATATTAAAATTGAGGATAGAGGCCTTTACATGTACTGTGCTTATACCTTATTGTAGTAAATATCCTTCTTTAGTGAAAATGCTTATTAAAAGACCTTTTCTGCTCTCAATTTATTGATAGCACAGTCCACATTAGTACAGGCCTCAGCTAGTCTTACAAATGATGGCATACAGCCATTTTACTCGATATATATGTATAACTGTTAATGTATACTGAATGCTTTGGAGAAAGAATGTATGTTACGTGTGCATGTATGTGATTGCAGGAGTCAGACAGAAAAGAAATATGATTAATATAGTCACTGTTATGCTTTAATGTATTTCTAGCAATTTTACCTACTTCAATTAAAAAAAAAAAAAAAAAAGTCATGTGTTACTAGTTAGCGGTCTTATATATCTTATCTAATATTATATCAACTATTATCTTTTTTAGACTCAATCGTGAATATTTTTATCATAGCGTATTTAATTTATCGAAGTTTATTTCGCTTAAATTGGCATTTCATTTACAGTACGTTCTGAAATATGTTTGCACAATTCATTCCTTTGAATATTTTAGGAATTTTTGTTATTTAGCACTTTAATTTCTGATGAAAATAATAGTAATCATCATAAATATTGAGAATTTAATTTAAAAGAAACAGAAGCTCAATAGAGACATGAATATGAAATACATACATGTTTTAACAATATCAAAAATAAAATAATTTAAAGCTTACGTTATCTCGAGAAATATATTTTAAATTTTCATCTGTGCTATCACATATTGCATTTTGCAATATAGTTAAGAATAGCTTATTTGTATAATTACAAATATTACTATTGTTCATTGATGATCATAATATTATATTTATTTCGTTCAAGTAATTGCAGTTCACATCGCTTTTAATGTTGCGATTTACTACTGCTTTCAGCATGAATTTATTATTGTCAGTATTAGAATTTCAAAAACTATTTTAGAATTTTGAATATTGAAGTTTTTTTTTCTAATCTTCAAGTTATTCAAGTACTCGATCATGATATACATATATTGAATTCCACTCTAATTGTTTCATATATACATACGATTTATTTTTAAGTTTTGCATATCACAATTTTGTTATTTATTTTTTCAGTTTATTGGGGCAAAATATGATTATATCTTTGAATCCAGTTGATCCACCTGATAATAAATTCATGTGGCTGTTGAACGAAACATTATATTGTAGTAATTGTACGTATTTCTTATGGAAATACATGGCAATTATTCTTATATAGTTATTTTAAATAAATTTATTATATAATACTCAAAGAAAATGCATAACATATAATACTTAATGTACATATTATTCATTTACTGTTAGGTGGATTGGCTTTCGATAAAGATGCAGTTTCTATGTTTGTTAAAAGCTGAGTATATGAAATTTCAAAAATAAACTATGTTTAAATGTAATAATTTACAGTGATACAGTTTGCTAAAAATCGACTTTTAATTTTTTAAACTTATTCATTGAATGTGATAAAATGAATGAAATAAGACAATAGAGATAAATATTATTTCATCAATACAGCATTGCAACGGACTACTTCCTTCCAAATACATTATACATAATGTGATTTTAACTATACTTAGTATTATGGTAATGATAATAATATAATTGGAGTAAATTTTTGTAAAACATTTTTGTTGTTTTACCAAAGAATACCAAACAATACTGTTACATACAAGCAAAAAAAATCACAACATGAATTTATCATAATTCTTTTCTACTAATATGGCATCTAACTTGATGGAATTGAACTTAGTACATTCAGACGTAGATATTATAATATATTTTTCAGAAAATATGACAAAAAACAAGTAAATCATATTTTGCTATATTTAAAAATTTCACACATAAAATCTTAGTGCATATTGTTGGATCAGATTTTAATGAATTAATTTATTAAAATTATTTAATTTATTTAACAGATTCATATAATTAATTGCAAGTATATATATAGACAATTTGTTGATTTATATACATATATATATACATATATATATAATATAGTGTGTGTATGTGTATGTATGTATGTATGTGTATATATATATATATATATATATAGTATGTACTGTACAAGTATACTGTTTTAAGCATATAAATATATCATATAATGTTTTAAAAATGCAAATGTGAAAAACAGATGTTTCTTGTGTTAAATAATGAAATATTTTGCTTTTTCAAATTCTGAATGTAAAGCAAAAACTTGGCTTGAATAACAGACTTAATTAAATTTATATAAAAATTATAAATTACCTTTAAAATTTCACTGTACAAAAAATTGAAACTCACTGATTAGAGCATACGAAAAATGCTTTTTAAAAAATTGTATGTAACTATTATAAAAAGTTATAATTACGTTTTAAAATATCTTGTACTAATAATGCTTGTAATAAAAATGGAAAATATGAAAATGTTTAGACAAAAATAATCGAAGAGCTTTCCTGTGCTAACTAATATATAAGTTCATATATGCTTTAAAACTTATGTAAGCGTTATGTGAAATTCTACAAGAAATTTTGTAAAGACTGATTAGATATGCATCAGCATTGAACAAATTGCAGAAAATAAGAAAATCAATTTGAACTTATATGGAGAAAAGTTGTAACTAATAGAGATATATAGAAATTATGTTGATACGAACTACTTTCTGACATCAGATCATCAATACATAGAAATAATTTAAATTCTGCTCAGAAAAATATTATCTTCCATTCTTTACTTGAAAAATAATTACATCAAGATATAGTTTATGATGTTAATTAATAGATTGTTTATTTATGAAATTTATGAATATATTATATAGACAACAATATATAAATTTTTTAATTAGCATTGCATGTAATATATATCTTTAAATAACATTTTTCCATATTGTATTATCAGTTTTAAACATGTGAAATTATAAATTTATTGAAATTCTTTTATATGAATTTTCTGTTTTGAAATCATCCATTGCAAAAGACTGTAAAGAAAATTAAAAAATAGTATATCTTTAACAAATGATTGTTTCACTATATATCTACATATCTTTGTCATTTTTATTTATATTTATTTAGCAATTATCTTACAATAATAATATAGTAAATATAAAAATAATTTATGATTATCAATATATTAGTTTATGTTTATATTAGCTAAACAGCTTAATGCCAAAATTATAAAAATTATTTTCATTGTATAAAAATTTTGATTATGAGAAACTTTATTTCTGTTAGTTTTAAAGCAATTTTCATATGAAATTTATAATAACAATATTGAATGTATTAAAAATATGTCACTTGAGGCACGTCTCTTTCTTAATTCTGTATGTATTGAATATCTGCCTGCAATTCAAATAAAATAAGTTTACTAACAACGAATTATGCAAAATCAATTAAAATAAGACAATTTGCTATATAAAATGCAACAAAATTATTCGTTATATAAAATAAACATAAAATAAACAATATTTTGATCGAAATAATATTCATATAGAAAAATTATTTTATTAGAAATTAAATAAAATTAAGTTTAATATAAAATTAATATATAAAAGTATCAATTGCTATAAATAGACTATGGATGTTTATGGACATAATAACAATTTTATCCTTTAAATATTTTAGAATATTTTACATGAAACATTTTATATATTTTTGCATATGTTTTTGCATTTTGTATTTACATGTGTGTGTGTGTGTGTGTAAACAATATCCATAGTATAGTTATGAATAACTGTGAACTTTATTAATATATCTATTAATTATTCATAACTTGCAACAGGATTAAAGACATAGTATACTTACTACTAATGGAATTTTGAAATCGTTTATTATCATTGTTTCTAATGACTGCGAATTCGATAACGTGCGTAAGCACCCATACAGACAAAAAATCCAATGATTCCAATGATCAATCCAAGGATCAATGCCAAAGTATCTCCAAAATCGAAGCCGGACGATGCCATTGCCAAGTCAAACGTCGCAAAAATAGCAAGCATCAAATGAAACCACATTTTTGCAATTTACGATTAAAATAAGACTTGATTAAATTACGATATGAGTAACTAAATAACCTCCACGATGATGGATCTTAACAAACACGACACTCATGCGATTTAAATTCACATATCCTTCGCGTTTATCAAAAAAAATTTTCAATTCGCTAGAAAAACTATTGTTACTCTTTTTTTTTTACTTCTTACGTCACACGCGTAAAATGTACAAACCTTTGTTTACCATGTTTTCATTTGATAATCGTGTAACTATTGTTTGGCCTTTTCCTCGACATTAAGTTGTAATGCAACAATTAACATTACGATTCAAATCTGAAGTATGCTATTTTTATATTAAATCTTTATTTCTTTAATTTCTTTAATGTGGAAGTTAATTATTCGAAATATACAAGCGATATATATACATACGTAATAAGCAATTTAGTGTTTAACAGAATGCGTTAGAAAATATACATGCGAAAATAAAGAAAATGTTAATTTTTACATGTAACATTGAATAACCATTGTAGGAAAATATATTTCTGTATATATTATAAATTTCTGTAAATTTTCTCCAAATTTCCACGTCCTATTTTAGAACATTTCTAATTCTAAGCTGTGTATGTCGAATATAATTTTTATATGAAAAGTGTAATTTTACTTGAAAATTTTAAGATTTAATTACGCGTATCATTTTTAAATTTTTACTTGTATTTTTTTTTTAGTTGTTCTTACAAAATATTTGAAATATTTTCGCAAGAATTTTTTTTTTAATTCCCAATAATTTAGTTTCACGAAAGTATATTACAATGTGACATGGTATATTTACTACGTTATAATGTGTTACGCTATATAATTTTTAATTTTTATTGTAATGTAATAGTAACTTTTACAGTGTAAAAATATACTAACGTATGCCAGAAATTTGAAAACGGAACGTGTTTCGTAAATACTCCTGATATTTAAATAAAACTTTTACAAATATTTGTCCGAAAAATAATTGTCCAATAAAAAGATAAATTTTATTCGTAATGTTTAGGTCAGCCTATTTACGAATGCAACCGAAGCAACCTATTTTAGTAAAGATAAAGATGTATCTTTGTGATGTTTAAGGTGGCGTCACTTGCTTACTGGGGAAGCATAGAGAGAAATATTATATTGGCGCGTATCGACCGAGCAAAAACAATTTTCACCCCTCGTCTCTTACACATTTCGGCTATTTTGACACAGGTAAAGTAAATAAAATTACAAATATTTAGTTTATTTTCAAAATGATTTTTATTATATTATCATGTTAGCATGTATCTTTTTCAAGGGGATAATCGTTGCCGTTTTGTAGCCATTTTGCTATCCGTTGATAAATGCAAGACATATTCGTACCGACTGGTGAACCGCGTACCTCTTGTCATGTATAAAATGCTAATGCTTATTCTAATGTTTTGACCGATCTTCGTCTTTAAGCGTTCTTCTCTTCTTTTTTTTTTTTTTTTTTGTAAAACACAGTGCTATATTAATGAATACATACATTTAACAAGTGCATAACGCACGATGTAGAATTTCTGAATATTGTGTAAATCAATTTAAAGGCAAATAGATATGAAGGGCACAATTGCACTTATATTGTCTTTTTTTAATTTATTAGTATTCCATAATTTTGTATATTCCTTATTTCATTGTATAATTGAAAAAGATATATGTAACATTGGAATTTTTATGAATACGACTTTCGTATATATGTATATATAAAAGCATAAAACATTCTATATACATGTATACATGTAAAATAATGAATAATAAAGCATATATTTTTACAATGTATAAGATTATATATTCATGCACTTTATAGAAAAAGGTATGTCTTGATTGTTAACAAATTGTAAACTAAATGTTTTTGGTATATTTAAGTGATACTATATATATTACCATATATAATAAATATATGTTTGAAACCTAAGACATACATGTGTAAACTATTATTAATTGTATTATTATTTTTACTTTAATAAACAGTTAATTTATCATGCAACTTGATTCAGTTATCATTATAAATTCTATATTTTATATAATCCTTTCCTGTATGTTGTGATGTATTTTGATGTATTATATTTCAATAATTATGGAGACTCAATGTTCCATGTCAAATAAAGATCAATTCAGAAATAATAAAATATGAATAAGTTGTTCTATTTTTAAGATACTTGATATTACAGTGTATATAATAAATGTAAATGATACATATTTTTTTAAGCATTACTTGGACATCAAGATTTAGAACGATACCTATTATGGAGTTGTCAAATGAAATATTGGACACAATAGATGTTAATGATGACAAAGATGTGATGGAAGTAATAAAACATGCAATCACAGAAGAAAACATTATAGTAGAATCAGAAACTACGGAAGAAACAGAAATAGAAGAAATTATAGAAATAATAGAAGAAATAGAAGAAGACAAAGAAGAGTCATCACAAGATGATG
This sequence comes from Melipona beecheii, assembly GCA_032399605.1. Taxonomy (NCBI): domain Eukaryota; kingdom Metazoa; phylum Arthropoda; class Insecta; order Hymenoptera; family Apidae; genus Melipona; species Melipona beecheii. The sequence goes on from JAUCMO010000291.1 coordinate 2,242,656, forward strand.
TTATTTTTACTGAAAATAAAAATAAAAAGGTTAAATCAGAAATGGAGGTTTATGCTTTTGATGAAGATAGTTCTGTCTTTAAGACACATTCAGAGACTAAATACGAAAAGAAAGACCGATATGATAAAAGTAGTAATAAACAAGTTATAGCGTATGATGTAGATGAAGACTGGCAAGATGAAGATGTAGAGGAAGAAGAGGAATATGAAGTGAGATTTGAAAATTCTAATACATCAAATAATTCCACAGAATCTTTGCAAAGGCAAAGAATACCAAATGATGTTAAAAAATATGTAAATAATCAAACAGTTTCTTTACCATTACAAGCAAGCAAATCAGAATCTAGAGACAGTGTAGAATTTTCAGACAAAGCAGAAAAATCCAAATTGAGTTTGGAGTTCAAAAATAATGTGAATAGCGACGAGAACGTTGATAATAATATAAGTCATGAGATTGTAAAAAATGTTGAGAACAATCTATTATACACCGTTCTTGGTACAAAGAAGCAAAGTGCAGTGAAAACATTTCAAACAGATAAACTTTCAGATGCTCACTATATTAAAGTTTGTATTATTTCATCAATTATTTCATCATAGATACTATTATTGTATGTGTAAAAGTGATAATTCTATTTTCAGATGGAACAGCTTGATGAAAATACTATACCAGTAGGAGGAACAATTTATTATGATGCAGATAATATAGAAACATTGTATGTTGCACAGACAGTAGATGACAATGAACAATATTATGATACTGCAGCAATGGAAAATGAGGAACAAGTATGGGAAACAACTAATGCAGATAGTAATCAAAATCAAGAAAAAGAAAATTCTCAGGTATTGATTTAAGATTTGAATGTTTAAAACTTATTTCTTTATTTTTTTTCATTTATCAAGAAAATCTCCATTCATTTTAAATTTTAGGACCAAATATTTTTACATGAAGATGAAGATGGTCAATTATACTTCAAAGATGAAACTGGTATTTTACAGCCAGTGTATTTAACCGAAGATGGACATTATGCCATTGCAGAGAATAGTGATGATTATGAAAGCAGATTGTCGCAAATGAAATACGAACAGAATGCTAGACAAGTAGAAGAAGAATCTTACTCTATGCCAGAGAGTGAACTTAAATCTACTCATAATAATAAACAGGTATTTTGAATAATTTCTAAAACAATATCAAAAAACATTTCGCTATTTCCATCTGTGTGTTGTTTTTTAGAATTCTGTAATGTCTGCTGCTGATCTTGATAACGAAGATAATACTGTAACTATATCTCTGATAATATCCGAGGATGAGCATGGACAGAAAAGAACACAAGTCATTATACCAACAACGGATAACTTAAAATGTGATATTTGTAACAAAAGCTTTAAAACTTCATTCCAATTACTTCGACATAATAGACTGAAACACGCCCGCGAAGAAGATATTACAACCAGGAATTTCCCATGTGATTTATGTCCTAAGAGGTAACTTTTAACGAAAGTCAAATCTTTTATTTTTTTATCAACTGTAATAATAATCTTTTCTATTTACATTTTAGATATCCAGATCAAAATTCCTTAGCTCGACATAGAAAGACTCATACAGGTGACCGACCATTTCAGTGCCTCGAGTGTCATAAAAACTTTCCAACATCTACCGCTCTTCGTCGTCACTTGACACTTCATAATTCACAATCTCGACCTCTTCCCTGCATTTACTGCGGTCGTCGCTTCGTAGATAAAGCTAGTCTGGTCAAACACGAGCAGTCGCATTTGGCTGGTGATCAGCGGACCCACACATGCGATGTATGTCATAAGTCATTCTTACATGCAACTGATCTGAGTCTACATAAAAAATATCATGATCCTGATAAGAAATTTGACTGTGAGGTTTGTGGTCGAGAGTTCAACAGATTGAACAATTTGCAGAGACATATGATGGTACATCAACAAGTACGTATGATCAATACGATCTTAGTGTTTAAATCGTTCGGGTCTCGTAAGAAAAAGAAATGTTTCTATATCTTTTTGCCATTTCTCTCATATTTTCTGCAACTTGTACGTACTACGTAAAATTAAGAAACTTATATAATACAACAGGAATTGATGTATTTTAAATTATACAGTTACAAGTATTTTTAACTCTTTTAAAAGTAATAATTCAATTATAACGTATGGAATTTTTTTTCCGTTTCAAAATTTTAGCAAGGGGCAAATGAAGAAATACTTTCTTGCGACGTATGTGGCATCACCTATAAATTCATGAGCTCTTTGACGAGGCATATGGTAACAACACACATGAATCCAGAAAAATTGAGGCAACAAGCAGAAGAACAACGAAAGAAACGTGAAAATAACTATCGTCGTTACCTGGAAAATCGAAAGATGTACGAAACTCAGCATTCAGGGGGATACGGAGCAAAACGCAATTATCACAACACACGTATACTTAGTAACGACGAAACAGCTTGATTTGCATTTTCAAGCTATCACCCAATGATCATCAGGAAAAATACCATAGTTTTTCGAATTAAAAAGAAATATAAAGATGATAAATATTTACGTACAACATAAGGATATTTCTCTATCATTTTTTTCGCCATAGATAATTGTATAAATCTAATTTAATAAATATATGAACTGTGTAGTGTTCGAAATGTTCATGTATCTTTACAAAAATTCAGGTACTTCAGGTATGTACTTTAGAGAAGAATATGGCATACGTATGTGTGTTTGAAATAGAATATGTATATATAAATGTACTTCATTTTTATTGTACACTAGGTATTTACATTGTAGATACAATTGTTATTAGTAATGTTTTAATATATACATATTTTATTGTAATTTCCTTGTAATTATAATCGTATAATGTAGGTAAGTACAAAATATTGTAAAAGTGAAAATGAAAATTTATAAATCAAAGTTTTTCGTACAAATATCACTTAATAATGATTATTGTCATAATATTAAAAACTGAGTAAAAATAATTTTTTTAATTCAAATTGTATGAAAATCATATTAAAAACAAGTAATATTAATGTTTTAATATTCATATTATTTTTTATTTATTCTCCTTTCATTGTTTATAATTAAATTTAACTAAAGATTCTAATGTGGAAACGTGTATGTATATATATAAACAGACACACACACCACATTATACACACACACACACGCGCGCGCGCGCACACACACACACACACAATGTATTATATATGTATTAATGAAAATTAAATGTTACAATACGATAAATAATTTTTTTTTTCAATAATATAAATCCATGAATATGAAACATCAACTGTTGTCAATGTACTTTATCCCCACCACGTGTATTTTAGTCTGTCACATGATAAATACGAAGTGATTTGATAATAATGTAACACATGCTTTGCGCAATACCACGTCCATCTACAATAAATCAGTTTAGTTAAATCAGTGTTCGAAACTAAATGAATAGGAACAGTTATTGTAATTATATTGAAATATAAATTTTATAATTCCTTTATAATCTAGTGAAAAATATTAATTGATATAGGAAGACAACAGGTAAATAAAAATATAAAATATTCGAAGTATCGAACAATCATTTAAAAAATCTATATTTGAAATTAATTGAAGGTTACTATTAATTTTAATTATTTAAGTGAATAAAATAAAAATTTAAATTAAGTAAATGAAGTAGAAATTTGAATAATTATTTTAACGAATATTAAGAATATATATATATACATATATATACTAAAAAACAATATAAAAGTTATTTTTTTTCAATCATTGTTACGTAATAAAAATTTGTATCTTTGATACATGCAATAAAGAAATTTGTCATTTTTTTATATAATAATGACATATATAATATTATCTTTAATATCTTAATTTAGTAAAGTTCAAATTTTATGTGTAATATTAAAACATTAATATTTTATATATTGTAGATCTACATAGATACCAGAGGCAAAAAATAAGAGATAACTAATCTAATTTTAAGTATTTCTTTATGAGCAAAGGTCATAAGTAGTTTTTAAATATTATCAATATGGAGAAGAACAATGCATTCATACAAGTACACATAGAAAGACCTGTGTATGAACAAGAAACTTTAAATGAAGATTGTCATTACGAAAAACCAAAACCACTTGGTATGTAGAGGATAACATTTTATTATTTTTTAATATAAATGTTACTTATAACAGTGTTAATTTTGTTGCAGGCTTCCAAGATGCAATATCTGACTTAAAACATAGAAATTGGAAATCATGTTTTACATCTGCAATCCCTTCGATACATTGGCTGAGAGATTATAATTGGAAAGAAAGTATAATGCCTGATACAATTTCTGGTTTAACTGTAGCAATTATGCATATTCCTCAAGGCATGGCTTATGCACTTTTGGGGAATGTACCTCCAGTAGTTGGAATATATATGGCATTCTTTCCTGTCTTGGTGTATTTTTTCTTTGGCACCTCTAGACATGTGTCCATGGGTAAGGAAAAAAATTTATTTTAATTTTAATGATATAACGTATTAAAGAAAATCATTAAATGTTTTATTGAAATCAAGATCTTTTTTTAGTGTTTTACATTTGATGTATATGCTCTTTGTAAAATACTACTTCTATTACAGAAATGTTACAAATATCTCCTTTTAATAAGAATTATTAGACAAGCTAGAACAATGAAACATTATTGGCACTCATCAGGAACATTTGCTGTGGTTTGCTTGATGACTGGGAAAACTGTGGCATCTTATTCAGTATCACACATTGATATTACAAATTCAAGTACTACAACTACATTGTCCAATTTGTCTGGAGAATATTATTATACACCAATGCAAGTTGCAACAGCAGTGACACTCATGGTTGGAATAATTCAGGTAACTCGAATGAATAAATTTAATTTAAAATAAATTCACTTCATAAATAGCAATAATAATTATTTTTAGATCATAATGTATACATTTCATCTGGGCATTATAAGCACATTGCTTAGTGATCCATTAGTAAATAGTTTTACAACTGGCGCAGCAGTCTGTGTTTTGATATCTCAAATTAAAGATTTATTTGGTTTGAAAATTCCAAGACAAAAGGGATATTTCAAATTCGTTTTTGTAAGTACAGAATATTAAACATTATTTAAAAATAAATTGAAAGTATGTATAAATTAAATGATAAAATTATTTCAGACATTGATCAATATTTTTAAAGAAATACAAAATACAAATTTAACTGCTTTACTTATATCATCAATAACAATTGTTGGTCTTGTACTTAATAATGAATTTTTAAAGGTAATTTTTAATCGTTCAAATTTTTTTATTGGAAGATATGTAAGTAATAATTCTATTATCTTAGCCGTGGGCAAACAAAAAGTGCAGTATTCCAATTCCAATTGAGTTGATCGCAGTTGTGAGTGGAACTTTAGTTTCAAAATATTTTTGTTTTCCTACCATGTATAATATTCAAGTTGTGGGTGATATTCCTACAGGGTATGTGTAAATTTTTAATTTAATTATTTTTTGCGAATTTAATTACAATTTCTTAATTTTTTATAGACTACCAACACCAACAGTTCCAACGTTTCAACTCTTACATTTGGTAGCAACAGATAGTATTGCTATAACTATGGTTTCTTATACCATTACCATATCAATGGCTTTAATATTTGCACAAAAATTAAATTATAAAATTAATTCAAACCAAGAACTTCTTGCCATGGTAAAGAATAAAGCTTTTAATATAATTTTCAAATATGTGTATACACTATATATAACTATGTATAATATATATCCATTAAATATATATGCACACTATATATATCATTATTTATAAGATCTAATTTTAGGGTTTGAGTAACGTGGCAGGATCCTTTTTTTCATGTATGCCAGTATCAGCATCTTTAAGTAGATCTTTAATTCAACAAACTGTTGGCGGTCGGACGCAAATAGCTAGTCTTGTATCATGTACAATATTGCTTATAATTCTTTTATGGATTGGTCCATTTTTCGAACCTTTACCAAGATGCGTTCTCGCATCAATTATTGTTGTAAGTATAAACATCTTGAAAATGTACAATCAACAATTTCGTAATGTTCAACCCTTTTCTTTAGGTAGCTTTAAAAGGAATGTTTCAACAAGCTAATCAGCTCATAAAATTCTGGAAATTAAATAAATCTGACGCACTAATTTGGATTTTGACGTTCTTGACAGTCATAATAGTAAACATCGATATTGGTTTGTTAGTTGGAATGATAACATCGCTTGCAATTATTTTATTACAAAGTCTTAGACCTTATATCTGTTTATTGGGATACGTACCAAATACAGATTTATATTTGGATATGAGCAGATTCAAAGCGGTATACTGTTTTTCAATAACTAATAATATTTTTTGAAAAAAAAGGATATGTCTGTAATTATCATATTTAAATCATTTTCAGGCAATAGAAATTTCTGGAATAAAAATTGTTCATTATTGTGGAACTCTGAACTTTGCAAACACCAATCATTTCAAAGCAGAATTGTACAGATTAGTCGGAATAAATCCAACAAAAGTTATAGAACATAAAACCGAGTTAAGAGAAAAAGGAATTTATATGGATACAGAAGATTCAGAAGATAAACAACAATTACAATGTATAATAATGGATATGAGCGCATTAAGTTATATTGACTCTAGCGGTGTAATTGCACTAAATTCAGTAATGAGAGAATTTCAACAAATTGATGTGCATTTTTATCTTGTAAGTTGCAGAACTCCGATTTTTGAGACTATAAAAAAATGTGATTTATATTTATATGGTACACTTACATTTAAGATTTTTGCAACTATACAAGATGCCAAAACATATTTAGAAAAAGAACTTTATTCGAGATAATATATGTAAATCATCATACTTACATACAAGTTATATTGTATATGACAAATATTATATATTTGAAACAGCTACAAGTTATATATATATTACGTTTATAAGCATATAATATTAAATCAAATTCGAATTTATTCTGCAGAATTTATGAAAATGGAAGTTGAAGCCATTTTTTGTTTTCATTACATTTATTCGTATTTCGTACTTATTATATTTCAAAAAATAATATTTTTAATATCGATTAAATACTTAGAACAAATGAGAATTAGTACTTATTTGTTAACAACTATCTCTGTATATTATAATTTTGTAAATGAATTTTTGCAAAAGCTGACAAAATATGACAATAAAATTTGTGTCCAGCTTCTTATACTTAGATACTTAAAGATTAAGTACTAAAGTTTACAGAGTAGTTTATTGAATTTTAATAGATTTAGCCAAAAAGTTAAAATTATTAAATTAGAAAAAATGTCATATATTCCATAATTGAAAAAACTTATTTTTGGAAACAGATTAAAATGTATTTTTCTGATTATTGTTTCACAATTTGTAATTACATATTTCATTTATATATTTGTATGTACATATATGTATGTACATATATGTATTGTATGTGTGTACGTGTATATATACAAATGCACGAATTGCGTTAAATATCTATACTATATTTTTTCTATAGATGTACTTATCGTTATGTAAAACTTGTATATAATCATAAAATACATGGATTATATCAGGAAAAAAAGTAATCCAATACATTTCTTTATGTAATTTATACTGTATAAGCTGAGGTATAAAGGGAAAGAACAACCAAGATTATAGATTAGTTGAGCAATCACAGATTGTTTATTTACAGTGACCACTCTATATACAAAGTAACAGTTTTTGGTTACAATAGGTAACTCACTGTCACTATTAGATTTTTGTAAACATACTACCCTTTTTGTAATCACAAAACTGGTAGTAAATTACTATAATTTGTAGCATATTGTTATATCTAATTTGGAGGCAGTGATGATCTGCACTGATATCTGTATTACAGAATAAATATTCAAAACTTATGGCAAAACATTGTTCGACAATGTACCGTGAAGAAATAATGTAATTTATCTATGCTTTTTTTCCTCCAACTATAATTGATTCAATTAAAAATATTTTTGATGCCTGATAATTAAGCTAACCCATATTTCTTCTTGAGGGATTCTGGCATTTCTGGTGGTGGTGGGCGAGGCATACGAAGCCATACTTTAACTGCGTCATAAATGAACCATTGCGCTGCTGTTAATGTACCAATCATAATAATACGCGGACCAAGACCTTTCCACACTCCAACGAAGCCCATCTTTCTCAAAACATCAACAGCCGATGCTCCTTTTTCTTGATTTAATTTTGATACGACCTACGTTCAAAAAATATGTAATGATTAAGTTATCAAGTACACCTAGAAATAAAAATGCACACATGAGGCATACTTACAGAATCAGCAGGATGAGACACAACTGCGCAAAATACACCAGCAATATATCCTGCAGCAAACGTAACAACCAACTGTTCACCTTTTGTGCATTCTTGCCTTGGCTTAGGAACTACATATTTATACAGAAGTTCAACAGTACGCTCGAAGCAAGCGAATTTCATCATTGTGTATGGAATCTGTCGAAGCCACAAAGGTACCAGCCCTTTATAGAAACCGCCAAGGCCTTCTTCACCATATATCTTTGGCATAGCTTCTCTTAAAGTATTTGCAAATCCTGGTGTGGTCTGAATCTTGACCTGCAAAAATATTAAGTATGTTTTATACAATATCACAATAACAGTTTAAAGAAACTTACATATGATACATATATTGAACATGGATAAAGTAAATAAGATAAATATCAAGAGGAACAATACTGGAGAATAAAATAATTCTATTTCATTTTGGATGTAATGGAAAAATGTCTTGCAATAAAAACACAAATAAAAGAAAAATGCCAAAATAAACAGATAAAACAAGTACATCTGATGATATAAAGTATTAAGATAATTATAGACATAAATAATTTATAATTACTTTAGAAGCTTCAAGAGGAGCTAGACCAATATCAGCGAAAAATTCTGCAGATGCTGAAGAAACTAGATACAAAGTCGTCCTATATTCATATGACACTTCTTCTCCAACAAAAGCCGAATAATATACTTTAAAAACTTCATAAAGTCCAAATTTGAACATTCCTTGGATGGAATAGCCAAAGAATGTAGGGGCCCATCCTTTAACCAAACCTCGAGTTCCATCTTCAGCCAAAGTTACCTAAATAACAAAATAATCAAGATTAATTTCTTATTTACATACAATGGAATATAGTAGGTAGCTCATTGCTGACTTTAAATCCGTTGAAGACTGATTTGTATTTTTCAGGGTTCACTTGAATACGGCATTTTACCAAATCCAGAGGGGTAACCATAGTATGAGTGATACCGCATGATAGAATACCACCCAAGCCACATAGCATAAAGTATTTATTCGATCCAAATTCGCAGCTATCTAAAAATGCAAACAAAATTATTATAATCTTTTTTTTATATAAATTTACACAAATTATAAAGGAAAATTCTCAAAAAATAATTTTTTGAACTTCACCTTCAGATTCACTGAAAAATCCGTACTGTAATCGTTAGATCATAGAATAATCTTTTTGATCGATAATAAAAAACAAAAGAAAATTATTGTTGATCAGCTGTGCGAAAGCGCGTGTAGAATTCGAATTTGGCAATAATTCAAAATTGGTATGAACGATCTTACAACCTCGATCTAATCTAATAATAAACTTTTCAAGTACAGGATAATTATGTTCTCGGTCGCGGCCACTGTACACTATTATTTTTATTTGAATGTCAAGCAAGGCTATGAGGACATCCGGACGCGGAATTTTCGACAAAATGGCTGCTTCTTATGCAACTCTTCGTAACGCTATCAACAATCGAATGTGAAGAATATTTTATTAAATCACTTTTTACATCGATATCCTGTATTAAATAACAGTAAAACTGTAGCATTCGAGAATCCCACGAATGCCACAGTTTTGCTAAAAAGGAATCTAAACTATAAAAAAGAAGTAAATAGAAATATGAATACGAAAACGGATAACGATACAATACACCACGCGGGCAAATCTATACATTTGTTACATAAGTTTTTCCGTGACAATTCGGTGTAAAGATTTATTTGCGATAAAACAACTTGACCGTGAGACCCCTAAAATACTTAATTGTCAAAATTGTTGGAAGACATATAATTTTGATATACCATTTTCGCTTTAGAAAATGATATCCAGATTAGAAAATGCTAGTGACAATTATACGGAATGCTAGGAACAATATTTTGGATTATGTAATGATAATATATATAATCGTCGATCGATCCAAAATTTCCCTGAAACATGATTTAATTAGCTATTTCGATTACAAAAAAAAAAGGAGAAAGAAAAATCGATTCTCAGTGAATGCATATCGATAATCTGTACTTGTGTCAGAGTACGATGAACAAAGTTGTGTGCTCCTTGAAATCAGAAAATCGTCAGTGTTAATTGAGTTACTTAAGTTGTGCATAAAAGTTAGTCGTAATTACTAACCTCCTTCTACAGAAGCAGCCGCGATGTGCCGATTCCTGACAAGTGTTTGTGCAAGCTCGTTCTGCACCTGACACTTAGCTGTCACGAACGGTGTTCCGAATGGATTTGTTTTGGCTACGTCCAATATTGAGGGCCACATATTGCCTTTCTCACTTCACCTGCATACACCACCAAACAACGTTAATTTCTCTGTAATAATTGTATTGATGCGAACAACTGGCTACAAAACCTCGATGAACGTGACCCTTGCCTTTGCCTGGTAGAGAAAGAGTGGCAGAGACTTTGGTAACAGATCCGTTTAGTAACATGATCCATCGATTATAATATTCTATAGATAGGAAAATCATGTTTCTGTACGCTGTCTGCCGAAGACTATGCGAATTAAATTCTGTTAAAAAAAATGTCAATAATTTTTTATAATTAACACACTGCACAATTATAAATACGTTCTTTTGTAATTAAAATTCAATTTCTTCTTTTCATACATACTCTTTCTTAATCTTTTCATTTTTTAATTAGATAATGGGATAAGTTAATTTATACAATTATGGGTATATGTGTACAATGTAGAAAAGTTTAATTAGTTGCAAATAAATACTGGGAAATAACTAGGTGATTTGTTCGTGTAATTAATATTTGATCTAAAAATACAAAAATATTTATATTTATCTTTATCTTTAATTTATCCTTTAAACGAACGTATTTAATATGAGTGAACTTCTCAAAAGAAATATATTAACGGAGTTGAAGTTATTTTTCAGCAAAAATTCAAGAAATTAATAACATAATTATGTTTTCTAGAAAGCATCTTAAACAAATGTTGCAACCACACGTTTAAATCTGGAAAGAGCTTAAATACAGTTGCCCAAGGCTTAATATTTAACTATTCCTCGAAAAGTCGATTCTATTTGGAATATATTCTTAATGACTGTTGCATTTTGTTTATAATTTTCGTAAACAACATTTATTACGATCAAAAATGATTTCTATTTTTATCAACGTACAAACTTTAAGATACATGACAAAGAGAACTCCAATATTTTTGTTTCGTAATAAAACTGACGAGGCATGTGTTGCTAATAAATTAGAAGATTTAAAAGACTTGGACAAGGTAATATATTCTTACAAAGATGTTTGATGGAGTAAAATAGAATTTTATTTTATTTTTCATTGCCAGCCGATCGATATGGAGAATCCATTTAAAAAAGAACGAAAAGTATGTATTTTATGCAAATTAAACATTGATCCAGATTATAAAAACATACGTTTATTATCTCAATTTCAAAGCCGTCATACAGGTAGAATTTATGAGAAACATATAACTGGATTATGCGACTATAAACAAAAAAAAGTAGTGCAAGAGATAAAAAAAGCACAACAGGCTGGTAATATTTCTTTTTATTTTAACATTACTTTATGTATACTTTATAGCAATGTATATATTATTATATTTAATGATTTCTTTTATCTTAGGTTTAATGGGTTATATGACCAAGGATCCCAAGTTTGTTAATGATCCTATGTTGTTTAATCCTAATTTTCCATTTAAGCCACATAAATATTAAGTGTAAGATATAAAACTTATAGGCATCCTTATTCATTATTGATTTTTATTTGAGAATATGTACATATGTAATATAAAAATATAATAATAAAAGACTGTCATAAATTATTGTAGGATATTTCTTTCTTAATATTTATTTGTTTAATAGAATGTATCGTCATCAATAGAGAAGCGAACTGTATCAGGATTAATGTTAAACGAAGACAAAATTTCAGACATTTTCACTGTTTGACTATTTTTTTCTTGTAAACTATTTTGATAATCTACAAGGGCACTTTGACAACATTTTGTCCATTTTTTTATAGCACCTTCTACACTTTCAGCTTTGTTCTTTAAGCACAAATGATAAACAATGATGGATATTTATAATTCTAATACAATTTGTCATTACATGCATCGTTTTACCTTTTTTTTATATAACAATTCAGTTTTCAAAGCTTCGACTGATTCTTTCTTCTGCCGTATTCTCTTTTTCAGTGACTCTAAATCAGCTTGATATAATTTTTCTGTTACTTCAATATCAGTATGTTTGTTACAACTTTCTTCATCTAGATGTAATTTTTTGAAAGGTGATTGTTGAAAAAGCAATCTTTTTGCTACAGATACTTTTCTGTTTTATAATAACATTAACAAAAATTATGAATGAAACTCAATTTCTTATCAAATCTCAAAAAAATGTAATTTCTTTTACTTACAATGGTGTTTCGTGTGTATTTAATTCCAGAGTATTTGTATGATTTTTTTTATTATCACTTTGTGGTGTACTAAATGGAGACCTAAAGGGTTTATTTACACCTTTACTATTTCTAAATGGTTTAGCACTCATATTTCTGAAAATAATGTCTATTTAATTGACATATGCAAAAAAATTTATTTCATTTATATTTTATATAACTACAATATATCTAACAATAAGTAATTCAATAAAATATTTTATACTCAAGCAATTGTATCAAATATATTTTCCATAAACAATTTTAAATGTATTAAATTTTTATTCAACAACTAGAATTTCAACACTAACATATTTTGTAGTATTTACATTTCTGACTTTGACAGAAAATGCATTTTCACGAACATTAAAGTATTTTAGATGTACTACATACAATATATTCTTAAGTGGAAATATAAAAATATCTCTATATAACAATATATAACTATATATATTATAAATGCTATTATTATGCTATTATAAATTATTATAAATATACAAATATATGTAATATTTTTACAATTAAATAACTAGAATTTTGAATTATAATTTAATATAAATTTAATAGATAATTTTCTTAATATTAAGTTTCCACTCTACATTTATATAGCTCATTGTTGCACTTGATTATATTCTAACCTGTATAAGCAAGTGACGCCGACTAAACATAAGTACTTTAGTGTATAAAAAGTATTATCAAATATAGTATAATTATTATACTACATTTAGTCTTGAAAATTATTCAAGTAAGTTAACTAGTATCATAATTATGTACTGTATATTATGTTGAATTTATGTAATTGTAATTATTTCAGTCATCCTGTTTTATTTTTAATATCTATTCTGATTTTATTATGTTGAAAATATATTTTATAGTAGATTAATTTTTTATTCACAGTCGCAATGGATATTAGGCCAAATAATACTATTTATATTAATAATTTAAATGAAAAAATAAAGAAGGATGAACTAAAGAAATCCTTGTATGCAATCTTTTCTCAATTTGGCCAAATATTAGATATTGTAGCATTAAAGACGTTAAAAATGCGTGGACAAGCATTTGTTATCTTTAAGGAAATTGCTAGTGCTACGAATGCCTTGAGATCAATGCAAGGATTTCCATTTTATGACAAACCAATGGTAAGTTTTAACTGTATATGAAACTAGTTTTTTAAGTAGTATAGTTATTAATTGCTGCTAATTAATTTCATTTTAGAGGATACAATATGCAAAAACTGACAGTGATATAATTGCAAAAATGAAAGGCACATATGCAGAAAGACCTAAAAAACCAAAACGTGTTGTACCTGCAGCTGATGAAGAAGCTAAACGTGCTAAAAAACGTGCCAAAGAACAAGCTAAACATTCGCAACAAATTGGTTATCATGCTGGTGTACCCCAACACCCAGGTTTAGTTAATACAGCTGTACCAGAACAGCCACCAAATCAAATACTGTTCCTTACGAATCTACCAGATGAAACCAGTGAAATGATGTTATCTATGCTTTTCAATCAGTTTCCTGGTTTTAAAGAAGTACGTTTAGTACCAAATAGGCATGACATTGCATTTGTTGAATTTGAGAATGAAGTACAATCCGGCGCTGCAAAAGATGCTCTTCAAGGATTTAAAATCACACCCTCGCATGCAATGAAAATTTCGTTTGCAAAGAAATAAAATATAAAATATTATTATATTTGTACGAATATATTGTTAATGAATGGAAAAATGTGTGCGTGTTATAACAGGTCTTATCTAGATATTCGTAAAAAAATATGCAAGTGTAATTGAAGATTTGTTGAACAGGGATTTACAAATGTAAATTAAAAACATGATGCATAGATTCAAGAACTATCTGTGTACAAAATTTTATGTAATGTAAGCATATAAATCAAACTTTACACTGTAAATAGCAATTAAAAAGATGTATTACATTTTTTTAACAATATTTTGTTTACACGGAGGACTATTTTTTACTTGGTACTATTATTAATAATAATTTAAACGAAAAACTATAAGATCTTTTAAAATAAATTAATTTAAAAATTATTTTAAAAATTTATATACATTTATATATAACATATCATTTTCAATTCTTAGTTTTTAATTAATTTTAGTACATTGAAACAGAAAAGATACAAAATCTTAATTTTTTTTAATTAATACAATTAAGATCTAAATTGTTTTAAGAGAAAATTTTTTTTTCTTTTGAACATTACTTTATGAAATAAAAGTTCTTCAACAATTCGATCATTTTTTTCTAAATTATTTTGTTGATTAAGTTAATTCAATTAAATTACAGGACTATTGTATCTTATAGTCTCTTTTAATACGATGTAATTATATTCCCGCCAAATAATCGATTTTTCGTAAATATATTATTCTTATTGCATTGTTTGTTGTTTATCGGACTAACAAAATTTTAAATGATTTTTGACTGAAAAGAAATTTCATCACGAACTGCAAGGAAAATAAAAATAATAATATTTCTGAAAAATACTCGATTTTAAGTAGCGTCATAACATTTTGGCGGGAATCGGTTGGCGTGGTGTAAAAAGAGTGGGGGTATGTTTCTTAGGGTAGCGAACGAATCAGAGTACAGTGCATCATCTCGATCAGGTCAGTCGCGTCTCGCAATTCGCGCAGTAAATTGTGAGTTGTTGCGTACGATCCGTTTACGGAGCTCTTGGCTTTGCGAAGCGACGCGCGCGCTATTGGTATTAAAAGAAGAGAAAAAAATCAGGTAGTCCGCATTCTTGCTTCATATATAACAGAATATTAAGCATTTTGATACAGATTGTACGCGGAAAAAGAGCGTAGCCCGGTTTTCTTACGGTACGACGCGCGCGCCGACTGAACGATTGCCTTTGTCTTCATACATACGAGATATTTCAGGTGAGTGCTTGTCAATGACTTCTTCTCCGGTAAATATCGCGCTCCCGTTCGCATTGCGTACGCGTTCTTTGCTACGGAACACCGAAAGACTAGCAGATGATTTCATTAACGATTTTTTCGTCAATGTTTCATAGGGGATCGACTGTTACTTACAGAGATATTTATTCATATTCGTATAAAGAGATCGGTGTGGTGTATGCTACCACGACTCTGGTGTTGCCATGATTTGTCGATCATGGCGTCCTTACAAGCCAAGTGAATTCGATAGTATGTGCATTTACCGAGTCCTCGTACAGTAATTATTACTTGTTTCTCGCAAAAAATCTAGAAAATTCTCATCCCTCTGCGTGATTTTATACATTTAGTTAAGATTGTACGGAGAGGCGTGTAGATTATAGAACGCTTAATGTTTTTGAAAATGGCGGGCGCGGATATTTCAGAAAGTACTCGTTTATTGCTGTAAACGATTCTTTTCTCTACGCGAATTGGTGATTGTATTTATTATAAATTTATTGTTTTGTGAAAGGAAAAAAATTAGTAACGTTTCGTTTTTATATAGCCGTTTTACTAAAATTATAGATTGCACGATTAATTTTACATAATTATTTTATTCAACTGCAATTAACGGATTGGTAAACCGCCGTTTAGTGATGTCCGATATGAATGTATATTAGGCGCGTAATTTGTTGAATCTTAGTACGTTGAAACGCAGTTAGTATCGGTAAATTTTGTTTCATCAATTTATAGCAGAATATATATGTATATCGATGCGATTGTTGTTAAAAATTTGAATTAAATAAGCTCTATAAGAAATTTCAAAAATCGATAGCTATGCAAAGCTTTCTATATTTCCCTATAAAAATATTTATACGTTATAGTTATGTGAAATTAAACGTTATAACGAGTATTTATTTAGTTTTATTTTTTGTTAGTTCGTTTGAATTTTTTCTTTTCCCTTTATGAAGACTGATGTTTCCAATTTTGAAACTTCCTTGTGGAAGTTAATAACAACAAGATTATTGCACAACCCAAATAAATACTTATTTTAAATAAATAATTTCAAGATTTATATCGTAACAGATAATTTTTGGTTATACAGAGTAGTACGTAAAGAATTAAAAATGTCAGACGACAACTCGCCTGTTGTTGAAGAACAAAAGAAAAAGCGTGGTAGACCAGCAAAAACAGATAAAAATACTGTTAAAGAACCTAAGAAGAGAGGCAGACCCTCTACTGATAAAAATAATGCGATACGCACTGCGAAATCTGACAATGAAGACGATGCATCGCCTGTGCCTGTTAAAAAGGGTAGAGGGCGACCAAAGGGATCACATAAAAAAAAGGTTTGTTATTTCCATCAAAATCAAACGAGAGATAGTTATTATACTTATATGATTTCTTATTATTAATTGCAGCAAGGTTCACCTAAAGGAAATCCTTCGGGACGGGGTCGTGGTAGACCTAAGAAGAAAGAGGAAAAACCTGAAAGTACTGGAGAAGAGGAAGATGAACAAGAAGAGGAGGAAGAGGAGGAGGAGGATAATTGAATGTAAAAAAATAAATTACTGTATGAGAATTATTCTTTGAAAGTTTTTAAAAAATTGATAAGAAATTTAAAACTTTTAAGTTTGCTTTTTATATCATAATCTGCAAATCGAAATAGTAAAGTGGTAACATATTACTTTAAAAAAAACGGTGGGGAGAGAGAGAGAGAGAGAGAGAGAGAGAAAGAGAGAGAGAGAGAGAGAGAGAGAGAGAGAATAAACTGCTCATGTTCCAAGGAAGTTGTAAAAATATGATTTATAATCAACAACAAAAAAAAAGTGGCATAGAAACCTTGGTTGAAGATATGTAAAGCTCTTTGTAGTATTTACTTTATGCATTTTTATTACGATTATTATTAATATAATAATTGTTAGTATTATTTTATTATTGTTATTATTATAATTTTATTTTAATTATCGAAATGAAATATACAAGTATTTTAATGAAGAAAATTTTAAAACTAAAAAAAATTAAGATCTCAAGCTAACTTGGAATTAAGACGATGAAGACTTTGGCTAACTTTAAAATATAAGGTACATAGTGACCTTAGATAAACTATATGGTGTACAATTATATCATATATGTTACCTCTTTTGCTCCTATATATATACATTTTAATTCTGAAAGTCAAAGACTTCATATAAATTTAATACTGTGAAAAATATGTCTTGTACAAGAAATATCCTTTTTTAATTATATTTGAACATTAATGAAAAGTGAACATTAATGTTTTTCAAACAAGCATATGTGTGAATGTCAAATTTGTATTAAAATAAATAAACTCATAAAATGACTCTTATTAGTTGCTATATTATACATATAGATTTTTTCATATTCTAGCCAATATTCCTACTAGCGAAATCTTGTTGCTATATTACAATTCTAAAAATACATTTTAATGCATTAGAATATGGTAATGAATTAGAATACATTTTAATTGATTATCTTAAAAATTATATTTAAAACTATTTGATTTTTAATCTTTCAATATTGTTTACTAAATGCTTAGACAAAAAAAAATTTATATTATTAAATAATAACTATCTACAATGGCTACTTAGAATGAAATTTTTAATACTTCTTTGTTCAACGTTAAATACCTAATTTTTTAAATTCTTTTTAATACTAGAATTTTTTAATGTATATAAATAGAATAAAATTTTAATTAAATTTTTAAACTGACAATCGACATTTCATTTCTATTAATGTATCTAAAGGAAAGGATATGAAAAAAAATATACATAAATGAAATTCATTACATAGCAAAAATTGTACGTTTATGAAAAACTGTTATAAACAATATACAATGAATATTAATGACAAAATGAAATTCAGTCATTTTGGTCTCTTTAACTTTCTATTATAGAATTGTTAAGCATTATCCATTTTTTGGATATTCATCAAACAAGTAAAATAAATTCTATCATATTATCACATAATGTCTATTTGTGATAGATTAAATTCTAATATTTAGATATATTCTGGAATATTTTCTCATATATAAAATTTATGAATTTGGATTTTATCTTTTGAATTAAAAGATATATACAAATTATTTAAACATTTAGTAAATATATAAATCTACTAAACAATTAACTTTTTAAATCTAAGATAATTGTAGATAATACAAAGATTTTAAGACTATTATAAATACTTTGTCAATGATTTCCAAAGAGTTCAGCATTTTCTTCTGTATCCATGGATTGATATCCTTGCTGTAAGACAAAGTATTCTATACTAACAATGTATATTACATATCAATCTAAAATTGTTATACATACACGTCTCTGATGATTACTGTAACATTCTTCTAATAATTCAGTTTCCCAATCATCTTCCTCTTCTTCACCAGGATCAAAATTATACATTGGCATAAGTCTATGCCTTAAACGTTCCAATTTTCTTTTCCTTGAGATAATTATTACCTTTAAAAATATTATACATTGTTAAAACATCTATGTTTTGTCAAATATTATGCAATTATGTAATTTTATTTTTATTAGTAAGAAAAATTACTTTAATAGAAAAAAGCTATAAACTAGTGAGTTTTTAAATACAAATTACAACATTAACTGACCAATAAACTTAAACTATACTACAAAAAGGTAATAATACCTAATGTAGAAACATTTATCCAAGCATTATAATTTGCTGAATATTTTACATTTTATTTTTTTTTTTTTGTTTCTGCAAATGAAAGTTAAAAGATTAAGATATAAGTATAAAAGTGATATCGCTACCCATACCACAGCTGATAATACAATAACAAAGACCACTACACCAAGTGGTACAAAAATGTATTCTATTCCATCTGGTGGGCCAAATTCATCAAAAATTTCTGTTGTTGTAGATACATATATATTGGTACTTGAAGGTTCAAAGGAAACAATTGTACTATTAGGCAACGATGTTATGGCCTTAGAAATATTCCACAATCCATTTTCTTCTGTAGAATTCACATATGCTTCAGATGTTTCACTGGATATGTTAGTTGCCATAGTAGTTGTCATAGTATAATTTTTAATGCTATCAACTAGCATTCCAGATGTTGCGGAATTTGTAACACTTGTTGAGTTCATCTCATTCATTGTTGTTTAAGTAGAAAACTGTGTTTAATTCTTTACAAGAAGCATCAATTTTAAATATATTGGAAAGGAATTCATTAACATCTATATTATCTGCGCTACAGAAATTGAAATTTTTCACACTTTAATCCTATTGTCACTTATTTTACTTTGTTGTACCAAAAACGTAAGAATGTAATATGCAAGAAGCATAACAATAAATACTGTTTATTATTACTGTATCAATAACATTGATACATTAATGTATTATTATGAGAAATGAAAGGCTCTAATTCCATGTGTTGTTTGAACAGTTATAGTAGACAGAAGTGTATCACTTTTTATCTCACGATATTCGTGATTATGAGGTATAAATCGTTCGAAATAAAGATCACGTTCATCAATTTGATTTTGTAACCAAATGAACAATTACACATCTTGATCAGTTTTCTACGTTATGCTATCGGTACGAAAACGCAACGAGAATTCCGTTCCATCAAGAATGTCGTCGATTTCATTTCTGTGCATCCGTTTTCGAAAAGTTTCTATTTTTTCTTTTAAGAACGTCTCGATTACTCGTGACAAAAGTATTAAAACATGTTTAAGATACGATCGTGTATTCTCGTCTTTCTTATGACTGAACCGTCGAAATGAATACTCTTCCTTTGACTCATTGTTGACTGTACAATAGACCATAGTTTTGCTCGGAGCATGATACACATCTTTCTACGTGAAAACAAAGTTTTGCGTAATTATGTTTTCCCTTTTAATTTCGATAGTATCGCAATGCAGTTTTCTCGCATGGATACATTACACATAACAGACATATGCCAAACTAATCCCGTTCTAAACTGTACCGTACTATCTATCGATGCCTTATAGATATTTTTCCACATCGATTCTAATATCTTTAGGAGTATCGTGATATACGAATTAAATAATCTGAATTGTTTAATTAAACAAACCACATTTTAATATGTAACAATATCATCATTAAAAATAATAAATGTTATATATATATAACATTATGTAATATTAATATTTATCATATATATATATATATATATATATATATATATATATATATATATATCGATTATTAATATTACATATATATATATCGATAATTTAAGTACATATTTGAGCAATTCAAATTATTCATTTTATAGATATATACGTAGTTGCAATAAGTAATACCACAGTTTTTGATTTTGTAGTTCAATATTTTTTTATTTCATATTTTCAAGTTAAAAATAAATTGATAATCATATATATACAAATTCTTAATAAACAAGATTCTGCTCATATAAAATGTACAATTATTTTTATTATAAAATTTTTTTTAATAATTTTTTACACGTTTATAAATACTTTGTATAAACATCTTGTTACCAAAAATATAGAAACTTAATAGAATTATTTTGAATTTTACGTTATCTACAAATGAAAAATAATAATTGCAGATCTAAAAATTCTTATTAAATATAAATAAATAAGTGAATGATCACAATCTCTTTCTATTTACAATAAAAACATCATAATTCCGATAGTAAAGCTAAACAATAAATACTATTGAAAACATAAATACTATAGAGAACACATAAAATTCTGTTTATTATTCTTAATGACAAGATTTAGATTTCTGTGTGTATTACGTAATTGACAAAAAAAATTTCTCCCGTTTATCGTAAATTAATTAATTTTATAAATCTTATATTCTTGTTTTTGAATATCTCGATTGTCATTTATTACAGTGGATGAAAATAATTCTAGTATATTCAAATAGTTCGCAAAATGATACTACAATATTTATTTAGAAAAATATATTTTTGGGAAATTACATAAAGTAGGATAATTGTGTTTTTACATATGAAATTCATAATTTCCTTCTTTATTAATTTACCAATAGTACGAATTATTTATGTAAAAATGTCAACAATATCTCTTTATATAAGTACTAGACCCTATGATAATAACAAAAGTATTCAACACTTTTTTATATGAAAAAACAACAGATCTGCAATGAAATGTGTATTTTACAACATAGGGCTACATGGGAAAGAATGATAAAAGAACATTATAAATATTTAACAGGAAAAAGTGAGAATAAAAATTGTTCTACTAACATTAAAAAATGCAAACCATCTATAACCAATATAGAAAATAAGAAGTCAAAAAACAAGTTACGATACACAATAAATTTTGAAGATACAGACACTGAAAAGAAAATCAGTGTTTTACTTACTATATGCAAGTGTAATGCAAAAAAGGTTGAATTTGTATAGTTCACATATAATCATTACAATAAATAGTTTTCATTGCTTTAACAGTGTTCAAAATATATTACAACTTTTATAGTGCTTATACTATAAAGTCATTCATGTTTTTAATTAATTCCTAAATCTTAATTACATTAAGTTTTGTTCGTTGCCATATATCTGTACTCTGTTTCGTCATCACTTCTTTACAATTTCTTTTCATCAACTTGTTTTCAACAAGTAAGAGAACTGCACGAAACAAGAGATCAGTCATTATCAGTCAGTAAAATGATATTTTGTAACTTCACATTCATTTTGCATATAATAAAGTTACTACATATAAAGAAATTGCACTGTTTAAATGAATTATTCACATAAAGGAAGAAACAACAAGTGTAAATAGTTACATTATTTGTTATTTTGTACTACTGAAATTTTTGATAAATATGACAAACGTTTTAAACATTGAGCTTAATACAAAGTCATTTTTCATAAATTCAGATTTACGAAAGTGTAAAAAGTTTTATTTAATTAAATTCTCATTATCACATATTATATTTTATTATGAACTTTTATTAAATTTTTGTAAATTTCCTTTCAAATTTTTTGCTAATTATGATGAACTAGAAGGAAACTCTTGTGCTGTTTATTTTCATGATATTGTTTCCAGCAGTTCTTTTGTAGTACAGATCTACCGACATACAAAGATTTAGGAATCTTTTTAAGTCTCGATAAAGGTACGTAAGGTGAAATCCAACAACACGATATTATATGCTCATTGCATAATTAAAAAGCCATCACCTGCGAAGGATTTGTACAATCTCCTATTGTCATTCTATACATAGCCATCTCTGTTATTCCATGGTAATGAACAAAAGCGGCTGCAATCACTAACACGTGGAAGATTTGATGACTCTGAAACTGAATAATATTGTATAGAGCTCGAGTTTCAAAGCTCAGCTTTAAAGGTTTACAAATTATTATATGGAATTCAAGCTTTTGAAGCTTTAAGATATCATCGGCATACATCATAGTCTACGATACTATTTACAATCATCATTGTATACAATTTAGTTCAAATCTTCGAGTTTAAGAGTTTGAGCGTTAAAAATTTAAGCTTTTATAACTCAAAATTCGAATTCAGAAAGCTCTAACTCTTAAAGCTTGAACCGCGACTCTAGCTCGAGGTTTAGGATTTATTTTTATTAATACAGAAATTCATAAAATTAATGACTATCAATTACACTTACAAATATAAAAATTAATATTTACCCAAATATCGAACTTGCCAGGGAAAAATCGTTCAGGTACTCTTAATGCATAAAACAATGCACCTAAGATATACAAACATCCCATTAATATTAACCATCCAAGAGATGCTTGACTAATTGCTTTAAACCAACCCTCTGCAATGGCATAATGTACTGCTGGTATTACCTAAAAGAAAAATGTGACAACTTGATTATGATGTATGATCTAACACAATTTATCGTTTCATCAACAAGTTTGCAAATTCTTTGACATAAAAATATAATATGGTATATGTTATATGTTACTTACCCCACTAAGACCAAATCCCATAAAAACGCCTGCCCTTAATGGTCTGTAACTTGGTTCACCAAATCGTTCCCATAATGATACGACAATACTCGTTACACCAAGTATTACAACCACTGACAAATAAATAAGCCTAGGTTGATAATCACAGTAAAAACCATAGTAAAGCCATGGTACAAAACTACCCATAATTAGCATAGCTATTCCACAGTAATCTAATTTTGAAAACAACTTTCCGACACATTCGCTGTGGCAGTGTACAGTGTGAAAGGCAAATGACATTCCTAGACATATAATAGCGCCAGCAAAGAAGGTACCAAATACCAATTTTTCTTCCAATTGTATTTCTATAGGAGGTTGTGTTATGAAGAATATAGCTATGCCAATAAATGCGACGCATCCTGTTAAAAAAATAAAACATATTAATCTCTTTAAAAAAGTAAATGAAAAGGCAGTTCTTTAAGAATAAGCATTAAATCTACCAAGCAAATGAGTCCAAATATTTCCAGTTTCTGTATGAATTCGAAAAATGCTTTTAAAACAGGCGTAAAAAGATGGTAAAGGTGGTCTGTGGCCAGCATGTAAAAAATCATTATCTTGTAACCACTTTGGAAGGTTCCTGAAATGACACTGCTTCCACGATGCTTCCCAAACCTTAAAAAAGTAGTTAATATTTTAAACAGAAAATAATTTGTAATCTGCAATATAAAAATATACTTATGTATCTTATATGTACCTTACGAACAAATTCTTCTGCTTGCTCCGCAGCATTATGTGCTAACGCACCAAGATCAATTTCATCACTTAACACACCAGCTTTTAATACTTCTGTCATCTGCAAAGTGTACATTAAACTTTGTATCTGATTATCTTTTTAACTAACATGTGATGTAGGAAACGACTAATATTGATAATTAGGATTGTAATTACACACCTCACAATCCAAAAGATGATCATCCTCAGGAGTTGAAGGTAATGGACAACCAACTCCATCCTCTTCTTCTGCCAAACAGCTTGCATCATCATCCTCCAATAATTCTTTAACTTCATGTAAGCCTGGTATTTCACTGTTTAATAACACACGTTCACTCCATGGAATTCTATGCCTAATCTCTGATTCTGGTATCGCATTATCATCATCTCTTTTATCTTCCACAATGACATCCTCATACTGTGACATTTTGTGGGATTTCAATTATTAATTTCTAAAACACACAAAGTTACTAAGAAAACAAATATTGTAATTTAAATATTAATATTAAATGCAAATAGTTAGAAAAATATAAAACTGAAGGATGATCCATTATCAATGAACAGTACAATATTAAATGATAAAAACAATTCATTTCGCAGTTACATTTATCGATAAATTATAAATTTTCTAATAGTAAGTATATTTATTTTGAGATTACTTCAATTTAATTGTAAGACGTAGTGTAATAAACAAATAAAATGTAGTATGATAATGAAATTCCTAGAGTAACAGGTTCATTGAAATAAGAATCAATTAATTTGTCCAGCTTTGCACAACTAACTGATCATGGTCCAACTTTTAAAAACTAATGCTTTGAAAGGTCATGACTTTTTATTCAAGCGAATTACATAAATGTACGTTGACTATTGCGAAATGATAAGTAATTTAGTTAACAAGTTTTCAATCTCTCGAATAGAAATTAGAATGACAGTTACATCGAAATGTCGTTGATCATTGTACGTACGACCATTATATAATTAAAAAAAAAAAATTATTATGTTTATCGCGTATTTGAAAATTGCACTATTGATAGTAAACGAAAAATCGAACTAGAAGAATGAGTTTAGCGAATACAAAGTTCAGTTGATCGGAAACAAGGAATTATTATATTTAATATGTACCCGTTATATGACAATTCCTCAAAACTATTACACCGACGCCATAGATATTTAATGTTCCCCAATAGAGCAAATAAATCGAAATAATTCAAAACATAGTTTACAGATAGATGTAAATGACTTTTTACGCGAGTACTAATTTTGGTTGTTCATCGCTACGACAGTGGTCGAAAATACCCGAACACATAGACACCACGTGTCAACATTTACATACGTGCTATCTAATTGTCAGTAGTGATATTTATTTCACGATTATGATTTTTTTATGTGTAAAATTTATAAATTGGACGGCCGCGCATATCGGAGGGAATTTATCAAACGAAAACAGATACTAATGTATTTGTGCTATTTTTGATTAAATGAGATTGATTAATTAACGTGCAATCGTTTCCAAAATATGTTCACTATGAAAATTCGTTTTCGACATAAAAATCAAATAGAATACTTTATAGAAAGCGAGAAAAATTTCTCGTTTGAGAATATTTAGATGTTTTTAATTAAAAAATGTCATAAATTATGTCAAATATATATATATGCATGAAATAATTATGATTTTATTATTTTTAATAATTATTAAATTATAAATTATTTTTATTCACAGTAATTGTCTATAAGAATAATAATAAATGAATATGTAGAGCGATATATTTTTAAAATACATATTAGAATTATATTAAAATTGACCTTTATTCAAATTGAAAATGCATTTATGAAAAAACACTTACGTGTGCAATAGAATTATTCTAAATTACATGTGCAATGCAATTATTCTAAACCGTTACAAACTCGCTGAATAATGCTTATGCGAAAACATATGTGTACACATAATTATTCTAGAGTAACTAAAATTGCTATCGTAGTATGGTAGCAGATTGTACGAAATAACCTAAAAAATTTGCACGTTGATAAGCAATTAAAGATGGTAAAACATATATTACTCCACAATTACAGATCATTTGATAAAAATTTGTAAATTTATTCTAGTCACATGACAAATATTTAAATTGTATTTTTATTATTTATAAACAATTGTATTTGTTAAAAATATTAAATCACAGTATTATATTACAATAATCTTTGAAAAAATTTGTAAAAAATCAACAGTATCTTTAGTATTGTATTGTCAATATTTTAGCAGTTTTACTACAAGTCAATGTTTGATTAAATAATTAACTTAAATATGTGAAGTTTTGTATAATCAATATATATAGTCTATCATTGAAGTATATATATTAAAAAAATAATGTAATTATATTAATATAAATAAATATATAGAAGAAAAATGATCCTAGAAACTGGAATACTTGCAAAATTTATGTACATTACAATTGTGGTTGCCACTTATTGGTAAGTTTTCTTCATCTGTTTCTCAATGAAATATGTTATCTGACTTTTATCTTGCAATGAAGAAATAAAATTATTTAATTTCTATTGGTAAACTTGTCATATATATAATTGAACACTTTTACAGGATAATTTCTATATTGACAGTATTTGTAAATAAAGCTCTTCTATCCAGTAATACTATAAATTTGGATGCACCTCTTTTTATAACATGGTGCCAATGTATAATATCCTTGATCATGTGTGTAATTCTTAGCAATTTGTCAAAGTGGTTCCCAAAATATATTAAATTCCCTTGCGGTAATCCATATACTAAAGAGAAACTTAGAAAGGTAAGTTACAATTTTCTGGTGATAATTATATTTTTGTTGTTTTTCATCTATTTATAGGTATTGCCACTGTCTCTCCTATTTACTGGAACGATTGCGACAAACAACTTATGTTTGAAATATGTTGATGTTGCATTTTATTACATAGGACGTTCATTAACAACTGTATTTAATGTTATTTTCACGTATCTCATGCTAGGTAAGGAACTTCTTAAAAATAAAGAAGGATGCAGATGTAATAACTTGTAACAACTCCACAGGTCAAAAGACTTCTATAGATTCTATTGCATGTTGTGCATTTATTGTGATAGGATTCTGGCTTGGTGTAGATCAAGAACATATTGCTGGTTCTTTGTCTATTTTAGGAACAATTTTTGGTGTACTAGGATCATTAACTCTTTCTTTATATTCCATTCATATGAAACAAGTCCTTCCTAAATTAAATCAAGATATTTGGTTACTTTCTTATTGTAACAATGCATATAGTGTTATTATATTTCTTCCACTGATGTTAGCTAATGGAGAATATATTACAGTGTACAATTATGACAAAATTGGGTCTTCATATTTTTGGTTTGCTATGATCATTGGTGGTATTTGCGGTTTTGCTATTGGTTTTGCTACAGCACTTCAGATAAAAGTAACGTCTCCTTTAACACACAATATTAGTGGAACTGCTAAAGCCTGTGCACAAACAGTTTTAGCAACTTATTGGTTCAATGAAAAGAAATCATATTTGTGGTGGACAAGTAACTTTGTTGTGCTTGGTGCTAGTGCAGTGTATGCTAGATTGAGACAACTTGATTTAAGTAGGGAATACAAAGAAGAAAAACAGCAATCACAAGTATGAAAAGGTGTGAATAATTTACTCAAATTAAAGTAAAATAATATAAATTAAAGTTTATTCTATAATTTTATATAAAAATGATTAATGAAATAAAATTATTTTTATAAAACAGTATAAATTATTTTTCATTTTGCTTGTTTTTTGTAATAAATATCTAATTTTAATTAGAATTTTAAAATTTCATAAAACTTATTTTATGAATGTACCATCAAGAAATTTTTGTAGAAACATTTTTTTAATGATATGAAGTCTTTGTAAGATATTGCACTATACTCACTTAAATATAATACTTTGTATATATAAATATAAAAAATATAAAAATATATTTAATAAAAGAAAAAGAAAAATGAATAAGTTATTAAAATCTTGATGCAAGGCCACCTCCACGACTATCTGAATGGCTTGACATTAAATCTTTTCTCTTTATAATTACATTCACGCTTTTTAATATTGAATCAGTTTCCAAATGGACAATTAAGTTTAATTGACTTCGTATTAGTGTATCTATAGAATGTTTTGGATCATTTTCTATAACAAATCCATCTGACGAAAAATAATACCTTAAATATAAATTGTGTTAAAAAAAATATTTCCATAAATTTTACATTTTTTATAAAAAGTAAAAATCTATTTTTTACCTCGGATGTTCAACAGCTTCAGAAACGTTTAATTGGCGCACTATAATACTGTATAATAATTGTCCAATAATTAATATATCATCAGTTCCAAACACTCCTCTTAATCCACATAATGCTTTTTCATTATGAAAAATTATTGGAACAAGTGTGGATAAGTTATTGTTAGTATCAGCTTTATCTAGCAAAAAACCAACACTTGACATGTGTCCAAGACCAAATGGTGTACTAAGTCCACTATAAGAATTGTACATTTATATTATCAAATTTATTAAATGAAATATATTAAACTTTTATAATACTAACGTTATAATACAAACATAAGTATCTTCCCAGTCCATTGCAACAACTCCAGTATATCTTTCTTCTTTAACTAAAATTGTTACTATATGAAATCAATATTGTTGCAAAACGTGTATATACATACATATATATTTTTTTTTAAAATAAAAACAGGGGAATATAACAAACCATGTTGTTTTATTTGTAACGGTATTGAAACTGAATTTATTAATGTTTTTGCTACTTCTATATCTGTTTCTACTATAGATGTATTATCAGATATTTTAAGATTTTCCAGTGATGTAATCACTGATTTTAATAATGACATATGTGGAGAATAATATATTGCGTGTTTATAAAAACTTGATTTTTTTGCTATATATACATCAGGTTTATAATTTACCAATTGTGGAAGAAGCTTTAAAAGTTTAACTTTATCATGTAGAAGTTTCTGTGAAAAACTTCCGTTATATAACACTGAAAACGAAACAAATGTATTAATATATATTAATAAACAAATTTTTTAATTGGTTATGATCAAGATAACATTATTATACCATTAGTTCCTTCCAGTGCAACAGCGTTTAACAAATCACTCAGATCATGTAACTTTAATATATCTCCTGCATTAATATGGCCATATAGAATTTCATAATTAATATTTTTTGATATTTCACTTGCTAATTCTTTTGATACAACAAATCCTTCTTTAGCTAGAGATACAGAAGGTTTAACAATTTCATTCCATGGTAGTTTACCTTTTAACTTATGTGCATGTTCTAATCCTTTTAACACTGCTGGTATGCGTATTTCATCTTGTACAAAATTATCTAGTACATACACATAATGCAAATAATATAAAATTTAAAATGTTCTTTCAATTATTATTCAAATACATACCTGTGATTGTATTATTAGCAAAATCAACAATAATTGGTTCTGACTGCTCTTTATGATTATATATCATTATATAACCACCTCTAAAATAATAATTATAAATTACAATAATTACTAATAAAGTTATGTACATATGTAACTTACCCACCCAGACCAGTTTTATGTGGAGCTACCACTGTCATACAAATAGTAGCTGCTACAGCTGCATCTACTGCATTACCACCTTTTCGTAATATTTTACTTCCAATTTGTGAACAATTTGTATAGTCTGTTGCAACTGCACCATGAATGCTAGCTTTATCCTAATTATAAAATAATGTTATAACTGATATATATAGCTTATTGTACATCTTTTTTATATTAGCTTACATACCTGTGGACTCCCATCAGCATATAAAATTTGTAAAATCAACGTTGTTGTAATAGAAATTGTCAAAATAGTAAAACAGCTTATAATGAATTTCAGACCATCTCCACAATACATACTTAATGTATATTTGTAACTTCTACCTTTTGTTAAAGGACATTCTTCTCCAGAGGCTTTTAAAATCAATAATTTAATATATGAGAGAAGTTTTTACAATATACTGTGCATAATATAAAACAGTAATGATAAGATGTTTTTGTAATATATTTGTAATTCTTTTTTGTGTGCATAAAGAAACATTACATTTAGTGAAATTACTAAGAAAAATAACAGAATGCATAGGTTAGAAGAAAGCTACTAAGAATAGTTATTAAGAATAGTTATAGTTTATATTAAATTTATTATTTATTATTTGTAGTAAATATCAATTTTTGTTTAGTACATATATATACAAAATGTAATAATTAAAACAAAAAATAGGATTTTAAAAAATATTATAGGACAATGATAATTTATGAATAAATAAGGTTATATCTAAATTTTTCGAATATTTATAATAACAATGAGGAAACAAATAAAATAAATAATACTTACAAGAATTATTATAGCGCATTATAAATGCATGAATTAATTTGAATATTGAAAAAAGAAATTTATATCAAAATTGTTTAATGATATGCAGACAATACATATCATATTGCAGACAGTATGCACATGTTTTTCTAACTGTAAATTTAACTGGTTTTTTGTACTATAAGATTAATAATTAAAAACATTTTAAAACAATTAGTTTTTAATTTCTGTTATTTCAAAATGTTTGCTTAATATCATATGTATACCTACGTTATTTAAAAGATTGTGATTATTACTTTACTTTAAAGTAAACAAAAAAATAAAATTTTTATAAAAAATAATGCTTTTCATTCCTTTGCTAGAATGTTATATGTAAAAAAAGTTTTATATATATATATAAAGATATATTTTTTCAATATATATAATATATATATATAACTTTATTATTAAATATATATATATATATATACGTATATATATAAATTTATTATTAGGAATAATATTAGGTATAATATTACGTATAATATTTAATTTTTTTTAGGACAAAATTTTAAAAGTAAAACAAAAAATGTCAATTGATATAGTAGAAATCTTAAAAGAGCCAAAGATGACAAAGGTGTGTGCACCAATGGTTAGATACAGCAAGTAAGTAAAAAAATTATTATGCTTCTAATATTTATTCAATATATAATAAAGTCATATAATAATAATAATGCTTCTAATATTTTTTCAATAATAAAGAAATGATATAAATACTTTTTTAACAGATTACAATTTAGAACATTAGTAAGACAATATGATTGTGATATATGTTTTACACCTATGATCTTAGCTGATTCATTTGTACGATCTGAAAAGGCCAGAGATAATGAATTTTCAACTAATACTGGGGATAAACCACTAATTGTTCAATTTGCTGCTAAAAATGTATATGATTTTCTTAATGCAGCAGAACTAGTTGCTCCGTAAGCTTTTCCAAAATATTAAATCTAATTTTCGATAATCAGTGTATATTTGTACATTTAATTAATCAGTTTTCTTTTCAGATATTGCAATGGAGTTGACATAAATTGTGGGTGTCCGCAGCGTTGGGCATTAAAAGAAGGATATGGAG
This sequence comes from Melipona beecheii, assembly GCA_032399605.1. Classification (NCBI taxonomy): domain Eukaryota; kingdom Metazoa; phylum Arthropoda; class Insecta; order Hymenoptera; family Apidae; genus Melipona; species Melipona beecheii. Next base: position 2,274,489 of record JAUCMO010000291.1, read on the forward strand.
CTGATTTACTTAAGAAACCAGATCTTGTAAAAGATTTAATATATCAAGTGAGAAATCGCATTCCACATCCTTTCACTGTATCTGCAAAAATTAGATTGTTCAAGGATATTCATAAAACTATTGACTTCTGTAGAATTCTCGAAAAAGCAGGTGCTTCATTTCTTACCGTTCATGCTAGAACTCCGGAAATGAGATGTGAACCAATTGATTTGAATAATTTGAAATTAGTAAGAGATAGTGTGAAATTACCACTCATTGCTAACGGAGATGTAAAAAGTTTAGAAAGCGCAAAAAACTTGTATAAGGAAAGTAATTGCGACGCAGTGATGTCTGCAAGAGGAATTTTAACAAACCCAGCTCTTTTTTCTGGATATTCAGTTACACCTCTTGATTGTATACAAAATTGGCTTGATATTACGTCAACTATACCGACCCAGTTTATATGTTTTCATCATCACCTTGTATTTATGCTAGAAAAAATACTCCCCAAGAAAAATAGATTGTTTTTCAATAGTTTACAAAATAAAGTAGCTGTTCTGGAATTTTTAAAAGATACTTATGGCATAAAACCCAACAACAATTCTAAATCATTTGATCTTATTAAATGCATCTTTAACACTTCGCACAAAAAATATAACAAAGATATTGTGAAAGATGATGATGATGATTTAAGTATGAATTTTTTAGGTAACATATTTACAGAATAGTAATTTTATTGCTAAATACGAAGAATGAAAATATTTTTATAGTTACAGTCTGCTATGAAACTGTTATGAAATTTAAAAATTTCACTTTGCGAAGAAATTAGTGATACAATCACAAGATAAATTTATATTATCATTAAAAAATTAATATTAATATAAAAAATTCATATGCAATATATGTAATATATATGTAAATGATTTAACTTTTAACTTTTTCTTTACGAAAGCATTTCATGATTGAAATTTAAATTGTACGATACTAGTTTTCAATACTGAACGATAGGTGCGCTAAGATCTGACTACAATAAACTGTATGGCTTTCATAACCGCGAAACTTGTAAAATTTATTACACATTGCTTATTAGCTCAACAAATGTATATACTAATAATTCTACACGAAAGTAACGATGTTACAAAATAAAGTATTTTGAAATTCGAAAATGACGTATCTCAATTCAAAATGGTAAGTTTTTCTAAAATTGGTTAAAATTTCTTTTATCGAGATTAGTTTAGCTTTTATTGAAAAATGACTTATATTAATTACAGAGTTAATAATAGTTAAACATAGTCTTCACACTCTGGCTCTTAATATAATAATATTATCACCATTGTTATTGAATTTAATTTTTATTGTGTGTTTATTATGTTTTAATTTTTATTTTTATTTATGTTTTAATACTTTTCATTGCATGTAAGATTCGATCTCTGGCTCCTAGTAAAACTGGCAAACGCCCATTGCTATCTGATATATCCAATAGTGTAACACCACCAAGGCTTGTGTTACCTGTTCACCAACCAAAAAAAAAGATTTGTCGCAGCATCAAAAATGTACAAATACCAGAATATAAAGCAGTAACCCTTTCATCTGATGATGTACAAGCCACTCAAGAAATAATTTCTGAACATGTGAGTATTATATGTTAGATAGTTATCATTTAATAAATAATTAATACAAATTCTATAGAATAATACAATAGTTACAATGCAAATTTACAGGAAGAACGTATGAAAAAACTCCTTAGTAAGCCATTTAAAATACCAATTCCTGGTTATCAATTATCTGGCCGTGCACTGGGAATACGTTTATCTGGCCCTCGTAGAGCCTTACACGATCCTGAGGAAGCTAATGCACTTGTTGTTTATTCACCTCCTGAATTATCTGAACATGATAAATTGAAAGTAGATCAGTAAGTATAAGTATTTTATAATTGAATGAAGCTTTGTTAAAAGTTCCTTGTAATTCCTGTTCATTTATATTTCAGAGCTAAACAACTTGTGCATGTAGTGGTAGATCCTATATTATGTAATATTTTAAGGCCCCATCAAAGAGAAGGTGTAAAGTTTATGTATGAGTGTGTAACAGGAAAACGCATTGAAGGTGCCTATGGATGCATTATGGCAGATGAAATGGGTCTTGGAAAAACTTTACAATGTATAACTCTATTATGGACTCTGTTAAAACAAGGTAAATTGACATTAGAGTACTGATATTATTTTTTATACAATGCGTAAAATTTGCATATAATTATATTTGAAGGGCCTGAAGCTAAACCACTTATAGAGAAAGCTATTATTGTTGCTCCAAGTTCATTAGTTAAAAATTGGTATAACGAGATCTTTAAATGGTTAAAAAATAAAGTTCAACCACTGGCAATTGATGGTGGAAACAAAGCAGACATCGACGCAAAACTTATTGGATTTATGAAAACTTATGGTCGTAGATGTATAAATCCTATTTTGATAATCAGTTACGAAACTTTTCGTTTGCACGCACACGTTCTTCATCAAAACGAGGTTGGACTCGTATTGTGCGATGAAGGACATCGTTTAAAAAATTCCGAAAATCAAACGTATCAAGCGCTTATAAATTTGAAAGCCAAAAGAAGAGTATTACTTAGTGGAACACCTATCCAGAATGATCTTTTAGAGTACTTTTCTCTTGTACATTTTGTTAATCAAGGCCTACTAGGAACTGCACAAGTACGTCAATTAATGTTTTTTGAAAATTAAACGGACTTTTCAAATATCTCAGCAAAAATATCAATGTTATATTAAAATTTTATTCTTCAGGAATTTCGGAAAAAGTTCGAAATACCAATTTTACGTGGTCAAGATGCAGCCGCAACAGATGCTGAACGTACTCTTGCTCAAGAACGCTTAACGGAATTAGTAACCATTGTGAATAAGTGTCTTATTAGACGTACCAGTGCCTTACTTTCAAAATATTTGCCTTTAAAATATGAATTAGTGGTGTGCATAAAAATGGGAAAATTACAAACTGATCTTTATAATAATTTTATACAAAGTGATAGTGTCAAACGATCGATGGAAGGTTTGTGGTTTATAAGTTTAATTTAATTCTTTAATAATTATAATTGATAATTCGTTATTATTTAAAATACTTGAAATCGTTAAATGTAATTGGTATGTTTATTTGTTTGATTATAGAAAATTCAGAAAATTCCAAGAAAGGAAAAAGTTTTTCTACACTTGCTGCAATCACATTGTTGAAAAAGTTATGCAACCATCCCGATTTAGTATATGACAAAATATTGGGAAAATGTGATGGATTTGAAAACGCTGCAAAATTAATGCCAGCAAATTATAACACAAAGTACGTAATTTTCGAACGAAAAAATTTATCGTTCTATAATATTCTAAGTTTATCATTATTCCATAATATCGAACTTTTTAATTTTATTTCCAGAGAAATCATGCCAGAATTATCCGGGAAGCTAATGGTATTAGATTGCCTTTTAGCATCTATTAAAACAACAACAAATGATAAAATTGTTTTGGTATCTAATTATACACAAACTCTCGATTTATTCGAAAAACTATGTCATAAACGTTGTTATAACTATGTTAGATTGGATGGCACTATGACCATTAAGAAAAGATCAAAGGTAGTAGAAAAATTTAATGACCCAAATAGCAATGACTTCATTTTTATGCTCAGCTCTAAAGCTGGAGGCTGTGGGTTAAATCTTATCGGTGCAAATCGTCTTGTCATGTTCGATCCTGACTGGAATCCTGCGAATGATGATCAAGCTATGGCCAGGGTTTGGAGAGATGGTCAGAAGAAGCTCTGTTTCATATATCGTTTCCTTTGTGTACGTAAAAGAAGAATTACACGATTCTTCTTCAGAAATCAATGTTTCTTATTTAAATACATTACAGACTGGTACTATCGAAGAAAAAATTTTCCAAAGGCAAGCGCATAAAAAAGCATTAAGTTCGACAGTTGTAGATCAGGAAGAAGACGTTGCAAGACATTTTACGTTAAATGATCTACGAGATTTATTTAAATTGGAAGAAAATACTATATCAGATACTCATGCTAAGTAAGTTTATTAAAAATGAGATATTAGGAATAGTTATTAATGAAATATACTTGTTATTCGTATATTAGGTTCAAGTGTAAAAGGTGTGTTAATGGCATAGAAGTAAAAGGACCGCCCGAACAATCAGACTGTAATTCGGATTTATCAGATTGGAGGCACATCTATAATCCACGACATTTACCAGATATATCGTTACGACAATGCTGGTCGAGTGGAATTTCATTTGTTTTCTGCCATCGATCACATGAACAAGTTAAATAAAATTATAATTTGTAAGAATATTGTCGTATAAGATAATATAAAGAAAGCAATATTTTTTTACTGTAAATATTTCATATTTCATATTTCATACATACTTTTATACAAAAACTGTTACGCTTATTTAGAACAAAATCTGTATTAGAACAAATGCACAATAAATATTATGTATTTGTTTAATAGTAGAAGTTACATTATACAAACAAAGAATTATAATACTATTACAACTATTATATAGAAAGATAAGAGAAAATAATTTAATTATATAAAAGTTACACACAAATCGATTAAATGTGTAAAATAGATTTTTCTTTGCGGAAATTTATTAGTTATTAAACAGTTTCTGATTTGTCCTTTTTTGTTACATTACTACGTTACTTTAGTAACGTATTCAAAGTTAGTTATTGATCTTAAAAGCTATTACATTTGTAATTTCTAAATTTAATGTATTTTCAAACTGTGTTGTCTAAATTACAATCGAAATTGCAATTCACCAAACATACAATATATAATACGATAATAAAATCTGCAAGTACATCAGTTAATTAAAATCAATATAATTTTTAAGAATAATCATCTAAATGTAGTCATGAAGTACTGAAAGTTGTGCAAACTCAAGATATTCACAATGTGTGAACATAAGGCGTGATGTTTTTGATAGAGGTAATAAATCCACAAGCTTGTTCTCAGACGAGTTGTGCGTAGAAACCAAGGGTCAACGAAGGTTTCAGGAATTTGCTCCACATAAACAGAAGCAATAAGAAAGGCAGGAGGGGGAGGTAAAAGGAGGCTAGAGTGGGAGAATGCAAATAATGGAAGCGAGAACACGTGATCGTTGAACACGGTTTCTGATTGGTTGAAAGGAATCAGCGCTGCTTTCCCTTTCGGCTCGGCGCCCGTTTGCGTTGCCCTTCTTCCGAGGTTTCGTGCAGCTGCCCGCTCAGAATAGTTCCAGATGTGGCCATGTTTAGTTTGATCTTTGAAGTTTTCGCTCATAAACTGATACATTTTTATACAATCTGCTGACAGTAATACGCTCTGTCCGACCATCGGACTTTTTCGCCTGCCTGCGACTAGTCTCGTTCATAAATAACATATATTCTTTCGCTGAGATAAATAATCTAAGAGTACGCGGAAGTATACACGGAGAGACGTTAAAAACGTTGTTGTCAATCCATCCAGGACGTACGAATCGCGTCGAGTCGCGTGCATCAGAAACATTTTCTTCTTTTTTTTTCCTTTTTTTTTTTTCTCTTGATCGAATTCGACAACAGACGCACGTCTGATTAACTCGCAGTTGTTTTCTTTAGAAAGGCGAGACGAGAAAATTATTTCGTCACTCCCTTTCTCTCTCTCTCTCTCTCACGCGCTCTCTCCGATAAATTTTCAATCGGAAAAAGGGAGCATCGTTATCAGACACACGCGGAGAATCGTCAAAGTGGAAATTACACCTTTTTGCGTTACACTCTGCCTGCGAGAAGCTTCGAGTCGCATCGTTGGAAAGAAAAGCTTTTTTTTTCTTTTTCTCCGTCCGATTGTTACGGGGCCTCATAAAGAGAAAAAAGCGACGGAAACACAAGATCGCGTGTTTCTTATCGAGCTTGGCTCTTATCTTCGTGTTTTGACTTTGATGTTCGAAAGCGTAACGGGGGAAAAAAGAGATAGCTCGGGGACGCCTGTAAGCGAGACTTATCGTCGGTCGGCCATATGCCACGTCAGGTCAGAATGACGTCGCAGTGGTAAGATCGCGACATTTGACGAAATTTAATAGCCGCAGAAAGGAGCGGACCACAGTGAAATATCCACCATCCATTCTTCGCCGAATCGAGAAGTGCAAACAATAATCACGGACAAAATAGAGTACAAACGGAAGCTTTAATTGAACAAGGCGTAGCCTGAATTGTGTACAGGCGAGAAGAGTTGTTTGGGAGGAGTATAGAGAGAAAAAAAAAATAGAAAGAGGACAGAGGCATGTAACTGTAAGGCAACAATAGAGAGAGAGAGAGGAAAAACAGAGACAGAAAGAAACGTTTTTTAATAAAAACTTCTGGTATATTCGGTTGTTGGGTGCGCGCACGCGCACGCCCGAGAGAAAGAGAAACGGAGAGACATACGAGAGATACGATTCTTTGTAGGTTAATTAGTGTCCTGGTAATTGAGTATTTTTTTTTTTTTAATTCTTTCAAATGCTAGAATTCAGGCACGCGATTATTTTGCAAGCAAAGAGCCATCGAGTGTGGTCGCGTCAATCGATCGAATGATCATCGTCGGGCCACAGTGCTATATCATACGGTACAAAACACGATCGATCGGGACAAAACAATGGCATTAGAGAGTGTTTCCGCGGCCGAGACTCTAATCCAAAGGTTTGCCTCCACATTTTTTATTCACCAATAAATCAGCAGTCGAAATTTTTAAGACTGTTACTCTATACCAACTCACGTTACACATATTTGACCTCCCCCCTCTCCGGAAGCTCCGTGCTGTTTCCCCGCTTTCGTTTCAGTATATACCATTGGCACTCTAAGAAAAAAAAAAGAAAAAAAAAGGGAGAACGAACCTATATTATTCTGTTTGAATACGCATAATTTACTTTCTTTTCTTTTTTTTCTTTTGCGATTCTCCTTTCATGATTCTTCGCTGCTCTGAAATGAACCAGATTTTTATTGTACTCTAAAATTTGCAATGTAAAGTTGTTTGAACATTGAATGCTTTGGTGTCGTTTTTGAGGCCAAGGTCATCTTGGTGACGAAGAGATTCTTCGACGTGTATATTCCAACATACAATTACTTAAATATTAATTCAAATAATATTTCAAACTAAAGATAAAAATGTTAGCTCTGTGGTGATTCATAAGCTGTTTCTAAATATATATATATATATAGCAGATCTTCATGGTATATTTCGATGAGCATTGAAGAACCAAGTTCTGGTATAAAATCGTTTAGAAAAAGGAAGTTTGTCTAAATAAAAGAAATGCACGAGATCTTCTCGGAGAGACGAATATACATATACAGAAAAATACATACACAACATTTCCCGGTTTTGAGTATGGCATATTTATACAAGTATCTAACACACATTCAGAGACTAAATTTATACACAGCGTGACGCAGCGTGCGCTATATATGTATATTCATATGTACATTGACTTGCATACATCCTTATATATACATATATACACACGTGAATGAACGAGACAAACGAGGTCTACACGCGAAGAAATTCTGACGCATGATATCAAAAAATGTTACACGCACTGTTGGCAATGCTGTAACGATGACAATGAGATATGCTGTAAAAATGTGACATTATACATTGATAGCCGATGTTCATGCTATTGCATTGATGACAAATTATGATAGTTGATGAATAATGATGTTAATAATGAACACGATTTGTGGGTAAGGAAATTCCAATTTATTTATTTTCCTTCATGGTATACAAATATGATGCGTTTCTTTTTTTTTTACTATGCTAATTTAACAATCTTCTAGCGCCTGCAACTTGCAAATTCTCTTTTCCCTTTTTCCTTTTACGTATTCGTATATTTTATTTTAAATATGTGGGATTGGTCGTGCACTTCGTTTAATATGGGTTTCTTCTTCGTTTATATTAAAACTTTCTACTTTTATATACTATACGAATGTATACTGAATATATGTTTCCAAAATACGTTGTTGTCCGGATAAGCCGCTGATAGCGGGCATTGAGAAAAGAGTTATTTTTCAACCATGTATTACGTTGACTATATATTTCAAAGTTGCATCGATCGATGTACTACAACGTGTCGTTAGTCACCTCCCAAAGCAGCCAATGTTTTCAGGTCAACTAGTAGCGGAAGCTCCTTTCAGCTATACTCTGCTCGACCAAAATTCGATGTTCCTTTATTCAACGAACAACGTGTGATATATCTAATAATTATTGCTGTTAATGTCCCTGACAGCTTCTATGATTACAATCCAATTTTATTCTAGCAACTTTTTTGTTTCGTTTTATCAAAGAAATGCATTTTGCATTTCTTTTTAATAAGTTTTAAATGATGTTCATGATGAAGATGATGATGATGATGATGATGATGATAATAATGATGATAATGATGCTGATGATGATGGTGATGGTAATAACAATGATGATGATGCTGATGATGATGATAATTATGATGATAATGATAAATGATGATTTTAAAGTGAAATGAAAAAAATTTTTTATTTCACTTCCATAGATAAAATAGACAAACAAATATAACAAACTGTAGCTTTGAAAAATGGATGAAATAATGGATATCTGAGAATATAATATTCATATATAATTTAATTATTTTAGTTTTTTAGTTAATATTATAAATAAATTTTACTCTTACTCTTATTCCTATTCTGTAGTATAAAATTATTTAAGATTAAAATTTATTTCAAGTCTCTTAAAGTTGTTGATCAAGCAAAATCTCTGTCATCGTTGCAAACATTGAACATTTTATTTTAGTTATATATAAAGTATATAACTAAACTATACGACATTAAGTATAAAAAAGAAAATGTATATTATATATTTTTTGCTAATAATGTATTTTTGATATATGTCTAGCAATGATGATAATGACTTGGAAGATGGGGAAATTCCATCCGATGAAGATGATGAGCCTCTACCACCACCAATAAATAATGATGTTAATAAAAATGCATCAAAAACAGATGTACAGAAAAATAAAACTTTTGATTCTAAATTTAATAAAAATAAAAAATCAAGTGTTCAAGGAAGTAGCAAGCATGATAGATTTTTAAAATACAAAAATCCATCAGAAGATTGGGCAGGAGATGTAGAAAAAGCAATTAGGGCAGCATTGGAAGAAGATGGTTCTAGAAATCAAGATTCCAAATCTAAAAGTAAAAATAATAGAAATAAGAGTAGAAAAAGAATAAGGGATGAAAGGGAGGAGGACCGTAATAAAGATCAAAAGGTTTTAGTAGTTAATTATCATTAGTAGAATTAATTCAAACCAGTATTTTACACATATTTATTATAAATTTATGATTTACAGAGAAGAAAAGTGAGCGACGATGAAAATGTTAATGAAGATGAGGATGAAATGTTATTTGTTAGGGGTGCTTCACCTATTAGGAAAGATTCGCAAGAGAATAATTCTCCAAGACACTCAAACGAACATGAAAATTTTGATAGTAACTCAGATTATGATGAAAGGCCTAATGTAAATCGACATAGAGATAATGATAATAAGCGTAGTAATTCAAGAGGAGGTGGCGGTGGGGGAGGTACGATAATGTATTAATATTACCAAGTTAACTTGTTAACTTTTTTTCCTGTATATTAGTTACAAATGATGTTTTTATTATGTAGGACGTAGAGGCGGTAAAAATGAACGCGGCGGTAAAAATAAAACCCGTGGACAAATGCGAAACGATAGAAACGGACGGAGAAATCAAAATAACGATCATAATCAAGATCCAGATGCTATATGCGTTTATTACATGCAAGGAAAGTGTCATAGAGGAGATGATTGTCCCTTTTCACACAATGCTTTGCCACCACGAAAGATGGAATTATGCAAGTTTTATCTTATGGATTGTTGTGCAAAGAGAGATAAATGTCTTTATATGCATCATGACTTTCCATGTAAATTTTTCCATACAGGATTAAAATGTAATCAGGGAGAAAATTGTAAATTTTCTCACCAGCCTTTAAACGAACAGGTACTTATATTTCAGCTTTTATGTAAATATACTTTAGAAAAGCGTACATTAACTTATATTTTTACGCAGGTGAAAGGAATTTTATTAAAACACTTAGAAACAGCACCAAAAGAAATTCTTGGAGATTTTCCACGTTTAAGTAGAGAAGGAGCAATGTTAATGATAAATAATACAGCAAGAACATTGGCACAAGGTCAAGAAATTACAAATCAAAAAATTCCGAGTCTTTTTGAACTCAATATTTCAGCACCAACTAGTACCACAGAAAAGAGTAACGAAAGAGAAGAAAAAGGTATTTAGATATATTTTTATTTGTATTTTTAAGGATATAATTTGTACTAAAGATAAAATTTATTAGAAGAACAAACACAACAGCAGAAAACTGTTAGAGAAAGGAAATCATCAGGAAAGAAAACTCGTTGGGGTTCTGACGAAGATAGAGTTCCATACGAACAAATCATGCTGCTGCAATCATCAGCCAACGAGCTTGGTTTGCAACTTCCTAATGCCGCGTTGGGTTTAGCGACTCAACAACATCTGCAAAAACCATTAGTACCCCAATCTATGCCAAATATGGACTTTTATACTGAAGCTAATAACATCGAATCAAACAAAACAAATTTAATCAAAACAAGGGACAGAGAAGATTTTACAAAAGATGTAGAAGAGGATGAGATACTGGAACAGGCATGATAATTACAGTTTTATGTTATGTAATAAATTTTTATAAAAAACTACAATATTATATAATATTCTTTACTTTTAGGCAAAAAAGAAAGACACATCATTACTTGAAAATTCGAAAGACATAGACTTAAGACAGTTATTAAAAACAAAAAAGCTTCCACCTGTTGTTAGTATAGCTGATGAAGTAGCAAATCTTACTAAATCTAAGTTCGACGAGGAAAGTGATCAAGATGAAGAAACAGATCTTGTTATAGAAATGCCAATAGAAGATGATGATAAGCAGAAAGATAAAGGTACAGAACAAGAAGGTAAGACCGAGTTCTCTTGTTTGTGTATAAAGTATAAAAATGAAAATGAAAAGGGAAATTAGCAAAAATTATTTAATTTATGATATTATTATTATTATCTAATTTATTATTATTTATTATTATTATTTAATTTATTATTATTTATATATAGAAACAAATATTACGAACGAAGGAGCTAATAATCACTGTGATACTTCTTCACCATGTGCGGAAGAACAAGTACCAACTCATCTACCAAAGAAGGCACAGGAATTGTTCATGCGTATTCAGCAACAGCAACGGGCGGCTCAAGATAGTTTTAAAAATATAGAAAACGAGTGCTCTGCACGAAATACAGATCAAATTTTAGAAGACTGGTATTCAGATGATGAAGATGACGATGACGACGATGAAAGTGGAAATCTTACGATAGTTCTGTCTAATAAAGATACGTCGAAAGAGGAAGGTGAATCTGCAGAAAAAACACAAAATATTGTGATTAAAGAAGAATTTCAAACTGCACCTTCTGCTCCTACTATACCTCAACCAGCAGCTATTGTAGATAAACTTGGAGATCTGAGTAAAATTGACATTAGTGCCGAAGTATCGAAACTACTATCGTCAATAAAGGCAACAACGGGTAAATCTTCCCAACAAAATATACCGGATTATTCCTCAAAAGCTAAAGCCTCACCGGACAGAATATCATCGGACGAATCAAATGTCCAAAGTAAAAGTGTTAGCACAGTCAATACTTCGAATCAGTTATCAAAAGTTGAAAACGAAACATCGAGTCCACATTCCTCCCCTGGAACAAGTTCTGTACCTATTTCCAGAGATCCTCGTATGTCTCGAGATCCCAGACAACGTAGAGACGAACAAAAATCAGGCAGTCCTAATAGAATAGATAGCAAAAAGGAATCTAAGCATCTTAGATTAGAAACAAGTATTTATAGTTCCGGCATTACTGCTGTTGATACTAATATGGATACTGATCTCCGAACTAAGACCGATCAAGATCTTCGAAGGAAAGATATGGATTTCAGGCAACAGTTTCAAACCGGTTTCGGAGATACTGATCTTCGAGTTGTCGGTGCAGGATTCACCGATACATCCACTAAGTCTGATGTAGATTTGCGACAAATGTTGAGCTTACCGTTTAAACCCGCACCGTCACACGTACCTTGTACAGAAATCGATGCAAGTATATCTTCGCATCCTCCAATGACGTACAAAGTATACGTCGTTGACATACCAAGGCCCGACTATACAGGTCTCAAGCTTACTAAGAATGATGCACAGGTAAAATACGATCCACGATTACGTAAAATTTTTAGAATTGGCAAAATTGAATTGGCTGATTCTCCTATGTCTCCGCCGCCAATTAAAATGGATACTCCTAAATCACCTCCACAAGTTCGATCCGATCCACGTCGAAAAGCTCTCGAGGCTTCCAATTTATCTTCTCAAAATGTGAATACTTCCATGATGAAGAACGTTCAACAGTCACCAATGGAAATGTCGAGCATGGGAATGGGTCCTGGTGGTATGGCTGTTCCTCAAGGTATGCCTGGATCACAGGGAATGCAAGGAGGACAAAGCATGATGCCAATGGGTCCAAATCCGATGCTTGGAAATATGGGTCCTATAGGACCTATAATGAACGCACCGATGGGTCCCCAAAACATACCACCAATGGGTATGACAGGAATGTCCAATATGCCTCCAGGAATGACTATGAATGGACCAGTTGTGCCTCAGAATCAGATGAACTTTGACCCACGTTTTAACGTTCAGCGCAACAATGGCGCTGGGTTGTTAGGTCCAGCACCTGGTGTAGGCTTTGGCCCAGATGTTAATGCTTCATATGATGGTGCGCAAACATACCCCAGTGGTAATTTTAATAACTTTGGTCCCGGTCCTACTCCAGTGCCTCCAGACTCTAGTATGATGGGATTCAATCCAAATGGTCCGAACCCAAACTTTGGTATGGAGGGACCTGAGTGGAATGGAGCGAACCAAAATAGACGTGGTGGACGAATTAGGCGACGAAATCGAAATAGGACCAATATCGTGACTAATAATTAAGGCAATAAGCAATTTTAAATAGGTACATAAACAAAGTACCTGGTGATAATTCTCATTGTAATTTAAATTTGTACAGCGTGCATTAGTGATAATGCATTCATTTATGGTGGTCCATATTAATGATTTTTTTATTGTGTCAATTGTACATGGTATCAAATGCTCGCTAGTGGTTAAATAGTAAAATATAAATTTAAACTATTTGAAGAAAGATATTAAAAATTGTACATGAATTACACACTTTGAAGCATTTCTTTACATAAAATATAAATACCAATGAATGGTGTAAGTAATGCTCATAATTACGTGACATTCTATATTTTATTTAAAAAAAAAATATATAAATAATATTATACATGAGAAATATATAAAATACATCTATTATATTAGGAATAATAGCAAATGAAATTTTCAATATACAAATTATGTATATATTCATAACATCTTTATCCATTTAAAAAGACATTTAATATATAAGATATGACGAATGAAAAATCGTTTGATTATATTATTTGATTTGTATCTTTTTTTTTTTTTTTTTTTATGTCTTCCATATGTAGTATATAATAGAAATACATACATACATATGAATATATGTATGTACGTATGCATGTGTGTGTATGTGTGTGTGTACGTGTGTGTAGATGTGTATGTGTGTGTGTGATTTATATATAAATAATAATTTTGGCTGCTAAAATTCATATAAGTTCGATTAAATTGCGTTTAGACAGTATCAAAATAACATATTCAGTAAGCATTAAATGGCTCGAGGCCTAGTATCATAAATTGAAACACCAATAAATGACATCGTACATGATACAGTATGAAAATGCAATATTTTATAAAAAAAAAACTAATGTATTTATAAGAGTTTTCAAAACAATTGTACATGGACATACTTTTTTACTTACATTAGAAAAGTATAGATGGATATCAAAAGAAATTTTTATTTGAAATTTTGTAGGGATTGCAGGTTAAAAATGTATTTAAATAAATGTGAACCTTATCATAATCTAGGTTTTACACTATTAGTAACATTTTTACTCTATAATTACATTTACCCATGATGGCTACCATATGTTCCATGTATTAATATTAAATACATCGTTCTGCTAAAACGCAGATTAAGAAGTACTTCCTTTTTGAGAAATAATATTAGAAACAGAGTATATATTTCAATTTAAAGAATTGTTCACTTATTATTCAATGTTGACATATTCATATTTTTCTTTATTATTATTCCTAGAAAGTTAAAAAATGAAAATTACATTTGTAAAAAATATAGTTTACTATCACATAGTGAAATTTTTTTGTACAATTTAATTATTAATTCTAGTATGTCTTTCTACTATTATCTGCAATGTTGTAAACAATGGTTGTATTTATCCATTACACTTTGTTTAAAACGCAAATATTTTAAATATGGATATAAAAAATGATAAATTTATACAATATACAATCCATGTAAGAAATTGTACTTTCGTTTGATTATAATTCATTGTTGCAAATTCTTATTTAATTATTATTATTGTTATCATTGATATTATTTAGTTATACTATTATTTGTAAGCAAAAATAATTATAATTGTAATCTTTTTTCATCAATGTACAATAGAACTTAAAGGATCAGCTCTTATAGCTGATAGATCTAAACGTGCATCCATCTCGTCATCCAATTCTCCTACAATTGCTCTAAAAAAAGAAAGAAAATATTATAATTCTACTTATTTATTTAGTATTTTTTTAAACATTTATGAAATAAGCGACTATAAATTGTAAATAAAATTAATAATTATATGTATTTTTTTATTGAAATAATTATATGTATTTTTTTATTTTATTTGCGTTGTCTGTTAAACTGCCAGAATAAAAACATAAAATTAATATCATTTTCTATTTCGTGTATTATAGATAATATAGCATTATACAGATACATAATACAAAATATAGCATACTTATAATATACTTAAATTGAATAATGAACAAATTTTCAAAATAAGCAAGCTAATAATTATAGCAATATGAACAAAAATATCTGTCAAATACATGAAGAACAAATTAAGTTAAATTACTTACACATTATCACCTCTGATAATATGTAAACCTAATACTACTTGCTCTACACCTTGAGTTGTACTATACACACGTTCATGAGACTCATCTAATATTATATTAATTGTTTGGTCAAAACCCTTCAACGTTCCCTGAAAAATGAAAAGATCTTAGTATTTATAATCTCATCATTGAAACAACTATAGTGCATTTTGCAAAAAGAAGAAAAGGTTTTAGTCATTTATCAACATAAGACATTAAACTAAATAGTCAGTCACAATAATGAAAGATATATTTTAATAATAATTATAATATATAATTTATAAAGAAATTATAACACATACACAGAAATAATATACTTACGATGAAATTTCTACCATCTGAAGTGATTATGGAAACAGTATCTAGGAAATTGCTAAGGATAAATGTGACTACCAAAAATAAAATAAACAAGGTAGAAAGACAAGATAAATGAAAGGATACGATTTACATAACTTTCCAAACCTGACGCCATAATCTTAGTTGTTAATTATACATTAAAATAATCTTTCCCATATGATGTTCTCCAATACAATGCGAGTTACATGCGCGTCGTAGTTGATACTTGTATAACAAATGCGTATCAGTTAATTTACTGATTTGCAAATGTATACATTACTCGATTACGCGTTTAGGATAAAGATTTCCTGTTACATTAAGAATTATTATTTATTTCGTATATGTCAGATTCAGATTCGGTTCAATCATGTACGATCGGAACGCCAAATAAAAGCTTAACACATTCACTGTTAAGTAATTTATTGTTAAGGGTCAAGCTGATTGGTAACACGATCATATAATAGAAGCGTGTAAATACTTTTTTTATTTTACAAGGTCGTTATTACAAATTTAAATGAACTAAAATTCGATGTTTTGATTTTAACAGATTTTAAATATAAAATAAAAAAAGCTTAAACCGTGCTTCAAATAGAACAACTCAAGCACATTTTAGTGAAATTCTGATACATTTAGGAATTCGTGATCACCATATATAATTTATTATTGTTATTAAGTAGATTATTCCCTTCTATTTGTAAAATCTTAATTTTTATTTTAAAAAAATAATAATAATAAGTCTGTATTTGTAAAAAGCTTCAATTACTTTCAAAGTTGTTAAAATATTAAATTTGTGATTAGAAGATATATTAATTTATTGTATAAAAAATAATTCTATCGAAATAGAAACGATGTATATAAAAGCGTACTTTATTGAACATTGTTTTGAACTATTTTCCGAGTTTCTAGCATACAGTGTTTATAGTAACACACGAAATAGTTATTTCTTACCGTGGTAAATTTTGCTTATTGTTCCTCCCAAACAACATGGATTTTCAAACAACAAACACAAGGAGGAAAATATTAAATCACGTAGTCTGTAGTATTTTAGTAGAATGTGGTTACGACACTTGTGAAAAGCAAGCACTAGAGGTTCTCACAGAAATGCTACTGTCTTGTAAGGATTTTAATTAATTCTAGTATTTCTAACCTCTCCATATTCGAAATTTGTCAACTTTATTAAGATATCATTGATTATAAACACAGATGATAAATATTTGTATTATAAATATAAATATAGATTATGTAAAAAATTTATCTAAAGAAAATACCGTTATAAATCTATATAACAAATATAAAATATAAACCTATATAACATAAATATAAATAGGTTATGTGAATGGAAATCAATTGGATAGAAATTTGAGAAACTGAACAAATACTTATAAGATTATTATTAAATTTATCTTATTATTCACTGAACAGATTTGTAACACGTGCTTAAATTATTTATAGTTCTTGTAGAGATTGGAGAATCTGCAAGGAATTACTGTGAACTTTCTGGTAGAACAGAACCGCTCATTGCGGATGTTATAGTAGCATTGGTAAATATGGGTATAAAATTAGATAATTTGGAAAGTTATGGCAAGAGAGCCAATAGAACAGTTTTGCCGCCACTTCAGCAACAAACTCAATCGAAGCAATTAAATATTTTGCAAGCTGGAGTGAAACAAAGTCATCCATCTCACATACCAAGTTATTTACCAGCTTTCCCTGATCCGCATGCATACATTCGAACACCGGTAAAGTAGTTATGAGAATAAAAATACATGTAATTTTTCAAAGGCTTATATAATTTAATATTAATATTCATTAATATTTTTAATTACTCTACAATATAGCTTTTAATTACAGTTTTTATTTACATAACTTACTTATGAACAGACACATAAACAACCAGTAACAGAATACGAAGCAATAAGAGAGAAAGCAGCAACACAAAAACGTGATATTGAAAGAGCTTTAACAAGATTTATTGCAAAAACTGGAGAAACACACAGTCTGTTTTTAACGGAAGATAACAGTATGTTCCCATGTAAGTGGAAATTTTTTTCAAAAACTTGTATAAAATAGCAAATTTTTATATAAGCAATATAATGTTTAATTAAGATTTAAATCTCATTTCAGTAATATCATGTAAACCACAATTTCCTAGTTATCTTTCTGCACTCCTTCCGCAGGATCAAGTTTTTGAAACTGATCAGGATTTTCAATTTGAACCAAGCCCAATTAAAAAGAAAAAGGAACAAGAAAGAGAAGAATTGGAAGAAGGTCTTATTTCACCTTAAATAGATATTAAAAAATTTATTTTGTTTTTGTTATGGTAAATTAATTTATGATATTTTATATATTTATAGGTATGAAAGGACAAAATGAAGATGTTGAACAAAATGGAGAAATTGCAACACAACAAGATGCTATAGATAATCCTTACTTAAGACCTGGAAAAATACCAAAAAATAAAATGCCAGGTGCCTCAGTTCCTGGTTTACACTCGATAAAGAGGGATTCTCTTGAATAATATCTTCAGCAACAATGGTATTATTTTATTAAATTTATTATTTCTTAGGTTAATATTGTGTACATAATAATATATCATAAAGTATATTTGACAAACTTTTGTATTTATATTATATAATAAAAATTAATCTTTATTATAAATAGCTTTATATAAAATTATCTTGAATTACTAAAATGAATATTACATATTGCGAATATTCCACAATTTCATTTTATAAACTGTTACATATACGTTCGTATTAAATTTACAATTTTCCTCAAATTATATATTAAATTGATTCCACATACATATTTGGTTTTACATTGCTTACTTTTATATTACGTTTCAGTACGTATCAGATCTATATTGCACATACATAGCACCAGTTCGAAAAAAATAAGAATATATTATAAAGACAACTATATAAATCCTCTAAAAAGGATGATTAGATAAAACTTACAAAAATAGATTTCCTCATAGTATTGCATGTAAGGTTTCCTACGTATACATATATTGCGGTAAAGAGCACCTATTAAAATTATATTCACGCATTTTCATTTTGCAAAAATATATCTTGGTTTTATATGGCATTTTAATAAATGCAGATAAAAATTTGTCATATTTATTAATTGTGCTGATTTTAAATTGGTAGGTCCTGGGTATATGGCGCGTACGAACGCGTATGGGAAGTACACTTATTACTAGTAAAAATATATAGTAAATTGGTAATTTGCATAAGGCATAAGCTCTATCATCTCTATATTTTCTATTTCCTGATTCTTAATGAAATTTTATAAGAGAGATAGACTCTGAAGATTGTTAATTAAGCATTCCCCTCAACATATCATCTAAAAATACTTCTCGATTGAGATATATCTCTCAATTCGTATGAAATATGTTTCTAATTGTATTAATCACTAGCTTGTTTGTCACATTATCAACTATAACTTCTACACAATGAATATAGCAGTCAATACAGTTATAAGTATAAATTATACAAATTTATATTAGTGAATATTTTGAGGATATCATTCAAACATCTAAAATGGATCTGAATATATAAAACCATAACAACTTAAATTCACATTTTTCTTTATTCATAAATATTGAACTGTTACTTGACTTTTTAAAATTTTTAATATTTATTTCTAAAAATTAATTACGAATAAAAAGAATTCCATATGTTTTAAATTCTATTATGTACCAGTTTTAAGAATTTGAATGTTGTCCCTCATTAGAACACTTTTATGATATATTGTGGAATCGGTCAAAATGTATCAAAATGTATTAAGAAATCTTACCCATTTGTTACATTTCACTTTCATTATTGCAATTTTTTTTTTTAATATTGATACCAAGGCTGTCGTCGAACCCAGCGTAATTTCATACCAGATGCGGTACGTATTTTTATGCTGGCACATTCTGCGGCACGAACAGTTTCCTTCACACTCTGCATAAGGTTTTGAGCATTTCCAACTAACATATCTGTTGCTTCTTGATCTTCTTCAGTACCTGTATTTTAAATGTGAATTATATGTTAAATAGAATTAAAACACTTAATTGAAAATAAAAATAAAAATCAGTTTTTAACACGCCCAATTGTGTAAAAAATATATATTAAAATACTTCAATGGAGATAATTTTTGTGCTAAATTTATTTGTCATTTCATGAAAGTTTCAGAACCAATGTGTTAAAAAATAAAAGCGTCTATACTTACTATTAAATTTTATATATGATTAATGTACATACAATAACATTGAAATAGAAATGGACTATTTACCAACAATTTTAGTATAATAATGATTCAATTTTTAATACATATATGTTGCGTGCTAAAAAAAAAATTATTGCACTTGTAATAAGGAATATGTAAAAACACAATAACTGAATAAGATTGTGTAATGACTCTATTACATTGAAAACTACATGCAAATATATGAATATGAATGCTAATATTACTCTATGTATAACAGTGCATGTAGGTGTCCATACGTAACATTGTATGTTAATACTTCAAAAACAATATTTCATAAGGGGAACAAGAAAAAACATATACAGATAAAAAAAATCATGCTAAAAGAATAAAACCAAAATATACAGAATTTTATAATAAAGATAGAAATATTCTAATATTCTAAAATTTCTATTTTAGAAATTTTAGACTAATTTAAGTTAATGTTACAAAAACTACGAAATGTATCATATATATATGAAATATATCTTTCAGAGTATAGTTGCTTCTTAGATTTACACAATGTTAATTTTCATATATTATTTATTTTTAACTATATTTTCTAGGCTAACTTATATTTATTTCATCAACTTACTGCAGCCAATCAATTCGTCTACATCGTGATGAGCAGAGGCATATCAAACGCATCAATAATTGAAAATTAGAAGATTAAAAAATGAAATTATACATTTTATAATTTAGAATAAAAACATTTCATTCGTAAATATAAATATTACAATCTTTCAGTAATTTCTTTGATTGAATATTCTTAAATTTCATATAATAAAATAATATATATAATTGTAATAAATAATAAAATATTTATTTATTCAATTTTTTCAGAAAGACTAAAATATGCATGCATTGTAATGCAAATGCAAAACTGTGGCATGTACAAACAATTAAAGGAAAGAAATTCTAAAGAATATAATAAAAACATCAAGCATAATTTATCAACATTTTTACCATAAAGCATCAACTCTTCCCAGGTGGGGAGCGTCTCTATGTATGAAAAATGTTATTAATAACTGTTTTTTCGTTAAATAGTTCATTAAAATATAAAACTCCCCAATTTTTGTGACATATTAATTTCTTTAATTATGAAATTAATTTCAGAGAACTAAAATATGTATTATATATAAAAAATGGAATAATTTGTATACTGTACCTTGTGCACCTAGCATTGTAGCTTTTACTGTTGATAATATTTTTAGTTGTGTACCTATAGTAGGTATCCGTTCACAAACTTGAAGAAGATTCTATAAAAAAGAATTTATGAAAAATATTAATTCCATGTCTTATACATTATATATACTATAATACTATAATAGATAAACTGAATACATACAGTACGAATACGTTTGTCCGTACATTCTCTAGCTAACTCTTTAGCTAAACGAGTTACTTCCTGAGAAGCTTCTGCAATGGCCTTAGCACATGCGATCAAATCCCTTTTATTACCACCTTCTCCTCTAACTAGGCCGGATAATCTGCCCATTAAAATAGCCATTTTCTTCGCAGCAGCAATAATTTCATTATCTTTGCTGGACCATTGTCGTACTTCTTGATGTAAGCCATGGGCAGCCATCTAAAATTTTATTAAGATTATACGTCGATCTTGCATTTTTGTAAATGTAAAATTGAAACATAAATTGAGTATACCATAATAGGCTGATTAGGCTGCGGTGCGTGCATAAACATTTCATCTTCGTCATCTGTTTCAGGTGGTGGAGGTCGTGGAGGTGGAATATCTCCACCAGGCAAAGGTGGACGCGGTGGCACAACTTCTGCGTAAGGTAAAATTATTTATTATTTTTATTTCTACAAAAAACAATGAATTTTTAAACAATAAATTCTTTATTATTACAAACAGAGTATCCTTAATATAACATAAAAACAATGCACATTTCATAATTACCATCGTCATTGTCGCAATCATAATAATAGACTATTATTCCACGTAGCATTAAAAATATAAACATATATTAATAATTTTAAATTATGTATTAGTATGATCGAACATGCATCAACAAATATGACAACTATGTAATGGACTAAAAGAAACATGAACATAATATTAGTTATTAGAAACAATGACTGCAATTATCGTTAGTATGGAAAAAATGAAAACCATAAATTGTACAACAATAGTATCAATATATAAGCGGGTAAATGAAAAGTAGATTTCTTGACTGATAAAATGTCATGTAAATTGTAGCAATAAATTGTTTAATATATATATAGTATATACGCATATTCATGAAATTCAACGAAAATAAATTCAATGCACTATTATTTCTTTCACTGAAAAATAGTTTTTTCTAATTTAACTTAGAATTGCTTATAGTTCATTCCTTCAAATTCTATTGTTAAAAAAATGCTTTATAAAACAATGTATATTCAATTTCATTATACACATGCTTTTCCCCCACGAATAATAGAACAATTATTAAGCGTTGGGTACTTGCAATTTTAGTCCTCAAAAATATTAGTTTTAAATTACCTCCATCGTGAACTGATTTTTCTAACTCGTTGTCAGAAGCCAGTTCTTGATATAGGAGATCAGGGTTATCTCCTGATAAAAAAAAGAATTACTTCCATGTTTTAACATCAGGGAACAAATTCAAAAATTTATATATCTATTTTTATTTTTTGATGCCAGTTATTTGCAAATATTATTTAAAAAAAAAAAGAAATCTTGTTTGATCTTTTTCAAATAATGGTAAATACCTTCACGTGCCCATTTCGGTAATGGGCTGATAGAGCGATGTTGGGGTTTATTTGTATTTAGACTAGAGTTGATGACACATAAATTGCTTGGCGATGGTTGATTTCTTAATGGTTCACCAACTAGCATTTAAAGAAATATTTTCAAATTTTCTTATTAAAATTACAAAATAATACAAAATAAAAAAAGCTATATTGAGAAATTTTATCTTTCTTAAGTTTTATTAAATATTAAGTTCAAAACGTAAAATGAATTTAGTATTGCACATGATATTTTCAGATTATTAATATTGTTCATTTCTAATGCGTATCTAATGAACTTGTAAAAGTTATATTTAATTAATATAATGTAATAATCAATCATGCATAAATTATCTTCATACAAATATATAATACCTTTATCTATGAAGTAATTATATTGACGGCTTGGCAATTGTTTTTCTGGAAGAAATATGTTAAAAACTTTTATGTTACGAAAAAAAAACAGATATTTGAATTTCGTCTATAAAACTATATGTTATAATAAGCGAATTTCATTTATTTCGTTGGATAAATAGCTTTTAGATACTTCAAAGTACGAGTAAGTAAAGTATGAAGATAGGACTACGAAAAAACATTGAACAACTGAATTGATTTCCTATTCCCAAAGAAAGTCCCAAAGCCATTTTTACAAAACATAAAAGAATACGGAATGTACGAATAAATATTTTACACACTTACCATCATTAAGATGTAATTGCGATACTTCTGGTGGAGGTATTAAATCTGGTTGAATTATAATAGCTTTACGGACTTGTCCAACGTTAGACAGAAGCTACATAATAATAAATAAGTTATTTATAATGATGATAATAATTAAACTTTAATTCATGTTTTATATTACTCACTGTACGGTTACTTTCTCTCCAACGGGAAACTGCATTACTGTCATTAATATTGATTGCAACCAACTTTGCATCTTGAACCATTGGAGCAACACCTAAATAAAAGTAATTCTCATAAAATTCGTATTTAAATATATTTAAAAGAATTTCAATTAATTAGATTTGTATTTTATGTATTATTTACTGTTTTGAAGAATATTTGTAGCTTGATTCACTCTCTGAATGAATGCGGGATCTTCGCTATTATCACTTTCTTGCTTTGCCACAAGAATTACCCTGTTAGACAATCTAGCAATAGCAGCCGTATTATCGACCATTTTTTGTGGATGACTCTTTGCTATAGCCTCTTCGCACAGGAACGAATGCTTTTGCATTTGTTCCTCGGAAGTTCTAATGAAATCCCCGCTGTCAGTTGCTTCGTCGCACAATGCACGTGCTCTTTGCATAGTTTCGGCATATTGCTGTCGCAAATTTTCGAAATGTTCATCTGCAGCTCTACTATCCGGGTAAGTCATTCGAATTCGTCCGGCATTAATTAATTGCGGTGTTAAAGATTCAACTTGCGAAGCACTTGCAGTCAACGCTTCTGCTAATTTTTTGTTACCTCCACTACCTAAAATTTTATAATAGGATTATAGTAAGATTTTACAAGACTTTACAGAATTATAATATTAATACGTCCACGTACCACCAGCGGCCACCATTCTGGCCGTTTTTGCTGCTCTATTGGAAAATGTTTGAAGGGCATGCGTTTTATCGTTGAAATTTTGCTCTCGGCCTAAAGTGCCTTCTGGAGCTAACACAGCGTCCGTGAATTGTTTTAAAGGCGTCGTTATATCGATGAAATCTTCGACCACTCTTGATACAACAGCTTGTTGTATTCTGTTTTTCAATTCATACAGTTTGTGCGACAATTGACGCGCGATTTCTTGGGCACGAGGTGTATTCCCTTGACCATGAGCACATAAATCTCCAAGTTGATGGGAGAGATTGTCAACCTCATCGCAAAGTTGCAAAATTTCCGCTTTGTGTATGCCTGGCAGACCCTCGGCAACCTAATGTTTAGAGTATAGATTAATTAATAAACATGAGAAAGATTAGAAGTTCATAACATATATAAATACTGCGATACCGACAGTAAAATAAATTGAATTAAATTTTTATCATTAGCATTAGAAGCAATACTCAATTTATACACGTAACTTACACTTGCTACGTGTTGCTGATTCTTTCCATTTGCGGCATTTAAATTATTAAAATTAAATGATAAAACTATAATGTATCCACATATTCGTTAGAAAGAAAGAAAAAAAAAAGAAAAAAGCACTATAATATTCAATTTATATACCTTCTTTCCTTCCTGTATAATTAAAGCTATAGCTCTTTGACCAAGTCCTTTGTCATCATGCTGCGGATTAAGAAGCCACTTATTTGCTTGCTCTAAACGACCTGCAACTGTGTGGGCAGTTTGCGTGGTTCCAGACTTATCAGCAGCAACTATAGCGGAAGCAATAGAGCTGCGAAGTTCGTTTGTTTTTTCTTTTATACCACGTGCTAAAGCTTCCGCTTGCGGCGTAGTTCCTGTGAGAGGAAAAATATTAGATAGAAAAAAAAAAAAAAAAAAATTACATTTATAAAACATATTTTATACTTAGATACAACTATATTTGTGCAAACCTTTTTCATTTTGTCTTAGTTCACAAAGTGCGTTGGTCATAGTAACAATTTGTGAAGTTAATTTTTGCAATGGTTCTGCCTGAGAAGGCGGGAGATATCTTTCTGCTAATCGTTGTGCTTGTTCAACTATTTGACGAAGACTCTTTTCTCCTACTCCACCGCGCAAAGCAAGTCCATCATCTAACCAATCATAAGCGGCTCTTATTCTAGATTCAATAGCACTTTGTGCCTTTTTTAATACCTTAAAGAAAGAAACAGAAAAATGAAAGAAACATTCAAATTTTAAATTCTACATTAAAATTCTTAATCGCTACATACTGTTAATTGATCAGCATCCCATTCTTCTTCATCATAAGTTGTAAGTTGCAACACTCTAATAATTTCATTTAACTCATCTGACATTCTGCCAGCTAAATAATTACGATTCTCAGCTGCTTCTTCTGCGCCTTTACTTCCTTGAGAGATAATGTGAATAAATATTTTCATAGAGCAGATGAGGATTGGTGCAAGTGTTTTTACCTGTTACATATTTTAATCTATAATTTCAATTATCAAAATTAATAATACACTTTATATAATACACCAATTATATTTGTACTTACTTGATCTAAACAGCGCACTAGAATTTCTCTGTGAACTTGATGAGTCAACTCTTTTTCACGAGCACTTACTTCTTTTGATACTTTACTGAGACATGGACTTAAATTTTTAAGAAAATGAACTAAATCTTCCATTGTTTCAATAACTTCTGTGACCGCCAAATAGTCTAATACCCTTTTGCATTCCCTGATAATTTTACGTACTTCACTTTCATCAAAGCACAGCAATAAGGAACTAGTTCCTTGAAGGATACCTCGTGAACCTTCTATAAGCTTTTTCCTAAAAAAAAAAGATTAAATTGTATTTTTAACATTATAAATTTTTTTTATATTTTTGATTTTGTAGGAGTACAAAAATAATTTTATAATATAAATCTTGTCCTAATTTTAATACCTAGCTGGTCCAGAATATGGGTCTTGTTTCAACATAGCAGATGCCTCCTCCAAGAGACGCGAAGCTCCTTCAACTCGTTGTAAAGCAGCAGGCATATCTTGTTTAAGTAAAGCATCGTCAGAGGAATTAATTGTTTCTTTCCCTACCTATACATTAATAAAAAATTTAAGACAGAGTAAGTAAATTATTTTAGCAAAGTAAATTTAATTTCAAGGATTAATTTACCTTAACAAGATTTGCTACTGCCATACTAACTGCTTGCACAGGCCTTCCCAAATCAGGCATTGCATTTCCATCTTCGGCTTCTTCATGTAAGATGACAAGTCTCGAAACCTATGTTACATTGGTAAACAAATTTTTTTGAAATTTTTGAAAATTAATATAAATTATTAACTTATCTTTTACAATTATTTTTATATATTCATATATTTAAGATAAACAAATATTTCTTGCAAATACATATTATTAATAAAAATACAATTTAATCTATGCCTGAATTAGGTACAAAGAAAACTAAATAAGAAAGGAAATTTGTAATAATTATAAATATTTAACACAAATCAATTGAATAGCAAAAATTGACAATATACGATTTCAAAGTAAAATGTATTCTAAATAATTTTTAATTCACGATATATACATTGATATGTTTATGTAATTAATTAATTCGTGTTTATTTTGCATTAACATTGAGATTATATCAAGTAACATATTCTGAAGAGCATCCAATTCGAGGACATTGATAATTTCATATGTGTAATGTGTGGGATGATCTGAGGATTGGCAGACTGAAACATGTCCTTTTTTGGAAATACAAAGCAATTTTGGTCTAGATGACATAGTTTTTCATAACATATGTGTAATGTCCGATTGAATTTCATTTAAGCTAAGCTTGTACACCAAAAGATGAATTTAGTCTCTGCCCTATATTTGTGGAATGATGTCATAGTTCTATATAAAGAAGGACAAGTCATTTGGTACGTCTATCACAATAAGTATACACCATCGTTCATAAGTAATTAAAGCTAAAATAAATCGTCAAAATTATAAATTACTTTATTAATCAATACGATTAATCAATTAAATAAATAAATAAATAATATATTTAATAAATAATTCTATTATTTTACTATGCAAGTCTGTCAGATCCAAAAATATATACAAACATACTTTTTGCAGGTGAATTAGAGAGAATATAAAAGATATTTGCAGCGTGTTTTATATATACGTATGTATGTGTATATTATGACAAGTAAATTATTTTATTAAAGACAAGAATAATTAAGTAATTCGTTTTATTCTATCTTTCTTTTTATCTTCCTCCTTTCTGTACTCAAACGAAGAAATGTTGATGGAACATAACGTTAACAATGACCCTACAAGTGTAATAGTTGAAAAATCGAGAAATAAATATATTTACCTGCTGTGCGACAGGCTCAAGAATACTTTCTATGGTTTTTGTATGGAATACCGGCATTTTAACAGCTTTTGTTACGTGAAAACGTAAAAATATCGATTAGAACGTATCTAGACGAAACGAATTCGATTGAAAATTCAACGAAACAATTGCACGCGAAAACATCAACAATAAGAACTAAACGAAATTATTTCGCGAAGTAACACGAAACAACTTATTTGACGTACTCGAATGAGAGAGTACGTAATTCTAGCCGTGGATGGCTCACGATCAAGAATTACGATTGTACTATTCGAGAAAATCGTATATATCGATACAGAGGAATTTAAAGACATTGCGTGTTCACCTTGATGTATAACAAACTGGGTCGTGAATTTATTCAAACTTCTAAAATTTTATGAAATTCTGAAACAGAGAATTCTTCAAAAGAAATATTAAAATTATTGATAATGAAGATTTTTCTTTTTACCCTAAAAGTCCAGGTAGCAATATTAGGTTTCAGATTATAATGATATTAAACTAATTTCAAAACGCTAGGGTTTTACAACGTTTAAAACTCCCGCCGAAATTTTAGATAAGATCATTAACTAAAGATAAAATAGATTGGACATGTAAAGGGACTTCGTGTCTTAGAGTCTAAAATACCGACCAGGAAAAAAAATCACTAAAGCATTGATTGTCTGGTCTATCTAGTTCAATGATCAAATTCGTAATATTCGCGATTTGTCAAGGCGGATGCACAACACGACGTTCTGAGGTTAGTGTTTCGGAATACTCATGAGTTGTACGATACATCTGAGAGAAAACAACGAACTTCTATGTTGCTGATAATTATTAATTATATAAAATGTGTAAGATTTTTGAATTACAAATTACAGAGAAAAATTTTAAGATTTGCAAATTTATTTCCAAACGTTACATTACATTTACAAATTTTAATTTTATGTCAATTTTATGTCAGCAGAGGTTAATGGATTGAACGAAATAATTTGTAATATCAATCCGTCACAGAAAATATCGCAGAAAACGTCGAAACTTGGCTTGTATCTTATCGGGATAACAGGTAACATAACAAAAAGTGTATCAATATCCATAAATGTGATTCATTCGTAATTTTCTTTGCAGGAGGCATTGCAACAGCTATCAGTGTAATATGTATTCCATTTGTGAGCCCTGCGTTTCGCAAAGTATGTTTACCTTATGTACCAGCAACATCTCAGCAAGTAAAAAATGTGTTGCAAGCTTTAGAAGGACGTACCGGTTCTTTGATTGATCTTGGAAGTGGAGATGGACGTATAGTAAATATTTCTTTGTTATAACATATTTCATATGTTGCTATATGTCAAATTACAAGTATAAAATTATGACTTTATGCAGGTTTTTGCAACAGCAAAAGCAGGATTTAAATCCCATGGGATTGAATTGAATCCTTGGTTAGTATGGTACTCCAGATTGAAAGCTTTAATCATTAAATCGTCGTCACAAACTAAATTTATAAAACAGAATTTATGGAAGCATAATTTAGAAAAGTATAACAATATCGTCGTATTTGGTGTTGATCAAATGGTAAATTTTGTTTGTTATTTTTTTTTTGTTTTGTTATTATTAATTTATAATTCTGTTCTATAGAATATAATGTAGCATGATACTTTCAGATGAATGATATTGAAGCAAAGTTTATTAAAGAATTACAAGAAGATTCTGTCATAATTGCTTGTAGGTTTCCACTCCCTACTATAAGTGAAATAAAAACAATTGGTGAAGGTGTTGATACTGTTTGGGTATATAAAATTTCAAAAAGTTTAAAATAGTATAATTAGGCATAAATTGAAATATTTATAAATATTGTAAATATGTAATTACAAATAAATTATTCTCTATAAATCATAATACATATTATAATTAGTTTTCAACAGCTTATCAAATAAATAAATTTTTATAATGTATATGTAAAAGTTACATGTTAGTATCTATATACATTTTTACCAGTTAATTACATATTTTACATTCATATAGCATTCATACGGTTATATTCATACATATAATTTTAATAATCTTAATCTTATAATTATATTATAATATTAGATTATAATATAATATCAATTGTATTATAAGATTTATAAAATTTTAAATTGAATTTTAATATTCTGTAATGAAAAATTGTGCTACTAGATTTAAAAATCCAAATATTGGAATACTTATATGCAATAACGTAGAAAATATCGTCAATCTTTTTTGTTGTTTCAAAATTACCAGATATAATAAATTTGGTAAAGTAAAAATATAAATAAAACCACTCAAGGCACCTGTATATCGTATTATTGTACCAATATATGGCATAAATACTGCAAACAAAATGCATATAGATACTAAAACAACATTGATTAAAATAACATAACTTATATTAAATGTTTTACATATTGATAGAAGTAATTGAACACGTAGCATATATGCAAGTAATGGATAAACAGTTAATAATTGAAATAGAAGAACAATTCGAACACCTACTGTTAAGCCATTCCATTTTTGAAAATTATTCAATAAATTCTGTAAAAAGAAAACTCTATTTTATTTTTCATCTTTTTTTTCTAGTAGTATGTTTTGTTGTTTAATTTGATATTTTGCTTACATCTTCTATGCATAGCTTGCTCAATGGAAAACAAATATAAAATACTACACCTACTATAATATAAGTTGAAGTAACCAAAAGATAAGCTATTGAAAGGTCTCTTCCCTGAAAGTCAAAGAAAACTTCTCAATAATTTAATTGAGTTTATAAAAGAAAAAAAAAACATTATTTACATTTTTGCTTTGATCATGATTATTCTGCATTATAGTAATTATAATGTTGTGAATGAAAAATGATAATGCCAACATTCCAGAAAGTGCAGGAAATGAGAATTTCAATGTCCAACTTATGGTCCATTCTATTTCATTCATATTAATACCCCATGAGTATGATTTAATCAAAACAAAGATAATTAAATATATGATTGACACAGTTCCTATGAGATACACAAAATCATAATTTCGTAAATTAAATAGACCTAAAGAAAATGTTAAATCATTTGCATACTTACCAAGTGAATTAAATTTTGTAAAGAAAGTTGGACTATTAAAATTCAAAAATGGAAATATTAATAAACCAAGAAAAATAGGAACTGTTTTATATAAATCCCAAAATGGTCCTAAAGTATTGTACGTATAATCATGAATCACTAAATTTGTGCTATTATAGATTATTCTTTTTGGACATAGCACTAGAATGAAAATAAATAATTATATTAATCTTATGATGTATATAATGAATAAAATAGACTTACCTTCGGATGCATACGAAGTATTATCATTTGCAGAATATTGAGATACTATACTATCTATAAAAAAAAGCATTAAATTTTTGAAATTTATATAAAAAATACAAGTATTTTATGTATATTTACCATATATGAAATTTACAGAATTATATAAGAAATTAGACATTAGAACCCAGTAAGCTATTGTTGCACCTAGCAAAACTGCTATACTAAAAATTTTGGCAACATATTCTACCCATTTGTTAAGATATATCCGACATAACTGAATTACCTCAATACCTTTTTGTCCACCTAAAATTAATATCATAAATATATTGCTATATTAAGTCTTTAAAATATAAATAAAAAGAATGAAATATTCGTTACCATAATATTTATGTACAAGTAGAAGACAATAAGCAGTATATAGACATAAACCACTCATTATAAGTATTAAAATAATACCAGGGAAGAAACCAGCCATTTGAATACCCCATGGTATTGTTAATAAAGAGGAGCCTAATATTGTGTTCCATATTGAAAAGCTATAATACATAATATATAATATATAATTACAAGTATTAACCATTTATTCAAAATACAAAATATATAAAATATAAAAATACAAAATAAGAGACTTAAAAGTCACAATTTTAAAAAAATTAAGAAAGATTTGTAATGATATTATAACAGTATGGATTGCCTATGTATAAATTGCATATTTTAAAAATTTTTTTTGTCCAAATTTTCTGTAAATTGACACTAAAATACTAACGATTTAAAAAATTTATTATATATTATTTATTATATATATACATATTTTATTATATATTACATATATGTATTTACAGATTATATATATATCCAAAGAAACAAATAAGCTATTATCTACATTCTACATTACATATGTATTTTACAAAAGCTACAAAATGTTCCAAAAATATCCTTTCGTAAATATCTACAAAATTTTTGAAGAAAATTACAAAGTAAAAATTATTAGTTATTTTAAGAACTTTGGTAACTTTTGTATTAATATCCATTGAAATTCAATCGCAGCATCTCGTGGTTAAGTACTAGCTACGGGCATTGACCTTTTGGGTGGTCGTCTGTTACCCAGGCAACCGACGGAGCACTAACCCCTTATGTGAATATATCGTGTAGTCGTCACAACCACCCGATGGTGGTCGAAACGTGAGCGACTATTAACCATGTTCGTTTAATAATCCTTCGTTTTCATATCTTAAAACCATGCATCCATCCTCATCTGTTACATTTCTTCTTTTCTTTCTTTTTTTTCTTTTTTTTTTAAAGTGAAACAACTCAACATACCAATGTGCATAACTTAAAGTTTCTCTGTTTTATGTTATCATTAGATGTATGCTTTTAAGATGTGAAAACGAATGATAGTGTATTTAACTCTTAAATGTTAATTGAAACATCATAATATATGTAAATAGTAGTGAAATTTAATGTCAGAGAAATAAGTTTTAAAATCGTTTGAGATTCAATTTTAATGAAGGGAATTTCAATTCATGTGGGTAAGTCATTTTTTTTTTATTATGATATGATGATGTTTTATAACAATAATGTCAAAGTTTAGATATTTCATCAGTTTTATTAATTTCTTTTGTTTTTGAATTTCAAGCTAGAAAATTAAAAATTTGGAAACTGTATTAAAGATTCAGCGAAAACATCATAAATAATGTGTAATTTATACAGTTGAATGTACAATTTAAATAGATTGAGGGCATAAAAATTGTTATTAATTATGATATAATATAAGTTGTTTTTTATATGCATCTATCAGATGTGAGGTGAAGAATGAGGAAAATGATGTATTGTTAAAAAGAAGCAAATTATGTTTTCCACGTTCAAAATGCATATAAGGCATTTCTGATGCAAGATCTCATTTTTCTCTCATCATCGACCTACTAAAAATATGACTACTAAGAGATAACAAAAAATTTATGAACATGATTAGATTTCTGAACAGTGTACTAAGAGAATTGACCCAGAACCCTTTCTTGATGATAACATGATAGCTGATAATAATTTATAATTAATACTATATTACTCTATTGATGCTAAATTTATCAATGCAATTAGTAAAAATTTTCTTTTGCTAATCAGCAATCATGTAAAATGTAAGATTTTAGAAATATCACTTTATAATTCTAAAATAACATAATCCAATATGAATAATTAAATATTATTTTTACTTACATTGTGACTAGAGAGCTTTGTTTTGATTTAACATCCTTGCATGTTTCCACAGTTCCCACAGTTTCCTATTGCAATAAGACTAAGATCTAAGAAATTTATTTGTAATTTGTTCTATGAAGGCTGTTTGTATTTTTAGTTCATATATTTTTATTATTACAATATATACAATAAGATAAAAATTTTAAAAATATTAATAAACTTTTACAACTATTTCAGTACTACTATTTTAAGTTTGAGCAATATTTTTTTATTAAATAGAATTTAATGATTGCAATAGAATTGAATTAAAGATAGTTAATATTATTTCCATGCATTTCAAACTATCTAACCTTGATATAAATATTATAGCAAAACATATAATTTTATATTGTTTGTGGTATTCTCACCAGATCAGTATTATGGATTTCATAACATCTGTCTTGTGTTACATTTAAGGAGGAAGAGGTATTTAATGTTAAAGGTGTAACTAAAGTATGATCATCAACAAGGGCTGGTGGTCTCTTTGGTACTTGAATAACGTTAAAATGTCGACTACAACTTCCTAAACTACCATACCTATGAAAGACATTTATGATAAGCAATTATTATTTATAATAACATTGATAATGAGTTAGCAGAAAGAGCAATACTCATCTCATTTATAATAAACAAAATTATTGTTAAAAGATAGTAAGAAAAATTTAGTACTTGAAATAACTATTCATAGAAGTGCTGTCTAAATCACTAGTCTCAGAGTTTTGAAATATAACAGGCTCTACACTAGTGTGAGATTCTGAAGAAAGTAAAGGTGCGCTTTCAGATCCACTGTCATGCTGTATAATGCAATCATTCATACATTTATACATGTTATATTTAATTTATGCATATGCATGTATATCATATAAGTGAAACTATCAAAGCAAAAAACATATATTATTATTAAACATTTATATTATATATTTTTAATTGTATATGACACAAAAATTACTTACTTGTAATACGTATCATTATATGCATTCACATAAAACGCAAAAGCTTTTTGAAATTTAATGAACCTTAATATTTGTAGAAAGTATGAAATTAAGAATTAAGTAGATAAAACTGAAATTTTATGTTTTTGTTGTTTATTTAATATTTTCGACAGTGTGTGTAAAAGTATCAATTGAAAACCATAAATCTATATATATTTAAAGATTTCACTTATTTCTAAGATACTATATAATTATTCTATCAATGATACACATAATATAATTTATAATCCAACTTTTTAAGCATTCACACTTTCACGAGTGAAACTTCAGGAAAACTTGTTTTAAACAACTAAACGTCTGTTTTGTAAACCCGCGTTCTTATATCGGACGTCCTTGATATAACAAGCTCCCTTCTCCTCATTTTTCTTCACTAATGTTGATCGACAGCATAAGTAAATCATCATCTACGCGTGCGTATATTTAAATTTTTTTTCCCTACATTTTCGAATATCCCAAAGAAAAAAGATATAGTCTAATTAGAGAAAATATAAAGAATTCAAATGTAATATATCTTTTTATTTAGAAAAATAGTTAATCTTTTCTTCGATATTAAATGCAGACTACTTCTTTATACTTTGTAATTTTAATATATAAAAATAAAGTTTAAATATTGTTTAACAAAACCATATAAAACGTAAATAATCCATTAAATAAATATTTGATAAGCAAAATTTTTCAGTTACAATCTTTATAAGTCTACAAGTCTATTTCCTTATCAGACGCGTAGTCGATAATTTTAATTCTAAAATAGATAATAGGAAATAGGTTTTTGCAAGATAAGATTTTTTAAATATTATGCGTTAAATTAATTACTAATACAAAATGAACATAAAAGATTCTCCTTTGTTTAGGATTGTTGATGACTGGCTTGCGTGATCATATTTTGGTCTCGAAAAAAGTGTAATATCACGTTAGCATAGCATTATTAACAAGAACGTTGAATCATGCCCTTTCTTATAGATGAGAATTTAGATTTATTTGTTTAAGACAATAGTGTGATAAGATTCATTTAATTTATTATTTTTACTCATTTACCTTGAGTGATTCATACTATACAAGAGTTGCCGTTAAAAATCAGTAAGACGTTAAATATAAACTATAATCATTGAAATTCATTATCAAATGTTTACGTCTTATTATCATTGTTATACCACATAGAATATTAGTGTATCGCGTTTGAAAGATCTATCGTATAAAGCCGATATTATTAGTCGGTGGTAGCGCGGGCGCAGTTTCAAGATGGGTGACCTGTGCCCTTGTGTGTCATTGGTAGACAAAGTTCAGTCTGCTAACAAACACCGAGGACGTGTTATGAAATTCACGAAGCTGAAATCTTTCTTTATTATTTGAATACAGCTACAGAAATAATTATATATTTTATTCCAGTTAATGCAACGTCAAGTGTAATATTTGAAAGATGTCAAGCGCGGTGACGAGCAAAATTATAGAAACCCGAGTATATGATGGGCAAAAGCCGGGTACGTCCGGATTGCGAAAAGCCGTACGGATATTTATGCAAGAACATTATACGGAAAATTTCATTCAAGCAATATTACAAGCTCTTGGGGAACAATTGCTTGGTAGTACGTTAGTTGTTGGTGGCGATGGAAGGTATTATGGGAAAGAGGTAGTTAGAAAAATTATCAGGATTGCAGCAGCCAATGGAGTAAGTTATCTAAGCTTATTATAAATATACATTTGATTCGCTATATATATAAATATACATTGTTGTAAATATGTTTTGTATTTTATTTAATTAAATAAGTTTTTTATTTTATTATTGTGGTTATGTATCATTTATTTTAATCATTATTGCATTAGGTAAAGAAATTAATAGTCGGGCAAAATGGAATACTTTCGACTCCAGCTGTGTCTACTATAATAAGAAAATACAAAACTTTAGGTGGAATTGTTCTAACAGCATCTCATAATCCTGGTGGACCTGACGCTGATTTTGGTATTAAATTCAATTGCGAAAATGGTGGTCCCGCTCCAGATAATGTCACAAACAAGATTTATGAGATTACTAAAGTGCTCAAAAATTATAAAATTATACCTGATATAGCCATAGATATAGACAAGATACATAATACTACAATTCAGGTGGATGGAAATCCATTTACAGTAGAAATAATAGATTCTGTAGATGATTACGTAGAACATATGAAGAATATCTTTGACTTTTCTGGTATTAAAATATTATTGCAAGGAAGTAATGATCGTCCTGCTTTTAAAGTTCTTATCAATGCAATGAATGGAGGTACGTGAAACTTAATTAATAAATTTAATTATTTGATATTTATTGAATATTATTTAATAATTTTTAGTCACTGGTCCGTATGTAAAACGAATATTTAGTCATGAATTAGGTGTTACTGATTCAAGTATTGTTAATGCAATTCCATTAGAAGATTTTGGTGGACTTCATCCTGATCCAAATTTAACATATGCCAAAGACTTAGTAAATGCTATAAAAAATGGTCCATATGACTTTGGTGCTGCTTTTGATGGGGATGGAGACAGAAACATGGTAAGTAATATATTTAATTGGCATGAGAAATAATTAACATAAAAACATATAAATTTATGTTTTATGTCCTTGTAGATACTAGGCAAAAATGCTTTCTTTGTTACACCTTCCGATTCATTAGCTGTGTTAGCTGCCAACTTAAATTCAATACCATATTTTAAAAAGACTGGTATCAAAGGATATGCTAGGTCCATGCCAACAGGTGCTGCAGTAGATAGAGTTGCAGCTAAAACTGGTGTTAAATTATATGAAGTACCCACAGGCTGGAAATATTTTGGTATATGTTAATTTTTGTACATGTCTTTATAATGTATTTTGAATTACTATGCTTTATCACTAATATTATGTATAATGCAGGTAATTTAATGGATGCTGGTCATCTGTCACTCTGTGGAGAAGAAAGTTTTGGGACAGGTTCAGATCATATTCGTGAAAAGGATGGAATTTGGGCTTGTCTCGCGTGGCTTAGTGTAGTTGCAAATCTTGGAAAGTCTGTAGAAGATATATTATTAAATCATTGGCAGACATATGGAAGGAATTTCTTTACAAGGTATTATTTTTATCATATGCTTATGATATTGCTTATGATTAATTATTGTATCTCTATTTTGTAAATAATGTTCTAATTTTATCATTATAATTAGATATGATTATGAAAATTGTGATTCTGAAGCTGCAAATAAAATGATGCATCACATTGAATCAGAAATACAAAAACCTGAATTTACGGGTTCAAAATTAACATCTGGAAGCAAAACATATGTTGTAAAATTAGGCGATAATTATTCGTATGTAGATCCTATTGATGGAAGCCAAGCTAGTAAACAGGTATTGTACATATCTATAAATCTATCCATAATTATATCTATAAAAATTATCTATAAATTCCATATAATATAATAATATCGTAACAGTATGGATTACTATGTAATTTTATATAACAGGGATTAAGAATTCTATTCCAAGATGGTTCTCGTATAATTTATCGTTTATCTGGTACGGGAAGTTCTGGAGCTACTATTCGTGTGTATGTTGATAGCTATGAAGATGATCCAGCATCTTTAAAGAAAGATGCTCAAGAAGTTCTTAAACCATTGGTTACTATTGCGTTAGAAATAAGTAAATTACGCGAATTTACTGGTCGTGATGCACCAACCGTGATTACATAATACGTTCTTTATCGTTATCAAATCGTACATATATAAAACAAAAAAAAAAGGGAAACTGTTTTACATTATAAGCAACTTGTATAATGACATTATGAGTCGCAATTATTATTCAAAAAATCATTACATAAACGCATACCGTATATGAATCACAAGTTCGATAAAATTCTTCCTAAAATTGTATGATATATAGATAGAACTGATATAACATTCAATAATAAATATTTATATGATTTCGATATAAAATTCGAATATCTATTACAGTAATAGAATTTATTTAATTATGAAATATCGTAAAAAATTTTTTAATGATATAATTCATAATGTCGCATGTACGGGTATCAAATAGCTTAAAAAAATATCCATGTTAGGAAAATGAACGGTAGCGTGTTTCATATCTTTTTATACAAAATTTTGTCAAATTTTTCATTTAACTATAAAAATATTAACTCTGGTATGGTTATTATAGTAAAAAATAATTTACTAAAACAAAATTATAGGAAAATCCAAAGGAATATAGAATCAGTAATAAATCTAAGATCACGCGCATCTTTATACGTGGAACTGTTGTTTGCCAAAGGTGTTCAAGCATGCATAAAGATGGAAATAGTTTAACCCTTCATTATTTGTATAATGTTACATGAAGTTATAAAAAATACTTTGGTTAGTCATACTTTTAAGTTTAAGATTAAAGATTGGTTTCAAAATATAACTTTTTATTATAAAAAATATTAAATATAATTATAATTGAATTTTTTTATCTGTAAAATGATAAAGAATCCATATATATAACATTGTACAATTTTTGTCGAAGGGTTAACCAAAAAAAAAATGTAACTTCAAATGATTGAAAATAATATACATATTATTGATTTTTAACTATGTTTTTATTCGTTTTATGATTCTTTTCTTTCTTTATTAAGATGGCGGTTGTTCTTTTTAATGAGGTAGGAACGAAGTTTGCTATGAATTTCGCAATATTATTTTTACAGTGCTATAAAGTTGTAAAATGTAATTCACTTCAATATAATTTATATAAATAGAGTCACAACATGAAAAAAATTTATGTAAAATACTTTATTTGAAGACAGTTAAAAGCTCAGTGCAAATTGCACATGAAAGATGTAAATAATTGTAAAATGTTAATTTTTATAATCAAAATAGAAAATTTATTTTATACAGAAATGTTCAAAACATATATAATTTATTTTTTATTATCTATAATTGACTTATCAAAATTGATTTATCAAAATTCTATATTGTAAATTCTATATTGTAAAATATTGTCTATGTATATTTAAAAATTTTAAATATTAAATTTCAAAAATACATTTTTTTTAAATATTTAGTGTTATAGATGCCAATTTTGTTTAATTGGAAAATATTACTAGCTTTTTACATTACATTATTGCTGTATATTTTTATTAGCCATTCTTTGTATTGATGATTATTTCAAATATCATGTAATGTATTTAGTTCTATTTTACTTATTTATATAGCATAAACAAAATAATTATGATATACATATTTTGTTTTATGCTTTAATTATAAAACGAAATACGAATTGATAAATTAAACCAAAAGCAAGGATGCATGAAGACAGCGCTGTTTCAAATTTCTAAAAATCATGAAAGAAATATTTTTCAATATCATGATTTAGTGAAATTTGAAATTATGAATGTATTAGTGTAGATTGAAAGTTTTTGCTAGTAAGATATTCGGTATATTGCGATAATAGAGTATCATGAAAATGAATATAAATAACTTTTATAGAACTCTGTTTCATTTTGCAATTTTATAAAATATGCTGAATATCTTATTCAAATTAATTGATAGAATAGGATATACCTAAAAATTTATAAAAATAAAATCAATAAGATTGTGAAAGTATAAGTGATAAATGCAAGAAAAAATATAAAACTTAATTGGTATATGTAACAAAATTTATAACTGATATAATCAATTGAAAAATTATTATAAATCTTATGATATAAAAAGTAATTATTTTTCTACACACATTACTTCTTTATTAATGTAATATTTTCGAGTATTTTGCTCTTTTTTCCAAATATTATATTATATTCGCAATGAAATGAAATTTTGGCAGAAAAAATATTGTAGAAATCTAATTTAGAAGTTTTAATTTATGAAAATATATTACAAGATCATTCATTTCAATTACATTTATTCATATTGCATATAAAGTTTTAAGTAATGGCAGTATGCAGCAATAGATATTTATGGAAGTGGAATGTATTTCATAAAATGAAATTCTGATATTGTATTGATATATTGGTAAAAATTTTGAACACATTGTAACTGCAGTACTTTTTGAAAGAAATTCAAGAAGAATTTTGTAAATATATAGTTAAAGGAAAGGAGGATACTTGGGGACCTGAGTCGACGCAACCTATTCAATTTCATAGTTACATCATAAATATGAAAAGAAAACTAACTCATTTATACTCAATATCCTTGCTATTTCATTATTAATTTGTACATTGTCGATTATTGTTAGTGATTAATATATTGTAATATATTAATATATGTACACATGATATTAATATATTAATGTATTAAAAAAAACAACAAAAAATTGAAATATAATTAAAAAAAACAAATAGATGAATTGATCTATCAAAGTATAAATGAGATATTTTCTGGATAAAAAATTTTTTATGTTTTGTGATGTAACATGAATATGTAATACGGCAATGTGTCATAGAGACCAGCAATGACTGCCGATTTTAATGTAAAACTATTAACATGTAATATGTATATCATATTGAAATACTAATTATTCATTGTAGGTATATGAATGAGTGGTTCTTCATAAACACGTGATCTTAGATTTCAAACAAACACAGAGATTACAAATTGTTAAATATTGCGTGGATTTTTCTTCAATTATTAATATCTTTTCTTATGTGATGCTCACGTTATTACGAATATTTATTTAACTGATGATTAAATTATAAGAAAAGCCATATCAGAGATGCATCTTAGATGATAACAATATATTATTTCTGTAAGTTCTGTATTATGAAATACGTGCGTTGTTCGTTATTAAAACGAAGATTCTAATGTATGCTAAACATCAGTCATATAAACGGCGTTGTCAGGCGAATTTCTTCATCAGGGAATGCACGACGTCACATTATATCACCCATTCTACTCGTATGTCACTTGCGCGCGTCATGCGACGAGTTATGTCTTACGTAATGTAAACTACCATTTATAATCAAATGTTTTTTCAATTAAAAAATGTGCATGGTATTTTCTTTCAAGAAAATAAATAATAAACTATTCAATATAAATTAAATTTTTTAAATAAAATCATTTTTTAAATAAAATCATGAAATTTAATAAAAACACGAAACGATATTTAAAAGATTATTTAGTCATACAATTATTGTACAAAACAATCTTCCTTTTTGTATCAGTTACTAATAAAAGTAATTTTACGAAAATTTTAAACGTTAATAAGTATTTTATAATCATATAAATAGAATAAGGTACGAAATAAATACAAATGGAATACAAAATTTAACAATCGCTATCGCTATCATCTATCTCATTAGGTATAAGAATATTGATAAAGTTTTCTGATATACATATGTTTTTTTAAATAGAGAAAAATCTTAATATATCATCAATAAGTAATTGAAACAATCAGTATTTTTCAATCAAATTTATTTAATATTAGTCTGTGCAGCAAATTTGGTTTAATCAATTTTTCAATCATCTACTAATGCTTTAATCTAATCTAACTATAATATAAAACAAAGGTCAACTGTTATTTATTTTCCCATCTCCATTTATCTACATTGTAGATTATAAATTCTATAATACAAGTGATAACATCATTGAACAATTAACCATACCCCTTTCCTTTATTTCTTTGACTAGTAATGTTACATATAAATTGCAATCTAAACCTGATTACTTGAATAATGTGACTGTATATGAATATACTAATAATTCTACGATTTTTAATAAATCGATCTTTACCGAACAAATATTTTATTATATACAATTGCTCTTTTGTAAACATTTTTACTTCCGGTTTCATATGGTCCAAAATGGAGAATTCTTTTAATAATATAGAACATGAAAATGTTGACGAAAAATACTTTAGTTTTTGTTCTTCGTGTAATTCTGCCTTGCAATCTATGTGTAGCATTGGAATACCATCGTTTTATGAATTAAATAGTGAAAATAGCGTAATATCTAAAATTGAGAAGAATGAAGATATTACAAAACATATCGAAACGATAAATGTAAATGAATATACGTTGGATGGTCATATTGAAAAAAAAACTTTTGTTAACAGTCCTGCTAAAAATTTGATGATAGCAATGAAATATCACACATACGAAAAACAAGAAATTAACAAAAATGATGATGACAAAATCGGTTGCTCCACAACGAAAAAAATTAAATATATCAAATCATTAAGTACAGTAAATACAAATTTATTTAAAATTATCTCTATTAAATTACAAATTCGTTGTTAAACTCTGTTAAATCAAATTCAAAAACAATTTAAATAATTGAGATAATTTCTAATAAAGCAATATCCATTAATTAGGATTCTAAACGAAAAGAAAATTACATTATTTTATCTGATAATGAAAATAAAACTTTCACATTGGAAACAGAGATATTGAAATTTACAAAAAAGAACACATCACCTAGTAATGATGATTTAGAAGATATTCAAAATCGTCGTAAAAAAGTATTTAGAACTATTAAATCAATATTGTATCTTTGGTAAGTATTTGGAAATATACAAATCATATTTTCAAAGTTTTCGATTTATTATTTCTTTCTAGTAACTACATTAATATTATGCGCGAGATTATACTTCAACAAATTCATAAGAAACAGTTCAATGAAAGGTACCAGAAAGATTCTCAGAGATAGATAAAATTTTTCTATAAATTAAATATTTTATTAAATATTTAATATATTATTTTATTTTTATTTAATATATCTATAATATATTATTATGAATAATACATAATATTTCAATATAAGAATCTTCATAATTATTAGGAATTAAAAATTTTAATTATTATATTTATTTGTTTCATGCCATATCAAAATCATCTCTCTGCAATAAAACAATGTATAAAATTAATAAACACAGTAAATACAAAGAAATAGAAAATATAAAATGTGGATGTATTACTTACAGCATTATTGTATTCCAATATATGTTTCTTAATAGCAGATGTGTCTACCCAAGTAACAAAATCTTCCAAGTTTCTAGAAAAATTATAAAGCATGTGTGCCAATTATTGATTGATTGTTTTACTGTTTTTTTTTTTTTATTATTTAAAAGTATTTAGTACCTTGTGACCAGAAAAGCTGGATCTTTTACAACTTCTGTGCCAACTCTAACATGACCCTGTTCTATTAATTGTGTTGCCATTTTTAAATTTTGACTCATTTTATTTCGTACCATAACAACTGGCAATCGTCTTCTACAAAACGAACTTGCGCTCACTTTTTGCGTTAGTGATAAATCCCATTTTGTTGCTATAAGTCCCATTATATACAATTTTTCCAACAATAACGCACTCTGTTCTATTCGAAATGGATGGTCCGCATCAATTTCTTTAATTTTTTTCCCTAATTCACGAATTTCTCGTGCTAATTTATTATACCTGGAATAATTAAAAATTTGTTATTTAACCGATATTTAATTAATTTAATATAATTTAATATTAGTAAAACTACATGGACTTACTTTGTGTAGTCATCTCTTTTTTGTATTCGATAACGTTTCAAAATTTTCACTTCGTGGAGGTTATTATCTGCTTCCCATGATATGAAATCGACTTTTTTCAGCAATTTTTGTTCGTGATATTTTAATTTTCGTACCATGATTGTTGTGAGAAACGCGAATAGCAGTGGTAGAGAGGTAAAGAGATGAAAGTTTAATTAATAAGGAAGAACATCTATTTTGATTCTGATTTTTTTCGATGCATTTGAGATATATTTTGTGAATAAACGACAATATTTGTAGCGGCCTATGATTGCTCAACTTTCAAACACTAACTAGCACCAGCCACAAGTGGCTGTACGCCTAGCCTCGAGGTCTTTAGCGATCTTCGATGTTGATGTTAAGCAAGCAGAGTGCAGACACCGCTAGCGGGTAGTTACAACAAGCGTCTGGTATGGGGTCGCCGCCATCAGCCCCACTGATGAGAGTCTAGGCAAGTGACTTCGAGACGGAACGCTGTAGTTTTCACATTTCTCTCTTACCGAAATCCTTGTTCCTTTAATTCACCCATCATCATCACATCAACCCTTTAATATCTATATATTTACAGTTATTCTAAGCTTGACTTTGTTACAAGAGAAAGATTTCAGATTTCAGTTAACCTTTCTGCATTCTCTATGTAAAAGAATCACGTGGTTCATGAATTTATAAAGCGCATCACGAAATATGTAGTATTATATTAATTCTCGTATGATGCGTATAAATCGTGTAACGACGAAAACAAAAAGATACAATTTATGACATTATGCATTATTCCCCCATTTGCTTTCTCGTTTTTGACAATGCTGGTGTCAACAACTAAATGTCATGACTTCGTAGGCCGCCATGAATACAGTTTGTTTTTGGCATAGAGAGGTTATGTATTTATATAATATAAAAACTTTTATCATATGTTCTTTTTTATTCAATAATTAAGAAGGTTAGACGAGGCAATCAAGAAGTAGGATTTATATTAAAGTTCTACGACATATTATTTAATAATGAAGAAAGATCATAAAGTAGAGCCCGGTGATGGTTTACGCTCTTTAAAAAGTACAATGTTATTTCGTGCAGTTAATTATGAATTATATGTTAGACCAGTAAGATTATTGTACAAGTTAAAAATTATATAAAGTTCAATAAAATTATATAAATTATTTCTACTAACAAAGTATGGGTGTTAATAAAAATAAAACAACCGAATTTATTTTTCAGAATAAAATGGTAATGATCTTTGGAACTATCGCAATATTCAGTTGCATAGGATATATTGTTTATATGCGACATAATTCTGATAACACGAAATATTATTCTGCAGTTACATCTGATGGGTC
This sequence comes from Melipona beecheii, assembly GCA_032399605.1. Lineage (NCBI taxonomy): Eukaryota > Metazoa > Arthropoda > Insecta > Hymenoptera > Apidae > Melipona > Melipona beecheii. The sequence continues at coordinate 2,319,249 of JAUCMO010000291.1, forward strand.
AGTTGATTTTAAAAAGAAAACATCAAAATGGACAATGTAGTTTACTGCATTTTATGTAAATAACAATTACGTTTAAGAATTTACGTTACATGAAATACATAATTACTATTTGTAATATTATTTATATACTATATTTCATTTCATTATTAATTGCTTATTATTCCCTGTCTGTACATCTCAGTGATATGTAAACAAATGTATTTAACAATTCAACATCCTTTGTTAAAAATATTTTGCTACATCTTTAAGTTCTCCAATTTTTATTATATTTAAAATTTAAAATGGTGTAAATGTTCATTAAAACTAGTATACTATTGTTTCGATAATATATATAACTTCAACAAAATTATATATTGTTTTATAAAATATGAATTGCATTCTGTATTACATTTATTTCATATATAAATACGTAGAAAATTAACTTTTCTCACTGCATCATTCAAGCTATCACTTTTGGCAGTATGTACAAGGTCGTTTAAAATTTGAAATACAGTTAGGTATGCTACAATGAACAGTTTTTGTTAATATAATTGCAACGCTACAACGAATGCAGAAAAATATTATTTATATATTTCTCAACGTATACTAGAAGGAACAAATGTTATGGAATATAATTTTAGAACCAATTACATTCGTTCTAGCATACACAATGATAATTTTTACAAAAATTTAAACGTTCTGAATTGGTCCAGATGTTTGAACGAGGAGTGTTCTAAGCTTAAATTACATAACAACGTTACTAAAAATATATGTGTATATTTTTACGTATGTATGCATGTATGCGTATGCACGCGTGTGTATAGATTTTTATGTAAACATTAAAAATGTATATTTTCCTTCATGTGATTTATAAATACTTAAAATACTAGTAATATCTAGAATGTTAGAAAAATTAACAACATGCACTAACATAAGAATGCTATTATAAAACATAAAATTAAAATATCTGATTGAATTTTTATCCAGTATTTTTGGAAATAAAATGTAAAATATTACGATAAATTAATTGTATGTTTTATTGATTTTAATTGAAACCTTCATTTTGCATTTTATGTAAATTGCAAACTACTGGAAGCATTTAAGACACAAAAGATATAGTTTTTACTTAGCACATGAGATTATGGCATCTACAAATATTGAACAGTTATGTACTTTTTTTAGAACATTCCTTTCTTCTTCATTTACCTGTTATACATATTAATTGTATAACTATTTCAAATCCGAAAAAATATAGTGTTTGAATTTTTTTTTATGTACCATAGAAAAAAAGCCATAATAGTTATTTTGCTTAGAACAAGATAGTAAACAGGAACTAACTGTAATTAATAGTTTACATTAAATTTTAATAATTTCAGATTTAAATTTCTGTAAACAAATCGCTTATTATTAAAATAATAGATTAATATTTTTATTAAATTTTCATCACTCATCGGTATTTCCGTTAATAAATCGTATTTATACATTAATTTATTGTTAAAGATATGGCTATATAATTGAATATAAGATACTGTATAAAGATAATATTTTATAAAGCATATTCGTATAGAAAAATTGTATATTAAAAAAATATTCTTCTTGGAAATATGTAAAAAATATTTCTATTTTTATGTATAATGAGAATGATTACTTTGAATATAAATTAGTTTTAAAAAATTGGTCTCATTCTCTGACAATATCACTGATGTGATGTACATACACACACACATATATATATGAAATTATTTACAAGATTATTGTAAATATGAAATTCAAATATTAGCCTCCTATGAAATATATATAATTTGTAACCATCTCTTCAACAAGAGTTTTAGAAAATACTTGCTCACATCAGTCAAGGAATAATATTATTTTTAAAACAGAGCTTATTAATGAGTTTTCTAATTACATTAAGATTGATAAAAACATTAAAAAATTACTATATCAAAATGAACTTCTATTGTAAATGTTTTTTATTTCTTTATGAACTCAATGAAAATCATTTTAATAATAAGCGATTACACTTACACATAAAATTTAATGTATTAAAATTTGGCAATTCATAATACTTTGTTGATATTTTGTACTTTCGTAGATAAGGCGATTTCCAAAAAAATGTATCGATTTCTGTATGAAATAGAATTACATTAATTTTAATAATCTTTTAGAATAGAGAATTAATGCAGATAATGTACCTCATTAAATAAACATTATAATAAATTAAATCAAGGAGCAGAATTGTAACAAAAACATAAAAAATACCGATAATTTCTATGATTTTGATATAACTTCAATCCATATAAAATATTGCCATATTTCAACAATTTTCTCAATAACAATTTATACTTATTATGATGTAACGTCTGATCCGAACATCCATTTTAACATGTACAATTTTCCTTATTATGTGGATACAGCAGAATAGTTTCATAAATCGCATTTGCCACATAGTCTAAGTTAGATTCATTAAGTCCACACATATTTATTCTACCGCTTCGTAACATATAGATGTGATAATTATTAATTAAACACTCAACTTGTCTTTCTGAAATAATGATTACTTCATTAGTAAAATATAATATAAGATAAAACAAGTGTGTTAAAATAATTTTTTTGAATATTTACCGGTAAGACCTGTATAAGAGAACATTCCTATCTGTTGAGTAATATGTTCCCAATTACCAGGAGTTCCTTTTTGAATTAATTTCTGATATAAACTCGTTCGCATTTCCTTTATTCTACTGGACATGGTGATAATATGACCTTTCCTGAAATATTTTAATATCGTAGTTTAGAAATCTTTAATTATTGTGTAACAAATCGAATTAATTTTGTTCTTTATATCATACCATTGTTTGTAGAGATCTGGGTTCTGTAACACGGTTGCAACTATTCTTGCTCCATGATTAGGTGGATTGCTATACATTCCACGAACAATCAAAGTTAACTGAGATTTAACTTGAGCCAATTCTTTTGTATTAGACATAACAACTACCATATTTCCAACCCTTTCATTATATAAGCCGAAGTTTTTGGCAAAACTTTGCGCGCACATAAATTCTATTCCACGTTCAGCAAACAATCTTACAGCATATGCATCTTTGTCTAAATCACCAGTTGCAAAACCCTAAAGAACATTACATTTTTTATATTGCTTTTAAAATTAGTCTATTCTAAAAAGAAAGAATAATTCGTAATACCTGATAAGCACTATCAAAAACAGTGAAAAGTTTTCTCTCTTCAATTACATCTCCTATTTTAGCCCATTGTTCAGGAGTTGGATCACAGCCAGTAGGATTATGTGCACACGCATGAAGAATAATTACAGCATTTTCTGGAGCACCTCTAAGATCTTTAATCATTCCTTCTATATCAATGCTATGGGTTTCTGGATTCCAATATACATATTCACATGCTTTTTTGAATCCTCCATTTAAGAACACAAGTTTATGATTCTCTATAAATGTATTATATGTTATACAGAGTGAATATTCATTTTATCATTTAAAAATATCTATTGACACTTACCCCAAGTAGGTTTACTGTAATAAAAGGTGTCATAGTGTAGAATACGACTTAAAAATTCAGCTATAACACGTAAAGCTCCAGTACCAGATAATGTCTGAATGCCAAAAGCTCGACCTTGTGCAATAATAGGAGAATCAGCACCCAACAGCATTTTTGTTGCTGCTTGACTAAAAGCATCCAATCCCAAGACAGGAAGATATTCATGATTTTGCAATTCATCTGCAGCTAATGATTTTTCCACTTTTCGAACAACTGGTAATACCCAAGGTTTCCCTTCAGTTGTACGATAAGCTAGAAACAATATACATTTATCAAAATTTTCAAGAATTATTTTGAATTATTTAGTAATCCTATATCATTGTCTAATGCTTAAATACAGATTAAATCATATTACAGCAACATACATTCATATTTGTGAGATACATTATGCAATCACTAGATATTCTGGAGGTCATCCAAGAGCAGATTCATTAGCCATATGAATGGGACACAAAAAAATTTCAGCTTAAAGACAGTCATTTCATACATATGATTTTAAACAAATACATTTTAGATATATTTTTAAATTATTAAAGAGAACTTACGCTGTATATTTATGTCTGTTTATTACGAGATTAAATATTAAATGAAATGCATGCAACATACCTCCTATGGATAGATTCACTTTTTTTTCGTAAGTATCTTCCGTAAATGCTTTATTAAGCGCAAAAACTTCTATTGGAAGTCCTAGTTTTAGCCCGCTGAATCTCGTATTCATCTTTGGAACGTTTAAATATCGTATGATCAACTATCTGTGCAACGATGTAAAATGAGAGATAATCTGACGACATCAATTTATATGAAATAACAAACACATTTACAAACCTTTTACAATCACTGTATAGTGAGTGTTTGCGATTTTTAATCTTAGATATTACAGATAGCAGTAATCCATCGTAAGTGCCATGGAAAATAATGTAACGTAACATGTAACGTGAACTTTTGGCGCTAATGAATTTAAATTAGTAGTATTTAACAAATGTAATATTTGATAACGTGGCGTTCGTAACGTCAATTGTCTACTCTGTGTACAAGTTTCACTTTTCAAAAGCAAGATAAATGTTGAAACGTATAACTAAATTACAACGTACGACAAAATATAAATGTAATATAATAAAACACAAACAATTTTTTAATATTCGTCGTGCAAAATATACGAAACAATTCGACGAATATTAAGTCCCATGTGTCTTTATAAAAAAATGTTATGCATTGTTTAGAGCGAGATTGAAAATGTTATAGAGCGAGATTATAGCGTTATAAAACAATTGTATTTATATTTTAAGAAATTTCTACTTTTTCTATTAGAAATGGTTATTTTCGATGAAATGAGATCTTCGGGATTTCTGTTTTATCGATCGATTCATTTCATCGTTATTAGCTTGTTGCGTTGTTGCTGCAGAGATCGCCAGTGCGCCAGTTTAATCGCGAATGTATATAGTTTGGTTGATACACAAGTGTGTAGCATAAGCAACATTCCAGCATAGTTTAGTTGAAAGTTGTACTGTGAAGTGTGTACAGCGCGTTGTAACCCTTGTGATAATTGTTATATATTTTTTTTTTCTTTTCACCGTATTTGTGCGTTCATGGCTGTGTACTATCAAGTTGCACGGAGAACTGTATCGAAGTAAGTTGAGACACAAATTAAGAAATGTTAGTCTTACTGCAACTTATCTTTCTAATTACGACTAAGGCATTTAAAAGGGATGTTGTGTATCATCACGATTCTCCCCTTATATTTTTGTGAAAAATATTCTTCGCATCGATAATCGTTCAATTTTTCCAAGCGAATGATATTACTCTGTACGGTTATGCCTCATTTTATTTATTACTATTTATTTATTACTATACCTCATAGAACGAAGATAGTCAACATATTGCACAAAAATAATCCTAACTCTATTTTAATCTTATATTTCTCTATGTCATCTATAAATGATTAATACAGTTATTATTAACGAAACAAAATTTTGATGGTGCCGTGATGTAACTGTATTTGTCGAAGTGAAGTCATGAACTTAATTTTACTGCCAAATGGAAGTTTGTATTTTGGAAATACGTTGCGACACTCTTTAAAGAAGTTATTTTTTCCTTTTTGTATAATATTTGAAATAGTACACACACACACACACACACACACACACACACACACACACACACACACACACACATGTACAACACAATTATATCTCAACCATATGTAGTACCGTTATTTTAAATATAATCTATTTTAAAAAGAATTAAATAACTAAAAGAAAATTATATAATTTATTTAAAAGCTATTCCAAATATACTCTTTTTATCAAATTCGAAATAATTGATCAATAGGTTTTGCTCTCTTTTTACGTTTCGTCCCAACACGAGCAATCAAACATGAAATGAAGCATGGAAAGAGAGTAGGCAAGGCGTTGAAACGTCTTTCGATTGAGTTAGTTTTTATTTGAAATAGCTTTCAAATAAATTGTTCATTACCTTAAGGTAGGTGTAGATAGATTCTATTCATTACGATTAGATAGTAAGTACTATCAATATTTAATGTGATTTAATTATTTTGTTTTCTATAGTTATATTAAAGGCATGTCCAAACCAACGTGACGTTAATTGGTGCGAAAAATAATTTCCATAAAAGTGTTAGCTCCGATCTATCTGTTATGCGTTTGATATAATATTTGAATCGTGATTTAATCTGTCAGTAACGATTTACCGCGTTTCATTGATACGTCATTGATACATTGATAAGCTAGATGCGTCCGTAAGCTTAATCGTAATATATGATAAAGAGCAATAACAAACTCCAAAACGTTCATATTGATCGATTACAATTCGATTTCAATCTAGAATATTTCATATAGCGAATTTGTATATATATACGTGTGCCTTGTAAACATGCATTCGTATTGAATTTGGAACTTTTATAGTATAATTCTTTATAGTATTATAATACAGCAAAATTTTGCTGTGTATCTTCAATTATTTACAATTAAGACATTACTTTCAAAGATAGTAATTGAATTCTCAAAAGTTCTTGATAATTTTATTTAAGAAAGAAAGAACAATACGTTGAAAATTTGTTCTCGTACGAAGTAAACAGCGTGTCTCGAATCAGGAAATATATTTAAAAAAAGTAGAAAATTTATTGCCAATTTTACTTCGTGCATTCATCACCAGATGGCTTTGCAACAATTCTCACAATCTCACGTCCAAATTTTCTAAATATAGATCATTTCGTTTATGGTAAAGTACTATATATAACAGAGTTGAAACACATTGTAATGAGGGCACTTTGTTTCTCGGTGAATAAACAATGCTCTCGTTAGTAGAAAAAGCATGGAACTAGTTATATAAGACATACGTAGACATGTGTGAGAATATCAGAACATAAGTTTGATAATCCAAGTAAGATATCTACAAATTTAAAGAAACGTTATGTATTTGGTATATGAATATGTGTTCGATAAATACATGAATTGCATGCTAATTCTCAGAATTAAAATTACACATTTCTGTGTGTACACCCCAGAAAAATCTTAGGATAAGTATTATATTTGTATAATAAAAATAGCATAATATAAATAGTACATTACATACAATAGATACAACATTTACAATATAAATTAAAGATCATTCTTATTTTTTTTATTCTATTGTTATTACTTTCCATGCAATTCATAGTATGATGAATGATAATAATATTTCCTTCCCTTCGTTTCCATGAAAATTGTCATAAAATTCAAACTACCAAACTTTTTCTTATCCCATCGATCGAATTTGATCGAATTTGTTTCGATACGCGACTCGACTTACAGACAAAATGCAAATGTGCCATTAAACCTAATTAGATACTTCCATATACGGTGACTAGACATTCCAGGAATGACAATGCGGCCTCTATTAAGGTCGATTTAATATTTTTTTTTTTTTTTCAAAGAAAAATTTACGTTAATACATATAAATGAAAAATAATATATATTATTATTGTATGTTTTGTATTGATATTTTAAGTATCTATTAAAGTATGAATTATATAATATTCAATGGAACTGTATGCGATTGTTAAATGCAATAGTTACACGAATGGTCTAGGATTTTCATTTAATTTAATCAAGGTTATTGAGATACTTAATGTTTGTTGTTAAAGATGTAAAATATCAAAATCTTCGGCATGAAATCGAAAATTTCAATTGAAATTCGCTTTTCAATTGAAAATTGAATTTTCCTTAAATTTAAGAAGTATTTTGACGATTGAAGAATACAATCGAGCTAAAAACGATTCAGAGTCACGGTTACACAGTTAATTGGGATCGACATTTTCAGCGTGTAGTCTTCGTCAAATATTTGCAATCAGCATCAGTTAAATTCTTAATGTATAATTTAATTCTAATTTGCAATCGATTTCTTTGCAGCTGGTTGCGCCAGTGATCGCGGAGGAATTTTATGAAACTTGTTAAGTCTTGCGTGAATGAAAGGACGTCATAGAACGTATTGAAAGATACATGTAGCATGTATCATATACATGTATATTTTCTATTCTAGGTTAGGTTAGTTCGCAATTGAAAGTAGGTAGATATGTAAAAGATAAATTTTGTTTCGAAATATTAAGAATGATGTAGTGCATATACTATATACATTTACTTTCAATTTTAAAGCATACAACATGCTTTTAAAGCAACGAATTGAAATCAGAAAATTTTAAGCGAAATTTAAAATGAATAGTAGAAGTTTAAACGAAGAGAATCAGTTAATTTGATCTATTGGATAATTTCATTTACCGGATTAATTAATTTATTCGCGACTCACTTTCTTTTAGTTGCCACATTTGTTGCAACATAATGGATTCGGCAAATGGATTAGATTCTCTCGACTGCGTTTGAATTTTGAATGGACAGCAAATTTTATTTCTGAAGATGTTCCGCAGATGCTGACTGAGTTTAATATTCAGCGTGTAACATCACATTTCGACAAATGATTTTAGTATTTGAAAATAATTATCATTCAAAAATCCACCGATTAATTAATTATTTCTTTTTTTTGATTAGATTGTACGTTTTGCGTCTGTGATGTAGCAACAGTAATTGAGACGGGTTTAGTGAACGACAATGAAGGTTATTGAAGGCCAAACAAGGTCGTAAATTAACCCTTTGAAGATGTAACAAACCGTTATTCGAATCGACGAAATTTATTAATTAAGCTGTAGATAATATTCTTAATAGATAAAGCGATTGATGATGTGTCTTGTCTAAAACTCAATTTGATTTACCCATTGTTTTGTTTCTTTATTAAAGATGCAAATACATACTTATCACATTGTAAAAGATATTCTCTCACAGTCAGATTTTTTTCTTTTGTTATTCATTCAAAATAATTCATTTGATATAATAATACAGTCTCAGAATTGTGACAGGATTTATTATACTATCAAGTGACTTTCCCACATTTGTATCAGTATTTTAATTGCATATATTTTTATCAGAATCAATATTGTCTTTTCTCTTTTTTCGATAATTTCTTTCATCAAGTTGATACTTCATAAAATTGCTTTGCAGTGTTAAATTTGAAAATTTGTTTGAAAAATTAGTTAATAATACAATCAATAATAACAATACTGTTTAGGAAACAATACTATTTCCTCAGTAATAGTACTACAACAGTAAATTTATTAATTTAGTTTGACAGAAACATACACGTCAATCCATCACAATCGCATCTTTCTCTTCCCTCTTCTTTTTGCATATTAATCCTCCTTGAGTCACAAACAAGTCCGTCATATTGTCCCGTCCGATTCTTTGTTTTTCACGTTCGAGCTTCCTCTTCAAGCCGGTTCCTTGAACAATGAGTTTCTGTTCACGGGAACGTTGCTGGTCATTGTTCGAGAGTAATCGCAAAAGCAGAGGTGATTCTTTTCGTTCGTCGATAAAAGGACGTAGAAGAATGAATAAGAACAGACCTTGATGATATTTGATGGAACACCAAAATCAGTCCGACCTTTTTTATAATTCGTCTACTTCTTCAATTCGTATCTCATGGAAATGTTTCTATTGTTCAAATTCATTCGAAGAGCTTCGTTTGTCTTTTTATAAGTATTTCGTAATAACATAGAGAGATAAGGATACTTAAGATGTAAGATTAGAATTTCAGATAAGATTTGTATGTTCATGATCATCAAGGGTATCAGTAAAAGCTATGGAAGTCACAAATACGTTCGTAGAATTTAATCAGACGTTATTGTTATAGTTAATTGCGTGTACCATGATTAGATGTGTTTGTTCGTTTTGTTTGGTGGCTTCTGTGATGGATGACTAAAGTGTAATTAGCAACTTGGATTTGTGGTTTGGGAAGTGCATACATATTTTCCTTTGGATCGTATGTCACGATAAGTTATCGAGTTTCAGTCGATATGCTGTTGTTTTAATAGTAAATATTAATAAATATTAATAAATTGTATTATATTACTTGAATTGAATTCAAAGTGCTTTTTAAGTTCTTAATAATTTAATTTTTAGGATCTAGGTTTCTAGATACTTTGGTTCTTCAGTTCTTGGATTTTTTCTTAAAGTGAAGATTCTAGATCTAAAACTTTTAAATTTCAATTTTGAACTTTGGAGTCTAAATCCTTAGTTTTGAGTTTTACCTTTTAGATTTCAACTTCTAGTCCTCAGACATTAATAGTCTTTAACGTTTGCTACCGCTAGATATTTTTTAAGTTTCAAATCCTTAAATTTCAAACCATGTGTTTTAATCCTCAATTTTACACATAAAATTCCAATGTCTGAATTCTATTTTTTAAGATTTCTTTTCTCTGCCTTAGAATGTAAATCCTAATTAGGTTTCTTTGTTAGGAAGCTTTAGGTAGTTCCTTTAGTAGGTGCACATTTGCAAATTGTAATTTCTAGGTTTTCAACCCTAAATCTCAAGTCGCAGATTTCAAGTTCTGTGTTTCAGATTCTATGTTACATTTTTCAAATATCGGATTTCAGACTTTATATCTTAGAGTGAAACCCATAATTGTTATGTTTCAGTTTTCAAACTTCATGCACTCAGACTTGAAGTTTCAAGTTTAAGTTCTAAGTTTTTTATTTTACATCGTTGTTAACATCAAACATTTATGTGAATATAATATATGCTAATATTGTATTAATCACGAACACATTTTACTCAGGATTAATCAATGGGTTATTATTAAACATGTGTTCGTTTTATGTGCAAAGCAAACATCTAGGTCACACGAGTGCACACTGCGTTCCATATAAGCGACATAATTCTAGCATTACAAAGTCCATGCAACACAAGAGTCCTCTGTATTTTTCAAGCACATAATAAATCCTTCAGAATATTCTTTATTCTTCATTCTTTAAATAAACTTGAACGTTCGCTGGCATATTAAGCTTCGTTCATAACGTAGTAACATTTAAATATATAAATAATACATTTAAATATATTTTAAATACATTTATATTTTGCTACAAATCTCACTAAGGTACTGTAAATCTTCTGAACGAGGAAAAATTCATTCGAAGAATTTTTACGATTCTAATAATGTTAATTCTAATAATTCATCTAATTCTTAAGATCTAGATCGTTTTCTTTGGGAAGATGTGAACTGCAGCTGACTGTTGTCACAATTAATGTGTTCTATAATACTCACACACAATCATGTCGCTCTGTGATCAAGAGCCTTTGCGGTAAAAGAATGAAAAAAGAAATAGAGTATATCGAATATTGAATAAGAAAACGAAGGAACGATTAAAATAATGTTGCACGAACAATTTGTCCTTACTATCACCAATTTCAATGTAAATTACAAATTGTAAAAGAAACGATCTGCGTTCATTTTAATTTTGTTGAACACATTTAAATTTATGGACACATCAATTCATTTTTCCAGAGATATTAATTAATTAAGACAGAAGAAAAATTCTTCCGAATGATGGCAGTTATCTGGGTGATTAATGGTCGCGTTAATCTGCTTCAGTGAGAATGGAGAAATTGATTGTGTTATCAGTTGAAATTTTTTTTTCAAACGATATCGAATTCATTCTTTTTAGAAATATTTTCATATTTAGGATAATCTTTATTTTAGAAATATTAAGAAATATATTGTTAGGTATTATTATCAAGAGTAATTTTCATGTAATTGTAAATATTTCTAAAATGTAGTGGTACGTATTCGAAAGAAATGCAATTTTTCTCTTTTTTTTTTTCATAGATATTTTAAAATTATTTTAAGGTAATATTGGTACCGGTGAGTTACAAGTAATCTACAAAAGTACGCGTTCAGTTATTTTATTTTAATTTGCATTGTACAGAATGCATTGCACTGATACTAAAAAATTCTATTTTCTTCTCTTTTTGGAGCATGTCTAATTGGTACATCCAAAGTTTTACAGAAGTTCCAATATTATGTAAAATATTTAATCCGTTAATCCGTTTAATCTGGGTCATTTCTTAACGAAAGACAGCTCCAGTTTCGAGTAATTTCCGCCAAGAAAGCAATTCAAAATTCATGGCCAATTAATATTCTTTAATTAATTAATAAACTTTTGGAGCTAATTTCTTTTTGAAATATCATATTTTTCGTTTGTTTTCTTTTTTAATGAAGTAGAACACGCAAAAAAAAAAAAATATTTAAAAAGTAGAGCTACCTCCTTGTTGTCGGAAACCTTTCAATTTACTATCCTTGCTTGTCTCTCGTCAATTGGAAAACGTGCTCGACGTGCATGTTCGTTTAAAATTGAAATCAAGACTCGTACACCGGATAATCACCGGGCGAACTGCATGATTTTTCTTATATAATCGAAATCGCGAAAAGAAGTAGAAGTGAAAGCTCGAAACCGACTGTGAGACTCGGGCAGGGTGAGTGTATCATTTTTTTCTTCATTTCGATAGTGTCGTTTCTTTTGTTAGATAAGCGGCGAACGAATTACGTACACGCGGGAAATAGCAGGTTCATATAAACGTCTGTCTACCGTAGTATGCATATGTGACACGCTTATGTCATGGAGAACTTCTGACCCCCCGCGACAATGTGAAATTATAAAATGGGCTATAAGTGGAAGTTTAAGCGGCGATCTCTCGTCTCATCGCTGCCCCTCTCTTGAACATTGCGGTGTTTCATTTTTTGAAAATAAGCTTTGAATTCTAGAGACACTTTATGATGTCACCAGTGCGTTTCAGGAGGGATTTTTTTTCACCTAACTTCTTTAAGCTGGAGAAGAGTTTTTGTTTTCGAATTCATTTGGTAAGGAATATTATTTTAGAGACTACATAATTCAGGAATATTATTACTTAATGTTACTAATGTTAATTAGGAATGTTATTTTGAAATAATAAATGTTCAAAAAAATTATCTTGCTATTTCACAGTTGGTTAGGAATGTTATTTTGAAATAATAAATGTTCAAAAATTATCTTACTATTTCATAGTAACTTTAGTATACCTTTTTTTATAATTTATTTGCGTATGTATTTTGTAGTACATTACACGAACGATTAATCGATGCGGATATATCCTCTTCCTGCTTAAGGGGCTAATATTCGACATGCGCTGATTCATGAAAGTATCTGAAAACTTGCCAGAGGAAACTTTTATGTTACACGTACAATGAAGCAAGACTATGATCATGATTATATTATTAAAATTAATTAAATTTTATAATTAACTTAACTTTTTTATATTAACACTGAGTGTTGATGAAATTTAAATGTACGAAATGCACATAACATGCAAAAATTTGTACTGAAAATTTAAAAACAGAATACTCACGTTGTAACATTTAATCGGTGAAAGAAATCTCTGTTTAGACTCTGTTTCTTTAATGATACGTATTAATCATATAACATCCTATACTTGGCAGTGATAGTGATATCAAGAAATAATACAATCTCAATTCTCGTAAACTTCCATAGTCTAAAATATTAAGAGGTACTAAGTATTAAGAAAAATTGATAATAGCGATCTAACTAAAGAAGTCGAACTAAAGGTCAGCGATTGATGAGGATATTTCGTTTTTTCTTTTCTTTTTCTTTTTTTTTATTGGAGTCATAGAAGTGAACATTTTAAATAGTTTGGCTGTTGAAAACAAGGAAGTCAGCTCTCGACACTGCTCATTAGAGGAAGAGGAGGACAGGAAATGCTTCATAAAAATTGAGCCGCACAACATTCTGGTGGCTGGTTACGAATTTACGACACGCCAACCGACAGATTTGCGACATATTTTACCAGGCACAATACCAAAGTATTCGAAATATTTGAACGTGTTATGCGAGATAAGCTTAAATCAATAATTTTATACACAATATGTGTGTGTGTAAAAACTAAAAAATATTTAGCACAAGCATAATTCAGTGATCGTGTCTTCAAAATAGTCAATTGTTTATTATACTAATAAAGTTTAATGTTCAATTTTATATTATATATTATACTTGACACTCATCACATGCTTAGTACAAGTTACTTTAATTGTTCGTATGTTAAACAATGTTATATCGTACGTTTTCAAATTAATTACAATTGCAAATTTCGAAATGGATATAATCGTGACTGTGATACAATATTCACGCGATGTAATCGTGACTGTAATTTCTACGTGTCTTATGTAATACATAGAAGTACGAGCACAAAAATTTTTCGCGGCAGATGTTTAAATACTTTCATTAGTGAGATTTAAACGAAAGTGGAATAATTAACCGCGATTATATCAAGTGGCATAAGATTACGAATTAAGTGGATTATTTTCATTTTCAAATGGCAAGTGAGAAAGCAACTCACTGGTGTCGTATTGGGTTATAGATAATTACGAATTAATTTACATTAGGATATATTACAATATATTAGAATACATCTATGGAATAATTGATCGGGGAAACCAACAAACCGAAAAAGTTCTTTTGAACGGATAATTTCGAACACAACAGTTATCTAATCTTTGAGTTTTTATTTGCGGTGTATTATACTGATAAACGAGGTATTACGATATTTCTCTTATATCTTAGCTACAGACATGGATAATCGTGATTAGATAAAAGGTTCTAAGATTGTAGTTCATTGACTCAAATTCCATTTTATTTTTGGACATTGTATACTATTTATTCCCACATACGTTTCCCAATTTTCCCTATTTATTTATTATTGTTTGCAATAGGAGGCTTTCAAAACTTTGCAAGTGTAGGATTTATTACCGACAATTTGCAAATCATCAGTGTCAGCACTTTCTCTGTATCTTACATAAAATACAAGTTTCACGTGCAACTGATATTTAATCAAGAAGTATAATATAAAGTCAACTTTATCAAGCAATGCAACAGCTTCAAGAATAACCTTATTGGTTTTGTAATATAATTAAATGAAAATTCGGTAGAAATTAGAAATTTTTTCTTTTTACGATAGATTAATGAAAATTTTTCAAATATGTTCCCTAATTAACATAATTATTAATTTAATTAATTTATTAATTATTTTTAAGAATATTCTGTAATGTAATACTGACTGGATATGTACAACATTGAATATCATATCTATAGTTGGAATTTCTTACTGTAGAGAAAAATTGAAACAAAAATTTTATAGCTTTGTTTTGATGAGGATGGAACTTTCCAAATCTTTCAAGGTAGATACTTATCATTCATGTCTTTACTAGTTTACCTCGTTCCTTTGTCATGTACTGTACGTAAAACATTCTAATAATACGCATATTCAGAAACGGAAGAAGATTATTGTCTTCCAAAATGATCCAGACGAACGCACTAGAATTAAATTTTTTATTACAAGTAGAAAAGAGTTTAAAAGACAAATGACACGTAATAATCGATAATTTTATAAATTCTAACTTACAATTACATTAAATAACTGTATAATTACATTAAATAATTACACTTAATAATTTTTTAATACATGACTGTTATCAATATAAAAATTATCCAGTATATATACGTAGTTTGTATAATTGTAGAAAATATTTAATATGAAAATTACTGATTTTTAAACATTCACGTGTACCGTACCGATATCATACAGACAATTTTTAACTTCTTTTTGGCCATTGTACGTACATCAGCTTCAATCCACGTGCGAACAATTTCAAAAAAACAGTTTGGTTTTCAGTGAAAATTGGATGAAAACGTTTCCTCCGTTCGTGGTTTGGTTGTTCGTTTCGAACCTGTAATTATCAGAAGATGCAATTACACATGTGACATTCGATGATGCATATATCGCGTAGACAAATGATAACTCCGATACGTCTTATCTACAGCTCGCCACACATCCTGTGACTCACAGTTCGTACTTACGCATCGCTCGTTTCAACCCTGAAACTCTTCTTCTCTCATTTCTTTCTTTTCTTTTTATTCCTTCCTCCCTCCCCTTTCTTTTTCTTTCCTCTTCTGTCCTTCCTATAAACGAATTAACTCCCTTTTAGGCTAGGAGGGTCGGACCCTCTTTTTCACGCGTTCTGCCCGCAGCTTTGCCGTGTTACCGTTAGCTTCGTTATGGTCCCGTTTCTCCACGGACCATGCTCGTTTTCATAGTTTAATGGGATTATTTGAGTGTTCGATCGTGGGACGCGTCGACGGATCCGACAACATCCCTGGTAAATGAGATCCAATTGTTTTCTGCTAGGAGGGTCGGACCTTTTGTTCGATTACATTCTGAAGTTGGAAAAAGAATATTGACGAGGAAATTACATATTATATATCGGTAATATCAATATATATATTAACAATAGATTAATATCAATGATATATACTTAATTAACATATTACTCGATTAGACACAAAAAAAATAAAACTACATAGTGATAATTAATTTCATCGTTTTTTTCTAAGTTGAAAAAAATAGGAACATTATTTATGCGATATTTAGGTCTAGTTTAATGGACAAGTTCAATGTTATAAATAATTCGCATAAAGAGAGAGCGTTCAATTAAATATTTCGATAATGTTGAAGAGTTGTGCTGTTGTGCAAGTTAATTATACAACGTAATGGTAGTAGAGAGTGTTACCATCACCCGGTAACCAACTTATAGCCTTAATTGCAAAGTCTCTCTCCATTCACTGTCGCTCGTTATACAATCTTCGACTATGTTCCCGTGCATACAATGAATAATGGTAAACATCAGCGAGTTTCTCGCTGATTCTCGAAGCAAAACTTCCATCAGACGTTGTTAATACCGAGATTTCTTTGAAAGAATCAGCAAGACGAGGATTAACACGCTGGAGTAATTAAAAGATCATGTTTCCAGACGGTGGAAACTAAGTGGAGTAGTTAAACGAAATACTGATTTCTGGAGTAGGTGGCTAATTTGCTAAACGGCGTACAGTAATTTAAATCATTGGGCATTTTTAACTATGAATTTCATCTTTTTGTTTATTTCGGGAACTAGAACATTTATGAAATGTTGTATTCTGGAAAATATTTTTGTATTGTAGAGAAATAAAAGTAATAGAGAAATAAAAGTAAACAATGTAAATAGTCAATATAAAGGATATATAAAAGAATATATAAAATATAATGTAAATATAATAATATTATAATAATACAATAACGTAGAGTATTTTGATAATATAGAAAATTAACGTGTTACAGAATTTCCGAATGTTAATGCGTTTAGAATTTTAGAAGCAAAATTTCAGAATTTTGGGATTCTAAAGCTTGCAATTCTCCAATTCTCCAATTTTAAAATCTTGAGAACTTTTAAAGTTTTGAGTGTAATTTTACAAACTTACACAGTGAAATGTTGAATCACGCACAGGAATAAATATTTCTACAGAATATTCAATCAGTATCTCAATCAATATTTTTACACATATAGGTACGCATATGTACAAAACTTATATGTAATATCTCATTTATCATGACATTGAAAAACAGTGATTAGATAAAAATTTTCTTCTTTAAATTCATCTTCGCTCGACCTTGCTGCGAACTGACTAATTAATTAATTGATTACGCAAATAGACGAGTCATCAATGACTCGTATATGTTTCTAGTGAAATGACAGTATTGCACCTTCGAACGAACCATTTACGTCGATATATCTGTACTTGGAATATTGAAATTGTACTTAGAAGAACTATCGATCGTTCAGGGATATTCACGTGTTATAATTCGATTGAATTCATGATCTTTGTTAGTTTAAACGTAACTGGACGTAATAAAATTTTTATCTATTGTTTGCTGTATGTGACTGATCGAATACGTGACTAGGATAAGTTCTGTGTACGAATAACTTCGCTAAATGTTCATGCCTATTATACGTATAATAAATATCGATTGCTGATGGTCTGGTAATTTTTGGCTTGCTGGAATCTCGATTTTCTGGATCTTTTAAAACAAATTTCATTATTTCAGATCTTCGGAATCTTTCCGAAGTCACCAATTTCGGAGCCGTGAAATCAGAATCAGAATTTTTGTAATTTTTGTAATTTGAAATTTGCAATTTATCCAGTTTCAGATTTATCAAATTGCAAGCTTTCTATTTTCCAGCCAAAATTGTATAATACTTCCAATTTCACAGCCACGAAACCTTCAAATTCTCAAAAATATCCAACTTGAAACTTTCGAGTTTGTTTCGATTCTCCTGAACCTTCCGAAATATCCTATTTCCCAAGCCTCGAAACATCTTCGAATTACCAAGCTTCCCAATTTCGAAGAATCCGAGTATTCGAGTGTTTCGTTCCTAAAAAAAAATTTTCGAAACTAACGCTCGAAAGATAAGAAGCATATTAGGCAGATTATTTATCGACGCACGCGCATACCATAGAGTGTAATAGCTTCTGGGATCTAACGGTGGAAAACTTTGGAATGTTGACTTTTACTCGACACGACGTTCGGACACGCGAGCATTCATTCAGGTGTATGATGAACAAGCGTTACATTCTTCTGTCGTGGCCGCGATCGAGGCTACGGTGTTGCACTACGTTTCTACTCAGGTGCACGGTGTGCATGTCAGGTCCCGATCAATTAGGGTACTTAAACGGCCCGTTCTGTTTTGCTCCATAAATAAATGCGACGTAGAGAAGCCGTTGAATTGACTCTTCCGGTGGTATCTACGTTCGCGTATAATATGCGTACGTTCACAGGCGTTCATTGCGCCCATCCTTGACGTGTCTCGAACATATGGTATGGACGTTCAATGAATACGTATGGGAACATATGGAAGGAAACTGTCCTATAAAAATTTTAGTGCAGTGTACTCGTACATTCGATGAAAAATAGTCGACATTTTAAACCCGTTGTTTCGCGAAAGAAAAATCGTGCAACAAATTTTGAGGGATCTTTGTAAAGGAGAGACTCAATGGAACTTTTCAATTTCAAAATTTTAGAGAGAAAATGTCATTTTAGTGTTCTCCAGGTAACAATCTTGTTTCTACGAATTAAATTAGTAAATTAATTCGTGTTAATTTTAATGCTCGAGTTTTGAATTCTTGTTATCAGAGAATTCTTTTTGTTTAGCGAAACCGTTCAATCAACTGGCTTGGTATAACTATTGAATGTATGTAGAAATTATAAAATAATTCATATTATGAAATAACTCATATTCATATTTTTTCACATTTTCTCTCCAAAATAAGATAACAGATGTTTTCCCCAGCGTGTCGTAAAACATTCGGGGAAAACCTGATCCTTTTTCTTTCGGTTACAGCATACCTGCTTCTAAAATATTTGGACTTTCTATCTTTCTCTAACTTTCTTCATCTTGTTCCGAAACTTAAATTCTTGAAAAAAAGGCCCAGACCTTTTCAACCTTACACGAGTATTTCAACCTTCGTATTTTTAAATATTTTCAAATATTTTTGGTACTTCCTTCTCACGCTGTTTCACATAATTCGCTAATGAAGAATTTTCTATTATAGTAATTGGATTCTATTTGGGTTATTATATATAATTTTAAATTTTTTTTTTTTCTTAATTCTTGATTCTTCGTTGAAAGATCTTGTACGTAAATAAGACTGAAAAAATTAAATCGTACTTTATACAGCAAAAGCCTCTGTCAAGTGTTAATATATTAACATTTGCATTATAGAATACACATGGAAAAATTGAAAAATTTTATTATCTATTACGAGTACTGAAGATTAAAGATCTAAAAAATCTGTTTTAAGATTTTTGACCAGAAATGTATATGGTGAACATGGGATTACACGCAACTATTCTGCATTTTCCAATGGAAAATTTAGTAAAGCTAAGGTATATTTAATTTACGCCGTATTCGAGATACTTTTATGCCCTCAGCTCTCTATTAACTGGTTTGACCAGACGTTCTAACTCTAGACGTTCCAACATCTAGACTTTGATGCTCGGTTTTATGACTTTGTTTGATCATGGAGACATTAAATTACATTAAAATATACAATTGCAATTAACAAACTTTATTATTTGTTTTGAATGAATTTACTGAATATTAAAGATATAAAATACACGTAGGTACAATTAAAAAACTCACTTATATAAATACTGGATATTAAAAATCTGACAAACCTGCCCTAAGACTATTGAGCAAGAGTGTATACGGTGAACTTAAGATTTTGCATTCTTCGATAGAAAGTGGAGTGAACACTGTTCTGACTCGAGATTTTGAACCTTTATCTCCTCAGGTTTCTGTCGACTGGTTCGATCAGTCTTTGATACTCGGTTTTATGACCTCACTTGATCGCGGAGTCTACTGTAGAGAGCTTGACACCGTTAGTCGGTTAATTCGCGCGTGTGTGTACCGGCTCGTCTGGTTTTTATTCGACTTGCACCATTAGAGTTGCCACTGTAAGTTCTGTTTGTCTGTTCCACGGTGTATGGTACTTACATACACACATACATGCATACGTTGCACAAGCGACTTGTCTGGCTCTGGATGATCATTACCTTACCTCCAGCTGGATCTTATGAAATCTACCCATTGGCGTAGGTGTACAAAATTGCTAGATCTTCGTACAATTAAATGGGATTAGTGTTCAACACACGGATACGTACGTAGCGAATCCACTCTATGATGAATTATTCCTAGCACAGAATAATTCTTAGAATTAGAGAATTATTTTTAACGTGGAATATAATTTTTACTACTGAAGTAAGTAACATTAAAAGATATGTTTTTGATGTGTTTGTACGTTTTCTTTTATTTAGAAAGTAAATAATTTATTTGAGATTAAATAATTTATCATACAGTTATCATATAGTTACTTAGATCAGTGTTTATCATGAATTTCTAAGTTTTTAACATAGTATAATTTACCGAATAATTTTTAGTATAGAACTATTTTCAACAGAGGATAACTCTTACTAGAGAAATGAATAAAATTATATTTTAATCATAATAATATTTTAATCATATTTTAATCATGACATTCACTTATTTCGTATCTGGTGGTTTCACGTTGTATAAATTATAAAATTCAGATTATACAGAGGATTGATATGACACATTCGATTGTCAAAAAATGATTTATGACCATGAATATATGAATAAATATGTTCGATAATAATATAGTGTGTCAGTATACAATAGTGTGCGTTTATTGAAAGTAAAAATTGGGGTTGAAGAATAAAAGAAATCACGTTCTACAGTGGAAAGAAAGAAACAACGAGAGAAAGATAAAGACTGTCGATTATTCAATTGCAGATGTATATGTTTCGTGACTCGATACTATAGACAAAAGAGAAGCGTGAGAAAGCATACTATTTATCCGTATGCAAAATTTGATAAGATGATATAACTAATGCAGATAATATTCGTTTCAATCGATTGTACCATTGCAGTTGTCCACATTTATGAAACTTTCATTTAGAAAAAGCTTCTCTGGGAAAGCATTTCTGTAATACTTTAGCACGAGTTTAGCAATGTAAAGTATCTCAGGACTGACGTGCTATTGTTAAACGAATTCCATTGTTTCTGTCGAGTTGGTTAACTGGAGTGACGTTAATGGAACAGTCGGAAAATTATAAGCGGAATTTATGAAACATTGATTGGATACTAGTCAATAACTTTTCAACGCAAGTATTTAAAACTTCGTTCGAAATTATTTAAAACATTGAAATCTTTTTAGGTACAGAATATTGTTGTATTCGTTTGAAATATATATATGAAAAACTAGAATCAGTGACTTCAATTGGATTTCAATAGTTTCGAAAGATTTCGATATTATTAAATATGTTTAAGCGCTTGTGTTTGATCGAAAACTTTTCGTAAGTATGTATTGAGGTATAATACATATTAAAAATCTTTTTCATATATTTTTTCAGATTCTTTCACATATTTTCCTCAAATTTTTTAGAAATTTCTTGCAGAAAAATGATCGAAAACAGATCTCCTATTTAATGAAAATAAAAATCATTTATTAAATAAATATTAAATGTTTCGACCCAAAAACTAATATTTCGAATATTTTATTCGCATATTAGGATTTTGCTGCTCAGATTTCATTTTTCCAGCAAATTATAAACGCGTTAATGAAACGAATAAGATTACTGCTTGACAGTAATGTACAGTTGTTCTCAATTTATATGTGAACCAAGAAAATCGTTCATTGCCATTCAGCAAAATCTTTATGAATCATTTCTATCACGGGTCTGGCTTGCATCTTTTTCAATGACTTCATGATTCACGCATTTGCAAAACATAGATTGAATGACTCGTAACCGGAAGTGATAAAATGTCAACCGTACGAAAAGATTACGATGGGAGTGAAAAGAAAGATGCTTGTTTCACGGTCATTATCCATATGTATATATATATATATATATATATATAACGTGAATTATAGTCATATAATATAAATTTATCATATTTATCGTGTTATAATTTGTACACGTCTAAACGATTAAATGGATAAAAGTATTGGAGTTATTTAAGCCATAAAACTCTTAGGACAAATACTCTTAGGACAAATACATTTGTTTCAAAATTGGGAAAATGAAATAATATTTTATAGCAACTGATGTGCCGACAATCACATTATAAAATACACGTGCAATTTAGAGATTTTATTATCAGCGATAAATATCGAATATTAAAAATGAAAAGTATCTTAACAGTTAAACGACCGGCTATAATTATCAAAATTAAGAATAAATTCATATTAACGAAGCCAAAATGAATCAAATGAACCAAATGAATCAAACTGAAAGCTAGTAACTCATTTGATAAAGATACTGACGTAGTAAGTGTACAATGTTACAGATTGCAAAAATTCAATGCCAGTTATTCAAGTGTTAAAAGCGAGAATGATACGTAAAGACGATAAATCTAGATATTCACTCCATATTTGTTTCAGTCACCGCTTTTTATAGATAATTGTATACAAAAATAAATCAATTATATACGCTAAATGTTAGGATAAATTTTTAATATAAATAAACTTTTGTTTCAGTATATATTGTATAAAATACATATTGATTTTATGAAAAATTTCTTCATACTATGTGATAATCTGTATTATAGCACGACGAATAGGAAGTAGATATAATGATTCAGATATGATAATAAGTATGACTATTATCACATAAATAAGATAGAAATTTGTTTGCGTTGGAAATTATCTCATGATAATTGGATCTATCAAAGTCTATGTTGAAGTTGTAAAACTTCACTTCCTGGAGTGATTTCAATGATTCTTGAGTATGTTATACATATTGACATTTTGAACAAATTTTCTCTATCTTTCAACAAATATGACATAATCTATTCTTCTCGAGGAGACACAAGGAAAATTTTCTTCTATAATTACTTCCTACATCCGGAGTCTTGTTTCTCTGTTCGTGTGATTCCTTTCGCGCTACGTAAAGCTCGATCGACGTGAGCAAAATGCAAACGATCAAGAAGGAAGAACACTCGCCTTTCTGGAGCGATCCAAGGCTACTTGATTCGGATAAAGAACTTGGAACGATACTTGAAATTCGATCCACAAGCGATTTCCATTTTTCCTTTCTTTTTTCTTTTCACAGAACCACGAAAAAAAGGTCACCACGTAAGGTGACTTTTTGCGACTTCTCTTCGATTTTGCGTGGGTGAACAGTTGTTGACACTGACTACCCACGTATTTAAGCTACGACAGGAATATTGGTCAATTTACAAATTATAATTATATCGCGAATTTTTTTATTCATTTATAGTGCATAACATTTATTCATTTGAACATAGTTAACGTATGAACAGTTGGTTTGAATATTGATTTATTGGTTTATTAGCATAATCAATAATTAATTGTTTAAATACTTCTGCGATCTACGCGAAGTATTATATATTTCTTGTACTAAATATTTTATAATTTCTATATACACATTTTTCATTTAATTTTGTGAACAACGTTTGTGATTTTAATATTGTGAACAATTGTTGGTGAAATTTTGAAACAATCTCAAAATGTACACTGTGTACATATATAATTTAACCGATTTAATGATAGTTGAGCTTTACGATTGTGGTAGTTAAACTTTAATGTGTTACGTATTGTATGCGTGATATACCTATTCATAAAATCTTGTAAACTCGTGTATTGTATAGCTGTGTATACGAATATTACCGTCGAGCAAATGTCGAAAGAATTGAACCATCACTCTTGCGAAAATGGAAAAATGATGGACATTTCGTGTTTCACTGTATCATTTTTATTTTCCCGGGTGCTCCAAGCGTTGAACTTTCTATTCGGTAAATCGAAGACGACAATACGGAAGTTGTAATCAGTCTTCAAGCGGTTGTATGCAATTTTTGCCGAGTTTCGTGTGACTCAACGTGTAATACGAGCAATGGTCTTGTCGGCTGTTCAGCAGCATTCGTGCCGTACTCAATAATTGCAACACTTGACAATTTTTTAAAAAGTTTCCACGTAAAAACTTATTAAACTGCTATTCTTCGGATTTGACATTCCGCTACGAAACATTCGGGAATCTTTGAACATTTCGATCGTACAGTGAAGAACATACTTAATTATATTACCAACGATAAAAAAATTGTCGGTACTTAAAACTGTTATAATTTCGTTAAAAAAAAAATTATACAACAACCCACTTGGTCTCATTTTAAAGCGCAAAGTCTTTATTTTGACAAACTTGCTTTTTCGAAAATGTAGCAGATGAGGATATTTTCATTCTTGAAAATTATAAGAAATCAAGTATCTTTGGAGAACATTTTTTTTATGGTTAAATTTACATTAGGTCTTGAAGGTTGAAGTCTCTCCCTTTTACAACGGCTTTCTACAATCATTTCAGTGAACTTTTTTAGGATCATAAGTTAGGATTAAGGAAAAAAATGTTGGGACTTCTTGAATTTTTGTTGTTCCACGCCTGTTTCCAATTAAAGAAAAAAAAAGAAATTCTTATTTGGTGAATAAATCCCTTTCTTGACAAAAAAGTCATTTTCATTTTAATAAATATGCGATGTGTCGCAAATCGTGACTTGAGAATGCGATACGTAGTACGGTACAGAGTCCAAAGTAACGAAGAATTTCTCCGAATATGTGACAAACGTGTCTCGAAACCATTTTCTTTATCCTTTGTCATTCTCGCTTTGCTTTCTCGCTTCTTAAGAAAAGGAATAATGCCCGAACGATTAATTTAATACTCGAAATTTTTAATCATTACTGTTACCACTATTTTTTTTAATAGGAATTTGATTATATTCCTTTTTACTTGGCAGAAAAATTGTTTTTACTGCCCTTAACTAATTTTCATTGTTAATTTATCATCGTCCAACAATAATAAATTTTAATAAATTTAATGATTTTTCTTTGTTATTTAATTAATTTTATTATTTTTAATTTTTTTTTTCTCATAGCGATCCTGATAAAATGATATGTGATAAGAAGTTTTTATTAATATTTTCAGATTCACAAAGATGTTAACTGTCTGGAATGCGTGAAGATCGTCCGAAAGAAAAGTTTATATAACTCTCGAGGATATTAAGAGATGTTGCTTGAAGCAATGTGATATACGCGCGAATATATAGATATAATTGTTTATTATATTAAAAGCAATATATTAAAAGTAACGATGGGTTTGTCGATCTATTTGCTGGTTGCTATCACAGCTTTGGGAACGGTGAATGCTTTGGAAGGGCCAAATATATGCACTAGGCAAGAAACGTAAGTAGATTAGGTTTATTAATTTATGAGTATTAATTTATGAGTAACGCTTGACAGTATATTACGTAAAATGATAATTGATGCTTAACTTGTTTTCCTGGAATTTTTATTAGAGTTTAATATTATCTCTCTTAATCTAGAAAATATTTAATAAAATCTTTAATGAAATATTTAATAAAATTTTATTAAAGAAGTAAATATTAAAGTAAATATGTTAAATAATTTATTATAATCAAATATGATTAAATCATATGTATGCGTTAATAATTACATGTATTGTTAATCATTATTACATATATTGTTTAATGTATTAAATAATTTATTTAATAATTTTTTTTATATCTGATCATAATTTTTTTAATATACATATAAGAATATATATAAAATTTCTCCGATATTATGAAAGTGGATATAACTATTATTTCTTTATTTTATTTTCTTTTATTAAAAAAAGGTTTCTTCTCAAATAAAAATTAAATTTTTTAAGAATAAAATCATAATGGACTTAGGAGGTAATAACTTAATTTTATTTTGAATTGTCAATCGTGTTTTTCACGATTCATAACGCTTGGTTTTAACACTTGGCTGGTGTCAGGTATACGGTAACGGTGAGAATATCGGAGCAGAAACCTTACACTGTACGAGAGAACACCTGGTGCTTCAGTTTTCCGCCGAGATGCTCTAAATACAAAGTGGTATTTAAGACGATGTACAAAGAACAGGTAAATATTAATTGATATATAAAATGTACCAATTAATTAAGATATAAACTAATGCCTCGATGTTTTACTCAATCAAGGAATTAACAAAACAAAGACCAGTGGAAGAATGTTGCAAAGGCTACACAGAGACCAATGATGGCAATCGTTGCATTCCTATCTGTTCCAAGGACTGTATACATGGAACTTGCATCGCACCAGACGTCTGCAAGTGTGAATCAGGATACGGGGGCCCGTTATGCGATTACAGTAAGTAGTAAACTTCATTATTTGCTTAATTTATATTGTTTAAAACTAGATTGTTCAAAATAATGTTGTTTAAAACCATTGAAATACCCAAATCAGGCATCCTCAGAAAACACTTTCACCTAGTCTTTTATTCTTGATGTAGCAAGATGTAGTTTTTACTATCCAGAAATTAATATTTTTAGAGAAAGAACTATTAATGAAGAAATTAAAATATTTATTGATTGAATTTGAAAAAATTTCGTATTTTTTTTTATTCATTATTTATTTATTGATTAGTTTTGCTGTTAGTTTAAATGCTGAGAACGATTCCAAATATAGTAACTATAAAAAGATATTTGCCTTTATTATATTTATTAGAGCACTTACATATGGCAGTCATTATAATTAAGAAAGAAATTTAAGTCATTATTTTTTATGTCTGTTGCGAATATTCACAGTAAATATATATTTGCATCTCGACAGAATGTCCACCTGGAAAATGGGGTAAATCTTGCGAAATGGATTGTATGTGCCAGAACGGAGCAACTTGTGATCCATTCGACGGCAAATGCTTGTGTACCAGAGGTTGGACCGGTATATACTGTAGTCAGGAATGTCCTCCTGACCGATACGGACAAGATTGTGGCGAAGAGTGTCGTTGCAGGAACGGTGGAAGTTGTCATCATATCTCTGGCGAGTGCCATTGTGCTCCTGGCTACACAGGACCACTGTTAGTTTTCTCTGTTCTATTATAAAAATTGTGTTATATTAGAATTCAATTTTCAATATCGTTCGAACGATTTTTTTTTTTTTAGTTGCGATGATTTCTGTCCACCCGGAAAACACGGCGATGAATGCAAATCAGAGTGCAAGTGTCAGAATGGTGGTTCTTGCAATCCTACAACTGGCGAATGCTATTGTACACGTGGATGGACTGTAAATATTAATTAACGATATCACGATGTAAATATGTTGGTGCATGATCTAAGGTAGATTTTGTTTTAAAACAGGGTTCAGTCTGTGCGAACCGGTGTCCAGAAAGTTTCTGGGGTAAAAATTGTTCTCAAGAGTGCGATTGTTACAACGGAGCTGGCTGTCATCATATCACTGGAGAATGTGAATGTAAACCTGGCTATTATGATGAAAAGGTGATCACTCTTACTAATATTGTTATTCAAATTAATTGTTGACCTCTTGATAAATATGCTATTATAGTAGATATAAATGATAAATAATTTTAAAAGTTACAATGTTTTACAGTGCTTAAAAATATGTCCTGAAGGAATGTTCGGTTTGAATTGTACAAATAACTGTACCTGCGAAAATGGTGCAATTTGTTCTCCAATTGATGGAACTTGTACCTGTAGTCCCGGGTGGATGGGTAAAAAGTGCAACAAGCGAGTGTGTTCGGATAAATTGTGGGGACCCAACTGTACAAAAGTATGTGATAATATATGGAAAATATAATATTTATTTTTTATAGTGTTTTTAATATTAAAAAGATAAGTAAAATGTTGTTAGGTTTGCGAGTGTGAGAATAGTAATACAGAAATATGTCATCCTTGGACTGGAAAATGCATTTGTAAACCAGGATGGGATGGTGATACCTGTACCAGACCTTGTCCACTTTATACGTATGGGAAAGGCTGTCAAAACCATTGTAATTGCAAGAACAACGCGCAGTGTTCGCCCATAAATGGAACTTGCATTTGTGCGGCAGGATACAGAGGAGATGATTGTAGCGAAATATGTCCTGACAATACTTACGGTGAAAGCTGTACACAAAAGTGTATTTGTAAGAATGGTGCTACTTGTTCAGCCGAGAATGGCCGATGCAATTGTACAGCAGGTAATGAGTTACACTCTTATGAATACGAAGTAATATAAAAAGATGAAAGCTTAAGTTCTAATTGAGATATGCGTGAATAATTAAGAAGTAATCAAAGGAGGTATCCTTAAAATGATAAGCATCTTGCTATCTTATGATTTAATAACTTTGTTGTTGTCTGCTTAAAGATTAATAATTAATTTATTCTTTAATTGTACTATCGTGAATGGCATGAATAATTTTTAATAGTGCATTAAACTAACTGTAGTTTAATAGTGCATTATTTGCAAATTTGTAGAGTTTTATCTTACATATATAATAAATTATTACCTTAAACCGATATATTTAAGTAAGGTAAGTAAGTTGAATTTGTAATCAGAATTATTATTTTTGGATATCTTCTTTAAAATGTTTCCGTTTTTTTTTTCGTTGTTAAGTTAAATTTTATTCCTGCATGTGTTATTATTACATTTTGTTAGGATGGGTTGGTGTTTCATGTGATCGTCCCTGCGACGACAAGTCTTTCGGCAAGGACTGTGAGGGCAAATGCAAATGCTTTAACAATGCTGCCTGCAATCCACAAAATGGTAAGGGGGCTGGTTGCAACGATTCTTTCACAATTTTAGGGAAAGTTAATGCTTTAAAATATTAACAAAGAAGCATTAATTTGTCGCATAGATCCTTGATTAGATAAATTTTGTTTATTTCTTAATAATTTTATTTCCATATTTTTTTATTTTTGTTTTTTAAAACTCACACTTATTAATTTCTACTTTCATTTCGTTCGTTGCACCTGCACCAAAACACTTTTATTTAAATACCTGCAGGCACATGCACGTGTGCAGCTGGCTTCACCGGCGAATTTTGCCAAGATCATTGCGAAAAAGGATTTTTCGGATTGGGATGTACTCAGGCCTGCGATTGTCACGAAGAGAATAGTTTAGACTGTGATGCTGCCATTGGTCGTTGCATCTGTAAGCCAGAATGGCAAGGTTTGTTTTCTGCTTTAATTCGTCGATCAATCGCCATACATGAAATCTTTAACAATTATCCTTCCTTTGTACATCTTAACATTTTGATATCCTTTCTACATCATTAATCATATAACGTAAAGAATAGAGATTTTAAACTATCAAATGATGTTCTTGTTTATTCATTTAATGTATCTTATTATCAGATAAAATTTTTTAAAAGAAATTGAAATTATTGAGAATAACTAGAAAACTAATTGTTCAATGGCGATTTGATCTTCGATGAAGTTTTTATTTTTAATACAAAATAGGAATCCGTTGTGAGACCAAGTGTCCAGAAGGCCTCTATGGTGATGACTGCCATTCACAATGTGAATGTATGAACAATAGTTCATGCGATCCGCAAACAGGCATTTGCATTTGTGCCAGAGGCTGGGAAGGAGCTGACTGTTCTCAACCCTGTAAAGAGGGGTGGTATGGTGTGCGTTGTAAGGAGAAGTGTCCAGAAAAAATGCAAGGTAAAAATTTCAACTGAAGGTGAAATAAATCAAGCTTTTGTAGTTCGGTTTAGTCAGTAGTTTTAGATTTACTTTCATATTTTAAATTGTATGATAGTGCATCATATGTAGAAATTTTCTTAATTAATACTATTCCAGCATGTTCTTGATAAGCGAAAAAGTAGCATATTAACGCTTTGTTCATTGATATAAAGAATATAGTTATTTCTATTTGTATACTTTTACTTAAATACTTCAATAAATGGTAAGTTATTAATTCATCTAACACACTTCATACTTAAGACGAGTTTGTTTATTCAATATAATAATCGTTAAATTTATCTTTCAGGAAACATGACGTGTGATCATGTCACTGGTGAATATGTTTGTCGACCTGGATACTTAGGTTTAACGTGTGAGCATCCTTGTCCACCTAATCGTTATGGATTAAATTGTGCTAATCACTGTCGCTGTAAAAATGGTGGCGAGTGTCATCATGTTACAGGTAAAATTTTCTCTATCATTCATCAGGCTAAAATTTTATTGAATTTTATAGAAATAATCTTCACAAGCTGGTACATTTTTTAATTTTAGTTGTGGATTACTCTAAGTTAGTCAATTTTAAGTTATCTGAACACTTGACTTATGTATTTTTCTCTATGATTACACTTTCTTAGAGCATTATCTTTTCAATACGATTTTAGCAATTCCTTTCTAGAAACTACACATATTGCATCATTAGTTATGTTAGGACATAAAATTGGTATCAGATATTATCTGACATGGATCAATGAAATCACTTCTTTCTCATTTATATATCATTTTAGGTGTGTGTCAATGTCGACCCGGTTGGCAAGGTGAATTTTGCCAAACGCCTTGCATGGAAGGAACATATGGCATGAATTGTAGTCAACACTGTACATGTCAGAATGGAGGAAAATGCAGATCTAATGATGGCCATTGCCGTTGTGCACCTGGTTGGACTGGCACCAAATGCACCGAAAGTACATGAAGAAAAATTATATATATAATACAGAAAAAAAATTAACAAAACGTAATATATATTCTTTTCATATTTGTAAATATAGTTTGCCCGGAAGGATATTATGGTGATCACTGTATGGAACCATGCGACTGTAAGAACGATTTCTATATATGTCATCCTGTTGATGGTTGTATTTGCAGACATGGATACACAGGTATGTTAAATGTTTATGTCTCGTCAATATCGATTAGTCTAATATGGAAATATTCTTTTTTAGGTCCAAATTGTGACGAAGAATTGTTTTCGCGTAACATTCAGGAGAAAGATGAAACCGGCTATGGCAGTGTAGTAGCAGGATTTTTATTTGCTGCAATTGTTGTTATTGCAATAACATTTGGAGGATGGATATATCATCGGCGTAGAGTAGCAGATTTAAAGAACGAAATTGCCCAAGTGCAATATATCGCCGAACCTGCTTCTCCTCCGGGTATTTACAAACAAATGTCTTTAATTTATAATGAACTAGGAAGAATAAATCAATATGGTATATTTTAGAACAAACTCAGTTTGATAATCCCGTGTACGCCTATCAAGGCTCTTCGAAATTCGATGATGGAACAACTACTTTACTGAATAACTTTCAATTCAGAAATAATCTCGGGACAAGTAAGAAGATAAACAATGAGAAAGCTAAATTGGGAATGAACGGTTGTACAGATGATGAAGACGATTGTAAAGGTATTATTGAAAATAGTATAATATGTCAAAGTATGTATATTATCTTGAAAAAGATTCTTATACTTTCTTGGATCACTTTTAGGATCTTATAATCGATATGATCTAAAGAACAGGGATGCAGATATGGGAAATCCAAATCTTAATGTATATCATAGCATCGACGAAATGGATGGGAAAAAAATTGAACATGTTTACGATGAAATTAAGCAAAATAATGATGAATCAGAATACGACCAGTTAGATCATCCAAGACCAGTTAGTAGTTATAAGCAGTACAATCGAATGGCGAATGGTTTCTGTTCGAAATCATCAGATAATGCAGGACCTAGTAGTTTGAAAGATCCAGAACTTGGTGAAATGTAAATTTTTCTTAGATCTCAGGCTGAATCATGCAGGTTAAAAATTTAAATATTATATGTCTTCAATGTAACTTAGAAAAAACAGATTTTAAAAAATTTTTATCACTTTAAATAAGTAATTTAGATTTTAAAATTTTTCACGTGTTATTAATCTGAATCTTGAGAAAATCTTCAGAAAATCTTAAAAAATAATAAAAACTTAAATAAGTATTTTCATTAAAGAAATGTATTCTGATTGCTCAGTATATGCATGTACATAGTTAAATGATAATGCAGCGAATAGTTAAATGGATATTCTATTTATAAAATTGTATACTTGTAGTGATTTATCCTGAACGTGTTAAATTGTCTCTTTTTGTGATGATGTTTAATGATATTTATATAATAGAATATCTGATGCAATATTATTAAAATCGATAATAATTTGAGATGAATAATTCTATTGCAATTGATTTTTAAGAATTTATTTAAAAGCTAATTCAGTGCTTTTTTATCGTTTATAATTAAAAAGATTTTAGATAGATGAAAGAAAAAATAATTACATCTCAAAATTCTGCCAAAAAACTTTTGATATTTATAGAAATTATATAAAAATTATCACTTAAAATGCGAAATTTAGTAGAAGAAATAAAAAGATAGTCAATGACTTTTGCATACGAAAGTGCCTTGTAAGCTTGAAAATGACACAAAAATTATAAAATTTAACAATGTAATTTATTTTTCTTTTACACATAAAAAGAAAAAAGAAAAGAAAAAAAAGAATTAGAACTATAGATGAATAATGGGGTTAAAAATACTCAGTATATCTATAATAAATCATTTAGAATGTAAATTGGCAAACAAGGTACAAAATCGTTATGTAAGTTTAAGCAATAAGAGATCGATTTCTCACAGTGTGCATATATTATATTAGTACTAAAGATTCATCTTTCTTTTCTGTTTCTTCATTACATTTTAAGTATAGACATTACGCGATATTTATACATACTCATCACGCATGAGACAATAGAATAGATTTTAAGAACAATTTATTTCCTGTATGTGCAAGAATATATTAGTAAGTAGACAAAAAAATCATGTTCTACAATTAATATAGAATATCATATCGTTAGAAATACATAATTTTTCGTGTATATATATATATGTCTATGTACAGACTTACATACACATATAAATATACGCACATACAGATAACACAAAAAAATCTATTTAAAAGAATAGCATTCGAGATACTATTGTAAAATGGGATTGTATTTATATCTTTTATATTAGATAATATTCTCTGCCTATTTTTTATTTCTTAAGAAATATCTATTTTTACGATTTTATATATACAATATTTTTATTTTTAGATGAATTCAGAGAAAACAGATTATTGTGATCAATATAAATAATTTTGTAAATATCGTTAAATTAGGACATAACGTAAAAATCAATAATTTTTAAATGTATGTATACTACTTCCCTAGAATATTATTTTTAATCATGTCTCGTCTCTGCTTTCTTTGTTTATTATGCGAGATCTGTAACGACTGGCTTTAATTAAGTTCAAAGTAGGCGACGAGATCCAGTAAAGTCCACCGAGAAACTGTAAAAGCGCCGCGAGACTCAAGCAGAGGTTTGTGTCTGTAATTAGAAATTCTTTTCTACATGATTTGTTTTATTAATTATCCTTACATTTGTAACTTTTAATCCGTTATTTTATCGAAATAAAATTTTGTTACGAAAACTTACCGTGTATGAAATAAAAACCGAGAATGCATAAACCTATGATAGTTGAAAATCCTTTATGAATGGAACGAACCATTTCAGATCCAAGAATATCATATAAAGGCAAATCTTGACAACTTGTTAAACTGCCAATACTGATACCGCCCAGAACAATAAAAATCATCATCCACAAGTAGTTATTTACATGAATTAAACCTAGAAATATATTTTCTTCAGAATACGAATGAATCAAAATATACTTTTCTATTACTTGCCTATTAAACTGATACCACAAAACCAAGACGCTATACCAAAATATAATCTTCTATTCTGATTTGTAAATTTTAGTACTTTGTAACTAATAAAATTTGGTAGAAAGGTACTGAAGCCAGCCATGATAGACAGAGACATCCAAACGTAATTATGTTGAAGAATCACACTTTCATTATTTAAGATGGGTAAGAAGAGCCAGAAAAAAAGAGTTGACACTTTCATTCCAACCCAGCCAATTATTGCAGCCCAAAATCGGAAATTCTTAAGAACTCGGAGTTGATACTGCCATTTCTTATCAAAATGAACCATTGGATTTACAAATAAGTCCACATCTTCATCTAAGTCCTCATAAGCATAAATATTATTTCCTTCGTTTAGCAATCCTGCTCTATGTGTCTTTTCATCAGGTTGATCATATTCAAAATTTTCTACGTTATCTTGACCACTCGAGTCTTTATGAACGATGGAAGAGATTTTTATAGGAAGTTCAGTATCTTCCTCAGTTGATAAAAGTAAACTGTAAGTAAATAATTAAATATTTGTTTTGTACATTGAAATTATTTAATAATGATAATTTAATTATTAATAATAATATGAAATATTGTTATTTAAGATAATCTGAAGAAAGACCTGTAAGGAGAAGTTTGTGGCGAAGAAGGCAACCGAAAAGTCAATGTTCCAAACGCAGTAGGCAATAACATAATAGTTATTAGTTGCAAACCAGTTCTTAGTTGAGCTTCGTGTAACAACAAATTTGTAATACTTGGGATGAGCAGAAGACCGAAAGAGACTGCAACGTTTCTCAACATCAAGGCTACAAGAAGCTTTCTTCTGAAGTACTTTCTTAAAATATAGTCACTCAGTAATGTGACAAAACTGGCGCCTATGCCCATTACTGCACCTGCACTACTGTTAGCTAAATAAGCACCAACTCCACCAGTTGCAAGGTATCCAGATGCTATAATTCCAATTATCAGAAGAAGCACTCCTATTATGCCTACCAAACGTGGAATTGACGCCATATTCACAACCATCTTTGTCCAAGGATCTAGAAAAAAGTTATAAGAAATTGGTAATAATTGTAAGAAGATCATAAATTAAACTGTTTATATACCTGCTAGATTCCAGAAGGCAGTGAATAATATAGGCGTCAAAATAATTTTTTCATCCCATACGTCAAAATCAGTAGATTTAATTTCACGAATATATTCCAGGACTACCCCGTACATCGCTAATATACTTGGAATAGTCATCTATAAAGATAAGTACAGAATTTTTATTCCAAGTATGAAAACTTTTTAAATATGAACGAGTTAATATCTATTAATATCTATTATAGTATTTAGAAAAAAATTAGTATTATTGAAGACACTTACTAATTACTTAATGTTTTAAAACAATAATATAATGACAAAAATTAATTTTCATAAAAAATATGTCGATAT
The DNA here is from genome assembly GCA_032399605.1 of Melipona beecheii. NCBI lineage: Eukaryota > Metazoa > Arthropoda > Insecta > Hymenoptera > Apidae > Melipona > Melipona beecheii. The sequence goes on from JAUCMO010000291.1 coordinate 2,354,606, forward strand.
TGAGGCTCTTAAAACGATTATATTATAATATATATTTGTAAACAAATTGGATCTTACAATTTTTTACGAATATTTCCAAGACTCTTCTATGTAAAATATTACATTTAATATTGCGAAAATGAATTAAAGAATATGACTTTAAATATCGCGTATGAGTAATGCATAATATCAAGTATTATTAAATTAAAATGAGAAAATCATTCGTGTACTTTTGTATCCAGATTATTTACCTGGACTAAAAATACTCCACAAAGAACAATCCATGCGTAACCACCATCAGGAACCGTGGGTCCTAGCTCCGGGAATGACGTGACGACTTCATCGAGACGAAGACGTTTAGTTGAGGACATTATTTATTATATAAAAACTAAATAATTTGATCAAATGTATTCGAAATTACAAGAACAATTTCGACGCATACTAAAGACATTCAGGTGATTCTGAAATCTATTATCTAATCTTACTAAAGATGCCAATGGTCTGATAGCTAATGATAAGGAATAGCAATTCTAAGAATATTATGTATGTGCATATATTTTTTATTGAAGACAGACAATTGACCAATGGCTATAAACAAGCAGGGAGATTTGATAAGAGGAGTGAATACACATATAAATATAAATATATATAACATTTATTCGACGCTAAATATATTCGAGACAATAACATTATCAAAATTGTATGTTCTTTGCTTATAATTATGAAGTCAATCAACAAGTGTTAATGTCGCAACAAATAGCTTATAAAATAGCATATTCTATGATTTTGTTTCTATCTTTTTTTCTTTAATTCTAAATTAATTATTATATATCATATTATAAATACTAATGCCTCATTATATTCTCAGTTTTGGATTACTTATATTAAAAAAAATTAAATATTTGTGTATTATACAGTAAAAAAAAATGAAACTTCTCAGTAGTTTAAAAATGATCGACACATTTTAACGAAAGGATAAATTTAATCAGTTAAATTGTTTTCTCCGTTAATTTCTAGTTGGAAGAAGTTATTCATAAATCTTCGCGAGTATCACCAACTGCTATCGAAGTGTATCTCACCCTCTTGTTCATCGAGTCTAATATAGGCTCGATTTTTTTTTGTAATTTTGTGCGTTGTACGTAAATTAAAGCGCATACCAGTCCTATTAATACTATAGAAAGGAAAAAGAGAAGAACAGTTGCACCGCGTGGAGTTGGTGAAAACAATCTCGGGGTGCAATTCTTCGTTTCGTATATTTCGTGTGGTGTTCCATCTACAAAAATTAATAACATTTAATTTCGTATAGTATTCGGCGAAGTATTTCATCGAATACAAATACATACTTTTGTAACACATCAAATTGTCTTTATTACGAACGAACACTTTCGTCTTTTTCATCCACTTTATAAATGGATTCAATTTGCAGGAACACTCGAGAGGATTTCCAGTGAAATCTATAGCTATGCTTTGGTTGTGCTTGATAAGCGCATCCATAGCCTGCAGATCGTGTTCTACGACTTTTGTGAACTTATTTCGTTGAAGATCCAAGAAACGTAATTTATGAAGACAAGATATGTTGAAATGCAATGCAGTCAGTGTATTATCACCGAGGTAAAGATCCAAAAGGTTCGGGAGATCACAGAATACATTACTATCCCTGAATTCTGATATTTCATTTTGCTCTAAATGGAGCTTTATCAGTTGTGTTAAATTACTACGATGAGTATAAGATGTCATTAATAATTTATAAAGATTAGAATCTTTTTATAAGGATTAGAGTTTATCAATCTGATACCTGTTGACAAAAATATCGTGTAACGTTGCTGCAAGATCTCTCGATAGACCATCCTCGAAGGCATCGGTTAAATGAAGTTCTAAGAGGGACACAAAATTAGAAAATACTCTGGGATGACTTCTCGCAGGATCCAGCGAAAGTTCATTGAAATCTAAAATGAGTCGTTCGACACGTTGAACATGATGGTATGACTTGCCGCGAATTTCTCTTATTCTATTGTTTGACATATCGATCATTCTTAAATAAGGTAGACTGTCCAGAGTGCCGAATACGTTCCATGGAAGTTCTTCAAGGTAGTTCCCAGTGAATATAAGCACCTAAAAGTAATACAAACGTGTCAACTGATTTTTGTATAAAATCTTATAACTATCAAAAAACGTTCATCTTTAATATAATGACTTGTGTTTCATTTGGTAAATGGGATAACGGTGTCACATCAGAAAATCCTGAATTAGTACAATTGACAACATATTGATGGCGATTCTCGTAACATGTTCTCAAACAGTAGCAACGATTTTCAAATGACGGCCCACACTCCACTTTAGCGTTTTCTAATGTCTCCAACGAGTGCCAATTAGGATCATTGCAATCATTATATAAGTCAGCAGTGGTTGCGCATATTAAAAGGAACATTGCGTGAAATTTATTCATTATGCATCTGAAACATAAATTATAAAATATAAATTTCAATGGATAGATATTAATTAACTTATAATAAACTTCAAAAGATAGATATTAATTTTGCTCAAATTTCTGTTTTACTTACACATAAATTCATTTGCCAATGCAATAGGCGAAATGCAATAAAAAATTATTAAACTGGGAACATTATCTTTTGTTTCTTTCAAGCACTATGATTGTAATATTTCGTTTAATGTTTTAATATCTTCTGTATATCTGCAACAAGAATTTGTAATTTGAATACTCCCGCGAAAAATTTGGACTTGGTTGTGATTGGCTAAATCATATTGGCGGTTAAAGTGAATTTAAACTTAACACTCCATTAAACCACTGAGGTTAGTTTCTCATGATCAAATGTGGGCGAAGAGTAGGTTTTACCTGCATAATAATTTTAGGTAGGCGAAAATTAAATGTTCTTAAAACTTGCAAATGAAATATTGTAAAAGTGTTTTAAAAAATGTTTTTGGCTACGAGAACTTTAAAAGCAAAATTCAAGAAAAAGCTGTTATTGCTATTTGCATAGGTCAGTACTCTCTTTTTATATAAAAATGTTTCTTATTATTAAAAACTAAATTTATTAAAAGCTTTATTAAATGTTATAATATATATATATAAATATACGGAAAAAGTGTATTATTCCATATGTTATTTCATTGTGTCATAAATATTATAAAATTTTATTTAAAAAGATGCATCAAAAAGTATAATGAATACTCGTAGGTGTAAGATATGTATTTATATCTATGCCTCCTGGGTTTGGTAGATCCCTTTGTTATCAGTTACCTGTTTTCTTACGAAAGGGAATTGGAATTGTTTTTTCTCCAAAATTATCTTTTATTAAGGTAAAATTTCTTTCAAAATGTTAATTGATCAAACTAGACTTTATTATATGATCAAGTATTTTCAGAAAGAAGTAGAGTTTTTAAGAAGTAAACGCATTAATGTTGGCTTGTTGTCTAAAAATATAAAAATATCTGAAAGAGATAATGTCTTAAATGATTTAACATCAGAGTATCCAAAAATAGTATTGTTATACGTAACTCTTGAAATGAGTACTATGACATATTTTAAGGTAAATTATTTTATTATTTCAATTTTAAGATATTTCCAATTTTAGAAATATCTTTTAGTTAATTTAACTATATGTCAACAGGAACTCTTGGTTTTATTAAAAAAACGTAACTTACTGTCTCACATTGTATTTAATGAAACTCATTGTTTAAGTGAATGGGGATATGACTATAAACCTGGTTATAAAAATATAAATACATTTAACAAAATATTGGAACATGTTCCTAAAATTGCAGTAACTACAACTGTTACTAATAAGGTAACAAAAATAGTTTAAATTATTGTTAATAAATATTTGGATCTTCTTAATTAAACATTTTAACAGGTAATGATAGATATTTGCAAATTTTTGACATCAGAACATGTAAAAATTTTTAAACTACCCGTACAAAAGATCAATGTATACTTTGATGTGTGGTTTGTGGATATACTTTATGACCCTATTGATCATCTTAAAAAATTTATCACAACTGTACTTAGCCTGTTTGATTTATCCAATAAGGTAAATTTGTTTGTTTTTTCATGGGTTTATGAGATACATGTTTATGAAAATTATCTGTACTCAGACACATAAAGGTTTTGGCATTATTTACTGTAGAGAAGTGTCTACTGTGGAATTATTGCAGAACAAATTAAAGGATCTAGGCGTATCTACACTTGTTTATCACCATAGTAAGCAAATCATCAACTAATCGTTAATCTTTTTATTTCTAAATTTGAGATTTAATGATGTATTTAGAATTTATGATGTAATGATGTATTCTAGAATTAAAGAATAGTACGCAACGTCGCATTGAAAATGAATGGATATCTGAGAAAATTCGTGTTATTATTACCACATATAATTATGGATTTATTTATAAGAAAAAGATTAGGTTTGCGTATATTGCAATAAAAAAAAAAATATTTATCCTTATACACAATTCCAAATAATCTATAAAATATTTATTTAATCAGATGCATCGTTCATTGGACAATACCTGAGAATATTGCCAAGTATTATAGAGAATGTGCACAGACACATTTGGAAAATGATCATGCATATTGCAGAATATATTTTAGTACGGACGAATATTTTTCCGTGAAACTCGATATCAAAAATCATAAAGTAATTAATGATTTAAAACATACTCAGATACGATTAAATGAATATGACAAATTTGTATCTTATTGTCTTTCAATAATGTAAGAAGTTTAAATTATTCAAAATATTTTTCTTTTTCCACAATTTTTCAAAATTAAAGGATAAAATCCCGCTTAGGTGCCGGCATACAACTATTAGTCGATATTTCGGGCACATAATGCCGCCTTGTAAAACAAATTGCGATGTCTGTAAAGACGAAGAAACAGCAATGATTAGGACGCATAAATTTATTGCATATTCAGAAGGGTGTAAAGGAGTAAAATATAACATGTGAGTATCATTAAATCTCAATCTTTGAACTTTATTAATTTTCAAGTATGTGTCTTCCAATTCTTAGTTACGATGTTAATGAGGATTTAAAGAAACATCAACAGAAACAGCTTGAAGAGCAATTAGATGTAATTTCAAAAGTTAAAGAAGCGGAAGTTGAGGAAGCAGCAGAAAATAGTTTAGAAATAGAACATACATCAACGAAAGTAACAGAACAATCGAACGTGACTCCAAAAATTACAAAAGAATCAAAAGATAGCTTAGAAATGGGACATAAATCATCAGAATCCTCTGATAAAAAAATTACCTCGAATAGGAATTGCAATGTACAGTTCATGAAGTTAAACAAGGGAAAAGAGTTGCCAGCAGAAGATATTTCTCTTAGAAAGACTGATCACTCAGTAGATAGAGACATTAAAAACAATACAGAGAATACGATGAAACCTGCAAAAGATAATTCACTTACGATACAGTCAAGTAAACCCATGATAACGCAGTCTTTGCTGAATAAATACAAGTTAGACACTAAAGCGATATCTTTGGAACTTTGCAGTTCACGGAGTAATATTTACAGATCTACTAAACAAAAAATAATTACTACTGGATCTTGCAATAATAAAAACGAGCAGAGTTCTTCGAATGTTTTAAAAGTCGATGACGAAATAAAGATGGGGGTCGGAAAAAGGAATCATGCTTCTAGACAAAATTCTTGCGAGCCAGTCATCATTGAAGACATACTGTTAGATAAAACCTTGAAGAAACGTTTCATCATTGTGGACACGTGTCCTGAAAAGAAAAGAAGGAAATTGGAACTCGAAAATAAACGAACTATTGGGACAGAAATAAATAGAGGTGGAGGAAATGCCTGTGGTTCGTGTATTGGACAAATCAGGAATGATACAGATAAAAACTCGACCTGTGATAATGAGAGGATAGAATATATAATGAATAAGTATAAACTAAACAAACATTCAATAACACTGACACCACAGAAGAAGTAAAGTTATCACGAACTAATAGTTTGCTTTAAAAAAATGTTAAATATGCACAACATCGCATTTATCGATTATATAAAATATACTTGTTATTGTTCTTTTCAAAGAGATGATACAATTATACCACAATTAGGGCGTAAGTAAGATATATTAAGATATATTACAATATTATATATTTAGAATACGATTGTTAAAAATAGCATGATTAGTGACAATTATCAATACTCGTGAATATGTCAAACGCTAGCCGCAATAGAGAATGCTTCGCAGCAGTTGTTATAATTGTCACGTTATTTTTTTAAGTACGTCATGATAAGTTTCTATATTAAATGAAAGAATATTTTTAGGCTGGTTACAAGGTAATTTTTATTTTATTTCGATAGATCGAACTGGGAAACGAAGTATGTAGGTCGTCGAGTTATATTCGTAAAACGTCAAACTTGCTCACCCACGCAACAGGTGATACTGAGCACAAAATATTGTCATTGTTCTACAATGTTATCTGTTTATTTTGTCTATTATGATTGAGTTAATATTTAAACTTTATTTCATTTTTTATTGATCATAAAACATTAAAAAATTATTTAGTTATTATTTTTAAAATGTGTAATTTTTGTGCAATTAAATTTTACGAAATACACGTTACTACTACTTTGAATATACAGATCTCCAACATTTGAATTCTTCGATATTTAATTGAAATCTGTAATTGAAAATTTATATTTTCCAGTAAATCATTAAATAATCAAACTTTTGAATTTTCCATCCTAGAGTAAAAGGGTAAAGGGAATTACAATTTTCATATTACAATTCCAATTAATATTATTGAAGAAAAGTTACTTTATACCACATTCATTTTTCAACAACAGATAGGAGAAAGAAAAAAAAAACAAGAATTATTAATTGTACTGTTGCCATACAAACGATATCATTTAGGAGGAATGCTGTCGCCGCTCCAAAAATAAACAATTACTTGAAGTATCATTGGTACTCACCGTTCAAAGCAACAGGAGGTGGGAGAAGAAGAGAAGGAGAAACGAGATCGTGATTCATTCGAGTTCACCGGTGAATTCGTTTTAGGAATCACTGAACGAATCTTTTCGTTTTCATTTTGTTCTGGTCTTTTTTGTCCGAACTTAAATTTTTGTTTCTTCTTATTGCTTCTGACAAACTTCTACGTTGTCAATTAACATTAATTAACAAACTCGTTAAATTGTATCGATATTAATGATTTAAACTATTTATATTCAGGCAACGAGAGGTCCCGCTAATGCAGTAACGTGGAGAAACAACCTGTTGGAAAGAACGCGACACCGAGAAACGAGTCACTGGATGCTCGAAATCGGGAACAAGACGGAAAAGAGAACTCCTTGCTGTACGATGGACAACATTATACTTATGTAGAGGTCGCAGTGCGGACGTAGCAGCCGCACCTGTGTTCCCTCCTCCATCCTTCCTATGCTTTTTCTCACTTTCTCTTTGCATCTCCTTGTCCCTCTTTTTTCCACGAATGTCGAGCTCGTGCTTTTCCCCGAGCCGTTCTTTTCTTTTTTATCTTTTCTTGTTTCACCTTCCTTCCTCTTGCCCGTCTTTTTCCCTATCTGATTGTACGTTCTTTTCTTAGAGCTTCACTTTTCGGCAACGATCAGGCTGATCCAAATTTCGAGTGTATGTGCTGCAATTGCGAATGTACATATATTGAAGATGAAGAGCATTGTTCAAGATAAAGGGATCAACATAATATAATGTATCTATAATATACACAGGGGAATACAATTTATTTATTTGTATTAATAATAAATTGTGTCAGATAATATTAAATGCGAAACTTTCTTCGTAAAAAAATAAGCATTAAAAGGAGCGAAGCGATGATCATTATTATCGAAAAATAAGAAGGAACTAAAATTTTCAAAATACTTGGGAAACTTTATTGGAAAACGAAAGGAAGATTTATGTTTCCTATTCTTTTAAATGTTTTAAATAAAATCAGACAAATTCAGAATTGTGTTTGATTTCTTTCTTCCTGTATAAGATCAATTTAAATAAATCTTCGAACGGCTTGGTTAACTCTTGAATACCTTCTTTTTACTTAATATGCATATGTCATATACGTATACGTTATATACATACATGTACACACGACGTACCAGTTCAAGGTGATTAAAATTTAAACGTATGAAGTAAGCTTTGATAATTGGAATATATTCTTTCAACGTTCTATTCTTTTATTTTATTTTTTATTTTGAGATATTTTGGATCATTTGCATCGTAACCAAACAAATTTTCTTCTATATATTAGTATTCCATTAATAATTCAGTAACATACGATTATAAACAGAAAGGATAAAATATCGAAAAAACTTGATTATTTGATTAAAGTTTATTTTAGTCTTTAGATTAATAAATCTTCTTAACAATAAATCGTCTAAAGCCACCCACACATGCGTCACGACGAGTAAAATGTGAATAAATATTTATCGATCATTCTAATGCTTTCAAAGGAAATTTTAAAAACAAAAAGATATCTTTCGCTGAAATTTCGATTTTTATATCAGGAGTACATAATAATCGAGGAGGTGGCAAGACGAAGTCCTCCATTGATTTGTGCTCTTGATAGATTTTTCGACAAAATTTCAAGCGGGAATATTTCGGAAACAAAAAGGTCCTTTAGATGAAAATTTGAATTTCTATCAGGAGAAAACGAGACTCGAGAAGGTGGCACCACATAACCCGCCGTTGAGCAATTCACCAGATACATAAGTTTTTCGAAAAATCTATAAACAGGAATATCTTGTTGAACAAGAAAGAATTTCTGGTTGAAAATTCGAACGAAGTATCGGGAGAACATGAGAATCGAGAAAGTGGCACGACTTAGCCCGCCGTTGAGCAATACCCTGATACAAAGGTATTTTCGAAAAGTCTATAAACAGGAATATCTCTTGAACGAGAAGGAACTTTTGGCCGAAAATTTCAATGAAGGAGCAGGAGAATATGAGATTCGAGGAGTTGGCACGACAATGCTATCCATCGAGCGGTGCTCGTGATACCTCTGCCTGTAAAACTTTGAGCGGGAATATTTCGAAAGCAAGGAGGTGCAATTGTTTGAAATTTCAGTACTTGTATCAGGAGCACATGACACTCGAAGAGGTGGCACGACCAATCCCACCGATTGAGCGCTGCTCCAGATACAAAGGCTTTTCCAAAAAAACTTTAAACGGGAATATTTCGAAAGCAAGGAGGTGCAACTGTTTGAAATTTCAGTCCTTGTATCAGGAGCACATGACACTTGAAGAGGTGGCACGAGGAATCCATCCATAAAGCGCTGCTCCTGATACAGAGGCTTTTTCGAAAAAACTTTAAACGGGAATATTTCGAAAACAAGGAGGTGCAGTTGTTTGAAATTTCAGTCCGTGTATCAGGAGCACATGACACTCGAAGAGGTGGCACGACCAAATCACCCATTGAGCGCTGCTCCTGATACAGAGGCTTTTTCAAAAATACTTTAAACGGGAATATTTCGAAAGCAAAAAGGTGCAACTAGTTGAAATTGGGATTCTTATTTCAGGAGCACATGTCTCTCGAGGAGGTGGCACCGTAATGTTCTCCTTCGGCGATTCACCTGATACTTGTTTTTTCCTGAAAATTTTATGCGGGAATATCTCGTGCTGCTGAAAATTCTGATTTTGTTTCAATAATTTACTTATCGGCTAGGTTTTCCTACAATCCAGTCTAAACTGTGAAATAAAGTGTGGAAAGAAATTTTCACAGCCCACACTGATCTGTAGGTTGCGTAATTCTTAGCTTGATATCATTTTGCAAATAATAATATTCGGAGAAATTGAAATTTTGTTCGCTTTATAAATAAGAGTTCTCCGTGATATTAATATTTGGAATACGATACCAATTACCAAGGCCCACCACGTGGAGGTGACTACGCACGGATCTCATTATAGTGTATCGTAAGTCAGTATTGTTTTATATATTTATCTTGTGATTCATTGTTTTGTTGTGTTGAATTTGAATAGTTTTAAAAAAAAAAAGAAGCAATATCTGAAGGCGATAAAATAATTACTTTCAGACATTTCATAAATATTCTTCTTTTTGGCAGATTGGTAATAATGCTAGTTATCTAACAGCAAGAAGAAACTAAATCATACGACTTGCCGATTGTTGCACTCAGGATTGCAAAGTAAAATTTTGTTTCGTTGCACTTGATCGTGTCCGACATATCTGAACTTCTTGGACATCGTCTGATGCTTTTGCTTGTCAAATTCTCTTCAGCATTGTATAAGTTTGCACATAATCCATAAGTTCTCTTTTAACTTACTTTGTACACTTTTTAATACTTTTTAAATATTAAATAATCTTTAAACAATTAGAATATTCAGAATTATTGTTTAAAAATTCACCTCTAAATTTTGGTCGATGTGCACGTGACGGAAGTTTAATCAATAATGAGCTCTTGTCTCTGTACCGATCAAGATTAATCTGTTGTTGATCTGACTTGATTATCATCAATTGATAATTTTTGTTAATTTTTAGAAATACGGATTTTCTATTCCAGTAATTAATAATCTGACAATTTTTAAATTTTTGTTGTTTTATAGCTTCCATTAGTTTAAAGCAACAATAAGTACTGTAATAGTAAAGTAAAGTAAAACTACGTTTGCATATTAATTTCTAATTTATAACTCTGTCACAGACGAGGTACATATGTGAAATCACATATCTCGTCCGTGCCTCATCTGTGCAATTACGCGTAGAAAAATAGTCTAGTAATAAAAATATAAATAGAACAAAGAGATGTGAATGTTTCGAATAGAAAATATTAATTACGGAAGTTTTCAGTCTTATAATATGATTTTTGATTACGTATAAGCCTCTTTTTCTAATGCTTTATCAAGGATAATGTAGGTATTTTATTTCCTCTTCATTGCATTCTTTGTGACATATTATGGATATTAATATTAAGTTACTTTTATATCTTGATGACGTTACTTCATACATTATAATTTCATATAAAGAATTATTAGAACTTTAAAAAATTTGATGAGAACTTTGAAAAAATAGAACTCTATTCTACATTTACGAGAATGACAAGAAGTAAGGTCTGAGAAACATTATGTCATATCAGATTTCTCTTGGCTGTAGTGTTAAATGCTTTAATAGTACTAGCTTTATTTATCTTTAGCAGAGTGATAAGTAACACAGAATCGCTTTATACATATTGCACGTATTCATTTTATTTTTTAGTTGAACCTTTTTTCTATTTATTCTATTTATTACATTCAATTTGTTTTTATATATTATGGTTTATGTACAAAATCTAACATTAAAAATTAATATTTCTGTTTCTAGTAATTTTCCAAAATTTTGAAACGATAAATAGCAAGGAGAACGTTTGATACATTATATTGCGTATTAATGAGTACCAAGAATTTAAATGAATCTCCATATATAAACTAAGTTGCACGTCATGAAATACGTATTGAGCAATTAATTTGTATGCAGGAATGTATTTCTATGCTCGTGATTGTCGTCTTATCCTTCACAGTGCTTATAGGCTCTTTTTTGTTAAAATCAACCAAAGAAAATTAATACTAGAACGTATTTCGTACAGTTTGTTAATAAAACAATAGTAATGTTTCAAATAGTAAAAAGTATGATATTTGAATGAATATTTGCACAAAATATTATGATTTAAGAATCTACTGGATGGGACTGGATGGAACGAGAAAGTAACACAGAGTGGTTCCATTAAGTGTATATTGAACTCTTTGAACATCTTTTATAACATTTACTTGCATAACATATATAAGGTTGCAAATGAACGCACACACTTGGAAATCGTGTATATGTCAAGATGTGTCATGTCTAGATTTGTTCGTAAAATATGGTGAAAGTAATATCGTTTATCGTTTAATATTCGGAAGTGCACAGGACAGAATCGACTTTTTTTTCTTTTTTTTCTTTTTTTTTAATAGAAATACTTGCGAAAAAAATGAATCGTTTCGTGCGACTTATCCTCTTATTTGGTAATTATACATTGTAGAGAATTATACCAAGATGAAACCTGTTAGTGTTTCTTTTTCTTGTATACAATAAACATACAATATACCGCGTACAAACATTTTTAAAAGGAATAAATGATGAAAATCAGTGAGAATGAAAATATCTCGTTTAAAAATCAGTAAGAAAATATGTATATACATGTATATATACGTTTATGTAAGTGTATATAAATATATTAATATCAAAATCAAGAACGGTGTTATACGAGTGATAATCTTTCACGTGCTCTATGAATATATACTTTTTTCTTTTTTTTTTTTTTGGTTTTTTGATATTTCGAGTGTGGAATCTTTGTTTGCTTTTTTGACATACTCTCGATTTGATATACTCGATTTTAAAATTCACATTTTCAAACAATACTTCCGAATATATTATTTCTCGTTTCTTGTACATTTTTCTTCGTTTTACGATTTCTTTCGCATAAAAATCGCATCTATCGCTCGTATCAGTTTCTTCATTTTCCCATAAGAAAGATCGTGCAAGCAAAAGACCGACGGAATTTACAATAATAATTAACATATACAAAAATGTGCAATAGCGATCGTCTACTTTTCGAGATGCTTGACAAACTCGTCCTCATCCAATAAAATATAATTAAGCTTTTACACAGTGAAATAGTTACATCAGCAAACGATGGATGACGTAATGAGATACGTTTGAACTCGAATTTATAATTTATGCTTGAGTTTTATATCATTCTTTCTTAGAAATGTTACGAGCACAAGGGATTAAATTCAATTAAATTCAATTATTTTCATTATAAGAATTGAGAGGACGAAAAATTTGCTCGAGATCAGACTATTTAAATTAAACTTACACGTTATACGAACGCATGATAATTGACAAACGAACGCGATTCACAGAGTATTGCGCTTAATTTACAAACAGCTGGAAATTATAAATATAGCCGCAATTTAAAATAATCGAAATACCGTCTTTTTATTTGCTCATCAGGCAATCATTCTTACTTTTATACGCGACACAGCGCTCTCGTATTCTTAGCTCTTATTTTTTACATACGTTTTTACATACGTTTAACATCAGATATATGTGCGTGTACATGCGCATAGATGATTATCTATCGATTTAACCAGAATTTCTCAAATATTATTTGTCGTGAAGCGATAACGATGCCTGTAAGAAAAAAAAGCAAACTAAATTGTATAATTTTTATATCAGTTTAAGAATTTCTGGTTAATAAAAGAGACAATATACACTGTCGTTGCGTACATCGTTATTTTTTTACACACGTAAGAAAAAAAAAAGAAAAGAGAGATGAAAACCGCGGAAAACAATGTTATAACAAAGCGACCAGATCAACACACTGTTTACCAATAGTATTATATTTCAACAAATTTATGAAATGAAGTTCATTTCATTTTGATAAATAATAAAATTCTTTGATATACTGATTTATCAATCTGTTGATTTATTATAGATGTAATGTATAAACAATGTTAATCCGAAGACGAAATAAACTTGGTAAATTAGGAATTCAATTTTTACAGACTAGATACCACGATCTGTATTCTGCACGTTTTGATTAGCTCAACGCACATATACTCAAAAAAAAAGAAGAGAATTTAAATACTTCCGCAATCTTGCTTTGTACCATCATACTCATCACCAGAATGAATGTGCACATTTTTTTTTCATTTTAGCCTATACTAATTCATTTGACGATGAATATTAGTGAAACAGCTAATAAACATTTGCTCTATTCGTTATTATTACACACTGCCTATACTAAAGATTCATCGTCAAATCTGTAAATCACATCTATTAAGACACAACTATTCCAAAAGCAGCTCTTACTCATTACGACAGTATACTTCTTGAAACATTTAGGTCTTCATTATGATTATCAATTTGTTCGAGGTACCATCTTTTTTTTTAACATATATATACGTAATATTAATTACTTATCTCATACATATTAACAGCAGCGATTTTTAATATATCTCATGAAATTTTACGCTTAATTTCTATAATGAAACATTTATATCTCTGATTGGTTTCGCTGCTAAATAATTTCATCGATAATCAATTTGCTAAAACACCTCGTTAAAAAAATATTGTATTCAGAAAGCATTGAACACCGATAAAATAAATCACATGAATTTTTACAGCAACGAGCTAACTTTTACAAAATTAGTTGCTTCTGTTTAGCTATGTCCTCTTTCTCTCCATCTCTCTTTTTCTCTCTTAAAAGTTTACCACTTTTCTTTTTTCTTTTTTTTTATTTTAAATATAACATGGATAGACTATAACGCTACAAGAGATAAAACCGCTTAGTAGCATTCTTATAATAATATAATCTCATTTGGACATCAATATTAATTATCAGATTGATTTTTTCAGAGCATTTTTTTCTATTATAATATGTGTGTGTTTGTACACACACACACACACACACACACACACGCGCGCGCGTATATTAAAACTGGTACATTGGCAATAACCGAACAATTTTGGAGTAATTTTTCACTAAAGCTTTATATTAAACCTGACCAACTTAAATTATTTTCAATCCACCTGTACCACATTTTCAATGAAATCATATTTAATAAATAAGTATAATTTTTTCTTAAATCTATATCAATAAAACATCTATTTTTCCTTCAACGTTTAATTTTCATAAATTCACTTCAATATCATATACGTGGTATAAAAATTACTCTCCAAAGTTGGCCAGGCTCCTTCATTTCTTTTATAAAAATAAATGAAAGAAGACTTTCAAAAATGTTTTCTAAATATGGTAAAAAGTATGGTAAAAAAATTGTGCCATATTAAGAATATTTTGTACCTGCACAGAAAGAATGAAAACTGTTTTACAGAAGTCTGCAGAATAGAACAATTTAAAGAGAGAATTCGTAAAATATTTTGCATATACCAGTTGCAATAAAGAATTATCATCTTTATTATTCACGCAAAATCCAATCAACTCATCCTTCTCTCTCTCGCTCGCTCTCGCTCTCGCTTTCTCACTCTCTTTTTGCTTCCTTAACACATTAACGTTAGTTTGGTCTACTACTTTGGCCTAACAAAAGTAATCATATACTTAGGTACTGTGTAAAACATTATTAAATGTTCATTTAGCATAATGGAAAAAGAGATGTACAGATAGAAAAAACATTTTGGCAGTAAGAAATGAGAAATTAAATTCTTTGTACGCACCTTCCTCGATATTAAACTCAACGTTCCTTCTTTGATTTCATGAGTGTATAGAGTTCATTATGAAAATAAAATTCCGAGTCGACGAACGTATAATTAAGGAGTACGAATGTACAGAGTGATTCGCAAATTAGCATTTCTAGCGCAGCCGGGAGATTAATTACTACACTGTTTAATTTGCTAAATTGATAGCATCACCCAGTGCAAACGAAAATCACGGAAAATATAAAATATACGGATAAAAAATTGATCGTTTCCGTCCCTGAGCAGGATAGTAATAATACAATACAATGTCTAAAAATCTTGCGAAGAATATACAAATAGTACACAGTACTGAAATCGTACATGTCAGAACATTGTTAATATAAGAGATTCGATTTGGACGTTGGAAACAGAACCCTCGTTTTCGTGTGGAATCCCAGTTCGAGAAGCATCTTTCTCATTCCGATCGGATCCTACGGACAGATACGAGAAACCTACGCGGATTGGCACAGAGATCAATAATCGCGATACCGGTTAAAAGATTATGACACGACGATATGTGGCGTTAAGGAAGGTTTATACACACATCAGCGTCTAATAACACATTACGCTCAAGCTTTGTATCTGTCGGAAGAACCGATTGCGCAGCATAACACTAAGGAAAATATCAGCCCAAGCAGCTCCAGGATGCCTATGCCAGCGGCCACGCCAATCACTATATTTTTCTGACTGTTCAGTGCGTCCATCAGCTTGTCTATGCAACCCTGAAAAGGAAAGAATCGGTCAAATTCGATCGGAGCAACGACTTTCACGACAATCAGCCCATTAACGCGTTCAACCAGGCGTGATTCCATCAGTGAGTCACGACACTCTGTCCTATTTCAATAATGGGGATTGGTGGGGTCGTTAAATTTTTTTGCAAAATTAACTAATATTTTGTGAGACATTTAATTAATGAAAAAACTATACAAAAATATTTTTCTACTTGAAATTACACCAGTTTCCAATTATTGGTACGTATGTATAATAAATATCTTCCAATGATCAAAATCAAAATCACGTAAATCGTTTTCTAAATGCAATCAAGTGACTATTCTGACAAAGGTATTACAAATCTGGTCACTTGCTTAATTTAGAGTAGATTGGTTCAAGAAGTACATTTGAAAATCTATTATCTAGCTTCCTGAAACTAATTTCAAACTGAAATTGCTTCTCTTTGGACGTCGGGAAATATTTTTATGTATTGTAGTTGTTTTACTACTTATTACAATATAATAGAAAAGATATTACCTCGCTGTAAATTGCCGGGTTAACTATACTGGCCACTTTGATATTCTGAGCTGCTTTGCAAGCAACGCTCTCTTTGTCTTTGCAACAGGATTCGGGTACTTTGTACACGTTATTAGAGTCTCCAGAAACGGTTATGCTGACGGGACTCGAGAAGTCGCTGCTCGCATATTTGCTACCTGTCCAATCCGCTGGGCCAGTTGCTCCACAACATCCCAAATCTGATTGGAAAGTATCCACGGTTTCTGTGTGAGCAGTATCCACGCCATATTTGCTCTAAAATGAGAAATGAATCAAGATTAATGACATATTTATTTATACACGTGTATTTATGATTTATTTGCAGCTTTGTTGTATTGTTAAATAAAATTTGCATTTTAACATTTCCAGATAATAATTACAAACTAGTACCTGTGTAAGAATTCTAGAATTATTACAGCTAAATCACAGACATTTATGCATTTGTAGGAAATTTAAATTTAAAGAATATACAACTTTTGAAAATAAAATACTTATTATACTACCTGTATTAATTTAATTTATCTTTCAATTATTCATAAAACTCTGAATTGGCATGAATATAATTACAAAAATGTAATTGTAATATTTTCAACAAAATTTCTAACTCTATACTCTACTGTGACACCAACTCAAAAGCCGTTAAGTTGAATCCTGTCGCGGAGCAATAGATAGTAAAAAAAAAAAGGTGCAACGAGAGAACGTTTGAACGAATAGACGCTCTCAACGAGTATCTAATTCAAAATGATCAATGGAGTAATTATAGACGTTAGAGGAGGCAATTCAGAGAGACAAATGGACTAATTATAGACGATCGGCACGGGTACAGACGACGTCGAGTTCAGGCTAATTACAAATTCCCTTTAACGGATAGTGGTACGAGCGTTTAACGCGCGATAAAGCCGAGTAATTGCTCGATACCTTAATGGTATTTATCACGGAAGACTTGACCAGTTCCTCGAGGCGGTTGCTGTTGGTGTACAGCCATGCTCCAGCCGCGATTTGCGCGACGATAACCACCAATAGACAGCTGAAGAAAGCAACCAGCATGCATTGGGACCCGCGGAAGGCGCCGCAACAACCGAGTAGAGCGACTATCAGCATCAGGTTCCCAGCTGCAAGCAGGATGTAGATACCGGCATTGAGATTATGCTGTTCCTCAGCCAGGGATATCAGGAATGTCTTCCCTGTTAATATCCATACCGCTAGGACTACTGCTGCCAGACCTACAACCTGAAAATTAGAGAATAACCAGATCAACTTTTATTGATAATTTCGTATCAGTAGACTGTGGTAAAATTTAAAGTGGCAAAAATGCGTAATACACACAAAACGTGTAAAATGTCGAGAATTGATCACTTCTTAAATTTCATTTCTTCAACTTGTGTTCGTGAGAATATAAATTTGTACAGATATATTATACAGTTATTATTTATTAGATCTTATAAAAGTTTATTAGAAGAAAATAAAAACTAGATCTTAATTTAATTGTTTAAAAAGATCTTAAATTAATTAATTTTTTTCGTTAATCTTCTCTTTCTTTAACTTTAAGAAACAAATAGAATTATTCTTTAAGAAAAACAGAAAATACACGAATAAAAGATCCAAAGAAAATTGTTGAACTGAGTGCTGTAAAAATTCTCAAACAGAAGCTAATTGGACGAGAGTCTAAAATTCTTC
Source organism: Melipona beecheii (assembly GCA_032399605.1). NCBI lineage: Eukaryota > Metazoa > Arthropoda > Insecta > Hymenoptera > Apidae > Melipona > Melipona beecheii. The sequence continues at coordinate 2,372,754 of JAUCMO010000291.1, forward strand.
TTTTTCCCTTCTTAAAAATTGTTGCGCAAGACTGATAAGAAACCATCGATATGCAAGAGAGAAGCAAGTAAGAAGTTTTACAAGTTTTTTTCTAAGTGACAGAGTACTACTATAGATTACGATAATGCTTTTTTGAAAGCTTTTAGAGTTCAGTGAGGCCTTTTTTCATGATAAACAGGGTACCGTTGTCTGGCCTTCCTAAGAAGGGAACAGGAAGTTACAGCACAGTTCACGTTCCGAGCAGAATAGTACACGGAAATTTTACATCCTATAAATTATTCTTTTCTAAACGGCTATCACAATTTCTTGAACTAAATCTTCGAATTGTAATCTGTTCTTTTTTTTTTTTTACTTTAAACAGCATATATACACTACCTAAAAGTAAAAATTGAAAACAAAATCTTTAGAAATCTGAAAGGAAAAGAAATGTTCTATACAAAAATTAGTCAGTCTTCCATTCATAATTTTGACAATGAAAGTTCAATAGAATCAAATAGTAGTTACGATTATTTTTTTCTCCCCCTTTTTTATGGAGCAAATGAAGTATTGCATAGGTGAAATGCTTTCCCATTTTGCCTGCAAAAATATAATCTGACCTTCTTGGTTCTATTGAAACAGAGAAAGCAAGGGACGAGAATTCTGGTTTACGGCTTAAGCGTCATTCACAGTGCGCCGTATGGATAAATAATGAAGTATTCTTGCGAAACGGACAAACCGGGACAGGACGCGCCCTTTTCAACGGCTTGTCCACCAGATGTGCGCGCTTTCATGTTAAAACGCCTGGCCTTTCCCATTCTTCCTTTTTTGCAACAGCCGTCGTAGCATTTGTCCCATGAATCTTACCTCGAAACATCATACTAAACATTTATCTTTACTTTACGACTTTCCAACAAAAAAAACTACAATATTCATATTTTTGTTATAATAAATTTTCTCCTTCGCTCATGTGAATTAAAAAAATTTGTTTAACCCATCACATTGAACAGTATGTGAAACAAAGTAAATGAAACTTCTTTTCCTCTTTTTTTTTCTCACAAATCTATGATTTATAAAAAATGAGATGCTAAGAAATAGTAGCATAAAATTGTTAACCCAACTATTATGGATTATATTTTGCTATTTTCTAGAAATTTTTCTATGATGCTTATATTCATGATACCTTGAAGGTTTTTTCAAATTTTCATTCTGAGTAACAACTGCAAACTGATTAAGTTGTTAGTATATTTTTCCTTATTTACTATTTGCCACCGCATGTAGGCATAAGTGATGTTAATATCCACTCAAGTATAGACTTATCATCAAGTATAGACTTATCTTCTGCATACATACATGTGTATATGTATGTACAACGTTACATTTATTACTAGGTAACGAAACTGGGTTATATTCCACGTATAAACAGTTTATAAGTAGTATTGTGAACACGGTGTTTACAGAGGGAGAAATAGACACCAAGATTGAAGATTCAGTGGGTTAAGCCAGCAGAACACACTCGCTCGTGACTTCGACTCAACGTGTAGTCCCGGCACAGGCGTGTCGTTTAAACAGAGGACTTCCTGTATTCTCGACTCGTCTCGCGCTCATCCGAGCTGTGAATGCTGATGTAAGAAACAGATGCAAGAACTCTAGTGGATCGGTTGAATCAAACGGATTCTTTGCCGATAAAATCAGGGAAATGAATCAAGACACAGAGATGACTCGGATTTAACACGTATCTCACTTAAAAAAGAAAGAAGTAACAGAATCGTTATTGACGTGCTTTTTTCTCAGATGGTAGATACTAAGATGGGTTTGGAAACCGAAGAAATTTGAAGACTGAAGAATTATTATGGATACATATTAAGAATACGTATTTAACACTGTACCATTAAAAAATGGCATTTAATACCGAAGACGAACCTGTAATTAGGCATATATTAATTTATTACTTTTTTTGTGTAAATGAACACATAATTTGCGTGATAAACACGTGATCCTACTGATCACACACTCACATTCGGAATATTTCTACGAGTTTTGCAATTTTTTGATTTTTGTGTTTGAAACGAGGATATTCTGTGAAAAACGTTTCAATGAATTATGATTTAAAAGTGAGTCGAAATAAAGATGTTTATCTAAGTGAGTAATCTTGGAGTTAATTTTCAAGATAATTCGTATTAGATTACTTATAGGAACGTTAGCAATAGCAATAGCTTTATTTTTAAGAATTAAATATTTTATACAAAATATATATATAAAAAAAAAAAAAAAAAAAAAGAACGAAAGAAGATAAGATAAGAATATGACAATTTTGATTATTTGAAGTTTTTAAAACGATTTCGTGCTTCCCTCTTCAATCGAGATACGCATTCAGAAACAGAAATTGTGCTTAATCAGTTTCTGCAATTTGCAGATCGTGTGGAATGAATTCCAACATAGCTTACATAATAAATTTGCACGTATAGATACATCACTTCATTTCGTAAATGTTTCGACTTTTATGTGTTTCAGTCTCTTGTGTACTTCTAAATTTGTATTTTTTATGTTCCTCTGATTTCAGATTCGTTAGGCTAGGAAAATTGAAATTAGACATTGGTGATTGATGAATTCACCGATTTTCAAAACCAGTAACATTTATATCGACAAAGTAATACCGACGCTTATTAAAGATTAATTATTCAAACAGCTAGAGTTGTCCAAGTCTATAGAAGGGAATATGCGCTTGTTGACACCTGTGCAAACATTTCTTAGACGGTTTACTGTCACGGATGATACAGTCAATCTAAATACACACAGACGTTCAATTGATGTCAGATTCCCTTTCAGTTCTATGATTTCATTTCAACGATAAGAATAAACCGTCGAATGATCATCGATTTTTTTAAACGAAACACCTATTGATTCGATTTTCGTGAACAATCTTGGAAATTACTTGGAAAATTTACAATCGATAAATTATTATCGATTATTTTTCAAGTCGAAAAGATCTTAAATCATTCTTCTTGAAAATTCAGAGTATCGAGATATACGAGAGCCGACGATACGATGACATGCCCCGGAGCTTTTCTTCGAAAGCATTTGGCTCCTCAATTTCGCGCCAACTGGTCCAAGTTCAACAACATCGTCTGATGTATGTATTTCATTCGTGGAACATCATTACAAATAACTATCGTAATTCAAAACTTCTATACGTTTTCTTCTTCATATGGAAAGAAATAAGAAAAGTAAAATTTCGTGATAAGTTACATTTCCTGTTCATTGTAGAAAAGTTATTATAATTTTAAAATTCGTACGTGATCGATTAGTCCTACTAGTTATTCATCGCAGATATTAAAATATTTCCCTTTTTTTTTATCTTCGGTTTCTGTTCGAGATTTCATCGATCTACCAGTTATTTTTAAAAAATCTTCGAATCTAGTAAAAATTTCACGTTCAAGTGTCCGTATTCGATGTAAAATTTAATATCAGATATCATAATCAAGGAAACCGCGCTGTTCGCGTTTTTTCCCTACGATTCTCGTGTCTATTGTCTTCGCGGGATAATACGTCCGGCAGGTTTGATTTTCGATCGATTATCATTTCGAGATTCGACTGATCGGCGACGAAAATGAGTACACCGAGCGTTGATATGATGAATAGAGAGACGGAGGGGACGGGGATAAACTGGGCCGCAGTGTAGGACGCAAGCTCGTAGGAAGAACATATTCGTTCTCTGACTGGAAATCTATATTTAAATGCACTTATTCCTCGTTGAACATTTTCAAACTAGACGCGACGCTTGCCTCGGTGCTGACATAAGCACTATTGTTAATCGCTTGGTAAAATATCGATGCACAATAATCCAGGCGGTGTTGAATAGATGCTCGTAGCTGCAGTTTAATAACTTCGACGAATCTGAATCATCATTTCCACCGAGATTCTCAGATTTAACAGCAAATCATCGAAAATAACGCAAACTTTTAGACTGTGTTGCAATCTACGCATGATTCATATAAAAATCATGCGATCTTGTTAATTATTCATTAAAAAATATCTTGTTAGTTATAACGTATTTTTTTGATTTGCATATGCATTCATCAATTAGTAACTAGCTAAATGAATTATACGAATCAGTGAAATTTAGGGCAAACAGCAATTAATGCGAGATATACGCACCACCTAGATGCAATCGATTCAGCTGCTCTCTCGAATTACCTGACTTCGCACTGAAAAACTACGATCTATTGCTTATAAGAATTTTCATGATTTAGAAAACTTGTCTTGCTAATCACAAGAAAGTTCTTTACATCTTTAAATGATCAATTAGACTATTATTCGAGTGTTATTAAATGAATAAAAATAAAAAAAAAAGAAATTAGTCTAAACCAATGGTCATCAATAATCGCTAAGAGTGTTAAGATTTAATAACACTGATTTTTCACTATGTATTAATTAAATTTCTCACGCACATATATGTCGTATTTGCAAATTAAATTAAGAAATCAAAAGAAAAGGAGAAAATAACGATAAAGACAAAGATTTTGAAAGTACGGAAATATAAATTTTTGCAAAAAAGAGGTGAATTCGAAAAAGAACGTTACGCACCCAGACGCAATCGATTCAGCTCCACGAGAGTTACGTTCAAGCTAGACAGCAAAACAAGAAACTAACAAGCGAAAGAAAAATTCCCTTAATTTTACGTTTCATACTTAATTCGCCATACATTTATATCTTAAAGTTGAATTCAGAAGAAAATCATGCGTGTAGAAATAAAATTTGGTTTTGATATAATTTCACGATCAAATTGTAACATTCTGTAAAATATGAAACGGAAGACGTGTTTAGCAGTTTCTTTAAATGATGATTTAAAGTCACTAAAAAGGAAATTGCACGGAATAGCTTGTCCTATTGTAGCTAATAGTGCAATTTCTTAATGCTACTTTAGTTTATCCGATTATGTTATGAATTCAGGCGTTCTCATATTATCCCGAAAATAAGTTCGCGTTTTGAGATAAATTAGGGATCCTCACTGGGTTAACTGGCTGAAAAAGAGTGCAATTGAACAGAATTGCTAGTACGAAAATTATTTTGTTCTTTTTGTCCTTTATCTCTTTTTATTTTTCACAATAAATGCTATTTTTTTTCATTTATATTATATTCGTTATTGCCAATATATATCTTTCGAAAAAAATTTTTTTTTTTAAGTTTAAATAGTGATAATGACGTATAATACGTTAATCAAAAATGAAAAATGATTAGAATTATTTATCATTCTTATTGTTAGTGATAAGTTAAAAATTACTAGAAAATATTATTTATCACTCTTAGTAATATTTATTGTTTATCTAAATTTCATGAAATTTTTCTGTTATAATTACTCACTTTCGTCAAAAATTTTCACATGAAAACTGTTTAAGTTTATTGAACCAAATCACTCACATTATTATACACGAATCGTACGTATATTTAACGTACACAACACGTTCGGTAAATTACATCCCCTTGAGAATAACGTTACCCTTTATCATTAAACGGAATGCAATAATTTTATTGATTAATTCAAAGTGCTATAAATATAACTTGAATATTCTACTATTTTTTTATTATCTTATCTTTCGTTTTATTTCATCATGCTTGAATGTGTTTGTCGCATATTAATGTTATGTCAAAATGTTTGGATTCCATATAAATGAATATTGGACAGTACTGCAAAATTCCACAAAATATAATGAAATTATCTTAGACATATCTTTTTACAAAAATTATAGGCATATCTAAGTTGATGGTGAATCAAGTATTTTATTATCGAATATTTTTATATAGAAATTTACTTGAATTACAAGAAAAAAAAATGTAGTAACCGTCCATAAAGTAATTATTCAGATAATTACAATTATTAACATATTTGCGGCTAGTAATTTTATACAAGTTTTAAAGTGGAAAATCGTAGGTTTCAGCATGTGAAATTGACAATTTGAAGTTTCAAATATCATGTTCTGTATCACTTATTATTATTAATTCAAACAAATACAAAAATTTTCCTTTTCCTATTCATTTGATGATTGAAAAGTTAAAATGGTAAGTGCTTTGAGTGAAGAAAAAAAAGAGAAAATTAATTCTAGTATTTAAATCGTATTTATCATTTGAACACCATGGATTTTTAGTTTGCTCGTTTAATAAATCTAGAGAAAACTAACGAATATATTAGCAAAAAATATATTGAATAAATTTTATTGTTGTCATTTTCGTATGCTTTAACTATAAGAAAATTAGCGTTTATGACTTTGTCAACAATTCTGAAGTACTACACAGTAACTTCAAAACTTAAGTCAAATAAAGAATTTTTTTTATACTTATACTCAACTAGTTTTTAATTAATTCAATTATAATTTACTTACGGTGGAACGTAATATTACAATAGCCGATATTTAATGTGTTAAAATAAAAACATGCGAACTTACCCAAAATATGTGATTCACGCAGATCAACGCATACTTGAGGAATCCATAACATTCTGAAAGCACCATCTTTTTTCGAATTATATGTGATGCACAACACTTTTTTTAAGTTACTTTGGTAGCTTTACGGAAAATATGGGATTTCCTAACCCGGCGAGCAATCGTTTACATTCAATTTGGACGCTAATAAAGGAAGGGTTTCTTACTTTCTTTCAATTATCTATACAATTGTTATGTATTATGAATTACTTAATGTTGTATTTGCATATTATTGAAGAAGAAACACCGATCCATTCTACGCAAAGGTTTATAAGCAACTGTCATGGGATAGGAAGATACGAACTATCGGCGTTGGTTTTTATCGGGGGAGTAAGGTATGGGTACGAAGAACGAACTGGTACTCTCGTTTAAACCTCCTTGAAGCTGCAGCTTGTGACGTCAGCTTCGAATGTTCGACCTCTGTCGCTCATAATTCGTATTAGTATTTCCCTCTCTTGCTTGCAAACGAACCTCTCTTTTTGTCTCGCTCTAAACTGTATTTCGCTTGATACTCTCTCACTTGCACACATATCCCCACTTTTCTTCCTCTACCATACCACATGCGCGCGCGCTCGCGCGGGGAACACAAACACAAAACTATATTTCCTATTGTACTTAATATACTTTTTTTTTCGGAGTTTACTCTTTCTTGTTTTTAAATTTAAATATTTTCAGTATGTAAACTGCCACGTGAATTTTATACTCTTGTTTTGCCCATATTACTAGAATATTATTATTTATTTCAACTGATGTATTGTTATCTGAATAAAATTATTCAATTTAGATCTGTACTGTTATTGTAATATTGAAAATGCTATCTATTATAATAAATATATATGTATCTGCTTTACTACTAGTATGATCCTTATGGCAGTTAATGTTAATATAGTATGTTTAAGATTATTAAGTATTTATATTTCTTTCTTTATCTACTATATTTTGTATAAATAAATTTCAATTAACATTAACAGCAAGTTTATTTTAAAGGATTGATTAAAAAATGCATTTGACTTGTGTACATTATACATTTATCGTTTAATATATTCTATCCAGACCTTCGACTTCCATCTTTTTGTCGACATCCCCGTTTATAGTTATAGAATTTATTCTTAACATTGTTCTGGGTATTCTGATAACTGTAAAACAGATATATTGTTAACAGAAAAGTTGTACAATATTTTTGATTATAACGTTAATTATCATGTCATTCTTACAATTTATTCTCTTAAACTGTTTCCTTGGTTTCATTCGAAAACGAGTAATTGTGTGGGATAAAGTTTTCTGAATTACAGTTGCATTAACAGACACCAATTCCCTATTCAGTATAGGTCTTCCAATCAGTGTAAAATCTTTACCACCAACCAATAATACTTTTTCCAAATTTAGTTGGTCTCCTGGTTGAGGTGGCCAATGGCCCTCAATGGCTATAACATCATTTTCTGTGACTTTAAATTGTGTTCCACACAAGTATATGACTGCAAATAAGCGACCAACTTGGTTGGTAGCTATTTGTTTGTTAATTTTGTTGATTACGTCTAAAAATTAATAAAAATAGTTATATGTTTTATTAATACTTATTTATATTTAATATATAAAATTACCAGCAGCTGCCTTTTCTTTTTTTTCCTCATATTCTTCGGGTATTTCTTCTTGATATGATGGTTTTGGTTTAAACCAAGGTAATTTATATCTAATTGGTTGTCTATGACTAGCATAACCAGCTACTTCTATTTGCCGTAGTTTTAATCCTATGATAAATAATAATTTTTATTTGCATATTTTGCTTGTAATTTATTTATTCTGAATCATCAACTTTTATGTCATATTACTATAAACATTTAATATTGTTAATGGTAACAATAACAAATAACCTAATAGCAAAATATACTAAAATAGTACTTATATTTTATATAATAAAATATATCAATAAATATGTATAAATATATGGTTAAGGAAATATTAATAAATCATTCATTGTGACATTGTTCATTTAAAAAATTGCTATTAATACAACGTGTTTTGAATAACAGTAATTAAAAACAAGGTTATATAACCTAAAATTTCGTACAAAAGAAACAAGAGAAACTTGTATTATTTCTATGTAAAAAATTTTGAGGAACCTAGATAATATTGTTTGTTCGTCGAAGTTGGAAGAATTCCTTTTGACACAAGCATTTGTAGCGAAATTAAACAGCCTGTTAAAACTACTAAGCGCCGCCATGATTTTAACTACTTGCTTTAAATCTGGTAACTGAAAGATTTAAGAATTTCCGAGAACAATATTTAAAATTATAGACAGTTTTATAAAACAGTGAAGTAAATATAACAGAGGAAACCGGAGATATCTTTCTCATTAAAAGATGCGAAGATGAAATATAATTACAGAACTTCGCGCCAAAATTTTGAATAATAACTCTTATCGCATACGTGTTCGACACTAAAATATATAAGATTAATACCGTTAATAAACATTGTATAATATTCTAATGTATAACAATTCTCATGAAATTTCTTATTTTACGCAACGTATACTGACGGTCCCGTAATTGATACGTAATTTTAGAACAGTACAAAATTGTAGTATTTTTGTTGACTTGATAGTAGTTCCGGGTACAACAGAATGCGAAGAGATGTCGTACATGTTCGCGAGTATTTAGTTGTTATGGTTAGCCATTGTATTTTAAAGCACTGATGACTATGCAGTTTTATAAGGAAAAACTTTTGTCGCCTGGACAATTGAAACGTCTCAGTGAGCATAAATACAGCTGCACAACAAATAGTCTTTTGGATGGATTTCTTCAACCCTGGTGGGACTGGCTTGTTAGCAGAGTCCCACTTTGGCTTGCACCCAATTTAATCACCATCGTGGGTCTGATTGTCAACATCGCAACCACTTTAGTTCTTATATATTATAGTCCAGATGCAAAAACCGAGGTATCGTTTATACAATCTAGTTTTCGTATTAAAATATTCTGTCTGACAATATTCTGATGACAGTGTAAATAATTTTGAACATGAAAATCCAATGGATATTTCATATGTAAATGTAAAAAATGGAATGAATATTGTGTAGTTTCTTTATTATAACATAAAATTATTGTTTTGAAGTAAATTTTATATAAAATAGTGTAACTGTATATGTGTGATGCTCATATAAAACTTATATACTTAGGAAAGAACAGTTTATTAACGAAATGAATGTATACTTGTTACTTTCATTTGTAGATATAATATCGCTTTGATATATAAGTATAACATTACTTTATTATTTTAGGCACCTAGATGGACCTGTTTTCTGGCTGCGCTTGGTTTATTCATTTATCAAAGTTTAGATGCCATAGATGGCAAACAAGCTAGAAGAACAGGGACTTCTACACCATTGGGTGAACTATTTGATCATGGGTGTGACTCCATATCAACTGGTATATTACTTCAGTTGATAAATTTATTTGACTTTCGTGTTAAGTTTTCATTGTTATGGGTGAAAAATTATATTTTTATTTTTCTAGTTTTTATTGCTCTATCAGCTTGTATAGCAGTACAATTAGGATACTATCCAACATGGATGTTTTTCCAGTGCTTTTGTGCTATGACACTCTTTTATTGTGCACATTGGCAGACATATGTTTCAGGTAAGAAGTTTATAGGTATTAATAAGGATAATTTTATCAAACATATTCATACTATAGTGTTATTATTTTTAAATAGGTTCCTTAAGATTTGGCAAAGTGGATGTCACAGAAGCGCAATTTACTATTATAATGATTCACCTTATTTCTGCAATATTTGGGCCAAAAGTATGGATGATGGAGGTTGTACCTATTTTAATAATCTCAATTTCACATTTATATAATTTTAGAATATCTTATGTCAATCAATAGTGTAACTTAACTTTAAAAATATATTTTTAAAATATTTGACTAATTTGATCATCAATGGTTTGAGATACTGAGGTTGTAAAATGAAGCAATTGATGGTCATAGGATATTCTTTCAGTTCTCGTCTTTAATTCATTAAACAAGTATGAGCTTGTTTCATATTAAATTTATTTATTAATAACAGAAACTTGCTTTTAAGGTATAGTAATAAGTTTTACAATAAATTGAAAGAGTTTGTAAATATTTTGTGTAATTGCACTTAAAAAGTTTCAGTATTATAAATTTGTGTAAGATATTAAAAACACAATTATTCATTCTTTTCTTTGAGTACATAAGATTATTTATTCATATTAAGTTCATCATAATTTTTCATTTAAACCTTCATTCAATGTTATTTTCATGGAGTATTTTAGATGTTATTTCCTAGTTTCATTATTCTATGTATCATAATTTTCTTACATTTGTTATATGCAAATATAAGATTATTGTGTATGTGTGTGCATTACATTTATTTACATGTTTTCCATTTGTTTCATCAATTTATGAACTGAATGAAAGGCAAATAATATTTAAATAAGATGTAATAGTTAAAAAATTAATTTCCAACTTAAAGATTTTCATTTTATACATTAAAAATTTTTATACATAAGAAAAAACCAATATTTCTAGTGAGTTCCATATTTTTTATCTCAAGACTCATGTTGTTTATGAAAAAAAAATTTTAAGATATTTTTGCATGAGTCTAATGAGATTATTTCTTACAGATACCATACATAGATGGTTTTATGTTTAAGTATTTAATAGGAGTTATGACAGTAATTTGTGCAGTGGCAAACTTATATTTCATCTTTTCGGTGATTTTCACCGGAGGAGTGGGCAAGAATGGTTCAACTGTGGCTGTAAGTTAGTCAATTAGACATTCGTGTTTGGAAATATCAAAATGGGAGAAGCATGGCATGAGGAGCAGCACTTATGAAATTATCTATTTTGCTATGGAATTTATTATAACATGCATTTTATTTTCATATTCATTTGTTCCCCTTCATCCAAATCTTTCTTATTTTCCTGCATCACATTGTCATTTATTATAAATGCATTGTAACTCGCATTTGTACCTACAGTTCTCCATCAAATTCATTCACATAGAAAATATACTGAAAGGTATTACTAAAACTTACGATATAGTGAAGAAATAATATTTAGGACATATTCTTCTATTATAAAAAGCTATGTATAAAAATTCAATTTACTTTTAATACCTGGAATTATGCTTTTGAAACAATTTCTGTCAAAATAATAATAATCTACATATATGCCTCAAAATTAATGGTTTTGATACATAGTTTAAAACGCTAAAAACTATATATAATTTAAAATATTTAAAAAATTTGCATTAGCTCCAAGGAATAAGCACACACATATAAGTAACTTAATGTAACATTTATATTTTGCATCATGATCATAATTTATTAATCCAAAATATAATTTTTTAAATTATTATAATATAAATATTTAGAAACGCAGGAAAAGAAGCAGCTTCCTCGTGCCTAATGTCGTAATATTGCGTACTCGTATTGAAAAAGTGAGAATTACTTAGGATGAAAATAAGATACAGGGTAAACTTAGGTTAAATTTTAATTGCATTTCTACAATTTTTATAACGAGCGAGATTTTGTACGTTTGTTTAGATGCCAGTGCTTGGTGTAGGCACATTCAATAACTACGTAGCGGTATTATTTTATGCAGGCTACATTCATGTATTCCTTGAATTCTGTAAAATCTTTGAATCTGGTGGGATTGGAAAGAACGGTTCCACAATTGCAGTAAGTTTCAAAAATACCAACTCACCCGTTGTATATATAAATTCTCATATCTTTGTCACTAAAGCATAGTAACAAGATTTTTCTATTCTTATTTTACTTGCCTATTTTAGACTATTCTAGCTTATTGTCTAGGTAATGCATAAATTTCTATATGGTATGCAAGCTATGAAAAAATACAGCTTACATTGTAACATTCTCTCAAAATTTTTTCATGCAGATTTATCTTTCATTTTATTTAGGTGCTTATAGCTGCGGTTTTGGGATTTAAATTACTTCTAACTATTTTAATATAAATACTTAGTCGTCTCTATTGCACAATAATAATATTCTTTTAATTCTCTAGAAGAAAAAGATAAGGAAAAATAAGTTTGTTTCTTCGAATTTTTACTAGATTAAAAAACAAACAGGTTTTATGTGAAATTAAGATATAAATATAAAATTGTTTTATTAAATTTATTAAATGATTGTAACTCTTTCTGCAGTAATGCAAATTACTTAATGTATATTTTGAAGATTTGAAATTGTTTCAAGAGCAAAAAGTTCTTACTGGTATGTGATAAAATATGTTAAAGATATGTTTGAAAGTAATTAATAAAAAGATTTTTCGTATGACTTGCATAGTTGCCATACACTGGCACAGAGGTCAAGGTGTTTCCATTATGGGCTGCTGTGGGCATCGCTATTTTACTTGCACAGAGCAGCATATCCGTCATTCTTGCCGGTGGTGTCGGAAAAAATGGCTCCACCGTCGCAGTAAGTCAGTTCAAAAGTAATAAAATCATTGTGTAGTGCACTTTGCATTTTATTTTGATTTAGGCCCATATTACAAACGAATATTCTTTTCTGATATATGTGATATATTAGCACAAAATATTAACTATTTTGAATATTATTACTTAATATATATTATCTGATATATTATGATGAAAAAATACTTGTTTTTCTTTGATCAAATTAAAAAATTAATAAAATTTAATTATGTTATTGTGGGATTGCAGCACAGAACAGATTTTTAGGTCATTTTTAGGTCTTATTAGGTCACTTGTGTGGGTCTAAAATTTGCAAGAGCATCACACAGAACTGTTTACTGTATTTCTGTTTTCACTCTGGTTAACACCTTTTCCTAAATATTTAAGAGTCTGTATTGGTACATCATACATATCTTCTTTCATTTAATGCTCCCATCCATTGACTGCACCTTTCCTTGCACCATTTTAACAAACTGCATGGGTTCTAGACGTATGTAATTTATAACTAACATAATAATTTTATATTTTCATGGATTTTAAGTGATTTTGATAATTAATATAATAATTTTAGTTACTATATGCTTTACTGCAACTAACTAAGTCTTTAGAATTGCAAATAATATTGTATTTATTATGTGTACTAGACTTAGAATCTATATGTTGACAGATTATGTTCTTTTTTTCAGTTATACATGCTGAAAATTTTATATTTTTCTATGTTTGATATAATCTTGCTTTATTATGAATAGATGTTTTTTTAACATTTATAAAGATTATTTGCATTTTATATGTGAATATATAGTATGGATCTTGGAAACATATTCAATATAGTAGTTTTGATAACAAATTGGTTTAGTTTTATAGTGAAAATATAAGATTTTAATTAAACATATATTACACAAAGTTTTTATAAAAATTATAATGCTTAATTTTTGTATATAAAGCATTTATATAGTATTTTCTTTCTTTGAAATTGAATATTTAAAGGTAATCTTTGTATTGTGTAATATTAAATACTTAAATATTAAATTTAGGTATTCCATTCGTAAAGTGTATTCCAAAGTGTTTAAATATTCCTCTTGTGCATTTATTGATTACCAATATTGTCATAATATTTATTATATTTCAGGGAACATCAGTTTTATCTCCAATTATTCCATTTAGTTTTGTGGTAGTGCCAGCTTTTATAATTTATAGAAAAAGTGCTGAGCACGTATATGAAAATCATCCTGCATTGTATATACTTGCATTCGGAATGGTTGCAGCTAAAGTTACCAATCGATTAGTGGTATGTATATAATAAAGTTTAAATACTAATTACCTTCAATTTTCAATTTTCAAATATTGTTAATTATTATTTTAGGTAGCTCATATGACGAAGAATGAAATGGAATATTTAGATAGTTCACTAATTGGACCAGCGATGCTGTTCTTGAATCAATATTTCAATTTTTTCATCAAAGAGTATTATGTCCTTTGGTTATGTCTTGTGAGTCTTTCAAGATTTATTGGAAAAATTTTATTTAATTTTTTTTGAAATATCATTTTTATATATGTTTTACAATTGTATGTGTTTTTAGATTTGGGTCACTCTGGATTTACTACGATATAATACTCAAATTTGCCTTGAAATCTGCGATTATATGAAGATCAAACTATTTAGGATACCATTAGGAGATCATCGAACGAGTCTGGTTTCTAATACAGCTGAAAAAAATGGTACTAATAGGTCCCAACGTAACAGATTGCAAAGGAAACATCACTAGGATTTACTTGTGATAATGAATGCGCTGTATAATTCATTTTTTTGTATAAAAGAGAGTTAACAAAATAAGAAAACATAAAAATTTGATAAATTTTGTTACACCATTATATGTACAAAGTTTAGAATAGTACAGTTCATTTATTATCACATTAATTTCTAATCGCCACATCTGATTAGTATTGAATAAAAATAAAAGGTCTCACTAACATGTTGATTAAAAATTTTTCACTGTTTGTCGTCGATTGCAATCAATTTTGTTATCGACGAAAAAAACAAAATATCATCATGTACCTAGTGATTAAAGTTACGATTAAAATCGGTGAAAGCATTAAATTACACGAAACAATACAATATAAATATGAGAAGTGATATATAACTATTATTAAAGAAAGATAGCAAAAAGACATGAATAAATTTTAAGTAACTTTATATCATTGTTATAAGTATTATAGAAATTTAATTAAATCAGAGAATGTGAATGATTTATTTAACTTTTATTTGTTAATAACTGTATGAAATTTGTTTGACAAAGATGCAGTTATAATGAACGTTTGTTCTAAAGTTTTTGCTGATTTTTAGATTACAAGGAAAATTTTAGAAGTTGAACGAATTTAGAAAAGACACTAGTTTTTACTTAAAATCGTTCAGAAAAAGAAAAAAACAGAAAATTGTTTGTTTGTTTCCTAGAGGTTGTGTTTAATAATATTGATTATTTTTTGTTTGCAATATCATAGCCATGATCTCATATAGAATGTAAAAGCAAACCATTTATATATTTGAAATTATAAATCTAGTTTGAGAAGATAATGTAATATTTCTATAGTCAATTACAAAAAATTTATAGTATAAGTAAACTACCAAAGATAGTTTATTTGACTTAATGAAATAAAATCCAATCTATTACTTCTCTTATTTTTTTTTAATAATTTCAATTTTATATCATTAAAAAAAAGGAATTGACGGAATGTTACTGACTAATCATTTTGTGTTTTGAAATATTTTTTTTTTAGTGAACATCGGTTTGTAACGAATAAGGAAGTGTACAAGGAAAAGTACATAGCACAGGAAATATACGTATTACTTAAGCAGTAGATATGTAAATTGATACATTATATTCTTAATTTATGATGATTTAAATTCAGCTCAGGTCTGTGGCCTTAATATGCGCTTATGATTGCAATTATATAAAATAGTTTTCCAGTTAGAAGTAAAAATAGCCAAACGATTTTTATTTAAGATAATTCTATATTATTTAATATTCTATATTATTCTGTGTTACTTAGTACGGCGTATTTTTCATTGTAAAATCTATTTTCTTTTCTTTACAAGAAGTATGATATAGAGATTCAACAATATCAATTATGAAAGATAATAATCTTTAAAAAACTGTTGCTAATTACATGCATTAAATATACATATTTAGATTCTTATAACGTAATCTTTATGATTAATGGAAAGTAAATTTTGTATAAATATGCATCACATAATGAGGAATGCATTATTTCAAAGTTAATTGCAACGTAGTCCATTAAAAGTTATTTTGACATTAATTTAAAGTATATTAATTAAAAAGAGAGATCTTACATTTTGTGATAAGTTAAACATTGTGACAGATTAGCGACATATTTATAAAATATAAAAACATATTCTTTCACTACATTATATTGTAAAAAATATTGAAAGCTGTTCAGGAAATAGTTTCTTTAAAAATATGATTACGAATAATTTAATCATTGTGCATGAAAAGAAATTAAGTTTTGAATAATGTTTAGTTTAAATATTTCGTTTAATATTTATAGAGTATTATAATTATATAATTTTATTGTTTTACAAAAGTTTTGAATTTTTACTAAATCGTTTGAGATTATCAGAATGACAATATTCCTATGAGGCTTTCTTACAAATTTGCTTGACAAAATAAATAATGTATCGAATAATCTAATGTAACATATCTTGGTTTTTGTTCAGAAAATGTAATCTACTTTTCCGATAAATAATTTTCGTATCACATGCTATCTTTTATTTGTACGTTTTCATTGGAGAAAGCTTGGTATAATGATCAGAATCTTTGGAATTACTTTCCCATTTTCCTATCTTCAAATTTAATATGTTTTAATCCTTCCAAAATGGCTTGCAAAGGTGATCTTTCAAATAGATTCTAAATCTTGCTTCTTAAATAAAAAATATACATTTACAAGCTTTCAAAATATTAATTCGCATGCTACATTATTCTATTTTATTTTAAGCGTTTGTATTGTTCTTGTTTTTATTGTTATAGTAGTATTCTAACTATTCTACGATATTTAAATTAACTTTACAGTGGCATCAATTAACAATAGCTTGCAAAATTGTTTTACTTTGCATTATTATTCGGCATGTTTGTAAATTTTTATACAAATTATATTTTATCAAGTTACTAATATTGTATTTCGGATATTTCAATTAATAATACACAAAATTATATCTTTTTTAATTTCGAATTAATCTATAAATCTTATTTTTATTAACTTCCAATTAATCTATAAATTTTATTTTATGAATAATACTTAGCTTTTAATATAGACAAATTAATAATTAAACAATATGGTAAAATAATAATGCGATAGACCATTAAGCAAAGTATGTCATAAAAGATATTAGTGCGTAATTCAATGTTAAAATATATGAAGAATTAATGTGCTTTTAATATTTTATTGATGCTTAAACATTTTATTTTTAATATAATAAATTATTTATTAAATACTCATGATAATATACGTACAAACATTTTCAACTAGAGAATTGATTGCATTTGCATGACTCTGCTTGTCTCTTTCGTCTGCCGTAATGTCTTGTCGAACGCGTTCAGGATGTTAAATGATATTGCCAATATTTTAATTTATATTATATAAACTATTTTAATTATTAAATTTTACAAGAAACCAAGAAAAATTTTCTGAACACGGTCGTTGTTTGATATATGTATGTATCTGCGAAATGCTATCAAGTATAAAGAAAGACAGATTTTTGTCAACTTTACATTATTTTATCTCAGTTTTATCAAAAACACAAGTGTAAACTTGATTATAGTATATTCTTGATCAAAATTGCTCTCATTGATTGCCGTGCTTTGGTTAGTGTAATGCGTGGTCTGTTACAATATTGGACATAATATTTATTTAATGTTAAGTAGTATTATAATGTGTTACCATATCTAGTATATAACATGTTACTTGAGCTTGTGCGAATAACGTATTAATATCTTGATCCATTTTAATATTTTATTGTTTAATAAATAATTTTTTCATTTTTCTCTTAAAAAGAGATAGTATCCTTTACTTTTGTGTTTTATTATAATCTGGATATTAGATGTAAAATACTTAACAAGGATTTCAATTTTCTTTGCTTAATCTACGTGGTAACAAGATATTCGCACATGCACAATATAAATGTATTTATTCGTTGGTATGCATGAATAGTTCTGTTCACAGTTCGCACGATGGTGGAACAAGAGCCTCTGTTAGATGAGGATTATCATCATGGATCTAATACTACTCTCGACCTCTGACGATTACGTTCAACCTAAAAAATAATTATTTTCAAGTGCAGGGTTACGCAAAACTCTCTTCATAACTTTGTAACTTTAATTATTAATTTTTTTTATTTTCTATACATAAGTATAAATACTAATCTTCCTCGATAATGAAGATTAATATATTACATAGTACATTAGCAGTACTAAAGCTTTATGTGGCCTTGAAATCAGCCTTGCATCATAATTTCATCCGGAAATTTGAGATATCAGTCAGAGTAAAAATTATAAATTATATAATAAAGTGAAACAAAGTAGTTATATCGTAGGAAGTAAAGTTTACATAGAAAAGTAAGAAAAGTTCAATTCTTAGAAGCTAATATATCAGAGAGTGAAATTTCATATTTCAATATATTTTTTAATTTTATTTTAGGAACGAGTAAGTTATGGCTGATATATATTGGATGAAAAATAGAAAAATTATTTTTTACAATATTTACAAATAATATTAGCAATAATAAAGAAATATCATTCCAATATATATTCTTTGTTTTAGAAATGAATAAATTGTCATTGAATATTGAATGAGAAGCGTAAAATGTTGAGAGCGATGGTATGAAATTTCACTTTTAATTTTAATTTTAAGAGTTAAAGAGAATTTCGCGTGGCCCTTTCCGACGTAGAAGAAAATTAAAAATGAGAAGTTTAGTTTTATCGAGACAAATATATCGTATTGTACGACACTGGTTGACTTAAACTTTAAAAGTTTTTGATGAGATGAGATAGGGGTATTTCCTGTGTTTCGTAGGGAGACAATGTGAAGTACAATGAACCGGTGATCAAAATATTCTTACATAATCGAAGATACTGCGAATCTTAAGATAAGATTTATGTGTTATTGTTAATATTTAAAAATTCGTACAATTTTATTGAAGGACATAGAAGGTATAAAAGAATTGGTCTTTTTAAAGTAGAAACATTTATAAAAAATAATTTAATAAAAGATGGATAAAATGGATATTTCTTAATATCATCGGGATGAAATAGCATTTAATACTAATTTTAGGCGAATAGCTATTAATTTTTTGTTAGTCGTGCGACAACTTCCAGCTTTTATTAAAATTTCTATGATCTCTTAGAAGGGAATGGTAGTTAAATTATTTAGAAGAAGAAACGTTAACAACGTCACAAATGTTATGAAAAAAAAAGAGAAAGAAGACAATAATAGAAATAGTTTTGTATAAATAAACAAATTGTAATATATCTAATAAAAGATAAGATTTGAAATTTCACCAGATCTAATGTTAAGTTGAAGTTTATTACAGTATTAGTAATATAGTGAATTTTATCAAAGGTTTTATGTTTAGAGATTCTAAACGCTGTGTAAACTGCGATCATTGTAATTTATGCGAATAAAATAAAATTTTAATTATTATTTTGTTACTGGTTTTTTTGTTTCTTTTTTTTTCTTTTTGTCGATGAATTTTTATCGGTGTCCAGTTAAAAGGATTTTATCGGATCATTGAGAATATTTTCTTGCGTTCGAAAGTAGAACAAATTTGAATAACGATTAAAAACTGGTTCAACCCTCGCATCGGAAACTGGGTCAGGAGTAATCACTATTTCCCGGGAATTCGGTCATCTATAGTATTTCACGATATGTAGCTTGCAAAAATATCTTTGGAGTAATCCTTGGATAAACATACTAATTGATCTATCAGTTCTATTACGCACTATACTGAAATATTTATTTAAAAAATGTTGTAATTCATTTTGCAACAAAAAATAAATAGAGAAAGAAAAGAATCCTTATGAAGATACATATAAATATTATTTTGTTATTTTGCTAATTACAATTTTTTGTCTATCGCAATTTAATAATTATTTAGTAATCATTAAATAAATTTATATTAATAAAATTAATTATATTATCTATAATTTACTAATATAATTTACTATTATATATATAAATTAAAAAATGAATTAATTTTGAATATGTATCACGTGCTAGGTGCTTTCAATGAAATTTATATATGAAAAATAATGCTTGAAAAGATATAGGACCATTCGTCTTTTTATTGGCAATCGTCCATATTGAGAAGATGAGAATAGCTGTCAAAGTTGAGGCTTTGGTATTTAGATTATATTCTTTGAAATATCTTGGGGCTTATTGTAGAATTCGTAAGACAATTACATTTTTAATTATTCTAAAATTGGAGTAAAGAATTGTTTTTTCAAATAGTATATCGGCAAATTAAATTTCAAAACAATTTAATTTTCAAACATTTGAATTTTTCTCATTAAATTTGTATGCATGAATTATGGAAGATAGAAGATACGTGTCAATTTTTTTCTTCTGTGTTAATATATCACCAATTTTTATTTTTAAAAAATCGTCAATTTTTTTATGGAATGTTATATTCTATACAATGGTACTATAGTTTTACAAGACACCCAGTATAACACGTTAGGCAATATTACATCACGTAGTAGTACGATATTGATCAATCAGAAGGCACGTAACGTGTCCTTTGATCTCTATGTGTGATTTTCCGTGGTTCAACAAAAAAAGAGGGGAACGTAGAAAAAAGTCGCCGTAACAATGAAATTCATGATTAATTAAAGAGCATCGCTCAGGTACGTTCCAATCCTATGATTCCAGTGTCTTGTTTTTTCCTTTTTCTACTTTTAAGGACCTCGAAATTTCGTGACCGAGAGATATGTATCACCTCCTACCCTTGTTCGACTTGGACTATGTTTTGAAACTCACAGGAGCGTAGTTTCTCTCCAAGGATCCTTGACTCTCCAAGAAGTTAAATTCGATCAGAGGCACGTTCAGTAATGGTATCATAAGATTTTCAGTTAAGTTTAATGAAGTTTTGACTTGTGTCACAGTGAAGTTAATTAGACCAACAGCAGTAAATAAATTGCGAATGTTGTAAGTTGTGTTGCGAATAAAAATTTTAATTTATTATGTTAGTGAAAAATGCTTCACGTAGAATATAGAATTGTATTATTTTGTTAATTTTATGAGTTACGCATTTGGTATTGTAATTTGATGTTTTTGGTCCAACTTTTTATACATATATAATATTTTTCGTGTATAATATTTTTCCGGAGAACGCTTGCGCATGCGTATCAGACGATAGGGGTAGTAGAAAAGTCGAGGATAGGATCGACATGAATCAGTCTGCACTCGGCGATGTCCGAGTGATCATTGATTATGAGGTTGTTTTTACACATCTTTGTAAATCGATACGATCTTTCGCAGTAGCTTAAATTGAAAATAGAAAATATCATATATTTTACACGATGTTTAAAAAATCCTTTATGAATTTCCACAGAAATAAAAAAATAAGTCTATGATTATTGCTACTAACACAGAATAATGTGATCTGATATTATTAAGAATTGCAATATCAATTACTTTACAATTTCAATGAATACTATGCACAAAACTAAAGCATACCTCCTTTTTTTATTCGTCAAACGTTCATTATTTTAACGTTATTTCTTCGAGTTTTTGTATAAAGACGGAGCCTTCGGATTGAAAATTGAACAGATTGTTTCACGTAATCTTCTAAGATAGTTTGCACGAAAAAATCAAAATACTATCGTTTAGTCTACAATGAAGGGTATCTATAGATATTTCAAACTTAATACCTACGTCCCTGTTCCTCTTCCACCACCACGTTTTCCGAACATCCAACTAAGTCTGTCAGCGGCATTATTGATCCAGTTGCTGGTAACGCACCACGTCTATGCAATGAGGCCATCTATTCCCGAGAATCGTATATATGAGCTTGCTGGGCCAAGCGTTCAGGATAATCGTTCAGAAAATGCTAACGTCGTATTACGTAGACAGCGTCATTGCTTACGTAGGGTTTAATCATGTTAGACTTATCCACGTCTTTTTTTTAAGTTTTACGTTACAATCGAAAGCTTTGTTCAAGTTTATTATGGGATTCTTTTTTTTTTTTTTTTTTTTTTTGGTAATTGGGAACGTAAATTATTTTTTCTTTGTTTTTGATAAAAGAATTTTGAAATTTATACATATATATAATTTTAAAGATTATTTGAACAACAGAAGAATTGTTATGATAATAGCATATTAATAATATATAAATTATATATTATTTGTTGCTATATTACTTGTACAGTGTATTATAATAAAATATATTAAAAAGTAATATCACTACTAACAATAAGTAGATTAGAAGAAGTAATATTAGCAACATTATACTAAAATGTATTAATAAGTAGTATCCTTTAATGTGCGAAGTATATGTACATGTATTGATGCTATGCATTTTGTATTTTAAAAGAAATATATTTCAAAATTAAAATTTAAAGGAGAAAGAAATATTAAGAAAATAAAAATATCCTCAAGTACTAGAGAAATCTAATTAAATTCTGGAGAAATTTAGAATTAAATATCCTTGAATTTAAAGTTAGTACATATTGATTTTAGAACGAAATTCTGAAATCAAATACACTTTGTATATAATTTTATATATAAGAAAAACAAAATTCTCTGGATTCTATTTCTTAAAACACTCTGCTATCCATTTTCTCTCCTAAAATCCTTATAAAATAATAACCATCTCTAAAAGTATTCCTCACTTTACGATCTCAAGAAAATAAAATAAAATATTACCGTTGTTATTTTTCAGTAAGTTTAATCAACGAAATGGCTACTGTAATATTCACACTCATTTTCTAAACTTTATTTTTAACAGAAATTTAGCACACAATTCAAATACGTGTACTTAAGATCTCTACGATAGAAATGATTGTGCTGATTTGTGAAATCGTTCAATCGCGTTCAGTCGATCCAGGATATCGAAAGGGGTCCTGATGTTCCATTATATACCGGCAACAATCAAATTTCGAAACTATTAACAGGCATTGAAACGGGAACATAGACGTCGCTTGACGCACGCGTGTACGCGTGTCGTGGACGATAAGTGCATTAGACGGGGGTCTGATAAGCCTGTGTGCGTGTGTGCATAGTAAAAGTACGAAGAACAGTAGCGCGCCAATTAACTCGCCAGCTGGTGGGCTAAAAAAAGCGTAAATTTAAATTGCAACTCGTTGCAATGTAACCGATAATTACGAAAATTTATATTCCACAACGATGCCTCGTTCTTTTATTTTCTAAGGTTCAATGTATCTTTTTCTTTTAAATTCATTTCGAAATGTATTTTTAATCTAGCGTATAATATTTTACAGGTTGTCCCAGAATTTAAAAGTCAAATTTTGTCAACGTATTCTTTAGTTAATAATACAATTAACGTAATATCATCAAAAGTTATAGTTAAAAATGACAATATATTATTGTTGTTATTTTTATCGTTGGTATTCAGTCTATATAATACAAGTATTTATTTTTTTCATTAAATTACGGTTACATTTTCCTTCCAATTCATGCATTCACATGCATTCACATGCACCGTGAAAAAGAAAAGAAAGTAAAAAGATTAATTAGGAATTCCTAATCGCGTGACGTTCAAGGTTAAAATTAATAGAAGACTTTGAAAGAGGAAAAAATGAACCCCCTCTGTTACGTGTCTCATTAATGAATTTGCATACTCTAACGATGCAATCGACTGCTTTTAAAGCGCGTTGTTTTGAAAATGAGGGTGATGACAAAAATTCGTGAATTTCGATTACTTGAGAATAAAGTGTTGCATGATTTATTAAAACATTTGGGATTTTTATGTTTATGGATGTAGGAGACGAAGGAGGAGAAAACGAGACAAAGGATGAAAAGAAGGAAAGAAAGTGGAATGGAAAGTGTTTAGTTCTATCGTAGAAGGGTGTGGATCTACTTTTTTTTTTTGTTTAGGTTGTTACTTTGTGAGGACTTCTCTTCTCGTCGCGTAATTTCTGAACGGAATTGTCGAGAGGAAAGTTTGTCGATCCCTACGGGCCAGGATTAAAAGCTAAATTTCCGGCTAAACTTTCGGTTTCTTTCGCCTATTCTTTCAGACGCTGAGGTAACACATTCGTGTTTATTTCTTCCGACATGTGTGTTACTTTATATGTTATGCGTTAACGTTAGCTAAAAGTTTATAAAAACAAATATATTGAAAGAATATTACTAGTTTATATAGATTATATTATTATAATATTTATAAAATTAATTATATTTACGAATGTTATTGTAGCATGTAGTTCAGATTTGTTACAACATAAAAGAAGTAATAAAGATTGTTTGTAAAAAAGTTGTAAGAAAAATTTCTAATGGAATATTTTTACTAAATATTTTTATTAGAAAGAAAAGTGATAAAAAAAAAAACATGATTGGAAAATGGAACGAAGTATATGTTTTTATCTTTACAAACTAAAAATTCTTGAATAAAATCTGTTCTTCTTAAAGAAAGAGCAATTTTATTTGTACAGATCAAAAATCCTATGATATGCACCTATACCTATCAATGATCTTTTTTTAAACATTAATCTTTTCCGTAAAAAAAAAGGTCTCGACGAAAAACTATTATTAAGAGTATGATAAAAGTATAATAAAAAAACATGAATATAAGAATACTCTGTTCGTTTACGATCTAAAAATTTTTGAATAAATTACACGTGTTTCTTGAAATGAATTTTCTTTATACTTTCTTCTACGCTCTTTTTTTTATTAGAACAAAACGATAGACTAACAATTATTTAATCTATGGATAATTTTCGTTTCAGAGCAATCATTATTCGAAGTAAAACCCTTTAGAAGTCCTCCAATTCCCTTGTTCTATGTCAAGGTAATGCTCGGGCTACAACTGTTATCCTTGAACTAAATAATTAACTCATCCCCATCAGGACTTAAACAGCAGTTGCATCGGAACAGCAAACTTCCTGCCATTGTTGCTGTTGTTGTTGTTTAAACATTTAAAATCGAAGCTCTGTAAAGTTTCACGATCAAATCGATCGCTTACCTTTATTGTTGACGAGTATAGACTCGTATAAGTACTTCAATCTTCTTTGAAACTCCCGTTTATATAAATTTTCATCGAGTTGGAAATTTTTTTCTTAACATTTAACATTTAGCAAGACATACTAATCTTAAAAATGTTAAATGTTTCTTGAATCGTTTAATTTCATCGTCACTTCCATTAAAGTAAAAAGCTTCGTTAAAATTATACATAACATTTGTTAACAACTAATATACGTTTCTAAGAATTATGAAACATCAAGTGAATAAATGATTTTAAAAGTAGTGTGTCAATTGCTACGATAAAGATTTAATGTTAAAAGAAATAGCTGCGAATGGTACACTCTTTCTGCGAGTACTTGCGAATGAATGTCAACTCTTAGCTACTGTTCGAAGAAACACTCTTCATTCCTTTCAGTACGGCTCTACGTTCAACAAAAAATAATTCAGACTTTTGGTCCAGACTCTGGTTATTAATTCTGATAAAAAGATACGTGGAATATGTTCCAGGAGAATATATTCGTTCCTTTTAATCGTACAATATTATATTTGACATTGTAATTACTGGAGCAATTTCAAAGCTTTGGATTTCTTCAAAGAGTCTCTCAATTATGCAACGTTAAACTGCGTGCTTTATTGAAATGTATTGTAGACATTTCTAACAACCTTTGAGGTAGTATGTGAAAATATTACAATTATACAATATTCCAGTACTGCAAGTATTATACTAACATAAGACAGGACGTGCAATTTTTCATCACTCTTCATCTTACAATAAACTACCTCTGAATACATATTTCAAATTTTTTGGAAATCAATTGTCACGAATGAAGAAAATTACATCCTCGTTTTCTTTTATCATCAATTTTTTTTCATTTCTCTTTGACTTTCCTTCTACATGAAAATATATTTCAATATTAAGGCATATGAAATTTAAATCTAGTAAGAAAACACAATAAATAAAAATAAATTAATAATTTTAATCTAACTATTCTACTGTATAGTTCTTAACAGAAATAAAATCCTCGAAAAGTTATTAAATTATAGTAAAACTAGAAAAAATTTAGATCGTCAATCAATCTGTGAAAAATATAAATTCTACTCTTAACGACAATACATAATTCTAATTCCAGTCTTAACAGGGATACAGTTTTCAAAATCCAAATAAAATAAACATAATTGAACAATTCTAACCTTATTCTGTTCTATCTCATATCCTATCTGCTATATTCTATCATATAATTCTTAATTACTCCTCCGTCTCATATCATTTCCTCCTTTACCCGATTTACCCACTTAGGACTCTATCGCGTAATTCTTAACCGTTCCTCCTCACCAGCAGCGAATTTGCCCATCTTCCTTCCTCAACTTTCCGAAAATTTCATCAATGCCTAAAATATTCCGCTTGCTTCCCAACTTGGTTGAACCACCGCCCCCCCCTCTAACTGCACGCCCTCTTTGGGAATTCAGCGTCTGAAAGACTCTCCAAAGGGCCATCCGTGAGAATTCTTGAGCCCTATCGATCGAAAATTTCGAAAGGGTAATTAGAAAAATAGGGAAAAACGTCGATCCCGGGCAGACATCGGGAGTCGACGAGGGCAACTCCGTGTCCCTTTCCAGACGCAAGTGCCGCCCCTGGTCGCACGCCTGCCTAGTAGCTACGTCGTGAACGATCGCCAGTGTGGTATCGCCAGTCAGGCGATACGGAGTGTGGTTTCGTGTTCACGAAAAGCGGCGATTTCCCACCGGGATCCTCGGTTCTAAACGACACGTAAGTCATCACACGTAAGGCCACTGCGTCACCTTTCGACTTCCAATATTTCCCAAGAATTCCGGGGAAACTTTTCGGCGATGTTCGTTCGATTTATTTAAATACGAGCAACGGGGCAACGCGAATTACGAGATGTTATTCTTCAGGGTATTAAATTCTAATTGTAAGTGACGTCGTTTTGGAGTTCAGGCCGTATTCAGCTTCTGCCATAAAGCGTTAGATCTCCAATATTCTCTGATTTCCTCGACAAATCGTTGATTGATTCAACTCGAATCTATAGTACTATAAATTGCGCGATGTCGCTAACTGTGAGTGACTAACTCTAAGTGACGTCGTTTAGGGCATGAGCCTGAGCTTTAGATTTCCGACATTTACCAATATTGTTGATAAAATGTATCATTGAAGTTAGTTCGTGTAAATTGTACGATGTCGCTGGTTGTAAAATTCTGGGTAAAATTCGAAGTTCAGAGTTTAGGCCAGCAGCCTTCATTGATTTTGGATTTCCATTATTTTCCAATTTCCTCGATGGCACGTCGTCGTTAATTTGTCGTTTCAAATTCAAATCCAGTAGTATAAATTGCGACGTGTGAAGTTTCAAGCGACGTCAACTACGAATTTCCCTTAAATACAAATTCAGCGACATAAATTAACAATGACAATGTTGCTAACGTAAAATTCCAAGCGACGTTGTCCAGGTCGTGAGTCTGAGCTTTAAATTCCTAACGATTCCCAACTTTTTCGAGAATGTGAAATTCTCGAGTCAAATGGCATAAATTACGTGAAATTCTAAGTTCAGGTCAAGATCGTAATGTAAGATCTGTTTTAAATCCAAATTGAAGAATGAAATTCTAAGCGACGTCGTTTAGGTCGCGTGTAACTGATCTAAAATTCTGGTCAAACAAGCCAGAAGTTAGATTACGGTCGCGGTAGATGTGCGTTCCGTCGAGGAATAAAACACGCCTGAGAAATCGAGATGCTACGCATAGGTGTATGTATATAAAAATCTATGTGTATATTCGATCGTAACCACCGTAGAAAACAGATTTACTCAGAATGCAATGTTTGATTTGATTTGATGCAACTTCACCAATATATGAATTTGTATCACTATTTGGATTGAATCTTATTCTTTCTACGCTCTTATTCAACTTACTCGAATTCTTGATGAAGTCAAACGACTTGATACTTGACGTGAAAAATACTTGTACCTTAGGTCAAGCGAACTCCTTAAAGTATTGCAAGTATTGCAAGTATTGCAAGGGAAACTTAAACGTAAACTATAATTACTACAGTTTGTAGGAATTTACTGATTCTTTCAGTGACTTTTCGTATAATAGGAGTTCGGGTTAAATAAGGTGGACTCAACTCATTTAATCGGGTAATTGGCTAAAATTTGGTTAAATTTCGAATGAACGGAATTCGCGTAAACGGATTTCCATCATAATGCTTGAATAATCCGAACAATGTGCCCTGAACGACGTCATTTACGATTTTGTTCCAGCGACCTTTTACAATTTGAATTTTTAGACTGACATTTAAATATGTCGTTGAAGAGGTTGGGACATATTGGAAATTTGCAGCATGCGATGGATTTTATGCAGCGTCACTCACAGCAGCATGCCCTGACACTGCTACGACACGTTTATCAAACCTCGTTTCCAATTATTTCAAATTTATTAAATTTCTGGATTAATGAGTAAAAATTTACGTTCTGTACGTTGTTAAAATTTGTTGAATTTGTTGAAAAATCGTAAGAACGTTGTGTTCCTTAACTGCGTACGATCTTACTGAGTTTCTGTATTAAATTGTTAAAAATTCTTAGTAGCCGAATGATCCATTCTATAACCTTCTTCTTTTTTTTTTTAAAGACCTTCTTTTTAAAAATTTCCTTCTTTTTAAGCTTCTTTTTTAAAAAAAATTGTTACAATCAATGGACTCGATACAAGCCGAGAATGTAATTGTAGAGATTCTGTTAGATGGAAATGAGCTACGTATACGTTTAAACGTGTATTTTATAGATTTATTGGCCAATGTAAAACAGTTCGAGAAATTTTTCGATTCTTCGAAACGTTTATTGGAAATATTCCATTTCAATGACACTTTACGAACGAATTTATGGATAAGAAAGACCATCAATACCAGAGTAACAATGAAACAAATGGCCCCGCTTTGACATTTCATTCTTTCCAGAAATAAAAGAACGTTACATAAACACATGAATAGCTTATAAACAATTCAAGATTGGAAATTATTTCCTTTTGCAACGAAATTTTTAATCCAATTCTTCTTTCACGTATTATATTATTCTAAATTTTGAAAGAGCAAGAACACCTTGAGACCATTGATTTTTTATTTTGCAAATGAGCTACGAAGGTTTGCCAAATTTTTGAAAAATTTAATCCTTAAACATTTTCATAATTGTACAAACAACGCAACTGTAGACAATGATCGTTCATGTTCGACTTGTTTTTCAATGGTAAAAATTAAAAAATATCCTTAATTTGGAAAAATTTTAAAAAGCAAGAATGACTTCACGAAATTAAAGTTAAAATACCTACTAATTTAATGATTTTTCAACATAAATAAGTTAATGTCGGTGATGACTTATTAACGCATTAAAAAATATATGATTCCATTTAAAGAAACGAAGCTGACCTTCACATGACTTCTGTATGTCCATCTATCGAAAGACTATTAACAGATTAAGTATCTCTCGACCAAGCAAGTTTGGTCTGATGTATTTTTTTATGTCACTATTAATAGCTGAGATATTGAAACAGCTCATCCTCATGTATAAATGATTGTTTGAAAAAAGAATTCACGTTTTTTAAGCGGTTTACGGAATAAGGGTTAAAATTTCAGAATTATGCAAAATAGAACATAGAACATTCAAAGTTCTTGACATTAATTTTATAGGTGAAACGTATTTCTATTTGAGTGTATCCACATCTATATTGATAAAAATGTATTATTACAGAGGCATCCACACTGTAATCTAAATGTATCCATAAAAAGATATCTTTAGAATCGTTACTGAAGCAAGACCACTTATTTTAATGTCACCCTGTGTGCAAGTATTTGGGGATATTGTAAAGCTTCAATTATAGGGCGTAAACTATGCCGCTAGTATTTACGTCTTGCAAGTCGATTTTAACCCTGCTACGATCCTCGAATTTTTATGTCTCAGTCTTGCTCTCGTTTCACAAACAAAAAAAATCGACAATGTTTCCGCAAGACCTCTAACATAAAATTTAAAATTGAGAAATGATAATATCAGATATTGTTCAAATTTGGGATGTTTTTTTAACGTTAGAAAAATCGAAAGAATACAACGGACGATTAAAAGATAAAATTTCCATCAAAGATGCTAAAGTAAAAAAGTAGAAAAACTTTATAATACAATATAGAGTATACATGCTTCTGTCTTACATTTTACAAAAAAATCATTTAAATCTTTAGAAATGCATTTATTTGATATGTGTAAAATATCTAATAAAAATTATAAATTGGTCATCTCGATCATTTCGATAGTTTCAATGATTTAATGGTTTTGTCAAATGGTTTGGATGGTAGACACAGTTCAGCTACCAAGGGCTTTCGGTCAAGATTTTATTGTCAATGGATTGAATGAAGTTTCTTTGATCTAATTGGAGCCGTATATATCAATACATGTGCTGAAACGTGCTTTGTTTGATCGTAATATGATATATATTGATGGTCTTCAGGGAAGAATGAAAGAATAAAGAGTTGAAGGACGACAATTCTTCGTATCGTTTCGTATTTGGTTATATTTGTTATAGTCTCGTGCTTTCTGTTCAGACATTGTTAAAAAAGTGTTAGAAAAGTGTCGTAATTTAATTCGTGTTGCAACATTGCTTCGGAAGAATCGGGAGAAACGTGGATTTGTCCATTGAAGTGAACTGGTCTGCTCGCTTGGAACGATCCCTCTCTTTTGCCTTTTTATTTTTGTTCAATTATATTATATTCTATATAGCTTTCTTTAATTCGTAAATTTGTTTTTCAGTGAAAATTTTCTTTTCCAAATTTTAGAATTATTTATACTACAATACGTCTATAGATATTTTTATATCAATATTTTTGTATCAATTCTTCGTCTAATAATTATTCAAAATAGTTGGATTTAAAATTTAATTATTTAAATTTATTAAATTATTTAATTTTAGAACAATTAAATTTAAATTAAATATAGAACAATTTGAAATGAACTTAATTGTTGGAATAGCCTAAAAAGAAATTGAATAAAATTGACGAAAATCCAATTATTTGATGAAAGAATTTTAAAAACGTTTAAATAATTTAAATACTTTGAATAGTTTAGAAAAGAATAGAAAATAAAATAGAAGAAAATGAACTAGAAATGAATCAAGAATTGCTTAATCGAATCACTGATTGCGTCGTGACCGATATAGAGATGCTCGATGCAATTACTCGACAAATTGGGGAAATTTTATAGTTCAATATACATATAGACAAATCAATGAGTCATTCTAATAGTTTTCAATAATTTCAATAATCTAATGATTACTCGAATTAACTTAATATTTTTGACTTTCGTAATTTTTCCTAACTTTTTGTTATTTAGAATTCTTATTGAAGAAATTTTGATTTAAAACTTTTACTTTTATTTTATTTAGCATTTTGATGTCATACTCGAGCAAGGATTGTTCGATCTGAATTGTTATTTTCAACTTTCTTTCGATGGAGTTTTTCTTAATCGTTATTTAGAATAGTTATTTAGAATTTATATTCTTATAATCTACAATCGTTCGAAATTATTATTTTTAGCTTTCGTTAATACAATTTTCCCTGAATCGTTTTTGATCTTTTATTTCACTTAGGATCTTGATTTTACATTCCTTAGGATCGTTCGAATTAAATTATCACGTTTTAATTTTTCCTAATCGTTCTACTATTTGCGGACTTTTTGCGTTCTGAAATATTGCGTAGATTTTAAACATCGTATCAAAGGCTCGTTTCGCGATTTATCTCGAGAACGGAAACGGGACATTCTGTGGCACAGAGTTCTGTTTCGTACGCATTGTATCTTTCCCTTACGGCTGACAAAAAAAGTCTGTGACCTCTTAAACCACAAAATTAAATGGAGGATGTAGGTCAGAAAGACGGGAAGGACGTGAAAATATTTTTAAAATCTACGACGATGTACAATAATTCCGCGCAAACGCGTACGATTCCTCAAGGAGTGATATATCGAGTTGTCCTTTTCTTGAAAAGAAATTCGTGAAAATTGTGAGTTACAGTACTACTTAAAAGTTTGGAATTATTAATATTACTTGTTATTGTCATTGTTATTTAGCAAGGTTTAATTTCATCTTTATTTAATTCAATTGGAAATGATTATTCAATATCTCAAGATTTTTTTATTCCATTTGTTCCAAGAATTCTTGTTTAATATTCATTTTAATATTCATTCGTGAAAAATGAAACTACACCAAAAGTCGAATCATCCAAATTATTTTAAATGAATACAAATTAATAATTTCATTCTAACAAGTCCGCCGTATTAATTAACTCTTCGTATTAATTTGAAATATATAAACGCTCAAACGCATATTCATTACTTTCTTGCATAAATTTTGCAAATCATTTTTTTAACTTCCTTCGTTTCAAATGAAATAAACGTTCAAACATTACTGTATTCCTGTCTTTTAAATTTATTAATTTATTAAGGCGTTTCACTCTTTCTTCAGAAATAAAATAAGACACGATTTTATTAATATTAAAATTTATTAAAATATCGTCGAGTTCAAAACTTCTTGATTTTTTCTTCATTTCTTTCAAAATGAAACAAGAACGTTCGAGGGTCGAGAAAAGTTTCGTTTCGAATTGTAAAAGAATGTTTAATAAGTTTTGATGATTTTCTAATAGATGACAATTGAGTCGAAGAAAATTCAGGGACGCGGAAATCTTGCCAATGTTAATGTCAGCCAGAAGTTTGGACCTTTTTAAATGAATCTTCACCTAAATGTTGTTTCAAAGAAGCTGAACTCAGCTTAAACCTTGTACGATGCTCAAGCGTTTTTGTGATTCTTGTTAATCTAATATGGGTCACGAGGCGCAGGAAATCAATGAGCTTCGTGCTCCAAATAATATTGTTTCACGTACTATTAGATCGTACTATCAATTCACCTTCTAATTCATTCTTCCTGTCTATCGTCTCGATCTCGACAACATGTAATGAATGTGAGGATTTTTTAAATGGAAATTGCGAGCAGAAATTATTTTTTTGACTATAAAAATTTGTCAAATATGAGTTTTTACGATGCGAAAATTTTGATGAATTCCATAAGTATATTTCCGTGGCAGAAATTTGGCGAGTGGAAGTGAATAGAAGTTGGTCCAGTATAAATTTTTACAGATTTTTACAAAGAGAAATTTCCATCACAGAAATTTGGTGAATGCAAATTTTTCTGATAGAAATTTGGCAAATAAAAATCCTTTTAGTAGAACTCGATCAAATACAAATTTTTTGGCGAGCAGAAATTTCTTGGAATAGAAATATGTAAAAATATATAAAATTTCGAATAAACTGATTGAGAATTTTTACACATTTTTATATTATAATTAAAAAAAAAAAATAAAATGAAATAAATAGAAATTCGTTTTATTTACTAAATATCCATATACGTATTTTCTCATATTCTATGCATTGTCTTGTATATTTTCTCGTTTTAAATCTTCATCTATATAATGAATATCTATAAAATATAAATATGCAATTTTGTATTTTCGAATTTCCCAGAAACGCATAAAAATTCGCAGTCTACCAGTAAAGGATAAATAAATAAATCAATAACATCAAAACAAAGATTTAGAGGAATCCTCTCGTAATAAAAATTCTGGAAGAATTTTCAAAGAGTCGTGTTAGTTTAATTCCGATTAGCCGCGTATAACGTATTTAGGTATCCATCAAGTGGCGATAGTTCCAGCGTTAAAATCGATTAAAATCTATTGACTGAATAGATGAAACAGAACAGAGGATGTCAAGGCAACCAAGTGTGGAAGGACAAATAGTAGATTAAATATAATTAGAGGAAATATAATTCCACCAGTTAGTTATATTGACTCGCTTGACTCACTTTTCAGATGTGGAAGATCAAGCGAAGAATGATACAGCCATGAACCGATCAGGAGGCAATCCTGACGAAAAGCCGACGGCTCAAATGACCCGTGCACATTGCACAGAACGGTGACAGAGCTGTAAACTACAGCGATGGATATACAGAAGAAGCACCTGTGCCCCCGCTTGGTGGATTATCTCGCCATTGTGGGGGCCAGACTACCCTCAGTCTCTCGCCAGCCTGTGCAGGTATTTCTTTGAAATTACTGCCTAGTGACTATATTAAGGATTCTTCTGCGCAATCTTTCTGCACAGAATATATGCATGATGTGAAGAAGTATAATGCTTTTTTATTCTCACTTCGAGATATTTGAGAATTTACGTTCGAGTTAATTTAAAAATAAGTTATTAATTGCAAATACGTAAGAAGTATAGATATAAAAATGAAATGATTTTAAGCATATAATAAATGTTAAAAATGGTTACGGTGAATATTGAGGAACATTTATATATAGTGGATTATTTAAATAATCTTGTGACAGTTGTGAAAAATATATACTTGTATTAAATATCTTGCAACATATATATATATTTTTTTTCAGATTTGTTTTAGACTTGATTAATACAACTATGATAATTGTATTTTAATGTATTGCCAATGAAATTTCAAACATATATAATACATTCATAAAAGTAATATCTTCGTGGGAAACTATACGTGTACATGTGTAATATATTCGTACACATATAGTATGAAGTGGTTTTTTAAACGTTTCTTAATTCTTAGAATCTATGTGAATATCTAGGTTCCAGAATTATTGCGAAGATATCCGGTGGAAGATCACAAAGATTTTCCATTGCCGCTGGACATGGTTTACTTCTGCCAACCCGAGGGTTGCACCAGCGTGGGCCCGAAACGCACAGCCTTACGAGAGGCCACTTCCTTTACTTTCACCCTCACGGACAAAGATTCCGGTACTTGATTTTCCCTCAAAATAATACTTTTGACAATTCTCAGAATAATGTCTCAAAAAATTAACTTCAACGTTGGGTAAAAACGTTTCAAGAAATAAAAATGAAAATAGGAACGTCGAGATAATGCTAATTGCGTTCATGCGCGTTTGAACATGTATCTACAGTGGTGGCTCTTGTTAAATGTAATTTTATTTTCCTGTCTATATTTAAAAATTATAGACAGTCATTAAACACACACACAATTATAGTTCGCCACTGCGTATTACAAGTGTTTGAAAATAAATGTGAAATTAATTTCAATTGTTATTTAAAAGTATCGAATAATTTCCCTAGTCGTGTTTGTATATTGAATTTCACGTTGCTTGAATATTAATTTAGAATTGATTTCGATCTGTCTGATGTTATTTCAGGGAAAACTCGCTATGGTATCTGCGTGAATTTTTATCGACCAATAGAAAGGGCAGGAGTTACGGTCGGGGCTGGGGTGTCAGTGAAAAGGGACAAATACAATACCACGTTTCGAAGGGAGAGCTGGAGAAAGAGCATGGAAAAGAGCACAGATTCTGCCTTTTCTAGGTGAAATATAACACATCATTTTATCATAATCTTACTACCGAAAACCACATCTATTTATCTACAATATCTGTATTATTTATAATTGCAAATTCTTACGATTTACAATTATATAATTATCAAGAATAAAAATAGGCATCTTTTCCAATTATGAGACTGTATCTCTAGCTGTTCTTTATAGCGACTATAGGAGCAGTGCAGTGGGCCCTAGCGACTCAGAAAAAGATTGTCCGAGCAGCAGAAGAGACTCTGATACTTCGCATATACCGAGTGCACCGAGATTAGGTATCACTGCACCAAGTGGAGACAGTGAAAGTGGAGGAAGTCATTCACCGTCTCCGCGTGCATCACGCAGACGACAGGTACAGCAGAACATTCGCAGTTGCGAAATATTATAGATATTAGTCAAAAATATTGACTGTAAAATTACTTTCGTAATAGTTCGCCTTCCTGATAATTCTGAAATAACTGAGTCAAAACACTAAAATTAATGACTTAATGACTAGGTAGGTCAAAGTAACTAAAAATTTTCTCGAGTTATTTTCCTCGAGCTTCCCCGATTGATTCCTTGTTCTGATGATAAATTGAAGCTTTGTAAAAGAAAAAAGATAAAGTGAAATAGCCAAAAATTAGGAAGAGCTGAACTGAAGCTTAAGCACACCTTAAATTGATCTGCGATTGAACTTTCATTGACTTAAATACTTTAACAAACTTTGTTAGTTGACAATTAAGATATTCTTCAATGGCACGCAATCAATAGAAATGAAACTTTTAGTAAACTTAAAATACAAACGATCGAATTGTCAATTTTTAACTAACGAAAGGAAATACATCTATCTAGAAGGAAGAATAACTCGAATTCAACTTCAACGAGAATATCGATGATCAGAGTCTAGTAATCAGAGTTATTACAAGTCTATTGTAGTAGCTCAACAAAAGAACGGAACAAACTAATCGATATACAGTGCCCAATAATGATTGTTCTATCATTATGTTCTTGCAGAGGATACGAAATCACTCGCTGACGTCGTTATGCATCATCTCCCATCACCCGTTCTTTTCAATGTTCCGCGAATGCCTTTTCGTTTTGAAGAAGATCATCGACGCGTGCAACGAAAGTTCCTCACCGCAGAAAGTCGGTGCTTCCAGGCAGACTAACAGGTACAGCAGATTAATCCGTAAATTTGCAAATTCAAATCCACCCTCCTCGCTCAATTAATTGTCTCTCATGAATATTCAAGTCTCACTTTTTGCTGAATTTGCACCGTGCATTCACCGTTTCTTTATTTGTTCCTCACCGCGTGGAAAATCGTTGTGCACGACATTTTCCATTTTCGTTTCACTGGCTCCGTGAAAACTGAGAAAAATATTTTTCAATAGCGACGCACTGAACGAAACTTTCTTTGGAAGTATGAAATTAAAATGTTCCTTGTATACGTTGGTATCGTTTGAGCATAAAGTACAAAAAGTGCATTAAGAATTCAGTAGAAACGCTTCCTGCTTGCCTATTTGAATATTTTAATTTGCTCTTCATTTGAGAGCTTTCTTCGTGGAATTTTTAATTCAGAACTTTTATTTCAGATATAATATAGTACGATAATATTATAATATTATATTAAAGTACTATCTTCTATATTATACTACTACATTATATTATTAATATATTGTCCAATCACAGAGTTACTGTGAACAACAATATTATCGCGTCCCATTATTTTATTTATTCACAAACATTCAAAAATAGAGAGAAACTCATTTTATATATTTTTCCATAATTAGACAGTGTGTCACTATCACAGTATAATAATTTTCGCACACTTTATACCGTTCTTTTGTTTTTTTAATAACTATATTTCATTTCAGTATTTTATAGTGCTCACAATTTTTTCTACCATGTATTAAATATTGGGAGACTTTCACTCGCAAATTTTCTTTTCAAAATTGATAACATTTAATTAATAAGGAATTTTTGAATTTAAACTACTAGAAATAAAAGAAAAATGTTTTATCGATTTTTTTTTTTTTTTTTTTTGACAGAGACACGGTGTGGAGCGTTTTAACAGGACAAACGCTGGAAGGAACACCATCGATTGTGTTGCACGACGTACGAGAGATCGAGACGTGGATACTGAGATTGTTGAGCAGCCCTGTACCCGTGCCGACAAAGACACGCGTCGAGATCGAGATCGTGTCGCAAAGTATGCAGCCACCACTCTGTTTTGCACTTCCAGACCACACTAGATTTTCTCTCGTTGATTTCCCTCTGCATCTACCCTTGGAACTTCTTGGCGTTGACATATGCTTGAAGGTCCTCACGTTGATTCTCTTGGAGCACAAGGTGATCTTTCAATTTTACCAAGGAGAATTATTCTTTTCTCAAAAAGGAACTTCTTCGATTGTTTTATCTTTTTTGACGACAATTGTTGACGAATTCTTTCTTAGTTTTTACGATTTTCAGTAGTTTATACGATCTATTATAGATTTTTTAGAAGATTTTTGATGAATTTTTCAGTAGTTTTTTTATCAACACATTTTCTGCGATTTATAAGATTTGGATTTTTCATTCTCAGCCTGTCGAGAACTTTTACTTTGTCTTTGTTAAAATTTAAACAAATCGATTATATTCAGGTGTTTCGTATTGAAGATTTTTACCATGCTATCTAAAAGAATTAGAAAACTTTCATCTTTTCAAGGTTTTCTTACCTTCTTTTCTCAACGATTGCCTTAAAGTTATCTTCTAACAACATCACAAGAGCAATGCACTAATGAAAATAATATAACATGCATAAAAATATAGGACTTTCTCATTTCTATAAACTTGATTGGTTTGTAATAGCAATCCATTAATTATTTTGACCGTAATTTCTCTCTCTCTCTTTTTTTTTTTTTTTTTAATAAAATTAAGAATAAGAAGATTAGAGAAGAAACGCAATTAATCGACGAACAAGTTATACTTTTCTTTTGCAGATCGTGTTGCAATCCCGCGACTACAATGCCCTGTCGATGTCTGTAATGGCGTTCGTAACGATGATTTATCCTCTGGAGTATATGTTCCCCGCGATACCATTGTTACCCACGTGCATGAGCTGCGCGGAACAGTTGTTGCTTGCACCTACACCATTTGTTATCGGAATACCCGCTACTTTTTTATTGTACAAAACGAACTTTAAAATGCCCGATGACATTTGGCTAGTGGATCTAGACAGCAATAAAATAAACGCACCTACTGGTCTGGGTGATCAATTGCCCCCATTGCCCGAACCAGAAGGCACCATACTAAAGAACCACTTGAAACAGGTAAATAAAAACAGACATTTATCACTGGATCGGAATTAACTCTTTCGCAGCGTGACAAACGGAGAATATTTCTGTCGGGAAGGAAATTTTGGAAAGAAGAATTTTAAAAATAAAAGACGAAAGAATCGCGAAGATGA
This sequence comes from Melipona beecheii, assembly GCA_032399605.1. Classification (NCBI taxonomy): domain Eukaryota; kingdom Metazoa; phylum Arthropoda; class Insecta; order Hymenoptera; family Apidae; genus Melipona; species Melipona beecheii. The sequence continues at coordinate 2,411,718 of JAUCMO010000291.1, forward strand.
AATTGACACGCAAGAGGATACCCAATTGATATTTTTGTGATTTTTCACGCAGCGTGTACGAAAACTGTACGTTACAAGTTTTACGAATTGTACGATTTGAAGAAGAATCAATCGGGAATTTAAAAAGAATTTTGACGCTGATTCTAACGGAGACTTTTCAATAATTTTATCTCTGACGATTTGCAGTACATTTTTTTTTCAGTACGAATTAAACATCCATTCATGTTAAGCCACTTATTTTAAAGGTATAATTTAATATTTTAAAATAAGGCGACAAAGATATATGTATATTGCGTAAGATAGAATACGAAAATTAGAGATAATTATGTACTCGTGTACCAAGATAACTGATGTACTTCGATATACTCGTGCTTATATGCTTGAAGTATACAATTGTACGTCAAAGGCTGCGAAGGAGTTAATGTGACAGAATTAGAAAAAAGGAGACGGAATACACTCTAGTATATTTCTCTACGGTAGACAAGAATATCGACGATGAACCATGTTAATTTAATCGTTCCTCGTTTTAATCGGTTCCGCAGGCAATGCAACTGATGGACCAAACCGGCTCTGGTGTAAATATTTTATTTATCCATTCTCTGCATGGAGTATAAATTGTATTTCTATATACATAGCTGATTCGTTCCTTGTGTTGTAGTTAGCGGCATGGACTAATTATTTATTTATTTGTTTATTTGTTTTTTATCTTTTTGAAATTTGATTTCTCATCCTTAGAGAATAGAGAACACGCACTAACTTCTGTTCCGAGGAAAGAGACGGGAAAGGCTTTTTAGAGACTACAATGTGTAGGAAGTACAGCATATAGATAGACATAGAAGATAGACCATAGTAGACCGTAGTCGCTTAAGTGATATGACGAATTTTATATCGTTAGCTCTTCGCAGGATATTTAGAAAGTTATAAATTTTCATTTTCTGAGTTTCTCTTCGTGTTGAACGGTGGTTTTTTTTCTTTTAGGCAATGGCTAGTATGTCAATTCCGCAACCACTTTCGCAAGACACTTCTCCGAGAACTTCTCTGCAAGCTCCAAGCAGAAGGGAGAGCCTAACTTCTCATTTGTCTACCTTAAGGTTGGTGGTCTTATTTATTTTGTTAGCTTCTTTAATACTTTGCGATTCTCGAGTCTCAGCTGCAACATCCACATATTATACAGTGATCAATAAACTAAAGATTTTTATACAAAACTCCTATTTCTGAGAGTATAGTTACGTCGTAGAACGTTATAGAAAGCTAGTACTTTATATTTTTTCCCTTCATTTTGTGCAATTTCGTATTTTCAAATTTCCTATAAATACGTGAAAATCCGCAGCGATCCAGAGCGTGTTATAATAATCATTAACCCAACGAAACGAGATCAAATCTCCGTTTAAAAATAGATATTCGCTTAAATATATTCGATCTATTAATCCAACGATCAACAACTGCTTATCGCAGTTAATCCACTTGACTCTTCACACAGTGTGTCATCGATGAAACACAGGCCAAGCATCGACCATCACGTATACACGAGTCCAGCGAGTTCTGCGGGGACCAGCGTAATGTCCGGTCACCGTCGCTCCTCTATATCCCCGTCAGCGGGCTCCTCACCTCAGAAACCACTCTCGTCGCAAACCATGCAACCATTCAATCCGTTTATCTACGGGAACGACGTGGACTCCGTGGATGTGGCCACCAGAGTGGCCATGGTGCGTTTCTTCAACTCGCAGAACCTTCTGGCGAACTTCACCGAGCACACGAGGACGTTGAGGCTATACCCAAGGCCCGTGGTCGCCTTTCAGATCAACTCTTTCCTTCGATCGAGGCCGCGTGCCAGCCATTTCTTGAACAAGTTCGCCAGAACACAGGCGGTGGAGTTTCTGGCCGAGTGGTCGCTCACACCGAGCAACGTCGCGTTTCTGAGAGTGCAGACAGGGGTGTTCGACCCGGCTCAAATCGGTGACAAGTCGAAGTGGTACGCCTCGGGTTTAGAACCTATTTATTTCCCTGTTTGGGACAACGGTAGCTCGCTGGCGAACGCGTTAAAGGCGATGAAGGAACACGAAAGCCAACCGACCGACGAGAGCGGGTCTGACTCCGAGGGTGCCGAAAGTACGAGTTCCTCTTACTCCTCGTTGAGCGACTTTGTATCCGAGATGGTGTCCTCCGATTTGTCTCCAAGTAAGTGTTTTTTTTCTTTTTGATAATTAACGAATAGATTTTATTGTTATATTTGTAGGAGATATTGTAGAATCTACTGTAAATATAATTTCTAACTCTTGGATATAATTGGATATAATTTATTTTACAGGCTACAATTGTTCACAAATGGCACCTCAGCAGATGGCCCTGTCTGTAGACCCGAAGAACGTTTACAATCCACCCAGTTCATTGCAATATCCTGGAGTGGAGGAGGAGTCGACTGTCAGGCCAGAAAGTCCACCGAGCACTTCCTCCAGTCACAGTGACTTGAGCAGTCCTAGTTTCAACAGAGATTCTGAGTTCGAGTTAAATCCCAAAGCTCAAGAAGGCTCACAATCAACCAATGTATGTATTTAAAAAATATATATCTCCTTTTAATTATATTTTTTAAACAATCTGTATCTCTAGAAAATTTCCACGTAGAAATTTCATTTCAAATATGAAAGTGCTTTGAATGTAAGTTAGGTTCTTTTTGAAGAAGATTTCAACTCGAAAATAGATCGAATATTGATCATTGCTTCATTCATAACAAATAACATTTCATTTCCATATTTTATATTCATATTTTATACAATCATTAAATTTAATCGGAAAAAGATGCTTGAATGAACTTTCATCGTCAATATCCACGTTTTCAATCACGAGTAATTTTTCGAAACTGTTGAAATTTATAAAAATTGCACGATGAAATGAAAGATATAAATTTTTAACTTGAAATTGATGTTACGATTATCAATGGTGATTTTCCATATTTACGCGATACAATTGACAGTAATTTCCAGTAAATTTTTTTTTAAATTCACCATGTCTACATCGCATTTTGATCGCGCTTTGACCAACAGCAGTGGTGTCTAATGAAATTTCGAAGTGTATACATATCTATGTAAATATTTAAATACTTTCACGAAACCAATATACGTACACAATTTTAATTATATATTTTACACCAATTTTAATTTCCAACACGAAGCAACAACGCAACAAAATAAAACAATTTTCGCCGCTTCATTGCTCGACCTCCTAACAAAATGCTTGAATCATAGGACAAAGAGGAGGGTGGTAGCTTTGAGTCAGACTCAGCATCCACGATCACACCACGCACAATCCTGAGCGCACAAAGTTCTGTAGGACAGTTCGGAGTAGGAAAGGGACGTTCTTTAGCGACTACTCCGAGCATCAATGACACCGAACGTCCTGCCACATCCCACAGGACTTCCCGTGTCAGTAGATATGTCGTTCCCGTGAGTTCATCCTTCATTGGTCTGTCTCTTGGCTGGTGTAACCATCTGATTAACCTTTTATCGATTCTTATTTTAATTGTCGTTTCAACTGTGCATGCGGCGCACACCTAGTCGGAAAACATCCCCAGTTTCCTTCCACTCGATGTGTCCAGCATGGAGAAACCCCTTTCTTCTTTCGTAACATGGTCGTTTGACGTTTCGTTGTTGAGTTACATAAACAAGTTACATGGACTCCCTTGCATTTCATTTTCACTTTCACTCGTTTCATTCGATGTTCGGGCATTGTGCAAGCGGTTCCCTTTTCTTTGGATGCGACAGTGATGTTTTTGATGTTTTCTTTGAAGCTTCTTAGGAATTTTTTCCCTGAACTTTTAAAGGTTTATTTCAAGGTTAAACTTTTTCTTTTTATCTTTTTCGTAGAATTTTTAGATATACATTGCTTTTATTTTTGCGTAGAAGTTTTAGATACAGACTACTTTTATTTTTCTTTTACCTTTTTTTTTTTGAAATCTGTGATTTAGATTTCTATGCTGTTTTTCTATGCTTCTTTAGTGTTTCTTTCTTTGGAATCCTGTGATTTAGATTTTCTCTGTTTGATTTTTTCTATCCTTTTTTTTCTTTCTGGATTCCATGATACACACATATATTTTTCTAATGTTTATTGAACAGGATTCCTTTTGATTTTTCTTTATTCTTCCATAGTTCTCAAGTATAGCGAGTTTCTCTCACTTTCTATTTATTTATTTTATATTTCGATAATAAAAATTTCTGTCACTTTTTTTCTTCTTTCAAAATTTACTTAAATATTTTTTGAAAATCCCTTTCAAACAAAAAAAAAAATGCACTATTTGTATGTTTCATTGATTAAAGTTTATACTGATGTAGCTCATTGTTACATTTTTTGCTGTTTCAATATTAAATCAAATGCATGATATACTTTTGCTTTCGAAAATCTATATCAATATCATTCCATTTGGGTACTTCCTCTTTAAAGAAGAAACTCTTCTTATTATACATTCCACCTTTCAATGTTCAAATATATCTACACAAATTTGAAGATATCTCTGTTTTTCATTCAAAAAGAGATCCTTTTCTAAAAATCAATGTATTCTTTGCAAATCTCCGATAAATTCTTAAAATATCCCGATGACAATTAACGTTATTGAATCATTTGTGTTATTTCGAAGATTCAACCAAGTGCAGCGAGTCTCCAGCGTCACCCAAGTGTGGGGAACGTTTTAGCTAGGGCGTCGAGCTTCGGTACAGGGCCGTTTTCTCGACAGACGAGCAGCAACAGCAGCAACGAAAGTGAATCGTCGACGGTCTCTCGACAGTTATCCTTGGGTACTAATAAGCAAGCTGAGAATACACAGAGACAAGGTTCCACGACTGGAAACGGTGTGTTGAGACAAGGCTCTCAAGGATCGTTGTTCGAACAAATAGCGAACCAGGCGAAGGATTTGGTCCGCGAGACTACGAGACAGAGCAGTCAGGATGGACTCCTTGCTCAGATGGACAAGGTACTTCTGCGATTCCAAACATTGCGAATTATTCGGAAATCACAGAATTTTAGATGTAACATAGAATTTTGTCGGAGGATTGGAATTTTTTGCTATTTTTTAAATTTCGGTAATAGCTGAATAATTAAATTTTGGTAATGGTTTGAAATTCCAATGAAGTGGATGATTTGCATTGAAAAGCTATATGTTTCTAGATATAAATAGCAACTGGAGCAATATTTCAATATTTCAAATATCACTTTTTTGAGAAATATTTTCAACTGTTGCTACATTTAATATCGCTATTGTTATGTTGAGATTGTTAGAATTCATTAGATAATAATCATGTTAATTCCAAATATTTTTAATACGAATTAATACAACTTCCTTTATGTTTTTTTCTTAAAGACATTTTTTAACGGGCTTTTTCTATTGTACGATTACAGCTGTTTTCAAAAAGAAAATTCGTTTGTTTGATAGTTGAAACATCAGGCGAAGGAGAAGATCACAGAGGCTGGGGAAGACAGTCTCTTCGCGCCATTGGAACAAGTGAGTATTAAAATAATAATATGATATTTCAATACTACGTACTTATTAATATTTAAATATTACATACTTTAATTAAATATTAAATATTTGACAGTTAAGTTAAATTAATTAAATGTTTGGTAGTCGAATTAAACGTCAAATATTTGGTTTAAAGTTAAAATTGAGTGTTAAATATTGAACAGTTGACGCAACAGACGAAGAAAGCCATGGGTGAAGCAACGAAATCTGTTCAAGAGGCATCAAAGACCGCCCTGGAGGCGAGCAAAACAGCAGCTGGAGTCAGTAAAAATACGTTCGACGATTTGACATACGTGGGCAAGAGCACTTTTGGAGACTTGACGAAAAGTGCCAAAGAAGTTGCTGCGAAGAAAGGTTTACTCAAGGTACGGTTACTTCATTACCAATTAATAAACAATCTTACGAACGTCCTAAGTTTGATATCATAAAATCTGTATCTCTCTTTAGATTTAAATTGTTTATTTCTTGAGATTTCGATAGATCTTCAAATCGTTTCTTTTACTTCTGGAGAGACTCTGAAGAAACTGCATTAAGAGGCTCAAAGAAGCTTCAAAGAAATTACAAAAATACTTTGAACGAGTTTGACAAGAAAGTTATTATCGTGCACTGACACAGAAAATAATGCGAATGTGTTAAAAGTAGATTATTTCTTTCAAAGAACGTGGTTTCATTTGGAATGAAAAAAGTGGGATTCCCTCGAGAAATCGAAATTCTAGAGGCTAGAATTCTGCTGCTCTCTAGGAAAGAGTCGAAGAAACATAATGAAATGGAATTGTTTAGGGTCTTGGCGAGTCGCAGCATTCACCCCCATCGCCTCCTGGTATGTTACAACGAAGGGATTCGAGTAGTACGCAATTGGTCGCTTCGGATAATCGCGGAGGGCGCCGGGACATCGGACGTGATTTTTTCAGCAATATTAGTAGTGATTTAAATGGCATTGCTACGCAAACGAGCAACATGTTTAGCGATCTGTTTGGTACGTTTCATCCCCTTTGCTCATAAAAAGAACAAAATGTAATAAAATGTGATGTACGTAAAAGATGAAAAAAACCATTTTGACATAACTATTTGCTACATGACATTTTAGTCTTATTTTCTTTTTTTTTTCTTATTGCAGAGCACATTGCCAAAATTTGAAAACTTCGGAACACTCTTGTATATACTTATACATAATTATTTATATTAACATAATTAATTATTTATTTATATTAATGCAACTTATCTACAATTATATATATCAAAATATAAAACATTTTAAAATAGCAACGAGACACGAACATCATGATTATATTAGTCCGAAATTATTTTAAAAATATGTATATATTGAAATTACATTGAGTCTAGTCGACGTGTATACGATCGACGATTCAATTATTTTCGTGATTCTCTATATTTTAAAATAGAGAATCTCTATATTTTCACGCACTTTTCTTTTATGTTTGCAGGTAGTAAAAGTAGTTCTAATCGAAATACCGGCCTCCTTCAGTCGCAAAAGGCGGACAAGAAGACACCAATACTCGGACCTTTCCCCAAAAGTATTTATCATTCTTTCAATTGATCAACTCGTCCCCTTAAAATTAACGTGCAATCTTAAATAAAACTGGTTCGTTTTATTTAGCTAAAACAGGACTGGTCGAACGTTCGTCATTGATAAAACATTCGACGAATAAGAATAGCCAGGAAGACATCCAAAGGATGCAGAATGCTGAGAGATCTAGTACAAACAGCGACAATCAAGCTTTCCTGACCGACGTAAGTTCTGTTTTTATTGATTAAAAAATATATGTATATTACACGGAACTACAATTAGAGTTAATCTATAATAAAATAAATTAATTAAATAAATAGCAAAACTTATTTAGAATATGAACAATGAACCACAAAATTATCAATAATAACCGAGTGAAAATTTTAATTGTAACGATTGCAAAGTTACACAGAAAGACAAATTGTATCGGATCTAGGGAATTGAAATTTGATTAATATTATTTTCGAGAAAACTATAGACAAACAAAACTTTTTTCTGTTGCTATTTCATCTGCAACAACCATCATTCTAATTTTCGATGTTATTCTATTGCTCCCTTTTTTCTCTTATTCCATTTACCAAGAATTGAATTATAATAGAGGTATTGTGTTTTATGAATTCTTATGAATTTTATGTATCAGGTGGTGAATCAAGTGTTGACCGGTGAAGGTGTCGGTTGGCTGAAACTGAACAGGCTGAAGAAACTAATGGAGGATGAGAGCTATCGAGACCTGGTGGTGACGAAGTTGAACAAAGGTCTCAACAAAAAGATCAGTCCTGACGATCATATCGACGACGTGGTGAGTGGAGCTCATCGCAACGATCGATAACTTTCACGTTACAAATTCGTTTGCAAGTTTGACGAATTCACGAACTTTTACCTTCCTTTTAATTTCCATCGGCAGTATGTCTCGAAGCCAGTTTACAAGGGGATGCTAAAGTGCCTTCAAGCAGTGGCTCACGGTCTTGGACACACTTACAATAACTTCGGTTTGGGCGGAATGGCGTCAGTCTTTCAGTTAATGGAGATCGCGCACACGCATTATTGGAGCAAGGACCTTTCGGAGGGTGTTTTCGATAGTTCTCTAATGTCTCAAGTGCGTAACACTTGTTGCAAATAATTTCAACTCTCGTCCATCCCTTGTGTGCCAGTCTCTGACACATTTTTGTGAAATGTCAAAGATCACGATGTAAAATTGAACATCTATATCTGAGGGTAAATTATATGTAATTAAATAGAAATTTAGTCTATTTATTGTTAGTAAAAGAATTTGCAAAGTTAATTGTCTATCTTTTTATCGTAGGTACTGATTTTTTACCCAGTGTTAATTTGACACTGAGGGATAAATTAAGTTAGAAAAACGAGGGATGAACGAGGGTTAACGTTAATAATGTTAATATAATAATTGAGCTATAGATGTTTAGATATCTTCTTTGAGAAATTCGAAAATATACAAAACAGCCAAAGTAAAATACTTTGGAAGAAACAAATTTCTATCTGGTTATAATTCAATTTTTTATCATATTTTTACAATTCTTTCAGGCATCTAGTCCATTCGGCAGCAGGGAAAATTTAAGGTCCCCCCAATCTCCTATACAGCCTGAGTTTTTGGACGCGTCTCAAAAGTCAGGTAAAAGAAGACAGAGAGTAAATTGAACACGAAATTTCAACTTTCTAAAAATTCTAACTGCATACCAATATATCAACGGTTCTAATTCTAATTCTAATCCTCTTAGGAATTCTTTGAATAAATAAATACAGCATTACAGTTCATTAATATTCTAAAAAATTATAATCATTACTTAATTAATTAACGGATGAATGGATTCTAAAATCGTAATTATTATTACCCAATTAAAGAAACGCCTCAAGTTCATTTGGAAACGTCACACGGTCATCTACCACCGGCGAACGAAGGAGGAGGCCAATCGACGACTGACATGTTCCTCGATATGTTCACCAAAAAAGGAAAGTTCCTCAGCAGGCTAACGTCATTCGACTCTGAGGTAAAAGCAACGAGTTCCGTCAGAACGTTGCCTCGTTACACACGAAGGTACCAGAGGTGTCTCTTTCTTTACGGTCCCATTTTCTGTCTACATTTCACGCGTACAGTCCGATGATTATAAAGCTTGTTATACTTATTAGTTGCTATTCTTGCAGGACTTCTTGTGTCATTCATCACGTACGCTTTCATATTTTTCGGCTGTTCCTTTTTTTTTTTCAAGGGTTAATTAGGGTTGTTAGAAATAATATTTCTTAGATTCAATAGTACGTACATGTGATTTACGTTTATTTATAATATGTACACTGTTCTTACTTAGTTTAAATTTATTACTATATATTATGTACGTCAGACGATGTACATAAATTGTTACTGGATTTGTTACAATTTAATATAAATCTGTACGCCTTATTAATATTTTCCAATTATAAAGATCTTTCTACGGAAATTACAAGAACAAGAGCTCAGAAATGAAAAGGTTAATTAAGATCGATTGAACTAAGAGACTGAATGTACAAAAATTCAAAAAGTACAAAGTAGAAGAAAAAAATCGTATCAATTAAACAATTTAAATCGATCGAAAGACACGAAAATATGGAAAATTTGAAAGCGTAGGGGATGAAGGTGAATACTCGGTACAATTAAATAGCGATAAGGAAATTGATTCTTTAATAATATTTCGTCACAGACGGATGGGTGTTGTATCCGATTAAACACACAGGTACACATAAAATTGCATGTAAGTTGTTATTACGTGATATTGCCAAACGATAAGTATTGCCCAAGAGCTTAGACAAACACAACGCACTGCGCGATTAGATTAAACACCGTATTAATTTTATTAATACCTGTTACTTAATAATTCGAAAATTTCCGAAAGTTCTTCGTACACCTCTAAAATTTGCTATCGACGAAAGTAGAATGTACATTCCCCCCCTCGTATAGAACAATCACGTAGAAATTTAATATTCTTGGGGTGTTCGCGAGATTTACATATATATATATATATATATACAAGTCTATCAGTCGTTCGAAACGATTCATAACTATGAAAAAAATGAAGTGAAATGAGAGAAAGAGAGAAAGAAAAAAAAAGATTAAGTTACAAGTATATAGAAGCTATATAGAGGCGTCATGTGTTTTTAGAGTGGGCGGGGAGGTGGAACAGGAAGCAGCGAAGCTTTGTCCACAGACGGAGGTAGCATAATCACTAATCCTGCTTTTCGGCAAGCGCACCAGGCTTCTTTCCGAAGCACTGTCTCTGATAGCGAGGTCGAGCAAGGCAATGTAAATTGATCACTATTGAATCAGTCTGTTATTTTCTTTACACCCTATATTTAAACATAGAATACTTTCAAATAGTTGCTAGCAGAACTTAGCTGGGTATTTAGTTAGACGAACGACCCACGCGTTCTTACGCGACCACAAGTCTTTATACCGTAGTGTATAAGGTGTGACGTCAATTAATTACCGCGATAATATTTCAACTCGGTTTTGATAATTTAAAAAACAAATTTTTTTCAAACGAGAATTTATTGACCTTAATCGGATTATGACTCATTATTGCATCAATTACAACTAAATTAGATACATTTGGAAATTAAAGAATTTTAGTAACAAATAGTTCTAGTTATTTCAAGAGAATTATTAATTAATTTAACAGAAATAATCAATTTTTTTAATAACTTTCTTTTTAGAAGATTATTCTTTTTTTTAGATAATAATGCAAAATGAAATTAGTTTACAATCAAACAATTCCAGAAAAATAACAAACTTGTCTAATTTAAAAAAATGTATAATTAAAAAAAAATGCTTTCGAACATGCTTTTCTCCGTAAAAAGAAATTAAAATCACGATATATTATTTATATCTTTCTTTTCATATTCTTAAACAAAATGAAAATTAATTTAAAGATATAGAAAGAAAAACAATGTCATTCGATAAACGTAACCTCAGTGTCTTTCGATGAAAAAAAACGTACTTTTGAAAGCTCTTTTTTTCCACAAAAAAAAAAGAAAAAGAAAACTGCTCATTTAATATCAATGAACTTTCTCTTGAAACGTCTTTTTATTAATATTATCAGAACGTGTTCAAGTAACCAATCGTGGTAATTAATTACCACCATACCGTGTATATAAAATATATAGTCGACAGATAATTTAGTTCATAGAGTTCATATAGATGATCTTAGTTGAAAAGATCTTAGTTCATTGCGGAGAGAGCTTGTGCAATACTTGCATTTTGCCAAAGTTTGCGAAACATCGAATCACAGTGGATCATTTGAAAAAAGAAGAAGAAATTAAGATTAGTTGGAGAAGACGAACAGCATGTTTTGCATCCATGATCATTAGATTAATGTTTGCACTAATAAGAAAATGAAGCTTTTCGCAATTGCTGTTGGTACAAGGTGAAACACACGTGATTCACTTTCGATAGTTTGAGGGCGCTGCTTTTTGATGAAAATTGTGCATTCTTTGAGAATTTCTTTTGTTGAAACCTATTCGAGAGAATTATTTGAGAGATAGGTGTTTATTAAGACATTCTCTGTAAAAATATTTTTTTATATAGAAGAGAAAAATTGAAAAATTGAGCTATGCGAAAGTATTACAAAAACTTGATTGAAAATGGTCAAGAAAAAAAATTGCGTGAATTAACTTTTTGATAAGAAAGTTAATATTCTTCAAAATTTATTGATGATTTCAAATGACAAAATTTTAGAAAAGATAATTTTTTCCTTATAGATGATAATCCTCTTTTTTACATTCTAAACTGAACAATAGAATAGAAAAATACAATAGAAAAATTATATTATGAACAATGTCACGAAGTTTTAATTCAATCAGTTTTTCATATCAATTGATTCTTTTAAATTTTCTACGCCATAGTAGTTTAACTTTTCTTTATCTATATATACGAGAATATTTTATCGCAGAAGAATATTATTATTATTGGAAATACAAAAAACCACTGACTTGTCTTTCACAGTTTTCTTAAAGAAAAAAGAAAAGAAAATTCTTGAAGAATTCGCTGTGCGTACCCTTTGTGTACTTTAAATAGATAAGATTAACACACAATGTGTAACACTTCATCGCTTAAAAATACTCCATAGTTATGGTAGTTGTATCACTGCACTGAGATGTCAAAATTCGCGTAGCTTTATACAGTATGATCGTTTGAGGCTTCCCAATTAATCGTAGATGAAAGTATCTTATCTATTTGAGCTTATCTATTTGATGAAACTTTAGAAAATGGTCGGCAGCTTTGATCGATTTGACGAATCTTGCAACGAATAATTATATCATATATATACGAATTCTTAAAGAATTTCCGAGAAGATGCGAATTTTTGAAAATTCTTACACTACATTGTGATTTCAGTTTTCGAGACAACCGAAGCAACGAACAGGAAGTGTCTGGTCGAGCAAGTCTTCCTTAAGCACCGGTTTCCGGTACCATGGAGGAAGCTTGGTACCAACAACAACTGCCCCTAGTCCAGAAGCTGCAAGAACTTATTTATTCGAAGGTACAGTATCGCTAAATCCTTCAGTATTTGATTAAATAGATGACTAAACCACTACCTAAATATTTCTCTCTTTGATTTCTTTTTTTTTATTCTGATTACTTTCCTCTTGTCTCTTTATTATAATATATTTTCAGTATATTTTTCTGTATGTATTAAGTAATGAAATAATATTAAGTAATGTTATTAATAATAATAATGGAATATTATAAAATAATATTATTACAAATTTTATGTATAATATTATTTTAATATTATTATAATAATATAATATATATAATAATATTAATAATATTAATAATTATATAACGTTATTTTACCCATTACTATATTATTTTATGCACTTTCACAAGTAAAATTCGCCACGCAGGTTTGCTAGGGAAAGAAAGATCTTCGCTTTGGGACCAGATGCAATTTTGGGAGGACGCCTTTTTGGACGCTGTGTCTCAAGAAAGGGACATGATCGGCATGGATCAAGGTCCTGGAGAAATGATGGAAAGGTTAGCAACGAGAACGATTGACACGTTCGAGATTTAGACATTTCATTTTGGGCTTACATTCACAGGTACAAGAGTTTGAGCGAGAGTGAGAAAAAACGATTGGAACACGACGAGGATAGATTGTTGTGCACTCTGTTGCATAATTTAACGGCGATTCTGGTAATGTTGAACGTGGAAAAGAACGAGGTGAAACGTAAAGTGAGGAGGTTGTTGGGAAAAAGTCACATCGGCCTGATTTACAGTCAGGAGCTCAATCAACTTCTCGACCAAATACATAATCTCGTGAGTAGAACACCGACTGTCGTAAATTATTGGAAATTCTAAGAATTCTTTGGTAAACTAGAGAATTTAAAACATTTCTTAGAATGATGGAAAATATCAATAATTTTATAAAACACTGGAATGTTTTAAGGTTTTTCCCCGAGATATCGTAGAACGTTGAAAATTCTTCAATTACTGGACATTTCTTGAAATATTAAATAAATTTTACTAAAGAATTTAAAAAAAATGCTTCAGATCAAATTTTAATATAGCATTAGAGGATTCTACGAGCCTCTGATGAAAATTCTGCAAGACCAGATCGTTATATCAGAGAGTCCAAAAATTCACAGCGTCGAGATAGTTTGTGAAGTTCCACGGAATGAGCAAGAAGATCCTATATAAACGATAATTCGTGTTTTCAGTACGGAAACGACATAGACCTGAAGCCTCTGACATCCAGACAAATGCATCGTCAATCTTTCACCGTGCACGCCGGCGTTGATGCAGAAGGTGATCTACGATTTCTCGAGGTGCGCCACGACGGCCTTGTCCTGAGATCCGTAAACGGGGTGATCGTCGAGCGATGGTGGTACGAGCGTCTGGTGAACATGACCTACAGTCCGAAGAACAAAGTACTGTGCCTTTGGCGGCGAAATGGCGGGCAGACTCAACTGCATAAGTATTATACTAAGAAGGTACGCAGTACACAATACGTGTAGTACAGATCCTATGGAAAATTTAAATTCATTTTTATGTATGAAAAAACTATAAGTGTTTTATTCTACATTGGAAATTATAATACATTCAAACAATGATCTTAATGATCTTTCATGTTCACTTTATTTCCCACAAGCATGGAAATTATATTATTGATGCTTCACACATCTACATTCAATTGTATTACGTAACATAATCAGAAAGGAGAATTATATTTGATATCTCGCTACATCGAGAAAATCTTTCCTCTGTATCCGTAAAAAATTCATCCGTAACGAGAAACCATAAATATTCATAGTAATCATAACGAAAGAGAATTTGTTATATTTTTCTAGCTGTCGTCGCTAAGAAAAACAATCACCTGCTCCAGAAAGATTTGTCGAATGTGTAAAATATAAATAAGGAAAAGAAAAAGAAATCTAGAAGAAATTATAAACTAACTGACAAGATGAATATTTTGTTTTTTAGTGTAAGGATCTGTACTACTGCATAAAAGACGCGATGGAAAAGGCAGCGGCCCGCGGTCGTGGGGCGAACGTGGGCATCGAGCTCGGCGGCGAGTTTCCGGTTCAGGACATGCGCACCGGCGAGGGTGGTCTTCTTCAGGTTTGCATGGAGGGCGTGGGTCTCCTCTTCGCAAATAGCAAGGTATGATTCGCAGCCGAGAGCGTGCACCAAACGTTCATACGTTTCGAAACGAAACTGCAAGAAGAATGGAATCTTCGAATCTTTTAACCGGTTGTTGCAAACACCTGTTTTCCTATCTCTATCTATCTATCTATCTATCTATCTCTCTATCTATCTATCTTCTCTTTATACATTGTCGAATTGTTCATGTAATGTTGAAAGAGCATCTGAGATTCTCCACCATTCTCAAATTCTATATTGGGTATACTATACTATTATATATATATATCCGACCCTATATTATAGCAGAATTTTTTTACTTATATATCCACTACTGTTTTTTGACTATATATACAATGTCATGTCTCTCCTTTGGCGATGTTACTGTCTCAACTATAATATGCTCCAACACCAAAGTATAACCATGTATTTATTTCAGCGACCGAAAAATTACATATGCAGTTTGAAAATTAATTGATGAGGGTTCGTTTTGCTAAGCTGCCTCGATTCAATGTCGAAAGGCAAATTTTATTATTCCCAAGAGAAAAGAGGAAGGATAGAATTGAGAAGCTTTTCTGAGAAAACGAGACACATAAGACAGAATAATGAATTCAGTTCTAATCTTTTAATGTCATTTTTAATACGTTTAAATTGATAATTGTAAAAGTTCTTAACTTGTTAACTAGAGACAAATAATGAATAATTCCTTGGATAAAATAATTTGTTTATTTAAAGATGTTCGCAAAATTTTTATATAAATTGTATCTGTACTTAAATTTGCAGGACTCCTCTATAATGGCTTGTATTAATATTTGATATATTTTTAGGACATGAAATTTATTTCTTATTTTAAAAAAAGTATATAAAATATGGATTCTGAAATATTTGTTTCAATATTAAAAACCAACCGACTAGTTGACATTATTATAATTAACTACCCCAGTGTCCAAATATTAATACGTGCCACTGTATTAACTAAAATTTGTAACTATAAAAGTCCCCAATTAAGAGAGAATCCGGTTAACAGGTCAGGGAATATTGTCCATTTTATATTTACAACTTAAATAAAACTTTCATAATAATTCAACTGTTTGAAAGTATGCTCGTTTGTGTCTTACATTATGGACCGCTTTGTTCTCTTTTAAAATTTAAAAATAGAGCAGAGAGCTTCTCAATTAATTTCAAAAGAAAATTAACAAACAAAGAGTTTAATTTTAATGGAAGAAAAAAAATATTGGATCGAGACAACCGTTAAAGGAGCAAAATCGTAGAAGCTCCACCGCCAGAACCACCCTCAAACCTTTTTACTGTTCATATTCTTTCAATATTATTGAATCTTCTCTCTGTGTATTACTTTTTCGTTCCTTTCTTCCGTTTTATTGCATTGATGCAAGGACCACTCAATATTATCTCCCATCGCTAGCCACCACGATCTGCTTAATTTTGTATCTGTACGTATTATTATATCTTTACCGACTCTTATGTATGAGTTTGTGAGATGTACGACGACGGAATAGGATCACACGAAGCTCTGACCGCCCCCCTCCAAAAACAATCTCTTTCTCGAGATTTGAATTTTTCCTTGTATTAGGAACGAGAATGATAGTACTTTACACTGTATCGTGGTACATGTTATATTTGGGAAAATTAGAGAGGAAATTAGAATCTTTTTTCAGGCTGCTATAGTTCGAAACATGAGACACATACGAAACACAGACACACGAAATGAGACTGATGATGGAAGAGCAAAGGGGGAAGATCAAGATTAATTAAATTAATTATTATATTAATATTACTGACACATTGCCGAGTAGTCGAGAAAGAAATCCTTTCATTTCATTTGACGATGTAACAAAAAATCAAATTACGTAATTTAAATTAGTGTTCATAAGAAGAAGTAAAACTTGTCAAGACAATTCTTTTTTGGTATTTTATTGGTTCGATAGAATTTGTTTTTTTAGTTTGATAGATTTCAATTATTTTAAATAAAATATTTACACAAAGGTAAATAATTATAGTGTAAAAATAATAAAAAATATATTACTAAATGAAAGATAAAATAATAGAAGTACCAATATTCTTGACATGAAAATTTTCTGATAATATAAAGAGAGCTCTATTCACAAATAGGACACTGTTCGAATGAAACATAATTTTGACAAAAATTACTTTATCAGAATCATTTTTCGCTCTTCATAATCAAATATTAGCCACTGAATATATTATTATTGAATATGTTACATTAGATCTATACTTTATTTACATTAGATCATATATCATTGTACCGGTTCAATAATTTTGTTCAAAAATTTCAAATTGACAAGATTTATTTTTATTATGAATCTCGGAAATTTCAACATTTAAACTTGGAAATGTTACTATATATAATACATTCCATATCCTATAATAACTATATTTTAATCGAACGATAATTCAACAGATCGGCAATCCTTTGCACTCCTTTGCACTCCGAAAACTTTTCTAATATATTCATAATATATTCTAACGTTCAGTAACTATATAGAACCATGAATTTCGAAAAGAAATATATTATTTCTCCCTTTTCCATACTTTGTCAATGAAGCCAATCCAAGAGTCAATCTCCCCATTATGAATATCACTGTATCAACACCAATGGAGTACAAAAGGTTAAGAAATAAGGAAAAATCAGTAATTAATCACATATTCATACGATCACATACTCATACACACTGCTAAAATAAAAAAGAAAATAAAAAAAAAAAGGAAAAAGAAAAAAAAGAATGAAAATAATTCTTCATACAGGACGAGCAGCCCCTGACACGTTGAAAATTATAGTATTCTATTTATCTGAATGAATATTACATAAATATTTCTTATATATATATTGTATCTGTTTATTTCTATATATTATATATACTTGGGTATTTGACATTTATTATGTGGTAATTGTATTTTACATACCGACAGGGGTAACTTTGATATGTACTATATGCATAGTTCATATACGTATATATACAATATATTTTACACGTATATATATATATATATATATAAATTTATATCGGTCATTTTGTTGGGTAATATTTTCGTTCAAGCGTTAATCAGTGTTTTCTTGCATGGAGCTCGATGTGCAGCTGCAGTCTCTCTTTTATCTGTATTATAATCATATTATATATACATTTATCATACATATACATTCATATAGGTGATAAGAGTATAGAGAGTATACAGAAACTTGTCCTTGATATATTATGTGTGTGTATATATATATATATATACATATATATATATACTATTTTTATTAATATATATGTGTGTGTATATATATATATATATATGCATCTATTATAATTTGTATTGAATGTTGGATGCCATATTATATTTTTCTCTATTGAGTCTAACAGTTTGTTTCTTTTTCTATCATTATTTGTCGTGGTCATACGTGAGGAAAGTCTATTAGCATTTTACGAAAAGAAAAAAAAAAGAAAAAAGGAAAAGAAAGAACATCGTATCGACAAACATCCGAATAAATTAAATAAGAAACGAACGAAGGATTAATGGGTAATTAATTGCGATAAAGAGAAAGATAATTGTTTACGAAACAGTTTCAAAACAGTTTGATCGGTCGAACGTGAGGAAGAAAAGTGGAAGAATAACGCAAGCATGATGTAACGTTCGATAAGTGTCAAGTTGCGTTTCGACAACGATGTCAATTTAATTCAGGATTTCTAGACGTCGGGAGTTTCTCAAATTAGATTATCGATAGACTTTTCTCAGCTTGGGGAACTTTTGAGATGGTCCTTGAACAATGAACAATCACCGCTGATTTCTTAAAAATTGGCCATGATCGTACTAGGTGTATAATCAATCTCGTAGCAGTAATTCTCATCGAGTGTGATACAACCGAGAAAGCCCCGAGAGATATAATCTCAACGTTTTCTAAATATTTCTAATTGACTCTAATGGACTCTATTGTAATCAATTGATTGTTGGCAGAAATTTAATTTTCTGTTTTTCTGTTTTCTGTTTTCTTGTCCTGTCCGTCGACATTGCCCCTGGGCTGGGCATACACAGGATTTCGAGGTACTAATCAAATTAAATCACTGTTTGTTATATGAACTCAGTATATTAATTATAATCAGTGTTGGCCGTGTTCCGGAAATGCTTCTTTATTTCACCATTACTTTTAGCCGTATTATTATGATTATTATTATTATTATTATTGATTATTATGATTATTATTATTATTAACCATATATACTATTATTTACTACTTACCTATTTACTACTACTACTACTACTACTACTTACTATACTACTATACTATACTATACTATACTACTATTACTACACTCTTAACCAGTGCATTTAAATTTGAACTGATTTGCTCTGTCTACCTTACTGTTTTCCTATCATCGATCGGTGTTAGTTGTGACATATACACACGTCTATGTGTATATATATATATTACGCAAAGAGAGTACATATATATATATACGTACGTATGTACCTATATGTTCCCTATATATATATGATATACATATATTATCTATTACCGTCAGGCTGACTCAGGTATTACCAGTGACATATTACGTATATATTTATATATCTATATATAATGTTGCGATCATTTATATACGTATATAAGTATATACGCATATATATAGAATATGCAGGACAGTAACTGCTGCATTTTTCGATATTTGAGTCCGATAAGATTGTCCTTAGATGAGAGTATTATCTGTGAGTAGTGTTTAGTGCAACCTGTAGAGCAATGTTTTGGTGCACTCAATGCAGTTATATATATATATAATATATATATGCTATGTATATTATTTTTCATCATATAGCCTTTTATATGTCTCATATATCGTGGGACACCTCGTAAGTTAACGTCACCTAGTATCTGTTCTCCATGCGCCATTATGTTCTGTATTTTCGTGTAAATGTACTCTAAGTGGGTTGTAATTTGTAGTACATACAGGTACGTGGAGGATTCTATGGTTCGTGATAAATCGAAACGATGGAATAAATTCTTATCGAAGGTTCATCTTCTTAAAATTATTTTTAAAATTAGTATTGCTACTGCAAGCGTTTGTATATTATTGTATTGTATTTTGAGGTCTATTATCTCGAATGAGAAAGATGTAGCGTAACATAATTGTATGAAATATCTCCAGTGATTTTCAAAATAATATTTTTTGGAAAGTAAAGTTTCCATATTTCGATCGAAAGTTATTCTACAATTTTGGTTGATTCTGAGCCGCAGAATTTTCCGTGATTTTGCTGTAAATTATAATCCATCTTATTCTATTGAAATCAAATGAAATGCAGAGATCTAATCTTTCTGCGACCAACGTCTGGTACAAACAGCTGTTTACACAATTTACCCAATTATTATTGAATTTTAGAAATTATCAATATTAGTGAATTTTCTTGCATAACAGCAGCAAGTTACACAAGCAAGATAACAGAACAAACAAATTCTAAAGTCAATCAAAATTCTAAAATCACAAAGTTATAAAATTGTGAAACTGTAAGAAATTTATTCGTACAGTTTCTCTGTTACACAAAAGTTGAAACTCTAACGAAATCTGCCACTCGTCGATCTTCACCGATATTCTAAATTAATAAATGATTGTGTGAGAGGACCTTGGTACTGGAATTGGCACATGAAAAATGAAAAAAAAAAAGACCGATATTTATACGGTGTATAAATTCGATAAACGCACTGTTATTGCTGTACGTAGAATATAATAATTATAATCGGGGTGTATCTCAGAAGTGTTTTTGAAATCGTGTTGCGTGATCCTCAGGGTCGATCCGTGGTAATTAAGTGTTATCGATTTAAAATACTTGATATTTAATAATTAATTTATTGTTTACACACGTTGTGTAATCTTCGTGAATTAAAGTTGATACAATATTTTTCGCGCCTTCGAAGAAATTAATAATCAACAAGATGATTATTGCAATTTGAACTGAAAAAAGTGTTTCACGAGTTGTTACATTTTTATTCTTGATTAATATTTCTGAAATTTACACCTCGCGTATAAGGTGATTTTTTTAAAATAATTTGAAGGAATGAAAATTATTTTTGGAATAAAAATCAATTCGACGGATCGTTAATTTTGTTTTATTAAAAATTTATTAAAAATTAATAACTAATACTAGTAGCAATTAATATTATTAATATTAACAATGCTATATTATACGGATTTTAATCAAAATTAGTTGTGTCCTTTGCAAAGAATCAAAATATCCTTAAAAAAATTAATAAGTCAATCAATGACCGTGATCAAAATTAATAAGTAATAATATTTAATATTATTCGAAAGAATGTAAGAATTATACAAAATAAAAGAAAAGAAATAAAGTAACTTCCTTTTAGTCGCCTTTTACGACACACAGAATATATTGAGCCCCAGAACCTACAGGGAATGGAAAATCGCAACACGATTTCAAAAATTCATTTCGCATTTACCTATCTGTGTCAAAACTACTAATTCCGAAAACCACTCGAGAAAAAATTTTAGAGTACGACCGTATATATGAGAAGTACATGTTGAATTATTATTATGGCATGTATGTATATATATATATAAAGAATAATGTCACGTAGCGCCTAAAAATTTATTTTTTTATCGACGTCTTAATTTCCGCGCAAAACCGGGTGACAGACACGACAAATTAACAAAAAGAAGGAGAAGAAGAAGAAGGAGAAGAAAAAGGCAGAAATAATGTAAAACTTATTATCAACAGGACGGTTATCGTTGGAATTATCATTATTATATCTTGCTTTCTTTTTTAATCGAAAGCCTTCTTTTCCTGTTAGGGATGAACAAATAGAGATGAATGTTTATGTACGTTTCTAGGGAAATTTGAATGCACTGCATGAATGAGTAGTTCTCGATATATATGTACGATAGAGAGAAAGTCGCCCGCTTTTGCAGAACCATCTATATTGAAACCACTCTCACGTTGCCAGTTATGTAGTAGAGCAATGGTATCGTGCTATATAGTGATGTCTGATTTGATGAATGAAACTATCACAACCCGTGGGGGGAAGCAACTCGAAAATAGCCCGACACAATATCTTCTTCGAACTTCATACACGTACACATAGACACACACACACACACACACACACACATCTATCTCTATGACAGTGTTTTTCAAACTTTGATAATACACCAGTGATCGATTTGTTCATTTCTTTGTAATTAAAAGAAAATTCAATTTAAGAAAATAAAGAAAAATTCGTATTTGTAAAATTTGTTGAAAATCAGATTTGTCAGGATTTATTGTATTTCACGAATATTGTAAAATGTTTCCTAAATATTATTATGAGGACAAGCACCTATGAAAATTACAAAGAAAAATGGCAGGTGGAATATAAGAGGAATTATAGAGAATTTTTTACTAATTTTTAACATTTGCTAATAATGTAATTACATATAATAATAATACGTAGAACCTGATAAAATATTTCACAAATGTTTCGTCGTATTTGATGAAATCTATGGAACTCTTATTAACATATTAGTTAGTTTCTCAATACATATTAAATTTACGTTTCAAATTCCCGCAAGCTTTCTGAAAATGTATTGACCTTGCAAACATTCCAGAAATATCTTAACACGGATAGGAATTCTTAATTCCTTATTTTATCTACAAACCTTCTTTGCTATTCTTTCAAGACTAATAAACTCTCCGAATACAATAAAAACTCAATTATTTGACTGACAAAAATCCAAAATTATTAAACTGATCATAGATGAAAAATATTCTAATTTCTACTGTGAAATAGAAAATGTTTGAAAACGAATGTAACAGCATAACAAGTTTGAAAGGCACTGTTCAACAGCATGGCACCGCTGTACACGATGTTTCGATCCTTCTCGGATCTCAAACACAACGAACCTCCCCCTCTTCAACCACTGTCACGCGTAATCACTCCAACCGGTCGATCCATCGATCGACCGAATCTTAACTGTGCATCATTCAACAAAAAAAAAAGAAAAAACTCAAAAATTGCAAAAAGAAAAAAAAACGTGAAATCAACCGGGCCAAATCCCAATTTTCGCGCATTTCAGATATACCAATGCACATGTTATAGCAGATCTATCGACGCCGAGCAATCTCGATGACATTTATACATTTTTCGATGAGTTTAGGCCATCTCCAGAGTTGCCTGCCTGCCGCTAAACTTCTTTAGAAAACAAACAAAAAAAAAAGAGATATTTTCTTTACAAAAGTTAACTAAGAAATTCGCTGTAATTAAACCGCTGCTCTATGTGATATTTCTGCTTTCTGTAGAGTTTTTTGAACCGTTTTCTCACTGTTCACCAAGTAATGTAATCTCGCTTTTGTTTTGTACGCCTTGTTGCAGCCGGAAATGCGATCAGCCGCGGCCAATACTCGCGATTAGCCCAGCTTGTTCAGGCCCGCTTTCTATATCGAAATTCAAGCCCGCTAAGTGGATGACTTGGCTTTTAATTAGCGGAGAAAATGATGCATGGTGTGTGCAGCTTTATCTGACAATGAGCTCGTTAATTCCTGCATGCTAGCCGACGTACGATCGTTTTCGTTATACACGAATCAGAAGGGATGAAATCGTGAAAAATACACTTTGAAAAGAAAAAGTATGCACGATGAGGGAGAAATACATATTCCAAAGGAATAAGAAACTTCAAAATTGCTTCAACGTGCAATGAACGATCATCGATTTAATATGTTTTTTTTTTTTAAATCATTGTTGACTGTGAATCTTCACGCAAAGTATTTAACTGAAAATATGAATATGATAATTTGAAATATCAATATACATAAAATGCAAATCTTACTTTTTTTGTCTGTAGTCTAGTTATGAACATGAACGAGATTATTGTTAATAGTCATAAATTATAAAAAGAAAGAAAAGGAGGAAATTTCGTAACATTAAATAAATTATTTATTTAAGTTAAATTATTATGAAAAGACTCCAATAAAAGTTCCTATCATACAGTGTTAAATTTTATAATTGAAATTTCGTCATTACGTTAATTTAGAAGTTTCTTATTTCATATCTCTCCTCCAAGAAAAAGAAAAGCATCTGAAGCATCTTTCTATAAATTGAAGAACGAACAAAGAAAGTTGAATGGGTTTATAAACGAGCTTCGATTCGAGTATACTTGAACGTGCATGAGTTTCAAAGATAGTTCTTTCGAGACCAGTCACACAAGTAGGCTTATCGAGACACTTATGTTCGGAGAAAAGTTCGGTGACAGAGAGGAACTATTAACAACCACTGTTTCGAGAGAGTGTAGTTGAGAGAACAGTTCGCTTGTACCGTTAACTTTTCTCTTCGATCCGTGTTAACGATGTACGAGACTGAGATAAAAGAAAAGAGGAAAATTTCGGTTTAAAACGATATGCCAAGCTTCATTGTTGGTGGATAGAGCAATGAGGTTTGGTACCATTGGCGAAGAAATATCTCTGCAACTTTCACGATTAATACGATTTAATAAAGAAAATTGGAAATTTCTAAAAATTAAGAAGAATGCAATCCAAAGATCGTTAGAAATTTTTAAAGTCTTTCGAATCATAAGTTTCTAAAATTTCTCCAATTTTCTTTCTAAAATAGAAAAGAAGAATTTTTGGAGATTGAAAAGAAAGAAAAAAAATAAATTAATAAAACGCTAATATATTGTTGAAAATATTTCAAAAACAGAAATAAATTACGCAATATCCTCTGAAGATATTTCTGAAATTAGATTGTAAAATAGAGAAATTTCTTTGGCAAAAAAGACCTGCTTTAAGAAAAAAAAAAAAAAGATGCACTGTGATGCATATTAGCCGATACGATAGTACGAGACGATCGACGATTCAGAGCTTGATCCCACCATCGAACTGAGCATTTTTTTTTTTCACTCGAACTCAAGTTTCACGCCTTTCTTTCCGAAATGTTGTTGGCACACACGGTTTACATTGTCCGGGGCATATTAAGGCCATAGAGGAATCTAATCACAAGTGTGCATGTAAGAGTAGATCAACGAGCCACCTCGTTTCCGATTCCGACTAATGCAAAACGATCGTGTTATTTGCAGTTTTTTGTAAGACTCGATCATATCCGCAAGTGCTTTACTCAGAAGGATGGGATCTTTGTATTGGAAGAATTCAGTGAGTAATTTCTTTCTTATAAAGAAAATTAAAAGAAACGAGATATTAATTGCAAAACACATAAAAAGTATCTTCGATTAATATTTTCCTTCGTATGTGAAATAATGTAAAATAATTTCATACATGATACACATTTTTATCATAAAAAAATATTTTTTATATTTTTCTACAGAGAATGTTATATCTTTACAAGAGATAATTTCTTTGAACGGGAAACAAGATAATTTGATTAAGTACAAAATCCTCTCTCTCGTATAAAATTCGGAAAATATATTTTTGAATATAATGTCATTATATTATATTAATATAATTACATCGCAACTTCTTTTGTTTTTCAGATCCTAAAACTAGACAAGTAATTCAACGTAAATATAAGTCTCAAATGGTACGTAGATTGCATTTTACATAGGTATAAATAATCGTGTTATGTATTTTTTTTTTAATTGCTTGCTGTAAATCTAGTACTCGTTGTTATATTATTCATCATAATGATTTTACAACATTTTACAATATTTCGTTTTTTTTTTATACTGTGTAACAGGCCAATGAACTGTGCCACTGCATGCACAGGATATTCTCCGTTGCCTTTACGTTATCTGAACTCTCGTCTGAGGTTCAAGCCGACCCCGAAAACGACAATGCATGAAGGTTTAATTACCATTTTTTTATTTTTCGTTTCCTAAATGTAAGTTTCTGTTGCCTCTTTTTTAAATCACATTTATTTCTCATACTTAACAACGTGTGATAATTTTCATCCATAATTAATTCTCCCTTTTCCCTCTTTTGTACTGCAAATTTCCTTTGTAAAATATTGTAAGAATATCAAATTCGATTCCTTTTCTCATAGATTACAAGAGTAAAAAGATTGAAAATATCATAAATTTTGTTTTTGTCCTTGTTATAAAAAAAAAAAGGAACTTTGATCTTTTTATAATTATTCAGTAGAATATTTAAACATTGTGACGCACATACGTTCATTGCGAAGAGACCTTTAAATTCATTTAATTACCAAACATTTCAGAATAGACATATCTTACATGATATACGCAAAATAAACTTACTAATCTAACAATAAACTAATATCCAAAATTAACATTAACGCTGGAAATTATATTTATTCGCGCAAAAGATGAAGAGAAAAACAATTTCATGTACGAAATTACAGGCAGATCAAATCTGCTACTCGGTCCTCTGTGTGTTCTCTTATTTGGCCGCTGGGTTGGAGCAAAAGAAGCAGCAGCCTCAACACCAATCCCAACTCCAGCTACTGCTACAGCAACAGCAACAGCAACAGCAACAGCAACAGCAACAGCAACAGCAACAACAATTACAACAAGCACAACGTCAACAATCTCAATCACAACAACGTCAGCAAACACAGCAGCAACGTCAACAATATCAACCACACCAGCCTACCCAGCAACGTGCACCGTTGCATCAGCAACAGCAACAGCAACAACATCAACATCAACAACAACAACAGCAACAGCAACATCCTCAAAGCCAACATCATTCAGGTAGCAACGTCGGCCAACCTAATCAAGGCCATAGAAACACGCATCCCGATTCTTTTCCTAGGCACTGACACAGAGGCAGACACTCGCTCCCATTTGTGCATAATTACAATAAGTGTGCCCCCTACGCTTGCCTACCTTGGGTGTGAACGCTCGTTTCACTCATTTGAATCCATTTGCATCCATTGTCGAGGATATTGTAATTTATATGACAAACATGTATGGCCCTTTCGAATGGAAGTGGATGAAGATGAGTAGATCGTAGGAATTTTTCTTTAGACAAATATTGGCACTATACTAATTGGCTGATTTTGATGAAGCCTAACGAGTTGGCTAAATAAGAATTGGCAATTGCGAATGACACTCGAGAAACTCGAAACTTTGGTTAAAATTCTGCTGAAAGTATCTGGTAAATTTAAACTTTGAAGAAAATTGACGATTTTGAATGGGATTCAAAAAGCTTTCCAGGTCCGGCTTTTCACGTGAAACGGGAAATAGTCACTGGGATAATTACAGTGAATTAATTTTTCCACTAAGGACTGATAAATTGAATGATTTTTAAAAAGAAGAGATATCATTAGAACGAATTTTAATCTGTTTTGAGCCAAAATGATTCGTAAATTCACAGAGCAATTTGCTTTGTCTATCTAGTGACAAGCGATTCGTGAATTTTTTTTTATTTTGATTCTTATATTTCCTCCAAATCTTCAAATTCACACACTTCCATGACAATGGTCGAAAGAAACACTGTACATTTTACTATACACGTTTTCGGATGCAAACGGATCGAAACGAGCACAGAAATCTAATCTAAACGAATCTAAATCTAAAATATCTTGAATTTCAAAATCCTCCAAAAAAATCCGTTTCCTTTTCGACTTTGATCTCCGACTATTAAAGACATTGGTAGTCGCTGCACGCGGTATTATCATCCTCCGATCATTCTGAGAGAGTCAGTTCTAAGTTTCCTCCGAAACGTGGAAAACCTGTTTCGCATTCTATTCGAGAAAAGTATTCGATGGAATCGAACGAGGGTATTTTGAGAATGGAATCCGACTGGAGGGTTGAAACGACGAACACGTTGACTCTAATGAGTAGAATCATAATTGATTATTTTCTGACTTTGATGTCAAGGATTATTTTCGAAATGAAATACGATGCAGTACACGTGAAATTAAAGTTTAGAGAAGTTTAAATCGTTAAAGTTTATTAGTTACAAATGCTTAACTTCTTAGGCCACCTTTTCTTTAATTTTAGCTTAGAATATTGTGAGTACGTACACGTGTATTCTAAAAATATTTCTTGTATCAAGAATTGTTTATTGTACGAATTCCCTTTTGAAGATTTAGCATCTTTGAATTTCAATTTCAAGAGTGCGTAATGAATTGATAAAACATCCTAGAAATATAATTGAGTCAACGTATCAAGCGTTTCATGAAGCAACTGAGAAAACAAATTCGCGAATTAAAAAGTGAAAGAATCGTTAGAAAAAATTGGCTGAATGACTCGACACAGTCGTGGTAATTATTTGCAAAACGGGAGCCGTTGGGTGTTAAAAATGATTTGCGAAATCACTTTCTCAACAGTCCTCGATCGAGAGACTTGAAATGTTATCGATAGACGATAATAATGATAATAATAATAAAGATAACAGTGGCTATTGTACATTCGCAAGCACGGTATTCGAGTGGTATTTAAACGAACAAAATAAAAGAAAAAAAAAATTGTACCGAGTGAGTTCAACGTTCTTCGATTCACATATTACGAATCGCAAGAGAGATCTAAAGGGAAAAGAAATGTGTCTCTCTGATAGTTTCATTCTTTGATATGTCCGTCATGTGCACGTGTAATAAAGAGACACGAAGTAATAAAGCTTGTATAGTTGCTGGAGGAAGTATAACGAGATGAGAAAAGCAACAGCTGTTACAAAGTATGTACATTGTATCGCAGGCATCGAAGCCGATGAAAGATTTTGAAAATTTTTAAGGAGACAAGGATTTCATAAGATATCCTATCTCTGAAAAACGAATTTTTTTAATATGTTGTTTGATTGCAACGACGATTCCTTCAAGCAATTACGATAGAGAGAAAAATTATGCGATACAGGAATTTGTTTGCAAATTTGTTTATAGAAACAAGAATCGTCATTTATTGAGAAAAAACTAAAACTTATCCACCGTGTTACGTATGATTTTCTGTTTTATCAAAAATACGACAAAAATGGGAAAACATTACGGAGACTGAATAATAAGAAACAAGATACAAGTACAATAAATAAGAATTACAGTAAAGAAACTTGAATTTCTGCAACGTCGAATGACGCACGATTTACAACGTTCGAACGTTGTAAAATAATCTGTAGCATATTTTGTAACCTCGTTAAATTTCCTTCGGCAATAGTAAAAATATATTAATCGTTCAAGAAATCTACTTATACCGTCGTTAACACTAGAACTGCCAAAGCGTTAAAACTCATATCAGAGAAATTAAATTTCATGAAATAAGACATACCATTTTTTTAATGTGAACGCAGGCTTTTATCTAAACATTTAAATTTTAATTTATCACAAATTATTCGAAATCTTAAGAACACATCGTAGTGAATGTATCAAATTGCTGTGGAAAATTAGGAACAGATCATTTCGATCACTTTGATTGTTCTAGTGTTAAACTGTCCTTCGAGGGAGCTTCGAAGAAGGCTCGCGAAGTTAACATCGTGATCTTTCTCGACGGTGTTTTCTATGAGTAGCACGTAAAGCAATTCTGAGATACAATAAATGAGATAGAGAAGAAGAAAAAAACAAACGAAATAAAAAGAAAAAAAAAAAAAATAAAAGAAGAATTAATATTCGTATAATCGGTGGAACAATTTTTGTATAAAATACATCGAAACAGACTGTAACTGTGATCATCTAATTTGATGGACAAAAAAAAAAAATGAAGATGAAAGAAGATGAAGATGAAGCTATTTAATTTCGTATGGCCGAAAAATAAATAGCCCAAAAAAGAGTATTAACTATAATCTCGGATAGGATCGATACAATAGACGTCTCTCCCACTGTACACATAATCACATATACATTCGTTTTCAAACAATTGTATCGTTGTTGTTGCGAGAATTATTTGAGTTTAAGGATGAGAAATTTTGTTCAGAAAGATTTCCTCCTTCTCTCTTTTTCCTTTTTTTTTAGAATTTTTGTCAAAGTTTTGGTGCATGGAATAATTATTGTTTTCTAGTCGATGAATGGTCGGTCTAGAGAGATCAAAAAGGGATCAAAAAGGGTTAGAAAAAGAAACTTGTACTCCGCATTAATCCTAAAATCTGGAATCACTTGTAATCGAATTTTGGAAATTAATATAACGAAGTATTCGGAAATCAAAATTGAAAGATTAAAATTAGAAATTATCTCGAATTCAAGATAGATTTTAAATTCCTGAACTTAAAGAGAAGTTAAATTTAAAAATTCCCGAATTTAGGACGTACGAAATTTGGAGTTCTTAAACTTGAAGAAGTTGAAATCAAAGTTTCTCAAAGCCTCCGAAATTTGAAGCGTTTAAAATTAAAAATTCTCAGTTGTAGGAAAACTCGAAATTTAATAAATTCCATAAATTCTAAGAAGGCTTACAACTTTCAGCAAGAATCGTTTCTCGGTAAAAAGATTCTTTTTTTTTTTAACATTAGACACGAAAATTCTACATTTCAAATTTCAAAATCAATCGTATACTCTCTCTCTCTCTCTCTTTAAAATTGCAATAAAACAATAAAAAAATGTGTAAAGAGACGACGAGTATGATGGTCGAATAGAACAATATTCTTCAAAACAACGGGCTTTAAATCTCCAAGGCTGACTATTTGAATATTTTACCTCGTGATAATTAAAGAAATGAAATAAGAATCGAGAATTAGGAAAGAAACGATCGTATTAAGGTAACATATTAATTACGTATATATTTTAGTATGGATAACTAAATAATGTAAAATTAATGAATATTTGTAACGATCGTGTCGAATACGAGCGTCGATTTAGTCCCTTTTTTTTTTTTTTTTTTTTAATTAAAATTCATTGAAATTAGAAAAGGCATCACACCACGATCGATTTTTCGATTTTTCAAGATCAATCGTAGCGAATAGAAGGGAAGAACAGTCGTGAATGTATGAGATGATGAAACATTGCATTTCTGAGCATTTATCGTGCAAAATAATAATAACTCTGTGAAACATTAATTTACAGTTTCGTTGCAAGCACTGATCATAAATTTGAGATTAATTTTCTAACTTTGAATTGAAGTTCGATTTGATCGGTATAACATCATTTTACGTGAAAACTTCTGAAAATTTGCAAAATTGAAAATATTGTAAATTGTGCGAACGAATTCGAGAATTTCAGTACACTTGAAATACAAATCTTATCGTTATGTTATGCAATTTGAAACTTTGACCGATCAATGTATGAAAATTAAGAAACTTCCAAATATTCTAAATATAATACTAGATTGAACTAGTATATAAATAATAATAAACATTTTATATACAATGTTCCGTCGTCTATTAATACTTGCTTGTTTGTGTGTCCACTTAAAAACTCTAATAATTTAAGATGATTATTAATGAATTATCTTGCTCTCGAACAACTGGCAATTATAAACAAAGTACGCTCGAAGTTAAACGTATAATCTCAGATTTATATTCAGAACTACGTACCATTTTTCATTCATACTCGAATCAAACTTTACGATAAGTATCAGATTATTGTCCTCAGATTATTACCTATTAATATTAGAATCTGTGATCTTAAATTTTGTAAATGACGTCCTACGTTTATGTTTAACTGTTATTATTTCTCATGATGTGCGTGCAACGGAAGATGCAAAAAAGAAAAAAAGAAAAAAAAGAAGCTTCAAGCCACATATATGTACTTACATTTCGTAGATAGGCCGTGTTGTCGGATCGATGAGGCCGAAATTCAACGTGTTCCCCTGCAAAGAAAAAAATAAAAGAAAATAAAATTTCACATACATATCTCATCGTATGTAAGAGGAAATTCACGAACATTCTATTCCTCCACTGTTCTATCCGCGTGTGAATCGCATTTCAAAAAAATTTTGAAACGAAATTATCAAAAACTATCAGTTTAAATCCTTTATCTTTCTTTGTAAAACGCAAGCAGTTAGCAAACTTTCCAAAACTAGTTATATCGGTTAGTTTCAACTCTTCAAACTGTGATTCGGTACAATTTTCACATTAATTTAAAAATCATTCCATGATCATACATCACATCGTACGATACATTTCGTCAGAAACAATCTATTATATATTTTCGTTTATTTTTACTTTTACAGCTATGAATGTATAATTTAAAACTTGTAGTACATGCTTGAGACTTTATATTTTTTACTCTCCGATTGCTTAACGATAACAAGTTTAGAACGTTATATTTTACAAGGGAAGGAAAATAGGCTAGATCGTATATTTTACCAAACACACGGAATTTCATAAATTTTTATTCTGCACCGATACTTTCGTTCGTCGTTGTAGTTTCCACGCAGCGTGAGATAATCGCAACGAGAGGAGGGAAACCAAGTATAATAATTTTTAAGAGAATTGTAAATAATCGTTGAATCATCGTTATAGAAAAGAGGAATACGATAACGAGACCAATGGATTTGTTCTACGATATTTTATTTGTAAGAGAAATATACGTGTGACAACCGATCGAATGGAGAAAAAAAGATGTTGCTTTAGAAGAAAAATTACCGAAAGTCGCTACGGTACTCTGATTTCCAGCTACTTTCTCCCTCTTTCTTCCTCTCTCTCTCTCTCTCTCTCTCTCTTCCTCATTCTTTCTCTTTTTCTCTTTTTCTCTTTCTATCTTCGCCTAGCATTCATTGTTTAGCAGTTCCTGTCTAGTGCCACGCTTAGATAATGTTTTTAGCGAATCATTGTCGCAATCCACGATGATACGTGACGAATTTAATAATAAGCGAACGAAAGAATAATAATAATAACAACAACAACAACAACAACAACAACAACAATAATGATAATTATAATTATAACGATGAAATGGAAAAAAAAGCAAGCAGAAAAGCGTTTATTAGAGCTTCGATAAGGAGCTAATTCGATACAAAGTTTCAAGTGTATAGTACTCAGCAATGTAGGCGCCTTATATCCAATAAATAACTTGTAGATTTGAAGTGGAGTGTTTAATTCAGAACCTGTATGATAGTTTATATCATTCAAATAAATCAAATGTTAGTCAAATAATTTATATTACTAGGAATTTTAGTAATATAAGTTTTATCTGTGATGATGTAAGAATGATCATTCTATCAATGCATTGTATCTACCTATGAACATAACTGAAGTAACCTATTTAAAAAATGACTAAAAAATTTTAAAAACGAATTTTAACATCTCCTTCTGAGAACAAAAAATTTAATCCTATGAACATTTATTCTGTATTGCTTTGAAGAACAACTTTGCAGAGTAAATTGTATTAGAGTTCTTTAAAAAGATGATCGCAGCAACTTGTGACATTTCTTTTGATTAAAAAATAGAAAAGAACTTTGAATATCCATTGCAATGTATTGCAAAGAATAAATAATTGTACTACTAAGTGGAAAGTAATTTTCTTGCAATATAATACATAGATGCATAAGCTCTAATTTCTCTTTTCACCTATAAAAGAGAATTTTACTTTGAAGAAACTAATTTTATTGATGATGTAGTAATAAAGTACAGTAATGAAGTAAATAATGGCAAATAAGACATTCTAAAAATTCTTATTTCTTCAAATCATAGTGCTTCAATGTACATTTCAAACAATGAAGTAATTGATTTCGCAATCTAAAGCACGTCTCTCACTAGCCTCAATTTGCTAATGAATTACTTCCTCATTCATGTTCCAAATAAGAACAATTAAACGTTAATTTAAAGACAATTATACAATGTATAACACGTATGTTATAATGTAATTATATCTACGTATATAATTAACTAGCAAGAAATGTTCCATTACGTCCTGATTGATATATTCTTACAATAAATCAATACTAGGCACGCTGTTATCCCATCATCTACCGCAGAAGCACAATAACAAATGGATGACAAGAGCTTCTCAATTAACGTCCTACAACTACGCGCCTAATCGCACAGCATGCACCTCGCTGTTGTCACTGCAGTTGTGCAAAGAAGTTCATCGCGATCACTTCGACCTCATCTAAACATCTAATTCTCAAAATCATTCAAGTTTAATCTGAAGGGAAAAAAAAAGTTTCTTGAAACAAAATCTATCGAGTATCACTACAAGAATTTTAGAAAATGTAACTGAGTATC
This sequence comes from Melipona beecheii, assembly GCA_032399605.1. Classification (NCBI taxonomy): domain Eukaryota; kingdom Metazoa; phylum Arthropoda; class Insecta; order Hymenoptera; family Apidae; genus Melipona; species Melipona beecheii. The sequence goes on from JAUCMO010000291.1 coordinate 2,445,371, forward strand.
TAAGTAATTATTGCTTCTTAATGTGATTGTCTTATCTACGAGAATAAGGAGGAAGAAAGCGAAGAATTTTTTTTATTTTTAGTGATTATTAGTACCTTCTTAGTGATTATTGGAATTCTAGAATCATTATTTCGTCAAATCGAAAAGGGTTAAAAGGAGGAAGGGGAGTTAAACGTGTACAGATGTATTTGGCATATTAATTAAATATAGAAAACGTGTGCCTTTTATTACTGAAATGAAATGAGGAATGTCCCCTCTTTGCTTCCATCATTTTTTATTAAGTCTCATTAAGTCACAAATAATAAAGTCTTACGCGTAACAAGTGTATTTGAGTATCACCTCTTTCAGCATATTACACATATATGTACGTTCTCAAAAATCAAGTAATTAAATATGTTTAAATATTCCTTGTTTCAGCAATAAATATAAATGGACATTTCTTATTTTGTTCCAATATTTCGCAATGCTCAACTCGTTCAAAAAAAAAAAAAAAAAAAAAAAAATTGGAATAATATAAAACGATTGTTATTCTATCTCTTCAAAATTTACTTCTTCTTTCTTTCTTAATTTTCATCGATGAATAAAAACTTAACTGTCTAAATTTTCTCTATAAAACGTACTGCAAAAATAAACTTGTCTATGTTATATTATAGAAGAGAATAACTGTGAGAGGATCGTATGAAAATGGAAATATAGATCGCAGACAGGATGTCAGAGATCTCGCAACAACATTAATTGCCGAGGACATGTCGGGCTGAAGACTGGATACGGGTTTACCGCGAGACTATCGAGTTTCCCGCCGCGCCAGTCGCGATCAATTTTTAACCGCCGTTGCCTTTTTACCTATCGGTTTCCAGACTTATAAGCGATCTTATTACCGGGACTACGTCGAACAGTCGCGACCTGTACGTGAAATAGCGAGGATGGACAGGTGGGCAGGAAAGGTAGCGGTGGTTACGGGTGCGAGTGCTGGAATCGGAGCCGCGATCGTCAAGCAATTGGTCAGCTATGGTAGGCTTTTAAGTGTTCCTTTTGGCAAAATTGTATTGCTGAATGCAAAAAGAAGGGCCTTGGAAAATCAGTTACGTGTTTCTCATACATAATGAAGTTATCGTAGAACTGTTTGTAATGTTGAAAAATTCAATGCTTGTTCTTGATAATCGTAAATTATTGACGCAGTCTAATAAATTAGTATTTTTAGTATAGGACACTACAGACTCTTCTCTTATTTTTATTCGAAAACGGTCTATGCCTTTCTTACATTCAAGAGTACAATTGTCTCGTCAACAATTTTGGAAAATTCCTTTGGCAATTGTCTCATGTTAATTTAATTTTATATTTCATGAAAGAAATGTAAGTGAAATTCTGATATATTTTTCTCATCTGTATTTTGAACTGATAGCTTTACAGTTCTATAACTAGAATAATAATTAGATATTTTTATCTTCAAATTGTGGAAATGTAGAATTCTAAATATTATAAATATTGTGAATTCTAAATATTATGATATAAGTTTTATAATATAATATAACTTTTATTATTCTAAATAATATAAGTTTCCTTAAATTCTTTGGGTCATTGGATCATCAGAGATGTACTAAAATCCATGAAAAATAAACTTAATCTCAATTATTAAGAATACAGAATAAACTTAATCTGAAGAATGAAACATGAACCTACATTATAGAAGAGAAGATATTGTCCTTCATAAGTTTCTACCCATTATGTAACTTTTAAAGATATATAAAGAAACCGTATAACCAATATATTGAACAGTATTAGCAGAGCATTAGTACGCTCGCAGTTCGATTATAACTATTTTATCAGTGATTTGACAGAAAATAATTGACGAAATTCAACAAAAATTTTCCACAAAATTCGAACGTCAAATATTTTTATCAAAAAGTATTTCGCTTGCATTTCATGGAAAAGGAAACGTACGTAATTAATTAAGTAACATTGATAATTTCATTTTCGTAAGGTATGGTGGTGGCTGGTCTCGCCAGAAGGGTAGAAAAGATAAAGGAACTAGAGCAAGGGTTGGAGGAGTATTCAGGAAAACTGCACGCCGTTAAGTGCGATGTGTCGAAAGAGGAAAGCGTAGTCGCTGCTTTCGCATGGGTGCAAGAAAATCTTGGACCCGCAAGCGTGTTGGTGAACAACGCTGGAATAACCAAAGAATCTTCTCTTATAGGTAATGTCTTAAATTTGAACCATACGTAGTCAATAAAACTTCAAAATTCTCATTGAAATAATTTCTTCAAAAGTTTTCCTTCAAACTCAGTTCGCTTGAAAATTTTATGTATAAAACAATTATATACAGTTATCAAAAATATGATATTTCATCTGAATGAATTGACGTTGAATTATTCTACAATTTGTTTTCTTACTCTGGTATTTGCAATTAATTTAGTTTGATTATTCTAATATTTATAAGTATAATAATATGGTAAAAAAACACAATGTCCTGAAAATAATAATAAAATCTTAAGATCGCTTGTTATTCGAAAATAGTTAATTCGAAATTAATTAGGGAATTAATATTTTTGTCGAAACTGCAGATGGCAATCTAGAAGATTGGCGTGCAGTATTCGACGTAAACGTTTTCGGACTGTGTCTCTGCACTAAAGAAGCAGTTCGCACGATGCGAGAAGGAGGCGGAGAGGGTGTTATTATAAACGTGAACAGCTTCGCGGGTGAAAGAGTGCCTTTCATACCTGGATTCTCTGTTTATCCAGCTTCAAAGAGAGCCATTACTGCTCTGGCACAGACTCTGCGACACGAGCTCACAGGAACCCAAATTAGGGTCACGGTATAACTATCTAATTTATTGTCTCTTTGTAAAGACAGCAAAAATATCGTACGAAGAAAAATGACAAAGGACTGCAAGAAGAATTTCAGAAAATCAATGTCTTTTTATTTAAAATTTTAAAGAATTAGCTCGGAACTAGTCCAATTATTATTACTACATACAATAAAATGAAGAGAATATCAAAATATAAAATTTTGTTGACATCAATAAATGTTGAAATAAATATGAAAGAAAAGAATTGTAAATGATTGCGCGAGAATTAAGGAAAACTTCAATTTCTTTTTTATTTGAAATTCCAGGGAATTAGTCCAGGACTAGTGGCCACAGAATTAATGGTATCGTATAGCACGTATTCCGAGGAAGCACTAGCGTCATTCCCTACTCTAGACCCAGAAGATGTTGCAACAGCTGCAATATACATTTTATCGTGTCCTCCACATGTTGTCGTGAGTATAATTACCTCACTATACTCCGTTAAATTCGACGAATATTTCAAAAAATATTAAACACGCGATTAATTCAATGCTTGACGATAAATTATCGATAACTGTCTTTCCTTTTTTCTATATATAAGAGTTCTGCAAAGTGTAACAAATATTATCGTTGAAAAGAGCGAAACCTCTCAAAGATAAGAGAATATTTTTCTCAACAAGACTCGTCTTTTTGTTCAAGAAAGTCGATTTCAAAAGCGAATCAAGTACACATGTATACATATTTAATTTTTGGGTAACGATTTTTAATAGTTTCTACTCTTTATAAAATCTATTTTATAAACGTAAAATGGAAAGTTAATGTCAAATAAATAGTTACTTGAAATCGATTAAGCAGCTTGTTCAAAAAAACTTTTCTTCTGCATTTTAAATTTATTACGATAGAAATTTAGAACTAATATCGCAAATTGCATTTCCAGGTTCAAGACATTGTTCTACGACCTTTAGGTGAATCTTGGTAACGAGCACGCCGTAAAATATGATTCAGGATTAGTTATACCATCGAAAGAATTATTCAGTTACTCGATATATTGATCATTGCACAAACAATTGTTATAAAAATAGCAACATTTGGAAACAACAGGGTTTATATGCTATCGAGTTGATTAGCATTTATTTATCTCGTAGCATTTATCTAGTTGGCGACTTTACTGTTATGACTTTGATGTTAATGATTTAAATTCGAACATTTTAATATTTCAACGTCAGTATAATATGTCACGTAGGTGTTAGATGTAAAAATTAATTCAGTGCCTTTTTAGATAATTTTCCCATTTATTTATTGGTTTTGTTTTGAAATCATTCTGACAGAAAATAGTTGAAATCGTTCCGTATCGTTCCGAAACTCTGAAGTTCTTCTTGCACTTGAGGGAAATAAAATGATCACTTAATAATTTTTGAATTTTCTTTGAATTTTCAATTCTTATGTCGAGATGTTTTTGGTTAGATGTCATTGAAAAATCTTTAATAGAAGATCAAAAAATATATCGTTCCATTTAATAATCTACAACGTGTTTTATAAATGTGACGATTTGTACTTTAAAATTCAATGCAAAGGCACGAAATTAACTACTATATATCTAATATATTATTATATACTTTAGAAAATTCTTTTCTCAACTGAATTTTCACGAAGTTCACAGAGATACGTATATATAGAGTCTTTTAGAGACATTCTATTTTTCTTCCACTTTCTTCAGTTTCCCTTCTTCGTTTATCTATTTCGAAAATAAAAACAACTGAAATTATGACATTTTGACGTAACCCATTTATCACGTATTCTGTTTAAATATCTGCAAATTGCAAACTACGTTCTCGCAGGATGGAAATATTTGAGCTTGGCGAAAAGAAGAAAGCCTTCGCGCCACCGCAAGAACGTTATAAAAATCCCCTTAAAGAAGCCATCAAAGTGAGACGAATCACTAATTTAAACAAAAAAGTTTTTCCATACACATGTATATAAATTATCATTTAGGAACGATCTTTATATATGCAATTTCATAGTTTTAAATTTAAAAAAATTGGGACAGATACTAAATAACATATTTCAGATACTCCATTTTCCATACTTTATATATTTTTTATTATATTTCCGTATATTCCCTACGTTTTTCATCCTTAAATTTCCTATAAATGCATAAAACTTCTCCTATCCATCATATCTTTAACTATCGACTGAAAAAACAAGTCCCTAGAAATTCTTATAAACATTAAGGAGACATAAAATTAATGTAGCAGGAAATTTTTTGTAAAGAGAAAATTTAAATGAGAATTTACCAAAATTTGATGGAATAAAACTTGTGTTAAAAGTTTACAAAAATGTATGATCAAAGTAGTTACGAGAATTATGGAGTTACTACAAACCGGTGAAGAAAAGACAGGAAATGCAAGAAGCGAAACGTTTGTTCAGAGAAGCGAGTAACCTTATGAAGGAAGAGGGAAAACTGAAGACAGCCTGTCGTTTAGTTAATAAAGGATTGTTTTACAATCCGAGTTTTCATGCACTATATGCTTTGAAAGGAGACATTCAATTACTTCAAGGTTTGGAATTACAATATAACAAATATAAATCTAAATTTTTTCTTGAAACTGAATTTTTATATTACATACACATATATATATATATATATATATACACGTATATTAAATATCTCGTTTGTTGTTGACAAATAAATTAACAAATATTAGTCGCTAGATTCTACGAAATTGTTATTCTGTCCAGTAGCTTGTATTTAAGACATTTAAGATTTATATGAAAGAATAAAGGCTTGAATTATCTATACTAAAAATTTTTCCTTTTTATTTTTCTCTTAAAAGAAATTAATGTCTAATATTTCATGAAATCAAAGTCCCTTACTTTAGAGAATTATTTTACAATTTTATCGAGGAAAAAAATTTTTCTATGAAAAAAATTATAGAATTATAAAAAATTATCCGATTTAAGGAAACTGGAGAAAAGCTGTCATAAGCTACGAGAATGCAAAGTTGATAGCTAGATTCGACCATAGAGTGTCGAAACAAGAGATGAAAAATATATACAATAAACAACTGATGGAAGCCTACACGAAAAGGGGAGATTGGAATAGCAAAAATAATTTGTTAGTTGAAGCTCTAGCTGATTATGAACAAGTTTTTCTCTATAAATTGTCTGGAATCGATATGACGGAAGTACAAGTATACAATCGTAATCCTTATTGATATTACCAGACTGCTGATTTTTCATTTTTGCAAATTTATATTTTTGAAAATATTATTTGAAAAAAAAAAGTTGAATTTGAATTATATTTGAGAATATTACTTTGAAGAAATAATATAATTTAAGAAATAATATTCTCAAAAATACAAATATTATATTTTGAATATTTTTTCATATGTATATTTTCGTATTTTGTGTGTTTCTATTTTATTCAAAATTTTCTATTATATACATGTTGTATAAAAATCCGCAATCTAAGTATCACTTTCACTATTTTTGATATTAGGATTACGTACATTGACAGGACAAATTGTTAGACATCATTCGCAAGTTGAACAAATACAACATGTTTCAAATATATTGGAACAAATTTATGAAAACTCCCGATTCCCTAAGGATCTCTGATTTATTGGCCATACACGCAGAATTTAAAATTAATCTACGAGAAATGGGAATTGCTAGGCACATGCTTCTGAAAGCACTGAATCTTAACGAGGATCATAAGAAAGCTAAGGAATTGTTACAAGTTCGTATATTTTAAATATTAAATTAAGTTAATTATGAATCTTGTTGTAGAATCAACATTAGATGTAAGTCAACCAATTTCGAGATAAAAGTAATGGAATGTATTTAATATGAAAACAATATACAAACGAACATTAAAAACTAATTACAGTTACTAAAATGAACAATTATCGTTCAATAGCTACAATTAATTTATTTTTCAAATTACAAAGTATACCAAGCTAAAGAACACAAAGTATTCATACACACAATTTATACGTCATGGATTATTCCGTTTTCCTTTCCTTTCTTCCACTTTTTTCAAATTGTTTATATTAAATTTTTTAATTCTTTTATAATTTAAATCTTTTTCTTTAAAACTTGTATCACGTCAATGGATAAGTACAATCCAATCCAATAGATATAATTCAAATTCCAAGTCATTAAACTCAGAAAAACGTTAGGAAAATATTATTTCTTCGATAATGCTATTCGTTAACATTTAGTTCATCCTCACTATGTTTACCACGTCTCAACCTGTACAAGGAGCTTTTTACCGACGAATATGTTGGAACGTCAGTGATAAACTCATATCCTCTGTTCACCAATTGTCCTACTTCTTCTTTATATATCTGAGCAATCGGTAGCACTTCCTCTTTTGCTCTCTTCCTCGCTATAGCCACGTGTTTCTTTACCTCACACTTGGCTAGGTCAGGCTTACAGGTGTGCTCTATAAATTTCAAAATTTCTCCATTTCTAGTGGCCATTCGACCTTTACACTTGGACGTCTTTTCGTTCAAACAGAGCCACGTTATCACTTCCCCGTTATGTCTATACCGGCGAAATTGATAGCCCTTGTAGAGCACGAGTGGTTTACCTTTCGATGTTTCCACTATTTCCATTTCTCTCTCTCTCTCTCTCTTCTTTGTTCCTTTGTTTTGCGAAAAAATTCTTTTACAATCTCTACTGAAACAAGAGTTTCTCTGAAAGAGAGGAGAAGAAATTTCCTTCTTTCGCTTTTTCTTCTCTTTTATTTCTTTTTTTTTAATATTTTTAATTGATCCGAGAAGCAAGGTTGATAAGGAAAAGTAGAACTTTGTTGCACAGAAATGACTCCACGACTGCTGATGATCAATCAGATCCGGTCAGGTAGAGTTCGCGTCCAACCACATCTTCCCCAGTTCCACGGAAAAATAACTGGCACGAACGAAGACCGCAAATCGCGCTAATTCTTCCGCAACTGTAGCCGCATAACCGCAATCTACACAGGCTATGAAAATGTTTCCAATAATTTACACCGAGTGGTTCGTTCAGTGGAATACAGTAAAACTATATGTATGAAGCTTGAATAAATTGTAACATTTGTAGTACAATAATGTAACAACAAATAACGTATATATGGTATAATAATATAATGTAATGATATTATTTTTTTTTAATCGTACAAATTTTTTTTCTAATATGTGTCGTAGATTTTTTTGTATTATTTATTGTTGTTCGACAATAAATTTCTTCATTGACTGTTGAATGCATTAATCAATGTACTTCTCCATCCTTCAAAAAAAAACAAAACCACTTTTCTATTTAATTAATCATTCATCCAAATTCAAGCAAAGAAATTTAAACATCGTTCTAAATAATAAAAATTATAAATATAAATAATAAAGACTATAAAACTATGAAAACTTGTAAAAAAAACATTCCATTACTTACTTTCTCTTTCTTATAAATTTTATAAATTGGTCATCAATTAATTGGTTATCAATTTTGTGTATTTATTGCATCACATGCACATACACAGATTGTATTTAGCACTGGTCAAACATTAGCGAGACATAGTGTCATATGGTGCATGCACAATTGTTACGACAAAGCTTTGATTATAGTCGAAAAAGCACTAGATTGTGATCCGTATAATCCCGGATTCAATTTATTAAAAACGATAGTGCTACGGCTATCTGGTCGCTTCGAAGAAGCAAATTCTTGGTTACAAAGTCTTAGCAATAATTTCTACAAATTAATGGAACCGACAAAAGACAAGGAAAAATCGGTAATGGAAAAAATTTCTATCAACGAGGCGAGGGACCACTTAATTAAGCAATGGTATTTAATACGGTAAATACTTGAATATATAATAATACAGTATAACAATATACATATAATAGTATACTATAATAATAACAATATGCAATATAGTACATAGGGTTTTCAAAAAATTAAACAAAATCGCTGAAAAACTTTTTTCCCTAATTTAACATCCTGAAATTTTAACATTTAAACTTGAAACATCCTGTACATCTTTCATCATTTATCATTGATGAAGGGAATAAAAAGATAATAAAATCATAAATTTAAGATATTAAGCGAATGCATCGGTTAATCCATTTTGACTGATCAATTTTTATCGATCTAATTGTGATTACTGATCACAATTAATCAGTCAAATCGATAATCAAATCATTGAGCAGTAGCCTCAGAACTAAATATTTAAATTAGGTTAGGTTAGGTTACATTTCAGATCCTCCCAAGCAGTAATTTACTGAGGAATATATATCTTAATTATTATTTACCAAGTATATATAATTTATTAAGTAATAATATAGTAATTTATTAAATAATATATTTCAAGCAATAGTAATTTACTAAGCAATATATTTCAAACCTGAAAAATTTTATGATCTCATTTGTATCTCCTTCGTCAGTAGTATATTAATTTTTTTAATTTTTACCTTAAAAATCCATTTGGACAGCCTGCTACCAAGAATAGTTACAGATATCTCGCGTCAAATTCACGTTTTACACTCAAAGATCAGAACGAAACGGACTGATACTCGGGAGTGTGAATTCAAACCGACTACACTGTCGAGCATCTATCGATACGATATCGATATAACAGATTTGCGCGGTAAAAACATTTACAGGTACGACATGGCCATGCAATGCATGCTGGAGGACAAACTGGATGCAGCTGTACGAATTGTCTACAAAAGCAACTTGGTCAAGCACTACACGGAACCGTATATATTATTAGGTGATTATTTCCTCAAGAACAAAGAGACCGATAGGGCATTAAAGTCGTATCTAAAATGCCGGGAAAAGATGCACGAGCTGCAACAACCGGTTTCTCGAAAAATAATCGATCTAACAGAACGAATAATCAATATTCTGAACAATGAGGCAGAAATAGCGATGAATAAAGGACGTACGAAACAGGCCGTGGACATAGCTACGCAAGCACTTTGTATACTCGACGAAGACAAAATACCGTTGCACGAATTACGTTTGCAGCGTGGCCGTGCCCTTTTACTCAAGGCTCACGGCTTATTTCAAATTGAAAATAAACGGAAAATACAAAAAAAGAAACAAAGCTGCGAAACGGCAGCCGACGGTTTACGGTTCGTTCGTGAACTAAACGAGGATTTGTATCAAATCTTATATCGCGATAGAAATATCGAAGTAGTTATCGATCGATTTGCACCGACTCGAGAGTTACCGCGATCTTTGAAAATACTTATGCAATTTTCTTAAGGAGTATTGTTTTCTTAAGAAATATGTTTCGAGATAAATTTAGAATATATTTCAGTAGTAAGTATTACGTCAAGAATAATAAATTACAGAGAACTTACTTCACGAATAAATGGTAATAAAAATATAAATCTGATGCAATATTTTTAAAACATTACTCTCAAGAAAGATACCTGTATTATCTCTTTTTATCGGTGCCATTACTTATTGGTAGCAAACAAATTCATATGGTTATATTTTTCTTCTACTGAATTTATATCTGCGTGTTTTTAATAAAAAAGATTACATAAAATTGTGTGTGCCTATAATAATTTTTCTCTTATTATCTTTATTTATTTTTTATTATGCTAAATAAATTATTAAAAAATCGTTCCTATTTTTATTTCTAATATCCTACAACTTTTAATAAAATCCCATTCGTAAAATTGATTACTATGGTTCACTATAATTGTTAAAATTGACATTTGTAATTTTAATCTTATTGAAAAAGAAAAAAAATAAATCATTAATTAGTTACGCAAAATTTGTTTCTCAAAGGAAGTACCTCATACCAAAATACATTCTAACTGTAATAAACTGCTTTATCATTATCATGAGAATATCAACACCTTGCATGATTTATTGCAAATAATGCAATATCGATTCGGATGTCAATATAAGAACAACTTACACAATAATAACCATAGTCGAAGCATCTTCGTCTGTCTGAAGATTAGCACGACCTTTAGTAATCTTGGGCCACAGTTTGACTCCAATATAAAAGAAGACGCCGGTGCTTCGAAATTCAGACAAATTTTGTGACTTTAGTTCAACGGTTCTTTCTCGTCTGATCACACAAATCATATATCCTAAAATGGAACAACGTTGGGCTGACAAAATTGCCTTGATTACTGGAGCTAACACTGGTATTGGCAAATACCTGGTAGAATCTCTGGTTAGCAATGGAATGAAAGTTGTTGGCATTGCTCCACAAGTTGATAAAATGAAGGTATGCAAAAATTCTTGTAAATATTCTTCTTTGAATAATAACAAATAGCAAATAATGCGTAGCTTCATATTAAATATAATTTCTTGACAACAAAGAATCATCTTCTGTTTCAATAGATATTTCATCGTCTACTTAGTTTTAGTAAACCTAAAACTTCTCTTCATTTTATTCTGCAGTTTTACCTTCTCTATGTAGTCAGTCTTTATATCTTTAGTGACCAATAATGTTATTTAATTATAGAGATTGCAAAATATTTCACTTAGATAAAAAGCAGAGTTTTTCAAATTTTATTAATTCTATATTTCTTTCAAACAGACACTTGCTGAGGAATTGAAGTCAAAGCCTGGAAAACTATTCCCTCTTCAGTGTGATCTTTCTAATCAGAATGACATTATGCGTGTCTTAGAATGGATTGAAAAGAATCTAGGAACCATGAATATTCTCATCAATAATGCTGCTAGTAATATAGATATCTCACTGTTATCTGGTGAATTAGAAGACTGGAAGAAGATGTTTGACATGAATTTCCTTGGATTGTCTTACATGACCAAAGAAGTCTTGAAGTTAATGAAAAAGAAGGGTGAGTTTTAAAATATACAGGATCCAAGACCCCATTATCAATCCAAAATTTAAATTCTTCATATTTTTTCTCACCATTTTCTAGGAATTGATAATGGTATCATTGCAAACATCAATGATGCTTCTTGGTTGAAAGCACCAATTAATTCCGATCGTCCAATATCTCCAGCTTATGTAGCCAGCAAATTTGCTTTGAATTTCTTAATGGAAAGTCTTAGATCTGAATTAGCACAACTTGAATCTAACATCAAAGTCATGGTAAGTGATTAAAGTTTATTCTTACCTCCAGTACAACAAACCCCAATAATTGAACTGTTTTTGAAAATCAATTTTTGATGATTAATATGATATAATTTTTCATTATAGTCAATTAATCTTGGTTTGGTGGAGACTGAGATGACTGCACAATGGTTGAAGGAAAACCCTCGCTTGGCTTTGAAACCCAAAGATGTATCTGATTGTATTCTTTTCGCGTTGCAATCTGCTGATACCGTCTTGATCAAAGAAATGGTTATCTCACCAGTGCGTGAAACAATGTAAAAAAAAAAATCCAATATTTATCTAATTGTTTGACATAAATATTAACGATTGACATTTGTAAATATACTAAATAAAAATTTTTGCATATACACATATATATGTATATATATATATATATATATATATATATTTACCAATCAGTTGTTTAAAAAAATTAGTATTGCTCCGTAAGATATTTCAAAGGGTATTACAAAGAATTCTGAATAAAGAAGGAAAATACTTTATTCATTGATCATATGACAAAGTATAATAAGAAAGAAAATAGAATTATTACACTTATAAAATAATAAAATTAAATTTCTCTATAAATTAATATAGAACATCTATAACAAATATTAATTGCGATAATATTATATACAATCGATCTTATGAAACGACTTCACTAACCGGTAGAGTCTATTCACTAATCAAGCAGTAGAAGTTTATTCTTCTCTCGATCCCTGATGGATCATCTGAATAAAACTGGCAATAGATTAACATTATATATTTTTTTTATATTACTTACCTAAAGTTCTTTATTATCTATCTAAAGTTCTTTATTACTCACCTAAAGTTCTTTATTATTTCATAGCCTTTGAGAAATACATATTTCTTTACACCTTATAAGTTAAATTTCAATGAATCGATTTAAATTGTACGCAACAAATATTTGAATAAAATATCGTTTTTTTAACATAAAAAAGCATACTTATATCTTAATATTTCATTTGAATATTAGAAGAAAATAATTCGCGAAAACAAATCAATCCATACTCACGTATACTTCCCTCTTGCTTTCTTCAATAAATACATGAAAAAAAATATAGAATCGATCGATATTAGTTATACAATAATTATAGATATATTACTTTTTTAACAATAAACATTAGTTGAGGAAAGGAATTCAGGATATATCCAAAAACACTATCAATAATAAAACAATCAAACACTTTTTATTCCTGTTTTCTGAGATAGATATCGACGATCAGGAATTCTATAAAATTCCTCTTATCGTCGTGAAGTAACAAAAAGACGAAGTTTCTAATTAAACAGAATGACTGGAGGAAACTTGAGGAAAGGTTAATACTACTATGAGGAAACGGATATTCACTCTTGTGAATAATTCTGTGAGAGAAACTTCTATTTTCAGGATTGAAAATATCTATGTCTATGTACGAATGTAGGTGTGTAAGCTGAACATAAAGATGGTGATGAATGATTAATATAAACACACTGAAACAGATCTTTCAAACAGACGAGATATTATATCTGTTACACGTTTTAAGTTAGCTTGGCAAAAAAAGTGGATTTCTAATATTTCTTTTTTCTGTTTGAATTTTTGGTATCGTTTAGAAGAATTGCATGCAGAAAAAAATGTGTATATATATCGAAGGGACGTCAGAGATATTAAACTTGAACAAATACCTTACAGCGAGTGTGTGCGAATCGCATCATCCGTTTTTGATCATCCGTGTGTTATCCGAAAAATGAGATATCCGACTATTTTTATTTACTTTTTATAGATCTTAAATTCCTGTATTGATCCCGACAAGTGCAAGTCCAAATCCCGTAATCGACCTAGGCGAATCCATGAAACCTATTTGAAGCATAAACAAGCGCAGCCACACGTTTTGCTTTCTTTTTTCTATATAATTGATCGACATCTCGATAATCCAAATCCATCCAAACGGTATGAACACATTCTGTCCGGTCAAAAGATCCAAGTGATTTGCTTATTTACAGAATCCAAGTGGAATATTTCCAGCCAATTTATCCGTTTATCCATTATGAACACTAATTTTATATCCTGTCAGCATCCTAATCCAACAGACCATATCTCTGCCGAATCCTGTCTTTCTGTTTTATCATTTTTTTTTTCATCCCGGGAGATCCTCTACAACTAGGGAGAGCCAGGTTCTTGTGTTACAAGATGAAGTATTCGTTTCCAAACCAAATGTTAATATCCTCTTGCACCGCGCATCAAAGTCCCGAAGAACGAAGTGAAGTTCTTACTATACATATGTAGCACACGTATAAAAATTGTACATATACACGGTGTCACGATTGATCAGAAATGTACAATAAAAAAGATTGAAATGACCGAGAGGAAGAACAATCGGACGATTTTCGGTCACGAAGTAAAAAGCAAACCCGTGAAAACACTATTTTTTTACAACGCGAATTTTCTCTTGGAGGACCACTTGTTCGTTCTCCACGATCCTGAGGAACGCTAATCAGGAAATTAGGTAGTTCAATCACCTATGCTAATGCTTGTATTACACAAGTCGAACAAAAAAACGAGGAAGATTTCTCAACCGAGCCGAGTTCCTTGCGTTGAACCAGTCACTAGTCTTATGTGTATATTCTTTCCATGTGAGTACTCGCGAATTGTCGATCACTGAACGCCGATGGATGAGACGTATGATATAGTTCTGGTCAATAGAGTTTCTCTTTGACGACGAGAATCAAAATTATCATATCGATAATGATAAGAATAATTCTCGACTTGCGAACATCTGACATACGAAGCTATAAGCGAGTACTTTCATATAAAATAAAATTTTTGCAATGTTGACATTCCATTACTAGTTTGTTTGCTCTTTTTTTTTTTAATCGTACAGAACAAGAGAAAAATCGCGAAAGTCTCTTTCTCTCTCTCTCTCTCTCTCTCTTTTTCTCGCTTTATTTAGGTTAAAATCGCGATTGTAATAAAACCGAAACACTGAAACGATTAAAAAATCTGTATACAACCACGTTATATGTCGAAGATGTTCATTTTACGTTTTTCAATTACGGCATTTTTTTTTATCGTTTAGTTTATCAACGCAAAAACACTGCTATGTCACGATTAAATAATTTTTTTTTACGTTTGTTTAACGATTCAAAAGAGAAAAATATGGACAATCATTTTAAATCCTTGTAATGGATTTGCCAACGTTTTCTGGTGAAAATCCAGCTAATTGAGAATCCTTGAATGAAACGGATTGTGTCTTTCATCCAATTCCTTTCCTGAATTCCTGATCCTGAATTTCCTCTTGAAAGTATCCTTAATGCCTCATTATTTTTGCATTCTCTTAATCCTTTTTTATAATATATGCTCCATACATAAATCCATCCAAAACGCATTCCATCTCATCCCACCGTCAAGCGAATGTGTATTATATCCATCCAAGAAGTAAGATCGTGTCGATTTCAGTTTTTCATTCATTGTGTTACAATCCAATCCAATATACAAAAGAAGAAAAAATACATTAGTCCCTTATACAGTATGTATTAATGTTATATATAAAATTTATCACTGCAAATGTAATCCCTGTGACTTATAGTATTTGAATATTGTATCATATAAATTGAGCAAATATTATATAAAACAAATTTATATTTAAAATGATATAAACAGGAAACAGAAATCACAGGATCAATTTGCAATAATAATGTTCTCAAGAATACACGAAATCATTGTTTTCCTTCAACATCTTTAATTTATAACTGAGAATCTATAGTTTAGGCATGTATTGCAAAATTTTAAAAATTCGTTTTTATAATTTTTCGTTTGTATAATTTTAAAAGGAAAACGTTAAACGAGAAATGTGTAACAAGCAAATTTATAAATGATTCATTGTATCTATATAAACACATTTCTCAAGATATGTCGTGTATGAAATTAAATAATTCAATATTTCACAAACATCCAAATAATTGTATCAGACATATTGTTACATTCTTAATAATAATTTCAATATGAATTAATTGTTTTCTTTTTCACTTTAAGTGATACACAACACACTGTTCTTTTTATCAAATTAAGAAAATGGCCCAATAATCGTCGTTAAAAAACATTTAAATACATGAAATTTTAAGTTAATTATTATACTGAATGAACAATGTCAGTGCATAATAAATGATATTATGTGTTT
Organism: Melipona beecheii; assembly: GCA_032399605.1. Classification (NCBI taxonomy): domain Eukaryota; kingdom Metazoa; phylum Arthropoda; class Insecta; order Hymenoptera; family Apidae; genus Melipona; species Melipona beecheii. The sequence goes on from JAUCMO010000291.1 coordinate 2,461,401, forward strand.
TCTTTTTCCAAAGAAAATTGATCATATTAATATTAATATATTAGTAAAAAGTAAATCTTTTACTTATATTTATCAAATATTATGTCTTATATGAATGTATTATCCATTGATGAATACCACTGTACAATTACATTATCTATGTATTAAATGTTATTTTTTGTATTGTCATCATTAGATACCAAAATAAACATACTTAAATTTATGTAATAACTTAAACGACTATGAGCCGCGTAAACAACCTTAATATATTTGTCCATAATTGTTTTTAAAAATTTCTAGACTTTAATATATTTCATTAAATTAATTTAAAAAATCATCAAAATTTACCAAATTTGTCAAAATATATAAAATGACAAATATCAAATGAAATTATGTGCAGTGAAAAGAAACAATTTTAAAATTTTTATAAGTAATTATAGTGAAAAACCTTTTGAGTAAATATATAATACAGCATTCATTATGTAATATACTGCATTTTATCTTACACATTATATATGCACATAAAAATATACGTTTTCCTCATTATCTATTATTTATCACTTTAATTCACAATAATTTTGAGCTATTAACAAGAAAAATGTATGATAAGCATCCAGCATTAGAAGCTTAAAAAAATTTCATGTTATGTACGCTATAAAATATGCTATACTCATCACTGCAAATGTGAATAAATCAACATGAAAAAAGTGTTCACATCACAAGTATTACAGTATAGCTATCAATGATAATATCGTATAGTGCAATGTGAATGATCATGTATTAAATCAGCAAAAGAAGACATTCACATTGAATATAGATTATATTGGCAGTTATACAACGAATACTATTCATCAATGTGAACATTAATTAAATAAATAAAATAACATTAGTTTTTAAACTCTCATTTGCGATACTTCAAAATTATTACATATTTTCAATATAATTGTAGTGTCAAATCAAATTGCAAAATATAAAGGAATGTATTTTTAAACATAAAAGTAATTCAGATAGATATATCTTTAACAATAGTAATACAGTTAATATGAGCGCGATTCCTTTTTGCCAAGACAAAAAATTAAGATAAAACTTCAATATTTACCATTGAACAATCTAACTGCTCTTCCAGATTTACATAAGTTAAAAATATCTGAATCGATAATACAAAAATCTTTGAAAAAACAATTTGGTACATGTAAAATGAACCGTGCTGTAATTACATTGGGTACGATACAATTATTAAATTCAAGCAACATAGAAATAATTTTATAATTTGTAAAATTGGTTTGGATTGGAAGGTGTTTTTAAGTGAAATTCAAATCAGTAATAATGAAACATGGTAAAGCAAATATTGACAAGCCTTTACTTATATTACCATGTAAAACATATACGTACACACTAGTCGTATGAACGAGATCTGGAGCGAGATCTTGATCGCGAGTAATTACGTCGCAATGGTGAATAGGTAGGTGAACCACGACGCCGTGGACTATAGCTTCGTGAATGACTCCGACCTCTTTCTCTATCTTCACTGCGTCCCCTATCGCCACTGCTATGATCTTCTTTCACTCGAATATAAGCTACTTCACCCTGGATGGACAAAAATAAAATCATACGAAAAATATTAAGAATAATGGAATTATATATACAGTTTATACAAATCTTTTCTATACCTCATGAGACCTAAATCTTGAATCGTCTAACTTCTTCACAGCATACTTCATATCTTCATACCGTAAGAATTCAACAACTCCAGTACCATCTTTATAAACATCAGCAAAGCATACATCACCAGCTTCGCGCATGTGATCCTTTAAATCTTGCCAACTACCAGAAGGAGGTAAACCAGTAACAAGAACTCTATATTGAGATCTTCTTGCAGGTGGCCCACGTCCTCTAGAGTTACTCATTTCACCTCTACCACCTCTTCCACTATCTCCTGCACCACGTCCACCACGAAAATTATTACTAGGACCGCCACCTCTAGGAAACTCAACACGTAGTCTATAACCATCATAATCATATCCATCTCTTGCATGAACTGCATCTTCAGCATCTCTGAAAATAATTAATTATAGTGCCACTTCTTGTGTAATTTTTATGTAACATTAAGATGTCAAAATTAAATCTCACATATGTAACAAATAATACATTACTTAATATAAAATTAGTCACTTTAACGTGATTAAATTATAAGCTTGGAATTCCATACAAAGATGTTTCCTTTTTTGTTTAGTGAAATAAAACTATTATGGAGCAGCTACTATATATTGCATTTAAAATATAAAAAATTTTTCATAGAATTATGAATTATAAAATATACCTTGGATCGTCAAATTCGACGAAAGCAAACGGTGGTCCTCTGCGATTTTTTAAATCAACAAAAATAACTTTACCGAATTTATAGAAAAGATCTTGAATGTCCTTCGTTCTTATATCAGGGGGCAAATTTCCCACATAAATTCTACATTCATTTCTACCATGAGACATATTCACAGTTTTTATTACAATTTATTGTATACAGGATACAAATAAAAATTACTTTAAAAAAATTTCTAATCGTCTTTTAAGTCTTACACTCTCTTCATTGATGAAATAAACAAGATGGTGGTACCAGTTGGAGAGAAGCGTGAACACGAAACACAGAAAACCAAGAACATTAAGGAAACTTGAACCACAGACGAGGTATATGAATAGATCAAACATCTTACGGGATGTAGACTGTGACCTGAAATACCGACAAAAACATTACTGGTTTTTAGCGCATTCTACGTTTAAACAACGGTGAGTTGGAAAACTACAGTAAATAAAACCACAGACGAGGTATATGAATAGATTATAACCTCGTCTGTGGTGACACGAAAATGAAAAGGGAGTCGTAAGACTCGGAAATCGTAGACCAAAAAAATACATTGTATGCCAGGTCTATTCTATACCTCGTCTGTGCTTGAACGAAGCTATCGAGCATTTTTATATAGTTAACAATTTTTAAATAATTAACAACCAATTATGTTTCATATTCTATATATTATCCATCTCTTTTTTTCACTAATTGATAATCCATTTTTCTAAAATGCAATTCTCTTCGATTATTTCAAATGTATAAAATTAATTACAAGTGATTAAATTTTCTTAATAAAATATTGGCGAATTTATCAATGTGTATATGAAAATCATATTTTATATACATTTTATATATCTCTTTTACTCATTTTTTAAGTAAATAAATTATATTTTATTTTTTTAGTTCGAAAACTTGTCTATTTTAAATATACAAATAGTTATTATGTTTTTTTTTGTATGGAATAACCAAACCAATTTCTATAATCAATTAAATGATTAAACAAATGATAATTATTTAAATATTTATATATTTCAGTTTCTTGAATATTTTATTTGAATATCTAATTCATTTTATTACTTCAATTTTTTAAGTCGAAATATTTGAAATGCGAATGAATAAAATCTAAAATCATGTAATATATAATGATAGATAGTACTCTACATATATCACACCTGTTAAATTTTGTTTACGTTTTCTTCCCTAACCTTCAAAATGTACAAAAACAATTATTATTATATATTTGTAAATATTAGAACAATGAAGTAGAATAGCATGGTTTGTACTTTATAATTTTATCTTTCTAATTAATTAATCACAGCTGGAATAATGTATGAGTAGGCATGCAACTAGACTTGTAAATATAATAATGGCATTTTCATTTCGTATTGGCACCAAATGGTGTCATGATTTCCCAAAATTGGCAAAAGAATCTGGATTTTATTTCAATATGCATAGATCCAGAGTACGTGTGGATTGGAATCGTATAAGTATGTAGTATAATAAATGCATTTGATACTATTATAATTTATAAACAAATAAGATGTGTTTAATACTCTCTCTTATCCTAGGTAATATAGACATAGATCGAATTATAAGAGAAAGAGATTTCCATTCTATCGATGATAATATAATTAATGTAATAGATTATTGTTTAGAAAGTGAATATGATGTTAAAATTTTGGATCCTAATTTTGTAAAACTCTTTTGTCTTGCACAATTAGCAGTTGAATATTTATTATATTGTAAACAATATTTAGATCACAGTGTAATGATACTAAAGGAAGAGCTAAAATCAAAAATTGAAGAAAATGTTAAATTGAAGAAAGAAATAGCTGCTTTAGAAGAAGTCGTAAAACACATGAAAGAGAAAACAAAAGAGAGAAGTAGATTGATAGAAACTAAAATTAGAGACTCTAATGGTGAAATTTACAAAGTAATAAAATTGTGAATATTGGTTGTTTCTGTTATAATTAAATACATTTCTATTACGATAAAAATATTATTTTTAGTTATGCAAAAGTATTAGGCTAATATTTTTGTTTTTCAGTGCGCACATTGCCTAAAATCTTTTATAACTCCCAAATTTATAAGTGCACACATTATACGTCGTCATGTGTGTGCATCAGATTTATACATGCCTGCTTCTCCTGTACATGAACACTGTCACAGTGAAACTGAAAAATTACACAATGAAATAAAAAATTTAAAAGAAAGACTGAATGAAACAGATAAAGTAATTAAAAATGAGTCTGAAAGGTTTTCTGAGAAAAAGTTATTAAGTTATGACAAAAGACAAGCTGAAAATGAAAATGAAAGTTTTAAATATGAGAATAAGTCTAAAGATCATTTAGATTATAAGGGATATCAAGAAGAAATAAAAAATTTAAGGACTATGCTGTTTGATGAAATAAATGTATGTATAAAATAAACAAATTAGAAAAACATTATTATTAATGATTTAAATAAGTAATAAGTAAATAAATGTTTCAACAGAATTTAAAGCAAAAAGAACGAACCACACATGAACATATATCTGAAACAAATGTCCAAACATTAATAAATCAGCAGGAAAAAGAATTTCAAAAGCTAAAAAATCAATTGCTTGACAAGGTAAGTTCATTTTTTTATAAAATGAATCTGATTAATTTATTTTTTTAACGTTTTACAGCTTACTCCAGACATAGAAAGCATGCACGCAAAATTACAAGCTCAAGAAAATTATTGGAAATCAAAAATAGAATATTTAGAGAATCAACATCAAAAAGATATTGAGAGGCTTATCACAGAATTAAAATTAACACAAAGTACAGCTGATGATATGAAAGCTAAGTATGAAGCAAAAGTTAATGATTTGGAACGTCAAACCGCGAATCAATCCAATATCTTAATAGAACAAAGCAAACAATTACATTCTCTATCACAGGAAATAAATGTTTCACAATTAAATGACAAAAATAAAGATTTTGAAAATAATTCATTGAGAAAAAGTAGTCCATGTATAAATAAACCTAATGAAATTCAAAAAATGCCAAACAAATCTGCTTTAAAACAAAATGGAACAGATAGAAAAACTGAACAAACTGTTATTGGGAATACTATAATAGATACTACAATAAGTTCAAATCTATCAAGTAAAGTGTTTTCATTAACAACAGAAAATGATTGTATAAAAAATATTTCAAATTCCAGAAACAAGTCTACCACTCATGAAAATGAAAGAAATATTAAACAAAAAGACATGAAAAATACAAATAATACAATATCTGATCCTGTAAAAATTCATGTCGAGAAAGATTTAGAATATTACAGTTCAAGTAATGTTTCGGATTCAGAAATGTCTGAGAAAGAAAATAGTTATGAACATTCTAAATACAATCGCTCAACCGTAAAAGCTGTCGAACCTGGTATAAGTAAGCTACAGGATGTTTTTAATAAAAGCATATGTAATGAGTTTTTAAATACCAAAATATCAGAACGTTCAGAAACTAATCTGTCTTCTGCAACAAATTCAGAATCATTTATTTGTGACTCAAGTACGGAAGAAAGTATTACTGCAATCCATAATAATTCCCCATTATATAAATATAAAACACATTTATCTAAAAACATAACAGGACATAATTCATTTTATAAAAGACTGCAAACTAGTTTAATAGAAGCTTTTGAACAGAAATTAAAAGATTTAGGGATAGATCCAGAATGGCAAGGAATACCGAAAGCAACATTGAAACAAAAAATGGATATTTTAAAGCATCATCACAAATTAGCTACAAAAGTAAGAAAAATATATATTAAAATTTGTTAAATTAGAAAATATTAATATTTTTTTCTAATTTAACACAGAAGTTACCAAAATATCATCAGATAAAATTAAAAATAATTAAGGAAGTTCTCAATAAGATATCTAAGAAGAGAAAAATTACAGAAGACGTAAAACAATTACAAAAATTACCTGTAAATAGACCAATAACTAATGTTAAGTCAATGATAGTAAAAGAATTTAGTGATTTACAGGATTCTGGTAATTCTAATAATTTTTTATGTACAGATTTAATTTCTTAAAAAAAAACAACAATTATTTCTTTTTAGATTACCATATTTTTACACCAGAAGCAATTAGATCAAATGAATTTCATTCTACACCAGAAAATAAAGAGTCTGTTGGAAATATAATTGATAATGAATCAATACCTACAAGAGCTGCAAAAATTGCAAATTTTAAAAGTATAGAAAAATTAATACAGTTTTCTCCTAATTCAAAATCTGTGGAAAATGTACAACATACAAATTCTCAGGAGCTTTCAATAAGAAGAGATTCCTTGAACAAAATAAAATCTTTATTTAGTTCTGAAACTGTTAAAATAATACCAAATGACAAAGATGTATCTAGTAATAAATCTATTGAAAACGATAATACAGATCATTCAAATATGCAACGGGATTTGCAAAATATTTTTATATCTCCAAAACATAATAAAAGTGTTCTAAAATCTACAACTGGTTCAACAGGTAGCTTAACAAAAAAAAAGGTTATATTTGATTTAACAAATAACAAAGAAGAATCATCTTCTGATGATGATGATACAGAAAAAGAAGAATTAAATGCGAGTAATTACAAAACTTTGAGGTATATAAGTCATCTATGCTTTACGTAGAGGATAAATAATGGTAATATTTCTATAAATAAATTTAATTTTGTATTTATTTAGTATCACTGACGAAAAAGAATATTTGTCTCAACCAGAGGGTTATAAAAGTTCAAATAATATTGTATTAAGGACAACACAAAGTGATAAAATTGCAGAATTATCAAAAAAGCTTGAAGCACAAGTAATTCAATATCATAGAATTAATTTCAATATTATAGAATTTATTTAGTGTTTAACGATGTTAAACCATCAATTTTTTGTTCCAGCTTAATATAGTAAGACAAAAGCCTATAGGATCAATTGAAACAATATTCTCTTCAACATACATGCAAAATAAAGAGAATGAAAATAAGAGCAATGAGCAAATAAATGCCACTAGTATAAATTCTCTTTTAGTAAATCCATTCCAAACATCAAATTCTAAAAGAACGAATAATTCGTTACCACAGCCGGCACCACGTAATTTTATAGATAAAGGATCTGAAATCTTACATGCAGAATCTGTATCGGAGATGTCAGATTTAGAGTCTGATATAGATCAAATTTTAAGGTTAGAATAAAGTTTTAATTATATAATTACGTGATTTTTTTAATAAAAAGAAGTATTCAAAAACTGAAAAATTCTTTATAAAATATAATTTATAATTTTAATATAATATATAATTTTGTTTACCAATTGTAATCTAGTCTGTTAAACCAAAGAGACAATCACCTATATTTTACGTATTGTACGAAATTTTTAATTATGAAATGAATAAAATCAAAAACATTCTCTGTATCAATAAATTTTATTGCAATATTATTATACGCGCATATTAAATGTTAATATTTTAATTTGTTACTTTTTAATAAATCATTTATTTTAATTTAATATTTTATATCAAATATGAAAATTTCTATGAAAGTGTGTTATGCATTAATGTGTGTATAGCGCAGACGAGGTATATATGAATAGATCTAACATAGGTAATACTTCATAGATCCAAAAACCATATTTCTGGCGCGTTCACTACTTGATCAACTTCGATCGTTTTACTTGATGTAATTCTCCAATTCACCATTGTTTAAGAGTAAAATGTTAAAAAATTAGTAATTTTTTACTACGTCTATATTTCAAAGCATGGGACAACAAATCTCATAAGATGTTTGATTTATTCATATATCTGCGATATATGAATATTGATATAGATATAAACAGATATGTTGTAGATGTATGAACACATCTCACGCTTATTGAATTGTGAAAATTACATTTAGTAATTTATAATTCATATTTTATACTTAAATGAAAAAATATTAAGTATATTTCATTATCTTTTTATCAGTTTGATACAAAGTATAGATGAAACAAAGTATAATTTCAAAATTATCCCATACATTATTATCGATATGGTATGTTGCGAAACATAATTAAGGTTATGTTTGTAATGCACTATCAAACACTTCACAATTATTATACAAAATGGTTACATTTATATTTGTTATTTATCATAAAATAATAATACATGTTGGGGCAAAAGTTAAGTAAACAATTGAAAATTCTTATCAGCTCTATGATAAAATAAAATGATGCCAATGTCTAATATATCTTGCACAATATGTGATACAAAGATTGATCCTTCATCCTCTATAAATATATTTTCTACATCTTTCCCTCGTCAAGGGGAATTGTTAGTAAATTTCGTATCGCGAGTACTTCGTGTAGCCACTTCTGAATTACAAAATCCTTACATTTGTTTGCAATGTTACAATTTATTTCAAATGTTAGAGCAAGCGCAAAAAACTGTTTTGAACATACGTTGTGAGATTTTGAAGATATACCGTGCTACTGAAAGGAGGAAGAATCTTAAACAATCAATAAATAATAGTACAAAATTAAATATAGAGTTAGGAGAGGAAAAGTTGAACAATAGTGATGGAAATTTTGAAAAAGTATTGAATTTACAAAGGAATAGTCAAATAGAAGAAATAGTACAAAAACAATGTGTTCAGAACAATATAGTAAGCCAAAATATAAGTATTTCAAATACAGATTGTGCCATTAACAATAAAATTACTATGAAATCAAAGAAACACTTAAAAAAAGAAACAGTTGGCTATAATGAAGCAAATAGCATAAAGTCATTTGAATACAATAATATTTATAATGATATAAAAAAAAATGAAATTTTAAAGGATGATATACTTAACAATTCAGTGGCATTAACTAATGATAGCAATGTATGTAATATCAATTCACAAGGTAAAGCAGAATTATTTGAATAGCAAATAAATATAAGATTAGTAACAGAAATATGTAAAAATATTTCTTTATGTTTGTTTACAGAAAGTGTGCATACACTAAAAATTCATGTTGGAGAAAAAAATTGTATTTCACTATTAGATTCTGAAATTGAGTCAGAAAACTCTGCAAAAGCAGAATTCCCAGATAATAGATTACAAATAGGAAATATTGATTTTAAATGGAAGAAGGTGGATGAAAATATTACAGAAATAAAAAAAAATACTAAGGATATTGCAGGTGATATTTTATTATTAATATTTCCTTTTAAGTTATTTCATTATTTATTGATTAAATGTTTATAATATGGTATCAACAGTTGATCAAGTAAATATACCTGTAAAACCAATAAAAATACCAAAGTCTGATTTAAAACCATTAAAATATTCTTGTCCTACTTGTGATAAGAAATGGAAAACATCTGCTGAATTAAAAACACATATAAAAACACATTCATCGTTAAGACCATATATGTGTGAAAAATGTGGTCAAGCTTATAAACATAAACATGCATTAGAAATACACATTGGAATGCATAATGGAATAAATCCATTTCAATGTAATTTTTGTAACAAGTGCTTTACACAAAAAGGAGCACTTATGAGGCATTTACCAATACATACTGGTGAAATGCCTTATCAATGTGAAGTGTGTGGTAAAAGATTTATTCATCATACATCATATAATATGCATAGATTATCACATAGTGGTAAAAAATCTTATAAGTGTCAAGTAAGTAGTAACTAGCATACAAATAATATGTACTAGTGTACAATTAAATTTCTCTTTGTTCTAGATGTGTGATTTATCTTTGCTTTCAACATCTCATTTAAAAAGGCATATGAGAGTTCATACTGGTGAAAAGCCATATAGTTGTATAGTATGTGGAAAACGTTTTGCAGAACGATATAATTTGCTCGCTCATCAAAAAGTTCATGGTCCAGTTGAAAACAAAACAAAGAAAGTTAAAGAAATACAATTCCAGTAAGTATGTTTAGAAATTTATAATCTCTATATAATATTCATTTATTTAATAGCTTTGTTTTCAGATGTAATTATTGTAATTTAATGTTTGAAGAGAAAAAAAGCTTGAATGATCATATGAAGTATCATTCTAATATGAACAATGAGTCTAACCTTAAACAATCACAATGTACAATTCTTCAAGTTGAATCAGAAAATCATGAATTATCAAAAAAAATAGATTCTGAGGACGGTGTATTAGAAGAAACCTGGATTCAAATGAATCGTTCTAAATTAGATATTATTGACAATCAAACAAGATTTGTACTTTTACAAAGTCCTTTATCTCAAATCGATGAAAATTTTGCCGTTACTTTTAGTGATCAAAAAGTATCCTTGGAAAGTACAAATTATAATACAAATTTGCATGTAATCATAGAACCAGATATACCACTTTTAAGCAATAATCTTCCTTCAATTGATAAAATGCATATGTGACCGAACATTAAAACATAAATTTTAGATTTCTGATCAAACAATGATAGTTACTATTAGTATGTATTTTGAAAAATATTTTAAACAAATTCAGTTATTTTTTATCATGTACATCTATAAGTATTATTATATTTTTTAAAAATAAGAGTATAAATCAACTATGTACAAATAAGTACAGTAATTATAAATATGTATTTTTGTGTCAATTATGAGTTCCTTGTCTGAAAATATTTCTTAAAAAATGTGTTCATTCTTTGTAGAATTAATTAATATTTACTAATAGACCGTTATCAATGAAATAAGTTGTATCATTTAATCAGCAAAAACTTTTAAAAAATAATAACTATTTAAAAAATAAGACTGAATTATCTAGTTTTATACTTGAATATTTGGTTTTGTATTTAATCAACAATATCAATTAAATTTTCCATTACTTGACTAGGCATTAAATCCTTCCATGAAGTAACACCATACATTCTTAATAAGGTTTTCCTTTCTAATATGGATGTTGATAAAGATCTATAAGTTTATTAGTCGAAAATATATTAGAGACACAAACCTTAAAAAATATAGCAATTAATATAAGTTAAAACTTACTGTTTTATCTCATTAATAATAGGATTGACCATTGCTGGAATAGCAACTTTTGAAAAATGATGAACTTCAGATAAAAATTTAGGTTCTTGAAAAGAATGATTTGTATATAATTCGTAAACAAAATTAATTAATTTATTAAATGCTTTAAAATAATCATCTGATAATACCTGAAAAAATGATAATAAAAATATATCTTATAAATTTCATGCTCCTAATTTGTTTTATAAAAGATATTACCACTAAAGAAAAAAACCCAGGCTTATTTACGTGTTGATCTAAGTATATTTTTCTTGATTTTAATATCAAATCGGCGTAGAAGTCTTTCATATCTTTTTCCGATTCTGGCAACTTGAAATAAATTATAAATTATTTTACATATATATAATCTTATATTGAAAGCAATGTTACTCAACTGGTTGAAAGAAAAAGCGAATTATTTAATACAAACTTTTTTTGTTAACTTTTCTTCACTAGAAACTGATTCACTAAATTCTTCTGTAGTTAAATTTACTTTTCTTCGAATTAATGTATCACGACGCAGAAGTTTTGCCTGATATTTTTTACGTTTTAATTGTTCATCCTCCACTATAACATTTGCATGCTCATCTAAAATTACCTGAAAATTTATAATTGTATATATAATAATGTATATTAATATTTACATCGATAAGTAAAGTGGGCTAAATTCTATACTCGTAGTTCTTCATGTTCGTCTAATACATCAAAATATGAATCAATTTCTTGTTCTGGAATTTTAATACGAGGTGATGTTTCTGTTATATCTTGTTCTGTTATATCATCAAATAATGTTGCATTGTTTAATGTAATATTGGTAGTTTTATCAAATACAGTTTTTGAAGATAATTTAAGATTTTCTATAATCTAAAAGCAAGTTTAAAATAATATTCATAGTACTATGAATATTATAACAAAAATATAAAATTACTCGTACACTATTCAAAATTTCTTTAATAAAATTTATATCACTTCTTGTTTTTGGACTTTCTTCAGATAATAAATTTTTTTCATTGTCTTTAGTATATATATAAACATAGAATTTTTCTTGTATCCATTCACGATGAATTTCTTCATCTTTTGTAATTACAAGAATTGCTTTACTGTTGGAATATCGGTTACACATTTGAATGGTTGCATGTAAATCCATTTGTGTTATTCCAATTTTATTTTCTGACTTTAAAGAAGTAATTTGATTGTGATCTACACAAATATAAATAATTAACAAGTATTTATAATATAAATAATTTAAAAGTATTTTGAAAAATACTTTTATAGAAAATTTAAATCATCTAACTAACGAAATCCATAACTATTTCCTAGTTTTTCTTGAATTGCTAAAAATTCTCCACGACGAGACATATCATTAAATTCTTCCCTGTTTACAAAAATGTAATATTCATTTTCAGTCTCATGGTCTTCTGCCTTTTTTGTTTTATACCACCGACAATATTTGACCTATATGATAAATTATTTTAATAAAAATTTTAGTTTGATAAATTCAAAATTAATAATATTACATTTTTTGATAATGTTTTGGCAGTATAAAAAGCCAAAGATAATTTTTTTACTGCACTTGGACCTGTAAGTATTATCATAGGTGGGCTCGCTTCATCATATGGTGTTACATGAAAGTCAATTTTAGGAGTGCTTAATTGCTCTAATAAAGTTAGTTTTGTGATAGTACGAGCAGCTGTTAAATTTACTGATGGTGCAAATAAAGTAACAGCAGCAATCTGTTTATATAAATTCTTTAATATTTTAAGTTATTAATTTTTAATATTTGATTATATACCTTTTCTGAAGTAGATATAGTAGTACCATCAATAATCTGTATACTTGGTATGGAAAATAATAGTGCAGCTTTATAATTAGGCCACTTTGTACAACCATTGCCTCTAAGATCTACTTCTTGTATTAAACCAGAAAGATTTAATAATTCTAATAAATCATTGATCCTATTAAACTTTAAATCTATCACACGTAAACTATATGCATCCTAAAGTTTTAAACGTTGTTACAATTTAAGTATTCATTTAATTATTCAATAAAAAACTATTACCTTAAAAAATTCTAAAGTAGATAATTTATTATATCCCAAATATAATTTTCGCAAATCTGATAAAGTACTTATGCCATAACCAGGTATAGCAGATTTGTATGACAGTATACAATTACCCTCTAAATTTAATTCTTGAATGTTTAATCTATCCAAATTTTCAACGTACTCAATCAAGTTGTATGATAAATTTAAGTATCTCAAATATCTAAAAATAAAATATATAACGTATAAATGAAATTTTTTTTCATTTAATTACATAAAGAGACTAACTTCAAATTTTGCAAACCAGTAATAGTCTCAATCGCATTATGTGATAAATCCAAGTGAACAATACTCCAGAAATCACTGATGTCGCACATTTTGGATATATAATTATATGATAAATTTACGTATGTCAAGTACCAAGGAGGTGAAAAATTTAAAGTAGTATTCATTCTATTATGTGATACGTTTAAGTACATTAAATAAGGAACCTCACCCAAAGGGGATAAATTTGAAATATAATTGTATGCAAGATCAATATATTGTAAATAATGATGATAACTCAACATTGTAATATTTGAGAGTGACTGCAAAAAGATTGTTTTCAACATATTTGTTTTATAAAATATTTGTCTATTATAAAATAATGTACCATGTTTCTCATAATACATTTACTTAATACATAAAGATTAGTTTCAAGAGATTTGGTTAAAAATGATTTTCCAACTCCTATTAACCTGTCAGTAAAAAACCCACAGAATTCTAAATCATCATATGTTATTTCTTTAAGATTTCTTAATTTCACAACAGGTGCTTTATCATCCTCCCATGAATTAATGTCTAAAGCATATCTACTCCAATTGCTTTCAATTGCGCATTCTATCTTTTTCTGATCTATCAAAAGCGGTATTTGATCAAGCAATAAAAATGAAAGATGGGACTGTAGAAATGAATAAATAATAATTATTTCAATTATATTATAAAACGAAGTTAAACTTATATTGAACAAAAGTTACATTAGAAGAGGATGAATGTGAAATAGTTGATGTAGAATCATCAGATACAAGTTTCAAATATTCATCTTCTATAGACCCCCAGCTCATATCAGTATGTAATAACAGATCTGTATCATCATTTTCAATAATTACATCATCTTTCTTCATTTGCGAAGGAGCTTTTGAGATAGAAATTTTAGCAATTGCATCTTGATAAAATAGTGATTCAGAAATAGAAAACAAATAAGGAAACTGTAATTAAAATCGTAGATAAAATTAATTTATTGTAAATATGGATAATTGTCAAAATAGACAATTTGAAGCATAATTTTACTTTTCTTTCATCCATTATTTTATTGAAAACTTTAGTTATTCATTTAGTGATAAATTTTTAATAAAATCATTGAATGTTCTGTTGTTAACAACTGAATGTAAGATTGTCAAATACAACCATAAAGTACAATTTGTTATAAAATTTGTATCAAAATAGTTTTATTAACATAATAATGATATCTATTTATATTATAATCTTTATATATGTATAGGTAAAATTTTTAAAATTGCATCTAACGAACTATAAGATATGATAATGATGCCACTTCTTCTGTTATGATAATTGTTCCTTTTATTTTTATTTGAAATCTTGCCTAGGATTCCATTCCGAAACAAAATATTTTAGAGAATGTATTTTAGCAGCTATTTTCACTAATTTATTATCAATATGAGATACAGAAAATATAATTAAACGGTTAAAACTGTTGACATTCTTAGCAGTTCAAAACTTTCGCGGTACGAAAGGAGCGACAACTTCCGGTACGATGGGGGAATGACTTCTTGCGACTGGCCATTTACGCTCATTCGTGATCTGTGCGCCGTGTGACATCGTTGTGTACAATCTGTGGTGACGTTACGTGGATATTCGGGTGATTTATTTGCGGTTCTTGTGTATATTTCACTCGTTTGAGGGGAAAAAATCAAAAAGAGAAAGAAAAGCAAAAACAGAAATATGTCTGAGATTGACGCGAAAGTGAACATGTCGCTTGGTAAGTGGCCAGAGTCTCGAAAATCTAGCAGTTTTGCCATTAATCCTGGGTGAGCGTACGGCTACTGTTTCTTCCTTTGCACGAATTCAAAATGGCGATGAAAATTATACAACGTAGATAATCCACATGTAGATATGTCCACATTTATTTTCGTTCATTTAACGCCCAAAATGGTAAATAGATCTCTAAGGGAAAAAAAAAAAAGAAAAGTATTGGACGATGAAACAACTTCTGATCGCAGAATCGTTTCGTCTCCCTAATTCTTAAGCGGAAAAAAAAGACAGACATATTGTAATCGATGTTTAATTATGGGAGGACGTGCGATGTCTTTTCTGATCGCTGGAAGAAAAATATCCTCGCTATTTATACTGATGCTCGAGTAACGCCAAGCATGTATGAATTTCAAATTTTTCAAAAAAAAAAAAAAATTCAATTTTGGCCGTATGCACGAAATAGGAACGGAATAGATAACAGGTTTCTATAAAAGAGATATAACAAAAGAGAAAAAATGTTAGCCGCCATGAAGGATTTTTGGAAATGATTCCTTGGGATTATTTGCAATTTCTGACCAATTGCACGAGAAACTTGTTGAATGGAAAATTGATGAACATGAACGTTTTTTGGATAATAACGCAACCAAGAATTTGCAAGATTCTCATGGTTCGTGAGAAAGAAGTCAACTTTCTCATTACGTGGGATATATGTTTGCGTAACTTTTAGTCGTATTTTTATCTCTGCTATATCATGTTCCTCGAGTTTCTTTTTGTCTGATGAACTTGAACGCTATGCGAACTAAAAATACGCCGAAAATTTTCAAATTGATTTTATTTTCGAACGCGTTACGCGTTCTGCGAAATTGTACGATATGCCTGCGAATGTTCGATTAAATTACAAAAAAGAATGGTATCTATACATATTGCAAGTATGGACTCCAGAATAATTCATATTTAAGACTAAATGTGTTTGCAGTTTGCTTAAACATGTATATCATATGTAAATGAATACTTGACACACAGAATACACTGAGTACATCGTTATTTAAAATCAATGGAAGCATTTTTTATTAGACGAATTATTAAAAATAAAAAAACAATTGAACGTGATCATTTAAAAGATAAAGATGCATAACAGCAAGAAGATGCATCTTCGTGATTAAGTATTTTAACTGAATCAGTTGTTAAATAAGATAACTGATTTTTTTTAATTTGGATGGTTTTGGAAGTTACAAAACCATTTACATCAATAAATGAGAGACATTTTTCATGTGATATACAGATTTTTGTCAGCAATATAAACAATATAATATTGACTTTTTTCTGAAGAGTTCAGTGAATAATATACTAGGTGCACAACATGAAGACAACTTGAGAAACCTTATTTTCAATTGAAAGTTGATATACAGTAGCTATCAGAGATATGCAACTGTTCTACTATAAACAGAGCTATTGAACTATAGTTATTTGTTCAAACACAATTGATGAAATGTACCAATATTATATAAATAGCAATACAAATACTCTGCTTCCTTAATCAATGAATGGTGAAAGATATTTGTTAAATTGAAGTGGAAAAACAATGTGACACTGGGCAAACAATGTAATATAGAAATTATATTTTGAAAATACACATCAAATCAAAGGAAAAATTGGTAACACGGTAAACAGAAAGAATACAGAAAGTGTGAAGAATTATAAAAGTACGAAGAATTCTCAGATTGCAAGAAAACAGACACAAGATCCATATTTCTAAAGAATAAATACTTGAAACGCCATACGAAGATTAAAATGAAAATAACACAAGGAGAAAGGACATTTTATAAAGTACAGGAATTTGTACAAACTAAAATAATATAATATAATTTAATATACGAGAAGATTTATTATTAACTAAAAATATCATAGAGAAAAGAAAATAAGTAGCATAATACATGTGGAAATTTATTGTTACTAATTAAATTAGCCAGTAATGCTTTTTCTATAGCAAAAATAATTCTTTTTCATAAAATGAAATCCTTTGTTAAAATTGTAATATATTGTAAAGTAATATATTGAAAAGATATATAAAAGTCATCTGATCAAATTTATACCTATACATGTGTATATATGCACGCGCGCGCGCACGCACACACACGCACACACACACACACACACACACACACACACGTATGTATGTGTGTGTACATATGAATTTATTTTATACAAAATGATAGATTTCAAAGTGTTAAACCTTATCATCTGCAAAAGTGCAATATTTGAATACTTTTGTCATTTTTAATTTAGTATAATATACATGATTTTTATTGTCATTTTTTTGTTTGATGTCATAATTTAAGGAGTTAGTAGCACATTTTAAACTTAAAGGCTGATTGAGAAACACAAGAATCCCAAATTACATTCTGTTTAAGTTTCATTGTAATTAATTTAAACGTGTTGATAGATGTATGTATGTGTATAGTTGAAACATACCCGATGAGATTATTTTAAAAGCATATGCACAAAATCGGAAGAAGATCAGGGGAACAATTAATAAAAGTAAATATTGGAAATGATCGATATACTTAAAGAAATTAAATAGAAACTGAATTAGCCATATTGAGTTGTCCTTCAACATCATCCATACAAGAGGAAATTTTTCACATATTCCAAATTAAAGCTTAACACAAATTAACTTCATGCACTGATAAGATTCTACGCTCATTAAACCTTGTGAATTTTCTTCCTTTTAAGATGAAATCATAAAGATGGAGAAAAAGGAGAAAAAGAAAAAGGCTGGGACTGCTAATGGAAAGACTGGTGCTAAACGCACTCGAGGAAATGCGCGAGGGCGAAGTGGACTCAGAGGTAGAGGTGCTAGAGTAAAACGTAATGTTCGAACTGCTAAAAAAGAACAAACATGGCAAGCTGGGCAAAATAACAATAATAACAACAATAATAATGTGCGTGGTGGTTTTGTGAGAAAGCGATACAAGAAAAATAGTGGTCTGACTAGATCACGAAGTAATTTAACGTTGAATCAAAAATCTAATACACGAGGAGTTTTTAATGTTCGCCGTGGTCGCGGTAACAGATTTGGTCTGACTCGAAGTAGAAGTCGCACAAATTTGTCTTTTACGCAAAGAGGCTTTATTTATGTAGCCTCTCCATTAAAAAGAACAAATAGTCTACCAAATTTACGCGATCCAACTTCAGTTCATAGTCGATTGGGATATCAGAGCCCTGCTCAAATTGCTTACCGAAATCGTGTTAAAAGAGCAAAACAATTGCTGCTACAAAGACAGAACCAGAGATTATCCTTGCAAAACCAATTCAGAGTAAGTTAATATTATATCAGCGATTAATTTCACACAATTAATTTGAAACATAATTCACTACTTGTTCTTTTCCTGTAGATTCCACAAACTGGAAAATCATTAATATCCCTTCAGCAAAGACCCACGAACAGAAGACAGCAAATTTTAACTTCTCAGCGTCGCTTTACTACTGGTGGATTACGATCAGATCAAATTGCCCGTGCACAAAGACGTGCACAATATGAACAAAAATTAATGAGAATGAAGTATGCTTAAATGTTTTCATTTATTGTTCTGAGTAGCTTACAATCAAATTCATATATTTTGAAATATTTTTTTTTTTTTTAGTAATACACAATTATTATTTTGATCTTTTCTTATTTTTTAATTAAAAAATTTTATACTTTATGCTAAGACTTTATTGAAATAATACAATGTTGTAGTTCTTCACGATTAAGTACAAACTCAAATGTAAACTTCATGCATACATTGGGAAATGAGTACAGTCCTAGCACGCATCAATGCCCTCTTACTCTCACGCCAAACCAAAACGAAAATACTGTGGATAGTTTGCGCCGATTACCAAGAGGAAGGTCTCCACTTACACAAACTATAACAAATCTGAATGTGGTATGATGTCATATTATTATAACAGATATCATTAAAAAGAAACAAAATTGTAATGAAATTTGTAAATTTCAGATTCGCCAATCACCTATGTTTGGCCGACAGCGTTCAAGATCAAGGTCGCGTTCTCGTTCTCGTACACGCAACACTCCATCATCAGATGCAGAAGCAGATGTTGATCGTACTTTCAGAGAAATCATGTGTAGCTTGTTGAGAGGTTTTCCGACAAGAACGCTTAATGATAGATTTAGTTCTTAAATTGATGAAGAAAAATTTGTTTTGTATTTAGAACATAAGACTGTTGAGGCCAGAAATTTTATGAAAACATAGATACAAGAAAATGTTTTCTTATCAATTGCATTAATATTAAAGTTGCATTGTAGAAGGCAATTTATCTAAATCGGATGTTTCCCAATTTTTTTTTTCTTTTGCTATTATATATGAAAATTATTTTTAAGTACTAAAATATAGAACACTTACATTTGGGACATATTTCAAAACATTGAATCGGTAATAAATACAATGTTTGATATTACCTTGCAACATTTCATGCAATAAATTAATTTGCATTTTACTTCTAATAAACGTTTAGTATATGTAATAATGAAATTTCGTACTAGATTTTTGTATAAAAATACTTATTGCAATTTTTTTAGTATTAAAAATAAATTTTGCCTTTAATTAATACAATAATATTTCATTCTTTATTCATAAATATTTTAACAACATTTGTTCTTTGTTTTTATGTACATATATGTATAACTAAGTTGAAATGATTTCACTAGAATTCATTTTTATTTTATTAAAAAATGTGGCCTCAATAATGAATTTAATTTGTGCATCTAAGAACAACGTATGAACTAACAAAAACATGGAGCGCTATAATTGCATTCGAATTATAAAATTTTTCGGAGTTTTGTTAAGGACGTAGTTCCTAAAATAAGAAAATGTCTTAATCATGGAATAAATTTTTAATATAGGTACAAGCATTCACATTTCGAATATATTGAATATATCAATGAAATATAAATTTATAATGTATAGCATGAACTTCTTTGTTTATTATACGTATTTAATAATTGTAAGCGCTAATAAGAAAATCGTAATCAAAGTATATATAGCGTATACATAGAAGTGTAATGTAAATTGAATCTTTATATTTTACTTTATTAACATAATTCATTACATATATCTCTTACAAACGTGTATATATACACATATAAAAAGTAGAGTAAATGAATCTTTATTACAATATAAAATACAATATAACAGTTACGTTCAATTAAATGAATAATTTTATAGTTTATTGAAACTTATAGTCTCACTAAATATATCGTGAGATAAATAAAATATGACTTGCAAATTTTTTATATTCGGCAACATGATCCAATTATTATAAAATGCAATCACTTTGTAATACTTGTGTAGTAAATTTATTATTTAAATATTTTTCCGAATATAAAAATATCGTTTTATGATTTCATATAATTGCAATTACATCTCAAAATTTAGTGTTCATCGCCTACTTGGTTTAACAGATTTTTGCTTGTATTTACAAATTCAAGGTACAATGCTTTTGCAAGCAAAATATTTTACAACATTTTCTGTATGAACAAATATTGCTTTATATTTTTCGACAAAGCCAAGTAATTTTCGGCGTTAATGTGTAGACAAATTCTTTTACGACAATAAAGTTGTCCAAAAGTATTTGTCGGCAATATGTCTTTCGGACTTTCGTTATTTATGTCATTTTGTGCTCGAAAAATAGGAAAGCAGGTAAAAGTGATGTATATTTAAATAGTTATATACAACAAGCATCAGTATCAATAGAAAATATATCCAAGAAAATATTTTCAGTTGTTAAGTCATACTCCCGTCGTTTTTCAACAAACTCGACATTTACAAGTTCACGAATATATCGCATATACTTTTTTAAAAGAACGTGGAATTCCAACTCCACCCTTTGGAATAGCTAAAACGCCAGACGAGGCTGCCAAAATAGCAGCGGATCTCAAGACGAAAGATATCGTTTTAAAGGCACAAGTTTTTGCTGGAGGACGTGGAATGGGGCACTTTGAAGATACCAATGTCAGCGGTGTTGAAATGTGTGAAACGTGAGTTTAATCAATTCAATCAGTGCTTTTGTGGTATTGTATTTTTTATATTACACTAAAATTGACATAATTTTTAGTCCTGAACAAGCAAAAATTTTAGCTAGTAGTATGATAGGCAAATTGCTAATAACTAAACAAACCGGAGCAGCTGGAAAAATCTGTAATTCAGTAATGGTGACAACACGTATGTTCCCACGCAAAGAATATTATATAGCAGTAATGATGGAAACTTCTTTTGATGTAAATTACAATGATTTATTATAATTAGACTGTGGATCTTTTAAATTTATGTTTACAAATACAGAAAAAGAATTTCAAATTGACTTGAACTATATTTACTAAAAATATGTAATAACATGTACGTATTTTGATATTTTGTATAATTTTGCATAAATGTATAATTATTCGCAGTCTAATTGTAACAGTCGTTGAATTTATTATTCAAAGTAAAAAAATGAATTATTTACAGGGTCCTGTTATAATTGTATCTAAACAAGGCGGTGTAAATATAGAAGACATTGCCGCCACGAATCCCAAAGCTGTATTGTATACACCAATAAATATTATGAAAGGTTTAACACTTGAACAACTAAATAAAATTGTGGATGATTTGGGTATACAAGAAGGAAGAAAGATTATTTCATTAATTATTTCCAATCTGTATAAGCTATTCATCGAAAAAGACGCGTTATTACTTGAAATTAATCCATTTGCATTAGATATTTACGCAGAATGTATGTCGTGAGGGAAGATTTACCGCGTTTATTTTGTCAAATTGAAAATAATAATAATAAATGTTATATATTTTCAGATTTTGCCTTAGATTGTAAATGTTCTTTTGACGATAGTTCAGAATTCAGACAGAAGAAACTATTTGCATTGCAGGATTTCACACAAATAGATCCTAACGAGGTACAAGCATCTAAGTTTTATCTAAACTACATAGCTTTAGATGGAAATATAGGATGTTTAGTAAATGGAGCTGGATTAGCAATGGCCACTATGGACCTTATAAAAAGCCATGGCGGCATGCCAGCCAATTTTTTGGACGTGAGCGGTAATGCTGATGCAGAAAGTGTAAAGGAAGCTTTTAAGATAATTGTCTCCGATCCGAAGGTATTTTAAACATTCAAATTATACTTTTTCATAATAAATTCAAAAACATTTAACATAATATTTGATAGAACTTTTTACGAATTTTCAGGTGGAAGCAATTTTTATAAATATATTTGGTGGTATTATGAGATGTGATATAATTGCACAGGGTATTATTAATATATCAAAAGAAGTAAAATTAAATGTTCCCGTAGTTGTAAGGCTGCAGGTAATTCATAGATAATACACGAGGAACATTATACGTTACCTTGTACTTGTACTAATCTAATTAAATCATATAGGGAACTAATGTAGAAAAAGCAAATCAATTGATAAAGGAAGCACAATTAAAAGTTATCTCTGTAGACGATTTTGCTAAGGCTGCTGAATCGGCTGTAAAATTGGCATTAATGGTGCAAGTTGCAAATTCTATGAATTTAGACCTTATTTTTATGTCTAAACAATCGTCTACGAAAAAGGAAGAAAAAAGTAAGAAATCAAAATGAAATAAATTTTTATATTTTTTAAGAAATAATATATAGCTGTTATTTTTGAATACATGTATATTACAAATATATGTGTTATGTATGTATATATATTGCAAAATTATGATAATATACTGTACGAAAAATTTATATATATTGTTTTCACCCTTTTTTACATTACATAAATCTATATAGATATAAATGTGTTTTGTAATAAATAAATATTTTTCTTCAGATTTATAGACTAATGTCATTTTAAAAATAGTGTCAAACTGTTATTGCCAGAGCATAAAGAATGATTTATTTTTCTTAAAATGTAAAACAAGTATTTTATAACTTATTCTATTAGAACGAGGTTGAAAAGTAACAATACAAATCAATCTGAATTAAATTAATTACATTTTTTCCAATGTACAAATGTAATAACTTATAAAATTAATACAATGAATTTATTACTGGAAGTTAATTCATTAATTATAATTTAATGAATCATAAAATTAAACTACAGTATTAGGAAAAAACAAAATGAAGAATATAAATCAGAGAAAATTCAAATAGGTACAAAGTAGTGCGGCAATCGCGGGGTTCGCCTGCGGAGTTTGCGTCATGTTTTTGCAGGAAACGTCAAGAAGGTGGGGACGGGGACTTGAAGGCGCAGTTTACACTTTGCAGTCCACTGCCACTGCTTTAGTAAGATGGCCACCATGTTGTACCGGACTATCTCATTCGTTGAAAATTTCACCCGATTCAGCGGATCAAAGGTACATTACATATCCTACTCTTTCTATCATATCATGTCGTTCGTTCGTAGTAATTCTCATTTATTAATGTCCTCTAATTTCATTTTCGCGAATCCATCAATATTTACGCCAATGATTCATAAGTGGTGTAATCACCATATTAGATGTCCGTAGTCTGCTAAATTAGGCGCCAGGGTCAGACGATTCGAAGCCAAAGATTGTGGCCTTGCGCTGAACCAAGCTTTTTTTACGAAATACAAGTATGACAGTTGTGTAACACGAATATGAGAATTTTCACAATCAATCTCGGTTTCGTTGAGCATTGACTCTTTATTCGTACTCAATTGATACTTATTTAATTAAATGGTAATGAACATGTCCCAGAATTTTCGTTCGTTACGAAAATTTAAAATTCGAATGATCGATCATCGTCACTATCGATTATTTTCATCTCACTTCTTTAAAAAACTGACTTGTTATATACACATATGTATGTGTGTGTGTATTATTATCATTATTATTTGATTCTACATCATTTGTTTTTAATAATTATGTTTATTGTTTGTTATCTTCTCTTAGTTTGATCAGTCAATGTATATCTTTACTAAAGACAAAATAAAATACAAGTGCCAAGTAGGTGACTATGTAGGTCATTACCACTGATTGATCTTTGTGTTCAGGGTATTTTTACATCTTACTCCTCTTCTCAATATACAATATACAATATATTGACATTTACTGTTATCATAAATGTAGTCAATGGATTTACGTTATGTATGCTTTATTTATTGTTATTGATTTATTTCTATTTTGTTTATACAGATTTTGGGATGCAAAACCAACTTAGTAAAGCAACCAGTTAGGAATTTAAATGTCCATGAACACATCAGTTATAGTTTATTAAATGAAGCTGGAGTTCCAACTCCTAAGTTTGGAGTTGCTAAAACTCCAGATGAGGCTGCCAAACTTGCTGCGGATTTGAAAACCAAGGATATTGTTTTGAAAGCCCAAGTCTTAGCTGGTGGCAGAGGAAAAGGGCATTTTAAGGGAACTAACGTTAGTGGTGTAAAGATGTGTGAAACGTAAGTTATCGTAAATAAATAATGATAAATACGTATGTTTTATGTTACATTATTTATTTGTTTTTTTTTTATAGACCAGAAGAAGCAAAGAAATTAGCCAGTCAAATGTTAGGTAAATTGTTAATTACAAAACAGACAGGTGAAGCAGGTAGAATATGCAATGCCGTAATGGTTACACAACGCATGTTTCCTCGTAAAGAATATTACCTTGCAGTTATGATGGAAAGAGCCTTTGGTGTAAGTTGTTGAATAAACATAATTTTAATAAATGAAAAAAATAGTTCTTTTAATTGAAAAATTCTTATTTTAGGGTCCAGTCATAATTGCTTCGAGTCAAGGTGGTGTAAATATTGAGGAAGTTGCTGCAACAAATCCTAGTGCTATTATGTATGAACCCATTGATATTTATAAGGGTATAACAAAAGATCAAGCAGAACGTATTGCTGTTAAGCTTGGACTTCAAAGTGTTAAAGATTATATTTCTAACATCATCATAAATTTGTATCAGATGTTCCTTAAAAAAGATGCCCTTTTATTAGAAGTGAATCCCTTAGCAGAAGATGTTAATGGAAAATGTAAGTTTAATTCTAGAAATAACATATTATTATCTTATAAAGCAATATCTAAAAATTTCATTTTTTAATATACAGACTTTGCTTTGGATTGCAAGTGCAGATTCGATGATAATGCTGAATTTAGACAAAAGGAATTATTTTCCTTGAGAGACTGGACTCAAGAAGATTCTAAGGAAGTTGAAGCTGCTAAATATGATTTAAATTACATTGCACTTGATGGTAACATTGGTTGTATGGTAAATGGCGCTGGTTTAGCAATGGCTACTATGGATATCATAAAATTGCATGGAGGAGAACCAGCCAATTTCTTAGATGTAGGCGGTGGTGCATCTACAAGTGCCGTGAAAGAAGCATTTAAGATAATTACGTCTGATTCACGAGTGAGTTAGATAACATAGAGATTATTATTTTAAATATTAGTAAAATAGATAAATATTTTTTACCAATCAATTATAGGTTTATAATTATCAATCATTATTATCAATTATAGGTTCACGCTCTTTTAGTCAACATATTTGGTGGAATTATGAGATGCGATGTTATTGCAGAGGGAATCATTGCAGCAACTAAAGAACTTAGCTTAAAAATTCCTGTTGTTGTTCGATTACAGGTATAATTCTAAATATGTATTAATATTTTAATGAAGTAATTTACATAAATTTAATTTTATTTAATTATATTGCCATTTTTTAGGGAACAAATGTAGACGAAGCAAAAGCTCTTATCGCAAATGCAGGTTTAAAAATTGTACCGATTGATGATCTTGATGAAGCTGCCCGAGTCGCGGTTAAATTATCAACGATTGTTAAATTGGCACAATCTGAAAATCTTAGCGTTAATTTCGAAATACCTTCAATTTCATAAATTTAGTAAAAATAATCAGAAAAATTTCAGAGATAAATATTTGGAACAACATTTGAAAGTAATAATTAGATTAATAATTTGAAATTTCGTATCCGTACAATCATATTTGAGTACTTTATGTGTTTCTATTGTAAGTGGAATGGAAAGTAAATTTGTTGAAATTTTTGTTTTGTTCGATGTTGAAAACTATGTTGAAAACTATCTATATTCTATATATTTATAATTTTATTCTCTATAAAAAGAAGGGAAAAACTGAACACATATTTAATCTTGTACAGTTGAAATGTAAAAAGTATTAGACAATTGATGTTACTTCCTTCTTAATGCAAGCACAAATTCATTCCCAAGAAGTACATAAACTTCTTCAAGAATGTAATTTATTGCTTACCCAATTAATGGGTTCCTGTGATTCAGTATTAAAATTAAGTTACATAATATGCACTTACTGATGTAGTCACATTTTTTACACGAAAGTGTACTCTACATTCTTTCAAAGCTTATATATGTGCTAACAAAAAACCATCCACAAAACAAAATTGTTATAACTGAAATATTATATGAGATATGACTGTCATGTCTCATTTGAAAAGAAGGGCCTGTTTAATATAATATAGACATATGTAGTTATATGTATACATATATAAATTATTTTACGTAATTTTCATTTGTTCTTATTTTATTAATAGCAAAGTAATGTTCACGTTTTCTTGATTCCCTGAAACATAATTTCATTATGAAATAATCAGATTACAATTTATCAGTATTATGACATGACGTGGCCACGCAATGATAAAGTAGTTATGATATATTGTTTGCATTTACATTATACATATTACACTGTTACAAAATATATTGCATTGTTAAATGAATCATAATATAATTTAATTTATTAAAAGAAATTTATATATAAAGCAAGTTTATCAATCAGTAAATGTAATATTATTTTAAATATAAGAAAAATATATCGAATAAAATTTTTTATGTTCCTTCGAATACGAAGTTATTTAAAAAAAATTTTTGCTTAAATGTAATTGTTATAATCAGCAATAATTATCTTTTTCAATAAAAATATGCAATTGTTATAAGTTTTCATTTGTCTAAATTTAATTTAAAATATGTAGAAAAAGATATTAATATTCATTTTTAATTGGAATTTATTTTTAATTTTAGATCTTTTTAAGTTGGCCTTCCTGTTTGATGAACATTATACGATTGGTATTCGCAATTCATTTTGAATAACGCGCAACAAAATCTTTTAATGTCATATTTTCTTATTCTTTTAATATAAATTTAAATCATTAATATTTAAAGATTAGCGAAAATAAAGAAAAAAAACGCGGTTCTACAAGTTAAAAACTTTTTTAATTATTTTGAAAATTTTTATTGTTTTTTTGTTCTTTCACTGTAGTCGGATTTATTTCTTAAGGATTTAGTCTTTTTACTAATTTTTATAAATTTTTTATAAATATTTTTAAAATTTATAAAAAATTTTTATAAATATTTTGTAACTTTATTTGAATTATTTTTTATTATTAAAGTATCAGAGAATAATTAATTTTATTAATGTTTCATTAATGTTTATTTGTAACTGTTGATAGTAAAGCTGGTCAAATAAACCCATAAAAAATGAAATAGTTCAAAAATCAAGTAGTAAAGGTAAGGTTTATATTTTTATTAAATTAAAGATATAGAATTTTAAGAAATTGTAATTTCAGGTGATGATCTATATTAATGGAAAGCTCAGACTGGTAAGAACTTATATGCTTTTTTAATCAAGGTTCTCTGAAAGAGTTTAGACATAAGTAAAGAGATAAGAAAGAACAATAGGCAAATGTTAAAAATATTATTAATTTGAATATATAAACTAAGTATATACATGTTTTTTTTTTTTTTTATTTAACGTTTGTAATCATAATGTGATCAATATTAAATACAATATTTATAATTTAAAGAACAGCAACGTGTTCAATACGTGCTCAAATAAAATTATTTCTATTAAGTGAAAGAAATATAAGCATTTATAAAATAAATTTATTTAAATGGAATTAATTTTTTGTTGGATTTTTTTAGATCGAGGATATTATCATTAAGACTTGCAAAAAAAATGTCAACGCGTAAGAAATATATACCACTTAAGTGATGTTAAACGTGCTAGGAAAAATGAACCAATCGTGAAGCTATATTCCGATGTTTCTTTTCCACGGTTGTTCCATTAGCTTTAGGAACGCAATTTCCCATCAAAATTTTGGCAGTCCAAGTTGCGGTAAAGATTCGCAGTATTGAAATGCTGCCGACAGTGAAATTTCATTAAAATACAGTTTCTAAAAAACGATTTTCTATCGAACAAGCGTAATCGAGTTCAGTGTCGTCTGCTTCAACGGAGCTTCGTAGTTTTTTTTTCTTTTCGTTTCATTATACGCAAAATATTGAAACAACAATTGTAACCGGCTGTAAAAGTTTTCAATCATGGCTAGTGTTTCTTATCAAATTGCAAACCTGCTAGAAAAGGTATTTAACGTGTTTCTTTGAATGTACACTGCACAATCTTTTCGTTTTTTTATACAGAGATACAATTGGGGAGAATGTTATTGTTTAACTCTCGGTTATGAGATTCAACTTCCACATAACCTCGCTTTATTATTTAAAAAAATATGCAACAATTCTTATAAAAAGTTACTTACTAATTCTCAACGCGGCCAATGATATTACGTTCGTTTAATATTATTTCTTCTAAAATTATAATAGAATATTTTATTATTATATACATCATATGCATAAGTGTAAAATTTATGAATTCAGTAAGAAACAAAGGTGTTTTCAGCTGTCATAAAGATAATATCATATGTGTATACAAATAGTTTTTATTTTTCACTAGAATTCAATTCAATTTTGTATTTGTAATAAGATCATTAGTCACTGTATTGTTTATTATTAATAATTTAGTAATTTTTACTTACGTATGGTAATTTTAAAAATATAAGTAATATTTGTATAAATATTTTATTTATTTTATTATTTTAGATGACGTCCACCGATAAGGACTTCAGGTTTATGGCAACCAATGATTTAATGAGTGAACTCCAGAAAGACAATATCAAACTGGATGATGATTCAGAACGTAAAGTTGTAAAAATGCTTTTAAAGCTATTGGAGGACAAAAATGGAGAAGTACAAAATCTTGCAGTAAAATGGTACACTTATATTTAGATTTAGACATAAATTCTTTTGGTTTGGAATTTCATAATGATATTGTGTGTTTATTTTGAGCGTTAGTTATGTTTCTTTTCATTTTCTCTTTTTTTAATAAATTGAATATATCTAATTGCTTGTGTGTTCAAAACGCATATTATGTTTGCAAGATTTTCTTTGTATTTGGACACGATTACAGAAACGTGTCCGATTTCAGTTTGGGCCCACTAGTCAATAAGGTAAAGGAGTACCAGGTGGAAACTATTGTAGATGCCCTATGTATTAACATGGTGTCAGATAAAGAACAATTAAGGGATATTTCCAGTATTGGTTTGAAGACTGTAATATCTGAGCTTCCTTTGGGATCCAGTGCACTTGTTGCGAATGTTTGTAAACGAATAACCGGCCGACTAAGTAGTGCTATAGAAAAAGTAATTAATGGTGTCCACAATTTATAATAACACATTTCAAAGTCATTAAAATAAAATTTTACATTGTATATTCAGAATAAAGGAAATAATTTTTTATCATATATAGCAGGAGGATGTATCCGTACAACTTGAGGCACTCGATATTATGGCCGATTTATTGTCCCGATTCGGTGCTTTGCTAATTACGTTCCATTCCACTATTTTGACCGCACTGTTGCCGCAACTTTCTTCTCCTCGTCAAGCAGTACGAAAGCGTACTATAATAGCACTGAGCCATCTTTTAACTTCAAGCAACAATTATTTGTACAATAAACTTGTAGATCATCTACTCGAAGGTCTTTATACTCAAACAGCGAAAAATGTAATACGTACTTATATACAATGTATTGCTTCCATTTGGTAAGTATTTTTATGAAAATTTATTACTTGTGCATTACTTTTATTGTTAAACTTATTTATTCATTTCATTGTTAAATTTCAGTCGTCAAGCAGGGCATAGATTTGGAGAGCAAATAGAAAAAGTTATGCCACTAATTGTACAGTATAGCAATGAAGATGATGATGAACTAAGAGAGTATTGTTTACAAGCATTTGAATCTTTTGTATACAGATGTCCTAAAGAAATTACTCCACATATAAATAAAGTGCGCACATTTTCTTAAATAATTTTAATATTTCAGATTCACTGAAATTATTCAGAAATTAGAATTAAATTGTATTTTATTGTTAGATTATAGAAATTTGTTTGGTTTACATCACATATGATCCAAATTACAATTATGATGATGATATGAACGATATGTCAGATGGAGAAGATATTATGATGGAAGTAGAAGAAGATGGAGAGGAGGATGCAGAAGACGAATATTCAGATGATGATGATATGAGTTGGAAAGTTCGTAGAGCAGCCGCGAAATGTCTTGAAGCTGTTGTGTCTAGTAGACGAGAGCTTCTTCCCGAACTTTATAAAATTGTTTCTCCAGCTCTAATTTCAAGATTTAAAGGTATCCTTCGAGTAGAAAAGCTTAATAGAAAATTGGTGTTAGTTAAATTGTTACTAATACAATTTTACTTTTGTAGAAAGAGAGGAAAATGTAAAATCCGATATTTTTCACGCGTATATTGCGCTTTTGAGACAAACAAGACCAGCTGCTGGCGTGGCTCTTGATCCGGATGCAATGGAAGATGATGATGGACCGATTGCGTTATTACAGCAACAAGTCCCATTGGTCGTGAAAGCTGTCCACCGTCAAATGAAAGAGAAAAGCATTAAAACGAGGCAAGATTGCTTCTCACTGCTGAAGGAATTAGTGCTCGTACTGCCCGGTGCTTTAAGTAATCACATACCTGCGTTGATACCTGGTATACAATACTCTTTGGGGGACAAAAATTCTTCATCCAATATGAAAATTGATGCATTGGCATTTGTACATACGTTATTAATAACCCATCAACCAGAAGTATTTCACGCTCATATGGCAGTGTTAGCACCGCCGATTATAGCAGCTGTCGGAGATTCGTTTTATAAAATTACAGCGGAAGCATTGCTGGTATTACAGCAACTTGTTCAAGTAATCAGGCCACATGGTAAATAAATTTATTTAATTATAGATTTAGAAATAAATTAATGAATGATGAAAATTGTTATAATAAATATTATTTCAGATAAATCGTGTTATTTTGATTTTACATCGTTATCTGGGGAGATATATCGTTGCACATTAATGAGATTGAGAACAGCGGATATTGATCAAGAAGTAAAAGAAAGAGCGATCGCTTGCATGGGTCAAATTCTTGCGCATTTTGGAGATACACTGTCTGATGAATTGCACGTATGCCTTCCTATATTTCTGGATAGACTCCGTAATGAGATCACTCGACTTACAACAGTAAAAGCTTTGACTTGCATAGCCTCGTCTCCTCTAAGAGTAGATCTTAATCAAATTATGGTACATATGTTGCCTTTATAAATTATAATACCTTAGAATATTTTAACATTATTTTATTTATTTCATTTTATTATGTCATCTTCCAGGAAGAAGCAATTCCAATTCTTGGATCTTTCCTGAGAAAAAATCAGCGTGCTTTAAAATTATGTTCTCTTCCACTTTTGGATACATTGGTTCGAAATTATAGTTCTACCCTTCACACCGATTTATTGGACAAGGTAATATATAAAAAAACAAATAATGATCAGTAGTTCACGTTGTAACAAAGTATCTTATTAGGTCACTACAGAATTACCAGCGTTATTAAACGAGACTGATTTACATATTGCACAATTGACCCTTAATCTTCTCACTACTATAGCAAAATTACATCCAGTCGCTCTTACAAGAGTTTCTGATAACATCCTTCCAGAAATATTAGTTTTGGTGAAGTCTCCACTTCTTCAGGGTAATATATATTATTATTACTTAAATAAAAATATGTGTATAACAAAAATATTAATGATTCTTTGTATCTTAGGGGTGGCTTTGAATTCGATGTTAGAATTTTTCCAAGCATTAGTACAAGCAGATATACCAGGTCTTGGTTACAGAGAACTACTCTCAATGTTATTAGCTCCTGTCAGTCAATCCGTACTTCACAAACAAGCTTATCATTCCCTCGCAAAATGTGCAGCTGCATTAACAATCACTTGGCATCAAGAAGCTCAAGCGGTGGTTGAGCAATTTTTAAAAGATGTTCAAAATCCTCAGAGTGATGCGCAGCATATATTTGCGTTATTGGTTATTGGTGAAATAGGTAGACACGTGTAAGTGGTACTACATGTGCTATAGGTATTTATTATATCGGTTTTAAATTGTTTATATCACATAAATTATCTTTTACTTAGGGACTTGAGTGGAATTAGTTCTCTGAAGCATATCATTTTGAATTCATTCTCTTCCCATTCGGAGGAAGTAAAGTCAGCAGCTAGTTACACATTGGGTAACATAGCGGTTGGTAATCTTCCAAAATATTTACCATTCATATTGAAAGAAATTGAGGCACAACCAAAGCGTCAGTATCTTCTCCTACATTCGTTGAAAGAGGTAAACTCTTTTAAACATTTTAAATTTTGTTTTATTTTTATTGGAAATATGCAGTTCTTTGAAAATTTGATGGATTGCAGATAATTACGTGTCAGTCTGCTAGTCCATCCGGGGTAACTCATTTGCAAAACTTCGTGCCTTCGATCTGGATGCTTTTATATAGGCATTGCGAATGCACAGAAGAAGGTACCCGTAACGTTGTAGCAGAATGCCTAGGAAAACTTACTTTAATCGACCCTGCTACTTTGTTACCAAGATTACAAGAATCATTAAAATCAACATCTGCACTTTTAAGAACCACTACAGTTACAGCTGTTAAATTCACTATTTCTGACCAGGTATTTCATATATTAATTTTTGTTGCTAAAATAAATAAATTAATTTTTTAATGGCTTTGCAGCCACAACAAATCGATGCTATGTTAAAACAACGTATGGATAGTTTCTTAGTTGCTTTGGAAGATCCTGATCTGAATGTCAGAAGGGTAGCTTTAGTTGCATTTAATTCAGCAGCTCATAATAAACCAATGCTAATAAGAGATTTATTAGACTCTGTGTTACCACATCTTTATGCTGAAACTAAGATTAAGGTATTTGGCAATGAGTGATTTACATAATAATATAAATTTATGTATGTCATTTATTGAATTATTCATTGAATTATTTATTGAATAATTTAAATGTAGAAAGAATTAATAAGGGAAGTGGAAATGGGTCCATTTAAACATACAGTCGATGATGGTTTAGACCTCAGAAAAGCAGCATTTGAGTGCATGTACACATTGCTCGACTCTTGTCTCGATCGTCTTGATGTTTTCGAATTTTTAAATCACGTTGAAAATGGTCTTAGAGATCATTATGACATTAAGATGTTAACTTACCTAATGACTGCGAGGCTTGCTCAATTATGTCCCACGGCAGTTTTGCAGAGTAAGTATACAATATGAATTATAAATTAATTATTGATCTTTAATTATTGATATTTGATTGTAGGGTTAGAACGATTAGTCGAACCATTGAAAAGCACTTGTACAATGAAAGTAAAAGCGAATTCTGTGAAACAGGAATACGAAAAACAAGATGAACTTAAACGTTCGGCATTAAGAGCCGTAGCAGCGTTGTTAACTATTCCAGATGCTGGTAAAAAATAAAAGATCATTTATCTGGAAATTATTTCTTTACAAGTCGTTTTTCATTAATTTTGCTATTTGATTCGTCAATTTTTGTTCTTCTTTTTCAGACAAAAATCCATCGTTAAGCGAATTTGTTACACAGATCAAATCAACACCCGAATTACAACCACTTTTCGATATAATTCAAAAAGATTGTACTGGTAGTAACGTGAATGAAACCAATGTCATGGATCAGAGCTAAAATATCTATGACTTACTTTTTGTATTTCACATAGATCGCTGTTAGCTAAGCATCCACGGTCATATTATTCATAGTTTATTTCTATACGTTATTTTTTCATTATTATCTTCGATCTGAATTGTAGTTTGAGATGAATGTGATTTCATGTAATACACCATGTATAAATTATAAAATAAATTTGCCAATTGTAAGCATCTTACAATAACAATTTTTCTTTTAACAATAAAAAAAAATCTAGTCTGATTTAATTAATTTTACGAAGAAAGGAAAAATATAAATGTTATTCATTATTTTGTTGTTTTTCAGTTGCACAGTCCAACTTAATTAAAATTTATGTATCATCTGTTCATGGACGTATTTACCTGTTCCATTTACTGACTTATACACAATCAATACAAATAAATTTATTAGCAAAGGTAATTACTACTTTTCCTTCAAATAAACGTCCATTTATAAGTTGTAAGTTAGAATAGAATCTTTAATTTTATCAATCTAAAAATGGATCTTAAGTCAATTATATTTCACGTAATGGAAGCTACACTTTCCATAAATATTATGCATATCCATGTGTTTCGTGTAATATTGAGTGATGCTATTAATAAAACGGTAAATCATTACTGTCAGTTAGGATGTGCCAAAAATAAATGAAGTTTAAGGAATACACACTTTGGGGACGATACTTTGCCAAATATTTTGCGGTCGACAGCCTTTAATTTTATGCTATAGCTATAATAATATAATCTTGATAATTTTGGCACCAAAATCTGTTAATAGTCACACTAATGGATAACCGTTCGATTTATCTGATATAATTGAAACTTCCCAATTTAAATATAACATACATATAGAATTTAAAAAAATAACGAAGATTAATTACTTGCAATTATCTTCATCTTTTCATAATTCAAATTTTTTACAATTATAGTTAAAATTTTCCTATTATTTTAAACCTATCAAATTTACATGAATCTAATTTAAAAATTTCTGAATAAAATTTGAGATTTTTAGTAACCGCATAATCATTAATTTCTGTTTCAGATCACGAGAAGCATTCCTGTGCTCAGATGACAACTGCATCAAACATAAAAGTTGTCTGAGCCATTGATTGAATCATTTAGCACATGATTTGTTTTTCTTACAAGCTCGTGATAATTTTTACGTGCATGTAAACTCCGTAGTCCTTTACCTAATTCCGAAACCTGTCGCTAATCACCATCGTCGCGTTTCCCATCCAAAAGTCTTTTACTATTTTTGGAATATATCTTTAATTTAAACAATATATAAAAAGTATATAATATCGTTACAGGAATCTCCTTTATTAATGTCGAAAAGATTAGATTAGTAATAAATAATAATAAGCAGATAATTACTGTAAACTCAAATAATCAGCTGTAAAAGGCTATCGTAAAAGTAGAATACGAAGAGAGTTACTAAGAAAAATTATTTAATTACGCAATTTATTATCGTGAATTCGAAATTAGGCCACATACTCGGTATACGAGAAATGTGTATGCTATATATAAAAAAAAATTCTCTGAACCGTAGACCACCGAAATTTCTAACGTTGCAGAAAAGCACGTAGACATCTACGCAAGCTGAATCACTTTTAACTCAGCTAACGATGCCTAGTGAGATGCTACAGCGCACGTAGACCCAAATCAAGCCATCAATTATCTTTATACCTTTCGACGAAACGTTTTAGCTTTATCTAAATATTTGTCATTAACTCATTCATATTAAATCGTTTCAAATGTTTGCTTTACTTTCTAAAATGTTTCAACATTCGAAACTTCATAATATTATCGAAATTTTTTTAAATGCATTACGATATTTATAAAATTATTTAAAAAACTATAAAGTCATACACGGTAGTAAACAATGACGAATAATATGTAAAAATAATTTTTTTTCTTATGAAGTGAATCCTTGTTTTTACTCAACAATGGTCATGTCTCGTTTCACATCCTCTTTTCTTTTACTGGTTCAGTACTTTCTTATGACTGAAAAAGAATCACGTAATGTAATACATAGAAAGAATCGTATTACTAAAATTTGATTATGTAATTATATTTGATTATAACATTTTATATTATTTAGAAAGAAATTGATAAGACGTTTAGAGTTGAAAGTCAAGTTATGCCTTCACGTGAATGTCATCGACGAAAGAGCAACTTGGGAATACCTCTATTACTCGAATATTTTTCATCATCGTACAGTTCGCTGGTGGTATCCCTTCATTTGAAATCAAGCGAGTAAAAAACAGCAATTGCCGGATAAAGCTAGTGCGCAGTCGAAATGTGCCAACCGATTCGTTCATTTCCTTTTCTTCTTTTTGCCACAACCTTGGTACCATTTTTCTTCTTTCTTGCATTCGAATAGTACGCCGCTTTCTTTCGTAAGACTCATCTATGAATTTATTTCGCAAGTTAAATTTGTCGAATCTAATGGAGCATATTACAAATATTCAACCGTATTCGTTAATAATATCAATCGATTGACGCAATGCAAGATAGAGAAATTTGAAATGTTATTCGAACGAAAATTGAACATTTTCGTTAAACAATTACACTCTTACAGGGATAATATAATTATTAACAAAATTAATGATCCAGGAAATCCGTTAATCTTGTTCTATAGAAACGCTAATCGCGTGTGATAAATTGAGATTTTATCGATCTACTGTAATTAAATCCAACAGACTTTTGTTTTCTTCTATGTTTAATGATATTCATAATTTTTTGCCAATATATCACAGAAAACGAGAAACATTCGTATAATGTAAAATGCGTTATATTCCGGCAGCGATATTATCATATTTTATATTAATATCTGTTAAACCACAGAATCTTTTTCTTTTTTTTTCAGTTGTATTTCAAATATATCAATATATAATATTTTTGACATTATCTCACAATATTTTGCCCTTTCATAATGCTGTTGTATGTTTCAAATTGATTACAAAATCTTAAAACCATGTACTCGTTCTTGGTTTAAGGACATCATTCATCCAACTCCGACCGTGTTCTTTTTTTCGTTTCAGTCGCGAAAGGTCAGTGGTGCAACGGAGAAGACAGAACTTACATCTTACATTGTGTCAGACAGAAAACGAATTTGTAAAAAAAAGATAGAATGCACTTGAGAAAGGCAAAATGTTCATATCATCAAGATGCAAAGCATGAAAAGGAGTACGTGATAATTAAACGTAATAATAATATTAAATCTTCGTTTCAGATCAGTGAACTCATCCCTCGTAAATTCAGGGTTTCTCGAATGGCTAACCCTTCCGTTTGCATGATCCCGTGATTGGTCGGTCGTCGATGATTGGTGGGGAGGTATAAAAGGGGGTTACTTCCACGGAGCAGCGCACTGTGCGACGGTACAACTTCGTCTACGCGTCGATTCGCGTCACGACCTCCAAATTACCTTCGAAACGGTTCAAGTCAAATTTCGACGGGTCCCGCTCGTGCGTAATTCGGTGTAAACGATTCGGCACGTTTCGAACAGTTAATCGTTACGTTTCTATCACGCGCGAGATCTTGACCGACCGGTTATCAAAAAGAGAAGAGCCATGTGTGTACGTACGTTGCTCGGTACCGAAACCAACGAGCCGGTAGTGGTATACAACAATCAGAACAAGCTCCAAAAAGCAAAGGAGAAGTACATAAAGTTGCACGATGATCTGGTCACTAAGGAACTGGAGATTATCAAACAGCGGAAAAATCAGACGGTCTTCATACCAGAACTTGCCGATGACATCTTGAGAGCCAGCACCATAAACTATAGCTCGCTTTTGAAAGTTCTGTCCAACTATTACGAGGCCCTGCAACAAACGAAAATTTTCAAGTAAGTTGTCACGATATTCTTCGTTGATCGATTTCATCGAGGTTGATTGTTTGATTTCTAGAAAAAAAAAAATAATAATAAAACGTATGTATTCCAATTAGAAATTTTTAGAAAACGGATCAGTTTGACTTTTGAACGGCTAGCTGTATTTATCGTAAATACTCGATCAATTCGGATTTGTTTCAGTTTTTATTGGTCAATCAAAAGTTAATGTAGTTAATATAAAGGTATCAGATTGATCATTAAACGCATAGTGACGTTACAGTTTTGTTCCTATAGAATTCGTATGATGCATTTTCTTCAGTGAAAGTTGGCATGTCGTTATCATTATATTTAAATCGTTTAAAGATGCCGGGATTTCCCCCTCCCCCCTTTTTTTCCCACAAGACATTCTTTTCCTACATTCAGTATCCATTATATGTCTAATCTATTAGCGATGCAAAATTTTGTTTATAGACAGTGATATTTCCGTTTACCTAATTTCGAAGCAGTCTTGAATTATATTTTATGGTATTACTTATTATATCTTATTAACATTTTCTTTTATAACAAAGTTAAACAGAAATATGCAAATGAAAAAACTTTTATAACTTTGTGAACCGACCTCTTCTTAAATCACTTAAAAAAAAAAAAGATCCAGATGTGAAATATATTTTAAATATTTAATATGTTACTTCAACAGGTGATAATTGAAACGATAGCTCTTTCACACGTAACACGGTAAAATTCCATCTACGATGCTTACTCAAACCTGTTACGAAGATTTTGAGTAATACAATTACCAAATGTTTGATGAATTAGAATTGCGCGTGTGAACATCTATAAAGTTAATGAACTTCCATTTTTGTCCTACAGATAATTATAATCGTTATAAGCGTTATCGCGTGTCAGATAATCGAATCGAAATGTATTCTCTATTTATTTCGTTGATAACAATTGAAATCGTAGCGCCATTCCCGTTGATATTTTATATTCGTGTTACGTGTTTTCAAACAAATTCGCGTCACGTGATCGTCACGATCGTTTCTGCCATAAATTAATATTTAACGTAGTAATAAAAAAGAAAAAATTAGACGAAAAAAATTATTAATATTATCCAGCTGAAAAATTGATGACGTTACGAGTACGATAATGGTTATTTGATTGAAGACAAAGTCAAATTATCTTTGCATTGCACGTTAAGTTTACATAAAGTTATTTGCAAGTAATTAATATTAGAATTTAGATCGTGTGAATATTTCGAATAGCGTTTGTCTAAAGATACATTACGGTAGCTGATGGATAACCGTTCTCGAGAGCCTTGGAAACTATAAAAAAAGAATAATTGAATAATTCAAAACCTGACTGCTGTTATCATTATGATAATGATAAAACAAAAAAAAAAAGAAGAAGAACGGAATCTAAAAGCTTGGTCATATTGATGCTACGTGACTATATGCACAAATAAAAATGGCACTGAATACATAGCAACACGATACTGGTATATACTCGATCTGTAGCGAGAGCAGCTTCAATCAAGGGTATAATAGATATATGTATACGTATGCAATAACTATCGTCTGTGGTACATGTTCTGTTTACACTTTATCTACGGAACATAAATTTCTAAAGTTAAACATTTATAACACATTAATGCATATTTTATATATTTATATATTTTATATATTTATATATTTATATATTTATAATTTGATAATTAAAGAAATATTTATCAAATAATCGTTTCAGTGTTTGAGAAATTCAATCACAGCAGTTGTTTTAAAATTAAGTAGGGAACTTCAAATTTTTGAAAAATTTTAAACAAGTTACTTCCTGAGGTGAAACTTGATCTGGTAGTTGCAATTAAATTTCTGTTTGTATCACCATGCTTCTGTACGTTTAATATTACATAATTTGTTAAGCTTTTTAACATAATTTGCGTAATTTTCTACAAAAAAAACGTTTCTTGTTTTCGTCTCTCAAACACGAAATTTCAAATTATGGGAAAATTTTCCATGTCCTAGGTACAAAATTCAATTTCAGTGATTTTTCAATATGAAGTTTCATTATAAATTATTAGATGTATTAACCAAAATGGCATATTAGAAGTGAAACACCTTTGTAATTGCAATTTACAATTCCGTTAATACTAAATGTTAATGGCCATAAATTCATGCATTCATGGTTTTTACACCACAAAACATACGGTAAACTTAAAAGAACATGAATTACCATCTTCATACACAATATTTATCACTTCAAATTGTATCTCTATAATTGTAATCTATATCTTCCATGTATTATTTTAATTCATATTTATCTTTGAAATATACTTACACGAATATTATAGACATTTGGAATTTCTTAAATTCCGAATGCATACTTTCAAAACTTGATAAATAGAAGTACACTTTCAACTTTCTATTGTCAGCAGTTCTCCTACAACATTATTAGTATTAATATTTGAACAGCATAAAGATGAGTATTCGATTGTTAAAAATACACATGACATTGTTAAATTCATTGCGTTTTAGGATTTGTTCAAAGTGCGTTTACTTCAGACTAAAATTAGTGACAATAGATAATAATTATGTGTCCGCCGGTGATCCTCGGCACGTGCGCGCCAACACTGGAATGCAATGATTCGCGCATGCGCAGAAAAAAAAAGAGGAGACAGAATGACATACCGACATACATTCACCACACGCGCGAAATATTCATAATAGTAATCGCAATGATTATACGATTATTTTACAAAATTGGTCGAAAACATTGGACACTCGTAATACTCAATAAAAAAAATAATGCTGTGTCCTACAGAACATATCTATGCGTCCCAATATATAAATCTTTTTGACAGTATATTAAGTTTGGCATTAACTCTATTTTTCAATTAAGGAATTAACGAAAATCGAATTTTCAATGAGAGATGAATGAATTTGAATTGAAATTAGGATCATTAAAAAATTATCGTCTATTCATTCACAATAAATAATGATACAAGTAAAGATATATAAAAAAATGAATTTCACATAATACACAGAGAAAACAGAAAAATACATGAATGCAAGATTTATACACAATTTTGTATGAGTAAAAGGAACGTGTATCAAATATTTTTTAGAAACGCATTTGGGAACACATTTCCATGTTTTTCAAGATTAATTTTAGAATTAACATTGAGTAAACATACTTTGTTTCTGTCGAGTCTGTTAAATCCTCTTCTTTATAACGTCTTATGCAAAATTCTACTCGTATCATCTTTCTGCCGTCTGAGTCTATTGTGGCTTTTATGGAAGTAGGACGTACTTCGCAAATATTATTTTAACATAGTTTAACATACGAAGCATCTCAACATTTTGGCTGGTATTCAAGATGGAAAATATCTATTTTTATCCGACAAAAAAAAATATGCAGTCAGACGACGCGATGGAGAGATAGCATTATTTAAAGAACGTCATTGAGAATGCTGGAAAATTAGTCCAAGGCTTTCGTTAAATTTTTTTGATTGACTATTTAACTTGACATTCTTTTTCTTCTTTTCTGATTGATTGACTGATCGATTTCTTCCGTATAAAAATTGAACGTGACGATAATTATGAATCAGATACAGACAATAGAATGGAAATTAACCGGTTTTATATAAAGTGAAAATACATACGCAAATAAGTCAAATCTTTCTTTTTTTTGTGAAATTTTTAGATTAATTAAAATTAAATAATTATTCTTCCTGATTCGTAACAATTCGGAGAAAATTTTTCTTAGAATTGATTTATAATAATAATTTATTAAATAATTTTCTATTAGTTTTCTATTAGTTTCTTACTTTTCTGTGTTTCCTCTCATAAATTACTGTTCTTTAAGTCATTAAAACTTAGCAAGTCATTCCGATCTAAACCGAAACTCTCTTCATCTATTCTTTTCCTTTGCTTTTTTCCACCACTCTGTTATGCTTTTACGATATAAAAATATGTAACAGTTACAGCATAATTGTTTCTTCCACGTACGACGAATAAAAGATATTAAATATTGTAATGTTGATAGAACACGTCTTAAAATTCGTCAAAAATTCTAAAAATACAATCGAGGAAGGATCACGAATATTTTGAAAATATTTTTAACATATCGGTAAATTGACGTAATTCGCTGATATGAAATATTTTCGAGGAAAGAGGGCAGGCGTTTGCGTGTCAAACTCAATAAGAGGCGTCAGCGTGTCAAAAAAGAATGTAAAGCCAACAATGTGCTTTACTTCGTTTCCAATCTCAGATGACACTGATTCATTATGATTCATAAAAAAAAAGTACGTGCATCGAAACGGACGCGTGCAAGGAATTTTAAAAATCGGAATTATTTATTCATGAAATTCCCAAGTCCCTAAAGCTTTTTTTCGGCTGACTGCCGTTTCACAAGAAAAAGCAGGTAGTTCCCCAAGAATTTTAATGGCGGCGATCCCGGAGGCCCGTCTTACTTCGATGTTAGCTCAGCTGGCTCTCGGTCAAAAGACACATCACGAAATGCATCAGAAGAGATGAAAGTGAACGCGTAACGTTGCAATAACTACGAGCGTATTTACGTAGTTCAAATATCCCGCCGAAAATTGTCAACTCAAAATATAGTCGCTGATTAAAATAGTAAATTATTTGAAATAGTAAATAATTTATTGCATTACATCATTTAAATTGTAATAACAATTTTATTTAAGTTTATTTGAATACTTCATTTATTATACAAGGAGTTTTTAAAATAGTAATATTAGATTAGCGCAAGCCTCGTTTTGCAAAATCAAACTTTAATTACGCGTAATTTTTTTAAAATATCATAAACTTGACCAAAGTAATTTTCATATTGTTCAATATATGTTTTGAACGATTATTTTGTTCCAATATTTCTGACTTATAAGAATTAGCAATTTTATAATTCACAAACTTTTAGAACAAAGTTGTTACAATTCCTTCATTTTTAAATTTACGAATTAGAAAATTGCTTGGACAAAGTAGAAAATATCTTCAACTTTCCTTAAATGGTAAATTTATGTTTTTCCAAATTTAAGTTCATGTAAGAGAATTATATGAATATTCTAATCATATTTCATCTAAATCGTACAGTAATTGATATTTAAAAAAAATAATATTTGATAATATCTTTTCGCCAAATTTTTTGCCCAACTTTGAATATTTTATCAATATAAATCGTCATGTGTTCACGCAATATGTGTGTCACTTTTCGACAGCGTTCGATTAGGACTGTCGAAATAAATTACTTTCATTTTTTAGGATTGCACATTATCATGCAAACAGGAAACAGATCGTGT
Source organism: Melipona beecheii (assembly GCA_032399605.1). Classification (NCBI taxonomy): domain Eukaryota; kingdom Metazoa; phylum Arthropoda; class Insecta; order Hymenoptera; family Apidae; genus Melipona; species Melipona beecheii. The sequence continues at coordinate 2,504,841 of JAUCMO010000291.1, forward strand.
GTCAATACTTATTACAAATAAGATATGATAATCCGTCTGACGAAACAATTGTCATGATATTTGCATCGCAACAATTTATTACTACCTTTTGTCATGTTCGATTTATTGAGATACTGAAACAAATAAAGACTTATGTACTTCCGTGTACGGGTTAATCTTATCGAAATCTGTGTACATCGATTTGATTTTTATCTCTACAATTACTAAAGAAGGAAATACAATTTTTTGTGAAAGTGCTAAGCACTTTCGACGCAGCAGCAATTACAGTTTCTCAGGCGAGTCTTTGAAAGTCTTCGGAAAAATTTATGCGACACTTTCAAATTTCTTTCGAAATTAGAAAAGAAGATTCAAGCAAGAATTTTAAATACACTACTCAACCATATACAGATACGTGCAATTGTTAATATTTATTTAATTACATTAAAAATATTAAATATTAATCGCATATTAATCACACATTATGCTGCTTGCCTCTGTTCGAATTTGCTCGAACGCAAAAGATCCCTTTCAATTTTACAGATTACCGATAGTCAGACCAAAAGTTTTCAAGTTCCAAACACTCGAATTTACAAGTGTCTACAGTCTGCGGTGTACTTGATCTGTATCGACACCATTCCCCATTCGATTCATAAAATGAAATATAGAACCACGACGGAATAGGTGCCGTCAATTTCACTCTATATAGACACACAAAGCGATGGGGGTGGGTATTGTTTGATGAGAACGTTCGAATCAGGAAGGTGAAATTACAAAGTGGATGCATGTGTGTGCGCGCTAACGATAGGTTGCGTGCTATCTCGCACGTTACCCGCTTGCCTCTTGATAACTGGCTCATAATACCCCTGGCGTGCTCTATACCTGCAGCCAGAGCCTCTGCTTGCTTTAGAATAGCGAGCGGACAGCTCGTTGGTTGAAAACGGTTGCTCGTTCACGCGTCGAATTGCCTCGATTCCCTTTCGCAACTCGGCAACTCCTCCGTTGCCCCTCTGCACCTGCAGAAGGAAGAAATAGTTGGGCGTAATCTAATAAACTACGGGCTGAAACCCTAATTGCAACCGGTTGGAGAAATTCAATCCAACGAGATGCAAACAAGACTAGACTATTGGATGTTTTGAGGTGCAAGTTCGTATTTCTCTGAGAGACGATTGAAAAACAAATTTGAACTTCTGGCCGGATTAGAACTACTCTGTACATTTTATACACTTTCTCGTGTTACGTGCATTCTCTGTAATTTTACATCTACCCTTAAAATGCATCTACTCGCAACTAGATCTGCGGATCTTCGTGCTACTTCGTATTATTGTTATTGGAACTGAAGAAACAGAATCTAGGAAAAAATTTACTCGAAGTCTGCGGTTACTTGTACACTTTCGCAGTTCGTGCGCATTTTCTAATTTTTTGCATACTCAAGTTTCGCTTAAATGCGTAAAAATTCGCAGTCTACGCGCAACTTATTCGACACTTACTAACTAGAATTTCATATTGGTGTATAATTTTTTTTATTATTATTAGAACAGAATCCCGTGATGGAAATTTAGAGTCTCAAACTGCAACGATAATTTCTTATATTTTGTATTCGTAGTTGTGAGATATTTAATACGCTAAAAAAAAAGAAAAATGTAAGACAAACATTCCGTAATTGAAATAAAAGAGCACATTGTAGAGAGAAACAATTGACAATGTAGAGACGAGAAAATTAGCTGCTTGAGAGCAAGGGATTCGTTACCGGGTGGAATAAAAACGCCTTAGGCCGACCTCGAATCCAGTTGAATATAATTGATGTGAGAGACAGCGCACTGTGCAATGATCAGGAATGATTGACGTAATTACAAAACATACAAGATAATGTGACTCGATGCAGACGGTTCTTATCGATACTAACGATTTCATTGATGTATCGTTATCGTCACTTTTTCTTTATATCTGCGAAAGCACGTGGACAATTTATCTCAGTTAGTATGCAAATGGAAAATCACATTATGACAAGGCTATTTTCAGTGAATTTTCACCAAAAACCAAGTTCTATTAAGAATTTGTAAGATGTAATTATCGTTAAAAAAAGCGATCAATCACTATGAAAAGGTAAAAGTATTAAATAAATGAATATAACGGATTATTTATTTAATACTTGTTACGAACAACATATTAAAACTTCAATTCTATAGGCGATTACCAACCAATGAAAATCGTCTGACGCTATAATAATAGTAATAGTAATAGAATTGATGTACGAAATACCTATTTTTCTTTTCAATAGAGAAAATTTCGAATATTTCGAAATTTAATCGAAATTTTTAAGATAAAATTGTGTGCATGTTTTTTCTCTTTTTTTAAATTAATATTTAATTAATATTTAGAACCCAAATTAAAATTGTTTGAGACGACGAACAATATGAAATTACAATTATAATGAAATTAATATTACAAAATTGCTCTGGTCTAAAATCTCGAATTTGAATAAAAATTCTATCGTAGAATCTAGAATTTGAGTAAAAAAGAGTTGCTCCAAGTGTATGTCTGAAATGTTCGCAAATTTTCGAAGTAATTCTTTAACGGAAAGGTTCTTGACCCGAGTAACACTTCGCACGCTATATCTATAAGACGATTCTTGGAATTGCAGAACGGAATTACATGATTCTCCGATAGAAGCACATATAAAACGTGTCACTCGTTTGGTACGTCACATTTCGCACGATATTTTTTTTTTATTGTCATTTTTCTCAGAAGAAATTCAAATCTTTCGAAAATTTTTTTAATCAGTTCCAAAAATTTCAATACTACAAATCACAAATACGTGTAACATATATGTGCAAACGCTTTAGCTATTCTTTACTCTTTGCTAATATCGGCATAAATATCTTTTTACAATTGACAAATTTGACTTTTATAATTTGTACGATTTATTTTTTATAATTGACAAAGTTTTACTTTGATATAATGTACAGATTTCCATACTTTAGTACAGTCATAATTATTTGTACGTATTCTTTGCAATGAAACAAAAAATTTCAGCATTTTAAATACTTTATAGATGCTATAAATATTTAAATATTACACCAATATTAATATACGTGCATTGAAAGAATCGGCGATCGTTGACAAAAGAATTAAAATATTTCAAAGAATAAATTCAGTTCTTATTAAACCTAACTGATCATTCTGTCACGTAGAAAATATATATACCAATATTTACAACACACGAACTGTCCTATTTTTTAATCTAAAAAAAAAATGAAAATAATAATGTTGCAATAAAATGACAATAAGTATTATTTTTTTTTTAACTAATTAAGCTAGATACGCTTACTTATTAAGCTAGATAACTAATGCCTTGCAATAAATATTTTTCAAATTCTCAAGAAGTTAATAATTATCTCACATCGACGCGCTTACAGATTGACAATATTTCGAAATACATACGATATCTACTGAATTTCGTGGTCAGTTATTACATCGTCAAAAAAACGTGATAACTACAAAGTCACGAGATAGACGTAAAGAGAATAGCAAACAAGTAGGAAGTGACGTCCAAATCATCCAGCTCTGAGACAAATGACGCAGAGACGAACGTCACGGAACGTTATTCGATCGGTTTGAAAAGGTGACGTAAATTTGCCTACAACTACGACGTATGTACAATTGGACACATTTCACGTTCCATTCACGTCGCGAGATACGTGTGATACTCGAGCCAGCCATTCAGACATGGGTTCCACGACCCGAAATATATCGTGTTCTCGAGAGACATCGCCGACACATTGTCCCGTGAGGATAGCTATAAGATATATTTAGCGAGTTCGAAACGAATTCATTGAACGCTGATGGGAGCGCGAGCGATGATGCAATCTATTATAAATGATTTTGTCTTATCGCCGCGACCGTTTATCATCTTGATGTTCGGGTTATTATCGACTTATTTATTTCCGATAATTTTTGAATTTGCATTGCAATTGCACACATTGGACATTTTGTACGGTACACTTTCCTCTTTGATCGGCAATACTTCACTATTTGTAAATGTTACACAATTTCCTCCGACACTCTGTATTTACCATAGATACGCGAAGCCTTATTTCAAAAAACTCTTCAACACAAATTAATTGTTTGATTAACGTGTTTTAGCGGACAGATAAGAGGGTCAAATATTATTGAAAAAAAAATGTTCGGAGAAGAAGAAAAAAATTAATATTGCCAGCAAATATTTAAACAGCTTCTACTGAACAGAGTCTACTGAAAAAGCTCATTCCAAAAATTTGAAGAACTTATATGCGCTCACCTAACGTTTCGTAACTCGATTAAATTAAAAAAAGAAAATCTTTTATCCGACATGATTACGTTTATCTTATTAGAAAGAAATATTTCAAATAATCTAAGAAACCTCTTTAACAACTTTGTAACATTATCATACATAATTTAACTACACACGCAGGTAACAATTACTTAAATTGAGTTTAATCGAAGATTAAATATTAACATTGGATCTAGTGCACGAGAAATATTCGCATAGAAAGAAGCCAAGGAAATAGCTGATATTTTGCTATTTGTACAACGGGATATTGAAAAGGCACATACGTTCGCAGTCTCTAGCATATTGAAACATTGAAGCATAACGGGATAGCCGCTTCTGTCGCCTACGTGCGAATTCATTACATCGATATGGAGGCAAATATATCGAATGCTCTTGAGCTTCTATTACCACTTTCATCTTTCGACATGTGTGTGTGTTTATGTATGTTCATTTACATATACTTTATTCGCATTTTTCTCTTTGCTTAATATCGTTCCTATTTTTGAAAATGACACGCTACATATGTGTCCTCTTTCGTTTCGTAAGAAGTTGCAACATCAGCGTGATGTTATCTCGAAGGAAAACTTATATTGAGATTCGCTTGAAGAGGAAAAAAGTGTGTGTGTGTGTGTGTAATTTCGAGCAACAAATAGAAGGGTGTAACAAGGAAGCTTTAGTGAGAAAAAAATTAAATTTTCACGTTCACTGCGTTTAATAATAAACTGAAACAAGTAATTATTAATTATTATTATAATCAATCATTTTCTATCCTTAATTGTTACCCTCTTTTTTCTTCCATCGAGTTTTGTTACTCTATACGAGTAGGGGATGATCTATGACGCGATTTCACTTTTTCTTCTTTACAAAAATGACATTGGCGCAAGATGTTGTTTATATTCAATAGATATTGTAATAGAAGATATTATATTCGACGAGTCTCGTGAGTCTGATTAGACGGAGAACCGGATCCGATAATAAGATGCGGTCACGCGAGTAGTATGAGTGATGAGGCTGCTAGGTATACATATCGTCCATCGATTTTGGACTCAATTTGACTGGAATTCTTCTTTTTAAAGCTATTTAGCATGCACGAACAACAATACACACGAATGAGCTACCCATTTCGAAACAATTAGAAGAGCTATACTTTTGTATTTATAGTTTTTATAGTTCTTTTTCTCGTGAATCTCTTCTTAAGATCGTTATACATTATGAAATCTATGATAAATTATTATAATAATATATGCATGATATAATAATATGATAATATATTTAATTTAATGTATAAATGCTATATACTGTATTATATTATTGTATCATAATTTAAGAAATGTGTAACATTATAATGTGTATTTATTTGTAATAAATTATACATTCTTTACTATATTAACATTTACTTACTATGTTAACATTGCAATCATTGTTCGTTCTATGTGCAATCAATCAATTTTGCAAGAATTTAATACATGATCGTTAATTACATTATAGTATTGATATAGCAAATTTGCACTGCCAGTATCAATGTAATGCTCATATAATGAAATATCTAATATGTTTCCAGCAATCAACTTACAAAGCAGTTGTTCGAATCCCAATTAGAAATGCTCGAAACGGTGTTCTAATTAATGGCTTTCTACGAATGGGCAATGATGCTAATGATCCCCTTGTGTTCTGAAATTATAGGCCTGTAACTCGTGAAATGATGCATCGATCGAGACGATGCTTAACTTATCGCATAAAATTTCTTATCACCTCGAGAACGTCAAAACAACTTATATTTTATTAAGGGATTATTAACACCGTTTGATATATCGACGTTTGAAATAAATTGGAGAAATGTATAATTAAATGAAACAACGCTATTATCGAAAGAGAATTGCTAAAATTAGATAAATATTTGTCAAATATTTTTAATGTAATTAAATAAAATTAAATAAAACTAATACAATGTAATAATTAAGCAAAGAAGAACGTATCTGTAAAATAAGTTTTTTGAAAATAATAGCTGTAAAATAAAACGATTGTAAATTTTTTTACTAGAAATTTATTTTTAATTTCAAACAGAAGTTTTAATAGAAGTTGTGTGATATAATTATTAAAAACAAAAAAAATTTTTTCAAAGAAGAATATTTTTCTCAAAAAATAATATACAATAGTTGGAAATTAGCAAATTTTTAACAATCTTTTTTTTCTTGTTGACTAAGACTTATTTTATACCTATAATTCTAACGTTAATAAAACTGATTAATTTTCGTTTACAGAATTCTGTTTTACACGACACAACCGGCTCACGTAATTATGATCGCAGCAGTTCTGTGCGTGACATCGGCTCTTGTACCGACTACGGACAGAGTACACTTCAGTCATCCTCAGTCGAGAGCAGCAGCCTTCATTTATCTAGCTTCGTTCGTGATGCATCTTGGTGCCCAAATTTGGATGACATTTGTATCAGGTAATCATCACACATGAAACAGATAATCGCGAAAGTAATTGAAAATTAAGAAATTTCTTCTTGGGTATGTTATAGGTCTGTCCTTGTACTTCGCATTGCCAAGACACACGTTTGGAGAAGTGCAGCGTATCCTGTTCCCAAGATACTTCACCATTAATGCGTGTCTCAGTCTCACCACACTTCTTATTTTCGTCAAGCATCATCCTATACATACATGGAACACTGAAATTGCCATTCAGGTAAAATGATGAATTGAAAGTTCAGGACAAATATTATGCCATATAAAATATATCCAAAACAATAATTAGTATGCAGGATACAGTGGCAAGCATAAATAGGTAGAAAGTTTCTATATTTATATAGAAAAGTTTTACAGTATTGAATCAAATCATACATTGTAAAAAAGGTAAATAGAGATAAAACTTTTCACAATACAGTTTTCTTTTATTATGAAATACGTATCTTAGACTATATTATAATTAGGATTAATCATTTTCCTATTAATACCTACACATAATCCTATTAATATTTCATTTTATATCATTTTAATTATTTTGTGCATTTTTAGGTAGGTGGTATGTCCGGTGCCTTTTTTCTGGAGCTATTGATACGACTCTATTTAACACCGCCTCTTCTACGACTAATAGTACAAAAGAACATTTTGGAACGTGCTGCTGGTGTTGGCAACGAGATTGGTGTTCATAATCCGGGCCCTCTGAAACACTGCCCTCATTATTTAAAGATTCATCAAGCCTTTAGACGCGTTCATGTTTTTATAGCAATGGGAAACATGCTGACTATGGGATGTACGGTGTTACATCTTCATTATATAGCTAGTAAATTATGTGTTCTGTAAAAACGTCATTAATTCTTTAAATGAGTTCTAAATATATTCATGTTCAAAATTCTCCAAGCATAGAGCAGCTGAAGCTCCACGAGCATATTAGCGAGAAACGCTAATACTGATCTTATTCTCTGCTTCTATTGTACAAGAGGTATTTAATGAAGATATCCGACGTATTTTTTAGAAGAAAAAAAAGCAAGTTATTAGGCTGATAAATGCAGCTATAAAACAATGAATTGAGTACTCTGAAATACGTTTAGAATTCTCTAAATGTTATGTACAGGAAGAGTGAAAACACTAAGCTTAATTTATATCCTTATAGGACGAGCTTTTAATAATTTAGGCATAGTATCTCTTAAAACGAAAAACATGACTCATTAATTTATTACTAACGCGATGCATTAATTATAATAAAAATGTAACGATGCACGAATAACGGTAAACGTAACTCTTTTACGTTTATTGTTTTATCCTTGATTACCTAATTTTTTATTTGTACCTTTTTCTTTGAAAAAAGTTTAATGTGCGTGTTTGCGGAGCGTGTGTGTGCCTCCGATTAAACTAACAGAGAATTACTTGATCTAAAGAACAAATAAATCGTAAAATTAGTAAAAAAAAACAAAATGTACACTTTAGATTTAGTTTAAAGTATGATAAAATATATATCATTAGCCCTTATTTTTTAAGCTTATAAATATATCTATATATATTTACACACACACACACACACACACACACACACACACACGAAATTTAATGTAGTGTTCCTAAGGAAATCAAGATAAAATAAATCTTGCCAAAGTTTAATTTAAATTATTGATAGGGATATTTAAAAAAAATTTATTTGACGTAGTTATAAATACTTTTTAATTATTGATATTAAATTGAGAAAAGAACGAAAGAAATACGAAATCATTGATTATATTAAATAAATAGGTAGTGAAAAGCTTACTCTGTATCAGAGTTAATGATATTTATTGACGTAGTGATAGCATTATAATAGTCTAATCTTATATCTGTGTAAAGTTATCGGATATTCGGTGAAAAACGAACGGGAGATTATCGTGGAAAATTAATGTATTAATTGGTTAATATTTTGTCTCGCATACACATTTCATTATTGTAAATAATGCATCTCGCTCATTATGTAAATTATAAAATATTTGAGTGCCAATATAAATCGTGCTTTTCTAAAACTTAAGTTGTATTAATTATAAATCCTATCAGATTATTTGGAATAGAAATAGTACATTACATAGAGAAAGTTAATTAATATCTCTAGTATTAATTATGATAAAAAGTATGAAATTAAGTCATAATAATATATAAAAAGACTTGTTTTCGATTATAACTTTGAACGCTTGTAAGTAAATATTTTATTATTAATACTAATATCACGAGCACTACTGCTATAACTTTAACTAATTCCGTATTAATAAAAGAATTTGACAATATTTTTTCTTTTATTAAAGTACGAATACACATTGCATTTTTATGTGATTTTTCCATACATTTTTCAACAATCTGTATTATCAATGGAATGAAAACATGTATGAAAAATTTATTATTATTGTATTCTACTTATATATATTTTTTTTTCTACAAAATCAAGTAAATATGTAAATACATATATACAATTGTAATGGATATATTTTATTTTGTTATATATTTCATGAAAAATGATCATTCAAACGTTTTATAGTCTAGTAATTCGTTATTCCTGGAACATTATCATGTATATAATGCCACAAAATAAGATACATCGATTACAGTCATTTACATTAATATAAATATACATGTGGTTCATCACTATTTATATATCGCACCTAACTTTACGTTATTACTTAACTTTTAATTATTTTAATCATTCAGTGAGCTTTTTTAAATTTGTATGATTGTAATCGATCGCATGACAACATTATTCAACAAACCAGAAAATCATACATAAAATAATAATAATAATACACAATAATAAACTGCATTATCGTTAAATTATAACATGTACACATACTGGATATTTTCAGATCGATTCAGTCTTTTCTTATTTATTCCAATGAAAATTCACAAAATTTATGAAACCATTTTGAATCGCTATTTTAAAAAATTACTATAACTTATATAAACTTTTTATTAAAAAAATACCCGTTAATCGTGTCAGATATGTCCTCATCGAATTTCTAATATTTTAAAAAATAGCTAGTATTTGTACACGTTTAGTATTTTACAAATACAAAAAAAAGTATAAAAAAAACTTATGGCAAAGGCGAAATTCTGTACAAATACTGAGGTCAAACGCATTTAATAAATCTAAATAGATAATTTTCAAGAAAAACTTTGTTACACGCAAAGTGGTTTAAACCTAATGAAGGTTTTTTTTACACCCTGAGAATTTCTGCCGCTTTGTTATAACAAATTGCAATCCAGTCAGGTTGTGTAGCACCCCACTGAATTTGATTCACTTCTCCTTCTGCAGCAGTGTAAGCAAGAATAGGATCCTCAATGGCCCTTGGCATCTGTTGTATGTCCCAAATTAGTGCCTGATGATCATCTCCCGCTGTACAAATGTGGCAGGACGAATGTGGTGCCCAAGCAATGCCATTAACGCTTGCTCTAAAAAAGAAATTGTTATATTATACTATCAAAATTATTAAGTTATTAAAATAAAACATAAGATCCAAATAAATGAATTAACGCAAGAAATATATGCAATATATTACTACCTATGGTTATTCAGTCTTGCAACTGGTGTACATGGGACACGAACATCCAAAATAATTACTTCACATGCATCCATCGCAACTGTTGCAAGATAATTAGGATCTTGCTTATTCCATGCAAGTCTTAAGAGCGGTGTATGTTGCGGATCTTCATATATTATGGTCGAATGTTCCAGATGCCGCAAATCAAACATTCTCACAGAACCATCTGCGCCGACAGAAGCAAACATGTCGCGGCCACCACCAGCTCGACTAAATGCTATATCATATACTTCTTTATCGTGAGCAATTAACTGCGTTTTAACATGGCCAGTGACCATATTAACTCTACCCAAAACCTGACCAGTTTCTAGTCCCCAAATAGTACATGTCGTGTCTATACTGGAAGTACCAATTAAATTTGGATCTACTTCGTTCCAATCAAATGATGTAAGAGGAGCACAAAAATCGGAATTTTTATTATTATTTAAAACAGTTTCTAAATGAGTTTCTGGTTCAGCTGCTCTCCAAACTCTTAAATAGTCTCCAGATGTAGCTAAGAGATCCGGAAACAAACCTGTAAACAATTATAATAAAATATACAAGTGAAGATTTAAATATATATAATTTATTCGAACGATGTAATAATACCTTTACTATCTGGTATCCACATAATTTTGGTAGTTGGATACGGATGATCAAATGTACTTTTGGCACTAAATTCAGAAGTCTCTTCATCCAATGAAACTATTTGTACTTTATTGTTATATTCTTCCACAAAACTACCAAGAGCCAAACGAAATCGTTTATCAGGTCTTACTGACCAATTGATACTATACAAAGGCCATGGTGCCTCGTATTTGTAAATTTCTTTTCTTTTTGGCGGTACGCTATGTAACGCCATATTTCCTTTGTATTTGTTTCACCTAAAATATTTCATACTAAATGTACATTAAGTAATACAAATTTATTTATATACTTAATAATAATTTTAAATAAAATTAATATTTTTATATGAATCGTAATAAGAAAGAAAATTAATTAATTATATTTTCTACAATAAAACATAATAATACTATAACATAAATAATAGTACCAATATATGTTTCAACATCACATAATCTCACAACATATAAACAAAATGATTGCTTAGATTACGATACTAACCTCAAAATTTGAAGCGTTCAGAATGCAATCGTTTTTTTATGTAGTCTGTATCCAAGTCCTAAATATTTATTCTTTCATGGTAAACATGTTGTCAAGAAAAATATTTAATGCTAAAAATGTTAATAAAACGAAGCCAATATTCAAATCACAATGTTTCATAAAGATATAGACTTAACCAAATCCCTTGTGATATGATAAAATGGCGGTCTTTTAAATTTGACACTTTATTGTTATCACAAGCATTCATACCAAATAGCAATTGATATTTAGTTAATTTCAATAATTGTTATACATATTTCGAAAATGTACAAAGTAATATTAACATCTTAAAATATTGTTATCTTAAAATATTGCTGTTGTTATGTTAAATGGGAGAATTTTATCGTCCAAAACATGTCATTTACGTTTTATTTGCCTTAATAATTAACTTCGAATTCCAAATTGTCTTACCATTATTAAAGTTTGATAACGTGATTGCCACGCTTAAAATATTTGCTGTTGTTACATTAAAATAACATCTTATCTTCATAGAATGTAGTATGCACTATCAAAAATTTCGTAATGTATAGTAAAAATTATGAATTCATTTGTAAATAAAATAAAACTCAAGCTTCAATTTTGAAAAATACGTAGACATATTTAATTATTGAAACAATTTTTTTTAATGTTTTTTAAACAAGCTTAATCATTTATACTGCTACGTATACAGCTTCAGAAACGCAGTTACAGCTCCATCTTAATATCTTTGATGTAAACTTGAAATGTCAAACAATTTCAATATTTTATATTCTCTTAACATTTTAACATATAATATTATACACACACACACACAAATATAAACATATATTTATTATGATGTATTTGCTATTGCAAAGAATTATTAATTACTAATTACTAAATAACATTTAAATAACAATTCCTTTAACAATTCCTCATCAAACTTTAGAAATAGTAAGATAATTTGGAATTCGAAGTTGATTATTATGGCAAATAAAACGTGAATGACACGCTTTGAATGATAGAATTTTCCCATTGAAAATCATCCCTTATGTTTGCAGTAATGTTACGACATATCAAAAAATACGCGGGAAGAACTAACAACAGAAGATGAAAACTTTCATCCCTATTATCACTGACAGTACTGAAGGAAATATTTAAAATGATTTTTGAAAAAGTGCCATTCACAAATATGCACTTTTTTGGCTATTATAAATGTTAATGCATTTTGGCGGCAAAAGAAAATTATTTGATTGGTCGCTGGCAGTTTGGCGCGAAACAGAAAGAAACAGCACCAATATAGTATACTTTTGGTGTTACGTTTTTAGCATTTAAGTAATTGCTTTCCGTCGAGCACTGACAACGTTACTCTGGCAATTTTATATTTTCTATTTACTTTTCGCGTGACATTCATTGAATTTTACAATGCCACTTCAAATCTCGACAAAGGAAAACATTCGTAAACACCTTGAGAATGTTTCTTTGAAAGATAATGTAAGTCTACTCATCTTTTTTTATAACTTCGATTTATCTGTGATTTTATATATCAAATTAATTATTATTTATCTAGTTGCCTCATTTGCTTTTTCAGTATAATTAATAGGAATGCCTGTCTTAAATGTATATATTATACTTCGTTATGCTTGGTTCATTATTTAAGTTAATTAAATTAAACGATTTTTTTAAATGTATTTTTTGCTTTTTATTCCAAGTGTTAAAAGAGAAAAGTATCATTTATACGATAGAAATGTTCTAGTTCTCTTCAGATTGTATCACAATATCTCTAATTATTATATGTCAGAAAATCAATTTAAAAGAATCACCATGCCGATTTGTTAGATTTAAGTTATTACATTTATAATAAATGATAGCATTTATAATGATAGATCTTAAATAATTAAATATAAATAGATCAGTTGTAAACAATAAAAATTTACAGTTGTAAATTATGTAATGTACTAAACACAAATTACCTTTGTCAGTGCCACATGTCTAACACAATTGTAAGATATAATTTTGCTTTATTTTTTTTATATGGGAATTTTGATTCTTTACATTTGGTTTGTTATAAACAGCTAAATATAATCGACTGGAAGAATGGTAAGAAAATGGTTAATTAAATATTTATAAAATTTATTTTAATATATTTTATAAAATTCTTTGCATTTTCATGTATTACAAATTCATATATATTAAAAAAGTGGATTATTCTGGAATATTTATTATTCATAGAGTGTTTCTTTCTTTCTGTAGATAAGAAACGTATTCATAAACAGGTTATCATATCTTACATTATAGTACAAGCAATTGTGTTGCATATAATTGTGCAATACAATGAAATATGTCATTTCATGATTTTGTATGTATTTCTATTATTCAAAATGCTATCAAATAAATTGTTTGTATTTCATGAGAGTAAAATATTAAATTGAACTGGTACATAGCAAGCAAATTATTCATATATTTATAACTTGTTACTGGGTACAACTATCAGTAAAATATTTTCCTTTTTATTAATTTTGATATCTCTGTTTTCAGACTTCTCCAAAAAAATTATGTACTTCTCCTGCAATTTCTCAAGAGAATGGCATCAAAAATGTAAGATACAAATATTTTTACATAATGGTAAACTGATTTTAAGATTTTGTTAATATCTTTATTTGTTTTCCAGGTAACTAAAGCAAACGCTGTAAATAAGATTTTCAAAGAAAATGAATTCAACTCAGAATTAGAACCATTACTGAAAGAAAATCCACGTAGGTTTGTTGTTTTCCCTATCCAATGGCCTGACATTTGGCAAATGTACAAAAAAGCAGAAGCCTCTTTTTGGACTGTGGAGGAAGTGGATCTCTCTAAAGTATAATACCTCAAATAGATCACATTTTTAAAAAAATATATAAATTAATAATATATTTTTGCAGGATGCGTTGGACTGGAATAGTTTAAATAACAAAGAGAAACATTTCATATCTTACGTCTTAGCATTCTTTGCCGCTTCTGATGGAATTGTCAATGAGAATCTTGTCGAACGATTTAGTCAAGAAGTACAAATAACAGAAGCACGTTGTTTCTATGGCTTTCAAATCGCCATGGAAAATGTACACTCAGAAATGTATTCTTTATTAATTGATACATATATCGCAGATGCCAAAGAGAGGTAAATAGTAAGGTTTTTTTAGTCAGTTATTGAATGTGTTATACAATTTTTCATGTCAATTGTTTTTATTGTTATTGTACATAGAGACATTGTTTGTTCATAGAGACTTCCTATTTAATGCAATTGAGAATTTACCATGTGTTACAAAAAAAGCTCAGTGGGCATTAAATTGGATAAACCACGAAAGTGCCACGTTCCCTGAACGTGTAGTTGCATTTGCTGCAGTAGAAGGTATATTTTTCAGCGGCAGTTTTGCTGCTATTTTCTGGTTGAAGAAAAGAGGTCTTATGCCGGGACTTACATTTAGTAATGAGCTTATTTCTAGAGATGAAGTTAGTATGCAATTATTTTAATATGTAATAAAAGATCTAATATACAGTGTTAGAAGGGAGATGAGCGGAAAAAATGCAAATCTAGTTGATTTTTATTATCCTATCAGTTTTATTTCTAACTCTGTATATGAGAGATAAAAAGATAAATAGTCAATCGATTTATCTAAAATTCTTTTGTATCTTTAGGGACTACATTGTGATTTCGCATGTTTAATGTTCAAACACATTATACAAAAACCATCTTCCGAACGAGTCACATCAATTATTAAAGATGCTGTCAAAATTGAACAAGAATTTTTAACGGATGCCTTACCTGTTGAAATGATAGGAATGAACTGTAAACTTATGTGTCAATATATCGAATTTGTTGCTGACAGGTTACTTATTGAATTAGGCTGTAAAAAGGTTTGTAAAAACTAATGAAATGATATTTGTTATTAAATATTATATGTATGAATTCAAATGTTTTCACTTTTAGATATACATGTCTGAAAATCCATTTGATTTTATGGAGCATATCTCTTTGGAAGGTAAAACAAACTTTTTCGAAAAAAAGGTGGGAGAATATCAGAAATGGGGAGTAATGCAAAATAGAGTCGAGAGCAATTTTACAGTTAATGCTGAATTTTAATTTACTAGAAAGTTTACTTGCAAGTAATAAGAAAATATAGAAACGATAATTTAATTTAAATTTCTGTTATTCATAAGGTAAAAATTATTTTATTTATGTATTTATGTGGATGGATGTGTTTTTGAAATATCGGAAATATTTTTCATTATTTGTTTTTTTCTCTCATTTATTAGGGAATTGTATAGTATTAGAATCAAGTTATTTATTTTTAACTACAATTTTTACATTTTGACAATTATATTTGGAATCTAATAATAACTAAGTCAAGGTATCATTTTATTTTGCATTACATTCTATAAATGCGTATTGTAGTCTATGATAAGTATATTATACATTTATTACGATTTATTATTTTATATCTTGTCTAATGGACAAAAAAAATATTTAACAATTAAGACAATATGAATAATTCAGTATTTGAATAAGGCTTTTGTGTATATGCGTCTATATAATTTAATAAAGATAACAATTTTTATTATAAGTATAAGAAGTAATTGTTATGGATATAAGAACTTTTAATTTCATAGAAGTTACTATTAAATTACATTTGTAGAAAATTTATATTTTTATAAACAATTTATAAACTTTATAAAATTGGTTTTGTACAAATGTTTAATTGCATTGAAGAATATTTTCTATAATATACAGGAATGTGAATATAAATGATATAATTGTATATGTTATAATCTATGCAAATTCTACACTGAAAATGTTTATATAAGTTTTTTATTTTCTCAAATCATAAGCTGGTGATTTGTAAGATTTATAACAAACATTAAACAACTTTTACTTGAAAATCATTGTTTAAATTATTCAGATAATTTTTACGGCACTCCATATTATCAGCTGGTCTGTTGTATGGTAACCAAACAGGTTCACCCACAAAATAACGTTTTGCTTTGATATAATTCTATAAAAAAGAAATAATAACAATCATTTAATTTTTAATAAAACTTAGAAGAACTATAATGGAATACTTACGTTAATATCCAAAGTAAATCTATGATATATTCCACTAGGAATAATTATCAAATCTCCAGCTTTAACTTCAATACGTATCCATTGATCATCTTTATCTCGAACATCAAAATATCCTGATCCATCCAAGACTAATCTTATTTCTTCATCGGTGTGAAGATGTTCGGTGAAGAAATTCTTCAACTAAAAATTGAAAAAATAATTTGTATTTCATTTTGAACATAATTAAAGTGTATTAAAAGGAAGCTCAAACTTCACTTACTTTTTCTTCGTAATTTGGAAGACATTCCTTAGAACATACTATTTCATCCTCGTACGTGTAATTACGTTCTCTTTTTAATTCTATCAACGTGTTGTCATTTTGATAATTTTTGTAATCGACCTATAGTAATATCGAATTAAATATATAAATAAGAAGTGAAAAATTGAATGTTATAATGCAGTTTTTTCAATGACATAAGATCAAATTCAAAAATAATCTTTTTTCTGTACAATTTTTAATCAAAATATATTCGTTTAATATAAAACGAAAGAGAATCGATTGTAAAATTATAATCGAGCGGTAAATATCAATAATAAGGAAATCTTATTGAACTGTACGAATATTACTTAACCTTAAAATATTCGACATTTGTTTTTTTGAACAGATCCTCAAGAGAAATATATTCAGGTGGTTGTTTGTGGTGTTCTAGCCGTTGATCGGCATCGCTGTTATCCATGTACCATGCACGAACCATTTTTCTTCTATGAATAACACTATTTGGCTCGGTAATTTTTCTACGTCTTATTTATTAATGATGTAACCTTAAAGATAAAATTATCTAGATACACATTTTTTTACGGAATTAAAAAGAAACGTACAAACTCATCTGAGTAACTAATGTTGAAACATTATTTTAAATTATAAATTGTATACACCTATTGTATCTATTGTTTAGGTGTAAAAAATGAATATATTATTCTGTTCCATAAAAACTTATGGTATATCATGTTTCATACATCTTTTGTATATTTCATTTTTATATTATATGAATCATTTATTTTAATGCATTATTTTATATATATGTAACATAATACTTGCATTAAATTTTCAGAAATTTTTGTACAAGTGAAGGATTTCATAAGTGTATAATTGCAATTAATTATACAATGGACAAATTTTACAAAAAGATTCAAACGTATCTAATGAAGAAGAGTCAAGAATGTGGAGAATTGAAATTTCTTACATCTTGCATAACAGCAGAGAATAATACTCATATTAAGGATATATGTGAATCAATAAAAAATATATTTAAAAATTATGATATACCTGTAGAAGAAAAGGCTTCAGTAAATAATGAAAAATGTACACAATCATATAAATACTTATTATTAAATACTAATTTCGAGAATCAAGAACGTTTGGCAGAAGATATCGTTAGTGGTCACTTAGTTGATATGTGTCCACCTTTATCTCCATATTTGCTTATACAAATATTATGGAATCTTGAGTATGAGAAGATTTTAATTGAATCTCTTTTATATGTGCCATTAGACCTATGCACAGAAATAATAAACATAATTACAAAATGCATAGATAGATTATCTTCTCAAAGATCAATTGAATGCATATTTCAACTAATACCAACCATATATATCAAGTTTCTTCATTTAAAGGAATTTAATATACAGTCCAAAAATGTGGAAGGAAGCATACAAAATTTATTGATGAGTTTTCAAGAATTCTTACTATTATTAACAAATCCTAAGTTGCCTTATTTGATAGAAGTATCTGGCTTAAAGAAATACGAACGACATGGTATTATCTTTAAAAAATTAATTTGTACAACAAAAAAATGTTTGGAGATCAAAAATGAAAAGATGTTGATTTCTCCTGATCTTGAAAAATTATACAGTATTACGTTTGGAAAAGAAGAACGTATAAAATGTGAAAATACATTGATAGAGAATACTATGTCAACATTAAGTCAAGACTTAATGGATTTATTATTAAGTAAAATCAAAGAAGTTGATTGCAATATTTATTTAAGCTGGGCAGAGTTGGATGATCAAGAAAACAATATGATTTCTCTACAACGTTCTATTGGAATTGAATGTTATTATTTCATAGATTTTTTATCAAATGATAAAGAATTTTCTGAAAACGCACATTTGATAGAATGTTTACAACAATTATCATGTAAATCAGATCCTAAACAACCAAGCTTTATTTTAGATTTATCAGAACTCTGTTCCGCTATATCTAATGGTAAAAAGGAGCTCATGAAGGAATTATTATCTAGGTACAAAGAATGGGACCGCACGATACTTAATTTCATTTATGACAATAGATCATTGTTAGAGAAAAGAAGACTGTTTGACATTGCTAGAATATCTTACTTTTATCCTTCAGCAATCGACAGAGGAAGAGTCAAAAGAATTTACTTATGATTTAATTGTAAAGATATTGTCGTGTCAAAGTATATCAGATATGTACGAAATTATAATGATGTATTTAACTAAATTTGATGGTAAAAGTTATTTAGAATCTCCAAATACGGATGCAGCATTTCACGAGTTCATTATGCGAAATACAAGTTTACAAATTTTTACGAATTTAAAAACAATCTTATTGTTTCTTTTGAAAAATCCTAAAATGGTATTGACGGTACTTTTGAAAATCACTATTGGTCATCCTGATTATAGAAATATCATGATTTCTCCTAATGATTTGCTTTTACTATCACCATTTATGCAAATAAGAGAAGGTGATAATCAAGTACTATTAACAAGTATGTTAAGGATCATTTGTATGGAAAACACAGAATGGAATGCTAAGAAGTTTATGAACCTAATGAATGTCATGTTAGACAATTCTGTAATTGAAGTGCATGATTTGATAAATAACGTTTATATACCATATTTAAGAGAAGACACCTTTAACGTATCAAATATAAATGTAGTTCTCAATAGTATTTACAAACTACAAGTGAAATGTACTAAAAATACAAATATTAAAGATTTAATAATAATTCTTGCAAGAAGAATGTCGTTTCTTCGAAAAAATACAAATATCGACAAATATACAAGTAGCGAAATATTTTCTCGGATAACAAGGATATTGTCATATTTCTTGGAAAATGGAAACTTTTCTGTTTCACTAAAGAAAGAAATAATGAATGGAATTGAATCTATCATTGAACCAATAGACAAATTGTATTTCGCTCCTCTTTGGCATTTAATGCAGAAAGGTGTTAGTATAATTGATATAATAGAAGATTATGAAAGACGTTGTTTTGTTGTACTGAACAGACTGAAAGATTCAAAAGCTTCAAAAAAATTACGACGTTACTTCTCTGATTTAAGTTTACGAAGAGAAGATTTTCTGCGCCATTTAATCATTCGTTCAACCGAAGAAGAATATCAAAGATTAGGTTCGGAATTTACTATAATTTATTGGTTCGTTTTTGGATGGAATGATGAAATCGATGCGTTTGATAATTTTCTACGTTTGACAATGGAAGCGTGTTGTTTATCTCTGGAATATTCATCCATCGGTGGAAACGATTTATTTGTATATTTATTTAAATCTTTTACGCGTTTCTGTCAGACGTTTGTATCCCTCGAAGGAATGAAAAACCATGAGAAAGTATGCCAATTATTAATTAAAAATATCAACCAACTTAACGAAAGCATAAAACACAGCCCTTATATGAATTTATTCATTACTCATCTTACACGTTGCGATAACCATACAGAAGACAATGATTTTGTAAATTTTCTGCAAGATATTTTGAACACTTTTCACCATTTCGCTGATGAATGTTTTGAATACAAGTGCAATGAACATAGTGAAGAAACATGTAAAATATCTCATTCTGTAAAAGTCTCGAATTTTTATATAACTCACGAAGTAATTTCTACTTGTATGAAAGTACCTCCAACAGAAGCTTATGAATGTATTAGAAGAATGGACGAAGTATTTACCTCGAATTAATTGCCCGTAATTACGAAAATACATTTTAAATGAGAAATAAAAATGAAAGTGGGCAGCAAACATTTTCTGTTAAATTTAATTGATGACTAATCCATGAATATTTAAGTTTAAAAATTTGAATAAACAGCTTGACTGATCTTTTATGTAGATAGTAGATACACTTCAACATTAGTCAAAATTAGTAGTGTAATTAATTTATAATATTAAAATTAGTATAATTAGTTATATATGTACTTACCATTAATTTACACAACCCATTTTTTCTTTTTCAAATGAAATTAAATCTTTACTGAATTATAAAATATTTAAAAAATTATTTCTATAATAAATAACAAAAAAGAATTCACGTAAGTAGGTATTAAATATTATTATGATCAATAAATTTCCACTTTGATTATTCTACTACCGACTTTTCTTTATGTAAAAGAATTTATTATAAATTTTACAAATTTAAAATTAATTGAAATATTTTGCACGTATTTTCAATCTTTGTAAAAAGTTTACATCTAGTTAAAACTTCCATTCATTTTTACATTGCAGAGGATTTTCTATAATCAGTACCAAGTTGTTGCTTGTTTTTATTCTATATTATATTTGTGCGATATTTCCAAAATGCCAGTACAATGGTTAGTAATAAAAAAATGTGAAAAAAATTGCGTACAAAGAAAAAATGTGCACCAGTATTGAGACAGGCAAAAATCAAGTGGGTAGCTTCATCTGGATCGTCTCAATGCTTTCATGGAAAAAATTTGGTATATAATACAAATTGCTGTATCAGCCTATTGTCTTTGAAATTAAATTACGATTTCTATCTTTAATCTACAAATATTAAATCCATGCTACATTTCTTCTACACTACATAAAAAAATTAGTATTTAAAATAATTTCAGTATAAAATAATTAATTAGACGATAGGATAGTACAGTTATCCCACAATAAAGCCATTATTTTCTCCAACTTATAACCGTACTTTTTTACAACTTTTTCCATGTCATTGAGTTACAAGAGTTCTATAGTGACTAGATTCTTATGCTGGCAATATAAACAGAATACAATGTTTAATAACAAAGCAGAAGTTGGACAAATAAAAATTAAATCAAGAATGAGAATACATAAAAGAAAAAAGAAAAGATATTTGTTTATTTTCAATCGCGTTTTAAAACGGGGAAATACACGAATGTCACATGCTCTTACGTTTTTATTCTTCTTTTTTTCTTTCATTACTAGTAAAAAATAATGCACGTTCTGATTTCGCCTATTTCCCTTTTTTTTCATCGACGTGATTAACAAACGCGATGGAGAAAAATATTGAAAATACCAGCAAACAATTTTTGCGGATGTGTGTTGTTATCGAGTATCTGTTTCTCGTCTACCCAAGTGATA
The DNA here is from genome assembly GCA_032399605.1 of Melipona beecheii. Lineage (NCBI taxonomy): Eukaryota > Metazoa > Arthropoda > Insecta > Hymenoptera > Apidae > Melipona > Melipona beecheii. The sequence goes on from JAUCMO010000291.1 coordinate 2,526,742, forward strand.
TCGCTCGAATGTATAGCTAATCTGATCAAAGAATAACGAACCAAAGAAAGACGGGCTAAAACAACAAAGAAATACAACTATATTTCGTGAACGTCGTTTGTCAATGAAATGCACATTTTTTTACTGTAAGCCATTCTCATTGTTGTCTTTTCGAATGTCAGATCAGTATTTCTTCATTTTTTCCTCCATTAATATTAATATTATTATTAATTATTAATATTATTATTATATAATTCGACGCTATAATATTTACAGATTCTTCACATTGTAAAAAATATAACGTATTTCGTACTCAATATCATACGCAGGTAGTACTGAAAGGCCGATATACATCTAAATCGTGGTGTTTCTCGAATTAATGTGACCCAGTTGCGTAACAAATCTGCATGTATACATATATATTGTATGTATATATATATATATATATATATGTATTTATATATATTTATATTTATATCATTTATTTATTTATTCATTTATTTATATCTAATTATAAAATCGTATGCGAATCGTTTTTTTGTAGGTGGTGAATTCTTGTGCTTTCTTTCCCTAACATCTTTTCTTCCACGTTATAAAAAAAAAAAAAAAGAAAATTTAAAAAAGATAATACTAAAAAAGATTTGCTAACCAAGAAACAAGGAAGAAAACGAAACGTCACCTGGTCCTTGACACTTGATATGCTCACTCAGACGAAGCTCGATTTTTTTTCTTCTAATATTTTCTTAATGCTTGATAGCTTTCCAAGTAAAAGGACAGTTCTTTTATCATTATCATTATTTCATCTCTTTTTTTTTGCATTTTTTATATTTTTGAGTTTCTTTTCGTTTTCTTTTCTTTTGTGTACAAAAGTCTTCAGCGCACTCTTTAGAAAAATATTCTTAAAACGCGATCCCGCACCGAGGAAACGTGTGCGTTACATTCAGAAGCGATATAAATATAGAAACTTTTTTTCTTTATTCCATTTTTCTCATGCATTTAGTTGTGTACATAATATGTACTTAGAAAGCTATCCCGCGGGCAGTCAATGAGCGTCATTTACTTTTTCTTTTCTCTCTCCCCTCTCTCCACCCCGTGTTCAACCCCTCACTCTACCATTTCTCCCTCTATTTTCGTTTCTTTTCCTTTTTTTTTTTTTTTTTTTTATTATTTTTTTCGCCGATCTATGGTTTTTGCGAAGCACAAAAAACGCAGGAGAGCGAAAAAACGTAACGATAATAGAGCGAGAGCGATTACACGTTTCACAAAGAGGCCCTTTGATTCGCCGTTGAAAGGCTTCTATACGCGGTTATTATCGTCGCCTTTTAATAGAAAAACTGCGGTTATAATCTACAGGATCACAGCGAGACTATGAATTTTCCGAGTGATAAAATAGAAGATACGAATAATTATATCTGTGTTCCTTCCCCTCCCCCTGTCTCCCCCCCCCACTCATTTTTTCCGCCTTTTTCCTCCTTGCTTGTGTTTATATTATCTGAGTATAGTAATTAAATGTTAGATGGCCGATTCGCTACGTCGGTATACGCTTCACCAATTTTATAAACGGACAAAACGTATTAGCACCCTTCATTAGACGAATACGCGAGGCTACCATACATTGAATTCTCCCCGTATATAATCGAGTACTTCGTTTCTCCAATGCATATACATATACATATATAATATGTATATACAAATATATATATGCATATACAAATATATATATACATATACAAATATATATATATATATATGATGTACAATGGTTTCTATCATATCAGATTATATAAATACTAATATTTTGGAATGAGAATAAAAAGTAAAAAGTAACAAATAATCGTTTAAACTTATATAATTATCTAATGAAACACATAATTAAACGAAACATGAGAAAAATTATGAAAGAGAAATTTTCGTAAATTAATGCATAAAATTAAATGCTTTGCGGTAGCAGAAAGAAAAAAACATCCAGCCCCGCATATTCGCTACGAAACGACATTTCTAAAAGTGCACCGACAATTGGAGAGAACGAATTAAGTGTACGATCGATAACTCTTCCCAAGAATTCTATATCGTTGGACTCGCTTTTTTTTCTTTTCTAACTACCAATGATAGAAATACTGTACATCAGTTCGTTTGAAACTTTTCAGTTCAACATCGCGGTCCTTCGATACATTCGAATACGGGAGAACGCTGTCAATCGTGTACAATTCAACATTCGTAATTGATCCAAAAAACAGATAATTGAGACGAACAAGTAGATATTATACAAACTATAAATACATATTTTATTTTTCTTCTTCATTTTCGTTTTCATAAAATCAGAATTTAACATTCTTCGGTTAAAATTTGTAAAAAAAGAAAAAATAGAAGATAACCGATTGAACAACCTTCTTTTTTTTTTTTTTTTTGTTAAGGTACGTTATGCAGCAATCACACGGAAAGTAATGACTTCGATGGTGTGGCGTTAAATAATAACATATCAAGCTAATGTAATGACTGTTATGGTATAAAAGCGGTATTTAACATTGGATAATATGATTTTTTTTGATCACACGAGAAAAATTACACACGATCTACTACTACTTATAAGGGAGTCCATTGCTTCTTTTTTTTTCTTTTTCGTTATATCTATTTGTTTACATTCACGAACTCAATAACAGTTCGAAAGGAGATTTTTCGTTCATAGAAAGCAATGGATATATTGATTATTATGAGTACCACATATGTATTTTGCAGTTGAAGGGATCAATGTACCAGCAAGCCTTTGTGAAAAAACACATTTCAAAGTCTTACATCCTCTTGCTGGTTTCTTCTTTTATTTTTTTTTTTTTTTTTAAATTTTGGCTATAAAACTTTTTGGAATTGTATAAAGATCTTGTATCTCTGTTTCCATTATACACATTTTACCATATAAATCCTATAATTATGTTTATGATTGACGTTATGCACTAAAGTTCTTCTGTAATATTACTGCAATCTCTTTTCTTCTTTTTTCTTTTTATTCCTTTCCATTTCATGCCTTGGTTGATTAAAGCTGGATGCTAAGTTTTTAGTTCTCAGTCTGATGAAGGTAATCCTTATTCAAATATAAGAATACATACAATATCTGGTATGCAATGGAGTCATATTGAAAGCCAATGAGAACACAACTATCTGAATATCCTGGTCTCGAATATAAAATTCTACTCATTAGCAACAATTTCAATACTCCATGTTCATCTCAATAAAATGTATTTCTACCATTAGAACTGTACAATCAATACCAATACCATTAACGACATACTATTCAAGCCCTCTATACAATGTATTCTTTACCGCAGCCTCTGACAATTGAGCACAGGTAACATATCGTTAATGGAAATCATTGCACAATGTATCTAAGATAATCTATCTTCTTCTCAATTCTTGACTGTACATTGTAGACAACATTTATTTGAATATTTCTGATTCTTTTCATTATTTCAAATGACTGACCACCACAGTGATTCCTTCAATATCTGCAAATAGCTTTGGATGCTTTGTTTAATCAGCATCTAACCTGCGAATAGAGATTTACGGACTGAAACAAATACGCAATGGGTGTATCTTTTAGATTGAGCAGAAAGCTAGACATATCAAGTTTGGTTTCGCTGTTAACAAGTAACAACTACCACAGGGCAGTTCTATTATCACCCTTGATGTTATCTGTCCTTTTCTATTTCATTTTGCTATTTCCTTTCCTTATTTTTTTCTCTCTCAGAGTATTGGTCCTTTGCTGACGGAGTTACCTCTTTTCATTGCCCACTTATATCTACTATTATATATTACAATAATATTACACATAATACTATCCATGTATATTAAAATATTTAACAGCCAGCCAAACAGCAGGCTATGATCTTCTAATAGAAAAAGAACCAAGAGACGGCATGAGTCCTTGACGTATTTCAAATTCACAAGAATCCAGGCGTTTATGATCATAGTATTAGTCTTACAGATTGGCGAATTCACAGCACAAGCTCAAGAGTTGAGCTTAAGAGAGAGAAAGAGAGAAAAAGAGAGATAGAGAGATAAAGAGAGATAGAGAGAGATAGAGAGAAAGAGAGAGAGAGATAGATAGATAGATAGATAGATAGATAGATAGATAGATAGAGAGAGAGAGAAAACGCCTAAGCACTGGATGAACAAAAGTTTCACCAAGTGTACTGCGATTCAGCCACTATATGGATTTCCTTTGCCTAACATGGCTTGGTTAGCCCACGGTTCAGGATTTTGATTAATTATTAGAGGATGCTGCAACAACAGTAGCTTTTCTTCTCTTTCTCAGGGCTGACGTTCATCTCGCGTACAATCTCCGCGAACACGTCGTTCACGTTCGTGCGGTGTTTCGCGGATGCCTCGACGAACGGGCATCCCCAGAGTTGCGCCAGAGCGTTGCCCTCGGCGGTATCTACTTCGCGTTGATGCTCGAGATCGAGCTTGTTGGCGACCAGTAATACGGGCACCCTCTCGGTACCTTTGACACGCGTTATCAATTCCTTCATCGCTTTGATATCCTGGAAAGTCTGATGATTTGTCAGACTGTAAACCACGACAAATCCCTGGCCGTTCTTTATGTATAGATCGCGCATACTCGCGAATTGTTCGGTGCCGGCGGTGTCGAGGATTTCGAGTACACACGGCGAGTTGTCCACTTCGATCTCCTTCCGATAAAAGTCTTCGATCGTCGGATCGTATTTCTCCATGAAACATCCCGAAACAAATTGCACGGTAAGTGCACTTTTGCCTACCCCGCCCGAGCCGAGGACGACTACCTTGAACTCGCGCATCTCTTTGGCAGTTCGCCTCCGTCTCCACCGTCTCCTCCTCCTCCTCCTCCTCAACGTGTCCAGGACCGAGAGGAAGGTTCTTTCTCTCTCTCGAGTAGCCTAACTGATTATCGTTGCACGTTTGTTCTTTCTCGAACACCACGAAAATTGACTGCCGCTTATATTAACTCCGTCTCCTTCGTATCGTATTCGTTAAAACGATCGCGTTAGAGCTAGAACGATACTTATCGCCGAACAAAGGCATTGATGATGTTACTGAACGGTGAATCGTGCACAATGTTTTACCGTGATTGTAACGTAGCCGTTCTTAAGGTTCGAAGAAGACATGACAGCACCGTATTCACACTCTCTGTCACACCGCAGTCCCCTGGCGACGTTCGCCTGGCCTGCCTCCTTCCTGTCTTTCCTCTGCCCCTCACTTCTTCCCCAGATCTGACGTGCGTGACGCCATCTTATCACACTTAGATTTTCTTTTCGTACCTCCTGCGCCGAACATCGGGGCACTGTCCCTATCCGCTTCAACCTACGACTAGTTTACGTCCACTCGATATATATCTTTCCGAAACTTATCTCGCACGGACTGAAAAATTTTGTTTTAAGACCCGTTTCCAAATTTTCCGGCATCTCTCCGTTGTGACACGGTCGCAACTGCTTTGCGATTGGCGAACACGAGCCGAGTGTTGGAAAAGTCGTGGCGAATCAGAGCGCTGGACGTAGTGACTGACGTTCGCTCTTTCTTTGTGTACAATCGTACACAAGAAGGAAAATAATAAGAGAGGAATCACGGAAACTCCCTTTACCGGATGCAAGTGTCATTCTCTTATCTTCTAGACAGCGCTATCCATGATCTCTCAAAAGCCACGAACTCCCAACTACTCAGTAAGTTTTATTAATATTATCAAACATTCCGTGAAATTCTGTTCGAATCAAAATCATTCTTATTCTTTCTCCTCTTTCTTTGTTCCTTTTCATTTTTGTTTTCTAATAAATATTGTGATGACGAAATTGTTCTTTCCACAAGGTAAGGTAAGAGTACTGTTAATAACAATAAATTCCAGATATATTCGTGAATAATCGTTGTTCACATTAGCTTAAGTTTGATCGTTTGTTAAAGTCCATCCGATTTATGTTGGATGTAATGGTTAAATAAAGACATGATTCACGGAATACAAATCATTCTGTGTTGATATTATTTGCAATGTTAATTACTATTTTCGCAGCCAATCGATCGTACTGCGTCGTTGCAACATAAAACGCAATTCTTTCATTTGTTTGTACAAATTTCTTCCACTTACATAAGAACGCTGCGTAAACACACGAATTTTCAAAAATAGATCAATAAAAATAGAACTTAAAGAGATGTACGTAAAATTCAGGAAAATTCAGAGTTTTACTGAGTTCGTTCCTTCGCATGTTTTTATTGAATACTTCCTTTTCTTTTGTATAGTGTTCGAGAAAAAAAAGAAAAACGAGAGAGATAGGGAGGAAGAGAGAGGAAGAGAGAGAAAGATAATGAGAAGCTACATGTAAGTTCACGTTTTGTTTTCTACCATCAAAAGACTTTTCTCAAAAACCGGAAGCTCATGTTGTTACCATATCTTGCGGCTTACAGAGGCCTGTTATTTCTTTTGTATTGGTGTATATCCCCGTGTAGATGTATGTCATTCCAACAGACACTAACGACCTTGTGGTATGCGAACGCAGACACACGTGAGACACGATGACATCATCCGATGAAAGTGTACATAACTGAACAATGCATCACTTTACGTAGTATTTGGTGACGAATGGCGATAATTAGTCACTAAAGGCTAGTTCTCATTGATCTTTCGGGAAATCCTCTTCCCTTTCGTACTAGAATTTTATTTCATTTTCTTTATTAGAAATTCTAATGAACGAAAATGATATAACAATTTGACAGATATAATTCTATCAAAATTGAAATGTAATAATCTGAAATGGATAATAAATAGATTTTGTTTGTAAAAGAAACTGATAACGCGCGTTAATACATTTTTATATTACAAATATGTTGGGAACGTTTGTCATGTGCAATAAATAAGTTGATCGTAAGCTAGAATTGATAACGTTTTCAATTATTAGGATTGTTTTTTAATTATATGAGCAGGCATATGGAATGATTTATTTGGAAAGATCACCAAATCAGCTACTATTGTATGGAATGCACAGAACAATGCCTATACTTCTTGAAATGCACGTGCACTTATCGCTACGCTTATCGCTGATTTCCAGTGTCATTAATTGGAGCATCACCGAAACTTGGTTCGCTCCATTCGTGTAACACTAATTCGTATAATTTGTCGTTCTTGATTCCTTGTCGTTCGTTCACCGTGAAAAGCACAATCAGTGCGTGTTACGAGCGCGGCGCATTGAAAAAAAATCGTACGAACGAAAAGGTATCGAGGCTGTTCGCAACAAACGAGGAAATCGTCTATTAGGTCTCATGAAACCTAATTCAAAGCTGTTAAAAAGTGGCGCATACAATGAGATCGAAACTAGTTTAAAGTGTTATTTTCTTTTTCTTTAATTTACAACAAAAAATTTGTTTTACTTATATATTTTGCTGCATGTTTATTTTACCGATTTTTCTCCCTTTTTTTATCGTTTTAATTACATCGTATTCGTATCGTGATGTAATTTGAAGAAGAATTTATAAGAATTTTATTCATCTTACGTTACGTTATATATATTATGTCTGTAAATATTTAATTTAAATAGATCGAATAAAAATAAGAATATAGAGTGACTGAAAAAATGTACAGCATGATTTATACGTTACAAAATTACAAAATATCATTTTGAAAATTATCAGAGGCAATAGCAGAATTCTCTTTCGAAATTTTGCGATTTATTGCAATCTTTTTTCATGGGGCATCTTCAGAGAAGATAGCAGCATCCTGTAAAATGCCAAAAAAAAGTGTTACTACTAATCATCCAGTATATTAAAACAATAAAAACATGACAAATAATATTTACCTATTAACCTATGTACAAAAATAATGAAAAGATAAAAACAGATGCCAATATTATGAAATATGTATGTTATTAATTGAATTTGTAATTTTATAGTTTACACTATGATTAAATTGGTATCCGACAATAATATTTATGCAATTTATCGATCATAGACATATCGAGAGACAAAGGATTGTTATCAATGTAAAAATGGAAATTTATCGGCTATAGTTCATATAGTTCATATCCTCTTATAAGTTACAACGACCTTTTAGGAGGGGACAATGACCTAACAATTTCAATAACATAAACAGTATTGTACGATTAACGTTTCGTCACCGTACGATCTTTTTCGTAACTAATTTCCAGTGCAATTGCTCCGTTGATAAGAAAGGTCGTTACGCGAGCAGCGTTACCGATTGAAATACAAACATAACGTAAATCGAAACAAGAAGTAAACAAATCAAAAAAATGCTTTGATTGTTGGTTTTTTTTTATATAAAAACATCACTTGTACAGCACAGATAGTAAGTTTTTCATTATATGTATACTATATACAAGCGTACATTTTCACATGCATATAATAAAATTATTTGCTACGTACGTCACTCAAGTTTGAATTAATTGCAATGTGTATATGTATGTGATTGCGTGTATGTATATCTCTGTAGTTTTTTTTGTTAAAATGAAATTTTAAGAATTAAGAATTAATTTTCGCAATGTCTTTTATCTTTTAATTAGCCTTTTTTTAATTATCCTTACTAATTGTCTTTTTTTCTAATTTCAGAAAAGACAGAATTTTAAGAACGTTTATTTCAGAGAAAGAGAAATAAAAAGAGAGAGAAAATGAATTCGACCCCTTCTGCACCATATTCACCACCATCACGTGATGCATTCCCAATGTCTCAACTTGGAGTACCGCAACCTGGAATGCCACAACCTGGAATCCCACAACCTGGAATCCCACAATCTGGAATGCCACAACCTGGAATGCCACAACCTGGAATGCCACAACCTGGAATGCCACAACCTGGAATGCCACAACCAGGAATGCCACAACCTGGAAAGCCACAACCTGGAATCCCACAACCTGGAATGCCACCTAAAGTGCCATCGTATGGAATATCAGTACCACAATCTGGTGCATCACAAGGTAAAGTTTATTTAGAATTTGTTTTGTCTCTTATTTATCTGTTTTTCTACACATTTAATTATATCTCTATATGTTTCTGTTACTAATAAAAATTTCGATTGTCCGAAGATTCAGTCGTTCGACAAGTACTCTCGTCAGGTGCAGTATAAAATTATCAATAAGATCTGTTAAGAAAACACTCGATAAGAGACTTATTGGCATTTATGCTCTTAATCTAATAGATTAATAGAACATTAAATACATAGATTAGTAGATTAATAGTAAATAGATTAATAAAACATTAATTCAAATATGTTTCAAATCATCAAGAAGAATTGACAGAAGAAAGTCGTTAAATTTTTAATTAAAGAATTATAATTGAGTTACAATTATTATCAGGCGAGAGAAATAAATCTGATCTTCTACAAACTGCGTGACAATTAAAACTGTGGAATATGTAGTACTGTAAAATGTGATCTCCCTGGTGCTCCTTTAGCTGTTCAAATATTTCCAAAACTTCTCCGCCATGTTCAGATAATAATTCGACTTTGAATTTATCGCCCTCTAATATTGTTCAAGTATGAGAGCAAGAGAGAAGAGAGACTCCTAAACGAAGTACGATACGGTCGCTGTTTGCCAAGTGACGATCAGTAAGTAGATAATAGTCGTCTTCGTTGATGGAAGCGTCACGTATGCAGGATGAAGTGACATCCAGTTTCGTGTTCCGTTCATTTCGCTCTCTTATCAGTCAGCAAATACTATCCGTGTTTCTTTCGATCAATTCTTAAATCTTTTTTAATTTCTGCATTAAGAAGTACCCGCGCGAATCAATTATATACGTGGCTAATCTATAGATCGCACGTGTCGCCATTTTATATCAACTGATATTGTTCATGATCGACGGAAAATCGTATTGTGTAAATATCGGCGCTCCTATTATGTCAGTGCTGCGGCTATAGTTATTTTTTATTTCTACGAATAGTAAGGCAGTTGCGTGTTAAATATAGATTAATTAACTGACTTGTACGCACATTAGAAGTGTTGTTAATAATAAGTGTTGAATGAAAATTTCGGAAAATTGAGATTCCGGTTAGTGAAATATTATTGTGATGTTGTAATGAGGTAGTTGATGTTGTTCAGAGTTGGTTTATCGGTTGGTTGGACGAACGTAAGAATTTGTAGAGTCACAGTGTCGCTACAAGCTTTAGGACTGTTGTACCCCTGATACGGAAACTCAGTTAAATGATAACGCGATACTTTTACTTCATACCATTGTACCTGTTCTTTTTTTTTTTTTTTTTATTTAAACAGTTTCATCGATCGAACGAGATTTTTATAAATAGTTAGCGATAAGAATAGCGATTTTGAAAGTGTTAAAAATTACCATTTCTGCGAAACTCATTTATTTTAACGATAATTTCTATTTTTCGTCTATAAATAATTGTCTATAAAAGATGGGCGAGGATTTGTTAGTAAAAAAAAGAGGAGATTATTTTGTCTGAACGAAAATTTTCAAAATGATCTTCGTGGTGTAGTGAAATGCCGGTTGTGTAGCATGGTCGCGTGTTGAGGTGATTCATGATTAATTAACAGTGTGTAAAGATTAAATAATATTCTGGCTAATTTACGGAACAACGAGTCTAGCCGGACATGCGTCGGCAGATTGACAATTTACTGTCGACGAAGGGCTGTAATTACGTAATTGCACAAAATTCTATTTTTCGTAGTGGAGAGTCAGCGTTTTTGAGCTAAAATTTTCAATTGCGAGGAAAATGTTGCGAGATTTAATTTATAATTCGAACTAAGTCGCTAATAATTCAGCAACATTAATTAAAAAAAAAAGAAGTACTTTAAGAGGAAATTAAATTACTAGGAGCAAAAATTATAAATTGACAAATAACTTTTGATCAAGTACTTTTTTCTATTGTTAATTCGTTTTTCTTCTTTATTAAAAAAATAAATAATATGTGAAATGTCGCGTAGAGCACACAGAAATACGCAGAAAAATAAACGGAATTCGCAGGAAGAAGATCCACATCATTTTAAGATATTGTATTCAACAGTTGGAAAAGTTTTAACCTAGGGGGAACATTTGTTTTATTTATCTACGAAGATAGCGTGAAAGAGCAGAACGACCTAAGGAACTGTCCCAAGTACAAGGAAAGTACACAAGTTTTATCATTTTACTGAGGAGGAGAAACTTGAGAGAATAACTGATCGTTAGTGTATTAATTCGTGAAACGCATTCCCGTTCGTTTTAACTTTCTTAAATGTGAGAAAAAAATTACCACGAGTTGATCATTGGAAAATAGTATATACGTATAATAAATATAAATAAATAACTATTATTGGGAATAATTTCGAAGCAACTTCTGAATATATCATATGTACATCGAAAATAGATTTTTCGCTTGTGGAAAAAAGTGTGTGAGTGATGGAGTCGGAATATTTTGAAACTTCGTGGAGAGTAAAGGTGCAACAGATTCGAAGACGACTTCGCACTTTATTTAGAGACACATTAAACAAATATAGATCAAAGAGGAAAGGCTATACCAGGTTCCTTACGGATGAGGAAAAAAGGTGATCCATTAGACGCTTGACTACTAATTAAATGCGCTAATATTTAAGTTTATGAAGGTCCGTCGTCCGATAAAAGTAAATCTGTAAATTTCTTAAAATCTGGTTACATAAGACTGATATCGATCTCTCGAATCTTTACATCGCGTTCTTTCACGTTCTCGTTTGAAATAAGAAAGTAAAAAAATAATGCTTCAATTTTCTTTTGTAACCGATGCTTGTATAAGGTATCTTTTATAAAAAATTTTTTTGTGAAATTGAAGTAAAAAATCATATAATATACGTGTCTTTCATATTTTTTTCAAACTTGAAGAATGTTTCAATGATAAAAAAGAAGAAGATAACTGAATAAAAAATGGTTCAAAGCATATGATAGAATGAATTTTTTAAAAATATCAGAACAACCAACTTTTACAATTAAAGAGAAATATAGAAATAAAAGTGGATCTAATATTCAATGTATTTTTCATTTCAGATGGCTGGTCATCGCCGAATATGACTTGTCCACCCGGCTTGGAATACCTTATAGCCCTTGATTACCTGGATATACAACAACAAGAAGACCCAATGGAACGTTAGTATTATTCGAAGCAACATGATGTGCTGTATTTTTTTATTGTTCAGTTCGAATGCGTCGATAAATTAATCAAACAATTGCAGTTATCAGTGGATGCGAGGGTGAGAACAAATACCATGTAACGAAAGCTAATGGTCAGCGACTATATTTCATTCAGGAGGAATCGAATGTGTGCGCGCTATTGTGCCTGGGTCCTTCTCGTTGTTGTGAATTTCGCGTGGTTGACACTAGTGGTAGGGAGATCCTGCATATGGTACGACCGTACAGGTGCTCGAGCTGTTGTTGTTGTTGTTGCACGCAGGTATTTCATTTTTTTTTTTATATCATTTCGAAAGAACGATCAGACATCAGAAAATTATTATTTCATACTTTTATTATTCAAATATTATTATTTCATACAATATTTCATACAAACTTGTCACGTACATAGGTAAATCAATCGTAACGCACGTTTTGTAGCTGTCTTTTTTATTTATCACGTGCAATAGATATGGTTCGCAAAACGTTCGCTTGAGTTTCTTCTCGAACATGCGGTGCACATACGACGTGCGAACTTTCTTCACACGTGTACACCATCTGCGACGATTACCTTCGACGAAAATTTATTCGGCCCATTAGAAAAGCCGGTCACGATCGATACTCTTTGACCAGTACCGCTCATTGACGCTTTTGGATGCGTTGTTTCGGTCTTCCAGTCCCCGTACGAGAATTGTTGCAAGTGAAGCTCTTAAACAGAAATATTTTGCGAACGTGGTTTTTGTAGTTGCTACAAAAGAAAATAAATTACTTGTAATAAATCATATTCTTACTTCATCTATGTATTATGTTCATCATACAGTTTCATTTATAGAGAAGAAACATTTTTATATTAAAAACAACTGTGACTTTGCAACACTTTCATGTTTGAAATTTACTAATCGTGAATTTTGATTAAAATGTAGTTCAAACTCCTTTTTTATTATTGCATTGTATTGTATTGTAAATGTAAATTAGGAGAAGTTTATTTTACAACTTTCATTCGTGACTAAAAAGAAACAGGTTCGATTCGTGCATCGAGTGCGTAATGCTATACCGATGCTCAGCATCTACGTTGCACAACCTGTGAAGGATAAAGCTGACCAATATGCTGACTAAACTTTTCTTTACATTCTTCATACTCGCGAATTCTTTGAATCAGACTTATTGATAGTAACGTATAAATATTTAAAAGAAAAGAGATATTGAGTGTATTTAGATCTTAAAACTTAAATTAGACTTATATTTTTTTCAATTACTGCGAAAAGTTGTTCGAATTTTGAAATTGCCACCATTTTTTATTTTTTTCCTGATAATTTAATTCGACTTAAATTTAAATTTATTTTTAGGTATTAGAGGTGTATTCGGGGTATATTCGAGGGCTGCTTCTCGGTACGGTAATAGAACATCGTAGCAGTTTCTTGAAGCCTTCGTTGTCTATTCGCGATGCAGCTGGGAAAACAGTTTTAAGGATAAAGGGACCATGGATTAAATGTTGTGGAACCGCGAAATTTAAGGTGGAACATTAATCGTAATATAATAAATTTTTAAAACATTTTTTTTTATTCGACTAACTTTTAATTTTCTCTTTTTTTTCTTCCAGATAAAGTCCGCGGATGATGTACATAGAGTTGGGAAAATTAAAAAGGAATGGGGCGGTTTTTGTAAAGAAGCATTTACAGATGCTGATAACTTCAGCTTGCGTTTTCCTATAGATTTGGACGTTAAGATTAAAGCTGTGTTGCTTGGTGCCTGTATTCTCATCGTAAGTTATATAAAAAAAAAACTTGTATAAATACTAGTAGCATCGATAAGCTTACTAATATTACAAATATTTTGTGTTTACAGGATTATCTATATTTCGAAGAATGCAAATCCTACGGTATATTGAGTTGCTTGACATGAGATGTGTTCGTGCGCACGTGTTGCTTGACAATTCAATTGATAACATGCTTGTCTGATTAGAACAAAGTCCAACCATGTTGTTAGGGTTTTCTGGCGACACAGGCCTGCCAGGGGCACTTAAAAACCAATAAATTTTCCCCGACGTGCTTGCACCCAGACCGTGGATATTGTAGCATGGAAACTCTCCCGAACAAAATGTTTAAAAGAATTCTATTTAAAGATTTGAAATTAATGTCCTTTCTGCCGTGTTTTATTGGAGGAGAAACGCTTTACAGCTTTACAGAGGAGAAACGCTTTACAGCTTTATAGAGGAGAAACGCTTTATGACGGATGATTCGCTATATATTTTTTATATCAAATTTATATAATGAATATGCACAATGTTGTTAAATAATCTAACGTCTAAGTGCTATTATTTAATTATTATTACTATTTTTGTATTCAATTTTGGAAAGGATCTTTTGTATATACATACACGCGTATACATCGTTCTTTTTCCTACGAGGGAGTGTTTTGGATTTTGCGAACAAATACTTGCCCTGCAATTTACGTAATATGATGTAATTTTATATAATTAAATTACAAATACTCTTTATATTTTTGTATTTTTCGAAGAGCATTAATAATTTTAAAAAGTAATTGCTATTTCTCGAATCTTGTCATTTCTTGATATTTAATAAATTACTTATATAAATTACTCGAAAGTAATTTAAATATTTAAATTACTCGAAATAAAGATTTAACGTTATACGATCAAAAGACTCTATTACCATTTATATCAGATTTACGTCAAAGATATCAAAAGAAAATAATAAAGGATCAAAAGAAAGGAGAAGATATTATTGTGTACGTTCTTTTATTCGTGTTTTAAACTCACATCTTCATACATCTGATAGTGAAGTTGTCGTCGCGTCAGCTGCAGCATTTAGCATGCTATATTCGTCGCAGATGTTCTTAGTTTTGGTAAAAAATGAGAACAGAGAAACAATATGTGTGTAACATCCTTTCCAACACACGTTACAAAATGGCCGCTGAGATGCTGCAGACATTCGTTGCATTTTTCTTTTTTTTTTTTCCTTTTTTCTCTTTAATACATCAAGAACCGGATTCACGCGCTAGATTTAGACTTCAAAATGGAGGCTCAGAACTTCTTTGTCATAGCCTCGAGTTCCCTTACACCCAAGATATATCTTTTACTGATAATTTTTATAACACACAGTTACATTCTGTTATTGAGTGTAAATTCTTCCATATTTCTGGAGTAAAAAATAATCTCACATTTAAAGAGGTAAAAAATTGTCGAAATCAACATTCTCGGAGGAATTCTGATGAGTTGTCAAAGCAACAGCACAGTTCAAATGTAGAATTATATAATTAAATTCAGATATAATACTTTCGAAAAAATGTTCTTTGCCTTTTTTTTTCTTTCTCAGCTATACAAATTCGTCTTCTTATACTTATATCAAACGACGGCGACTTGTTTCGTCGAGAGTAGACTGCCCATGATCAAAAAACAGAGTCAGAAAAGATCGAAATCGACTTCTCTTGTGATTGAATACCGTACAAAAATCCAAAGTGTTCTCAGCGTGTTAACTGAAAATGGTTTTACGACTCGGCCATCATTTTGAATCACATATAACGATATATGTATGTAGCTGTCTTTTTTTCCTCGACATCAGACGTTATTACAAACGTTGAAGGATTTTTTTTATCACGGGATAACACAGGATGCTGGTACAAGGATAATACTTTTGATAGATAGAGGTACAAAGAGAGAAAAACAAAGGTTAGAGGCGAAACGAAGAAAAGAATGATAGAGAAAAAATGAAAGAATACTGTGTGTATTTTTTCTACATGCTGGATAATAATACATGTTTTTAAAAAAAAAAAAAAAAAGAGAAAAGAAAATGAGGCAAAACAAAATTAAAATACTGTTAAAGATATAATAATGCGTATTATATATAACATATAATAGAAACTTTTTCTTCTCTTTTTCATTTTCGTTTTGTTCGTACGGATTGATTGAAAGGAACTTGAGAGACGATAATATTATAATTATAATTATAATTATAATTATAATAGTAATAATAATAATAATAATAATAATAATAATAATAATAATAATAATAATAATAATAATAATACAATGATAGTAATATTAATTAATAATAATAATAGCAATCGTAACGCGTGTGTAAAAGAGGGAGATGGAGACCAATAAGGACGTGCAAAAGTTTACCGTTCACGACAACAATCCTAGACATTTTCCAAGAACTTCGAATATTCACGATCCGATTTTTAGATCTCGACTAGGCTAGCTAGAATTTTCTAGAATTCATTTTCATCGCGAACGGGGCTTCCATTTCGCCTCCGTTTGGAACTCTAAGAACGCGTTTGTAATTGCGTGAAGGGATCTGGGCACATCGAGGACCGAAATACTTTGATTCATTTAAAATTAAGAAACAAAAAACTGTCTGTTTTGCAATTACATTCCGCGCAACAAGGCAAATTTATCTTTTAGAAAATGCTTCTTTGATTTTTTTTTTTTTTCTTTTGTAAGATACGGAACTTTGATTTCTTTCACTCACGTTTGGAAACGTGGAAGTATTATAATACACTTTTCTTTTCTTTTCTTTTCAAATTACAAACTCTTGTTACAAACTCTTTGAAAAAATTTCTCTTGCGTTTCTCTCAGATTCATACACAGAAAAACAGTACGACTCACTGAAGCTTTTTTGAAATTTCATTTCTGCTTTCCCAATAAAAAGGAGATCCTCGATGCACCAAGAACATCTAAGGGGCGAATAAAAGAAGGAAATGACCGCGTGGCTGTTCTGTTTTCTGGCGCGCTCTGTTTAAAGTTCTTTCTCGAGCTTGATCAGCTCGG
This sequence comes from Melipona beecheii, assembly GCA_032399605.1. Taxonomy (NCBI): domain Eukaryota; kingdom Metazoa; phylum Arthropoda; class Insecta; order Hymenoptera; family Apidae; genus Melipona; species Melipona beecheii. Next base: position 2,543,598 of record JAUCMO010000291.1, read on the forward strand.
CGATTCCGTCGTGCATCTCCTTCACAGCCTGATACTCCGTCAGACCGAGACGGCGTTTGTTGGAGATGTCGTAGATGCCACCCTCGGCCTCAGTGTGCTCTCCGCGAGTACCACGGACCTGGAGATTGAACTTTCCAGCGATTTCTTCGAGCTTCTCTCTATTGGCGGCCAGCTTCGGTAACTTGATGTGTACAGAGGCACGGACTGTAGTACCCAGATTGGTAGGACAGAAAGTCAAGAAACCAAGACGATCGTGGTGGGAGAACGGAAGTCGTTTCTCGATCTCGTTCACGGCGTTCACTAGACGACGGTAGACCTGCAAGATGAAGAAAATTAATAAACAATCTTTGATTATAGATATTTTCTTGTTTCTACGATCATTGATACATATAATTACTGTTGGACTGCGGATGTAGATGCAAAGGTATATAAACAAAGTCTGTCTATCAGAGTTGAAGATAAATAAAAATTGTAAAATAAAATACGCATTTTGTACCTGTCCAAGATCACCGCCCATCTGCATGGAAATGATACGAAGATGATCTTCCTCGTTGCACCAGACCAAGAAAGTTTTGGCGTCGTTGTGGAAGATACCACGGCCAGTAGGCCAGAAGCGGCAAGCGTTGGCGGCTTGCAAAAAGCGATCACCTTCTTTGAACAGGAAGTGATCGTCGATCAACTTCTGTTGGACTTCCTTGCTCATGCCAGTCAAAGGATAGAAGGTTCCCTTCAGTTCACCCTCCAAGCCGGACAGAGTGCTGGAAACTTTCTCTTCCATCTCTTTGTATTGAGCTTCAGTTAGGCATGGGTTGAATGGATAACCATCTAGGGATCGGCCGCATCTTACACGGGTGGAGACGATGAACTCACTCTGGAAAGAACAAGTATTTAAATATTAGGCATTTCGTTTAAGTTACAATTCTCAATATACTAACGGCTGGGTCAAGGTTGCCAAGAGTGTCGACGTCTCCAAAGTCTTTTGGTGGATGCTTGTCAGTCTTCTTGAAGCCACCATGATAATCCTCGATGATGGGGTCGAAGAGGTCAGCGAAAACCGTGTAAGATTCAGCATCAGGGGCATAGATACCAACGCCAGAATCCAGATTCTCTACACCAGACTGGATGACATCAAGAAGACTGGAGCCAAAGGAGGTTTTCCTCGTCTTAAGTTGATCAAAGACCTCCTTGGACAAATATTTCTTCAGCAAAGATTTGCTATCAGAGGCAGCCAATTTGGAGAAGCCAGCCTCCAGTTTGTCCAGAACTGCCTGATCAACCATATTGCTGCTTTTCTTGCTGTAAACGATTAAGTCACGCTATAAATTAAATATCCTTTAGAAGAACGTACAACATAGAAAATAATTTTCAAAGTTATTTGAGAAGCTTCGAAGTGTTCCGTTACTCTTGAAAATACAGTGAACTATTTTTATTTTAAAATATACTAATTCTTCTTTATTTTCTCTTCTTTTAAATCAACCAATGTAAAAATGAAATCGTAAGTTGAAAGTTTAGCATTGAAAAATCATGAATGCAAAATATAATGCAATTACAATGAAATTATAAATCTTTTAATTGTATTTTACGTGAGACAAAAGAGTATTAAAGAAAACAGGAGAAACAGAATTAGTTTCTCTTTCTTTGCAGTTCGATACATAATAGTTCTCACTGCATTGGATAGACTGGAAATCGATTGTGTTACAGCTAAATGAAATTTTCTGTGACAGCGTCGTTTGATTTCTTATCAGTGTACCTTATCGTGGAAAATTACGTGTTTGTTTGCGCGTATTATTTGCATCAGATAGTCGTGAAACGATTGTTCGTGATGGAATATATTTCGAGATTTCAGAAAATCCCTTTGTATTGATATATGTAGTATCTGTTTTGTGCAGAAGTAGGCTTAACTTTTTATGTACATAACGTGTCATAAAATTCGAACCTTTTGAGAGTGACGATAAACGACAGAATATAATGCAAGCATTGAAGATTTTAATTGCCGCGAAAGAGTATTTAACTTTGAGTATTTCTGTAATTTTATTTTTCTCTTTCTTATTGAAAATTAATATTAATTTTGCCAATTAGTCGTCGATAGGATTTGCTATAGAATATGCATTGTAATTTTATTTATACATTATACCGTGGCTAAAACATCAATTTACATTATCGAATTTTCCTTTAATATTTCAGTTAAGATTCGAGTCAAAATATTACAGAAAAGATTCAGTACATTCTTTTTTTTCTAGCAAAACAATATATAAATTAAGTTACGTTCATTTTTCAGTATTGCGCCGTGGTCTTTAACATTCCAGACTCTGGACAATTAAAAATGTTTAAATGATTAGAAAATGAAAAATTTTGCGTTTAATCGGGAACGACCTTATTACGTGTCACATGTCCCTAAAACATCCCCTCTAACATTCATTGACCATTCCCCTTTGAGATATCCTGCGTGTACCCCATATATGTAACTTTTACGTAACATCACCCTCGGCGTAATTCAACTTTTGCAACCCTCTAGCAGGCTCCACGATCATAAAACAAACTTGTCAACTACGACGATGCTCCAACAAATTTCCGCATTTACGCTCCGTATATTGATTATTATAATCGCAATTAATCGCAAGTTTTCCAGCTTCTATCGCGGAACATCTGGCAATTAAGAAAACTATCATAAAAGGAAGATTCGTTAAAGGAGAAGAAGTGCAATCGAATCTTTGAGGTTACTCACTAAGTTCCAAATAGTTTGACAGTTTGCCGAGAGATGAAATTATGGAGGAATCGGGCCAATGATCTCGTAAAGATATCCTTTGATACAGAGAGTGCTTTAAGGAGCTTATGCGAGCCGGACATCGAGAATTCCGCTAGCGAGATCGGCTGCCTTGTCAGATCTTACGTAATTTTCGATTGTGCTCCCTTGTAAATCGAAAGGATTCATCGTTACTCGCGTTTGCTAGGTTAGGGCTAGAACGAGGAGATTGTTTGAAACGCCATTCATGGCGTGGATTTTAAATACGAGCATAGGGAGGATGAGAATAATTAGCGTAGTTCGAGTACGTATATTTGAAGAAGAAATTATTAATGAAAATAAATAAATAAATATATATATTTGTCAGTATATAAGATTATGAAATTTGTTGGAATTTTTTGGTACTTCAGAGACGCGTGAAATTTGTGCTGAATACTAACGAACAATAGTAGAGATTTTGACAGATTTTCACACTGTTTGATCAAAATTCAAATTTAGTAAGAAAGAAAAATATTATACATATATATGTCAGAAACGTTTTAGTAATAATTAATGTTTAGATTTAGTAAAAATTTTGATGAATATTTATTACTGTTCATTTTATTATTATTCACTTTTTAAAATGAACTTAATGAAGTTTGAAATTTATTTGTACTATCATCTATAGTTATATTATTCGACTTTTTTTTCTAGATAAAAATCATTGAAACTAACTGAACATATGATAATATATATTAAATTCAGCTTTAACTGGTTTGCCTCTTAATTCAATGCTTGTTCCAGTTCAACAATTTCGGTGAATTAAAACATTGAAAAGCCTATCTCTCATTACAGAATTCGAGATAATAATGTCGATAATTAATGATGCATCGTTGCAAGAAAAAATTTTGACGTAAGACGATATTACAACATATTGACAAAATATATTCCTTATGGCGGTGCTGTTTTTCAGGGTGCCAAAACATTTGCTCAGAATAATCAAATATTTAAATACTAAATTAAGAGTAACAATCTCAAATTTTAAATAGTTTTCAGAAACATACCACTGTTCTGATTAATTATTCTGAACAAAATACATTAGACGATTAATCACGTGGGTGTGGTCTCGTGGTTGGTGCGCTCTTTGAAACACATAATGTTTCGCTCGAACTTTTCTTCATGATGCATTGAATATTAATTGAAATTGAAGCTTAATTGTGTTTGAATTAAATATTCATGAGATGTTTTTCTTCATTAGATCTCAATAACCAATAAACAGTAGTTAATGGCATTTCAACGTTTTGTTCGTAACAATCCGCGTAGATTTCAATTCAGCTTGTAAATTTTATTTGCAGAAATTGTGATATTCTGTATCCATCAAACAACAATTATGCCATTTGAACCGGTTGCTATCTAATCACATTTAATTCTCACTTTTTTTTTTAACTCAAATGAATTTATTCGCTTCACAATACATCCTCCACATAATTTCCACTAGTTCAATTTTCTTTTCCTCTTCACCTTTTTAAAAATTTAAGGAGTTCCTCGCAATTAAATCCTTTTCCTTCCACATTTAATGTTTACATCGTCATTTTCCTTTGCTTTTCAACTCGGTGAAATGGTCGATCCACCGTCTGAGCGATTCGTACAATCGAAAAAATCGTGGAGTAATTCGCAAAATACGGAAAGTTCGAGCGAGATTGCAGTGTACGTACGTACATACATTCGGTGAGTTAAATGGTTAGAGCCTTTCAGCCGACTCGAAACACTGTGTGTTGGTACACGTCAATCAACAATACGTACTCGTCCTCGTCGACGACCGTTTCGTCCGACGATTCGCATATGCTCAGCGACGTGCATACGCCCATTGTCGACGATTATGCGCCGATTATGCCTCGATTATCGCCCCGGGTTATGCGTCTATTTATAAGCGACACGAACAGTTAACGGTCGATCTTCTTTTTCTCTTATAAAACCGTGCATCCACGACACGACGACGATCACGATGACCAACGGAGACCACGGATGATGACGACGAGTAGGGAGAAGAAGTCAGGCAAGCGCTAATCGCAACGATGTCACTCGACGTCCACGAGGATCAGGATGATCGCGCGATCTCATCGCGGTCCCCACAAAGCACCTCTTCTCCTCCTCCCTCCTCCCTCCTCTTCCCGAGTTTTTTCCTCGCTATGTGAAAACAGACTTCCTCAGACGCGAGATTTTTCTTGCCCTTTACCCATGACCACCGACGGTTTTATGGCGAGTTAATCAATTTCATGGTCGGTGGACTGAGAGAATTTGTGCGTAGTGCTGATTTCCAACGTGACAGTTTCTTTTTTCTCTTTTTTCTTCTTTGTTTTCGTTCGTTCGATCGGTGCTTTTTGATGTTGCTGTAATTTATGCGGTTAGTGCCTTTTGTTTTGGTTCGATCGATCGAAAAGCATCCGTGTGCCGTGAGTTTTTGATCGTAAAGTGCAAGGTAGGCTGTTTATTTGACTTTTTAAAAAAATTGTGATATTTTATATACGTATGTCGAAGAGGTGATTATTTCCGAGATTTCTATAGGAACGCGTTATGAAAAATTGTTGATAATATTATAATTTATATTATAATTTTATATATATATATATATGTATGTATATATACACACACGCACATATAGTATCGTGTATGTAAAAGAATACGTCAGAGTCCAATGAAACTTGAGAATTGTCATCACGATGATGCCTAGATGCGTTCCAATCGATCATCAATCTTCCATCAAATTAACGAAGAAATAAAAATAATCAACGATAATGAACGATAAGATACAGATGATGTTAAGTCACGTTATCTTAGAATTTAGATCCAGAGATTTTTACATTCTGGAGGTATAAATAAATTTTCTAAAATGGAAGAATTTTTACGCGAACAATGCAAAAGATCAAAACACCGCGTGATATTTAAGAAAAGAAAGAAGAGTTATGACTCGATTTGAAAATGAATTTTTTGCTCGTCAATATTTAAAAATAATTATATGTTAGTACATAGTTAGTATGGTGCAGATCTACGTTGATTAAGCATGTTTCAATTAATTATAATTGATAGCTCGACATTCTTGAAACATCTCTCTTAATCGTCTGTAGACACATTTATTTGACAAGTAGTCTTGGATTACTCTTGTGTATGCTTATAAAGATGACTTGCACTCTTATGCTTTCAGATAATATCTTTATGCATATAATTTCAAATAATTCTTGTCTCAAGTTTCCTTTCGATATCTTTGCACAACGAACAACAACTGCGAACAATGAGCATCTTTTAAGCATGATCTGGTAGCGTCTTTTTAATTTATCTCGCCGATATCTTTATTTAAATATATTCAAACATCCTGTTATTCTGTTATCTGTATCCTAAAATTTGAAAAAAGAAGATCACTAGAGCACACGATCCACTTCAAATATCAAACCTTTCAATTTTTCATTCAAAAATATCTTTATTAGAGGTACTATTATTCTGAAAATTTCAACAAAACGGTATTAAGGAACTTTTTAATTTTTTCCTTTGTAATTGAACAAGAGCACGGAAAGGAGAGTTAAAAATCGTTCCTAAAGCAAGGTCTTTGAAACATTTTTCAGCGAGCATATTTTATTCCAGAACAGTAACAATGGTAACGAGGGACGTAAAGTGAACATAGACAGATATATCGTGCGAAATGCAAATAAAATTTTTCAGTCGACCTGTTTCTCGTCCACGCCCCTGCATAAGGCCAGAGGGTTAACTCTTTTGTGTGAACCAACAAGGGTAGTAGTCCCTAGCCACTATAACCGCGTCTGCCACACACTCCTTTATAAGGAACTTGAGAGAACCGTTCGAACAACACACTAAACCAACAAAACGAAATTTAAAAAGAAAATCAGAAGGAAAATTTTAATCTAGCGATCGCTAATTACCAATTAACAAATTTCCTTTCGGAGCGTAATAAAAAAAATGCTAAATAAAATTAAACGATAATGAATTTCCTTTATTACTCGATATGAACTTTTAATTGGTATCACTGAGCCATTGAAAACTATGAAAATTAAATTACTCAGTATGAGAATTTAATAAAACCTTGTTAGTAATCTCTGTAACAAAGAATATAAAGTACAAAATGAAATGAAGTATACCTTAAATCTTAATTATCTAAAATTTAGTTACTAAAGTCACGAGGATGCCATTTGAGGAAATGGTCCGAACTAGTTACAGGTAAATAGAAAAACGGTTTCTAATTAATCAGGACTTGACTAATGAAACTACTCTCTAACGTAATAAACGCTAAAAGTTTTAGCAGAAACAGGATCTTTGGCCTGTATGTCAAACTTCGGACGACACAAACTCTGTTGATGGTACGATACTTAAACTGTGGGAAACTTGAAGGATAATGAAGTCCTGAGTAACTTGTAAGCAAGGTTTAACGATCGAGCGATGGGAACACTGATGGTTCGCTGATAAATAACTCGAATCGAATCTGATTCTTTCACACTTTACTTTCATACGCTTTGCAAATCATATTTTTCGGGAAAACCTTTCGAGACTATTCTGGTTTTGTTTCACGTTGCTACCATTACATTATTTTAAAAATTCTTTTATCTTTCTGTTTCTACTTCGTGGATTAATTATTTAATGTTTTATTATATTCGTGTCTGACAGCAATTAGTTTTTAAAGATCTTATAAAATGATCTTATTTCTTTGTTATTTTGCTAATTTAACAGAGAGAATGTGTTTTATCTTGGAATCTTTCTTAGAAATCTTTATGATTCCGTTTTCTCCTCATAAATTTATACCATTGAAAAGGTACTGGACGTTTCATTTTACCAATGTAATAGAAATTTTTTGAAAGAATCCTGGCTTTGTTTTATGATGCTATTGAATAAATAGCAATTGTTGACATTTTTAAAAATCTTCTTAACCCTTTCAATACAAACTGAATCTTTTTAAATGCAAGATTCGTCTTTACTATAATAATTAATAGCAGAAATATATAATTTCTATAAAACTGACAATGCACGAAAGATTTCGAGCCAATTTTATCAAAACGAAATATATTTATTACTTAATTTACTTGTGACGGATCGAAAAATCTCTATTCTTTTATAGTTATATCTACAATAAATATCTAAATAATAAATAAATCTTCTACCACGTCTATAATAAATTTTTATTGAAATACCGTTCCTTGTGATGTAACGAAATTAAAAATATTTCACCAATAAATTCACAATTTTCCCGCAGCGTACGATAGTCACGAGCTCCTATAAATGACTCATCTCTAGTGTTGTCCGATACATCAATTACGAATTCCATGAATGTCTGATCTGACGTTCGGCTACGTCACTAAGCGGGCACCGAGCCAAGTGACGTCACCGACAAACCCCTAAATCGACTCACACGCTCGCATAATTCACCACAATGTATTTTCTCAAAAAATTCAAAAGACTTTGCTCTAAAATTTTATACAGAAACAACACACCTCCAGCGAACTTAACCCAATCTAAACAGACGCACACATAACTAATTGATACGAGCTCAAAAGCCAAAGTGATCGACTCTCTACACTTTTCGTACATTTCAGTTTTACTATACAGATAACATAAAAGAATGAACATAAAATATATTTTTTTCTGATTTTTTTCAATTTATGGAGTCGATCAGCGTGTGACTTCTGAACAGTTCGTACGTGATCTTCTCGAAACGATTAAAAAAAATATCTAAATTAGTCTCTCCTAATAATTTCTCTTCATCCGCAGGGAATACGTACTCGTCGTTCGATGTGGTATCCTTGGAGGTACATCCGCCCATGACGACGGCGACGACGACGACGACGACGACGACAACGATGACGACGCCCTGGCGAGAGAGACAGCGAGCGAGAAACTGACAGAGAGAGCGGCAAACCTCGTGTGTTCACCTCTCGATAATCGAACTTCACCTCTTCACCACGTTTCTCCTTCCCCGACGTCCTGTAGGAGGATCTTCGAGACCGGAAGTTCACGGGGCGGGGGGAATAAGAGGGGGTGTGGGTGGCGGCACACTTCCTCGACGAAGCAAGATGGACGGAAAATGAACGCGTGTTGTACACGGGATACACGCTATATTCGTGTGTATGGCGTGTGTTTCCAAGCACTTCCGGTTGTCCTTGGCGTCGACGGAGGGGGTAGTCACCCCTGGCAGAGAGTCAAAGGTCGTGTGTGTCTTTCCGATCGTTGTCCCCTTTCACGGGATTATCCCGTCAAAATATTCTCAACTGTCTGATGGAACGACTGGAAAATCATCCGATTTCGCGGTCTCTCTTTTCCTCTTTCCTTGTTTGTTTTTATTCTCATGAATACCGCCGCCGTACAAGTTTAGTTAGAGAATTACAAACTGCGACTGGTAAACTAGTAGATACGCTGGTTACACAAATGTATTATTTAATTTAAATATAAATGCAAGATTTTCGACGACGGACTATTTTCAACTTCCGCCGATTTAAATTAGCGGATTAGGTTCTCTAACTGTCCTTGAACGGCGCAGTTCCGGTTGCACACTAGCCGACTAGCGTAGTACGGAAGGTGCTGACAGAATTGTACACACGCCGGTTACTACACGTCGATTGGAAAATTGATTATTCACGTTAGTACGCGGTCACAGAGGATTTGTATTAAGGTTATAATCGTGGGAGATAAGAAACATTTAAGAGTTAGCACGAAGGAAAAATTGACGAAAAGATGCCCCGTTACTGGCAACAATCACGATCAATGCGTTTGCACACTATCATTATTATATCCTTCTTGGTTGCGGGTGAAAATGAAAGCGGATTGCGTGTGTCCCGGGGAACCCTGACGGCCGTCAATCGATATCGAGTACGCAAACGTGTAGAAATTCTCTCGACTTCCGGTCGAAAACTTTCGCGATCCTTTTTCGGGGACTCGAGGAGAAGTGTGACAACGCGAGAATAAAGTAAATAATAAAATACGATAGATCAGCCAGTACAATCAGAGTACGATGGGACACCTCTTACTCACCGTCTCGAAAGAAGGAAAGAGAATCCGAACGACCGGGATGCGCGGTTTCGTGAGAAAAATTCTCGTAAGAAAGAATCACGTTTTTAAAAATTGATCACAGTCGTTAGGAATGTGTTGTATGCGATCGTTGTTCTCGTCGAAGGTAGATACAGTGTTTTTTTTTTCACGCGAGAAAGAAATATCCTTTTTAGTACTTTATTTCTTTATTTCTGTGTTCTTCGAACAGTCTGTCTCTCCTACGTTGTCCTGTGCGTACGTGTTTGTATATATGTGTGCGTTTTGTCGAGATTGGTCGCGCGCTCGCGCCCTTCTATATATATGTGCTAAGTAAGTATGTATGTATGTATGTATATACACGTTGTGAATGTGTGTGCGTCTTGTAACGTAATCAATTATTGTGTCGCGGAATCGAACGATACTACTTTTCGGGCGCGCGTCGAATGTGCGAAAAATTTTTGGTGTGTCGCGTGTGATGTGAACACTACAGTCTCTACGCTATCACTAAGCAGGAGGCATTTCTGCGTGCCGTGATCTCTCTGTCTCTCTCCCTCTCTGTCTGTCTCGCTCGCCGTCAACCCCTCCCTTCGTTGTTCTGTCCTTATCTTTCCAAACTAACCTCTCCCTCCACGACTCTCCGTCTCCTTCTCACTCTCGTCCATACGAATCTTCGTTTGCTCTCTCTTTTTACTTCTATCACTCTGTCATTACTTCGCTCCTTGTCTTCCCTTAAACGACTTTCCCCCTTTTCACGAATTCGCGCTCCTCTCTCACTCTCTTTCGTTCTCTCTCTGTTGAATCCGCTTTTTCTCGTTGGATCCGCATGGTCTCACTCTTATTTTCCTCTAAAGCCATCTCTGTTTTTTCCCCCCGGTTCACCACGCTGCTCTTCTGTCCCGTTTGTTCTCTCGTTCGCTGCATCTGCCGCTTCTCTTCTGCCCGCTATAGTCTGTCTTTCTCCAGTCCGCGCCACTCGCGACGTTAGCTCTCCTCGTCTGACTCGCGACGCGTAGCGCGCTCTCACTCGCTCGCTATTCACTTTAGGGTGGGGCACACCGGCGTCCAGCAGCACAGAAGGATACCCCGGTCGATAGCACGCACTTACACCTACACCAGCCAGCAGCCTCCTGGTGTTACGTATGCGTGGAAAATCATACACACACGTCCGCTACGGTCGTACGTATGAAAAATTACACGTGTGTACATAGAACGTATCGGAATGGTCGAGTCGTCGCAGTTTTCGGCCCTATTCGAAAATCTATGACGACGTTTAATGCAACGTTTTCTGGTGCGTTTCGATCCAAGTACGAAGCTGGCACGAACAATCGTTTATAGGAAGTATCATGAAAAAATCGTACAAATTTCTTAATCAACCTCTTGCGCTAGTAACTGGTTCACGAACCATAACGAGTGACCAAACCGTATACAATAATTCGTCTTCTTTTTGAGTTATCGGTATGTCACTGGATAGAAATTACTGAGAAGTAATAAATTTATCATTTGTTTTGTCTGGATTATATTTCAATATACTTAAAACTGAGAAAATATTGCAATTTTGAGCCAAATATTTTCGACATGCGTAACACGTCATTCCAGCACAAGAGGTTAATATTGCTCTATTGTCTCAGATCAATATCTCTATTTGTGTAATAGTTTCATTTTGGAGTCTAAGTTGAGTATATGAAATACCTTTCGAAAAAGAATGTCGAGTAGAGTGCAAATAGTACATACTACAAAGATTGCAATTGAAATAATTTAAAATATTCCTTTTGGAAGGATAAACATGTTTGGATTAACTTTCTCATATAATTTGAAAATGTATGTTTCTGAAGTACGTTACTAACGACTGAATTCCACAAAATATTAATTTAATAAAATTAAATATAAAATCGTTTTACTAAAATAAACATTTTTGTTCGATACTTTGTCCTTAGATCAACGAATCAATTTCATCGATTTTTCTATTTTTACGTGCCTTAGCGAGACGCGTTTCCGTAATCTGTCTATAAGTAAATGCAACTTTCTAAATGTTTCGCGGAGATCAGGAAATGATAGAAAACCGGTGTATCGAGAAATTCTGGATCGAGATTGAGCCATTCGAATTCAACGAGACGACTCGGGAACAAAAAAAAAAAAGAGAAACGACTCTCGGTCACGTTTACTCGACCAATTTGCTCTGTGCATATCGATGTCTCGTTAACACTTCGATTCTTTACGACGCAATAGAAATTGAAAGCTAACACGTTGAAAAGATTATATTAATTTTCACGAGTACTAGCGATGTAATAAATTTCAGACTTTTTATTTTTGTAATTACTAAGAAGTTTGATTTTATCATGCTAGTTTAATTATAATAATTTGCAATTTTTTTGTATTAATTTGTAGTTTTGAAGTTGTTAATTTATTATCCCTAATAATTTCAGATGTTTTCAGCAGAAAATAAACTACTGTTTCAATAAAGTAAATACAGTCAAGATACGCTAAGTATTGAAATCAATAATTATAAAGTCGAACATCACGCGTTTAAATGCAGCATAGAGAATGAATAGTAAAAAAAAGTAAAGGAGACTCCATTTTGTGGAATCTAATATTCGTTTCAGATACGAGACTCAAATTACTTTGGGCAAGTACATTATGTACGTATCACGATGAACAGTAAGAGCAACCGATAATAGGAGACTTTAATAAATGACTCGACGTCTACTTGGCACTCGGGGCCACTTGGCAGAAGTTGACAGCAGATTATGTATGCGTGAAAACTCACGCACGCTGATACCACGATCGGTGAAATTGCTTCTACGAGATTGCACAATATCAGCGAAAGTATAACTCGTTCAATGATTAAATTAGTCTTGACACCAAGGTGTCTCTCAATCACCAATCTTTAAATGTAATGTTTATTTATTTTTTCTAAATAGAAATGGCGAATTAGAACTGAATGGAGGACGACACGTAATGTTTAAATTACCAATTTAAATTCCGAAGGATGTTTTCTCTAAATGTTTTTTCTCATTATCTATGCTTCACATTTAATAGATCGTCAAGATTCTATAATTTTGTATTCACCTATTTCTCACGATCTCGTAACACCTATTTCCAATTAAATAATAACTCTCAAATATGTTCGAATTCCCTAATACACACGTCAAATATGCTCGTTCCCATTACAGAGGCTGTTTGAACATAATCAAAGTCAGCTAACAGCGAATAAATTACTGCAGCAACGAGGGGTCCACTAGGAGGCTAGAATCGAGTCAAGGTGTATCATCTCTCATTGCGTGCCATGCCTCTATGCGAATACGCAATTTCACAGGGCGAAGAGGGATGCGGATTACGAGCTGGTAAATGCATGATTATGCTACGAGAGGAGCACGATCTCGTACAATAATAGAGATGTGAACGATTGTAAGATGTCATTTTCCTTATTCACTTGTGTATCACAAATGTACGCACGCACGCATATATGATACAATATCCTATTGTGGGCAGCTTGTGAATGGAAGCAGGTTAAAAAGCGCATTCACTATCGTGAACGTGTACTAATTGTAAGTATGTACCATAAGTTTTTCTAGCTATGTCGTAACTACTGTATTTCTGTAGAGCATGCTGAATATATAGTTATTTAAGAAAAATTAAACAACCATGTTCAATAATTTTTTAAAATGGATAATCGCTTGTTCGATAAAACAATTTTATCTGGACAATGTAAATTGTATTGTTAGTCATTTATAAGAAATTTTTATAATTGCATACTTATTAGATTTGAATTAAAATTTTTTTTTGGTGAATGTATGTAAGCATATTTTTAAGAGAATTTTAAATCTTTAAATAGAAATTCAAATTTCAATAAAATTCTGGAATTCAATATTGATTAAAATCTAGATTCATTGGGTTGCAAATAAGCTTTTTATTCAGAAACTATATTTCATCGTTTACTTTTACTCTGGATTCTTTTAAAAACTTTTTTAATTTAATATTCACTACTACAACAGACAAATTTCACTCCCTAGAACCAAGAATGTAAATTTAAAACGATGCAGCTTGAATCGAATCACGATGAAAAGTGATTCGTCTCTTGGCTGCCCTTTCGACGTTTTTCACATTAACCTGAAAAGCCACAACGAGGATGAAAGAACGACGAGGGTGCGAATAGAAACAACACACAGCCCAGAGTAAACACGGATACTTTGTTTTCATTGTTTCGACTTGTTGGCCGACTCGTGGCCACTTGTACTCTCGCCCTACGGCCCTAGGGTACGTATATAATTTTCTTCTTTTTTCTTTTTATTTCTCCACCAAGGGAAGCCGTAATCATTTCGACGGATCTTTTTGATTAACTTACTGTCGAGAGTACCAATTAAACGTCAAGCAACCCTTCTACCTCACCGAATGTTCCCTTGGAGTATCTAGAGGTAAATCGAGTGAATAGAGAATCGTTGTTGCAAATAAGAAGTGTACAATTAGAATATCTAATTAATGAGAAAATGGTGTAATATTGAGATTTGTGTTAAAAGCTATCTAATTTGTGTGAAAATATTATAAAAAAAGTTTTGTATAAAATATAGGACAATATTTCGAATTTTTATTTTTATTCGAGTTTTTACATAATTTGAAATTGCAAAATTAATTTAGCTTCAGAAATTCTACATTCTGTTTGTCAGTCGTTCTAAGAAACGAACACGACATTATTCGTTGCATAATGAAGTTCACAGTGAAATTTTGAGACACGCTATCAGGTGTAACGTGACACAATACGAGTATATCTTCGAAGTACAAGCGAATTAAAAAGGTAATGATACGAAAAGCGATTACCTGATAGATTTGGATCGAGTTTCAAGAACGTTTAAGTGATAAAACGATCGTAACATCGTATTTCGTTATCTTATTATAGCTTTCAGATAAATTGGACATCGTGACACACGATTTTATTATTCGCTCGTCTCTCTCTCTCGTTAGGAAATTATAATCAATGCGATAACAAATAACAGCATTCGCGAGATAATAGAATCTTTGGTTTTTTCCTTGCAACTGATATTGCTTTTTTGAAAAACGAAATTCAGCAAAATTGATATCGCGATTAGAAATTGATATTAAATATTCTTTGACTAATAATTCAATGATTTATTTTAAATATAGAAAGTGCGTGGTAAAGTATATAGAAAGATCGATGCAAATTTTGTGATTTGAAGAAATAAAAATTATTTGTAAATAAATTAGAAATACAAGAAAAAGTATTCCTTCCATCGAGGAAGAAATTAAAAATTGTAAAAGAATATTTTATAACAACGAAGTGAACGAGCATTGATAAATAGCACAGAAGGTACTGCAAATTTACTTTCTTGTACAGATAAGCACGATAAGAGCTAAAAATTAAAATCTTGTAACGCTGATAAAAATATCTTTCTGTAAGACATCGATAAGAAACTAATTTAACATAATCTGTTATTTCTGTACAAAAGTTAATTAAATCCCCAGATTATAACAAATTAAACTTTAGGAAAAAGTTGTTTCACAGATAAAATATTAAATAACAATAATAATCGCGAAGAGATAATTGTTGAACTAAAAAAATAATAAAATAAAATTGAAAATTTGTAGAATTAATAATTAGCAAATGCGTAATTATTAATTCAGTTCTTTGATTAACAGACTCAGTTATTTATAAATGAATATAATTAGATTCTATATACATGAAAAATTTATAATAAATTATTGAACTCTCTTCCAAATTAATTCAATGCTCTAATTAATGTACAAAATTTATAAATTAATGTAATCAATTATTAAATTCCTTTTTAGAATATTTCATTCAGTTACTTTTTTCATTACAGGCTCCAATTAGTCAAAGGGACATAATTAAATTTTACACGAGGGATTTTATCGAAAGTATCACGGATTAAATAAAATTCGATTTTTAAATAGACACTGAGAAGGAGGAAAAAATTGTGCAACGCAATATCATGAAAATCATGCATAGTAGACAATGAGGGTATTAGAGAACGTCGCTGCAACATCCTGTTACGTCACTGTCGCATTATTTGTGCCTTGAATCTGTTTAGAATATAAATTGTACCCAACTGGATCCAGACGATAAAAATCTACGAATTCTTCGATTCGAGTAATCGATCTGCAAAATTGTGTGAAACGAAGCTTAATGTTTTAGGATTAAAAAAGGAAAAATCCTTTTGAAACTTGTAAACTAGACATTGGATGTTTAGTTTTGAAATAACATTATATATTATATAAATTCTAAATATTTTCGTTTTAGGAATTATTTTATAGATATTCAAAATGATTAAAGAAAATAAAAAAAAAAAGTGTTTTCAAACGTATACATAATTAGTAATCTGGAGTAGACTGACTGTTAATTAGAGCATACATGTTGATGCTGCGATTATCATGGATTCTAAGATGAGCCCACAATTATGTATATGCTGAAAGCAAGTATTGTGTGCTCGGTTGTTTAGAATATCGAAGTTAGATTTTTATTTGAAAAAGATATATATTATTTTAATTTTTTGATATTAGAATGTTCAAGTTGAAAGATAATGCTAAAAAAACAATTGTGGTTTAATAGTACTTTACTATTTATCAAACATTTATTTTAATATAAAAAAATAATTTTTCATAAAATTTTAATAATAAATAATTTTTTAAATATTTACTTCTCCATGTTTAGTTAAAAATCAAGTAAATTCCAATTTAAATAAGATTAAGTAAGAAATTGAATATATTCTGCGACAGGAAATAATGTAAAAAAATTGATGAAAAATTCATTACCTACTAAAAATGAATACCAGTAAAAATAAAAATAATTCCGTGAAAAGTGATTCCACGTATCTTCAAGGAGTGTTCGTCGTCACGATTGCCGCCAAATCTGACAATGAGTAATTGTACTTTGGAGATGAAAATTATGCGACAGACTTCCAGCAGAAGGTAAATATTAAGTAAATATTAAAAAAAAAAACGTGGTTCTATAAATAACATAATCACCGGCCGAGCTATAACACATTTGTCTTCGATCAAATATTTGTTCAAGATATTTTACCTGCCAGGTATTACGGAATTTCAATTATATATACATATGTCAAACAACTTGTCATTCATTTCATGTTGAATCGATTTAAAAAAGTTAATATTTAATATTTAATAGTTAATTTAAAAAATGATATTAAATACATAATGAAATTTGATAAACGAAATTAGATACGTAAATTAAAAATAGAGAGGTTATTAATATATAATTGAGATGAAAATTATACAAGTCTATTATTTTTCAAACATTTTCTTTTTTATTCTGAACAAATTTCTCTATTAATTACTATACCTATAATCCTCTAAAATGTACACACGTAACATGTAATTATTCGTAGCTTATATTAGAATATCTGACTTAATTGCCTGATTTCTATGCAAGTATGGAAAAGAGTTCAAATAAAATAAGAGAGCCGAGTAAAGAGAATATACCATTACAAGTGGCTAGAAAATGAATAGACAAGTCACATAATTAACCGGATGCTGGTTGATTCTAGTCGACTTCGTTAATTCTAATAAAAAATCGCGTAGAATATTCACCAATTCCGAGATAATTGACCGTGTATCTGTAAAAGTAAGCACATGTCACATCTTAGATGCAGAAAATTGTTAACATGGCTACCTGATTTAAATTTACAATCTACAAAAATTAAATTTACAATTTTAGAAATAGTTTTGAATAAGATAATGACGCAATTATCTTTTTACGATACTTTTAATATCCTTTTTCTAAATTATTTGTTTTTAAAGCTTTTGATAAATATTGATAAATGTAAGATATTTTATGATATTATCAGTTTTTCGATTAGAACGTATGCCAATATTAAAATAACGATTTGAGCGCCGCCTTCGCAAATATCTACCGGTTCATTCTTGCGATTAGACAGTGTCCGGTTTCATGTTTTATGAAGATAAATTACCTACGACGTGTATCACGTGAGAACGAGTACAGCACGTACTTACTATTAACTAACGTAATACGTTAGTTGTCAAGGTGCAATTCATTTTCTTCAACTAATAATATCTAAAATTTCAAATTTCAATTTATATGAAATAGTTGTTTGTAATGTAAAATTTTTGATAACTGTTTTCATTTGTTCAATTGTTAATAATATTTATTGATGTATTGATCGAATCCGCATTGACCAGTGTCGCACCCTCTCGGTAACAGCTTGAAACTACTTTACCGCAAATTCAGCGCGCGCGATAATTCAAATTACGCTAATTGACAAAGTTAAATATTTATGATTTTTTTGTTTCTACCTGATTTGACATATAGAACGATTTATACCCATTTAAAAGTATGTTTCATGTATAACAAAATCTTTAATTTATGCATTCATGTAAAATAATTTCTAAAATGTAAGATATTTATTATACATTTATTTTACATTACAGGAAAAGAATTTCACCGATGATTTCTACTTTTTATAGTTGTGTCCGCGACGAAACATTAAAATTTTAGACTCTGTCAATTTCAACACTGATACGTGCATTAAATACGTTAAATGTCGTACGCGTACTAAATATCTAAAAGGAGATAACGAGCAAACCATTCGCTGCTCACAACAAGAGTTAGCCAATTCGTATTTTTAACTTCATGTAACTTTATTGTTGGCCTCAATTATTGGACTCGAGATTTTAACTCTTAAGCATGCTCATTGTCACATCAACATCAATTGTGCTTTAACTAACCATGGGTTTTAGTTTCGATCAAATTATTATTCATAATTTAAAACCAACATTTAAAATAGAAAGTAGAAAATTACTCCAATACAAATTAAAAAATATCAATTAAAATATTAATTTAAAAAATCAAACTAATAACAATGCTAAAATTTAAAAGTAATTGAAAAACACTAAATATTTAATTATAATGCAAATGCTAAAAACTTGTGTGTATTGTTCAATTAGTATTTTATATACTAATTGAAAGCGTCAAGTAACGTTTAGATGAATTTTATTTCAGCGACGTTTATCTGAACGAAGAAGGTTATACACTGTTCAACAAAAAAAAGCGTCGAGCGTAATTTCTTTCTCAGAATCTCTCCAATTTTTAATTCTAATGTAAATTCTAGACACTTCCAAGCGATTTGCATACAAGATTAATGTCAAGGAAACACTGAAATATCTAAAGACTCTACACATGAATTATTAGAATGCAGTATAGTCAGCGATCCTAGAATATTCAAAATCATAATAGGTACCGCATGTCTTTAGACCAGTGTACATAAATTTTTGTGCAACAGACACGACGCAAGTCATTGAAATATTTACACCGACCAAGGCTAATCGATAAAATCCTACATATGCTTATTTCATTCCGTTTTCAACAGTTCTGAACTGGAATTTATTTTTGATCTGATTATTAAAAAAAATATTTTAGAATAAAGTTAAAATTTTAAGTAACACAGAGATACATAAAAATTACGATTTAAATCGTTTTTCTATTCAATATTCTAATTCAATATTCGATCAAAGAAATTATCTAGCAAAGAAAATAAATGAACAAATGATTTTAAAAATGGCTATAAAAAGAAGATACAGAAAAATAAAGTGATAAAACACGAATGAAGCTGACGGCAGTGAAATCGACTTGAAGAGATCCGGAAGCGTCTTCTCGAGAGTTCAAAGTCCTTTTGAGCAGAAATAATTGCACTCTAAATGAACTACCAGAAAGCAGTCCAAGACGCGTTTATTCAGATTAATAGTAGACACTGGTTAAAGACTACACTACTGTATTTATTGTTAGTATACTCGTATGAACGATGAAGTCAATACAACGCCAAATGAACTTGCTATCTATAATAAAAGTAAAATAAAAGTAAAATAATAGCCTTTAAACTAGAATTTATATAGAAAACCATTATATCTACTGTAGCAGAAGGAAACACGATTAATTTTATCAAATCCACGTCATTTGAAAAAAATCTAAATTTAACCTCAACATTTTCATTGATATTTTCTTCTCCGAGCATAGTAAATTGCAAAAGGTTTCCTTTATCCGATTATACGAAGGAAAGCGTGATTTTCATTCACCGTGAAATGGCCGAGTAAAAGAGTTAAATATCACAAGAGCTACACGTGAGGAAAGAAGATAACGCAAATCGATATCGGCAATCTCTGTAATAAAGTTAATCGCGATCAACTGTGTCTATACGACGTTAATAGCGTTATCATTTATGCAAACAAACCGCATCTGGCTTTAAAGAAACGTGAAATATATTACTCAATGCGAGAGATATGTATATGTATTTAATTTTGCGTTGCAGAAAATGTGAGAAGAAGATCAAACGATCTATTATTTACAAGTTGATACGAAATAATTCTACAAAGTTTGAATTTTGCGAGCCAATTATATCCATCAAGCAAAATAATAATAAATTTGAAATCGTTGAAAAAATAAATTACGGTCACGGTTCTACATATTAAAAAGAAATAGAAGAAAAAAGAAAGAAGATATTTCAAACCTAACAAAAGAGGTACAAGGACGATACAAGAGGTACAATACCGCCACAATACCTAAATTTTCATTCACATGCGCATGTAGATGTCTAGCATTAATAATCATTATAGTAATTGTGCTAATTGTACCAGTTATTTAAAAATTCAACACGCAATCTAGCAAGAGATATCGGAAATGTATGTGTGTGTCGCGAGGAATCGATCAAAGAGAAACATCGCCGGCAGACAGGCATGCATTCCGGTTCTGCAATTGTGTGCACACATGCACGCGAACGAACGTTAGCAGCGACGCGTTCCTTGCACGCAAAGCCCCGCGATCGGGAGAGACCGCCAACTATCAATTTCCGTTTTGAATTACCAAACGCCATAACGCATGCACGCGCCGCTCAAACGAATCTCCGGTCTTCTCTGGCATAACGAGCCTCCTACTAAGAAATGCATCGGTGCACTCTTTCTTCGCTAATAAGGCGTCTTTTCTTCTTCCTTCTGTAATATGTACATCTTTCGATCGGGTGATGAACGAATTTCGCACGTTCCGAGATCGCGATAAAAATTTGAACCGTTCGCCATCTCTTGGTATCTCCTTAAAGCAGATAGAGTGGCACTCGTGGTAACGAATGTGAATGCAAACGTTTTGAAGATTTTAGATTGCTTTTTAATATTTAATACTGATATTAATTGAAGATAATATAAATGATTCTACTTACTACAATTAAAAAATTTTATCATATATTTTTGAAGTTATACTTTTACGTATTCGTTACTTAAAGATGAGCATATCCTTAGTATGTATTTCAGTTTACACTTTACACAAAAGACATGTTGGTCTCGTTAGACGTTTTTTTCTTGTTTTCTTAATAAGTTCTTTAGATTATCTTATATACATATAATATATATATATATATATATACACATAATAAAATGCATATACAGATATGTGTATATAAATAGCGATAAATTTTAATACATTATTGGATATATTAAAATATTATTAAATTAGTTACAATACTCTTAACAGAGTTTTATAAAATATGACTACATTTAATTTAATCACGAAATCGTTTCGCGATTGATTTATAAATTCATTGGAAACAATGCATTACCAGCTGACTAGAATGATAAAATTAAAAAAACAATATTCATTGTCCTATTATCTAAACGTGCAATTGACAATAAATGGTAAAAATGTTAATAATTTTGTATCTATTGTTTAAGGCGTCGTATTGAGTATACTGTATGCCAATTACATTTTATTAAATGTATTCAATTCGGTTATTTTGCTTATATTGTAAATAAAATTGCGAAAAAAGGAATTGGCAAAATGCGGAATTTGAGAATCACTGGGCATCCCTGGCTTACGTAATCATGCTGCACCCATTCGTTTTACTGTACTGTGGTCTGACCGTAATCTGTCAATTTACTTTTGACAGTATCCCCGCGACGGAAATCCGATGCAACGCACCTTGCGATTTGCATATTCGATACATTTTCAAATCATCGAATTCTATACCGTTCATCAAGGTTATGGGGTTGGAAAATTGCGTAACGATTTAGGATTAACCGGAAACGAGATCGCGGCGCGCTCTCGGATCTTTCCTGAAAACGTTCACCGGAAATTGAACCAATTGATTCACATTTGCGTAATAATTGAATTATTATGTTAATATTAATGAATCGATTCAGAGTACTATATATATATGTGTATATATATATATATATATATACACATAATATATATATTATACATATGTTTCACTGTTAAAAAAATTAAACAAAAAACACAATTTTCCAAAAATTTTCATTTATAAATAATAAAAAATTTATATGCGTTTAGTCAGGAATTTTTTTCTTTCTCGAAATTTCGATTTAACACATACTAATCTTTTCCTATGTAGAATAAAAATCCCTTCCTGTATAGAATAAAAATCAATAATCTCGAAAAATGAACGTTTCCTATAGGAAGAAGAACTACGAAAGATGTAATGTAGTATCATCGAAACCTTTCAAGTAAAATCGATAGTAATGCAGATACAACGATAGTAAACATTGTTGTCGAAAATCAGCTTTAATAAATTTTTTATTAATAGTTTCAAATCTTTTTAATTAACTTCGAACGACTCGAGTATTTGAATATAAAAAAATGTAAATGTTAAAAATCGATTTTAAACTACAAGTTATTATCTTTCGTAAAGTAAAATACATACATAACCTTGAAATCCTGAAACCTCACGTTTTTTTTTAGCGAGTCTCAATTTTCACGGTTAGTTATGGATTATGCGCTGCTTCTTACAAAAGCAGAAGATTAGCAATTTCATTGAAATGTACGGTCATACGACATAAAAGCAGCTATGTATCTTTACATCATTCTGACACGTATTCATTCACTCACAGGAACGGTATAAATCTTCATTGAACTTTTGAAAATTAAATTCGAGTTAATTATTGGACGATTATTTTAGTAGATCAAGCTCATTTAAAACTATTTTTTGCCTGTATCGTGAAAGGAATTATCATCCGCCATTTCAATCAATCGAAAGTACCATCACATAACTAACGTATTTAAATCATTTTCATTTATGTGCAGATATTTGCATTTTATGGAAGAATTCAGCCGATATTAATGGCTAATATTAAAAATAATTAATTATGTTTTATGAGGGTGTTATATGAAAAATTCTAAATAATTTGCTTAGTTGTACGGGCTCGATCTTTGCCTAACCTAAAAAATGATATCGGTTCGATGTAACAAGAAGTAACGCGAATTGCCTCGAGATAATCGACGATCGTCCGGAAGGATGAGTCATTTCTTAAATGCGCGATAAACTACGCAGGAATTTCTATCTTCGTTAAATGGAAAGAACGGTACCGTGAGACCAAGTTGTCTCCAACGATCTCCAACGATCACAGCGGTCCTTCGATTGTTTACTAGCAATCAAATCACCTTAAAATACATTTTCAAACGCACAAAATTGTATAATCATTCTTTGTGTTTAACGTGATATAATGTTCAGTCACAAAAAATAATGTCCGGTGAGAGTGTAGTTTTATTTTTTCTGTCCTAATCGGTACAATTTTCACGGTGTGCTTTGAAAACGTTTGACAGGAATACATGTACGTATATTCATATGAGAATACGAAGGTACGGAAATACATATCGCTTACCTTATAGTAGACAAAAGAAAATCGAAGGATGTGTCTCTGAGTTAGTCCTCGGGGCACGTCGTATGCGAGCACGAGTCGGAAACGAAGTGGCGCGGAATCAACTCGCCTCGCGACAGCCGAGCACCGCTCCTCTCTGCATCGGCCAATCGCATCTCTCCTTTGTACATATCCCCTCCTCGGCCCCTGCTCCTCTCCTAGGACGGTCCGCGGTCCAGCTACGTTCCTTCGTTCCGTTGTTTCTACGAGGACTCCTCGGTTGCTACCTCGGTTTTTTCGTCCTAATTATTATCCTCCGTCAAGCAAACTCTGCCAAGGAATTATCACAGTGCTGAGTTTTCAGATTCGATCCTCGAACCTAATAAAGCATTTACACACGGATTTATGGCGACATTGGAAATGATGAAAATTATAAACTAGTAACAATAAAATTACAAGTGATTGATTTTGATGACTTTATGTTATAAGAACATTTAAATATAATTCTTGACAAATTGAAAATGAATGTAGGAACTATTCTTTAATGGACAATATCGAGAGAATAATTGTTAGAGATTAACATCGATATTCGGAATCGATAGGATGTAACTCGAGCCAGATTCAGTTGGCTCGGCTTATGTTAGACTACGAGGTGAACGTTTACGAGTTTGAAATAAATATAAAGTATGTGTAAGACTATTGAAAAATATTTTATGAAAATTAATAGTTAATTCAACGATAAGTGATAATAGCAATTTAATGATTATCTTGTGTAATATTTTTTTTTTTATGGAATTTTTGTTCAAGATATGTCTTATTGTAAAAATGTTAATGTTTATAAACTTTATTCCTCGTTTATTCTTTTTCCACGGCGTCAACGCAAAGTAAAATATTTTTCAATAGGCGATGCAGCACAATGTGCACAATCGATAATCGATCTCGTTTAATTACATACGATCGGCATATCGAAGTCAATGGCCTCAAAACAAAGAACCGTCATAAAAAGAAGATAACTGTTCGATTGTTATCCGCCTTGGAGGGTACAACAGAAACTTCTTTGATGCTTTTTTCTCCATACAAACAAAAGTTTATTTATTCCAATAAATAAAAATTTATTTTCTAATTCATTTCGAATATGATTGACTACTTTCAGATATGTTGCTTAAAATTCACTACATCGAAACTAAGAAATAAAACAAATATTAAAATAATATCAACAAAGTAATTGTAGACTTTATTATTTATTTGAGATGAAAAAGAATTAATGGAAATTATGAGAATTAATTTATCGTTACTTCGGAATTATCAAGAGAGAGAAAAAGCTAAAAATAATTAATATCAAACCATTTATAAGCCATAGTAGGTTCAGCAAAGTAATGTAATTTTCCATTATGAAAGACAAGGTCTGCTCTCGATTTTGTGAATCATAATACATGTATTCAAACCGTTCTTTAAAAAACGAGCAACAGAGTTCAATGATCTGAAAAACGATTTTGACCAACTTTCATAGAATTTTTAAATGACCGAATTGTGATGAAACGTATTCATATATTATCTATTTATGCTTATTCGACGCTTTGATCAGAACCCTGTACAAGTGTAAATGTAACAGCCTATAAATAACGGATGCCATATTCCCACCTGAGCTTCTTCAGCCGATTATGACGTCGTGTTTGTCGACCGTGACATAGCACGCGTGTAAAAACACGTAATCTTCTTTTAGTGTCTGCGTCTATTTAATTCTGCTATCCCTTTGCACTTTCTGAGATCATAAAATCATCTGGTAACATTTTCCTACATCGCTTTATATATTCATTAATTATTCATTTTGTTTTTAAACAGATACATTTACATTCGATGAAAGTTTAATTTTTTTACTTTCAATTGGTTTTTTTAATTTGAAAATAGTAACAATTTTTGCACCATTATGATCCAGTTTCAGTTTCATAAGTTAGAACGTTAATATTGTAATTTGTTTACTTTACTTGTGATTTTGAAGCTGTGCCAAGGTACATATTTAATCTCCTCGAGGTACTCAATCTTTTAAATTCTAAATTAACGTATATTATAATGATCATGTTAGTTATATTCTAGCGATATTATAATATAATTTCTGTCATGATATTAGTTTGCTTGGAACTGAATCTTATCAATTTATATTAAAATACGATTTCCATATATACGATTAGATAAGTATATAAGTAATTCCCAGATAATTTTTAAGTAATATCGAATATTTGCAGTTTCTTGATTTGTTTGAAATGCTTCGCCAGTTGGTCCGTTTCCTCGTTGTTTCCCGAATTCTTCAAAATATATAGATCATGGAGCGTTTCCGGAGAACGGTGGAACTCCGGGAGTGTCGCCTGGCCGTTACGAAATCAGCTGTGCGCCTGTCGGTGCTTGTTGTAGGTCGCGTTCAGGACTCCCCTCGGCTTCCCTTCAGCTCTGTTTCTCTCGTTCTATCCAACAAGAGGGTTGGAGGAGAGGGGATATTAAAGGTCGCCTCAACGTGGAGATCAATACGAAACCTACATACCTACCTTCCCTATCGAGCCAATGGGAATGCCCAAAATGATCCTCCTCGTGTTTGTTAATTACCTTTTTCTGTTTGAAATAGTTTATAATTACTGTAATTTACTTACTTTCTCAAATCGTTGTCCTTGAATATAACTGGTTTCTTTCTCCCAATTAGACAACTTATAATTATGTTCAATGCTCGTTCAAATTCTATATATCTCTGGTACAGTTACTACGATAACGATTTAAATTCTTGATACAGCGAAATTATTGAAGAGGTATTTATTCAAGTTCGCTTATTTATTAGATACTTAGTATGATAAGTTCAGATTTTACGAGATTCAATGTGATACATACCGATATCTTATTTTTCTCTGATATTTAGAAAGAGATCTCTTAATTTTTTCTTTTGGAAGAATTTTCTATTGGAAGATCTGAATACCTGATAAGGCAAAATTTATAATAAAAGTTAGAGTTTATAATTAGAAATGTAACATATTCAAAAATGTAGTTTCTCTTTCATTTTTTAATATAAATTTTGATTGTAGATAATAGATATGTATATATATATATATGTATATATATGTATCGATCATATAGTACGCAATTTTTTAAAGAATGGAATTGTATAATACTTGATAACTTGTCTTCGACTTCACTTTCCATACTATTGACGCTGTCAATGTCAGTCAGTGGCGGTCGTATTACACGTAATCGATACGGCTGAAAATCGATCGGTTTCAAGGAACGATTATTGTGTTCGAGAAATATAATTGACAATGAGAAAGTTGCTGGTTGAAATTGAGTCGAGAAGCGAAGATAGCCTCGCACGGAGTTATTATTATAAATATTCAAAAATTTCTGTCTTATTATAAAGCGTTATCGTCATTAGAAGAATTATGTAACGCTTTGAACTGGCCAGTCTGGCTGAGTTGACGAGAAAAGTTGCGTCAATGGCTGTGGGGAAATTACTTTTCCTTGCTTCCCTGTTATTTTTAACCTGAGAACTGCTTCATACTGTTTCCACTGATTTAACGAAAGCCTGCTTCCTTCAGTTCTCTAGCAAACATTTCTGAAGAGGATTTATTTTGTAAACTTTGGACTAATGTACTATTGTACTAAATGTTAAATTTTTTAAATTTCAGATTCACACTATCGATTATAAAACAAGCGTTATAAAATAATCGAAAGGCATGAAGCAATTGATAATAAAATGAAATATAGATATTGGATAATTAAATTGATACGATAACTGGAATGGTTATAACGTTGTTTTGTTCTATCGGAAATCAGTGTTCCTCCTCTCAGTCCTCAGCTTCGATAAGCTGATAATCGCCATGATAGTCATAACATGATACTGTGAAAAAAACGCTTTGAAATTGATTTTACAATTGAATTTCCTTTTCTCATCTGTTGTACAAAAGTATTGTTATACAAAGATATTAATATATTATTATAGTAAAAATTATAGAAATATTCTAACAATATTTAATTAAATTTTTCCATTTAACCACTGCATCACGAAGAGAAAATGAATAAACAAAAAATCAATAAATTATTCTTATATCTTTGTTATAGATACAGAGGTAATACCCAAGGGATCCGCAAGGGACATGCATAATTTATAATAATTAATAATAAGAAATAAGTACAATAGAGTTGCAAATAAATTAAAAGAGAAGAAACAAGAAAAGGAATTAAAAAGATAGAAGAAGAGAAAACTGGAAAACTAATACGAACAACTTCATTTAAGAAAGCCAGTATTGACCTTGAATTTCAAAAAGTGATTTTTGTAGCAAAAGATCTTGAATCAAATACTAGTGCTGTATTCCAACACAATTATCATTGCATTACACAAGCAACTGTAAGTATTATGTTACCAGCTTCAATTACAGGAATTATTAATATCCACATTGAACACATATTAAACTATTTTTTTTTTCAATACACGTAGGAACTTGATATTCTGGTTTCCTGTTCCGTGTGTACAAGGATATAAATATAACATAAGTATATGTATATTAAAAAACGAAGAGTACAAAAAGATTTATATTTTTTCTACGGAAAATCATGCACGACGAGGGCCAGACATCGAGGAAATTGTTATTTGGATCGCAGTTGCAGAAACACCGCTTTAAATACCACTATAACGACATTAAATCGCCAGTTTAACTGCCTCAAGAGACTACTGATTTTATCGCGTGACTGACATCGAACGCTGTATACGTTTATCGCAGAATCAGAAAGAGTGCTATTTTTGTAAAAGATACCAAATGAAAAATAAAATTGTAAATTCTTCCCAATCGTTTTATGAATAACCATGAATAAGTGGAAGATGTGTTTTTGATCGTCGACTGTTGACTAAGAGCAGTTTTCAATGTCAATGTCCAGTTAATGATCAAGCACCATTGTGTGTTCCGTAATTTGGACACGTTTGCCGGGAGCAAATCACCAGTGACCATCATTGATGACCACCTTGCTTATTTATTACATAACGTTAGCCGACAATTCTGCACACCAGATACTTGTTTTCCGTGGAAACGGCCGCTCGCGCCAAGATTATCTGCTGGCATCTTCAGTGTGGAAAACATCTCGGCCATACTGCTTACTTATCGATCACTCGCCGCGCTTTTATCGTTTCGGCTGAATTAATATCGTTTGACCACTCCTGCTCACCATTTCGAGATAATGGAACATGTCGCATTTAGCATTTAAGATTTTCTATTCTAATAAAATCATTTCATGTATCTTCTAATTTTAATTTTTATCAATAGGTGGAAGGGGTTTGTACCAAAGTAGCACAAAGGTGTTAATATTGAAGATAAATAATTTTAGATTCTATTTGGCTTCTTAAGTTCAGATTCTACGTATTGAAGATATACATGTAAGTTCTTTTGCATATTTTGCACGTTTTGAAAATTTTGCATTCAATTTTTTTTTAACTGTTTTTGGATTAAAAAGAATATTCTTAAAATTAAACAAATAAGTTTAGAAGCAAAGTATTGCAAAGATTAGAAGCAAATGTATTTGACCTTTGAACCTTTATTTGATCTTTTGAACCTTTTACAAAAAAACAAAATGGAAATTATCGAAGAATTTAAATCTGTTGGATTTTTTGACAGTAAAGATCAAAAGCTATTAAGTCTGTTTCTAAATAAGAGAAATCAATACTATAGTAAAACGCTTTTTTAAAAATTTTCTTATATATAAATTACAAAAATTATTGATGACACAATCGAATTTAAAACAGAACGTTTCAAATAGGCAAACGAAGCCTCATAAGAATCGTGATGATTTGTACGTAAAACTTTTTACGACACCAGTATAACAAGATTGTTATATAAAAATGTTTCTATTATGGTAATGAAAGAAAAATTTTTCAGCAATGTAAATCATGAATTTTTCTTATATTTTCAAAATTACAAACTTTCAAAATGTAAAATTTATCGAGTTTGGCAGATTATTTCTAAAATTTAAAAATTTGTAAACTATATACATATATTTCTTCATCTTTCTTTCTGCTTAAATTAATTATTGAAAAAATATAACAAGACTTTTTACCATGAAATCTGTCTGCGACAACTTAGTGAACTCGTTCAGATCAATTGATGAGGCCGAGTTGATATGCTGTCAATGAAATTAACTAGGAGGACAATTAAGCGCATCATTGAGCAAATCCTAGACAAGTTCGTCGCTGTTGACAGACACAAACTGTTAACAGACTATAGCTAAAAGAAATTCTACTTGACTTGATCGGCTTTCTACCTTTTACATTGAGCAATAAGACAATAACGTAGTAATTTGAAATTCAATTATTGGAATATAATTATTGGACGTAATATCTTGCTCGAATTTTTATGAGATCGTTAAAAGATTATTTCTTGAAGAAGAAATATCATATTGTACCGAAATTGTTAAAGTCAAAACTCTCGAAGAAAAATTAGTATTATCTTTTGAGAAGAAATATAATTTTACATAATTTTATACTTAAATTATAAAAACAATTATAGAGTTTCAATAATATTGAAATCTTCATGAAAAGTCTAATTTTCAAACGAGAAAAAAATATTGTTAATTAAAATTCTTCATAAAACCATTGGAAAATAAAAAATAACAACTTGACTAAAATCATTTTAAGGAACGATAAATTATTAGAAGCCTAATTGAAAGAACCATAAGATTCACGGAGATATAGCTCAGATCTTTTAATAGAACTAGGAAACCGATTTTGGAAAAGAAAACTTGTACTTCAATTATCTAGAATCTACAAGATTGTCGTTTACGGTCTGTTGTTCAACACAGCAATAATACTTTCATCGGAGAACAACTCATTAATATCTTGATGAAAATTTGTGGATAACTCACTGCATACGATCCGTTATTTTGAGAACTCGCTATCTCTTGTACAAACCGCAGTTATCTAGCAGTTCAACGGCTTAAATTTAGCGAAGAATTTCGCTAAGTCGGCGAGACGTAAAAGCTAGAGGGCCCTGCCGGGGCTGGGACCGAAATACACGAGTACAGGATTGCATTAACGACTTCTCTAACTGTTTATCTGCACGTGGCTTTTTTCCCTCTCATTGCTGTACGTATGTCTCTACAAATGTAAATCCTTCTATCCTCTGCTTGTGATTTCCTTTGTGCATCAAAAAATCCCAAGAAAAAGTAGAGAGAAGTTGGTCGCTATATTTTTATAAGTAAACTGGCTGCAACAGTATAAGGTAAGGCATTTATGTCGCAAGGAATCTCGACGTCTTGAAACATCACTCCCTCATCGTACAGTAATACGAGTGGCCGTGAAATCGACTACATTGGCCATTCTAAAATCGTGCCAGAATTTCTTGCCAAATTTAATTGGAGCTCCGTTCTGTCTACCTGAGCAACTCGGAGACCCCGAGCGTTTATCCTTTTCTTTCACGTTTTTTTTTCTCTCCTTCGTATTTTGCTGATAAAATTTCGATGCTTAGACGAAACATTAACACCTTGTCAACGTGATATTGCAAATTACAATTAGTTATTTCTACGATTAGCGTTCTATTTTCGGGAAACGTAAGGAAACGAGTTGTTTTATTTTGTTTGAGGGAGACGTGCTTATCAGTTCGAGATAAATGCTTGTTAATTCTCACCAATGCAGTGAACTTATATTTGTGAATTTTTGTTATTTGTCGTTCTGTTTTTTTTATCGTTCGATAAGTTTTAAAAGCTTGGACAAATGTTTTCCGTCTCGTGACAAATGTTCGAGTATTGTTTGGTTATTTCACAGTCTTATTTCGTCCTTTTTTTTTGTTGAGAAAAAATATAAAGCAAATTGTTTTTCGATATTCTAACAGTAGAAAAAAAAAAGATAATTTCTAAAGATGAAAGTAATTTTACATGCGTAAATGATCACTCGTCAAGTTATGAAAGCATTGAAACTCGTTAATAGTTAATAAACTTTTCTATAAAAAGAATTAAAATTATTTTTTAATTTCATTTTACGAAAAATTAAATATCTGGTGATTTTTTAACTTTTTCGTTAAGAAAGTTGATACTCGTTAATATTTTTATTAAAACACAAATACCTAATTGCTAATGAGTTTCTTGTACTTGGTTTTTCGTGTAAGACTCTAATAAGAGTTTAAAAGTTTCGTGATCGAAAAATATGGCAATTATACTATTTTGGTGCCGGGTAGAAAGCTTATAACAAGTTGGAGCACCTTCGAAAAATCGTTAAATCGCACATATGCAGTTACTTGTATTACGTCAGTAGTTCACGTAAGAACTGCTAAACGATAATGATTTGTTAGTTTCTTAGTAGGTTGTAGCTTCTGTTACCAGGCGACTTGAAACAACGATATTGTAACATCCAAATGCAATTATTAATTTGAATTTTTTCAAAATAAGTTAAAATATGAACATAATTTTATTTATTAAAAAAAAGTGCGGGTGTCATATTTCTAAAGAATTTCGTCGTCATTTAAAATATTATTTTACGTGCGTCATTTTGTATAAAATACACGCTAATGAAAAATTTTGAAGCCTCTAAAGAGCAAACAATAGATTTTATTACCAATTAAAAAGCTTCCAACTACGTATACTGCTAAACCAAAAAGAAACAAGACAAGTGGCAGTAAAAATCCGGAAGCTTATTTCTCAGAACTTTCAAACGTTTTAAAGGTTTACATTTTGCGCTCAAAATAATCGGAAACCACTGTTCAAAATTTTATTGCGTTAAAACGTTCGGGATACTTGAGAATTTTATACTTAAACTATGCACATAACTTCAATAACTGCGAACTATATTATTCGTTTAGCACTTTTTTATGAATACTAAAATCTTTGTTTTAACTCAACTCTACATAGCCTATTAAAATTTTCTTTCAATTTTTAGAGAATTAAAACGTTACCAGTTAATTAGAACAAACTTAATCTTTTCACATGTATTAACAAGCATTCCAATAATATTATACTTTCAGATTAATTTCTTTAGACTTTAAAAATTAATTTCTTTAGACTTTTAACTATCTGGTAAAACTTTAAAAAGTTTGGAACAATACGAATAATTACTTACTAAAAAAAAAGAAGCTAATTTTCTCATATTCATTCAAAAGTAACTCCAACCAATCCATTCTAAATGATCTATAAAATTCAATTGTTTAGTTAATGTTTGAACGATTAAACCAACGCGATACCAAAATTCTCGTAGCATTCTTCATTTTGTATCACATGGATTTTATTACGACCTTGCGCGTTGCTTCTTGACTGAATCGCGCCAAATTGTGTCGTCACGTGTGGCCAGGGTTTTACGGAGATCTCTGGTGTTTATGAGCCTTTAATTATTCGTGGCCAAGATTTTTCGGTGAGCAGCAGACTCACCTATTACGATACACGCCGTTTGAAGTGCCGGGAAAGCTACGCGATCTATTTTCGAGCTTGAGGATTTGCTGTTGTCGGGCGGACACGCTCCGTCACTCGATCTTCCACTTTTGATTCGAAGAAAGCTCGTCTTTCGCCGACTGCCATCCTTTGCCACCCGCAAGAATCTTCCGGTGTATTTTTAGCCGTGTCTTCAAGGTCCTGAGAGAAGAATAATAAAAACATAGGTTAAATGAGAGAAGGATTCAGTGTTATGAAGGAAGAATTGCAATTTACACATGTAAATTTTTCAAGAGTAAAATTTCATTTGTAATTTGGCCTCGTAAATTGAAGTAAATAATTGTTTCAAAAATCTTTATCACTCTAATTGAACTTTTCTGCATTTAAAAGACTCCCGTTTTCTATTTTTCAAACGAAAGATATTTATATTATCCCTGTCGAAAGTTTTTTTTCTTACTTGCAGATGTTTGTACAGCATAATTAAAATAATTATGTACACATATCTTAATTTTCTTCCTATTTTGTATAACAGTAGTATTCCAATATTTTTTATCTTCTTCAAAATATGATTTTTCGTGTAATTACCTTCGTCTTGTCTCAAATATTTCATGTTATATTCTTCCCATTTTCTAAAAATGCAAGAATTATTTTTTCCAAAAAGAGATTTGTCTTCCTGTCGTCTATGTAAAATTTCATGCTATAGAACAAAAATATTCTTATAATTATATTTTTTCTTCTTACATCTGCATTCGTGTTCTTTTTGCCTCGTTAAAGAAGATATTGTTTATTAATTTTAGAAGTAACAAATTTTGTAACAGCCTGCGATGAGTCAGACTTTCATCAGTGGAGGATGCACCGAACTCCTTTTATTCTGTTATACCATATTCACTAACCGCATTCTATTTCTCCCTCTTCTCCAGCTAATTTCACGAGAGCTCGGTGGACTGACCTCACGAATGTCGACGACTACGATATTTAAAGCGACAGCGATGTTTCTGCTATATTTTAGACTCCAAAATTTATGACAGTTTATGACAGTTTATGACAGTTTATGACAGTTTATAAGCTATCTGCCAATTTGTTATACACGCTTACATTATCCAAATTAAAACTTCGTGCTGAATAAATTTGATGATAATAATATAAACTATTGAATCATTGACTAATTAAAACAGACTAGACATCAATGTTTTTTCGTTTCCTATGTTTTGGGGGTCAACTGACCATCGCATCATTTTCGTATAATATCCTATTATATCGATTTCAACAAGTTTTACACCGCAGCGCTACTAGTAACAGGAACTAAAATCAGAAAAAGAGAACAAGGTTATCGACGAGATCAGAAACGAGGTCAGAAACGAGATAAATGAATAGACCTAACATCGTATAGAGTTTTGTGGCCGGGAATCTGAAATACCGACAGTAAAAAATCAATGGCTTTTTAGCGCACTCTATGTTTAAGCAACGGTGAATTGAGGAATTACAAGAAAAAGGATCGAGATTGGTCAAGTAATGAATGCGCCAGGAAAATGATTTTTTAAAACCATTATAGAGTTATGAAACATTAACCGAAATGTGAAGCTAGTAACTATCGAAATCATTTAACTATATATATAGCAGAAAGAGTTCCTTCCATGTTTTACGGATTTAACACGACTTCAAATATGTAATAAATAAAAATTTATAAATAATACAAAGCTCCAGGTAAAAATAATTTATATTTTATTAAATATTCTTAAAAACAATTTTTAACTAAATTTTCAACTATTTCGAACTATTAATAATATTAAATTAACAAGTTTATGTTAAATTTTTAATAATTTTTACAATTACGCAATGCAGTGCCTGGCTATGACAAATAGTATAAATTTTACAATTCACTAGATTAAAATTATGCTTATTAATTAAAATATTATTCGAAATTTTTCTGTAAACTATTTTGCTTATAATAATAACAATTATATATTAAATTATTTTTTTCTATTTACTTAATATAAATCTTTAATATTTCAGGATGATCTAATAAAAAATATCGACATATATACAAATATATCCTTATATGTTCTTTTCCTGTTCTTTTCCTAGAAACGCACCTTTGTTTGGAACGTTTTAGCAGAAGTAGATGTCTCTGTGTTCGGTTAAGCGGATGTACTTTCGTTACATCCGCATTGGTATACCTATATGTATGTTTTTAGAAAAGACGTAGGATGATGGTTAAAGCCTGGGTAAATAAGGGTGATATAGAAGGTAGAGTGCGTTTTGTCTCAGAGTCGCTGTCAGGCTCATCTTTGAAGCTAGTGATAGAGATCCCTACCCCAAACGCTCGCTTTATTAGGAACGTCTAAAGACGAAAACCATTCTAGAGGTGTTCCGCACGCTGTTCGCTTAACTTGAAGATCGCACTCGATCCGTAGGTAAGTGGCATCCACTTACAACAGATGATTTTCGTATCTTTGGAACTGGTATACTGAGGAAAGACTGGACGTGTACTAGCCGCTACATTCGTATAGATTTTTACCCTTAATAAATGTATCACGAAAATTAACAAAAAACCACATTTATGTATAACAAAATCTTTATGACGATCGCTTACTTTGCTTGATTCTTAATAACTGAGATTAGAATATATTTTTCATTATTTTATTTTCTTCTTTTTTCTTTTGTAATCATCGTCGCTGCTATTAAATTCATGCTAAAATATGTGCGCCGCCACATTCGTAGACAATTATTACGTACGACAAAAACAGCGAAAACGATTAGTTCCACAATTTCATCGCTACGCGACGCTGTAGGTACAATAACTTGAGAATGATATCACCGTACTACAAAAGGATATTTGGTATTTTATTTTATCTTATACATAATACCTGACGGCTTGATATATCTCCTTAGCGACTATTATATATATCCCTAATAATTGTTATAAATCTTCTTAGTGAGTGTTAAAAGACTGGCTATTTTTCATGACCTCTTCAAGTTTCATAAAGTTGGCGCCGTAAATTTATCGGAAACGTACCTTTCGACGAGACGGTTGAGCAGTAATAGATGTCACTACATGTCCATGAACCGACTAAATTTTCATTTGCAAATAAAACTAGCGAGACTAATTTATGAATTTTTACGATTGTATCCTTAACATCAAACCCTCAATTCTCATTATATTCGATTTGTAAAATGTTTATAAAAATATTTAGAAATTCTGTTCAATAAATCAGTACACTTATTTGATCAATATTTAAATTACGTCTAAAATTTCGATCGAAATTGAGCGTGGGCTTAGTTGAAAAAAAATCAACTCTAAGATACGTACGCGTGAATTAATCGTGTGAGACTTTAGGATTTATTATATTGCGTAGCTGTAACTTCGATCCATTTGTTTTTTACTTTTTTCATTTCCATACCGAAACGTACAATATAATTAACCTGCATTGAAAATATTTAAATCTAAATCGGCGAATGTTGTCCCATTGCGAAGCATTTGTTTGCGAAATTCTTTGGCCTGTTTCCTTTCCTTGTACAACACTGGATCCTTGTCGATTCGTGTCAGGTTAGGCAACATAGCCAAAACAACGTGTCTATAAGCAGATTCTTCCTCCACTTCTCTGTCAGCTGTCATTGGATTTTCCAAAATAATCAAAGTCTCCAACGCCGGCAGGCAATTCAATTTCTCCAACTCCGAGATTTTTGTGATCTCGTTATTTCGTAGATTCAAATAACTGAGCTTGGCACAACGTGAGTCAAATCCTTCCAAACTCGAGATTTTATTGCTCCTGAGATGCAGAACTTTCAAGTTGACCAATATTTCTAAACCTTCCACTTTCTCTATTTGATTCTCCGCGAGATATAGTCGTATCAGTCCTGGAAAGAAGATTCCGTTCGTTGTTGTCAGTATATTTCCACGAAGCTCGAGGATCTTCAAGTTCTCGAGATCGTACGGATTCAAAGTGACTTCTTCGATATTATTGTGATTTAATTCCAAACATTCCAGAAGTTTATGAGAAATTCCTAACGTGCTAGCCAGTTTATTTTTATTCAACGTCAGAATCTGTAGTAACACAAGGAATTGACGAATTTGTAAGAACTTTGGGCGGATAATAAAATTAGATGAAAGTAAAAATTAACTAGGAAACAAAAAGGAAGAAGAAGCTAAAAAAAGAAAAGAGAATTTTAAAAAATATTAAAGCCAGAAAGAATGATGTAAAAACAAAAGTTATGAAAGCCAGTAGTTAACCTGAAGATAAGGCATAGGATCTAATTCCGCGGATGATACTTGATTTCTATCGGCCTGAAGCATCAGAAGATATTTCATCGATGAAAGAACGCGAAGTGCCTCGGTCGTTAATCTATTCCCGGAAACGTTCACGAATAACACGTATTTGAACGTTGGTATGATTGTAATATCTGTCAGCCCCTTGTTAGATGCGTTCAGGCCCAGATAAGCATAACCAAGACCGGAGTCGCATTTTCCTAATGTGTGAAGACACTCTCCTGCCTCTGCTTGCGTTAACGCTCTTGTGGTATCTTCAAAGATAGACGAAGATCTTGGGCTTGAATATTTGTCAATTTCACCCGCCACCTCTTCGTACCCTCTATCTTCTTGTTCCTCCATCGTACTCTTGCTTCAATTTCTTTAACATTAATTTTTTTCGCTTGATATTCTTATCCTATCTTTATTTTACTTTTTTAAATAATAAATATAGTAAAATTAGTAGTTAATCGTTCGCTGATCTTTATATCTTATCACTCGGACTGCGAACCTTTATGTATTTGTAGAAAATTGGACATAATTACATAATTAAAAATATACAATATAAATATCCGTAGTGGAGAGTTTATTATAAATGAAACAAAGTTTTACTTTGGTTCTGTCTTTAGTTACGTTCATAAAAATTTAAAAAGGCATAAAAAACCGCGGTCTACTTATCATGTTATATTTCAATTATAAATAATATCAATTAACCTTATGTTAACGTTTCGTATCGAGTAAAAGGCAAGATTCACGTTCACTTGTTTATTACGAAAGTACAAACCGGAGTGAAATGGAAAAACAACACAGAGAGATATCGATCAGCCATAAATCCATAAAGCCAACATCAACGAGTTCTGATGCATCTGGTTTCGTCCCATTTCAATCTGTAGCTCTTTTCAGTGGGTCGTTTCCGTTGCATAATGTCACGAAGTTTCTTCAAAAGTATAAAATTCTCTCTCGCAATACGATCTTGTTTCTCACGTTCCAACTGCAACCCTTTCGCGTTGAAAGCTACGTGAGGTCTTGTTTGTGGAGGATCGACGTCGATCGCTCGCGTAGCCTTCTTTACCTAAAAGTAGTATCACAGTAAATGTGATAGTTGAAACGAACAATAGTGTATTAACAATTATTGAACAGTTACTTTTAAACGATGACGTTCGTAAGCTTTGTGCCTCCACAAAGACGAAGCCGAGGAATTTTTATTTTGTTCGCGAGACATGCTGCTTGCTCGATCAGGTGAACTCCTTTGCTCGACTGTTTACACGATATATACGTGATACGATTACCAAGTTTCTTTAGCAACGCTTTCGCGACCGGTCTGTATCGATCATTCCTGTTTATTGCGCCAGGTCTCGACGAGGAACTGCGTTTCTTTTGATTATCGTAGATATTATTTTTAATGATATTTCTTATTATTTTTAACAGTATTATTATTCATAACAAGTTAAATTTTGAATAACATTTTTTCATATTATGTCTTACGATATAATTTTACGTAAGAAAGTAGATACCTAATTGTTAGAAGTGTAACTACCTATAAGACTAATTCATTACATTCATATAAATTTTTGAAAGATAAGAACATTACATCGTTTTTTATTTTGTTAAGTTTTTCTAAAACCGATCTACAAATCTGATCACTTTTTCTGTTTATATATCTTATATTTTAAATCTAATTTTACGTTAGATTGCAAGAATTTAAGAGTAGATGTACAGAGTGTTTCAATTTATTTCCGCTAAACGACTACCGGCATGTTCTATGGTGAAAAATAAGAAAACTTTTTTATACAAATGTAAAGTGGTAAATACTTGATTACAAAGTTATAACAAAAACACAAGATATCTGGCTGTTAGATAAATTGCGTTTACTATTACATATAGTTCCAAAAGAGAAAATTTATCGCATCAACAATTAATGGGAAGAATCTATAATGCTTTTAATGTTAGAAGAAAATTCAGATGTAACTCAATAGAAATGAATAGATGCCAATTGTGTATTCCGAAGAACGGATGATACCTCGAACAACTTCGACAAACAAGAACGAGAATTTGAAATTTGAATTCAGACGCTTCTCTGAAATTTTATACCTCTTGTTACAACTTCATAATTAAGCTTTGATTTATAAATCTTCTTTTTCGTCATAGAATATATCGTTTAGATCCAATTCATCTTCGTGTCAAAAATGTACCTACCATCTAGCAAAAACATCCTAAAGTTGTTGCAAAAGAAGAAAGTTCTCGTTGCTTCCACGGTCCTGTGTACACATCACGTGCACAAGCGTACACGTGTATGTACGTCACGTGCGCGTGTGTGCACACATGAATCACCACTACCAATAAATACAATTCTGAGATTCTGTTGGAAGCTGCGATTGGTAGATCCGCTGGGCCAATCGCGTCGCGCCGGAGGCGGAGATCCGGTGGACGCGTATGTTTTTTTTTCGCGTCGTCGCGACGCCGTTAAACGCACGCGTGAAATTAATTTCGCCGCGCTTGGCATTCATGGCGACGGAGTAGGACTTCCCGCGATGCCAGGGGACGAAAGACGACGTGACCAAATTCAATTTTAGCAAGTTCAATGGATTCCTTCGATGAACAAAATTTCATCGTCCGCTGTAGAACGTTGTTGGCTAGTTTTGTACTTTGAGAGGCTCTTTTCTTTATTAATTTGGAGAAGGTCAAAAGTATGTTACGAAATTCAGGATAAATCTGTAAAAATTTATTTTATAGATTTATTAATTTATAATAGATAATTAATTTATTTTTTAATTTTTAGGATGAGCGTAAGCTTTGCTTTAGATAAAAGCATTAACGGCTAAAAACTTTTTCTCTTTTTTTTTAAATGCATTACATCTAACCGTTCAAATGAATCAAGGATCATTGTGAAAGGACTGTAAAGTAATAGCTAATATTTCATAACTTTACAAGAACGACAGTTATTGCCTATCTAATTAGGCAAAGACGGAAAATTTCGAATAGTCGAATAATCGAGCGCTGCCAAAATCATACATTTCATAGGATCAATTAAAGGTTGTATCCAATTCAACAAGAAAGAAGTGAGATTATCACCTTCGACAAATCATTTCAAATCTCGATTCTTCATTTTCCTCTCATCTGTCGCGAGTGAAACAAACAGCGATTGAAAAGAGAGGAAACAAAAAGGAAAAAAGAAAAGGAAACTAAATACTTTTTCACGTCAGCTGGAAGCATCGTGAAAGCGATTCCTACCGGTTGGAGAGTCGGAGGCAAGGATCAAAAAGGATGGGCGAGGCGAAGAGCGCAGCACGAGGATAATATAATATACTGTAGCCGGATCAGTTCGTACAGGGATTGGCTCGCTATCCCCCGTAGATATGGGAAACTACGTGTTAGGGAGTCCCTGTTTCGTAGCAAGGTTTGGAACACTGTGTATCCCCTCGAGGAAAGAGATCTTCATCGTTCGTCGAGTGGCGAGGGCTCATCCGTTTGAGAGGATCATTGTCGAGGATCCGCGATTAAGATCGACGACCCTTTGCACGATCCGCGTTACAGCCCGTAGATACCTATATGTCCTGTCTTTTTTTCTTCCCTTTTCATTCTTGTTTCGTGCCGACACCGAAGGCGTTTGTAATTTGGTCCTAAAGAGAGGGTCTTTAACATCTTCTGTGTCGATATACCGAGGTTTCTCAAATCTTTGCTAACGCAAAGTATCTTTGAAGAATAAAAATAGAGAATATTGAAAAAATTCTTTGGTTGTATTAATCAATTGTATTAATTTAGAATTATTTGTTGTATTTAATTTTATTACTTACTAATCCGATATCTTCAGATGATAAAAGAAATATAATTTTCTGAATTTCTCTTTCGAATTTATTTTATGTGTGAAACCTGAGTAGTAGTTAGAAAAATATCTGAAATGTTTTCTACGTGCATTTTCTGAAATATAAAAGAAGTTTGAAATTTGTCCCAGGTAAAAGATAGAACAGTGTATTTCTTTGTGTCATATTATTATAGATTTATAGATTTGTTGCCCATTTACTTTTATGACATCTTTTATTTTTACGACGTCCTATCTTTCTTAATTTAATCTCTCAATGCCTCGACAATTCTGACTTCTCGACAATTTTAGCCCCAAGAAAGATTCATCTGCAATTGCAACTTTTTAAGTACAAACCGATTTAGAATTTCCTCTACCTACAAAAACGCACGACTCGAACTTAGAAACTTAAAATTTATACGAAACAAAATACATGTAATCAGGAGCACTTGCGTAGACACTTGCGGAACTGCAGCGCTTCCAATGTTTCAATCGGTATATAATTATTCATATTTGCTTCTGATGTTTAACTTTATCATCAACAATCCTATGCAAATCTCTTGTTTCGTATAAAAAAAAAAAAATAAAAATCCACATAACAATTTACGTGCGTGCGTATATTTTGAAAGCAGCATTTCCACTACGAGTCGCCACTTGTATGCAATACAACGTGTGAATGTATCATGTATTGTCGTGCAAGATTATTGTATCAGACAGCCTACCGTACGAACGGTTGCAAAATCCCGTAACGCAATTTCGGAGTCACCCCATAACGTTCCTACCTTATGCGCGGGGGATGAATTTTGCGATAGACACGTTACGGAGGTTCTCTCCCTCCTTTGCGAACTCGCCCTTTAGTGATTCGGTAGGCGACGTGGTGGGGGAAATGGGGATGGCCAATGGGCGGAACTTGTTCCACGACGAAAAAACTCGAAGCTTTTGCTGCCGGATTGCACTTAGTCTCCACTGAGACGCCACACGGCGCAGTTGAATACGGTGGAATTCGGTATTCTGTGCGAATTTCACTCCTGATTGTCTGGTGTACTGTGAAATTATATATACATTGTAGACGTGCGTATATCAATAAAGGGGACAAAATATTGCAACACGTTCAATTTCAATTAACGCGTCGTCTCGTCGTAGTGTGAGTACAAGTGCTCGATCCGAGCGTGTACGATCATTGTAATTGATTGATTTTGGTTGTTCGGTTTTGAAATATCTGTGCAAAATGATGCACACGATGAGCGAGCACACGGCAGGATCTGGCGGACTGGGTGTCAGTGTGCTTCCCTTCGATGGGATGGGTTTGTTCGAACAACAACGACCCAGGTTCCTCTTCAAGATGCCCAAGGTTGTTCCCAATCAAAAAGCCAAGTTCGAGACGGAGGAACTGTTCAGACGACTGAGTCGTGAAAGTGAAGTGAGATTTATTCGATTCTTTCAGATAGATTCGTGAAGTGAAACTGTTTTTCTTTTGTGAAAAGCGCTTTAGGAACATTCAGTTTGGTAGTTGTAATTGGAAGTTTTTCCAGAGAATAATGGTAGAAAATCGAAATTACAAATTGGTAAACCGAAAATATTGTTGAGCATCCGAAATAATTTTGAATTCATAATATCTTACAAATTTCTCTAACTGAAAAATGATTGCCTGTCATAATATGATATTTATAAATATTATTACGTTTAAGTCGGAACTGAGAGTCAAAGAGTAATATTGTTACGATAAAGTTGTCGTGAATGTCTCTTAATATTTTTATTCTTGATCTATTTATACTTTTTTCGTTACTAATATTTAAAATTGATCTTTTCACCTGATCAACCAGATCTTCCAAAATCAAAGTAACTTTACAAAAAAGTATACTCTCGATCAATATCTACATCAAAATAAAGTTTTAGTCGATTATAATACCAGTATTCATTCGAAAGGAATGTCGTTTCCTCGAATTTGTCTCGTGAATTAATTCCCGCCGCTGATTTCATTCTGTTCCGACGGCTACTAGTGTGTGTAATATGTATCCCAGAATTATTGTTGAATCACGCTGCTCGTAGCTTAAAGATTCGCAGAAATTAATCGAACAAATGTGTTTTAATTTTAAGCGTTATCGTGAAAACTTGTGAAATTAAAGACGCTCGAAAAATTTTTTAATGTCTTTTCAGGTCAGATACACTGGTTACCGAGACAGACCAGTCGAAGAACGCCAAGTACGCTTCCAAAATGGCTGTCGAGAGGGTTACACGGAGATCGCGTTCGCCGCAACTGGAACAAACCTCCAACTCGTTTTTGGCAATGCTTCCGGAAATTACGCCAGTGACATTAACGATTGCGATTTTGAAAAGGAACGTGGCAAGGTCGGTGTTTGTTGATTATTGAAATTGCTTATGGTTATTGAAATCCCTACAGCTTTAAGCGACACACATGAAAGGTCATCCTTCTATTTACTGAAAAAGGTATACTTAAGTCAAAAAATGACGGTATTAATAACTATCCGCTTACATCAACTTTAATGTTGGTAATATTTCACACGAAATCTTTCACAAGTCTAAAATATTTCAGAAATGAACAGAACAGAACAAAAATTATATCTCGATATAAACGATATTTAATTAGAGAACCAATAGAGAATTGAGACTTTGAATTTCGACGAAAGTGCCACACAATTTTTCCAAATTCGATTACGAATATAGAATTTTTAAACATTCGTAACATTAATCTACTTATACCGCTAATGTGACATACCTATAAATCAAGATAGATCAAGATTATGAATTACTGTGATTTGTAACGATTAGTTCGTTTGTTACAACGTGTGTAATGGCGATTGTGACTCTAATTGGCCCATTGCGGGTTGACAAATGGGAGGAGGGGGGAGGTCGTGAAACGAGCTCGGACAGGACGTCTAGTTTTTCGTGTCCTTGGCATCACATGTCCCGGGACGTAGCACTGCACCCACGAGCAGCATTTAGTATCCGTAACAATAGTGCTACCATGACGCTGTTCTCAACTGACAGACATCTGGTCCCGAAATTTCCGACTCGGCATCCTTGCAGGTGCCACGAACGAGATTTATGGCGGCGTGACGAGTCAATTTACGAGGTTCTTTAGAGATTGAACTAACACATACCTTTCGAACGTCATTCAAAATTACCTAGTTCAAAACTACTTTTGGAAAGATTGCAGTATTCTTTAGTTATCTTTGGGTTATACTGTAAATAGCCGACGCAAAAAATTCTTCTAGTCCGAAAGAAATACTTGAGAAACGTTGAAATTAATAACTTTAAAAAGCTATTCGTAGAAAGTTGAGTGTAAAAATTATAAGAAGAATTATAATTTTTATAGGTATTTTTTTCCTGTGTTTGTTGTTTGATTATTGTTGAGTGGCTTTCTGAGTTATCGAAAAGGACTCGTAGGTGTCCTTGTACGCCGGCGCCGAAAGAGGGGCGTCGCCATCGCGATCGATAGATGCGTCGCGAATCCGCCATTTTCTAGAAAGTACGCGTGAAAATATTGCAAATTTTTCTTCCCCTCTTTCAATTTTCGTTTCTTCTTCGGCAGTCTTCAAATTTCTGATTAAGTTCTGATTAAGTATTAATTCTCTTCGAAGAAACAAATTAATGTTATTCGAAGATATATCAGAAGTAGAAGGTACAAGAACATTTACGAATAGCATAGGGAGTTTTGAAAATCGGAAAGATTCAGTAGTTCCATTAATAGTTACTAGAGGCAATCAGTGCTTACTCCAAGATCGTCAAACGTCCCGAACCTTGGTACCATATGCCTGAACATTTTACAAGTCACCTGGTATATAATGGGTCATAAATCTTCCTCTGTCTTTCTTGGGATCCTTCGAAGGGTGAGCACAAAGTTCTCTCGTAGGATTCTTTATCACTCTCGACCCTAAAGAACCTCCAAATTTCACCGCGTTTCTCCTCTGTTAGTTTCTAAAAGTTTTAAGCTTTATTGCAACATTGAATATATGTATATATATGCACTGTTAATTGCAAACAAAGTTCCACATCTGCAAATTTATTATCGATTTATTTTTTAGCGACTCTGAAA
Source organism: Melipona beecheii (assembly GCA_032399605.1). Classification (NCBI taxonomy): domain Eukaryota; kingdom Metazoa; phylum Arthropoda; class Insecta; order Hymenoptera; family Apidae; genus Melipona; species Melipona beecheii. Next base: position 2,588,455 of record JAUCMO010000291.1, read on the forward strand.
TAATTCATCTGCCAAATGTCGAATAACCTAAGTAGTTGGTATTAAATTCGGTAGACAGTGAAATTCATTTTCACATCAGACAAGAAATTGCTGGTGTCATTATTACGTGTAATAAAAAATAATAAATAAAAATAATAAAATTTTCAGCCAGTTTATTCAAAATTAGCTTGGCACTGAATGTCTTGAACAACAAGCTCGAAAATTTGGATCCTTACCGTCTCTTAAAATCGTCCAATTTTGGAATTGTCATGAACGATCTCACAATTCCATGCTACTCGCTTCACGAATGAATCACACTAGAACCTAGATTCTGTCTACGCTTTGCTATCAGACAACAAAACAGAGAGTCGCGCTAACGATTCATTATTTCTCTACTCGAAATAAAAAAAAAGGAAGAGAGAGAGAGAGAGAGAGAGAGAGAGAGATACGCCGTTAAGAGGAGTTGCCGTTTGTTTACACGACGACCCGCGGCCAACGTTTTGTTTTAATCGACAATGAGCAGAGAAGAGAAAGAAGCGTAATAAAGAGCGACGCACGGCTGCACGTGTCTCCGCCATTGTCTCCTCCTCGTTCCCCGCAGAGAGGAAATAATTAAGGGAGAGATCCGCGAGCAAGATAAAGCTCGATAAAGACCGGCAAAATGAATAAAAGGGCGCGCTAGGAACTTGTCGCTTTCCGTCGATCTTATCGAAGTCCTCCGCCACGGTTCGTGCTCGTTTTGCATACTCTTTCTTCGCTCGATTAATCCAGTTTTAGTTTTGTGATCTTTACCCTTGGAACTTTGTATTTTGCATTAATAGCAGAATCTCGTTTGACCGAAAATACTTCGTTTCAATGCTCATAGCTGAACTCTGTTATCCGAATTACAATCGAATATAATTTTAATTGTATTTAATCGTCGTTTAGCTTATGTTCCAGCCGAAACCAAAACGCATTGACTTTGGTAAGGATGGTTTATATCTTCGGCAGGATATCTGGCAGTCCTTTTATCAGGCTAATCCGAAGGATTGTTAATTCCAATAATCGTACAATTTCACAAACGTTTAGCCAAACTTGACTTGGAATTGTTATATTCCGGCGTACTTGGAATTTCGAAAATTTCGAAGAAGGGCTCAGGCAAATATGCAATACAAATATGCAATGAAATCGGAACGAAGCGGAAGAAAAGAAAGACAATCACATAGGAACGACCGCGTTTCGAGGAAAGACAAAAGGTGTCCCGGACTGACACTGACCTGTATGTGTAAAGCCCCATCGCCGGAGTCGTCCTTTCCGGCTGGATCGCATTGACGAATGTCTCGTTATGCCCATTGTGCTGCCGGACGTGGACATGCGCGCAAAAAGGCAAAAAGGCAAAACGGCAACGCCTACCGAAAAACAAAAGAGCCGTCGAAATAGCCGGTCGTTTGTCTCGGGACATTTAGCCACGTCAGACATATCCTATATCCACCCTTTCCCGATTTTTCACCCCTTTCGTTTCGCGTCGAGTCGACGTTACATCTATTTTTTTCCTTTTTTTCCCTTCTCATCTCCACCTCGTTCTGTCTTCTCTCTTTATCCATCGTGCGATATGCAAATAAGTCGGCGAAAGGGTTGCACGACGAAAGTCGTGAACGGGGCACGCGTTACAGTTTAAATATCGCAGCCTATTATCCCGGCGATAATGGGTTCACGCCCATGGCGTGCAGAAAGAGAAAGGCGTGAAATGGATTTTTTGAGACTTTTTCTTTCTACGATTCCGGTTCGCGTGGGAAACCATGCGACGACGATTAAACGGTTGTTCCTCGAGCCGTTTCGTTGCTTCGATTCCCTTCCTTTTACTTTTCTTCTTTAGACGTCGTCTTTAGTTGATATGATTTTATATAGTACGAATTTTTTAAAATTTTTATTTAACTGAATAATTGTGTGTAACAGAGCGAATCGAAGATGCTGACGTAGGATTGATTAAATGGAAAATAATGAAACGAGAGAGATACGTGAATGGCACGTGTCCTTCGACTATCGTACTTCCCCGTTACGTGTCGAGCAACGATTCGTAAGGCAAAGTTGTACCACCTTCGCACAGAGCACTTATCATAGCACATGATATTTCACGTCACATAATCTGTCTGTATATTATACGAGCAAGTTTACCCGAGTTCCGTTTAGTCGTCCCAAATTTTCGTTGCTTTCCGTTGCATTCTGTTTCTCTTCCGCTTAGAATCTTTCTTCTTTTTCAAATTTCTCTCGTACATTTTTTTATAATTCAAATTCCACTTTGTTAATATTTCCTTTATCGGAAGAGTTCCATTGTCCAAATTGTCCTGCGTTTGCGCACGCAGTTAGAGTTTCCTCAATGTTTCAGCTTTCCTCTCACCTTAGACGAAATTTTTCTTTTTTCTTTGTTAACTCGCGTAAATTGCAGAGGCGATTCGATCGTCTTTCAGAAAGGGCGACAAACGATTCGATTATCGAGTCGATCGAGGCTCTCACCGCCCGCCGATGGCTCCCGTGGCTCGATTATGATTCTATAAAGAGCGACACGCTGCGCAGTTACATTGTTACGTCGCGTCGACAACCAGCTGTATGTTTCGATGAATGAAAAAAAAAAAAGCAGGAGAAACCAGGCGACTAACGATGATTTCTCGTTCGACGCCTCCCTGTCTCGTCGTTCGACAATTTTTCTGTTTCCCATTTCTCAGAAACATTTTTCTCCATTTGTCACCGTTAAATCACAGTTCGGAGTTGTCATTCTTGCGAAGGAGAGGAGAATTTTCACTGACTTGTGAAAACGTCTTTCTAAAGCAGTGCATTCGAGGAAATGAATGGAAGAATCTTCCAATCGGTTTTGGTTAGAGGTTGGGTTCTAGTTTCTAAGTTTTACAACATGACCGGAAACGGGACCATTTGCCAGGAAATAAAATAACCTTCTTGAGCCAGGCAGAGATAATTGGCCGTTTCGACATTTTCGGGGGCTAACGGCTCGACCCTTCTCTCTCTCTTTTTTTCCGTTTTTTTCTCAGTTCCTTCGTGTAAATCGTTCTTCGGTCAACGTCGTGTCCAAACCGTAAAATTGTAAAACATTATCGCCGTCCTTGCCATGCTTTTACTTTTCGAACCATGTTTTTACGATTTTCTAGCCAACCTTTCAATCCGAGTACGCTTTCTTCGCAACGCTTCCATTCAGTTTTATCTTATCTTGAAATTTTCAAGAAACTTCGAAAACTCAGATAAAATAAAAATCGCCAGAACTTTGTCAAAAGAATTTTATATACATTCCTTTAGTGCAAAGTTCATCTTAATCTATTTGTCTCTCAATTTTTAATTTTCAATTCTTCAATTTTTCTAATTTCTTGGAACACCGGAAAAGTCAACGCAGTCGGCGATTAGTTAGAAAAAGATTCTTCCCGCGAGACTTCTTTCGATCGTACTCTGGATCAGAGTACGTCTTAAATCCAAAGAGAACGAATCGCAATTAAAATACCAGAGATTGCCGGTGTAGTCTCTGATGGAACAAGAAACTCTTACGTACAATGTGCTTGAGATTGTTCCGTTACGACACGTGTCTTAATCTCTGCTCCTTTTCCATTCCTCGAGAAGCTTGTGCCTTCGATGCACACCGTGTGGAAGGGGTCCATTAAACCTGGCGATCCGCCTTCGACTTTCAATCATGTTTTTCTCCCCTTTCCGTCTCGTACCGCGAACGTTTCTTGTTTCCAGAGAACGATTACGCAGATTGGAAGGTACAAGCTCCGAGGAGAGATGAAATTGCGAGGCCGACGATGTACGGCTGGGCTTCGAGCAGACACCGTGACGCGAGAACAACGAGAAAAATCAACCCTTTCAACGTGTCAAGAGTAGATTCGCGTTAGACTCGAAATTTCACAGTGGCTTTACATCAGCGAACATTTTCAAAATTAATAAATACATTTTTTGTTTTATCCAGTTATCTATTACAATCTTTTCTCGAAACGAAACTTCATTTCACTGTTTGTCGCTCGTTTGTAGCAATAAACTCGATTCGAACCAATTGTACAGTAACCAACGCGTATTTTCACACTCTTCGTTGTTTCTTGCTTTCCCTTTTTAGAGATCATGAATACGTTAGATATATTAGATACAGGTATTGATCAGGAATTTGAAATCGTACAGGAAAACAGAAACATGCTCCAGTCCATAAAACTTAAGACGTTGACACTTAATATAAATAATATAAATTGCTTTTAGAGCCACGTGGCGAAGTATAAACTAGCTGCATAACTGAACGCAGATCTGTAATTACTCGTAAAATACATGTATTTCAGTGTGAAATACGTGATTTCTGCTTCTTTTAACTTTTTTACTCAAAGTTCATTGAAAATTCTATAAAATATCTCTGGAAAATATCCTGTACGATATTATGACATACGTTTTCCAATAACAATGTTCACATAGATAAAACACCCATGTGTGTGTGCTTGCAGGTGCACCTCAGATCTCGCCTAATAATGAACGGAGTGTGCGTGATGTGGCGCGGATGGATCGACCTGGAGAGGTTGGACGGTGTCGGTTGTTTAGAGTACGACGAGAAACGGGCCGCCGAAGAGGACGCTCTTCTGCGCGACCAATTAGAACGCTACAATCAACGGGTGCGCGATTTCGACGAGAAACAAAGGGCGTATAGAACCGGAGCTACCCAGCCGCCTCATTTGAACCATCACCACCATCATCACCACCATCATCACGGACATCACGGCCACCACGTGACCGGAACTGGTGCTGGAGCAACTGGAACCATCGAGCCTCATCTCACCCACCGACAAGATCCCGAAATGGAAGTCAGACTGAGAGCCTACTGAGGCTCCGAGAAAGCGACAAACGAAACCACTTGACTCCTCTTCGATCTGGGACTACTTCCGGACTGTACCCGAGCCAGTGTGAAACCGACAGAAGGAACGAGCCACGAGAGATCCCCTGGGGAGTATCTTGGAGACGACGGTTTCACCCACGTTCATAAGATGTTCAAATTCTTTGAAGTGTAACCGAGACTGGATCGTCGATAGTGAATTTGTAGGTGATTGAAAATTGCGAGATGTTGGTAATTATTTGATTTACAATGCTTTGGTATTTTTTTTTTTTTTTTTTTTGGAGGTGGCTAATTCGCGCAAAATAATGGAACTTTCAAGGCAAGTCGATTTTTATTTGTTTGCTCGGAATGTGTATTTGCATGATGAAATTTTCGTTCAAGTCAAGTCGAACATTTTTAAGGATCAGTTCCTTAAAATAGTATTAGAAACTTGAGTTAAACTGGACGTTCCGTTTTTGAAGTTAAAGAAAGAGGAAAGAAGCACAGAATCGTTTTCGACATTTTTGACAGTTAATTGACATTCCAAAATCTCGCGGTTTTCAAAACCCGTTGCCAAATTCTTCCCAAAGAATCGTTGCATCTTGACAATGTGTATCATCCCTGACGACAAATTTTATAACCATCAGACGCCCCACGATCAGTCAAACACCATCCAACGATCGGAATCATTAAATTAATACGACATGCATTCATCTCGTTGCGCCGTTGGAATCGAGATTTTTCAGAAACACACGCGTTTAAAATTAATGAAAGTTTCTGAAAGTTTTTTGGATATCGGTGCAATCTCGTAGAACCGTTCTACCATAAAATCCAAATTTTGTTTCAAACTCACTGAAACTAAGTTCGAACGCCGATTACGAGGATCGCGTATCGCGAATGAAAACCGATCCTCGCTGTTTTGATTTATCTTCGAGAACGATCGAAGATCAACTTGCAACATCGTAAATACTACTCGTCCACGTAACAGCGCCGAATTTCTATGTACAATTAACGATAATAAGAATCAGCGTCGTATAACGCTTAAGGAACGTGTTCATTTTAACAATTTTTTTTCTTCGTTGTATGTTCCTCTTTATTAGACACGAAAATCAACATTACGTTTCGACATGATTATGATTTTATCCCGACGAAAGGAGCGAGTTTCGTAATTAGTATTGTCAAATCGAGATATTTTTATTATTTAATTTTACATATACATATATGTGTATTATCTTTTATTCTTGAACGTCTTCGTTAAACCAAAATGTATCGTTTACCTCCTAAGGATCGTTAGGCGAATCGTACTACGTTATAGCAACAAACGTAAAGTGAATTACTGCAAGATTGTTCAATTTGAAAAAAAAAAACAGGCAAGTCACGAGTCTCGAAAGAGCAACTTTTCAATTGCAAGTGTTTGTTTCTTTTTCGGTCGATTTACATGATAATTTATATCATAATTAAATTCTAGTTGGGTCCAAAAATTCTAGTAGAGATATTACAATTACAAAACTGTATATATAAAGTACGTTACGTATTTCTGCATCGCTAGTCCTTTTTCTATTTAAATTTTACACGAAGTGATTGGAAAGTTTTTAGTATCGAGATAAGCAATTTTTCTTTCCTTGCTTTTTTAAATTAGGGAAAGTTTTCTTTTAATTAATGTCTTAATTGTATTTCGCCGAATACGCTTCTTAACGAGTTAGTAGTGAGACCAAGTTTTTAAAGAGAAGAAGGGTGTAGTTGGGTGAAAACTTTACGATTGTTTCTGTTATATTCGCCAGGTCGTGCAACGAACTTTACGCGTACCCTTTCATTTTCGTGTCCCTACTGACGACACGAGGAAGATTTTCTTTCCAGCAGAAGAACGACATGGGAATGATGACGTCGCACGCGAAAGGTGTCGAGTCTTCGCTCCGATTTAACATATCAGCGTAGCGGATAATGTTTCTTCGATCGGGCAATCGACATTTCTTGAAACTTCATGTTCCTTTTTTCAAATTTCTGACATTAAATCCCACAGATTTCTTTTAAATACACAGATACGTAAATGCATCGTTTTGAAGAACGTGTTCTTCTTTCATTTGAAAACGTGTTCAAGAAATGTGTACCGTAGCAAGATGTACGGTTGCAACAGCCGAATCGTTCGTGTTTTCTCAGCATCGCAGAGATGATGACAAAAACGGACGAAGAAATTACTCCTGTACCCCTGTTCGACACCAATAGCGATTTTAGTTATATACACGCACGCTTAAACGTCGAACTACCTATTCTTACACGTTCCACTGTCCGAACTGAGAAAAGAAAAAAAACGTCTCCGATTTTTATTAGAAACGAAAAGAAAAAAAAAGAGGAAAGAAAATCTACAATTTTTTAATCTAGAGTCTTCCTAACGAATAAAAACGGTGTTTCATTGGCGGAAAGGCAAAGAAGCGAAAATGTAAATGTAGGTGCTGGAACTCTGGAGGGAAAGAGAGATAGAGATAGATAGATAGATAGATAGAGATGGTCGAACAGTGATGTCGTCATGTCCAACAAGGAGGAGCATGATTCACGAGAAGATTCCCTTTGAAATTCCTCGTGAACGTTCGACGAGTCGTCGACCGACATTTCGTTTCGTACGCGTCGAATCTACACACGCAAACCGTCACGACCTTTCCGTTCTGTCGTATTGTACATATTTGTAAAGAGTTAGATTAATTCGTAACGCGGCGGCTTCGAGCTCCTTTTTGGATTTGCGACGCAGCACACGGCGCACACCGTGCGTGAATCACGCTGGGAAAAACCCAGAAGCGACGAGCGACCTTCTGTGAAAATCGCGCTCCGACCTTCCACGCTCCGATTGTATAAAGCTGTTCATCGATTAAACGTAACATCCGTCGAACATTAATTACACTTTTGTTTATTTATTTGTGTACCCTGGAATATTTGTTGACATAAAATAACTTGTGTACCCTGGAATATCTGCACCACCTCGACAGGTGGTGCAGATATTCCAGGGTACACAAGTTATTTTATGTCAACTTTCTTCGATCGATTCTTATTGCATTTCTAATCTTGCTTATTTTTCTTTTCGAAAGATCATGCACAACTGTCATTTTTGTATCTCTTATTTATACTTCATTTATTTTATCTTCCATCGATTATATCTACCTTTATTTTACTTTTTTCTCGAACGTTTCGTATTTCCTTCGTTAGTAAGTTTTTTTCTAGAATATTAATTTTGTTTCTGCATTATTTTTTCCGGGATTCTTACGCCTGACGAGTTCCTTGTTCGTTTTCCTGGAACGTATTTCACTTTGAATCTTGACTCATTATCTCTTTAACATTCAATGTTTCGTCGATTGCACTGTCGTTCTTGGAAACGTTCTACTTTGCATTTGTACTTTTCATTTTTCGTCAATCGTTATGCTACATTATTAATATAATAATAATATTTCCCATTAATTATCGTGGAATATTCAATCCTTATCGTTTGTTTCACTTCTCTTCTCCAAGTTTCGTCTTTCGAACTCTTTCATTCTCCGGCGCGTCAATAAAAAAAATTCGTTCTGCGCAAGCAACTTCTTCCGATCGGTAAGAAAACGGTAAGTAGGACACGTTCACCGGCTATTCTAAATATCCAGAATAGCTTCGTTGATTAATGTTCCAAGTGAAAACGTGACGAAACACTTTTCCATTCGAGGATCGTCAACCTATTCCTGGATCGTTGTTCGAGTCTGGTCGAGGAAAAGTGAATCGAAAACTCGAAGAATACGTGCAAACGGATTCTCTAAAATTCAGAGAATAATTAGAATTCCACAAAGAGATTGCAAAATGGATCAGTCATGTATAATAGCAAACAGGAGAATCTCTGAGAGGAAACAACGTTCTAAGAATTATTTTTCCCTCGAGAGTAAAAAGGTTCTCTTGCAAACGATAATTACGTAAATTCCAGTAAAATAAATCTGCGTAGTTTTTAAACACAAATTCGTATCTTCGTAGACAAGTGTCAAAGAAGCAGAACTTAAATCGGAAATCAGCTAATTATTGTAACTCTGAGTATTTGGCTTGCTTTCGCACGATTGCACAAATTTTAAATAAATAAATGCACGAACATTTGCTATTACAAAATCATTCGAGAAGGAGGAACAGAAAGAAGGGAACTGGACGATCGAAGAAATCACTGCCGATTTCGGCCGTGTTCGATCGACTGATACTTTCGAATGTGTGCACGTTTGTACGTATATACACATGTATGCATGTGGTGAACGCTCGTGTATTCACGTGGCAAAGGGCGCTGCATTAGGGGGGTTATTTTCTGGAATAATACGGTGGGCGTTCGAGCGTTGAAATACAGGAGTATCGCACCGTTGATCCTATCAAATGGGAATCGCTCGGAAATCTCCCTGGTAAATCTGCTTTTATTGTTTCGAAAGGGTTTATCACTAAACCGTTCATTGCACGACGTGGAATTCCTTCGTTCTGAACAGGACACGAGGTCATTTGTAACTTTAGATAAACTTTATCTCTTGCGACCTGTCAAGATGATTTCGATTTTTTTACTTTCTCAATTAGTAAAACTGTGCGAGTGTCTTGAAGAATAGATTCTTCAAGAATCTTCAAGAAAATAAATAACAGTGTTGAAATTTTCTGCGAACAGTGGGAACATCGTGAAAATTTCGAAAAGAAGCAACTATCGGGCAAGTATTGGCTCGATGTAAGACGATAATGCGACCGTCGGAATTCTTATAAGAAGCCTTACTGGCGGAGAACCGATACGGGGGAACGAGGACCGTTGTCACTTCCCACGAACGGTCCCTCGAGATCGCGAAACCAACGGAAAAATCGGCACTCGATCTCGAGAAAGTGTCCCTCGGGCCACTTTTATTCTGATTTTACTACCAAGCAAAACAAACGCAGATTTAGACACGGATAAAAGCAAGAACATAGTTTCACAATTGTTTCCATAATAGGAGAAGTACTGTGAAATTAAATGTACAAACAAACGAAAGAGAAACGAATTTAAAATTATTAAACATTCCAAACTTCTTCAAACATCATAAAACTGATTCAACCAGGTCTGACACCAAGAAATTACCTGTGAAATGTCGCGTGAAGCGGAACGCTTTCTGGCATTTTCTTTTCTTTTCCGAAGCGAAAGTTCACTTCGAAACGAGACCGTGTAATATTTACTCGAGTTCCTTCCCTTTTTCGACATAATCGCCGAGGAGTAGAAAGTGGCCGAAGATTATACGTATAATGGACCGGGCATAATTTATTGGCAGGAGCGTGACTTTTGCCTCCATTATGCAAAATCTTGACACGGTTTCCCGTGTGCTTTTCAAACCGGCCCACTCGAAGGATCTCGGTCCGGTGAAAAAAGGTGCCGGGGGGGAAGCGCAAGAGTCATCAATTACGATTGGAAATAAATCGAAAGCAGATGCGACGAGTGCCTACAGGCCTTTCTCGGGTCGCCGATTTTCCTCACCCTTCGCACCCCCCGCGGACAATACGACTGTTTTCAACAAACACAAAACGACACACGAGCCCAACGATATACACCTCCCCCTCCGCCTTTCCGCCCTTGCTCCCTCGAACGAATTCCTGCAGGCCCTTTTCAACTTCACATTCTCGGATATGCCCTTAAAATTGAAGTGTATTTATTTATGGGAAAATCCTAGCTTCAACTTGTATCAACTTGTAAATATTTCATTGAAAATTCCCCCCAAAACTAAACGTAATTCGAAGTTTGTTCCAGTTTTTGTCAAACATTCGTTTCGTTTTTAAACTGGGAACATCGTTGGCGAAAGTTCGTCTCATTTCTGGCGTACAGAGTGGAATGGAGAATTTTATCGGAAGCGCGTGTTTCCGGTGGTTTTCGTTCGACAGCTTAATAAACAGCCCAACGGCTGCGATTTCGGTAAAGTGTAACGAATATACGATACCGTTTTATCAACCGACCACAGGAAGTTAGGCGCGAGTTGTTCGATAAGCCTCCTTAAACGAAACACCATTAACTAAGGAAACAATTCACACGTTGTAATTCTATGAAAATATTCATCAATCTTTGATATTTTGTATACTGAGATAGAATCGCAGAGAGAGAAGCTGGATAGTTTTACACAACGCTACTAATCGAAACTTTGAAATTATTTTTCATGTATATCTGTACTTTCGTATATCACACGAATCTAACAAAAACAGATGGAAAATGCTCCAACATTGTTCAAAGAAGAAGACATTTTTTGTCATTGAAATAATTGAAACAAGCTTCTTTAAAAAAAAAGAAAAAAAGAAGAAACCTTTATCTACCATTAACAAGTGACACCAGTGTAACGAAAAGAAAGACTCAAACGGAACAAGTACACGGATCCACTCCGTTCCCGACGTTTCTCGAAAACTTTGGTTCTCGTTCGAACCGATCCATTTCATTTTCCAGTCGCAGTTCGTTTGCAACCAACTGCAAAATCTAATTTCGTGCACAAAGGCGAGGGAATGTGAAGACAAACAGATCCTCGCGAGAAGATGAACAAGATTGGAGACACGAGCCTCAACTCGACACTGTCTCGAGCCTGTTCGTGCCTCGTTCTCATTTTCCACGCTCGTGCGTCGCGCGTGTTTTGACAGAAACGCATCTGCCTAGCTCCACTTTCTTTCTTTCTTCGTCGACGATCATCTTCTTCTTTGCCGTCGTAAGGGACGATCCTCGAGAGAGTCGCGGTGGTTGTCGAAGCGGGATTCAATGCTCCGAAGAGGAGTAATAACCTGATGGAGGATGGATCCTCGAGGATTTGTAATCTTCTAATGATACGGCGCAGGTTGGAGATTACTGGACTACGCCGGTGTGCCTTTCGACGAGAGGGCTCAATTTTTGGAACTACTACTCTTCTTCCTTTCCTCCCACTGTGCGGTTACGTAAGCGATTATTTTTCTACGTTTCTCTCGTGCTAGTTTTTTTTTGATCACAGGCTTTATTCACTTCTCTTTCGCCTTGTGGTTATTTTGTTTTTTTTTATTTGTTTTGTGTGTGTTATTTTACTTTATTTTTTGTGGTTATTACATGTATATGATATTTTACGTATTTTTTTGTTACGTCTGAATGTCGAGCTTTACGCGGATAGCGACAGTAATTGCAATCTAATTGAACGTATTAAGATTTATTAATATAACAGATAATCGATCGATACTTACGTATAAATGTATTTGCTACCGAGATCTTGCATATATTATTTCCGATTTCCTTACACACACACGCGTAAATATCTGATATATTTGTTAAAAGATTTTCTGAGCGTCGAAGCACTTTCATGAGTCACTCTAAATATGATTCGACTGTCCTCAATTGTTTCCTATATTTAAACACGCTCTCGCTCTCGTAGTATACTACCGAGCAATGGTGACAATATCGTCACGACTGCTTAACGTGACTTGGGGATTGCTCGTTTGACTGCGTCTATCGCGTTACAATGAGCACATATGCCCGCATGCCTGTTTTAATGTTCGGCTCGAACGAGTTTCAAACACGCTGGACGAGCTCTCCTGTTCCACGCGGTGGGTCCTCGTAAAACACAGGACGTGCACGCGTAACGTTCGTTCAGAAGTTAACACGTCACAAACAGTCGTTTCACGATCGTGAAAATTCATTCGAGGCAAATCGTATATCTCTCCTTCGTTCTACTTTGATTTCTCGAGTTTCGCTGTCTTTCTCAGTCTTTTTCGATGTATTGCAAATGTAGGTACTCCAAATATACAGCGATCTAAAATCAATATTGCAAACACAGGCACTCTAAATATACAGTGACTCGGAATCAATCAGCGATCAAAATATCACATCTTCTCGATCTTTCCGTTCTTAGAATTAGAGCGTGACAGTTTCGAAGTTTCTTTATATGACACTTTTGAAGTTGATACATGTTGTCAGTGGAAATTGAAATTTATTCATTTACGAATTTTCAAACACCGAATGTGTGGTCGAAAGACTCAAACTTTTAATGATTCAATCATTACCTCTGTCAGCCTACGCGATACGATATAAAATCGTATAATTGTTAATCCTTTGCGCTGGCAACTGGTTCGCGGACCATAACGAGTGACCGGACCGTATACAATAATTCGTCGCTTTCTTTTTCTTTTGAATTCGTCGATATGATGTCACTGGATAGAAATTATGAAGAAGTAATAAACTTATCATCTTTTTTGCCTGGGTTACATTTAAATATACTTATAACTGAGAAAATGTTGCAATTTGGGACAAAAAATTCTCGACGTGTGTGGCACGTTATTCCAGCGCAAGAAGTTAAAAAGTTCATTAAGTTGAAGAATAATATTCCCGTTAAAAATTTCTTGAATTATTTCTTTTTCGATGGAACGACATATTCTCGTCTCTGCTTTGCAATTTCAATCGTAGAGGACAGTTTGATCCGCCTTAGCGTGAAATGAAGCGCACGTGGGCGCGTTCGCATGCTCGTGGATCGCCTCGGAAGGGCTCGCTGCCCCGTCGAGTTTTGTGTGCCAACAAGCTAAATGCGTTTCACGGATGGCCGCCTTTGATCAATGCATTCGACGAGTGCGTGCACTCGTAAGAACTTGTTCGTTGAAACGGACCCGGGGACCAGTCATCGACAGTCTTTCGCTTTCACGTTGCTGGTAGACGTCGATCGAGATCATGCTCGACTCTAGGCTGACAAAGTAGCAACGCTATATGGGTATCATGCTATTCTAATTCAAAAAGACAAAGAATAGATCGTCGAGTCCGTTTTTTGTGCTTGAAATTATTATTTTTTATTGCGATTAAAAGCGAATGGCTACACTGTGACACGATCAACTTGATTGAATTCACATCACGATGACAATTTAAATATTTTAATATATTTCAGCTTTCCGACGATAGATTTAGCACTACGAAATGAGTTCAGATATATAATTATTGCGTAATTGAACCGTTTGAAACGCGTTCTGTTAAAAGATAACATGCTGCACATGGAGAAGAAACGAGGCTCATTAGTAACGTGTAGAAGCACCTGTCTGTGCGATATCATAATTTATGAGGGTGGCAGGGTAACGATTAGGTAATAAATAGTAGGAGAGGGCCATCCAGTTCTTCTATCTTCTTTTCTCTCGTCCCTCTCGTCGTTCGACTTGGGGGAGTGAATTAATAAAAAGACCCCCGGCTGCTCCTCGCCGCACAGATGTGGCCCCTCCGCGAAGGGGGTGTTTCTTTTATTTTTATTGCCAAGGGTTAATAGAATAGTTTGCATTCTCCGAATGTCAGAGTACAAAGGTATATTACACTCTACTCCCTCTCACTTTTTCTTTCTCTCTTTTTTCCTTTTCTGTTAATAAGGATGCAATAACAATTTGTAAATACGTTTGTCCCTTCAATTATTATTAGATGGCGTATTTTTATGCATTTTATCTTGCCATAATTTTTTAGTAAATGAGATAAATCGTTTCTTCATTTCTAGATTCAAAAGATTACAAAATTGCATTAAAATCCCCGGTTGTTATATATTAGAATAATTCAAGAAGCCAAACTATCGAACGAAAGAAAAATTTAATTTCGTTTCCATGAATCTAAATTAATGTAATTAAATTTCTTTCTTTCGTGAAAAAAAAAAATTTACTATCTACTGTTCGCAAACTGACATAACCTATTTCGACCAGTCAATTAAAGTCAATCCTGTGAGAAAAGAAAATCACAAAGAGAAATTGGCGAATTGTTCTAAGTGAAATATTCGATTGCATGTAAAACTTTCATCGACCGGCAATCAACCCCTATTAAATAGAAGCGCTTTGATAGGGACTTGTGTAACGGGGTTAATAGTTTTTCCTTGGGTTTCGCGCGTCGAGTGGACGCACGTGCGCATTTATCGTGATTTATGGCTTTTTTCCGCGGCGTCCGCGCGCCGTTTCGACACCCTCCTCCTTGTTTTGCATTTAATGGAGGCGGGATTTGAACGTGCAGGCCGATTCGTACGCGTGACGCTCGGCAAGCTCGTGTAATTGCTCGTCGCAGGTGAACGAAAAAAAAGGGAACGCCTCGAGGGTGGTAATTTATTCCTACTGCTAGAGGAACATGTGCTAATTTCATTTCAGCCAGCCCGTGAAATTGGATAATGTTCAACGAATTCCTGAAAATTTTAATTACATCAGACATCTGTGAAAATTAGCAACAGACATGAAAGTATGGACTTGGGAAATGCTTTAGTTCGCAGAGCGATCTTCCAACTTGTTGGAAATTTTATTCAAGAATGGTAAAATGGATCTTAATGACACGTGAAGGATAGGAAAATGTTTAAAAAGCAAATGACACGAGAAAAATCCATTTATATTTATCAACATAAAAGCAATAAGTGCTCGCATCTCGCGATAGAATATTGACAAAAGAAAAATCTAATACAGAAGTTACCAATTTTTATACATCACGTAGGTAAATGCCATTTTTAAAAGTATAATTTTTAAAGTATAATTATACATGTGTAATTTCACTTTTTTTTTTTAGGAAGCAGAATTATATCTGGATATTTAAAAAGATCAATTATATTTGCTCTGACTGTTTCACCGTCAGAAATAATATGTTCTTTGACAAAGATGACGATTGGTCACAAGAAATTTGGAAACCGGCCGATTTTCTTCCTCGATGAACTCGCTATAAAAGAAGGAACGAATCGCGGAATGGAGAACGATGCAGGGATTCCTCGCTCCCTTCGTGGTTCTAAACTTACGACCGGCATCCAGAAGGGATTCGACGGCGAATTTTTTCCAACCCTCCGAGGTTTAATTCTTTCGATCGACTGCGCAACCCTTTACGGCTTGAAATTGAGTTAACCAGGTGATACGGTGACGTGTCGTTGCGGGAAATTGAGCAACCAGAGGAGCTTCCGGCTGATTTCACGAGGACTCCGTGAAACAGTGATACCCGTGAACGATTCTTCGATCGGAAACGATCTGTTCAGCTCTAACGTGTGCAATTTTTATTTAAATTTACCATGTATGATTCTATTCGTAGAATAAATCATAAAATTTATGTATAAGTAAGAAAAAAATAAATATATAATATTAAAAACAAGACGTGTAAGTTATAATAAATGGGATGGGATACTAGAAGAAAAAGAATTAACGAAGAAAGATTTACACGGTGTTGAAAGGAATCTAACTCGGTCGCATATTAACGAGCTTGCACCAAGCCGTGATTAGCATGTCACCTAATTCACCGTATCCAGCACAGCCTCTTGGACATTTATTTAAATTTTACGCTGTTCCCCGGGTGCAGATGTAAAGGGAAAGGGGTTACACGTCGGCCAACATCCGTGAAATCGCGCACCCTTCGAGGACAAAAGATCACGTAGCAGTGTCGTACGTTCAATTACTAATTGGCTCGTCCCGAATCCTTCGAAGTATTAATTTTTTTCTTTCAACAATCTCGATCGACCTGAAGTTGATCCAAGAATTTGTCTCACTTGAAAACTTTCTGTAAATGAAATTGCAACAATCTCGATGTTCGATTTGTTCTACTCGGAATTTGTCAATTTGTTAAAAATTGTTATGCAAGAAAAAGCACAAGTCTTTCCATCAATGAGATGAAATTAGGTTATTATAACGATAACGAGATATATAATGTGTAATTAATAAAAAGAACAGAAATCATTCGAACAAGCCAGTTCAATGACTGGAAATTTGGATTTTTTTCATTTACACGCGACAAAGAAAGTTCTTAGAAATTTATCACTAAAAATTATCAAACGAAAAGGGAAAACGTCGCATATCGCAATTTCAAAAAATTTTCTATCGAGTGAATCGTTATATGATTTTTTTTTTACAAAGTTACGTCAGTTAAAATTATCAGTTATACAATTTTTCGTTGTCACTGGTACAATTATGCGTTTCGTACTATACGACTCAAAATTTTTCCAATCGCAAAAGCATTGTACATAGCAACGTTGGTTCGTTTAATTGAATTTGTTCGTGGTTCGAATCGCCCCCGACGATATGATCGTGGTCGAATCCCGAGGATTCCAGACGATCCCCGATTCCGCGGGGCTTAACAGCAAGTTCTCTCTCGCATGCTCAGGTGTTCGCTCCCACAGGCTTGATCCACCGCCTAGGGATGTTTAAGTGTTTGACGTTCGCATTACGCGGAAATCCACTCGTTCCTCCGCTGATTCGCGCGAAGAAAGGATGATCCACGCGCGATCAAGATGAAATATAATTCACTCTGCAGATGCCAACCGTCGAACGATAAAGAAACGTCCTTTGAATAAAAAATCTTTGAGGGGAGAAAGATATAACGCGTTTGGAAGATGACAGAGTATCAAAAAATGTTTGAAATTGTTTGGAAATGTTTGTTTCGACTTAAATCTCGTACCCCTGAGCAAAGCTTCGAGCAACCTGTATTTAACCACTTGCGCTGACAACTGATTGCGGACCATAACGAGTGACCAAACCGTATATAATAATTCGTCGCTTTCTTTTTGAATTCGTTGGTATGATATCACTGGAGAGAAATTATTGAGAAGTAAATTTATTATTTGTTTTGCCTGGGTTATATACTGAAAACTGAGGAAATATTGCAATTTTGGGACAAAAAATTCTCGACGTGCGTGGCACGTCATTTCAGCGCAAAAGGTTAAAGTGATACTTCGTTTCACTAGATTAAAATTTGATAAAGAGAAATAAGTTTGTCAGAATGAAGATTAGTTACAATTAGAAAAACAGTTGACTGTAGTGACAACAGTTGTTGTAACAAACAAGCAAAATCTAAAAACGTTTGAAAAGTAAAAGGAAAACGAAAAGATTAGAATTATCTAAAGATATTTGTGTTTACATTTTACATTTACGCAGATATTTTGTACAGAACGTGATAAAATAATTTTGTCGATTGAAAGGAGAGGTAGACCGATTGAAATAAATTTGAAAGTACGAAAGAAACTTCCCCTTTTGGAGTGAAAAAAAAAAAAACGAGGAAAGCGATGTCGAAGTTCACGGGACCCTCGGATAAAATCCACGCATGGCTTATCCCGGCTTATTCCAGCTTATCCCAATCATTTCTGTCCCGCTCGTCTCCTTCCTGGTGCCAATTACGTCAAATCAACGTCAGAGGACAATGTGAACGTGCGACGCGTGCACGATGCAGGTACCAAAACGTCTAGGTATAGTAATATCGCAGAATCGACGAAACGCTTTAAGGGGTACGTTTTCATTGATCCTTTTTTAATTTCCGGCTCGACCTCCGACCCGAGTGCGTGAATTCAATCAAAAGTTGTTAAAGATTGATGTTAACATGTTCACCTCGTTCCTATATTTTATATCTTACGAATTGTCACGTACAACAAACGTAAATGTAGAAACGAAGGAATGAAATTATTACGTGTGTCTCGTGGTGTGTTGTTCGCAAGATTCATCTGTTGTGCTCTTCAACTAAAAGTTTTGAATTAAAATGGAAAAACCAAAAATTGAAGATTATTGTATTGATCGACTAAATCACTAAAGGAGATAAAAAATAAATAAATTGCGCCATTGTACCATAAATTATCGCGATAATCGCGAGTTCTTGAATTTTTTACATTTTTCGTCATCGCGAATGCCTAAGTGACACGTTGGATGAATCAATGAATCGAGAAAAATGACTGGGGCGATGATAACGATCTTGAAACGGGATTCTGGGTCTAAGTCGGACGGTGACTTTAAACAACGTCCCATCGGCGTATCGAAATCGTATTCAAAGCGGCGCGACGATTTGCATATCGCAGTGTCACGAACGCCCCTTGTTCTACACCACCGAAGGAACATCTGCATTATAAAGAACACGGTGCAAAGTGGATTACGGTAATGGATAGCTCGCGATCGATCCTATTTGACTGCTCACGATCGGACTACGGATAACGTAATCGTCTATCCAGGCAGCCAGTGTGAAACGACATACGTTTCTGAATTATTTCACATAGTAAATAAATTCTGCGTGCTTTCTATTACGTAGTTATAAATAAACTGTGTCGAAAATTGAAAGAAAATTTAATATCTAAAATGTAGAATTCATTAAAATTCGCAATAAGATGTTTCTTTAAATCTTTTGTTTTTTGCTAATGTAATTTGTAAAACAACAAACTAAATTTTGATCAGTACAAAACACATAAGAATGCAAACATAAACTCGATCAAAATAAATGATCGAAAACGAGCTCCGAGTTCATTAATAAACGCATTATTGTATAAGGTGCCTACAAACTATTCAGAAATAATTTGCAAACTAATTCATCCCCCAACAAATTCATACGAATTTCATGGAATTTTACAGTATGTAATTTGCATAAATGTTAACAGTCTTCTACTGGTAAACTAACGATCCGATTCCAGAATTTTCGACAAAAGATCTGCAAGTATCTCTAAATCATGACGGTTGAATAGCAATCTTTTCTCAAGGCATTGATTAAACACGCGTAAACAGAGGAGAGCATTGTCAAGGGATGGAGGGTATTCGTTCGTTTAAAATCGTTCGTCGGAACAGTCGGAAAGAACACGGTGAGGGTCGGCCAAACACTGGAAGTTGCGTATATATATCCTTTACGCCGGTCGCCATACGAATCTAATTGGCACTAATTTTCCCGGACCTGTTCCCGGGCGCAGGAGAAACGCAAACAAGGAATACGGGGATACGCTCAATCGCTCGCACAATATTGACCCTGCAGCTAGCGTGGACAGAAGAGAGAGAGAGGAACGAATGAAACATAATACCTCCACCCCCGCCTAGCAAACGAACTGCCAAAGCGTTCCATTCATTCCGCTAGGGAGCCGCGCCGAGTATTGACAGCCGGTCATTAGAAGCACCGGCGAAATACAGAGGTGGTTGGGTTATGCATGGACTCGTACAGGATCGTTCAAAGTGGCACGAGCCGGAGAATGGCCGCTGTGCGCTGATCACGGTGGAGAATGGTAATTTTGGAAAAATCCGCGATATTTCGACGTTTCTCATTGAGAATCACGAAATTATCATTTTCCTTTTTTCGAAAGGCGAATATCACGTTTGTTATTTGTTGAAACCAAATTTTACATTAGAGTGGTTGGGAGTATAAAGTGAATCATATTTGAGTCCCTCGTGATAGCAATTAAAAGTAGGTATTAATATCAAAATTTCAGACGAAATTGATACTAAAATTAATGGTAATACTAAATTTAGAGCAAAACGGTTGATAGTTTGAGAAAACAAGATAAACATATACGAACACGTGCTTGCAGAAGCTTACGTTCTGGATCCAATTCGAAACGTAGAAAATAAAAAAATAATCGATAAAAAAAGAGGACTGAAATTCTAAAATTTAGAGCGAAAGATTTAAATCAAGTAAAGACAGAAGTTGAATTAATTTCAAGAAATGATTCTACGTATCTACGATTCAACTCTGTATCTCTCGATCCAACAAGGAATGAAAAGTTGTTAGAATTATAAAAAAAAAAAAAAGAAATTAAACCTGATTAGACTCGTCAGCTTTGAAGCGTTTTGTACCGATACACCTACGCCCGGTAGCCCATTGCGGACTTCTCGATCGGTCCATAACCCTCGTAACGCGATACGGTGCGCGGTTACCTGAGCCTGAATTCGTACGTTCGTCGACCGGGTCTGTCTGTCTGTCTGCACGTCAGGGTCTTGGCAACGTCAGTCTGCCTTTTCGACTCTTGACTTTGACTGACGTTCGTATTGGCCCGATCGAAAGGTTCGACGAGGATAGTCGCGAGATTGGACGTTTCTGGGGGTTTATCGTGGCTCTGGTCCATCTGCTTGCTTCAGCAACCGGGGGTAGAAATCAGATTGTTGATCATAATACGGAAATTATGCAGGGTATCTCTTGCCCTTGACAAGAGATACCTATATCGACACGTTACATTGGTACATTGAAGAGAAATAGTTAGAAAATTTAATTTGACCAAGTTGATCGGAGGCGTCGTGTCATTTTCACGCATTTCGCAGACTAATGTTGCATGCACGCTACGTGGCACAAATCGTCATAGTCCACTGACTATGATAGCCGATACTAAGCATGACGGTGCGAAACCTCGCGGTTAATGAGCCATCCTAGAGAAGCCGAGAGTGTCACCACAAAGTGCATACAGATTCACCTATCACGAAGATGAAACTTTCACATTTTTCAACTTCGTTTTTTAGTTGCACTCTGGTAGGAAGATACATAAATCATCATGACTAATAATGTAACAGCCGGGTATAAAGCCGCGGTTCTTTTGAAAGTTACGTTTGTCATAATGGAAATTTATAAAAATATAATTTGAGAAAAAACTTAGTAGTATTTAAAATTTTGTTGGTAACTATTTTAAGTAATAGTAATTTCTACTATTAGTAATAACTAATTTTAATTGTGCAAAAAAGTCCTGAAATTCTAACATTCCGTCGAGCACCAAGACGACATGCGCGACGTACAATGTTCATCGACATGTACGTGTTACACAAGCTCAAGAACCGTCCCGGTGACGTTTTGGAGCGGAGGCCAGAGAGGCAGGGTATGAATATTTCTCGGAGCAGCAGCGGGACACGTGGCCCCGGGTGAATCGACGAGCGTTCAGTGCACCAGGGGGTGGACAGGGGACGGCGCGTTCTCCTCTGTGAACCGGCCGACCTTTGAACGTTGTCGCGTAGCCTTAGCCCTCCATGCTAAGCCCTCGGTAATTGCCAGCATCACGGGGGATCTAGCAGACCGATCCACGCGACTCTACGAATCGGTGCGACTGCGTTTAATTACACGTCACGTACCGTTCAAACCGGCGACGTCTCTATTATCCCGGCTCCTTGCTTCTTGCCTTGTCGTTTCGTCCTCGTCGAGCAGTTTTCGTTCAACAAATGAATAAAAAAAAAAAACGCTTCCCCTTAATAAACTCGCCCTTTGTTCTCTGGAGAACGCAACACGTTGAATTATTTTATTATTGTCGATTTTCATGGAATCATTTTTTGGAGGGATAATTTATGTGAAGTCCATTGACTTTCTGCTCTGCCCTTTGACATTTTATTAATTCTGTGGAATGTTACAATTGAAGAATCACGTAAATTCGACATCGATCGATTCAATTTTCATTCTTCTCTGTGTAATCTTTGCTCTGTGCATTGTATCTTTTCAACTTAGTCACGATGAAAACTAATCGCGTTTGACTGAAGAGTGGCGCGTTTAAAATTCAATGCGCCTATTTTTCGACGAGGCAGCGACGCAATTCGCAAAGTTAACGGTGCACGTCCGGACGCGGTAAAAGTCCGAGAGTCATCTCGATTGTCTTTGCGGTCTCTTCTCGCCGCGAATATCGCAAGACCAACCACAGAATTCCGACCGCACGATCGTGATGTCCTTTTTATTCTTACCTGGCTGCGAGAACGCAAAACATTATACAACCACGTCCCGTGTATTGCGGAATATCGCCTTCAATTTCCCTCGCAGGGAGAACGTTCGAGTAATTTTCGAGCGACACGTTCCAGAGACGGAAAAAGAGGAGAACAGTTTCGGCCGTAATCTGTAATTTTCTGCCATTTTTCATTTTCGAGAATTATCGTACTTGGAAAAAAAGGCGCACTAAATTTTAAACACGCCACTCTTCAATCAAACAGACAATCGAGATAATTTCGAGCGAAACGTTTTGTTTCGAGCTTCACTTTTACTTGCGAGATGAAGGGGGGATGGAACGAGTGACGAGATTTTCGAGTAAAATTGACAAAATTCTAAAACAGAGAAATTTGTATGTTTTCAAACATTAAAACAATTTACTATATTATAATATACTATGATATTTGTTATACCGCAAGTATTTGGAAATTTATAAGAAACTTATCTAGACAAGTGACCAGTTTCTTCTCGAATGTTCTTCTCTGTTCTGAATGAAACAAGCAAATAAAGGAAAATGCTCTCCGAATCTTGAAACAAAAAGCAACAAAGCAAAACGTTCACATTTTGTCGAAACAAAGGGGGTAAACGGAAGAAACGAGCGAAAGAAATGGACTCTCATCGATAAAAGAAAAAAGAGCAACGACGAGACTTTTCCCTTTTTCACCGTTTTATAATCCTGCGAGCTGGAATACCGAAAGGGGTACCCTTATTGTACGACATAATTTACTGTCTGCAAACAGACGGGGCGTCGATGTAAAACATGTGCAAACACGGAGTCGGATTATACCGATGCAACGTCTCCTCTCTCGGTGTCGTTTTCGATTGAATGCCCGTGGAACAGGGATTTATTTCGAGCCGTGTGTAAAATGACTCGAGTTGAATTGAGTTGTATACCTGTATGCCCGCCTCTGTACATTTTATCCCGGTAGAATAGCGTCGACAGAGGCGTTCCTTCGTTTTTGATTTGACACCGAAAGACTCGTCTCGTCTCGATGAACGAACGATGCGACTCTGTTGGTCGGAAATGGAGAATATTTCAATAGGAGATTTTCGCAAACGTCTTTAAAATTACGCTCGATAGCAAGTGTTAATTCATTCGTGCTACAAAGTGAAATATTCTCCAAGAAATATCTTTGCATAGCTAAGAATGTAATTAAATACAATGTATTGATGATAATAAATAAAATTCTCAGTTTGGTAATATTATAACGAATGGCGACGTTACCGTGACCTCACACTTATCAAGTTTTATTTTATTCAGTACTTTGCATGTATAAAGTATACACGATTGAAAATAAAATAACAAATTTATGATAAAAATAACTGAATAATAAAATAAAATCGGTCAAATACCAAATATTAGCAAGTATCTTAACAGCTTATCAAGGTTGTTCTTTCACTCAACTTTCACTCCTGCCAGATAGATCTTTAAAACATTCGTAAAGAACTTTAGAATACCTTTTTCCATTCGACGAAATTTCATCGAAACTCTACTTTCCACTTCTGACTAATTTTATATGTAAATTGATTCGAAGATATCAGAACGAAAGACAGAAAGACGGAACAAGCGAAAAACAGGTGAGTCTATGAATCAAGATGAAGGTAATAAGACAAAGAGGAACGAAGATGGGACTGTCGCAATTAACGATGTTCGATGGGGGCGTAGGATTAATCGGCAACATCGGCAGGGGAAAAAAAAGAGGATTCGCAGGGGGTGAACGTGAAATAATTTCGCGAGAAGAGCAACGAGGGTTGCGACGATCGATACACCAGTTTACCGTGTCTCCTCTTCGTCTCCTCCCTGGTATCCATGGTGACGTAGCAATGGCCGACGTTGGACGTCGCGGCGCCTGCGTCCACGTTCATTATAATTGAATTTCCTTCCGATAAAGCGTTCTCGACGAATTTCGGCTCGACCCACCGGTCGCAAAAACCGGCAGGGATGCCTACTCATCCTCTTTATGTCTGCGAACGTTCGGTAACGAGGGTCGAGAAATCCTTTAAACTGCAGCCAGCCCTCCCTCTGGCTTTCTCTCTACCAAAGTCGCTTAAACTCGATCGAAGTTTCTTCTCGTGCCTCGCGAGATTATTACAAGAAAGTTAGACGGGAGATTTAGTTGAGTTTACTGCTTAATAAAAATTTGCGGAAAGCTGGTTTTACTATTTTAACAGGTGACGAGGGAGATGACGAATTCAGGAAAATTTGAAATTACGCACGAATGCAGTTTGAAATAGCCCTATGTATGAAAATAGCTAAATTTTTCGTGTTACCGTGAGCAGTATTTCAAATGGCAGTATGTCGGAGATTTTGCAATTCTAAATGGAACACACACACGCTTCTTCGTTGCAGATACATTTGTAAATACACGTATGCACGTGACACTTATGGGAAATCCAACATTAAGATAAAACGTAAAGTAAATTAAATTTTAAGAGATTGAATTAAAATTTAAAAAATTTTACAAGCATATAAAAAACAGTACAACTTTTAATTTGACTTTCTTCCGTACATTGTACAGTTTCATAAATATTCACAATGAAATGAAAAATCAAGATTCTTTCGAGTTGATGTTTTTCACCCATAGGATCATTTTTGAGCGGAAGAAGAAAAATTTCAAATTTTTAGTTTTGTTAGTCGATTGAGTGAAAGTCACAGCGAAATGTGGTACTTATTTGCAACAGTATACATGTACATTGGTCCTAGAATTTTACGCAAGCAAAACGTAACAATAATGGACGGAAGTGTTCGTAGTCGGTCAGAGGTATTCGTAGAAAATACTGGCAGAAGAATCGTGAATTTCTCACCCCTTTCACACGTCAAATACGGCAGCGAGATACGGCGTTTAAGCCGATTCCAGAGCAGACTGACGGGGTATTTACCCGTTTCGGGATAATGCGAAGGCGCGATACGTGCGACAAGTCGGTCGAAATCGCGGATTATTCCGTACATGGGAAAGGCAAACAACCTCAGCCAACCAAGCGTGTAATAATAGACTATGTACAGAAAGTGGCACCGTGTAATTTATTTGGTATAAATATATTTATCGAACTCCCCTCTGAGATCCTCTCTGTTGATCATTTCAACGTCACATTAATTTCACGTACTCCGTTTTATGAAATTTTTAAATGATACGAAACATTAGACAAAATTGAATATATTCAAAATTCATATACTGTAACAAGTTTATGGAAAATTGACCATTTTCTGTTGTGTAAAATAGAAAATAGAGAACAAAATGAAAATTTTTTCTCGATATCTCGCAGTTTATTTCATCAAATTATTAAACTAATTCTAGAACACTGAGATTATTTAACATTATGCGACTTCACGTGATATAACGTAATATTCAATTAATCAACATAATATAACATAATATTTATTTTCGGATACTTTCTCGATACTTCGTACGACAACTTTCTAGAGAAATGCACGTATTTTCGAGAGGTAGGAATCTCGAAAGTACAACTGGTCCTTTGTGCAACTAGTTGGACAAGGAGCAGCGAGAAGACTCGTGTTCTACGGCGCAAGAAATCAGCGAAGATCGATCGTCCATTATTCCAAGACGCTACGCATCGCTTCCTTCCTCTTTTCCTTTCTTTCTACTCCGGACCAGAAAGATTCGTTCAAGCTCGGAAGAAAGAAAGAAAGAAGAAAGTATCCGTTGCGCCCGAAGATAAAAGAAGATAAAATCGACTCGATTCTTCCACGGTTCTCGACGTCTCAGAGACGGTCATTTCACTAAAGTATCGGCTGTTTGTCGGTTCTCTTTGAAGGCGACGAGATCACTCCGAATGATTCGTCTTCGACTATCATCGATTTCTTTCAGCCACGTTGACTCTATTGTTTGTTAGTTATCTAGTGTTCCGTTCATTCGTTCTTTCTTCGATCTTCAAGTTTAAGGATATTTTTACTTTTCATCTCTATAGTTTTAATTTTATGAGAAGTTTAAACCCTCGTTTACAATCTGAACACAAGGAGAGTTTCATTTTGGTTTTTCGAAGCAGATTTTTATTTTTCCTAAAGAAAATCGTCTGAAGAACTGATCGCACAATACAGTGAGACTTTGTTGATCCAAAATTTTTTCACATTTTTCGGAAACATAGAAAGGTAAAAAATGTGACAAACTTGCTTGCTTGCGGAGGATACAACATTATACAAGTTTTATTCTAACAAAACTACTTTTGCTGAAATAAATTTCCACCAATCTGATATATTTTACAAAATGTCCAAAGCAGAATATTCGTTCCATTCATGAAAATGCAGTTTATTCTAACGATATTTCGTTCAATATCGACACGTTAGGGGTGAAAATATTTCGTAAGCTGCATACGACTTAATTTTCTCCGTTTTTCTTTTCTTTTTTTTACCAACGGGCTGGACACGAGAGACAGGTTCACCGAGTCACGGGCATCGATAAGTGGTAATTGATTTTACGCCCCTTGATTTATGGCCGGTGCGACACAAAACCTAACTTTTGGGGTAAAAATCGGCCGAATCCAACCCCATCGTTCCTCGTATCTTAACTGTCTGATCGACATGTGTTACCCCTTCTGCTCCCATGATGGGGTGGCCCACGAATTTCCATCTTTATCGGTGAAAATGCGATTCCCTCTTTTGTCAAACTACGTCATGCTTCCGATACGAATTATCAAACTCTGCTATCGTTTCTTTTTTCTTGTGCTACGTTTTATACGGCGAAGTTGGAAATTATAAGACGGTAAAAGTAAAATCGAATTTTGAAAAAAATTTCGCTTATAGCAAAGCGATTCACTAATTGAAAGTTAATTACAATATCGTGTGTTTGAAAGAAAATTATTATTTTCTGTTACTATGTGGATAAATATATTTTGCATTGCATTCATTGTCATTGAAATTTAAAAAGTAGAGAATTATCGAAGTTCGAGAGAAATCGTTCAATTCACATTTATCACATCGGTATTATCAATATTTTATACAACATTTACCATTATTTATAAGAAATTTAAAGACGCACAAATACACGAAAGTACATAAACTGCCCAAGGTAGAAAATACAAAAACAGTGCTTGCCATATTTTACCACCGTCATTCGTCATTTTCACAAAAATCTGACAGTCCGATATTTACGCAGCAAGCCAGAAGTGCATTTTCCTCCTTGCGTTTCTCGACAACGTGAAAGATACAATAGCGAACACTCGACGAAAGGAAGGAATTGTTCTTTATCAATGTTTCAAAGGTATTCCGAGTCGGCGCTGTTATTCAAGAGCACGGGCCACCGGGCGTCAAAGCGAGTTAACGTCGAATAAATCAAAATAAAGGGGGGCCAACGTAGCATCCCTGCTGGGCGACGGCCCAGAAAGATCAGGGGTGCCTTTTTCCAGATCGAAAGAGTTACCTGCGCAACGTACCCGGCTTCGCTTCACTTGGACCGCGTGCAGCACACGCTCGCGAGGATCCATGGTCCGTGGGCATCGAGCAGTGAAATTTTTATTAATGTTCGTGAACGGTCTCGCGCCTCTCTGCTTTCCTTACCCGGAAGGGTGTGAAACGTCAAATATCATTGGGACGTTTCGAAACGAAGTTCGTTTCGTTACTCAATCGTTACTTATCGAGAGCACGTTTCAAATAGTTTGAAATCTCGAGGAAATATGTGAGATCTTTTAAAGTATAAATATACAGAGGATGTTAATGTGAACAAATTTTATTAACAAAAGTTGTTCGTACTCGATGAATTTTGTAGACAATATTTTTTATATTTCTTTGAAAAAGACAAAAATCTTGTGTATTATCTGCTAGTTGAAATTTCGAGATTTCCACGTGCTTCACAGAACTTTAGGATTTAATGAAAGAGTTCTAATTTTATTGTATTATCGTTAGAGTATTTTTTGACGAAGAACTCTATCCAAATAAAAGATGGTAATTTTGAATTAACAATTTTGAATAAAATTTGCAGATAACGATGTTGAATCTGATTCACAAGACTTCTGATTGAACGAAGATTGAATCAAAGTTTGCAGGCATCGTTAACTCAGTTAGTAATTTTCACAAATTTCACTTTTTGCATATCCCAAATCACGATTTTATACGAATTCTGACAATTTACTTTAATTTCTCTGATAATTTAGATCAATAATCTCGTTCGACAGAAAATCATCAGCCACCTTAGTACATGTTTCTGCTGGCAACGTGAATTCAAACAACGACAAGCGATCGTAGCGGCTAATAGACTCGATTTCACGACTTATAGAATTTCCTGAATCGGTGTTGCGTTACTTGGGTGTAAACAGTACCCTCCCACGCGATCTAGATCTCATAATACCGTCAGGATTTCCCGTCTGGATCGAGCTACACACGCGAAATGCACGTACGCATGTACCGTACGGATTAGCTTCTTCTTTTTCTTCTTCTTCTTCTTCTTTGATGGGGGACGTTCACCTTTGATCCGACGAATTTCGAAGGAGGAGGATAGACGAGAGAAGGAAACCACCAGAGAGAAGGTATTCAACTTGGCTAATCCTCTGATTCCGTACCCAGCTCCGATTCAGGCCATTCTGTTTTTCCCTCTCTCTCTTTTGGCCGCCATTCAGTTCGGAGGTAAGATCTCTTTCAAGGAGGAATCTGTAACGCTATCCTGTTTACCGACAGGATCCTCTTGATCTATGGCGTCGGATGTATTTTTTTATATTTATAGCCGGGAATTGATTCGTAATATCCTCGGGCTTTCGAGGGCTTCGCCACGGAAATTCTATATTATACACAGGAGAGCCACCGTACCTCCGTCGAGTTTCGAAGAGATGTAGATTCGTATCGAACGCTTCTAACATTTCGTAAGCTCTTGGTAATTTTAAGCTATTTGAAATATCTTTGAGAAATATCCCAATCGAACATTTCTAATAATTTCTGATTCTTTTCTATTTTGAATATTTTTCTCTATTATGAAGAGACTTGACTCTCTGTTCACTGTTTATCATACGATAAATTTATGTTAGAAACTAGCCGAAGAAATTTGAGCGATTTATTTCGATAATTCTATCAATTTGGAACATTCGGTGGTCGAATAGAATAGTTTGGTAATCTCGATACAATTAATCGGAATATTTGTACAATCTGTTCGTCGGTGTCGGTCCAGAGCAAGAGAAAGGAAGCTCCGTTGCAATTCACAATAATCGTCGATTCAACATCAATCTCATTGCAAGTAAATCGTAATTTCAATATCATTTTTCTCGGTTACAAACACCTTTCGTCCTTCGTTCTCAGCCTTTGCTCACGCGATCTCTGCCAAGCCAAAGAAATCAATGATTCATTTCCATTTTGAAGAAGTTTCATCGGCGATCGACGTCCGAGCGATAAAAAAAAAAAGTAAAGGCGATCGCGAAGAATGAATAAACAGGAAAGAGAGACGGACGTGAAAGAAAGGGAAGAAGTTCCTGGAAAGGCGCTAACGTGCCCCAGCTTCTCGTGTCCTCCCCTGTGAATGGACCTCGATGCGTCAACGTTACGTTTCAATCTGAACAGAAGCGGGGTGGAAAAAAAAGAGAAAAGAAAGCGCAGAATGGTTCTCTCGGTTGAAAAGTGTCCAGCAGGTAGAGGTAGTCCCTTTAATACAATTTCGTGCCATTTACACCTCGAGAACGTTCGAGCAGGCAGATCGAAGGGGGTTTCTTCCTCCTCCCTCCCGTTGGATCTCTTCGCTGTCGCTTATTGTCAGAGTTGCCCATACACGGTAGCCATTGACGAAACGACTTCCCGTCACGCCATTGCTCGCAGCTCGTTCCCTTTCATTGATCGCCTTTGCTCGAGACGTTGCTCTTCTTCGGCTCGCCTCCTCGACCAGACGATCAATGGTAAATATATAACGATCATCGTTCTCGTTCGAAAACTGTGATTTTTTCTAGCGAACAGGTATCACCGAAGCGGGATTCCGATGAATTATTTACGACGCCAAAGTCAACTTCGCTGTTACACGCTGAGATTTGTAAAGCCGAGGAGGCAAAGATTTAGAGGCGTTACTTTCACGTTTCGCTGGATGCTTTCACCTTGAATCTTTTGGACCGGATTGACAACTTGGATTGAAATTTTGCTACTACTCAGAGTTAGATCTCGTAACATAGAATTGAAATAAGAGTAGAGCAATAATTTATCTCATTTCCTTGAGATTATTAGGAAATTAAAATTGTTAAAGGAATCTAGGTAAAAAACTATTCAACGAATCTTTGAAATGTAATAGAAATTAATCGAAAGGAATTGCAGCTAAAACGTTGCATTGACGCAACCTCGAGTCTGAAGAACTTTCTCACCGGAGAATCACTTTCAATCGTTAATTTTCCCACTTAAAAAATCACACGAAGAATTCTGAAGTCAGAAATCTAAGAAGAGCATCGTTCAATCATCGATCACCACCGAGAATAATCAATTCTTACGAAAGCAGATTCTCTGTATCTTCGTTTGCAAAGTTACGTCATTCGAATCGCTGAAAGGATCTCCAGAGTCATAAAAAAAAGAAAAAACCAGGTGAAGACATTTCGGCTATCGACGAGAACCATGAAAATGACCGATTTTTCAGAGGGACACGTCAACGTGTCCGGCACGAATATGATCGATGGACATTGACGGTCTCTGATCCGTGTAATTCGCATGCGTAAGAGGATACGAAAGGACTTATTGTCCAACTGTCGGTTCCTTTAACGATACCGCTGACGGATCAGCCGATGGTTTGCGCATTTTTGGAAAGCAAAATAAGGCGGTCTCGTACCTGTTCTTTCGCCCATTCACCTCCCCCTCCCGCCGTCTCAGCGATCGTGGAAAAGGCCCAGTGGCACGATTCCACGTCGATGCAAATGTCGGTTCCGCTTCTGTTGCGCGTTTCAAAAAGGAGAACGCGACTTTTGTATCGTTCGGACACGGATAGAACCTCGATTTTACGCAAACGCTCGAGGGGGAACGTCGATTCGCTGCAAATAACTGGATCATCGTTTCCTCTGTTCGCTTTCTTTCTTTTATTTCCTCTTTTCCCAGATGCTCCTTTACCGTCGAGAACAATTTTTTTATCTCTCTCTCTCTCTCTCTCTCTCGAATTTCTTTTTCATCTTTTTCTTTCTGGTTAATTGTCAAGCAAAGTTCGAGACTTTTGGACGTCTCTAAACATCATAATAAAACTCGAATTCACTTTCACAAGAATCTTTTACCCAACTTTTTCCTATATTGATAGTTTCGTGACTGAAATTTCTGTGTATTCTGTCGTTGAAGAACTTATGATTCTATTAAATTATTTATTATAATTCGTTATAAATACTTCTTTATTGACGAATGAAACAAAATTTCGCTCAAGTTCAATCTCTTTAATTTCGTTCGCAGAAATGTGAAACTCCACAAGAAAACACGGTTCGGTAATAACGTTCGATATCAGGATTGAATTCATATTTTTCCTGCCACAAAGAGTGAATAAATCGCGCTACTCGTTCAAAGGTAACGGAGGGAGCGCGCGCTCGCGAGTCCGAATTCGCGCAGAAACCACTCCTCGTCCAGGGATTTTAGCCTCGGGCTCGTGCAAAATTTAGCACCTAGAAGACAGTTACGAGGTGCGCTTCTACGCGTAGAGGAACCCGAGACGCGGCTCGCTAAACCGCTAATTTCACAGTCGTTTAAACGACGATAATTCATCGAGATTTACAACGCGAGCGCCGCGGCTAGCTTGACATCATATTCCATTAGACTCGAAAAACCGGCCGACACGATTTTACGAGCTACTCGCGCAACTCTGTCTCTCGTACCCATCTTACTCCCTTACATCGCGTTTGTACGAAATTTGTTTGTTCAGATTTCTCGGTCTATGTTGTCAGTCCAGGGATCTTGAAGATGGTTCTAAAATTCTTTTACATTTTTTGAAACGTTAATTTTTATTTGAACAAATAAATAGATGAAACGTTAGTTTCGTGTCAGTACGTAACGACGAGATTTTTTTATTAATCCTTCAAGTTCCATCTCCGTGATATTACGTGCCTACATCGTTTATTTGTAGGTATAATTCCTTATATGTGCAAAAGTCACACGAATTTGCAAATGTTTATAGAGAATAAGAGTAAGAAAGTAGAATAACAAAGTGAAGACACAGTTTCTCAAAATTCAGTAGGTTCTTTTAAAGGATTAAAATTTATATATATAAATCCACTACTGTATTAAGGACTGAGGGCGCTTTAAAAGTGTAATTTAAAAAAGAAATCCTTATAAAGGAGAATCCTTAAAAATAGAATTATATCAATCGCGCATAAAAATTACAATTACCATTGAAAAAAAGAAGTTACACCTTCAACGGACAAAAGAAAATTTTAAAAATAAATATATCACATCTTTAGAAAAAAGAATTACGTATGACAAGAGCAAAGAATAAATACAAAATGTAATTTAACTAATAAGACAAAGAACATAGTATTTAGAAAATATTGACGCTCACAGTGTCCCTGTTATAAACTTTCTCTTCTAACCCCGTCGCTATATTACGTCGTCGCGAAAGTGACGAAAGTGATAAACCTGGCAGAAAATGAAATATTTCCGATTCATCGCGGAACATTGTTTCAATCTGGCGTCCGTTAATTCCTGAGCATCCCTGTCGTAATTTCGCCGATCGGCGGGAGCAGCAGGGTCCACGGGTGGTCCCTGAAGGAGGGCCCCGTAGAAGTGGAAGGGTTGCGAGTGCCATTGCTCCGTGGAAGTTCACTCGAATCGATGGTTGCGCAGCGTGACGTCAAAATAACCAAATGTCAACAGTGTCGCGAGTCAACGGGGTTCTTGATCGAATTACACGGGTGGGGGTAAATTTACAAGGTGCTTCCCGTGGCGTGCCCTTTCTGTCAATTAAGCAACGCAGCTGCGCTCGTGCACGCACGCGTTCTGTTGAACGTGGAATCGCGAGTCGTGAAAACGTTTTCAACCGGGCGAAATGGCAACGGGAGAGAAAGAACGAACGGTCAGCCTTCTCTACGATTATTCACGGAGGAAACTCGACCATTCACGAAGGAAACTGACCGCCCATCCGTATCGCACCGGTAATTTTCACCGTATCTCCCTAATTTTGCGAACTGGACCTTGCCGGACGGTCGCCTGGACGTGATCCCTTTTTTTCACTGACTGACACGTCGATTCAAAGAGCAAAATTGCACGTTGCGCGATCGTTCTGTACTATGGAATCCTTTTAACGGTGCGAATTAGTCTATTGCATCGTGTATTATAACGTTAGAAAATTTGAGAGAAATTTGACCAATTAACTCCATGTGTCCGTGATAGGTTTCTCTAATCTTATAATTTAATATAAGATTGATCGTTTGATCTTTGTTTGTGTAAATTTGATACACTCTTTTTTTATTTTGTAGATGTGAGACTTTGTAATATTTATTTTTTTAACATCTGGCATATATTTTTGATAACGAAACATACAGTCAGAATTACAAATAACATTCCTTTTCAGTATAATTATTATACCGCAATTATCTATCGAGTTTGTTGGAATTTAACCACTTTTCATCATAAAGATGAATTTTTTACTAGTGTATTAATTTGACACCAGGGGCAAATTAAGTTGAAAGAACCACGAATTGATGAGAATTAACTACTTAACGCCCATGTTAAAAAGACACATATATCTAATCCCAAACTTTTGAACAACGACATCCACAGCACAAGTACGACTATTTTCAATATCCATCCGACGCACGAACAAAGCTTTCACCCGCGTAAACCTCAATATTTTATCCTTCTCTAGAAGCAACATCACGATTAACAGTTACAAAAAAAAAAGGCTAACGAAGATACGAAGACCACGTAAATACTCATTAAAGTCACACCGGACGCCGGAAGACGTCGAAGAAAAGTCGCGAGAATGTGGACGCGCCGTCGGCACCCGTCAAAGCTTAGGCTTTACGAGCCCGTAGCAGCCTCCCTCTCTGGAAGGTTAAGCCCGACGACGGTCCAAACAGTTTTTCATCGTAATAAAACCGCGCTTACGCCGATAATAAAAGGCACCGTACGCTCTGTACTGTTTGTTTCTCCTGCCAGACGCCTCTGATGTCTGCTCTGGTGCTCGAACAGGGGGGACTCCGATTAACGACGTTCCTGCCGCTTGTGGGAAATGACGACCGTTTTCCGCGACATCGTCTCCTTCTACCGAGAAATCTTTTCCACGCGGATTCGATTTTAGACGGGCGAGCAACGTCTAAAATTACTCGTCTAAAAACGTGTCACGAGCCGACAGGACCACCGCAGGAAGTTCTAGGCCGAAGTCCAATCACGTGGAACGTGTTAGAGTTGACTAAACTCGGGCTAGTAGACAGATTCGATGGCGAACTCAATTTTTCTTATAGTATGAGAATCACTGTTGGACTAACTTTAGAGTTAATCGGAAGTTAATTTCTAACGATAACTATAATTATATTTTACAGTGAAGGGCATGATTGTACCAATGGCAAACGATATAACTTTGTAAAGAGAAGAAAACGTGTAACGATTCACTTGGTCTCATTTTAAAGCTTCTACTTTAATAGTTATGATTTCGTTTGTTTTTTTTTTTTTCTTGCGAATGAAATGATTTTAACAAATAATAGTGAGGATACTTTTTTTCTACAGTAACTAGATTTACTGTGGCCTTGAAGATTGAAATTCACTCTACAATGATCCCTAAAATCGCTGTACGATTTTCCTTTCTTACGATGTTATAAAATGAAGAATGAATTGTAATATGACACCTAAAATTTTGTTCCAACATTTTCATTCACGTAACAATTCTTCTAAAAGTAATTCAGTAAGAAACCAACCTCATACAACAATTAAACTTTATTACCTTTATATATTTCAAATCTTTCCAATTTCCCTCAATATTCCCATTTGTGAAACAACTTTCCTTGAACAAAATAAAGTATTGTAAAAACGCAAAAGGAAGGTCAAGATAAGAATGTACGTACCTAAATAAATAACCTACCAACTCTCAAAGTAAACGAAAACTAAATACCCAAAATTTTACTTGAACATCGTTTATGAAACTTGTTGAAACGAGTTGAAAGTATTGTAAAATCGTAGTGAAAAGATAAGCGACGCACGCAGGAATGTACGTGGGTGGATAGTGTGGACACCGGCTGCGCTTTACGAGCCCCATCTTCCACCCCGTGGAACGGTTGCACGGTGAACAATGTACAAAACGTTAATATCCTGCGACGAGGAGTTAATGGACACGCTGTGCGTGGCCTCCCCGTTACGTAGGTAGGCGCACATAATATATAGTCGATGTAACAAGGTTATAACCGGGTGCAGGAAGGCCTGCAACCCCTTTCGACCGTTTTGCGTGCCTCCGAGAGCGGCCGCGTTAAACGTGACGAGGACAAATTGTGGATATCGTCGTCCCTTCGTCTCTTGCCCTCCCTCGCTATATATATACGTTTTTGTCGAGCCCTTCTTCCTTCGAGTGATGGATGGTTCTACCAGGTGATGCACCCTCTCTCGTTAAAAACCCACCCCCGTGGAAGTCTTCCCTCTGTCTCCCTTCGTTCTTTCATCTTGACACGAGTTACATCCCTTTCTTTTCTTTCTTTTTAGTTTCTCTCGTTTGGATTCTGTAATTTTCTTCTTTCCTCCCCCCGATCCAGTTGGAGAAAGGAGAAGGATGTTTCAGATGGATTTAACCTTGTTCAGGTTAAAAGTCATGTTTCAATTGAATCTGTTCGGTTTTCAGGGAAGCTGGATGACTCGTGCAGTCGAGGATTTAATCGTCTGCCATTCGTTCCGGCACGGGGGCGGGTTCATAAAAAGATCGTCGTCATCGGACAACGTGTTACACTTTTTATCTCGTTTACAAAGGTGAGCTGAGATTTCCCATGATGCTAGTCTATGGTGAGAGCTGGTAGTAAGTGTGACAAAGTGGGAAATGACTTTTTTCTTTTCGAATTTTGCGAAATATCACAATACAAAATATAATAATTGTTAACGAATGGAACTTCTGTTCTCATCACTAGGGGACAATTTTAAAAAGTGGTATTCAATAATATATATTATGATTATAATTTCACGATATTGACACATTTTAATCGATTAATATATTATTAATTCTTTTTAATAATATTTTACTTTAACGTGTGATAATTTTTATCAGAATATTTTACTGAAGTAAACGCTTCACTGCACCAACATAGTAGCAAACCTACCTAATTTCATTTAAAGTCAACAGATTTTTCTTTCTTTTTAACTGTAGAAATCAGTACAGAGGCAAATCTGTTTCACAGGCGCTTTTGAATATCGGTGGATGTCAGGGCTCATAAAGTTAACTGGCAATCTGGAGGGCCAACTCGTCGACATAAGGTCAGGCGATAAGCTGCTAGGCGCAATTAGTACTAGGCAGCTTTATTTCCCTAATTCTCATTTTAATCAAGGCGATGCCCGTGTTTGTGCCGAGAGCAAAGCATTGTCTTCGTCGTACTTTTGTGTCGCACGGATGAATAGGCCCCTCCGGAACTCGTAATCAGCCGTTACGCGCTTTTCAATTACACCCACGTTAAACCGTTTAAATGGCACTGCGGAGGGTAGCGCCTTCTTCGGATACTTTTTTTTTTCCTTTGAATCCGTTCCATTGGTTCTTTGCTCCTTTCTAATTCCAGTTCGATTTACTTGAGTTACAATAGCTCTTGATCGATGAATTATTATCGAAGACATTTAACAGAGAATTCATTTTGAATCCATGGATGGACTAATTTGTATTATTTTTGGTTCTAATAGCGGTATTATCAAACTCACTTGAGTATAGTGGTATTATTAAATAGATTATTCGATAGATTGTTATATGGTCATAGATAATCGATCTTGATCAATGAAGAAATACGGTAAAGACATTGGATAAAGAATTTCAATTCGTTTTAAATCCGTGGGTAGACGATATCAATTTTTATACTGATTATAGAAATAAAAACTATTTCCAAAAAAAAAAAAAAAAAAACTGTATACCACAATTTTGTTAATAACGTACTAAAATATTTCGTTTATAGATGCAAAGGAATTAAACCGTTACGAAAACAGTTTAAACAAGGTGCAAAAGCAAAGAGGGATTGAGGGAAACCGTGTTTGAGAAATAGTTCGAAACGTATTGGATAAATATTGAACTACTTTCCAGGATTACGGAGAAAAAGTTGAAAGAGGAGCGGTCCATCGATCATTTGTTTGACTTACCACGCGTGCTCCGGCCGGAAATAGAAAATAGTTCTCGTGTCTGTTTGTCGATCCTGTTTGCGCAAGCTGACCCTTCAGGACCTCTCCACGGAGGTTTCCAAAGAGTTCTGAAGAGATCCTCAAAGGATCGAGCAGATGTTTATTTTGACGCGACGAACTGCCTCGGGAGTCACGAATCCTCGAGTGGTACAATTTTCCCTTACGCTTACACGATCCCTCTTGTCACCTCAGCAACTGAAATTAGTTCATCACTTTAATTTATCAATTCATCAATTTTTATTATAAAGAGTTTCTTAACACTAAAACTAACGCAGCTAGTCGCAGATGGTTCGACAATTCTTTTCTGCCGATGATTTTTGTTAAAAATTAAAATTTACCAAATCATTACGCGCGCTTAAAAAATCCTAAAATTCATTCGTGAATAATCTTCTAAGAAATTATACAATACTTCTCTTCTTTAAGAAATTTTTAAAATTATAGAATTTTCCTAAAATATCATAGCAGATGGTAATATTTCATACGTATAACGTAAAATTTTAATCCCAGTAATTGGATTTCATCCAATTTATCCGTTTTCAAGTGATCGTTGGAAGTGGAACGAAACGGAGTATACGGAGGGAAAAGGAACGAAACCAGCGAGCAAGGGGCAAAAAGGGGAGAAAAAAAGATAGCGGATCGGAAGAAGCTTCCTCGGAGAGGCTCGATTACACGGTTACTTTGTCTTCATGAATAGAGGAGGACGTTGGTCATGGTGATCGTGCATCGATGAGCAACAACGAGAACAACGACGAGAAAATGGCAACGGAGCATCAGCGCGAAACCGCATAAAAGAAACTTGCCAGTTCGCGTTTTGCAATCGTTCGCGTTCATTTCTACCATCTTTCTCTCCTTCATTGAAATCTTGTTTAACACGCTCGCAAGAAAATATTTGAAAATTTGCAATATCTTTGTAAGTAGGTAAGTTTCTGATTAGAGAATAACCGGATTATCGGATTATTACAATTTCGTCTAAACGTGCAGTAGTAAAAACTACGTTTTAAACTATGTTTTTTACTTGTACTAATTACCACATCTAGATTAGCGTGACTAATAGAGAGTGTTTTATGCGCGCTTCTTTTTTTTCACAAAATGTATAAAATTTGTACATATAATTTATACATATACTCATAAAACATTGAGAATCATCTAGTTAAAATTTTAATCAATATAAAATTTGCTTTCACCCTGTCGCGTTCTATGAAATCATTCTCGTTCACCACTTTAAAGAATCTAAGTATCTTTTCAGTTTTTCACCTTCAGGATTCTGTTAAAGCAAACATTATTTTTTGATCGAAAATCTACCTCGGAAGATTTCGATTCAGAAGTGTAAATTTCGAGGAGCGCAACAGGATTAAAGTCGAGTGTGTACGGCGTCGTGAAACTCTATTCACGAAGGAGGATCCTCCATCTCACCATCTCAAAGAAGCGGAGAGAAGTTGGACGAGTTTTTTTTCCACCGGTATCGATTCAAGACGGCGTATAATTCGATATCGATACCGTAATCCTATATCTAAGAGGCACACGCAAGGTCTCGTCACGTTGATCGCCGACCACGCGCATCGGTTGACAATGCTGTCGAGGATACGCGGTGGCCAGACGATAACGGTTCGCCTTGTACGGATGCTGGACGGCTCGCTGAATTCGCTGGAGCGAATTCACCGTGTCACGGAACATTATTTCAACGCAATCGGTCGGCTCGCGAATGCGGCCGACAATTATTACAGTTCTACCACTGGAACAACCGATGAAAATACTGTTTCTTTGTCTTTCTAAATAGCGGAACGTACAATTTAGTTAAGATCAAGCGTAGAATACATTTTATTAAACAATATCGATATTTGATTGTAAAAAAAATTAACTAATTAATTAAGCCTCTGTGTGTAGTGTATTATGGCACTGACCATAAAGGAAAGTTGAACCATACCTAATTTTTTACCGCTCTAAGTTTAATAATAAATGATGCAAAGAACTACAAAGGCTTACTTAATGAAGCCTTTATTATATTCTACAATTATTAAATCTTTAATAAGTATTTTTAGAAAGAATAAAAGTTTCCGAAAAATTCACAAAACCATAAATAACTTATATCGTTACAAGAGTTTAACAGACTTGAGAATGAATCCTCTTTGTTAGTAACGATTTGATTTGGCTAGTTAACAACTCAATAAATTCGAATAACTCTCATCGTATATAGAATTAACACGAGAGGACTATTTCCATTTTTCATCCCAGTAAAAGAACTTAATCTCTTTTAACTTTGAATTCGTAGATTCTAAAAGTCTTTACCGACGTGTACACGCTGATGGAAAGCAGCACGTGCTAGCTCGTTCCTTACGTACGCCTGCCAGCTGCAAATATCGTGCAGAGGTCCAACGAAATCCACGCGTTGTGCACGCATGCAGAGTAACGGAGAACACGGGATCCATCTGGCGTGTGCGTGACCTCCTTGAATTATCGTGACTCCTGGCCGACACTTTAGGGCTCCACTTTAGCCATTTCCTACTTCGTCCTTTTCATACATTCCTTCGAGAACCTGGCCGATGTCTGTCCAGAATTACAACCATTTCTCGGATCCTAAGAAATATGTAATAACGCCATTGTTATTTAAATCGTACGATATTGAATCCAGAGAAAAGAATTTTTTATTCTCTTCTTTACGTTCATCTACACATATGAATAATAATTATATTCTATAACTTGCTACATAGATTACATTAAGATTCTATTAATAAATATTAAACAAATTATCGAAACTTTCATTTAATGTAATAATATAATATAATATAGTAATCTCGTCAGACGCACAACAATCTCTATAAATATTCCAATTTCTCTAAACTTTGTAAAATCATAAAATTTGGGTGAATGAAATGAATAATGATGAAAAAAGTACTAAGCTAAAATTACCAAGTCTCTCACAGTCCTGTTATTGAGAAAACGAAACTCGATAACGTAAATTAACTAAAAAGAAATAAAACTCGTTTTACGAATGGAACATTGACGCTCAATAAATTGAAATTATACAGGAATATTCGACTAAATCTACATTCTCTCTCAAACATTCTATCGGAACTCGTCGCAAGTAGTAGTACATCTCATAAAAAAAATCCACGCAACGTGCAAAAGATTCGAACACGGTTTCAGTTTCTGTTGACGACGGAAGCAAGAGCCTAGACAATGGTTGAAAAACGAGATACTATCGATTAACTATGCGAAAGTACCGCCTTCCCTCTCGTCCTTTGTCCCCTTTTCATCCCGCGAGTGCATCCTCTCCCTTCCTCGGGATCATCCCCTCTTGCTAAAAATTTCACGTACACCCCGTACGTATTTCACGTATACGCGACGAGGAACGAAAGAGGGGACCGATTCATCCCTCGCGGCAGCTTCCATCCCTTACCTATGGCCAATCGTAGCTCGTGCACGCCCAATGACGTCAGTTTTACCCCTGTGCACCGTAATTAGCCAATCCCATCGCCGGGTGGCCACCATCCAACCCCTGGCACAGTTATATTTACGAGCCAATGATTTCTACAGTATTCGACTGGTCCTCTATAACGTCGCGTGTGTCCGTGCGTGTACGTGAACACGCGTGTCGTGTGTCTAAATTGCAAAAGACAGGAACGGCACAATGGTCCCTCTCTCGTTTTGCTTTCTTTCCCCCTAGGTCGTAGTTCGTTCGAGTTTTTCGTCCCGTTTCTCGCCTTCTCGCGTTTCTCCTGGACCTTTCCTTCCCTTTTCTCTCTTTTCCTTTTTTTTTCTTTTACGTGTATACAGTACCGTGCAAAAGTTTTCAGGTGATATATATTTTAAGATGAAAAAAGTTGCCGACTCGGCAAATTTTATTACTCGCGAAGCGTTTTGAATTTGAACAAAATTTTCGAGAGAAGAAATGTTCTTTTATCTTCGCTTGTCTTCCTTCGAAATGACGTAAAAACATCCTTGAAAGAAACGAGTTCGGCACTGTGAAAGTGGAAATTTCACACCTTCAAACGAACCTAGTTGAATTATTCTATGATTTCTTTTTCAATTGTAAAAGTTTAAAATATCGATGATTTTTCAAGTACGAACTTCTGTATTTATTCACTCTATGTTTTTCACTCGCTTCATCTTGCATATTATATTTTAACAATCTATTTATTAAAGTATTTCGCAAGAAATTCAAAGAAAATAATTATAATTATCTAATTTGATCACTATGAGCATTAGACTTTTGTACAGTACTGTACTTTTTTTCGCTTGCATATAAACCTCGTTCCTTCTATTTACTCGTTTTTTTTCCTTCTTTGTTTCAGAAGGTGGAATTATTCATATGATGTACGGCCAGAGAACTTTTTCCAAGAAAATAACGAATGAACGGCGTTAGGTATATTTAATAGAAGAACGCAAGAGTTAGAGGATGTTTCGCGACACGAAAATATATGTATATATGTGAGTTATATTCTACATAAGTGATTTTACTACGATCAAATATTCATGGATATTTTGTTCGTTGTGTGTTTGATTTCTCATATAACGTAAAACTAATCCCATACATATGTGAAATAAATCTCACACATGATATACATACATAATATTTTAACACATTGTATGTAAATTTTTGTAAAATATCTACACTATTTTAATATATCTTTTCTTCAATACGTTTCTGTTA
Organism: Melipona beecheii; assembly: GCA_032399605.1. Taxonomy (NCBI): domain Eukaryota; kingdom Metazoa; phylum Arthropoda; class Insecta; order Hymenoptera; family Apidae; genus Melipona; species Melipona beecheii. The sequence goes on from JAUCMO010000291.1 coordinate 2,630,474, forward strand.
AAGCGTAAATTTTTCTATTTAGTTTTTAAGTAAAATAATTTTTACATTAAATTTTACACATCGTTTGATCTTCGACCGAACTGTATTTAGTTATTTAAATAACTAGATAATACCATGAAAATTAAATATTCCAACCCACAGAGAAAACATATAAATCGCGTGATAATTAACACATCAATGAAATAATATCAAATATTATAATCATAGATTATAAATATTATAATCATTTCTACATCAGACATATACTGTCATATTTCATTCTTCTAAAGCTCCACTATAAATCTTTACTACCGACACATGCTGCATCGTACACAGCATCATTTACAAAGAAAACGAAGAAAGAAAAAAAAATGGAGAGTTGAATGAGCTTTCTTCCTCTCCATGAAGAAGATCTCCAACAGATAGTGATTACATACTGCAAAGTATACGATGACGAGTAGAGAGACGAGAAAAAAGAAGAAAAAGAAAAGAGAGGAAAACGGCTTTGAAGATCGATGACAATAAAAGATGCCGATGCATGTATACACGAATCATCGATCGTCAAGCGTAGGTGTGTTTAAGTATCGCTTTCTACAGTTAGGGATAATCCGCTTACTCAGGGCCAGCCTGTCGTCCACGTCGTTCACGTCGTCTTTGATGGCATTGTTACCGGCGTTTTGTGAGAAAACAGCATTTTCGACGCTCGAGGTGACGACAAGAAGAGGGCTTAACTTATCTTCGTCACAACAAAAACAGGCTGGTCTTCCTTTCACGTGGGAGGATTCTCGTTCTATCCCGACAGTGCACCTGATTCACCGTTGCAACATTAATACACATTACCTAAGAACAAAGGTAATTTGGTAAAGAACGAAGCGTAGAAATTCTACTGAATTTATATTCACACGCATCCAAGTAATATCATTTCAGGGAAAGGACTTCGAAGGAATTATATCATGTCAGTCATGTTAAAATGATTTCGGCATATTTGATTAAAGTTTGATCAAGAATTTTGAATAGAAAATCTGATGCGTAACACTGAATTCTATTAAATTTGATTCTTCAAACACTCTGAAACATTGAAATGTTTAGACTGCGAATAATTATGCAATTTTATATTTTATATTTATAAGATCTGAATAGAAACTTGTTTGATCTGTTAAATATTATAAAAGACACTATTTTAAATACATATACTGTGAACCAAGTGAATCAAATTGATTATTGCACAAACAGTTGGTACGAATTAAATTGATCATTGTTGCAAAGCAGACGATTGGTATGCTTAACAATTAGTTGAAGTCTGAAGTTTGAAATAAAGAATAAATAATATAGATAACAGTGTCTGTAAAAAAATATTACATTACATCTTTAAATTTCTCATAAACACGTGAACATTTACCTAGAAACTACAAAAGTAGAATTTGAAAGTTCTTCCTGTCTTATCGTACAGATTTTATAATTTCAATTTATATTCACCTGAGATAAAAAAAAAAGAGAGAACTATTTCTCGTCTGTTTTCGATGCAACGGTAGTTCGTTTCAACCGATAGCTTTCGCTGGTATGATTTTTCTGATCGATGAAGGGGTTGCAGGACACGGTTATCCCTCTCTATGCTCCTATAATCCCATGAATACATAATCTAGATGCAAACAGCCGCCACGCGTGGCTCGTTTTAGAACGACCGTGATATTTCACGGATTACGAATATTTGCACTTCGTTTCACGGTATCTCGATCGTCCTGCCGATTTTTCCATGCAAGAATCGTCATCAGCGACGATGCTTCTCCTGCTTTTTTTATCGCCTGAAGTCTCGTGTCTCTTTTGTCGTCTACAAAAAAAAAAAAAAAAAATGAGATGGAAGTTGATGGATGAGTTTCATGGACGATAATAATCGATGATACAACAGAGATTTGACTTTTTCTTCGTTTCACACTTTGTGTACATAAAGTGACTCGAAAACTTTATAGATTCCATTTTATTCACATGTTAATCAGTGTAATCTATTTTTGATATAGAATTTGACAATTTTTTATTATATAGAAAAAAATATATATAAATGTAAGTTTTCGAAAATTTTTATTTCGGTAAAAAATTATTATTTATTAATATATATCAAGTTATATATATATATATATTAATATATGATGTAAGTTTTCGGATTCAATAGAGTTATTACTTTCACTATCATTTCTGCTAAATGAAAAGGAACAAGTAGCATTAGCACTCTGGTGTATTTTCTATTAAATGGAAAGGAAGAAATGAATGTAAATTTCCTAAATTTTCTGTAGAATTATTATTTGCTTTTAGCTGTCCATACGCGGACGTTCAGTTTGTTTCGTGGCCGATTCTTAAACGCTATAAGATCGATTAATTTTACGTATTGAACGAGAAACGCCGCATGGGGTACGAAGAAAATTGATAAATCTTAAGCAGTCAGAAATACAAATTCGTTGAGACGTAACTAAATTCACTCTGAAAAATCTTACAAAATTGTTTTCTTCCTTCTGTATACTTTGATTTTGGCGCCTTATAAACAATTTAGTTAACAAAATACGCAAAATATTCCAAGGCGAGACCATAAATTCTGTTGGCATATTTAAAATATTATGTTTTAGAGATATAGAAAGGATAAATCACACGTATTCAAGCTATTTAATCTTTGATTAATTTCTTATTTGAAACATTTTTTCGTTTTTGATATTATTTTTTGTCTAGTTTATTTTAGGATATTTGATTGTTTTATACAGACTAATTCAATTCAAAATTGGTTTATATAACATCTTTCGTTTAGAGTGACATTTTAAATATGCTCTGAGAGAAATTTGTTAATTTCGCCATGGAATATTTTGTATGTCCTTTTTTTTTTTTTAATAAAATTGGAGTCACATGTTAAAAGTAGAAATACATTGAACAAAGGACGGTACTAGTCTAAAATTATTTCAATTCATTGCTCTCGCTGCATTACTAATTAGGCTTATTAGGAAAATAAATTTAACGAACAATCCAAAGTTATTGAAAACTGCATAATCTAATTATCTACGTTTCTATGAATCTATATTATTACTATTATTATATCGTTATTGATCGTTAGAAAAGGTATCGGTTCATTGAGTACTCGAATGCAATAAAATTTTGAAATTTCTTTTACACGTAGTACCGTATCCCATAAATTGCTAAAAAAAAAGCTAGACAACATAAAATAGTTAAAAGTCGTTCCTGCGCGTTCTCCGCAGGCCTTTAATCCTTTGCACTGGTGCGATCGCAAATAGTACGAGGAAATAGTACGATTAATATATAATATATATAGAAAATATCGTTATTGTTATTTACATTAACGTACAAAACTAGAACGTTCTAGTAGACGATTAATAAACTCGTATGATGTTAATCTTCGTTTTGTAACCATTTCGTAATTAATTGTGTTATGTAGACCGTTCGTACGATTACAGTATGCGTGATCGTAATTTATTATCGTGATTATTATTAGTCGATAAAAATCGCTTTCGCAAAGCGAAACGTCCCTTAACAAATACGAAAGAAGAAAAAATAAAATAAAATAAAACGAAAGAAGAATTGTCAATTCTCCTTTGATCGTCTTATGCATAGCGATAATTTTTATTATTAAAAGGAAAAAAAAAAGAACAAAGTGTCTTTCTATGTACGTACGATTAAACTGGCACAATGAAAATGATATACAAAACCAAAAAAAAAAAAAATTATTAAAAAAAATACTTATAACAAAACGATCTCTACGAGTTATGATCGTGTATGTTCACAACACGTGGAGAATCGGAATCACTTGTTGTTAAGTTATATATCTAGATATTTTACGTTCGATTAATCCTAAGTTACAATCGTAAGCTCTACGATATCCGTTCGGTGTGTCGAGTTACAATTAATTGAGCGTAAACAGCTCGTAGTATTTGTTCGTTAGGAGTGCAAAGGCTTAAAACAACGAAGGCGATTTATGTATATGTACATCGTGGTCGAACAAGAGGAAACACGATTCTTTCCTCTATACACGAGGATGCGGTTCGTCAACTCTTTTGTTAAAATCATGAACATTTTGGCTGCAAAGCACTTCTTCGCTTCATTGGGACAATTCACGTTCTTTGAAATACATTGGATTAATGTACAACTGGTCGAAATCTTTTCGGATTATTAATTCTTCGCAATTTTACAAAAATCGAAGGTTTTTTTGTTGGTTTTATAGTTGTGAAATGTAATAAAGACATTGACAAGAATTTTTTAATTTTGAAGAATGAAAAAAGAAATTCAGCTTGGATATATAAATGTAATTTGCTCAAGATCTGGCTTAATTTAATTAAATAATTAAATTAAAAGTGAAATAAAAATTCTTATTAATTTGGATCAGAGGAAATTGATAATAAATTGTTATGGAAGAGAGGTTTTAAATTGGATTTCCAATTGAACGTAAAACGATTGGTTGGAAAATTTTGGTAAAGATATGTGAAAAAGTTGCAACACTCGCAGCCAAAGTGTTAATGAACGCATCCGTAAGTGGATTACCAAAAGGAATAATACACACACTCACACTTCTTCTCGCGTGGCTCTCGCACTTTCTCTCCCTTACAAAAATACGGTTGGACGGAACTGACGACGAGTTAGTCTCCTCGTGCTTTCTTTTCTTTTATTTTCTCTTGCTTCATTTTTTTTTTTTTATTCTTCCTCTCTTAGTTGCTTAATTAAAAACGGCGTTAAAATACGTGTCGAAGATCGACTTTTGAGCGCTCCAAATCGTTCCTTTGCTATCTCTGTTCCATCGAGAATTCTGTGGGATCGAAGAAGGACGAACAATTAAAAAAAAGTCACACTGCTTCATCTCTCCTTAATATATAGAATTATGCTTTGTTACATTCTTTCATAAGAGAATCAAGGATCTTTGAATCTTTCAATCAAAATCGTTTTTCGAAATCGAAAGTTTCAAAGACTACTCTAAAATTGTAAAAAGACTGATATGCAACAGGATCACAAAAAATATCCATGATTTCAGCGGTAAAGGTAATTTACTTGATCACATGGTATAAAAACAGATTATTTATAGAATTCGTACGTGAATAGAAATTACTGTACATGATAAGCATCCAAAATGGCTTCTTCCAACTTTCTCGTAACGTTGAAATGACCGTCGATTAAAAAATACTGATATCAAACAGTCGAAAAATACAGAGAACGATCAAAACAATCTCTCGACATTATCTTTCTCTTTCTCTTGTTTAAATACACCTACGAAAAGGGATTCTTAAATTAAACGCAAAATGCTCGTCTCTTCTCGGATAAAATATCTTTCTTCTCGTTAAATCTTTAAAAATAACGCTACGTAGTCTTTTTTATTCTTTTTCTTTTTATTACACTCGCCGGTCGATTGATTCTCTGATCCCAAAAATTGTCACTGGAACACGATGTCGGTACTTCTACGGCATGCAAAAAAAATGAAATCCAAAAATCTCTCTGAAAAAATATTATTCTCCCTCTCACCTTCAACGACGAAATATCATTGTACGCAGTTTGTAAAAGCTGTGGTACAAGCGATTTCACGTTTCGCAATCTTGGATTACGTCGATTATAAAACATATTTACTACTTGAATTATATGAATTGTCCAGAAATGTTGCTCGATCGAAAGTACATATTTCCTTTCATTTCACTTCAATTCTGAATCACCTTGGACCATTGTATTTCTGCTATGAAATCTCTCGTAATACGGCATTTAGAAACTCGCTGGCGAACGGACGAATAGTAAGACGGAGAAAGGGAACAAGTTAAGCTGGGACGAATGAAAAAGAGACGAGAATCGAACGTGGCTAAAGTAAAAGAAATTTTGTGAACGTGAAACGATCGATTCGCTTGGTACAAAGGAAGATTCAAAAAGATCTTTGGTTTCGTTTGTTCAACAAGATCTTGTTTCTTGAATTGTTTGACTTCTTCTCTCTTCTTTCTCGAGATTTTCTATCTGCTTCAATCTATGCTCGCTTCCAGAGAATTTGTAAAATTCTGAAAACAACATATCGAGAAGTAAAAGACTGTAATAAATAGAAGAGACTGTAATAAATAGATATGTAATAAAAAGAAAGTAAAACAAAATATTCTCGTCTCTTTTCCGTATAATTATTCTTAAATCGCATTTCACTCGATTTTCGTATCACCATCGATGCTCGAACATTAGAGCTGTTTTAGTTTTCACCTCTGTTTCTTTCACTCACGAGGAGCTTCCACATAATTTTCTTTTTTTATCGTTTGTATATTCGTGCGATATATCAGGGGTTTCAAGACATACTTACAATTAGAGTACATTCATTTTCTCCTTTTTCTTTTTTTCTTTTTTTTTATTAATGAACGGACGCAAATGGCTCTTGCAAAAATACAATTTGTTATCTCATCTCTTTCTGTTACCTCTAGAAAAAAGTGTTACTATTATATATTTTATACTTCTTAATTAACTCACTTGTTAAGCATTTTCGTTCTTTTTTCTTTCTTTCTCTTTTTACGCGTGTCTGTGTATATTTTATGTACTCCATCGGAGTTACTCGTTTGTGTAAATTAACACGGGACTGGCAAGAAGGCCGTCAATAATACCGCGAGATCGCGTTTTTCTCACAAACGTAGAAATTCCAACGAGAAAAATTTCATCTCTCCGATGTCATTTTATTTTTACTTGCCTTTTATACGAAGCAGCGCGTGCTTTTATATATAGCGCAATATATCATACAGACCACAGCACGTAGTATAAAGAGACAGAGAATGATCGAAAACAAAGAATAAAATGTTTTTGTTCAAAGCTTCATTTTCAAGAAATTTTCCAGCTTGAAGTCGATTAAGTCATGTTTTATCTACTTTTAATCAAATAGACTGAAAAAGGAATAATATAGATTTTATGATTTTTATAATTAATAATTAAAATCAAAACACCTCCCTAATTTGATAAGTGTTATCAAATAGTACTTATCATGGCACTGTTTATTAGTGCATGCGTATTCTGTAAAGTTGGGAAGCGTAAACTTTCAGACTGAATTTTTTCAAAAAAACAAAGCTTTTATCCTAGAACCACCGACCTGTAATATATATATATATATATCTAAATATGTTATACATGTCCGATTATAATTAAATCTGTTTCAATAAAAGCGAACATTAATTTTACCAGAAGCATTTTTAACCCTTATACTGTCAGCGACCCCGTTTATTTACATTCAAATTTTTTTCATAAAATTCATAAAAGCGTACATATCAAATTAGCTTTAGCAGTTTTCGCACATACCATGCACAGTATTACATGTCAGTTGGCAGTAAAAGGATTAATAACCATATGAAGAATAAATCCATAATCTATCAGTTTGGTAATTCTAGTATTAAACAAAAAAATTGTATTCCTTATTCCCAACTATTCATATATATCTAAAATCATTCTCTGCCTTCCTATATTATATACCATACCACATTTTATATAACATAATATTTTACAATAATCGTTGGTTCAACATCTTCACATTTCATGTGAACACCCCTTTTAAATTTCACATGCAATTCACGATGGATGAAATTTTTCTCGTTTAAACTTCTCTATCCAATATTCACCCGTTTCTCTCTAAAACAAGCTGGCTATTCTTACACACACGGGGGTGGCAAACGTCATGTACAATCTTGACAACGTGCATCGAGTCCATCGGCAACATTCAATCAGCTACTACATTCATTCGACTCTTAGTTTCTCCTTCTGTGGGTTATTTTGATCGTATACTTAAAAAAAAAGAAAAGAAAAGAAAATCATCTCTTTTTCTTCTGTTTCACAGCATCATTTTAGCATCATGTGTCGTCAATTCCTTGGTGCTCGTTCGTTTCCTCTGGAACGTGCCGCCAATCGAAAGTTAGGACTCAAAAAAAGCCGAGGAGAGAAGGAAGAAGCGATCCTCGACGAATCGATCCGCCAAGTTTCTCTGAATAGAGCAGCTCAAAAGCTGGCTCCATAGTGGCCGACGTCCACCTGCTTCTCGTTCCTCGAGCTTTCTCGATTTTTTGTCAGGTAACGAAGAGTCTGGCGGTCGAATTCACCAAGTGCCTCAGCCGTGGTCACTCGAGACTTCGTAGTAACACGACCATCTCGCGGAACAAGGCGCCTAATTTACCTGGCGTCGTTTGTTTCTTCAGTAAAATACCTCTGATCGTCGTGAACTTCTCGTAGCAGGAGAGGCACTTGTGGTATCTATGTATGCGAAAGAAATTATTATTATCACTGAAAGTGATTTTAGCGGGGGTAACTCAGAAAATCGGGCCTCTTCTAGTGCAACGCTAATGCAACGAAAATTAGCGATTGGTTGATTTGAGTCACGTGATTCGTGAGGGGACGTAGGGTACTAAGCGTTGTCTGGTTCTAAGCGATCGCGCCTGTAATTTGTTTCGTATCGATTCAAATGTTTGCATATCAATAAAATTTTATGGCAAAAAGGTCGTCTTCATTTTCTAGTCAGAACAGTTGCTTCTGGGCCTTTCAGTGAGACGAATCGTATTGGAGTATAAGTCATGCAGTTTTTTAATGACAGTAGTCTGACGGTGGGCTTTGTCAATGTCTTGACATCAATCATTATAAGAAAAAAATTTCACATACAAATAAATTCTCAAAGATTCATCTTTATATTTGACAATTTTTTTTTTCTCAATATAAATGAAATATTTTAATTTTAAGTTAATTACTTGAGAAATGAATAAGACAAGTGACTCGTAAATGATTTGTATTTGTGTGAAATATAGAGTTTGATGTCGAGGTGTACCTTTTCTTTTCAATCATATTTTTTGAAAGTACGAAGGATGAGAAAAATATACTGACCGTTCTTCTCGCGACACGTCCACGCCGATCGTGTGGAGAGGAGCTTCCACGTTCGACTTGATTACGGATGCAAAGCTTCGCAGGATCAATCTCAATGCCGAACATCCCACCGTTATATACCTGAAACAATAATAATAATAATAATAATAAAACTAACATATTATCTATTGTGTCTTTTAATGATTAAAAATCAACTATTAATTATCTCAAATAAAAAAATAGAATACAAAATCACAATCATCCAAAATGAAGAAAAATTCTATAAATCATTAGACACTCATTGCACGATATCCTGAAATTGCGATACCATTTTCAGAAAGTACATCAGATTCACGAAAGAACGAAAGCGTCGGTTCTGACACCACCAATGCTTGTCACGGCTAGTTTGTTCCAAAACGTGTTATTAGCCCATAACGATACCAATAAATAACGAAAGGCACGAAAGGCTTGGCCCCGCGATTCGATACGCTCGCTTTCGACCGGCGGTAAAGGGTTCACGCGAGCTCCCGTTCGAACCAGCAAGACGAATCACACGGACCGCCTCATAAATGTCCCACATAACGTCCAACGTTCATCTCACCATCTCCCATAAACATTCTGTATTACGATTACCCACGGCAAAACATATATTTTTCTCATGAAAAGTTTCTCAATTTACCATTGAAATTATTAGCTCCTTTTTAAGAATCTTGTTTAAAAGCTTAATTCTGATAGCATGCACATTTCTTTATTAGAGTCCTTACTTTAATTTTATCAAACTTTAATAATTTTGTTAGATTTTCATCTTCATAAAAAAAAAAAAAGAAAGAAATTATCTCGTGCCGTCAATTTTCTGAAATTTTAATTTGATAATTCCACAAGTTTTCATTTTTCCCTTTCAAAAATTCTTTTTAAATATCCTCTTTATCTATGAAAGATTTCGAAGAGGGGGAAGTATCGACGAATCGAAAAACGATTCGACCATGGAACAACCCTCCATCGTGTGGCACGCGACATCGGATATCAAATATTCATCGGCGTGTTCCTTTTTTTTTCTCACGAACCTACCCACTTTTGACCAGGACGAAAGCTCGTAACGAACGAGCCGTGAAAATGGCGAATAGTTATATGCAAACTAAGCTGCATTACGACGTCGAGATGTGTATATTTAGCTGGCAATTTCCTGGCTCGATTCACCCTTTCGGTAGCTGTCGAACCATGACTCAAAAGTACTGTAATCAGTGCAAACACGTAACGAGTGATACTCGAAGTTCAGGGCTAAATTTTCAGCAAATGAAACTTGTTTATGGAAACTATTAAACCTTTATACAAATTTTTTTCACACTTCTTTGGAATTTAGGCTAGATCTAATTTTTTACGTTAAAAAAGTTTAAAGAAATCCTGAGATATTTATAAACGTCTCGTGCACCTGTTCTTAAAAATCTAGAACGTATGAAGCAATTACCTTTAAAAGGGAAAATTTCCTGCTTAATAGAGATGTAACTAACGCACTAATTACCTGCACTTACTACAGATTAAATGATTAATTGCAAAAAGATTACACATTACGGAACAAGATTGATCTTAATCGTCTTATCGATCGTAAGATCTTTGTTAGAACTATTTTACAATTACAACTTTCTCGTAAATTTCACGATCAACGAAAGCGTGTGATAATTTGAAGATAACTTCTCTTTGCTTCACACTGATCGTATAGCGAAACAGACGCATTGAAAACAGAACGGACAGAGAAAAATGGGAACGAAGAAACGGACTTGACTGTTACGTCGAATAATTGTGAATGGCAGCTGCCGAGCGACCAAGAAATTAATTTGAATTTACTTTTACGGTCTCGGCTACAGGTTTCTGAACGGACGTCATCAGAACGACCATAAACGGTCAACAATAATCCAAAGAAACGAGAAACTTGTAGCTGTGTGTAAATAAAATGCGTGTAATATTCCTTTGCTCCGTTCCTTTTTGACTTTCCAAATACTCGCACATGCTCGGTAAATTTTTACATCCTATTTGAGATTTGAAATTAAGATTGATAAGATAATTAATCTTACATGTACAATTTAATATGAGTATTAATATTTGATATGAGCAATAGTATATAAGACATTAATTAAGTTTTCGAATATTTTTATAATCAACGGTGTAACCAATAAACTTTTGATATTGAAAATCAAGTGATAATTTGCGATTAATTTTCTAAGCGTAAAATCCCAATTAAGATTTAAAAGATATAACTATGTATATAGTTAGGAAGATACGGCTAAAAAAAGATTAAAAGGATATAGATCTCTAACCAAAGATACAGAATAGCAGATAATATAGTAAATAATAAGAGTAATAGACAATCGTAACAATTCTCAACAAATTGTACGATCGTCATTTTCCTTTTTCTCGTTTTGTTCTAATAATAGCAATGACAAGCAAGGAGGCAAAGTGCGGAGACGATGACGGTTGTAATAAGTAACGAATAGAACGGCAATTTTCCAGACTGGTAAACTCGCATTCTAAACGGATACGCTATTATTAGATCACTGGATTGTAGAATTGATATTGGCTTCTCATTCGTTCGATTAATATCAGAAAGCTTCTGTACTTATTTAAACTTATTTAACTAAATTTACACCGGATTTACACCGAGCGAATTTACAAAACGACGTCAATTTGCAAAACGATTTTATAGTAATTGAGATTCCATCTCAGATTGCTCAACGAAATTCGTACTTTTCTTTTCTTTTAAAGGACGATTAAGGCGAAGCAATGAGATATATGTGGCGTGCGATACGTTCGATGTTAATAGGCGTGTACGATTTATAATGCGCATTGTGTGCGTAATTAGAGGAAGAATGGGGCAGGAAGAAATGGATAACCAATGCACACGTGAAAGGAAATGCTCGTTTCTCGTCATGACAGCACAATAGGCAACAGTTTGTTACTGAACGCCGGTTAATTGCATTGTTTCAAGCATCGGTCGAGCTACTGCATTCTTCCGCCTCTTATCTAAAATTATTGTCAGCTAAGAATTTACAAGCGAATTATTATCGTGTTAATATACCGAATGATTCTATTTCTTTCTTTTATGCTTTAAATAAGCATCGATACTAGCAACGTTCACGAACGAAAGTATGTTTTTTTTTTCAAGAATGCGTCACAGCCATATTCAACTTCCTACGCCATCGTTAATATTTATGATCGGTTGTCAGGCCAAGAAAGAAAAGGATTTACTATCCGTAACTGTCCATGGAGTGCGTCAACATATGCCTGGCCCTTCGAGTTTCAAGATTGAACAATAATACTCGCGACAGCCGCGGATGCGAAGCTCGAATTTGCATCTGCCACTGTCTTCTATTGTCTCGGCTAATTTTCCGAACCCTCCCTTCTCGCTTCGTGTTTCCCCGTTCGTCGAATTAGCCATTCCCATACAGGCAGCCGTGCCACGTGAAGTGTACGCTACCCTACTTGAAATACCCTGTTTGCCCATCCGCCATTCGAGAACTCACCCTATACAAGGGTGAGTCTCGATTTTCTTTAATTCACCGAGCGTGTTGCGTTTCACGATGGAAATTGAAGTAACATTAGAGGATACGCGTGAACAGGCATGTGTCACTTTTAATGCAAAGTATTAGTAACAAGAGAAAAAGATTTAAATAATTTTTTATATAAAAATGTAGAAAAGAAAAGAAATAAAATAGAGAAATAAAAACGCGTCAAAGAAAAGTCTTTACTCACATTTCATATTTACTTTGTAGCAAATCACCAATCGGACCGAGTAAAGAGTTACATAAATCCAAGTTCCACATGGTTCTGTAAAAAAAATTACAAAGGTTATAAAGACCAAGAACTGATAATTTCCTTCAATTCATAAAATCACACACTTACGGTTTTAATGTAAGTATTCCCAATAGATCGACAATAACTGAAAGATCGTTCATTGCCACAGCAGAATCCACCGCAGCCTGAAAATTTAATCCTCTTTTATAATCTTGTCTTATTTACCGTTTAATAACAAAAGCTAAACAAATTACCTTAAGATCTTTATTGTGCCACAGAGAATAAATAATTTGTAAGGAACGATGGCGATTTGTAAGTACCGCCATCATCGATTCATGACCGCGCATCATGCTATTGAGTACTTCAGCTTCCGACATTTCGTTGAGAACTCCCATTTGAGAGTAACTCAAACCGGCTGAACTCGCATAATGATTCTACCAAAAAAAAAAAAAAAAACAAAAAAGAAAGGATACAATTTTACAAGATCATTTTGCAACTCCACGTCGTATGTTTATGGATTTGATAATAAAAAAACTCACTGGTAGAAAAGTTTCTACATCCAAACCGTACGGTTTATCGGCACTTATGGGAACGAATTCTCCTTTATCCGTATTTTCGACGTTCGGCCTTATCTGAGACGCACGAACCTCTAACTTAGGATTCGGGGACACTTGAGCTTTGTTTGATTTCTTTGTGACAAATGTCGTGGTTGTGGAAGCGTTGCGCGCGGACAGCGACGTTGAGGTAGCAAAGTTTCTGTTCAGCGAAGTGGACCTAGATTGCGCAGAATTTGGCCTGTTTAACGCAGGATCGGAGGGGCTGTGCCTTATACTATTAATTCTGCAAGAATGTTAAACGCGTTTCCGATAATTATCACTGTTGCATAACACGCTAATATCTACGCTGCAAGTGTCTATACTTACTGTACCGGGTAATCGCTTTCGTAACCCTGTTCTCCGTCTCTACAGCTACTTTGTCTTTTCAAATAATGTTTGGGAGAATCCGGGCTAGGTGCTCTATTCTTCAATTTTCCATCGTCCATTACTGGAAGAACAGCAGCCATTGGTGCTACACGTGGTGTCAACGTAGAATTGGATCTTTGCGGGCCCAAAGGTTGTGGAAGTGTTCCTATATCACTAGTAGAACCGCCTTTTTTTCCAGGAAGAGGTGTAATGTTTTGTCTTAGGGGTGGTATAGACGCGAGATTTTTCGATGTTCTGCCAAGGCCGTTATTAGCTTGAAGATTCGCTTTTATTTGGCTAGTACTCGTAATTGCATTTCTTTGAACTGGCGGTGACGATTTAATTGGTTGAACACGAACTGGTACAGGCTTTGTTAACGATAACGTTGGTGCGGGTGGAGGTGGAGATGACGGTGATGAGATAGGTGGAACTTCTATATCCACCGTGTTTAAGTTTGACATTGAGGTAGAAAGATTCTGCAGTATCTGCGGTTGCGTAGGATCTGTAAAAAGAAACGTGGAAGGATGTTGAAGTTTCACGCGATATTTATACACACAGATATTTATACATTGACATTCATGCAGTATTGATATGAAAGATAGAAATAAGCGGAAAGTTTTTATTTTGATACAGAACTCACCCACATCTTGAGGCTCCGGGAAAGCCTCAGGTTCTGGAGGTGGAGTGCGAGACACTGAAACATATCGTGCGTAGCATGCTCATTCACAAACCATACAGCACAACATTCATATTCAGGATGCATTTGTATTTTCAGATTTGTGATGAAAGCAAGTAATTAAGAGTTAGAACAAAAACAGAATTTGAATATGTTATGAGACACAGATCTTGCAATAAAGAACAAATAATGTAGTTTTACTTACATGACCTGTTAGGTTGAAAAATATCGCGATATTCAGTGACATTGGGAATATCTGCATACGTTGCTTCATCTTCAGGGTCAGTTCCAGACTTGTCTGCTTCTTCTATGGTTCGTACATCTAATCTATAAGCAAAATTTGATTAGAATTTGATAGAAGTCTATAACAAAATATATGAGACTTATTTTTATTTAAACTCACGTATGCTTTTTTAATCCATGTGGCCTTTCCCTAGAAAAACTTTTTCGTAACGAATTCCCGTGACTAAATGGAGAACTGGAAGTCGTTGAGACTCCTCCTAATGGAGCGATTTTCTTTAAGTCACACACATACAGGACAATATTTGCAGTGTGAAAACTTGCACCAATCTAAATAAACAATAAATAAAAATCTTAATTTATAAATTATTATGTATACAATCAAATCAACTTACCAGCTGATTCTGGGCGATAGCTATATCTTGTACCTTCCCCCAGCCAGTTGGGATAGAATCTAATGTTCTACCTGGTTCCCAACCATAGACTTTTAATACATCATGACAACCAGCAAAAAGACATTCTCCACCTTGACTGAAGTAAAGACATCTACTCAAAAAAAAAAATAAATATTTATAAATGACTGGAAATATTTTTAATGGCAATAAACATTTTGTAGAATTTACGAATATCCACCTGATTGCAGAAGAATGAGTTTGGTCTGTGGAAGATACAAGTTGAAAAGATTCCAAGTCCCAAAAATGAACTGTTCTATCTGCACTTCCACTGGCTAGTAAGAATTCATGAGGATGAAATTCCACTGTTGATGCTGGGCCTCTGTGTTCAGAAAACTCCTTTAACTGTCTACCAGCTCTTAAATCCCATAACTAATTCAAAAAAGGAAACATTGATTAATTATATTAATTGGCACTGCATCAAAATAAGATTTATATAACATTTACCTTAACCATCCCTTCCTCCCCTGCACTAGCAATCCACTGACCATCAGGACTAAATTTTAAACTATTCACCATCCTGTTGTGTCCCTTATAAGTGAAGATACAACCTTTTCTTCTGATATCCCAAAGTTTTATAGCAGTGTCTAAACTTCCTGATGCCAATAATTCCCCATAAGGATGAAAGTCCATACAACGTATACCTGCTTTGTGTCCAGTTAATGTACGGGCTAATTTAGCATGTTCTAAATCCCAGATTTTTAATGCTCCTGTTTGTGAGCCAGCGCATACTAAATCTTCCGTTTGTCCAAATCTAACACATTCTATTGAAGTGGTATGACCACTCAGGCTCTGTGAACCAAAAAATAAAATTACACAAATAGTAAAAATACTATCGACATAAAATAAAATTTAACTAATTTTCCAGTTGAAATATTCTTCTCAAATCAAACAACTGCAAGTAGAAGATGAAACTGTACCATAATACAATTCTGCTTTCCAACTGCCCATAGATTTACTTTCTTGTCATCACCACCAGTGACCAAAACGCGTCCAGACTTGTGACCTAGTGCCAGGCAATTGACATTGGCCGAGTGGGCAACAAAATCCTCTGTACAAAGAGAAACAGATTATTCTTTGAAAGTGACCTGAACAAAATGTCAGCTACCAATGACATTATAAAGATAGTATATTTTCGATCTGAAAAGAAGGTTATGACCGTAACAGGAAGACGCAGCAAACAATTAATTATTGGATCAAATCGAAAGATTTGTAAACACGGGTTGTTTACTTATACCAAGGAAGAAAGAGCGCCAGGACAGAATCCGTTGGATGCATACCGAACCGACATGCAATAAGTAAAGAATATACAATTACGAACGAGACGATCACTTACGGAGTTTCCATGACCTCTTCGTGGACGAAGCCATATTCCGGGACCACAGAATTGCGTTGTGCACGACTTATTTGGCAACGACAACAATTTGAGATTTCAGCTTGCGGATGCAGAATTTTTTTTTGCTGGAATTTGTACGTAACATTTTTACTTAGTGTTATTATTCAGTGCAGGAACGATCGTTCAACGGGGCGGCAGCATCTCGCCGCGTTCTGGTCCTGAGGGCAATTCTTTCCTTGAAACTTCTGACCGTTTTCACAAACCGTTCGTTCCACCTCTTCGTCGTATCTCATTTCTTGAATCTGCCTGTCCGTGGATAGCGCGAACTAACGTGACGTTGAAAAATATCGAAGTTCTGTTTCTATCGAGATTACGTTCCAATTGATCGCACCAGATGTCACCAGTTCTCCGGTCAATTGAATTCTAACCTTAACATGTGTTAGAACAGGCAGGCCGATTGATCATCGAAACAAAATAAAAAAGAGAAGTGCGATGAAACATTATTGAGAGACATGTCGGTTATAATTAATGACAATGTCCGCGTTGATCACGTGAATTATACATGTCACGTTGCATATGACGTAACAAGAATTCGTGGTCCATTGTAAACATTTAAAAGTGAGGTTATAATCGTCGAATTAATTTTATTACGACGTATAAATGACATATAATGAACAGATTGTTTGCATTTAATCATTCCCGCGCGCTCGCGATTGAAATTAATTCACTTTACTCTCGGATAACCAAAAGGTATTGCGTGAAATATGTGCAAGGACAATCTCCGGAACCTAGAGTTCGCGAATATTTTTATTACATCGACCACCAAGGCATGGTATAATTCGCTTTTATAATTAAATTTATAAAACTCAAACGTATAAAACTTTAGAAATGACTATTACATTTGCTCTATTTTATGTGCTGCAGTTGTTCCTGGATGATGCACGTATGAAAAACTTCACATCATGCTTTAAAGGTGTGCATAAACAATGGGATAGATAATTTATTACATATTTCAATTCATTTATCATGGAAGCCATGTCATTTTAGATAAAAAGTTTTTGGCCTTTTTTTTCAAACGCTTGAAAAAGAATGACACTGGTAGATATGTGGGAGATTTTCCTTATGTCTCTCTTTGCGGTCCAGAGAGAAATTTTGTCAGATGCGATGATTTGCCAATAGTTTTCACGAAAATTTTTAAAAAGGAAGACAGTAAAACGAGTAAAACTGAAAACTGGTTTGGTTATGCTTACGCAGAAGAATTATTAATGGTACATTTAATCTTACTAGTAATTAAATAATTACACATTTAGTCTAGCATTTAATAATAAATTCATTGTAGGTACCATTTCAACCAGATAAAATATATATGGATGTTCAATCAGGCAGAGTATATCATCCTGCTCCAGAAAAAGCAGGAGGAATTGGTTTGGTGAGATCAAAAATTGCTATTGAACTTAGTCCGTTATTTAGTTTTGACAAAGGAGAAGAATATGGTCCAACTCATATCATTTGGGAAGATAGAAAATATACTTTAGATCATAAATGGTATAAGAACGAAGAACTACAAGCTGTCAGATAAAAATAAATAAACTTTATTCTTAATTCAAAAAGGAAACAAAGCACAATTTATAAACAACTTTCATAAAATGTACATATATTTTCAATGATAAATAACAAAGATTTATAATTATCCTCTATCTAATAAGTTTTGTTAAGGTGAAATATCAAAAATTCTAGCTGTAGAATCATCAGATGTAGTCAGTGCTTTCTCTCCATTTCTAAAAATTGTTATTACATATGTATATTTTTATTAAAGAACAAACGAATATCTAGTTTTTTCAACTTACTCAGATATATATAAGTCAAGAATATCTGCTGTGTGTCCAATAAATGACCGTAGACATTGACCACTTTTTCCATCAAAACATCTCAGAGTACCATCTAATCCCGCCGAAAACAGTATACTTGTGTTTCCTTTCCATAAAAGTTTAGATATACCATTTTCTTGCTCTATCTTTTGCCTAAGCACCTAAATAATAATAAAAATAAAACTATAATACTAACGAATAAGAGTTACTAATCTGAAATGCTAAAGTTACAGCACCTGTTTTGAGATATCCCAAATGAAAATTTCTCCATTAATTGTACCAGTTGCAGCAACTTGAAATGCAGGATCCTTACAAAAAGCTGCTGTTTCTACCCAATTGGTATTACAATTTCCTCCACTATTTCCAGCATCTTGATCATTATTCACATTATTATGCTCACCATTATTAAGATTTTGCAGAATGGAAACTATCTAAAATTTTTAAATCATTAATATGATTTATTCAAAGAAATTTTTATATTTATATTACCTTCCCTGTATTTGAGGTACTGATTATAGCTTTACCATCTACAGCTGCAGAAAGCACTAGATTGTTATCCGAATGACAATCAATAGTGGTTATTGCAGAAGAATGACCTAATGCAGAAGATATGGATGACAACACAGTACTTGTTTTTAAATCTAATACTCTAATAACTCCATCTTCATAACCCACTGCTACGCGCTTGCCTAAAATATTACATCCAGTCAAGTTATATTTTTTCTAATTACAAGACAAGAAATGTGAATACCATCTGGAAATATTGCACCAGTCTCTGCCCGGCAACCATATCCCTGAAAAACTTTACAATCTCCATCAGGTATTTTCCACATGTATATTTCTCCATCAACAGATCCTGCTAATAAAACATTAGCAGCTGTATGCCACATCATCCACTGCAATAATGTAAATAATATTTCAATTTCCATGATATATAGTATTCAATTATGAAAAATTAACTAACAGTGGCATCTCCCATGTTGTAATCCCAAATCTTAGTTTTATCAACTAATCTCCAAACTTGTATCATTCCACTCATATCCCCAGTGGACAAATATGATTCATCATGATTAAATGCTGAAAAGATAATACTATCTTTATGACCTATACAGTCCAAAATGATTTCTCCTGACGATGTATCCCAAATGTAAGCTTTATCTTCTTCTCCACCTGTGGCAGCTAATTTCCCATTTTTACTCAATGAACCACAAAAGACAGAACCTGAAATTTACATCGATTCATAATTAAGTTAACAATATATGAATGTAATCATAACAATTGAAATGTTCTTTACCTCGTTTGTGGCCACTGAAAACACAAATTGCATCTCCGTCTTCTGAAGGATCTTCCTCCATTACGTCATTCTCTTCAACATCTCCTGTATTATATGCATCTATAACTTCTTCTACATCTCCTATGTATATCATATCCTCATCATCTACTTGATTAGTCATGTCTGGAGAAGACGGCGGAGTATCTTTGTGCATGATTTACTTTAAAAACTTAATAAAGCGTGCAACAGGTCACGCTTTAAAAAGATACAAATATATTTAACTAGAAATCACTTAATGTAAATAAAATTTTAGTAATAATGGTATTATCTCACACAAAAGTGTGCGTCTAGTTAAAATCTTTCAATGTGGTCTAAGTAATAAAATCACAATTTCTAGTTTGTCATTCGAAAAAATAGAAATTCAAATGCTCGTCAACAACAATCGAAGTTTGGAAGCACCAGCTGATTTGGAGATTGAATGCTACAGGAATTATAGGGAATTTTTCTCAAGTGTTATTGGCAATATTTATGATTATAGTCTTATGACAGTGGCGACATCTTCGTAAAAAAAAGTATAAAGATTACCATCTGAAGGAAAGTAGATTTTCTTCAAAACAAACAGATTTTACTTAAACTTTAAACTACACAATTTACAATTAAGATCATAAATTTGTATTAAATAATTACAGTTTCTCGAATATTTATTAAACATGTACGTTATATTTTATTGTTAATGACAATATTACGCTCGTAATCGATGAACAAATAACTGTATCAAATTCTCCGTCTTCTTTTCTACTAGTCTTTTCTACTAGTGGACAAATTCGCATGATATTTATACATTGAAACATAACTTTGTGCTAATCATACTCGTTGTTTATAGTTTGTATAACAGATAACTACTACATAAGTATGCACTTTAAGTATCTGTACGATTTGGACGTATAGTTGTCACGTCAATCCGCACCTTTGTTTCATCATCCGCCTCATCCATTCGCTCTTCGTGCTGTACTCTTCCTCTTTCTCTCTAATAGCGCTTGCTTATGCCTCTCCGCCTCAAGAAAGTGCCATCTCTTTCTACAAGTGTATACGCCCGACAGCCGGCAGTCTCGGTCAAGTAACCGCAAAGTGTATACGTAGCAGTTGGACCTTCCAAATTCGTCAATGTCTGTCGTCAACTTAAATCGGAGAAATTCCAATGAAACTTTCACAAAGAGCAAGTCAATTAGTTCGAAGATTTCTACACGTTTGAAGGTCACAAAAATTGACCGCCAAATTATCAGCTCATCAACGATCCCTCGAAGAGAGAATCGGCCTAGTAAAGTCTCGACGAACATCCGGAAGATTAATTGACCATAAAGGTAATTGACTGCAAATATTCAAGATTTATAAGGATAAATTCTGATATTTGAGAAATGGCCGAGGGAGTGTTAGAAAAGTTCCGCGTGGAAGACGAAAAGAAGAGCAGATATACGATGATTGACCAGATGAATAGGATAATAATCCTGTAAAATCATCAAGCGAAAGTGGGAGAACGTGAATTAGAATGTTATGGTGGGAGTGAGTTTCTTAACAACGAGCTTTGAAGTACACACCAGTCATTGGGGTAAAAGCACAGTGGAACCACGTGTCGCGCTTATCAAATTGATTATTTTACGTTTAACGTCAGATGATGAAGGGGAAGAAAGAACGACGGATGTTCCTTTTATCTGTTCGTTCCTCGTCTGTGATAATATTCAACCGATAATATCTATACAAGACTTGGACGTCGAGATTGTTGTTTTAAATGTAAATCGCACCTGAAATTGACCAGTTATTCACTCAAGGAATTATATAGCAAATTGAGGTAACTGCATTTGCGCAGAAAGCAGAAAAGTCGCGTAGCAAGTGGAAATTGCTTTTGCAAGATTATTTTTAAATAGAATCGAAATATTTGTTCGCTTGGAACCGAAGCAGGAGGGTGTACAAATAAAATTCGAGGAGATATGCTACATTTGAAGAAAGACAAAAGTAGAATTGATCGACGATTTGAAGACAAAACATTGTCCACGTTTCTCTTTACAATTTTTTCAAATGGAAGCTAGAAGCAGCAACAATGAGAATTCCCTGTGGGTATTTGGATATGGATCGTTGTGTTGGTACCCGGGTTTCAAATACAAACGAAGCGCCGTAGGACACATTAAGGGATTCTGCCGAAGATTTTGGCAAGGGAACGTAACTCATCGCGGTACAACGGAAAAAGTAGGTCCCATCTCTTCTTTCTTCCGCGGATAGCACGTTTCTCGGAAATGTTTATCTCTTCTTCGGGGTGTAAACGTATTTCAGTGACGTGGAAACAATCATTACGCAACAACAATCACGCAATTCGAAGTTTAATGTTAATCGTTTTACGTGGCAAAACAACTGCAAATGTAAATATTTAGAAATACATTGAGAAATGAAATAATTGTACCGAAGTAATTTGCCATTGTCTCGAAACACGCTGACGCGGTATAGTGTTGTCTCGAAACATTTTATTGCGAATACTCACATCGATCTGCTCAAATCAGTTTGACTTTGAATAAAATTCAACGATAGATCGAGTTTTTGTTTTTTTTTTATACAATCTCCGTATATATACGTTGTTTCTGTTCTATTTATATCTGATTTTCTTGTTCACGTCATCCGCCACGTGTATTCTTTCACAAAACTTTGGCAGTCGTCCACGTCGGTTTTTGTTCGACCAATAAATATGTTTACGACGGATACGCATCGGAAATTAGAAATACGTATTTCCAGTTCGAAGATTACGCTTTATCTTTCCCGTTTTCCAAGAGGAAATTCATCTCGCTGTTTCGATGATCTAAACTAGGAGTTCTAAGAAGAGTAAGAAATATTTAATAAAGGGTAATTCTCTTAAATATCCGGTGCAGCGTAATATTTGCGGAGGAACGTACGCCCCAGTGAGTACTTACGGATGTCTTCATTAAGACTGATGAAAATCGGATACAGTTTCACCTGACTAGTTGGCCGCATCTGATAAATATAAAATATCTCCTTCGTTACACTTTGACATTTTACATTTTGACTATCGTTCTCGGCTTTTTACAGTCGCATTGCATTTATTTTAGCATAACACAGACAAGATTTACCAAACAAGAATTTCTCTTGATCCCGTGCAGTTGCAGTTGCCTGTCATTCAACGATCAGTTACAACTCGCAGAAATTGATATCTTTCGCGAGCACGTAATTTTCTTCTTTGTTGTTTATTCGCGTTATGCACGTATTTTTGTGTCATTCTATCGTATAAGAAAAAGACCCGCTACTTCCTTTATTCCGTAATCGATGTTATACGTAAGTTGTTTGTTTAGTCATTTGTTGCCATATTTTTGTTGCAGCCTGGACGAGTGGCGACGTTGGTCGAAGAAAAAGAGGTGAGAATTGAAACCTGACTTAATATCGGCAATTATCACATTTTTCTTGTTTTCTTATTTAATCTACGGATTATGCGTTAAGCCTTAAGTTATTTCTGTACATTCATTTACTTTCATTTTGTAATACACGTATTAAATTCAATTTTGTCAACAGGGTGTTGTTTATGGACGAGCATTCCAAGTTCAAGACAGCGTAGCGTTGCCTTACTTGGAAAGTCGCGAATGTACTTTGGGGGGATATGTGACGACAATTACTACGTTTTATAGTCGCGAAGGAAACAAGTGTATCCCAGTCATTACATACATAGCTACTAATAAAAATGAACATTGGCTCGGTGAAGCGCCGCTTCACACTATCGCCAAGCAAATTTCCGAATGCTCTGGCCCAAATGGACACAACGTCGAATATCTTTTACGGTTTGTTATAGCACGAATAACGTCATTCGGTTATATTTTTAAATTTTCTTTACATTGTGTTCCGTGTGTCACGAACAGATTAGCAGAGTTTATGCATCGTTATCTACCAGAAGCTCACGATGAACATTTGTTCAAGCTGGAAGTATTAGTACGTTCGAGAATAAAGGAAATGAATATGTGTCTGGATACGCTAATGGGCGACCGAGACTTCAGTATCGACTTCGAAGATATCGACGAGGATCATGACATGGTTCCCAGTGAGGTCACTAAAAATCTTAGAAAAAATTCCTTTCAATTCACACTTCAAGTACCTGATAAGACTACTATGCGTTGCCTCAAAATGTGATCCACATTTTTTTACGTTAATATTTATTAAACGTAAGCCTGGACACATTTGCAATCATGCGGGACTGTTAAAAAGCAAGGTTTTATGTAATTAACAATAATAATGTAGATAATATTCTTTATAGATATTTATGTAAAAATGTTCGTTTCGAGGACAATGTGCATATTGAGTAGCTAAATTGTTCTTTGATAAGCTATCTTTGATACGAACGTATTTTAAACACAAACAAAACGTATTTTGATATTTTAAAATGTATTTGCACATTTGAATATCGTATTTTCATTTCTGAATGTGCTGGATATTTAAAATTATATTCTTTTAAAGAAAATTGTGCCTTAATTTGAGGAGAATACAGATATGGTGCATTCCCTATTCATAAATTGTAAGTTAAGAGGAGAAATTTTGTATCTGAATCTGCAAAAGTTTAATTTATAAAAAAGACAATGATTAAATATATCATGCTTCTTTTTCTAAATCCCATGTGTAGTTTCATGCGTTTCTAAATCTTCATTCTTTCTATTTGGAAAACAGGAATTTCCTGCGCTATCTAAAAAAAAAAAGATGAAATTAGAGCTTAGTCGATAAAATAGAAACGATATACCATCCGAAAATATGAAACAAAAAACCAACAGATGATATATAGCAATCTATAATTATGCATCGTTGATAATTGCATAAATTATTTTATCAACTTTCGATAATAATTGATAATAATTGCTATTTATATGTATTGACTAATTAGAGGTATATCTCGACTGTGATCAGACATTCAATGCTTTTTGTCCAATGTCATATACATCGTCTGTGCCCATGTTTGAGGGTCATCTGACGTACCATTTTCGTGTCACATTCTACCATATCGATTTAAGCAGGTTTTGCACTGCAGCGCCACCAGTAATAGGAATTAAAATCAGAAAATATGAATAATGTTACATCTGCATCGAAAATTATTGAATTGAACGTGAACGCTTACTTATTTGCATAGCTATTCTTAAGAGATGACCAATTTAATTTTTGACTGTAATATAATTATTTTCTACATAAATTAGTATTACAAGTCACAGACTTATATAAATTAGCATTTAGTACGTGTCAATAGAATTATAAGTTAACAACTAACCAAACGAAGTTTCACTTTATAAAAAATATAGAAATCACATTATTTATTGTTGTCTCAAATTAATGAGGGCTATAAAACAATAAAATCTGAAAACTGCAAAATTATTGATTACTGTAATAGAAAAAATATTTTTGCAATTTTGAGAAAGACTGTCACCTGTTGTGCATCACTGACTTTATCTCGAAGATTGATTTATTACGAGAGTTGAGCAGGGAAGAAGATCACTATAAGTTGAACCACGGACGAGGTATACCTATTTTTTAGATAACAATAAATATTAAAAATGAGAAATACTTACCTTTACAATTACGTCAAAATGATTTCGTTTTCGAAGTTCTAACATTTTAATTAGTTTCTAATGATCTACATTGTTCCAAAAATGACATACCATATTTATATGCAATATTTTAAAAGATCAATGCATAAACGTGCAACAGAAATTAATGTACTCCTGATATGGAACGCTGGTTGAACTTTCAATTGCCATTATTTCATACTTTACTTTTAGATAATTTGAAATAATTTCCATACAATCTAGAAAATACCTTTACGTTATGTTTCAGTTCCAATTCTACGTCTGATTCAATCGGACGATAAGTAGTGCATTCACCTTTTACGCAATTCTCTTTCAAAATGTTCTGTACATCGTCTCTACAGATACACTCGTATATTACTATGTACAAAGATGGCGGAACTGTAATTTGCAATTAACGAAAATTAGTCGCGAAAGGATAAACTAAAGGAAACATCTGCACGTGTTACTGACACATGATTTTCATAATTTTCGGTAAAAATACAAGGAAAAGGGAGCATGGAATTCCTGGTTACGCCGTGACGACGTGGTGAGCCTCGAAGATCTTCGTTATTATTTCAGCGAAACGAAGCGTGCATGAGGTGCACGCTCGAGTTGGCTCCTGTACGAGTTGTTTAACTTCCTCGTGCGGATTCTGACCAATTTATTACACAGAAAATTCGTCGTTTCTTTTTCGAAATAAGTAGCCCGAAAATCTTAGGTCTAGAGGCTCTTACAAATAATCAATCTAACCAAGAACACCGAACTGCAATAACGTTACGTCTCTTCAATTTAAAACGTCTAAACGTACATATCTAAATAAATATATGCTCGCTTCTACTAGTAAATATCTCATGGTCGCCACGTATGAAATGATCGAAATAATATAAAATGTCTCAATTTTAAGAAATTCCAAGTAATAAAATGAACCAGACGTAAAAATTCTTTCGATAAGTTGGAAAGTTTGGTTACGACTGTGTTTTGCAATTAACAAGAAATGAATGAAAAGAACACAAAGACAGTAACGATTATAACGTGAAAGAGGTGTTACGATTTAACGAGAACAACTTGAAATTCTAGAGCGATATCGCGGGAGCTGCACGATGTACGACGATAGTTTTACGCGGTTCGTACAGTTCCCGGTTTGGTGGACAACCCGACAGGGAACGTAGGGAGGAAGAGCTGGAGAAGAGCTCCTTACGGAACGTTCGTCACGCACCGTGACGATAAAGCCAGCCAGGTATCTCAGGGATAACGTTACTCCTGGCTACGTGTACGCTGTCCTGTAGTTCCATTAATGTGCTTCGTGGACAATTTAAAAAGTCTCCTTGTCGTTTTCCATGTTCCGGTACTAGTACAAAGCGTTCATAAGCGACTTTAGAATCTGCAAAACGAATATGAACGAAAGTTATGAACAAAAGATTATCATTGAAGCTGTTGACTGCGTGTATTCAAAAGAAAATACTTGACTATTTAATTCTAACGTGTACAGAGTACAGTCTGGTTACTTTATCGGAAGAAAGAGGAAAGAAGCTGCAAATTTCTGCACGTTGCGTAAACAGACGCGAAAGGAGACTGTCCGAGACTGGCCGCGTCGAAAATATATATTTCCGTTCGCAGGTGGTTTCCACAAGCTTGCTTTCGTGCGGAAAAGTCGAATACGGTTATATTGTTCGTCACGGTTATTAAACGCGTGTTTCTTTTCTTTTCTATCGTGCACGACAAATATTCGGAGCGTGCATCAATTTGAACCACGAGGAATTTCGATACGATACTGTCTGCATGATACTTATTGCATTTCAGTCTCGAACAATAAAATGCGCGATAATATTAGAAAGTTTCTTCAGTTACACGTAACAAAATATTCCCAATGTCATACATCGATCATTTTTATGCAGTACTAAACTGAACAATAATATCGTTTCCTTGGTTCTTCATGGTCATTGGATTTCCGCAACAATAAAACAGACGTCAGTGCCAGCGGTACGTTTTCCCGCGTTTTTCTGAAAACTGGTTGATATTAAAAAGCGGGGGGGGGGGGGAAAAACTGGCGAGGCCGTGGGTTTTAAAAGGCGTAAAGCGCGACACGTATTACCGTCGGTGTAGCGATTTCCGTCACGTTATTGTGTCAAGTACTCGTGACTGAAAAGTTATTATCGCGGCGTAATTCCTTCCTCCAAAAAATACAAACTATGATCTGCAACGCAAGTTAACGCAGTACGAAATTGTAAATTGCCCTTGCGAAATATTCTTTGATAAAACAAATAAATTTCGCGTGTTAGAAGTTGCTTGATCACGTTACCATAAAATGTAAAATTACAAAGAATTGTGTATATTCTATAACTTGTCTCAAAACACTAATAGTATCAGTTAATACAAGAGGCCTCAAGCTAATCCTAATACCGTTCTTCTGAAAGCCTTTAGTTTAAAGAGAACATTCATGTTCCTTGAGATTTTTAACATAAGAAACCTTTGTTAATCTTAAGAGGCGAGTCTAAAGATGTTTCGTCAAAGAAGAAAGCACATCTTCAGCTAATCAAAATGAAAGAAAGCCGGCCGCAAAAATAAAAATCTCGCCGACAAGTGAAAGTTGTTGACTGTTGTTTTACGGCGGGACGATTTAAAACGCCACCGACCATGCTACACATCGATTATCCATAAGTAATTAAATTATAATTTGTCATTACGTAATCCACGAAAGAGTGAAACTACAAATCAATTATTCATCGTATTGTGGAGTAAGAGCGAGTGGTTTTTACCGAACGTGAGACCGGTGGCTGGCAATAAAGCGGTGGCCAGCCTCCTTTTGCGGTCCGTTCGTTTTATCAAGTAAAATCCTTTCTCTTCTGGCACAGCGGGTAGTCGTGTTAGCTTGCGCATCCTCTTAATTACACGCGAATTCCATGCGTTTACGAACATTACGTTCGTAATGTTTATACAAACGTACATATCTCTACGTTCGTTTCAACGACCACTGAAATCAGAATACGGTCAAGGCTGCGTACACTCGATTGACGAATGCGCGATTTCTAAAGCCAACGTAAAAACTTAACCAGAACGATCACCTCGATCACGCAAGAATATGTACCTTCGTATCTCCGTTACTGTTCCGTTACTGTTTGTATATTCATATTTTCTCATATTTTTGTTCATCCTTAAGAACAATTCCAAGAAGGTTCACTGCAGTAAGCTCTTTCTAAAGGCGAACATCCGCTGTCAAAGGATCAAAAGTTAAATTTTTGTTACACAGCTTACATAGTAGTATAGTAACATACCATATCCTGATGCTTCAAGATTTAACGTTGTGTCACAAACTAGAATAGCTAGCCATCGTTTAATTAAATGCATCTCGCTTGTCATTTAACAAGCTTATCAGACATGTTCTTCCGTGAGAAGCGTCAGTATCTCGGAATAATGACGTTACGCCGTTGCGATGCCTGAAATTTTACCGGCGATGCATAATATTTACGCGCAATAACCGGGCAGACGCAGATCAAAATCATACGGTGCCGTGATATTTCGTCCATTACTGCCTTTTGCTGTTTGTTTCTTCATCTAAGAGAAACTTTCACCGCGGACGTTTCCTCGTTTTCAGTACGTCGCGTGTCTCCATCATTTTTAGAACATTATCATCAAGGGGTGCACGATGCGTGGCACCGTCAAAGCTAAAACAAACGAAATTGAAAGTACACCCGGTTGATTTTAATTGAGACTAAGCTTCTGAATATTTCTGTTTATTCGTGAGAACTGAAGGGTTCCGTCGTTGCAAGGGTAATTGCGAGTAAATGAAGACTTAATTAAAGGGGGAGTTCTAACGAAGAATGTGATAGAAAAATGAGAAGCACCTTGACACGTAGACCAAACAGTCTTATTAGAAATTAGATTATACGGTTGAAATTGTCTCATTAGCACCATTAACATTAAACCTTCGCGGATTTATTAGTTCTACTGGGTCGTAGCGTATGAACAACGAGCATGTGCACACATGTATCCTTTCGTTTACTCTCACGGACCGGCAGAAAGTGACAAATCCTCCAGACACAATCCTGTTTTCTCTATTTTCCACAAGTTTTCAGTTGTAAAGTCTTCAGTAAATTATGAAGTGAGAGTCACACAGGACTGGATGAAAATATCTGGTCGCTCATCATGATCTGTAACAAACAATTGAACGTTTAAATATTTTGAGATATTTGCGCTAAATATGTCTTGTGGCAAATGTGATCAATAAATCTTTGAATGACACATTTGTGTGACACGTGCGACAATGATTTGTACAGACCAACGAAAAACAAACAAAAAATGTCTTCGCTAGAAAATGAAGTTAGGTGCAAGCATTAATGTATTTGTGAAAAGTTTTTACAAATGTCTTCGAATACTTTCGCGAGCTACCACGCGCGAAAATGAGTCCATTAACGAGTGACATATCGTTGGCAATGTTGTACGTAAAAACGAGCTAAGGGAGAGAAAGCGAATAATTCATACGAAACTGAGGTGTCAGCTTGGTTATCGTGTGACTGTGCACCTCGTCGATCATTTGACCGCGTCATTACGCGACGGTGCATCAATTAACTGCACTTGGTTGCATGCATACGCGACCATACACGTAGATACGTCCGAAGAGATGAGAAGGAGAGAAAGGTTTCTGTGCCGGGGCAAACGAAGCCTGTGGGCAACACGATCGTATATATTCGTTGCTGGTTGCGCTATTGAAATATCTGCGCTTAGCGCTTCGCATGATTCACCTACGCGAGCTTCGAGTTTCGAGTGGCTGCCATGTACGGTCGCTGCTCTATCCCTGGCAAAATAAATTGTACAATTTATCTTGTTTTAGTCTGTGATGGGCTCGAGGATAACGATTCCATTGTGGATTTAACAGTGCACGATAAATGTTTGTACAGGGTTGGTGCGATACAACTTAATAGTATTAACGAGTAAATATGAATTGATATAATAGTGTTGAAAGATGAATTGTTTTAAGACCGCTTTAGATTTTTTAATTTATATTTATCGTTATCATTTTTATATTTGACACAGGAAAATAGAGCGAACACCACCCTTTTGCAAGACTCGTACCCTGACAATAAGTATTTCTCGTTTCGCGCACGTATTTTATTGTCACGCTAACGGAGATTTTACCGTTGCGTCGAGAGACGTACACAGTCGAATTATTTTATCGATTGCACAGCTATCCTTTCGGGAAGGATATTTACCGGAAGACCCCGAGTCAACGACCGAGTGTAATCCTCGGAATAATCACCGTGATTTTTCCGTGTCCGTTTCTACGATTCGTGTGTTGCACTCGGTAGCACCATTGATCGAAGCGAGTACATACAAGCTGAACGAGCCAACTGCGCTGAAAAGGTTAGTCATATCCACGTACCGGGTGATTCTAGATATAACTTTATCGGACAACTTTTCATTTGTCGAGTAAACACGTTGAACGGATACACCCACGGTAGAAGAAAACGAGAAATGCTTCGATGATCGAGGAAGATGGAATCTAATTGAAAATACATGCGTGGATCTCACTCGTTGAGAAACTGTGTCGATGTAATTGGGCAAAGTGATCGATAACGTTCGATACACCGGTCGGGAAGAAACGAGAGCAAGACCCGATTTCGAATCATTTTATCGAACGA
The DNA here is from genome assembly GCA_032399605.1 of Melipona beecheii. Lineage (NCBI taxonomy): Eukaryota > Metazoa > Arthropoda > Insecta > Hymenoptera > Apidae > Melipona > Melipona beecheii. The sequence goes on from JAUCMO010000291.1 coordinate 2,661,093, forward strand.
TACAGCCATGGATCGACCAATAGCTGGATCATTCACAAGCATGGCACCACTCGGGTCGCGTATGTGCAGTTAATAAACGAGGAAGAACGTGCCTCACGAAGTTCACATAAATTTACGGGGTAGCAACCTACTTATCACCAGCTACGTTCGTGAAACGCTATCCCTTTAATATCGTTTTACATGATACGTAATTATCAAAGTAGATCGCTCGAACGGCTCGATAAAGAAACAATAAATTCTGCGGGAACGATTATGGTGAATGATTATGTTCAATTACCACGTCGTCACCGTTGCAATGTTAATAATATTATTACATAACGTTTTCAATAGTATTCTACGTACTTAAACAGCGACCAAAGTGTCTTCCTGCACGTTTTTATATAACAAAATACAGACTGACGCTCAACATTGTAACAATTGTAATTTGCCAAACGTGTGTTGTAATTTTCATCGTACGCAGTGAGCGGATGAAGTTGAGTGACACAACTTTTGTTGGTATCGACAAAAAGTTTCTCCGTGCCGCGGCCTGAAAGATCAAAAGGATTGTTAATAATAGCCGATCGAGGCCGATAATTCTTAAATATATCAAGCGGAGAACGTCGCGCAAAGCAATTTGCATCGTGTAAAAGTGTACGACTGTGTGCATAGCATACCTGTCTACTAAAAGCCGACATCATGCCAGAGCCTGGCAAATGAGGGAGCCTGGAAGATAGAAAGATGCGAGATGTCAGCTGTAAAGTCCCTCTGGGAGAAAGAAACTTTGCATTCGGGTGGGGATAACCACGAGTAAAGTCATCCCGCTTGCGTCATCCACCTGCCGCACACGCTGTTCGTGTCCGGTACCGTTTTCGGTACCTGTTTCTCTTTTCTTCGGCTCATGGCACGGGAGCTGCCGTGACCATGAACTTGTCGATTCGATTCAACGTCGAATAATCATCACGCTTAACCCCTCGCTTACCGTCGCGCCAGCTTCGGAATTCATAATTCATAGGTCCGTTTTTCTGGAATTTGTGGACAATCGAGTCAATTAATTTTCAGAAACTGTGTGTTTCATGTGTGTTTCGTGTGATTTGAGGAAAGTAACAAAAATAACAATAGTAATAATATTTAATGATACTGATGCTTGTATAAGAGTATTTTAAGCTCGTTGGTTAATAAGTGTACAAAGTGACTTAAAACGTCTAAGAATAAATGCAACTTGGTCGCACATTAGGTATATATCTGCAATACCGTGATTAACGATCGACGATGGAAAGCGACAAGCTTTCACACGAACGTTTCAAAAGCATCCAGCTTGCATACTGATTATTATTTCACGCAAATCATTAGAAAAACTCACTTGTTAGACCGAAGTAGTAAAATTCCAGGCATACCACTGTCCTTGCGTCACATAAGATTTTCTGCATCTCCGCGCGCGGTATCGGCGACTGAATCACTTGGCTCTTTGGCCAGTTACTTTCAAAGCTTATTACACGACGCGCGAGCGTCCCATGGAAACGAGGCAGCGTCGTAATCGAAGTTCATTACATCTCGTTCAAGTGCCGGCTTTTGCAACAATCGATCCTTCTAACATGACCTCGTTTTCACACTTTCGACACTCGGTCGACATATTACCGCAATACTTACAATCGATCAAACGAGAGAAAGACGAAGTTACGGAACTTTGAAAACGAGTGTTTTTTTTTTTTTCTCAGAGAAAACACGTGACCCTTTGGCTGGAATTCACGGTGCTGATCATAGACTTACCATACCCTTAATGGTAATGTTCGACGGTTCCGTTGAACAATTTGCAAGAGGATCGGTCAAGCGGTCGAGAGAAATTTGCAATTAAAACAGCTAGGGAGGGGACTTGTTTCCCTGGCGCGGATGCATTCCGATACGAAGAAGCTCGTGGTCGCGTGAAAGTTGTTCACCTCCTCTTCCTCCATCGGTATCGGTTTCTTTTCCTTGCCAGCGGACATGCTGCACGAAGGAAGCGGCCGCTGAGCTCCTTCGAGCCGCGATTTGCCAATAGCGAGCCGACTAGTCGACGAGCTCCGAGTAACCTCCCGGCTAACCCATGACCACGTCATCCTTGTCCTAACCCAGTCACGTGAGCGGTACTTTAGCTCACGGAGGGGGCGAGACACGCGGAAATGCGAAATTCCCCCCGTATCCACGGCGTATAGGTATTACCTATGCAAGCGGATATTCTTTCATTTTCAAACGGTCTTTAAGATTTAACCATTTGAAGATTAAACTTCAAAACTTTCTTTACTTTCTTCGTTCTGGCTTTGTTATCAAAATTCTGATTTACGATCGTTTTTACGTTCGTTAGACCTTTGCAGTCGAGGTATGCCGAGAGAATGATACTGTCGCTTGTGAAAGAATCGGTCACAAAATAAAGAAGCTTGCAAGTGGTAAATCGTTCGCAATTTACGTTGCAATTTATTAGAATCTTGACCTAGATATAGAAGATTCGTCGAAACTTTAGGGCTGCCTTTTGATGCAGCCGTCGAGAGTTCCAGCACGTTGCTCCTGCTTCCGGCGTTTAAATTCAGAACAAAGATCGACCGAATGTGGTACATGAAAAAAAAGGAAAAGAGAAAATGGTAGCCGTAGGCCAACGAGCACGCATCAGCTATTATTACATTAGAAATGGTTACCTGTCTTTATTCCTGATCCGACTGTTTCTGCCCGCTTTTTTGCATCACGATAGTCTAGAAATTTTGAATACATCAACTCAGGATGGTACATGTACAGGATGATCGATTTAGAAATTAAAATCTATCCATTTCGATGCATAATTACAACGAATTTAAATTCACATATTATCATAAATGGCAATTTAGGAAGTCTGTGTTTTACGAATTAAAAATTACCGAATTTTTCTTCTAGGCGAATGTCATCCGTCTACTAAAAATAGATTCAAGTTCGTCACGAAACAGCAGCGACGACTCGTTTCAGGAACAAAAAAAAAGTTGATTTCGCCTTAATCACGAAGATTAGGTATATGCTCTAGGATCGTGCGCCCGCGGCCTGATGATTAGCCTAATGGGAAATCCGGGTCTGCTCTCTCTCTCTGTGCCTGGGGTCTTAGGGTCACGAAGTCAGTCAGGTGAATTCTTCTGTTTTGAGCAGACAACCTCCGGATTACTTTGTTCCTGGCAACTGTGTCGATTCGCCAGCTTGTTACCCACTGTTTGATGTGTTTGACGTTTACGTGCCATTTATGTTGTGACAGTCGCAATAATATATTAACCTCTTTAGATCGGAAATTAATCTTCCGAAACAACATAGGATCGTAGGATCTTGGATAATGGAACAGTAAATGATCGTCTGTAAATAATACGTGTGTATGCTAATTATTATGTTATAAACTAATGCAATAAATCATTCGAAAATCGGAATATAATACGATATATGTATCCGTAAAACGTAATATCTCTTGCCGGTTTTTCTGAATAAACGAGGTCAATATTTTTCTCGGTAGATAATTTGTACCCGTTGTTCTTTGTATCTGTATTTCCAATTTACTATCTGCTCTTTGTTTTTCCGCGCTGTCGTGTTCCTGTCTTCTTCGTACACCAGCAGCATTAGATTCCCCCAACCACTGTCCGCTATTTCTTTTTATTATTCCTCGCCCTTATCTTCTTGTCTACATATATCAATTCTTTTGTTGCTCTGCCGAGAATGTCTTGTTCCACTTGCTCCTTTCGTTTCCCCCATTTTCGTTTTTCTTTTGTCTCTCCCCCCGAGTGGCCTGGCTCGTGACGAGAAATACGAAACAATCGCGAGCTGCAGGGAACACACACGATGCTTTGGAAAATCCTTCTCACTATTCACACTCTGTACTCTTTGCATCAGATGCGCTCGAAATGCGAATTCGCGGCCGTTTTTTCCTCGAATACGATTACTGGCAAGGAAAGGACAAGGAGTTCGAACCAAAAGTGATAGATAGCTTTGGAAATTTTTCTTCACGAATATGTAAACGTTTATAAATATTGAATTGAATGAGGTATACTATTTATATCACGTTATAGGCTATATTACGAAGTACAGTGTTAAAAATTAATGTATAAATATTTACTGTTCTCTGACCTCGTTTATGATCCTTGATCACCTCGTACATTCCCATCGCATTCCTTCTCAGATGCGGGCGATTCATTAATTAGCGCGTTCCTCGTAGGCAGAGAAGTCCAGGGAGGCTAAGAACGATGAATTTTCGATGCTTGTAAAATTCCAGAAAACGATGCCGCGCAGTTCTCTTCTCGGCATTTTTTGCAATCATGATATCATTATCGTCGTTATTAACGTCGAAGGACGTGTCTTTACGCATCGGCGACCGCGGTCTGAGCAAGCGACGTAGAATAGATATTCGACGGCGATGCAACGCGATTAAGAAAACTATCGATTGTCCCTGGAATTGATCGAAGGCGAGAGAGAAGATCGAATCTCCAGGCGAGGAAATCCCATGAGGCGTAATCGCGCAGTTACTACATGTGGCGCTCGAATCATTCATTTCTTTTTTTTCCTTAAATCGCTGCACGGTGATTGTAACCCGCTCGACCATCGACTGGATGCGTTCTCTTTATGGTAGCGCGATTTGCCAACGCTGCAATTGATATTTACGAGGACACGAGTACCGTAGACCAGAAATAAAATACCGTACCGGCGAGTAATCACGAGTACAAAGACATGCGTGCTCGCCACTTTTATCAGTTTGCTCTCTTCTTTTAATTGCTGCACGGCGATCACCTAGAACGTTACAAATTGGTTAATACACGAGGAATAAAGAAGAGAAAGTAAAGAGCACGAATATGTGAAAATTATTATGAAAATCAATTTTATAATAAATAAATCATTAAATAATTAGACTGCCGTACCGTATCGCTACAAAATTTTCCGCCGCTCTCCGCGTTCAATTCCTCACAGTCTGAGAATTTCAGGAATACGTTTTGCAATTCAAATGCCGTAGATTTCTCTTAGCAGGAAGGAAGGAAGATCCATTCATGTTTATCTCTTATAATATTCTGTTAAATCTCGAGCTGCAAAGAGCACAGGAAATGAATGCAAATTCATTGCAAAATTGTCGAACCGTTCTCCGCGAACGGTTCTTCCTGGGGGGGGGGGGGATCTGATTACATAAACAAACGGAACCTCCGGTCCATTATGTAAAAGGCTCGCCTTCGCACGCGGTGTGAGATCGACGATGGAACAAGATGACGATGTCAGATGACGGCGACGCCGATGATGATGTGGCCGACGAAGGTGAGGCTTTTCGCTATAATAGGATTAATTCGTAGGAGCCGATGAATGCACGTGATGCGTCGGTGTTCTCTCTTTCTTCTCCGTTTTTCAAGGTGGGCGAACACGGTGTGCAACGCGTTGCCGCCGCGTTGTAATTCCTGCTTCATCGCCAGCGATTCTCTATGCCTGGAACACAACCCAGCCACCACCTCATGTCTTCCGCAATTTCACTCGTTAAAGCGGTTTGCAAAGCGTCATACAGCCACAATGGCTGTTGAAGATTTTTCGTAAGACGTTGTGTCTGCGCGGCGAAGGAAATGGCAGAGCCTGAGTATAATAGAAGTTTCTGCTGCTACTGACGATTCGCTTCTTTCGAAGACGCACGCTTCGAATTGCTGAATTTTAACTGATGGAACGCTGAACGTCAGATGAAGTTCGTTTGGAATTTATTTGCGTTAAAGCGAGCAGAGTTATTGATCTCTAATTATTAATTTTCGTTATTAAGGTTCTTAACTATTAATTATTTTTATTATTAATTTCGAATTTGTAATTAATTATTGTTATTATCAATAATTATTTAATTTAAATGAATAAATGGATGAATTGTGAATTTTATTAATTATGAATTTTCTAAGTTCTTCTATCAGATTACTTCACGTAAAAATTAAAAATTCTATCATCTATAGTGTTTCGAATGACTCGATTAGAATGTAAAAATTCAATTATCATAGCAAGGTTTAGAAAGAAATATCTAAATACGAATCTAATACGATTCTTTGGGAATCCGTTTTTTTCCCCCGATGATCTAACCAAAGTCTACAATTACTGCATCGCATTAAACACAGTAAGTGCTTGTAACTCACAAACTATCGAGCGACAAATTAATATCACCGGTTGATACGACGTTTAACTCAATGATTCATTGTTCCTGGTAGGAAGCGAGCGTGGCCATGTCGCGGTCTGAATCGATGGTAAGAATTCACGAGGAGAAATTCACGTTCCGAAATAATCGGCCGAGCTGTTACGAAAAAATCATCGGCCCGTGTTATCGCGCCGGCTCGTCCGTTACGAGGCACCTTCACGACGAATGAGAAACCAACGCGTAATTAGAAAGTACAAGGAGCCTCCGATCGCGGAGAATGCAGCGTAACGCAATGCAAGTGGAATTCCGTTTGATTTCCGCGACTGGCTCCCCGCGAAGCAAACATCGATTCAACTTATTTGCATCCTTTCCTTTCTGATTATTCATTATCAGTTCCTCTTCTCTCATCAACCGCTCTATCACTGTGACTCTACTACTTTTCTCCTTCGTATTCATGATTTTCACTGATTTCTCGTTCTTTAAGAACTTTTATCTTCCACTGACGCGAAGCACATAATTACTGACGTAATTAAGGATTCTTTAATTGATTGTCACTGATATTCTAATTCTAATCTTTTTGTTTGGATAAGAAGAAAGAATGTAATTATTGTCCGAAAATGTTTTTAATCAGAAAATTCTAAGCAATTTCTACGAAAGGAATCATTATATTCTGTTCTTTGTGAAATTTCATTATTTAACTTACAACTTATGAAACAGATAGATAAAAGAAATCCGTCTAAGCTTCTGAAAATATTATATATATTAATTCAAGTAATACGATACCTATGCGTAGGTATTTATTTTCAATACGTTACTAACAAATGTTTAAATAAATAATATTAAAAGATAATTTTTAATTTACTACACTGCGCCAAGCCACTGATGGTAGTATACTGGGAACTTAGTAGCACAAGCCACTACATTGTCGAATGGAAAGTCGCCGTAGCGAATGAGCCGACATTCGTAAATGAACGTCGAATTCCATCGATTAAGCAGAAACAGCATGAAATTAAAAACACCGATGACTCCTGGCTTGTGAAAATCATTCATCGGTAAGAAGTCTGATATCACGCTCAAAGTAAAGACTATTAATACCGGTAAAAAGAGCCGCTGGAAATATTGAAGCCTTGCATTCGAAGGGGAATAGGTTCGCGGTGGTTCTAAGTAAATACACATGGTCGTACACTCTTGCACGTGTATACAGAGATGCGCACACGTACAGAAAGCGGTACGCTGTGGGTACAGAGTGTTTGCACGACGCGGAGATGAGAGAAGAGAGGAAAGGATGGAAGAAGATCCGTGCCACTCGGTCATTGGTGAACGTACCGTGCCGTACCGTGCCGTACCTTGCTACGTCGTATCCCTTTGCATCGTTTCATCGTCCACGTCCAGGATTCTCTCCTTTTTTTCCCTCCTCTGGTTCGTCCTTCTTTTTCTATCGATTCGCAGAACAGTTCAATTTTCATAGCTGTTAACGTTGCCGCTGAAAACATAGATAGGGTTAAAGAGTCGAATGAAAAATCACTTTGTGAGTGTGATGACTTTCAATTGCTTGCGTTACTTTTTTTTTTTTTCATTTTGTCACGACAAAATAAAACTGGAAATGTGAAATGAAATTTTAAACGATAGTCTGTTTCAATGAGGCAGCTGTTTATTGACGTGTATACGTAATGGAGGTACGTAGTAGATGGTTCCTCTCAGGTGGCAAGTAATGTATGTTTAAGATAAGAACGCTTGTTCGAATCGAACGTGGTTCGATTTATTGAAACGTTGCTCTTATCCTGCTTGTAATTGATTCGCTACGATAGCAGTGTTACCTATTCAAGGAACATTGGCTATGAGTCATTGTCTCATAGAAGCTGAATTTTCGTTTTAAGTAAATATATTCTGAATAACTTTTTGAAAATGTAATTCATTTCTAAAAAATGTTTAACGTAAAAAAAGTGTAGATGAGTCATTAATGTCTGAGTTCTGAAAGCAACGGTTTTAAGCGTGCAGGTATAGTACGTTAAAATCTATCTACAGTTTACAAGTTTGAAGCCAAACTCGAGCCCGCATTAGAGCCCGTTCAGTACCGGTAAGGTCAAAGGATATCACCTGCATGCCCCGCGTACACGCATCCCCTCCGCGAAAAATCCTCGAGCATCCGCTATACTTGACCTCTTACAGTAATCGCCGTGACAGTGTTTGCGGCACATAAAAACGAAATGCTGAAAAACAGTCTAAATTATACGTCGATACACTATCGCACTGCTAACGTCGACCCACATAATACGTTCGTTCATACGATAAAGAAATTATACATCGATTCGATTTTATTGACCGAAATGAAGCTTATCTTTGATTCGTTGTATTTTCAAGTTGAAAGAAATATTCACTGATGGATATTAATACTTGCGATAATGAAAAAGTGAGCACTTGCTTCGAAATAATTTTTCAAAAAATGTAAATTGTTTTTGGATACGATGACGTAATATTTTGACAATATAAATTTAATGGTAACTAATACGAAATTAAAGGAGCACACTTTTATAATTAGTTGAAGAGTATTTCTATAATCTACTAGTAGTGACAACTCAAGAAACATATGTTTCTCTTTATAGTACCAATTTTCATTTACTTTCAATTATTTTCTTTTGATCTGAACAAACTAAATGTTAACTACTGTTTTTGAACAGTATTAACTGTACATGCTTGCCCGGGGCAAACCTCAAATCAGAGACCAAAATTAAGCTGATTAGATAGAACATTTGAACACTTTATATATTTGCAATAATTCTAATAATAATTTAATAAAATAAATCTACTGAATAATGGACAGAAAAAAAAGAACGTATAAAAACAGAAAGAGGAAACTGATAGAGGAAATTCATAAAATGGCGCGAAACGGTACGAAAACGCGCGACAAAATCGAATCGAAATTCTCGCGTTTAAGTACCGGTAAGGTCAAAGGATATCAACCGCGTGCGCGCACATCCTGCCGACGAAAAGAAGTGCGCGTCGAAGGTCCCGAAGAGTTGACCCTTGCCGGTAGTATCCTCTTCCTTTTTCTGTCGCTCTCTCTCTCTCGTCGTCGTTCTCCGTCGTTCGCTGTTCCAAGTGTACTTGTACGTACGCTTAGAATCTAGGTAAAGACGGCCGCGGCGCCGGTTCGAGACCGTTAAGGTTCGATCACTTAAACGTACGACACGAAAGGGGAGGGCATGCAGCTTACGGAGAAGGTGTAGGAGGAAGCATACTTCTGCATACCTGCGTGCGAAGGTGTGTATAAAGTAGGGGAGCTCCAAATGTCAGAAAGAATCGAACGGAATAGAACGGAGTGAGTGGAGGATAGAATCGTCCGAACTGTTGAAAGAACGTTACGTTGCCGGAATTGGACAATTTCCCACCAGTTGGAAAATTTTCCTGAAAAAGCATAAGTTGTACAGTGGCTTCCAAAAGAAATTGTAAATATTTATAGAATTTTTACTTTTATCATTTGAGTTCAGAAAGAGAATAACTGTACGATCATAAAATAAATATAGCTGTGTTCATAAAAATCTAATTACAGTACTTGTAAATATGTTTGTTGACGCGCGTCAGTAAAATCTTTGCGGTTCTCAAGTGGTCCATTTGATAATCGCTTGAATCGCTCAAATTGAAAATGTTTATATGTCATTTGTCTTGTTTCCTAAATGTCTACTGTCTGTTTAAAAATTATTTGATGAAACAAAGTATCGAATAAAAAAATTTATGATTAGAATAATAGACGGAATTTAACTAGATACGATATATTAATACGTACGTATTTTCAATTTTCTATGTAAAGATCACTTACATTGCTCTGCGTCCGTATCTATCCTGATGCGATTTTTATCTTGTCAACGACGCGATCGCCGTGTAACTTGCAAAAATCGAGAAATCACACTTACAATTAGAATCGTAGCGAGAGACACGAACGCAAAAGGAAAGATTGCACCGTTGCACTTGTATCTCGAACGACCACGGTTCTTCTGCCGGTGCATTCTAATCGAGTGACTATAATTAAGCTCGCGAAGTTCGTATTGGCGCCATGTGAGTATTCTTGTCGAGACGTGCCGATCAGTATTTATTGCGTGACAAAGAAATTCGCTGGACATGCGTCTCTAATTATCCACAGTGTACGATACCGTATTAATTAATTAACCACGTGTATACAATTACGTTTACATTTTTTTTTCAACACGATGCAAATTGATTCGTGTTGGACCGGCTGGTATTTGATTGGCAAAAAAAAGCTTGAACAATCGAAAGAGAGAGAGAGAGAGAGAGAGAGAGAGAGAGAGAGAGAAAAATCAACCCGATAAATAGGTGCATTAAGCGGTCGCTTTCACGAGGTGGCTGGAATTATTCCGGTTATTAGGGTCGAATCGATGCCCGCATCGGCGGTTTAGAAATGGGAAAGCGATGGACGATTTACGTGTATAGGCATGCATTTAGCTTCAGTTGGGCAATTCGAACGAATTTCCGCCCGTGAAAAATATCGCTCGAAAAGAACGAAGAGAAAATCGATCTGAAAAACTTAGAAAAAAAAAAACTTATCGCTTAAATTTCAATGGATGAACAGTGGAATCAATATATTATATATTTTGCGATTAAGAAAGAATATTCTGTTAGTGAAAGTCACGTTCCATTGCGATGTTAAAGAAATTTTCAAATATACGGGAGAAGATTTTGGAAAAATGGTACAAGCATGCATTTCGCAGGAAACAAGAGAACACACACCGTTATTATAATCCATTACCGGCGGGAAAAGAAACGAGAGAGAAAAGAGATGATACACATACAGTGTCTGTAACCTGTAACCGCTCCCTAATTCCAGCCGTGTACGAAACAAAATCCTGTGAGGCGCGGACGTCCGTCGACCATCGAAAAGGAGTAATCGGCCGTTTCTGAAAAGAACCGACAGAAGCATATAGCGAACGGTGCACCGGTTATCGACGATAATGGACCGGATCGATTCGTACGTACATCGTGTATAAAGGCGGCGCATAGTCGAATCGTGGGAATCGATCGGATTACATCCGCCCAATTAATTTTTTTCGCCGGAACCGCCTCTCCGCGCATCCTCCCCTCGCGGGAGCTGTCCTCTTCCTTCACCGAATGCTCTCGTTTGACCCGGTGCACCGAGGTGTGCAACGTCGCAGTGCACACCTGGAAAGGGAACCTGGAACCGGCCGGAAGCGGTCGCTGATGTTTTTGGCGCGCACAGCGAGATTTACTCAAGCTTCGTCCGATTGAGCCCAATATAAAGATTCAGCCTCTTCTTTCTACCGTTATTACAGATAATCTAACCTTAACGGTAGTATGACACTGGAATCGACATTTAACCTAGGCTGCTTCTTCAGTTCATTTTCCATCGGTTCGTCCTTCTCTGTTCACCGAGAGTTTCTTCAATTGAACAAAAAACTATAAAAAGAGTTATATATTAAAATCTATTTAAATTCTATATTAAACTCAATTACTTCTCAAATATTAAAAATTGTTTTGTTAAAAAAATGAGTCGAGATTGAAGATGAAACTAACATAAGAATGTATTGTTCGCCGAATTCTGTTGAATTTTGATATCATTCCATTACACTATATTCATCCTCTCCTCTTCAGAAACAAAGTCTGCAAGTAACAAAATTTAAGTGAATTTGCATGTAATTGCACGAGTTGAGAATGCTAATAATTGCTAATTAAAAAATAACAAGTTACGCGTTTCTAATTGATGTTTCTCTTAGGCGCCACTAGATACTGCGTCGTCAATTAACGAACGTGTTACAGAAAGAAGAAACGAATCTATTCAGGACGGAGGAAATCTTTATGGAATGTACGTGGAAAAGCGACGAACCGTGGTTTTGTATATGAGCTCGATTCACCACGATATACCTCGAGGAAGAAGCGGATCAAGATCGAGAAAAAAAAATGGAGGGGGGAAGAGGAAGAAGATCCTTAACGCCGTCTCACGTGGCTATAAACTCTGCACGCCGATACACCGAACCGGAGGGCAAGTGAAAGTCTCTCGAAAGACGACGTCGAGAGTATATATATATATATATGTACGTACGTGTACGTCTGAAAGTGTGTATCTTTTAACTGCATGCAACTCCACACGTCTGGTATAAATTGTAGTTACATCTGCAAGAAAATTGTTGAATTTAATTTTCAAGCGGTTTCTTTTGCAAATATTTGATGTAGGAAAATGTTGTGTCATTAGTTCGATGCTAGTAAGTTACTTGCTACTATAATAAAAATATAAAATATAAAATAGTTTTTAATTGGAGACTAGTGATATTTTAGTTAATTTAGTACTTGATGGATGATTGTTTCTTGATTGTTTTGGCTAGTAGATTCAATCAACAAAACTTCAGTTAATTAGCCAAACTAAAATCCCGTTCGAATGGATACAATTTACACAAATTGATTTCAAAGTTCTTATAATTATATTTATAATGTTTACGAAGAGTGAGAACTTCTTTTTCATCGACGAATGAAAACAATTTTTCAGTTCGTCGGATCCAATTATCGTCAATACGACGAGTGAAGGCGCCAAATTTCCTGAAGTGAAACTCAACGTCGCGCCGACGGGAGAATTTCGGGCTCGTTGGAGTGCAACGAAATCGCGACGGGCCACGTTCAATCCTATCTCTGATCGATTGCGACAGATTTCGTCGGGCCGCCGATTCCCTTCCGACCATTCAACGCTTTCGCCCCGTTGACTTTCCCAGATTCAACCAGATACTACCATCGCGTACAGAACGGTGAAAACTTCTTCGAACTTGTTCCACACTTGTGTTTCGCAGCTGGAGCTTGTCTATCGCGTTCCAAATCGAGAATCAATCGGTCATCGGCACACAAATCTCGAACGATACTCTCTGTCAACGTTGCGCCAATCTAAAACCAATCGAACAGGCTAGAACGACGAATCGATATCCTCTTCTTCCTACAACCTCAATTCTAAATAAGAAATCGATAAACCTCGATCGAACGATCGATCACCTCGACATAACCTTCGAACGAAATCTCACGATGATGTACAACAGTAATCACAGATGACGCGACGATATCGTAAAACTCTGCTAAAGTGGTTTTCAATCGTTGCAGAGTACTCGATCAATTTGTCGTACAAAATATTTTGTACACTATGTACGTTTGAAACTAAAGTATAAAATTGTTGTGATTATACTACGGATTTTATAGAAAATTTAACCACCTGCGCTGGCAACTGACTGCGGACCATAACGAGTGACACCAAACCGTATACAATAATTCGTCGTTTTCTTTTTGAATTCGTCGATATATCAATGGATAGAAATTATTGAGAAGTAATAAATTCGTTATTTGTCTTGCCTGGGTTATACTTAAATATACTTAAAACTGAGGAAATGTTGCAATTTTGGGACAAAAAATTCTCGACGCGCGTGGCACGTCATTCCAGCGCAAAAGATTAAAGGTGAAATTTAAAACTGTACGTAGAAGTTATAGTTATACTTACTGCTTGTTTCCTTTCTTCTAAATCTTTGTATAAAAATATTCTTTAAAACCGTAATTTCTATCGTTATTGCAACGAACGAACGTGTTTCTATACACACACACATGCACTCGTATAGTTTACACACCGTACGTAAATATCTCCTCGATTCCTAATAACATCGATTGCGCGAGCGCATGACCGGAAAATTTCTTTTCGATGAAAAGAAATAATCCGACGAAAAATGCACGGGCAAAAATGTTAATTAACTAGAGGGGAAAGGTGGAAAAGAATGAGATGGGCTGTCGACTGTAAAGAAGTGGGGAGACGAGGCAGGCATAGACACGAAGAATACCACGGCAGTCGTAATGGGTTTGCAGCGGCGAAGCTGCAGGTAATAATCGGCGCGTATATAACGACACGATGAGTCGTGGGTAGCCTGGCCACGATGTTACTTCGACGACTTTCACGAAGTTCCTCGGCTTCTGCTTATATCGTATATATACCACGTATAATATCTTCCGAGACCATGCTCCGTGCAATCGCGTCCCTGTTCTTGTCGACATCTTGTATAGGAATTAATGGCGAGGGTGTTCGATAGATTCGATTACTCGAAATTCGAGTCGACTAAAATCCGAGATTTGATCTATCGAGAATCAGCACTGTCTTAATTACCGGCTTTTAATCGATGGAGCATGTTGGGAAAAATTACGTAATATAATTACAACTATAAACTATATGATTCATGTGACGAATTGCTGTGAATTATGTTATACTTCTCGACTGTGTTGCAATATTTCATGCGTTATTCCTTTCATGCGTTTAGTCTTTACTGGATTAATCGAACTGAACGTAATGATCTTCTGGGTTGATCTTAATACTCGCCTTTATTATTCACAAGCTAAATATAATTAACGCTATTTTTAATTAATGCTATTTATAGATAACCGAAGGAAGAGAAAATAACGAATTTTATTATTTAAGAATTTCAACGTTTTGCGTTTTTTGTAGTGACGAGATGCTCGTTAACCTCTTCCTCTGCTGCCTCTTTGAAATCAATAATTTATCGTGAGAGATAATAATAGCAAGCAGGTAAAATCTAATAACGTGATCATAAATATTCATTATCGTTTTATGAATATGCAGGTATTTTATATTTCCCATGTATTGCCGCTGGAATGAATCAATAACAAAACAGCAATTAATATTCGACGATAACATCGGATTGAATTATTTATACATACTGTGCGAATTCGCATTATTGTAGGCATTTCGAAGAAGAGAAAATAGGAAGAGGAATTTATATAGCAATTTCCATGTTCGTAAGTATGTTTGGAAGTTTCAAATCACAAATCACTTTAGGAATCAACCTTTACTCACCATTCGGAATTATTCCAGCGACCGAAAGTCATAACGTCCGAGCATAAAGTCGAGTTTTTCATTTTAGAGGTTGTAAAGATTAAAACTATCAGAGCTAATACTCTATAAAGTGTTCGTGACGCTGATATTATCAAGGAATTGTTTTCACATAAACCAATCTTTATACGAACATTTAAACGATAAATAATTTAAAAAATAATAAACAAATAGAAACAACAGCAAAATAGAAAAAAAGAAGCAATTCCAGCACATTGAAAACGTCGATGTCGTTAATTCTCGGTGAATCTCTAGAATTCAAATCATGCTCATCCGTATACTTATCACTTTCCCATAGAAACGGCCACAAGGTTGACGGTTGCTGTCGAATCCATTTATTCCAACAGCAAAACGATTGCCGTGATTCTCTGAATTCTAATGGAAACTGTATATACGTATACGCAGACGGTGTGCTCGATCGGGGTTACATAAAATCGTTGTCCCCTTATCAGAGCAATCTGATGTCATTCCGAGAAGATGCGACTTCCTCCACCGAGGCCGGAGCTTTCTTTCTCGTTTTCGCTCGTTCTCGCTCTCCCTTTCTCCCCCGGTTGTTTCTTTGCCATCTTCCCACAAGCAGGGCCACGTTCGCGGCTACTTTGTCGCGATGCATCCGTGTCTTGCCTTCTTAAGTGGGGCCCTCCGCGGAAATAGCGAGCTCGCGATCGTCCTTTAAGGATTCAGCATGCATTGCGTAACTCTTGGAA
Source organism: Melipona beecheii (assembly GCA_032399605.1). Taxonomy (NCBI): domain Eukaryota; kingdom Metazoa; phylum Arthropoda; class Insecta; order Hymenoptera; family Apidae; genus Melipona; species Melipona beecheii. The sequence continues at coordinate 2,676,781 of JAUCMO010000291.1, forward strand.
CGTGGTTCAGTTCTTCTTGTTATTTTTACATACTGTATATGTTTAAACAGTATATTAGCGTGTAGCTTTCTCAATGGGTTGCATTATTATTCCCCGTGTTCGTTAATCGGAGATATTTATTGTATTTTTTATTATTACGAAAAGTTCAAGCTTTCGGGTAACTTTCGTTGAATTTTTAGGTATTGTTTTTTTTTTGAAATACCATAGGAAATAGACGCAAAGGGTGAAATGTAAGACACAGATTCGTTTTTAATGTATCATTATTAATCGTTTGCTGTCACTCGCGTGACGATCATATTGACAATTCTTTTCTCTATGTACACGTTGGCGATAATTATAATAAAATAATCAATTAATTAATTAATAATAAAAATAGTAATAATAATCGCAAAATCGTGATCGTGATCAATTGTACAATTTTTCTGCTACAAATATACACAAATCTCCGCAACGTGTATAATACGTCTCTCCTTATATTATAACGTTACTTTTTCTTTTTTTGTTTTTTACACAGGTGACAGAGAATGACGGACAAGTTAGGAATCTCTTTACACGATACAATAGTATGCGTTCCTTCTCTGCTCTCGTCGAACGAAGAATAAGAACAAAAATACTTCAAACGTAAATGCACAAGTAGAAGGAGGAGATTTGCTAACGAAAAGGAACGAATCTACGATACGAGAGGAAAGATAAAATCAGGATCACTTTTTCATAGGCTTATGATATAAAGAGACGGATGGACAAAAGAGTAGACAATGAAACGTGGAAGATTGAAGGCGGTACATTTTGAGACGCAGCCGCGGAAAAATTCGTCAAAAAATAATAATAATTCAGTCGAAAGAAGTATAAGTACAAAAAAATGACAACAGCTTTATTACACAATGTATTCCATATAATATAATCGTTTATACGTACGTGCTTCTCGTTTAATTACGGGTCGACGAATGCCGGCCAGCGTCGGCGCCGGACGACCGGTGAACGAATGATCGATTAATCGCCGCTTAACCGATCCGAATTCATGTCGTCGACGTTGTATGCCCGGTGCACACGCTTTCTTTTCTTTTCTATTTTGAGTGTTCTCTAGTCTTTTCTTTTTTTTTTCTTTTTTAATACAATTGTTAAATATATGCCCCGTCCACTATTTTGTTCTTTTTTTTTTTTTTTTTTTTTTTTTTTTTTTTGTAAATTTTCTTATATACGTGTATGTATATATAATATATATTTTTCGATTCTGTATTCTTTGCCCGCGAGCGAGACTCAAAAAAAAAAAAAAAAAAAAAAAAAAATACGTGACCTGACTTAGTGTTGTGGTAGAGTTGTTTTGTTTATTTAATTATCATTATTATTTATTAACAGGAACATCATCGAATCTTTGTTCGTTACATCGTCATCGTACGTTTCTACATTATTATCGTGATCATCACTATCAGCATTATTATCACCACCGGCGTTAATTGATCGTATCGGACAAGTAGCGTTGTAGTATGTCAATCATCATTATCATCATCATATCAGCAGCATCGTTCATCATATTCATCATCGTTTGTTCAGCAGCATCATCATCCATATAAATAAATAATTATCATCAACCGTGCGCGATAACAACACATAATCGTCATTTGTTCGCGTTTCCGCGGTCGAAGTCGGCGAGATATTTCTCGAAATATATAATATGCATCAAAGAAATAGATAAAAAAAGCCTTTTCTCTTTTATTCAATCAATTTTTGAAATAAAGTTGGACCGAACGAAGAATTTTTTTGTTAAACTTTAACCGAAAAAGAAATTAAATTTAACTGAGAACGAATTTTGACGATTGTTTTTTTTTTTTTTTTTTTATTGAATTTCTTAATTACCGTTTCTTAATTTCTCGCAGACTTCGATCTCGAAAACATGGAATAACCCGTTCCGTCGTCTGCACGCCGTTGACGACGACGCCGGTTTTCTCATTTACATATATATACTTTTATATATATATTTTTTTCTTCTATCTATATATTTATATATTCATTTATTTATTCACTTTATTTACCTGTATTTATACATGTCGCGAGTAATGTTTCATGATGTGCTACACATCATCGGAGTCGCACGCGGATACGAAAATGATTTTGAACGTTGGGCGAAGGAAAAGCCGATGATCGAACGTCTTTAGAAAATTACCAGACACCTTAAATATCGTCTTAAAGTTCAATTTAACGATTCTAACGATTCTAACGATTCTAACGATTCTAATTCCAATTGTTTCATTCAATTTATAAAAATTAATTTCCTCGCATTTTCCGATAGCAAATCTCCCCCCCCCCCCATAAGCCTTCCTCTCTTCCCTTTCTTTTTTCTTTCTCTTGTCCGAAAGCTCCCTAAAGCTCTTTTTAATGCAAAAACGCGGTTGGCTCGTTCGAGCGTATGGTTGGATTTCGCGAGTAAATTTGGATTTTAGTCACATTCCACGATCGGGGACGGTGTCCGTGGTTCGGACGTGGCAAGCAGAGAGTTCTGTCCGTGGAATCGTCACGACTTCCGGATCGGGTAACCCGTCCGTTTCTACCTTAAAGAGACGAAATTCGAATTCCTTTGATTTTTCATCTCTTTAACGTTTCTGTTGCAGGTGGTGCGAGAGTAAGATTCAATGGTAATTTCGTAAATTTCAGATGACCCGGCAAAGCAGGTTTGCCAAACGGGAAATCCCGAAATGCCGGGCGATGAAGTTTGTTCGACGTTTCCTATACTATTGTTGCCTGCGATCCGTAAGTCCTGCCCTCGGAAGTCTCGTTTCAAGATCCGCGTGACACCGTCCCGAATGAAGTACAATTTTTGTTTTCCTCAGGAAGAAAGGAAACAATAGGGGAACCGATATCTCACCGATCGTCGAAAGAAAAAACGGCGTTATTCGAAAGTCTTAAAAAAAAAAAAAGAGAGAAGAGAAAAAATCGGATGAAAAAAAAATGAAAAAAATCTCACGAAGGAGCGACATCGTTTGAATTCTAATTCGTCGTAAACTTTCTCGCTCGTAACTATATACGCACGGTACATACAAACGCTCTCCTCTCTCTGGTCGGTTACTCTGCTTCGTACCGTCTCACAGGACTTGCTCGCAAGCGGAGAGATGGACGCACGTACATATACATGTATATTTACATATATATACATATTACAAATACGATAGAAGACAGATACACACACGCGCAGATACACATGCATACGGGGAAGAAGAAAACAGGCATACTCTCGATGCATGCATGTTATGTCGCTATCGGTCGCGGACACGTACGCGAACACGTGCATAGATACCCATACGCGCGCACACACATATGTAGAATCGCATACATATACACACTAGTAGTGTACACGCAAAAGTAAGTATCCTCGCGAACGCGACTCTCGTTAGCTATGAAGAAAAGAGAGAGGAAAGTTTTCAGTCACGCGATTCAAAAAAAAAAAAAAAAAAAAAAAGAAAAAGAAAAACGGAAAAGATAGAGACGATTTTTATTTGTATGTGTATGAGAGAGAGACAGAGAGACAGAGAGAAAGAGAGAGAGAGAGAGAGAGAGAAAAAAATAGAAGTAATGGAGAACTATCGGAACAATGATAATGGGATACGATAGAATAATATTAATAATAATAATTAGAATAATAATATTAATAATAATAATAGTAAATAGTAATAATAGTAAATAACAATAATAATAAATTAGTTCTGTACAAAGTTTCGCTTCGAACATGATATATAATATTAATACCTAAGAACGGGTCGGACGACATTCGGTATCGTCCGCCTCCACAGCATTTCGTATATATGTATATATATACACATATATTACATATACTTTATATATATGTATATATATATATATGTATATTTCATTTTGCTCCCCTGCTGTCGAACTCGTTTCGCTAAAGTCTCTTCCTCCTGGTCTTCATCGTCTTTATCATCTTTCGTTTCTTTTTATTAAAGGACAAAGTCTCCTCGTCGTCATCAACGTTGACGAGGATCGTCCCGCGCGTGATCATCCGGCGGAACGTCCGCGCGCGAGTCAAAATCTTTTTTGCCATCAGAAACAACAACAACAACAACAACAACAACAACAACAACAACAACAACAACAACAACAACAAGAAGCGGTGGCAGCAACAATGATAGCGGTAGCGACTACCGCCCCTACCCGTCGCCGCCAACCATCGTCGTCATCATCGTCATCGTTGTTGTCATGTCGTCGTTGTTGTCGTCGTCGTCGTCGTCGTCGTCGTCGTCGTCGTCGTCGTCGTCGTCGTCGTCGTCGTCGTCGTCGTCGCGTCGTCGTCGCGTCGTCGTCGTTGTCGTCGTCGTTGTCGTCGTTGCGGCAAAGTCCGATGGAACGTTCTCACGCGCGACGTCCTGCACAACGGGAGGGAGAGAAACAAAGGAATCGCGAAGAAACGCACGCCCGTTCACCCGCTGGCCCATAACGGAGAGCCAAGCGCGGTGTACCACACGCTTGATGACTACGTACATTCGTGGTGGTGCTCGTGCGTACGTACGTTACGCACAAAGGGGTATACATCGTACGTGTGTGTTTCTCTGTCGCGTCGGTTGGTGGTTGCGAGAGAGCGTGGAACGGTATGCAACTTCGAACGAACGTGAAAAACACAAAGAGAGAGAAAACAAGAGTTCTTGGAAGAGTTCCTTTCGGGTTTGTCGCGTGTGAGTCGCACGCGGGAGCACGCACAGCTTATTTACTTTTTCGGTCATTACGGAGGAAAAAAAAAAAAAAAAAAAAAAAAAACAGTTCGTTCGTTTACGAATTACATAAAGAGTCCATCGTAATCTCGCTCGATCGTGGCTCGTTTTTCTCTATAGTATTAGAACAACGGTTGTGGACACTTGCGGATCAAGGAGAAAGAGAAACTACACTTCTGTCGCGAGCGTCGCCGCCAACGACGTGTCGTGCCTGTAGTGATCGTCTATAACGTACACTCCACAGCCGGTCTCGGTACCGCCGCCGCCGCCACCACCGCCGCACGGTGGACCGCTGCCCCCTTCCGTGATGGTCGTCGGCCTCTTGAGCAACGCTGCCTCCGCCGCGCAACAGCTGTCCGTCGTCGCGTTACCGGCGAACATGGACGACCTCTTGGCACTCTCGATCACGCCGACACCGACGCCTATGCCGAGACCAAGACCCAGACAGTCCTTCTCCTTTTGGAAGAGGTGGGACGCCCTGTGTGCGGCCGCCTCCGTGTTCAGTTGTTTCGTTGTCCGCGTTCGGCCGTCCTGCAGCACCGGTTCTGGCTTGTAACCCGAGCAAGAGCTATCCAGCGTGACGTCCGTTTGAAACGACGAGTCGAGGTCGTCCTGTCTGGCAGACGCGGCGTTGTTCACGCTCTTGTTCGCCGTCCATGTGTTCTTGATCATGTGAGCATCACCGGTGCCCAAGGTACACACGCTGCCGCCACCTCCGCCGCTGATCATTCCGCTGCCACCGCCTCCTAGCAGTCCAACGTTACCGATACCAACCCCGGTGCTTCCGGTGGAGCCGACGCCAGCTCCACCACCCACTCCGCCCATAACGCCGCCGCTTCTTTTGCTCATACTACTGTGAACAGCGTTCCGTTCGTTTTGCAGCCTGGCCTCTTCGTCAGCCTTCGCCTGTTCCCTCTTCTGCCGCCTCTTCATGCACATCACCGCCACTGCGGCTACCAGAACGAACGCCGGAACAGCCGTCGACAGGGTTGCTATCACCACTACGTGCTCGGTGGTTAAACCGGCGTCTCTCGGCTCGGCGGACGCGGATGCGACGTGCCTGGACAGATTGCCAGGCCAGTAACTGGCTCCAGATGGTGGTACAGCGGGAACAGCTGCGGTGTTCGATGGTACGGGCAAGATGGCCGTTCCGCTTCCTACTTCCTCCGAGCAAGTGTCTCCGTGCCAACCCTCCGGGCATTGGCAGAGGAACCCGTTCACTCGGTTCAGACACGTGCCACCGTTCCTGCAAGGCGCGCTTCTACACTCGTCCACGTCTACGCTACAGTCTTTGCCGGTGAAGCCAGGCTTACACGCGCACCGATAATCGTTCGTTCCCGATATGCACCGGCCACCGTTCGCGCACGGTTTCGTCAGGCAATAATCCACTTTGTCTTGACATAATCGACCGACGTATCCCGGCACGCACTGGCAACGGAACTGATTGACTAGATCCACGCAGGTCCCACCGTTCAGACAGGGATCGCCCTGGCAGTCGTCAATGTTCGTCTCGCAGCGTTCGCCGGTGAAACCGGCCGGACAAGAGCACCGGAAGCTGTTGCCGAGGTCCGTACAGGTGCCGCCGTTCGAGCATGGATTTGGGGAACACTGGTCGAGCTGGGTCTCGCAGTCGTTGCCCGCGTAACCGGGCAAACAGCGGCACACGTAGCCGTGAAGAGAGTCGTCCTCGCAGGTGGCTCCGTGATGGCAGGGAGAATCTCGACAGGATCTCGAACTGATCTCGCAGTGTCGACCGCGCCAACCGGGTGGACAGGTGCAACGATAATGTTGCCTGGTGGACGACGACGACGACGACGACGACGACGACGACGACGACGATGACGACGACGACGACGACGACGACGACGATGACGATGACGACGATGACGACGATGACGACGACGATGACGACGATGACGACGACGACGACGATGACGACGAGGACGACGGGGACGAGGACGACGAATCCACGGAGCTTTTGCTCAGGCTAGAATTGCCATAGGGTGGGTCCATGGTGCAAGATCCACCGTTGAGACAGGGATTCGAGTCACAGTCCAAAAGCGGCTTCTCGCAGTTAGTGCCGTTGAAGCCTGGCGCGCACGAGCAGGTGTACAAACCCTGGCCGTTAAAGGTGTTAAAGCAGGTGCCGCCGTTCAAGCAGGGCTTGTGATTCGTGCAATAGTTGAGGTCCTGGTTGCAGAACAAACCGCCCCAGCCTTCGTCGCAGAGGCACTCCCAGGGCTTCTGACAGCTACCGTGAAGGCAGCCTGGATATCTCACGCACTGGTCGCAGTACGCTCCTTTCCAACCGTTGTGGCATCTGCAACCGAGACAAGAGAGGACGTTGCTCGTTAGCTCAGCTCATCGGTTTGCTGCTTTTCTTCCATGTTCTTCGACGAACACGGGGAGAAAGTAACCGCGGCTACGCACAGCCAGCCAACGGAAGCTTTCCTTTTAACTCGACTACGCGCGTGCAAGAGGAGAAACTTTTTTTAGAGGATGAGGAAACGTGTGCCGTTGCGATTCGATTGTCGTATGTGTTAAATTGGCAGATTTATTTTCTGTTGTTAATGTCGTAAAAGATATTATTTTTAGAACGATTTTATACTCGGCAAGTGAGAGGGCAGAGAGTGTCAAAGGAACTTTGAAGAGAGATTGCGAGAAATAAGGGAATTAATTAAGATAAGATTTCTTCGAGATAAATGTGAAAATGCAACTTGTGAAACTTTTTTTATCGAAGAAGAGATAAGAAACGTTTTACACGTCTACGATTGTGGAATAACTCGCTTGGGGGAACGACGATTAGAATATCTCTGGATAGAAGACTCTCGGTCGAAGACGAATGTCAAAGACCTCGTTAAAACGCGTATGAAAAATGATGAAACGCGATAGAGAACGCGCAATGAAGAGGTAGGAGATGGGACGAGGAGGAATCCTCGTTTCCAGGTAACCGAGCTTTATACCGGGTGACTCTCTACGAAGGTACGACTCGCCAAGCAAAGGTGTAACGAGTAGTAGACTCTAATTACTTCGATCGTTAAATAATAATCGATCCTCGCGGGGAAGTAATTTCAGGGAAAAAATAGAGAGTGCTACCGGGGGGGTCGTCGTTTATCCCTCGCGACCGATAAAATTAATCCAACTTCCCACGGTACGTACGCACGCGGTATCATCGTCGATAACTTTCGTTCCTATTTCAATATAAATCCACAATTGCTCGAGCAAAAAGGAAAATTTGTATCGTGGTGAGAAATTTACGCGAAACGTTGGGTTTTAGGTTGTTCGGTGAAAAAGCAGCAGGGAGAGAAACGAAGAGGCGACGAGAAAAGACAAAGGGAGGAGAAGAACGCGAGCAGAAAAAGGAACACAGTTCCCCGTGACACGAAGGTGGGTAAAGGCCGCGGAGATGAGAAAGAAAACGAAGGTAGGAGGAAGGCAATGTAGAAAGGAGCTCGATTCGCGACACAGGAGGGAGAGGAACGACAAGGATATGGTCGCTGGCCATTGCGTCCATGGGGGTTACACACCGACGTAGGAAGGACTAAGAGGTTGGTGAAAAGGTAGAACAAGAGCAGGTATTGAAGAGGAATAAGAAGAGACGAAGGACTGTGTATGCACGTATACGCGGTATTGCATGTACACAGGTATAAATACGTCTTATGTGTGTACATAATATATATATATATATATATATATATATGTACATTGAGGGAAGAAATAGAGAAAGAAAGGAAGGAAGAAAGATGGAAAATGAGAAGAGAAGAAATAGAATGAACAGGAGGGGAAGCGGTGAAAAGGTAGTGAGAAAGAGACAAAAGAGGAGGTTAACGAAGAAGAAGGAAAAGGAAAGAATTGTTGGGTGAAGGGAGGAAGAACCTTAGCCAAGAGAGACAGGAGAGGAGGTAGAATTCGAAGGAGAGTGGGGAGACGAGTCGTCGAGTTGTGTTCCCACGGTTCGAGCCTCAGCACAGCCGTTCAGTATGCGGGTCAAGGAAAGGTTACGCTCCTCTGTGTGTGCGCGCGCCTTGCTCTGCCCACTAATACCCATCCGCTTCTCTTTCTCTCTTTTTTATATATATATATATGTATATGTGTATATGTGTGTGTATAAAATACACGCGTGTGTGTGTAAATATGTGTGTGTATAGATATATATGTCTATAAATGTATATACGTTGCTATATATCGGAACATAGAGAGAGAGAGAGAGAGAGAGAGGCTCGTAGCTGTCGACGTCGCATGACTATACCATTAAATCCCATGTACACACTAAGAGAAGCGTAATCGAGAGAGGGAGAGAGAGAAAGACAAGCACAGCAGCACTACCGATCAGAGTGTAGAAAACGCAACGAAACGAGCTGAACGTATCACTAGATATATGCATATGGATATGCATATTAAAAAATTCATAATTGTTTATATATAGGCGCGTGAGTTTAGCCAATGAGATGTTCTAACAACCCGTGGATTTTTTCAGCTGTCTTCTCTTCAGCGAGCGAACCTTCATCCTAGGATTTCCGATGGTTACAGACCAGTGCAGCTTGCTTTCAGCGGTAAATAATCCTATTCGCGAATTAGACGGATGTACGAGGTAAATCAAGGTAGAAAGTCGACAGAGTGCTGATACTCGAAGCGTTTGGTCAATCGAGTAATTGCCGACGTATCAAAGAGGGGAAGCGTGGTTTGGCGATCGCAGGAATACCGGTACTTGGGCATATTAGCGTGCGCGAATACCGGTATTCGGAAAATACCAGTGTTCGAGAGTGTATCGATAAGGGTAATTGAAGATAGTGGTATATTCGAGTGCCGGTATTTGCAGATATCGATACCGAGAGGAAAAGAAAGAACGAAGAAACTGCGAAATATAATATTGCGGAGGTAGAGTGGATATTAAATCGAATACGTTTGAGCGAAAGAAGAATAAAAAGACGTGCCTCTTCGTCATTATTCTCCTTCGAGAAATCGAAGGGCCGCGATTCTTTCACGTACGTACGTACGTACGTACGTATCGCGAATGGGGCCAACATCCCACGAAGCTCGAGATGGAGACTGCTTTTCAGCGATCGTATCGACTATTTCCACGCGTACACGGTTACGCAACTAGAAAACAGATTACCCTTTGTCCACGTAGTACACCGCCGTTTATTCAAACCTTTTCTCTCGAAACTCGATCGATCCCCGCAATTCTTTCAATTACGTTTGATCGTCGGTATTTTTGTACCGTCCTTACGATTATTACCTCGACGCCACGAGTGTCACGCGTAATTATAGCCTGACCGCGAATATTTTTGCTCGGAGACAAAATATCCAAAACAAAAGTGTGTTGAGCATCGCGAATCTCCCCGTTCGAGTCTCGTCTTTTCGAAATTCGCAAAAATCTAAATTTACATACACGCGTGACGATGCAACGTTGGTTCGACTGGTGGACTCGAATCGTCTTCGAGTTAATCGTCCGCGACTATTCTCGAACTCAAAAATTTACGAGCCCGGAGAAGCTAACTTATACTCGTCGTTTGCAACAGAGATTTTCCTCGCGCGGTCCGATCCACCGATCCACCGAGTCTGGGAACGAAGCTGCAGCGAAACGAAGGATTTTGCACGAACGATTTATTACGAACAATTCCCTGTTTCGTTTATTTGTTTATTTACGTGCGTAAATTTCAAGTGGTCTTGGACGTTTAAAAGACGCGCCACGAACGCCCACAGACTCTGGACAACTGCCCTGGTCCGTCTATTTTCGAAAATATTTTAGTTTCTCCAGCCATGCCACCGCGAGAACTAATACCCTGAGAAAAGAAAGTGACGAGGATGTCGGAGGAGGAACACTGAATAGAGCTCTAGAGAGAACCTCGATGGGGACTGACGGCTGCGGCTAACGGGACAATTAACCCCGGTCTCGTACAGTAATTAGATGATCGAGTTAACTCTAAACCTCGGGTTAACGTCGCACCGAGATTCGAGTCCCATGCAGAGACGGATCGGAATTACCGCGAAATCTTCATCTGCTCTGAATACCCTTGTTCTAAATTCGAGCGTCGCGATTTTTGAGAGATAAACCGACGACTAAATTCCTCAATTCATCGTGCGTGCCAACGATCGTTCACGATCTGTAATAATAATACGACGATGACAGAAGCGAATTGGATAAATAACACGGAGAAACCAACAGAATTCCCAGAGTAAAATATTATAATTCTAGTAAAAAGAAAAAAAAATGTAAAATATCTGGAAGTATCTACAAGGGAGAGAACAGGAAATCGAAATCGAACAATGTACATCGATAAACTTCCACGGTATTTCTACCGATATTTCGATCAGAGGTTAACGAAAGAAGATGCTAAGTAACGTAGATAAATAAAATCTATCATAATCTCGTCGATCACTAATTGTCGGAAATCGTACGACGTTACACGTTACACGACGTCAATGACGAATTTTTTTTATTCTCAGTCGACTGATTCTCAAAAACCACTTGCTAATTCCAACATCGAAAATTCGAGGATTCAAATTTTCGCATTCTGTGATTTTTCAGGAACATTCGCCGCTTAAAAGACCCGGGAGAACCTCGAAAGAATGTATTCTCCTGGCAGCGGAGGAAAAAATTCGCGCGCAAGCGAGAACAGCGAGGAACAGCGGCGTATTTATAGAGCAGAATTCCCGACAAATACAGAAATTCTCGAATCGATCTCTGCCCTCGGTGCTCGCGATACTTTCTTTTTTTCCGAATTCGTCGAGCCGAATTAGAAGGTTCAACGACACAGTGGCGCGGCTTTCTCGAGATGGACGAAAGTGGAAGAAGGTGGCACAGACGCGAGGAGGAGCAAATCGGACGAAAATCGAATGAAAAGAAGCGAAAGGGAAGGAGAGAATTCAAAGTTTCTCTCGTTACGGCGGAAACGAGCCGGCTGCTTCGAATTCCTGTGCGTCTTCTTCGACCCCCGACCGATCATCGTGCACGTCGCGCCTCTAACTGTGAAATCACCGGTGAAACAGAAACGAGGGGGAATTGCAACACCCGGAAACGAGTTCCGCCGATGATATTCTAATCGCAAATCGAATGGCGCGACCCGATCGCGGAAACTGGTAGCTATGCTAATAAGAAATACTCGATTCGATAAGGTTAACAGTTCCGTGGAATTGTTTACGGCGAATCGAGAATTTCGATATTTCACGATGTAATAACAACGGCAAAGTTTGAATCTCGATTGTTCATTCGTTTGACTTTTTCTTGTAGGTTTGGCAAACTGAAGCGACGCCGTGTTAGATTTGAATTTGAAGCAGATAACGCGAGAATGAGAATCTTTGATGAACACTTAATAAACTCACGTCGTGTAAAGACGTAATGAAAAAGTGAACAGATAGTCGGAGTAATGGACAATAATGGATAACTTGACTCGGGATTCAAGATTCCTGACCGTGAATTCTTACGCGGAATTTCGATGATTCGTATGAGAAAGGATTCTAGAACGGAACTGAAAAGATTCTCACGGCGAGATAATCTACATGGATCATCGATAGACTCGTTAACGATCGAAGCTCGGTTATTAATCCGGCACGAGTATGATACAACGCGCACAGGTATTGAGCCAGGAATGTAATATCAGTATCAAAGGGAAAAAAAAAGGGTAAAAAGGGTAAAAGCAGACGAAGAAGAAGAAGAAGAAGAGTAAGTTGGCTACATGTACACGTTATCATGAAAGGAAAAGACAGAGAAAGAAAAAAAAATGGTGGATTGTATGCGTATACTCACATGCATTCGTCGGGTCGACTGCAGTGTCCGTGCTGCTCGTCGCATCCGGGCAGGCAGCGGGCTGAAACGAGTAAGAAAAAATCCAAAAGGTTAAGGCAACTCTCCGCAAGAGGTCGATCGCGTCCCTCACGACTGCACGAGCGGTACCATACGATGCATCCCGATGCATTCCTCCGCTATAGGTAGTCGGGTACCAGGAGAACTCGATAATTCAACGTGCTACTCTCATCTCTCTCTTCTCTATTGCAAGGGTCCTCCCTCTCTGTGTCGTTGTTAATCGAATCGTTAAATTGTTGAGAAACTCGGATGGAAAATCGATTTGACGCTTTTTGAGATGGGACAATAGATATTGGAGAGATTGGTTCATTTAAAAAGCGAGTTACTACGCGCAGGAACCTTTCTTTGGGAAAATTGAACAAATAGCCGAATGGTTTAACAGTTGAATGGTTTAATAGCTCATCAGTGGTTTACGATGGTTTGTTTCATAGAACCATCCCCCGTCTTTTTAGATTTTAAGTTACGACATTTTACGTTAAAACGTAGAAAGTACTGAGAATATCACTTTCAGAAAACAAATTTGTACCTTGACATCTTTACGTCCAATGTAAAAATGTCTTGCGTACTTAAAACATTGGCATTCGTTTTCTTAACCGAAAGTTCATAAACACGAAATTGGTATCGTTCACGCCTCAAATGTACGACGGAGGGAATCGTCTAATTAAAATTTATGTCATATATACCACGAATCGTTCCCGTTTTCCGGGAATCCTGAATAGGAAAGGAGTCTGACCGCACGATTCCTTGCATAGCTGCACGTAGTAGTGAACGATGATACCGTCGTGCTGGGTGCCTGTGCGCTCGCGCTCGCGCTCACACGGTCGCGTCCCACAAGGATGATAAAATTGTGTCACGTGTGAAGATTCTTATCTTGCGATCGTGAAAACACCTCTAACGCCTCTAACGCCCTGCTAATTGACCTATTCCCGAGCCTTTACTAAATTATATTTTCGTAAATCATTTTCAGCCTCTCTTCATCCGAGAACAAGACCAGAAACGAAGAGAGATTCGAATATAATTGAAAACTTACGAAGAAGACTAACGTCGCAAAGTCGATAATTCACGAAATCAATAATTTTAATATTTAGAAAATTAATTTCTAAAAATTAATTTCAATTTTCCACGTGTACATAATTCACGCTTGTGCTATCCGTTAATTTTTTAATCATTTCTTTGCTCATGTTTTTGAATGACAATTTAAAAATATACATTTATTACGATAACGAGATAGTCCTGCTTATATTTCTTCTTCGACAAATTCGTTCTGAACGAAAACGTGTCTAGTATCCCGATTAAAAATACCCAAGAATGCTCGAAATTTAGAAAGCGTAACAGCGCTGTTAATATCAACCATGTAATCGCTGTATCATTTCCAAAAAATAGTTTTCCCTGCATCGGTGACGAAACTCTGTAATGGTGACTTAGAACGGGAAAGAACGGGAACGAGAAGAAAGCTATAGCAGCGCTAGCAAGGGTAATGAAATTGTGTCACGTGTCGAGCAGCTTGTCCAGTCCGCAAATATATCCAAAGTCTTTCTCAGTTGGCTGCCAGCCACCAGTTCGGTTACGTACGAGTATATAGATTGTAGACCACGGATCGCGTCTGCTACGCCACGACACCGTCTCTTCTCTACCTATCCTACCGTATCTTCAATCGGTTTTTCCTCGCCGTATTACGCACACGTGCCTTTCATCCGTGCAACGTTTCGATGCAACTTCTACGATCCTTTTACGATTTCGCAATGATCCCTCGTACACGATGGTACCATATTGGTACAATTGCTTCAGAACGTTTCTGAATTTTCTCGTGTGAGAGATGGACGAGACATTTTCGGGGATTATCGATATTTTCGAACAGGAAAATTGAAAACTTTGAAGTTATGCCGTGTCTAATTTATTTGGAGCACAGTAGAAATAGAACTCTCGAATAGAAGATAATTCTTTCTATTACTTGCGACTCGTGAGAAGTTTGTTGAATCAAACAAACCGATGATTCTTCCACCTCACGAACGAACAACCTTCTCTGTAAAAGTTTCTTTCATCCCACAAGATATCCCCTTTCTTTAAAATCATACGCAATTTAATTTCTTGAATTATTCGATCGACCAAAAGAGAAACCCTAAAATAACCCTTTCGAGCAGAATGAAAGGACCACTGTTCCGTTGAAAGAAGAACATTTCACAGACGAACAATCCTTCGTAAAGGCTTCGTATCTTCCTCCAGCCGAAAGAATACAGAAGTTAGGAGAGATCGAAAGATGAAAAAACAAGTCGAACAACAGAAGGAGATCTCGCGAAGAACTCGACCGACCGGTGTCTTCCTGAATGAAGGGGTTGAAGGTGGTTCGCTCGTACAGAGGATAGAGGAGAGAAGGTGAACCCTGCGGTGGAGAGCATGTGGGGGCCTCCGAGAGGACAGGAGAGGGCCGATGGGCCGCGTGACCTTGGCACCGAGCGCAACGGCCCACGAACGGCGGCTCTCTCTCGACGATGCCTCGCCAGTCTCGACGCGCTAAGGAGCGTATGGTATTTATAGAGTGGAGAACCGTGAGGAACGAGTCTCGGGAGTCTCTTTGGCCGGTCGGTCGATCCCGCGGGATCGGACCAAAAGGAACGGACGAATCGCGCGGATTCCACCGGCCCTTGGAAAAACGAAGAACCCGAGAGGAGAAGATAGAGGGCTACGGTAGAAACCAAATGTTCCTGAATTAAACCCTGGGATTACGGCAACGTCCGACGCTGTGTTTAATCTTGGATCCGACGTTGTGTATTGTGGCGTTGCTGTGTGGTAATCTCTCTCTCTCGGAAAGTATCATTGTCAGCTGATCAAAGGGAATTAATGGAATCTCTTCGATATTTTTTTTTCCTTTTAACCTCTTGCGCTAGAATGAACGTGCCAAACGTTGAGAATTTTTTGTCCCAAAATTGCAATATTTCCTCAGTTTTCAGTGTATAACCCAGGCAAGACAAATAATAAATTTATTACTTCTCAATAATTTCTATCCAGTGATGTACCGACGAGTTCAAGAAGAAAGCGACGATTTGGTCATTCGTTATGGTCCGCAATCAATTGCCAGCGCAAGTGGTTGAGTTGTACGATGTCAAGGTTTCATCGTGTATTTGGGTAAATAATTTTATCGTAGTTTGTATTTGTCGCGACGAAAATTGAAAAGAAATATACGATACTATGTAAGTGTAAGTGTTTAGTTACACAAAATTAAGTGAGATCACTTAATTAATTAAAATTGTTACAATTTTGTTGCAGTGTTTGCTGTAATAGGATTTTGCTTTTCTTATGCAAGTTCGTTTTGTAATTAGAACGTGCATGTTTCATCGTATTGTGTTAAATTTATCGTACTATAACATACATGTCAACTTCAATTTTCAATCAGAATATATATGTATTGTACATAGATCGATTTCATTTTGTAATTAAAACGAATATTTCATTGTATTGTATTAGATATATAAAATAATATTGAAGCAATAAATGTCCGGAGACTTGGACAAATGTCAGCAGACTTACAGATTTCGAAATTCATGCGAAATAAAAACTGAAGTAAAAAATTTGGCCATAAAATAATATTTCAAGTTTGAAAGTTTGAAGAAGTTTGTGCACAAAAGTGCACAAAAGTGCACAAAAGTGCACAAAGAAATAAAGCAAAGGAAGCGACATAAAACGTCCCAGATTCGCAGGTACCATTCCGATGGGACATTGACAATAGACTCGTGGCCCACAGCTGATCGAACAGCCGCAAGGATCGAGGAAACCGCAATCTGCGACACGCAACGAGGTCCTTCTCGTGAAAACTTTACAACGCGTCGGCGTTCCGCCTTTCCTTCCACGTTCACCGAGGGAGGCAGGTACCGTCAAACACCTCGAGGCCAATATCCTTTCAAACGTTCGAAAGCCTCCGGACAGTCATATTCCCCTGAGGAAGTGAATTTCACGGGCTCGTGGCCAACGTATCTATCGATTTTTCTTCGGTCTCCGACTGTTAGCCGGCGAGTCGTTTCGTGCCTGACCTTTCGTGGAACAGCGACAATGAGTTTCAATCGAACGTTCTCTCCCCTCTGAGCCTACCACTCTCTCTCTCTCTCTCTCTGCTACCTGTCCCGCCAAACAGAGCCATTGGTCTATAGAAAAACTACACAACAGAGGAGAGAAAAATCAAAGAAATTCTGGCACTGCGCACAGGTAGTTTCGTCGGAGTCTGGTAAATGAGCGACAAAAGAGAGACAAGAAGAAGAAGAGGAAGAACGAAGGAACGAAGAGGAAAGGCGATGGAAAAATGCAAGAACGATGGGGACCAATGGCCGGGGGAGGGGGTTGAAATGCAAGCGGACTGTGAACGTGAGGCCGGTGCAGCTGTTGGTTAAAGCACCGACCTCTGCGCAGCTGTCAGGGGCCTACTATTCGGCCTCTTTCGGCTTGGTTCGCCTGCTGCTCGTGTTGCAGCTGCCTCTGCAACAACCCCTGTAATACCCCGTCCAGGCACCCCCGAAAATTTGCCTGGCTGCTGGCCACCCTTTCGCTACCCCTAGGGCCTCGTTAACCCCTTTCGCAGGACGATCGGCTATATAAAATGTGTTACAGCAATGCTCGAGGGACTGGTTTCTCTGTGCCGACCTTCCTTTCCTCTTTCTCTCGCGTGTCTCCGACGATTAACCGTTTATATTTACGTATGTTTCTCCGTATGTTTCTCCATCAGTGGGTCAACCCTTATTTGGGTTTTGATCACGGGGAAATTTTTAAGAGTTGAATTAAATTGAACATTTGAAGATATTTCGTCTCTGACGAGCAACAATTAGACTTTTGAAGAAAGGGACCGAGTATAAATACGGACGAAAGTTTCAGTTCTAGTTCAAACGTTGATCGAAAGCAAGCGGACGAATAAAATCGAGAAGGTAATTGGCCAAAGCGGAGTCGGCACATTTTTCCGGTCACACTTTTTTTTTACAGAAAATGGCCAGCTGAGCAAACGTACTAAGTACACAGCCACTAGGACACGATGTACGCGTGTACTCTCTCGTCATTTCCAGAGACTCAACATCGACACGTCTTCCATTTCTCTCTCTATCAGCCTATTGTATTATTCTATCTTCTTATCAATTTTTTGAAGATAAATGAACGAAGCAAGTGTTGCGTAGTAGTAAATACTGGCGAGTTAATATTAATAGTTCGGAAAACGCGGCAGAAAACCCTAAAACTAAAATCTGCAAACGTGGTTCAAAAAGAAAAGAACCAAATCGCAGTAAGTAGAACAGACGACAGAGTAAATTATCAATAAACAAGAAGGAAGAATGAACTTTACTCCGAAATTGTACCAAAGGAAATTTCCTTGTTGCTTGAGTTACATCCAAGACTTATCTTCTAGATTCTAGAAGTAATAATTTGAATTTTCGACGCGAATGACGAAACTGATCGTGGGAAGGTCCTTTCAGAGCGCTAAAGGTTTGAGACTAGAAACCAATGGTCGAGAGAAAACGCTTCAGTGACAAGCAATCAGACGAAGAATGGAGTATTACGTGGCGGTTAATCGCAGTCGATCTGTTTCCCCCGTCACCGGACCTCGCACGCGTCCACGAGGTCGGAGCTTGCATTAAATCGCAACAATGGCCCATTCTCATCGCGTCGAGGCGGCATAACACGAGGAACAGGAAGGCGGCGAAAATCCTGGAAACAGTGACGTGGGCGTGAGCTTGGCCGAGCACGTGAGAAAAGATCGGCCTGCGATCGCAACCGAGAGAGGCCACCCCGGTGTGGTCGTCGGTGTGTTTTTTCGCCCGTTCAACAGAGACACACACACACACACACACACAGAGAGAGAGAGAGAGAGAGAGAGAGAGAGAGACTGATTTTCCTTCGCGAAACTCAACGCACGAACGTACCGGACGATTCCACGAATGGCCGGGAATGTCACGAAATGAAGAGTAAGTAGTCTATTAGTAATCAATGCGCGGAGAAACTTTGTCGAGCGCCGGTGCTCGACGACGACGACGACGACGAGTGCAACGACCGATCGACGACGGCCACGAGAACACACCCGGAGACCCTGTCTGTCAACCACTTTGACTCTTCTTCCCGTCGACCACGTCCACGAAATCATCGTTGCATCGGGGCGATAGTCGATCGAGTGGGAATCGATTGCAAAAGTAGATTTCAGAGACGTTAAAAGACGTTCTCGAGGTTGGTACAAAATTGGCAAGTCTCGGGGATCGCAAAGTCGAGATATAATAAAGTAAAATTATAATAAATCTCGTAATAAAATTTTGGACGAGATCAAACTTCCTGTTCTTCGATATTATTCTTCATAATAAATCTTGATTCAAACAATCGAAGAATCCCAAGCATGTAACGATCGTTTAACCGACAACGTCGTTGGATCGATCGCGAGATCGTTTAGAGAATCGTGGCGAAATTCGCGAATACCATTCCCCCCGACAGCGACGCGGCGAGTTGCCTCGAATGTTGGCCGCGTTGGACGGCGAGGGAATGGGGGATGCGGTGACTTGGCACGCTGGCAAAGGAAGCAAAATGAGATCGAGATCTCGGATGCCATCGTCGGCGGGAGAGGAAAAGGCCTCCCCGCGCGAACCTTGCGAAACGGGGCACCCATTCAAACCTATCGTTCCGACACTCCTCCGCAGCCGTCAACCTAGCCAGTCGCGAAAAAAGGCAAAAGAAAAGAAAAGAAAAGAAAAGAAGAATACAGCTCTGGAAAGAAATCCCGGTGGAAACAAAGGAGTGAAAGCGAACGTGTACGATCGAAATGATCGAAATGATCGAAGACGAGAACACAGATAGAGGAAACTCCTGACTGATTGTGAAGAGAGAGTTGTTTTCGTCGGTGGAAGGTCCTTGCACCAGCTGCGTCATGTGTGTAACCTGTTCGTCGTAAACTAGAGGCATCGAGAAGAGGCAACGAAACGACGACAGCTACGTCGGATCGAGTCGTCCCGTTCCAAGTCTCGATCCGGCGTGTAACACGGCCGCACGTTCGCCTTACGTGGGTGAGAGACGAGCCTCTCCGATACACGGCGAGAGACTGAAAGAGCCACACACGATGGAAGGAGAGTCTCTCTCTTTCTCGATCCACGCATCGACGATTATACTGAAAACGTGCACGTGGAAAGTGAGACACGTACACGTACACGGAGATTAATCCTGAGAGAGGATGCAGAGAAAGAGAGAGAGAGAGAGAGAGGAGAGTTCAGGTACGCGAGCACGAGCAACAAGGAAAAGATGCTGGATACAGAAGACACGAACAGGAACACAAACACGACCAGCGGAGAGAATATATATGTGTATACACACATACACGTATATAAAGAGAGAAAGAGAGGGTGTATGTATACAGAGAAACGGATAGACAGCAGATACGGATATAACAAGGGAGGGGTGGGTGAGGAGAGAAAGGGGGAGGAGGCACGGGACAGACCGGGGCCGGGCGAAGGCGAAGGCCCTCTCTTTCTGGTGTGTGCGCGCGCGCGCGCGCGCGAGCCAAGCGTGGGAAGCTGCTGCACGCTCGGACCCGACACTGCACCGACACTGCACCGGGGCCTCTCCTTCGTGTGGACTCTCGTCGTCGAGTTTGTCGAGTTTCGTGCTACGAACGAGAATAGAGAGGAACGTTATATACCGGCCGGCGCGGACTAACGTCCCGGAGTGAATGTTATATAAGCGTCGTGAGGCGAAGCCGCGACCAGAGTATCTCTCTCTCCCTAGATAGGTTACGCGAGTTTTCTGCAAAATCAAAAGAAGAAACAGAAACTTCGGCCCCTTTCTGTCCAGTTGTTCGATACTTTGCCATTTGAATCTTTTGAAAGTTAAACATTTGAGTTACTTCAGAGGGTAGTAGTGCAATTGCACTTTGTTGTAGTTTCTCTTTGCTACCACCGACGTTCGTCTTGCCTGGTATCTTTATTTCTGATCAAACGAGTA
This sequence comes from Melipona beecheii, assembly GCA_032399605.1. Classification (NCBI taxonomy): domain Eukaryota; kingdom Metazoa; phylum Arthropoda; class Insecta; order Hymenoptera; family Apidae; genus Melipona; species Melipona beecheii. The sequence continues at coordinate 2,697,247 of JAUCMO010000291.1, forward strand.
TATATCACTCGAGAAAAAAGTAGCACCAGTGATACGTATCTTCCAACTAACCTGAGACATTAACTGTACCTTGGAATTCTTCACAGATTCCTCTCGGCTATACCCAATTTCCCAATTTTTTGTTTAACCCCTTTTACGTAAATCACATTCCTCCTCGTCCTCGTCGTGCGTCGTCAGAACGCAGGCACGGAAGAAAATCCTAAATTCGACAACCTCTCTCCGGTTACCGGTGAACAGTATAAATTACGCGAGACGCACAGCCGGCCGGGGCAAGGGATGAACAGAGAGAGAGAGAGAGAGAGAGAGAGAGAGAGATAAAGAGAAGAAAAAAAGGAGAGAGAAAGAGAACGGTCAGAGAGATCGTCTCTGTAATTTCATACACGGAATTCCTACAAAAGGAGGGATGTCACGCGCGGTGCAGTCGCGATGGGAAGCGTGGGAGTGCACGCACGTTACGTGTACGATAATAGGCGCTCGGAGAAGGAAAAGAAAAAAAGAAAAAGGAGACTTACGTGTATTGCAGTAGTCACCCTTCCATCCAGAGAGGCAGACGCGCTCTCCGGTCGGGCTGCAGCTGTAATGACCGAAATTGTCGTCCCTCGGCCTGCACAGGTTCTCGCAACCCTTCCCGTAATAGTGCGCCACGCAAGTCACCCTGTACTCGTACACCATCTTCGCGTGAGCGCTTCTGTACTCGTCCTCGGTCCAATTCGGCCCGACGTCCAACCACTTTTGCGTAGTCAGCCTGGTGATCAGTACTTTCTCTGGAAATGAAGGGAATTACGTTCTGCATTAAAACTTTGTTTCGAAACGTTTTTCTCCTTGAAAGCAAATGTAACTTTTGTAAAAATATCGTTCTTCGCTGACATTTATCTCGTTACTTTTGTTCTTTTCTTTTTTTTTTTAACAAGACGTGGAAATTTTTTTTTTTTGGCTCTGACGGAGTAACAATTTTGTTTTTTACGACATTTGCCCCGGAGAAGATCGATTAGCCTCGCTGCAATTCACTCGATCTATCAAGAGATTCGCTTCAATTGATACGATACAATTAAGCCCTCCGTTTCCCTGACTGAAATCAATTCCAATTTACCACCCATTGACTCCGACACGTTCGCCACGACTCCCACGTGTCACCGTTTCCCCCAGAAACATCCCCAACAATACCCGTCGACTGTTCCACACTCTCTCACGCTGTACAATCAGCGAACCTTTCCAATTCAATTGGTTCCACGACGGTTCCTTAACGCGGCAATTAAACGCGCCAAATTGGAGCGCGACTGCTCGAATAATAAATTCAAAGGATACCCAAAGGATATTCCATCGTGAGTTTACAACGCAATGATTATTCCACGTTGCAAAATCTCACACGACTATCGACATAATGCAAAAAAATAATGCCCAAAGAATACTCGGAGAAGAAGAACAATCGATGCGAACGCAGCCCAACGCGCTCGAAAATTCCGCGAATCGACGCGAACGGAACTCGAACGAGTACTGAAAGATCGATCGCCGACGATCATCGTCATTTTGACCCGTCTCGATCGATCAAGATCGAGAGAGAGAGAGAGAGAGAGAGAGAGAGAGAGGGTGCGGCTGCTAGAAGGCGGCGCGAAACGTGAAAAGTAATTAAGCATGTCCATCGGTAGTGCAGAAAGAGAGGGAGAGGAGGGAGAGAGAGAGAGAGAGAGAGAGAGAGAGAGAGAGAGAGGAGGGGGAGGAGGAGTGAAGCGGCGGTTGCTGCGCCCAATGATGCGATCGAAGTGCATCGGCCTCCAGGCGAGAGAGATAGAAAGAGAAAGAGAGAGGGGCAGACCGGACGTTCGTCCGCTATTGCTACTCCGCCGGCGGCACGCATCCGGCACAAAGAGAGTAAGCGTATACCACGTTGTGGCTCTGGGAAAGAGGCGTTCTTCTTTTCTTCTTCCTTCTCTCGTACGCTGCCACCGCACACAGTTACACCGCTCTGCCCTCTTCCTCTCGACCATATCTCGCCACCTCTTCTTTCCTCCTCGTCTTCTTCATTTTCCTCCTCTCTTTCTCTCTTTCCGAGCCTGCCTGTTTTCGCAACCGAGTGGAAAAGTAGAAGGAGGAAGAAGAGCACACACGAGTTTCAGGGCTTCCTGCTAAACGTATTATCGTAATGGGCCAACAGATTAGGAGAGGATTCATCCGTCGTTCTCAACCCTCGATCAGGTGCCCTACCGAAAATAATGCTTGCGTCTCACGATGCACACAGGGTCCAGAGAGGCAGAGGAGCCTGGACTGGACCAGTTTCACGCGTTCGTGTGAGAGTCTTATGGCACGGGCAAATGGGTCGAGTAGTATATATCGGCCGTGCTGTATGGTTACGTTGTGGTCGGTAGCGTAAGGAAGAGTTAAGTGGTCAGCCTCCGTTCTTTTTCTTTCTCTTTTTTTCTCTTTTTCGTTCTCTCATTGTTTTCTCCTTTCTTTTCTTTTCGCTACGTTTCGGTTCCTCCGTGATGAACCTAATGAACGGTTCACTGGAACAACCTCGCGATCGTCAAGGCTCTATTTTTGAATTTCCAAGAGCCATTTCGTTTTCTTCTTTTTCCTTCTGCTGCTTTGAAACGGTGTGTGTAATCGCCTAGCGGAAAATCGCGAGAGGAAGAAAGTTTTTTCTTCAGCTTGGTTAAGAGAAGAATAAGTATCTCGAAGTGTGTCCTGACGTGTACGTAGGAATTCTCTCGTGAGGAGCGAAACGCGAGGCGCGGTCGGGCAAGTCGATGATTTTGCGGCTCAGTTCGAACTCTTCTTTGAAGCTACCGAAAAACCCTGGCCATACACCGTGGCCCTTGCCACGGCGGCAACCACCAAAAAAAACGAATCGTTACGCCATCGAGTCTGACTGGAATTACAAAACCGATCTACGCTTCGTAGGTTCTGTTGAACTGTACAATATTAATTAAGTTTTGCGTTCTAAAAACATCTCCGTTCACTCTTCAGGACAAATCGGCATCTAAATCAAAATTAAGACGCTTAGCTCCTCTGTCAATGCATCGATTATTTCATAAGTTGTTATTAATCGAAAACACACGTAGATCGAACTAGAAAACGACGAAGAGAGAAGAAGCTGGGGCAAGAGAAGAAGAAAAAAAGGAAAAGGAAAAGAAGAGTAGAAACAAAAGGAGGACGAAACGCAGGATTCGCCGATGGCGTGCCCGGCGATACTTAAACAGGATACCCAGGGCCCTCTCTTCCCAGAAGGGAAGTAACGTTTTGCTGTCGGCGAAACGGGAGTCGAGGGAGAAGCAGTTTACCAAGCCTCTCTTCCCAGGTGATGCTGTTACGAGTTCTGAAAACGCCGATGTTCGCACGCCACCGCCGCAGATGGACCCGTGTGTACGCGCGATCGACTTCGTCTCGTCGTCCTTCGTCTTCGCAGGATCGATTCGCACGGTTCGACGCTGCGATGATTTCTTTCCTTCGCTTCTTTTCCTTGCGCGTTCGCGCGTTCTCCATTTGCTTCTTTTTCAGACGCGGACGGATCTTTCCAACGAATTAAAAAACGCGCAGAAAGAAGCGGTCTGTTTACGTTGAAAAATCGTATCGAGCAACTGATTTCCTGGGTGATTTCGTTAACGAGAAAACTCCCTATTGTTTCCTGTGTCTCTACGCGTCCGTACGCGTGGATTTTGCTCATGCATTAAACATTCCGCCATTAAAACGGAATTATTCATGCTCGCGTATAAGCGGACCGTTTATGCTCGCGACTAATGTCGGATTGCGAATCAACGGGACGCAATAAGGAATCACAGTATCGGACGAGGGCTTAATAACGACGCGCCGAAATTAATCTTGCGACTTTCGCGCCTTAAATATATTTGTAATTTTACGTTGCTCGAATCGGGGACGAAAAGTTTTCATCGAGATGGCCATGAGATGAAACGCTCATTTTAAAATTGCACAATGAATATTCGATAGATTAAGAATTTAAAAAAAATAACCGCACGACAAATCAACGAAAATGTCCATAAAGAATCAAACTTGATCATCGAAAGATCGACTAAGTGTCAAAGTACAGACTCTTGCAAGAAGAAAAATAGAAAAGTAAGAATCGACGATTTCCATGAATCGTGAGCGGCGGGGAAATCGAGCATTCCTCCCCCCTCTACGACCAGTCTTAACGAATAACGCGACTTCCTCCTCGACGTAGACGCGTTATTCCAGGCGAAAACGCTCCTCCACAGTGTGGAACGGCTGCGTGTACGCCTGCGTGTGCACCTGTAAAACGCCCGGTGAACTCGAGGCCAGGCCGATTCAAGGTATTCATTAACGACGTGGCGGCAGCGCCGCGAGTAGCCAGACATTTTCTATTGTTCATTCAGAAACGAGCGGCCGTCGAAGGATAGCCCCGAGGCTGGCAGGTAGCCAGATGCATTACTCAACCACCCTGTGGCTCCTCTATCGCGGAAAAAACTCCTAACCTGGATTACTGGGCGTCTCGCGCCGATGGAGTTAACCCTCTTCTTCGACCGACGCCGTCTCATTGGCCGCCATGTTGTCAGAGACGAATCGCACGCGGTGTAGATGTTTACACGGAAGACGTTTATTTGGCGTTTGAGGATTAAGATCGGATTAAATTGTAGGTTTGTAAACTGAGAAGAGCTTTGGTCGTTGCGGCCATTGACGATTTGTATCGCGATTTCCCTCTGTGGTTTCGCAAGTTACAGGTTCTGTGTTATGGATACAGAGAAGATTGAGACGTACAGTCGCGTAGATCGTCCAGACGTTTTCGTTCGACTCGATTAAATTACGTCATTCATTTTTTTCTCGTGAAAGAAAGGATTTTTGTAATTCAAATTACACGAGACTTCAAAGTTACAAAAGGTCAAGGATTTGCGGTCGAGCTTCGATTTCCAGGCAGCACCCCCTGTCAAGCCACGTACACCGAACTTCTAAGTCGTCCGTCTATAGTCCGTCTACACAGTCTGTAAGAACTTCCGGAGTTGAATGGGATTTATGAATGAAACCCAGGTCAGAACTCCTACGCCGAGCTGTTTAAATATACCTAAGAAAATTAGAAACCAACCAACATTGCCAAAATATCGAAGATTATCACAAATACAAAATGCCGTTCTCGAGAAACATTCGAACGTGTAATAAATTAACGAAGCAATAGGCAGAAAGAACGGAAAGAGAAGAGGGAACACGTTGGTGATCAATTAACATACGAAACAAACCTAGCGCAACAACTTTGTTACCAACCGACGAAGCAACGGGGCATGCAAGTTGTACGTACGTACGCAAGTATGCAAGTTGATTTCTCGATATCCGATCGTCGATTCGACGAATTACGGGGTTCCGGGAACAAGCCACGGCAGCTCTACGTTATCACGGCGAGAACATGCGCGCGACAGCGGACCAATTACTCCGGCCGCTCATTATCGTTTGGCTGTGGAATGGCAGGTGCGCCGCGAGGAACGCGCGCAGCGTATGCACACGCGGCCGCGTGCACACGGCCGTGTCCCCTGTTCCCGGCGAGGAGCAAAAGGGAAAAGCGGCGGAGAGCGCGGTTGACAATCGACGAGTGACGTAAGCCTTCTCCTCTCGGCTCCCTGTACCCGGATTCCCGTTCAAGCTGCTCTAACACACGACACACCGTGGCAACATCGTCGTAAATCCAGCCGCCTCTCGTTTCATTTAACGTGCCCGCGTTACCGCAAAGACCGAGGGCCGTTCCTCTCTGGCTCTGCGCCTTCTTCTTCCTCGAAAATTGCCAAAATGAGTAATTGTGATTTAACATCTTGACAATGACCAACTAACTCTTTAATTAATACGTAGCAAAATATTTTACATATAAATCATTATCATTTGAATGACGAGCAATTGTAAGAAAAAGAAAGAATGTCTGGGTTCTAGCGTTCTAATGTTTGACTGACCTTTAGATAATTTTTGGAAGGTTTAATTAACAGTGGAACTGTTACCAACGACTAAAGTATGAACTTTGTAGTCAGGAAGACCAGGGGAGAAGTTTACAATACAAAGGACGCGAGCTTTTATTTACGTAGAGGCCCCAAAGAAGAAGCCGCTAATCGGACACTTTTGCAACATCAAAGATGATACCGCCTACATTGTATATATTCGATACGTTTGAAACGTGATTCCTTTATTTTCAGTTCTCGCGTACGCACGTATACACGTGGTCACGTGAGCCGGCTCTTTTTGGATTTCGAGTATCCAGCGAGAGAATCGTCCTGTATCAAACTTTCATTTGTTGAAAGAAATATTTATCACGAAAAAGATTCAGACTCAACTTTCCAACGTAGAGTTTATAGAAATCAACGAGTATAAAGATAAACGAACGAAAGATCAAACTCCTACATCATTCGCGCAAGAGGCTGCTATTTGTTACGATAAAGAAGAAACGAAGAAATCAATCTTTCCTCTCGATCGAATTACATTTCCTTAACACGTTTCCGTTGAAAACGGGATCAGAAATAATTCCAGCGATAATTCGTGGCGCAGGTGCGGTCCTCGTGCGACCACGCGTTGTGTATCTTCGAGTTTACGGGCAGCGGGGTCGAGCGAACGCATCGTACGGCGAAGAGGGAAAGAGACGGGGAGGAGGAAGCGAGACGGAGAGCACGGCGTGGGCCTGAGAAAGGAAGCAGCATCCGAGCAACGCGAACAGCAATAAAGGGCTCGTTTCAGCAGTGCGTTGGGGGCATTATGTACTATATTGTGTGTGACACGGACGATACACACGACTGGTGCGCACAAAATTCTATGCACAATGTGAGCGGTGTGTTTCGGGCGATAAAAAGGGTCCGTAGGTTATGTCCAAACATACCCGTGAAACGAGAGAGAGAAGAGAACTCGCGTAGTACCACCATATTAACCTCTTGCGCTAGTAACTGGTACGCGGACCATAACGAGTGATCAAACCGTATACAATAATTCGTCTTCTTTTTATCACTGAAAGTGATTTTAGCGGGCCTGTTCAGGTGCAACGCTAATGCAACGAAAATTAGCGATTGGTTGATTTGGTTCACGTGATTCGTGGGGTAGACCTCGAGTAGCAGGTCTACTTGGACCTTTCAGTGAGACGAATCGTACTGGGGCACAAGTCGTACAGTTTTTTAATTCATCGGTATATCACTGGATAAAAGTTAAGAAGTAATAAATTTATTATTTGTTTTGCCTGGGTTATACTTCAATATACTTAAAACTGAGAAAATATTGCAATTTTGGGCCAAATATTCTCGACGTGCGTGACACGTCATTCCAGCGCAAGAGGTTAATGGGAGAGTAGTTGTTGCTCTATCTTTCTTGATTTTGTCCATTCGTTTGTCTCTTTTCAACCGCGAATACGCCGGGCAGATACATCTCTGTGGGATAACGGTAGGAATTCCGTTCACGGTCGAGCTTGAAACAAAGGAAGCCAAGCTCGATTCACTTCGTAATTAGCCGCTTCGACGGGGGATCAGAAGAGAATTTTTTTCTGAAGTCGCGCGGCTGCGGTGTGCCTCCCCGTGGGATTAGGAAAGCTTCGCGGAGAATCGGAAGAAATTTAATTGAAACAGTCGAGGAAGCGAGTTGCTTCAAGTGCTTTGTACAATTTTCTTTTCTAAAGTTAAGTTTGAGTAAAAATATTTATCAAAAGAGTGGAGTATTACTAGTTATTTTTTTTTTTTTTTTCAGAATAATAGAAGAGAAATCTGATTAAAATATTAAGATTGAAGGTGTTATGTTATTAAAGGAACGAGATTTCATAAGAAAATTAACAGAAGTATTGTCAAGATGCTGAACTATTTAAGAATTATCAGAACAGACAATAGAATACGAGATCGATGCAAGATCTAACATTTGAAAACTATGATTCTTAATTCAATTGAGAAAATATCCTAAATCCTTTGATATTGCTGCGTCAAAGACCAAGGAGGCACCATCAAGCCGTAGTAAGAAGAGCGAGACCGCTCGATTCCTTTCCCGAGGTCCTGTGTGTCTGGCTGGCAATTAGAATGAACCGGAGACCGGAAGCTATACGTGGCCGTGCAACGCTCTCATGCGTAGCTCTTGCACATGTGTTATACGTGCGTGTACTCGAGCACACTGCTTTGCCTTAACGCTTCCATCCATCGCGCCGAGGATGGTAATTGAATTTCGTTATTTCGGGGCTCACGTTCGACCGCTTAATTCGCTTTTATCTCGGCAATCTGACTGAGCTTTCCCCGGATGCGGAAGCAATAAACAGCCCTCGTCGTCTCTGAGCTATTTGCACGCGCGTTTTCTCGTAGCACGAGCTTTAATGAGAGAATGTCGTGTCTCGACAACCGTGCGACGATCATCCGCGGAAATTGACGGAAATTAGGATATCACCAGGATCGACGAATCGTACTTGCACTTTCGTTTCGCTCAATAATTGTATCACCTTGAGCTTTGTACAAGGGAGCTGTGTGGAATCGATCGGAGCTCGACACTCTATATTTCCTAACAATAAGATTTTATTATTTGACATCTTGTATAAAGATTCTAGATGCGTACTATATTTCACAGTATCTGGAGGTACTAAATTTGACACTCAACATTCAACAGAATCCCAAATTTTATACTTTATATTTGGCAGAATATATTTATTCTCAAAACTTAATTCGTGTTCTAATTCGTTACGAGATAATGTGTCGTAAAAAAAAAAAAAAAGAAAAAGAGATTTTGATGAGACATCAAAGGGTCTGGAGAATTTCCGCGGTTTCACGGCAAAATATCGGCTAGCATAGAGGAGTAGCCCCGGGGGGTAGTACACGTAGGATGCATCCCGTATCTTCGTCCACACAGAGAGTTTCGTATTACCGTGGCGCGTTGCTGGAAGCTAGGTGCTACGGTTACACAGGAAGGAAACACTAGCGCCTCCGGCCGCTTCTCTTTCCCTCGTTCTGCCTGTTCTCCATACGCTATGACACAACAGAGAGCGCCGACCACTTTGTGCACGTGGACGCGTCGCGGTAATGAGCAAGGAAACATGACTGAAAACGGGTCGAGAACAGACAGTTGCGCGAAGAGGGGAAAGACTGGAATACACACAGCTGGGACTATCAATGTTGCCAACCGTGGTTTGCGATTTGCGGTGAAAGGATGAAAATTGGAGAAAGAACGAATGCAGATGTTCGTTGAAATTACGGTGAATTAACTCTGTATCTTTTTACTAATGTTGGCTCGTTATATCCCTCGTATCATTTTCCACGTAATCTCCCTTCTGTTACCGAACGAATTTCGTAAGTTTAAGGAAAGAAATCCTCTTTCCTTTGGTTGAAATATGAAGAAGATCGGGATAATTTAAAGAGGATAGCGGTGTCAACGTACGATTTTCCTTAGAATATCGATACGAATAAGTGATGACCTTAAAGCATCTAAATTGAAAATGTAATGAAGAATAAGGATGTTTAACGCGGAAAAATTTCGAAGAAAATAGTTCCACGTTTCTACGTTTGCACGTACAAACCATGTCTTCCATCGGTACTACTGTTTCTCATCCGTCAAGCCTGCAAGGCCAAAAACCGAAGAAAAAAAGAAAACAGATAAAAAGGGGAATCGGTTAACCGGAAAACTGGAACCGCAGCATCCAGAAAAAAGTAACAATATTTGTCCGCGGAAACGACTGGCACAGGAAGAGACCTGTCTCTCCAGAGGTTTAGCGTATCGAAACCGTCGAGAGGGTGGAAGATGAAAAGAGGTTTCGGAGGTCGTGTAAAAGAAGGAAGTCTGAGGAGGTTACGTCTCTGGTGAGTGTCGTGCACAGAGACCGGAAGTGGGTTCTCGGCTGGTTCGAACTCGATGCATGGTATATCGAGAGCCACGACCCAGCTGGATTGCACATGCCCCCAAACCTTTGAAAATCTTCCCCGTATTTAGAGCCATACAGAGGGGAGAGAGAGAGAGAGAGAGAAAGAGAGAGACAGTGGACTAATTTTAAAATATCCTCCTTCGTTCCTCCATTTCTCTCCTTTCATTTCCTCCTTTTTTCTCCCTTCTTCTTCTTCTCCTTTTTCTTCATCCTCCTTCGTTCTCCTTCGTTTCTTTTTTCTTTCTTTCTTTCTTTCTTTTTTTTTTTTCATTCGAAGCGCGTGCGAGCACACTCGTGCCGCCCGATACGAGGCGCACACGCGGAAGCTATAATGCTACAGAGACCAGATACAGTCTTCAGGAAGGCTCAATAGGAGAGACTTGCTCGAGATAGAGAGTGAGAGAGGGGTGAAAAAGGTTACTTACCGGCTGAGTGGTGTGTCGTGTTGTCTGCGTCGTGATAAGCCTCCACTATCAGCGAGAATGTACCCTGGGAACAGAGAGAAGGTTGGTGAACTTCGATGAGACGCCAGACTTAATCCTATTACTTATCTTAACCTATCTATCGACTTGTACAGTTAGTTGTACCACGCTTAATGAACAATTTGGACAGGAACAGGCGAAGATTTTAATTACGATTACTGTTAAAAGAAAAATCTATCACTACGCCGTGTTAACCCCTTGCGCTGGTAACTGGTTCGCGGACCATAACGAGTGACCGAACCGTATACAATAATTCGTCGCTTCCTTTTTCTTTCGAGCTCGTCGGTATATCAAATTATTAAGATAGAAATTATTAAGAAGTAATAAACTTATCGTTTGTTTTATCTGGGTTACATTTAAATATGCCTAAAACTGATAAAATGTTGCAATTTGGGACAAAAAATTCTCGACGTGCGTGGCACGTCATTCCAGTGCAAGAGGTTGATAAACAGAGTACACTATTTTCTTCATTAATGCGCGTTAGGAACCTCACGATTATTACAATCCTAATGAGGCTAACGTGTGACAGTGGTATATAAATCACTCTGCGCGATACTACGAAAGATTCGATATTCGATAAGACCGGCGAAAATCCGGCCAAGTGGAAGACACACGAGGGACACACGAGGGACACGCGGGAAGGTGAGGCGAGTGTATCCCGGTTTCGGCGCGAAAAAGCGCGGCAGCTGCGCGTGCCATCGCGTCACGCAATTAACAATAAATTAAACGTTCCAGAGGCGGGTTGCCGCCCAGTCGCGTCACGTGCGCACCTGCCACACATTAGAAGGGTGCGTGCGTGTGTCCCTTTGGCGAAGCGTGCCTAAAAAGCCTGGCGGAACTCGGGCCGAGGTCACGTGTTGCGGACAGATAGAGGCGCGACAGAGCGTGTTACACCTTCAACCCTCTCTGCGCACGAGTCGACGTATCCCCCTTTCCCTTTCCCTTTCCCTTTTCCCTCTATCTTTTCGAATTATACCGTGAAGGAAGGAAAAGGTTTGATGGGGTGAAGATAGGGCTTCGACCAGGGGAATGTTTTCACGTCTGTAACGACCGACGCGGGTCGTTTTCCCGCCAGTGGCCACGTGCTCGTTCCGTTCCGACCAGAATTATTACCGGAGAATGGTTCGATCGATCGCGAAAATAAATGATCGATCGAGCAAGGGGACGGTTTTAATGGAATGCTTTCGTCATCGTCGCGTCGTCGTTCCGGGGAAACCTGTTATACTCTTGTTTGCATTATCCATTATGGATATATATACGCGCGCGAGCACGCCTGTGTATGCAGAAGGAGCCGCACACACGACCGCGTATTGTGTAACAGAAATTATGCTTGTCTCTGCGGACACGCAACCGGCGATCTATTAATTCTCGCGCGCGGCGCGATCGTTACGTTGATTCGTATTAGCAGAACGGTGCTTGTAACTGATTATTCGGTTGATCGGTGGCTATCGATAAAACTTCCATCAACTTGGAAAATTACCCGGAGTTTTTTCCTTCTTCCACTGCGATTTTTACATTTGATATTTTTCTACATTGCGTAAAAGATCGTTTGTCTTGATGTGTGTGTGTCGGTGCTTTAGCGAGCTGTCTTGCCGAAAAGTGAAAGTTTCTCAATGACAATTAGTACTTGTTATTCCAAATACTGTCAGGTCATTGTTGAGCTTCAGTCTGGCTTAACCTCGAGTCATCATCTCCAGAATTATCCGACGGTTAATCATCTAGCGTAAGAAGAACGTCGTCGACAAGAGAGAAGTGAGAAACTCAACCACTCCAGACGCAATCGTCCGTTAGAAGAAACAAGCGAATGAGACAAACGCGAGTCAAACGATTTCGCGCGTCTACGTGGAAATCCAGGCGCGAAAGGCACCGGGCGGTTGTAGGCGTTGAATCGCTCGCACGACCATAAATCCAACAACGATACTCCCCTATGTGGAGGAGCGGCCCACGCCGCGGTGGCACACGCATCGTGTGTGCACGCTGCTGCTGTCGCTCGTCCACCGGCGGCACATTATTGTGTAATAAGTACGTGCCGTACACGCGGTGCTCGGTACGTGTGCATGCAGTGATAATGCGACGTTTAATTATTAACGTCACACATACGCGTACGTACGCTCCGTATCGTTCTGCGTATGTATCTAACAGAGAGAAAGAGAGAGAGAGAGAGAGAGAGAGAAAGATGGTCGAGGAGCGGTTGGTATTACACACGACCTCGTTAGTCGTTGCCGCACCGTGAATAATAAATGTTTATATCCGGCCTCTCTGTCATCATCGTTGCCGTTCCTGTTCGCGTAAACGAGCCGGCAACACGGACGTGCCGCGAGCACTGGGAACAATTTCATTATTCAGAGATCCCCGATGACCTGGCGCGTAGTAAACGGAGTCGGGCACCGACTCACGTGAGAAATCCGTTTCGCGTGTGTCTCCCTACGTTTGTCTCTTTCTCTCTCTTTCTTTCTTTCTTTCCTCACCCCTCCGGGTCAAACGGGGCGATTTAACCTCGTTTCTCCGTGATTCGCGATAGCACCTGACGAATGGGTGATTTGCAACGGGGTGTACACCCTGTGGATTGTTGTAATTGGAAACGCGATACACCGATACGTCGAGGGAGTATCGCCGCAATTGCTAACGGCACGTGCATCGACAGCGATGCAAATTGGATAATTAATTATGAAACTGCGTTTCTGGATCGCAGGTAGCTTTGACGCATCGAGAGATTCTAGAGCAGAAGTGGAAATATTGCTCCGTATGCATTATAATGTTTGCGCCAATGTAGTTTCTTCGTTGACAAGTAACGAGTATTAATCGAAATATGTCCAACTAAATTTTGGCAAACTGCTAGATTGCCAAAATTCACGCCGCAGAGGATTTTCCAAGAGTTGATATAATATTCAGAGTTTAGCTCTGTGTTTAACCAAAAGAATTGTAGACAAGCGTCCCTGAGATACCGAGGAACGTATCAAAAAAGGCCGCGGCGATTTCTCTGACCGATATATACGCCGTGAAATCACCGGGCAATTTGTCACCGGGAAAAGAACGAAAAAGGTAGAGGGCCGCAGGTATGTCACATGCGTGTACACGTTAGAAAGTTCCAGCGTGAATTCCGCGGTATACCTTCGTCCTCGTGAACCTTCGAGATGGGGACCATTCGTTCGCGGCGAAACGGAGACGGAACGATGCGAGAAGAAGAAGAAGAAAAAGAAAAACGAGAAAGAAAAAAAGGAAAGAGGGAAGAGGGAAGAGAGAAGAAAAGCACGACGAGGATAAAACAGGGGGGGAAAAAATTAGGGAGTTGGAGGATGGAGCAGAAGGTGCAGACGTTCGAAAGAGGAGAAGGAAAGTTGAAAGAGGAGGGCAGACCGCCCTTTTCTCTCGCGGCAAGGACGAAAGAAGGAAGAACGGTAAGAACGGGTCGCGAAGGAGTCGAGCCGCGGGGGGAAGGAAATAAATTGTCGAGGAGACAAATGCCACCGTGATCGGCCGCTAATTTATTACGGGGATCGGAATTAAGCCGACAAAAAGCTGAAAAAGCCCCGCGTAGGCATCCTAAGAACAATGTGTTGGGTGTGTTCGGTGGCCGGTTAGCAGTTTGCCACGGTGGAACGAGAGGACAGCGATATAGAGATGAGCAGAAGAGAGACGGAGCCGGAGAGAGAGAGAGAAACGAAAGGTTTGAATGAAAAGGAACGAGAAGGATGCGAGAAAGGGAAATACATGTGTACTTTTATATAATATACATATATGAATATAAACAAATATATATAAATGCATACGTAACACATACGTACACTTTGTCCGAAAGAGAAACGAGGAAGAAGAAGAAAGGAAAACGATGAACGAAAAAAAGTGCACCGTAAGGTAACGTTGAGAGTGAGAAAAGGAAAAGAGACATAGATATATATATATGCACACACATACACACACACAGAAGAGAAACCTGAATGATGAAAAGGAAGAGAAACAGCCTCAGCTTGTTCCGTGTTTGACAGACAGAGAAACGGGGATAGAATGGACGAAGAGATCGAGAAGGAGGGAGAAGGCGAAGAAACCGGCTGAAGGTAGAGAAAGAGAGATAGAGGTTCGCTCACTCGCGGCAGTCGGTTCCCACGGCTGTGCGGCATACCTCCACCTTCTCTCGCCTCTCTCACTCTCCCTCTCTTCACTCCACACGGCTTTCCTGCTCGCTCATCGTTCCTTCTCGGCCTCGTGCTCCTCTTTCTCGCTCTAACAACCCGTCGCTTCTTTCCTTCCCATTCTGTAATTCGTCTTTCTCCGTTCAATTCGCTCGAGAAGAAAAAAAGAAAAGAAAAGAAAAGAAAAGAAAGAAAGGAGAAAATGTTCTTTCCTCGTTTCGCATTATCGAGACTACATCTAACCACCGGTTTCTTTTTCTATTTCTTCCGTCTTTCGACGGAACAACGTCTAGCGGCGCGATTGCTCCTCTCATTCGGTCGTCCATACGCGTTTTTTTTCGTACGTACGCGCGTTACGGTGTTTCACTAAGTAGTTGCGCGCATGCGCTGCAATCTCGTCGCTGCATGTTGCATGCGCGTGTATTAATCATCGCGGAAAACGAGAAAGAAGAAACAGGTAGGTCTCAAACGTGTGCACGATCGCATATAGATGCAATCCGGTGATTCGGTATCGAAGCTGAGAGGCTGCAGCCGTGATTCATCGTGGAAAAAGAGAGCCGGAAGTCGGCTACGACTTTTCGCCGTCCCTGAGAAAACGCGCGGCGACGGAAATCTTTACAACCGGTTGGGCTAGCTTCGTGTTCCTTTTTTCAGATAATCACGTAGAAGATTTGCCCGATAATAATATGCAAATATGTACTTGGGAAAGCACTGTGAGTTTTATCGTTATGATAATATTTACCTATTAACCGATATAATTTTCCGACGACGAGCGATCTACTTTAAAAACAGCGTTTTTCAAACACGTCCGTTCGAGTTCATCTGTTAAGAGGTTATAAAAAGAGCGGAGTGGAAGGGAAAAAAAAAAAGCATCGAACGAGCTTTATCGCGGAAAGCCGGTCAGATTCTAGCAGTTATATTTTTAACCATTCACGCTTTAATGTCTCTCGCGCTCGACGAGCGTGGCATTTCCGCATGGAGAAATTTTCGTGGCCTCCATTCTTCGTCGAAAGGAGGAAGAGGAAACCGAGGATAACGAGCGATGACACCAGCCTTCTCGACTCTTCGCCTTTTAAGTTGTGCCTCGCATAGGTGCTCACGACCTATGAAAAAGTATGACACACCTACCCACCCGGGAGGTGGCATACGAGCTGTTTTTAAACGCGTTACACAGCCCGTAACGTTGACCAATCGCGACAAAAGCACGGAACAATTTCCACGAGCCCTGTTTTTTCATCGACGAATGGAAACGCATCGTTTTCATTCCAATTCCCTCTTGTTGAAGAAGGGCACCTTGTTGAACGAGGCGTGCGTTTAATCGCGACTCGTTACACTGAATTATTACACCAACCGAATAATTTTATTCGTTCCTTTCCTCGTTTCGAGTAATGCGAACAAAAGTCACGCTTTCACAGTCCCTCTTTAACTCGCGCTAGCGAGTTCTTCTGCTAACAGATATTTCACCGAGCTATCCGTCGCGATATTACCCGTTCCTCGAGTTTCTATTTCCCGCGCGATTCAATTACTCGATGGAATATCCTACGATCGACGCGATTTGCAAATGGAACCGCATCGGTCCGCGGATTTATTGCACTTTGACGCGAACGTAAACTCGATCCCTTCCCGGTCGATATCGCGGCGGATGGAGAATCATCGCGAGGTGAACGAAGATAGGAACTTGGAGAAGAGGAAAAAAGTGAAACGTGCTAGGATCAAGAGGTAGAAGATACAATTTATCTTCGTAAATACACCGACATAGAAACAATGTTCCCCAAGCGCGATCGAATCTGTCTCGAGTGAGAAACAGATAAAAAAAACTGCACGACTTTGTACCCCCAGTACGACTCGTCTCACTGAAAGGCCTAGAAGTAACTGTTCTGACTAGAAAATGGAGACGACTTTTTTGCCATAAAATTTTATTGATATGCGAACATTTGAATCGATAGAAAACAAATTACAGGCGCGATCGCTCAATACCAGACAACGCGCCACTCCTACTCGAGGTCTACTCCACGCCCTCTCACGAATCACGTTACCCAAATTAACCAATCGCTAATTTTCGTTGTATTAGCGTTGTATTAGCGTTGCACCTGAAGAGGTCCGATTTTCTGGGTTACCTCAGCTAAAATCACTTTCAGTGATAATAGGAACACAAGGTAAGAGCCGCAGAAGAGGTAAAAGAAAAGAGTAAAACCAAAAGAAAAAATTGGCAGAAAAAAGTAGAGCAGAGCGCGCCAGAAGTATAACTGGTCGCGCGATGTTGGCGTGGAGAGAAGAAAAATTTCTTTCCTAATGTACCGACAAAAAAGTGAAACGGGCCAGAAAAACAGGGTCAGAACGGAATGATTCCGCGTGAACGGCTGACGCGTTCCACGAGACATGTTAATAAGCTTTGACAGCAGGTCTATCAGCTGATGGTGTACCTGCTCCGATGACCACGTGTCGTGCCACCAGGGTGGGGCAGACAAACCGTGCCGTTTATGTAGTATCTCCTCTGTTCGAAGTCGCGATCAGAGTGATGTTGGAAACGCTCGCGGCCCATATACACACTCTTTCTTTCTTTCCGGCACCAGCACGAACCGGCAAAAAAAGATGGCCTCCGGACAGAAAGTCATTTTACCATTATTACGGAGAGAGAACTTTTCTCCTCGCTTCTCCTTTCCTCGTTCAGCTCTTTTAGCGTCCTTTTGAAAGAAGTCGCTGACGGAAGAAAGACGGAGAGAAGGAAAAGAGGCAAAAGACGACGGAGCTAAGTAGCGAGAGACGCGCTTCTTCGTCATCGTCCGCGACACGCTTCGAGTAATCATACCTCCGCGCCTCTTAGCGAGCTATTTGTATAAATAAGTTTGAGCGTGTTCGTAATCGTTAGCCAGCGTAACGCTCTAATTAGTTATTCTGCTAATTAGATTTTGACGGTTAATTAGCGACCGACTTTCCCACGATCGGAAGACAATGGCCGCCCCTGAGACATTATCTGCAACACGTTTTTCTTGTCATTCGACTCTCGCTCGAATTTGTGTTGTCGGTTCATCGATTCGAAAGATCCACGAAACTGCATCGTGCGAATAGAGAAAACGAAGGAAGCGACGAGACGGAAAAGAGGTCAATCGCGGGTGGTTCTAAAGATACTCCGCAGCTTGAAATCTCTCGCTAGCTCTAGCGAATATGCTTGCGCCGCATATCGATCGTTTCTTCTCGGTTGATCTGAACGAGTCGAACTTCATCATTCTATCATCGTATTGTGCGTCATACCGGAAAGAAAACAGAGATCTGCCAAACAATATTCATCGTACGACTGAACCAGCAAATGCCTAAATCCGATAAATAACACGTCGAAGATACTATTTTTGATTGATCCTCCAAAAATACAAGCCCGTTAATATTATATTTTTAGCTATTGCAGAAATAGGAAATTAAAATAAAAATAAAAATAAAAATAAAAAAAAAAAAGAAAGAAAAGAATGCAGTGCTCCGTTATAATATTATCTGAAAAGCAGATAATCTTTGCCTAAATATAAATATATAAATATATAAATATAATATAAATCATAAATATTCCTCAAGGCTATCGCAAAAAGCGAGGCGACAGTTTCCCAGTCGGCTCGAGAAATCACCGGCATTTATGCTGTTGCGAAACTTTCACCGAATCCCTCTCCGCGGTATATCTCGCGGAGCGATATAAAAGAAAAAAACCCGCGGTATTCCGAGCATCGCGGAGCTGACTCGGGTAGAGTGCCGGTCAGCCGGCGTCCAAGTCGTCCCACGTAGCGTCCTCTCCCCGTCTCTCTAAGACGTAATTTATGCTAAACGTTTCACGTCGTGGAGAAGCCGCGTATCGGCGTACACCCGAGTCAGCCATTCATCCGACGCCCTTCTCCCGCTTGTTCCTTCGTCTGGGACGCGAATCACGCAGCCTTTTCGGCCGTGGGACCACGATTCTCTGTCTCTTTCGGTCCCACCTTCTCTTCGTCATTTCCCCACCTTACACGCAGTTGCTTTACGTGTATATATTTATATGCACGTACACACATACACACACACAGGTGTGTGTGCGCGCGCGCGCGCGCGTGTGTGTGGTGTGCCACCTTTGCGCTCCTCTCTATCCTTGGCCGTCTCTGTTGGTCGCGCGGTACAAGCCTTTCGTTCGTCCTTTTCTCGCTTTTTCTCTGTGTTCGACGTCATCCTCCGGTCGGTACCCACGATCCTCGAGTATGTACGATACGCGGGCACCTCGCTTGCTTTGTGGACCGCGGACACACAGAGGAAGGATAAGGGAAAGAAAGAAATTTTTTTTTTTTTAATGATTCTTTGAATTGACCCGATCATCTCTGTCAAAGCCTCTTCTCTCTGGTTACAATGTCCCAGCGACAACGAGGGACACATCACGCGCTGCGATGAGAAGTTATCAATAAGATCTCGCCGGGACACTGAATTATAGTTACGCCACGAGAGAATAGTAAATAGAACGTTGGAAGGAATGATGATCGAGAAGGGAATGTTACGAGCCCTTCAATTAAAATGAAATATATGTATGTAAATATTCCACAAGTACACCGAGTGCAGGGAGAGACCAACGGATTGAAGCGAAATTCCACGAGGATTCTGCACAGTAGTCGCACTGTCGCGAGTCGGCGCTGTTTTAATAAGTCTCGCGATGCGGTGTGTAACGTAAAGCAATTAACGTCCGAGAAGGACGAAGAGAGAAACAGGCGGGGAAAGAGAGTGACTCTCGATCTTGATGCAACCAGACGAAGGTTACGATTACGTGTATCAAGCTCTTCTGTCTTTTCCAGCCTCGTAATTAACGGCAGACACGCGTATCCCAGACAAACACGCTTGCGCAACCGAGCTTCTTTCTCTCGGCTACATTTCCCGGTTAACTTTCGGTAACACGAGGCTCCCCCGTCCTTTTCTTTTATCTCGATGGTCGACCGACAGAGGGTAACTAAGAAAGGAATTCGCGAGTAAAATCCGACGTGAAAAATTACGGAGGGAAGATTACACACTTATTTATTTCGTTCTTCTCTTCGAACGAAAGAAGCTCGTCTATCCATGGCCACTCAGCTAACTGTTATTAATGATACATTGTTGCTTTTGCGTCTACGCACCGCGACTCCCGGCAGTGCCTGTAATTAGCGCGTTTCCGGCACGTCGATCCACCCGTGCGTTCAAACTTCGAAGGATTTCCCGCTCGGTGGAGATACGGTGTTAATTACTTTCCAATGAAATGTTTCGTTTTCGTACTAGTCGTGATGTTTCATCGATCATCAGTTCATTGTTGTCGCATCAGGATTACTGTTAGTTAAATGAGGATCTATGTACCTTCCTTTTTTGCTTTTTTTCGAAACGGAAACTCGTTCTTATTCACGAGGCAAAAATAAATTGGACACTCCAAATAGCGATTACAACGCAGCCTATTCTTTCTCTGGCGTCGCCGCTGCCACATATACATAAAAAGACAGACTACCGTGCCGATTCAAAGGTTGTTTCTACACGCAGGATTCCTGCCAGCCTCTCTTCCGAGAACGCCACTTCTTTTTTTTTTCTTCTTCCTCGCCGTCGAGAAGAGTTCCTGTCTTAGAACCGGCAGCCTCCTGCCGCCCCGATATAGCTTGTAATATCGGCCGATACCGCTGTTGGGAAATAGTGGGGGGAGGAAGGACCGCGACAGAGGGCCAGCAGGTTGAACGACACGATAGCAAAAATTTTCGGCTGAATATGGTAGAAGAGGTAGAAACTAGTAGAAGATGTAGAAAGATAAATAAATACTGGAAAAAAACGATGGCTTGAAACACGACGAAAAGCAAGAAAGAGGAAGCGGACACGGCGGATTTTTGAAGTGAGATGGAGAACTGGCGCAGAGGTGGCGCGAGGGGGCGCCATATGGGTTAGTAAATTTAACTCTGCCCGCGAGAGAGCTTCGAACGCAACAACGATGGAGAGTAAGCGGTTCGAGAGAGAGAACGAGAAAGAGATTACGAGGGAAGTGTAGAAGCACAAAAGGCCTAGCCATCTGCCAGTAGCCCTGCAGTGCGTCTCATAGGCAGAAGTACGCGAACAGCAACGAGAGAACTGACGTATACCAGGGATGGTGGGCAAACATTGGCGTAGACACCGCCGGTCTACTCGATGGAACGCGTTGACGAGCAGACGTAACAGCAACGCATCGCCTCGTTACGCTTTATGTAACGAAGGTGTTTGAACCTGACGCCTATCCTAGTTTCTTTACGATACTGCTGCTCCCAACTCTAATAAAAAGATACGAATCTCGACTTTCTTTCAAAGAATTTATATTAACCTCAAACCTTTACGCTACGACTACATAGTCTGGAATCTAACGTGTTACTGTTATTGTCCTTATATCGTAAATATACCATACATAAACGATTACAACTAAATAAAACAGCACTGGCTTTTAATAACGTTTTTAATAAGTGCAAAGACAAGTCTGGTAATTCTACTATTGTAGAATTTACTCTCTAAAATTGATACTTCAAAAGTAGCTACAAACAAAGATCTAATTCACATTCGTTGTATTTTTCCACTAAGTTTCCCTAGTTTATGTCACCATTGGTCTCTGATTATTTTATCGGTTCGAAAAGTCGACCGTTCCCGCCAATGTCAGGAATTATCGAAGCAACAACAAGCAAGCAATAGCAGCAACAGCAGGAGGGAGAGACAAGTGCCACAGGGTGTCTTGCTCGCACCGCCGAATCTCGCACCATCTGCCATTCGTTTGGTCATCCTTGTCGCACTGTGGCACGCGGCTGTGCGTGCACGCGCGCCACCGTACCACAAAATGTTCGTTTTTAATGCCGATCGACCTGCCTTTCTTTCGTCACGATCGCGAGAAAGTACGACGAAGACAAGGGGGGGCTGTAATTTTTCCCTTGCTCGCGCGAATTCCTCTTTTTCTCTTGATCCGTTTCATTTTTTTCACCGCGAGGTTAATTACTCGAGGCACCGGTTACGCGTGCGATGGACGCGCAGGTGCAACGGGCCCATGAGATTTTTACGCAATTTCGTGTTCCAACAATGGAAAGTGATCTGCTTTTTAAAGAACGAGGTAATCGAAGCGACAACTAATCGGCCAATTTACTTTTCAATTTTTCCCTTCCCCGATATTTTAACGGAAATGGTAAAAAAATGGAAAAAAACGCGAAACCGAAGACACCTTTTACGACCCTTTCAAATGTCCCCTTCTATCGTCAGTGTTGCACGCCGTCCGAGAACAAACACAGGTAAAAAAATACGAACGACTAATTATATAACGTATTTTCAACGACGTATGTATTGCCTCTGTACAATTGAAAATTTAAGATTCTTAATAATATTTTTGCCAGCGTCGAAAATCGAAGTCACGCTACTTTTAAATCGCTTTATGTGATAGAAAAATATCAGTTGACTCAGTACTGCTTAGCTTCTGCCGCAGTTAATTTTCACCGGGAATATCGAAAAATGGAATGCGAAGATCAGACTGATACATACAACGGGCGATTTTTATTCCCCGATGAATCCGCGCATATCTTCCTCATAGTTAAGTCAACGAAGAGGTCTTAATTTTCTGCGCGTGCTCGTTATTCGAGACAAGAATCAAAGTTGCGAACCGATGTTCATACCGGTGTCATTTCTCGTCGAAGAATTCGAGGAAACAACATTAGAACACAGAATCGACTAACTGTACCCAAAAAAACGTCACAATACGCGTTGATCACCGACGTTAAAACTCTCTATAATGGTCCGTCTCCCCCTTTTCTATCTAACGTGATGTGTCTGTAGAGAAAAAAAAAAAAAGAGAAAAAAGACTCACGATCGTTGCTGGAAATGAAGTCTTCGTAGCGAGCGGAAAACGTTTATATAATGGACAATTCGCAAACAAACGTGAGAAAAACATAGTCGTGACCGATGGCATTCATAATGAATTTTTTCCCCTGATTTGTTACGCGCTGCACTTTTTAGTTCCGTCTACGTTACCGACGATTTTTTGCGTTTTGTGCAACGCAAATGTTAATACGCGATATGTTGATGCAAAAATGCAGAGGAGCGGAAATAAAGAATACCGATGACGTTTCGCTTATCCGTGCAACTGTGTAACTTTGCGAGTATAATGTACATGTAGTTTTCGTCTAGTTAACGACTATATTTTTAACGTAGATAGTACATCGTTCAGCGATATTTATATGCAATCACTAAAATATGTCTTACTATTAAGAACAATCTAACCTTGCTACATAATCCATCTTACTGATCAAGTTACGATTGTAACATTTCAAGAGATGTGAAATACGTTGAAACACTTACCGGCCACGTGAAGTCGAATGGAAATCTGATGGGATTGGTGAAACTTGGCATAGCAACGTTAGGGCTGAGATTAACGATGTTTTCGCCCAGAACGGGTGTAACGACGTCGCCGTATGTACACGGCGTCGTCGTGTCGATCTTTACTTGATATTGTTTCAAGCAGACCCTGAACCTGGTTTTACAAACGCCTGAGCACTCGCCAGTCTTGGAAGTGCTGCCTGAACAGCACTTGCCCAGACTGTCTTTTCCATACTCGTTCACAAATGACTTCAATCTCAACTCGAACACCCCTGAGGCGGTTACCTGAAAGCAAATTAGATTTTATTCAATAAAAATCCCGTCGAACGAACAATCATTTTCTTATTCTTATTCTAAATACATTTCTGTTGCTTATCAATTATCGTTTCGAATTCGTAATTCCGTTTTTAGATTCGATGAAACACGATGTCGTCACGCGCTTCAATAATTTTTCATTGCCAATAATAAGATCACACGTGTGTCGCATTATGAGAAACGTAACTCTGCCAAGTTGCATGTTATAATTACAAAATTGCAACGGCACTGTAACCTTTTGCCTTAGATTTTATATGCTCGACGTTGATTCGAACTGCCAACAACAACAGGAGAAATACCGACAAGAAAACCGACGAATCCTCAGGGCTTGCTCGCAACACGCGACAAACAAACTTGGCCAACACTCTCCACGTCGGGGGTCGTCTCGTGCCCAACGACCGAACACGCCGCCGGGGCAGCACGTGTGTAAGCGCGTTTTTGCGCACGCGTATATCTTCTGTGTTGCACGTCTCCCAGGAGGAGCAGAGATATCTGCGCGAGTAACCCAGCAAAAAGTGCTTTTTTTCGCTCGGCAAGACGCGAGCGAGAAAGCAAAAGAGGAAAAGGAAGAGGGATAGAGGCGCAGATGGACATTTCGCCACGCGTGCTACCGAGCCTCAACGATCGTGGAACACGAGGGGCGTTTTCGTACAGGAGAAAAAAAAAAAGAAATCGTTCTGGAACCAGTCGTAAACGTATTAACGTATGCTACCGACCCACTGTTCCACGTTGCGCTAAACTAACATCGCGAGAAAATTAATTACAATTCTCAATGTGGTAGGGTAGGAAGAACTGCACGTACAGCCAGAGACATCTGGAGGATTTCATCGAATATCGAATATGTAGAAACTTCAAACTCATCGAAAAGAATGGAACTGAATGGTTACTTTGTAACAAAATGTTCGCTACTACGTCAAAGTACAATGTCACTCCACGACGATTTTTAGTACAAGGTTTAAACACACGTGGATGTTAAAAGATTGGTGAATCAGTGAGCAATCTAGGAGGGATGATTTTTCTTCGGCGACAGTATCCAGTGTAAACAGAGACCGATGTGTCAATATTTCTCCGGTTCTACCCTACTCTTTGTCGTCTCGTTCGGACGGCAAGAGTTCTTGACCACTGTGGACAATGGCCTACGGCTATGTGCACACGCACATCTATACGCGCGCAGGTGCGCAAGTGCACACACACACACACACACACACACACACACAGAGTCGGCGTATAGGCCAGCAGACAACCGAGAAAGCCTTCCCACGAGACATTGTATAGCCGAGCAAAACTATACATATATCGTGTCTCACGTGAACGAGAGGAGCGCACTAACCTTACTATCGAGCCTGCGGATCGTTTTACGATCTCGCCATGGTCCTCCTGCACGTCTATTATACCCCCGTTGCGATCTTCGAATTTCGTACTTTCGACGACATCGACGTTCTTTCATCTCTTTTTTGGTCAGCAGGTAAAAGAAAAAAATACCACGTTTTTTTATCGCGTTTATGTTAAAACGATCATTTCGCACGTTCCTCGCGAGGTAGACTGAAAACATAGAGGGCGTTTTATGAGTTGTAAGACTGGAACGAGAAAAAATATACACGGGTGCGCGAGGCTCTCGCGATCAAACGAAAGAAATATTCCCTCGCGAACATTTCTCATTACGAGTCGTAAAACACAGCAAGTTAGAGGGAAACGTCTATACACAAGCGGCTTGCCACGATCCTGCGATGAGGAATTCTCATTTTTGGCGCGCTGGAGCGTTATTCTCGGAACAAGAATGGCCGCCGCCATCTATTTACGGATACAACCAACGTTATTTCGTCACAAAACAATTTTCTAGGGGCACCCTTTGAGCACAGCCGTGGGCTTCATATCGTATCCTGCTACGTAAGTATTTCGATACTTCTCGATTCCACTAGTTCAAACACTTCAAACGCCGACAATGATGAAAGATGGCTCTCGCGTATTTCCAAAGGTGTATGAACGGTGAAGGTCGGAAAGAAATTAAAAAGAAAACAAGACACGATGGGGTAATGTCGTGGAACGAGACGCGAGAAGAGCAGACAAGCAGAAGTTAGACACTTCTAAAAGAGTGGGATCCAGATTTAGAGTTGTATGCCGACGAATACTGTGTTGCCACTGGTTTTCTCCTCTTTCGTCGGATGCTTCGGAGACATGGCAGACAGAGAAAGAAAAAGATGGACGACGATAGAAGGAGGAACAAGCAAAGAAATAAAGACTGGGAAAGAAGGAAAGATAGAGTGAAAGAAAAAAATCTCTCCCAGGAAGAATACACTTGAAACTCGTGGCGACTAGCGCCAGTGAAAAAGAAACTTATTATACACTATTATTATTATAACTGTGAAGCTATTATATTATACAAATTTGTTATGTTGATTTCATAATTTCACAATTTCCCTCTTTCCAGAAGGGAAAGAAGACGACTGAAGGAAAAGACAGATTGAAGGTGAGTTAAAATTGGAAAGCATTCTGCAGCTCGATCGAACCTTACACACGTTTACAGATATAGCGTTCGACTGGATAAATATAAGCCGCGATTGCACTTACGCAAGTACTTAATTAGACGCGGGAGAACGTATCAGTGGTGCGCGCGCTCACGTACACACAAGAATGAGATGATACATATATTGAGACGAGCTTCTATTCTCGAACGCACCCATCGATGGCGTGTCATCGTTTTTACCATAAATACCAACAGAGAGCTTACGACCGGTTTGACAGACGGGAACGTCTCTTGGATTCCGAACCAAAACATCGTGCCATTCATCGACAGCGGCGAAGGTCGCGTACGATGTGTCTTTGAGTTGACAAACGTATATGTCTCTCTTTCTGTTTCCCTCGACAACACGCGATACGGATTAAGCCCGTTGACAAAATACTTCGTTCATTCGTACATACAAATGTAAGTACATTATTCCTTCATCTATAGAATTGCATATATCTAAAATTTTACGATATCATGCGTTAGAATTACTTGTAATTAAAATATAAAGCTTGTATCGAGTATCGAGTAGTCAATGCAAAGATATGCACCGTTGTAAATTTATAAAGTATCTACAAGGAATTGCAAATTGTATATTTTTATTATTCTTGTAATATTCGATTCTTGAAACGTTCTCGATAACACTAAAAATTACATGTCATTTTGATCATTGTAATAGTTCCAATATTAAGGTATCTTTCATTGACAGATTTTGGTTATTTTGCAAATTTTATGAAAAAATTGTGCGACGATTATGCGATAAGTAACGTTCTTGTAAAATCGAAGCAATGATTAATGGATCAACGAGATGATCTTCGTTAAAAAAAAAAAAAAGAAACAGTCAAATGTAAGTTAATGTCAATGATTTTTATTTCATATTCGACTCTGTTATATTTAGACGGGTGAAACGCAACAGAATTACAGAAAGAACAGTGTCGATTCTTGAGAAGCAAGATATTTCGGAAAGTGGCAGTTGTAAAAAATCTCGACGTCCGTTTAAGAAGACGTGCCTAAAAAATAAACAGAAATATTTCCACGAAATCATCAACCATCTTTCTTTCAACAGACGCGAAAAAGAAAGAAAAGGAAAGGTGGCATTTTAATTTTTGATCAATGTCACACTTCGTGCCTAAATAAACTTTTCTTTTCAGAGAATTTCTGCGAGAACAGTTTCTTTACTTCGAACAATAAAATCGATCGTATTTAACGACGAGATCGTTGAAGAGAGAGAATAAACTTACCATTCGGGGTGCTGGTAGAAGCACGACGGCGGCCGTCCACACGAGCATCGTGGTCCACATGTTTGGTGGTTGTTTCGTTCGATGTTTACACGCCGCCGGTGCGTCGTCGGCGGAGGTGTGTGGACCGTGGTGCTCTGGTGTGCTCGTCGGCGTTACCTCCTCGCCGTAATTTCGCGAGGCTGCATAGCCACCGTACCGTACGAGGTACAAGATAATATATCCCTCCAACACACACTACTTTTTCCTAGTTTTCGTTGGTCGTTTTCGCTAATGTGTCGATATACGTAATCCTTGTCTCGACGGATGAAGAAAATTTTGACCGGTTACTATTTCACGGGAAGATGCAGCGGAAGAAGAAAGAAAGATGAAGTCGAAACGAAGATAACTCGCGCGGTCACTTCTACTGGTCTGTAGCACACTGTACAATACACTTGAAAAAATTGACGTTGATATATATTCATACAGATTTATGTTATATCCGATGGCAAAGAGGTAGTATTCACGATTGCCGCGAAAATCATAAGAAAATCACGCGCGATCACTGAACACTGTGTGACACACTTTATTCCATTATCCGTGGGACGCCAAGAGTCGTAGAACAGCTTCGTCCAACAGGGTACGGGATAAATACTCTTGCGCGTAGGATCTATGAAAAAACACTGATGGTTTGCAATCCTTCGGGCGACGCCTTTCTTTCTATTCGTTTGACGATTTCAATATTTCTTCGGATTCTTTTTCTTCCCCCTATGTGCGTATGTGTATATTTGTATACACAGGCATTTATATAGACAGATCGTGTACTCGATGATTTCTATTAATTTTCTTTTCTTTTTTTTTTATTTTAGTCAGCTCTTCGATCGATGTTAAAAATCCCACAACTACGCTCGTGTTGAGCGTTCGTTCGCGGCGCACGAGCCACTACGTCGACGAGGAGCACGACGATTCGCCACGAGCATAATTTTTCACAAAAAAAAGGCACAAATACCACACTCTCCTCCTCGCCAACCGTCGCAACAACGACGAGTCGCGCACTGACTGGCCGTCGACGAACCGTGAGGAATATTCCCTCGGAGACCGCCGGCAAGAGTAGCACGAGAGGAGAAGTGATGTCGGCGGTGGTAGTGGTAGTGGTAGTGGCGGCGATGGTGATGGTGATCGTGATCGTGATCGTGATCGTGATTGTGATTGTGATGGTGATGGTGATGGTGATGGTGATGGTGATGGTGATGGTGATGGTGATGGTGATGGAGATGATGATGGTGATGATGGTGGTGGAAGAAAGAAAGAAGGAAGAAGAGCAGGGTAGTGGTGGAAGCGCAAAGGTGGAGGTGGAGGGAGGATACCCTCGCCGTGTGACGAGTCAAAGACGAACAGGAGAGTCAATGTGCTTTTGCCTTCGCACACCGACAGAGGGGAGAGTTTTCGTAGGGCTAAGGGGAGGGGGGAAAGCAGGAGAAGTTACACACTATAGAGAGAACCGGCACGAAAGACACTACTCCGCAGCTGAGCTACTACTGGATCCAGAGATGCGCCCCTTAGCCCGCGGTACCGGTGCCAGTAAGCCTGTATTTTCCTTTGTGAAATTGTGTACTCCTCGATCGTGTGCGTACGTATGTCTGACACGAGTACAGTTTGATCTCACTCTGTGTCCTGTTAAATGCACTCCTATCCTTCTTTCGTTCTCTCGATACGTACACGGTGCATGTATATATATATATATGTGTGTGTGTGTTGCAACTCCCACTAAAAAGCTATGTGTGCATCGTTGAACGTGTTTCCGCGCCACTAACAGGCAACACTAGCGCCACATTGTGGTCACTCTGGAAAGCACTATAACCATCGACTGGCTCACGAAACACTAGCAGCGCGCGATCGACAGATGGCGAGTCCGATCTTGGTTCGTTTCGGGTGTACGATGACCGTGTAGGAACTCTGCCTCGTCCAAATCGTGTTGACTGTACGATATTTACGCGCGCTCTTCTTACTCTTCGTTTTACTTTCTATCCCCGTCGCTCTTAGGGCACGACAAGAACAGAAAATATCCTTAGATATAGTAGAGCGTAGCAATAGCTATAGTCCGTCTTTCTTTCAACTGAAAACGCTCTTTCCCTTTCCATATACACGCGTGCGCTTTAAGCTTTGGAATGAACGGACCATATGTCCACGCGTCTACACCACGGCGTGCAACCCTCGACTGGAGGTAGTAAGCCAGGAGCACCCCTACTTATAATTGTGGTCCCGCCGGGCCCCCGGCGGGAGGGGTTGGCCAACTAGAGGGGTGGTGGGTAGCGGCTGCGCCGGTGGCACGGCGTGTGGAACTCTAGAGGGGTACGGGGAATTTTGGGCGAGGGACCGCGAGGGGAAGAGGATGGTAAAAGAGGCAGCTGCAGGCCGGCTGCACGCGCCCACCCCCACCACCGTAGCCCCTGTACGACACCCCAGCCACTCGTGCGGACTTCTTTGCCCGCTTTGCTTGCTTGCTTGCTTGCCTGCCTGCCTGCTTGCTTGCTTGCTTGCTTGCTTGCTTGCTTGCCTGCCTGCTTGCTTGTCTGTCGTAGAGACTTCTCGGGGCGCCTGTCTTCTCTCTTCCTCTCCCCTCCCTCTCTACCCGTCGCTCTTCTTCCTCACCTCTCGCTACCGTCTTTATGTCTTCGTCCTACTCCTTCTTCTTCGGGTTCTTTCGTATGCCTCTCTGCTCTACCTCCTCTCGTTTCAACGTTGCACCGGTTACACTCCCCAGCTTGTCTCTTGTCTCTGTTCCACGAGCCACGATAACTCGTACCCCATCCGACGGCACGCGCCGCGTGCCACCTCCTCGTGACGTCATAGCCTTCTTTTTAAGCGTATTACGCTTCTTACGCGCCGCGATACGCTCACAAACCGAACGGGTTACCGGAGCCGGAGCTGGATTACTTAAGTCGCGGTACGCGCCTTCGCCATCCACCGGTCGCTACTCGCTAATTTGATTATGTCGAGGTGTTGATCCTCTCCTGTCCTCTTCCTCGTACCATCCTCGTTCGATCATCGAAGGAAATTATTTTGTCGGATGCGATTCGAGAGTATTTTTTTGATCAAATTGTCACGCACAAATATAAATGAAGTAGATGAATTTAATTTGTCTATAAGCTTCAGAACGCTGAACATTTTAAAATATTTTAAAGAAGACTAAATTATATTTTACTTTGAAAATTTTATCGTAGATTTATATTATTGAAGGTTACATGTAAAACAGAAAAGTATCCCGTAACGTATACGTGGAAGTATATCTTTTATTATGTTATACAATCTATTATCTTTTCATTGATCACTGTCTTCATCTTTTTCCTTTTTAAGTTTCACTTAATAATAAGAGTACTTTGAAAACACGGTTTCGCGACAAAAAGCGTGCCACTCGATTTGCTCGCGAGTTGTCGAGAGTTAGGCACCCTATTCGTTGAACGTTTCTGGTTTCATCACCCTTTCCGCTTCTTTCAGCGGACGCGTAATACGCAAAAGTCTCCTGGGCCGGTCTGACGTCACTCGTTGCAAAACCTGATGGGGTGCGGTGAACCCCACCCCGTCCCTTTCGGACCCTCTGTGCGAAACGCCTAAGTATTAAGTATACGTGGCACGGTGTACGGGGTGACAGATTATTACGGTGCACATACTGCTCGTCGCGAGCCTTTGTGCTCGAAACATAATGCCCTGGACCTGTCTCGAGCACGAATCGACGTCCCCCCTATTGTTCCCCGGCGCGAATCGCATTTTTCGTTCCCTCTTCGACCTTTCATTTAGTTTTCGCAGCCTGTCCCGCAAAGTGCCGTAGGCAATGGTGCAATCGTAAATCTAACGTTATAGCTCGTCGACTAACTGTCCCACTCGTAAAATTCCCCCGGTCCATCTCGTTTCCATTTTACTCCATTATCTTACCGTACTCATCCGTTTTGCGTCCGTTTAATTCTCAATTGATATCTTTGGATAATTCACCATCATAGTAGTTTAAATTGAATTACCTCTCGAGAGGTTTAATTTCGAAACGTACAATTTGATTTCTTATCTTAAATTTTTCAAAGTAAAGTAATATTGACAGCCTTTGTCGTATTTACAATCGATATGATTGATAGCGTAATAAAATGATAAAGAACTTACAATGACCGTAAGACCTTTCATTTTTATTACCTTATAAATCTTCAGAAATGTTCAGATACAACAGATGAAATTTATACTTTTATCCGAGTACTACACTGCGAAAGGATTACTTGTTTGATTGTACATGTCATTTATCCAAGGATATCAATTGTGGATTAACGATGTAATTTATTTGAAAATTATGTAATGGAAGTAAATGGAAGAATAAGGGGTGTATAATTAACAGGAGGACGAAATCATGGCCGCGTGATCGAACAAACAAAGCTAATGGAAGTGATAACGTGTTACGAGGTAGAAAGAAGCCTTTGTTGTTTTCGTGGCGTACATCACGGGGACGTGAGGCGACCATGGTGCCCGTAGATGTATGGTATACTTCCGGTCACGAGGTGGTTCAACAGGTCAGACCAACGGGGGAGCCAGATGGAACCACTTCCGGTCTTGCTTCTGCCACTACGCCGCAAGTAGTCCCCTCTTTCTGTCCTTACTCTGCATATAAGCACTGTCTCTTACTTTCATGTCCTCGATGACACTTGTATGGATGATTCTAGTCTCTCTCTCTCTCTCTCTCTCTCTCTCTCTGCCAGATTGTATACAACTTGTGTACAAACAGATTAAGATAAATCTAGGAACTATAGAAGAGATTCCTGTCGATATAAACAACCCCTCATGGAAGTTTTTTTTTGCCCAGATTAATCTTGACAGATGTATCTTGATCGACTTCTTCTTGATATCTTTATCATCTACTACCTTATAGAGATTATCCAAAGATTCCAGATCTTTAAGATTTGCACGCATTCTACATAGCAAAGAAGTTTATTTTATGTTCATTTTAAATTTGGTTGTTCCAAAGTGTAGATTGAACTAAATACCAAACTAGTCACTATTACCTATACACTATTAAATTATTTGTTATAGAATAAAGAAAAAGTATTTGTAGATGTTCGTATAAATCATATATGAGTTTTACATTTATCTGGAAGAATTCTTTAGGATTTTTAAAATTTCACGAAATGCGAGATTTGTTTTGAAAACAACGACTGGTGATATTTCGAAATGCAAACGACTTATATTACCGTATTACGAGCGATTAATTGTTCAGCGATATCACGCAACTGTCGTCTAAAAAACAGGCGTCAAATTCCCCCGACGCGACGCGTTGCATAGGTCGCAACGT
This sequence comes from Melipona beecheii, assembly GCA_032399605.1. Lineage (NCBI taxonomy): Eukaryota > Metazoa > Arthropoda > Insecta > Hymenoptera > Apidae > Melipona > Melipona beecheii. Next base: position 2,729,341 of record JAUCMO010000291.1, read on the forward strand.
GGCGGTTCGGTCGATAGGCGCGGAACACGTGAATCCGTCACGCGACTCTCCCTTCGTTCCTTTCTTCGTTCGCCGCTCTTTCATTCATACGTGCTGCTATATAGAAGACCGTTTCATACACGTATGTATGCACGTACAGGAACAGGAACGGGCAAGGGCCGAAAGATAGAGGAAGAAAGAGAAAGACCGTGACGCATCGGCACATGCGCTCGTTGCACTGGTATGCGTACTTAGGCCGGACTCAATGAACTGCTGACGCTTAAGGTATACGACGCGGTCTAGTAATAGGCCACATGTATGTACCATCAGAGGCGAGCGTGTGTACGCGTTCTTGCACGCTATGATTGGTAGTTTGCGGTCATTCTCCACGGTTTTTTCAGCGAGACCGGCCATTTACACAATCCTAACACTTCATCGGTTCGTTAATCCTGCAGATCGATCGATCCGTCCATCGATGGGTTATACTTGGCCGATGCGAGTAACCGGTGATTTCCTTAATTCCACTTTCCGCCTTATCTTTTTGTTTCAATGTCGTCCATCTGCTTGTTTATTCCGGCTCTCCTTTGGAGAACTTAATTTCTCTTTGATTGCAGCATCTGCCGCGTGGAAATGAGGGTAAAAAAGGACGAGGATAGAGGGGAGATTCCAAATTGTTGAAGGGGTTGAAGATGGGTGGTATGTAGATGAGCGATGAGAGGTATGCAGCGCAAATACGTTTAAATCTGAACGCAAAGTTTTCAACGGAGGATTGTATGTATATCTATTGAGGAAATAATAATATTTTTAAATAGATCTACATTTTTTTTTTTTTTTTTAGATGGATTTAAATTTTGTGTTTCACATACGACAACGAGTAGAAGCATCAACAATGTGAAAATTGTATCTCGTATTATTTTCATTTGATAGAAGATAAGAAATGTGCATCGATCTTCACTCGTTCGCGCACGATCCAACGTTTCTTTTTCCATGTCGAAAAATGCAAAAATGCACAATATGGTGGACGTACGATCTTAATTAGCGCATTTACGTGAACAATGCACGCGCGCCCGGTATGCTCAGGTTTAAATTTCATCGATGCGGCCATCGAGGGACAATAATCGCCACCATGCATTGACTGCACGCAGGTGAGGCACAAATTGCTCGATCCTAAATGACACACACCAGTGATCGTAGATACATCGATTATGTTAATCCAACGTTGCTCGATCGCCTCTTTATTCGATCGTTGGCCCCGGTCTGTTACAGAGGATCGACCAAGGAAGAAACGGTGCCGCTTAATTTAGAGTTATCTCTGTTCCGACTACGGAAATGCGGGTCTCGTGTCGCGTTATCCTAAATAATTCTTATCTTGGATGCTTTTGGCTGAAGTTCAAGCGTTTGTACTATCAGCACTAATTTACATTCGTATCTACCTACTTAATTTAGAAATGTGCGAAGGTTGTATATACATGGAGGAAGATATTTCCAGACTAAAAAGAGAAAGGTAACAAGCATCGTCAGCTTCAAAAACTATAATTTTGCCTTTAGGGGATTGTTAACAAAATTTTATATTCTGTTGGGAGATGATTGTGCAAATTTTGAAATTTATTATGACTCGATGAGAAGTCGGAATTTTGAACAAGAAACATTAAGAAATACAATACAACGTTTATAAAATATTAAATATTAAAAAGAAGAATAATTGGAAATTTAAGATCATAGGTGAATGCCAATTAGCATTAAAAATATATTTATGAATTTCTGTTTACATGAGAAAATCATCATCAGTTGAATAGTGTCCCTTGTTAGGAAAGGTTTCGCACTTGCATAGGTGGATCCAGCGAGATTTCAACTCTCGGTCGGCGTAACAACAGCGTTTTACGACACAAGGGGGTGATGTCGGGGCGGTTTTTTGTTTGCAGAGCTCTTTGAAATTCTCACAGGCCAGAAAGTGGTTCCGAAGTGGTTTGTTTACCTCGCAAGCACTTCTCTTAATCCTTTCCACTGTTTGCTTTCCCATCTGAGCTCCTCGTCACTTTCATCGCCTTATCGTCACTCCACGAAATTTTTTACTCTGCATATCCTTTGCCACTTTTTCAAAGATTTCTCTTCTTCAAAGCATATTGGAATAACGATTTTTATCAGTCTGAAAGGGACTCCCCAATTTGCTTTTCCATTTCCATTTCAAGTGGCCACGTCCCCCCGAGGATTACTCTCAATTACCATGGACCGTGAAATTACACATACAAAACTAGAAACGTTTCGTGACGCGAAATACTCGATCGTATTTAGGCGGAGCCGTCGGACTCGTTTATTAGATGCCCCGTTGGATCAGCGTGATTCACGTAATAACGCGTAATCCTCCGTAGAATCCTCTTAATGTCTGTGCGACGTTTCCAGCCGATTGGCGGAGATTTATCGAGGGTCGATTGCTACCTTAAAAGGGGCCAGTTTCAGAAGCCCTCGCGGGCAGAAGCGGTCTCGCGTTCTTCGGCCACGTTAGAAAGCTCCACCAGCCCAGTTTAGTCACGACGCGACGTTCGAATTAAAGTCTTTTTACAGCTGCTGGCTTGTCTGTCAATCCACCATGGAACAAACGCTATTATTTGCTTCTGAATGTTTCTCAGCTTTCGACGACCCTCTTTGGATTACTTTCCAATTATTAACACCTAGAACAAACAACCTTTAATATGAATCGTGCATAAATGATACACATGTTTTTATACATACGCATATAATCCTGTTCTGTAACAATATCCGCGATATTTTCATCAAACTTTTCAAAATTTCCAAATCTGTGATATTTTTGTGTGTTTGAACTTTCAAAATTCCGATTAATCTTGTAAGCTGCAGCAACATCAGTTTGCAATTAACTCTGTCGTCGCGCCCAGAGTCACTCCCACGCGTCATCCACTGATCCCAAAACTAACGCGATAATGATGACATCGGTAGCGGATGTAAAATAGAGCACCGCCTCTCGGTGTTCCGCATTCATTTCGAGCCCACAATGTCCCAGTTTTACGAGCACCGGCGTCGGGGCCAAGCGTAATATCCGAGACACCCTAGTAGAGTATATACAAGCACCGCGGCCGGGGTCCAAGAGAACAGGCCGGGTTGGGCCTGTTCGTCCCGGATTGGTTGGGTAGTGGTGGGGATACGGCACGCGTGCCACGCGCCCGAATACGGCCGAGCATCCACGAAGACGCACGAACCGGCCGATACAAATGATAATAATCTCTCCCGAGTGACCCTGCCGGGCATATTCCCCACCACGCCCCGGACCCAACACGATACGTATCGGGTGTTGCAGCTGCTGTTTCTCCCGTCGCGAGTCCCACAGCGGACCTTCTTTCTTTCCTTCTTCCTTCCGCTCCATTCCTTTCCTTCCTTTCTTTCTTTCTTACCTTGCTTCCTTCCTTCCTTCCTTCCTCTTGCGGCTCTTCCTGCTTACGCGCGCGGCCTGATTTCTTGTTCAGGGTCGGCCAGCTTCCTAAACAAATAACTTTGCACTGCCGAACACGCGCACTCTCGGTTCAAGGTTCAATGATTTTCGCTGATCCGGTGGATGTGATTTCTGAAGGTTGGTTATTTGTTCGCGTATGATTATCAACGATGATTTGGTAGACTAATGTTCACGGATTTGGAGGAAATTGAAAATCACAAAAATGTTTGGAATGTTTAGGTGCAAAAATATAGGGAGATACAAGCAAGTAAATATTTTCATAGATTCATTAATTAATGTTTAAATAAAAAAAAATACTTTTGAAAGGAACTTGTCATCACCAAAATCTTTACTTAACACTTATTACACATTTATATTTTCAAACAATGATTCAACCCTCGCGGGATTATTAACTTCATCACTGTTATTCCGAGATAAATAAATCACCGTTATTATCTCATAACGTTGGGTGGTGTAAATCGATCGCTGGTTGAATATTTCTTAACGCGAGATTACTCGTTAAATACTAAATATAGACAAGCTTGCGTCAGGCAGATTTAATTTTTAACCACTTTATAACACCCCAGATGGAACCTGTAATTTTCATCGTCGTCGTTTTATCAGACACCATACGGTGTCCAATTATCACGGTAAAAGAAAAGTTCACGATGAATCCCAGGCTTCAAACGCGTTCAATTTGCAGTCGGTAGCGTAACGAACCTTCGAAGCTGCAGCCTGCCAAAACAAAAGGTGTTTTCGGCATCCTCTCACCGAGGCAACAAAGCCCACGTTTAGGGATGATTTGTCTCACGCCAGTTTTCCTTTTCAGGCACACACCTCGTGATGGAAGATTCAAAAAATTGAAAATATAATATGCGAACGATTGTCTCGAAAAGAAATATTTTTAAAGACTTCTTTTCGAATGTTTCGAAATCATTGTCGTCAGAAGATTCTCAAAAATTTCACTTTTTATTGAATTTTTACGATCACGATAGAAGTTTGAAATTCAAACTGAGACAATAAATAAGTCGCGAATCTAATTCCGCTTTCTCGTGTGCAGGCATTTTCCGAATCGTTCGAGGAGGGCAAAAAAAAAAACGGAAAAGAAGCGACAATGCTGCTGGCCATTCGAAAAGGAGCACGACGCAGGAAAAGCTGCGATTTGCATCTGACTGCGCGTTACCTGCGGTGGGAAACGGTCTGCGTGGAAGAAGTGGTCTGTGCCAAAGAAGAGGAGCATCTGTTCTGTTCGCTTTTCTTTTCGTCGGGATGAAGCAACGAAGGAAAATGAGACAAGGGTATAGCATTGGTAAAAAGAAAAAGAGATAGAGAGAGAGAGAGAGAGAGAGAGAGAGAGAGAAATAGACAGATATATAGAGGAAAGAAACCAGAGGAGCCTGCTGGTTCTCTGCTCAAAACGAATCTCACGAAGAGCGACAAAGGGAGGATACGAAGGAGCATCGATACTCAGCCTTCGAGAGAATCTCCCTTCTTCCTTCGTCCTTTCTCTTCTCTTTCTTTTTACTCGAAAAGCAGCTGGTTACCTCAGAAGATCATTGGAAATTAATAGGCCTCTATAGAGTGACCGCACAGAAGGGAGGCGATCCAGCGTGTAACGGGTTGAAAAGATGTCTCGAAGATGTGGATTCTCTCTCCACCGACTCCGGAGAATGTGCATACCCTTCCAGAAGGGAAAAAAAAAGACCAGAAGAATTTTGCGGTACAGCTGGAAACAAGGATCCTTGCACCCTGTCTTGTCTCGAGTTATTTTACCTCGTCTATCCTTTTTCTTTGTTTTTACATCTCCTTTCTCTCTCTCTCTCTCTCTCTTTCTGTCGTTACTCCTTGTTTTCAAGCTTTCAAGATCGCAAGGAGAGACTCTTTGATTTCATCGTCACTGGTTTTCAACGTTTCAACGGCATGGAAAATATTTTTCGTGTTATTAAGAAAGTGAAAAGATACATGTTCTTCAATCAAATAGAAGAATATCCTGATTTTTCTGTTCTCCAGATGTACGTTGAGATTTTTACCGAGCGTCTTCATTGGTAACGTTTTATCGTCCGTTTGAATCTCTCGGAATTCTCCACGAATCTCTCGATCGTTCGAGAGATATTTTTATTCGAAAAAAAAAAATACCGAATTCGAAATGTATTCGAGGTATACTCGGCAACGCAGTCACATTCCAAGAGAGCCACGAAACACTTTTTTGGAGGGGAACCGGTGAATTTGGTCGCACGGTGAACAAAACGTTGCGGTGATTTCCATTTACCTACGTCAATGTGTTACGCGCCACGGAAGCCACGGACAGGAGAAAAATAGCCATCACGAATCGTTGCAACACGTGGATTTTGGAACCATTATTCCTCCAGAGGATCAGCCACGGAGCGGTTACAATGCTTTCTTTTATTCGGTAAGTTCGAGTCTTTGAACGTTCTTTGTACATGGAATCTTTCGAGTGGCTCTTCGTCATTTTTTATTTACAGAAAAATCTGTGTAACTTAAGAAGCGATTAGAATTATACGAAGCTTCTACTTTTTACTCCAATTTTTATGTATAAATATACATGTACAACCAGTGTGAAACAAGTGTGTTGAAAGAATTTGACTTTTTCATAAAACTGGATTTTCATAAAACTTATTTTTCATATTTATATGATATATTTTATGTAAAATATCAAATAACCTCGCATTTTTTTTACACCAGTAAATTTTTCATTTTATATTAATGAATTCTTGCTCAGCACATTCTTTTATCAAGCTATCAGAATCATTTTCAAATATTATGAATTCCGCCATCACTCGTGAACTGGCCTACATATAAATATATCTTTCTTATTTTTATTTAAACGATCAATTGCATTTGACATACAACAAAGATATACATATATAGATATATAAATTATTGTTTGAATCCGCTTGTTTGAGTCTCGAATTCCTATTATATGAACGACGAAAAATCACTAGCAAAAGATTTTACGAACTCCTATTACATAAATTATACGTGTTACAAGTTACAAGTCGCATAAACGAAATTCCACCGTAGGTACCATTCTCGTAACCTGAATCTCGTTAAATTTAATCAACGTTTGATTCATCGAGCGTCTTCGTTGCCGAGCGATCGGCGCAGCGGCACATCGAGGGGGGAATGTACGAAGAACGGAGGAAAGAGCGGAGAGAAGAGAAAGAGAAAGCCGACGCGGAGGGAGGCAGGTGTAGCGTCGGAATAATTTCAAAAATCACGGAACCGATGGAGAAAGGTTGCGGCGGCGCGCGTTCCACGTCGATCGCGCGTCGATGAACCGCCAGTGATTAAAGCGACAAGGGAGCCACGCCGTTTTTACCATAACAATGCAACGGCGGGTTCGTCATAGCCGTAAGCGCGCGTATTGTTTCCACGTTTTCCCACACGGGGCTCCTACGTGACGCGAATTCATCGCGCTAATGGCACCAGCGATACGCGCAAGCCGCTCGAGAAACGCAACCACGTCGACCGGCCGTGATTTATCGTCGCCGTGGCTCCTTCGTCGAGTCACCTGGTAACCACGATACGACGAATTAATATGGAATCGCGAGATGGGCGTTGCTTGTTTCCAAGATTTTTGCTTAGCCTCTCTCCTGGGAGTGGATTTCGTTGGGATTCTCGAGATCCTCCCTGATCGAAGCGACGAAAAATTTTTGAGAATTTGAAGTGAAGTCCGTCGATGTTAAATACACTTACGGAAATTTATGTTTGAGACTTCAGTTTCGAAGAATCGTGAAACTTAACAAGTTGGAGAACCAGTATTATTTTGAAAATATTTTTATTACAAGTACATACTACTTTTCGTCACAAAAAAACTCATTGAGGTACGTTGTGAGGTACTTAAGCAACAGTTACATTCCTGAACGATTGAAAAATTCATAAAAATGAAATTAATCGTTTCAGCTTCTGGAAAATCAGAACATTCACAATAAAATGTTTCAGTTATTGAGAACGCTGCGAACGAACTCTCGTAAACATCCTCCACGTTAGTATGCAAAGTTGAAGAAGCGAAAAGAAGCTTAAGGTACGTCATCGGTAAAGATGCAGAACGTGTCGTTGGACGTCGTGTACGCTGTCATTAGGTATGACCACCATCGGCTTTCCTAAAGTACCGTGGTTTCGAGGTAAATGGCCCTTCCACCTCTTCCATCATCCATTGTAAATACTCACAGGTGTGAGTAGCTCTCTTAATCGTATTCCTTCAACCGTGTGACTTTTCGTATCGAACTAACCGACGGCTAGCTGGTAACCAAGTATCAATCGTTGAATCGACAATTACCGTTGGAACAGATTGGCTAAATTAGTAATTAACCATTTTCCTAATTGCAGGCTCATTAATCTTTATTAAACCACAATCGTCAGACGATTAATTTATGCCGAGTGGTAATTGTTAACTCACGAGTAGCACTCGCTGAATCGCTAATTGATAATGAATCATAATGTCTGAATCGACGATCGTCGTGAAATCAGCTGTGCTCAATGTTTTTATTAACGTCGACACTCTGTGTGTTTTAATCATTGGTTTAGCCACCTGATTGTTGGCATTATCGTTGATGTTGATCAATCCCGATAATTATAAAATTAAAGATTTTTTGAATAATTATAAGTAATACACTACATATTTATAATTGTAGCTCATGAATGTCTACGTACTTAGGGGAAATCTACGTGAGGAAAACATGTAACGTACTATATAACATTTCAAATATTCTATGAAATTCATATAACATAAAAAAATATTTATATTGTTCAATGTAAAAGTTAATCAAAAGGATGACGCTTGATGATGATGATTCATAATAATTGCATCACTAATAATAATTAACGAAGTCAGGCTTAATAATAATTGTTGTAGTACTAAATGGTACAGTAAGTATAAAAACTTATGAAATTTATTATTGTTGAAATAACTGCTATATAAAATCCAGTTCAATATACTGTACAATATATTTACTACAAAATCCAATATAAAATTCAAAAAATTATCGCACATGCGTACACAGCAACCACGTTTCAGAAAATTCGTTAATGTCACGAGTCAAAGACGGACAGGCGATTTTCCAGCGTGAAACTGATCGAGCAGCGATATTTAAGCAATGAAGATAAATAAGGCGTGGAAGCGATCCGTCTTCTCGCTTCATTAGGATGCATTCATCCATTTAGCGAAATTGACCAACTGACGTAGTTCACGACGATTATCTCGTCAGCTGCAGACTGACCCTTGGTGTTATCCACCCTCTGACCGTTTGTCAGTCTGAATTTTAATTAACCCTGCTCACCCCTTAATTAATTTCACTCTGTGCCAAACAACGTAGGTGGGTCGAAGAAATAATCTTCGAGAAAATTCTTCTCCCCTTTTAAATTTAAAAAGTTTAATTGAAAAAGAACTTTAGATTTTTGGGATACACGTGTTACACGTACATATCTTTTTAAATATAGTTGAAGAATTTTTTACACGCATTTAAGGAAGAGGAGTATCAAATATAATCTCTTTTCTTTTCTTTTTTTTTTTTTTGGTGAAGTAACGGCATCTCTTTCGAGAATTTTTTTTTACGTACAGAGAAAAAGTTTCGCAGAAGTTGAAGTCGTCATAATGTTGCTCTGAATAGTTGCAAGATGTTTCAGAAGAAAAGAGGAAACAGAAGTTGAAGAGAAGAACGTCCACGGAAGTAGAGACAGATGTTGCAAAAAAGGGGAACAAAATACTTGGAGAACTGAGAATCTGATACTTCTCACAGTTCTCCCGTGCTATTTGTTACATTCAACTTCAACTTCACGGTCGATCCTTTGCATTTAGAGAAGAATTGCAAAAGATCGAAGAAATAGTACCAAAAGAAGAATCAGAAACTGCAAAGAATAGAAATCCTCCGTTCCTAAGAACTTCCCAAAAAGGAAGAACCTTTCGTTGCAAACTATTTTTTCTAAACTATACTAGTACTACACCAACGTGAATTTTATGTGACAGTGTAAATTGATTATTTTCTGCATTCTTTCAGAAATTTTACCGCTTCCAAACTTCTGATCTGTACGATGTGAGAGCGACGAAGTAAAAAACACAGGGTGAGAAATATTTCAAAGCTAAACAAATGGAAAGTGGGAGACGAGAGGGAAAAAGGAGGAAACAGCAGAAGGCGGAAGAAACGCGAGGGAACCGCCCGATGAATGAGAAATGGCGAGACGAGGCGTGTGCGGGAAAGAAAACAAGGAAGGAAACGAGATCACGGTGGACGAGAGGACCACTTATTTTAGGCCTCTGTTCGCAGAATCGGAGTTGGAATACACGCTCCTCTAAAGCTTGTGCGGCAAACACGTGTGAAGGAACCTCGTGCGGCCAGAAAGATGAAAAACACAAGGTGGTTGTATGTTGGTATCGGTGGCCCTCAATATAGCGGAAGCCAAGGTGGTTGCAGCCTCCCCGTACGGGCCACTTCCGCCCACTCTATCCCTCGTTCTTCCTCTCCCTTCTTCCGCGACCATTCCCACCATAATATCCTCCTCCCTTCTCTGTATTCGTTCTTTGTTTTCTCGGCCGTGTATTCTCCTAAATCTGCCCCTAGCTAGCCTCTTTTTTTTTCTTTCCACGTTGCCACTCGCAGCCTTCTGTGATATTTATGTTTCGCGTTATTTATTGGCTAGGGCAGGCAGGAAAGCGGCTGCCAGCGATTATGCGAATTAACCGAGCCACGATGCATTAAGAGAGCATGGAAAATGGCATTTTCCATTTGCTTCCTCCGCTTCTTTTGTGAAAGCGTCTCTACCTTGTGGCAGAAATTTATCGTGTCGCGACGTATGAAATCGATTTATTTCTTTTTTATTGTCAATGTATTGGCACATATAGAAGCCGATCAAATCAAAGTCGCACGTGAAAGTTACCCATCTACAAAGACAGAAGTGTTCAGAAAAGCTTTCGAAAATGATTTGTTAAGTACTCTTATTTGCAATTGTCCCTGCATTCGTATTTAATTCGTTTAGAATTCCAGATGTGTCTCGGATTTTTTCCCGAGAAAAAATTTTCCGGAAAATATTGCTTTTCCATTCTAAGCTTCTACTCTGAGTCAAAATACTTAATGTCATTTAATATTGTTACGTTATAGATATTAAATATTTAATATCATTGCTAACACAGCGTCGATGGCGAAAGGAGAGCAAAGTCGTCGGGATAAAAGTGGCGCCTCAGATCCGAGGGCGCCGCGCCGCGGCAAATCAAGGCTGCGGATATCAAAATTTCCCATCTTCCACCCTAAACGCCTCCCGGCCGTTCGTGGGCGTGGAATCGGCCACCTATCTGACGATCAATTCCCGCGGGTTCTGTCTACCTAAAATACTCCGTTCCGCAGATTGGACCAGATCGTAAGCTCGCTCCTTGGATGCTGATCAGACCATCCGCTTACAATTACAAGATAGGAACAGCTCCCAGAAGAAGAACAATCGAAATAGGGGGGAGATTCGACCGTCAGCCGGTCAATTTCGCGCAGCAGAAGGTGAACCAATGGCGAACACAAAAGGAATGTGATCCGTCACTAATACTTTGCCGTATTAATTCAACTAGGCGTATCTGTTCGAAAGATACTTTGACAAATGATCTTTAAAAGAAAGATCTTTTAGCTTTTAACAGACAGTCGATTCTATATACGTCCAAAGTGTAAACCGTTATACCTTCAGTTTGCAATTAATAATATATAGATAAATTGTTAGTTTTGTTCTACTTGGTTCGAGCGAAAGTTGCGGATTTTGTTTTAATACGGCAGCATTGGGATTAATAATTCTAGAATTATTACCAAATAAATAAATTGTCAGTGACAGGTATATGTTAGAAGTTTTTAGAACTGGATATTGATAAATTTTTCTAAGGTTTGTGTGTTTAAAATAATGGAAATTTTTACTGTTATAAAATTATAAAATTGGAACAGAAGACTCGAGACAGTAAAGTTATAAAAAAATATGGAAAAATTCACCACTAGTCGGTCTGATCAACGAACAGATTTTAACAAATTTTACAAATCCCAAATTTACGTCAAATCACAAGCTGTCGGCAGAAAGAATGAACATTTTGAAACGGAGTATCAGCATTTTTACTCCAGAGTATATACAACAGAACAAATTCAAAAATGCAAAGGTATCTCCACTTAGACTTCTTTAACATCGATGTAAAAACACCGAAGAAACACGATCTACCTGCAAATACATTTCGTACGTACAATTATATTGATTTTCAACTTTCTCCTCTCAGCATAGTCCCAGCTTCGGCTGCGCGTGGTAAGGAGAGAGAAATCGAAGCAGCGTGACGGAGTCTGGATGTTGCGCCCGGTGAGGAAAAGGAGAGGAGGGAAAGGCTGAATATCGAAGAGATGAGAGTGGCCGGTGAATCGGCGGCTTCGAGAGCCAGATGCAGGATCCGCAGACGGAACGGAAGGAAGCACTTTTTATTGTGTTTGTTGCGCGCCTTTTTCGGCCCCGGAGCGAGAACCGTGGAACGAAAGAGACGAGGAGCTTTGCCGAGCAAGAGAAGGAACGAAGGATAGCGGGGAGGAAGGTCGTTCCTGTGGTCGTGTACGTACGTACGTGATATAACGTACGTGTACGAGCTGAGAACGAGGGAGGCTGCTGGGGCGCTTCCTGTCCCGCATTCGAATTCAGGACCAAGCACTCTCGCGGCTCTCCGCCATCGTCGCGCTCCGCGTAAACACGCTTGTATTTTAAAACTGGATTTATTCTGGTTTTTCGACGCCTGCCTGGCTTGCACACCGTTTCCTTGGCGTTTCCTCAGCACGAGGCTACCGGAACAACAGGAATACACACCGGGATTTTTGCGTGGCCGACTACTGTTTCGAACGATCCTCCGTGCCGGATGTTATGAATGCTCGTGCTCTTTTTTAGTCGACTTCTCGTGGCTTTCATTCATTGTCAGGCCGACCACTTTTCAATAACGCTGCCTCTTTCTTGCAAGCGTCACTTGTTCGTACAATGTTCTCCCACTGAGCGAAGGGGCGTAAAATTGTTTTGAAACAGAGAACACATTTAAGGCGAACTCGTATTTTTGTGGACCGAAGAAATTTAGGTCTTCAACATCGTGGCGAGTCTAGTTTGGATCCTTTGTACGTACATCTTTGTGTATTCTGGATAATTTTACGTAAATCCACGTGCAAGATTATGGTGAGTCGTAGACAACGTTTTCAGTTGATATTGTAGTTTACAAAATTTGTCCCAACGATAGACTAGTTGCTCCTGTGATTTTCACATTTCACGAGTAACAAATCTAAAAATTTTATCGTATCATATCGTATCGAGCGAATATTTAAACAAAAAAAAAAAGAAAAAAGAAAACCAGGACATACTTCAATCTTAAATTTACCCTTCATTGGCCTCGATTGACATTCTCGCGGTGTGTTTCACAATGAACTCGAGCCTCTAAATGAAACAAAAAGAAAACAGAAAAAAAGAAAGATGAAAAACAAAATTGAAAGAAAAATGTTCCAGGTAAAGAATACGCGCGATTCAAGGGTTGAAATTTCATTCACGAAGACACGTTGCTCGGCCCTGGCGTACCGTGTTTACCTTCACAAAGACACAGCAGACGGATAGACACGTGTATGTGTATTTACGTGTATTTACGATTCACAAGAGCACGGATCTATCTTGCCACGGCCACGGTGGATGCAAGAAACACGTATAGAAACACGGCGTGTGTGAGAGCCTCTCTACGTGGGACAGACGGAATAAAGAGGCACTACGTGCCGGATTAGTTCCTCCCGGATTTAATCTCCAGTGTTTGAGCAGGAACTCGAACAATTAATAATGAGACCTTCACCGAATGGCCGTCCTTTCAATTCAAGGGACAGGATGTCGTCATGGTTGTCGTTGTCCTTGTCGTCGCGACGTCTCGCATCCGCGATTGGGAATCACCGTGGAAACTACCTTCCCATGTCTGTTCCACCGTCGAAGAGCAGGGCAGATTCTCAACGTCCTGTTTCGCCGCACGTTCCAGAAGAGGTATGTAAATTATACCACTCGATTAGGAAATTGATTTCGAATATTCATTCCATGTGACATTCTGTGTCATTTACTGGAAGATTTTATATTTCATCATCAGGGAATTCTCTCTTTAACGTTGGAAACATAAAATTGATTGAAGCGTAAAATCTTCGCCAGAGATGCTAAAGTAAAAGATGGAAGAGTTTTATCATACAATAAGTTACACAAAATAATCTCACAAATCTTTAAAGATACAAAGTTTAAATTGATCGTTTTAATTACTTTGGTTCTACGATATATCTTTAATCTTGTAATTGTCTTTAATCTTAAAAATGAAATGGAATCTCAGCACTGTGACATTTTTTTTTGATCTGAAGAACTGAAACTGTAAACACATAGGTTTCCATCAGAAAATGAAATTTTAATTTCAAAGAATATGCAAAATTTACTATTATTTAAAACGGCTATTCTTTAATGGAATGTTTTTTTAATCATATTTTTATCGCGAAACAAAAATTTTCCTCCTAATGAATTTTTAGATCTAAAAAGTGTATACCATATGTGAAATTACTCTGCTTCTCATCGAAAGTTGAAATTTCAATCCTTTTCGTTGTAACTCTGACGAGCTAATCTACGTTATTAATTCCACTATTTTATAAACTTTTTTAAAATTCACGACTACCCGTTGAACCACTGCTCGCTCAATCATTTGGTTTTTCTTCGTTAAAAGAAAAAAAATCACACACGGAACGTACAGAGTCTAAAGGCACATGCCCCAAATGAATCGATCACCTCGCGCGACAGCTCGCATGCACAGTGAACAATCCGATGTGTAGCACCGGTGGCGCAGCTGAGAATCAAAGAGGCATTGGTAGCGTCCTCGAAGAGGAGGAAAACGGAAAAGTTGCGTTCACGGGCATCTGAATAGTCGGGGCGAGGGGTCGTATATCCAGAAGAAGAAGAAGAAGAAGAAGAAGAAGAAGAAGAAGAAGAAGAAGAAGTGGGCAGGTCCCACGGGCAGGGAAGGGCCGAGGCAGAGGGCAGCGGCAGCAACAGGCAAGAAGAAGAAGAAGCTGCAGCCGCTTTTTGGGGCCCCTTCTGCTCTCAGCTGCCGGACCTTCCCACGCTACGCGTATACACCTACCTACCCACCACCTATCCACCTTACTACCTGACTCCTAACTCTGTGTGAGTGTGCCTGTACCGGCTGTACCCGAATTATTTCGACTGTCCGATCAGTCCTCTTTGGTCGACGTGACTCTCGAGTTTCTCGACATTTTCCGAGACGCTCGAGGTTTTCAGGGATTCGATGAGAAAACAAAAGAAAAGAAATGTTATTTCTTCTGAAATGAGCTTTCTCAAGTTGCAAGCTGTAAGTTTGTGATTGAAAGTACTTTTCTTTTCTTCACTTGTTTTGATTTTTTTTTTTTTTAGATTGTATTATAACAGTTTCCTCATGACGAACTTGTGTGAATGATAAGATGTTAGTAATACTAATTGTAAGTTCAGAAGTATCAGGATACTTCAATTTACAGAATAATTTATAATAATAATAATACGTGAATCTTACAAGAGAGAGGAGAATTAATCATAAATTGGAAATTAGAAATAACATTCACTGTCTTCTTATGTAAATCAGAACTCGTGATCAGAAATGAATTTTACAAAAATTGAAGTCAACGAAATCGAACGACCTTGAGCAACCTTGACTCAATCTCGTCTATGGTCTTGCCGCTCGCTGTGAATGAAAGCATCCGAAATTGTTCTGTAAATAAGTACAAACTGCGTAGCTGTTGCTAATTTCACGCGCGGAGAATCAAACGGTGCTCCCAGATCGAAACAAAGAACCTTCTGGTATCGAGCATCGGGCACGCATATAAATATACGTACGTACGTACGTACGTGTGAGCAAAGTTGACCTACTGCTCACCTGCTGCACCACATACACCGGCTACCTGCCAGTGGTCCAGCTCATCTGTCTCCCTCTGGAAGCTGATGGCTGCGAAACAGTGAGACCTGGAAGGCACAGACCCCGTAATATCATGGCGATTATGTTCGATTTCAATAACACTTTGTTACCAAAGTAAGACGAAGATGCGAGATACTTCCTTATTAACGCGATTTGTCTTTAACTCTTTCTTTAATCGCAGTAGGTTTTTAAATTAATATAATTTGTATTCGATTCTTTCGAAGCTCGATTCTGCGACATTAATCACGCGGACATTTAATTAAGGTGACGTTAACACGTGCGATTCTCTGTATATCGTCGTGAACGCGAAATTCGATATGTACGGTGTCGCGCGTGGAATTTTAATTGGTAATTATTGGAAGTTTGGAAATTGGATTTTTCAGTAATTTAAAAATGCGATTTCACAACGCAGAGATAAAATCTGGGGTGTAATAATAACGGCGAATAAAAATGAAAATAGATACAATATGAATTACGGATATTGTCATTTGTTTAGTAGCGAATACTATATTTGTAAGGGAATAATTTCTAGAAATAACGTTTGTTGAAATAACTGATTGAAACGACATAATGTTTACAATTTTAAACAAACAAAATGATCTTTCGCTTAGTCAAATAAATTGCCTTATAACTCAAAACGAATCGTATATAAAATAATCTTTCAAACACTCAAATACTCAAATCATCTGCCAACGTCTCCACGTGCTTTTCCACCACCCGATTACAAAACTCCTCTTCGTACCCCTCTTCGTACAATGCATCTTTTTACGTTCGTCGTACGACCCTCCAGAAAACTATCCAGAAACGTGCGTTCGTGTACGAGGGGTAGTTCCTTTCGGGGATGAATGAAAAGATAAAGGATCGTGGCGCGTTGAGAAACGGGGCAGGTTATGGAGGAAGTAGAGAAGGTAGGTCGCGGGTGCAACGGGTGCATCACAGCCGGATCCTCGAGAGTGGGGGTTTAGGGGTCTCCCACGCCCAAACGCTTCACGATAATGTAATTCCTTTTAACCCTGGCTGAACCTCGAAAACCGTGGGACGGTTTTCTGGTGCCCCGGTGCAGCTTGAACTCGCGATCTGCACAGCCTGCACCTTTCCTCTGCTTCTTTCTCCCCCGCCCCCTCCCGCCCTCTCTCTCTCTGTCTTGTGCTTTATTTTTCTTTCTTTCTTCTCTTTTTTCGCCTCTAATAGATCTTTCGCACTCGGGTGCGTACAGCTGACGCCTCGTTCTTGGATTCGTTTCTTTGAATCGGAATCAACGTATGGACACGTTGGCTAGCGAAAATGTGAACGCTTGTCGCGTGTTTTGAGTGTATCACGAGTGTTGTACGGAACATTTTGAGATTCTGAGGTTTTTGTGTAAATTCATATTTTCGAGGACACTATAAGGAAGATGGAAGATAGGTACTTGGGATCTTGCGGGGTTTTTTCTGCCACACCTTCGTCGTGTGGAATTTTGCACTTTGCTCAAACTGGAAATTAATTTGAAAATTATTTAGTGAAAAATTAATATAAATGGCCATGTCGAACATGTGACAAGTGTCAAGTATGATTTCCACTGTGAACGTTAGGTGGAACGAACAACTGGCTGATTACGAATACTTTTGCAATCTCTGTGAACGAGTAAAGATAATCTCCATTCCGCCTAGACGATCTTTTGATATTACATTCCGACGATTATTGAATCCTCGATGGAGATAATTTTGGTACAAATTTGAAAAATAATGAAACTGACTAGTTGAATTTTGATTTCACAAGCATCGAGTTAATAGTCTCGTAAAATGTAATTTATTTGACTGGCTATTTCATTAACTAATCTGTTTTATTTCCCTTCGCGTGAGAGAATTCACTCGTGTAAGTGTAATTTGTAATTTATGGAACTTTGTTACAAATGTTACTTCAATTGCGCAACGGCTGTACAGCGGCCTTCTTTTTTTTTTCTCTTTTCATTTAAAAAGAGATTTCACAAGAACGCACGACGAGTCGCGGTGTGTGTGTGTCTGTGTGTGTTTAAATTGGCTGTTCATCGGAATTTTGAAAACAAGCGAAAGTGTACCGATCGCTATCGCGAAAGCGGCGCTAATTAAAAACAGTGCTACTAGGTTATCGTAATTAGATTGCGATAAATTGATCGCGGCCGTTGACTCGCGGCTCTCGACGCGTTCCTTTTTGTTAAAAAGAAAAGCAGCTCGATTCGACGAATAATTACCGACGCAAAAATTGGCAAAAGAGCAAAGAAATTGTAAAATTCGGAGACACGCGTGTTTCCTTTGATTTGAAATTTGTTTCTGTGATATTAATGTAACATTAATGTTAGCTGTAGAAGTTTTTTTTTTTTTTTTGAAAAATAACATTCCATATTACAAATTTACAGGGTTTTATTAAATTTCAAATCTGAAGCTTTCAGTGAATTACAAACTAACTTTTTCGGAGAAAAGTGAAATTATAAAATTTATATAACAGCAAACGGATTATTTACAGGCAATTTTCAAAGTTCAAAATTGCAGAAAATGCACATAACGTGAAAATATGTATACGTAAAATATCCAAAATGCAATGACGCCTTCCATGTAACATATTCTACCGAGGTTTTACAATTAGAAAAGTATACATAATTATATAAATAGAAAAATTATATATAATTATACCGGTTATTTTCTAAAATTCAGCGAGACCTCGGCTGGTCAAGCAAACTTGAAACCAGCGAAACGATAAATTCAAGCCGCCAATTAAAAATACTTTTTGCAACCAGTGTAGATTCCATCGTGCACCGTTTGTAAGTACAACAAAATGACCGTGCCAATTACGAGGTAACATACTGTACACGGTATGCTCGATTATGTAAATTAAATGGACAATTTGTCCCAATTTTTCATCGCGTGTACACGGAGAGACACGCGCGCTGAAATATCAATTGATTTTTCTTCTTTTTTTTCTCTTTTTCTTTTGAAATATTTTCACGATGGTCGTTTGTTCGAATCAGCCGACTATTAAATTCCGGTAACTTCTGCTATCCACGGTACGAACTGGAGCGAATTGGAGCGTGACGGAAGAGAAGTGAAGCATACGAACGGTGCAACAGAGGTAGATGTAGCGTGGCTGTTTTAGTTTCAGTGGTAATTGATTAATTTCGAACCGGTGTTGACTAGCTAGAAGAAAAACATTTCGCGAGCCGAGATTAAGACGCGACGAACGAGTCATCAATCACGCTGGATCATGCGTCTAGTTAGCTAGTCGTAGTTTTCACTAGATAGATAGAAAGTGCAAGATTGTTCGAGTGATAAATAGAAATTGTTATTAGGCAACGATTATTAATTAAAATGCAGCTAATTAAAACGTTAATCGAGAAACTTGTATCATTAATCACTCGGCGAAAATTGTTATTAATCTTCAGTTATTGATCAGTTGAATTCCAACTCTAAGCTCTAATTGTGTAGCAAGTGTGTAATCTTAGACGTGCGCAACTTTCGAAAATACATGCACGTGCCTGAGTATGTATTAACAAAGAACACTGTTTGATCGATGATGAAATCTATACCTGTTCGACAATACAGAAACGACAAGTATTTTACAGAAAGATTCTCTAGTTGATGAAAATACTTTTTTTGAAACATGCTGTTGACAATTTACGACGTTTGTTATTGAAATTACGATTATTGACAATCAATGATTAATTCTAACAGAGTGAACAGTTTTGGATCCAATCAATATTGTAGAACTTTTAAGTTATTCCCTTCGCAGAAAGCACTTGAAATTTCCCGAGATTCCCGATTATGTTTTATAACATAACTGAGAGATATATAAATCACATCCGGGGGGAAATTAATTGGCATACGAAACGAAAGTTCGTCGCGGAGTTGGTGGTGCTTCTAAACAGCGGCTCGTAGAAAGGACGGACGGCGAACAACCGCAATCGATTTCTCGATGCTCGCAACAAAGGCATTTCGCGCTTCGCGATTAATTAGCCACGAGGAGTGTTTCGCCTGAGCAGCTCCTCCTCGTTTCACTTACATACGTACGTCTGTAGTTTCGCCTTCGAGTTTGTCGAACGACCTATAAATCCTTGCTGTTCAACCCTTTCGGCTCTCCCTTGGTTCCATTGACACTGACGTGTTTTTTTTTTTTTTCTTTAAAAGAGCATCGAAGATCGATTTACTGCTGCGGAAGATCTTCGTGCTCTTCAATAATTATCTTTATCAAACGAATTATTTCGAAACGAAATTTCCGACGAATACATTCTGACTTTTCAGTTTCCATTCACTTGGATTTTTTCTCTATAATTGCTGCTCAATTAAGCTAATTTTCGTTCTCTAAATACGAAAATTTTTATTTCTATGCAATCTAATCTTGTATCTTTCACGTAGGTAAATTCTGTTAAAAAAATTTCTAAATAGTAAGATGTTTTGGCAAATACTTTTGATTAAGTGGAATGTATACGTCGAAGTGAAAGTCGATATTTCTTGTTCGAAATAGTATTAGATATACAATTGCTCGCACTAATATTCGGGCATTTAAATATCGCTATGCTAAATATTGAAACTATTACAATCTCGCAGAATTCGTTTTAAAGCTTTCGAAATGCATCGCTGAATTTTATTCTGAAGTGTTTTTACATCAAGCAAAGGATGAGCGAAATGTTATAAATTTCAATAAATTTAATGACGTTGTAATAATAATTATAAATTGAAAAATTTATTTTTTTCATGACTGAATCTGCAATGAATTTGAAGGTTGAAGATCCGCCCCCAAAAAAACATGATGCATAATTTTTTTTCACCACCTCATTGAACATTGGATATTTAGATTTAGATTTAGAAGACGAAAATTTAAAAAAATCACAAAATTTTCGAAGAAGACTCAATATTCAAAGTTTGATAAAATGTGCGGGAAAAAAATCAAATATTAAATTTCAGCATCCATTGCAGATTTAGTCATGAGAAAAATTATATTTTTGTACAGTGTGACAATTTATAGCATTGTTGAGGAGAAAAAAATGTGTCTTCGCATTTTCATTCGCTACGTGACGCAAAAACATCTTATTGTTAAAATAGAATGAACGATAGCTTTTCGAAAGCAGAGGCTTCACGATTTTCTTTTAACGAAATTGCAACAGTTTAAACATTCAACGTCCGAATTAATTAACGCGCGCAACTCTGTACGTAATTTACAGAGCAATTGAAATGTATCTCGATGCGATAGAAATGGAGCTTCATCTAAAATTCCAAGAAAATTCGTTCAAGATTTTCATTTCTTTCACTTCTAAATCGGTGAAATTGAAACAGTCGACCTGCAATTCCTCAAAGGGCCGATAATCGCCTTCCGCAAACAATTGTACACCGTGTCAAACATCCGACCGACACACGGGCACAATGCGCGAGAGATCGATAATCGCGACAGAGAGAACGCACCGCGGCAGAAACAGGCACGATCTGTTCGTTTTGCTGCACGATATCTGCGTCGGATGCCCGACAACCATGGTTGCATCACCTGCGCAAACTGAACGATACAAGCTACTGTTACGAAAGTACCCTCGGCTCTGTTTATCCGCGGTGCTCCTCCAAAGCGGTCTACACGTTCTGCAACATGTTGCGACGCATGTGCATTCACTCCACTGTTTCGCGAAACAAGCTGTCAGTTTCGACGCGTGAAAGTGTTTCCAATCGAACGGAATTGTCAATCTTTGTAAACAGAATTCATCTAACTTTTAACTTTTTAAATCGCTCGTCCTCTGTTTTCAAGTTAACTTTGTAAATTGAGACAACGACACCAAGTAGCAAGAGTTCAATTTCAACGGTTACTTTGTATTCGATGATACTTCTCTATACTGTTATTGAACAGATGTTTGAGGATGAAATATGAAAAAAAAAAAAAATTAAGACTACTTTTTTGAGAAGAGAAAGCACATTGTGATTTTTCTACAATCGTTTCAGTTTATCAACAATGGTTTTTGATTTGATTTTGATGGCGTGTTGAACGAATTTGTAGAAACAACAAGAATCAACCAATTTTAACCAAACGAATGTACAGTGAGTCGTCGTATTAAAAATTAAAAGAAGAAAATAAACTTCTTGTTAGAACAAGGTACGACATTCGTTCTTCAAGGAAGATATAAGGTAGCTGCTGAGAAACTGAAGGGTTTGAAAAAGTCATAGCTTCTTTATTTTCTTTTTTTTTTGTAGGTTTTTTTGTATGGAAAAAAATCCATTAATTATATTTCCAAAATAAAATATGAAAAAATTAAAAGAACATGTGTTTGTAAAGGTTATTCTCGTTTTATATCATTCGGTCTTTCAATAACAAACGTGACAAAAGTACATCAATTTCTACTTCCACGTGTATCACGATCAATTACAACCAGCATCGTGAAACTTTCAAATCGACGCACGCAATATCGCATATATGTCGGGGCGGCGTGTAGACAGTTTTACGCGTCATGATAATGCGTGTACCGGCGCGAAAGTATAAACAACTTTCGAACGGCACACGGCAGCGAAACGGCAGCTGTGAAAGCAGAAACTTTTTAGCCGCGACTCGCGCAGACACAACAAGGGAGATTTGAGCTTCGCGCGTTTCGGCGAGCGAGGTTTCACACAGGGGTTGGATATTGTTTGCCACGCGAAATTGCCTCCTTTCTTTGTTTGCTTTGACTCTTTGTAGTCTCGCCGTTCCGCGGGATGATAACGGAGCTTGTACCGATCGTATCCATCGTGTACGTCGCGAGCGATGTTTTGAATTGGGTGTCGCAAGAGAAGTACGGATATGGTTTTTGGTGTTTATTTTTTTGGGGTAGAGAAATACAGAGCAGATGAAAAGATAATAGATTTTAGATTTAAATTCTGATATTCGAAAGGAAGATATTTGGGGGGCTTTTCTCGATTCAAATTGTTTTCACAAAAATAAAGTTCATTTTTAATTTACTATTTTAGCTTCTGTTTGTTTATCACTATTTTTGGAGGATTTATTACGTTCTTCAGGCTACTCCTTTTTGAAGAAATTTGGAAAAAACTGCACGACTTGTACCCCAGTACGATTCGTCTCACTGAAAGGCCCAAAAGCAACTCTTCTCACTAGGAAACGAAGACGACATTTTGCGTAAAGTTTTACTGATATACAAACATTTGAATCGACACAAAACAAATTACTGGCGCGATCGCTTAGTAGCACGCCCCCTCACGAATCACGTGACCCAAATCAACCAATCGCTAATTTTCGTTGCATTAGCGTTGCATCTGAAGAGGTCCGATTTTCTGGGTTACTCCCGCTAAAATCACTTTCAGTGATAAAAATATCAAAGATATTAAAAAAATCTTTGTGTTCGTCGAAACACGAAAGAATGAAATTGAGATACTATAAAAATTCAAGAATGATGGTACAGTGAATAAACTGGTAAAAAAATTCCTAAAAAATTGTTTCATCTTGTCTGGCAGTTGAATTTCGTTATCGGTGAACAGCGAGAGAGGCAGATTGGCACATGGAACCCACGTGGCATCGAATTCCGGAGCTCAGCAACCTGTTTCCCTCGGCCGACATGGGTATCACGCAACGTAATTGCACCGAGACGAGGCCAAGACCAAGGTAATTACATATCTACTAACTGCGAACGATTATATTATCGTCGGATAAATAAACTAAACTAAACACACCAAGAGATCGTTACCAATGGAATCGTTCCCAATAACTCTAGGCCAGCAATTACGGCTATAGAATAATTCGTATGCGCAGCACGGTTAGCGGCTGTTGTATAGGCGCTTAAGTATATCGCTATACGTCGTTACGTAGCATTAACTAACTGCCTCGAGCTACTCGAACGCATTGGAGACCAATAATTACTACACTGCTCGTTGCTTAAATTGAAAGTTTGATGTTTCAATTTGCACGTTTCAAAAGCCGATTATGTCGCGACAAAGTAGACTGTCAATGTTCACTTGCGAAAGAGCAGAGGAATTGAATAAAATTTGGAAAGTCTAATGTCATTGGAGTAATTTAAAATTTAACGTTACGAGAGTATTACGATTAATATAGAATTTTTATGCGACACAAAATTCGTAAATGTGCAAATGGATATTTATGAAGTACGATAATAAATATCCCGATAATAAATAAATCAGATTAAAATCTGATTGATTGATCTGCTAATAATTCGACGAAGCGACAAAGTAAATAAATGCATCGTCGCTGGACAAAATTGGACAAAAATACAATCGCGGAGAGAACTGCTCGATCCTTTCCCACGAAACGTTCCTAGAAACGGCAAAACAGAGCCCAGCTCAGGTCAGTGGGCAGAAAGAGAATGAATACGGACGACAGGATCGATATTTCTCGATGGAACTCCCGAAACATCCAGCTCGTCCGTCGAAGAATACGTTCATCAGGTGTGCCGGGGTGCAAAGTCAACGTTTCGCGGAGCAAGAGGAATCTGCATACATACTTGGTTTCACGCGGGGACATAATCACAATGGGTCACATACCTGTACCTGGTACACGAAGAATGCAGGCTGCCACGCTATTTTTCTTTTTGCCTTTCTGTAATCCTGCGCTCTGTCACCTTTTCTTCTCGCGACACAACAGCTCTAGTCCCATTAACAACTCTCTCTCTCTCTCTCTCTCTCTCCCTCTCTTTCTGCAAAGAAAAACGTAGAAAAGTCGAAAATAGAATGAATGAACTTGGTCGGCGTTGGGAGATGAAAGTAAGGAAACGCCGAGTTTTCTTCCTTTTGACTCGTTCCTCTTACTAAGAAACGAAGAATCGAGAGACAGTGGGATTGAGTTTAGGGGATGATAAGCAGATCGGTTAGATTCTTTCTTCTTGGAAGTGAGATTTTTTTTGAGAAGAAAGTTTTTAGTTTCAGCGGTGGAAAATGGTTTGATTTTTTTTTTTCAATTTTGACGCCACGAGTACATGGCATTTTCTATACGAGCTTCAACGTTATTAGAATTAAAACGAGGTAATCGATTATTCTTGATTCGTTCTTATACTTTTATAAACCAGCAAATATCGTAATAGCAATTCAAATTTTCTATAAAAGTTCACGGTCTGACGAGGATGAAGTTTTACTTTTATTTAGATAAAGAATGAAAGAGCAGCCGTGTTCTTTGTGAAACAGCAATGAAGATAAATTTGCATTATTTATTTTAGAAATTAAATACCTATTTACTGTTATAATCACCATGTCTCTTTGTCGAGAAGAAACTACTTGATCATTGAGTACGAATTACAAAAACTATTGTAATTTGAAAAATACAGAACAAGGATTTATACTTATTGTTGTTTCACAAAGGCGTTTCACGTTTTCGCGTTCATTTTTTTGTTTAAGTGAAGGCGAAACTTACCTTCGCATATTTTTGTCAAGTTTTCATCTCAGTGCCGTTATCAACAAAAAACAAAAAACGAACTTTACTCAACGTACAAATAGCTAAAAGCTGTGTAAGAATCTGTCAAATCTGTTAGATCCAAAAATATACCTACTTCCTCCGTGATTTTCATTTACGATCAGCAACGCCTTTCGCTACCGTTATTTCCGCGCCAGGCGGAAATCCACCCTCGCATATGCTGCGCCCTCCGCGTAACCTCCGGACAACAGCAGCATCCATCAACAGTTGTTCTAGCTTCACCCTGTCCCCTGCAAGAAATCGTGCCGAACTGCAGTCACAATTAGCTTCGTACTCGACAGAAGGTGGTTGCCAGAAGTCTTGGAACGAGCAGGAGACGATGAACCACACGGTGGTTCTCGCGGGCATCGGACAGAGATGGGACGAAGGGTGGCGCGGAGAACGCAGATGGTAGAAATCTCGGGGAGTAACGGCAAGGGGGCTGCGGAGAGGAGCACGGAGAAGGTTTTTTCGAAGACGACGATGGGGAGACACGGAAGGTGGGTAGCACCTGGTGGTCGTCAGGGCCGGTGGTAGTGATGGTGCCTTCTGGTGGTGTGGCCAGTGGTGGTGGCGGTGGTGGTGGTGTCGAAGCACGATGCAACAGATGCTACGAGAGAAGGCCCTCTTTCTCTCTGCACATGTGCTATCTTTTCGGATGGTACGAAACTTCTTACGTCTTCGTATGTGGAACACGTACAGGTTTTTTCTGCGACACGGCCTTTCTCTATTCTCCTCGGCCCGGAAATAATCTCTGGAGATTATCGACGAACGTGAGGGCGCGGCTCGGCGAGTGGAGCCCTGGGGGATGATGGCGAACCGTGTGCGAGTACTTGTCAACGTTCAGAGGGGAGATGCGGTGGGTGCAAGATCTTCCTTTTTTCCTTCGTTTCTTCGTTTTGTGAGTTTTGTAGCGAGCAGCCTTGGGGATTTTAATAAGCTGAATGTGAAGACGCGAAAATGCACGTGGTATGGGGGAAATATTGTATAAATTATTTTAAATGTTGAATTATAATTTCACATCCAAGTTACATTCCAGATGATACGTAAAAATTTAGATTATGAAATCGTCTATATTCGTTGAGTTATTTAGATTTAGAAAGATTTTTGAAAAATCACTTTCTCCTATGTTCGCCAAACAACGCAACAATTGAGACATTGAAGATAAAAAGAGGGAAAAAGAAGGAATTACTCGCGGCTGAAAGCAAATTGACAACGGCGAGCCTTTTCCACAGGTATCCGGAAAACTGATGCCCGTGGAAAATTTTGAAACAGCCTCGACCCTGTGTGCACATTTGCACACAGCCCGGTAGAAGGTGAATTCTGCAAACAGATTTCGTCAACTCACTTCCTGACGTATCACGTCCCCTCGTTATCCTGCACCGGAAGTCCGTGCAGGTGCTCTGTGTGTTTTCCAAATCACGCAACACCGTAGAAAGATCCAAGAGATATCGGAACACCGAAATCTGAGAAATGTGAAGATTCGAAGCAAGTTTTACTGCTTCGAATATCAGTAGTTGCAAATATAAGAGAATGTCAAAAGTGAAGTGCGAGAAAGTGAAAAGCAGGAAAATAAAATTTATAACTTGCTTTTCTCTTCGCTTAAATTGCGATTCCATGCAATGTAAAGAGACCGGTGTAACGTTTAGGCGTTGCCTCGGAGGAGCCTCGCCCAGCAAGGTCGACGATTTCAATCCATTTAGCGAGCAATTCCGAGAGTTCGGTCGGCTCACGGATTCTTTGGAAGCGTTCCCGCCAGACGGATATAGAAGCAGGAAAACGAAAGTGGAAAGGCCGTAAACTATGCGAGGACTGGAGTCTTCCTGGGGGAAAGGGTTGCCAGGACCTCTTCCCCCTTTCTTTTACAGCGCGCCGTCTGGCGCTGAGAATAAGTCTCCGGAGCTTAATAAAGAAGGTCCGTACAGGGTTGTTCAACCCTCCTCTGTCACTGAGCATCACGTGAGATTTCTAAAGTTTCTTCCCTAGTCCCTATTTTTCTCGTTTTTTCCCCCTTTTTTTTCCCTTGCCTCGCCGCATCCTGCGCCTCCTAGGAGGTCGCTATCCGGGAAAGGGGTGAAAGAAATTTGTCGAGCTTAAGGTTATTTGTCACTCACCGTAGACGTGGGTTGTTTGAAAATAAGTCTTCCTTTTATTCTTTTTTTTTTTCCTTGTCTACCATTGCTGGTTGTTTTAACGCAACAACTGTCGACGAGGCAACTAATTCATACAGATAATTAAATATTCTTTTTTACCAATTTGTCGATTTCGTTTCTTTAGAAAGATCCCAATTAAAATTAAGGGGGTCGTATGTCGTCAACGTTCCTTTTAAGAACTAATCCATTGAAAACTCTGTTGTTTGCAATACTGCTTTTTCTGTGCATTTTTTGTTTAAAGGCAGTCAAAAAAGGTGCAAAATTAACTTAAAATTCTTCAAACAGATTACAGATAAAATCCTTGAACAGTAATTTTTTTTTTTTTTAAACTCCATTCAGTTCGTTTCGAATGTTTCTCTGGATTCGTGAGATTCCATCCCTCAAAAAAGAAAGAAAAAAGCAGGTCGTATCTACGATCTTCTTTTTTTAAGCGTTATGTAAGAAGGAGCTGAAAGGGTGAGGGAGGGAAAAAAATGGTCGGAACGTCGTGGAGAGATTTGGCAAAGGATTCGACAAAGATTCCCAGAAGATCGAGGAGGGCGTAAAGACGACAGATTGCTGGCTTCGATCGAGAGAGCAATCGAAGAGTTTGCCAGCCGGTCGGCTCGTTTCTTTCACTGGCTTTCGTTTACTCCGCTTCACGACTGACTCCTTTCCGTCGACGAGCTTTCCACCCTGCAAGACCTTCCAGGCCAACCAGAAGGCCTTCGCCATCTTCTTGCTTCTCCCCTGACACCATTTTGCTCCCTTTCTCATTCAGTCTTAGTTTGTTGTATGTTTTCTCTTCTCAAGTGGATTTTGTCGAAATTCAAAGCTACATTTCACAGCACGAGATTCATTTAGTCGTTAATCGAGTTCAAAGTTTATCGTTTCAGAGACGAGTTCCTTCTGTTTGTACGTGCATAAACATAATTCATAATCGTGGTTCGAAACTTTTTCGATCATTCGTAATAGTAGTTCGTAACTTTTCAATTTGCAGTCCACAATTCTACTTTTATTTTTTAAATAAAAGATTCGCTTTTAGGCGCAAGTTTTTTCATCTGTAAATTACATAGTCGCATTTCATTCTTTGAAACGAAGTTGTTATTTACTTCTTCAATTTCAAGTATCAAGATTCTTCGAAAGCAATTTCATCTTGTTCCGCTCTTTCGAATCAAGCAATCACCAAACTTTCCAACTTGCGGATTACTTCAGAATTCCACGGTAGGAAAGTTTCTCGAGCCTCGCCGGTACAATTTATCACTTTCTCGTCACGTTCTTCTCCATTCTCTTGTTCTCCTTCGTCCTATTCTCCAGACACATAACTCTCAATCTAAAATTCCCGCCTGTATCACGCCTAAATATTCTCACTCCCCGCAACGATCCATTTTACTTCTCCACAACCCTCCATAACCTACCCCTTCTCGAAAGTTCTGTCATCCACTGTCACAAATAATATCCTTCAACCGCGTTCCTGCCGAAAATTCTAAAAGAGAGAAAGAAGTATCTCGATACCGATAATTCTGAAGAACGGACGAGAGAGCACGAAAGGGTGCGTTTCCTCAATGCTTCGCCCCGTGAGATCTACGCGCTTTGATCGAGCACCAAGATCGAGGAAATCTCGTGCTTCTGCACGACTTGCTCGCAGATAAGAACGAAGATGGTCGGCCGCTACGTACGGTAGCCAAAGTCAGGGAGATAGAGGGCGAGGAACAGCTGCGAGCTACACCCCAAAATGTACGGAGAATCTTTTGAATCACTGCCTGGCCTCGTATCTCTTGTCCTCCCCTGATCTTCTTCTTCGTCATCGGCGCTGACAGCGCAACGGTCGTTCCCAACAGCCCAACAGAACTCGAGGAGCAGAAGGAACGGACGACGTTTCGAATCGATTTGCGTTTAGGATAAACTTTGCAACGCGACAGGGGACGCGTTTCGAAGGGGCGCGCTGCGTTTCGCCCGCGGAGAAATATATATCACGTGGCCGTTTTGGTATTTCTGGGTAAACCAGAGTTTACGGTGGTTTCCACCGTTAGATTATTGCTGTGTGCTATTTCTGTTTCGGAAGAAGACTGCGCTTGGGATTGTAACAATTTTTTCTGCAATTACTTAATTAAGCGTCAAAGGTTTACAATTTTTTAGTATTCTTACTTTCAGTAAGAACACTATTTTACCGTTTCTGAGTTGACCGTGTGATTCTCTGTGATTATCAAAGACTGTGGGATTTTCAATACTTCTTCTATGAATCAAATTGGATACATTGAATGAAAACTATTTTTTAACCGAAGAACAATTATCACTCACTTCGTTAATCTTCCAATATTCTTGATCCAAAAATTAGCAAAAATTGTGTCGTATTAATTATGAAACATAGGTGCCATTGATATTTTTCTTTTACTCAAAAGAAATTACAATTCCTCCAACTTTGTTGTAGAATCGAAAGGACTTCTTTTTCCTCTTCGCTATTCATCTCAATGCAAACAATTTCCATCCCTTACAATTCCTGTAATCCATAATTCCGCCATTAATAACGTCTCTCCTATTTTCGCCTCCCCTAAACGATTACGATTCGCAAGCGAGGAAAAATCCTCCAAGTCACATCGTTCCGTCGACACCTGCCCATACCTGGACTCTCGAGCTCGTTTCCGTTGACCCAGTCCCGCTCTCTATCAGAAACGACCGTTGCAAAGTTTCACCGGATCGTTTGCGTAAGGAAGACGATCCAGGGGAGAGTGAATCGTATGGGGAAGCAGGATCGCGTATGAAAAGATCCTGGAAGATTGTTAAGGGTGTTTATGGAACGCGGACAATGGAAAGGACACAAAAGACGGTATTCATCAGCGGGGCCACGGTGTCAAGTCCCTTCGACTTTCTTTCGTAATTGGCGGGCTGAAAATTATCCGCAGCGGTTCGAGTCGTGATTTTGAGAATTTTCACTTGAACTTTTCACTCCACTTCTTCGTGCAGTTTCGCAATTATCTCGCGCTATTCGTGACTTCTGATTAACTTCTAACAAACAAAAGTTGCCTTCCGCGACATTTAAAATCCGAATTTAGCTAATAAATTCTCGCTTTTCTAATTTCCCTCGCGATATTCGTTCTTTCAAATACCTAACATAGTAGCACGATAGTGTCAAAACAAGAAGAACATCGTTTTGCATCGAGAAATCGTTCGATCGTAATAATAATAAAAAATTTTTTCGCGTTGATGAACGATCGTTCCCCTCCCCCTTCCTCACCCTGAAAAAATTCGATACAACAACACGTATTGTAGAAGAAACGCGAAACTGTAGCATCGTTGGCTCAGTTATCGTGTTATTACAATATCCTGTTTATCACCGAATAATACCAGCCTTTCACTCGAACCAACGAAAGTTAATTATGCGGCGGTAAAGTGCTCGATCTTGTCTGTTCCACGACGTACAACACATATAACGCGCACGAGCTTCAACTTCTACCGATCCCCATCTAACTCTCCGCCACTTTATCCGTCTCGCGCTTTCTCGTTCCTGTAACGAATGCTTAATTTCTCTGTCAGAAATAACGCCGTTATTTGCTGCACATAATTATCTCGCGACACAATAAACCGAGAAACAGTTTCTGTCTGGCATCGTCGTTTTCTCTTCTTCTTTCTTCTTTCTTTTTTCTTGTGTCAGAATAACTTCGTACCTTGAAAAATTAAACTTTATTATTATCGGGACAAGGCAAGCTGAGCCATCCGCGTGTCACGTTGATCGACTCGAGTTAATAAAAAAGTACGGGAACGCGACAGCGATTGCAAATATAATAGTTTCTTGAAGTTTGTCTCGGAATTTTCACATGTCGCGAATCGAATATTAATTGCCTGTTTTATGCGATGAAATCGGCAAATGGTTATGTTGATAAAGTTTGGAAGTTTGGCTTCTGGAAGCTTCAGTTATTGGCCAGTTGTTGCTTCATTTTTTTCGTTTCCTGCTTTGGCTTCTTTTTCTATATTTTTACGCACACTTTATAAATATAGTTCGCTTTTATTTATTGACAGTAATTTTAGCGGGGGTAATGCAACGCTAAGTGCAACGAAAATTAGCGATTGGTTGATTTGAGTCACGTGATTCGTGAGGGGGCGTGGGGTAGACCTCGAGTAGGAGGCCTGTAATTTGTTTTATTATTATTTATCTATAAAGATAACTTTATAAAAAAATATAACTTTATAAACAAACAGAAAATTATACTACAAGAAGAACTATACTTTGGATGTGAAATCTGTATAATCTAAATATATCTTAAAAATAAATATAAAATTAAACGATTACATTAATTAAAAATATTGCACACGCATTAATTCGATTAATTACATTAAATCATTATCGTGCCAGAATTTTATTCATTGACAGATTAATAGATAGTACTCTGAAATATCATCTTCCACAGAAGTAGCAAGGAACTTGCAATTCTTTGTTACAACGTTTAAAACTAAATACAGCGTGACACTGTAATTGCAAGTTGGACGGTGTTAATAAATGTGGCAGCTTGATATTCTTGTCTGTAATCAATCAGCTTCGGATCAGTTACGTGGTTACAGTGTAAATTCTCATGGCGATAAACAACGAAACTCGGGACGAGCAATCATTAATCGGTAATACGATGGTTTCTTTAATAAACGGGCATGTCGATGATAATGGTAAATAGGCCATTTCGAAATTTCTCGCGTGACAGCTGCGTCACTGCTGCATTCAGCAACGATCTGCAGTTTTCACGACGAGTGATGAATGACCTGTGACGAATTGCATCCAATTGCATCGTGTCGTGCATCGCGTTCGAATTCAATGATTAATTCATTGTAAAATCTATTTTACTGGGGGGGACAAGATCTCAAGCGAGAAAGTAATACTTTTTTGCGTATGAAAGTTAATCCACATGTATCTGCAATTTAAAGAAATTCCTTCCATATTTTATAATTTTTATGGTTTCTTCAAAAAAATCAGGCGATAAAAACAGTAATTGGCACCTTCGAATTATTTTGAAAAATATCGCAGGACTTGATAATGAACGAGGCGAAAAATTTCTCTCTCTGCCTTTCTAAGTGGATCTTTTTACAATTTCTTTCTCGACTTCCTTTTCAATCTCACGTGAGAAATTTTGGGAAACTCCTTTCTCACAATCATCTCTCCGGTACATTCACTTTCATCAATGAGAGACTACGTTATCGCGCTCGTTGCGTTATAATTTCTCAAAGAAGTTTTAAAATTCAATCAATTAAATGAATCCATCCTGATCGACTCGTCCTGGTCATCGTTTCGTTCCCCATCAAAATTTGCAAAATAACTTTAATAACTTGTTCGTCGTGCCGTTTAAAGCACCTCTGTCGCATAATCAGTAGTTTTCACTTTAATAAACGTGTTATATATATATGTGTATATTCGCGACGAGGAATTCGCACGAAAAAACGACACGTGTTCACCTGCGGCCGATCGGTCAGCCTGTGAGAATCGATGTATTATTAAACTGCAATTAGCAAACTGCGGATCTTTGTGTCACATCTTTATATTATATTTTTCACGAAAAATTGGTGTTTTTACATCGCGTGGCGGTGAGAAAGTAACTTTATTCTCGAAAATTATAAAAATCCAAACGTCTTCAGGAACACTGAAAAATTTTTGAAGATCGAAGCCTTCCCTTTACAACGATCTCTTAAAAACTTGTTGTGTCGATTTCTTTTTTTTTTTTTTCCTTTTACAGTACATTTTACAGAACTATTTTGACTATTAGAGTTAAAAGAAGAGATGCAAGGATCTGTTAATTTTTTCTCATAGGTGAATGACTATAACAGACTGAAGCTTCCTCTTAAAATTTGCTGCACGATTCTTTTTTTTTTTCTTTTTGCCATTTTATGGAATCTTGAACATTGGGATTAAAAGAAGAAATACGAGGAAACATCTATTGAGTTTTTCTCGTTCAAATTCAAACATTGAAACTCTTTGTACAATTTTTTTCACTGTTTTATTGAACGTTGTTGAATATTGTACGACGAAATGTTAACACTTTCGAAATTTTTCACGACTGACCTTAATATTCAAAGTTCAATAAAATGACGAAAAGAATAATAATCTTCATAATCGTGGTAAATCGCGAAGAAAATTTTAAAGACTCTTTTAGAAACGTTTGAATTTTCTGCGTGAATAAAAATACACTTACTTTGTTGTTGCACGATTTACCGCTTCTCATTTTAGAACGAGAGCAAGCGATACTTTCTACGAAAATTTAAAATATCTTATATAATTTTTCATCGTTGTTAATTTACTGTACATTCCCTATTACGCGCATTCGACGTAATGCTTTTCTGCATCTCGAAATTTCGCATTAATATGTAAATTTATAGGTGCCCATAAATTTCCGCAGTCTAGTAATTACGTTCGATTAGGGGTACAACCTACAATTATCTGTCCCAATAGCGTAAAATCGCTCTGTTTGTCGAGGAAAACGATAGATTATTGTTAAAAGCGGCTGCCACTTTTGCGTGATCACTTTGAGAAGAAGTAGCTCTCTCTCTCTCTCTCTCTCTCTCTCTCTACGCCGATTATCGGTCATTTGCGTTAAAGTGCACGCTTCGTACGAGCCTCGTGTGACAGGTGACTGGACGTACATACGCGTTTCCTGCGATCGAATTTGACTGATGAAGCAACGTTGGCATCGTTACTTCCCTCCGGGGCATCGTTACTTCCTTTACGATCTCGTTCCGCGTCCTCCATTGATGTCACGGTTTCTTCCCCCTTCCCTTTTCTTTTTGTTTAAAACACGTTCACTTCGTGCGTACTTCCAGTTTGAATCGAGTTGCACATGTATCTTGCATAACGATTAACTTAACAATTTTCGTACGTAACTTGATAATTGTAATTCACGTGAATATAGAGTACGTGCAATTAAGTCTCTGACAGTGTAACGAAGGATGGAGAATTTAATGCGAGTGATCTAGAGAATAATCATCTCTTTGTTCTCGAGGTTTCAGCTGTTTCGTAGAAAACAATCGCATGTTTATACAAAACAGTGATACTGTAATAAAAAGGTATTAATTTCCAGATCTGAATCTTTCGTAGAAACGCATAAACGCATAAAATTTCGAAAAACAAAGGGATGATTACTTTCTAGATAATCGTGCACGCTAAATTGTTCATCGTTTTGTCATACTGTCAAAGACACACTTGGTTTTCGTAAGTTTTTATCGTGCCAATGCCAATACCGTAGCAAAAAGTAAAATAACCGTGATTATATTCGTTAAAGATCTATATACGTCAGAAGTGGCAGATCCACGGAAATCCGACGTTAATCCGTAGATTAATAGTTCAGAAAGTCACGGGAATGATTTGGTTGGCTGTTAATCGGTTTAAAGCTTACGGAGGAAGTATAACACGGCCGGATTTTCATCGGTCGGCGTGGAATCAATTTTTTCTTTTTTTTTTTCTGAACGCATTCGCTGGCCTCCCTTTCCGTTTTTTCAACGCCGGAGAAGCCGATAGCTCCAGCGGATCACTTCCGCGCCGAGGGCGAACAGCTGCCGAGGGTGTCTTCGACGAGGGTTTCCTCGGGCTGCAAAGGAAATGATGGAAAAAACTCTCTATTACTGCGTGCACCTATTGGAAAATACGAAAAAAATAGTCAGTTGCAAAAAAGGTACGAAGAAAGAAAGGAAGGTCGTGTAAAATGGAAAATCAGGGTATTGTTGTTAGTTCCTTTGTGAATAAACGTCATTCTTTAGCGAAGAAATATAGGAGTACGAAAGAAGCGATCTGTCCTGTTTGTCGTCGTCGTACTAAACTAACTTGCATTGTAATTTATATTTAGTTTTAAAAGTCTAATTGACGTTTCAGCATTTTGCAAAATTCCAATGGAATTTTCTCGAATTTATGTAAAACTTTGTACACTCTGATAGAATTAGATTTCGTAACATTCTCTAGAATAATATCTGCGCACAATTTAATTTTAAAATAATGTAACATTTCTATCTAAACGCCGCTTAAACTAACGTAACGATCAATTTCATAAAAAATGCAGGTATATTCAGCAATCACGTGTGTCCAAGGCAACCTCGGAAAGGAACAAACTCAAATTTTCATCGGTCCAAGCCGAGGCAATGAACCAGGAAACAACGATCCATTCGAACGAGAGAGAGTGGCTGGCGAATATTAATCATTAAAATGGCCATTTTGACGGGCCATTACGAAACGTCGTTGACAAATTAATCTCAAGCGTCGCTGGCTCACGACGTAGAAACGTTTAATTAACAATCTCTTCGTTTCGCTGTTGGCCCGTTTTCGCCGCGTGTACGTGGATCCGCTACGGGAGGATCGGCGATTTCATTCAAAAGTGTTGCACCGCCGAGAGCAAGAAAGCAAGCAAGATGACGCACAGCGACAATGGTGGTGGGCACGTGGCCACCTGTCGGCACCGTTATTGGCCTCGTTAACACGACAGGCTTGCTTCTAACGAATCGAGAACATTTTCCAAAACCGGAAGGCAGAACCTCGGCCTTCCAGCGGAGATCCAGTGGTTTTTCTGCGTTCTCCATTCACCTTGCCGATGACACGGCAAGGAAGGGATCGTTACTCGTTACTGTTTCAGGCTATTGCGACAACCTGGTTTCAGTCCGACAGCAGATGTAGGTTTCGTGCCGTGGATCAATTAAGAAATCAATTTGTCAGCGACTTCTCAGCGACTTTGGTCGACGTTACGAGCGTTGCTCGCGGTTGTTAGAAACAGCTCGCGACAGAAACTGTCTCGCACGATCGAAAGGCTTTGCTTGTTCTCTGTATTCGAAAGTGTGAAAGAACGTCCATTTCCGTGATTCAACGTGATTGAATTTTTATATTTTTGTTAAAATTCAAAGTCGTTTCTTTATTTTTCAACATACTAGAAGTATACCATCGCGATGGAAAAAGTTACAACTTTTTTTTGAACGAATCGTTGCAAAGAAGTGAAATCGAGAATCTTTGAGCAACGGATGGATTTTAATTGAATTATCGCAAAGATTGTCACTGAATTAAAGAGAGATAAGCTAAAATACCTAAATCTAAACTACAAAGATTAGAACACCCTCTATATCGCAATCTGCTCGTTTTTATAATTGAAATATTCACCTCTTTTTTCGACTGACCTGTCGTTACATCTGTCGTTACCGTCGTATTAAACCCAAACAGCAATCCTCGAGAAATTATTGTTTGGTTGCCAGCAAAAGTTTCCCATCGAGTCGCAACGCAGCGCGAATTCAATGCTGAGATCTTTCTGAGCGAGGATTATGGTTGTTCGAACGTTCGAAAGAAATGCCGGTTATTGTGCAAGTGGTGTAGGTTGATGCGCAAGGGTAATTTTGTTGCGTGGAAGGTCGTTAATAGAGAGGCACCCCTATTCTTCCCTCGCCAGAAAAGCACAGCGCAAAGGGAGTGGAATTGCGGTTGATTAAGATTATATCCAGTGATGAAGCAATCTGTTGTAGTCGTAGATGTTTTAAAGATAGCGCTTAATGACCGCTCGTTAGGCACGTTCTATCAACCAGCCTGCCTGCGAAGAACCAGAGGAGAGGACCACTCCGTAATTTCAACAGTAATCAACCTTCTATCGTTCGATTGACATCGCGAGCTGAACATTTCGAGCCGATTGTACGCAACTAAAAGCCTCGCGTGTAACTTAACAAGACGTCTGCGTCGAATGTCTTTCTCCCTTAATTTCTATCATTGTTATTAAAGGCTGAATCTTTACATCGAGTTTAATACTCAGTTTACTTGTCATTCTCAATAACGTGCTAAATTTCGTTTTCTATTAACTAATTATTTTTTAATTGACGTTGACTTGTAATTTGGTATTTTTAAATTCTGCCCTTTGCTAATAACGCATCTCTCGTACGATACTTGATGTTCGTTATTATCCTTCTTTGCTTCGAGCGAACGATCGGAATTAATTTTCATGCCCGTGTTAGAAAAAGAGTTGACTGAAAAAATAAATGGAACATTAACAACGTGGCTTGCCAACGTGAATTGACATTCTTATCAATTTTCACTTTTTCTATTCTATAACTAGATACAACGAGATGTTATTTGTGAAACGAATTATTAATTTCTCTTTTAATTGATTGATTGATTCCAGAATTTCAAAACTTTCACCATATAACTGTTACTGGATTTTTAATCGTAGGATTCATTTCGTATCTTCTGATTGAAAGTCTCCAACGTTCTAAAGTCTCGTCTTTGTTATAACCGTCCGTCCATCTGATTATTCCAATCTTGATTCTTCTCGAGTCTCGCATAAATCTCGATCATCTCCCATCATCGGGAGCCATAATAATGAGTATCTTCCAAAATAATAAGTATTCTTGCTCGAGGCATTGTCAATCAAGGTCTATCGGCAGCGTCGTTCAGGATCCTGGTGAAAGTGCTGGCCGAGGAACTGATTTTGAATCCAGATCACGAGGATGCTCTCACGAGGCGGAGTAGACGAATGTTGTACGATGCAGCCGGCTGGGTTGGCAGGTATGGGGCATTTACTTACAGTAGGATAGGTACTCACGACAAAAGCATGTTTGGACTGCCGGTGCCTTGCCAGATGCAGTGTGCACCGGAGAAAGGAGCGAGAGAGAGAGAGAGAGAGAGAGAGAGAGAGAGAGGGAGGGTGAAACGGAGACGGAGCGGAGAAAGATTCCTCTGTGCAGCTTTCAACGTCGAGAGATTAGCGAGCCCTACGATCCCGCGGACACCTTTCTCGCTTGATTTCATGCCACCAGGGTGACACCTGCGCGTATAATGCTTTTTAGCTGCTCGTGATCGTGGATAATGGCTTGAAAGATTCTCCCGACTAATTTCTTAAATCGTTGCATCTTATGAATTTTTGCTGCTTTGAGGAAATAAATTGAAACAGTGATACCTGATATTGATTTCACGAAATTCTAGAACTGCAATATTTTTATTAGAAAACTTAATCAAGCGAATTGTAGATATAGTGAATAAAAGAAGATTCAAGCACAATAATCTTTGATAACCTTC
Source organism: Melipona beecheii (assembly GCA_032399605.1). NCBI lineage: Eukaryota > Metazoa > Arthropoda > Insecta > Hymenoptera > Apidae > Melipona > Melipona beecheii. The sequence goes on from JAUCMO010000291.1 coordinate 2,767,227, forward strand.
TGCTTGATAATTGATTAATTAGTAACATTAGGAAATGGGAAAATTATATAAATTCTTCTTTTTCACAAATTCTGGAGATATGTGCAAATTTATATATCCAGTGCAAAATACTCAAATACGCATGAAATTATACATTTCATGACATACAATTATATTACATAATCATATTCTGTTATTATAATTTCTACTCGCTGTACGTGAAATTACAAATTTTTTCTACGACTCTCGAAACATATTCAGGAAAGATTTTTATTATACGAAGCTATATTATAGAACATTGTCAAAATAGAACAGCTGAGGCAATAAAAGCGTCGTATTAAATTTTGCAGTTTCCATAATCGGTATGATTATTCACTGGAAACGATTGGTAATACTACACAACATTTTTATTCGTATATTTTAACGTTTGGTAGCAAGGTAATTTAGTAATTTACCGTTCTCGGGAATCCTTTAGGATAGGGGAAGATTCGATGGCGCGATTTTGCGGTAGCTCGATTTCATAAGGGTAATAAAATCTTTCGGGGCAATCAAGGTAGGAAAGGGAGGCCAACCTCGATCGGAAATCCGAGTTCCTCCTTACCTTCACTCTACATCTGGCACGATCAAGCCCGCACCACCAGGAAGACCCACGTCTTTCTACCTTTCTCTTTCCTTCTCGTACGAGTTTCTGACGGAGACGAAAATTCTCGAGAAGAATGTCTCCATGCTTGCATCGCCTAATAAAATTCATCTGTATATTTCGACGTTTGGAAATTATAGACGAACGATTTTGTGACTCGTATCAAGTGTTTCTTTGAAACTTTTAAATTTTACTAATATCAATTAACTAATTTTAATATTCCTTTTCCTTCCTTGAAGGTTTTTATATTTTACGAATTTCAAAATTTTTCTCTCTGTCAAATATTTTTCATCGTAGTTTACAATCTTGTATCTTTCTCTTGGATCTTTTTTCCAAAAAAAAAAAAAAAAAAGAGAAACACTTTGAGTATCTTTAAAGATACTTTTTTGTAAATATAAGTAAACACGTGCCACTGGCGCGAAGCTGTCTTTCGTACAACATGTATATTTAAAAAAAAAAAACGAAGAAAAAGAGACATCTTTAGGTTCAACCTCCCCACTCGAGACTTTCGAATTCGAGATTGCCCCCCTGGATCATTGTACCGGATCACAATGGGGCCACGTCGTGCATGACGAGCTTAAGTTCGCGACGGATTTCCTTCTCGCAAGATACAAAGGATCATCGAGAAGGAAGAGAAAACCGGGGAGGTGGCACCGAGCACGTGCGCATCTGCGAAGATCGGGAATCGAAAGTCGACATAGGGGGGAAGTGACTGGTGGCACGAGACCGGCCGACATAATGGGAAAACTGCATCTGCGAAGGAGGAAAATCTGAAGAATAGGAAATCGGTGGAAGGAATAACCGGTGTGTCAGAATTTAAGAAGGATCACAGGTCGAAATTTTACCGAATAAAGAGGATATGTCATATTTGTCATTGAGAATTTGGCGTGTATCTGTTACTTCGTACGTAGGCAAAATATATACGTTGTGAATATTATCGAGCAATAATTTTCTTCAGTTTCGAATAAATGTAACAACCGGATTTTAAATTGTTCTCAACTGAAATTGTTCATTAATATTTCATAGACATCGGATTGGTTGGAATTACGCGATTGTAAAAAAAGAAACAAAATAATCATTGTCACACTTTGTACGATTAGTATATGTTGAATTATCTACCTACGATCAACAGCGTGTATTAATCCTTTGCGCTGGCAACTGGTTCGCGGACCATAACGAGCGACCGAACCGTATGCAATAATTCGTCGTTTTCTTTTTCTTTTGAACTCGTCGGTACGATATCACTGATAGAATAGAAATAAAATTCAAAAGTAATAAACTTATCATTTGCTTTGCCCGAGTGACATTTAATTATACTTACAACTGAGAAAATATTGCAATTTGGGACAAAAAATTCTCGACGCGCGTGGCACGTCATTCCAGCTCAAGAGTCTTAAATCTGTTGAAATTATCTTCTTCCAACAACCTACAACTCTTCAAAATCATCCTTAATTTCTCTCTATCAACTGCTTCGTAGCCTTAATATATTACCGAAAAGACGATTCCATCACTTTCGTTTTCTTCCCGTAGTACCAACGCTACTGAAACACCCACTTGAATCCACCTTCCCCTTCTGCTAAAACACTCGTTCACCCCCTCGAAGTCCTTTTCCAAAGCAAGCATCAAAGCGCGTGCCTGAAACTTTTATCGCCTCCTGCGAGAATCTGCTATCTGCTTTGTAACATATAAACAGCGTAGAGAGAAAGAAAGAGAGAGACAAATCACTACGAATATATCTACATAGTTATAGGAAACAGATATAGGCATATCAGTACATACGTACATATAGGCAGAGACGGTGGTGTATCGCTCGCAGAGAGTAGGAAGGAGAACAAGGTAAAGAAGAAGAAGGGTGAGGTCGAAGGGGAAGACGAAGAAGGGGCAGATGGTAGCGTCTTCTTCGCAGCCAAGTGGCAGCGGGCACGCGCCAACCGAGTCGAAACATCTGCCGCTATTTCCCAGGAGTACAAGAGAACCACCGACTCGCAGGCAACAGGCCATCTTCTAACAACCAGTCAGTCAGTTTCAATCGAGTTTCTTCGTTCCTACGTCCCTTTTTTTCCATCTACCACCTACCACTTCACCACCACGCGTCTAACCTTCTACCTCTCCCTCCCTCTCTGTCGCTTTTCGCTTTTTCCGAGGCGAGTAGTCTCAGTAGCCGTCGCTTGTTCAGTTTTCACAGATGCCGCGGGCCTACGAGATGTTGAATAGACGCGTAGCCGAGTGGCGGAACAGTTGCCGCGTACATTTTTCACTCCGTGAAAGGTGGTTGGACAGACGGTGGTTTTTCAAGGGGAGAGACTCGAGGAGGACTTCTCGTCTATAAATTTCCCTAACGACCGCCGACGATTTTTCGATGAAGTCTCGTGGAAGAAATCTTGGATCGACGATAGGTTCGACAGAAAGACTGCTTCACCTTGCGCAACTTGACTCGAACATTCCATATGGGTGTACGACCGACTGTATCTTATCCCAGTGGGAATCTACTTATTTATGATCTACTTTTTATATTCCGCAACGAATGCAACTGTTCGAGAGTCGATCGCAGTGCCACGCGAACGCGAGTATTATTATTTGATACCTAAATGTTTAAAACCCTGATCACTGATCGAAAAGTATTTGTTTCTCGATCTTTTCGATCGACAGGTTTCGTTTGACGACAGCTTGTCAACGTCGACGTCGTGAGGATCGTTTTACGCGGTCGTGTTTTTAAAAAGCGCGACGTCGCGTTATTTCAATAGCATTTAAAAATGGCCGCGCGTCGTTCAAGATCTCCACTTTCGGCGCGACCTATCGTTTTCCCCATTGATAACGCCGTTTCATTCAGCAAAACTTGGCGGGAAACGCGATACGTGTTCGACGCCGGTCCCGTGTAAATTCGAGCAAACGACCGCGATTGTAAAATAAGACGGCGCGAGGGGCGAGAGGGAAGGGGGAGGGGGGAGAGGGAATAATACGGAATCGATCGATCTTAATTCGAGGGATTCGTGCCTGGCTACAACATAACCCGATGATAATGATCCCCTGGTATCGAATTTGTACGTTTTCGATTACCCCGATCGATATCGTCGTTCCTTGCGGTTTTCCGCCGTCGTGAACGCTCGTGAAATCGTACGGCCACCTTGCGATCTCGATAACTCGCACGATCCGCAACGTAGATTTCTTTTTCAATTTTCCGTAATGATTAAATTACACGATCCCTCATTCGTTTTAACATTCGCCCGTTCCGTTCTTTACTTATCTCCTTTCAACAACAATTGTTGAGTCGAGTACTCGCTGGCGTACCAAGTCAGAGGGGAACGAGCGGGGAAGACTACAAGTGGAGTATCGTTCTGTATCGTTCTCCGTTTGTTCGAAACGAACCAAGTTTCAATCGAAGTTGACCGAGTAAATCTGTAACGTAAATCTGTCTTTGTCCCAAGTGCATTGAGTTACTTACTAACGACGCCAAGGAGATACCAGAAAACATCGACAAATATCGGCTTGTCCCTCCTACGCCGAGATGTGAAAAACTGATATTGCGTGCAACAGCTGTTGAAGCTGGAGGCTTCTGAGGAGCGTGTCGCGTCTCGCGGCATTCTTGAAATGCTCGACAACGTGCGCGGTAACGTTAAACCGTGTACATAATGCACGAGCCCGTGGATGGAAGTTGGCACGCGAGCAGCGAAGAAGACGGCTCCTCGGTAAAATGCCGGAAAAGAATTTGGTCCGAAGTGGGCCAGCGGGCTCAGTTTCCAGGCCGTGAGCAGCGGCAACAGATGGCACCGACCTTGCGGATGCTGCGTCCGACAGGACGCGTTTTTCTTTGTACCGTGGCACGTGCCACGCTTCCTTCCAGCCACCGATCCGCGACCAATGTTCCATCGACCACGTTAAGCCGGATCACCGTCTCTCCTCCTTCTGCCAAGATTTTCCCTTTTCCGCTCGATCGAAAAGAAGAAAAGAGGAGAAGGACGGGAGAGAAAGCTGCGTCAGCATCTGTGCCTCTTTCAACAGACGATACGTGTCTTAGTTCATTTCCAGGATAGAGATCCTTACCTGATTCACCTCAGCCGCCGTTCGACTCGCGCATTCGCCTTCACCTTCTGTCGACTACGAATTCGAAAGCAATTACAGGCTGCCACTTTTTACGAAGGCCTTATGGTGCACTCTAGATGATTCTCGAACGAGCTTTGAATACGGACGAATATAAATTACCCGATCTGTGGGAATTTAGAGAGTCAAGATGATACTTAGATTTAATGGCGATCGGGCAGCTGTAACGTAAATGAAACGAATGGATCAAGAAAATAAAAAAAGATACGCTATATACTATATGTATCTGTATGAAAATGAAAGGGTAGCAAAAATTGTGATGCATTTACTTGCGAGTATAGAGATGATTATATTTGTGACGCGTTCTCATAGAGTAAAATGATTTAGTTGAATAATTAATTAAATAATTAACTTACGTGAGTAGAGAGATGAATGTACTCGCGATACACACATCACGGTTGGGAAGAATAGAATAGGACATTTACTGGTATGTGAATAATGATGTACATACGTACATATGTAAATATAGGAGTGAACATATCCACATCCCAGTATTTAGCACTACAACTACCAAAGACTAAAGCATAGAATTTTCATCAGAGTGAAAGAAATAGAAATACAATGGAATACACAAACTTTCATTCGTGCATTTTATAAAAAAGTCACTTAAACCTCTAAAAATACACTGTTTTGCATCCTGTAACGTATCTAAAAAGAATTACGAATTAGTCATTTTGACCACTTTGGTAGTTCTAGTATCAGTACCAGCTATTCAGCGTTCAACTTTAGTTTCCAGATTCCCTCGGGCGCTTTAAACGATAAGAAGAGAGGAAAGAAGAAAACCGAAAGGAGTAAAGTCAGTGCCACAAATCAAGATTCGCCTTTAAAATTCGGACAGTTGAAGCCACGAGCGTTGCATGCGACGCAGCATCCAGCGAGACGCAGCATCCGTGAAGCCAGAGATCAAGAACCATCTGCCCGCCGGCTTCTGACCTTTTTCCTCAGCGCGATTCGGTGGTCGAGTTTCACGGATGCTGAAGCACGCGCTTCGTAGTTATTCGCGAGATGATTTTTGTCTCGAATTTCCACGACAGGCGTTCGCTCGATTCCGGCGTTGCGTCAGGTTGCGGCCAGCTTGTCTCCTCTTCTCCCTTCGTTCGTTCTATTCTTTGCAAGGGTGCTGGCACGTGTTCCGCGAATCAGCCAGTCGTGTGTTTACACGCGCATATGGGCCAGAAATTTCTCGAGTGCCAGAGACTCGTGTTACTGAAGCAGTCGTTCGGATCATCCTTCGCCCGACAGCGTTACAACGTTGTCCAACGTCGTGGAATTTCTTTTTTCTATCCAAGTTTTTTACACCCAATTGTTCTTCCTTCGTATGAAAACGCATCTGAATAAAGCCACCGAGTAAAACTTATCATAGAGGTAGGGTAAATCAGAATTTTCGGTTCACAGAGGAGGATCATAAATATATATATTTCAATTCAAGCTGCAACGTAAAGTCAGACTTTGGTTCGTGAAAGTTGACACGGTGCCGTTTCACTTCAAAACACATCATACCGAAAATGATAACTTATATCGTTACACGTCTGGAATTACGTAATAAATCCCGTCGTGAAACTTTCTCATTTTCCTTAATCAGTATCCAATCACAGGTGCGTTCGGTCGTCGATACCCCCCTCGGCTCGCTCCCGGCCAAGATCCACCGGTAATTTGGTAATTGCTTCGCGTAGCGTGACAGCCTCTCTCGAAAATCAACTTCTCGCTGATCAAACAACATTGCGAAATCGCGCAAACTCGCGAAGCGCCAGCTGGTTTCGGTCCTCGGCCCGTGTCCCATCGCAGAATTTCAGCAATTTTTGGCAAAGGTGGCCTGACAGGTGTAATACGCCAGGCCTCTTACGCGTCGTTAAGCACGGTGAGGTAACATCACCAGTGAAGTTCGGCTACAGCGGTCCGAATACATATTTGAGCATGATACGGTGTAGAATTCGAGCGTGGTCCTCTTGTGGACACGAGCTGACAGCTGTCGTTACGCGCGCAGCATCGTTGCCCGGTTTGTCACTGTAAAGTGGCGAGACTTTGAGAGTTGCAGCCTGCTCGAGTATTTGAGCATCGATACGGTTCTAGGTCGCGGTCGGCCGGGAGAGATTTTCTAGCCCTCGGTTGTACGGCAGCTGCGCACGAACTCGCGTACGAACTCGTGATAAGGAATTCGTGAAATGTTGGAACAAGATATCCCAAGCCGCGAGCTTGTAGAGCTTGTAGCGCTTGTAGCAATAAATGCAATCGGAGTTGCCTGGCTCGCAGTCGCCCGATCGGAAACGTTCGGCTGCCAGATTTCGTTTCTATATTTACAACTTTATTGCGCACGCTAGTACTTTGGAGCGTACACTGCCGTTCAAAAGTATTTCGTCGTAATTTGATTGCGACGAAGAGAAAAATTGTCACAATTTAAAATACCGTAACTATACTATAATTTAAAATTTGCACAATAAACATTTATAAATTTTACATTGACAATTTAAAATACGTTTCAAATAATTAAACGATAAAAATTTGTAACGAATCATTTTGAAGAAGTTATTTTATTATCGATCAAGGCTACGGATAGTGACGGTAGTTTAATAAAAGATAATACTTCAATTTCTCGAAAATAAACGAAATTCCCAATATCGAAAGATAGAATTGGAAAGAATTGCCTTAATTCTCGTTGAATTCTAGTTCTGATCGCGCACAGTGATTCCAAAGACTTTCGATCGACAGTAGATACGGTAGATAGAAAAGAATAGGTTACATTTTATTATTATTACGATAGAATAAAGTCTACACGCGCAGTAGAGATTCCAAGCTTTTTACACTGTAATAATTAATTGGCCGGCTTGCGTCACCGCGAGGCGAAATCACGGGCTGTCGATTGAATAAATCGGAATCTGACAATCAGCGGGGACTTTCCTTTCGTGTGAAATCCTGGTCAAGGATCCTCGGTTGGTGTATTCCGAATTGGAACAGGTGCTCGTCAGAGATGTCGCGGGTAAAGAAGAATTTCAGGCGAACAACCGTGATTGGTTCGTCGTGTGGGCAGCTGTTCGTAGCCTCCAATTAAGTAAGTGTTGTGTCGTAACAGGTGTCGCATGATTATCAGGTACCGGAGAACCGGCCAATAAATATCGTTTGCAATATTCTAAATAACGCGTCGCGTCTACCCGCGGCCACCTCTGAAACGTCCACCGATTGTTGTTTTCTGAAATGAAAACGGTCATTTCATTGACAATACTCGTCCTCGTCGAGTATTCCACGATCGTTAATACGACCAGTTGTATTAATTAACTGACAAGTTATCGTTGATCGTGGACAATTAAAATTTGATTGTAAAACTTCGTTTGACTTGTTTCGCACCATTGTACGAAAAAAGATATTACCACTAGCAGATTAGTTAATAATTTGCTGAGTCTTGACTTCTTGAATTACGTTGATAACATCAACTTAATTGCGGAGTGAACGGACAAAAGTGTGCGTTTTTAGTAATTAACGTACGCTTCATCGATCATTAGATCGTTAAAAACTGTTCAAACTGGATGAAATTCTTCTGAACGTGCGTCATGTCCGTCACGGATACCGTCAACCAAGTTTCTGCAGAAGAAGCACCTGCACGTTTCTACTAAATTAATAACGCCCGGGCACGCGGATGCGTGATCAGATAAGAGCGTCTTCGATTCACCGAAGATTTAATTATCGGACCGGCGAATGAAAAATTAATCTACTTATTAGATCGACTATCTGCTAATCGTTTAAGAAATCAGTAGCTAAATTACCTCGTTATTCCCTTTATTTTCTCACGGAGAAAGAAACGTCACGGTTGACAGCGTGCGAGACAACTTTTCATTAATTGATACGATCGTTCGCAAATTAAAGTGCGTGCGTTTAACTTGGCAGTTTAACTGCACCAAATCGAAATTCATGGTATACGCGGACGTATTTTTTTAAATTTCTAGACTAGACTAGAATTTCCTAAACGACTTTTTTCTATTTGACTACTTGTGAATCGTTTAATATTTAATATCGCGCCTTGATATGTAAAAAGGAAAGCAAATACGCATAGAACTCAGACGGTGTGAAATTGCAAAATCAGAGGCCACGTTGAGAGGGAATTAACAGCCCGAAAAGGAAAACTCGCGTAGAGTTCGTGCCACGAAGGGAGACACGCATGCATGCACGATCGTACCCTTTCCTGGGGTACTTTGTGCTCGTATACACCTCCTATTCAAAGAGTCGGTGCATAACACCTTCCTCCGATCAACCTATCAACTATCTGGCGGTCGGTTTTCCATGCGAGTGAAACGGAATCGTAGCACGTGCTATCTTCGTCCCTTTCCCATCTATGTCGGACAACTTGCGAGGTAAATCGGTCAACTCTGTTTCGTTTAAACTTTTTAGTTTCGAAAGAGTAAAATGCGTGACTTGCAATTTAATTTATTGTAAAAAACTGAGTGGTTCGTTTCCCGAGAAAAGAAGAATTAATTTACATTCCGTGTGACCTAATTCGTTGCATTTAATTCTTCAAAGTTTGGACAAGATAAATTTAATTCCAGTTCACTCAACGATTTGGTAATTTAACTCTTTATAAATGTGATTTTTTTTTTTAGGAGAATTGTCTCCGTGATTCATCGAATTCTACCTAACTAACAGAATTCACTTCCAACTAATAGAATTGATCCGTAACCTAATTTTCGAACAGATCCTCTTTGATTTCACGAAGCAACATCTGTTAAGAAGCATCTGCGTGCGCAGAATTGAATTTCTTCAAGTATTGAAAATTAAACCATCGAAGGGATTCCGTGTCACTTCGAAAAGCAGAGAGAGAGAGAGAGAGAGAGAGAGAAAGTATCTTCAACTGTAGCTCGATTGTTGTTGGAAGAATGAGAGACCAGGAAGGCTCACGGCGAATTTGAATAGGAAAAGAAATAAAACGCAGCACGTGCAAAGATCACCGGAACACGCACGAAAATACTCGCCTGATGCCGGATACCTGGATCGTATTCAGTCACACAGAGCCGGTGTATAACACCTACCTATCTACCAATCTCGGCTATCTAAGACGAGGCTCATCGTGGCAGCACGGCGGTAGCACGTGCTCAAATCCGAGCAGCTGCCTGTTTGCTGCCCCGGCAGGAAGGATATTCGCTTTCGACCCCCTCCGCCACTTCCTTCCCATCTTGTTCTCCTCGCTCGAAGGGCCCTCCTTTTTCCCTTTCTTCTTCGTCTCTTTTCGGTTTTCACGCTAGTTCCGCGACAGCAAAGTGGAAGGGATGCTACTCTGCAGGTTCGTTACTCTGATTTTATTCTGGTTTTCCGGATGCACGTATGATGCACAATCAAGCAATAATCATGAAAAATTGTCCGACTGTTATAACTTTGTGAAAAAAAAAAGAAAAAAAGTCATGTAACAATCCACTTGGTTTCATTTTGAAGCATAGTAAACCTTTATTCTAACAATCTTCAATTCGTTTCTTTTCAAAATTGTTATATTATTTTTATATTTGTCAGCTATATAATGTTAATATAAACTTTTGTTATAGCAGAATTAACAGACCATAGAATTACTTTCTAGGTTACTATGCTCTAGAAAACAATAATATACATTTTAAATTATTTAAGCTTCATATGTGGTCCGTCAGGATCATAACTATTCAAATTTCAACGTATCTGCTAATTATTATTTATTTAAAATTACTATAAGTATGTATAATTATAAGTATATTTAAGAATGCATCCCAAAACAAAACATTCTGACAGTTGCGCAAGCTAATTTCAATTTGTATTTGCCGCGGAAATTATGTAAAGCGCGGCGCGAATGTTTAGTAAGCGCGGTGCAACGCGTCGCGTGTGATAGATTGAATCGCGATAAAGTTGAATAGCCATACCTATTTTTCATTCATTTAACGAAACTTATGAATTTTCATATGGCGTGTAGAAATCTGAAAGAATCGCGATTTTAAATTAGAGCTGCAAATAAACAATGTTGACGATATACATACATAAATGTATAACATAACCTCAAAGGTCTTTAATTACGTATCGCACCGAACATTTAACTATGAAATTATTTGTTGATAAAACGCCATTTTGATCTAGAACGAATTACGTTCGTTAAATTACCGTATTTACATAATAATAGTGTAATAAGTGCAATTTCGACGAGTATAATTTGGCGGGAAAAGGAAAACGCTACGATGCTTATCGGTGAGATTTCTACACCTTCGTCTGAAGATTGAAACAACTTCCGAACGAACAGGCTGAATGGAAAAACACGTAAGTCACATAATTACGTTAATAATCGCCTGAAAGGCTTTTCCTCTCGAGAAACTATCACTCTTTTCTCTAATTATTAAAGTCTTGTGTATCTTGAACGAATTCTCTACGCTTGTTACAAGACGGGGAAAGAAATGTACGTAGGTATAGCTCTCCACTCACGAATTCAAAGTGCTCGTTAGTATCTTACGCGACAGGGATTAAGAGATCATTTCGTACATTGTACCTTTTAGAGGAGAAAATAAGAGCAAAACTTAAGAAAAAGTTAGAGGAAGAAAGGTCTATTGTAATTCCTACGTCTACCATTTCCGTTCGTTTAAACAGTTTGCATTTCTGCAGTATTCTTCCTCGGCGACACGAACTTCCAAGAACTTTCGTAACAAACCTCGTTAGTACCGTCACGCAATCTAATTATGCTTGCCGCAGTTATTCAATGCGACTTAACTTCTCGTGATTGCCTCCATCAAAGCGAGCGTAATTCGAATTAAATCTGCCACTTAGGCTTCCTTTGCCGCGCGATCGAGTGAAATTAAAATACATCTGCGAAACTATATAAAACTATAACAATAACATATACATAGTTTATATAAAATTATATAAAATTATTGTACGTGTGTTTTATATATTAGTATATACTAATATATACTTATATACTACATAAATACCTAATACTTATTAAATACTATACTTTTACTATTGTTTACTATATAAATAATATACTTTATTGTATGTAGTATATAGTACGCTTGTATTATATACATAGTACATAGCGTATATACTATATACTTTATATATTATATATTACTTTACATACCTTGTGTGCTAATACCTGAAACGTGTTTAAACAATTGAATAAAATTCGCGCGAAACATTCAAATCAGCCCGCCACGTTTGAATGGTCAATCAAGGCGCTTGCGACGACGCGAAAGCGCGGCGTTCCCGCAAGGAAGGCGTTTAATTGCCGTTGCTCCGATAAAAATTTCGCAAGTGACAACCGTTGGGAAGGGGAGAGGGGAGGTGGAAAGTGACACGCGGCGGCGTGTACCACCAGTGAACATCGTGCAGCGTCGCGTCGTTCGGCCGGTGTGCGCATGTACCTGCTCCCGGCTCTCTCGAAAAACCGCGAGGAAAAGCAAAAGAGGGCAAGAGCGGCGGAGGTGCAGCAGCTGGCTTCACCGCAACATCTGGCGGCATCCGATACTTATTCGGCAGTGCCACGCGCCACTTCCACTTCTCCGCCTCTCTTTTCTTTCTTTCTTTCTTTCTTTCGCTCGCTTCCTCTTCCCATTTTCGCGCTTTTCCGGCCGCGGTCCCGCCTGTCGCACGACATCCAACACCAGCCCGTCTCCGCAACTCTCTACACGTCCTTCTCTCGTTTCCGGTTCGATCGCTCGATTCGAACAATGGCCTTCATTGATTCATTTGTTCGTTCTCGTTCAACCACGTGGCTGTCCCCCGCTCCCCATCCTCTCTCTTTTGAAATCGCGTTTAAGGTAATTGCATCGTCGAGGTATTATTGACGTTGGCAATTATCGAACGAACGGAGTATCGGTATTAAAAGGAAGGACCGCGTTTCACGACGGCGCAACGTTTGAAGTGCTCGTTATTGATAATTTTGATACTGGTAATTGCCTGTAACTGTTCCCGAGACGTTATTTTATACGGTGATTTTCATATCGGACGAGACAATAAGTCCGCCGGTTGCAAGCATTCGGTTTATCCCAATTTTTACATTTTGAAATAAGAAGCTCGCTGTCAGTAACTCTATCTTCTAATTTGTAGCTACTAATCGTTCCTATACGTTATAAATGTGATTTAGCCTTTGCTGAAAATGACCAATTAATTATTTTTTTACCAGACGATTGAAAAATCGAGAAAGAACCGTGCTAAAAAGTAAAGAACCACTGTGTCCCAAAAGATGAAAGATAATTCTTGATAAAGATAAAGCATCTAATACAAGTGAAGAACGGTGTCATTTTCAAAAATAGTGACTCGCGGGGAGTAGATACATCTCCTACAAACGTTCTCCTAAACTTTTCCTCGCACGAAACATTTCCATTATTGCAAATTGACAGAATTCCTATCGTATTCTGAATAATTTCAAATTGCCTTCGAATTTTCGCTACGAACTTCCAACCCAGTGAAATAAGACGCACCGATGAGCGCGGCCTTAAGTAACCTGTTTTGTCAGCGGCGACTCACTCACAAAACAAACAAGAGGACCAGCTTTCGAAGAAACAACAATTAACGAGTTACCTCTGGTGAGCTGGCGCGACGGATTCGACCGTGAATCGTTAATTCCCGTAACGAAGTATAAGGTTAACTGGACGCTCTCGGAACGACCGGTGCTTACACGCCCAGGAAGCAGGAAGGAGAAGAAAAAGGATGCAACGATAAAATCATTCGAGTCCGTTGCCCGAAAACGGGCAGTCGAAAGCACTCGGGGAGAGACTTCGTGATGTGAATTGTGCACACGTCGAGAGCCAAGCCGAGGGAAAGTCATTAAACCACATCGTTAACTTGATCTTTATCCTCTCGATTCGCGGAATTGACCCTACGAATTCGTATCTCCCGACCATCTCGGCTCGTCGATAATAAATTCGATTGCTTTATTTGCCTCGTTCTTTTCAATTCTACCGATATTCTCCGCTAATTTCGCCTTTTTACTTTATCGCACTTTACCTGCTCCGCTTTATACGAATAAATCTGGAATATCATCGTGATCCTCATCTCGAGGTTCTCCCCTCGAAAGTTTCTGTCTCGAGCGGCGTGTTTCTTTCGGCGAATTCAACTCCATTCGCGGGGTAACGAAACAGTGAGCTCGGAGCGAGAATTTTTTATTTATCTTCAAGATTTCTTGCAAGGTTCCGTTGTAAGCGACGACAGAAATTGTTATTGACTACGAGTGGCCATTGTCGGTAATAAGAATATTCTTTTGAACTCTGGTAACCAGCATTGGCGCCAAAAGTTCTTCCTTTAGTTAGTTACCGATAAGCATTATTGATGATAGAATTTTCATATTTACTATTATGTTACACTGTTATTTACAGCGATTCTTACTCTAAAACACCCTGTAGAGACGCAAAGACCGAAACGAGACGAAACTCGCGTAAAATTGAAACTTACAAACGACGGACGAAATTCTTTTAGAAAAAGGCAGCGACAGTAAGTGTTATGACACCGAAGGAACAAGCGCTGGAAATTTGAGACCGATTTAATCTTTCCCTGCGCCGTCTTGAATGCAACACAGAGGACATATTGCACCGAGTTCACACTGCCTCTTTCGTCTGCGACACCAGACCAATTCCCACTATTGTCTCGAACAATATAGATCCTGGCACAACCAGCGTTTACGCATTTTTTTTCTCTTTTTTTTCTCCACTCTTGTAACCGTTTCTTTTCACTCTCCGACATTTCAATCTCCGAAATTTGTTCACAGAACTGCAATCGTCGGGATTTTCCAACCGGGACGACTCCGGAATAATAGTTGCCTTTAACATTAAGTTATTGAGACTCTGACAAGCTAATGTTCACGGTTTATTTTACATTTAAAAGCCGATTTTTCATTCGCGTTTCATTCATAAACAGTGTCCAAAATCCGTGATAAATACTCGTAGGTAAGGAAAGTAAAGTGGTTATTTGCAACCAAGAATAATTTACATTTACCAGCAATCAAAATTATTTCAACAATTCGAAATATTCGCGTTCAACGTCGTTCGTAGCTAAGAAATTAATTTTTATATCGCAACTTTGTTTCGTTAGTTTAGAGCTGTAACAATTTCCGACACGAACAACGTCTACCAGCGATCAAAATTATTTTAATCATTTCCGATAAATTCTAAATTCCAAACTTTTGCGCGACTTCTCTGATTTATGTATTAAAGAATCCTTCAACACACGAATCGAACGAGAACGACGCCAGAGTCGCGATACAGGGTGCGCACATTCCCATGACAGGAAGACTGAAATTAAGTTTCCTGCCGAGCGCACGGACCGAAAGATAATTCCTTTCCGAGCCGCAAAGTCGTACGAACAAGGAATTATTCTTTCTCTTATCACGTGACCCGTTCTTGCCTCTATCCCAGCCAAGTTTCACGGGTATTAAAGGCTGAGAGGAAGTTTCCCTTTGAACCAGGCGACCCATTTTCATCCTTCTCTTCCTGTTTCTCAATCCGACCCGATCTACGATTGAAAAGTTTCGCCGCAACGCCTCGAAAAGTTTATCCATTACTGATCGGGATCATCAGATTTTCTCTCCAGAGTTCCAACTTTAATTCACCTTCGTGAATCTTCGTTAGAGGAATCGGGTCCCCCCCTCCCCCCTCCCTCCCTTCGTTTATTGGAACTGGAAGTTCCTGCCGTAACGAGTGCATTCCGTTGGAGAGACGAGAGTTCTCGCCATTTCAGATTTAAGATATTTAAATGAGCATGGGTACTCTTCGATTCTGATTGTTTTTCGCACCAGCAAATTTGAAACTAATTAAAGTGCAATCGAAAAAGGATGAAATTTGACTTCTTATTTTCCAATTATGTTTCAAGTTGCTTCGTTATTTGTAGTATTTTCTCAGTATTTTATTATTACTTTTTCGATTATTTCATACCAAAGTACCAATGAGAATTGAAGAATTTTGTAAACTGTCGATGCAAATAATAACATTTAAACAGAAGATATGTATATATAACAATATATACATACAATAACAATAAAAATCTAATAGTCTATAAGAAGAGCAACGAGTACTATACTTCTAACCGTAGAGCAACGTGCATATTAGTATCCTGCGAGAGGTTTAATGAATTTCACGAAAGAAATTTTTCGTTCAACACAAACAGGACAATAAGGATCTCTCGAACGAAATAGCGATTCCAATCAGGGGTTAAGGCAACATCGAAGCTAGATGAACTTTAATAGCAGCTACCAAGGAAGTTCAACTTCTCATTTATATCGTCCGGATGTACGGTTGAAGCCACCTTCGTGGCATTCCCCTTCCTTCTATATTCATGCCCGTAAGTAAAGTAACCAGTTAACGTTAACGAGCCGCCATCAAGATGGAAAATCAAGAGGAACCCGGACGCCGATCGGTTCAAATTCATTTTTCATTCTCTGACGTCGTCTCCCTCCTCGACGATCACGTTGATTCATAAAA
This sequence comes from Melipona beecheii, assembly GCA_032399605.1. Taxonomy (NCBI): domain Eukaryota; kingdom Metazoa; phylum Arthropoda; class Insecta; order Hymenoptera; family Apidae; genus Melipona; species Melipona beecheii. Next base: position 2,783,343 of record JAUCMO010000291.1, read on the forward strand.
GTGGTATATAATCAAGTTTCATAGCTGCAGCACTGTATACTTTACCGGAATAAAAATTAGTTCAAGGAACGAGCATCTACCCAGTACAGTACACGTAGTAAACTTTTGCAGTACGCTCTGATCTTTTTAATTTTTTCTAATTGACACTTTGAAATCATTCGTTGAAGGTGTAGTAAGTCACGAGAGTGTTTGGACATTTGTAGAAACGTAATTTCAGTAAATATATTATGTTAATTAGTACATTTTGAAAATTAGACATGTAGAGATTATCATGATTATATTGGTTTCAAATAATAATCTGAAAAATGTACGTAGAAAGTGAACAGTATATCAATAAACTTCAATATTCAGTAGGGCAATTATATTCACATTTGTTATATTAAAATAAATTGCTCGCGTTGTATATTAATTTTTTACTAAATTTCCACATATTCGGCAATAAATATTTCTACTTCAACTGCTATACACATTTACAAATCAGTGTTCAATTTTGCCGATATGATCATGACTAGTTGATTGCTCTGTAGTCGCATCAAATTTCAAAATATCTCGGATCAAGTGTACAATACTTTTTTACATAAATACAATAAACGAAAATTAAAGTAGAACGCTCGGAATGAAATGCTCGCGCTCGAAGTAATTCATAAAATGAAAAGGAAGCTAGAAATTTTTATCTAGAGATTATCTAAAAGTATGAAATATAGTCTCCGGTCTTTGGCCTGTTCCGAGGATTCCTCGCCGTCGCCGTAAATAAAAATAAAATGCCAAAGAACAGATTACGGTTACAGAGAAACAAACGTAACATTCTGTTGCGTATGAAAATTCAACGTCTGCCGTCTGCGCGTTGTATTAATTAAACCGCGTATCTCGCCACGCGATGACGATCTCTAACGAGCGAAAACGAAACGAAAATTTGAAACGTACGAAACGAAAATTGAACGTTCGACTGATATTGTTCGCGTTGATATTGCGAGGGGTGGTGAGTCGCGCGACGAAATTAACACGAGATTATTTCGATCGAGTCGCGTACAGACTAAAATAAATATTTCGTAGCTCGTGGCTAGGTCTAAGGACGGAAAGTCGACGTCGGTGGCGGCGACGCCACCGAGCGTGCTTCCTGCCGCTTGACCGGAAGTCGCGAGTCAGAGGCTCGGCTCTACGTAGGCGTTACGCTTCCTTACGCGTATCTACACCGTCTCGCTACCCAGTTTCTCCTCGTTGCTGCTCTCTGTGGAAGGCCCTTCGGCGCTCCTCGCTCGAGGAACCTTCTTTCAAGGTCGCCCTATCCGGGCCAACCTTTCGTCCGTTTTTACATCACCCTCGTTTCTTTCGTTTCTTTTGTCTTCTCGTTGTCGATTTAGGGAAAGGAAACAAAGAAATATAATTGGCTGATTTGTTAACTAGGTTGTCTCTCTCTCTCTCTCTCTCTCTCTCTCTTTTTTAACATTAAGATAACAATTTAATAATTTTTATGTTTACCAACAGAAGGAACAGAATGGCGATACAAATATAATTCAGAATGTTCATTGATGGCTTTTATTCTCTTGAGTGGAATTCAGTAAAAGTTGATAAGCAAAAATCAACAAGCATGAAACGTTTCATTGTGATTTAATCTGCTTACGATCGTATAAAAAAGTCACTCTCAAAGGAAATTGAAACACTTTATTCGCGTCGAAATGTTACAGACGTGTAAAATGAAATACAATCGCCAAGATCAGATCGGCGCTGCGACACGTTGCAAATAGTTCGACCATAAACAAGTACAAACTTACTTATCAGTTGCATCTCTCTCGGTGCCACGTCCTCCTTAATTAGCCTACATGATATACAATATTGAACGATTATCTCGGTCTCGAAGGAGCCCGAGGAAACTACCTTCTTTAATTTGCTCTTAATGGAGGTTAACTTCTCCATCCTCTGTTCTCCAATCTCTATTCTAACAGCCTAACACGCACCTGTGCAAGCAGCTGAGGCACAACGTGCAGAAACGGAAAGCGAAAGTGGTAACCAAAGTCGTCCAAAGAGACAAGGTATCATCCTGACGAACTCTGCGAAGAGTTAGAGAAGCTGTCCATGAAGAAAGCTCGTAACCAGGAAGAAAGAAAATGAAAGGAAATGGAACAAACGCTTACGAATCTCTTTAGAAAGTGAGAAGACCCCGCTGCGGTCGAGTTAGGTCGAGTTCGTCTCGCAGCCTCGTGCTTATTAACCAATTCACGAGCGTACACGCGCGCTGTTCCATTTCTTTCGGTGAAATCCTCCTTTGCGATTACCAGCGAGTCACGCCGGTTAACGATGCCGTTAATTGACCCGCGCAGCAAAGATTATCTCCTTCTTCCTCCCCCCCCCCCCTCCTCAGAGCACCTCTTTCTTCTTCGTCTTTCTTTCGGTTCCTTTCTCGCTTCATTCCCCACGAAATCCGCGCGTGTGTTCGCTCCACGATTGCGAGGACGAGCCCCGTGACTTAACGACGTCGTTAATTGTCTCCGTTGGAGAGACAACGAACCCTGACGAAAGCTTTTCTGTCAAACCAAGTTAAACCTGTTCCACGCGCTACGGACAGCGTAGGTAACTGTATTCGAGACTCGCTAGGCAGACGTCTATAGGGAAATGGCTCGACAACATGGTGATTTCTAAAACCCTGGCGAACAAAGTTTGCACTCTGGAACTCGACGTCTTGCCAATTCATTGCTAATTCTTTCGTCACGAGTGATCAAAAAATTTTAGGATCGTCATTCCAGTTGTATCTACAGTGATACACTTTTGTTAATACCATTGCATAGGACTGTACTTTAATAAATTCAAACGCTTATTGTAGCAAATTTTGTTTGCTCAGTGTTATGTTCTCTCAATAATTTAGTTTGCTGTGTTATTCTACGGATGATCATTTTTCACTATTTTTTTATGATTTTATAATTCGATGATTTTTTTGATAAATCCAAATCATAACATATATTCGAGATTCAAAATTCATATTACAACATATTGTAACGTATGCATTTTATAATTTCATATAAATCAAGATCATAATATATACTCAAACTCCTCAGTTGTATTTGAAAAAGCATCCACTCCTTGAAATGTTCCGTTCACGGTAACAAATTACCGTACAAGTAACTCAGTGATTCAAATGTATCAAAAAGCATTATGCTTATATATGTTTCACTCGCGGACTTTTGCTAATTTTACCAAACGTTCAAAGTGTTAAGAATTAGGGGGGAAAAACGAGATTATATTGTCGTCCATTTATCGTCGCAAATTTGTCGTGAACACGATCGAAATAATCGTGGCCGAAGCAGGAAAGAAATTTTTCTATATCTTTTTGCAGTATTGCACGTTGCACGTCCCGAAAATTTCCGCAGTGACTTTGTAAGAAAACAATTTTGTTAATGGTTGCACACGCGGCAATGGGAGATTTATCGTAACAAGGAGTACTCCGTAATAACGCAGGCAAATTTATCCGGGTGGCTTTTTCGTGCGATCCACGATACAGCAATCGCACGATAATATCACCACGGTCGGGCCTCGGCATCGAACGATATGCTTTCCGCTTCTTCGACACTAATTGGCCGCGTTAAAATCGCATCTGTGTGTATCAATAATCTCACGCGATAGCGAGAACCCTATAATTGCTGGTAGATTAATTATAATTGGGGTACGATAATCCTCTTGTCTTTCTCGGTACCTTTATCTCGTTCCGTTGCTCTCTTTAGGGACATTAATAATAATTCGCCAGATAGTATCATCGATCTTATTACTTATTTTCCTTCTCTCGTTGCGTTTAAGAAACTTTCGATCCCCCATCTTTTTTTCAACAGCGAAATCGTTTTGTTATTTTCTACACTCTCTTCGATTAATGTTCTTATAATTACACAGCGATTGATTAGAGACATTTGTACCGAAGATCATTCGCTTGTAATTTTTTCTTAGTATTGTCTTCACAGATCTTTAAACATCGTTATTTTCATTTCATGAAACGTTCGAGCGTGTTTGGAAGTACAGAAATATTTATAAAATGTAAGCCAGGCTACGGATCTTTCGAGAAAACTGCAATATGCAATACCGCGAAAAAATATAGAAAAATTCTTTTCTTACTTAGGCCACTATTATTTCGACTGCGTTCGTAAAAATTTGCGATTTTGCAGACTGTACGAGCTCGCTTGTAAGGCACTCGATCCCATCTCTAGCTCGCGTTACGGTCGAACGTGAAAGAGGAACGAGTCGACCGATGCATATGCAAATATCGGGGCGAAGCCGCGCGTTCTAAACGCGTAGCGGAGGCCGGCATCACGGTACGACTTCCTTCCTCGAATCGGTGTCCCGCGCTGGATCACCGCGTTGAACATGAAGGGCGGTTAGGTGTACCGTTTCACTCGGCTAATTTCGTGGCTTCGCCCCATCTTTTCTCTCTTTGTCTTTTTCTCTTTTTTTTTTTTTTCTGTTCGCACACCGAAATAAAAAACTTCGATTCGCCGCTGTGGCTCGCCACACTCGCCGGACAGAAGAGCGTAATTGCTGGCGAAAAGCGCCGGGCAACGGCCCACCGACTCCTGATGCGATCAACATCAGCATGGACACCAATGTTCACTGTAGCTCGTTGTATCGCTACCCTAATTATAATTAGTTCGCCGATAATTGCGCCATGAATTTCTAATGCGGCCGAACAGGCTGTAGGGTGGCGAGTTTTTCGCAAACTGACCCCGACGGTTGCTCCGTACGTTGGAATCAACGGTGGTCATCTCCCCTCTTCTTTAGAATTAGAGTCAGAAATTATGTCTGTATATTCGTCGTTGCGTCAGTTTTGGTCTAGAGGTTTGGAGAGAGATGTCATGAAACTGCAAAGTGTGTGTCGCTGAGACAAAGTTGAGAAATTTTTGAGAAATTTTATTTTGCGTTATCGTGGTAAGATGATCGATCCCGTGATTTGATTATTATTACAAGTAGTAATAAATACGTGTGACAATGTTAGCACAATTTGACGAAATTGACAATTTGCAAAAAAAAATGTGATGAAGAGGTCTGAACGGAATGCTAATTCTTTAAAAAAGACGAAGATAGCTGTTTCAAAATCTCGAGAAACTACGACCGGATTGAACGTATTGATGATAGACGCTTCAAGTACGAAAATATTTACGATTTATGTGGGAAATTTGAGAGGAAAAAAACGTATCATTTAATTTCTTCATTTATACTTTTTTGGTAAACTATTGTACGTGTCTAAACTATATCATTTTTCAAAATTAATGTCGCCAATAATGAGCGGACAGTGCCAATTGCAGTCTCAATTTTCATTTCTCACGAAACGTGACTTCTTTATGTCCTAAATTTGTCAGAAATAACAAAAATCTTAAAAAACAACCAATGTTTTTTTTCAAGAACTATCCCGAACTTACCTTAGGAAAGTTAAATTAAATTCAATTTACTATTTATTGCGTTTTGTCACTCTTCTAGAAGGTGAATAGTAAGATGATTCTAACATTTTTGTTAGCTCCTATGTTCATATTTATACAGTCCGGAAGGACAGTTATTTCAGTTCTTTCAATTTAATTAATATTGAGTGCTTATCAAACATCTAGTAAATTTTACTTTATTCAATAATGAAATATAAAAGAAAAATAAGTAAAACAGAAAAGAATCGATCTTTGGAAAAATCCAAACTGGAATATCCGGTTATGGAACGTTTATTACTCGAATGTTGCTGGCCATGTTAGAATTTCAGATTAGAATTTTAGATTAATTAAGCCTTATCATTCCAATGTTGCCGGTTAAAGTTAAACACTGATTTGCATTTAACAAGCTTGCTAGCTATTAGATTGATAATGGTTAATTTATAATCTCACTGTATCAGTTCACAGCCGTTCACAGTTCTAATCGTATATATCGTTGCTCGAAAATTAGAGCTATTTGATCGTTTATAAAAATGAGTAGTTAAACGTGTACGTAATGAAGTTCAATTTTTCAAAATTTCGATTCCCACCACTGCGATCTAGGATTTCTTTTTAGCATCTCTTTATCATTTACACTGCGGACTTTTATGCATTTATGAAAGACGCAAAAACACATGGAACGTGTAAATATGCAAAAATATACAAATTACCCAAGGTATTAAATATTTATTAAAACCTTTACTTTAGATATTTTGTGTGTTTTCTTGCGAGTAAAGTGTTTATTAAAACTTTACTTATTTTAGCTGTTTTGCATGTTTTGCACGTTTTTGCTTGTTAGGGATATGCATTTCATGCAGTTTCGCGTCTTCCAATTTCCCATAAGTACGTAAAAATCTGCGGCCTATTGATAATTAAAATCTAGATCGTAATGATGGGAATCAGAATTTTAGTGTGTGTAGCAGAAAGTTAGTGAAGCGTATACTATTTGTTACAAAATTAAAACTGCCGAAATAATTTATAATCATTGCTAGAAATCTTACAGCGTATTTTTAGAAATTTAAATGATTTTTCATAAAATGTACAAATAAGAGCTCTTCTGAACTCTACTATATTACAGAGTTTTTCTGCTTCTTCACTGATGGAAATTTTATGCGTCGGTCATCGGTGGTTCCAGTATTAAAGTAATTGCTAAAACGTACGATAGATGAAATAAATTTCTATTTAGTCTATTTATTTTCTGTTCGTAAGAATTAAAAAATCCATAAAAATTCGTAGTCTACCGAATCGTGATAGAAAACGCGTAAAATACCGACGTTTACGCAGTTGTTTAAATTTTAAAAAGCTTGAGGAAATTTTGCTGGTAAAAATGACATTACATTACAACATATTTTCTAGTCTGTTCTTATCGGTCGAGTAAGAGCGAAGCGTGCCGACTTGTATCTGCCAATCGAAATTTAATCACGCACCGACGATCCTTGTCTCCGTAATTGGCTGAATTTTAGTTGGACGTGGCGACCGGGGGATATTCCAGTTACGAAACGATTCACCTGTTGATTCCGGAGGATAACTTTCTGTCTGTTCATGGAAATGCGTTTTTTTTTTTTTTTTTTTTTCGAACTTAGACGAACGAAATGTTAAGATTTTTTTTTTAATCTTTTTAAGAGATTGTTAGGCAAATTTCAAGAGATCGTTAGTAAAAAGGGGATTTTAATGTTCAAGATCATAATATCATAATCTGGGTACAAAATAAGTTTTTCAAACGTTTTTTTAGAGTTGAAGAATGAAAATATTCTTACTTTTCAGGATTGTCAAAGCTCTGAAATCTCTCGGATAGACTACTTCAATTAAATTCATTAGTGTCACTAATATAAAGAAAAAAGGTACAACACTCGATCTATGATCCTCTTCGTAATGCACGTTCGTAACATTTAGAAACGAAAGAAATCACCGAAATCTCCCAGATATCGCTTCTTCGATTAAACTCATGAACGTGAATTTGCATAAACATTTTGCAGTTTACGGACGTCGTTCCGGCGGATCGTTATCAAAAGGCAATAAAAACGTCGTTCGAGGAACGCGTTGAACTTGCAACTCGGTCGTCCATTGAATGGACAGCCGAACGAGAACTTAATGGACGGTCAATTAACGTCGGAAAAAAAAAGTCCTGACACAGGACAGATCGACGTTGATCGAGAAGCGGGCAACGTCGAAATTAATCTTCGCCGTAGCCTATCGGAGAAGCGAACCCACTGTTCGTTCGCTGGAAGACCGGAAATTCCCGGGGTATTTTAGCTCGGTAACCTTCGTGAAACGAAGAAAATTATTCGCCACCGAACGGGAACACCTGTCAGTCAGTGGTTGCAACGTGTCCACGGGCAGATCGTGGATCGATTGCGCCTCCGCTGGTTAATTAACCAATCAGACTGTCCGTGGAATTTGCGAGAATGTCGTCAAGCGTTGCATGACTAATTGCGCTTCCCTCACGGCACGACCGATCGAGATCTCGAGCTTACAATTTTTTGAACAGTTGACGTTCCTTTTGATTTTTAGTGAATCGTACGAGCTGTAAATGCCAAGAGTCGGAGAAATTGAAATATTTCAAATTCTTTCAGACGATTGTTCTGGATGAAAAATATCTGGATTGACGAGGCTTTTGAATAAAAATCGAATATGAACTGATGAACGATGAAGCTACAAGATACAATCGAATTAAACAATTATGGACAAATTCGACTGGAATGATTTCATTGTCATGGCTACGTACGTGTAATAATAAAATAGAATTTTATGGCACGAATAATTCGTTACCTTCTTTAATTATCGCAGTTGCCATTTTTTTATATTTTATACAGACGTGAACTGATGTGAAAGATGGCTGTATGAAATAAAATGTAAAAGAGATGACTGTTAAACGTAAAAATACGTAAAACTGTAATTCATAACATACATGTACGTAAAAATATAGAAAAGCATATAAATAGATAAAATAAACTGAAGTTACAGCTATCGTTACAGTATTTAGCATGTGAAACAAGTTTCCACCTAGGTTCTACTATTTCAGACCTGTTATATGAGTCTTACTAACGTACAAAACCTAAGAAAATGATATATGGATATTATCAGGCATTAAACACGCGGTAGTACAAAATCCGTGAGAATCACGCCTAGCGTTTCACTATCATAAAATTTATTAAAAAACCGCAATTACAGTCATACATATTAATGAACTGGTTTTCTATTCGTCACGCTTTTAATTTACAAGATCATTATATTGTCTTGCACGTGCTTTCTATTCCCTGCCGCGTCTGACATAGATTTTTCGGTTGCTTCAAGCTGCACGATATTTAATAGAGGATACAGTACAATACTTTTTAATCTTTCATAATGTTCATTTTTCCAACCTGATTCATTCAAACTCATGGACAATATATAATCTATTGAGAAAAAAGTATTTGTTCGTGTTTCTTTAAAAGAGCGTCAAAGGTCGTTACTTTCACAAATAAAATCCTAAATATATAAACAAGTCATTTATCTTCTATATTTTCTAGATTATTTAATAATTACCTATAAGAAGAAATTTACCAAATTAATATTAATTATACGATCTCCAAATCGTATAATTGATATACATCAAACGAATCTCCAAAATTCAATTCCACCATTTCGAGAATAACTTTCGAACTTTCACTCGAAACTGAGTTCTTAGCCGCCGACTCCCATCGCAACGTCCAAAAAATGAATCCAGCTGATAAATATGTCGACGCGTTAACTGTTGAAAATCTCTGCACGAGGCAGAAACGAGGGACACGAACCAATAATGGTTCGAAGAAGCCATCGAACCTCCTTGATCGTCGTCCCTGAACGACGCCGCTATCAACGCTCTCGGCCATGGAATCCTCAACTAAGAATTAACATCGTCGATCGGCTCTCCTCGATCGGCACATTCACGTTCGCAATGGTTCGGAGAGTTTTAAGATTAGGCGGTGCGCGTGTAGGAAGAAAGCACGGGCCAAACGGGAGAAAGAAAGAGACGGGAACAAAAGAAAGAAGAAGGGAAAGAAGACGCGAAAGGACGAAAGGAGGAGAGATGCATTGCACGCGCGCGAATGGAAGGTGCGGACGTGTACCTGTGAGCAGGTGCATCGCAAGGTCTCGGTCCTCTCGTTGGCTTCTTCTTTCTCTCTCGGTGCCGCACAATCGGTCGATATAGGGGACACGAAGTTGATCGGGGACCCCGGTCCGGGCTCCCCGTAAAATTGATCGATTGGAAAATGAACCTCTTGCGCTTGTGCCAGGCACGTCCCAAGCGCAATTTTTTGTCCCAAAATTGCAATATTTCCTCAGTTTTTGGTATATCTAAGTATGACTTCTTACTTCTTAATAATTTCTATCCGGTGATATCATACCGACGAGTTTTCGAAAGAAAAAGAAAGCGACGAATTATTGTACACGGTTTGGTCACTCGTTATGGTCCGCAATCAGTTGCTAGCGCAAGTGGTTAAACATCGTCACAGAGACGACGCTGTTGCTGCTTGAGGCGATTGTTTCGCGATCCTAGAGACTAGCTAGCTAGTTTACCTCTATCAATCGATTGTCCTTTCTCCTTTCGCTAATTTCTTTTTCTCGGATTTTGAGAGCGGAGACGGATTGCTCGTGGATGATTCAGCGATAGCGAGTTTGCCTCGTTGAATTCGAAATGTACAAAGTTCTTTCATCTCGGCAATGCAGATTTTACGCAGCAGATCCTTTTATGCTGCCACGTTAAGCGACGTATTTGCAAAAATAGTTTATCTATATGAAAACTATAAAAAAGTATAAGAGCTGTACTCTGCACATATAAGAAAAATGTAACTGCAATGAAATTAAAGCTGCAACAGTTATATTTATTCGGACGTGTATGAAATTGACCCCTGGTTGTTAAATATTGAAAACATTGAAAGTTTGTCAGATTGAATTAAAACGACAAGTATGGTAAATTTGATACATTTGACGATATAGGCTACTGATACAGACAGATATAGAGTTGTTCGGAAAGTAATCAAATACGATAAAAGATCCAAAAACGACGTATCGGTTGTATTCGTTGCCTCAATGACAGAAGAATTTCTATTTCTATTTCTACTTTTGGCAGAATAGTCATTAAAGACTACTGATATAACACGTGGTTTGTCCGAAAAATTCGTAGCGAAATATGAGAAAATAACGATAATGCATCGTTCTTGTACTTTCGCTGCGTTAATTTCAGAGATTTTCAATCCTACCTTTTCAGGATTTCTTTACAATTAATTCACTGTGCAAAGTGATAAGAGCTTTCTTCCTCCGGTTCCACGGAGTTCCATGCGACACACGATTGATCCGCGACTGTTTTTCAGGTACAAGTATCCGCGAGCATTCGTCGATTTTCTTCTTTCTGTTGAAAGCGTCCACGCGACCTTCGGGAATTCGCAGTCTGCATAACGCATGCGGGCGCCTTAATTGTACGTATACAACATGTTTTACTTGCGACCATTAATAGCCTATGCGTTAAAATATTAAAGTAAGGGTACTGGTTCTAAAAATGTCCAAACACTCGTCTTCTCCGAACTTAACTTGTGTTTTTGTCCATTGAGTATTTTATGTATGTTGTAAGTTTGTGGCCACTATTTACGTAATTCTAACAATCGTTCAATAATTTTTTTAACAAGCACTTTTGAAGGTCCCGCGGTGTTTCGGATTTTATACCATCATTAGCATCAAAGTATTTTTCATAAAAATTGGATTGAGTGTATGCTCGTTAGAATGATATTTGACTACGATTCTAGGACTTTAAGTGAAAATCTATGTTTCGATGTTTTCGCTATCGTACAAAGGAAATCGAAAGGTACATGCTTGAATGGCTTCTCTCTGCTTTGTTACATCGGAGGAACAATTTATTTCTCCAGCTGTCACGATTAGTTCCAGTCGACGGCTTCTAGTTCCTTTCAAAGGAACTTTGAAACCAGACTAACTCTACTGTGTGAAACAACTAGGTTGGTACTATTTTACTGTAAAGTAAATACATTTATCGTTCAGTTAACTAACAATTGATTAAAAAACAAAATATTCGGAACGCATTAATTGACTCAAATAACAAACAGAAGATGTATCAAGAATATACAAGGGGGAGACAAGTTTTTTTTCTCAAAACTAAAGTATACCTAAAATTCGAAACTAAAGTACCAAAAATAAATTAGATCGAGGCTAAAGACCAAAACGCGGAAGATTTTACGGAAAATTTGAAACTAAAACATATCGAAAACTCGAATCAAACAAAAATCTGTAAGTAAAGGGTGAAAGAAACCATAACTCGAAAATTCGACGAATCGAACCTACCAGGTGTGACGGTAGTTCGGTGAAAGAGGCCTTCGTCTCGTCGACAATCGACTGGGGTTTTACAGAATCGGAAACGAGGGGGCGTGAAAACGGAAACGTAATAATCACGCCAGTGACCAAAGTGGTCAGAGCGTAAATACGTGGGGGGCGGAAGTGAGACGAAGAATCGAAACGCTATTACATCGACCTATTCTCTCTCGAGGATCGAGACAGCGAGTGCGATTGGCGTCGAAGGCAATCACGCAAATGATGACACGACTGCAGCCCAGCAGCTGCTTGCCTCGCGTCGATGATCACCGCCCTCCGGGTCTCAGCCATGTGCCTCTGTCGTCTTCTGTCGTCTTCTTCGATCGTGCTGGAATCCCGTTTCCAAAGAATTCCTCGGCCCTTTCCCGTAACTACGTGCGAACCGACGATCACGCGGCGACAATGGCCGTCACAATGGTTCTCCCTCGATATGGGATTCTGCGAGTATCTTTGCGTAGCGGATGAATTCTTTATGAGATATTCGCGACGATCGTGCTGAAGTTATTCAGAAGATGGATGGAGGAGGAAGATTTAGAGAAATAAATGTCGAGAGATTAAGTTTTAGTGTGAGAATGAACAGAGCGATTCAAATGGTCTTTGTAATTTTTAACGCACTCACGTGTATTTCAATTTATTGCACATTCCTGCGTAAAAGTCATAGGACCAAATACCACTGTATTTGTCTCAAAAAACTGGAACATTTTTGATGTCCAATAGCTTTTGTTTGTTATATTTATGCAATATTTTCGTTTTAAAATACTCGATGTAAGAAAGAATCTGTAAAATCTGTTCATTGTTACAGTGTTATTGATACATTGTGTGATAATTGTGTTATGTTTGTTTCAAAAATGATATTTAATATAAAAAATAACTTGTAAAAAAAATAAGTGTTGACATATTATTATAAAATACACGTGCAATTTGAAAATAATAAATAAATATTAATAGTATATCGCAATAAACAGGAATGAACATTGAATATTAAAAATAATAAAAATGTTCTAAGACTCCTGACTAGAGTGCCACGTACACGTGTACACGGCTCCTTAATTTCTTAATGTACATTTCACACGCTAAGCAGTGACATTACACACGTGTAGCTCGATATTCGGCTTTGATATTTGCACGTATTGTCAGTTAATGTTGATATGAACGATATGATATAAGTATTATACGCAAGTTCCTCCGCAGTAATACAGGGAGTTGTAGAAAGAATTCCCAAGTGACTCCTTAAATCACTCGTTAAACAGGCTGGTTTCGCTTCGTTATTAACATTCGATTGGGAGTATGATTTAAGGGGACCGATGAAGTGGGACGGAACTGATAATTCCGTGGTAACCGTTCCGAATGAATTATAGGTTTCCATCGTATCGCGTGCCATTTTCTCGACGCACGTAAATAAACGTAGAAAGCGGGAGAACCGCAGAAATCGTATCGTAATTTGCACACTGCGATCCCGCTGGTATCTGTAATTTCGATTTCGTTACCGTGGACGTAACGATCTGCGATAATTTTTTGTCTTTATCGCGATGTATCGAATCGCCATGGAACACTTAATATGACCGTATGTCTGACTTTCTCTCGACATCTTCCACTGTCAACGCTAGGTCAGCGCGTTGTTCAGAGATCCGCCGCGCGTTAGAAACTGATCGAACATCGTCCAGTTTGTAAAACTAGTTAGTTCGACCTCTGAAAGAAATTGTAGAACCGTCTCGTCACGAATAAAATTTGCTACGATAAGAAATGTCGGATAGCGTAAGTCGTTTGTCGCGCAGTTGTTCATTATAACTTTACGACTCGATAGAATCTACAGAGACTAACGATATTTTTCACTGTTTGTGGATGAGCAACTCCATAAATTCAGGATAAGTATACATCTGTGTTCGATCGATGGTAAAGTGAATTTAAATGAAATTTCACGATATTGAGTTTACATTGAAAGCAAGAAAGCGAATAACGCTCGTTTGTACGTCGGTGACGCTAGCGTTGGTTCATCCATTATTCACCGTTCATCCATTTACTTCATTTACTTCACTACTTCGTTCACTTCGGTGTCCATCGCCAGAAAAACCAGCAGCCGGACACTCGTAACGCCGCACGTCGGGATTCGAGGAATGTATCGTGGATAAATAAATAAACGCGGGATTCTCACTTCTGCGAAAGTGTCTTTCTTCTCCTCTTTTTTTCTTTGTTTTGGAAACTATTTTCCAAATGGTCGTAAATAGTCTAAATAGAAATCACGTAAATTTTCACGTAGATTTTCAGTTTTCAGATACTTTGGAGTGCAAAGAGAAAATTAAAGCATAATAAAGCGACGAATAAAAAAATTACAATAATAATTAAATATCTTCCCTTTAAAATTAATTGAGATCTATTCCGTCTCAAGTCTGAATTTTGGATGCGCGGATAAAAAGAAATAGAAACTGCCCTTGCAAATCTTCCGAAAAAATGTAAACCCTGACTCCAGGTTAAATTATTCAATTACTTAAATTATTCAAGAACTTGTTCGTTACCAGTAATAATTGTTTCAAGTAAGGCCTTCGCGAAGTGGAAAGATGAAGATTCGACAATAAAATAGACATCAACAGTTAGTGACCATTTGAATCATTTATTGCTAATATAAATACCATTCTCTTACAAATCGACTGGACTTAATGAGAGTCCATAACACGCATAAAAAATATCGTCTAACCGAGTCTAGTGACGGAATTAATGCTATTGCGTTCGACAAATTGTAATACGTTGAGAGAAATGGAAAGAGAGAGGAGAAGGAGGAGCAAGACAGACAGACAAAGAAAGAGAGAAAGTGAGAGAGGAGAGAGAAGAGAGATAGAGAGGGAAGGAGGGAAGGAGAGAAGGAGAGGCAAGAGAAAAAAGTGAAAGAACGAGGACTGTGATGGAGTGCTTGTCTTCTTTTTCTTTTTATCTTCCACCTCGTCGAAGAGACAATCGTTTCGCCGATCGTCGAGAGAAAAAGAGAAAAAGAAAAAAATACGATACTATCAATCGTTTCGTCAATCGTTCAACGATTGTCCTCGTGTATTCTTTTCATCGTTTGAAATTCCTCTCGATACTTCCATCGCATTGATCAAAAAATACTATAAACACGAGAATTAATTAATTAATTGATTAATTAAATCACGAAACGAAATCTAAAAGCTAATTCCACGGTGCTGCTTCGACGCTTTGTTCTCGTTTTTCGTTTTCCCTCGTCTTCTCTTTCGAGAAAGTGCAAGGAACTTCCCTTGGCAAGTCTTTCCGGTGATCGGTGTCTCGAATCAGTCAGACCTTTGTCTACTCGCGTTTCTTAACATAATTTCTTGCTCTATTTCTTTTTTTTTTCTTCTTCTTCTTCTTCTTCTTCTTCTTTTCTTTTGGCTAATGTTTTTCCTTTAGCTTAATATAATTTTTCTTTTCGTTGAATTCTTTTTGTCACATGATCCTAATAAGATCACCTAAGCGACTAGCTCGAACTTGTTCTATTAAGTACCTAATAACGACGTGGCACGATTAATTTGTACAAATTGCCTAAACGATACAGCGCGCGTGTTTTCAAAAATTTTCAAGGCTAAGTTTTATTCGCTTCGTTCATACCTTTTTTTTTTCTTTTCTTTTCTTTTCTTTTTTTTTTTCCTTAAGGAGATACGCACGAGAATTGTCCCTTAATTATTTATTTAAATATCGACAAGTTAATTTCCATTTTTATACATATTTTATATACAGCTCGAGAATTTTTAGTGCTTTTCGAAAATTATTTAAAATGCACGTGTATCTGCGATCGATAATATTCTTCTGTTCCTTAATAATAAGCGGTATCTAAAGCGTCGCTTCGACGTTCGAACGTCGGATCATCCGAAATCACGTGATAAGAAAAAAAAAAGAATTTCTTTCGAAGACGGAAAGACCCAGACTGAAATCACTTCCGAGTTGCTCGCTAGAATTATACCAGCTAATTAGATCTAACGTCGCTAACACGGACTAATTTCATTCGCGAGCGGGAAACGTCGGTGCAAACGAACGCTAAGTTGTTCTTTTAAAAAATTTCCACTGCACTATTGGAGCGAAAAATTCTTGTAAGTAAAATCTATGTATATACTATAAATCAAATTCAGAATTCTTTACAGAAAAAAAAAAAATATATATATATATATATATATTTGTATGTATAATTATTACATGAGATATATATATATATATTTTTTATATATAGGTGTATATATGTGTATATGGTGTGTGTGTGTGTGTGTGTGTGTGTGTGGGTAAAAGAAAAAAACAACAAGAGAATGACGATTGCGGTCCTCGTTTCTTATCACTGAACACAGTATTGAAGCTGCTTCTAAAAATCAAGCCAACCATTCCGAAACATTCTTAAAACAAATATTGATCCATCAAAGAACGTATGTCCGTTCTCTGCAGCGTGCAAATGAGAAATAACCCAGGCTCGTCGCCAAGAAATGATCGAACTCTCGTAGTCCCCCCCCCGATGAAAATTCAAAGTTTGTTTGTATTCAGAATGTTCCTCAAAAACCCCGCGATCCTCTGTAATGTACAAACAAGAAACAGCCGAACGAGACAACGAACACGTTGTCGTTAAAAATCGTCTGGAACCGGTCGAACTCTCTTGCAGTCCCTTCGATGAAAATTAAAGATTCATCCAGAGTCGACGTGTCGTCCCTTCCGTTCGATCGCGATTCGAGGAATCAAGCGTCACGCAAGAAACCAGCAAACAAATAGTCTTGTGTAGTCTGCAAAATTTCAGTACCGATTTGAGCCGAACTTTTACTTTTCGAGTATGTTTCCGCAGTTTTTTTCCCGGACAGTATTCAAGAATCTCCTTCGAGGATCACACGAAGAAACTCTCCCTCCGAAAGCTAGGACGATCTTCGCGGTTGTTGCTGCTGTTGTTGCGTGTAGAATCCGAATGGTCTGGACTCCCCTGTCGGCGAAGAAAACGACGTGCCGGTGCTGATTGACGGAGAGGAAACCGACGGGCCGGATCCTGAGGCTCGTTGTACCGAAGATTTTTGCTGATTCACGCTGGTGATCGTCTGTTGGGACCTCAGAGGGACCGGAAGCGGCCGTTGCACCTTCCGACTGTGATGGTGACCGGGAGTACGATATCCTTGATGACCAGGACCCGTTGGCCTTAATCGCGGTCGTCCTGGACCTCGTCGAATCGCTGGCGCGCTTCCTCTGCCTGAGAGGGAACCGAGTGTGCCAACTGGACCCAATGGACCTACTGAACTGGGACCATCGCCTTCTATCGGCCCGGACGTTCCTTGCACCACTATAACATTAAATAGCGATCGTTGAAGTATTTTGTCATGCTCGTTCCATAGTTTTTAAGTAAGAAACCAGTTTTCCATTGGTTCTCTTTATTTCAGGGACTACTCTTCTTGAGAGAAAGACGGATACGTTGTTGCTCCATATTCAGATTTCAATTATAGCGCAAGAAACGCTAGATGATAATTACCAAAGGATTTTTAACACCACAGGTACCCCCATTGGCCGACTATGAATTTATTTGCGAGGAAAAAGAAAACGATTTGGAAGTTCCAAAAAGAAGTTTCAGAGGCCGAGTTCTTCTCCTCTAAATACGAAGAGATCTCTCTGTATTCCGAAAAATACGATCACCACGAGAGACCAGACGTCGGATCCATCAAAAGGTTATCGCACGTAAAGAAACGTTTCTCGACACGGTGTGGAGAATCGATTGGATGTTTGTCGGCGTGAAAATCACCGAGGAAAATCGGCGTGGCCGATGCGGCGACGGGGACGATAGGCCTGAAGATAACGAGCGGAATGCCCGTGAGGTACGAATTTCGCGGGAAGGAGGACAGCGCGGCGTTGGCCACGCGGGGCTCCTGCAACTTTTCACGATTATAATGGCAGATGCAGGGTACGAACGGGGCCCTCCATTTAACGTAGAGTGGTCTGACCAGTTAATCGGTTATTCACCGGTACAACGCGGCACGGTACGAAGACAAACTCGAGGATCGTGCCGTGGCATCTATTCGACTGATCGTAAACGCAGGAGCCGACCACGAGGACAAGCACAGCCGGGGCCAGGAGAGGAGAGGAGAGGAGAGGAGAGGGAAGAAGAATTTAATGAGATACCGAGAGAGAAAAATTCTGGCCGCCGGAGGAGGAGGGTGAGTGACAGGGTCGAAGGTCAGTAGCCGAGCAAGGATGTACGAGGAGGACGATGCTCTGTCTCCTTCCAACTCTCGTCCTTCTTTCCCCTCTTTCTCTCTTCCCTCTTCCTTCCTTCCTTCCTTCCTTTCTTCCTTCCTTTCTTCCTTTCTTCCTTCCTTTCTTCCTTTCTTCCTTTCGCCTATTCTTTTTCCCCCTTTTTCCACTCGCACGCGCACACATACACACACGCACACACACACGGCATCGCGCCGTTCGTTCAAGTCGTCGACATTCCTTGGCACGTTCCCGATCCTTTCAGGAGACGCTCTTCAGAGCCACCTCGGCGAACAGAGAGGAAGAAGAAGTTTGAGTGGCCACTTGGCAACAAAAGGACCACCAGGGTGTGGAAAAGCTCCGGAGGGACCGGTTTTCTCATTATATACACGGAGCTTCTCTGGTTTTCCGTGCGCTCGATTCTAACGAGATTTCCAAGGAGGCGCTTCGCCCCGCGAGATTCTTGAACCAACGTACGCTGGTTCCTTCGGATAACAAAGAATGTCCTGGAGGTGTACTTGGCGCAACTGCTGACTCGCGTTGCGAGTTTGCAGAGCGTTGAACCGTTTGTAGAAAAGGGGGAAAATGGTAAGGGAAACTAGGGTGTTTCGAACACCCTCTGAGAAATGAACAAGGTGTTCCGTCTTGATCTTGATAAACAAAACGAATTGTCCCATGTTATTTGTTACAACGAACGTCCTCTATGTATATAATCTAAAACGTTGTTTATTAACATTTTCTGGACAACCTCCACAACTTTTATCTAAACATCAAATAACGAGATGTTTATGATTACACGACTGAACTTCAATAGCTTCTAGCTATATCGATCAGGATAATAATTAGACCAACATTTATTATTCCCTACTATCAAATACTAAAATATCAAAATAAATATCTTTTCCAGCCACCAACCAATAGAGTGACATCGACGAAATCTACGAAATGGACTTATCATCGTATTTCCCTTCTACGATCTTCAATTACTGGTTTAATATCCAATCCGGAACGACCGAGGAATGTCGAAAATTCGAGAGAGAGAAAGCGAGAGGAAAATGAAAGAGGAGGAACCGGTCCCTAATTGGTTTAATATCCAACCGAGAGCGAAATCAGGAGGAAAGAACGAAACACCAAGAGGGGTCGGTTAAAATATTTTCGCGTATATATCGAGGGTCCCGCGATTCCCGCGGAAAGCACGCGTGGGTGAGATCCCAACCGGGAGATAGAGAGTCCGTCCGGTGCGCGCGTACAAAGAAGAAAGAGGGTTCTCGAGAAGTTTCGAGGCTGAAAGGGCGAATGGAACGCGAGGATCCGCGGAATGCCGACCGTCCGGCTGGCAATATCCTTGCCCCGTCCTATCTTCCCGCATTATCCTGCCGTATCTCAGCCGCGCAACACACAGCCAAACTCTCACTCCCTGCCCGTTTTCGTCCTTTGCCACGACGCGGCCTCTTTCACGGTGTCTCGAGACGCTCTCTCGCCTCGAGCACCCTGGAACACCGGAGAAAATTATTGCATTCTAAAGCAGGAGACAATGAAATAGTTTAGCCAATATCCCTCCGGCTAAACAACCGTCGTTCCTCGCCAATGAGGATAATGAATCGCCAGATTCTCGTTATCGTAATGCCGACGGATGGCCTCTTAGCCGGAGGGAAGCTGTGGAGACGGTTTTTCTAAAAGAACTCGGCTGTTAGAGCATAATAATTCCTTCAAGTACGTAAGTAAATTAGCATGCGTAAGTATTACTTACTTACGCTTACTTCTGACAAACTCATATTTGCATTTAAAGGAACAGAAAGCAAGCAAAAGTTTCTTTGAGCCTAAATATTGAAATCGAGCTTCTTGATCTAATTTTTATCTTCAATAATCACTTCGTTTACAGATAAAAATAATAATTGACGTTGATTCTCTGATGGGCTGTACAAATCGGAATTGTTCGTTCGCAGAAAAGCATTTATAGTATTTAAATTTAAAATGTAATGTAAAATACAGATATTAGGCTACTTTGGCTTGTGAAAATTGACAACACGGGTCTAAAATATACTAAAATTTGACTTGTACATTTTTAATCCGCCCATCGAGAAACCTTTATTAATGTAAATAAAAAAACAATGTAATTGAAGATAGATTGACAATTGATACAGATACAATAATTGACTCAAGTGTTCAACATTTCAAGGATTGAAATATTTGTTTCTGGCTACATTTTAAAAGTGTCAGCAATTTCATTATTCTGAATCTGGCATTTTTTTTTTTTTTTTTTTTTTCAGAAAAAGAATCGGCTCTATCAGCTCGCGGAAGTAGCGAGTTCATATAGCTGTAGAGGTTGTATCAAGCACTCGAACTGGTTGGAATTACTTTCCGTTACATGACACGGAAATATGATGAAAGCGATGCGGACGAACAAGATGACACGGTACGGTACGGTGAGGTACGGCACGAATCCACAAAATCCAACCCCTCGTAAACCTCTTGGAATGGGTTACCTATTCCCCGATGGAAACAAAGTTACCTATTCTTATTGCGAGAAATTATGCAAACGATACCTAAATAACGAACAAAGTCGATACTTGTGAATGTGATTTAAGTAACAAAATTTGATCGACTCCGGTAAGGGAAGTTTGAATAAAATTCAATAGAGATTGTTTAAGTTGCCTTCGTAGATACATTGTACAAAGTATATTTCTTTATATAGGGAGTATAGTGCGAGCAGAATTTTAGAAATGCAGATGAGAGAGCAAGCATCATATTGCTTGCTTTCATGAATGCGTCGATCATATATCTTGCATCTCAAATGCATCTCAAATGAAACGAGAAAGGACGAGAGCTAATGAACTTTCATTGAAATCAAAGCAAATCAGAGAAACCTCATCTTATTTTGCATCTTGAGTTGTTAAGTTAAGATAAAATGACGAAACGTATAATTAGCAAAATGTTAACAGAAACTATCAGTAGTAATAGAAAGTGATGGTGGTAAAAAAGAAATAGAAAGAAACATTAGATGTATTAACTAAAATGTTTCTTTTCTAGACATTACAAAATAAAAAATTAAATTTCAACGATACACTAACGTGATATAACAATTTGACTTTACAATGACAAATCCAAAGAATTTTACAAAGGATACGTAAAGCAGTATGTAAAACATTGTAAATCGAATTTGTAGAAGATGCACTGCGGCTAAACAGACTGAGGATAATCATCAATGTGAAGGGAATTCGCGGAAACCGCGAAGAGAAAGGAACACAGGCGAAATGAATAGAGAAGAAAAACAAACGCGGCAGAGTAAACGAAGTGATAGTCGAAAGGGGAAGGTAAGTAGAAAGGACAGAGAGGGGTGTGAGTGAGTTCCAAAAACCTAAGAAGAACATCATCGATCGCAGCTGTCGCGTTCGCTCCGCACCTGCTATTGTCCGCTCGCCTTCCAGTCGACGACAAGTGAGAGAGGGAACCGACCCCTTTCCTTTCCGTATATGTAGCACGAAACAGCGTACGAGCGTGCGCGCGTGCACGAAGGTGCCGTGCACGTTGCCCGCGTAAACTTCGGTCCACGTGTCGTTGCGTGAGGGCCACCTACTCGTTTTCGTGCGACTCGTTTTCATTAGTCCTTCTTCTCGCTTCTCTTTTCTTTCTTTTTGATGGAACTTTCTTCTCTCTCTTCCTCCGTCATCCGAATTTTGCATTTCACACGATACACTGTGTGTTATACAATAGTGTCGAAAATGCCAAATTCGTCAACGTTCGAGGCAACTTTTAATCCTTTATATTCTAAATACTTTTTTGGTACTATCCGCTTTGATGAATTTTACGTTCGCGTTATGATACAAGTTGCACATAAGGGAACACTAACGGAATTATAGTAATCGTTCAATATGTATTTGTTAACCAAAAAATATTATACATCATACTATTGAATAATATTTTGTTAACCAAAAAATTAATACATGTATATCGAGAAAAAATTGCAGATGAAGTATTCTTTCTCGTTTTCCCAGTTATTACTTATAATTTCTTATGTATGTAAGCCCTTTAGCATACTTACTTGTTCAAGTACGAGTACTCAACAGTATCAAAAAGAGTAGAACCCGAAGAGAACCCAATGAGTACTCAACAGTATGAAAAAAAATAAATAAATAAAAGACAAAAACAGAACGAAGGGTCCAAATCCATCATCCTTGTCAATTCAATCTACATCCAACTCTTGGAAACCAAAATGCAACCACTGTCCGGCTAACTGAGAAACCAGAACGAGACCCCGTCCCAGAAGACGGTGTACAGCACTCGAACGTTTGAAAACTGCGAGCGAAAGAGTGAGTCATAAAGGGGGTGGATATCTCGAAGGGTAAATCGCATACCCTTAGGAAGGACGCCAACTGTTCGTCGCAACACTTGCGCGCACATGTAATCGCGAGGGAATTTCGATGGATTTCACGTCAGTCAAGGGATATCCGCGGTGCCCAGGGGTGTTTTTCTTTTTGCACTGAGACCAAAATCCTATGAGAATCGGACCAAGTGGTGCGATAGAAGCAAAAGGGGGGCAGGGGGATGCGATAGAAGCAAAAGAGTCAGTCGGGATTAACGGTGTATCGATTCGAGGGTGCGTCACGAAAAGTCATTTTGATCGAGCAAGAGGGGACATTTCGAGTCTGGCCTTCCCGAAAGTTCTCGCTTAATCCTCTTAACCGTATCGTCACCGTGCGTATATTCCGACAGAATCAGCATGCGTTTCTCAGTGATTTAAAATCCAAGGCAAATGCGGTTGGACGATTCGGGATCTAAATGATTGTACGAAATTCTCTTTATAGGCGTATTACGCACTGTCGAGTGTATAAATTGAAATACTAGATAGTTGTTAGTCTCGTTGACAATCCTTGGTCTACGTGGTAACAGAATCGAAGCAATATATATTTTACATTAATGAACTCATTACGTTGCATGCTTAAATATTCATCAGCAGACATCGCACGATTCCGCGTAATGGTAATGAATCTATCGGACTGAATTACTCGAAATGATCCAATCTACATTTCCGTACGTCCTTGTGAAAAAAAACCTTGGAGCGGTTAGTAATACATTAATTTTTTAATAGCGTGATTATCCAATCTATGACGGATATCTATGATTATCATCGTCGTCAATAACTACAGATATTTCTACTTTTCATGCAATGAACATTTACCGTGTTGTAAAGCTTGATCGCTGGTTGTACTGCTACTGGTTGGAGATAAAGATGTTGGTGATTGAGGATTGCTTCCAAGACCCTTAGACGGTGGATGAAGCAAAAGAAGGCCTCGACCCTTCCCACCAACGGGTCCTCCTCTACGAGAACCCCGAGGTCTCCCCCTCTTGCTAGTACCACGAATCGTAGGTTTTATCCGAACGCTGCTTCCGCTACTGAAAGACACGTGGTGATCGAGACGACTGACTTTTCCAGCATCTCCAAACTGATTCGCTCGTGATTGCCGGTTGTCACCGGAGGATGCCCCCACTGGACCATCCACATCGACAACCAGGCCATCATTGCTCGTCTCATCCTAAACATATTAAAATATGTAAGATTTATTAACTCCGTTTCCATTTTTTGGCAAGTTGAAGCTTTGTCGATTCTTGAATATGCAAATACTGAATACACACCTCTGATTTAACAGGACTGGTTGGAACGCTATAGTCGTCCATGTTATCGAGAATCTGTTGGTGATTGTTAATTTGATACGATTGGACACCACCACTGGCTTGACTGCTTTCGTTGGAATTAGCTTGAACAATATCGCCAATCTTATCACCATTGGCATCAGATAAACAAGGCTTCTTTGCATCCTGACAAAATATCAGTAAACGATTGAAACAATTATAGAAATTTGGGAAATATAAAAGAAACGTTCCATGCGGAATAATTGCAGAAACTGAGAATGAAAAAGAAAATAGCGGCTCTAAGGACTCACCTTGACCGGAAGCGCGGTTAACTTCCTCTTCCGGTCTCTCTCTTTATAGTATAGGTTCGACTCAAGTCGGGCATCCTCCGCGTGCTGCTTTCTCTCCTCGCTCCGTTGGCTGTCTGAAATATACGAACACGGGCGTTGTATATGGGGACGTTCGTTACTTCTTTTCTTATTATTATTCGTTATTAAGGCATTAGCATAACCTAACGAGCATAATGTAATTGCATCCACGCTCTTTCCTTTCTCTACCTTCTTTCGTCCCCTTTATTCCCCCCTCCCCGCTTGAGTGCCGGCTCGCATCTCGGCACGAGAATACAACTAAAATCGCGCTTTAGCAAGCAAAAATGCGGTATCGTATTCTATATTTGCATTTCAAACTTTCATTTCAGCGAGATTAAAAGCTAGTTATTTTACAATAAGCTCTGCTACTCATTTCAATAAATGGTACACAACTGTAATAAATTAAAAGTTGAAGAAGAAGATTATATAAAAATATTCACATTTGGCTTCAATTTCCTCGTCGTCCAATAAAAGGGAAACGACTTCCTTGGGCTTCAGCGTGTCTGGTTTGAAGTTTCCTCCGCTAATCACCATGCGTTGTATCTGCAAATATTTGAATTACATTTCCTTTTTATTATTCGAAAATTTAACGTGACTTAAAAAATGATTCCAATCTGTTTTCTCAATTTGCAGCTTAATTAACTTTTTAACTGCGAGTTGAGCGTACCTCGCTTTTTTCTCGAGCACGTTGCAGTATCCTTTCCTCGATAGTTCCCTTGCAAATTAATCGATATACCGTAACCTGTTTCGTTTGACCCAGTCTATGGGCCCGATCCATAGCTTGCTGATCCACCGTTGGATTCCAATCGCTATCGTAAAAGATTACCTATGAAATAAAATTTATTTCTATTTTAGTCGAATCATTTTACTCATGAAGAAAAAATGTTTCGTATGAAAAGATACCATCTTTCAACGATCGAAATTCAGATATCTATTATGCGTGACATCCTAAACAAGGACGCTTCTCTTTCCACTCGATATTCGAACGAGGGCATATGCAAATCGTAGCTTCAACAAATGAATGCCTGCAGTCTATGTTCGTGCACATCCGTAACAGAATGCAGTTTCGGCAATGCAGCGGAACGATCCTGACCAAAAGTTCTTATCAATTCCATTACCAATTCAATACCAATTTCACCATTAATTTGTAATGTCACTTTACTCGTGATTAAGATGTATGATCCATCGTCATAATTTCTTTGAAAAAAAGAAAAAGAAATTTACTGGAGAAAACTTATTAATCAAAATCAATTTATTCGATTATCCTATCAGAAAGCCGGTCACGATGTATTTTTGTACATGATCTAAGAATTTTTTACAAGTCTTTATGTATCGAGTATTTATACTTTTTAACAACATTTTTATATATCACGCAAAACATTGGATCAAATCAGCCTTGTGAAGATTCAATAATATTGTGATTAACCGTTGTCCACATAAAAATAGAATCGTGATTTCTCACGCTATGCTTCTTCGTTTTCGATCAATTACAATTGTACCCTCTAAGTTTCGAGCTATTTGTCATGTACAACAAAAGAAAGAACAAAAGGCGAACAGCCCGACTTTATGAAATCGTAAAGTGAATACGTAGAAGGTACGAACCGATAAGACATGGGATAAGATTACTAACCGTGTCTGCGGCAGTGAGGTTTATTCCCAGGCCTCCAGCTCGAGTACTCAGCAGAAAGACGAATATGTCCGCCCTGAAACACGAAACAGTCCATGTAGATCGAACAGTCGAGTACGACACGTTTTGTATGTAAATTAATTCGATACGCTGGTGGTGCACTTAAAGGATTTCCAGTACAGAAGCTGAATATATTTTATCATTTTCAAGATCTCCATGATTCGATTGTAATTTGGATACGTTTTTTTTTTTCTTTTTTCTTTTTATTTCCTTGAAATAAAAAGCTGAAGTTTGAAATAAAATATGTTAGAAGATCAGCCGTTATTAGAGCTTAGCATTTGTGGCGGGCAGCCAAAGCTGCAGCTGTCTATGAGACAGGGCCGATTCGCCAATTAATTCGCGTGTTAGTTATGCGCGAGTGAACGAACGACATGCTAAGAGGCCGCGCTTTAGACATGCAATATGGTTGATACATATTCTAAACAGTGCCCTGAAAAAGTTCGTTCAGTTCACTAATGATATATTCTCACTAAAGTAGGCTTTAGATTGACAGATAAAATTACACGTGAAATATTTACAAATTTCTACGAAATAATATAAAATTCTATATTATAGTGGAGATAATTAAAAAGTATGAAAGCTACCTTTTTTGAAAATCTGCAACCATATCTCGCCGATCTGAGATTTTAGAAGAACCGTCTAATCTCATAAAAGTATGTTTTCTGTGATACATGTACTCCTGTAATAAAAATATGATGTAAAATCTTGTAATGATTTCGTCGAATATTAAAATTACCTCTAACAAATCGATCATTTTTGTCATCTGAGAATAAATAAGGACTCGATGACCCTGTTCTTTAAGACGACGTAAAAGACTATCCAAGACAGAAAGTTTTCCAGCATCTGTCACTAAGGTTTGCTTATCTATAACAATATAAAGAAAAAAAAATATATAGACTAAAATGCATATGAAAAGTCTAATACAAATACAATATCAAGAAAATGCTTACCTGGTACTATAATATTTGACCATCCGTTTATGGGAGTGCATGCAGAAATTCCACCACGTGGTTCCACAGAAAATGTTGATGTCATTTGTGATATATGAAAGCTTGAGTTCTCTTGTAACGATGCGACAGAAAGAGCTCGTTCACAACCAAGCCAGAGAAGTCGTTGACCAAACTTTCCGCCGCATTCTTCGTGTCTTCTCCAAGCGCACGCTGCAGAACTATTGCTAACGTACAATTTTCGGGGACTAGCTTGTACCTGAAATTAACATTCATTCATTATATTGCTGTACGCTCCATTACTTTGATTTTGAATTAATGTTGTTGAATCTATTTGAAAACCTTAGGAAAAGTATCGCAAATGAAAGCTGGAATGGTTGTCTGTTGACAATGCCGCATTATTGGTGGCCTAGGAAAATGAGGATATTCTGGTAGCAAAGTCACTTTTGACTCTTCTTGTTCAGCTTTAGTAGAGGGAAGTATTCTCTGTAAAAAAAAAATACATATCTTAATTAAGTTAATCTATAAAATGAACATAAGAAAAAAAAGATATATGTTAATTCCAGACCTTCAGTGACTGATTAGCAGCTTTTTTACTGCTACGTAAAATTCGATGAGCAACGGTTTCAGGCATTGAATGAATAACATGAGTTGTATGCGTATATACAGGTTCTCCTTCGATGATCTTTCTTGTAAATATTAAATCTTGTAATGAATGCGACGACGAGTCGTCAATTTTTCTAGGCAAAAGAAACATGTGGTTCATAGGTATTTCTGTTCTTTCATCAACATTCCAATCTTCCCAATAATGCATCATTCTTATTCTCCTCTCCATTACAGTAGCAAGACACAATCTAAGCGCAAATGATAAAATAAATATTATTGTAAAACATATATTATATATTTATAATATAAAAAGTTATATACCTGAATATAATTCCCACGATAAATACTTGATTCATTTCCATTGGAGACAAGTCAATAAATCTACTAAAGGAAAAAGAATTCTGAAAAAAATTTTCATTGCCATCGTGAAGAGTCCGATGTATATATTCAGTAGCAAATATAAACAGCTTATTATACAACAAGTGATCTTTAGACGAGAGATGTCTCAATCCTTCTATATATAATAATGCAGGCATTTCATAACATTCAGTGTGCATGAACAATGGAGATCTCGCGTCTCTACGCTCAAAAAGTTCTGGATGATTGCAAACCTAAAATTAATGAAGTAGATATTAATATAAAATTTTTAAAAATTGTGAAATTTTAAATATATTAATATTATTACCTTTCGGAATTGCATGACTAGATTCATAAGGTTCGATGTGAAATTTTTGTCGTTAGATGCAGTATCTCCACCCACTGTATAATGCAAGAGGTCTTCTATTCTAATCTTCTTTTTTAATGCTGTCCGGAAGAATACATTATGATTTTTTAACGTCAAAAATGTCCCTAATATGTAGAAATGTTATATTCTTACCTGAATAAAGTAATTTTTGACGAGTAGTAAGAGGACAATATACCATTACTTCAATTTTATCAGATAATTCATTTTCTACATCTTTCTTTATTCTACGCAGCATAAAAGGCTTCAAAATCATATGTAACCTCGATAAGTGTTCTAAATATAAAAAAGAAATATTGGATTTGTGAAATATTATGTTACTCCATTATTACACAAATACAACAAAAATATATTACTCTCGTCAATTCCTGTCTTATTTTCTGCATGACTTTCGATATCTTTAGAAAACCATTCGTTAAATTCATCGTGCGAATCAAATAAAGTGGGCATTATAAAATGTAATAATGCCCATAATTCTGCCATGCTGTTTTGAATGGGTGTACCGCTAAGTAATAATCTATTACGACAGCTGAATCCAAGCAACAATTTCCATCTCATACTACAAAATAAATAATATAATATTATGCACTTAGAGTATAAATAAATATCCGCCTGCTAGTATACTAACCTGCTAGTACTTTTTATGGCTTGTGCTTCGTCTAGAATCATGTATTGCCACTTTATTCTATTAAAGTACTTGTAATCGGTAATAACTAATTGATAACTTGTTATCACTACATGAAATGAAGCTTCTTTCGTATGTAGATCTTTAGTATCCCAAAACTGTCTTAGTATTTTACGTTCTTGTGGATTTCCCCAATATGGAACTACTTTAAACATTGGTACAAATCGTGCCATTTCTTGTTGCCAATTGTGCAACGTTGAAGCCGGTGATATGATTAAAAATGGTCCCCATACAGCTATGAAAAAATAAGTTCACTAAATTGTCATAAACAATTTTAGAATTTCAAAATATACAAATACTTATATTAAATAACTTACAGTATCTTTCAGCAACATGACACAAAAATGCTATGGATTGTACAGTTTTCCCCAAACCCATTTCATCTGCCAAAATTCCACTAATACCCTAAAAAAATACCAAAAATATTATAAATATACTTTCTTGAAATTTCATTACTTTACATAAAAGAATTTAACCAACCTGGTCATATAAATTAGCTAACCAATTCATTCCTTTTAACTGATAACCTTTAAGATTTCCCTTAAAAATCGAAGGTTGTGGATGTTCTAAATTTTCTGGTGTATCACTAAGCCGTAATTCTTGGGATGCGGCTGCTGTATCGAACTGTTTTGCTCGAGCTTTCTCATTATCAAATGCCTCAGTAGCATTTTTCTTTGCTTTTTGTTTCATAGCTTCACTGTTTGTACATACGTCAAATCATATATAACATAATACTTTCACAGATACATAAAATATTAACAAATTTACCTATCGTAATCATCAATTCCAACAAGTCTTGGATTTTTCTCTTCATCTAATTGATTTAAAATCCGCAATTGTTCTTCCGGAGAAGCTTTCCCTAATTTTCGAGACATAAAATGAGCATAAAGTTCAGTTTGTGTAATAAGAAAGTTCAATTTTCTTTGTTGTCGTTTTGCCTAAATTATGAAGGGAGATAAAATTATTAGGAAAGAAAATAAAATTTATTTGCTTCTTATATTCTAAATAGGTAATACTATATATATCAATATTAATTACCTCAATAAGCTCTACATCCATTTTTCGCTGTTCTTCAGCTTCTTTCTCAAGTCTTCTTCTTGTTTCGCGTTCAACTCGGTCATAACGCTTCCAGTAAGATTGCATTTCTCTTGTAAGACGTTTAGCTCTCCATATTGTCTCTTTCATGTTCTTTTGAGACTATAAAATATAAAAAATACAAATTATTGAAATATCTCTGAATAAGAGCAATAATAAATGATAACACATACTTGCATAGCTTTTTGTCTCCAATATTTCATACAATGTTGTGCTACTTTTTTACAACTAATTAATATTTCCTTATGATTATTGGTTTTTGCTCTTTGTACTTTTCCCAGTTCTTTTTTAGACATCATTACCCAAATCTTTCTTCGTCTCATTGCCATCACTTCTGGACTTTTATTGTTATGTTTTTTTCGGCCACGTTGACGTGGTTGATGACGCATTATTGCTTCCAATTCAGCTTCATCTAATTCTTCTTCTCGAGGAATCGTACGATCCCAATCTTCATCTGGGTAATCACCTTCCTAAAATTGATATGACAATATACTAATTCTGAAATATATTACGTTAATTTTTATTTTATGTACCGGATAATCCTCCGAGGATCTATGGCGTGGTATTTTTTCTTTTTTTATTTTCATAACTTTTTTTTCTGGTTTCTTTTCTTTTTTCTTTTTATTTCCAACTATTAATTTTTGATGTTCTAGAAACCTATCATAATTGGATAATAAACCAGCACTATAATATTGATATTGAATATTCTGAAAATAAAAATTTTATATTACTATGAATTCTATATAATTTATAGATTTTAACTTAAACTTTTACCTCTGGTTTTTGGTAGAAACGTGCTTGATACTTTTTTCTAAGTATGTGAAACTTCAACATTTCTTGAAAATCTTCTTCCGTAATGGGATTATCTGTATCAGATCCTGAAGCTGAACTGTCTGATGAATCACTTAATAGAATATCCTGCAACCAACGTCGTTCTTCTCCAACACTTGACATGTTATACAGCCTCAGTTTATTAATTCTTTCCTCTGCAAAACATAATAATTGCATAAAATAAATGTAAAATGATCATTTATAAAACATTAAAAAATCTACAGACCTTCTTTTCGAATCAGTACATTATCAAGATAATTGTCTGATCCTTCAGAAGATTCTGATGATACAGATTTGTCATCCTCGCTGCAAAAATAAAGTAATAATTGTTTATCAGATTTAGCATAGTTCTTACTACATTCAATATAAAAAAAGAACTACCTATTTGGGTCTTGGAATAATTCATTAATTTGCCTTAAAAAGGGCTGTACATTAAGACTACGCTCCAATCTTTGTAAATGCAAAGGAGCAGCCATTTCTGCTTCCAACCTCATTGTGTTTGTTCTATCTGTCATTACCAGTTTATATAAAATTCAACAACCTACAATAATTAAAGTATATCATCATCAGTTGTAAGTATTTCAGTATTTTATTAACATAAAAAAAATCAATCTTTATCATGTCTTTTGTAACATAACATATAAAATAGATCTAATATCAAAGAAAACTTAATTCAAAATTTCAAACTTTATTTAACAGATTACTTAACGAAATTTATTTAAAATAGTAGTGTCAGAAAATCTGTTGTCAAGGAAACAAATACTTTATCTGCAATAGTACAAACCTAATGTGACCCTGTGATTATTTGACATTTCATTAAACATATTAAATGATTTTGATAGTAGATGTTACGACAGGAAATTTTTTTTACGTAATTCATACGCAGCATGTAGCAAAATAAAAACATCTATCTTGCGCTTTGTATTAGTAAAGCATATAGGATTTTGCTCCTTACTGCATTGCCACAATGCTAGATTGTTTATTTCGTGTTTCCTGTAACGGGCAATACATGTTAAAGGCATGTAACCGCCGTATGGAATTGTGTGTAACCAATTACATTATATAAGGTGAATGACACGACAAATCGAGCTGATGCGGTTATAATTTCGCGAAATTATTCGATAGTTTTGGATCACCTTCGGTTTGGTTAGAAGTAGCCTCACTTATTTAGCACGTAAGATAGGGTCGACTGCGAGGAAATGATTCCCTTTGTTCACATTGAAATTGGGTATATCAGACGGAGGGAAATACATAGTAGAAAGAAGCCTAGAGAACGCAGACATTTGGCGTGCCATAAAACCAGGGCAGGGATAGGGCATATTGTTGGCCACCATTTTTGTTTTCAGTAGGTGGCGCTGGTTCAGCCAACGTATAAGAGATCCATAGCCTTACTAAAGTTTATTGTTGCAATCAAATAATTTTATTGTTTATTTATATCACATATAATACATGTTGCATCTATATATATTACCTCAATATTATAATGCAATTCCTAATCAAACTTCCTTCATTGTATATTGTTTATTGTATAAAGATTGTATTACAGTGATAAACAATTGCAATTAAATTTTATAATAAAATAAAGTTTCATTTACATGTAAACACTTTACAGTACGTGAATTATATTTAAAAAAAACTTTTTTTTTTGTAGTGTCTTATCCTAAAATATATGAAACTTATTTTAAAACTATATTACTCAAGCACTACAGTCACTTAATATGGTCGTTTGAATATCGCGCTCTCTATCACTGCGCACACTATCTCGAATACAAATTGTACATATACGTATTTACACATGACTCATTGTCAGTTTAATAAAAATGATTATCAATTATACATATATTAATAAGCAATAGATAAAAATTAAATAGTGAATAATATTAAACTTCGTTGTTTTAAACGTAGTAACTTATTCGCAAACAAGAATTTTACTAGAGAGGGGATAACGGACTATAGGAAAATACGTTAAGATATATTATTTCATATTATATATTATAAGCAAAAATCTTATTTTACTGACAGATAATAATCTCATTTTATTGCACAGAATTTGTGTAATATGTTTAAAATAATACTGAATTTCTGACTAGGCGTCTGGTGTCAAGACTCGGCCAACCAGCGGCCAGCGACTTTGTTTTTCGTTCTGTGAACCCCATTTTGTTTCCGTTATTGCAACGAGCCATCTTACTTCAGACGCCGATCATTACTTCTTCTAGTAATTTCAGTGGAATCGTGTTGCAAAAGCATAAGATATTTGTGGACAAAACAACGTTTTCTACGTTATATTCAGGTAAGTTTGTAAATATATATCTTTTTCTCATGATATTATTATATGCATTAAAAAAATGATTTGTTTGCAAATACTTTGTTTTATGGATGGAACAGCCGCGTTTCATGATAAGTACTTTCTTGACGTATATCACATCATGATGATGGTTTAACGATAATTTATTTTGATAATACGAATTCTCGAACATTCTCTGTAATTCAAATAATTAATTTACTATATTATTTATTTATTTTTAAATTGTGCGTTAGTGATGTAGCAAAAGCTTCCCAAATGCTACGTCATAGATGCTCACCCATAAAATTTTTCTCTATTATTTTCCTATTATATCTATTAATTGTAATAAATATGTGCACGTTGCAATTAATTATACGGCTTAGATATTACGTATGTTATTCCATAAATAATTCGTAACTATTCCATCTTAGCGTTATCGTTAATTCGCATATCATATTGATAATTTTTGAGAGATTTCTACCATTAAAAAGTAACAGATATAATTATTTTATGTAATCGTAACATGTTTTTGTAAATACAGTTATCACGTTTTTATCCACATATAATCGTATAAATTACGTACCAGAAAAGGAGGACGATAAGCAATCACACGACCGCCATTTTATGAAACGAGTGCCCAATAAAAACATGGTTTGTCGCTGAAGTTTGAAATATACATATTACACTTTTTAGATTAAGTTTCATTTTTTATTTTTACAAGAACAAATCGAGAAGCAAGTTGAAATTTTTAAAATTGCAATATATTGTAGTCATTAGTTTTCGAAAGAGATTGTAATAAGTGAAGGAGGGAAAATAATTTGACGCGTTTCATACACTAATACATATTAGTACGCTCCCTTGAAGTGCAATCGAAGTTTCTCATATATTATATTTTAATATTACGAATAAGTACATTATAAGTTCACAGCATAGCTATCTTAAAGGTCAATACTCGGATGGTAAATGTTTATACAACATAAAGTTAAATTTCATCTAATGAAAATTGCTTTACATATTTGCCGTTTTTAATTCTTTGTTTGTAACATCAGGCGAGTTCGGTATATGTAGTAAAATTTTTCATCTTGCGGAAAGTTTTACTCAAAATAAAATCTATTGTAAATACCGAATGAGACTAATGTTCATACTTCCTTAATAAACACTTTTTGGCTGAGTAAGCATGAAAGTAAATATCTTAGTATCCAATAGTAAGTCATACTTCATTTTAATATGCAAATTATTAAGACACTTTTTATTTAAGTTATCCACAAGTGCATGAGATGTGCTTAATATAAACTCGCATTGCATTAAATATTCGTTCATTTTTTTTGTTTTTTTTTTTTTTGTTAAGAATAAATAAGAAATACAATACACAGTAAATTCTTGCATTATTATACACCATTTTAATATTGTTACAATACTTAAAAAGTACTCGTTCAATTATAGGTATTAATGCTTTTCAGAATTGTCTTTTTATTTCAACATATAAACTAATATATACTTACACATTTTTATATAACAGCATGTAATTATATGTATTCTATATCTATATATTAATATAAGTGTTGAAGTATGATATTTTACATGTTTCATTAATATTATTTTTATTCTGTAACTAAAAATGATCTGTGACTGTTATAGAGGAATGTATGCTAAAGTATAGTGTATCAACTACATGAAATGTTAGGTTTAAAAACAAACTCAATAGCACCTCTATATTGCACTTGTGACCTATTGCAATCAGTTTAATAGCCATAAAAAGTATTTAACTTGCAAAGCTTTCTTTGACATAAATTTCCAATGTTTCAACAGAAATATAAAGTTAATAATATCAATTTTATTGAATTAACATTGCCATTCTCAGCCAGAATATTGGAAATTAACATAACAGTTCTAATGTTGTCATGTGACTAAATGGCAGGTTCTTAAAGTAGCCTGTTATGTATGGTGTTTTTATATTTTCCTTTAAGAATGAGCACCCGAGTATTCGTTGGCGGATTAACATACCGGGTGAGAGAGCGCGACCTTGAGAAGTTCTTCCGGAAATATGGTAGAATCAGGGAGGTCGCTATGAAGAATGGATTTGCCTTTGTGGTAAGTCTAATGTGGTTCAATTGTTTTTTTTACAGTATGGTAGGGACAAGGGTCTATGTCGGTGGGCTTCCATACGGCACCAGGGAAAGAGACCTTGAGAGATTTTTCAGAGGCTACGGTCGATTCCGTGATGTTCTCATCAAGAATGGTTACGGCTTTGTTGTAAGTACCTGAATCAAATTTTATATATATATCTAACACTTTGCTCTACTCAGTTTGGTCTTATTTATTAATGTAGGGTGTGGAGATTTTTTGCACTTTTTGGTTTATTTTATAAAAGAATTATAATTATTTTGTTATTTCACCGCGGACCAAAATGTGTAGAGGATAAAGTGTTTTATTTAAAAAATAACTTGAACTCGTGAGTTGATCTGACCTACCTTGAGCCCTGAACACATTGGTACTGTGGCTGCTTAATGGAACTGTGTGCTGGTTTTCATCGATTAATCAACAAAGCGTTTGTAAGTTATGTATTATCAAAGGGAAATTGTGGTATCCAATATTTAATTGTTCTTTACTTTGAGGTAAAGTACCAATTGTAAAACTAAAAGCCATAAAATTACGAAAATTAAATAATTCCTTAAAATTTTGTACTAAATCAAAATTACTTAAATTATTAAATCTTTTCCCCCAGATTATTGCTCTAATTTCTCAATATACATTGATGGAAAATTCTTGAATTAATAACTGCAAGTGCATATATATGCGTGTGTGTTACACACTAGTTATACTGAATTAATAAGATGTATTAAATAACGTGAATGATATAATGTAATACTGCATGAAAAAATTGGGAATAGCAAGTTTCCTTGTTATTGTAATTTATAATAAATCTATTTTGTTTACAGGAATTTGATGACTATAGGGATGCAGATGATGCAGTCTACGAGCTCAATGGGAAGGAGCTCCTGGGAGAAAGGTAATAAATACTATTAGTTATACATATTTTATATATACAAATATATTAGAAGTATGAAGAATGGTGTAGGCAGCATGTTTTGCATGATTAGTTTTTTTCACTATTTATTTTTGTTTTATTCATTCACATTTATGTATTAAAACTTGTAGTTTTCAATTGCACAGTTTGCAAACTAATATAATTATTGAAAATTACAAGAGACAACTCTTTTATATTAAAATTTCTGAAATATTAATAACTCTTACCATTTATTTTTATTATTGTTATAGTTCAGTTATATTGGAAGTGTAACATTAACGTATGTTATAATATTAAAATATTGATTTAATTGATATTATTTTTTAAACATTTTTTAAAAGATTTTAAAATGGAAACAACTTTGTTAATGTTACATGAAATGAAAAAGTAGGATTATACATGAGAAGCAATAGCATTGAAAATTGTTTTCTTCACTTTTATAATTTTTTATGCATTTTTGGACAGATGTTTGCTTTCGTTGTAGATGTTTCTCAGTTTCCTTGTATTTGAAATTAAAAGCATTGAATTTTACTGATTATAAAGGAAAAAAGTTAAATAATAAATATTTTTATCTATATGTAATTAACAGTGATAATATTAGTTTTGAGAATAAATTAATAATATTTATGCTTTTTAAATCTTTCTTCATGTTCTTGTTTCTTTATGTTCATCTTTTTATATATTTTTAATTTTTAAAGTTTCCTAAATTTTATACAGTATTGATATAATAATCTGCTGTTGCTTCTGTATAATTTAAAAATGCAATATATATAAAAATATTTTTTTCTTTGGTTACTTAAGTTTAACAAAACGGCGTCTGTCCTCCAAATTATTGATTGGGTTTGCTCTGGAATAAAAGTGCATCTTACTTAAATAGCCGATATGACTTGCCGCCATTTTGAACTACTTCCATCAATTCCCCGATATATACATATGTGCTAAAGAGATTATTTTGATATACTTTGTAACAAATGCCTCAGAATTTTACGTAATGTATATTGCTTCTTTGATAAAAATTATTTAACAAACAAAACGAGAGAAAAATACAAATCTGTATCTTTCACAGTTAGTAATGCATTTTCATAATTTTCTGGTGATCATAAACAATTCTTTCATCTTGTTCTCCAAAAAGAATGAAGCAGAGAGGAAATAAGTGATCCCAGTTAATTATGAGAAAGCTTTGAGATTTTATACAAACGTATACTTAATTTAAAATTATTATAATAAGTTGCGAATTATGAGTGGACAGCAACTAGAAAAATTAGAAAGGGAATGAAGAGACAAATACGATGATGAGGGGACAGCGCCTCAGTGGCTGGACTTTGTAGATAAAGAACGAGGCGGATGATATTTGAACGGATTTCGAGAGGAGGCTGAGGAATGGAAAAGAAAATGGAAAGAAGGATGGAAGGAAGGAAGCAGCTTTAGAGTAAGAATTAGTCGAGGACTTAGGCGGGGTTTTGTTGGGTGTGTTTCAGAGTGGCGGTGGAGATAGCACGGGGTGTTTCAGGGAGGCGAGGCGACCGTGGCTACGGACGCTCACGCTCCTGGAGAGACAAGTAAGCATATCCAATGTGTCTTGTTACAGAATTACTGTAGAGAGGGCCCGGGGGACACCTAGGGGTAGTGACCAGTGGCGCTATGGTGACTCCCGTGGTGGTTATGGGGACTCGAGGCGATCTGCGTAAGACACGCTATCCTTTTTTTTATTTTATCAGAGCGATCATTATCCCCTCCTCCCCTGCAGGCAATCAAATTGAGATATGCAAAATCTTGAATGAATTTCGAATTAACTTCAATAATTATTTCTTTTGATATTTAAATAAAGCAAAAGTAATTTTTCACTTTGAATATAAATTTAATTCGATTGTATGTAATGAAAAATGATTTTACATATCGCCCGTACAGGGAAGAACGTAACCTTGGATATGATAAGCTCTAGAATAGAGAAAGAGAATGAAAGAGAAAGAGTGAAAGTGTATGAAAGGGAATGAATGAGTGTTGTAAAGCTTGCCAATTTGCATACGATGACAGTTCGTCTAGGCACCGGCGAATTAGTTTGAATTGGTTGTCTTGGATTTGACTGCTCTCCCGAGTACGTCGAATTAATAGAAGTTTTGAAGAACTCTCACTAGCTGAGAAATCTAACGTATAAAATAGTACATTATAATGCCTAGTGAATACCCTCCCAAACATTATGTTTATTACTGGTAGATGAGAGAGGTGGATCGATGTAATTGGCGACTAATAGATGTGTGGTATTGTGTTTGTTACAGCCGAGACGATATGCGGCACGACAGGTACGCTATTGCTGCATTTTGAGTAGATTTGATTCGATTGGAACAGGTGATTGATTGTGTGCCTGAGCAATGAGTGCAGAATCTGTAGTTATTTGCTGAAGGTTTAACCAACGATCCGTTATTTCTGTTCACATGACATCCCTTTTTGCAGAGATAGTGTGAACAGAAACACGAGGACTGCATCTAGCTACAAGCAATCATTGCCCAGGTACATACATCCAATGTTACGCTCTAACGATACATCTTATAATTTATTCAACTTCTAAATAATTGCAATATTGAATATTACAAATCAAGTTTTACATTTCCATTCTTAGAATTTCGCTATTGTTACGTATAAAGTCAGGTCCAAGACAAACCTGCTTCTATTGAAATAATGCAAAGTAGATAATATCCATGCTTTTCCTTTTGTAGATACGGACCACCAACACGCACTGAATACCGGCTCACCGTGGAAAATCTCTCGAGTCGCGTCAGCTGGCAGGTAAGCAATATCTGTACCCTTGACTTCGAATCTACTATACATCCGATAGCTTTTCCGTGAGTTTGATTGCTACTCGAGGTTTCCAGAATGATTACGATATGCGAGTATTCTATCGAAAATGGTAACCGTTCCCTATATTTTCTCGCTGACATTCGATTGGTCCGCATTTCGTGTATTCCCCGAGTTGAACCAAACTTACACGCGCGGCATTTTTAGCATTAATGTTTTTATTCGATTTTTCTTTCGTCATTTTTAAGTTCGTTTACGCATATCCGAAACTCTAATCCGAATTTACAAAAAAAAGATATACATTTTGATCAAGTAAGTCTATGGCATATTTTCGAAACAAAATTTTTTATCCTAATAACTTTTGCTCAATGACGAGCCAAAAAAGATGACCAGAAGCGAGAACAAACGGAAAAGGAGAAAGGTGCAGAAACATAAAGGGACCAATAGAGAAAATACGATCTCTGATATCAAAAAGCGCAGGCATGTGAATATCACTATGACGCATATTGATCTTTGAACAAGTGCAAAAATATGACACTGAGAAAATCGGATCGTACTGCTTTTACGCGTACTGTTTGGAAGAAGAGGTGTGTACGTTTAAAGAAGACGTGGAGCAAATGAACAATGGGAGAGAAGAAGATTCAAAAACATGAGATAGACCAATGGAGAAGGGCAACCTTGGGAAAACAATGGGAAATGCGAACTATGTGGGAAATACCAGGACGCACTCCATCTTTCGAAATTTCTGATCCTAAAAAAACATGCATCTGTGTACACAAATCTCTAAGTGTCCATGCCAACGAATTAAAAAAAAAAGACAGAAATAGAGCTTCTTTGTGTGCATGTGAACCAAGTCTTACTTGATCAATATACATTGTATATATATATAAATATATATATCGTCTAATCGTACTTTTCGGATGATTGGTTGTCTTTTGATGAAAAAAAGTATACATGTCTATGAATTTCTCTCGCTCAATCAATTCTTCGACGTTCCTTTTTCAATTTATTATTTCATTTACGTTCGGCCAACAGTTGAGAAAAACAATAAAATTGATGTTCTTTCCGAAGAGCCATGTCCTCTTCGCCGAGGAGGGGCGACCGGTAGGGCCAATAGACTGATGATGTGCGATGATAAAGATGACGATGCACGCGATGGGCCCGCCTTAAAGTCAAGTGGCACCAGGTTGGTTTCTGAGGTGTCCCGGGTGAGAGAGATAGCCGCGTGGCACTGGGTACATCTACCACCTACCACCTTCTACTTCTTACGCAGTGATACGTGGTGAAACCCAGTGACGATATAGGTTCTCTTACGTATCTGCGATTGTCTCATCGTGATCGCTGGGAGAGAAAAACGTCGTCTGCCTTCTACGATCATCAATGACTCTGACCTGTATCTTTGCCTGGATGTGTTACAACAGCAGTCACCACTATTTTACTCTCTCAATATATTTCCGTCCATAACATCACATATTACCACATCCATTGTTATCACATATTTTCTCTCTATTATATCCTTTATGAAATATCATATCACCATCATTACCACTCTATAAATCCTTTTGCATTACATTTATACTCTTGACATCTTATTACTCAACTTTGTTATTGACCCTTTATATTACCCTTCATAATGACTGCTCCATCATATAATTATTACTACTACTACTTACTACTACTATTACTACCACCATTACTACTACTACTTAATACTACCACTATTATTACTACTACTGCTATTACTACTACTACTACTACTACTACTACTACTGCTACTACTGCTGCTACTACTACTACTACTACTACTATCACATTTATTACTACACCACGACTGTTACTGCTACTGGTACGCCACCAACCTAGCCATCTAGTAAGTCAGGCAGCGGCCACCCATGAGGGCATACACGGGCCGAAACCCGAACCATCCGCGACTACGCCACACAGATCCGTTCGACCCAACCAAGCGCCGTTGTGTCTGGCCTTTCTCTCTGTCCGTAAGCAAGGTGGTGCCTGGGCCCAAGGTAAATGCGTCACCTTACCGAGTGTACTCTTTAGATATATACATTATATCTACTATATATCTTATATACACTTACACACTTTTGTAACTTCTCTTATTTATTGATATCTTTTTAAGATACATATTGTATATCTATTAACTGTGCACCATAGTTCAGGTGTTTCATATATGTGTGTATATATATATATATATACTATCTATATCAACATAGGTATCTATTAAATTACGTTCAACGAGCTTGAAGACGTGCACACGCAACAAAGAAACCAATAATGGGGAACAGGAGACCAATTCAACATTTCACTTTTATGATATAGATTAGCTATATATATATTATTTATTAAGTGTGCTCGAAATTAGGCATCCGTTCGTCTAATAACGATACGTATTGGTTTATTTTTCCAGATTTTACGTAGATGTTCGTTTATCATAAATTACGTTTTTAAATAACTATTAATTACATTTTTCACGAAATGAATGGACTCTTATGTGTTTTTTTTGAATGAAAAAAAAGAAACAACTTTTCTTTATGCAAGGCAATTTCTTTCTTTTTATTAGATTCAGCTTCCTCTTCTCTTATGGGTTTGTGTAAAACAAAAGAGACATTTCAGTCATCGAACGTCATTGCAGATAATCCGTTAAAAGAAAACAGTTTGGTGTGAAAACAGTCAGCGTGATTCCTATCGATGCGCTTTACCATGCACACAGGATACAAGAATATGATTATATTTAGAATTTTCGAACATATCGAATAAGAATTTGTTTTGAAAAATTGGCTTATGAATGATTCCGAAGAAACAACGTCAAGATGAAAGACAAGAGAACCTACTACACGCACGTACAAGAGAGATACAGAGAGAGAGAGAGAGAGAGAGAGAGAGAGAGAGAGAGAGAAAGTCCACGACATAAAGCCGTACCTGGTTCCCACAAATACAAGAATAATCTCAACCATGAACATATACAGTGGATACCAAAGATTTTCTTCTCGTTATGGACGAAGAATCATGAAGAATAGATAAAAACTACTTCACCAAATTATAGAAAATATAATAAGGAAAGGATAACATCAAGAGGAATATAAATTTTCCGGAAGGAAGATCTTCAATGAATATGACAATAGCAAACAAATGACTTCTCCGCTATGTTGGTTACTTTCAAAAGGAAATAAGTGGAAAATACTTTTATTTTCAGCATCGGTTCAATTTCTTCGAATGTTTCGAACTCCATTTTTCAGCTGTGGTGTGATGGCGAACATAAAATATATGTTTCTCATTCTGTATACACGAATTACGTTTACTTTTGTCAGCATTGAAATACAAGTTTTGCAATCTAAAAAGCATTCTAAAAAAACCGAACATTTTTTCAGCATTCATCTTTTATTGTTCACTGTTTGGTTTCACGAGCAACTATCTTTTTTCTCTGCCTTATGCAGTTCCATCTTTTCAACGATCCATATAGTTTTTGATCGAACCATACAATTTACAATTTTTTTTCTGTTTTAAATAAATAACAGAGAAATTGATTTTAGAAACTTCCTTGTATGCAGTCAATAAATTTAGTGAAATTTTATTGTGAGCTGCTCTGCAGAAATTATATTCGATGATTATTCCATTCGTTCGAATATTTTCGTTAATGATCAAGAGATTTCTTTTGTGTAACTTTCTGCAGGGTGGAGGTCTTCTGTAAAACAAATGGACTATACTTGTTTTAAAGATTGAATTGCATAAAAAGAAAGGTTGCATCAATCGTAGATACTAAATTCGAGCACATGTTTTCAAAGTATATTCTCCACATTGAAGAATACGGATAGACAGAAGATATAGTATGGTTTTTTCCAATGAGGATAAAGTTTTTTAGTATATACCTCAGGACAGGGAGAACTCTCCTGTATTTAATACGTGTTAGGGGAATTATAGTGGATAAAAGTGCACAGGATACATTTTAACTTCTGCGTAATCTTTAATATAGGAACACAAAACTTAGTCTTATTCATACGTGAATATCAATCGTATTTCATTATAGATACGTAAGATATGTATTTTCTTATCATTGATAATATATTAATTCGTCTTCTTGTGTGATGTTCAGGATTTGAAGGATTATATGAGACAAGCTGGCGAAGTGACATACGCAGATGCACACAAACAGCGCAGGAACGAAGGGTGAGTTACATATTTATAAAATATTTTATTTTATAATTGTAGCCTTGTTAACGATACGATTTAATGTTACAGAGTTGTAGAATTTGCAACATACTCTGATTTGAAAAACGCCATCGATAAATTAGATGACACAGAATTGAACGGACGTAGAATCAGACTCATTGAAGATAAGAGACGTGGGCGTCGCTCAAGATCCTCGAGTTCGAGATCAAGGTCACGGTCACGATCTCGATCTCGTCGCCGATCCCGCTCCCGCTCAAGGTATTATCGTCGTTCTCGATCCCGATCAAGGTACTGTCGGGGGGCGGCAATGTCTCCATCATTTTTTACTTTAATACTAACCATATTTGTAGCATACTAGACATTTAATTTCGATCACAAAATTTTACTCTATATATTTCATGGTTAAACTCTCAAATTATTTTACTCTTTTTAATGTTTGATCATACATTAGGTATGGTTCAGTTCTCGCCGTGCATGATACAATTCATCTAGAATTAGAACATTTGCAATTGATATGATGACAGTTACTGAAATAATCACATACATTTTGAATGCTATATTTTAAACATACATTGCAATATTTTTATTTGTATCAGGAGTCGCCGTAGCTCTCGCAGTCGTAGTCGTCGCAGCAGTCGTTCCAAATCAAGGGCACATACTAAATCAAAATCAAA
The DNA here is from genome assembly GCA_032399605.1 of Melipona beecheii. Taxonomy (NCBI): domain Eukaryota; kingdom Metazoa; phylum Arthropoda; class Insecta; order Hymenoptera; family Apidae; genus Melipona; species Melipona beecheii. Next base: position 2,826,853 of record JAUCMO010000291.1, read on the forward strand.
ATCCAAATCTAAATCTCCCGAACGTAGCCGAACCCGATCTAAATCCAAGTGAGTATCCGATTCTTTTCTACTACGTCACTTTCTGTTCTTAAAGCGTTTATTTATTTGCTTTATTTCTTGCGCAATTATCAATAAGTGTATGTTACGTAAGTGTGTTTGCGTTTCATATGTATTTCACTTCCATTCTTTGGCATTGTGTTTGGGCTGGTTTTTCCCAAAACCTCTCACGACTTATTCATGTTTGCATAAAATATACGTCATTCCATTTTGAAAAAGAAATAAGTTTTATATTTTTAATTGTACTTTCCTGCATCCTCTTCATTTGAACTATAATTTTGCAGATCAAGAGACCGCTCAAAGTCGAAATCTAAGTCAAAGTCCAAATCCAGATCTCGTTCTAGGTCCAAGGCTGAGAGGTCAAAGTCCAGGTCGCAGTCCAAATCCAAAGCCAAGTCTCCCTCAAAGTGAGTTTGATTGATATAATTAGCGCAAGAAAGGCAAATGTGTAATCATTTCTTTAATCCCAGCTCTTTTTTCAGAGATAGATCTAGTCGCGAAAGGTCGAGAGGCGACAGATCAAGATCCCGATCGGGCAGCAAACATAGCAAAAGCCATAGCCGTTCTCGATCACCAATGAACGGTGACAAATCACCAGAGAGTAATAAGCAAAAAGCTGATTAAAGGACACGTGAAATAAGAAGAGAAGGACTTTCATCTTGAAAAAAAAGTATTGGAGAAGTTTCTTCTTTTTCTTTTCTTGTTTCCTTTTTTTTTTGTCTACGATTTAAATACATTCAAGAAGCCAATTTTTCATGCTTTCATTTTTAAGAGACATCAATTTTTTTGTGACTTGTAATTAACATGTACATCGTTTTAAGGATAAGCGAAATTTCCCAAATCTTGTAAAATGTGAAACAGCGAAACAAAAAATGTATGTAATTAACGATCGGCTTAAGTATAATTAAATAATTGTACATGATTTACTTACTCTAACCAATCTGTACATTGGTTGCACGTAATTTTAATTGTACACTTATCGTCATTAAAAAAAAACACCACTCGCATTTAGAAAAATAAGATGTCTTCATATGTACCTTCAATGGATTCTACACATTTTTTGATGTACCGCCATATATCGAGGAATTTCGAATAACGGCTTTTTGTATATATTCCTAACTCACATTGCAAACAAGTCAATTGTGATGTGTATTAAATTTAGTGGTAAGCGGTATCTTATTATCAATAAACTTTCACGCCAAACTTATCATGTTTTCTTTACTACTTATTAATTCGGTCATTAAAAAATGTTGCATCTTTTATTATTTGTTAAAGAACTCTGATTTTATATACATATTAGAAATGTCAATAGCATTAGTTGTGAAGTTTCCATGGTACACTGTAAATGTTTCTACAAATCTTACGTCATTTGTTGAATATTTTGTCAATCTGTCAATGAAGTCAATATACATAACTTTATAAAATACATGACTTCATTGCCAGTCTGGCAAACAAATTGAAGTTCAATATTTTGTAAATAAATTAGATTAAAAGTTCGTGTTATCGAATGTCTAAACGTCGGGATTCCACATGTCAAAAGCATGAATTACCAAAATCGTTACAAGGTACAGAGGATGCCGAGTTTGTCTGGAGTATGATAACCGATAGATTTCCAAATGCTGCACCGCTTTTATGCGAAATGGAAACTGTTATCGATCGAGCCGAAGATCTTCTTCAGCAATTGCGGGCACCTTGTCGTGAAATTGGTAGACCGTATAAAAATCTTTCATTAACCACTAATAGCCACTTTTAGGGCTATGAATAAATTTTCTTTTACTCATTTTTTAAAATTTTCTATTTTGTATCTAATAATATATTTAGATATACGTCAAATATTAATATTTTCAATATTAAGAAAAATTTGTTACATTACAATTCTGTAGAGACATCTACCTCTTTTTTCACACAAGATTCAGAAGATACAACTGTAATGATTTCAGCCAGAGAATCGTTGATTACTGAAAATGATGTAAGTACCAGAAATCCAATATTATAGTTGGATTTTTGTAATTAAATATACGTGCATCATAGACTGTAGAAGAAAGTGATATAAGCAAGAACGTGGCTGAAATACAAGTTTCTAAAAGCAGTATCGACGAAGAGAATTTAAATGATCAAAATCAAAATTCGATTATTAGGGAACAAAACATTGGAAATCAATCTAGTAATTCATTCATGATGAACTCTTCCATTGTTCAGAAGTTCTCCAATGACAAATCTGCTTTTCTGAATATTACAAGTTTGCATAGTTTTATTTATTGATAAGATTAAATTAACATATATATATATATATCCTTTTTTCAGAAAATTGATTAGTAACTATTCTCGTTTAGATACCAACCAACTGATAAAAGAGGCACGTAGTTTAGAAGAGTGGGGTAAAATAGCAGATAATGCTATGGAAGAAAATTCTGGTACTAATAATCGTTATGAAATTATTTCTTTTATATCGCTGAGTTTATTTTCATTCCAGCCGAAGTACAATCTGTTAAAGAAACAATTAATATGTTTGAAAAGCGAGCCAATTTTGAAGGAAGTAAAATGGAAAACCATAATATAAACAGTAATTTTATTAAATATATTTTTTTTCAATCTAGTTTTAAATAAACAATTCTATTGTACATCAGATTTCAAAATTTAACATTTTTTTTAGAACACGAAGATTCTTGTATTATTCTACATCGCCAAGAGATATCTGTAGATGTTGGTGATTCCGTCATGGAGATTAATTCTGATCGAAATGTGAGAAGTCAAAAATTAATCAATACCAAAAATGATGCGAATGTTTCAATTCAAGTAAAATATGTTTTCCTTTTCATATATATATATATATGTACAATTTATCATAGAATTATATATAATGAATAATTTAAAATTAATTAAAGGGTAGTGGCGATGAGAGTTCATCGAAAATTAGTAATCAACGAACCCCATTAAGCATTCTAGAGATGTATGCAAAACGCTGTAAAATACCAGTCGAGTACGAGTATACGTGCGATTATTCACATCGTCATAAATCGAACGTCTATGTAATACGTGGGAATCTCGCTGGATTTGTTGGTAATATCTTACGTAAATATTTCATAAATTCATTCAATACGTAAAATTATTAAGATCCATTTCGTTTCATCTAATTTGTCTGTTACTTTCATCGCAAACATTATTCTTTTTAAATGAGGTCAATAATGTCTATAAAAATTTTGATAACATATAAAATATAATTTGATATAAAATTTGACAATACAATTAATGTTAAAAACTGCAAAAGATCGATTCGATTAAAAATTTTCACTTTGTGTCCACTTGAAGCATTTTATATTAATTAACAGCGACATGTAGAGGTTTAACCGAAGAATCAACCAAAAACGACCTATCCGCGAAAATTTTGCAAATGATTGCAAATCAACAAATGAAAGATGAAAAGCTCACTACACTCGCCGATCTTACGGAGAAAGAGTACGTAATGTAAAAATCTAATTCATAAGTATTTCATTTATCATATCACTTGATTAATAAATGAAATTTTATCTGATAGACTGATAAAAATAATTAGCCTAGGCATGGACGGTCTAAGAGAAACAGCTCAAAGAAAGTTATACCAGCTTTGTCTCGAAAACGAAGTTCCAGTTCCGAAGTACTCGGTGGAAAAAATAAAAACTTATCAGGGTTTGACTTACGTCGCTACTTGTTCTGCATTAGGCTATATCACTGAAGGTTTAATTTAAAAATTCAAATAACTATTCTCTTCAGCTTATTTTACATCTTTTTCTGCATCTGATTTATCCTTCTTTTCTTTTTTTTTTTTCTTTTTAATAAATACAGGTCGCGGTGTGAGAGAGTGCGTGGCAAAGAAAGCAGCCGCTGACGAATTGTATCATCAGTATTGTGAAGGTCAGAAGGCAGGGTTGAAAGTAAGCTTCCTTAATATTCTCCAATATCCTAGGAAATCTCTTAAAAATCCTCTCTTTTCGTATTCGTTCATGGTATCTTAGCAACGATCCAAGGCAGCTTGCCAGTTTTCTTGAAAGACCAGTAGTCGTATAGCAATTTTCCAATTATTAAAAATATTAGAATTGCTAGAATAATGTTTAGAATATCCAAGGGATGAATTACAGAATTTTCATCCGAAGAAACGCAAATTTCAGTGCGTCTCAAATCTTTTACCTTTAAGAAAACGTTTGAATTATATAAAGTACTATATAAAAAGAAGCATAACAACACAATTAAATAACTTACAATTCTATCAGAAATATCATCTCCACTCGTAGCCGAACATCGTACATCGTTAATATCTTTTATTAGACTCGTATACCTAATGAGAAGTTCCTGCAAATTAACCGAGCTTCAACATTTATAGAATTCTTGAATATTTATCTATTATGATGATTCAAATTTTACCTGAAATCCTGGTGTAAAAAGGCAGTCGCATCTCCATGGATTTTTTCCAAGATATAACCTTACTGCATTTCCATTGTGCTGCAATATATTTTGCAAAGCATACGTAGGCAACTGAAATGATGACAGAGAAGCTTATTTATTTATATCGTGTTAAATCCATCAGATCTAATTAGATGCAAATTCTCTAATGTTTTTGTTCCAGTAACATGCTTTCAATCGTCAAGAATATAATACGAACATCTGTTAATTTATTTCCACGAAGACTGAGCAATCGAAAACGATCCACCCAACTGGATCCCTCTAATTGAACGATCGATTCGATTATATTATCGTCCAAATACAGGTCTTCTACACTTCTATATACGGGATTCGTCGTGAGTGGTTTTAAATCCTGTATCTATAGTAAAAATTCTATTCTTCAGTTATCGAGAACTTTTTAATGTTAAAAAAAAACTGCAAACCTTATTTCCAGTTAAGTAAAGAGTGGTAGTATTCGCCGGTAAGAAACTTGGCATCTCGGTTAATCCACGATGACTGCAATTCACCGAAGCAAAAGCCATCAGTTGTTTCTGAATGTGCTTTCCTCCGTTACCAAGCACATATACCAATTGACACTCGCAGACGGTCTTTGTACATTCCTTTTTCAACGTCTGAAATAACAAATCTCTTAATATCAAAAAGTCTGCATAGATTATTTCTTGCGGAATAAACTAAAATCTACAGTATAAAATTGATTACGTTAATTATTTCTACAACTGGAATCAATGCCCTGCCATCGTAAGGAACTGTACAACGTAAATGTTCTTTATCGGCAATTTTGTGGCTTAGCGAATCCTTTTCTCCGTTTAGAATCCACTTCGTATTTTCCGTACATTTCAAAGGATTACCTTCGCGAATAAATTTTTATTGTGTTTACGAGTTAAATCTTTAAAAGAAATTGCTAATTGTTTTTTTCTTTTACCAAAAAGATAAACGTGATATAACGAGGGGATGTTGAAAGTTTCAACATCAATCTCTGAGAGGCTATTGTTTCGAAAATTCAGGGTCTTCAAGTTTGAAAGATTGATAAACACATTTTCTGGAAGTTCCTTCAATTTAGTTCCAGTCACTTCCAATTTCTGAAGAAAAATGCAATTTTTACAAATGATGAGAAAATATTCGATCAAATGGAATACGAAAATAGAGTAGCAGAACCTCAATCGATTGGGATTCGTTTGAAAAAGGCGACGTTAATTTAGTCAAGTTTCCATTTTTGATTGTTAACTTTTTCAAAGTGGAAAATCCCTGCAGAACGTCCTGGGGATCGAAGGTCGTCATGGGCCAATAGCAAATCACCAATGTTCGCACGTTCTCACCTCTAAACAATTATTCCTAAATGCTTTTCAGCTCGTATATACACAGCTATTTAAATAGTCATTAGTAAGTAACGAAGCAATGGTGATAATCACCCGGTCTTCCATTTATCCTCGAGACCATGAAAACAAACCAATCGGTGATCGTGTTCCTCGAAATTGCATTCAGCGCTCGTGTTTGAATTTGTTTGACGTAAATCACAATTTTCTTCATTCTTGTTAGCCAACGAAAATGGCGGATTCATCCAGAAATAGAACGTTGTCCTATTTCAATCACGTATTAATAAGTAATTATCATTTTTCGTAAAACAATAAATTAATGAACAATGTGAAAATTGTACCATACTATTAATTCAAGAATTAGCTGTATTAATTTGTCGTCTCTATCGTATTTTGATCGTATAAGTTTTGAACATCGTATTGAAATATAATGGCAGAATATTATCTAATCTTTTAGCGGGTTAATTCTTTTGCAAACACGGAAGCACATATGCGCCATAGTTTTACGAAAGTAAATAATAATAACTCTGTTGCTCAATCTCTATTGTCTTAATTTCTTCTCAAGTTCTTTAGATAAGTAGAGTTTTTAAAGTAAAGATTAAGCTGGAGTTTCGAAAAGTTGATCTTGAAGACGGACAAAAAAAACTGATTTTCTTCCTGTTAGCAGTGATATTTGTACTTGTTCAACCATTGGTATAACATTTACTTCGAATTTTATGCGAACAACTGTTACTTTATTATAAAAAAAAAAAAAAATAATAATTACGATAAAATTAGAATCAGGCTACTTTAAAAATTAAATTAATTTGACATAGAAAAACCAAGAGTTGCGTAATGAATTATTTAATCATATTGAAAATAAAAGGACCATAAAAATAAGAAAAGTTTACTTACAAATAAACGTAACTCAATGTTTTCCACATTTTTAAATGAATCTTGTCCTTAATAAAAGTAAAAGTCTTGCCTGAATTCAACGAGAACGTTATATTTTGTCAAGAATTTTCCATCGGTTCGTTAATCGTTTGGATACACAGGAAATGGAAAGACCATATTCGAATGATGTACAAGTGTCGACTGAGGGCCAATGAGAAAATCGAAGCTGATCCTCTTCTCTCGAATGAATAACTAAGATGATACAGGGGTTTAAAAGAGAACATATTCCAAGATCTGAGCGCAGACGCAGACATTCGATTTACATAGTGCGCCAATACGTGTTACGATAATTAGATGTTTTAGAATGGTGAAACCAACGATCTGCAATCATTCACGGGAATATTGCGGTTATTTATGTATATTTGAAAGAAAATATTTGTTGGATTTCATATACATATTTAATTGAATAAAAAGAAGTTCCTGTAAATTTTGTAGTATTTTAATTACATACATGTCAACAGTATTAGATCTCTGATAATATGACATCAATTTATATTGAGAAAATAGATTCGTGAAGTTTTCCTAAAAATAAAAAAAAAATGGTTAGGTTCTCATTGATATATAACTTTAAATGTAAATCCCAATACTTTATTATTGAGACACATTCTATTTGAAACTGACGAGATATTTTCTTTGCCAAATTATTCTGATATCTAGATTAAAATTCTCTTTTCTTTTGTGATCGTAAAAAAGATTTAATGATCCGGTATGAGTGCTGTTTAATATCGAACGTTTTGCTTTTAGACAATAATCTTCAATCAGTACTATTTAAAATCCGAAATCTCTTTTCTACTTATGTTATCCCAATGCAAACAACGAAATTTGATAACCAATTCATCACAGTTACAAAAGCGCCACCTAGTGTTGGAAGATCTCTGTTCCTGTTATGTTATCCTGATATAAGAAGTAACTTTTGAGGGAAAATTCAGTTTAACTGTAAAATCGTGTCTTACTTATAACCTCTGACAGCAGTATACGATCCTAATAGTACAAGTAGGATTTGAGTCGAGTTTCGTAATTATTTTATTTTGAACGATGCGTAATTGAAGTATATAAAAGCAGAAACAACATCAAACAAACGAAATCACTTGATTTCGAGTTTCAGGCGGGATGACAAACGAAACATATTTCAATAATATTATTAATTGATACAAGACATCACGATATATTATACAAATACAAGTACGAGATATACTACATTAATATATGTTAAAATGATATTTCATTCAAGGAGATTACTTATAATATTTATCACTCATATATTGCAACGAAAAAGGTAGCAAGAGAATAATCTTTCCGATATTCATATAATTTTGTTAATTTAATTTACACATGTCTATGCGTGTAATGCTTCGTTTTTTTTTCATTATTTCATTATTTCTTTTCATTATACTTCCTATATAAATATAAGAAGCTTGGTATAAAAAATAGGAGAGCATAACGCAATGGAATTTGCTTAATTACATAAAGTTGAATATTAAAGATAATGACGTATTTTTTTTCCTAAAGAACATACACTTAATTTCATTACCTTCATTATTGATGCGATGCAATCAAATATTGATACAATACAATCATACATTAATATAATATCTGAATAGTTTATAACGTTCTATTTTGACATCATTCTTTATTTTGCGATATCGTAGCTTATGTAAGAAATACTTGAAAAAGAAACATCGTATAATATTTGTGAAATAGTAAAATAATATAATGATTAATATAATGATTAAAAAACACATAAAATTAAAATTAATCAGCCAATCATCGGGCTGGACAAATGTACACGTGTATTTCGATTGGTTTAGCTCTGTAAAATTTGTCCAGGGCAATGCGATCTCTTTTATCGACCGAGGTTCCCGTAACAGATGTTGTCTTTGCGAAAAAGAATTCACATTGAGATCCATACATACAACACTAAAGACGGTTGCAAATCCATAGGTTTTCTGAACACGTATCCTAATAGAATCGCTTTCACCCTTGTGCGGTTAAGTACTTGATGAAATTTCGGCGCAGAAAGTGCCAAGAATTCAAAGTTGTGGACTGCTGTCGATAAGCGTCGTGGTAACGTAATTCGCATTTATGTATCACGTCTCGATTATATTTCGCGCCGAAATACGTTACGCTAATATAAGGTAAACTTGTTGCAGATTAATGTCAGGCATCGCGATTGCTAGACTTGCGGAAGAACGAAAGGCATGGAGGAAAGACCATCCTTTTGTAAGATATTATCTTTTTGATACATCGTTTTCTACAACTGCGATTATTAACGTGTATATTATTTTTGGATGATCTGCCACATTGGATTATTCGTTTCAGCGAAGTCGTTGATAAATAAACATCATTTTTTTTAGCGTAATTTCGACATAAACAACTCGAGATCGAAAATCCTTTTCGATAAAATAGTTGAACAATTTGAAAATCCTAACCTTTCACACTGAAAACGCGTGCATATATATATATATATACACACACACACTATGGATAAATGTTAATGTTCTTGCGCGTAGCGTCTATCGAGACATAATTTAAATACTTTTTTTCATAGGGTTTTGTAGCACGACCAGTTAAAAATCAAGATGGAACGCTCAACTTGATGAATTGGGAGTGTGCAATACCAGGCAAGAAATCTGTGAGTAGTGATGCATAGTGCTGGCCTTTGCTATACGTTGATTCTCGTTATATTATTTAAACGGCAGTGTATTCGATAAATTCAATTTCATTTTATAGACACCATGGGAGGGCGGCTTATACAAATTGCGTATGATCTTCAAGGACGACTATCCCTCCAGTCCGCCAAAATGTAAATTTGAACCTCCTTTGTTTCATCCAAATGTCTATCCTTCAGGAACAGTGTGTTTATCATTGTTGGATGAAGAGAAAGATTGGAGGCCTGCTATTACAATTAAACAAATCCTCCTTGGTATACAAGATTTATTAAACGAACCTAATGTAAAAGATCCAGCTCAAGCAGAAGCGTATACAATATATTGGTAATATATTTGCTTTATATAATTGGAACTTGAAGTTATTACAGCTATCATGAAGTATACTTTCTTTTCTGTCACAGTCAAAATCGTTTGGAATATGAAAAACGTGTAAGAGCTCAAGCCAGAGCAATGGCTCCACAGGAATAAAATACTATAATAGGTCCCATTAAATTTAAATATTCCAACATGAAGAGGTTATCATATATCTATAGTATATTCTAATAATCATCTACATTTCTTATCTTTTTTATAAGTAAAGCTAGTGTATAATGTAGTTAATTTACAATTATATGCATTTTTTTCTTGTGACAAAATTCCTATACATGTACTCATATATTCAATAAGCAGCACTAATTAAGACATAGGTTAATGATACTGTCCTACACTGAGATCTTGCGTCACTTTAAATTTTTTGTTACCACTTGTTTATAAAATACGAATGAAAGCATTTTGTTTTTAGCTAAACAATTTAATTCATAAGACTTAGTGACAATTTTATTAATAAGTCTTAAAAGTGATGTACGAAATGAGCTGTGTAGAAGAATGAAGAAAAGAGCGATATACGTAAGATATATTTGTTCATTCTGCAGGTCATGAACTATCAGTATCTCTAAAAAAAAAATGTATTTAAAAATCTTGTAAGGATTGTACAAATCTTAAGAAATAAAATATTCCAATTAATCTGAATTTCGTTTTAACCAGAAATAATTTGACTTCCCGAAAAATATAAGTATAATCTTTCATTCAAATAAATATGATAAACTCGATATGTTCAGATGACTCGTCTTTTTTATCTAATAAAGATAGTTCCGTGGTGGGAGGAAATCGTGCGTTTAGAATACTAAAGTGGACTCAACAACCAATAAATGTCCCATATTACATTTTGTTTCACAGTCGTTTAGCTATCGATCGTCGCATTTGTGTTATTTTCTTGCACGCTGAATATTAATTCCTACTCTCGTAGTGCTTAGAAAATTCCCAAGTGTGAACAATTCGATTAGTCAATTTTCTCCAAAAATAGTGTGTTTAAATAAAGTTTAACTTTACTCTTTATTCATATAATTGAACCATGACTGCAATTAAAAAATCTTTACAAAAATTAAACGCTGGAATTATCACAACGTGTATCGTAGGTTTTGCTGGTTCTTACTATGCGTACTATGTGGAATTAGCAAAAGAGAAGGATGATTTATACGAGGCAATGTGCGATATCAGCGAGCACGTTAGCTGTACCAAAGCATTTTCTTCCGAGTAAGTATAAATCGTTTGCTTTCAAAACATGCATAATATAATTTTGTTGATGTAAAGCTCGTGCAATTTTGTGCACGAAGAATACCTAGAAAACTTGTCCATAGCACGTTTTGTGTTCTGATTGATGCAATTGTTTTCTAAGGTTACAAGTAAATGGAAACCATTTTATCGAATATGTATTATTTAACTTCAAATTTGTGATATTTTAGAAATTGATATTGTGCATAATTGTAAATATATTATGTGTTTAAAATTGTTTTTCATTTGCGATTATCTATTAAACAATGTTCTACATAGAGATTAGCCTTGATGATTCCTGCGCATGCGTTTGACTTTTGAACTCTTTTTACGATACCTGATACATACAATTTTGCAAGATAATTTAAGATAAATTAAAAATTATCAATTTGATGAATTAATTATCTATTTTTAACAATTATGTACGGTTTAGCAAGAAATTAACTTTATTACAGATATGGAAAAGGTTTTGGAATAATTCCAGAAACGTCTCTTTTATATGCACCAAATCCTGTATATGGATTAATATTTTATGTTTTGGTCACAATACTGAGTATGTATTGTATTTATTGTATTTCAATAAATTTTCGTTTATTGTAATTAAAAATTATTTTGGGCAGTATGAAGAGAGGGGGATAAAGCATTGTGTTTTCTTTTTATCAACATTTTAATAAATTTTTTAGGTATATCAAATAGACGTATGACATCAGCCCTTGTCGTAACATTAGGAATTTGTGCGAACCTTGGCACGATTTACCTGGCATATATTTTGTACAAATTAAGCAATATCTGCGTAGTCTGTGTTAGTCTTTATGTCGTAAATGCTATTCTTTTAATACTTGCTGTTAAAAAGCATCGAAAACTGTGTCGAAAAAATGGCACAAATAAAAAGAAAAAATCAAAGTAAATGAACATTTTCAAAACCTAAAACTACTAAATTCTTCCAATTTTTGTTGGAGAGTTGCTAAGAATAGATTAATCAATGATAATATGTATATAATATTTACTTAACATCTACGTCGCTTGATTCATTAAGAACTTTTTACATTATTTCGAAGAGATTTATATGTATTACTTGATATATACACACCTTCTGTCGAAATAAATGCAACTAATCTGTGTGATTTTCTAATAATTGTGATTTTATATCTCAAAACGTGGATGTAACATTTAATTACGTATATTCCTAACAATGAATCGCTATCTCTATCTCATACCCCTCTACTAATCTGATATGTAATCTTGGATTGTAACTGAATATGCGAGCGAGAAAAAGATTAAATATGTCTCGCGTGAGTTGCGTTGTAATAAAAACCTGTCTGAAACTATTGGAACAAAACTTCATTATTGATTTATACAAAACAAGTCTACCTCTCACGATCGATATGGATAATATCAACATATACTATAAAAAAAAAAAAAAAAAAAAAAATCATAAACTACTTATACGTAATAACTAATACCCGCGTAATGGATTCCACTTCAACCGTATTTAAAGAAAAAAAAACAGTTATTATAAAACTATTAAAAAGTGTCTAATTGAACGACTTAATCAAGACTTAATTAATACTCGTGTCTGCTATTCTTTAACAAATCCCTGTTGCTACGATTGATACTGGCCAAAATGCCTGGACTCTTCAACGGAGGTGTTTCGTTTAATCTATTCAGTTGCAAGTTAGATGTATACGGTATCCTGGGAGGTGATGCGTCGATGCCGTTTCTGTCAGCTTCGACGTTAAAGCTCTTGCTACGTGACAACGAGGATTTGTAACTTCGTTCGGGCTTGACCGGCGGTTGAACGTTGCTTTGCAACGCTGCCACCTTCGGCGACGTGACCGTGTTCTTGATGGAAATATTGATCATACTTCCGTACTGACGCGGCTGGTTCGCCGATAACGGGACGTTGCCGTGCGACATTCCCAATTTGATCGCGCTAGGAACCGGTTGCTGGCGTCTGGACAGAGTCTGCGACCGTGCGTATTGTCCACCGGTGTGCAGATTCCTCGGCAGAGTTTGCGTGCTCCTGAACTGTTCCTCTCGCTCGTGATCGTTGGTTAGCCGACTGGTTGACTTGCTAAACCTGCCGAGTGAACTAGACGAGACGCTGAAACGCGTCGGTTCTACAATTGACTGCGGAGGAATCGTTCTTCGTGATGGCTGGAGAGCCCATACGAAACTACATAGCGGCATAGAGACATGCTTGAAACTCCCTTTCATGCAGCCTTCACCCACACCATCCGAAGCGAGCAACATTTCGTCGTGAAATGTGCACTTATATGTATATATACATGTACAATTTAACAAGCAACGAAGCACACCGTTTTACAGATTCGATTACGTAAATCTGTATCAGCTTACTGGAATGTCTTTCGACGCTTACACGATTACGCCTTTCATTCGTAGTCAGGCAATACGATACCGCTGCTCTTACTTTTAACGATTAACTTGCACGATAGACATTAACTAACTCATATACGCATCAATTAGCATAGTTTAATATTGCTTTTTATTATTGGTTAGCTTAGTTACCTGTATTCAGTTTCAGCGACGATTCTACCGCGCGGTTTCCCAGATCTTCTCACGTCTCTGTACCCTTTCTCGCGACCGTAAATGCTTCCTCCGAAAGGATCCTCGCCGAGGTAATACCTGTGCAACGGGGGCGTCGATTCACTGCGTTGCCATTGTTCTTGAGCCACGTGGGGAGTTGTTTTAACCATCTTGAAGACCTTATTCGCATTGTTATTTGTGACAGCGTGGTTTCTGGGTGGTCTTTCGGGAGGCTTCTCCTCGATGTCCCTTTCGTTCACCAGAGGAATGTTCTTGTCGATCACGTTGTACTGCATGTAGGTTGGTCCACTGTCATCGGTCTGTGTCAATTGAGAAATAGAGCTGCTGTTGGACCGCTTGTTTTTCCTTTCACTGCTAGCGGAACGCAGTTTCCCAACTAATTTCCTGAACGACTCTCCGATCTTGTATTTCGAATGTCCTGAACCTTGAACATTTGTAACGTACACGCGTATAACTACCTGATAATATCGTCATTTTAAAAAAAATATCAGTCTCAAGTGTTTTTGATATTTACTCTTTTCGGTACGAACAGGAGTCGATGTAGCAAACTCGATTGACTTCTTACTGTTGCGGAAATTCGACTCTGGCAACGGCGACGTTGACCGCGATCTCGACGTTGATTTTTTTCGACTGTCTTGCTCGACTGCTTGCTCTTGGACATTTCGATTACGACTTTCCCAGGTTCTCTGCACGACGTGAACTGGGCTAGAAGTTCGGCCTGGTATCGTGTCGTTTGCATTGGCCTTCTCTTCAGACCTCATTGTCCACTAAAATCAAAATCAGTGCCCATACGGTACAGTGCAAGAGCATAGCTGACACACAGATAAGAATCACAAAAATGTATACTTGTTCTTTCGATCTTCGTCGGACAGGCGGAGATGGTGTACACGTTCGATCGAACGATTCCTGATGTTCACGACGAAGAACAGATTCGTAAGTTTTCGAATACGTCGATTCGACTTGATTTTTCGAGTGATCGTGAGCATGCCCATTTGCGCGAACTGTCTCCACGTATTGCGGCGAGCTTGTTTTTACTTGATTTTGTCTCTCTGGATAATATACAGAAATATTTAATAGCGTTATTAATTTTAACAATGTTATAAATTGCATAAAATATTGCAAATTCAGTATCAATCAAAGATTATTCTTGGGTGAAATGTGTAGTTTGATCCTGCAATACCTCTCCCTTGGTATCTCTCAGACCACTCGCTTATTCCGTGAAAATATCCCGAGGGTGACGTTGAATCACGACCGGTACTGCGCCGTTGATGTCGATTGGAGCTCGTATTCTGATAATCCCGTTCTTTGGGACTGCAAGATTTCATGGTGATATTAATATAGCTCGTGTTCGCGTTGGTTGGAAGAGGGAAATCGTCAGCGTCGATGGACCCGTGAGAAGAACGCGACTCGCTACCAAAATGGCTCTCCAACCACTTGGACGTTTCGAACTTTCTCGCTTCATCTTCCTCTTCAAAGTCCAGTGGTTTCTTTGTTAGAACGTCCTTCCGAGCTGGGAAGCTCTCTGCTGGAAAACCTATAATAATTAATCTCAGTCCAATCTTAATCAGCCTTAATACATAATAACATATTCCGAATACATGTGACGAAACACGCAGGATTTTAAAGAACAGTTTTTTTTCGAAAGTTTTTCCAAAATTGAGAATAAAGAGAAAGGTTTGGGGTACCAGAATGCTTGTGGAAACGAGTAGTTCGCATGGCTGTAGGTGATGGTGTCCAATCTCCGATTCGTTCTCCCTCGGTGGTCTCTGCGACGTAGCGCATTTCACGGGCGATCCTCTCGCCACCTGAGATATAATCGACCACGTCCTCGTCCCTCTTTTTAACGAATCTGTGCGAGCTTTCCTTCTTCTTTTCTGACACGTCGTCACCATCTATGTCACCTCCGTCATCGGGGATCTCGTCGTCCTTAATCTAATGAGATATTGAGATCAATATTCAACGTGTATCGAAACAATCTACTACAGTTACTACAATTGAAGATTGATAAAATTTCTCAAAAAACCGAAAGATCTAGAACTATCGAGAAGCAATATTTTACTGTTGGAACACTGTTGGACAAGTATGGAAAACAAAGTGAAACAAAATGTAATTCTGGATAGCATTTCAAATTAAATATGTGAACTGCCAAATAAACCAGCATTTGAAGGAACAAACCTCCTCGTGCTCGACTGTTCGTTTCCTCTCGGTAACGATCAAACCATCGTGTTTAAGCTCCTTTTTCTCCAAGGTTTTCTCAGTGTCGATCACCTTGTTCGACTTGGTCGTGTGCTGGACGACCCTGGGACCCGTTTGAGACGCCAACTGCTTGGAAGATTCGGCGAGGGCCACTCTCAGATCGCCCCGGTTATTTCTTACAGCCTTCTGGTATGCCTGAAACCAGACGAGTCACCGTTTAGCTAGTTAGGACGACCCGGCCAGTTATTATCTGCCGGGAATCACCTCGCGTCCCGAAATCTCGCCCACGATAAACCGGATCGTCCGGCTCTCGCACGCGAACCCTTTGCGAACAAGTGGAAAGAAAGGTGTTTCTAACAACGAAGGTCACGACACTCGACATCTGCGACAACAAATGTAAAACGACGTTCTGAATCAAGTAAAAAATTTTAATTCCCTCCACTAGGCTACTCGCTACATTTATTAAGAAATGTTATTATATTTAATATCTCACATATTGCGACATTTATTTATTCATCAAAGACAATGAAAAGCATTCAGTTTGTGTTAAATATCGTGAAACGTCCCAATATTTACGTATAGTCTGAATGACTGAATATAAAGGATATAGAGAATTGTAATTAGAACGAGAAATAAAATGTTTTAAACACGACACTTATTTGTATCGAAGGATACTTCAGACGTTCAAAAATTGTCATTGATTCAAGAAAGGTAATAGAATAGCCTGCATCAGTCGAGATCATTAAAGGTCACTATCAATTAACGATAGGGTAGGTTGTTTTTAAACCCAACACTTGTACAAAGATCTCTCTCAGTCTGAATATTATCGATCGCTTCAAAAGAAATTTGAATGCACGACCTTAAATGTACAACCTTCGAATTTTTTTAATAGAGATCGTCGAGTTTATTCTTTTTGCGCGAAAGTATATGCGAGTTCTTTACACGTGGATCACCGGATGACTCACAAGAACATTCCTTATCTTTGATACGTAAATTAAAGTAAAACGCAACAAACAAGAAAAGCCTAAAGCAATTTTTACACAATCCGACACTCTTATACCATACGCTCTTGAAATTTCATATTATAAATAATATAAAAATAACCTGTGGATGTAGCCATCCTTGAAATGCAATAATCCATTTTATAGACACTGGTTATTGTTTTTATTATCACTGTGACACCGAGAATATTCCCGCTACCCAACTGTTTCGTAAAATATCGGCGGAGGATTCACGAGGAATCGTGTATCTAGAGGTGGCCGTCGTACCGGCACTCTGTCAACGAAGATGACAATGGCAAGGATGAACGTTATCACCACGTTACCGTTGTAAGATCACGTAATATCCTAGTAATCGGTCGGTAAACGGATCAGAACGAAGAGAGTAACGAGTGAAACGTGTGTCGGCCGCGACCAGATAGAAACATCGAAGATAGTCGAGCGCGGAACAGCTGCTGTGACTGCGATCGTTGCATCTCAGCTCGTTCGTCGCCATTCGGTGAAGGGAGAGCAAACTCGAGAGATCATCGACTTCCACTTCTCGACGAGTCTTCTCTCTCTTCGTTGCTCTTGTGACCTGTCTTTCCTTCGTCCTTTCCTCCTGCTCTCTCAGCTCTTCTCCGCTCCGTGTGTGTCTCTCCTCCCTACTTCTTCGTCGTCGTTCTGCCCCTCTTTCCTTTCGTTCGTCTTCATCCAGAACAATTCAACCTCTTCGTTTCTGAATCGTTCATGCGCGAACGCGTATGTATATACCTGTTGCCTGACTTTTGCAATCCAGAAGCCAGTCCCCACCAACGAGATGTTTCCTCCACTATCGCAACTAGCAAGCCTCGTTGCACGCTCGATCGACTCCGGAGAGGATCTTCCACTTTCGTTCCAACTAGATTCCATCTCGTTTTGCTCGTGCAACGATGATTACGCGAAATGTTACTGTGCCACGAAGAAGTTGCTTCCAAGCTCCGTCTCATGACGATGCTTTCAATTTTCAAGCGTATTTTCAGGTGGTAACAGAGTAGAAACGTTTTTGTAGAAACGTAATACCTTTCGGTTCAATTTTCCAAAATTTTGTGAGAATATTCCGTCTTTTCGATTAAGATAGATTTATAGATAAGCAACGTGACAAATGATCGGACACACGATAGATACACCTGTTGCATACCTTCTGCCGATGCACAGCCGCTTCCTTCCGCGTTCGTCTCTTTCCGCTCTGGTCTCATTAATCATCCGCTGACAAGGGTTCACGGATACCCTTTGAAGACGTTTGACAGGCAAGCGGGAAAATTACAAATTTATGGTTTCGTCGATCGTCAGAGAAATTCGCTCTTTAGCAAAGAGTGACACAGACATCTGAATTGTCATGTGCAAATACGAGACGAAAGTTAACAAAGATGCGAAATGCAAACGTAAATTAAACAATCGTTTCGTGCAGAGGTTTTGCTCTGGACATCCAAGTGAGACATTTGGAGAGAAAAAAGAAACGTAAGTTTGAGAAATTTAATTAACTCTTATGTTAACACACTCAGTCTAATCGTACTGCATACTTTTTTTCACCTTTCTGCTTGTCACGTTCGTCACCGTAAAATCAATTATGATGTTAAACAGCATTTCTCTCCTCTCTAAGTGAAAGTTTATATGACACACTTTAGAAGAAGTCGTCATTCGCAAATTTAGTAGAACAAATAGAAACGTGCAGCCGAGTTGAACAGCGTGCCACGTCGCGCAAGTTGACCTTGGCCAAATTAAAAAAGTCCGCGTGTGTATTAGGTCGATCCGAAATCCGAAATGTTTCCAGACCGGGAAAGGAAGCTGGTCAAAAATACGAGGACCGTATTTGTGCTCCACGAGGAATCATCGTGGATACGTCGTGGGATGAACCTTGGCGAGAGGTGAGTTGACCTTTTCGCGGCAAGAAGGAGAAAGAACGTGTACACACGCCGGCGATCACGACACGCGCAGGTGGAATTTAGGTGTGGGTGTGTCGCGGTAGATATACCTCGTCCGAGATATCTCCCAGTTGTCGACGATCTTCTGTCTCCAGTCTCTCCTCAATCTCCTCGCGACTCCTCACCACCGTCTCGTTCAATTCCTTCTGAACTATGCTACCGCCATCGGCAGACCGTCTTCCACCTGTTGGCCATTCAACTTCTTGCGGTTGGTCGCCGGTTGTGCGTCTCTGAGAAGAAACATCGGTAAAATGGCAGTAATCCGAAGGTTTTATCGCGGGCTTGAGTCATTCGAGATGGTCTTACTTCTTGCGTGGTATGTTCCTGTTGCTCGACGTCCTCGGTAGTATTCGTGGTGACCAAGGGCCCTGAATCGACCACGACCTCGCCATCCTCGAGCACAACCTGTCGCTTCACTCTCGTCTCGATCTGCCTGGTGGTTGTTATCTCCTTCTTCTTTCGAGTTTCCCATTCCTCTGAAAGCGGAAGCGAGTGTTCTCCCAACTTGGACCGTATGTACACCGCGTAACGCTAGCGTTATTGCGAAAAACCAATCTTTCTAACAGAACAAATAGATAGACGGCTAAAGAGGTAAAAAGAGAGAAGTCGATGATTGCAATGATCCGTTTCGCAACGTCGAACAAGAACAAGAGGAACCTCGTTGATGTGTCAATACGCTAAATATTTGCCAGACCTCGGTTTGCGCGCGACACGCCTTCCTTCTTATCTCGTATCTAGTTATTTGAATCACGACTCGAACGTCCGCATCACGAACGAACAATGCATGACAATCACGTCCGAGAAATTACCTTCTTTGACCAAAGCTACAGAATTCTCAGGGTCGATCTGCAAAATAAGAAAAAAAAAGAAAAAAATGGAAATCGCATGGTTAAACTCATTTCTTCGATTGTATATGTACCGAAGAGTGTAGCAACGTTTATCCATCTAACTGCGAGCACGGGAATAAATGATTCGTACATTTATAAAGTGCAACGACGAGAAGATATACTCACGAGAATCGGCGGATGACTCGCTGGCGGTGGACGAGCCTCGTATCGACGTGTTGAAATCACCTCCATCATTCGATCATACCTGCTGGGTGAATCCTGTGATGCTGTTGAAAGTAGCTGTCGTGACAGAAAGTGAAATTGTTGGTTTCAGGGGTTGCTTCCAATAAAAGTCTGCCCTCTAATCTGATTCTGACTTCCCTGAAAAATATATATATATATATATATATATATATATATATATATATATGTATGTATCTCTTCCATAAACCATATATTATATGTACGTATATACATCAAAATCGAAAAATCCAAAGAGGACTTTATTGTGAATTTTTGAATTTTTATGAACACGTATAATAATACATTGTAATATTCCATTTAATAGAATTATAGTTTCCCTTTCAATGTCTCATATGAAAGAGTAGAGTTTAAGAGAAAATAGCTAAAATGATCTGGAGTTTGGCAATTGAGAGAATCATTGGATAAACAATCAGGATACAAGAGGCAACAGACGCGATCGATGTCATCGAAGATGCAGGCTATTTAACGCTTCTAGCGTAATCGTATGTCCAGCAAGTGTGTATACGTGTATGAGCAAGGCATAATAATTCACCAGGACGCTCTTTCTGCATGGAAGTCGAAGGCCGCAGTGGCACGCGGGTTTGTGGTCACGACCACCTCGATATGGGCTGCGATACGATATCGAGATGGTTAAAGACACGCGTGCGCCACGTACGACCAGTTTCCGACGACAGTGGCGTATATTGTTTAACCCTTTGGTCCAAGAATTTGATCCAAAAATTAACGAAGACGCAAATAAATACCTTTCGATTACAAAATGAGAATCGTTAGGAAAATTTTGCTAGCTATTTTATTTATATATATAAAAGAAGATCGATTTATTAAGTTACGGATGATTTTTAAAAATAAAAGATTATGATTTAGAGGATCAATGTAGCTCGTGTAATTCTTCGTGTATATCGAGAAAATGTTAACAATGAATATCGAAACCGTTCATTCTGACAGTGGGATTATTGAAGCAATTAATGAAGAAAGATTGAAGGAAAGTCTTAGCCTACGCCATTGAACACTTGCGTCCTTGCGGTTGGAATTACGCACGAGCTCTCCCTGTCCTGACTGGAACAGGTACGTAAGTATCTCGATTTTTCCTCCCCTAGAATCTAGGCTTATAATGTGTCGTCTTAGAGCAAATGACGGCTACCAGAGAAAATAATCGGCTACCTCGAATCATCGGTACGCACCGATGTCCCGACTAGCGACGATTAACGTGCTTTACAAAGAAAGAGAGGAAAAGAGACAGCCTAGAGAAATCTTGTAAATGAAGAGACAACGTCAATCGAGAGACGAAACTAAAAAAACGAGTGCAATTCGCATTGACATCACGCATCAACGACGATTCTATATACGACCGTGTCGGTCTCTTCTCATTGGATATGCGTGTGACGTCAGGTATGTGTCACACTGCGGCTGAACGAGTGAAAACTGTCCATCGCGGAGGACGTTTTTCTGCTCCGTTGTCACTGCGAACGAGATGAAGTTTCTCGGCTACCATCGTGAAACATTCCGTCGACATTATTTCAATGCAATACCATACAACGTTATTTCAATATCGTTTCTCCCTTGCGTCCTTCAAAATTAAAAAAAAAATTAATTTAAAGGATTTACAATCAATGATTACAAGTGTCATGAATTATAAATGTTTCTCGAAAGTCTTTGTTAAATTTCTAAATGGAAAACCGACAGTGTCACCGATAAAAGTCAAGAATAACACGGGTGGTAAATACAAGTGGTAAAGGACGGTGAGTCTCAAATTGCACCGATCGTAAATCGAGCAACGAACGCGATTGTTCGATTGTTCGATAGCGTTTAAATCACCGCACGAAACGTCGCCGGTGATTTAAATGCGTGGTCGAAGAACGAAAAGTGACAGATAAATAGAGCGATCGGAGAACAGGTGGACATTCGTAGGCGGTATGCGTGTAATGCGATAAACATGTGACCTCTACAAGGACGTCGCCATTTTGAGGCAAAATAATAAGCGCGGCAACTTTATGTGTGACACGTATCTCTTCCGATTCATTTGATTTCCCTCTAAAAAAAAAGAATTATTTTTATAGCGCGTTAATGGGACGAAAATAAACATGGTGTTTAAATTAAAATGTACTACTCGAAGCAAAGAGTGGTTCAATCTAAGCAAGAATATTCATACATCATATCAGTTAACAACTGACCAAATCTCGCCATGAAATCATCTATTAATAATTTAATTGCGGATTAATATACTATACGCAAGTGCGTATAAAATCGGGCAAAATCGATCTGCTATTGAGAACGCATAATCAAACGAAAGAAGAAAGAAAAAAGAAGCGTGGACTAGAAACGTGTCTTTACATCCGATGCACTGGGAAGATTCCCATCGGTACTCGTGCACGGCAAATTACGTAAGAGGCTGACAATGCTAGTCTCGTAACATCCTCGGAGGAAAAAGCGATTCGACGGAGCGGCCAGCCTTCTCTAGGAAAGTGCACACGTTTTAAAATCACGGCGAGCAATGAAAGAGAATAGCGTGAAGTAAGATTCGTCTGGAGTTTAGCAGAGAGTGAGAGTCGGCAGGTGAAAAAAGAAAGAAAGAGCCCTGTTTACATTCACCTGATTCCTATCAGTATTCCAATGACCGCTGCTCTTAAATCCGTGGATAGATCAAATGCAACAATTCTTCGATAGTCTTGTCGTTTCGATTGCGAATACAAATGCACAGGTGACAACGAGAAGAGGAACCGTTATACTCGTCGTTAAACGAATTGTCAAGTGACAAGCAAAATGTCACAGCGTGGAAAATCGAGGAACAAGCGGCAAACCAAATTCCCGCGCATGCTGCCGTGGCCAGCGCTCACGATACTGTCCGTCCGTCGAGTACTTTCTGACGGATCTGCCAACCGCTGGGGTGCTCCCAGTGGGAGGCGAAGATCACCGGAGCGGCACGAAGCGCACCCGAACTATCGGTAGTGATGAGATCAAGCTGGATCGGTGATCAGTAATCTCTTTTATAGACTTGATTGTCTAAACTGATATGTTATTAGAGATCTTACCTGAAAAAAAAGAAAAAAATAGGAAAAGTAATAAAGTATAGTAAGTGTTGAGAGAGAAGTATTGGGAGGGAAATGTAAAGTTGAAATACATGACATCTATTTTTTTAACTTGTTAATATATTCTAACGAATCTATCGATCGACATTTTCCATGTAAAAATTATACACAGATATTTATGTTTAAATAAAAGTAATTAAGCAGAACAGGAATGAGGCTGCGTGAAGCTAAAGGATTCCCTTGTCAGCGAAAAGACAGAGTTCAGAATCAGGGACAATACTTTTAAGGGATATTGTGGCGAGAGACGAGAACATATTTTAACAAAATCGGTCAGCAGATCACAAGTGAGTTTTCGTGAGATTTATAAAAAAAATTTATCGTCGTGTTATTTTATTTAATCATTATCAAACTGATACGAATATCGTGTAATGAAACAATATGTAATGATTCTATCTGTTTGAGATTTGAACAAAGTTCAGCTTTGCAATCTCTGACTTGGAATATAAATATTAATGGAGTAATTACCACGTACGACATTAATATACGACTCTAACTTTCAGCATTGAACAGCAGATCTTTAATTTAAATATAACAAAATGTTGACGATTTAAATATGAAACTCTGTACTAAACAAATTTTTTTTGGTCACCGAATACATGCATACAAATGACATATGCATAACATTTAAAATCTGACATTGATAATAAATTGGAAGTAAAATTTAACATTCCTACACGGATTATCGAAAGACAGAAGCATCGAATATATTTTTAGAACTCTATTCTTAGCACTGGGGGTTGATATGCAAATACAACGTTTCAAGGGAATACTTTATTCTACGTGCATGTGAATTCATGATTCACCCGCGAACATAATCCAAATATCGTATCTTAATATCTGTAGTCACGCCTCCGGTACTAAAAAAGGTTACTTAACGAAATAACAGAGAAGAAAGAAGATAACATTCACATACTCTAGAAATATTAATCGACTGTCATTCGAAGAATCAAGTAACACTTTCATCATCGTAGAGCAATCGCAATGTCTGCTATTATAATTATCGTTCACACTGTTGTCGATCATTATTCCATATCTCAATATTGCATCGATGCGCTCTGTTTACACTCAACAGTGAAACCGTAATAGGTGCTATTGGCACGACTGCATAGCTCAAAAGTAGTCGTGTTCAAAGAATTTTGTACTTTGCTTACGTAAGATGCAACAAACTGGAAAGAAAGAAATTTAAGATACCTATTTTAAAATATTCATTTTCATATTCAATTTCATTGCCTAATGATAGAATAACGTAATAAAGCCAGTTTAACGCGATTAAAAATAATTACAGATTTATCCATTGGAACGATGAAAAGTTAATTGACAAAGAACCTCATTTATGTCAATTTACACCAAGGTGGACAATGGTTAATTAAATTTCCGCCGTATCATTTGGGATCATTATTATTCCTAAAGGAAACTTCACAACGAACAAATCATCTCACGTTAAAGCTTCCCGGGTACCTTCTCTCTTCACGCGTAATTTCATTATCCTGGTTTTCCTTGGTGCTAATCTCGTTCTCTATATACAGCTCGCGGATTGTACTATCCTTGGAGAGAAGTACGCGTCAGTGGTCTACGGGTATTACAATCGTATCGAGTAATCATGCCAATGTCAATAACAGAAATTGCGAGGACGACAGCGTGAAACAGCAACGTGCCAAGTAGTATAACCAATTAATCAGACGTCCGCCATATAAACATAATGCGTTGACTTTGCGCGACACGTTGGAGGACATACATATTATGTATATCGTTGGCTGCAGATCTGAAACAAAACCATGACAGTATGAAAATCCATCTGATCGACCTCGAGTTATTCTTCCGGGAGGACGAGCCGTACGCAGCGTGGCGCATGTACGTTTCGTGCGTGTAGACAAGCAAGAAAAGCGATCCACGTCAGCTGTGTGTCTGGGCAAGCTTACCTATATGGATTTGGAAACGTGGCCATCGCCAAAACCGGCCGAACGAAATCGGCAGCGCGATACGACCAGGACAAGTTTGCTCGACGGGCGTAATTGGTCCCGCGAAACTGGTTCAAAAGAGGCGCGCCTTTACAGGTGCGGCTTAATACGTTGATCCAACTTTTTCCGCTGTTTCTTTCTTTAGATAGAATTATATTACCATTGCGGAGTGAACATTTTCACACAACTGAGAATAGTACGAAAGTCAGATTACTTATGTTAGTAATTTTAAATATAATATTGCAATGTACACTACCTCTTTTTGGTACGCTATTGATTATCCGTGCATAGAAATCATGCAAAAGCAAGTGCATCGAATATTTGAAGATCGATGATAGCTATCTCAATATTTTTGTTGTTAAAAACCTACGTTTCAAAACGATGTTGTCATCAACTGCCGTAAAGGGAATAAAAATTACTTGTACTTTTTAATTCTGGAACTTTAATCAAGTAAGGCGTAAATCACCGCGTTCCTTTCGAATCTTTCGTTCGTGAAAGAAACTTTTAGGATCGATTCTTTTACCCGCTAACGGATACAGCACGTGGCATGTGTCGCCAACAAACGGTACTCGCGCGCACTATCGAATAAAGGATTATCCTCAATCCGTATAGGTGGTGCTGCTTTCCTACTAGATCTAGTGACAAATCGAAAGTATCTAGAAACAAAAAAGCGAAAGAGAGGGGAATATAATGGTGTAAGAGGCACGACCCCAGGCAACAGACACACATCGAACGTAATTTCTGTTCGTATGTCTCGTCTTGGAAGCAAGGTACGCCATGTTCTCGGTCGTTGTATTCAGAAGGAAATAGCTGTTTTTGGTAGAAGGGAGACAGAGGGAGCAGAAGGCGATAGAGGAGGAAAGGAGATGGAGACGGACATGAGGAAGTGAGAAAAGGAGACGGACGAATGACAGAAATGCATAGCCGTAGTGGCTGAAGCAGCAGCAGCAGCACTAAGAACTGGCAGCAGCAGCAGCAGCAGCGGCATCGCACAGAGGATACCATAGAATCGCGTCGTCCACGCGTAATTCGGGGCGTGTGCTAGGTTGGCCGTTTTCCCTAGCTCGTGTCCGTAGCTACGTATCGAAGATGTACATGCAGTGGCAGTGCGGGATACGCGTCACCGTCCCGTGACGATAAAGTTCCGAGAGGTGCGAGACCGCAAAGCACGGTGTGGGCAGGTCGCGGCCATTTTTACCACACGATGCGGCAACCGTGCGTGCCCGTTCGATCCGCCATTCCAAACAATCGGTGTACTTCGTGCCCTCGGTGGGTACATCTAGCCACGGCGACTCGCGGGGACACCGTCGAGAAACGATAATACGTGCCACATTATCGTCGAAACGTGGATACATCATCCCCATTGGTCGTGCACAACCGCCGGAGACGGAAGCTCGTGAAAGCCGGCAGTGTTACTGGTGTTACTGGTGTTATTGGTGGACGTCGTCGACGACGACGTGGAGGAAGAGGAGGAAGAAAAGAAAGATGATGTACGATGATACGGTGTACGATGATGTGCGATGATCATGGCGAAAAAGAAACGACTCGAACAGGACGACTCTATAACACTGGAACATGAATGTTAAATAAATACATTTGGCTGGTTGGAGCTGTCGGGGCATGTCTGTGATTTCTCTTTAATCATTACGCAGTGTGTTGTTTCACCGATGATAGTGCGCACCAGTTTAACGGCCAGTGATTTGTCTTGGTTTCTTTCTTCTTGGTGTTTTGTCGGTCTCTGTCGTTGTCGTTGTCGTTGTCCGCCCTGTGCGTGCGTGTTTCGCGTGTACCTACTCGCCACGCACATCGGACTCTCTCCTCTTCCTCGGCAGCGCGATCGATGTCACACCGTGTGACCGCCTGTACGAACGTCTTTTACTAACGAAAATCCTCTCTCTCTCGTTAATTCTCATTCTCAGAGGACTGTCGCGAACCGTGGAACTGATATTCCTAGAATATACGGAAGGGAAATATACGGGGTGATCCAAGTCGAGAGTGTTGTAGATGCGTGTGTCCCGTCGGTAAACGGGGTCCGCTGTCCCGTCTTCTCGCGAGTGTGTATTCAAAAAGTCAGTGTGTCTCTCTCACTCGCGCTCCCTCCGTTCTCCCCTCTTGTTCTCTCTCTGCCTCGCTCCATCTGCCTTTCTTATTCATTTATTCCCGTTTTCTCTCTGTTTTCCATTCCCGTGTCCTTTTCTTATTACACGCTTTCGCCGCCTTTCCTGATCATCTCTTTCCCTCTCGCAGTAAAACAGCATTAAAGACGACCGTAGATAGAATGCTCGACGATACCACGATAATACAACGGTTGTCATCGTCGTCGTCGTCGTCGTCGTTATCGCCATCGCCGTCGCCGTCGCCATCATCGTCATCGTCATCATCATCATCGTCATCATCGTCGTCGTCATCATCATCATCGTCATCGTCATCATCGTCATCATCATCGTCATCATCATCATCATCATCATCATCATCATCATCATCATCATCATCATCATCATCGTCATCATCATCATCATCATCATCATCACCATCATCATCACCATCATCGCCATCATCATCGCCATCATCATCACCATCATCATCATCGTCATCATCATCATCACCACCATCATCATCATCATCATCATCATCATCATCATCATCGTCATCATCATCATCATCATCATCATCATCATCATCATCACCACCATCATCATCATCATCGTCGTCATCATCGCCACCATCATCGCCATCATCATCATCGCCATCATCGCCGCCATCATCACCGTCGTCGTCGTCGCCGTCGTCGCCGTCGCCGTCGCCGTCGCCGTCGTCGTCGTCGCCGTCGCTGTCGTCGTCGTCGTCGTTCTTGTCTAACTCTTGTTCATCGTGCTTGTTCACGGATTGGCAGCAATTTTCTTGCGGCTTGTTCCTCCATCGAGGACTTGTCATCGAGCAAGCCGAGTCATCATCGTCCTCGTCCTCGTCCTCGTCGCGGTCGTCGTTATTAAGGATACCTCGATCGTGAGGTGTCTCGGTAGACGTGCCGATACTCTCGTATAGCGGGGGGCACGACAACGGCCTCTCGCACGGGAGAACAGGACGTCTGCCTCGAGATGGAGATCGAGGCGAAACAACGGAACCAAAGGAATCGGAGACGAGAACGAGCACAGCGTATGTTGGCGCAAAGAGAGAGCCTGGCAAGCGCGAAGCAGCAACAGCAACAACAGCAACAACAAACGAGACAACGGCCGAACGACGAGGAGGACAGCCACAGCGGCGAGGACGAGGATCCTGCCGCCGGTCTTGGCCTCGGACTTGCCAGGACCGGTCATCCTCGTGACAGCCATTCGCGACCGCCCAGGCCACCGCGACCCCCGAGGCCTCGTAAGAAGTCTTCCCTCGCCGCTGCCAACCAGAAGGAGCCTCCCTTCGAAGAGGACATTATCGACGGTTTTGCCATACTCGCCTTCCGCACCTACGAAGAACTCGAGGTGAGTCCAACATTTCTCTTTCTTTCTTTCTTTCTTTCTTTCCTATATATACCCTTCTTTATACTCGAATTCCTGTCGTATGATTTTAAAACCTGTCTGTTGTTGGCATTCATAATATTTAAACTTTGATTTATTTCTTATTTAATGTGTACCAGCTGGAGACTGCTTTATTGCTTTATCGCGTTATTGTTCAAGCTATTGGATATTCGAATTACTTGCGGGATAAATAGCGAAAGATATCGAGATTCTATTTGGATTCTTTATATGCCTGGATTATTATCCAAGTGCTTATAATAGGGACACTATTCAAACAAAATTCCCATATTTTTCATTCTCCTAGTTTGAATTTAGTTTAGTACTTTTATTTCTTACGTTAATATACCATGACATTGTACCTTCGATCGTACATGTACTTTTGTAAATTGTTAATTTAATCGTTGGATAGATTCGCAAATATTTAAATATATCTCTTTGAAGAATAAAATCTCCAGCGCGGTTTTATTATTCTTAATTCTCTATTCTTGTGTTAAGTTATAGTATCTCCTCTACTTATACAAATCTACTGAAAAATAACATAGCACAATATAAACATTGTAAAGAATATGACTTTAATTTTTAATCAAGAATCACTACGTAATTATTTTATTGACGCAAATCAAAAATCTAAAGGGACTTTGTTGATTTTAGAAGAATACTTGGTTTGTCAGTTTCTGCTTATTATCAATTTAATTGTAGATTAAACTGTAGACGTGAATAAAAAACATTAAAAATGAAATGTCAATTCTGAATGAATTAAATTATTAAATACTTCAAGTATTCGAGTAATTCTATTACTAATAACGACAATAATTTTTAACGACATTAATTGTGTTGATCTTCTAATTTCTAAAATAACTTTTTATTAAAATTCGGTGTACATTCTAGTCTCACCTGTGTCACTGATTCACTGTGCAATGTTCGCTGACGGATCATCATGTTTCTTGCGTGCACGCGTGCAGACCTACACAAACCTTGCTCGAACCATCGCGCGTGTGTCGTTTTTATTTCTTTCTTTTTTTCTCCCTTCTGTCTTGCCCATGGCAAGTTTTTGTACGTGTGTGCTGCACAACATACGATATACAGTATTGAAGTTAAATATTTACATATTCTCAATACTAGAATTATTAGAGTACTTAAAATAGCTATTTCATAATTTTTTGTAATAATTTGTAAAATATGGTGATAAAAACTTATTTTTCCTATACATTTCTTATATATTACTTATATTATCTTATATATACATATATAAATACATATATATATATATATATCTTTTATTTTAACTTTTTTGATACGTCTTGTGTATATTTTAGTTGTTACTATTTAATGTTACAAAATTTAAAGTTAATTTTTTTTTTTACCTTCTTTCATTTTCGTTTTTGGAAATAATTGTAAGATTATTTTTATTTATGCGCCAACAACATTCAAGAGGCCGGCTGCTAGAGCAACTTGTAGTTTATTCGTTTGCACCTTTTTGCTCAGTTTCCATTCACCGTACTTCGCTCGGCCAACAACTGTTCTTTTCACTATGTCAGTTGTATATATGTACGTGTTGCTTAGTTGAAAGATTATCTTTTTTTTATTACGGTTATACAAAAACGTTCTACAACGTGACTGAAAAAGAAAAAGAAAAAATACACGTAGGAAATGTATATTCAAATATATAGCGGCAAGATTTTTCTTGCAATATTAAAGCTGAAGAATTCTCTGAAAATTTCATTATTTCCCTTCATCTAGCAGCCCAGGTAATATTGTTCGACGAGTCAAAAAATATTGCTCGAAAAGAGTAATAAAAACCAATTACGGCAAATTACCAACTCGTGCAATTAAAGGGTTGAGCGTTTAACTTTGCTACGTTGATTCGACAGGATTAATTTATGAACGTTTTACGCTATATTGCTTATTTCGCCGCTGGAACAAAAAATAATAGATGTGTAACAACAAATAATATGTAACAAAAAAATAATAGATATATAACAACATCAGTTTGATATTAATCATTAATGTAAAGACTCTTGTCATTATGAGACAAAATTCTACATACATGTTTCTTTTTTTAATTTTAAATAAAAAAATATTTTGGAGCAGAATACATGAAAATTTGTGTCTGCTCATTGAATAAAAGCAAGAATCTTAAGGTGTAGTTTCTGCTTTAAAATTGATGAATTTCTTTTCTTTTCTTTTTTTTTTTTTTTTTTTTTTTTTTTTTTTTGTCATAACGTCATATTTTAAATTGCACATAAATTTGCATCAGAAGGATAGCAGACCTTGATGGAAGTAACACGAAACCCAATATTGTGGTTTAACATCTGACATTGTGCGAGACACTTCTAACTCTTTCCTCGATGCAATTTTCGTTTAAACAACTGTGTGTCGCACAAAATAATTAGAGGATCGTATTTCCGATCGATGCAGGAGAGTGAAACAGGTATTCATGCTGAAAGAGATACCATACATATGTATGCGGTACAGGTTTACAAGCATCAAAATATTTATGTGGATTACAAATGGTTTTGGAAAATACTCGTCGATAAAATTTTGACATATAAGCGAAGCTTTTTATAATTTGCTAATTTTTCATACTTTCATATGTAATCATTTGGCCTAATTTTTTAGATCATCTCTTTGGTTTGAGAAGTACATGTGTTTCTGGAATCTTGTGTGCTACTTTGCCAGCAGTTCACATAGGCATAAGGACCAATTCTCTCAATTGTTATCAACGTTCTGCAGACTGAGATTTATCTTAAAAAAAAAAAATGGATTTTTGAAAATAAATTTTCAATTGTAAATTTTATCGCTGCGTAGGATAAATGGATAAGATTTATTCTAGTACGAAACTTTGAAATTTCAAAATATATATTGTATATAATATTATACTAATATTTTAATATTATACTAAAAAATTGAATATCCTAGTTTAGATTGTTGAACAACAGAATTTAATTAACTCTTTAAAAGTAAAATACAAGACATGTATTAGAATAAAACCCATTTTGCAAACTAAAGACCCTAACGAAATTTCATGATATAAAAGTCTAGTTTGTTGTTAATATTGGAATTTATAGTGTTAAACATTTCAAATCAATAACGCAAATTAACTGGAAAAGGGATCGCAAATTAATGCATTGTTGGTCTTTGTTAGTTGATAATAATCACTCTAACTTGAATGATCTTTTCATGCTGAGAAACTGTCGAAAAGTATAAATAACATAATACGAATACTAACTCTCAGAAATGATAAAAATAAAACTGAAACAAACATAATACTCCAGGTGCGTAAAGTATCAAAAAATCTTAACTGAAAATACAATCTGTCTTGCTCAATTAGATAATTATTTTGAACCGTGCGCATAATCTAGAAGGTATGATTGAAATTATTGAAGCATGAACTCCATCTGAGAACGGGTTCGACCACGGAAAAGACTGGTGTACATCGATCAAGATCATTTCGAAATAGAACGCTTTTAATTACGCAGTACTTTATCAGCAATACATCGAAGTGAGCATAAATCGAATTTATTATCTTTGGTTAGCGCGAGCCAAAAAAAAAAAAAACAACGCTAGAGTGGTATGACGGTGTTACATTGGCGTCTAGGGAGGCAACGAAAGCTCTTTCACGCCGTTACAAGTACCTTTTATCATGATTTATCACGGACGCAACCGCTAATCGTTATTTTTGCCGTATACCGCGATACCAACTCGACTCACTCGATCGTCTTCGTTAACGAGCTATAATTTTCGTTCATAGATAAAAGCAATAATATCAACTGACCGACTTAGTCTATCGCGTTTCGACTGTATTTCTAAATTGCAATGCGTATACAATACTATTTTTCAATACGAACCGATATCCTCAATCATTTACAATGCAGATTGTTCGAAAAAATTCTCTCCGGTGTTTCTTTTCCATATCAGTAAATAAACTTTAATTGTTTTTATGATAAAATATTATTTAGTGAGTTTTCCTAAACACATATTATTCGATTATTTTCAGAAACGTGTTTCGGGAAAAAAACCGATATACATTATCGATAAATAATCGCAAAATTCGCGAATAAACAACATTCTGGAATATTTCCCAGAAATCATCGCGTAGTCAATGAAAAATTAAACCACTGATAAATTGAACTTGATACGTTTACAATCGTAATGAAAAATAATGTTACTCGTTTTTATGGCGTGAAAGAACGATCGTGGAATATTACAGTCATCGAAAAATAACTCAATTTAGAGCAAAGTTTCGAACCATAATATATGATTCTTCTTTTTGAAAGAAAGAAAAAAAAAACTATTCATCCGGAAATGTCAGTTTGTAGCTTATAAGTTGTAGAAATAACAATAGTAGAATATTCTACTCTCTTGCTCGTCAAGTAAACTATCGGTGAAATTGCTTAGTTTTTACTTTAGTAAAAATATTACCAATCGCATAAAGGGACCCCAGGAATTGAAAGACAGACCTCAGCAGTTCGGGACATTTCTGGACAAAAGTATAGGACGCACAATGCAAAGGAAAAGCCTTAAAATAGCTTGAACCTTTGGCGAGTAAATTTCCTTCCTCTACCTGAAAAGTAACAGACAGAACGGAAACGATATTTGATGAATTGTTGCTTGTAAACATGAATCATTAATATTTACGATTTGTTCGATTGCTCTTTCTCGTTTTATTAGTCATTTGTTTATTTCATAATAATATGCATCCCATGCAATTTGCATGATTAACGTACACTTGAGCTGAAAATGCATCGACGGTATGGACATAAATTGTTGCAATCATAAAACAGAAAAGAACATATATTAATGAAAAATAAAAAGAACTTGTTACGTGTCAAATGTAAATTTCTTCCACTTGTTATCGTTTCGCATTATAAATATCGTTTCAAAGTGGAAAATGCGATTACAAATTGCTCGTTTATGTACGAATATTATAATTGCACGCACTAGAATTAGCATACGTTTAACATTTCATCCTTAACAGCTGATCGCATTATTACTAGTTACAGTGGGATGTGCCTGAGAAATTGCTCGTAGAATTCGTTTTGATTCTTGTATCGCTTTATCACAAACTACACTATTGAAAATGACACAGTTGAAATCGAATGATTAAGAAAATAACATAATTATGTTGTAGTAGTTATATTCTGCATGATATCACCTCTCGAACAAGTTTTATTACACATCGAACAAGGTTCTTCCTCTCTGTGTATTAGAAATTAAATGGCAATAAAAAGATACGTTCTTCTTTAAGTTTAGATATGTGCCATATTTGGTCTATGCGATATTGCCACGAACTATGTATGTAAATCACATACATCTCGAGAGGAGAAGATATTTGAAAAGACATACTTGTTATTTACTCGTCCATTTCGTGCATTATCGAAGTACAAAGTGCATTGTTATTGTCACGGAGAAAGTAGCCGCGATGTAAACCGCTTAAACCGGTCTCTCTTGTTTCTGAACGGGTTCGCGATCCAACCTGAGCTTCTGGACGGTGCACAACAGCTGTAAGCTGCGTGCAACGCTTAGCAGGAAATGCCAGATCTTCGTTTATCAATCTTGTCCGCCTGTAACGCGATACATATACATTGCACATATACATATACATACATATACATTGCACATATACATATACATACATATACATACTACATACTTACATACGTATCCCTATGTGTTTCATACATACGTGTATCATTGTCTTTCCTTTTCCTGTCTAATGAAAATTCAATTTGAAAGCCAAAATTTTCTCACTCTGTTAGTAAAACGCAATCCTTAATTAAATCATGAGAAATCGTCACTTAGTAATAAGTGAATTATCAGGCCTGGTGCTCGCATTACTAGATAGCTTGTTATCTGCTCCCGGGAGCGACGAATAAGACGATTTGAAATGTAAACGCCACGGTAGGATGTTGATTCGGTGTCAAACAATTAGTGGGGAGCGAGATATGCATCGCTGTTCCGGCAGACAACGACGACGACGACGACGACGACTAATTATGAAAAGCCGTGGGAATAAAAACCAGACCCTTTTTAATGCTCTATTACCAACGCTTTGGCTCGGCATGAAACAGAATATTCGCCAGAGTGCCCATATTTTTTATGACACTCTTTCAACCCGCTGCTCGCTTATTTCCAATAATAAAATGCTAATTTATTTATACATGCTGTTTCGTGTTCAGAATTAATCAAACATTAGCTTTTTTTCTCTGCTCTTTAAACAATTGTAAAAATCTAAGCCTTGAACAATTGTAAAAATCTAGCTTTTGTTATTGAAAATATCGAAAATGGCAAACGTCATGTACGATATGTGTGAGATTGATTTGAGCGTGTAAAATCATTATTACGTTCGATACAATGCGCGTTGCCAGGTTTTTAAAAATTCCCTGAATCGAAAATGTGCGCGTCGATGATTTTCTTTTTCAAATTCCTGGTTGCACCGCGAGGAAATCCTTTTGGACTTTTTCGTCGTCTCGCAACATATAGGGATCGGTTCGACCTCTCCCGGGTGATTGTCCTTACCACAGATTCTTTCTTATCCGACATGTTTTCTTCCTTTCTTCTCTTGACTGGAGAGCTGGCCGTCGCCGTCGTTTCCTCTGATCGTGTCTTTACATTCTTCGACTACGAGAGAGACAGAGAGAAAGGAGCCGATGGGTCGGGTCAAGAAGAGTGTGTCGACATGTGGCGAGATTATTATCACATACGTAACACCATACCGTAATACTTAATTATCTTGTCGTGCACCGCGACCGTTTAATTTATCTTCGCAAAAAATGTTTATCCTCCTGTCGAGCAATTAGTGACAT
This sequence comes from Melipona beecheii, assembly GCA_032399605.1. Classification (NCBI taxonomy): domain Eukaryota; kingdom Metazoa; phylum Arthropoda; class Insecta; order Hymenoptera; family Apidae; genus Melipona; species Melipona beecheii. The sequence continues at coordinate 2,862,010 of JAUCMO010000291.1, forward strand.
ATTCAATGATACACATTATCATTGACGCGCGTAAATGAAAAATGATTCGCTGGACCGTGTGCGATGATGATGATACGGCTCGCTTATGAAATGAACCATGTATCCTACACGATTCTCATCTATCCTTGTGTTTGATCGTATTCCTCAAACTAATCTTTTGCTGCTACTGGAATGAGGTACAACAGTATTTGTATCTCGTTCTTAAAACAAGTTTGGTAAAAATATTTTTGTATTTAAATAGAAGATACTTTTTAAAATAAAAAAAGAGAAAGAAGTCCTACGAAATAGATCTGAAAATAAAATATGTAATTTGGTATAATTCTGAAATACAATTTCAGTGCTACTCGTTTAAAGAGAATGCATATTAATTTATTGATACCTGGTAAATTCTGTTATGATATTTAACAGATATCTCGAAGTTTTTCAGACGCCGGATATCTGAATGATTCAATCAAAATAAACGATCGATTAATTATTTTCAGCAGCCTAGAATCAGCCACGGCGCCTCGAAAGGTCGTCGCTGTAACATACACAATCAGGTCACATTCTGTCTACGAGCCAGCAATTAAAGATCGGCTAGCTTTAGATCATTACAAAACGAACACGATGCATTCGTTCTACGTGTGTCCGATACATTATTTAGTTGTAAATTCACTTAGATCATTGGAGTGAGCTGTTCATCTCGTTCACGAGACACGGAATCACAATGAATGAATGGAATCTGAAAATACACTACGCTCTTAAAAGGAGGACGTTTATTTATAATTGATTCGATTGAAAACGTGCTGCATATTGACTTTGTCGGTCGTGCAGACAATCGACGAGTGTAATCTTTCTTTCTCTTACTTTCTTTTGTTGTTTTCTCTCTCTCTCTCTCTCTCTCTCCATTCTCTTTCTTCCTATGAATAGCGATGTCGATCGAATTTGTCGTTACACGTCACATTGTACGACGGACATTAATTACGTTAGGGTAAACTCGTCGTGTTCAGAATCAACCGAGCGTATCCCACATATTGCGATATCCGAGCGGACTGATTAGCAGACCACTCTGTGTATTGGCTCTTCCCCATCCTTCTTCGTTTCACCCTTCTTCAGCTGTGCTCTCGCCCTCCATCGGTGAAATCGTTGAAATCGTTGCCACTTGATAATTAATGGCCACTTATGGATTTAAAGTGAGGTCAGTGTCACGTCGAGCTCGCCGAGTTCGTTACGTAAGGATAGTCTTTTCACATGAGAGCATAATTCTACACACAATGTATACATATAAATACACGTGTATGCGGCCTTCTGGTGCATAATACACCGTGATAATTTCATTTATGACGATTGAAATTCGTATCTAAAAATAAACTTCTCGCATAACATTTCTTTTTCTATAACAACGGAGAGTGTTATTGCGATTCTTCGAGTAACTTCCTGTTAATTGAAAACAATAAGTATTATATGCGTGAACAACGATTCAGAATGTGTTGATTACCTTAATACATAATCAGCAGTTCTTGTGCTCGAGATACGGAAATCTATATATCATTCATGTGTCATCGTATCGAGGATTTGTTTGATTCACTATATCGTGCAATTTATTATATTCTAATATGTGAACTATGCAACCTCGTTTACAAATTACAGCTCATTTTTGTGCTCCAATAATCCTTTGGTGTAACTGGCTATTATAAGAATCATTGATTTACAAATAATACTTGACACATCACCAGTGACCTTAATATGACTCTTAATATGACTCTGTGAACGTTGATTTATAATGTATTACTTGTTGCACGCTGTTGCACATGCTAATGACCCTGGAAAAAATAATTTGGAGCTGGAAATAGTTTCAAGTGAAAATTTACGTTTGTTTGCTGATTGAACGAAGAATTACTTACTTGTATGATTTGATTCTTCGTTTAAAATTCACGGAGTACTCATTGTTTCGCATGCTCCAAAAATATTTCACAGTGTCGGCACAATATAAATTAATTTAGTCGATTTAAAGTAATCATGCATCATATATAATTCTGTGTTCAGTTTTTAAATCATATACGCAATATTCAGTGATCGGTGTTACAGAAGAAGTTATAGATAAATTAAAAAGCCCCTAGAAAGGGAAATAAAAATTTAAGCAAAGAAATGGAGAGATAGAGAGGAAAATTCGGTGAGTGAATGATCCAAATTCATTGCACCGGCGTATAATTTCGATATACGTATGTATTTGAGTAGATATCGTTGGTGTTCGGCAGATTACCAAGAGCTCTCTTAGTGTCGTTAGCCGTAGCGAGAGTGAGGTCAGCAACGCCACGCCACTCAATAAATCAGCTCGGCTGCCGGTGCCAACGGAGATGCCTGAATTCTGCCACGTGATCCGTCAACAGAAAGTTCAACCGGTAATGCTCGAGCTACACCTCTTCTCACGGATGTATTCACCACTGGTGAAAATCAACGGGGCGAATTTGAACGAAGCGATGATCGCGCGCGCAACAGACAGATATCATACCTGAGCGAAACTGACTCGCGACCCATTTTTTTTTTCTTTCCTTTTTGCACCTCCAGCCATTCCTCTCTTTCTTGTTTTCTGCTGCCCCGTACTCGCATGATCTTTTCTTTTTTCGCGTTTATAACTACACAACAGGACCATCGTTACCTTGACACTGTGCGAAACAATTGTTTCACGTGCATTCTACACAGTTCCTCCATTTTGTTTCTTCCGTTTTCTTCTTTATATATCTAGAACGTTGTTGCTCGCGATTTACATGGCTCGCTCGTTTTAATCGAATGAACGCTGCATATCGCGGAGGGTAAACAGGGATCTTTGATCGAATTACGGCTACGAAAATCGATATGCGATTTATGGTTGAACCAGAGTCTAGATTGATTTTAATGCGCTCGGTGGCAGAAAGATGGCGTAAAGGGATGCACAAAATTTCATTGCACATCGCTCTTCAGACTATTTTACGTCGCTCGATTTACGGTAATTAATGAAACACTCGAAAGTAATGTGTAATTCATTCGATTAGCGACGAATATAATTTCTATCGCATACTGGAATCACAGGATGCGCCGCGATTCGGTATCAGCCGTCGCGTAACGAGGCAGAATATTTTAATAATAAACAGGAAAATACTCGGCTAGGTATTGCATATCACCGCCTGTGTAGGTGTTACGCGTGTCCGTACCGCTTTTTGATAGATTTCAACATCAATACGAGATACAACCAAACAGTAATGCTCTTAATTAAATAAAACACGCTGCCCGGCGCAGCGTGAAGATTTGCATTTATATTTTTATCTCGTTCGATTAGCTTGGTTCATTTTCAGATACATGCCAGATAGATTAATTTCCAAGTGTTTGCTCGTTAACCCGTGTAAAATTTACTAGTTACGTAGTGAGTAGTCCTGCAAACACAAAACATTATATTATCCTTTCGTTTTATTTTTACAAACATTTTTATTGCTTGCTTTTAAATTTCACTTTATGTTTTTACCTTTATCCTCCATATTTGTTATAATATTTGTTGCTTCTCGCATATAAATATTTTCTTAGTACACAATGGTATGAAGAAGAAAGCAGAAAGGACGTTTATAAAGAATCGTGTTTACAAATCGATACGGAAACGACAAAAGGGATGTGTATCGATGATGGACGAAACACGGTGCACCTGCACGGCGAGTTGACCCAGTTCTTCTCGTTATAATTTGAACATGAAAGAAGGCGAACACTTTACTTTCAAATATCTTGCCCTGACTCAAATTAATCGGTTTTCTTAGCTATGCTGGAATTGAATTAAAAACCTCAAACTGAAATATAATCAATATCTGCGATTTCATACTTTCAATAGGAAAGAGAAACGTATTATTATGGACTTACATAGGTATTTGACGTGTAACTTATTTGTCTTGCATCTTCGTTGAATGGAATTTTGAAAAAGAAACAAAAGGGAGAAGAAGGAAAACGATTAAATACATGAAGTAAAATTCGAAATGCAAAAGGTACAAATAAGAAAGAGCGGGAACATTTCATGTGAGCAGTCATCCGTTTCTCAATTAACAGTATCAGTCGAAGAAAGAAAGAAAATTAAGACAGTCTCAAGTACTTAACTACTTTATTTAGTGAATTTTAATGTTAGAAACACTAGAGATTGGTTATGATTTTTTGTTTTGTTTCTTCTCTTTTCTTTTTTTTATGCTTGGCAAAACTGCAATTATTTTCATGCGGAAGCGATCGTGGTTGGTATTATTCGCAATAAAACGTTGCACGTCAGGATAATGGCGGCACTTATTCTCAAATCATCTGAATTGCGCGTATCGTTCGAAAACTGCGTATGAAACGTGCCCATCGAACAGAAAAGACGAGAACTATGTAAATCGGCGGAAAATATTTATGTCTGAAAATAATCTTGCACCGTGGTCGAACGATGGCCGCTTTACCGCTGTATTTACGCCACTGTAAATCTTTTTACTGCCAGCGGTTCCTTCTCCCTTTTTTTTTCTTCCCCTTCCTCTTTCTGCTCAACACTCCATACTACCTTCATTCTGTCCTACCTTGTGTTTGTAGAATTCATTTCATCAGCTGGTATTAACTAACTAGACAAAACAGATATCTGCATACGTTAAATATTGACTGCCCTTCTTTGACTTTACATTTCGTTCGACATTCTCACTTACCAGTATTAAAATATATTTTTCACGATGAATCTCATCCAACGGAAATTAATCATATCCCTATTTTTTGAACATCATTACACTTGTAATCTTTTAGTTTACAAACGTGTATAATACCTGAGAAAAAAATCATAAGAAATATTTAATTCATGAAAATATAACATTTTGTTTATAATTTTTCATACTGTTTGCAGAATTTGTTTAAATATTAATAAATGTTTTTTTCCTTACTTTCGATATCGGCGATAATTTAAAGATATTTTAAAAAATCAACGTGAAAAGAAAAATGCGAAGTCGGTAACTGAGAATATAAACAATGCTGCCATGATACATGTTTACTTTCGGATAATTTTTGGACCACGGCCAGTATCGTTTCACGCTCAGCACGTCAATTTGGTACTGGCAAGCAGCCGAAATTTTCGTCAAACAGATGTCCGAATGACTGTTATTATGCGCTTGTTACAAACGAGAGCGGAGAATACTTAATCTCGCGACGCTAGCAATGCCCGCCAAGAAAGAAACATTGTTGTTAAATGTAAAGGCCAGTCCTTGATACGCTTGATTGATTTGAAATCAGGTATTTTATGTATTAATGTTTCATTAAAATACAACTTAACATGTCTGAACATATAACTTACCTCATAAAAACTTGAAATCGCATGTTTTGAATATTTTATGATTTATATAACCGGTACAGCTTTGAATTGAAATGAATAACATTATTCTACCAATGAATTACTACTAACAGTATTAAAATATTTAACACTTTACAATAATGAATGTATTTTCTAAATATTTAAGAACGTATCCCAAGTATCCACATGATTTTCAGTTTTTTTTATATCGAGTTAACTTGAACCTTAATTCTAGTTTATATGAAAATATATTTGTTTGATTAAGCGCTTCTCTTTTGTTTCTTCAGTAATGATCAATAATTAAAGCTGTGTGATCAGTTTTTGGGCTACTTTACTCCTAAAATAAAAAATATGTGCGAATAAAGTAATATGATATAATAACATATTCTTTATAATTATAATCGTGATATATTAGATTATCATACTGATAACAAAATAATTAGATACTTTCTTGGTAATTTTGTAAAATAAGACAATTGTAAACGGTCTAATTTATTTTATTCACAACGAAATGTTTTTATGTTCATCTCTATTTGTCATCAAATATATGGATGAATTGAAATGACAGCGATTGAGATAACGCGTAGAAGGCAATTCATTTGAAATCATCCACTCGTTCAAATCGCAATGTGTATGAGCCTCGTGCATTAACATCGCGACTGAGTATATGCGAACTCAGTGAGTAGTAGCTGAATTAGAGTCCGATCGTGTCAACACCGAACGAATAGACGTGGCAACGTTGTACGAACGAGTTTAGTAGCCGGCTAGCCAAAGCACGGAGTAGCCTACCGGTGGAACGTCCGCACGTCCGGAGACGACCTTTCTTTACTCGTCCCGTGTCGAGGAACCTTGTCTCCCAGATTGACCAACACTTCTTTATCTTCTTCAAACTTATCTAGATACGAATTTATTTCTTTTGCAAATTTTTGCGTTCTAATTTCACTCTTGCCTCAACAAATAAAGGGATTTTTATTATTATAAAAAAGATCTTTGTTGTAAGGTTAAAACCAGAAATTACGTATGTACATTAAGAGTATCAGAGGTTTTTTCTTACCATATAGTTTATGTTAAACAGTTTGAATTAAATCGTTACAAAGTAACATAATTAAAAGATGTAAATTATCTCACAATTACCAGGCTTTTTCCCATTTAATGGCTAATACATTCAGGTCGATAGTATCGCGGTAATGTTAAAGCAGAAAACCGCAAGTTTCTGCAATTAAAATAAAAATTAAAATTTGAAGAATTTTTTCTTAAAAAATACATCTTTTTATCATTTATTATTAATAATTCAAATAACTGCAAAAAATTCTCTTTCCAGAATCGTACATAATTGGCTTACCTGAATATAGTTTAGTCACCAAAGGGCGTAATATCGTATCAATATTATATTAATAATACAAGAGATCCTCGTATAGATGTTTCTTTTTTTTTCCATGCATATTCACAAGCTAGAGATTTATTCAATTAATTCACCTAGCTGCAAGAAATATAACATGTAATCCACCCGCGGTACATGTCCTAGGGGGTTTCACTTCACAGTTGGCACACGTGCGCAGGTGGAGTATGGCTTTTGCTAGGTGGTAGTTTTTTACACCGCGAGTTCTAGTGGTTTTTTCCCATCGTGTTTCTTTTGGTAGCCAACTGTGCTAGAGAGAGGGAGAGGGAGAGGGAGAGAGAGAGAACGACAAAGAGGGCAGGAAAGATCGTGCGCGGTTATTGAAAAAGGAAAGTAACACTCTCGGAGCTGAGAAAGAGAAGTCAGGGTTCAGGCTTCGTTCCTTCCAGCTGGCCTGGCACGGCAAAGGAGGCCTTGTCGCGCGGCTGCTCGTTCGGTCAATGTCTTCTCTTTCTTCCTCGCTCTTCCACCGCTGCCTTTCTCGTCGTTTCCCCCTCTCTCCTCCTTTCATCCCCACCTCGTACTCGATCTCCTCCCGCCTCCTCCTCGCCCCCCTTCGCCGTCACCTCGCTCGCTGCCTCTTTCATTCTCCCCACCATTCGTGTGCTGCATCGCGCACACGAGACATGGTGTGCTGATCGTGAATCTCGCTGTCATCTTTGCAAACGCCCGTCTCTCTCAGGCAGCTCGAATTTAAACGAAATTCATCACCGATCGCGAACGAACGTCCAACGGATTATTATTTTCGTTTCGTGAAAGAGCGAGGGAGGGAACCGCGACCGTCGCGATAACGGTATTTAGGTGCACGCAGGGGAAACCGAAAGAGAAAAAAGCCAGAGGAGGGGGCAGAGCGCCACCCGTTCAGAAATGTGCACTGACATCGCGGTTTAAAGGCACCCGACGGAAAGGCGTTCTCATACGGCTTTTTCTACTGTGTGCGCGCACCAACTTCATATCTCTCGCCTTGTGCCTTCTCACTCCGCGGACCCTGACGGATCCGTCGACGTTTCCAGTGATGAAAAAAAATAAATTGTCCAGCTCAATTTTTACGCCAGTGTAATAAATCTGTGGCGGATAATCTGTGGTGTGTTTACCATACGTGTTGAACATGTAATCGTTCGCTTGGTTGCTCGGACTTTATATGTACATGTTGAATGCAAGCGTAACCAACGAGTACAAAAATATTCCTAGTTTATTAAGTATAGTTATTATCGATCACCAGGAATGGATTTGATTATTTTAATTTGAGCTTGTGATACTAGCGATCGCACGAACCCATCTTGAGGATTATATTACGTTTATCATGATATCTGCTTGCAACAGTATCCTTAGCTTCATGTAAATAAGCACAGTTGCTCAGAATGTAATCTTGCATTCTTGAAAGTGTGCTTCTCATATTGAAATTACAAATTATTTTAATTTCACTAATACATACTTTTGTCAAAAGTAGAAATAATCAAATTTGGAAAAATCTCTTTATAAATATATTTTTAAAAGAATTTATACTTTTAACGTTTACTTATTTTCCAATTATCTCTTTTTCAAATAAATATGCAGTTTAAACTTTTTTATGATTGCAGAGTGCAATAAAGCTAGCTGGCAAAAATAATGTAAAGAAGTTGCATACGTTACTGTCAATAGTGGAAGAAAAACCAAAGGTGGACATAGGACAAAATCATAGACACAACGAGCATCACATCAAAAATCATTTCAAGCATAATCATTATACACACAATTCCATACTGACACCCTCTACAATTAACCAGGTAAATTTCCTTAATTCAGATCATGATTGATGTTTTGACATAAAATAAAGAATTGATCTATGCTTGGATTGTTTTGCAGGGCCTAGATGCAGGTACAAGTGACGATAGTGGTAGAGCATCAGAACAATTGCATGGCCCTGGTATACCTAGGGATTGCCAGGACGCAGACAGTTCCAGGGACCACCTCAGCGATGTAAGTAACGTTATGAATTGATATTATAGTTGCTTTGTTGAATAAATTCTCATACTTGTGCAATTTTCATTGGTTTTGTAGGCTAGCAGTCATTGCAGTTCGGGTAAAGGTTATATCGTAAGTATTAGTGCCATTAACTTAAATTATTATGTCTACAATTAAAATTATTACATTATTATAACAACAATCTTCTATCATCTTTTCTCTTTACAGTGTGATAGTGAAGGAGAAGACGATAAGGTAAGTAATTGTATCATAAAGATCATATAGCAACAAATAAGCAATCATTTGTTAAAAATTGCTTTTTGTTTTAGGGCTCGGATGCTGAATCGATACTCTTTGAATCTTCTACCCCACCACCCCTTGCACGTAAATGTATGTAATGTTTGAAACAATAATGCATATTTTTTTTTTTTATAAATGCTCGTTTAAAATCAACTCTTGTGTTGTAGACGAATTGCCATCATCTTCACCGCACGTTTTGCCTCCAGCAAACGGAGCAGGAGGTTCACCTCCAGATACGGGTGGACAAATTTCCAATCCAGCAACGGATGCTCCGGCACCTATACCACCTCCTGTGCCTGCATCAGCACCAGTTCCAACAGCGCCAAGTCCTCCTAGTCCTACTCTACCCCCTCACATATCTCAACCACCTGTAAGTAAATGTTTGGGATTTGACGTTTCTATTTTTCGTTACTATGAATGATACACATTTGATTAAATGTATTTTCAGATGACTAGTCCATTGGCAGCAAACCCACGTGCAATAGCTCCGCAGCAGCGGCCAGCTTCCCCTGCTCTGCCACCTCCTTCCTTGTCCCAACAGCCTCATACTACAATACCGGCATTACATCCACCTAATGTACCCCTTGTTTCATCGAGTCACACAACTAGTCCTGCAGTAGCCAGTTTAGGTGTTACACCAGCAGCACCATCAAACGGAGCTACAACTACTAGCTATCCACCATCGATACCCATGGCTGCTTATCCTCAAACCCAACCGTCTTATCCACCTCTTTATACACCATATACTGCTCTAAATCACAGCCCATACCTTCCGCCTGCAGTTCCATCTCCCTCTCATTCTGCTTCATCGAGGGCAGAAGTGGTGAGTCGTAATTGACAATTTGTTTGAATTAGATAAATGTTATACGTGAATTTGAATAATTGTTGAATAAAGCACTAATCCTGATTAATTTCATTTCTAGAGAGGAAGTAGAGCTTCTCCGTGTACTAACATAAGTAAACAGCCTGTAGGAAATAATACCACAAATCATAATACTCCTTTGAGCGCTGCCACCACAACTTGTGTATCCACAATAACTAATACAGTTACTACAGCAAATACCATTGCTCACAGAGACATGGTAGCCTGTAGTTTAACTGGAAGAAACAATAATTCGCCTCGTGGACATAGTCCAAATCGAGAAAGAGATAGTTATAGGTATAATCTTGTAATTATAAATATTCTCGTTGTTTATCGTAACAAGTGTTTATAATAATATTATTTATTATAGCAGTAACGTCAGTAGCCTAAGTCGAGGTAGCATAACGCCTGTAAGTGTGCCAAACACATCTTCTCCAGCCAATTCTAGTCTACCTGCTTACACCAAACCACAAGGATGGATTGGGTATGAATGAAATCAGTATATGCTAAATAGTTTCTTTATCTTTTACTGATAATTTATTTATTTTCATATGTAACTTACAGTAGCAGCACAACATCACAATTATCTCCGGCAACAGCAACATCAGTTCCAAGGCCAACTCCTCCACCAGTACCACTTGGCATGCACACGTTTCCTCCGCCAATGTTTGCAGCACCCTTACCACCTCCCGTATCCAGTTCCAGTCCACATACGTCACTGCCTTCACTACCACCGCCAACGACCAATCCTAATCCATTCTCCGCCGAATCACTTTTTCAAACAAGTAAGTTTATAAGCTATATTTCAATTTTATATTCAATTCGAGTAGCAAAGAGAGAGAAAGAAAAAAAAGAAGGTAGAATAAAAGTTCAAAACGAATGAGACACTAACCGAAACAAGGGGTGACTCATGTCGCAGGTCAGGCAGACCTGTTAAGGCGAGAGCTTGACAATAGATTCTTGGCATCCCAAGATAGAAACGTTGGAGTTGGAGTTGGCAATTTGGGTCCGCCCCCATATCTTAGGACGGAGATGCACCATCATCAACATCAACATACTCACGTACATCAACATACTACACCTCTGCTTCCACCAACGGCCGCAACAACATTATTTCCACCTCCTATAGTACGTAATGTAGTTCCTCGTATTTATTGCGTAAGAGTAATATTTATCATTTATACTGTGATATTTATGATAATTGTATTTCCTAGTTCAAGGATATTCCAAAATTAGGAAGCGTTGAATCTCCATTTTTTCGTGGAAATCTGAACCTTTCTAGTTATTCTGGTTTTAATACTGGCCTCTTGCATCCTGGAATTGGTCCACCTTCAACTCCTTTTGTACCTCCAAATCATTTGACATCATTTGCACCAAAGGTAATCTGTTTAATGAGAACAAGTCATAAAAGTTTATAACTTGTTCAATGTACTCATTATAACTTATATGCTTGATGCAGAAAAGTGGGAAATGGAATGCAATGCATGTTCGGATTGCTTGGGAAATTTATCACCATCAACAGAAGCAGCAAGCAGAAGCAAAGGCTGGAAGTGTCGTTAATACTAAAACAGAACTTTTAAGACCACCAAGTCATCTTTATCCAGGAGGACCAGGAAGTGGTCTCGGAATAGGAGCACCTCCAATGGCACCACCATTTTCTACTAATATACCACCAGCACACCCAGCCCCACCTCCACCTCATCCTGTTGGTTTTCTATCGACGCCAGCATCGCATTTGGGTAATTTATCGCATCGATCAATATACGAAATATTATTTCCACAAACTGAAGTTGATTTATATGTATATGAAAACTATTCAAGGAACAGGAATGTCACCATTTGGAAGGTATCCATCAACATTTGGTGCACCGAATCCAAATTTCCCTGGTCTTTCTAGCTTTCCTCCTTCGAGGGAAATGCCACCATTGGGTGGCTTAGGTTCTGTACATGATCCATGGAGAGGGTATGTATCTAATTATTTACCCGTGTAAGAATTATGTGTAACTCATCTTTTCTCTTTCTCTGTTTAGATTACAACGAACTTCTACTGGATTTCCACCAACCACGGCAGTATCGTGGAATTTAAAACCGGAACCACCTGCAATTGACAGACGAGCCGAACTGGAAGAACGAGAAGCGCGAGAGCGGGAGCGCGAACGTGAACGTGAACGTGAGCGAGAACGTGAACGAGAACGCGAACGGGAACGCGAACGTATAAGACGCGAAAAAGAAAGGGAACGAGAGGAGCAGCGCGAGAGGGAAAGACGCGAGCGCGAGAAGGAAGAAAAAAGAAAACAACAGGAGGCTGCCGAACGAGAACGAGAAAGGAGAGACAAAGAACGTCGAGAGATGGAAAGACGTGAGATGGAACGTGAAAGATTGCTTCATCAAAATCGACAGCACGTAGTTGTAGGTCGAGAACGGTCGCCTTTAAGAAACGGATCGGCGCCTATAGAAACTGGAGAAGTTCGCGTGAAAGAAGAACCACGAAGTAAAGACGATGAAGTTGTGATGCTGCCAAGGCCACCAGGTCCTGGGCCTGGAACAGCATCTGCAACAGGACCAGGACCAAGTCCACTGCCTGATACGAGATATCATCATCCTCATCCTCATTCATATCTTGCAAGGCATCCGCATAGTATGCCTGCACCGCATTCCATGCCACGAAGTATGCTCCCTGGTTTGAGCGCGCATCCAATTCAACATTTTCCACCTCCTTCCGCGCCTACTGGTCAACCGGGGGGTCCTTGGCCTGGGGATCCTTTTCGGGATTACCGTTACGATCCTTTACAACAATTACGCTATAATCCATTAATGGCTGCTGCTGCATTTCGAGCAGAAGAAGAAGAGAGGGCTAAACTTTACGCCGGGTATCCACCACCGCCTGTAAATTCTTTACGAAGCAAGGATCCAAGTCCTGGTCCATTGAGTAATTTGCATATGCATCATAGAGCAGGACCTGGACCCGGGGTGCCAACACGACAACTAGAGTCCACTTTGATGCACGCGGATATACATAAGAAAGAGGACACCTCTCAATCTCGATGATATATCCTCCCCACGTCCTCAGCTTCTGCAAGTGAACGCACTAAAGGGTCAGCATTCTGAGCATTTCCGTAAAGTTTCCAGACCCCTGGTGCTGATATTTTGCTAATGGAGAAGAGGCGTTATTTAAAAAAATTGTATATAGATTATATAATATTTATAGCTATCGAAGAAAGTGCGAAACACGTATAGAACATTTAAAAGTAACAAATAAATGCATTCATGTGACGCGTAAAGAGATCATTGACGAAAATGCCTTCGACAAATGAAAAGTTCGTGAAGAAATTCCGTCTGATTACATGACGGAAGTTAAAGGACGAATCATGAATATAAATAAACTAAACTAAGGCATTTATTGAAATAATGTGGGTTACAAGAAAGAAGAAAACAAATAATGATGACTTATATGTGATTCTCTGCAAATTTCGGAGATCTGACTGTTCATAGCGATATAAACTTTAATCATTACGATAATTATGCGTACAGTTTAAAAAAAAAAAGGTATCGTGTGTAATATTATAGATATTGTAGAATGCGAGACGATGCTACGTAAAAAAAGAAATCCAAGTTAAGAGCAAACTTAAGCGGATCTCTACCACTATTCAAAAATTATTTAATTACTAATTTATTTATTGCGACGTATAAACGAATCTCTACTACTGACGTATGAATACGGTTGTAAAGCAAGTTGCCCTAATTTAATTGTCAATATAAAAAAAAATTTGTATGTTTACATTTTCTTCATAGGAATTAATTTGTACTGCAGAAGTAATGGTAAAGAAAATTATACGAGGGGGCAAAAAACAGGTATCTGGCTTTTGGCAGCACAAGCTTGCTTTTCTTTCTTCATTCGCATGCAAATTAAAATCGCACTCTGGTGCTTCCTGTGATATAAAACGTAAGATTATTTAAAACTATTGCAGTTATTTTACATCGTAATTATAAGGAGAATAATAGACACAAATTGTAAATCAAATTGTTTTTTGACAAATTATAGGCAGGTCTACTACAAATACATTTTGGAATAAAATAAAACAAAAGAAAGAATGTTATATTCATTAAGAAAATCATGGGATTCGTAAGTAAACAAATACAAAAGCAGTTTGTCCGTGCCAAAGTGCTTTAATCAAAAACACAGTTAACGCTATGTAGAAATGTTGCAGCTTCTGATTTTGTGTCTATCAAAATTGAAAAAAAAAATCGTTTTATATCCTTGTTTTATCGTCCTCTCAATTTATCAGTTATATACGTCATGTTACCAGAGACTAGTTCATTCTTTTAAAGAAAAAGAAAAAAAAAAGAAAAAAAAAGAAAGAAAGAAAGAAAAAATAAAGTATTCGTGCCATGGACCAGGCTAACTAAATTCGAAAATCCTGGTGCCTCCAAAAACATACTTACTTCTGTCGAATAATCAGGCTCTTTAGACTGTTTCGTTTATACTGTAAAGTCAACATAACAAAATGTATATTACAATTAACGACCATATGCAATTTAAAAAAGTGTAGATATTTTTCATCGATACATTGCAATGTGATGCAATGATTCTGTTCTTGTAGATATCGTGAAGTATAAAAGAGGATTTTGTGTGAATAGGTTTTTTCTAAAATTGATTCTTTGTAAAAGGGTCTAATAATCATAGTTTCTATCAAATCTATCGTTTCTAGTACTTTTACCAAGCCTGAAACATAAAGACTTCAGAAAAAAATGTCAGTAGTTTATAAATACATACATACTGTCGCTACATTTCATAACAATTGAGTTCAAATTTTTCGTATCTCTATGAGATCACGTTCTTACTACTAATGTTTTTTTTTCTTCTGAAATCTTCATGTCTTATATTTAATACTATCACGTGACAATATTTAAGATTATATTTTTTTATCTGGGGTCATCGGCCTTCAGGTACGAATCAATAGCAATATATTTATCACGTGTGAAATTGATATATTTCAAAAGCAGAACTTGCGAATCACGAACGGCATTTCAATTATTGACAATGAAATTTCGTAATCACCGCCGTGGACAAGTGTATGGTATTTTTGTTTACATACACTTTTCTGCCAATCGAATGAATCGGTAAAAATTGTTTTGCTTAGTATATTAAGATGACCAACCAGAATGAACCGATACTGGTCAGATTCAGTTCTTATTTTATATGTACAAAAAGTTGCTATCGAGAGCTGCTAGAACTTGATCTCGTGTAACGACGGTGCCGATGCCGTGGATTATTTGGGGGACTTCGCGATCGAGTTCTTGGTCTACGTCGTGGTGGTCGTGGGCTTCTACGACGATTGATTGGTGGTGAACGTCTCCGATAACGAGGAGGAGTATTTCTACCACCACCACCCCATCGTGGAGGTGCCCTTCTTCCCATTAAAGGTGACATCCTCCGCATCGGTAGAGGTCGTGGTTTTGGTAATAATACTGGGGCAGCAGTAATTTCCTGACCATCTATTTGTCCTGTAGATAAAATATTCGTCAAATGAAATTATCGACATCTATTAATAAGACAATAAGTGAGAAGAATTTTGTAATTACCACCATCCATATGTTTCATGGCATTCTCAGCTTCGTCTGCTGTTTCAAACTCCACATAAGCAAAACCTCGTCCTTGATTTGGATGAAGCTTGTCCATTGCAAAATCAACCATTTTTATCTGACCATACGTAGAA
Source organism: Melipona beecheii (assembly GCA_032399605.1). Taxonomy (NCBI): domain Eukaryota; kingdom Metazoa; phylum Arthropoda; class Insecta; order Hymenoptera; family Apidae; genus Melipona; species Melipona beecheii. The sequence continues at coordinate 2,877,522 of JAUCMO010000291.1, forward strand.
AAAATTTCCATAATGTGTTCTTTAGTAACATTACGGGTTAGATGTCCAATATGTATTTTTGTTGGTCTAGGAATTGGTGATCTTTCTCTGCGTTTTCTACGTGGTGAAGGTGATCTACAACACAAACCAATGAAATAAAAAAAAAAAGAAAAAGAAGTTGTAAGCTGAAGCTATTTCTTCATATATATTTGATTCATATTTTTACCTAGACCGTCCTTTGGGTTTCGGTTTATCAATCACAGAATTGCTACTCTTCTTTTTATCTTTTTCTCTGTCTCTATCTCTATCCCTGTCTCTATCTCTTTCTCTTTCTCTTTCTTTTTCCCTTTCTTTTTCTTTATTATCATGTCTACGTGAGGCATCTACACTTTTGCTTCTGCTTCGTTTTCTTCCTCTATCTCTAGAACTTCCAGAAGAACTTGCTGAACTGGTAGAAGTACTGCTAGAAGTAGAGCTCGATCTGGAACTACTTCCGCTACTTGTCGATGATGATCCTGAACTGCTATCTGAAGAACTATGAAGTACAGATAATAAACAACATGAAAATATAATTTTAGATTTTTAACCATTAGCTCTATTAGAAAAATATTTATTTACTCACCTACTTCCACTGCTGGATGTGGAGGCAGCTCGCTTTTTCCTATCTCTTTCTCTGCCCCTTTCCCTCTTATTTTCTTTATCAGTGACTTCGGAATCGCTTTTACCCGTACTATCTTTACGACTGCGTGCCCTATGTCACATGAAAACACTCGGTAATAACAAAACTACGATTAAACGAAAAGACTAGGATCAAAACGACAAAAAAGAATAATATGCATTACTCACATCATAGTATGATACAAATTTCCAGATTATAGGTGTGGTTTTGGCTCTACAAACGTAAGAAAACTTTGTTGAACGCCGTGCAAACGCCAATAATGGCGGACGATGCCGCTAAAAGATCGTCACTTTTTCACAGAACCCGTTCTCGCTGTTAGTTACGTATTAAACACTATTGCAAGTAAACAATATATAACCGACAATTAAGAACTTTATTCCATCAACGAATCATAATGGAATAACATACAAAGTTGACGAAGTACATGAAACAAAATTACCAATAAAATGATGGGGCGCTCGCATCGTTATTCCCGCCGAGTTGTAGCTATATCACCTGAGGCCACAAAAACTTGATGATTGTGAAAATCTGACCATACTATAAAATATCTATTTTATGTTAAATTAATCGCAAAATAAATGATACCACTACCTTTTTTATTTACAAATTTGTTATGTTCTAATCGTATCTTGTGCCACTCATAAAATATAATAAATATAAAATAATAAAAATAATAAGTATAAAAATTTAATACCATTTAATGTCGAATCGTTCTAAAACCATGAAATATAGGTCCTTTTCTTGTCATAAACAGAAATAACTTAAGATTTGCTTGCATATTTCTACATTTATGCTAAAAATTTACTTCGCTATCGATAAACCGTGCAATGCTTTAACACTGCACATACTTAAAACTGAAAAAAATGTTAAAATTACCTATTGTTAGTGTTATTTAATAGTCATGTTGTCTACTATCTGTCCCTGCGTGTAAATTTTGATTAACATTTATAAAGGCTACTTGTAATCTTCTTTATGAACACTCTTATAATATGCCGCGCTTTTCAAATCCGTTTCTCATACAGAGTGTTCATCGGTGCAACTTTGTAAGTTGTAATTTACAATCAAGATGGATGAAAATTTTACTAATTGTAAGCAGAAAATTAGATACTTTCGATAATACTTGCTTTAGACGTGGAAACAATTCAAAGATTTCAAGATCATCTATATTGAACTATATATTTTTTATACATCACTCCCCTACAAAAATTTCCTACAAGAAAAGATTAAAGGTACCTGTATCTGAAAATGACTGGTTTAAAAAATATTTTAACTATGTTTTAACTACAATCTAAAATAAACAAAAGAATACTAGTTATTTTATTCAAGAATCTTAATATTTTTCTTAGTAGAGAACACATCGATAAAAAATATATAGTTCAATATAAAAAAAATAGAAATGACTTTAAAATCTTTCAATTGCCTACACGTTCGAAGCAATATACACGTACGACGTGTTACATTCATTCAAAACTACTTAATTCTGATTTAATTTCTATCACTTAAAAGCTGTAGCTTGGTCTATTTAGAGAAGCGTTTATGTTTTTATATATTAATAAAATCCTATAATTAACATTTCGAAAATAATACTAAATGCAATAAAAAATTAATGCAACGAAAATTAATTCTAGCACAATCAGAGTACAATTAGCTTGTATTTCATGAATTTTATTTTTGTAGATTGCTGCAGCGATACGTAAGTACCGAAATGTATATGTATGTACATTTAAGTGATAATAACGAGCAATATTTATGTACAAGTACACCGAATTATAAACACTAAACATTCGTCACACTTTACACATAATTCTCTAAAGCAATCAAAAAATTTTGACGTTGTACCGGTCCTTTCTTTATCTTTAATTTTTTTTTTCAAGTGCTCATTATGTCAAAACTACATAATTGGAGTGAAATATGGAAAGTCATATGTTTCTTTTGTTTTGGCACAGCTCATTGTAAAGAAAAATAAAAATATATATAATCATAAAACAAATAGGAAACGAATGTTTTTATCAGTAGCGCAGCAATGGAAGAAATATTTCTAATAATTGTTATGTATCCACTGTTTCTTTCTTTTTCTTTTTTTTTTTTACCAAATATATCGGATGTTCAGTGAGAAAATGTTCATTTAGCTTGGAAATATTCGATGTTTGATAAGCCCTTTAGTAGAACGATATGTGCTATTTAACAATAATAATTCGATTATCAATTTGACGCAAGGTAACTGGGCACGCAATATTTCACGATTACCTTACGTATACACGGTTCGCAATTATTCGTTAAGCCTGCATAATTGATAATATTGGTCTCGCATACAAATACATAATACAGAAATTGTCATGCAATTTTTTTTTTAAAGCGGGGTATATTACAAACTTAACAGTAGCAGTAGATATATCAATAAATTTATGCAATATATATATTACAAAATTGTATTCCCCTCGTTAACAAAGTCCGTTATTCATGTTTTCTCTTTTTTTCCTATTATCAAATGAATTATCCACCATTGTAAACATTTGAAACATGCCGGTCTGTCAGTTGCTTTTTCATCTATAATATTCTAAATACATATTCTCTTGATATACATCCATTCGTCCATCCATCCGTTTTCTTTTAACATTCACACAGTTTTCTTTCGTATATCATTTTAACTATTATTTTCTTCACTTAATAAAAATTAATTGATCGTATTAGTGGTCACATCGATAAAATCATCATTTATAACAAACAAATGAAATCATTATAAAGTCTTATATTTTTTTTTTTATTATTTACGTATAAATATTGTTAAATATGTATATTAAAAATTTGCTACACATTTCATTTTACACGATTATTTTACACAGAATTTGTTATTCTATCCTGATAATGACTTAAATTGATTAAGTAACTTTTTGTTAACTGGACACGAATTCTTCTTGCATCAATGAAGATAGAAGATTATACTAACAGATTCGATTTTCATCTTGTTTCATAACGTTGTTCTACATTCCTTTGTATCATTACAAAATGAAAAAAAGAACGGCTATAGATCAAATTCGAGCCGAAATAAAATTGTCCGATAAAGATAATCTCTATATTCTTTGTTATTTGTCTAATCGTGTATTGTGATCAATAAAAGAAAAAAAAAAAAAAGAAACAAACGAAAATTAATCGATGCTGCGTTTCGAGAAATTGAATCACGATGTTACGGTATCAAAATCTAAACTGACTTTATACTGCATACTAAAAAATAGAATTGTGTATGCTCCCGAACGAGGAAAAACTCGTCGACAGCTGTTCTCGCTTAGCAACTGTCACTAAACGTTCAAAATTACTTTCGTTGACGCTTTCGTGACTCGATTACTTCGATTGTTAATCGGCCCGAACGCTTCTTTTGCCCTCGGTTAAATGAACACGTTTGATCTCGTGTACATATTGAATTGAATGCACCTCCCCTTAAACAATGACTAAACCAAAAGTTTTTGCTAATAACGAGACACGACCAGTCTTATATTAACGGTAGACCCGGCTTTCAACAATCTTTTATTTCCATTCGGCTTGACAATCTTCTGAGTTCAACACGAAATAAAAAACCTAATGCATTCTTTCGTTATTAGTAAATCACAATAGAAATTATTAAACACCGATACTTCTTCCCGAAGATTTTTTTGTCTATCGACTATCATTATTCACTGAATATATTTTAACATACCATCGTCCATGATACGCATTGTACACTGTGGGTATCACTAATAATATAGATGAACGATAACTGCGTTTGACGTCCTTGCCTTCTCGGGAAAATAATTGGCCTTGCTTTATATTGTTTCAAGTATGGTGGATGTGACATACCGTAAACGTGAATTAACATTTGGGCCGGAAGAACTTTACAATTTCCCCGACCGGGTTAATATCATTTGACGTAAATTGTCGTTAGCTGCTTCGACACGAAAATTTAGACGGATATTTCGTAAGCGGCACACGTTCTTTCCTGTTTGCAATAGGAAACGCGCAATGACGGCAATTCTTGTACAATCTCCGTCCAGCCGCAGGATGGTGCGGAGACCGTAAAGGTGGGCTATACAGATATCTCATAGTTCATATCGTAGACACTAGCACGGTCCGGGGTCGGTGTCGTGGGCCGCTGTGATCTACTGTCATTAGGCGCTGACACCATCTCCATAGAATCTGTCATTTCTAAAGCTCTGACAAAAGACATTGGTCTGCGTCGAGTATCACCTGATGTTGGAGTAGTTGGTGTAGCCATTGTGGCTTTTCGTTTCACTTGTGGCGACTGGTGCGGCGGGAAGACCGGTACTCCACCTCTTATTGCAGGATGGTACGCTGCTCTAGGTGGGTTAGCGTACAACTGTTGAGTAGGACTCGTTGGATTGGAACGGTAGTAATCGTACGGTGGTGGAGGTCTTTGCGAGGGTGATTGTTGCGTAGTTGCATTCGCCGTTCCGGTTGGAGTAGGATAGCTGCCAGGAGAATTATCTTTCCACATATAGACACCACGTTGAGGTGAACCCGCTAACTCTCGGATATTGTCGACAGTATTATTAGTTCTTGAGTACGAATGATCAGTACCTTGACGAACGAGCTCACTTTCTGACAAGAAACGTCGCTGTGGGCTGTAACCGGTTACGACGGCACCACTAGCAGCACCAACACCGGTATTATTTCCTTGCTGTACATCGTAATAGGTCGGTGCCTCGTTAACTCCTATAAAATCTGGCCGACGAACCTGCGTCGGCGTACCTGGATTTGATCTGTAACAGAGATACGACATTTTGACCTCTGCGCTTTCAAATTCTACGCTTAGTAATTGAATATTCGACAAATGCAATACAATAATACAGTGAACCAAGATGAATATGCGAGTGCTGAGCATTGTAGCCATACAAATACGGCTCTGGCGAGACATACAGGAGAGAGAGAACAGCGCATCATTCCTGTTATAAAAATTAGCATCTATCCAAGAAAAAGTAAAAACGCAGCGAACCTAGGATATACATATGTGAACATTTACTTGCGTGTTTGTCGACTGATACATGTATAAATATGTATATATACTCGATGTCCCGTCAATCATTTTAAATGTCTTCATTATTTTAAATAGCAAATGAAAATTTTGTTAAAAAAAATTGCATGATTGCAAACATATGTGATTTTTTTGTGAAAGGAGACACGGGAAATCAACGATCAATCTTATTTTCTTAAATGAAATATCCAATTTCATATGATTAAATCCAATGGAACCTTTCTGTATTTTTCTGTAAATAGAAAATGCGTATTTGTTCTTTGAACGAAAACTTCATATTACAAACTCTATAATTATAATTATAAATGAGAAAGTGTGTTAATGCTAAAAAATTTGAAACAATGAATGATATTTATTATCTACTGTTTATATACAGAATACTTATACATGTACTAAATATGTTTTATGATAAGAATAATAAGACAAATAAAATCAGATATCAACGATAAACAATATTGTTTAGTACGATAAAAACGATAAGTAATATTGTTTAGTACTTTCATTTTTTCATTCAAAATTTATTGAATTCCATTGAATTTCACTACAAAAAACTGAACATTTAGGAAAACAATCTTCGGATTTTCATTATGGAAATAAATTATTGTTGTAGTTATGACAACTATACAATTTTTGTAAACAATACTTTTATTTATTATTTGAAGTAATGAAGGTATTTAAAATGAACTGACTTGGTAAGGACAGCTTGTATATTTATACTGAAGTATGCAGTTTTCTTAAAAATATATATACATATATATTAACATAATAATAATAATAATTTATATATATATATATATATAAGTAATTTATATATATATATATGTATGTATGGAATATACGCAAGAAAGCATAATTTTAAACTACGATATGTCCTCGTAGGATGAAGTTCGTGTTTACCTGCAGTAGGTTGCAACATGATGGTAGAAAGCAGCTCCTTGCAGTTACCACCCCCTGCAGTGGGACACAAACTTATCTATATAGAGAAACTAATTCTCTACGATATTATTGTGATCTACATCGCGCAACATTTCGTTTTTTTTTTGTTTCATCACGTTCCTTCGTCATTCAGAAGGTGAGAATACTGGTGAGAAAATAAAGGAAAAAAAATAAGAGCAAGAGTGAGGTGTTCATAGTGGGGAATAGGGAATTTGAAGTAAACAGGCTTCACATCATGTTGAAAAGTAGCAAACAGGATATTGAAAAAGGAGATTGTTCAATTTGTATTGGTAGCGTGCTCAAGAAATGCAATGTAAACTATTACTAAATGTGGCGCTTCCCTCTTGCTCTCTACAACGAGATAAATTTTTGTGCACTGTGAAACGCCGCGACGTACAAGAAAAAAAAAAAGAAAAATATACATCTAAAAGTTAGATATCCCAAAAGTACTTTATATGTATCCACGGAATAGAACAAATATTTAATTATTTTTATATCACACAGGATTGTATCATATACAATAATCATATGTAATATATACTTGCACATATTTTTCTTTCATTCGAAATACATTTAGTTTAAATTTTTAATTTAAATTTTTGAAATTGTTCTATTTTCGTTTCAAAAGCGACAGACAAGCATAGTATACCTGCGAATAGGGCTGGAAATGGCAAGTGGAGTTGGTACTCCAATAGCTTTTATCCGTTGTGTTGTTGGACTAGCGCCTCCTTGACCTTGACCTCTTTGAGAAGCTGTGGCTGGTGAGCCGCTTGCTTCTGGCGATAATGGATCAGGCGTATGGCTTCGAGAGCCGTTCATTCCCCTATAGGTATTGACAACGTACCTTATGTATATTAGAAAAACAATTAGCAAACGATGTATCATTTGCTGTAATTTTTTGTTTTACCTTGGCCTTGGGTGAGGGCTGCCTCTAGTGTGGTGCATTGGATGGCGATGTTGCGATGGTGGAGGGTGCCTGGGAGATTCACTATTCTCCACAGGTGGCAGGAAGAAATTGCTTTTGGAACCGTGTCTTTGTACTGGAGGTGTGGGTTCGCAATCTGCAGACTGTGACGCGGTAGGTTCCATGTCTGTATCCGACCCATCTCGTCCAGGAGACAACTGGAAGCAATAATTCAACTTGCACTCTTCATTGCAATAAAAAGATGAATGTTCAGACTATTAGAGCACGCTTTTGTACATTAATAACGCACATTTTGGGATATTGATGTTCAACCAGGATGGATAAGGAACAGGGGATTGGACAGAAAATAACTGCATGGTTCTCCAACGTTGTAAATAATATGTTACGTGGAAGAAGAATCGTCGCTGGAAATTGTACACTAAGGAAAAAAACTTGGAATTAACAAATGAAAATTTATGAAATTTGAGAAATCATGCAATGTCCTCTTAAATGTGTTGAGATATGCACTACATCTAGGAGTCGCAATGTACAATTTATTGAAGCTTCGAAGCACGGAAAAGAATAGGAGAGCGTAAATTCGAAAGTTTCTAAAGCAGAATGTATTACGTATCTATAATAAAACTACATACAACTAGTATGTTAAACATCAAAAAAGCGTTAAAGTTGCATGCTAGAAAGGAAGAGCTATTTACATTTGTAAAATCTTCTTGTAGTATCAGAAGTATTAAGCAAAGTTGCACTAGCTCTTACCTTATTGTAAGCATTTGAACTGGCATTTCTAACACCATTGCTGCTATCCATGTAGGTTTTTACCTGGTTCTCACTGCCTATAGTCGATATCTCAGATGTAGAAATTCCGCGTCGTTTTCCTGAATACTTTTCAGGCTTAATCAAACTGGAATGTTACGAATTCACAATTAGTTATTTGTTTCATTTATAGTTTCGAATAAAAAATTAACTAGCACATTACCTGGGGTATTGTGGTCCAAATTGCGTATAACAGCAATTGTGTAAGCAACCATGAGAAAAAGGATTGTAGCCTCCATTAAATTTACCCGTTACCTGTTCATTTGTTGTACGTCCTCTGGAAACAAGTACTACATGAAAGCCAGTCAGTCCAAAGATTGGAATGAACAGAAGTATAACCACACCCATAAGTACAAGTCTATTTTAAATTTAAGGATTATAAGGTACAATATGTTACAATGAAGAGATAATAAAAGCAATATTAAATATAAATTGCAGCATCTCATGAAATTGCAATCATTAATTCAAGAAAAAAGGATACGCCACGATAGTGTCCACTTCACCCAACTGTTGCTTACGTTCCAGTACAAAATATAGGCAAAGTCCAAATATACTGAGCATATGAAAACTAAGTGACAGGAGAAAGAAAAAGAAGAACCTATAATTTCTCCTACCAATACAGTTGTTTACCCATGGGCAGTGATGATCAAATGTCTAAAAATACAAAAAAGAAGTTAGATTTCCATATAGTTTCTAAGAATCATTCAAATTACATTGGGCACATACCTCAATACAATGATTGCATACGCTGCAGTGTGAACAACGTGGAGGTCTATAAAACTTGCACGTAACACACCATTTCATGCGAACTGTAATGCCATTGATTTCTACATTTTTATATAACGGAGCATGGAAATCATCTTCTCTATCCTCGTCAGGAGGTGCTTTAAGAAACAAAAGAAAAAACCATGCATTTCAAAAATTATCTTTTGCAATTTCATCTTTTATGAAACTTTCACTTCATGTATAAACATACCCTTTGGGATAACACCTGGATCCATGAATGTTGCTAGTGTGAAATTTGCCAAAACAAAAAAGGTGATGACTCCTTGAAGAGCAGGTACCCATGTCCCCCATCGAAACACGTAATATTGGCAGCTAGAAGGCCCAAGTAATACATAATTGCACCCACGTTTTACCAAAAAATTGGCACACTTAAGAATGAAAACAGGAGCGCAAACACTGCGGCCACTCACGAGAAGACAGACATGTGTGTGGAACTTACGGAAAACAGAAGAAGAGTGTCGTGGTGCTTAGTAGGGCTGTCCAGGCAAACGTAGCTGGTAGATACCTTGTCTTCACATCGCATTTCGGCATTCTGTCCACTCCACTTCGTGGTCGACGATTAACGAATTATTAATGGGTAAGATTTCTGCTACCAGAAAACATGGCCGCGTCCATCGGCACTGCTTATTTGTAAGTTGCGCGATCCGTATTTAGTACGGATTTCCATTCCCGCTATACCTGTACATTCGCGGCATCTCGATAGTCTATCCGTCTATAACGCGCACATCAGTTCAGTAAAAACATCCGTAACGTGATTAATATTTAAATGCTTCTGCATACACGATCCGCGAACACACTACCTTGCTGACATGCATATATGTATATATGTATATATGTATATGTATATATATATGTATGTATATATAATGTGTGTGTATGTATATATTGTGGATGGATAGTGAGCCGTGCCCCCTCTAGCACGAGTGTTCCACAATATGATCCATCGAGACCTCACGGTTCACTTTCACGATTTTTCATTCCTCCGTAGAATTGCAATCACTGCTTAATGTAGCTTAACGTCGTTCCATGCGATGTGAAGCTGTGCAATTTTGAATTCCGTATTTACCGACAGAGAGTACTAACTTTTTTTCTTTTTTTAGAAACAAACTTTCTTACCGACGATTCTAACGATTTGCCATTTTCCTCCTTAGGATGAACGACTTTCGTTCAAATCGTTGTAACAATTTCAACTGAATTTTTATTGAATAATCTTTTTCAAAAGATAAGAAACCATATTTATAATTATTTATAAATCATATTTCTTAACGCAGGTGTTTAGTTCCCGAATCTCTTCATTTAATATGTTCATTCGTAAATCGATTTATATATTTTTTTAAATCAATATATTATTCGTACATATGTTGTACATACATAGATAATTGTATAATCACATATACATACATATACACATATATTATATATTATATATAGTGTATATATATATATATGCACATATGAACAGAGAAATAGAAAATTGATTATTCAATTCTTTTTTCATGTGAAAATGAGAATTAGGTTGAATTTCATAATGACGGGCAAAAAACTGTGATGGAAGAACCGTTGCGACGGCACTATATTAGGAAGTATGGCAAGAGGCCAACCAGGTGACGAACTACAAAATAACAAGAAGAGTCCCATCGATACGAATCATTTAGAACGAATGTTCGTTTAATATATTCAATGCAAATATTTCGTCAGTCTATATTGATACGGACGTGCAAAGATATGTTCATACAGAAAATGTGCACAGTTAGATTCATGGCTTTCGGATTGAAATATAGTCCACTGTTAACGACGCCTTACCACCCACGTCGCATATTTAAGAATTAGAATAGAATTATGCCACGTACCAAAGAACTTTGTTACATAAATTCGGTTATTGTTTGAATTTCACGCAACAGTTATATCTCTTTGTAAGTTTCTATGTTGCAGTAAATTTTTTATCGCAAATTTTTGTTACAGGTATCCATAAGTTTCATTATTTAAAAATATTGTCTTAGTCAACTGAAAATCATGCAGTAAATTTATATATTTAGTATATTTCATAACGAGTAAAAAATATTGCGTGAATATAATATCAATATAAAAAACGAGTTAGGATGATAAAAAAAAATATATATAAAAAAATATAATCAAAATATCAAAAAAATATAAAATCTAGATTTAGGAGGAATACAGTTAAAAAGAAGTCATGTTAATCCTTGAAATTTCAGAATTACAATATTAAAAGACAGAATTCAATAATATATATTGTCTAGATTAAAAACAAAAAGAAAAAGAAAAGATACGAGTGAAATGTTGCGTTAGTGTAACGCAGACTCTTAATGATGATATCATTCGATATCAGTCGTATAAAATAATTTATTATCTTCGCTGCTCGCGTGATCTTTATTTGTCGTAACTTGTCTTCTAAAATTGAACAACGATAGAAATTATCCCCGACTCAGCGATCTGCAATAATGATTCAACACTAGGTACGCTATATGGAAAATTTTACATAACAATTTCAAGCAAAGTTTGGCTCATGCGTCTCAGTGAGGTAAAAATGGAAGAGATGTTATTATTAGGGAAATTGATTTTTCTAAGAGTTAATTTCGAGAAGCTGGATCACCGAGGGCGGTATCCGCATGCCTTTCTAACAAGTCGGCTTCCGAGGCACGGTCTCTTGCCAAGAGGATGATGATTTTCAGAACTTGGCACCGAAACGTAATTGCTTTTGCACGCTCGAAACGCCGTTGTCACTCCTCAGTGAGCATTGATGGGAACTGCACGTGGTAAACATCACCTACCGCGACAAACCACGACAACGACCAACGACAAAGACAACGACGACGACGACAACGACGACGACGACAACGACGACGACGACGACGACGACGATGATGATGATGATGATGCGCCGAAAATATTTCTAATGAGACAAATTTATGTATAACGTATCTGTTGGCCGATCTTCATACGCACCCCCCCCGGCGTTTTCAAACGAACATCAACTGAATGAAAATGGGACCGGTAAACAATTTGACTGACCTCCATATCAAAAATATTGTATACACACATAAGATATATTAATTATCTGTTTAATTACCTCTCTATTTATAACTATGGTTTTATCCCCCGAGAATAGAGTGACTTTTCTCAAGCACACTTCTTGGTACTCTCAGTTTCAGAAATTGTTCATAACCCCAGGATTGCCGGTTTGAGATAATTATCGAAAGATTTTTCTGCAGAAATTTTGTAAGAAAATATAAGTATATATAAGTATATAAAAAATAAGTTAATGTAAGTTAGAAAATATAAGTATATAAGTTATGATATATATTTTTAAGGTAAAGACTTCAGGAATCAACTTCATTTTATTTTAATCACTATAGATTAAAAAATTAAACGAGCCTTAATCCTGAAGCGTTGATACGATATTTAGTTACATAAAGTTAATGAAAATATTTTTGAAATGAGCATAATTAAAAACATCTGTTTCATAATTTATGAGAAGAGAATTCTATAAATGTAATTTTAACAGAGATTCAAGTAAGTGATATATTGTCGTTATAGTATAGTACAAACAGTTTTGCAATGCTTGTGCAAACAAGAATCTGGAATAATAAACACAGAACAGCAACGTTCTATCTGCATTTGCACAAAATTTGCCTCCGACCTATTTTCTCTGGGAATACCTGAGAATCGTTGAATCGTGTTGAAAGAGTCCGAGGACTCGTTATATTTTTGCTGTTTGTGTGAGCAACCAGGTGGAAGGGAGTGTTGTAATGGTTTGCAATGCGTGGGCAGTCAGATCTAAGAACAGCGGCATGCCTGAAAATTGTAAATCCATTTCGTTATCGTGTATAATCATTTGCTCGAAAATAGATAGGCGGGTAATCGCCGTTTAATAACATTGAATCATGACCGCCGATAATGAAATCTTTACTGGATAAAATTTCCATACATTTGCCGAAATAAATAAATTCGTCGGAATTTTTCCACTTTCTGACACGATTTTATGAATGAACACGATTTACGTGACACCGGTATTCTCATCCTTCTATATTTCTTCTTGTGCCTTCTTAATTGCGCGATGTGAAACGTAATCTCTATATTATTCAAGAATCTTTAAATACACCCGGGGGGAGAAAACGTGATTATTGTTGTAACGAATGAAAATAATCCGCGGTCCAGTAATATCACCAACGACCACCGCGTTCCGGTGATATAATTTAAGAATCAATGTGTACAGGTGATCATGTAATTTAAATTGCAATCTCGTGTGATTTAGCATCGGCCTTCCGACATCACGTAGGACCAACTTATAACATATTTCATTTTTCGTCGCGTCGCTCTATTTTTGCGCCTACCAGTTTTCTAGCTGGTTTACCAGACGCTCGTGGATGTCTTTATACCGGGACGGAAAAGCCGCGGCACCTCAGGTGTCCATCGTCCGCCGTGCAAGATATCCGCCACCATGGTAAGAGTTGCGTAAATGTTTGTCCTCGTTGTCGTCGATCTCTCACTTTGTGTTCGAATTTTGTTCCATTGTATAGTGATTTTATCGTACAAAAGTGAATAAAAAGAAATACGTGAAAAATAATTGTGAACAAAAAGAGTTGTCGAAGATCAAAGATGAACAAAAGAAGATTACCTGAAGATTGAATATAAAATTTTTATTTTTTTAAATGAAAAGATGTGATACAAATTGAATTGTCAATTTGCAGGAGGAAGACGAGCAAAAGATGGCTGTAATGCGAAAAGCATTCCAAATGTTTGACACGACGAAAAGCGGTTTTATCGACACACTGAAGATTTCAACGATATTGAACACGATGGGTCAACTGTTCGACGACTCTGATTTGAATGCTTTGATCGCGGAGAACGATCCAGAAGGTACCGGGAAAGTGAATTTTGATGGGTTCTGCAGAATCGCTGGTCGATTCCTGGAGGAAGAAGACGCCGAGGCGATGCAAGAGGAATTGAAAGAGGCCTTTCGTTTGTACGATCGTGAAGGAAACGGATACATCACGACGGCTACTTTGAAGGAGATTCTTGCTGCTCTTGATGATAAACTCACTAGTGCGGATTTAGATGGTATAATCGCTGAAATTGATACCGATGGATCGGGCACAGTTGACTTCGATGGTACGTACTTGGCTCTTTTTTTTTAACTTCCTTCGATTGAGTTGTTGCGATCTTGAGTAATGAGATTTCACATGATTTTTTTATATTTTTAGAATTCATGGAGATGATGACTGGGGAATAATTATTGATTTGAAGCAATTGACAGAGCGACGTCGAAGACAATACATTTAAAATATCGTTTTGATATTTTCTATTGTTACTAGAGTATCTTAAGATTTGTTTAATAAAACGATGATATAAACTTTTTGTTTATTGATTATTATTTATCTGACTTAATAAATGATTGTATTCCAAAAAAAGACGAATAACGTGTAGCTGAAGAAGCCCAGATTTTATAATAAACATTTGCTCTTGACAGCAATTTATTCATTATAACTGATACATTAATAAATCTGTTTTTCAATTATTAACATTAATAACATCTTTGATAAGTCGTACGAATCATTCTCACACGACTTCTAACAGGGCGCGCTTCGCCTTAAGAACATTTATGGTTGGATGATGTCGTTTGTGGGTTGACCATGGTGGAAGACGAGGACGTCTTTCACGAAAATGTTAGGAACGTTGAGAGCACCAGGAGACAATGGTCTTTCCAGAGGGAAGCCAAGGGGTTTGCCGTCAAGGGAGATGGCACCACCGATGATTTCAGAAATTGGTTTGTTCTGGTAGTACTCGATAACAGATGGGTCCTGAACAGTTTGCGACTCTGCGTAAACTCCTTGGAAGCCACCAGCATGTTGTTGTCCGCTAGCAACGATATTACTTCCTGACATTCCACTTTGGATTTGAACGTTTGACCCAGACTGACCGCCACTGATACCTTGGACTCCTTGCATGTCGTGTGGAACATTCACTCCTTGTACACCTTGTGACTGTGATACTCCTACTTGCAGAACACCTTGTGCTGATCCTTGGATTCCTCCTTGTTGTACACCCTGGACTCCTTGAAGACCTTGCTGAACACCTTGTACACCCTGGACTCCTTGAAGACCTTGCTGAACACCTTGTACACCTTGGACACCTTGGACACCTTGGACACCTTGGACACCTTGGATTCCAGAGACACCTTGGAGCCCAACGACACCTTGTACATGTTGGAGAGATTGTTGCGCACCTTGTGCACCAATCAGACCAGACAAGCCTTGTTGAGAAGACTGGCTAACAGATTGAGCACTGTTGGATGGAGACCAATTAACATGATGTCCATGTGATTGTTGCTGTTGTGCGTTCCAGATCATTTGACCACTCTGACTTTGCTGTCCTTGTTGAACTGTTCCCGCCTGTATTTGTTGTTGGGTCTGTTGAGGTTGTTGTTGTATTTGTTGTTGGTTCTGAACTGGGATACCGGACAATCCTGATCCCCAAGACTGGACACCAGAAGAACCTCCAGCATTAACAACTCCAACTCCTTGGATTCCCATCCAGTTTTGTCCTTGGCCAACAGGGTTCTGAATTTGCATGTTGGAGTGATATTTGGTGTAGATATGAGCATTTTGGTTCCTGATAGCTATGAGAAAGAAATTACGCATATGGTTAATGATGTTATACAATGGTTGCCGAGATCTTACTATTACTATATAGGGCACCTTCAATTTGTTGTTGAGCGTTGGCTAAACCTTCAGGAAGAACCTCAACGTTTTGTTGTAATCCGCCTCCCAGTTGCGAAAGTTGTCCTTGTTGTTTCAATTGTTGGTATTGTTCGGCGTTTAAAATTTGGAATTGATGGGCTTGATAGGTCAGCTCTTGTTCGGGGACTACTGGTCCGTACGGCATGTTAAGTGGGTTTGAAGAAGAGATCACAACGAGGAGCTGAAGCGGAAGACCTTGTGGCTGACCTTTGGGAAGAGACAATCTAGCAGGGAAGCTGTAGATATGGTGTGGCTGTAAAAATATGATTAATTACGATTAGTTACAATTTCTTTAAATTTTCAATCGTTTCAGGAAACTCGACGAACAATGATTTACAAACCTGAGTGATGAAGAATGGGTGCTGAGATCGGATAGCAGCATTGACGCCTTGTACAATTTGAGAAGTGGATGGCAAGTCAGCGCTCTGTCCAGAAGCTTGCTGGGAGTTTCTAACAATAAA
This sequence comes from Melipona beecheii, assembly GCA_032399605.1. Lineage (NCBI taxonomy): Eukaryota > Metazoa > Arthropoda > Insecta > Hymenoptera > Apidae > Melipona > Melipona beecheii. The sequence goes on from JAUCMO010000291.1 coordinate 2,893,876, forward strand.
GTTTTTGCCAATGTGGACTAAACACAAGATATGTCAAATATTAAACATAAATTGACCATACATAAATAAACTATAGTCAGAGGAAATATCGAAACTTACGATTCTGGATGAATTGATCAAGTTGAACAAACAGATGTTGGTTCTGAGAAATACTAATGGGTCTGCCTTGGTGGTCGTGTTTGGGTCCAAGGAAAACACGGACAACTGCTCTTGGTACATTTTGTTTGCTTTGAACAACAATTTTGTATTGGTATGGTTGATGATCCAATCTCTTGAGGTAAGCCTTAATTTGTCCTTGTTGTTGTTGTTGTGGCTGCTGCTGCTGCTGCTGCTGTTGTTGTTGTTGTTGTTGTTGTTGTTGTTGTTGTTGTTGTTGCTGCTGCTGCTGTTGTTGCTGGTTAGATTGACCAATAATGGAATCAAGTTCGATGTGATAGTCGTTGAAGAGGGTGACCAATTGGCTAACATCAACTTCCTGAATGGTAACACCAGGAAGGATAAGATCGCTCTGTTGGTAGGCAGGCAAAGACTGTTGATATTGTTGGTTAAGGTTCATGATTTTTTTGAGCAATTGATAGAAGGCTGGATCGTAAACACTGCATTGCTCAATTTCAAGAACCGATGGTGTGTAATCCCAAATGTTCTGAACCTCGGGAGTATTTCCAAGGAGTTTGCGAGCAGCAACCTCGAGGCTTCCGTAGTACCTTGGATTGATGCTTCTGCCAGATCCTTGGATCAAATCACCAAGAATATTCCTACCCTGTGGTTGGTACAGAGAAAGGAAATTGCCTTGTGGAGTGATCACGTTGCCAGAGTCAATAGAATCCTTCAGTCTTTGTATCAGAGACATAACATGTTGGATAAGCTTGTTCTTTTGAGGTTGAAGTTGAAGCATCTCTGGACGGCCAAGCAATTGAAGTCCATTAAGACCATGAAGATGTGGCTGGTAGAGAGCATTTACATTTTCAAAGTTAATTTCGGGGACTGGGCCAAGTCCGTTCGAAAGACGGTTCAGCTCGTAGAGAGCCAAAAGTTGTTGGTGAAGGAACAGATATTGGGCTCCGAGACCAATGGCGCTTTGTTGGTCGTTTTGTACTCCTTGTTGCAAATATTTTCCTACAACCTGTTGTTGATACTGCTGCTGACTTAAAGGCTGTTGTTGCTGTTGCTGTTGTTGTTGCTGAGCCTATTTAGCGACAGATAATTACATTAATTTTATAGTGCTTTCTTAAATATATCGAAAGGCATTTAAACTATTTACTTCTAATAAGATGTCTCCAACGAACTTAATGTAGCCATAATATGCAGCAAGACCAACATCTTGAGTAAAGTAAGAGACTTGTTGTTCTTCTTGAGATAGGAGTGCAGAATGGTTAACAGGAATGACAATGTTCTGATTGTTTCCTTGCTGGAGTCCTTGAATGGCAATATTTTGGGCTTCTTGAATGACTCTAGCATCTAAATGATACTGGGGGAAGATTTCATAAATTGGTGGAAGGATGACTCCCTTGGTATCTGGACGAGTCAATACCGCAACGATCAAAGCCTATTGGGTAAGAGGAAAAGTGATTTAACGGAGTATATGCACAAAATCAGATATAACATTTTCAATTCAGTTCGATGCTCTAATAAATTTCTGCTTACGTAGTTCCTACATACCTTGACAAATTGTACTTCGTTAACATGAAGACGAGCCCACGCAGCAGTCTTGAGGAAAGTCAGATAGTCTTTAGCACCCAACAAAATCCTGTAGAGTAGTGAAACTTCTTTGCGAAGCTGGCTGACTACTTGGCTGTAGACTGTGCCCTGCGGTTGAACCAAACCAGCTTTCACAGCACCCACGTAGTACTTGACTATGATCGGGTTGTTATACTGATGCGAGTTGTTCTCAATGTCATAGGTTTCACCAAGATTCTGAAGTTCCTGGTTCGGGATTGGTTGTGAGATCTGCTGCAAAAGTTGGATGACATCTTGCTGTTTGTTAAGGAGATCCTGGTTAGCTGAAACGGACGAAAGTATTTCATTGGTATTAAAAAAACAATATTATGTTATAAACTTCATATCACATTACATGTCTTTGGTTGAATATAATACAATGAAGCAGGTCGAACAATTCAATTGTTAAAAGTCGAAATTCCAATTGTAAAATGTTATAAAGTCAATTAAAATTTCAAGAGAAGACTTTGGATAAATCAATGGTCAAGAATTTTTATATTGTTATTTGAGATTAAAATTTCAGAATAACGATTTCAAATAATAACTTACCAGCTTGTTGGTTGACGCTGCCGCAGGCCCCTAAGGCTATTAAAGCCGACAAAATAATTAAGAACCTCATTGCTGTTCTAAACTGCAGTGCGGTGCTGACTGTCTGTTCGACCAATCTTTTATACCCGAATTCTATCAAAGAAGGAGTTTATCGGTGACCTACCGATCCACCTCTCTCAAGATTTCAGAGTCTACCCGCGATATTCTTAATTATTTGGATTGTGTTTGACGTATTCGATCGAAGGTTAAATGATGATATGTATCATCACGAATAGATTTTGCATCATTTTTCTATAATTAATTGGGGGTCTTTGTATGAAAGCCATTTATATGAAATATATTTGAGAATTTTTGTTGTCTATTCCATTAAGATATTATTATTTAACAACAAAGTTGCATTTAAGTTCATGCAAATAATATCCAAATGAAAATAATTAATTCAGAGGACTGATTAATTATAATAATTTTTATAACAATTGTTGCGTAATCCTAGTTTAACTTGATAGATGTAAAAGCAGTTTTATAATTGAAATTTGCAGATGAGTATTAATTTACAATGTCATATTAGCTAGTAAAATGAACTCAAATAAAATAAGCCTCATTAATAATTTATATTTAATAGATTCTATTATACTCGCATTTTATTTATTCTTGCATTCGTATATAAAATGCATTTCTCTTGAAATATTTGATCTATACTTGAATAAACTTATTATTTAAAAATAATAATGGTAAAAATTGAAAATAATAATAATATTATTTAAGAATAAAAATAGACAATGTTTCAACATGAAATATTTATCTGATAATAAAATTTTATTCATAATATTATTTTATAAATAATAAAAAAATTATCGATTCAACATTTTTAAAATAGTTGCAAGCAGAGCACAAAATGTTGAGGGTCATCATTATCTTTATGCGCGAAATTACAGTCAGATAATATGTCTTGAACTCTCAGGTGATGGTTTGCGCAAAGGTTATCGCTCTGTTTACATCTTAAATGATTCAACTAATATTTTTATATTCCTGGGGGGCATAAAAAAAGTACGCAAAATTATATTAACACGTAGTTTTTCAGCACAGTAGACAAAACAGACAGATAACAGAGATTAACGAATAAAATTTATATTAATAAATATAACATAAAATTTAATTAGATTTATTATAATGTGTATATATAAATTACATTTTCAATCTTTCACTTTTATTCATTATTTTACTACTTCATTTGATTAAATTCCATATTATTTTAAATAGAATTATATTATTTTGGGTTGTATCATTTAAAATATTTTTCTGCAAATAACATTTTTTTTCTTTGGCTATATGATAACGTACATGTGTAGTATTATAAATATAGTTGCATATACAAAATATGAAGAAAGAAATCTTGTGATAATATGGAAAAAACATTTTCGTTTTAGATAGTAGCAATCGCAACTTGTTCTTTTAGTTTACAATATCATTTCACTTTTTTTCATTACATTCACGCAATAATTTACTTCTAGTTGATTTTCTAAAATATTGTTTGTAATAAAATTTAAAATTTTAATATTCTTCAAAGAATTAAAGATTAAAAAAGAATATACTTCAACATAAAATATTTTACCTATTTTCTTTACAAATTTTAAAAATACGTTCTTTTATTTCTTTCACGTTTTCGAACTTTATGAAGCTACAAAACTCTACATTATACATAAAAATTATCGAAATTATTATCGAATTTTTTATTATTGCAGGTCTGAAAACTTAAATTGGAAAAAAGAGCATAAATATGTGTTCAACAATTGAAAAACTCACCTATTTTACTAAGAATATTAAATTCAGTATCTCATATCAAGTTTTTTTCATTATTAAGGACTGAAAACGTAAATAAGAAAGAACATAAATATTTGAAAAATATAAAATTACTATAGGACTGAATTTTTTATTATTGTAGGACTGAAAACATAAATAGGAAAAAAACAGCATAAATATATGTTCAATGTTTAAAAAAAATTACTGTAATGTATAATATTAGAGTTTCAGTATCATTCAGATTTATATCGAGCTTTCTTTATTATTATAGGACTGAAAATATAGATAGAAAAAACGAGCATAAACATGTGTTTAACATTCCAAAAATTCCTACGTTAAATTCAAACACCAAAATATTTTAGCGCTATCGATTTTTACGAAGTTCACATATAACAAGTACAGTATACAATTTAAATGTAGGCGCTACGGATCCATGAAATTCATTCCACAAATAGACTCATATCATGTTTAGCTTGTTTCTTGTAACGATTTATCGAAGACGGAAGAATTACTCGTGTCGTTAATTACGATCGAGTTGTCCTTTCGTTTTCTCTAGCCGCTTCTGTACATTTACGCGTGCACGTGTACATGTTTTATATGTGTATACTGTCATTCGAAGTGCTGAACGTAACCTTGAAAAGACCACCCTCGGTGCATAGGTTCAATCGCAGCGGGTGAAGCGCATAATTCTTGTTATCTCTGCTGGATTAACAGATCGTATTACAACTTCCAATCGTCGATCGTAATCTCCGATAAAATGTCTTCGTAAAAGATCGGGAAGCAATCAGAAAGTGACGTTTGATTACTGGTTGTAATAAGATATAAATTGTAGGTTAGGCTAGAATAGGGAAAGCCTCATTGGAAAAGTAAAAATGTTCTTAAGAATTTAGGCGGTGAATGCCGCTGTTACGTGCGACAATTGTTTATTGAAATCAGTATGGTGCAACGTTCAGTCGCGCCTAGGCGCAATGTCAGAATTTTATTAATCGGTGATCGCGGAGTCGGCAAGACTTCCTTGATCTTATCGTTAGTCAGTGAGGAATACGCAGAGGATGTACCCTGCAAAGCGGAAGAAATCACTATTCCGGCTGACGTTACGCCGGAACAAGTACCAACGCACATTGTAGATTATTCAGGTACTTGTCAAAAATGTTTGTACATTGTTTTTATAAGCATTAATCGATGACTGCATCAATAATGCTTCATTTGCAACTTTTATTTTTACAGCCGCTGAACAAACTGAAGATCAGTTAACTGATGAAATTCAGAAGGCACATGTAATTTGTGTTGTATATTCGGTGGTTGACGAGGACACTTTGGACAGAGCAGCTACATATTGGTTACCACTAATTCGACGATGTTCGTCAAACAATCGTTGTCCAGTTGTTCTTGTGGGAAATAAGATTGATCTTGTTGACTACTCTACTATTGAGGTTTGGCAAATTAAATTTAAAACATTAAACATTAAAAACGTCTTCTCCTATTGTTAATTTGATTTCTTTATCTTCAGGCTGTATATCCAATAATGAAAGAATTCACTGAAATAGAGAGTTGTATAGAGGTAAATGATGTTAGCAGTAAATATTGAATAAGTTGTAATGAAAAAAGGTTTAATCCATATTGTATTTGTTCTAGTGCTCTGCCAAAACATTACAAAATGTTTCAGAAACATTTTATTATGCACAAAAAGCTGTTTTACATCCTACTACACCACTTTACAATTATGACACTCAGGAGGTAACATTTATATTATATAGTATATGTAATCTAACATTTATGAACAACTTATTAATGCAATATAATATTTAGCTTACAGAAGAATGTAAAATTGCATTACAAAGAATTTTCAAAGTAAGTGATTGTATTCTTAGAAAAATATATTCTTTTTATATATATGTTTTATATTTATATTATATCGTTTTGTATAGATATGTGATTTAGACAATGATGGATTGCTAGATGACACTGAATTAAATGCATTTCAACAATGGTGCTTTAATACTCCATTACAACCACAAGTATTGGAGGATGTGAAGGCTGTATTATCAAAAAATATTCAAGATGGCATTTGTTGTGGATGTGTTACTATGAAAGGTATTTTATCTTTTTAAAAACTGACTTTTATTTTTTTAAATCTTTGTTATTTATAGGTTTTATGTACCTTCAGTGTTTATTTATACAAAGAGGAAGAAATGAAACTACTTGGGCAGTGTTGAGAAAATTTGGTTATGATAATGAATTACAGATGTCCAAAGAATATATATATCCACCGTTAGTATATAATTAATCAAAGATATTTTAAATGCTTATTTTACTTATTATTATATTTACTTTTGATATGTTATACAGATTAAAGATTCCTGTTGGATGTACGACTGAATTATCACATAAAGGACAGGAATTTTTAACATTATTATTTATGCAACATGATCGAGATCGAGACGGTGCTCTTTCTCCATCAGAAATGGAATCATTATTTTCAAGATGTTTAATACCACCTTGGGGAGATGAATATAAGTACACTGTACCAACTAATGAAAAAGTATGTTTTCTTTTTTTCATTCATTCATCATTATTATTTTATAAGATATTTTATTTACTATTTGCTATTGTCTTTTGCAATAGGGATGGATCACACTTCAAGGATATATGTGCCAATGGGCGCTGTTAACTCTCACAAATGTGCGAAAAACATTAGAGTATATGGCATATTTAGGTTACAACATGTATAATAATGAATGTCAGACAAATGCGATTCTAGTTACTCGTGAAAAAAAGTTAGATCTGGCAAAAAAACAGTCTAGTAGAAATGTGTATAGTTGTCATGTAATTGGCCCGAAAAGTAGTGGAAAGACAACGTTATGTAGAACGTTTATTGACCCTAAACTCGAGGTATACGTGCTTGTTCGTATATACATATTCATATACGTATATATTACAATGTATATTTATTGATACCTAACACGTGACATGATTGCAGAAATTAACCGATGAAGTAGTCCCGCCAAGTTCACATGTTACTGTAAACACGATACATGTATATGGTCAGGAAAAGACAATAATTTTACGAGATATAAACATACTTAATGTTCAAGATGCTTTAACGCCAGCACAAATTCAATGTGATGTGGCAGCTCTCGTTTACGATGCTAGTAATCCTAAATCATTTGAATATATTGCACGGATTTATATTGTAAGTAATCCTTTCATAATTTAATATGTATGAAGACATTAGAACAATTATTATTTTTCATGATATTTTACAATTAAATTGACCGTCTTTTTCAGAAATATTTTGCAGATAGTAAGATCCCTGTTCTCATAATAGCAAATAAGAGTGATCTTTCTGAAGTAAAGCAAGAGTATTTATTACAACCAATAAGTTTTTGCAATAAGTACAAATTGATGCCACCACAACCATATAGCATCTCCCGTACAATACGACGTGAAATCTTTGTTAAACTAGCAACAATGGCAGCCTTCCCGTAAGTTCATTTCCTTAAAAGTAGATTATTAAGTAGAAATATTTTATATAAAAAATGCTCCCACAAAATTGTCATTTTAAAATGTGTCATTTATTTGAAATTATTATAAATAAAATTATGACGCATTTGTTTGATACTATCAAATATCTTTCATTTAAGATCATTTATAATTTTTAAACTGAATTATTATTAAACACTAACAAAAAGATTTCATGTTTAGCCGCTTTCAAGGAGCATGGGTATTATTTTACAGAGACAGGTTGGTCTGAATTTTTGCAACACCGTAAGCATTGTAAGCTTGAGCAAATCGTGAATCACATTTTTTTTTTATTCATATGTTAGTGCACGTATACACAACTATATATTTGTCAAATGTGCTAGGCGATTTGCTCACATTAAAGGATGTCGCATGATTAAGACTATCATAACAAGGTCTTAAATCTTTTCAGTCCTTTGAGGCGAATGGTCCACATGTTGCTTGTCAAACCCTCACCCACTCAGTGGTGGAGTTCTTTTACAAGGTTTTTGTTTGTATTATAAGTTTCTGTTAATTTCACGGAGTGCTCACGACTTACAATACAAAATGATATCAATATTATTCTTCTGCATGAGCATGAGACATGATTAATTTTTATTTATTGTTTTGATTTTCTATACACATATTTGCAAACTCAAATTTATCTATTTCAATTATGCGTGTGTTAAATTAATAAACACACAAAATTTAAATATAAAAAGTTAGTCATTTTATCATAGGATAATGTGTATGTTATTTTAAACTAATATATATATATTATATATATTTTATACATGTATATACAAAATTTTTTATATTGTGAAATAATTTTATATACATATATATATGAATTTTTTTTATACTAGAAAATATATAAATGTACGTGATTCTTGTGATAAATAATGTTTTATTTTGCAGACATATAAATCAATTTGGATTATTACAAGGAGATTCAATCGTCTGGTGGAAAGCTGGTCTTGGAATTGCAGTTGCTACTGTTGCAGGTTTTGTGGTGATGCGTGTCTTAAATACAGAAAAAAGATAGTCTACCATATTCTTTTTCTTGCACATTTAACTGCCTCTTTTGGTCGAGTATAAAATCGTCTTTAACAAACGCGTTAAGTTAATAAACAATGTTCTTAAATCATCAATTTCTTATATATCCTTGATTACATCATAACGAAGATTAGAGCTTCTTACTATAATTTCATTCTTTTAGGAATACCATTTCATTTGACTGATTAATTTTGTTGTTTGTATACATTTTGACATTTCATCCACATATCATGATAAGTATTGCATGTATCCAGATCTGCATTTCTCGAAGCGCATTCAAAGAATTTTCGTATTTCTGGAATACATAATTCTTGCGTATTTGTAGAATTATTTTTAGGGTCTGTATTGGCAGAAGATACATATCCTACATTGTCAGCAAGTGTGCTTCCAATTGCTTGGCCCTAATTTGAAATGATGATTAATTTCAAAAGACAAAATAAACAAGCAATAACATACATTAGTATGTAACACTTACTATAACAGATCCAGTGACAACTCCAGCTGCTGTAGTAGCAGCAGTTTGAAAAGTAGAGGATTGATTGTTATTTGTCCATGGTTGAGATGATGTTTTTGTTTTAAATCTACATAGATATATGTAATTTTACGAATCAAAAAGTATTTTTTCATGTAATTATACATTATACATTATAAATCATTTCTTCTGTTTATTTAAAATTATTATCCTAAAATATGAAATAAATGTATATGTACATATATCGATGCAGAGAAGAGGTACAACTGAAATGAATAACAAACATAATCGAGGAATCAAGTTTATTTCAATTTATTCCACTTACATACATTTCTCATTTAATTTGTATAAGCCGTAATAGACCTAATTACGTAATTTATTGTAAACACATAATCCAAATTTTTATAACAATTGCTAGATTCATGTGATACTGATTTTCTATATTCCTTCTATTATCCAGATGTTTCTAGAAAGTGGTGTTTGTTTTCTATGTTTAAACTAAATCTGAAATTAAAGAACAAGTTTAATGAAATACAATTGGCTCATTTATTGTAAAATAAATAAATATATATGTATGTATATAAATATTATTTAAAACCTACTGTTAGATGCTTTGCATTGACGAAGGGCTTCGTTGAATCCTTCACATAATGTTAGATCAGATTGATTTTGGGCACATTCTAAGAATTGTTTGACTTCCCAGGCACAGGCACCGCCAGCAGGTGCAGACATAGGTGGTACATTTTGTGCCATTGCAGGTGCAGCCGCTGGTGCAGCAGCAGTTTCACTGGAACCTCCACTGAAGAGGCCAGTCACTGCATGTCCAATAGTGTGACCAACAGCAGAACCAATTGCTACACCTCCAGCAGTGGCAGCCATTTGTCCCATGAGGGACGGTTGTTGAGGTTGAGCAACCATTGGTGTTGATGCGGGAGCATGTGCTGGAGTAGTTGGAGCTGGAGCTGGAGCTGCAGCTCGTCTCACTCTAAAATATGAATAAAATTCATGTTACTTCATGGTTGCACAAGCTTGCGAAAAAATTCGAAAAACTACATAATCTAATTACGATTAACACGATCCTATTATTATATCTGATAAATTATTGAATATTCAAGGGCAATTTACGAGAAGTTACGAAATGATGAAAAAACGTACGTAAATGAGCAAAAAAAGAGAAATACTTACGTCCTCGGTGGAGGATTTGCGGCTCGTCCACGTCGTGGCATATTTGTGCTTTTTTTCTTTTGTACACTAGATTTCGTAGAAAACGTTCGCACTCTCAAAAGCTTAATTTGATACTGCAACGAAATCTTTAATGCTTTTATATGTTACGCAAGCTAGTAAAACTGCGCAGGCTCAGAAATAACTCGAGTTTTCCAGAAATAGAGCAGGGGTACACTCTTAGAAAACTGACGATTTCAGTTCGTTTCGAAATTAACAAGAAATATATAGTAAATTTTAAACGAAAAATCTAGAAAACTTTCTAAAAAACATTTTATATGATTTTTATATCTATCACATGCAAAAGTTACTATATTATTTACTTAACTAGCTTTCTATAATATCTAATTTAAACTATGATGTTGGCTGCAATGTTCAATACATGTAGTTAAGAAATAATCATGATTTCATGATTGAGACATGACATATGCACGTGCAGGTTAAAAATTTAAATATTAATTTAAAAAACATCAATTTTGCATTATAAAATATATAGATCATCTTTTATTTCTCAAAATGCTTTTATTTTGAAATAAAACACTTTTATGAACCTTTCATGTGAATATATTACAATTTTATGAAGTGCTATTGCACGATTTTATGCAAAATATGTTCTGCTTATAGTTCTTATATATCTATATAATTATATATTTGTATTTTTATCATTGAAATACATGCACTAAAATGAATCAACAATTATTAATTTATGAAATATGTATTTCATATAAAAATATATAAATTATTTATCTCCGGAGTTATGTAAATCGAGTATTATGTAATTTAGACGATGGACATTTTTTTTTCAAATATAACACTGACCTTTTTTGTTGGAATACCGGTAGAACTAAAGACGAAAGACGACGAAGGTTGACGTGTTTCACTTTTTTTATTATTTTTTCTTCTAGACATGATTTTTCTTTTTAATTTATTCGAGATACATGCTATCCATCTTCAGATGCAGCAACTAAAAATTATTAACTCACTTTAACATAAGTTTTCCATAATGTACTAGAAATCAGTCATCATTGTTTGTTATTATATCCTGAAGTATACAGAAAGAATTATAATTTAATGATTTATACTTGCTGGATATGTTATTTTCTTTCATTTATTTGCTCATATCAGTCTTTTGAAATTGTCTGACAAAGCAATTCTACAGGAATTCTCCTAGACTGCGCTATAATCTTGATTGTCACAAAGAAAAATATGAAAAATCCAAAATGTAGCAAAACAATATCTTTGTGGTAATTATTAAATTTACGTTGTAAATCTATGTACAATTATATAAGCTATATTGATAATTTGTATTATAATATAAATACTGAATAACCTAACAGAAACTCAATAAATAACAATTTGAGTAATCTTAAAGATTATTTAGATGCACATTTAGTATTTGAAATGAAAATTTCTAATTTTTCTAATTGTTTTTTCTAATTTATTTTAATAATTTTATACTGCAGTATTGATTTTTAATTTTCTTATTTTATTCAATTTTATAACTTTTAAATAGACAAGTTATTTATGGTGTTTATAGAAATTATTTCCTGTATATATCAGTGCTATTGCACTATCAAGTAATGTAATTTATTTTCAAAAGCTTTATTTACCTCAACAGCAAACATATTTTTATTATATTGCGTATTTGTAACATAAGTAACTATGCAGTTTAATACACATTGCATCTATGTCAAAGAAACTTATAACACTATACATACATATATAGAAGCATCTATTAAATTCAGAATATGAACATAAATTCAATTCCAATAAAATTTTTAACTTCTGGTTATCATTAGCACAAACATTTTGCATCATCAAAAAAATGTAACACAGTGTTGCAATAATATTTTACAAATACAATACAATAATAGTATTTGCAAACACTTTGTTCAAAACATCTAAAACTATGTTTGTTATTGAAATCGTAAGTTTCGTTGATAATTAATTTTTCTAGCACACATTGGGTCTTATTGTCATACAGATAAGAAAAAACGAAAGAGACTCGGCAAAATTTCAAAGAAAGAAACTGTGACAGTTTGAACGTGGAAAAGGTGTTTCGAATGGAGCGCGGTGATGATCTTGGTCAGTTTCTGCGTCGTTTCTTCCGTCTGTGTTCTTCAGTGTTATCGGGTGCAACACGTGTCAATATAGTCGCGCTTTGGCCGCGACCGCTGGGTGCATTCACTGACACATGCGCACATTTACTGAAACATTTCATAAATCGGCGGGAACACGTTACTCATGACTCAGTGTATACGATGCCACGGATTGGCCGTAATAGACCACGTATCACACATATACGCCCTTTCCTTTCTTTAGTTTTCCACGGTGCTATTGTTACCGTTTTCGTCGTTGCACGATTTTCTTGACACGCAAATCGCGCGCGTAATCTTTCCTCTTTTATTTACGTACGACACTCAGCACGACATTCGGTTCAGTGTTCCGACAACAAAGAAGTGTGACCAATGCATCGATATAGCAACATCCTCCCCCATCGAGGTAAACAACCGTTTTCGATAAAGAAATCCAAGGAAACCAAGAGACCAAGAGAACAAATAAGAGACGCGATGTAAAATATTTCTCAAAAATGACCATTCACGTAATTGTAAAAGATTCAACGAGGATCGTCCATCAAGCAAGCGAGGTGAGCGATTATTTCTGTTTTGATTGTTGCGAAACACGTGCGTGCCAAGTGTCGGGGTTGTCACGACAAAGCGTCGTAACTGCAATGACGATCTTTTTGTATAGTAGTACCACGTTTATTGGAACATGTCGGACACATGACAATTCGGATAATAATGAGTCACTAGATCTGTTTTTCTTTTTTTTTAGGTCCAATAGTAGAAGTTGTTTGGAAATGTCTGTGCGTTTGATTAAATCGGTCTCTACATTGCGCATTCCGAACAGAAATGATTGTATGTTGTATATATCTATGAGATCATTGAAACATCAACTTATTCGTATAAAATTTATGTAATAAATAATAAGTGCGGATAAACGGAATTCTACTGTATATGTTTATATACACCTTAAAAATTATTCGAAGAAAACTGATATAATATCTGATAGTGATAGACAACGATAACGAGAATAGCTTCATTATTCGTAATTTATGCGATGAAAAAGAGAGAGAGAGAGAGAGAAAACGAAGTTAAATAAAGAGTCGATGAGAAGAAAACAGGCGCTGTGGTCTGATTCGAGCAATATCGAATTTAAATCGCACATGTTAAACAACGTGTTTGTGTCATGCTGGTAGATTATAGTTGCATTTCTTTTATGCTCAAAAATGTTTTCAAACATTCTTCTTTTTTTACTGGAGAGTTTTGCTTCCTTTTTTTACTGTTTATTTCTGGTTTTCATTTCTTTGGGATTTCTTTGACGTAGCAGCACCCTTGCGTCGCAATGGCCCAAAATTATTCTTCCCGGTAACGCAGACACATGGCAATCCCGTCGCGGAATTGCGCACTTCTTTCATGGCATTGTGCCAATTTTAAAGTTCAGGTACTTGAGATCGTGCGGCATATATACAGGCGAATAATACTATTAAAAAAATATATATATTTTTCATGAAATCGGTTTGGAATAAAAAGGTTCGGTTTGAAGTAAAAATTTAATTACTGGACTATTCTTACTGCTCATTTAAATTCATTCAATTATTACATAACATATGTTTGATCTTTATTATTGCTATTTGTATATTTCTGTATTTTTTAATGTTTAGAACAACAGAATGCTAATTAAATACAATTTGGATAATGATTAAGTTATTTCTGTTAGATTAAAATAGAATGGCAATCTTTATAAAAGGAAGAAAATAGTATTATATGTACCTTCTTTTATTTCCTTCAGCAATGAAACTTATCAATGTTGAAGTGAGACTCATTTGTAAAAATTACGCTGTCTAAAACGCCTTCTCCTACTTTTCTTCTGATCTTTACATATGAAATTTCTTAGAATGTTGATAATTCAAACCATCGCCTCCAAAATTATTTCATCGGCATTGCAATCAAATTCGTCACATTCTAAAAAGACAAAGACAAACTGGTTATCATTATGATATGTAAAATCTTTTTGTATGATAAATTAACAATACATAGGAAATTCAATTTACTTGAAATTCGATAGTCAATTAAAAGTAAAATGAAAAATTGAAATATCAAAAAATTTCAGATAAATATCTCATTCTTTTGAATATCTTATATTAAAAGAAACTTATATTTAATTTTATATCTTATATTTAAAAGAAACAGTGCCTCCACTCCACTAGTTGCCGATTAAATTATATAATAAAGCGTTTCATTCAAGAGATAATATTATTTTTTCTCGATATTTATTGAGCATTAATGACACTCATGTTGGAATGTGGAGTTGATTCAAGTAGTAGAACAATAAACGAACAGGAAAACATTATGAATAATTAATCAGTGAACTCGTTACGTATCGATCAAGCATGGAATTCTGTCTTTTCGAGTCATGTGTTCGCGCGGAAATTCGAAGCCCTAATGGAAATATACGGTAGAAAATCCACCGAGTCAGCGAAAGCGTAATAACTTCGAAGAAGGTACGTGCATTTGAAGTCCTCGTTCGATTCATAGAATGATGACTTTTCTTCCTTATTCCATGTTCAAATTGATTCTGGAACATGTTTCTATTTCGAAATCAATATCAACTTCTGTATGTTGAAACCAATGTTCTTAAACAGAAACACGGAGACGCTGTTGGTATTTAAGTAAACAGTTTCGCGGGTGCAGTTTTTAATGTTTGTACAGTTGAAAATCCATATATCGAATTTATCTTGTCTCAGGGTCAAACGCTAATATGCGTTTATTTGATTGATGTTATCAATACTTGATGTTATCAAGAACCATACGTAACGTACAGATCACGATTATTCCATTTAAATACAATATACGCCCAAAACTCATCAATTCCTCCGATAAGCTCATTGTGTAAATGTTTTCGTTTCTTTTTTCGTTTTTTATAAAAACAGAGGTACAGGTGATGACCATGAGTGTATTAATTATCTCGAAGAATATATCTGACTCGATGATGTACATATTTTTGACATTTTTATCAACGTTTACTTTTGCCAATCTTTAATACATAAAAATGATTCATCATTAACAGATCTGATAAAATATTAATCTTATTGTAATTTATTTACCAGTCGGAAAATGTTCATTCTCAATCTTTGTGCGATCCATACGTCCAAATCGCATTCGACTTTTTCACTGATCTGCACATAAATGTTGATACTTGTTATTTCACAAGGTATGTTTATTGCTATAACATGAGTAATAACGCAAGTATCGTGGAAATTCCATAGTATTTCTAACAGGACATATTATATATTCTATCGATTCCTCTATTTCTTCATCGATCAACCTTCAAATATGAGTCCGGGTTCGTTGGCCCAAACCCAAGGACACAACGGGATATTCATAAAATAATAGACAAGTAGCGTGGGGAACGAAGTCAAGGAAACGGCGCATGCGCGCGAAAAAATTTTAATTGGTTGTAATTCACGAATATCACACTCTTCATTTATCAAACATGCGACAAAACATGCTTTAATTACTTTGCAGTGGTCCAATGTTAAAGGTTCTGAAAAAGTAAAAATATGAAATTGTTGTTAAGTCGATCAACATCATAAAATATATTAATATTATTATTTTACTTCTTTTTTTCGAATATCTATTGCAAAATCTTAGAAAAATTTTGTAAAGTATAAAAAATATTTTTTTTCAATATTCAACAAATTGACGAAAATTGAACATGTTGCATATGATTGGAGGTTTTTGTTCAGACACGAAATCATTAATGAGGCTTACACGTGAGAGAGTCAAATTGAGGACGAAGGCGATTGAAATGAGGAAAAGTAACGGAGCGGATAACGGGTTGAATTTAACGCATCTTGCCGTCACGAACACGTTTGTAAGACTAGTTGTTAGGTCACAGTAGATCATGTAATTTTGTGACTGAATGCATATTAATAATATACACGTATCTGAATGTTCGATATTTTTTATTTGCAAGAGGATGAACGATTTATATACCTGAGATCATATAGAAAATAAATATCGATATCTGTTTGGTAATGTCTTCATTTTTGGTAAACGTTATCTTTAGCGCAAACTTGACACTATCTTTGCTTGTTATCAACAACTGTGACGTATTATCTTCTCTAGAATCTTAAACGAACACGCACCATGGAAAATGAAATAGTCATCACGTTCTCGAGAACGCTGTTGCTTTGTTCCAAGAAATTATTATGTAAACGAACTGATACAATAAACTTTCCGGAATCCCTTTGTCTACCGCGTTTAAAGTGACACATTTTTACTATGATCTTTAATTATGACTGTTTTTAAAAAAGGCATAGCTAAACCCAGAGTTTAATTTGTAAAATTATCTTTACATCTGATCTGAAAGAGCAAAAGCAATAGTGACAATAAGAATGGATAAAAACTGGGTAAAGAATATTTACTTACTGTTATAAATACGTTATACGCAATACTATACCTTTTATTATTTTAGTAAAATATAAAAATATATAAAGTTTTTGTCCCTTTTGTATGTATATCATCTGGTGATACTGAATTGTTTCTTCACAACGTTTCACAGATTCCTGAATTAACTAAAATTTTTAATTTTATCGCAATTTAAATACTAAAACATCTAAGAATTAGTTCGAAAATTGTATTGATTAATTCTGTAAATTGGAAACAAAAAGGAATAATGTTACAAATATTATTTTCCAAAATTTACCTTGGAGTTCGCCGTTATTTGGGACATCTCGTTGTAATAAATGAACTTATAAAAATATGTAACCTGTTCATCGTGAAAATTAAATCGTAATTATTAAATCTTAGTTATCTAACAAAAAGTTTGAGAAGTGAGTCAGACCCCCCGTCGTATCGATGCGATGGATGATATCGATTACTCAAATGTTAATCGATGGCGCGCACTCGCTTGCCTGCTTAACTTCGCGACGTTCGAATGCGCAAGTGTAGCTTCTGTTTTGGTGGGAGAATACGACCCACCTCCCGGCGGGTTTGAAATAGTGGGGTATCTTTTGGAAGTGAACGAATGATAACTAGGCTAACAATACGTATATACCGGCAGTATTGGCCATGTTCCGGCAAATACGTTCCTCGAGCTTTTGCGAACAATACGTTCACTAGTTTAAACTTCCAACGTGTCGACATTCGCGACAACTTCGTCTGATTTGCGAGTGCACCGCTAGAGCACGCGATCACCCAGGTTGCGCGGTAATACTAATTGCTTTGACGAATGAAACCACGTCTTATTGAATGACATCAGTGAGTATTATTTCAAAAGATCCAAATCGGTGACAACCTCGTTACTTTCCGTCACCTTTTACGGAAGTCCGGCACTCTTCCGTTTCTCTTTACGAAACACGAAACAAAGTTGCCGGAGTTTTTGGATTAATAACTTGCATTAGCCACGTTTCATTTCTCTCTTCAAATCGATGACATAAACTGCACGCGTGCAATAATCGAGCTACGTAATAGCCAAGCATTGAGAATTAATTTCTGCAGAGACGATATCAGCAAGAACGAGCTTCAAATGATAAAGTGTGCCGAGCATGAAATACGAACTCAACGAGGAACGTCGTGATGGTGACCTAGAAACAATTCGGAGTGGTAACTTTATCATCAGAGTAGAGAGACAAATCTCGCAACGGTGCCAAGAAAGAAAAGAAAAAAAAAGAGAAACAAAGTGGGGAATGAAGGAATGCGAACGTTGCTTCTTTCAGATTGCTACGAGTCACGTTCAGGTTGCGATTCGCCTCGCGAGTCGAAATTTTCTAAAATCACTTTTGTGACTTTAACAACGAACTATAAAAATTTTGATCGAGATAAATAAGAAAGCAAATAAAAATGAAATATAACGGCGACTGATGCCGATAATTAAAATCTGAGTTTCATTTCTATGATTCTTGCGCTTCGTGTTTAAAAAATTACCAGAGCATTCCATCTATAAAACGTGTAGTTCAGGTTTACCGTGGAGTGGACCGCGTACTAGCCACGATCGTTGCGTGGTATCTCGTGTTTTTTGGAACACGCGGTTCGTGTATGTGTTCCTCAGTTTCGCGACTCGCGTCTCGTGCTCTCGTATTTTACGTTGACTTTTAACGGGCCGATATTGAATCAAGCGTGCATCGAAAGTGCGGTGAAATAAAAAATAAAAGTGTTGTGTCTTTAATCGAACGGTGAAAATGGAGACTACAGAAGGGAGAATCACGCCGGGGACCAGCATGTCCGTGTTCGTGCTTATGAGCACGCTGTTTCTTGGCATTGTGCTCTTTGTAATCGGTTATATCGTCAGCCGGTTGTCCAACAGATCATCGGATTCAACGAAAAGTAAGCATTGCCATCGAAGGAATTTAACTATATATTTCTTTTACGGCTCGTTGAAGAAAACCACGCTTGCGTGTTCGCGAACCTCTCGCGCCGCCGAATACGATGTTCTTTTCTTTTTCACGTTTTCCACTTGCAAGCAGCGATAAAAAAAAGAAAGAAAAAAGAAAGAAAAAAGAAATTTCATAAGTCGAAACAAAGACGATGAGTAAATACGTCAGCTGGACGTGTTACGTTAACTGAGCTTCGCAAGCGGAAATTCCATGCATTTTGTCTTATCTAAAATTTGACAAAAACTTACATTGATGTCTATGTATTTTTTTTTTTTTTCTATATTCATGCACATTTCCAGCGATTTCAATCGTCAGTAGTGAAAGAATTACATGTTACAATGTTAACTGACATTGCACGTGTGGAGTGCGGTCGAATGCACGTTTCTCACGGTCTTGAGAGAAAGAAAATCTGCGGGAAAAAAGCGTCAGCCAGTTTGAAACGAATTGATCGAAATAAATTAGACAATGCGGGGTGCAATGTGTAATAGCGGTAAACGATGCACGTCGCCACGTTTTGCAACGTGAAACGGCGTTCGATCTGTTCCCACATAATACGAGGAGAATTGGCGGGAAATTACACTTTTGCGAAGAATGGAGCTTCATCGGCTGTTCGTTATCTGTCATTTGCTACCATGTAAATGACTTGCGTGAGAACGTACTAATATTATGCCTAATGTTATACCTAAAGGATATCTTCATTCCATCATGAATTAAAAATAATTCACTTTACAATTTCCCCGTAATTGTCGTTGCTTGTTACAACTTGTTACAATCGCATTTCATTTGATACATTTTGGCCCAGTCTAACAGATAAAGTCTCTGTATTGTATTCACCGAGCACAAAGCTTCGATAATGAACTGTTATGCTTGAGGAGAGATGCATATCGAAAGGGCAAGTGAAAAGCCAACCGAAATCATATTGTTACGAATGTATTAAGTTGTAAGATCTTGATAAACTCTTCGATATTCTCGCTCATTGAAATTAAATGTGGCGCGTCAGCGTTGTGCACGTTTGCCGCAGAAAAAGAAATAGACGGCCAAAATGAAGGGAACGAATCAAAGAAAACAAAGAGGGAAATGCAGCTGCGTCTGCACGGAGCGCATATTTCGTGTTTGGAACACGCTTCTGCGTGCTTCGTAAATGAAGTAGATGAAACATTGCACTCATTAGACTGTTTACATATTATTACTTACCGGACAATTAGAAGATAGTATTTTTTTTTTTTTTCTAAAGGTTAGGTTCGATTCTCGTCGAAATATATTGGTTCATTTATACAATAATGTATTAACAATTTAAATACGAAACCTAAGAAAAATATAAAGGTATATGAAAAAAGAAATGTTGGAAGAAAATCGAATTTTTACTACATACCTAAGTCGTCTACAGACGATTCCGAGTCTCGACGTCGAAATTGGTGTACCCACGACCGTTATATCGCCACGGTTGTCGTGCGGCGAGATCCCGACGATGAATCCGAAGACGCCCGTACGGCAAACTGGGGCCCGTGCGATGACTGGTCACGAGGGCCGGCCATCTAGTAGTTTCACATTGTTTTGAGCCTTTCGACCCACACGAGACTCCTAGAGATATCGTTGCCTCCTTTGGCTAGAAAGGATACGGCCTTAGAGGCGTTCAGGCATAATCCCACAGATGGTAGCTTCGCACCACCGGCCGCTCGACCGAGTGCGTGAACCAAATGTCCGAACCTGCGGTTCCTCTCGTACTGAGCAGGATTACTATCGCAACGACTAGTCATCAGTAGGGTAAAACTAACCTGTCTCACGACAGTATAAAAAATCTGCCGATCTTATAATAAATACACAACGTAGTTTCTCACGAAGTTTCATTCTTTTCGTCGAAATGTATTTGTGTTTTCTATTTATTGATTTTTACGATGGTATAATTAATAATTCGTGGATGTATAACGATTTATTTACAAAACTTATCAATTTCACGATCGTACGATCTGATGAATCCATAATGTAGTTTTTTTACTATTTGAGGTGAAATGAATACTTGAATGACATTGAAAGAAGCGCGATCTGAAACCTGGTTCGAGTGACAAGCGTGCGTTCGAAGCCGGCTGTAGGCCAGCGTGTGATCTCCTTTGCGCCATCGGCTACCGTCTTGAATCCTGCGCCGTCGCCGTATGACAATGAATTTTTATTGTAGCAAAGAAACAAAACTACTCGTAGTTTTCAGTGCTCGACATCAGGCGTTGAACAGCGGAGAAAGGAAGAGAGAGAGAGAGAGAGAGAGAGAGAGAGAGAGAGAGAGAATGGGCACCCTTGCGTATAAATAAACCGACATCGCGCCTGTGTATTTATACGAGCGTCTCGCGTGCGTACACGTGTACTTACGAGGAGAAACGTTCAGGGCCGTATGCGGACGAACACGCCCGACGAATGGACAATTGACACTTGTCTGTAGGGACATTTTTCGAGGACTTTTCATTTATGGTAGCTATGCGTTACACGTATCTCCGTCGTTCGTTCTTAATTCCCCCCTCTTCGTTATCTCGACTGTTATCGAGCAATTCGATGAAATTTTCCAGGGACGCGGTATATTTTTCTAATCTGTCCCCGCGATCGCGTTGCGTATCGCCATTTAGAGATCGTTACGGAAAGGTCTACTAATTAGGGGTACAATTGCTTGAAAACAAATTTTTTTACACGACAGACAAGTTGAATTTGCAAATGATTTTGAGACGAAGCGGTTATTATGAACGATCGTCGGAATAATTTTTAAAGTTTTAAAAAAAATTGCACGTCAATTACGTAAACGATGTTAAAAATTACGATAAGATTTGACATCAAGATGGGAAAGTTCGCGACACACGCGATTTCCGCCCCGTTATATTGGTGAGCATAAATTTTGTCGCAATGCGCTACGTTTCCTGGGCCAGTGCGGCAAAACACGTCCCTGAAAACTCGCAACATGCGTTGCGAATAGTGCACTGACCGTCAGCAACTATTTCTATTTGTCGATCGGTTTTGCTTTCTCCGTTGAATAAAAAGAAAAACTGATTTCGCGTACGTATGCAAGTATGCGTACAGTGCGCAAGTTGATCCAGTATCGTAGCCGTCGAATAAAAGAAGTTACCAAATGAAAGTTTCGAAGATGTATATACATAGAAAATTTATTTGTTCAATTAAAAATTGAAAATTATTTACAGAGATATGCTTCTTTAGTGACTTTTCTGCATTTCCCTCGTAATTTTTCCCTTTCCTTTATTACATCGGTAAAACGAAAGATCAGGCGAGAAAAAGTAATGGTTGAAAGGTCAATGTGTTTTTTGTTATTTAAAAAAAAAATGTTGAAAAATATAATATTCTTACAACTTCGAGAGAAAACGACTGTTTTCGATCGGGATAAGTCGGTGGTTAGAGCAGCCACCGAAGCAAAAGAGCAAACTCTCTAATCTGGACTTTTGAAATTGGGAAATTCGAAAATTTGTCAAACGTATACTTGATAAATTTAGCTAATTTTGGACGTGACAAAGTAATTAACAGGAGGTTGTTCTACGTATGATAATGAACTAAAGAATGTGGAATAAAATTTTTTCGTAAGATGCGCAAAAGTAAGTGAAAAGTGTACTTAATAAATTTTCAAGCTTGATTTTCTCGGAAACGAAAATTTTAATGAAAAAGTTGTATTTTCTTTTTTTCAACTCATTTTTTCACGTAGAATCGATTTTTGCTCGATTGTACAACGACACCTTGTATAAGCAAACCTACTCTACTTTAATGCTTTGTTAATTGTTTTAAACTAGATATTTTATTTTGTATTTTATTCTTTAGACCATTTGATCATTTTTTTTTTCTTTTTCTAACCTTTCGAAGAACTGAAAGATGTGATTCCGCGTTCGAAATAGTGTCTGTCTTTTTCGAGAAAAAGAAAGTTCTAAGAACAATCTGATGTTTTTATCAGTAGTGAAATTTAGCAAATCAATTTTGACATTGCCGTTTGAAAACTTTTTCTCCACTCATATCAGATAATTTTTTTCCCTTTTCGAAAGTAGTACAGCGAAATACGATGAAAATATTCCTTTTTGATTTCCCATTTTGAAATTTGGCGCCAAACAAACAATTGTCAACGAAATCGTGCATTTCTGTTTTTCTAAAACAAGCTTGAACAATCAGATAGCAGATAGCACTAGCTGTCTAACAATTTGTTGTTTAGGGTTCTAGGTTCAGGATGCATGATGGAAGGATGAATATGAATTTAAGGTAGATGGGAGGTGAAAGTTGCGTTTCGTCTCGGAGTCAGAGCGCTGATGGCAGCGACTCCTGACCTAGGTACCCCAGACGCTTGTTGTTCTAACTACCCGCTAGGCTGGCCGATTATCCATAGCGGTGTTCCGCACTCTGCTTTGCTTAACATCGAAGATCGGTAGGACCCCGACGCTAGGACCTCGCTTGCGACTTTCTCCTCAGAAGAGACTTCGGAACTCGTAGTTGAAGAATCCTAGATCGCTACAGCTGTTTAAAATGAAATTAGTTACATTTTAAGATATATATGCATGTTCGTTTATTAGAAAAACGCACAATTATTTTTTGGCCAACCCAATACATCTTATTCGTTATCCTAATAACTAAAGTGATATCTCTTCATAAGAAATACAAATACGTCTGAATATAAATAGAGTTCTAATCATTTTGTTCTTGAATTCGTACGTCTAATTTTGGAGAACAAAAAATCTCGCAGTTGGAATCTTAAAAATGAATAATCTTATGTAGATTGCTTATGATGTTGTGAGTAATAACTTGAATTATTATATGATATTATATAATAGCGAAAGGTCCGGAGTTCGTGTTCTTTAACAGATAAGTTTTTTCCTTCGCAATAATTAGTCCCCCCTTTCAACAACGTATCACCGGGATAAATAAATTACCATTTTTTTCAATAAAAATATGATTTATTTCGTGCCATTTAAAAAAATTGAAATAACTTAATCTCGCGAACAAAAAACTTTAAACTGATTTTAAATAGTGAATTTTAAGGTAAATTTTTAAAAGATATTTCTAATATGTTTCTATGGGCGAACAAAAATACGTATTTTCTTTATTTATTTAACTTAGAAACAATTTAATTACGTAATATCACATTTATTTGACGCGTTTTTTTTTTCTTATTCCATTAACAGAAGTCGGTAAGTGTCGCCAGGAAGTAATAATATCATAATTGTTTCTGTAAATTTGCTGGTGAAATATAAAGCCCGTTATCTAGGATCAGTATCATCACATTTTTCAAGTTTTGTACGGCAGTTGTAAAGGAAAGATCTTCAATCTTCGAAACTATGGTGAATTTTGTTGTAAAAAACATTTTGCAATGTCCGTAGAGAGGTTCGAGAAAAAAGTATGTTCACTTTTCTATGAATAATGTATTATGCGTTGCATAATATATGATATTATAAAAATATCGCCGTTCGATACATATCAGGAAACGGCGAAAAAAAATAACTTCCCTCTGAATGAAAATTTTTATAAAAAAGTTCGTTATTTGTTTGCATTAATGGATCTTTTTTTTTATATTAGAAAATATAATTTTATAATTGATTATAAATATAAATACTTTTTATGAAAATAAGTAATTGTAAGTTTCGCTCCGATTCTGAACTTGTTTCTGAAGATTTTTCATAAATGTTAAGAGATAATTCTTCATTTGAATCATCCATTGTTACATATTCCTGAATTCCATCGTAATCAGACTTCCTTATTTTCGTCAGCATACTGCAACCACGGAATTAGAATTTAAGTTAAAAAAATGATCAAGCCTTAATTTGTATTATTATCACTGAAAGTGATTTTAGTGGAGGTAACCCAGAAAATCGGACCTCTTCAGGTGCAGCGCTAATGCAATGAAAATTAGCAATTGATTGATTTGAGTCACGTGAGGAGGCGTGGGCTAGACCTTGAGTAGGAGTGACGTTGTCTGGTACTGAGCGATCGCGCCTGTAATTTGTTTTCTATCGATTCAAATGTTTGCATATCGATTTTATGGCAAAAAAGTCGTCTTCATTTCCTAGTCAGAACAACTTTTCTGGTATAATGTTCTTTAATATAGTGTTTAAAAAATTAAATTATGCGTCGAAATTACAATGAAATTACAATGATTGTAAATATTATTATAAATGATTTTAAGAAAATATCATTTGAGTAAGATACTCATAAGATTTCGAACCGATTTGATTTTTTTTCGATTATATTTTTTTATATCACAGAGATATGTAGTCGTAGGTGGTTCGAATCTATCGCATTCAAGTTCAAATGTATTCGGAAGTATAACAATTTTTTTCGAAATAGAGAGTTATAGAGAGTTCATCTTCCGGTTCATCTATACTTGCAATGTACTTGAGCCATCACTGATTATAGCACTAAATTCATCTTATAAAAATAAAACTAAAGAAAGATATATTGCTTCTGTGACAGGCGTTTGTAAAAAATACAATTTTTATATTTAAATTCACGTTTCAATTTTAACGACAAATCGATATAGTTTATGAAAATTGTAGGTAATATTAAAAGAAACTACACTTACGTTACTAATATGCATGACATAAGATTTTTCAAATCTTACACTTAGAATATTTCATTTTCTTCCACATTGAATCGTACACTCATAAAAAAAGATAAATTATAGATTATAGAAATGGAGATTTCACATTTTAAAACGAGCCCAGACTGAATCTTGCACGTTTGCTTTTAGACGAAGTTACAGGCATTCAGAGATTAAATAATTTTTCTTATTACAATGCAACGATACTTTAATTTTGTAAAGTAATATATTAAATGTTAGAAATCTAGAAATGAACAAAATAATCCTTGCGATTTTAAAGTCATTAAAGTATACTAGTAATTTAGAAATATTACCTTCGATCAGGAAATTTCCGAAAATTTTGCCACAAAGTTAATGTTAATCCGCGATTTCGACTACAATGTTAATAGCCTCTTTCTAACTGTAACAATATTTATGGCCGTTTGAAATAGGATTTTGTTCCGTTTGACAGACGTCGAATTAACAGATAAATTGTAATGTTTCCATTGGCACATGAATAGACCTCATCAAGCAGCGACCGTGACTGCACAGTAATGAGCAATTACGTGACACAGTTATTCGAGGCGCAACGATATCTCCAGAAGTAATTAATACCACGGAACGTCGAAAGACCGTTTATCGATAGCGATGAATCGTAGTTTTAAAAAATATTTCAAACGATTTTATGATCAAAACAAATCATGATGCACGATACGCATAATATACAGCTACGGGGTGCCCTCCATTGAATTTCATATATTCTATGAATAAAAATGAGAAAAATGTTATATAAACGGCACTGATTTGTTTCTGTTGTCTGTGCGTGTGTTGTGTAACCCGCACAAACAATTTATAGATGTAAATATTGTCATATAGAGACATAGAATTACAAGGAAATTACTCAATAATGTGGGAATTGGAAATTAATCAAGACCGAGTGTAACTCCAAAATATATATATATAATATAAATAATATAAATGTATATAATATAAATAAATATATATATAATTTATATTATTTGTAAAATATATATAAAATAAAATATATATTTTCTCGATCCTACGCGATTCTATACTCTTCTTTCAAAATGAATTTATTCCTCAAGTTGTAAATCTTTATATTTGGTAATAATAACTTTCTCCTAATAGGGGAGTTTAACGACTTAAACTATAAAAATCATAAATGCTGTTTCTATGAAAATCTTTTGTTCGATTGCTGAAAAATCTTGAAAGAATTTTCTTCCGGATTTCACTTTCATTGTTGAACCGATCGTTCTTGATATAATACAGTTATTCGGTCTGCGAAATAAGCGAAAATTATAATGAAAACCTATTTATTAATGCTGGCTGTTATTTAGTTGCTAACTTTCTAGAGTTATGATCAATAGAAATTGACAAGAACCTTTCCGGTTACTTTAACATTGTATTATTTTCCCTCGTACGTAGCACTCAATAGGTTCAGCACATCTGAGATTTAGTAATTTGATACTTTTAACAAAATCCCCAAAGAAAAAAGGTTTACACAAAATACACATTGTAATTTATTTTGGGCCTGGGTTGCCATTTACGGGTTTACACGAAATACACATTGTAATTTATTTTGGGCTTGGGTTGTCATTTACGGCAAATCCTATTAATATTCAAATCAGTTTTTGGGACACAATTGTAATTTTACGAAAGGAACAATACTACGTACAACAGTACAGCTATTCTAGAACTTGAAACCTCTATATATTATATGTAATTCATTTTATTTTACAACGGCAAAGTGAAAGTTTTCATTTTCGCCTGATATTCAAAATTCAATAAGTTAACGAACGAAAATCACGTGGCAAGTTTTATCGAGCTGTTATAAAGAGGAAGTTTTAACATTCAAACCGAATTGTAGATTTAATCATAAAAGTAATTTTTCAATGTTTTTACATGCCATTATAATTCATAGCATTTTCGAGAAGAAAAGTATTTTCACTTGTTCATTGGCCACGTGATCTGCGAACGATTTCAAAATAAAGTGAATGACGCATTTTGAAAGTTTTGAGAGAGAAAGAAGCTTCGAGTTTTAAAATAAATCCAAGTGTGTTGTTGTGCGATTTTTTTTAATAAAACTATAATGGTTTCAACACTCGGTATCCAAATATAAATGGGAGTCATAGTACTTCACCTTGGCAGATATTTCTGTGCGCTCGTCCATTCTGGACAAAGCTGTCCAGAGACAAAGCCATGCATATCTCCACGAACATATGTATTATATATCCCTGAACCAGGGCAAAGGAACAGCAGACAGCCGTCAAGAACGCGATCATTAAGCTTGATTCGAACTAAGAACCTGTTACATGCTCGCTATATGCGGACATGTACATACATATATATATATATATATATATATGCACGTACATACATGTGCTTATACGCCGTGACTCTCTTCGACCGAACGATATAATTCTAATTTGTTTAGTCTGCTTAAGGTTCGGTCAAGTTCAATAATAACGAATTCTTTAGTTTTAGTAAAAGATTAGTATTTATACCATTGATCAGTAAAATACTTGTTCAGAATCGCCAAATGATATGGAAAATTTAGATGGTAATGGTAATGGCCAAAAATTTTCGCGGTCTAGGATTCCTCAACTACGAGTTTCGAACTGACTAGCACAAGCCGCAAATGGCTGCACGCCTAGCGTCGAGTCCTACCGATCTCCGACGTTAAGCAAAAGCAGCGGGTAGTTACAACAAGCATCTGGAGTATAAGGAATCGTCGCTGCCATCAGCAGCCCCACTGATGATGAGTCTTAGGCAGTGACTCCGAGATGAAACGCCGCATCCTATAAACGCAATCTCTCTCTCACACTACCTCAAATCCCTCCCATGCATCCTTCTCATCTTTCACATCTTTCAATCCTGTAAGTCTGTAATAGTAAATTTTCTTTATTTATAAGTATTCTGTATGTAACACTTTGTAAGCGTTCTGTACATTCTATGTTTGGAAATATTTATCTTGTTTTATTGTTTGCATAGATCTAGGTTGAAGTTTATCTATGTTCCTTTTTTTAAAATTATTAATATACATACATATATAGGATGCATTGGGATAATATGTATAAAGAAACAAGAAATTCCTCGTAAAGAAATAAGAAAACAGCATGGAATAAACTTTTTTTGATTTGAGGCTTCGCTTTCGAGAAAATCGAGTTTACTTGAATAGATAGAAGTATTCTTGAATTTAGCTAATTCTGAGCAGAAAAAAATAATTGACAGGAAGTTGTCTTACGTGCAAAAGTCTAAATCAGAAATATATAATTTTTTCATTTGAAGCTTCCTTTTCAAGGAAATAAATTACGAATATACTTCGTTAACAATTGCTTTGTTACACTTGTCAAATCTTCAAACTCGATTTTCTCAAAAACGAAGCCTGAAACCAAAGAAATTGTAGTCTATATTTTTTTTTTTTTTTTTTTTTTTTTTTTGCGATATCATCCTTTGCTCGCTTGTAGACGTTATTCCGACGCATCCTGTATATGTACATAATCAGGAAATTAAATTACGAAATAGGAAACAGATCACGATACGAATATACCGTGACGATCAAAGAGAAATAATTTTTTCCACTTTCCCCCCCGTTCTTTCTAATCCATGGTAAAAGAATAAAAATAACAGCTAACACTTTAATAACGAATTCTCTTTAAAATTACTTCATTTCCTTGACATTATCTGCTTTCACATTTGCCACGAGAGATCGGATCGATCTTGATATAAAGTACAATGTAATTTTATAAACATTAATTCCCTGTTAATCGCTATAGAATCAACACGCGACAAGCTTTTTGCGCTATATTCCCATTAATATCGCGAATAAATTTAAGTGCCTACAATTATTCACGAAAGTGAATGTATTTATACGTATGCTTATCGCAGAAAACCGTCGCGTAAGAATTATAATAGAGCAGCGAGATGAACGTCGCGATAGAAATAAATTAATGTAATCGTTTGTAGTGAAATAAGCGAGGAGAGTTTCGAGAGAAGCTGCGTATAATAGCGATGCAGTTCAGACAAAAATGCTTGTTTCATCTAACAAAGAGCAATGCGATCGCAAGCATTAGACGTTCGTTTATAGAACGCATCGTCGATGATCGAATTAATCTTTTATTATCTGTTATCTAATTTATTGTTATAATCATAATTATAAAATATACATTAATATTATTTAATATACATTTATAATAATAATAATTATTATTACATTATAATATATTTACAATTATATCATCTATCATTAAATTAAATCATCTTTCATTATTATATTCTTTATCGCCTTCTTTTCATTTATTTTTCATTATATCGTCTAGTGTTTTGTATTATATTGTCTATTCATGTTTATCAAGTTTTTTGATAAATTAATAACTTTATATATATATATAAAGTTAAATATTAATATATATATATATATATATTAATAACTTTATATATATATATTAATAACTATGCTTCGTGGGATCGAAAAGTTCTCGTAGTTACAGGTATAAACGCTAGATAATTTCGGTAATGAATACATATTAAGCTATTAAAACTTTCGGTAATAAAATAATTTAGACAATTTCGCTATTCTAGGTATTGAACTGTTCATTTTCTTGCTTTTCTCTATTAATAGAATGAACTGACTGATCTAAATCTATTTCTTGGATTTACCATAATATATTTGTTTTTAAGCTTATATAATATTTCCGGTAATGAGCTTTTCGACATGTGCTTCAACAATGATATTTCGGAACAATAGAAAAGTAATCCTCCTTACTTCCGCATAATATTTTGACGATGCTTTCGTCGTCACTTTCCTAAAATCCTGTTATTGGGAGTAGAGCGTACATCAGCTTTGCAAGAACTTATTAACTATCCGTTGGAATTGATCGCACAAAATCTCTCTAAATCTTGGATTTAGGACAGAACATAATCTCGATGCGAGCAAGTTCAAGGCGAACAATCGTAACAACGCAGACTGCGCATTTTACACAAGGTGTTTTCATTATTTTGTCCAACTTCTGCATATTATAACTTTGTTATAAATAAAAAAATAAAAAAATAATATAACAAATAATATAAAATATAAAATAATAAATAAAATAATACAAAAAGTAATATAACAAATAATTTAATAAAAAAAGAAAAAAATAATATAACAATCCACTCTGTCCAATTAGAGAACCCTGTTTGTTAATCCGTACATTGTCAAGAATTGTCATTCTTCTTTTCAGTCATTCAGTCATTGTCTCTAGCTTTGGAAAACCCAGCTCAAAATTTTATGACTTACCTTGTTGTATTGTGCCATTTATTATGTACCGTTATTTTATTGGAACTATTAGTCAAAGGATATTTGACCTGACCATTGAAGTTACCTTAATTTATTGTTACAAGAAATTCTAATGTACAGAGTTAGCAAGAGTTAGTAATAATGTCTCTGTACGTAGAATTCAATGTTTTTTACTGAAAGAAAATTAATTAATATCTCGAAAATTAATAAATATCTGAAATTGAAATTTTACTATCGTCTGTCCTTCCTCTCCTCAAAATTCCATGTCGATCCGCCGTCATTCACAACTACAGCCGAACATTCTCTACAAAAGAATATTAATTTTTTACTTTTTATGTCATTAATTTTGTAAAATTAATTAACATAAACAAAAGAATATCAGTTATATCTTCTAATTTTCGCTACCTTCTATCTTCCTTATATCTTCTGATTTTAGCCACTCGATAAAATTTATTCTTAATTTTGGTAGAACAAGACCACCGTAGCGATAAAGTTAGAAAATTAAAATTAATGGACGTAAACAGGTTAAAATTTTTTACAGATGCTTTAAGAACAGGTTAATATTTTTTTAGACTTGCTTTAAAAATTAAAGTAAAGAACGCGATTGAATCAATAACGATGAAAAATTGTTGATAATTTAAACTATTGTAAAAAAAGAAAAAAAAGGAATCACATAACAATCCACTTGATCTTAAATTACTATTCCTGCGTTGATTTTTTTTTCTTTTTTTTTGTCTGAAGATAATTTTACATCACATTACAGCGGACGGAAAAATAAGAATATTTCTTTCATCGAGAAATTCATTTCGAACATTTCTAAGAGAATTAAAAAAATATTTTCAGAACTAGTTTCACCGTGGTGAAAACTAAAGTCTTCTTTCTACTGGTTTATTAAATTTTAAATATTAGAGTTAAGCGGCAAAAATCCAAGAAATTCTAACATTTCGTTATTTAACCGTAACGTTAAAAGTTTAATAAAATAGCGAGAAATAATTGATTGAATTTACAGAGAGAATCATCCACATAATCCTGGCAATGTCGACTTAGACGCAACAAAGTTCTCTCATGCAATATTAAATAATTGCTGGAATGATATAAAATTCGTATTGCTAATGTGCAAAGGATGGGAGATGAAAATTTTGACGTGGCTAAAACAATATTTGATGCATTGTTGAATTGATACATTTTTAAAATCTGTTATTACGTATTTGCAAAGCGAAGAAAACTTTTCGGAAGAAAGAAGTATCTTCGCTTTTTCAATTGCTACATGATGAAATCACATACGTACATCTTTGAAAAGAGTGAATCCAGAATTGTGAAGAACACTTTACGCTTTAAAACAAAGACATTTCCCTGCAGTTACGACAATTTAAATATTAATTTGATTTTAAATTAAATGTTAATTTAATTTCTCCAAAAATCGAAAATATTTCTAGAAATAGCTAGCTAATAATTTATGAATAAAAATTGAATCTGAAAGGGAGTGGTGTGTTTGTTGCTTTGTTGCCCCTTCCCTTTTGCATTTTCAGATGTTAAACAAAAATTCGCCCAAAATTCCTCCCGCGAAATTTTTCTTCGCATCCTATTGGTCGTTTCAAAACCAATTGTCATATTCTCCGACCGATGAAAAGAATTCTGTGCATGGTGGTGGGATAAGAACACACAGGATAGGACGGCGTGTAATTTGTCTTTAAGGACTCAGGTCAAGGTTATGCTATATAAAAAGCGGAAAACAGGATTCCGTTACAGTTCAAAGTAGTCTGATCTACAAGTTGGTAAATCAGAGTTCTTCCGATAGTTTTCGTCAGTTCTTGTCAGTTTTCGTTCGTCTTGAAGAGCATTATAGTTCAGTGCTACACGATACGGGCAGGCTGACTTTTAGATTCACTTTGCTTTATTTGCATGTGTTAGTGAATCAGTTCACGAAGATCCCAGATCGTACATACGTACACGCATATTCGTTTGGTAAGCATATTTATCGTTTTTTTGATAACGTGTTTTGATAGCTTTTCCACGAGAGACGCGACGCAGAGAGGAATGACATTTGTACATACCACGTGGCACGGCGCGGCGCGGCGCGGTTCTACTATTACTTGATTGTGACGAAATATTCCGATCATCTGACTTGACTCAAATTTTCTAACGATAAGATATTTTCAGTAAAATTTTTATCTCTTCGTTAAATTCCGCGAAGTTTTTCCCGATATGATTTTATAAAACTTTGGCGTATCATTTGATAATTTGTTGTTAAACTGAATTACATACAGTGATTTCTATTAATATTCGGACAGTAACTATTGAAAGTGTTATAATTAAAAAAAGAAAATACTTCTCGTTTTTAAAATGCTACGACGTTGAACAAATTTTTATTTGACTGAGTTTGAAGACTGAAACTATCATTTTTTACAACGACTTGCTAAACGATTTTTTTCTTGCCGATTATTGAACTTTGAATATCAGGCGAAAACGAATATAATGAAAATGTTACGATTTCTTGAATTTTTATAAATCTTCAAAGTTTAATAAAATAGATCATACATCATTACAAAAGGGAGGCTTCGATCTTCAAAATTCATTGTAGATTTAATCATTTAATTAATGATTTAATGATTTAATAATTTTTCAATGCTGTTTTACGTGCTCTATGATGTTTATACATTTCGAGAAAAAGAGTATCACTTACCCACTTGCTACGCGATGTAAAAAAAATTTTAAAGTAGAATGAACGACGCATTTTGGAAATAAATGTTTTAAGCTTTGAAATAAGTCCAGATTTATTAATGTACGATTTTTCACATTTATATATTGAGAATTAAATTCGATTCGAGAGTAAATAATTTATTAAATTTAAGTAAATGATAATTTATTTGACTCTAACGAAAGTATATTTCAAGATTGTTCTTTCACTTTGGTTTTCTATTTACTCATCGGAGCAATGGAAAATACTCTGTTTTCAACACTTCTCTTTCATCTTTTGTTTTACTCAGAATATTATAATATAATAAAACAGAATATAATTTTGTTTACTTGTACTTGTAATAGCGTAGAAAATAATGAATTTATTTTATTTGTCATTTCAGATGCCACAGAGTCAGAGAAAGTGAAATTTGACTATTCGAAAGATTCGGCCAGTGGATCAGCAGCTACCACCAGTAGCGGCAGCAACAAACGCGCGAAGAACAAGAAGAGACGCGAAGCGCAGCAAGAGTTCACACATTCCTGGTTACGAGGTGCTTTGAAGGGCCATACTGCTTCAGTGTTGAACATGAATTTCTCGAGTAACGGCAAATATCTTACAAGTTGCGCCGAAGGTAAATATCAATATCAATATATTAAAGAAAATTCGTCCGGCGAGAGGTCACTATCGGTCACTGTTTTACTGTTAATAAAATTAATACTTCGTGCTACTAGTTTGTCAGATGGAAGCACGTAGTACTAGCAGTTCCTAGTTTACCAGATGAAAGATGTAGTAACGACCAAAAGTAATTTTTGTGAATGTATTTGTTCGTCAATATCACAAAGATCAAGTATTATTCAGCTATTTAATTTAGAATATTTTCTTTACGCGGAGTAAAGTTGCACGCGACAGTGTCATGCGATTGAATATAATGAAGTTGAAAAAGTCTCGAAGGGGACCGGTGAGTCATAAATCAAACGAACTCGATTTATTTTGGAGATTCCGGAGAGAGATAGATGCCATTAGCACGTTTGACACAATTGTTATTGTTGCGCGAGAAAAGCGACCAAAAAAAAAAAGAAATATCGTGTCTCTGATAGAGCCATCCGAAGGACGATTTTTTTTCTTTCATTTCTGTTTTTGCTTCTTGAACTACATGTAAATATAGTATAACAACGTTATAGCAGAATGATATATATATATGTATATTTTTTTTTTTTTTTTTTTTTAATTCAAACTGCGGGTGCCACTTACGTTTTTGTCGCGGCGGGCTTTTTTTTTATTTGCATGTGTCACTGCTGTTGTATTGTTGTGCCAGTAACAATAGTCAATCTCTGTCTTTGCTTGCGCTCTACGGGAATTTACAACCTTTGTACACGCTCGTGACGTTTTCTTCGACTCGATTCGTGCAGCGTGCCGGAGACAGACGTGATCGCGTACCGAGATAAAAATTCGACACAACTCTTCTCGAGATCGCGATGTCAATTTATATCTGTGATACAGATCAACACGAACCGATAAACTTTGAAAGAAAACACAAATAAAAAATTTAAATGTTCAAAAGTATCAAAATTGAAACATCTATCGTCGTAGTTAGAAAATGACTCAGCTTTCACAATTACTCGCAAATTTGGATACTTGCTGAAAAATTTTTATAACATTTGTGTACTTTTTGAAATTTCATCGATTGCAGTAAAACCGCGGTTTCATTACGATTGTATCGATGAGAATTGAAAAAATCAGCGTTCGAATAATTTCATCAGCCATTTTCTTTATTATCGCACACGGTCGTCCAAAATCTAAATTATCACAAATATTCGTAAATATATTTCTCATCAGGCGCGTTACTCGTTATGCAATTTTCTCGTGTTACGAGCACATAAGTAAATGGACAAAATGTAGGTCGTTCGAAGTGAATTCAAACTGTTCGGTTGCAAACTCGGTGATTTGCTCTCTCTCTCGAAAAATATTATCCTCGCCCCGATTGCTTTTTATCCTTGCTAGCCTCGATTTATATCGTATTGGTTTCCGTTATACTTCTCTGCGGGGAGATAAATTTCAAACGGTCGAAAGATATTTCTTCTTTTTTTTTCTTTTCTTTTCCCTCTTCATCGGTCGTTATCGATCCAATTATCTGAAAGAAGGAAAAACGTAGTGAAAGCATGAAACTGGCGAAAAAAATTATTGGCGCTGACCGACTACTTTCACTATTTCATCTTGATTCGAATCGAAACGATTAATTAAACGCCTTGATTTCTCATCACTGGTGATCTGATGCCTCGTATCGGTATGTAAATCTTCATTCTGTTTCGTACATCGTAATTTCTAATAGATTACCAGAATTGCTAATGTTATTTGAAACAGCGTTTCTCAACTTGTAGTTCAAACCTTTTCTACAGGGTGGCTTTTATAAAGCAATCGATTGACTTTCTTTCGAAATGAAAAGGGATACGAAAAAGTCGAACGAGAAATATATTCTGTTTCGAGTGGGAGATATTTTAACGTTGTCAGATGGAGGCGTTTAGATCAGGTTAGGTTTAGGTTAGACGTCTTAATTTCTTCAAATGAAATCATATTCTCTTATACAGTGATCCATACGACTCTTAACTTATGTATGTGGGAAAATCATTAATTCAATCGACACATTCAATTTTGGTAAAATCTCTATTTTATAGAAACTTTTTGGAAATTAATCAGTTTCTTACTTTAGCGTAAGATAATAGCTAGTCAAATCCGCGATCCATAGAGGTTGAGAGATTGAAAAGTTTGGCATCGTCCTTATTAAGATCTTCTCGATTCTTTATCTGCGATTCATTATCTTTCGATACGTGTGCTTTTAGCATTTCGTAATCCACTCAAAATATTTGAACAAGTTTCTTTCGTGTCCTTTAATGATTCACACCGCGGAGGTGGTGGGTGACCCGTTGACCATGAAAGATTTTCGTGAAGCGACGTCGACTTCTTTTACCGGTGAGTTTCTCTTCTTTCGTTTCTCCTGTCGCGTTTAACCTCGAATTCGGAGGCGAGTCGCACGAATCTACGTGTGCGCGCGTGCGTGCCTTCGCGAAGAAACGCGAGTAACAAGAACGGTGGAATTCTGACGTGTCTCTCCCGTGCTTCTGGGAAAAAAGATCTTTTAACTGGAATGATGATGATCCGAGTAATTTCTTTAGGTACTTTCTCTTTTTTTTCTAAAAAAAAAAAAAAAGTTGAACGCTACATTTGAAATTTCGAGTCCACCGTTATTTATTAATTAATACTACTATTTACTAATTAATTACTAACTAATTACTAATTAATTCGACAAAGAAATGAGAATCAGTCACTTCGCAAAAATTTAATCATCGAAACAAAAGATGATGCATACATCAAGTTTAGAAATATTTACATAAGAAAATATTCGTCGCGTTCACGTACGTTGGATAACTTCCATCGAAATAATGTGTGAAAATTGGCCGCATGGTCGTTGAAAGATAAATCATCAATCGTAGCCGCCGTTCGATCGCGTATTGTGAATCATTCGAACGTAGCAAATAATTAACGATGTTCGCGAAACATATCAACGTAGCAAAAGTTCCATATCCGAACGACGATTCGGGAAACGCAAAGTCTCGAAATACGAGATCGCGATCTAAAATAAATCTCGGAAACGTCCGTGGGTTGCAGCGTAAATTTAGAAAACGGCTAGTGAACCTCTACATCGTTTCTCAAAATCGCCTCCTCCGTTTCACCGTAATTTTCTCAGCCGACGCATCTCTGATTAATTCGTATCATTCTTCCACTCATACTTCCACTTCGATACGATATCGTGCATTACTTTTTTCTTGTTTCTTCTTTCTTATCTCCAACTTAACGTGAAACTGAAACGGTGGTAAGGAATTAATATCTACGAAAAATGAAAAGATAAATAGTTAAATTTGCAAATTCTTGCTGTTGGTATTCTTCCGTTCAGGTTGACTGATTTAGAAAATATTCACGAACATGTGGGAAATTTAAAAATGGGAAAATACAAAGGATTTCTTTTGTTTTTCCATTCGATTTTACACAAGGATAAAACGTGAAAAGCAAGGAAATAAGACACTTTTGTTTCCTTTATTCTCGAAAGATTAGAAGGACAGACAAGCCTTTCTAATAACGAAATTTATCAGTTGACCGTGAATACGATCGTATCGTGGACCGGATCGATTATTCTGAATCTAATTCTACGAAACGATATATAGAATTTGGGGCCACTGGCTGACCGGTTGCTGCATTCACTATCACCTTTCCGATGCGCGGACGTAATAAGCGCGGTTGTAATAGCCTAATAATAGCGCGACGTGGGAAATTCTCTGGCCTTAAATCAAGCCCACACATCGAGGCGACAGATAGTTTATATCCGTGCCACGAACCCGATGAAACCACTCGTCATAAGCCGATAATTCGATGTACGAGATTAGCGACTCGCTAAGCGACAGCGAGAGCAGTGCAGCTTTTTCAATTTCTCTAACGAAATCTTACTCGTCTCTGACTTTCGATCGTCGTGATTAACTTTAATTAACTTCAACCCTTTGCATTCGAGCAGTTTTTATCACAGGGGAGTTATCGCTTGATATTTTAAATTACCAAAAAAAAAAAAAAGATAATAATTGAAAAATAGTTTGGAGTGCAAAGGGTTAATTAACTCGTTAATTAGAGTTAATTTCCTTGCTTAATCATTACACGGCAAGTCGATTTACATTCTCTGTCATTCTCCGAATTTTTGATTGCAAATTTTATCTTTGTCTCCTACCTTGACCGTAGCAGAGATTCGCGCGCGGAGGTCGGGATTTCCTCGAATGATCGAACAACGCGAGGGTAGGAACGCGTGGCAGCGGATGATTTCATTAAATGACGCAACGGTACATACCGAAGCCGGTCATTCCTGCGAACGGGGATACCGTGTTCCGTTATACGACTCACCCGTTCAGATTCCCTCGTCTCTCCTTCGTTCTTCGTTTCCCCCTTCGCCGCAAACCGCGAAAATCGTCCGTGGATCGACCTCTTTCTTTTAGAAATCGGTTCACTCGTTCGTCGAATTATTCTGTGTAACGTGTTTTTTTTTTTTTTTTTTCCTCAAAAAAGTCGTGTTCGTGGAATCTTCGCGGAGAAACGGATAAACTTATCGCAGGCTCGAGATATTTCCGAGGATTTCCCTATACGTCTGCAGCGACTTTCTGACGTCATTATTGAGTGGTGTTATAGTGATTTCTCGGTTTCATTCACAAGATAATCTCGAATGGCATGTTCCAACGTTGACGCGATCAAATTTTTATTAGCTCATTGTTAGCGGGAAAATGAGGTTGCCTCTACGCATACGGAAATGAATCGATACAGTCGGTGTTGACGTATTGTTTAATTAATTATGTTATAGATATCGTTGTTTTCTTTCTACTTAGAAATAATTGAAAAAGTATTATTTTTCGAAAAGTCGTAAACCCAAGGTTTGCAAAGTGCTTGCTGTTAGTAATCCCGAAATGTAGTACACGGTGATTTATAAAAATGCAGGTGTATAGCGTTGAAATTGAAGCTATAATTTTGTTTCAAAATGAAATATCTCTTCTCTTTGATTTGTTATAACACAAAATCATCTTTGTACATCGTGTAGAATAACTGGCGAATCATGTAAAATTCTGCTAATTTCTACGAGTCCTCTGGCGTACGCCTCGCTCCAAATGAACATTTACCCAAATTGTACATAGTCGTTTGCAATGGTAAAAATTGTGAGTTATAAATTTCTGCGTGAGAAATTTTCAGTTGACATTTTTCACGGTTCTAGAACAATTACATGCTCTCCACGAACGATACTTCCGTGCTATTCCTTCGCGCTTCTCACTTCTTTTCTTTTAATTCATCGTGGA
The DNA here is from genome assembly GCA_032399605.1 of Melipona beecheii. Lineage (NCBI taxonomy): Eukaryota > Metazoa > Arthropoda > Insecta > Hymenoptera > Apidae > Melipona > Melipona beecheii. The sequence goes on from JAUCMO010000291.1 coordinate 2,933,024, forward strand.
TCTAAAATCTATGCATAAAAAAAATAAGGGAGATCTTATGAATGAAAAATAATGAAATGGAAAATTCTGTTTACGTGGAAACAAAACGGACAAAAGTTTGAAAACTTGTGAAATTTATTCGGACGCTTGCTCATTTCGGATAAAAGTACGAGCAAATTAAACGATTTTATTCTTTACAATTAATGGCTAATTATGAAAGCATCTGTACATTTATAAGGCATTTCGACAAAGCCTCGTTTCAATATTCATATTAATGTTATAATACGCATATTAGCTTCGTGCTAGCTTAACATTCACATTAACAATTCAAACTAAAACTAAAACTTCTGACGCGGTCCGCTCAATTTGTTGTTTCAGCTCTCTTTTTTTAGAAATGTTTCCAATTGGCCAATAAAATTAGTGTTAGAGGCTCCGTTTGTAAATTTAGGCCCACGGTGTATTGGTTCGTTCGAAGGGAACGACGTTAGTTCTCGTCGGTTAAAAATTCTATAGAAAAGAAAGTGACGCATTTGGCGAAAGTTGCGAATAAGGAAGAAACGTTCAAACGTTCATCTTTTATTGGTTGTTCGTTTCGCGCCTTGGCCTGTAAACATAACGCCACTTGAACTTTTCATTTATTTACCGCGATTAAAAGATTCTGTCTGGCTAGCCAGGGGGACGACTCGTGAAATTTTCGCTCGTGAACTTTTACGATCCTGTTCTAGAAAAAAGAAAAATTAGCTCGCATTACATCAATAATATCACTCGAGTATTTTCTAATTTTTCATTTTCTCTTCGAACATCTTTCCATTCGGTTTTCTTTTTCTTTTTACAAAAGTTCTTTTAACAATTACGTTGGCGCATGTGAAGTCGTTCGATAAGAAGAAAAAAATGTCAAACGTTAGTGAAAAACAATTTTTTATTCTTACCAGTTAGAAAATTCTCTTCAGAAAAGATTGTTTAGATTATTTTCTTCAACTACGTAAACTGCTTCGAAAGAGAGTATACACCGTTGAATTCTAGAATTGATAATTTTTACATATCTGGAAGTCATCCTTGCAAAGTATATCACGTAGAAGTTACTTTGATCAAATGTACGATGTCTCATGGATTCTATTTAATGGTGTAAGTGTGAAAAAAACGTTTCATATGAACCGTTGATACCAATGAATACTCTTTGTTTTTAAATTAAATGTTAAAGAGGTCAAAGATCCGCGTTTGTCTTTGTCGATAAAAGTGCTTCGATATCAACGATTGACTTGCTACAATACGTTGACATAGTGACTTGTTTGTATGGACAGACAAAAATCCATATACGTTATTTCATACGTCCGTGGCAAGCCTTCACTTTCTCACATTTTCCTTTGGGGGGGGGGCAAATTAAGCGCGCAGCACTTGATTTTTTTCTCCCTGTTGGCTTTTCAATTTCTCGAATCGTATTTGGATTTCGTACGATTTTTTGATATGATTTCGCGTCGATTAAGTCGAGAAGGAAATACTTCCTACTTTTCGCGGCAATCGTGGAGCAGGCTCAAGTTGCATCGCGTATCGGTTCAGAGTAGAAACATGACGTTCTCTGGGTCAAGAGCAATCGATGTGACAGCTAGATTTTCTGATGCATTCTTGATTACGTCGCGGTTTCACGTTTGACTCGCGTTTAAACTCCAAGGATTAAAAAAAGGCAGAAAGAAAGAAACGACGGGAAGAAAAGAGTCCTCTATCACAGATAGAAAAACTAAAAGCTCTCTCTCTCTCTCTCTCTCCTCTTTGATCGATTAAATTCTTTTATTTCTCGTTGCAAAAAAAAAAAAAAAAAAGAAATTTAATTTGGAAAACTCAATCGCGAATGTCAAATCCTAAAGATCGTATAATCTATCAAAATTGCGTAGAAATATTAGAAGAAAAAAAAAAAGGACAGAGATGCATGCGCGTGGTGTGTGGCAAACCCTTTAACAGTATAACAGTAGGTGACCTCTAAGTCTCGCTATCGGACGATGAACTGACGTATATATATGTTTTTGTATGTGACATAAAGATTGCGGCATGCTGTTGGAAGCAGGAATGTTGGAGCCTCGGAAGCAATACGAGTGTAATCAGGCATTAGAAAAGGCAACGCCATCAAGAAGCAAAACCAACACGGTTTCTCTGTTGACGACGACGTCACATGCCAGCTCGAGCGGTGCGATCATCGCCGCTCAGTCAAGCCCGTCGTCGTCGTCGTCGTCGTCGTCGTCGTCGTCGTCGTCGTCGTCGTCGTCGTCATCGTCGTCGTCGTCGTCGTCGTCATCATCGTCATCGTCGTCGTCGTCGTCGTCGTCGTCGTCGTCATCGTCATCATCGTCGTCGTCGTCGTCGTCGTCATCATCGTCGTCATCGTCGTCGTCGTCATCATCGTCGTCATCGTCGTCATCGTCGTCGTCATCATCGTCGTCATCGCCGCCGTCGTCATCGTCGTCGTCATCGTCGTCATCGTCGTCGCCGCCGCCGTTGTCGCCGTCGTCGTCGCCGTCGTCGTCGTCGCCGTCGTCGTCGTCGTCGTCGTCGTCGTCGTCGTCGTCGTCGTCGTCGCAATCGACGAAAGAGGACCGAGCTACCTTGAGTAGGCGACAACGAAAAAATCGTACGAAATGTCCACGGGAGCAGCAGCAGCAACACGAGGAACAGGAGCAACAGCAACAGCAACAGCCACACCATCAGGATCCCCAAATTTACCAGGGAGCTCCGATATGGCAGCTCACACCACAGGCAGCTCAAACCAATCACCACCAGCCTCAAACGAACTTCCACTACCAGCACAATTATAACGCGATCAGTGGCCCGAGGGTATTCGACGATTTTGTAAGTACCATGAGACAACTAACGTTGATGAACAACGCTAATCTCGCTATGAAACTTCGTCAATACACTCTATCGTGTAATGATCTGACTCGCTATGGCTATCCGATGGAGTGCAGCAACTATCCGGGCTCCGTGATGATCGTGAATCACTTCCCCTTGAAAGAGATCCAAGATTGCAATCTAGACGCGAACGCGGAAGAATTCGTACCTAGTAGTAAAAACGTTAGGACGGAAAATGAAGCGGATAGTGGAAATAGCAGCGGAAGCTCGGATCTCGAGCAAGAGAGCTCCTCGGACAGCGACAAAAACTCAGACAATGGTGAATCAACGTACTCTTCGTCCTCCGACTCTGCTTGCCAGGAAGCATCCAGAAAGAATTCGGCTGCCGAGCTTCACGAGAACGTGCACATGGTCGAAAGAAGTTGCGCCAGGTGTAAGAAATTGTTCTACGTGAACCACGACGGAAGCTACGTGGTCTCTAATGACCATTGCCATTACCATTGGGGAAAGTTATACTCCAAGATATCAAATTACACGGATAACCGCGTATGGGGTTGCTGCCACAATGAATATGGAAAACCTGGCTGTACCATAGCTGAGAGGCACGTATGGACGGGATTAACGCATGGGGTTAACGGCCCGTTCGACGGATACATTCGCACGCAAGTGTCAAGTTTCGTACCCGAAGATGGCAATTACGGCGTCTTCGCCCTGGACTGCGAGATGTGCTTCTCGCAATACGGTCTCGAGCTATCCAAGGTCACCGTCGTCAACATGAACGGCGCCGTCGTATACGATACTCTAGTGAAGCCGGAAGTCGAGGTGATTGATTACAGCACGAAGTATAGCGGCATTACCGAACATGATCTCGCGAACGTCTCGAAAACACTCAAAGATGTTCAAAGTGATTTAATTAGCTTTATCCACGCGGAGACCATACTCATTGGTCACGGGCTGGAGAACGATCTCCGCGCGCTCAAGTTAATACACACGACGGTCATCGACACGAGTGCCCTGTACCCGCACCACCTAGGGTTTCCATATCGTTGTAGTCTGAAATCGTTAGCAAGGAGGATGCTACGAAGAGATATACAAATAAGGGAACACGACTCCGTAGAAGATGCTAGAGCTGCACTTGATCTCGTATTAAAGAAAGTAGTAGACTACGTTTTCATGTAAGATTCGCGCGGGGAAAAGTAGTGAGAATATCCTTTCTTTTTTTTTTTTTTTTCGCCACTGAGCAAACTGCGTTCAGTGCATAAGAATACAAGCAAATTCTCTATGAAGAGTCGTCGGTTGCATCGATCCGCGCGAGTAACTTCCGTTAGTGTTCATTTCCAAGTAAAGTCTGTGATACGTTACATATATAAAAAAAGGAGAAAAAAAAGAATCACACACGGTAGTGCGGTTCCTAACTCGTTTAGCCAGCGTTCGTTGCACCAGGGACTGTGCTTTTCACTCGCACAGATAGATAGATTTCAATTCACGTTGTACATATTTCATACGTTCGGTATCATGCGGACAGAACATAATTGAAGTTTTATACGGAGCGCGTCGATGCTGAGGAAAATGTTCGACTCGATTTCTATTTTGTTCGTTGATAGAATTTCCTTTTTCTCTTTCTTCTTCTTTCTTTCTTATTTATACGCGACATCTTTTTCTTTTCTATCTCTAAAAAGAATCTCTATCGCGACACTGATCAAAGATGTTTGTCTTATTTAGCAGATATTCTATTTTTCTAGCAAATTTCTACTCCGGATGGTCGGATCCATGAAAATAGAAATACATGCACAGATCGTGTCGCTTCTTTTACGATTAATTGAAATGTTCCTCGAGAAAAATATTTCTTTTTACTCTTTTGTTTTATACAATGTTTAGTTATGTAATTCGGCTTAAGGTAAAAATCATACGATAAAAAAAAATCTAATGACAGAAATGTCGAGATAGAAAAGAAAAAAAAAATCGGTTTTTTTTGTATATTTAAATTAAGTATTGTGACTCGGTAAAATACGAAAATGAATTACTCACGTTATATGTATTCTACATTTGAATTACAATACGACATACGCGCCGTTTCACTATTATTACATTATATATACGTATATATAAGATCAAACGTAAGAAAACTGTTTACTCTTTGTAAAATTTGCGATGATAATCATAATGAAGGATAATTATCGCTCTATCGGTCTAGTTTAAGTCCGCGGTAATAAAAAGTTAGTTATATCAAATAATAACCCACTTTCGAGTAATTTTCCTCAGCGAGCGATGTTGAATGATCAAATATATATATATGTATATATACACACACACATACATTTTTCATGTACTTTAGTACGTTCGATTTTTTTATACTTCATTGATCATGCAAAGAATCACATTCACGGTATCTGTGTGTGTGCGTGCGTGCGTGCGTGCGTGCGTGCGTGCGTGCGTGTGTGTGTGTGTGTGTGTGTGTGTGTGTGTGTGTGTGTATATGTATATACGTACGTGTGTATAAATATATATACACGTGCACGTGCACGCGTATGTGCCTCTTTTCTCATGCATATTTCATCTCACATTGTTTTTTTTCGTACACGTACAGCGAGAGGAGGACACGCTGTGTCATTGATGCTGATAAATATCGCGGGCTTCCACAATGCCTTGCATTTAAATTTTTTCAGAAAACGACGCCTGAAAAAAATGCTATTAAACGAGGACACGCCGATGATCGAGATGTGATAACTTGCGATTAAGTCGGTCTTCCTTTTCTTTTCTTTTCTTTTTTTTTTTTTCCTTCAGTTCGTATTCGATAAAAAGATAGAATTTTCTCGGAAGAAAAGTAATACCGGCTTTATCGATCTTTCGTGTTTCCCGAGCAAAACAGAAAGGCAGAAATCGCCGCGTGCGTGCAACTCCGCCCGATTTTTCATCGATAATCGTTTTATCGAGAATATTTTGCTCCGCGGTAGAGAAAGCGAACGTGAGCCGAATCAAGCAATATTTTTATAATTGACCATGGTGATCCATTATCGCGCGTTTATATGCCGCAATGTTTTTTCGTTTCATACGTGTCGTCACATGTAAACGACCGGGGACATTCGATCTGTAATCAAGATCGACTTCCTGACAAGCCACGCAACCGATTTCGCCTCGCGGTACATACGAATTAAGACAGTAGACGATGCTTTATGATTTTGTACAGAGCGATATATTGTTATAAGTATACGTGGTAAAGTATTCAGCGGCAGAGTTTCGTATTTCTCTCCTTAAGAATCGAAGTTGCTTTTCGCAGTGAAACAACAAACAATCATCCTTGAAAACCGATGATTTTTTTTTTCTTTTTTTGCATCATCAACCTTACAATTGAAATTGTTTGACTCTGCCACTTTATACTTTATTCGTTCGTCCTGTTAGTTTTAGTTTCTTTTTTTTTTTTTATATTATAATTAATTTATGTAAAAATTTATGTACCCGTTATCCTTAGGTACACGTATGTATTGTCATCCGATATTCTTTCATCGCATCAAGAATTTCAATGCGTCATTTGTAAATTTATCATTTTGTAAATAGCGTAATATTTATTCGAGCGCATCGCGAGACAAAGTACCTGTGCATTCTCACAAAGAGAACGTTCCTCCGATCTTCACAGCCATTTGTTTCGAGAAGTACAACTTTGACAGGGGATTCGTTCACAATCGCTTTATTATATATTTTCACTCTCATCTTTTTGTACCTCAAGGAAACCGAGTTATTTTTCATTTGTATTCATTCGATTGAGTTTTAATTATAGAATAATACATCTATTAAACTTGAAACATTTTTTTTTTCCCCCTTCACTGTCAACCTCCTCTACACCTATTTCAAAAACCTGCTTTCCCCCCTCGCACGATTGAAAAAATAAAAAGATGAAGAGGAAAAAATAAATAATACTTTTTGAAGATGGAAAAAAAAAGTAATCGTTGAAAATAATTCATTCGAAGAACGAACCGCAATATTTCATCGAATATTACAATCTCAAGTAGTTTTTTTCCCTCGAGCAAGCGATTTTTAAATTACTTTGAACTCGTCGCGCAAAAGTTTATTTTTCGAATTCGAATTCGTAGAAACGATTCGAGCCGAAGCAACGACATAACAATTTTACCGATCTCGAAAAAAGCAGCGCGTAACTTGCGAAAGGTGTCTCGATCGGATCACGCGCGGATTTCAATAGACGATCTTTCTTATTGAGAATCTTATAATTATGATAAATCACATCAATCTTGGAGCAATTTCATCGCGCGCTTCGGACGAAATTCGAATTGCGATCGAAGCAGTGTCGCTTCTTTGTTGTTCTTTGTTATTGCGAGTCGGGAGAAATAAAACAAAAAGGGGAAAAAAACTGTTTGAAAGCCTGGTACGATAACGATACGTTCTCGAAAGTAAAAGAAAGAAAACGAAATGTGAGAGAAAAGGCGATGGTCGTGGCGAGCGAATCCCCGGCAAGTGTCCCTGAGAAGAAACAATGGAAATCGTACGACACTGCGAAGCATATAACGAACTCCCTTGTTTCGTCTTCTCATCCGCACCGATCTTTCTTCCCCCTTTCATTTTATTTTCTCATTGCGCAATGTAACCAGAAACTCCTTGCCTTCTTTCAACGTCCACGCACGATACGCGTACGCGCGTGTAAAAATGATCGATGAAAACGCGCAAACCAAAAACGAAAGAAAAAAAAAAGAGACGAGCGAAGTAACTTCTCTCCTCGACGATCGATCTATTCGAGATGTGCGCAAGTGTACGTGGGCACCTCTGTGGCGTACACGTGTACAAAGAGTAGCGCGGTCGTCCGAAAGAGAAGAGCATTTCCATCGACCGTGTTCTTCCTTCTAACAGCCTCGAACTTTACCTTCTATCGTGCTTCTCTCTCTCTCTCTCTCTCTCTCTCTCTCTCGGCATTGAAACACACCCATGCCTCCTCGTCCGCTAAAAACGTACCTTCCAAATGTTTCGTTATCGATAGAGCAATCGGCATATTATGTTAAGTAAGCTCCTGGATTACGCAAGCATTAACCTCGAACGATCGATGAATAGAAGTCAGTCGTACCGAATACGCACACCGATCGTTTTCTTTCTCGAATCATCATCATCGTCATTATCAGAGTTTCGAAAGACTCCTCTTCTTGAGGGGTTCGTACACCTACACGTAGAAACGACACGACTCGCGTCGTGGTATAATTCGTTTGCAACTATGAATCAATGGCAACGCACTCGTCGATTAACTTCGTCGATGACTGCATCGATGGTCTGTTGGTACAGTTGCAACGCAGAACACGCGTTGCTAACGTTCGACGACTAGAAAGGATTGTTTTACTCGTTGAATGTTAGAGAGAGATCAGAATGAGAGAAAAATCGCGGGAATGAAAGAAAAAATTGCGTAATTAAAAAACATGATAGAGAGAGAGAGAGAGAGAGAGAAACTCGTTAGAGAAGTAAAGACGCAATTGTTTAATCGCAGGTACGAATAATTATTGTAAAAACAAATCGGAGGTTCGATTGGTGCTGAAGAATGATCTAAATCTAAACCTTCCTTCCTCTGAATTCGCATCATCCGTCGTTATTGTCGCAAGTTCACTTTCGACGTGGTGTTTTGTCAATTGTAAAATAAAATTAAAATGCAAAGTTTGTATTTTTCTTTATATATGGACTTGACGAGGATACGACAGTTGACGCTTTGACAGCTGAAAATTTTTGTCCACACTGCCGAGTACAATTTTCCTTTAAGCTCGTTTTCCTAATGATAGTTTCCTAAAGCGTATCGTTATATAATTGCGTTGCAAGTTCTATTGTTCGTTTGCTCGCGTGTTTGTTATTGGAGGTTCGTCACTTATTGTCGTTGTCGAAGATCGGCGCTAATCAGTTATTCTCCGCGTCTTAGAAACGACGAAACTTCGACCCACTGCCAAAGTTTCTACGACGTGCCTTTTTTTGTGCTCCCGATCTGATCTTTGCATTCTGATTTTTTCACTGCGAAAAGAAACGCCGATCTCTCGGCGACGATCTTTCTTGAAAATCGAAAACGCAGAGAATCGAAATTAAAATTTTGTACGGACAAATTTATCGATATTTTTTATTTAATAAATCTTCTACGTAACCCTGTCCTTGTTTTGATTTCATCAGTTTCGCAGAACGCTGCGTTATTCGCGTAATGTCAGGAAAATTTCGTTCCATTGGAAAAAGAAAAATCTGACGGAAGAAACGCGATCTATTTTTATTGCTCGACACGCTCGGCTTTTTTGTTCTAAACCAGTTTTAAAAGATAAGTCAACAACGATTAGCGTTGTTGTAAAAAACAAATTAAAATGAAAATGCAATAACAATGGTGCGATACAACTTCAAGAAGCAATATTTTACTGTCCTTAGTGTAACAGGCGTGCAACAGTGACGATCTAAATTGACAGAGTTCTCGATACACGATTTTTAAATGCATAAATTTCCTACTAAAGTCCGATCGCGAATATTTTCAATAGAGCGACGAAATTGATCGTCAATCATGACTTTCAAGAAAATTGAAAAAACTCGACTCATTGAAGTAATCTTTCAGTGAGAAATTAATTGCCGATGATGTAATTTCAAGCGAATTTAGAACGTAATTGTTTGTCAGACAATTTCCAACTATTTATCGGTGGCACTAATTACAGCTCCGTATTTCTGGATTTTGCACATCGCAATCGTGTGAATGTCAATTATTGATGCGAAAATCGAAAAGATAAAAGACACGTGGCTGAAGGAGTTGGTAAAGCAAAGCACTGGAAATACACTGGGAATAATAGCTCGCTGAAATTTTTCTTCCATCGTGAATTGAAAGATTCAATATTTATTCATCTCCGCCGGGGAAAAAATAACATTTGGAATTGAGAATTTCAAAGCTTGCGCGCGTTACTGACGAGAACGTAAATGTATCATACGGTAGAAAAGTTTCGTTTTGCACGTTTTTAGATCGTTTCGTGCGGTTTTAACACGCTTCGTGTCGCGGGAAAATTGAAAGTCCCGACAGAAACTCAATCGGGAGAAAGTCGAACACCAACATTAGGACGCTTAATTACAATAGAAGCGTGCCGAATTTTACACGTTGATTTTCTCTTGAACGAACGTGCGATGATTCGCGAAAATATTTGTACGTTTTACGTAGAAAACTTTGGTGGATATATTACGACGCTCTGTTGAAACTGTAACGAGACCACCGTCTATAAGACGCAAGAAATTTATTGCAAACGTTCGTTAGTATAATTTCCAAATGTGTTATGTAACACGTGATAAATATTGGAACCATCGTTATGGAGTGCTTTCGTGCGTTGTGTGTCGCGCAATAATTTTCGAAACTTCTCTGTTAGCAAAAACGAGTCGCAATTACGTCGACGAAATATGCAAGTACACACACAATTCAGAAATGTACATACGTGAGAGATAATGACATAAGGTCAAAGTGTTTTTACAATGCTAATTAAAAATTTCAGAATACGACGTGCGCGATAAATGATTAAACGCCTACACTTTCGTGAGTTATTGTAGCGAATTTGGAAGTGCTAAAGTTGATAAAGCGTCCCGTTTTCTACCGAAGGGGAAAGTTTTATCCTCTCGGTCCGCGCGTCACCAAACGCCTTAATAAGCAAAGCAATGAAATAAAACGAAATTCCACGTGATGCTAAGTGCGACGATATATTCGAAGCGCGTGCATCTATACATATGTATGTATGTACGTGCAAAGTCCAAATCGAAGAGATCGCGCGTTCGTCGCGAATTTTTTACATTTTACAGCATGATGTGTGTATACACGACTTCCAGCCAGAGAGAGAGAGAGAGAGAGAGAGAGGGGGGGAGAGAGAGGGAGCTTCCACGCGAGAAAGCCTCTCTCAAGAAGAAAGTACACGTGCAATCGTGCCTTATGGCGTTCACAGCACGATTACGCCTATGTTTTGGCGAATCGATATTCGCGATGATCGCCGTCATCAAAGGTCACGCGTTACGTAATTTTTTTTCGCGTTCTAGAAGATCGCGGAAATTCACTTCCGCGATTGTTCGTCACTTTCTCTTTCTCTTTCTCTTTCTCTCGATCTCCTTCCCTCCGCTTCGTTACACATTCTTGTCCGAGAAAATTAGCGTGCCGCTATGTGTCTCGCAGGGATCACGAAAAAGACTCGTTCCTCGACGTCGTAGATGCGATACGCAGCTTTTCGATTCGCGCGCGCGCGCGAGAGAGAGAGAAAGAGAGAAAGAGAGACAAAATGTTATCTGGAATAATAATCGTAGAGTATTTGTCCATTTTAAGCCATTTGCATCGCGCGATAAAAATGATTCGTCATGTTTGCTCGGACTGTCATGTGTCATAACGATGGAATATTCCGTTGAAATACAGAAAGAATTTATTACAGCCGCTGATCTAGTCACGATTTCCTTTATAAATAATAAAATAACGCTTCCATAATTCGAACGGATCCTAAAAGGAAACGTTCGCGCGCCGTCGCTTGGAAACTATTTCCTCTCATTGCAAATGGTTTGAAACAATCGAGAACCGTGGAAAACGGCGTGGATTGTGCGAAAGTAATGTATGATTCTTTCTTTCTTTCTTTTTGCTTTTTTTTTTCTGGAAAAAAAATATTGTGATTGTGACTGAAACGAAGGACGATTAAAGTGTAAATATTTGTTAAGCGACGCGTGTTCTTCTTTTTTTCCGAATTCAATTGAAAGCGTCGTTTAGAAAACGTGTAAGAATACATTTTGTGAAAGTGGACCGCCGCTATATTTCCAGAAAAAGAATGAAACAAGGAATCGAGACTTCACTCCTTTCGTCGGGAGGGTTTGCTTTTTTAGGGTTTGTCGAAGCTGTTGTTATCGTCGATATTAGGCATTTCCTTTCACTCTGTTCCCTTTCTTTTTTTTTTCTCTCTGCTGCTGATGAAAGTATTCGCAAAATTTCCGGGAAAAGAAGCGAAAAATTCAGATGTAAAAATTGTCTCGTTCAACTTGAAAACTTTAATCGAGATCGAACAAAGAACTCGGATGTTTCTTTTGTTAAATTCAAAGGCATCCGCGAAAAAATTAGTTTGCGGCACGAAGAGATTGTTTACCACATATTTATTTGCGTAATTTACACGTATCTTAATTCTGACCTAGCTGGTTTTACCGAATATCACACGTATTAAACGATTTACGTACAAAACTAAAGTGTGGCTCTTTGTCCTGGACGTGGACACAATCTTTCACGGCGTGTAGTTTACCACTCGTTATCGAGGCACGTACGTAACACGTAAACGTATTTCCGTTCGCAAGTACCGTCATTACGTTGACGTATGTAAATTTAATACGGAGACGCTTAGAAAACTAATTCGGTCGGACAGTTATGCGGTTGGTTGGCACGCTTCAAACGTAGATATCGAGAGAATCAAAGAACAATTTAAATCGTTTCGTTTGGTAGGAGCGTAGATGTTTTTTTTTTATCACATTTTTTTCAAGCGAAAATTTTTTGCTTGCAAAGATAGAAATTCCTTCTTTCTTTTTTTAGAATATCAACGATTGCACGTGACAATTATCCCAAAGTATATTTAACACCTTTGTTAAGAGACGGATCGTGAAACGATCGAATATCGAAGATAAAGTTATAAAATTTCTGTCTGAAGATCTCTCGTTCTTTCGCCGAATGCTCGGTGATTATCGCTGATTATCGTTACGTGAGTAACGCTCGTGTGAAAACGGAGTTCCACATCGATGGAATTGCGGCTTTTGATATCGGTATCTTTATCGGGATCTCGCGATAAGGAATCAGCTAGATTAATCAACTGCGACGCATTTTGTTTATCACTTCCGGTGAACGTTTCGCGTCAGACGTTTTTGGAGGGCTGATCGAGTCGGAGAGATAAAAAAGAAAAAGAAGAGAAGAGAGAAAAGAATATAAAGGAATTTCATTTTCGTCATACGTCGAGATTACAATAACAAATGTTCATCTGCATTACATATTCGTTTTTTATACGCTGCGTTGAAGCAAATCTCGTGACCATGAGTTTCCATTTCTAAAGAACGTTCCACCGTGCTGTGCATTTGCAATTGCAAAATGCTGATAAGTGATTCGTCGATAATATCGTTTATAATCGTTTGAATTCTTCTTTCTGAAAAAAAGACCAGTTCGCACCGCATAAAGGAAAATTACTTTATTTATCGTGTAATTTCCCAATCTTTCCGGAAACTATTTTTATCGGCGAAAAAAAGGAAAATCAATTCCAGAGGCACGAGTTACGCGTAATTGTTGCACAACGAACATTATCATTACATTTCGTTGCGATCGTTGCGTAAGCTCGGACGCCCTGGCGCGAGGTTCCCTCGTCCCTTCGTAGCCTGATCTTAACCTCTCTCTAGATATCTAATTCCACGTTTCAAAATTACAAGGTCTTCCTTCTCCGTCACGATCTTTGTGAAACGCTCGGTCAGCCGGTCAGATTATCGTTAAGGGAGAGCGCAAACGTTTATTCCTCGCTGATAACCACGAGCGAAACGAACACGCGGACGGTTTTTTTATCAGCTACACGTTCGAATCGTGACGAACGAAGTTGCAGTTTCTTTCAGAATAAACAGAAGAATTCTCGTAATTTATTCGCCCATTGGTAATTAGAAGAATTATGGCAGAAGAATTGTCGCAAGCTAGGGACGATTGCTCGTTCCCTCGCGCTGGACTATGGGTTTTTTTTTAGGTCAAGGACATTTTTCGGAGGCGTTTTCGAACTCTCCTTTTAAATTTATCATTTACGAACCCTCTCGACCACCTGTTATTATACAAACGTACGTTGGTACATTCGGTTGTTGAACTTGCCGATTTTGCCTCGAAGAAACGGACATTCGAGGTGAACGATCGGCCGACCGATCTCCGTCAGAGATTTAACGCGTGAACGTGTTAGAAGCTTTCGAGGCCGAATTATACAACGGACAAAGACACTTCGTAACGCCAGACGAGATCGTCCGATCTCTCTGTGACCATGGTTTCTGATTCTTGACTTTTTATTCTTTTTTTAGACTTTTTATTCTTCGAGCACACCGAGACGAACAAACTACACCGTTGCAGTCAATTCTGTTGATCAATCGGAAGTCGTAGAACTTTACAATTCCATTACGATTCTCAATTCGTTAAATAAATTTCATTTATTTAAGAGAATTTAATTAACAAGCTTGTTATAATATAAGTCGTTATATTAGATATGAACTGAAGGAATGAGACAGCAGATTACAGATTGCGTCCATCTCAATTATCTAAAATTTCACTGCTAAGCAATTGTTGGGTTTTCGAGTTGACGCATCTTAACGAGAAAAGATTTAGGTTGGTACGTAAGTGTTATCAGTTCAATCGGAAATTTCTCTGTTTCTGGCGAGTAACGTATCGAACGTATCAGTATAGAATGGAGTATAGATGCAGAGAAATCAGAGGAATCGACTGTAAACTAGCAACACAAATACTAGATGCAACTCGAAGTTTCAATTAGAACTGATTATCGACTCAGTTGCCTAATGGAAGTAAATGGATCGTCTGACAGTTAGGCATATATCTGAAGAATAGTGTTATGTGTGTCGATTGAACTTTCTTAACTCCCTTATACTAATTAGTGAATGTAGACAATTAGAAGACAAATTCACGATTGAACGTAAAATAATATCAGATAATTATGAAGACGACGAGTCAATGTCACACCTCCGACTGTTACACCTTTCTCTTACTCAACAACGTCTTTGGTGTACCAACGACGGAACGACAAATTTCATATTACGTTATCATCTGTCAGGTAAGTGTTTCGCAAGAACACTCGACGTTATCTATCGCCGTAAGAGGCGAACCGTGCTTGGAATCGGTTAGTGGTAGCTAACTCAGTGTTAAATATAACACTGGTAGATAACTACCTCTACGTGGGACCTGAAACGATTTCGGATCTGTAATTCAAATCACCCCGAACATAATTCGGAACTATACAATAGCTCTCCATTGAAAACTGAATCTGAATCTTCAACGTTTCGAAACGCGTTGAAAGTCTCGAGAGTCCGGAGACTGATTTAGCACAATTTTCGATGAAACCTCGTCCCAAAATTGGAAGGTTGGGAAATCCTTCAAATTCTAGAACGAATTCTAGTCGATTCGTCCGAGGGAATAAATTTGCTGACGATGAGTCAACTCGTTGTTCATTCGTGACTCATTCGTAAACGTGAAATTCTAGCCTGAAAGCGTAAAAAGAGAGAAAAGAAAAAACAATTAGGTGTCCGCCAAATCGGTGTAATCCGCTCTGAATATGGCGTCGATTGAACGAGCTCCACGAATCACGGAGGAAAAAGAGAGGATGCTGTTTTAATCAGGGCATGTCGGCGGAGATAGGAGCAGGTTACTTGGAGAGAAAATCTTCAAGTTTCGTGCGGCGCAACAACTTTCTTTCTCCTTCGGATAAGGCGCGTGGGTAGCCGAACCGGGACCCCGAAGAAGCGTTTCCTACGGTTGAAGCGATACTCCACGAAGACGCGGAGACGCGAGAGAGGACAGAGGAACTTTCTCCACCTTCGTTGCTCGCGACACGCTGCCTTGGAAATGCGCGGCTCTCCTCTCTGCTTCTCCGTTTCGATATCGCTGCGCGATAAGAAAGTTTCAATAAAAGTTTCAATAAAATGTCTAGTCCGCGCGTTTCCTTAATCAGTGTTAAGTACAGTTCACGTAATTCTCCTGTTACGTTCTTAGAAAAAGTGAATGCAGCGCGATATCGTTGATTATATTAATATCGGGAAATAGTTGGAAATAGTTTCTTGTACTTACCGATTGTACGGTGTCAGAAAGAAAAGACGAAAGTTATGTAAAAGTGTTTGCTTTTAGTTTAGTAGTAGCGATACGAAAAGTTTTATCAAAAAGAGAAAATAAGGAAGGAAATAGAACAGACAATAACAGAACGATAAACTTTAATCGTCTAGATAGCGGTTTTCGAATAATCGCTGTGGTATCCTACGGGCTAATAAAATATTCCTGTCGTAATGTTGATATCTTGGTACTTGTTTCGTTAAATTAATTTCATTGTTATTAGTCGAAAACGATACCGGCGTTTACTTACGTCTTCACGAGTATCGTAACATATAGTAATATATATAGTTATTTAATTTCTTGAAACTTTATTATTTTTCATTAGCTGAATAATTTCGTGATTGCGTTGTACTATCGCGTGAGTAATTTTATCGATTTTTGTTTTAAATTTTCTACGAAAGGAAAGTAAAAAAAAAAAAAAAAATTTTAAATCAAGTGTGACGAGCATAGCAGGTAATAGCTACCTAGCGTAAATTACATTTTAAATTTACTGCTTTTTCTCCATTGGTGAAAGCGACGATTGAATTTTACAATATTGAGTTTGCGAAGTGTATCGCTACTCGTAAAATATCAATTTGTAGTACACTTTAATGTTTCGAGAACGGAAGTACATTGGAGACGAATGATTAATTGTTATAGGTGAGAGAGACCAAATGGCTGGATATTTTTGAGGGATAATACAAGATACGTGTAGAAATGTCCAAAGGATAGAGCAGAATTCCATCTGAATAGACATAATTATCCTTTGATCTTTGCCAGACTGAAAGACTCTTTCCATTCGTCGTATTGGCGAAACTTAAAGTATTTGCACATTTAATCTCTTGCTATTGACTGAGGCAATTACGAGGGATATCCTACTTTGAGAAATTTTTGAGTCCTTGCGATCGTCGACGAAGAAAAATCTTCTTCTGCTTGGCTCGATCGTAGCGACGAACGAAGAGGAATAAAATCATGAAAATATAAAGGCAAACGGTGTATTTTAACGAAAATCGTAGGCTCGCTAGAAACGAGGATAAAACGACGTCAAATATTCCGAAGGTAGGTTTGACCATTGTCGATTGAGAAATTCAAAACGGAAGGCGGGAACGTGGCTCGTCGTTTGTTTGTCGATTGCGAAATGTTGGATTCGGCGTTACATCAATTCCTGATGTATGTTTGACTTGCTATGTCAAAACGTCTACCGTATTAAATGAGCTGAAGTTTCTTCTTCAACTATTACATTTTTTGTCTCTTTACGTTCTTCTCTCGTAACTATTACATAGTTATAGAGACGCGTTAAACACCAACACGCATCAAATCTGCTGTTGCGTAATATTCTTTTTTTCCCCACAAGCAAACATCTTCCACTCGGTGGTATAATATCTGACGATCTTGAGAGCTGAAAAAAAGTAGTCTTCCTCGACCTATCCATTATCGAGAGCACTTGTTTAATCACGCGTTTAATCACTTAAAAAACATCATTAATCACATTTTTTTGTTTTCCGTTCAAAATTCAATTTTCTATCGAGAGATTAAATATATATTTCTATCGTTCTCCGAAATGTTTAAAACATACTGATAACGTTAATTCTGTAAATTAACATTCACGAAATTCAATTAACAAATATCACGAAATATTTTCGTTTCTTCATAAAACGACTCGTGATCTGTTTCTTGTATCTTCAAATTGATCAGATTATTCCCTTCTTCAAATATTTCATATCAATCTGCCTCTTTCCAGCTACCAAAATAATAAACATAAATTTCAGCAAACTAACAAAGATGAATGATCTGAACGAAAAATCAACCCACTATCAATTTGCATTTTTATTATAATTTTTTAATAAATCGTTAATATTACCTACGTTCGTGATGACATTTTCCTCTTATCGTTAGTTTGCGAAATTTGCTACGTAGACAGCAAAAAAAATTCTGGGGCAAACTGTAGACACGTATTCTATAAAAATATGTACGCTGTTTTGAGATAAATTCAACAGAATGTTACAATGTTATTAAAAACTGTGTTTATCGTTTTGATAGTCCCCTCGATCCGCATCCAGAAACTGTTGCAGTTGCAACTGAGATGTTTGAGATCATTGACACAAAAGTTCACGTTTCACCACTGACATAAATTCCAACGTGTTCATCGTCCAACTTCATTAAACAATATCTCGATCGATTGAAAACGTGTTATCTCGACTGTTACGACTACGTACTCCGGCAAGTGGGATGTTTAATTTAACATCAAATTGCGAGTCGCGACTTAAAAGTTGAAAATACAAAGAATGGCAATGTTTTGACAAAGGTTGACGCTGAGCTGATAAAAATTTACGCGCATCGAAATCGAACGCGCGGCCGTGGGTGAACCACGAGGGAACGACTTATATTTAGCTGCTCGTATATTAACGTCGGGTAGCGCTTTATTGCAATGTGCTACTCTCTGCACACCCCGGTCACGCTTTCTCCGAGAAACTCGAGACCAGGACTCTGTCTTTCCATTTGTACAATCTACGGCAATTATATTTCAGTTTCATCGAGAAAGCGATACTCACATTGTGTTGATTTGCAATCGATACGCATATGCGGACAATAATATTTATATATTATATATATATATATATATCTGTACCGTTTCAGAGATCCATGTACCTATGATCTTTCTGTGAAATACTTATGTACATATACTGTGTTTTACAACTATAAAATTATCGAAATATTTATTAACATAGAAATATATGTATAACCTTTAAAAATATGTTTCAAAAATATTTCGAAAGAATGTTATATATATTTTTATATATTAACGCGATGAAAGAGCAAAGTATATCAGAGTATATATGTTTCTTAAAGAAAAACAGATAGATTATACTTGGCGGCAAAAAAAGGAATAACTACTAGTCATTTTTGTTAGGTAACTGTAAATCCAGCGTAATAGAGTTACATTACATTGAATTCAATATATTTTAATACAGTAATTTTAAAACAATACTGATTAATATATTTTTTAATGATCTTGAAAGTTTCTTGTCAAGTTGTTAATTAATAGTAACGAACAGTTAAATTTTTGTATTTGATATTGGATACTATCACTTAGATTATCTATCTAGTTCAGATACATGACTACAAAGTCACTGATGACATGAAATATCAAGGACAAATTATTCTTTCTTTACAAGCATATGTTTAATGAGCTAACCTCGTTTTTCATCTCTACTCTTATACTTTAGGCGAAAGAATTAATTCGGAAATGAGAGAAAATTGTTACTTCTTCAAATTAATCATTAATGATCTTGTGATTAAAAGGTGTCAATGCATGCATTTTGCAACAATGACAATTCGAGAAAAGTATTGATTACGCGATAGATTTGAAACGCAGAATATTGAAAATTTAGTATGAAGTTTATATATATAAAAATACAAATTTTCAAATTTAAATCTCAAATCTCAAATTCGAAACATTCAAACTTTTGAATTTAAATTTCGGACAGTCAAGTCGATTCTATCAAATATCGATGCATGTCATCGACTTATCGAGAAGTTTGCTGAAAGTCGAAATCGCAAAAGCCTGTAATGGCGTCCAGTAGACGCCAGTAACAGCTGTTCGTCTATAGTAGATGTACGTAAGTGCTGTAAGTGTACGTCAACGCAAAATTTGTATATTTGTATCAAATATCCACCTCGTGAAGTTAATATCATAAATAATAAATTTGTAAAAATTAACTTCATCGTATGTGTACGATGAAATAAACGAAACGAATG
The DNA here is from genome assembly GCA_032399605.1 of Melipona beecheii. NCBI lineage: Eukaryota > Metazoa > Arthropoda > Insecta > Hymenoptera > Apidae > Melipona > Melipona beecheii. The sequence continues at coordinate 2,952,411 of JAUCMO010000291.1, forward strand.
TGCTTGGATCAATATAGGTTATAGCGTTGTATTTTTCATGCTTCCTTGTGTTGTGTGTTTATCAGAGCCGTATGTTTATAGAAATTGATTGAGAAACTAGAAATTATAATAATAATGTCAAGCAAAAACGAAAGTAAAGGGCCAATTCCACCACGGTGGCTTCATTGTCCACGGAAAGCAGTGAAATTGATTCAGAATAAATTTCTGGCATTCAAGACTCCTTTGTCATCTGCATTTGACAGCCAAGTGCCAGAAGAATGCCGTTTCACAGTGGACATGTTATTCGCGTCGTTGAAGAGCCAGAAAATAAAGCTGGGCCTATGGATTGACTTAACCAACACCACGAGATTCTACGACAAGAAAAGCTTAGAAGCTTATGGTTGCAAGTATTTGAAGTTGCCTTGCAGAGGTCATGGTGAAACCCCGTCTGAGGAACAGACCAGAACTTTCGTACGAGTTTGTAAGAATTTTATATCGTACAACCCGTTGGAGGTTATTGGTGTTCATTGCACACATGGTTTTAATAGAACTGGCTTCCTTATAATTAGTTACTTAGTAGAAACCGATGGAACTAGTGTTGATGCTGGTTTAGTAGAATTTGCCGCTGCAAGGCCACCAGGCATATATAAAGCTGACTATATTCAAGAACTCTTCCGAAGATATGACGACGTGGACGATGCGCCCGATCCTGCTCCTAGACCAGCTTGGTGTTTGGAATATGACGACTCAAGTGTAGAAGATACAGACGAAGGTCCTAGTACAGACAGTGATAATTATAATCAAGATGTATCTAATAAGAAGAGGAAGCGTGAATTTAACAACAAGAAACCAGTGTTTATGGCTGGTATACCTGGAGTAACTCCTATTTTGGAGGATAGAAAATTAAGCGGTATACAGAGGTGTGTTAAAGATATTTGTTTTTGGAAATCAAGTGGATTTCCAGGTTCCCAACCAATTTCTATGGATGAAGATAATATTAGGCTGTTACACGAGAAACCTTACAGAGTTTCATGGAAAGCAGACGGGACCAGGTTATACAGCAATATATTTAAAATATTAAAGATGGTAAAATATTTAAGACAGCTTTACAACGTATTGACTTTATTTGCTTAGGTATATGATGATGATTCAAGCAGATGGAGAAATTTATTTTGTAGATAGAGATAATAGCATATTCCAAGTTAATGGAATGACTTTCCCACATCCAAAAGACACATCTAGAACTCTTAAAGATACACTGTTGGATGGTGTAAGTTCATATCTTTTTTATAAGGATTTGTAAATATTTGGATTATTGAATTAATTATTGATGAAAATAATTTTATAGGAAATGGTGATTGATAAAGCAGATGGTAAAGAGTATCCAAGATACTTAGTTTATGATGTAGTGATGTATGATGGTAAAGATGTTAGCAAATTACCATTCTATCCTGATCGTTTTTGCATCATTGAGCAGAAAATTGTAGCTGGTAGACATAGAGCAATGAAGGAAGGAAAATTGAGAAAAGAAATCGAACCTTTTTCAGTTCGATTAAAACAATTTTGGGATATAACGCAAGCAGCTAATTTATTAAGTGATAAATTTGCTAAACAACTGGGTCATGAACCTGATGGTTTAATATTTCAACCTGCTAAAGAACCTTATTGCCCAGGACCTTCATCAGACGTTTTAAAGTGGAAACCCTTATCGCAGAATTCTGTTGATTTTAGATTAAAAATAATCACAGAATCTGGAGAGGGAATTCTTCCAAAAAAAGTTGGATATCTGTATGTAGGCGGTATGAAAGAGCCCTTTGACAAAATGAAAGTAACTAAACAGATAAAAGAATTAAATAATGCAATAATTGAATGTAAATTTGAGAATGGCCAATGGGTGTTCATGCGCGAAAGAACTGATAAATCATTTCCTAATTCATACAATACAGCTCAATCTGTATGCAAAAGTATTATAAAACCCATAACCACTGATCGACTCTTAGATTATATTAGTAGGCATCGATTTTTGCAAGATGATTCTGATCTAATGCCACCACCAAATAAGAAACGTTTGAACTGATTGTTCGTAGCTTATTATGTAATTTAAGATAACTAATGTAATTAATTTAATTAATGTATTTAAGGTATAGATAGTAGGTTTATTGTGAGATTTCGATTGTTTTACAAACATAAAACTTGTATCTATCTTATTGTACTCCATTAAATTTCTTTTAATTGCTGTAAAATTTTAAGAATTTTAAATTGTTCGCTCAATACAGAAACTTTATAATAAATTAAATGTGTTTTCTTGCTTAACCTGTCCTATTTATTCCTTTCCTTCTCAGGATTATATTTTATGTCTTTTGATTACAAAATAAATTGTAAAACTGTAATTTATGATTTTTCAGATAGAACTGTTCTGTTATGGTACACGAAAGAATTGACAGTAAAAGAAAAGAGATCTCTACGTGTTAATATAGAATTTGATCATGCAACTTTAGTACGTTGGTCTCCTGATGGAAAAGCTTTCCTCATACATAAAGCTGTAGCAAATACTATCGAAGTTTATAAAATCTCCAAGAAACCAGACGGTACTTTAGCTTCAGCAATTAAAGCTTTAGAATTTTCGAAGGTATCTACCAAATTCTTTTCTGTGATGTTGCTTTTTATACATAAGTTTCATTTTTTTTTTTTTTTTTATTAATGTTTCAGCGACATACCGAAGATGTTGTTGGCATGGATATTGCAACTACAGGAAAATATATTATTACATGCAGTAAACTAAACGATCTTATAGTATGGGATCTTAAAGGACAAGTACTTGCAACTATAGAATTGCATCTTGGATCAACCTACCGAGCACGAATATCACCCTGCGCACGTTTTATCGGCACATCCGGTAATCTTTTATAATATTTTGTTATTTAAGACTTGTACTGTATATTAACGATATTTTATTATTTAGGATTTACTCCAGACGTAAACATATGGGAAGTAATGTTTAGTAAATCAGGAGAATTCAAACAAGTAGCAAAAGCTTTTGATCTTGGTGGTCACTCATCTGGAATACTTGATTTTACCTTTAGTGCTGATAGTAGTTGTATGGCTACTGTGTCGAAAGATGGAACTTATCGTTTGTACGACACAAAAAGTAATAAACCAAATTATTTTTTTCGAAAATTATCCTCGTCCCTGATTTTTGTTACATTTGTCGATTTATGTCAATAGTTGAATTTGAAAAAGGGGAAGATCCTCATTTACTTCAAACTGGACCATGGGAAAACACAACAACGGCTAATATTGCGCTGTCTCCTAATACAGAAGTGTTAGCGATAGCTCATGGATCTTCATTAAGCTTTTATTCTACAATTACTGGGTTGTTGGATGTTACTATAGAAGATATTTTTCTAGGTTCTTTTTTTTTTTATTTCATTGTGTAATTCATTATAACTTCTGTATTTTTATATTCATGTAATATTCATGTTACAGGACCTATTACGTGCCTAACTTTTGATGCTGTGGGAGAATATATTTTAGTCGCTGGAGATAGACATATAAAAGTTTTCCAAAATATTACTGGTTATCGAGTAGCAATCGAATCTGCAACACGTAAACTTACGCAGAAGCAAACGTCGGCTACAAAAGAACGTTTAGAAAAACTTATTGAAGACAACAGAAAATTTCTACATGCAATGGGAGAAAAGTGTCCTTAATCAATTAAACATAAATCCTTTTTAAGACAAATGATTTTGAAGTTACATTCAAAACAGATTGTTTGTAACATAATTTTTTAATGTATTTGAATAAAGAGATTCATACGCAAATTCACTTGTTTATATTAATATTAATAATGTAAAAACATTTAATATGCCTAACCTCATTGTTTTCTAATACGTTATTACGCGCAAAACTTGTAATTTTGAAAAATGCCGACAGAGATAGATGTGTTAATTTTGTTGACCTTGAGCATATAAATATTTGGTTCTGACAACATTGTTTCATTTGTATCATTGTTCTTATTACCAGTTGTACAAAACGTTATGCGAACTGCAATAGAGGTTTGTCATTAATTAAAATATTATTTATATTATTTGTTCTTATATATTAAATATATGTATCTTGCAGCAATCAATTTCCCCATCCGAATGGGATTTCATTCATGATTTAAGTGCTTTACCAGAAGATAAAGATGTCAGTATGTATATATTTGCTATAAAATTTAAATATTAAGCAATAATAATAAGACAGAAACTATTTTAAAAATAATGTTTCTCAGTTATAGATTTTCTTTTGCAAAGATTACAACGGAGTCAAATTTATACATGGGTTGGTTCACTACTCCTGACATTAAATCCTAATAATGAAGTATCAACATCTGATTTGTATAATTCTTCTGAATTTGATAAACATGTTAATACATTTGAAGCAAGTCCTCACATATTTGCTATTGCTGCTAAGGCACATTACAATCTTATAAAAGAAATTGGACGAACTTCTCAGGTAAAAAATTCATTAAAAAACTAATAAATTAATTTTTGTTTAAACTTATCTGTACATCATGTATTAAGGTAATTATTATAAGCGGAGAAACTGGAACAGGAAAAACATTTAATGCTTATAAGTGTCTAGACTTTCTTAGTAACATTAACAAAAAATCAGTACAATTGTCTCAAGGAGATTGTGCATTCAATATTATGCTAAGAATTACAGATGCTTGTCATTTAATATCTACTTTTACAACTGCCTGTACTGAAAAAAATGAAGTAAGTTCAAGACATGGGCAACTTATAAAACTTCATTATAAAAGTGGAATTATTTCCGGTGCAACTATTAATTCGTTTCTTTTGGAAAGAAGTAGAGTAACAAGAGGTGCAAACAATTTTCAAATTTTTTATCAGGTTTGATTTATATTATTTATTATTTATTATGTAGCTAAACATATCTGTAAGAAATACTGAAAAATATATTTCAGATGATATTTGGAATGTCATCGGCAGAACTTGAAAGTTTTTATTTATCTAAAGATAAATATTATGATATATTAAATATCACGGATTATAATAAAAGAAAATATTTTGAAGAAAGTTTCCAAGATACTCTAAAGGCACTGGACGCATTAGATTTCAAACTTCATCAGAAAAGTGACATTTTTCAAGTTCTTGCTTTATTGATTCATATGGGAAATATTAAATTTATTAAAGAAGATGATGAAATATGTGTAATTGATTTTAATAATAATAGTATGTTGTGTAAATTATTTCATATACATAATATAGAAATGAGAAATTTTATACAACCATATTTACAGAATCAAAGGAAGCCATGAAAAATATTTGTGATCTTAGTTCTTTAACTGAAGAAAGTATCATGGAATTGCTTACTACTATTCTTATAAATCCACAAAGTATTTGGCGAAAACATACATCATATCATCGACACCTTGTTACCATTGATGCATGTCGCAACAGATTACATAGTATAATTAGACATATGTATGATCTTCTTTTCCATTGGATTTTAAATCATGCAAATAAAACTTTATCTTTAAAACAACAGTATTCACAATGGCTTGGTATGTTATAACACAGTTATAACGCTACATTTTTATATTAGAAATTAAACAAATTATATACGCATATTTTCTTTAGGCATACTGGATATTTTTGGTTTTGAATGTTTTACTAAAAATGGTATAGAACAACTTTGCGTAAATTATGCTAATGAAAGAATACAACAATATTTTATAAAAACTTATGTAGAAAATAACTGTAATAATTTGCAAGAAGAAGGTCTTGTTGAAAGTTGCGTAGTACCTTTACATACTATCAATTTATACAAAGAACGTTTAAATATTATTGAAGAAAATTTATTTTTGACCTTAAGTGATGTATGTACGAAATTCATATTTAATTGTATATAAAAGTTATTATTGCAATAACATTGTAATTTTTATGTTGTAGGTTTGTCAATCACCAGTAGTGATTGATACATCAACAATGATTCAATTAGCTTGTAAAAATTTACACGATACACAGAGAAAATTTTTACGCGTAAAAGAAGAAAACTTCGTTATAGAACATTATTCTAGGCCCGTTGCATATTCTATAGACGATTTAATATCTAAAAATACGGATAAGGTATTAAATATATTTTACAATTTAGAATGAACATTATTAATAATTTTCAAAACTTTTTATAGGTTCCAAATGAAATATCTTTAATTTTCAGTGCAAGTAAGAATAAATTTCTTCGTTCCTTAATAAATTTTGGGGAAGAACAATATTTACATATCGTAAAAGCATCTACTACAAAAAAGACTATGTTAGCTAAATTAAAATATAATATGGATACACTTATTAAGGAACTTAGCAAATGTGATCTGCATTACGTACGATGTGTTAAACCAAAGTAATATGTACTTTTTTTACAACTGTCTTTTTATACTATCTAGTTGTATGTAATAATTAATTTTTTCAGTCGATCGATAAACAATGAATGGGACCGAAAAGACTTTCAAAAACAATTAGCATGCATTGGCATTTTTGATGCTCTACCTTTAGCTAAATGTAAATATCCTTTCCGTTTGAGTTATCAAGATTTTTGTTGTCGTTATTTCAGAAAACCTACAGGTAAATAGTACAGATATTTATTTGTTTATTATTGAGATATAAATGAAAAATATAAAATAAAAATATTTAACAGAAACGATCGATCTTGACAAATGTAGACTGATTATGGAGTCAGTTGCATCTAAAAAAAATCTACAAACACAGGTTCATTTTGGAAAGCAAATGATATTTTTAACAGAATTTTTTTTTCTTAAATTGGAATCTTATAGAAGGAATTATCGTATAAGATATGCTAACAAAATAAAAGCATCCTGGATAAGGTACAGTAAGTATAACATTTCGCCTTTGTTTTTTTTATTTTTTGTACAAAATTTTGTTTGCAGAACATAGAAAACTGGCTACTAATATTTGATTAACTCTTCAGAACAAAAGGTACACATCACGAACAAAGATGATACAGTTGTCAAAATTACACTTGACCAAGAATTGACAAATTCAAATACTTCCGATGAGAACGATGTATTTGTTGCTAGTTTCATCTCCCAAAATAATAACGAAATAAGTTATTCAAATATTGTAATAGAAAATGAAGATAATGAAAATATTGGTACAAATGAGGATCTGAATAAAACTTATTCAGAAAATAAGAATGAATATGAGAATAATTGGACGAAAATATTAGGAGTTTTGGAAAAAGTATATATTTTTAAAAACTGACAAAATAAAATTAGAAACTTCAAATACCAGTGATATAAGTTATTGATTAAAAGTTATTTTGAAAGTAATACTATAAAATTTACGAAAACGATTAATTCTGATCATTTTTCAAAACTTAAACATAGTAACGACTTTTACATATTTAATAATATAATATTTATTAGTTATAGTGTAATAATAGTAACGATTTATTGGAACAGTATTTAAATAATATTAAATAAATATAAATTTTGTAAAAAGCATCAATAAAAGAAGATATTTTATATATAGGGAGATAGAGTTGATATTTTTATTTGCTATCTAAATATTATTTTAATGTACAAAAAATTAATTCTTTTAGGACAAAGTTGTTGCCATTGAAATGGATTCTTCTTTACTTTTTTATAGAAATAGAATTTTAAGTCGACGATGGCTTGCTGCAGTATGTATTTTAAAATTGAAATAATATTAAAAAATAATATTAATGTTAAAAATATTTATTTCAGATACCGATAAGAATGCATACTCGGACTACATGTATGACAAAGTCGCATGTATTGCCGCGTAGTGTATTACCGCAAGGATTGCAAGACTGTCTAATAGAGAGAATTTAGTTTTCCTGAGATAAGTTATTGCTTCAGTCTTATTGTTACTTTAATAAATATATCCTATTATAGCTTTTAACAATATACTGAAAACGTTATAGAAACATACTACTATAAGTAAAGTTATAAATAACAAATCTTACATTTTATATACAAATACAAAATACAAAATAATGTTTTTTCGCTTTAACGAGAAAATAGTACAATGTTTATATGTATTTTGAAACAAAATGAAATCCTTTTAAAAAATGATTTTTGTCCATATCAAATACTATCCATAAAATTATTAATTAAATCAAATATATTCAAATATATAAATTTATAAATAACTATATACTAGATTATAAGTATCATAAGGTCTTCTTTTATCTTTAAGTACTAATAGCCTTCGTGATGCCACTGAAGCAAACTTAGCTTTTACTTCGCTTCTTAATATTTGATAATTCGCTCTCAAAGTAATTCGTCTTAAATTACTAGGAGGTACTGGCCGTCCACCAGCGAACGCAAATCTAAAATTGTATTACAATATAGAAACATATATACGAAAATGTTCTATTTAATTGTTACATGTAATAAAAATATATACCTTATTTCTCGCCGTGGACCTCGTAGTGTAGAATCGGTGAATGCTGTTTGTTTTCTTACAGACTTAACTTCAACGTATTTTATCTTACTTTTGATAGTAATAGGAAGAGAAATAGGTTTTTTATACACATTTACCGTGCTCTTATAATGAAATGGTAAATATGGTAATAAAGAATCTCCATAATGTTCTATAAAAGGTTCAATATCTAAGACATAAGCTTGTGATTTTATAAGAGCACAAATACTAAGCTAAAATTAAAAAGTATATTAGTATTGAAAATATATATATAAATGTAAAAAATACATTTTAAAATTAACTTACAGCTATTTTTTGCCATAAAACGGAACCGGGCAGTGCAAATTTTAAAACATTATGTACAGAAAGTGGAGTGTCTATCTTCTGTTGGAAAAGTATTAAAGGTTGAATACTAGCTAGTAACTCCATAGCCATTATGCTTTTCTTATTACCATTTATATTTATTTTTTCTTCCTTTAAGAGCACATTCTCCAATGTGGGGATATATCTTTTAACAATAAAAATCAATTTTATAATTATTCTGTCACTTGAATAACATCTAAATATATAATAGTTTATTTACTTATCAGCAACAGATGGCCAACGAAGCATTAATTTTAGTGCACATTCCTTAAAGAGTGCTTCAAGATTTGGATTTATGAAATTCTGTCCTAAAAGTAAATCCAATAGCAATTCAGTGAGTTTATCAACCTGTAATAAAAAAAAAATATATTGAAGATCTCAAAATATTATTTTATAAATCAATTAGCATAATTCACATAATCTTACTGCAAAATATTACCGAAGTTAAATGGTATGGATAAACAGCTTCACTGTTGCTTGCAATTGCAATAATAAGTTGGCATGTTCGAGTTGATACTCTTGTATACTGTATATTATTCGAAATTATCATAGATCCAGCAATAGACATTAATTTATCTATTACTCCCTCTCCACTTAAATGAGGATTAGTAGCACAATCATTAATTAAAACCTATAAATTATATATGTTATGTATGAACATATATATTTATGATTTATATACATATTTACAAGATAAATTTACTACACCTGAAATGTTTTCTGTGACCCGTTGAATAATGTTTTTAATGCACGTTTTGCATAATTATTTCTTGCTTCTGTAAGCCTTATATCACATATTTCTGATTCTATAAAACATAGAATCGTAAATTAGTACAGCAAATAGTGTTAGTGCGAATTATAAATTAATATAAGTAATAAAAATATATACCTTGAATAAATGGTACGCTACTCTGTAATATGTTAACCGGATCATTAATTTTTTGTACTAGATTAACAATACGTTCGTTAGGAACGAAGACCTTTGCTTCTGTGTGATATTCAGGCATAGATTCTGACGCGCCTAATATTGGATCAACATCACATAAATTGGTAATCACAGCATTTACATCCATAGATGTTAAACGTTTCCGTTTGCTGTGTTTTAATCTTGTCACGCATTTCTAAAAATTGACTTCATTTAGACCTACTGTTACATTAAACATATATATCTTCAGAATAAATTTAATAAAGAATCCCAGATATAATAACGTATGTACATGTAGAACTTCTCTGAGTCGATATGAAGCATCCTCTGCAAGTCTTTTTAACAAAGAGTCTGGTAAAGGGTGCATTCCCAATTCTTCTCCAATTGCAGATATCCAATCTGTACTAAGTACAGCGTATCTTCTCGCGTTGTTGTCATTTGTACTGTTACTGTTGGTATCTCCATTATTGTTTACGAAAGAATTACTGTATCCTGAACTAGTTTGACTTGCTAACATCTCTTTCATGATTTGAAATTATACAAATACTTCATTTACATATACTGGTTTTGAAACAATATGGCTAACGAAATGAAAATTGCATCGTTCATTGTCATTTCTTTCGATTCTATGGTACAGTACGTTAATAAGAGGCGACAGATCTTAATTCAATGTAAAGGTATCAATTTACTTTGTCAATCCCATCGGGATTAATGGCAAAATGATATTGCCGAATGATACAAATAAATGTTACATATATATATATATATATATATATTATATACACAGCAGCCATGAAACCTGAAAATTATAATTTTGTCCTAAAGATGTCGCCAAGCTTGCCGAAGTTTTCTTCTTTCCTCGTCTATCTCGCGAAACGAATTCATCGTCCGTCATTGTCTCGCTTGAAAGCTGACGTTTAGTAAAATTTCAAGAGGCGTCGACCAATCGGAAGTGTCGACGAAATTTACGCACAGAAATATCACTGACGTGTCCAAGGGGAAGGAGACTTCGAGAGTTTATGATCATTCCCAGTTTGTTCAAGAACATTAGCTGGAAAGCAATAGTACTTGACGTATTGTGTTGAATCACGGTATATAATCTGTATAAGCAAACGATTAAATTATGGCGGCGGTGTTAAATACATTTGTAAACTCTTTCACCAAGAGACTGTAAGTATTCTTCCTTTAACAGCTTTTGTCGAATGTCGAGCATTTTTGTTGAAACCATTACACTTTCATCATCGTCGTTTTTTCTTATTTCTCGTCTTCGTCGATTTCTCATAACTATATCCATCTCGTGATTTTTAAAATGCAGCTATATGTATATCAATGTTACAAATCAAAAGTTGTTGCAAAAAAATGTTTTATAAAAATCTTTTTTCCTTTTTTTTTTTTACGCAATTTTGAATAAAAGCAATTAACGTGATATGCATTTTTCCGTTATCTACGTTACTGGTACGTTGCGTGGCCTTCGAACATATACATATGTATATTCGAGAACTTCATTAATGTGAATATTTTATGTAGTGAAACTTTATTTGCGAGCATAGTATGATGTATGACGTGTTACTAGTTACAACGAGCATGAAGTTGCAACTACACTTCTCGTTTTCACAAATTGTTTTACTTCTTTCCTGATGCTAGTTTCAATACTTATTAGCTTTCACATCGTTCTTAAATTTCATTTATATTATTAATTTTATTCTTGTTGCCATGTCGTGAGATAACTTTCCTTGTGAATGTAAAATTCCTAAAATATACAGAAAATATGAGAAAAATTTATAATTGCAGGGAGCCTCCCGTTAGACAACACTTGAAAAATGTCTACGGGTGTCTGTCTATGTCAACACTGTCGGCTACTGCAGGAGTTTACATGCACATGTACTCAGAGCTGTTGCAAGCTAATTTGTTAACAACTCTTGGTACATTGGGTCTGTTGTTTGCTTTGATCAGTACACCAGACAATGGGAAAAATCAAAAGTTACGACTTAGTTATCTTCTGGGATTTGCATTCTTTTCCGGACTTGGTTTGGGTCCTTTACTTCAATTGGTTATGAGCATTAATCCAAGTATTATTGTAACTGCATTAGTTGGTAAGTTATTGTAATTTAAATTTATTTGTTATATTATTTAAGAATAATAAATAATAATGGTAATTCGTAATTTTCTGATTGTCAGATTATCATAAAAATTATATCAGTATTTGATAATATTATTATTTTTTCAGGAACAACTGTTGTATTTGTGTCATTTAGTATTTCCTCTCTTTTGGCTGAAAGAGGACGTTGGTTATATCTTGGTGGTATTTTAATTAGCTTGCTAAATATTATAGTCCTGTTTTCATTTGTGAATCTATTATTACGCTGGTCTCTCCTCTACCAAGCTCATTTATACATTGGACTGTTTTTAATGTGCGGTTTCGTTATTTACGATACGCAGTTGATTATTGAGAAATACCACATGGGCAGCAATGATTTCATTCTACATTCTTTAGATCTATTTGTAGATTTCATTGGTATTTTCCGCTATCTCCTCATAATTCTCACGCAAAAGGTAAAAACCACAGATCATACATGCAAATATTATTCTATATATGAAATATAAATTTTTAAATATCTGATAAGTATGAGCTACTATGATGAAGTGAATCGAATGTTTAATCTAGAGTACTGATTATAAATGAAGAAAAATTCTGAAAATGTACATGAGATTTGAGTCACACAGAATTACATGATAAGAATGTATATTACGTGCATCACGGATAGAATCGGTGGATTGTAGAATATAGTTGTAGCTTGTAATAAATGAAATAATAATTCAAGATTTTTTCAATTATTTTACTCTATTTTTACATTAATGACTCTACAACTGTCATCTTTTTTGACTATGTGTGTCATATGTGTGAAATATTCACTCATATAACACACATTCTTATCATGAATGATATGGTATCTCAAATTTCACGTATGTACATATTTAGAATTACTTCTTAGTCATAATCAGTTTTCCAAACTAAACATGTAATCTCTTTCCTTCCATTCCAATTATCGTATTATTGGGAGCAGATAGTTTTTTCCGAAAATTTATAGATATCAACTTGAAATTTTAAGGTGTTAAATGATGCGATTAACATTTCAGTGTACAAGATATTTTAGGAATGAGTTTTTAGATATGGAAAGAGTGCCACTCCCATTTTTTTTTTTTTTTTAAATAAAAATAACACATTCGATATTCAAAAAAAATCTTATCGAATCCAATAACTTTTATCTGAAGATCAAAAGATAAAGAAATTTATTCTGCTTCAAATATTATCTTAACATATTGTTATTGCATTTCTCAAATGTTAATAGAAATGAATGAGCATTATCTTTTTTCTATGAATATGAATTCGAAGTAAATCTTAAAAGAAATTGTTCTCTTGGGTGTCCTATCTGAAACCCAATTCTAAGAATAAACATTTGCCTGGCCTCTTTTCTCCGAATGTAAACATTTCGAATTTGTATTTATAAAACAGAAACAATGTTCATTCATTTTTATTAACGTTTAAGAAATACAATAACACGCTTAAAAAAGTGGGATGACATTCTTTTCACTCCTAAAGAACTTATCAAATTATCTTACATACTAAAATAATTTGGCTCTGCATCATTTAAATTTCAAGTAGAAAGCTTGTAACATTTTATTTACTCCACTTTACATATCGGTGTCATTTATTTCATCACAGTAAATCATGCTTATCACGTGGTACAATTTGCTAATATGTATTTATTTTTATTCATTATAGGAAATATCAAAAGATCAGCGTAAACGCAGAGATTAAATGGGAGCAAAGAAAGTTGTAAAATATCATACCATTCAAGTAAATCCATGAACTAGAGGTCTTCATTCTATCTATTCATATGTAAGACGTATATTTACTATGATAAAATAAATTTAAATAATACAGCTTATCATTACATTAGAAAATTTTTAGGAATGCATTGGTCATAAAAACGCAATGTATTTATTTCGAATTACTTAGTTTTTTTTTTTTTTTTCAATTATGTATTAGATTTATATACATGTATACTATTAATAGATATAAATTTATTGTACTATATTTTTATCTTTCAATAAACAAAATTTCCCAGCGTTTCTAATCTCTTTTTTTTTATTTCTAAGGATGGTGTTTGTAAATGCAAATAATGATATAAAAGTCGGTGTTTATATCAGTATAAGTTTAAAGTCTTATTTATTAAAATGTAACTTTACACATATGTTTATCATTTACATACGTATATAAAACACAAAAATTACACGTCACGCATCGATTTTTGTGAATATAAAAAATGTACGAGAAAACAAATCGATGATAATGGAGTGTAAAATATGATTTCCGTTTTATGACAAATGTACATACGTTGAGAGATTGTGTACAAACTGTGTACATACGTCAATGGGTGATTTATTAATCACTTTTCACACTGCATTTAATAAGGGCGCTGACGATCTCTGTCTCTATCTCCTCGACTAAAATAAAAAAAAGAAATTAATGATAATTCGTTATTTTCCATTCAACACAGTTAAGTTAATTATAAAAACCAACCCTCCGCCGCCTCTCATCGGACCACCTCGTCCACCTCTTCCTCCTCTATCTCCACCACGGAAGCCCCCTCGACCACCTCTATCACCACCTCGACCACCTCTATCACTTCTGAAGCCTCCTCGACCACCTCGGTCACCACCACGATTTCCTCTTCCACCACCACTGCTACCACCAGCACCTTGTGGTTTTAAACTTTTGCAGAGGTTACACTGATCCCTCCATGCGAAATTTGTATTGCCACATTCTGGATTGGGACATCTGTTTAAATAATATATTAAATAAGTTATTTATAAAATATTTTACCTATAGTACATTAAATGTATCATTATAGGGATAAAATCTAATGGTACCTCCAATCTCCTCCACGGCTACCTCCATCACGTCGATCATCACTTCCACCACCTCGATGATGATGATCATCTCTGTCACCGCCACCGCCACGACTTCCAAAACCACCGCTTCCACGACCTCGGCCACCCCCACCGCGGCTTCCACCACTACGATTACCTTGCCAGTTGCTTTTGTGCTGAGCAATTTGTACTTTTATAGTTCGTCCTTTGAATTCTTTTCCATCGAACCAGTCTATCGCAGAACGTGCAGCATTCTGATCATCATAAGTAACGGTAGCTTCGCCTTTCGATTTACCAGTGTTTTTATCTTTGTACATCCATACTTTGGGTTTTCCTGTACGCTTGTCATGCTGTTTATATTAAAAGACATTAGATTTATTTATTTGTTTATATAATGTATTTCATGTGTTACCATGATATGTATATACATAGTAAGGTATTAAAACTTACTTTAATAATACCGATAGCTCCAAAATGTTGACAAATTTCTTCTTCCGAAATTGAAGGATCCATACCAGATACAAAAATTGTATCTTCTTGTGTAACCATCCCATCATTGCCACCACCACGGTCACCGTAGCCCCCTGTAATTTAATAGAAGTTAACATTTTGCCTAGCACGATACTCCTTGAGGTAAGGAATGATACTTGCAAATCTACTGTCCCTAAACCTACTCAAGTCTAAGCTAACAAGTGGAAACTTTTGTATCGGGTTAAAAACAACTAATAACACAGTACACATTGGAGGAATGAAATTTTGCAAACCATATGGAACTTTAATCTATTATAATTTTTTTGTATTACAAGAAAGTCCCTTACAAATATCTCTTCCCAATGTATCCACATTTTATATTTAAGATCATTTTAAAATAATAAGTAAACTTAAATACTATTGTATCAAGCAAAAATATTTTGTTGCTCTTTCTTCTTGAAGCATTACCAATATATTTAGAAATTATAACTTATTCTAGCAGTGAAAATATAACAACTCTTATTTTGTTTAATAACCATTACCCACAAATAATGTGTTTCCGAGTGAAAAGAAACTTTTTTTGTTGCATTATGTACCAGGAATTTTGTAATTTACGTATGTTGAAAAACATACAATTACTTTGACATTAGTTTTCGTTTCAGAATACACAAATTTTTTTTCTTGCCTATGATATGTCTTTCTTAACAACACTTGAGCTTTCTTAATTTGTTCATTTATTATACCACTATTATTACATATACCTATCTTCAATACCTTGAGTATAAAGTTATCAATTCAAAGGTATTTTTTTTGTTTGACCCGCGCAGTAACAAAAGTATTAGTACTCATTGGCCTAAGATTCTTAGTAGCATATAACAATATGTAGAGAACACAAGGTTGCAGCTTAACATACAAAAGGGCTGCAACATTATTTTTATTCTTACCATTTTTATTCTTCCCTATATTGTATTTTTTGGGGATTTAATTCACCAGCTGCCTTTTATATATGCTTATTATCCGGAGATGTTTTAAAATATTAAAATAGATGGAGCGTGAGCAGCACAAATACTGATTGAAGATAAATTTTTCTTTATACAACTTGCATATACACTTGATCATTTTCATACACAATTAAATGAGATTTAATGTTCAAAGCGCATAGCGCATTTGCACCTCAAATTAATATTTAATCAACTTCAAATTTTTGTGATCTTAGATATTCAATTTTATATATAATATATATAAACATATAAAAAATTAATCCCATGAAAATTTATTTTCACTGGAAAAAGCAATTGGTGATCAAAGCAGCCTTTATCATGCTGCAATAGCATCGTCATATATTTTACAACTGTAATCTTTTTTAAAGCTACACTGCTAAATTCTGACAGAGAAAACTGAATCCCTAACAATGTTGTATTATAGCAGCCCTTTCATATAATACGAGTAACCGAGTATTTAAATTTTAAATATTAGAGTGAAAGCTTGAATAGCACCAGACTAGTACAGACAGTCTGGTGCATTTACCTTTGTTATAACCACCACGGCCACCGCCACTGCTAAAACACAGAAGCAGATATACCAATGAGTTGACTCATGGACAGACTGATCGATCGATCGATGCATGGCGAATCAAATGCTGCTCGCCACCTCTCTTCTTGATGTACCTACTGTCTAAATGTCTGTGGTCACTATATTACTTAATACTAAATATAAGTCCTGTGTACCGTCATGTTAGTCCGTTACGTCCAGCATGCAAAAATCATGTTTTTTCTCTGCATAGCTACAATTAATATCTTTGCAAGAAATAAATTGGTCAAGACAATCCTGTGTAAGAGATTATCCTATTTACGTCGAATGTACATGAATCTTCTATCTGAGAATTTATTGATAAAGGATTACTAAATATTCATTAACATTTGAAGCACATATATAATAAAATCAGTAGAGTAAAAGTTGGAATAAAAAATTATGAATTATTTTTGTTAAACAACTATAATGTTAGTACAACATTAATATCCTACTACGAAGAATAGACAAAATGTATTAAAGAAACACTGATATATTCAATAAAACTCCAACTTATATAATAAAACTATTTCTATTATAGTATAAACTGCGATCTGTTAAAAGGAACTTTAAACGTCTTTTAATTGTCTAGTCGATTTCAATAACCCTATTCAGACAACAGTGGCCCCAGTGGCAGTTTAAACTGCTTTACAGGTATAATCAATACAAAACCATTATGTATACACATCGTGTCATCACTTACTGTAATGATATAAAATCAATATGTACCAGACATTACAACCATATTACGTCATTTGTCATATACAACCTGTTTTTTACCTTTACCAGTTATACCTGTGTTAAACCTGTAGGCACACTTCAAACATATTAACGCCCAATGGGCATAAAGCCATTTGTAAAGAGACAACAATTCAATTTCATTATTGTCATAAGAATTTCATTTCATACCTTGTTTACTTCATGAACGTATTTACCTCTCCACTGATTCAACTTTTTTATTCACCTTATGGTTTTTTTCGCTTTATTATATACGTATATGCATACGTATATGTATGTATATATATATATATATATACATATATATATATATATATATGTATAAATAATAGAAACAATAAACTTACTTGTAACTACCGCCAGAGCGGTCACTGTATCCCCCACGATCTCCATATCTACTGCCACCGCCTCCTCCTTGACCTAGGTACATACATGTATATATTATCATATCTTTAAAATAAAAAATTATACTTTATCTAAATTGTAATATTTGAAATACCTCCACCATAGCCTCCACCAGAACTATTACGGCTATAACCTCCACTACCTCCGCCTCCACCTCCACCTCCACCTCCATGACCATAACTGCTATTATAATTGCTGCTGCCACTATTTCCAGAACCTCCACTGCCATAAGTCTGATAACTGCTTTGACTTTGTGATTGATTGTAGTCTTGGCCACTACTGGAATTGTAACTGTTGTAACTGCCATAATTGCTTCCGCTACTTGGTGGTGGTTGACTATATTGATTATAACCACCACTTCCACCACTGGATGGTGGTGGGTATGAAGTATCCTGACCACCAGAAGGTGGTGGCTGATTATACTGATTATACCCCTGTTGTTGGTAATTTGAATACTCTAAAACATATGTAAAAACGTATTAACCATTATTATAGAATTTAATATAAAATTTTATTGTGATGTTACGTGACGTCTTAAATGAAAATTATATTTTTCAAATTTATCTATTAAATTGACACCTTTTTTTATAAATGCATGTTTTGAAACACTCGTTTTATTTTCTCGATCTCAAGGTATAATTAAGTATTCTTCAATATAATTAAGTTCTCTTCAATCACAATTGCAATGGGGATTTAGTATTATCAATTACAGAATAAATATATATAGATTAAAAAAAAAATATGCAGGATAGTGCACATCGTAACGAAATGTTCCAAAAATTACGAATACTAAGTATAGGAGTAGCATTTACATATCAAATTGTACAAAATGGAGTAAAAAAAAGTAGGCCGAGACGCTTGGAATGCCGATCAATAAGTTTACGCGAGGATATAGAGAAACAGAGAAATTTCCCATTGCTAAAATTTCCATTCTGGTTCATCCTTCTATGCAATTACGTACAATCATTGATTAATTTGAAACAATAGTTTTGATAATGCATTCTAAGTTAGATTAAATTGGCAGAAGAAATTTCAAACGTGGCAATACAACGAATTATAGCGCTACACGCTACTTAAGAAATTCTTTTCAGAGTGATAAAAAGATCAATTTTCTACTATTATAAAGTAAATTGTAGATTTCAACGTGAAAATTCGAAGTTTTTCTACTTACGGTTGTCCGTCATCGTGCCTTCCTTCGGTAATTAAATTACTACTCGGCACGTAATGGCGGGAATGAAGCGATTCTCCAATAGCGATCCGAACAGCCTACGTTCAACGCTAGAACTTTGTATATCACCACCGGATATTGACTGTACAAGCCGGAAGTCTTCTGTAATAGATGGCGCTATTAGCCGCGTGAATTTTAAATTGTCAGTTGACTACGTAGTAATATTTATAAATTCAAATTTGAAACAATTGTTCAGTAAATGATATTTCACTGCTAAAACGATATCTCCAAAATTAAGTCAAGACCCGATTAAAAAATACTTTCGATACATTTCTTAGGGAATTTCGTGGGGGAGAGAAAGTACAGAACAAAGGAAACCTTTATACTTTACGATTTTTTTTATTAATTTTGTATTATAATACTACATGTATTTTAAATTCTCATATACAATGCACAATTTCAGTTTTGTTCGTAAACATTGCATTTTCATAATTGTCATAAAAAACATTTTCAATACTAGTGATATTCTATCGTTTCCTACCGTTTTGTTTTTTCAATATATATAATATTTACATCAACAGTAATACACTGTGTTTTCATACTATTAATTCATTTATATTTATATCTTATAATTTATTAATAAACTAAATTCATTCCTATCTAAAAAGTTCGTGGTTTTCGTATCAAAACAACTATTGTTGAAATTACAAAAAATTACTTGCGAGAAGCACTAAACTAGTCTCGATGAGTCGAATATGTTATGATACATGTGCAAATATAAATTATACATATACCTGTATTTGTAAATATAAATACATTCCTACACATCATCGTTTCTATAATACATGGTAATAGTACACAATCTTATAAAAAAAAAGGAGAATTTTACAATCTTAAATTCTTTTTTTCTAAAGAAAAGATATGCATACAGATAATTCTAATGAAATTGATTAAGCGATTGATAATGATTAGTTTATCTCAGATAAACTAACTTAACGAAAAAGATAAATTTAGTTATTTGCAATAAAAATTGTGATGTTAAATCAAAAGTTAGATATGAACAGAAAAGGTGAAATTGAAGATCACGAATTGGAATGTTGAGATGGTGTCAAACCACCACTATATTCGGGACTGTGTTTCTGTTTTTTCCTTTTCTTCTCTTTCTTACGCTTTTTCCTAGCTTCTTTCTCTTCATCATGTCGTTTTTGCTTTTTATGCTTCTTCTCATGAGTATCTGAACCACCGATGTCTGTAGTTGTTGCCTCTTGACCACTAAGTACTTCTCCAGGTTTATGCTTATGTTTTTTATGTTTGTTTTTGTGCTTTCTTTGTGGAGCTTGGTTAACGTAACGATATTGCTCAGGCAACTACAAGAATACATAAATGCCTTTTGTTCTTGTATATTTTATTTAATAAATGTCTTTATTAGAATATAATTGCATTTACTTACAGGACCAGGATGTAGACGAAAACCAGCTAATTGAACACTGGTTAGTGGTATTAAGTCTTTTCCTCCTATTGGAGGTTTTTCAATTACAGATCTCAACGAACTGAAATATGAAGTTGCAATAATGATATTAATATGATAGAATATTAATATAAAAAAAAATTATATTAATATACCTATTATCCAAATGTCCAGGTCTATCTATGATTCCAGGTAAATTTGGTAGAAATGATGAAAGTTGTTCTTTTAACTTTTTCCCACTGAATTTGCTATAAGAATGTTCTAGTCCATAATAGGTCATTAAATTTGTTGCCCCAGTGAGTTCACTTTCTCCTAAACAATTTCAATGACAAATTATATATTTATTTTACAATTATGATATAACATGATAGTACAAAATATTGATACCTGGGGGTTCCTTCATTAAGTAAAATGGACCACTATGGACAATGGAAGGATTTTTACCCAGGGAAATGGTTGTTTTAAGAGTCCCTGTTGAATCTTGACGCGAAACAACAGGGGATCGTGCACCCCTGGGTGATGACTTTGGTGAATATTGCTCCACTTTGCTACGAAACTGATCGCCCATCATCATCCTTTAATTTATTTCATGGCACCTTCACTACAATTAATAAGCCCTAGCAGAGAGCATGTATAATTGTTAAAGTTAGCTTTGGTTAACTGATGTATGTTTACACTGTGTACAATCTAAACAACTCAGTGCTATTATGAAATGTACAACAAGCACATAACTATAAATCACATATTAAGTCTACAATATGTTTAATGTTTTCGTGATTTCCTC
This sequence comes from Melipona beecheii, assembly GCA_032399605.1. Taxonomy (NCBI): domain Eukaryota; kingdom Metazoa; phylum Arthropoda; class Insecta; order Hymenoptera; family Apidae; genus Melipona; species Melipona beecheii. The sequence goes on from JAUCMO010000291.1 coordinate 2,973,684, forward strand.
TAACTCAATTTTACAAAATATCTGTAATAACATTACACATTTAAAATATCACCGTAATCTACTTTTCCATAAACTAAATAAGACGCTAAGTGATAGTTTTATTAACATCTTGTCTCATTACACATTTCGTTTCTTACCATTAACTAAGAACACAATAGATATCACAGATGATGGCAACATTGGCCATATTTTCCGATTTTAATTCTAGTAGCTATTACTAGTAGCGCTGCGGTGCAAAACCTGTCTAAATCGGTACAGTAGGATGTGACATGGAAATAGTAAGGGAAGTTTAGACCTCCCTTCCCTTGAGCGTGTGATACAAAAAATATATTGGATGTCACATTTATTTTGCATCATCATTGACTAAAGATAGAAAAGACCGGAGATGAAATAGGACTTGAAAGACCGGCTAGAAAAAAATCACTAATTTTTTAGTATACTTTATGCTTAAACACGGACAAAGTATATCTGTCATCTGTAATTTAAACAACAGTGAATTGGAGAACTATATCAGGTAAAATTATACAAGTAAAATAATTAAGTAAAATGAAATCCGTTACTGTGTTGTTAAATAGTATCTCCAGATTTCAAAACACGAGATTAGTATCTACAGTTATTCCATTTTATATTATGTATTTATGGATGTATCAAGAAGATACCGGGATCGAGTCCGAGATACTCTTCTGACAAGCTTCAGATTTTTAGGTGCGCGAAAGTATGTATTTTTAAGTGACAGTGAATTTGTTTATTCTGGTCGCGCCACAATTTTTATTTTTTAGTAAAGTTGTAAAGTTGAGTATGCCGAAACGAATGCCCCCTTTGCAAGTAATTTCTTCATTCGTTCCAAGTTAGACAAGTGTATTCATTAGTATGAAAGGGTAATACAATTGATTAAAAACATTTATTTGTTTTATATGTTTTATATGTTTTATTAAAAACATTTTAATTTCTTGCGAAACTTATTTTATTTTTAATATTTCCCGATATTAATAGGCCATGACCGCATAATTGCGAAAATCATCATTCGTAGATATATCTAATCGTTCATAAAATTAGTTGTGTATTTTTACATCTTTCGAAAGTAACTCTATTAATCGTGCAGCTTCGAAATTGCGATACATTAAAGCTATATCCATCGGCGTATGTCCGGCTCTAGTTTTCTTATTTAAATCTGCTCCTTTCTCAGTGAGGTAACTGTGTAGTTCCCTTAGCATTTAGAATTTAATTCAGTAAACGTTTATTTAACTTCACATTTACTTACACAATCACTTTCGAATTTCCTGTCATAGCTGCTATGTGCAATGGCGTGCGTAAACCGATAAGATCCGTTGTATTTACATCTGCACCTTTTCGAAACAGAAGATCAAGTATTTCCATATCCGATGCTTTCAGTGCAGACAGGGTGGCTTCGAGAAGTAAACACAATGAAATCTGATTTGGTCCGGATGTGACAGTAGCGCTGCGAAAAAGTTTTATTAAAATTTTATTAATCGAATGATGTAAATCCTTTCAAATTCGATTCTACACGTTTACCCGTGGGATAGTAGTAAATCAATCATAGGAAGGAAAGGTCTTCGTATGACGCTGGTGTATAAAGGGCTTTCGTGAAAATCATCGTAAACATTTACATTTGCGCCATTTTTCAATAACAAGGAGGCAGTTTCCGTATCCTTGTGAAGAGCTGCATAATGCAAAGGATATCTGCCTAAATTGTCTGTGCAGTTAATCACAACATTGTTTTTAAGTAACGCTTCAATTGCATTCTTATGTCCGAGAAAAGTAGCTTTATGAAGAGGTGTTAATCCTATATAATAGGAATATATGAGTGTGTAATTCTTCATGATCGATTATATATTGTGAATTTCATATTTTCACGATTATAATTAAAGAAAAAATATTCTAAGGAAAAAGTTTTCTTTGCTGCTGAACGTTATAACAATCTCTCTGTCGATATTTTATATTATATTTTTGCGTGTGGGGTGCATTTCTGCATACTCAAGTTTCCTATGAATGCACAAAAATCCGTAGTCTACAGACTTTTGTGCATTTATATGAAATTTTAAAACGCAAAATTTCACAAAATGCACACAGTGTGGAAAAGTATGTAAAATATCCAGAATATAGTGTTTTTTGTAATAAAAAAGTGTTCTCAAAAATACGAATTTGCATAAAATTGGAAGTGTATTTATTACAACATAGCGTAAATTAAAAAAGAGAGAGGATAGAAACATTTCTACGATCTTGCTTTTTTATACAAGGCGTTAATTCGATTTTACAAACCATCAATAACTCTTGCTTCGGTGTTGATAGATGGCTGATTGCAAAGCAACTGAATAAGTTCAGTATCATTATGTTGAACCGCAATATGCAGAGGAGTTAAATAATCAAATCTTCTACAATTGACGTTTGCGCCCTAAATAGAAACATGTATAAAATTAGTATTACTATTAATCAAAATCGGTGTTGAAGAATTTTCATACTTGAGAGAGCGCTTCTCTTGCCATAGGCACGTGGCGAAAGGTGCAAGCCAGCAATAATCTCCAATCAGGATTATTTTGTATCGATTTTGGCGAATTTGCGGGATCGACTATTAAGATGCGACGTTTCTTATTCATTTGTTGTAATTTTTATTTAACGATGCTCAAAATAATTTGAAGGTTAACAACAACGCGAACAAAACACAAGATACGTTTAATATTCAATGTATTTTTTTTTTTTTTGTCATACGGCTCAAAAACTTGTAAGCGTCACTATTATCGATTCAACGGTACAATATTTTGAAACGACTACAATTGTATCAAGCAATGTTACGTGTTCTATCTCTAATTACAACTTGTTGTACGTTGCATCATTATTATATCGTTGGTAAATCTTTGAGGACCAAATTTCGATTCACAGACAATAGAAAATTATTAGAGGCATGATGCTTTTGCAAAGAAGGCACAATGCATTAAGAAAATTTTTAATTTCAATATATTTATCGTTTGATTAGTCAAATTGTAGTTTATTAAAGTTCGACATTGTAAATAGGATATAACTAAAGGATATAAATAAAGGGAGAGCACGTATGAGAAAGATGTTCCAAGATGAATGCTTACAAGTAGAATATAGTTATTTATTTTTGTATTCTTTTTTTTTTATTTTAGTTTAGTTTCATTACAATAATGCATTATCGTTCAATCAAAAGCACCATGGGTTTGAAAAATCCTTACGACATAACGAGCTGAGTGACATAACTCTTTTGATTTAAAAATCCACACGTACATATAATTGAATGTTTATATGATGTATTTTATACGATGTAATATCCATTTTAAAATAACACAGTTGATACAGTTTTGTTTTATACAGTTACAGTAGTTCGCATAATCAATTAGCAATCGGTGGCATATCATTAACATGGAAAGAAATGTTCATATTCGCGAGTACGTACACACATGCTGCTATAATTTTATCGAGTATTATCGTTATCATCTTTCTTTATCGTGATATCCAAATTTATAATAAATCTTTTTTTCACAAGCAAAAATATGAATATATTTTTCTTCCAAATGTTAACATTACAGTTCAAAATGTTAGAATATATTTCTATAAGATCGATAACAAGGAGTTTTAGTAGATCTCAGGAGTTTTCTTAATTTCTCATCAAAATATCGTTTCCATTCTTCTCTACGTGTTAGACCTGAATATGCGTTAAAAATAGCTTAAATGTAAGAAAAATTTTAGGATAATAATTATCATTTTAATATCGTATAGTAACAATTGACTAGATCCTTCGACCGATATTAAAATCTTTTCATCGATTTTAAAAGATAGCTATGAAATAGTTCCGCGTTCAGTACGAGAACTCTAGCGATAGAAAGAATCCTTTGATATTCTAGTGACAACGTGTGACCATTGTAGCTCGTTACGATTATTGTAAAAAAATATGCAGTCTGAAGTTTAATTTGTAGTAAGAATATAGCAACATTGTATGATTCAGTAGGCTTTCTAAAAACAAAACGAAACCTCCCTCTTTTTTCTGTTTTTTTTTTTTTTTTTTTTTGCTTCAATTTGACAAGGTCGATCATCACAAACGTTACAAATTAAACAAGTCTAACTTTATTTTCTCTTTTTTTCTCTTTCCTTTTTATTACGAAAAACCTCTCGCGATTGCAACTTTACAGTTTAATTAGAATATTTTCGAGATAATCGCTTTGTTTCAATGATAGGAGAAAAGCTGTAGCTATAAAATACAGTACAGGTATGGAGATACTTTTCAAACAGTTATTCGTCGATATCAATCAAATACTTTGATTGTACACAAATACTTTGATTGATCGCGAAACATCACGGCGTATCAATGAAACCCAAACCCGATTGATTGACATTCCTTTAATTATACACAATTATTGTATAATTGATATTTTTTCACTATCTATAACATTAATTACATGTCAATAAGTAATAAATACTGAATCATTCCCTCTTGGTATTACTTAGTCTACGTAATTCTAATTACACGCTAAACGATCGTCAAAAATATATATAGCATCAAGTCACAAAAGATTTTTCTTCGTGCCGATCGTCGCGGGTCCGATTGATCGGTCAGTCGTCCGTTAGATTTTCCCCTTCTCTACTGTTAAAATATCGTATGTTATATTATTATATACGCGTATTCAAGCATATGCACTGATCAAACGACAAAGAACGAAAAAGGAAAGAATTACTCAGTCTCCTCGAAACATTTGCTCTATGGAAGGCCGTGTTTGGTTCGATCGAGAAGAACGTTAGATGTTTTTATTCGTATTTATAGTTTGCTTAAACACATTTACGTACTTTTTCTCTTTTTCCTTTCTGTTTTTTTTCTCTCTTTTTTTTTTTTTTAATTTTTGTTGACAATGGCAAGACGATGGATTATCGGTATAACGGTGCTTCACACTTTACATTCGCAGCAAAGGATGAGAATGAAAAATTTCACGCACCCGACGAGTTTCGCGCACGTTCTCTCGATTTTGCCTTCTGTTAATTTTTGCCGAACGTGCAAGTATCTTCACGGTAGCACGTTCTTAATGAGATACAATATTATTCAATTGCTTTCCATTAACGCCACCTTGTGACAAGCGTTAACGATCGTCGGCGATAACGATCGAGAATTACGATCGAGTCGTGAAATTTTTATTTTCGAGAGTTATTTAGTCAGCCATAGAAGTGAACATCATTGAGATATGCGTTGACACTCATCGATATATCCGTTGTCGACAAACGTTGTTACGGTTAGAAAAATTAATTGACGATCACATTTTAAAGTAACGGGGGCAAGGGAGGTTGAGAATTATCGATCATGTCGGCACGTCGAATATAAAGTATGAATCCAATATATATCCAATAGAAGATATGTTGTTGTAACCCTTAATTGTAATTCCGACGATATCGTTAGATTCAAACTGGTATTTTCAGTACTCAATATACATCGTGCTTCGGTGTCTTTGATTTTGCGTATTATATTTCTTTTTTGCCTCTTATAAAATAAACTAAAGAGATGAAGTACAATACAATAGTTGCGTGAACAAGCTTGATCGAACTTCGGTTATTTTGTTCATTTTTCGTCAACATATTACACGTGTACGTATATATATTTATAACAATATATACACTAAAATGATAGCACATTTACAGATGCTAAATGAATGTGACGACATTAGCAGAGAAAGAATCTATTGGTAAAAAACACTGTTGTTACCATTCATAGAATACAAAAGAAACACATAAATATCGAAGAAGAATATCTGGTTTGGTAAGGACTTTTGATTTTATTATCCTGAGATAGACTGTTTCATTCTTTTTTATTTGATTGCTTCACTTATTCAATGCTGTCACATTGTCCTCCATCTTTGTAGATAGAAAGTGTCTCTCTAACAGCTTCTGATTATGTATGAAGTCAGATGATCAAGGAAAACTGATATATTTTTTTATTTATAAAATATGTTTCTATAATTTCATTGATAGCGTTATTAGGCTAAAACATAAAATTCTCTTTGGCGAAGAAACCAATAGTAAATATGCATACGCGTGTTATTAATTCCTTTTATTATTAAATTTGGATATTTTTTGCTTTTGTTTTGCTTTACTCTTAATAGTTGATTTCATTTTAAATCATTACATCGTATTGTCTATTTATATATATATATATATATATTCTCTCACGATCTTTTTTTTTTTAAATCGTGACGATGGTAAGCAAAATCATTAAAGGAATCATTTTTCGGCTATAGTGTACCAGAAGAAAGTACAGAAAGCAAAATTTTTGATTGCTGAAATTATCCATATCGGTACAGTGAATTCTGCTCACATCTATACGAAACGATATATCAGAGTAATATAATCATATATTATAACGAATTGGTATTATGATATGTAATAGCGTATAAGAACATTGAGAGCTGTTTGATATATTTATAAGTACATTCAATGTTTCGATATATTGAAACTAAGAATATTATGACTCGATAATTTATATATCTACGTGATATCAAACAAGAAATAAGTTTGTTGTAATTTCAAATTTCTGTTATCCAATTTTTAAATAAAGCATTTAGCAATCTTCTTTTTCTATTTTTCATCAAAATACACTAATATATTATTATAATATATTATTTAAAATACACTAATAAAATTTTATGGAAGAAACCTCAGACACCCTGTATATAAATACTTGTAATCCAACCACGAGTATAGCTGGCTGTTTAAACTTAACTATAAATTATAAAAAGAAGATAAAGACTTGAATCGGATTTCATTTCATCCGATCTTCGTAATAAATAATAGTGATGTATTCATTGTCACTATATTTGTGGCTATGACACGTATGTATGAGCGAAATTCATTGTAGTGGTACGACATTTCTTTTGCGAAATTTCGCTTCCCGAATGATATAGTATATTTCTTCTCTTCAATAAATAAAATTCGTTTCCATTTATATTTCCAAATTCTTATTTGCAACTGTTCTTCTTTGTATTATGTTGTTAACGATGAATTTCCCAACATTTTCAATCGTTGAATAAGTTTGAATGTGATTAGAGAACACGGCGGATATCTAGAATTTCCTGTTACATCATGTTCTTTTGACAAACTGTATATAACTTGTCGGCTTCTCTTGATAATCTTCAAAATTCGTTACGTTCTGATTTTTTAAATCAATAATCGTTAAAATTATCGTTTCACTTAATTTCTTCTCATGGTCTATATTAATATTAAATCGTGTAAAATGCGATATTTGATTCTGATTGATTGATAGATCACAAACTACTGAACAATAAAACTCGAAGTATTTATGTGTGTGTTTCTTCTGCATATTATGAATAGTAGCAAAAACGAACAGATTCCTTCTCTTTGTGTCGTCACATTCACGTACCATTTGCTACGTTTCCAATTTGTTTCCGAGAAATTAAAGATATATACGTATATATAGCACGCATGTGTTATCATTTTGTCTGGGAGTGTACATATTCGTAAGTGCGAAACGAATGGTAAAGTTATAAAATTACATCTCTTCAGCATCGTCTTTCACTTTAAATTTTCCTAAGATATCGTCTATCTCTTCTCTACGCCACCGAATTAAAACCATCGTTCCACTTTTTCATTTCACGCCGATCATTTTCTCATTCCTGCTATATTTATCTCTATCAGACGGTATGCTACGTCTATCTTCGTGCTAACTCGTGGAAAAAGCTATTCGTCGTCTTTTTCTCTTTTTTAATCAGTCAGAAGTGTCGTGAACCAAGCCTGGGAATAATTTGATTCGAGTAACTACTTACGATTGTTTTCAACGATTTCAGTCGTCACGCGGCTCGCTCAAGGCTCTCTAACAGTAACTATGTACTTTTTTCCTTGCGCGCGAGAGGAGCTTCAAAGTTTCAGAAAAGTACAAGAGTATACCAAAGCCAGAAATCCGTCTGTACCTCGTTGACTTTTGTATAGTACTCTTGAAAGATTCCGAAAGATGTTGAAAAAAAAAGAACAAAAAGAAGAAGACGATCACGTAAGTTTCTTCTTAGTTACGCGTTTCGCTGGTCGTTGACTAAACGAATAAAACGTTAATCAAAGGGACTATTGTCTCTTCAGCAAGATTATGAATAGTCTTTCTGAGCACCGTGTTTCTTAAAGTAGTCTTTGATGACTACTTAGTCATTTCTCGAACGTGTAGCGTGTTGTGTCAAACCACAAAGACAGAATAGCCAAATAAAGTGGACGTCGGAGAGGGAACGTTCGCCAAGAAAGCGCAAAAATTCTTCTTTAATTTCCCTTTGCGTATACGTGAGTCCGAAAACGTCAGTTTGCTATCCACTTCCGCTTCCTTCAAATACATTCTCAATTTGCTGTTAATTTTGTTGCTGTTCGCCGATGTCGATTAGCATCGATTTAGTAAACGACACGGTGTTGGTAAGGATATCCGCGCGATTGCGAGCTTATTTGGAATTGAGCCGCGCTGGAGTAAGGATCGTACGTCTGTAAATGAGTTAAATAAACACCCTCAAAATTTTCCAAAGTTATTCGAACTCGCGAGTCGTTAAATTGACAAATTTAACATTCAGGATTCGTCGAATGAATTACCTGCGAACGTTTTTTAGAGACCATGAACCTTTTCTCGGGGGTGTTGTAGTAAGTTTGTTGAGGATAAACCAGACCGTATTGAGGGCCACTGTATTGAGAAGTGGTGTCGTATTGTTGCCCATACTGATTCTCGTATTGTTCGTAATAGCCGGACGGATGAGTACGAACGATTCCAATATCTGACGGCGATAGAGCATCAATGTTGTAATGTCGTGGCGGATACACCGAGGAATCTATCCACGGAATAACTGTGCAAAAAATTAAAATTTACGGCATTGTATCAAAACAACGTCAATGTATTTAATTGGGAAATATTTTTTTGACTTACTGTTTCGAGGATCTTCTTCCTCAAGAAGGTTATCCTCGTCGTCGGCATTTTCGTATTCGTCGTTTATGTATTTATGCCAGTTCCTACGAGAAAATATTCAAACTGAATTAAGATTCTGAATATTCATCGACTGTTTGCAATTAATGTCACGTCGACGCGTAATCGTTATTACCGTTTGTGGCGTTCGTTTTCCCAGAGAGAGAGGAGAGTTAAAACGTCTTGCGGATCGATATCTAACTCTCTCTTGAATCGTGGCTCCTGATAAATCGGCACGCTGAAAATTCAAGAGATCAGGCGATTTCTTTCGAGATAATTTTCTTTGAGTTATCGTTTATTTATATATATTCAAATTGTTGAAAAACAGCAAAAAACAAAAAAAAAAAAAAGAAAACAGAGAGAAATTAATCTGCAAAATCTGACGTACGTATAGAAGATTCGGATAAAGTTCTCGTTGATATTCGACTAACTTGACAGTCACTTGAGCTTCGTATTCCTGAATAATATCGATTTTCTATTGCTGCTCGAGTTTAAAACTAGATTTGTCGCGCGTAACCCGATCGCGCGTGCACGGCATCGGCATTGTGCGCGAGATATTTGAAACGAAAAAGGCTGGCTGAACAAAAGGACGATATTAGAGCACCAACGTGTAAGAGGGAAGATTGTACGCGTTTGCGCTGACAGGATTTCTCCTAGGTCAGGTCCGCCGAGCATGCTTGGTACACGCTCTGTTGCGGATGATCGATAAACAATCGGTTAGTACCATCAGCTGATTGGCCGGTCATATGCCAAAACGATTTGACTCGTCAGGTGGTTTCATTCATCTTCTCTTCCGTTTTCTTAACTTCGTTGGTACGTTCGTCTAAGATAACGAGAAACAGGAAGAGCGCTTCAGAACGCGCTGTATAATATTCTCTCAACGTGAGACATTAAATGGAAAGGAACAAGTAATTTATTCTGACTAATTAGTCCAAAATTTTAACGTTAAATCAACTTTCTTTTAAAAGAAACGAAATAACAATTTTCAAGAAAAGTCCGCTCGAAAGTTAATAGTTTCCACCCCCACGATTCGCATATCGAACGTGAACTTTTATTCCATAAGTTCCCCCGTAACAGTAGTATCTATCGCAGGGGCGTGTCGCCGGTTGAATATAAATTCCGGGGACGAGCTCCGTTGAATTATTATGCACATCGTGAGAGCGTCGGCGCTAACTAAGAATCTATTCCTCGTCAGCTGATTGGCTGGCGATATGTCAAGTAATAGTCAAGCTTGACCTAGTTTTCGCATGTTAGCTGGCTCCATTCAGATTTTCGTGGACCCACCCCTCTCTTGGAAAGCTACCGTATTGCGTCACGAGTATCGAACGTCTCGATGACTGCACCAAATCGTGCACATATACGCGTACGTTCGCATGCTCGTGCGCGAGACAGCTCGCACGTCCCATGTGAACACCGAGCCGTTTATTGGAAAAATTTTTCAGCTGACGCGATCACTTTCGTTGTGGAAGTTTGTCAAATTCTTTTTCGAACGTAACTTTTACTTTGTACTATATACGTTATTACTTTTCTCGATCGTTAAGCTCGTTACTTCGAACATCGATCGGAAATTTTAATTAACTGAATTACGTTGCGGGAGTATCTAAAATTTGATCTTTCCCCTCGTTACTGAGAACATAAATTAATTGAGATTTAACATTGAACTTTCTGTTTTCCACCTCCGTATTTGTTGAAAATCATCATTTGTTGAAATATAAATAGGATACTGTTTTTCAATCGAATGAAAGTTCCGTCACGTACATTTCGCAATATCGACGGAATTTTTCCTCCTTTCCTGATTGACAACCAGGGAAATTGGAAATATTACAGAATTATTAGATTCGATGCCAGCAAGTTTATCCGATTATCGATCAGTCGCAAAGTTGCCTTTTATACCAAAAAAAAAAAAAAAAAGGAAAAAAATACGCGATTTACAAAACTGCCCACTTTCAAACCTATTTTTTTTTTCTTTTCCGTGTAATAGAAATTAGCTCGTTCGTAAATATAATATATTAGCGTGCATGTACGGAAAGTGACCTGTGACATTTATTTACAGGTCAAGCAATACACACTTGTAACTATGTTTGAGCGTAAAAATAAAAGTTTGACGTAGCGGAACTTCAAAGTAAGTAATTGATCATTCTATGACGTATCGTAGAACGTCATGGTCTACGTCATTTAGGTACTTAATGATGACGATTACGTAAACGCGGAACGCTATAAATATCATCGATAGCCTTCGTTACGAAACTATCGACTTCCGATTTGAATCGGAACGTCTAGAGGTCCCTTATACTGTCGAATGTATATACACTCCGTTGTTAAATGAAAGAGAGGAAGAAAAAAAAGAGGAGAGGGGAGAAAAGAAAAAGGAAGAAAAAAAATATCGTGCTGTATTCGTTACAGATATTCTACACTATCCTTTATCCATTTGATCAGTCTGAAAATTATCGTAACGAAACAGTGAAGAGAAAAATCGATTTAATAACGCTGTGTCGATCAACTCGGATAACGACTTCAGCTTCTCGAAGTCGTATTGAACCGACTTGGTCGTCAAGTCTACCGGCGTTTCTGCCGAGGGCAACGCCCTCGTCAGCCCTCTCATCCCCATTCAGAAGAAACGTTGAAGAAAAAGAGGAATGTTCCGAGCAAGAGGGCGGGAAGGGTGAGCTCTCGTAGGGGTAGAAATTACGGACGGGTTACCGAGTCGATTCACCCTGCCCCGAGGCAGCCTGTTCCACAGGTGAATTCACCCTAACACATCTTAATCCCGACTTGCGTGAAACGTAGTCGTCAGGCAATGAAAGCGGCATGATATATAATTGTCTCGTAAACAGCATTCGCAACTTCAGATTCGACAAATTCTAAGCTAACGCGGGAGATAAACCAAACGTACAATTTTCTGCTTTCCTCTTTATTCGCCTTTCTCCCTTTTTTAACGATTCAATTAAGTTTGACTCACCTTCTCTTCACCTGCGCCTGCACAGACTGCTGAGTGGACGTTGGAGATTGGAACGAAGTGGTCGATGGTTTCACGGTGATTGATCCGGTGACCGTCGATTTCTCGGATCTCTTCCGGCGATCTTCGTTCATGTAGTAACGGGAGTACGACGGAACGTCCCATATTTGGGGCATCTCATATCCCAAATCGTTCATCATGACCTTTCCGTAACTGAAACAGAAAAAGAAACAGGAACAGATCGTATCAATTGACTTGATTTCAAAGATAAAGCATTTCGATTTATTAAGAAATTACGCTTACTCGTAGTTTCTGTCGTATGGAGAAAAAGAATCACGATCATAAACAGCGTTGTTAGGTATGTTGGAATGAGAAGGCTTTTCTTCCTCGGCGAGAGCTGCTTTTAGCCCGCCTAGACCGGATGCGGCTAGAGTCCCTTAGATCAAACGTTAATTAATAAATCAGAATATTTCAAGGTACCAAAAATGCTTGAACGGTGCTTGTTATTTAATATTTAAATACTCACTCTTTTCTGCGGTAGAGGTGTAAGATGTGCTTGGTTTTTTTTCCGGCTGGCGATTTTGTTGGTTACCGAACATCAACATTTCCTGTGCCCGTTTAGCTAGAATCGAAATGTGTCATTAGCGGGCAAGTTATTAATTGTATCGTTAATCATAGGAAATGATTCATCTAATGTGCCTTACGTTTTGGTCTCATTGTTTGTTCAGTCTTTTTTGCATCGTCTGCCAGATTCGTTGGCAGAGATTGTGCTATCACGAGGAGGGAGCATAAAGTTAGTAACCACACCCAGTCGCACATCATCTGAAAAAAAATTAATCGTTGGGTTGTTGAGCCAAGCTTCGATTGACTGATCTATGAAATTTATCAGAGGGATAAGGGTAAAAGATGTCTTTATTGACTATGCGCAAGGGTTTCTTGACCCTTTAATCAAATGTGAAATTGATTAAGGGTGCAGTTTGAAGAAGTATGGTCGCTATAAAGTGTGTTTCTCCTCGTGTACAGGTCGAAGTTTACACTCCTCGCAAGCGCAGGTAAATGAAGATAGCAGGTCACTACGAAAGAAGCTTAAATGTCACATAATGCGAAATGTCAAGAATCTATTTCCATTGCATGTAAAAAATTAACGGGTATACATGTCGGAAGTTCCATAGGAAATTGTAAATGTTTGTACGATTTTGTAAAGATCTAATAAAGATTGAGAAATTCTCTTGAAGAATTATCGACGATTCAATTAAGTCAGTGAAAAATTTAATGCATCAATAATGCTTTCGTAAATATATCTTATCTTATCTTATCTTCTACTATCTAATTTCAGAAGAATTTGATGATAAATTTGACGATAAACATCAGTTTGCGCGAATTAATTGTATTATTCGTTTACTGGTTCGTTTCATGGAAAATGAACACCAGATGCTGGAAACTCTATGGCCTTAACAAGTGATGCTGATAATTTAATTACAAGAGCTTTGGAACATACGGGTAATTAGTTTACGTCGATGCACGGGAGTTACCGCTAATTAGATATGCAATTAACTAAATCTCAGCAGAGACAGCCTGGAAATTTATAATCGACTGCTCGTAATGGAGGTTCCATTAGTTCGAAATATCAGAGTTCAAAATCGGGATCAAAAAATGTTTCTATCACATACATGTATGTATTTGCTAAATATTATGGGAAATTTAATTCATTCATACATGTTTCTCCTTACTTTACTTTCGTTTTAAAAGATTCGTCTCAAACATATCGTGTACTCTACGATAATTATTCGCGAAATTCAATAAACAAAATGAAATTTGCGATTTAATGTTGGTGATAACATTGAGCAATTAAACCTGGCCAGGAAATAAAGCTAAATCGGATATAGTAGACCCAGAAATCGCACACTTGTTGCGTCTAGAAATACTATAGTCATTTATCGCGTTTGTATACGCGTCTATGTAACTCGCAATTAAAAATACATTTCATTGACTGTGCCTTCATTGACAAATCCAGACGCACGTAAAGCATCAATATTATCTGCTTCGACAAAATATGTTTTAAATAGTTTTCATAAGTCTTTACGAACCAACGTTACAAAAGTTACAGATCTATCTGAAACTTGTTACTGTTACATTTGAAGCTAAGTATCTTCAAGCTGATAAACGTATATATGCGTGCATAAAACAGATTTTCAATGAAATTTCAAACTAATTTTCTATCTTTAGAGTTAACGCGGCTCGAGGAAGTATAGTTACTTATCGTTGATAAGAAATCTTCGTGACTGAACACGAATTCTCTATTCTTACTCTCCTATTTATATCCGAGCAATTTTAGCAGGTCTTTATTTCGCGAAAATTGGCCAATTAAATCGATCGAAGGATTTACAATTCCGTGATTTATAATTTCAAGCAGTAACATTTCGTACCCGAAAGGACTGGATATTGATAGAATTGAAAGATAGGTTCCTTCACCTTACTCAGCGTCGATTGTTCTCTTCGTTCTAGATCTCTGGCCAGTCTCCTAAGACTTCTTCTCACGAGAGTGTTCCTCCGAAGGATGCAGAGAACTAGTGAGTTCGGCTGATCGAGGTAGAATGAACGTCGAGGCTGAGCAGGACGACTAGAAAACTGGCAGAGGGTGTACGGTCGATCAACCACCCCCACCTTGGTGAACGAGCACCCCTACCCCTGAAAGCAACCCCTACCGCGTCTCTACGAAGTGATATGACGTGCACACGCGCACGGTTATATGAACGTTCTACACGGAACATGTACACACACACACACACACACACACACACACACACATACACACACACACACTCACTCACTCACTCCCATTGTACCACAAAATACGTCTACCCACGCGATGACCCGAGGCAGATCCTCCGGGCCATCCTTGAAATTTTCTCTTGGTCACATCTTGGCTCCTTATTGTTTTCAGAGAATTCACCCTTTGAAGAGAAGAAATTTTTGGCGATTTTTCGGCGACGTCTCGTTTCGATCGAGCCTGATTTTATTCGACGAAGCTAGCGCCATATAACATAATCTAAATTTTAAGGAAGTTAGAAATAGATTCTTTTCTTACACGGATGTTCTACTCTACATCTTGGAATTCTTATATTATAAGTATTTGTGGTATATCCTTTGACAATACTAAACTTTCTTTATTTTGTTTTGCGCCGAAGAAGCTGCGGGAATTTCGAGGAAGGAAAAGCGAGTTCTTCAAAATCCTTCTGTTCTAGTGTCTCGTGCCGCAATTCAATCAGACGTGAAATGTTTTCTAAGAAAATAGTAATCCAAATAATTAAAACGTTTTCTCCGGTTTTAATCGAATTACATAATTCATGGAATTTTGTTAGTACGTTGAATAAAAAACCGCGCTTACAGATTTGCTTTACCTTACTTCCTTAATCCTTAAACCATGGAAATGTTTCGTAATATTTAGCTTTTATTAAGAAAAACAGGATAAAGTGCAATCCTTTCTAATTAAAACGTGCATTCTCAATACTAATGCAATTGCAATTCAATGGATTTGGTGTTTTGGAAGAAGAATATTTTTCACAGCGATATTGTGGCACATTTTCTCTCGGTTCTCGTCGCAAATCCGTATTTTCTTTCATGTCTGGAACACCAGCGGTTGGGTAGTGGGCTGTGCCGGAGGAATTGTAGCACCGTTTTCCGTATTCAGTCCCCGGCCACTTTTCTTCAGCCCCCGCAACAGGCCAAACGCCTACGCCGTCGTATAACACCCACGAGCACCCAACGCCCACGTATATTTTCTATGGCGTAGGAGAAAAAGAGACAAGGATGATGGGAAGAAGAAAAGAGAGCAAGCGAGGTACGAAATTTTCTTTTCTTTTCCTGGCCGACGCCGACGCTGACGTTCGAGGGCTCTTCCGACAAAATTGTTATCATTGATGAAAAATTTTTGATGTACTCGCGATTCCCGTGATCAAAATACTTTTGAATTATGTAATACTTTCTTCATCTTATGAGCATGTAATTCTCTCATCGATAAACAACTGATTTGATCTGTTCAACGGAGAGAGAAGAAATTGCTCTTTACTCTGGAAGAAAATGGAAATTCATTCAAGCTGAATATATGAAATTTTAATTTCTGTTCGTCTGTTTGCGTTCACCGCGTTTAGAAAACGAAGAGCGAATGACAGACGTCGAAGAAGAGCAGCATGGAATTATGTACTTGGATGAAACTCTCTGGAGGGAAGTCGGCAAAATTCTCTGAAGCAACCGCTCTTTAGCGAAGTGTTTACTTGAGATACGACGCATCCTAGCGCACTGTGTGCTACCTTAGTAATTGACCTATTTCTAAAGAATCAGCTGCACGCTTGCGCGAATTAAAAGTAGTTGCACAAAAACAGACATAACTCGCCTCGTCGGATTTCTTGCAAAATAACAACGCTCACAGTTGTATTACGGGTACGCGTACAACAAATGCTCAGAGACTATCATTCCTAAAAAAAAATCGGATATTATTGTTTATTCAACGCTCGAAATTTTCTTATTGTTTTGACTTAGGAGAATAGAAATTTCCATCCCTAATTGTATTCCATTCTAATTGTAAGCTAATTTCACGATGCGAAAGATCAAATAGAATAGGATCACGCGATCGTCGTGAATCTTTCGTCCAAGTATCGAGAGAAATTGACACTGCTCTCTCGACTACTGCCGAGGGAGATATTCTCTCTTTGAACTTGAAAATGAACCATCGAAGAAACGCACGACTGCATTTTCTGCATTTATAGCAGAAAAGTTAATTTTCGTAATTTAACCAGAAGCTTAGAAATTCTACGGAGAAAGGATACAACCGTCGTTGTAATTACGGGGGCAAGTTCTGTGAAATAATATAATTTGACGTGCTCTATCCGAAGGTTAGTTCCCATTGACGTCAGTCGTTGATTCTGGAAACGACGAATCCCCGTGCTTCGAAAACTTAGTGGGGAGCATACGCATGAGGAAATGATTCGTGGGAGGGGAGCATGGATCTCCCAGGGACGTGAGTACCATCAATACGATAAATCCAGGATTCAAATTATTTGATAACAAATGATAATCATGCAACTAAATTGCCATTATACCCGTCTTTATTGACAATTATAGGCTGACTATAAAGTTGTAACATTTTAAAACTTCATTTGACTAATTGTATTCAACGCGATGTTACTTAACTTCGAGTCATTACATGTGCATTCTTGAAGATTTAATAATGTTAAATTTTAGAAGTTTAAAATTCTATTTTATTCTAAACAAGAATTAAGAATGCAAAATATTAAAAGAAAAATTTACTATTCTGAATGTTAGAAAGTAAAATAATATCTTCTTAATATTATTTCTCAAGAAAATAACTTGAAAAGCACAAAAATATTTGAAAATTTCAATTAAATAACAAATTTTGGCTGAATGAACACCGTAGTATAAATTTATGATAGGACAGGTATTACTGATTATTGATACTACCCTGTGAAATAGAACCTGTAACCAACAGCGAGAAGGGGATATCCCGAAGGAATAGATCGATGTTTCACTCTGTGTAGTAAGAGACGCCTGTTGCTGTAAAACAGGAGTAACTTCATTCATGAAAATGGTAAAACATATACGCATTGTATCATTTTAGATTTTTGTAATAATTAAATACCATTCTAACTGCTGATGAATTTTAAAAGTCAACGTGATATTTCTGTATTTTTATTGACTAATTCTCATATTTTTAACAGATGATAGATAATATATAACAATTGTTTATCAATTTATCAAAACTAACATAATACATAAAATAATATACTGATAATATATAATACATTAAATAACGTATTAGTAATATATAATGCATAAAATGATATATTAATAATAAGTAATATATAAAATATATTATCTACATTTTTCAATAACAGTATCCTAATTTCTCAGTTATTTGTACCAAAGATTATTACTTTCATTTTATTGTAAGAATAACTACATTGAAAATACTATATGTACTTTATACTCGTTATTTATAAATACGAAAATCAATATTTTATTTTTCACGAATAATTTTTTGCGTGAAATGCAACTTAGCAACTTTCGTTAATTTAATGTCGTAAAATTCTTAAACAAAAAGTATTTTACATTAATCTCACGTTACGTCACAAGTTTGCATTATGTATTATTCAAAAATGACAAGATGGCAGTAGCAGTGCCGCTTCTTGTTTAGTAGATTGAATTTTTAAATACGTTAGGTATTATCAATTTTATAAATATAGATGAAAGATAATCCAATAATAAATTGACCTTATTCGTAATTAAGTCATCGCAATCAATGCAGTAATAAAACGAGTAAATGTAATAATAAAACAGTGAAATATGGCTAGACAATCGTACAGTATTGTTGAGTATTATGGTGAACAAGATAGATATAAATGTGGTTACTGTAAAAGCCCAAACACAAATTTCAGTCATGGTAAGTATTAAAACGCTACGAATTCCATTTTAAATAATTTCACTTATATAGATGGAATTTCATGCTTTCTGTCAATAGGTTATGTGGTATCAATGATTGCTTCATACATGTATAATTTTTGTTCCTGTCATGTTAAGCCTTATGTATTGGCATATCAATATCAATGTACACATCATATTATATTATATATTATATTATATTATCATATTACATTATATATTATATCTTAATTGTAATACATTTCAGGCATGGGCACGCATATATTGACTGTTCAAGATTACCAAGCCCTAATAGATAGAGGTTGGAGAAGATGTGGTTCTTATTGTTACAAATCCATTATGGATCAAACGTGTTGTCCAATGTATACTATTAAGTAAGATTTAAAGTTTTTAATTGCTAGAAATTAATTTTCTATTTATTAAAAAACATACATGTACATACTGTATTGTAAACTTTTTATATATCTAAATATTTATAATAGATGCGAAGCATTACAATTTAAAATTTCTAAATCACAAAAAAAAATTTTGAAAAGAATGGCAAAATTTTTAAGAAATGAATTACATTGTGATGATACTATGGATACATATGAAGGAGATTATCGTGATAATACTGGTGAAAATTTATATATGTTAAATTATTGTTTATAATATGAACTTTAATATGTAATTTTACGAAATCATTTTTTATAGATATTGAAGAACTTCCTACTCACAGCAAACACTTTTTAAATGCTGACAAAGATATTTCTGGTACAGATGTGAAATTTATTGATGAGGAAATTAATGCAAGGTTACATCCTAGCGTATCAGACAAAAAGAAAAAAAAATATGACACAGAAATTGAAAAAAGTAATTCTGAAAGTATACCTATGCCGTCAAGTCATAATGATTCTCATGGTACATCACAAAGTTTACAATCGACAAAAATGAATCCTACACGAGCACCTTGTATGAAAGCGAAGCTTTTACGTAAACAACGAAAGCAACATAAATTAATGACACAAGGAAAGACTCAAGAAGAAATAGAGACTATTTTCAAAGAAAATAAACAAGAAAATCAAGCTAAAAATAT
Organism: Melipona beecheii; assembly: GCA_032399605.1. Taxonomy (NCBI): domain Eukaryota; kingdom Metazoa; phylum Arthropoda; class Insecta; order Hymenoptera; family Apidae; genus Melipona; species Melipona beecheii. Next base: position 2,993,127 of record JAUCMO010000291.1, read on the forward strand.
AGAGCAATTGTTTGATGAAATATATAAAGAAACCAATAGAAGATTAGAGGTAAGGTGTATGTTGTACATTTATTTCTTCAAATACTTTACTAAATGTTGCACATAAATGGTTTTCACTGAGGTTAGTCCTCTTTTCTCCAATTTATTTAATATATAAAATATGAAAAGTAGTCAAACTATTATTCTTACGACTTACTGTACTTTAGTAAATATACTATTTCATGCATTTCTAACTATTGGATTTAGTTATAATAATTCATTATAGTTCAGTTTATTTTGATAAAATTTTATAAAATTTGCAACTTTTATTAGCTGAAACTAGTTAGAATTTCGCCAATGAGTTCCGGATATTTAAATACCTCAAAACAATCTTATGAAATATATAAAAAATATCAAACAGCAATACATGGAGTTCTATCAGAAAAGATTACAGAGAAGCAATATACAAGATTTCTCGTGAAATCACCTTTACAGGTAACTTTGCAATTGCTATGATTTCCTACTGAGTTATATTAAAGCTTTACTCGCTGAAAAAAGATCATTACAATTTTTTACTGCTTTTATATATTTTATAATATCATACATAATTATTGTTAAATTATACAGCTATATAATATTACTAGATCATTAGACAATAATTAAAAAAAAATATATATATATATATAAAACACTGTATTGAATAATTGCTATAATGCTTAATTGGAGCAAAGTGGACTTCCTTGCAGTATGTGTTATACGTTGTGTTTATTAAATATTATTTATATATTTAAATTTAAATCGTCAGATGAAATTGGTGAGAACATTGTCGGACGAATTTATTAAAACACTTAAAGTAAGTGCAAACCTTTTTAAAAAATATCAAATGACTATTCACGGTGAAACAGAAGAGGAGTCAGATGATGAATCATTCTTCAACTTTCTTGTAAATAGCTCTTTACAGGTACACTTTGTATTCAGGTTGTTGTTGCAATTTAATTTTATAATCTAATCTTGTATAAAAAAGATAAAAAACAAAATTTTTAAAAGATATAAAAAAACAATATTTTTTTCACATTAAAATGTTTAACAAAATTATGTATGATATTTTATATTTGTTTTTATTTAACACTGCTTAAAAATTTCATTGCTTTGGATAAAGAACATATACAAATAAGGAATTTATAATTTTGAAGCCATGGATACCGGATGATGGACCGCCGGATGGATATGGCTCTTTTCATGAACAATATTGGTTAGATAATGAATTAATTGCAGTTGGAGTGATAGACATTTTACCATCTTGTGTTTCAAGTGTTTACTTTTTTTATGATCCAGCTTATTCTCATCTCTCACTTGGCACATTTAGGTTGGTATCATCTTCCAATTTTATATGTATATTATTTGCAACAAATTGTCAACTTTTTGTATTTTATTTAGTTCACTTCGAGAAATTTATTTAACAAGACAATTGAATAAAGTTGCAAAAGATTTGAAATACTATTACATGGGATTTTATATACATTCGTGTCCCAAAATGCGGTACAAGGCACGAATGAAACCATCAAAGCTATTATGTCCTGAAACTTATATGTGGTTTGATATTGAACTGTGCTTATTAAAATTAGATAAACAAAAATATAGCAGATTAAATGATGATATTGATGCTATTGATGAAGATGGTATGGTTGATATCTGCGAGGTAATAAACAAGATTGTTTACATTTTTTAAATCGTGAATTGTTTTATTTTTATTAATAAATTTCCAGGTATTAATTTTGTATCGCAAGATTGCGATGCCGTATAATATCTATAAAAGGCAAGCCCAAAACGTCACTCAGGAAGAGGAAGATGAGATTAAAACATACGCTAGTTTAGTTGGAATGAAATGTGCACGAAGATTGTTGCTTTATCGCTAAAGTTTATAAGGCATGTGAAAAATTTTAATTTATACATATATTTGCTTTTCATAAAAAACAATTATGTATTTGTTGTTAATTAACATGAACGTAAATGAGATTAATAAAATTAACAGCTTTATATAAAGTATTTGTGATGATAAATGTGTAATAAATTAACAAATTCCTACTAAATAAAAGTATGTAATTTTTGTGCTGTGCATACACTCTGCAATATTTACTTTTCTTTTCTCTTTCTTTCCTCTTCTTGTTATTTTATGTAATATCAAATAAGAAAATTAACGATGTTCTCTAATACAATAAACTCTTAATCACAGTAGAACATCGATTCTCCGAATTAATTGGAAGACAAACGTATTAGATGGATAGAAAAAAACCAAATTTGTGAACATATCATAAATAAACTAGAAATTAAAATTTTCAAATATTTATTTTTACATTTATTGCGTAAAAGAAATTGCGTGTTTAGTAAAACTTCTATTCTCGCCTTCTATTATACCTAACATTGTATTTATTTAAATCAAGAGTTATCTTTTGAATATGTATTGATAATAATATATATCAATTATTCACGAGCCCGATCTATTGTACTTTTTTAAACGGAAACGAAAATTCCTAATATTTCATTTATCTTTTAATTACAGCATCAATTTTTTTTTCTTTCAATATTCATAGTATAAATGAAATCTATATAAAATCGACAGCAAAGTTTTCTAAAACATTCTTCAATATGTAGTTTAAATTTTTTTTTTATATCCATAATTAGATGATTTTGTTCGATGTTCCGTATATAAAAATTAAATTAAAACTATTCATTTAGTATGCAGGTTTTCAACATCATACGTAAACATTTTTGTATGTAAATATAATTGCTCTATTATATTCGTAGAAAGTATTTTTTATAAAATGATAAAAAGAAAATAGGATTCAGATAAAAGTTTCAATTCATAAAACAATAAAATATTTAATCACAATTCAAATATTTAATAACATTCTAAGCCGTATAAAAAATTACATTTTACTTAATACAAACATTTGTCATTTGAAATTCTAAAACGTGCGGTAACAACTATCGTAAGGGGACCTTTAAAATATTTACAATATTTCCGGGTCACGATAATTTTTTTTTTTTGGTTGTCAATGCCTTAAAGATATTGCAAAACGCAGTTATAAGTTGCATAGTGAAATTTGAAGTATAATTTCTTTTAATTATATTTAAATTTCATGTAATTTGTTCACAGAAACATCCAATGTTAATAAAATTGTAAAAATTCTAAAAATAATTAAATCGCAAGTTCTACATCCGGCCTGCTTCGAACTTCGTTCCAGCTTTGGATCCTTCCGCTTCCCCCGAAAAGAAAAACGATCATGGAAGCTATGCAAACCCCCGAACTGATCCAAAACAATATTTGCCATCTGTCGATGGGATCCTAAAAGAAAATAGAAAAAAGAAACCAATTACATATAAACCAATCCGCAAGAGGATAATTTTCTCTAGAATAAAAATACGTAAATTAATAAATTAATGAAAATCAAGTTGATAGAAACATGTAAAAGCGAAAGCGTTAACATGAATTTGGAATACACATACCCACACACGTGCACATTTCTGTTAAGTTACGATAAAGATATCGAAACATTGATAATGTAGATGATAGTGTAAAGTATTACTGCGTTGTGGATGATGGATTACCTGGTGATGCATCTACAAGGTATTTCTCGTACTATACAAATTTGATGATATAGAAACGAAGAATGCCTTTGAGACGTCATCACCACAAGTATACCTGCCATTTGACTCGAACGATTTCTTCACACTGTGTGCGTACACTGATATTGACATTAATTTACGTCTTTATGCGTCTATATGATATGAAAATTACAGAACATGTATTTCATATTACATTACATAGGCTCGCTCGAACATGCTCCATGATATGTTTATCATTTGAACATGTAGAGAGAAATAAATTATTCACTAAGAAGTAGAATAAAGCATAGCCTGACGAGGTATGAAATCCTAACTGGTTAGTGAAATTTTGTATATCGTTGGGAGTGTTACATTTTGGAGAGGTGTGTCAGTCACACGTACGATTCACAGTAATGTTCGTACTATGAGTTACGCAACATAGTACGACACTGTACTGGAGTTTCGAATGTGCTTAAGAGTAAAAGCCTGTCAACTCGATTGTAACGAGATATCCGTCACTATATCATGTGATCACGCGAATAAAAAAAAAATTATATAATTCACATGCAAAAATAATTCAACATACGATCCCTTGTAAATATCACGCGTGAAACACCGTGCTGTGAAAAAGCGAATAAGCAAATGCGAAGCAAAGCTAGCTGAGAAGTCACGATAAATCGCAGAGAGAAACTACTTACTCCATATTTTCCAGCTATTTCTTCAACCATCGGAGAAATAATTATCCCAGAAGCGCAACCGGCTGTGTTCATGATACCGTATAGAAAACCGGCGAAATTTGGCGACAGATCTTGATTGTTGGACAAGTTCGCAATACTCGCTGCCCCATTGAAACCCAGAGCCAACACGAGGAAGACATTCGCGAGGACGAAGTTACATCCAACGTATCCGACTAAAAGGAGGAAGATGCCCGGTAGAAAATGAGCTGCAACAAAAGAGAAAAACTCTCGCTTTCGTTCTTGAACGGAAGTTGAAGTTAAGATTTACTTACAGAAAAACGTAGCGCCTTTACGTATAATGGTAACGGAGACGATCTCCTTCCTCTTGAGCGTGTCACCAGCCCAGCTGAAGAAAAACCCAAAAAGCATCCTGCAACCCCAAGGTAGGCCAGCAGCAACACCTCCTTTCGTCAGTTCAAACCCTAAAGCTCTTGTCAAGTAAAGCATCATGACATTCTGATAAAAGAACAAAAGAAACATATTCCCGAAATGGCAGATGAGCAAACTGAGGAAAGGTATCGAGGTGAATATCTCCTTCATCGGTGTTTCTTGCAACGAAGGTTTCTCTTTCCTCACTGTGCCGGCTTGCGCACTGAAAAGAAAAATATAGAGCAATTTATACATGGAACTAACAATAAATTAACAATCGATAGATCGATGTTAGCTCCTGTACTCGCCTTTTAATATATTCTCTTTCTTCTTCCGTAATACCAGGATGTTCTAGAGGAGAGTCATACGTAACTATTGCCCAGACGACTATCCAGATCATCATTAGCAATGACGGAATGTACCATCCGCTTTCCCAGTTCGTGCTCTCCGCGATACCAGCGACCATGGGATACGTAAGGATGGTACCGAACGTGCCACCGAGCAAAGACCAAACGAAACGAGCCCTCTCGTTCGGTGGTGCCCATCGCGCAACCAAAGCATGACACGCTGGAAACGTTATTCCACCAGTAAGGCCTACGATTATTCTCGAGAACAGAAGGACTCCCCAGTGGAACTGAGCAAGGATCGGACTGATCAGTGACACCACAGCGGCTACTATAGACGTCCATAGAATCGCGTTCTTAGGGCCCCATTTGACGGCCATCACACCACCGATAAAGTTACCAGGAACATTCCCGTAGCTGTATGCAGCGATCAATTGACCACGGATCTCCGGCCTCCAGTCGAAAGGAAGACCATTGAACAGTTCTATGGGGCCAGGCGATGGACGCGTCACCTGCTCGTCGTTATTTCTGCGCACACGAACGTTGTGCATCTTTGCTATCATTTCATCTTCCGCAGCTTCTATCTTCTTCGACAGAATGTAGCTATCCAAATAGGCGCCCGGATCCAACCAAGAAACTGCGCGACGAACTCGAAACTCATCGGATGATCGACAAACGCCCTCCGTAATGTTAGGCTTAGCTACGGCTTTGATCATCGGAACGGCGAGAATCGGCATTTGCAAACGGCACACGTAATTGGTCCAGCATGCCGTAAACATCATCAGGCAGATGAGAACTCGCGTCGGAATCCATCCTGTAACGAAGGACAAGATCGATAACGATAAAGTTCTTTCTTAATTTTCGCTCCTATCTCTTTTTTTTTTCCTTTTTATTATTTTGCTTCGGAGGAAAATTATTTCAGATAAAGTTACTCGGTAAACTAAGTCGGGAATAGTGAGGTTCCAATTATCGTTGCTCGCGTTCGCAATTCTTTACTCACTCAAACCTCTCCAAAATGGAGCTTCGGGTTTATCGAAAAGTCTGGGTATACCGGCAACGCCGTCTTGAATAGATCTAAGTATGAACATCAGGCGTTGAATTAATAACCGTTCTAAAAAAGAAGCTACTCCTATTGACTAGCTCGTCAAGAAAGAAAATTTGACGGGTTACCATGCCAACTATGATTGCTCGATGTTTAGCAGCGACTTTGTTTTCTACGAAAATCTACTTATACACGTTCCAATTTTTCTTTAAATCTACGTGTTTACAGCTAAAGAAGAGCAATGCAAAAATATAAATTAAAAATATTCTTATAATAATAATTTTTTAAAATAGATACATTGCTAGAAGAGCGTTGAAGAATTGCAATGAAAAAAATTAAGTGATCCAAATTTGTACGTAGCGTCCTGTTTAACAGTTAACTTTCTTATAAGTAATGTGTAGTAGATACTCGTTACTGCTAGTGCGTCTTTCAAAGAAAGTTCTCGACTACTTTCCAAACATTCCGCTCTGTATTTACAAATGATCGTTACCGTATGCCGTTATGTACAAAATTGAAACTCCGATTACAAATTCTTCTTCAGTTTCCCACGTATGATACCGACGAAATGTTTTCTCCTTTAGTCAGTTAAACCAATCGATTTCCATGCGAAAACACAACAATGTTTAACGATGTTAAAGAAAAAAGAAAAAGAAGTACGAATACGAAACAATGTAACTGTTAATTTTTTCAACTTTATGATCCGTAAGTTCGATCGATATCGATCAAACTCAAAATTTTTTCACTCGAATAGATAGTAAAACTGCTAGACGAAAATTTTCCAATGAGAAAAGAAATTGAATTAAGAAGTCTAAGCGATCATCTTATAACAAGGTTGAATAACGGGTATGACACAAAAACTATGCCGAGAAGAGTCGAATTTCGAGATCCGTTGAAAACCAGTGGCTTCCTACTGCCAAGTTACCAATTGTTTGAAAACCATGTACTCGGTAATTGAATTTTTTTTTTTAAGGAGAAATTTAGTGACTGAGCCATAGCGTTTCGCGAAATTTAGTAACAAATGAAACAAAGAAATAAAGAAATATGTGTATATGAATACTTACGTGGAAAGAACTTCTTGTAATACTGTTTGAACATTCTGCGACTATGGTAGAGTTCTGGACACGCACCAACTAACGCGACATTCGAGATCGTCAGGACATTCTTTGGCTAAAGACTGGACGAAGCCTACGGAAACTAACTTTCTAGCACAACGTTCTTCCGAAACTGCCGAAGGAATAACTGATGACATTGGTTATCCAGCCTATTTAAATGGTCGAGGCAAGAGTAAGTGGGGGAACTAGGTACATCTCTTCCATGAAATGATTTCCCTTCCAGGGAAACTACAATGAGATTTAGGATTCGTATTACGCGCCACCCTTGCAGGTCTCAGATCATTTATCATTTTGCTACAAAGATAGAGCTCGATGAATATATGACTGAACATTCTTCAAACTGCGTTTTCCACTATTTCCTTTTAAATTTAGTATCCGTCAACGGACAATTACTAAATTCAGTTGGATCGAGTTGTTAAAACACAGTTGTAACGATGTAACAACTTGTGCTGTTGCTGCAAAATTCTCATTGCGCGCACTTTACGTTGAAACAATCTTTACGAAAATTTATGAAATAAACATTCTTCGTTGGGATCGAAAATGTTTTTCGTTTACCAAGAAAAAAAAAAAGCTAAGGTAAATGAAACGAAAACGTAACAAATCGAACTGCTCGCGTTCCTCTCTGTATTGTCGCGTGTTGTTCCACGCGACTCTGATTTGACATCGTGGAACGCGGCTTCCTTAATTTTCAATAATTTGCCAGCATTTTACGTAATTCCGTGGTCTACGGATTGCACCATGAATTTGTGCATCGGCAACTTTTGTGCCGGTTTCTTTCCTTTTTTTTTTAAGCGGCGTTACCGCGTTTCCGCACCGAGCGGTCGTACTATATTCCCTAAAATACTAATTACGTACAGATATATTAGTATCTGTACGTATTTAATCAAACAGCTGTTTCGTTTCGCAGGAACGTGACGATCGTTTCGTCGTTGCAAAAAGGAAATCGCGCCGATTCGAATTACCGCGCGTGCTTAAAATATTCATAGTACATTAATTCGTACTGATGTTATGCAAAAGATCATTGTCTCCAATGGCCAACGATAAACTGTCATTCATCAGTAGGAGGCTATCGATAACACGCCCTGTCGTTGGCGACGTGAATCACGTCATTAACTGGAAGAAAATGCTATGAATCAGTAGCGTAGCTTGAAGAAATGAAGAAGAACATTTAAACTATCAATGTACGAATGATAACCTAGAGCTGACTTTTTCAGATTTATTTGGAATGAAAAGACAGGACACGAATACTTTTTTACAATTCAGATGTATCACGACGAACAACGGAAACAATTAATCATGTGTAAATATATATATTGTGCATTGCATCAATTCACGGTAGTTGTTTAAATAAAAGTCGATCTTGAATTTAGATAAAAAAATATGTGATACTCTAACGATATGATTATGTAATCCACATGGAAGATTTCCATTTACTATTGTTCAAATAAACGTTTCAGTTTTATTCATTTTGTTTTGATGTTTTATTAAATATGCGCAATAATTCGGGTACTACTTACAGAGAAAATATTTTAACTGTAAATTAAATGATCAACTGTAAATTCAATATCATCGGAAACAATTAAAAGAATACAGTTTATTAGTTGGAATATTCCACGCTTGAAAAATAGGGTGTCTCGCGTTACAAGCTGGTTTCTCCAGAAACCATTGATAGACATCGACTTGAAATTTTAAATGGTACGGAGGAGCTAACATTTTAGGGCGTGTGGTAAGTTTTTTAAATACAACAATATATTAATTTTTCGTTATTTCGACAATCTAGTCCTTTTATTTAAAAGTATTTTGTATTGTGTCTTGCATGGTTAAAAAGTTACAACAATGGAAAAACATTTTCCATTTATTTCCCTAACTATTTATTTATTTATTTTCTCTTTCTATTACATTTGAACTTTCGACGCACAAATGTATTTTGCGCGTTTCATTGTATTTTCTTTCTATTATGCATACATAAAAATACGTCAATAACATGAAGAATGTTATTAACAATATAGAAAAAATGGTAAAATGAAATTGCGTCATTTGCAATAATTTGGGAGAAATCAGTTTAAAAAATTTACGTGAAATACTCAGTATGTTTCAAACGTTTTCTAAAAATTGATCACTTTCTACAAATTGCACGGTCAGCCTTGTTCTACGAAAATTATCCCAACTATTAGGTGGTCTTATCCACTGTTTATCTAGTACCCAAATACTTTGTACTCTTCGACGTTACGAATTTCTTAGAAAAATCCTAGGTACGGACAGTATATTCATGTACCTCAACTGTGTCTTTAAGATAAATCAGCTGTTCCGGATACAAAAGCATTTAACTACCCGGTGTACTGTATATTTTCGAGTCTTAGAATAAAATCGCAAGAACTTATGCAGTGACTAAGTTGCAGACAAAATATTCGTTGTAACGATTGGAAATAAGATTTATATATTACGAAATTTATTTGTAATTTGTATTGTAAAGAATCATATCGTAAAATTTATTTTACAGATATTTCAAGCCAGTGGAAATACAACAGATGATTGCATAATTGAATACGTGCGTAATTCAAGAATAGAAGTGCATCTAATGCGCGGTTGTATTTCAGAACCCCAATTTTGCTTCCTAAAGATAATGCAGTAGAAACGAACTGGAAGATCAAACGTAATGTCGTAATAAATCAACGTCGAAATTTTAAACTTTTTAAAGTCTAAATAATGAAATGGCTCATTAATAAGGATAATTAATCCTTAGGAATTAAGGAAAATAGTGAAAACTATTTCAGATTGGGAGAGCAGTAAAATTTCTCGAGATCTTTAACCATCGTGTTTTAATTACCCTGTATAAGCCAAAATTCCAAGATTCGTTGCCCTTTTCGCACTAGGCTTTGTTCAGGTATGCGTTTTTAAATAAGGGACAACAATTCAAAAACTAACCTGCCACCCAAACGACAGTTTCTGTTACCTTCCAGAATTGATCTTTTCCCTTGCTTAATGGAAAAATTCAATTTCTAGTATTTATTAAATAAAATTTACATTTGAATGAACATCTGACTTTTAAATAATATTAATCCTGATATTTATAAGTTCTTTTCTTTAAGTTTGCAAAACCGACTACAATAATCTTGAACCAATTAGCAATTACAAGAGATATAAATTTCTGGAACAATCTCATATGGTGAATTTAATGTTACAATATATATAATATATAATATATACGTACAGTGGCTCCAAAGTTTTTATATACATATGTAATGAAAAGTCGACAATATTTTAAACTTTTCTAACTTCGTAAAGACAAAAAATCGTGGATCAAATTTCGTAAAGAAGAGACTTCAATCTTCAAAACTATGAATATTTTCGAGCGAACTAAAGTACTTTTATTTAATCTCTTTTAAAACGATCTAAGAACATCTTTGAAAGAAATGAATATGTGCACTGTAAAATATAAATAATGCTTAATGTAAGTACAAGATTGATTGAACTATGATCTTTATTAAGAGGTTATAGCACTCTGAAGCATCGATAATTTTTCCTTCGATTTAGTATTCTCACGTATGATAAAAAATTGACAACACTTTAAACTGATATGATTTCTTGGCGAAAAATCATGGATCGATCATTTTTATACTCACATTTGAACGTGAGTTTCTATTTTTAGTGCGTTTCTTTTATTTGAAAGATGTTTTTATATCATTTTGAAAGAAATTAAATAAAGATACCTTTTCTCTCGAAAATTTTGTAAATTCAAACGTCCTTATAGATGTTAAAAAAATTTTTATAATAACTATATTTTGAAAATTAAAGTTTCCTCTTCGCAACAATCTTAAAATTTTATTTTATTCACAAAGTTGCAAGTATAAAAACATCGACAATTTTTCATCGTATGTACGGAAATTTTCTGCAGTCGTAGGCTAACTTGATAATTTTGATAAACTCTTTTTAGTAAGACAATTCCTGGACATGATATTTAAAAATTGCTAATTTAAATAAATTTGCACGAAACTGCTTACTAATGGTTGCTAACTTCATAAAAATTAAATCTTATTTTTTACCAATTCTAAAGTTCACTGGCTCGTCGGTAACAAATACGAAGTGCAGCGACAGATTAGATAGTCGCTTGAAATTCTGATAATGCACAACATCGTCAAACGTAACACGGAGAAAATCTTTGAAAATGAAGAACGGAAATCAGATAGTTGCCGAAGCTTTGAAGAAACAGGTTTCACCTTTTTAATTTTTCTCTTTTCTTCTTTTTCCTTAATTCTTGCGTCAATTCTTATGTCACAGTGACATTTAAGGTTATGTAAAATATTTACGAACATTATATATATGTATATATTATATATATTATATATATTTTTCATCGAAATTTTGACAATTTTTATTAATGATGATACAATTAAAACTGTATTATCAATGATTGAGCAGTGTATTAATTGTTATAAATAACGAATCAAATTTATAAAAATTCCATTGCAAAAGCATTGCGGCATTGATTTCAGGTAACAAAGTGATTTATCGTTGAACGCAGTAAACTGACTAAAAAATATCGTACGTGCAGAAGCATATTTAAATAGGAATTTCTTCTAAATATATTATATTTAGAAATTCCTATTATGTATTTATATGTATAAATTATATAAATATATAAATATATATTAATAAATATATAAATTATATTTATTAATATATAATTTTAAATATATAATTATATAGTAATAAATATATAAATATATATTATATGTAAAAATTTTGTGCGATACAGATATAAAAAAAAAATTTCTATAGTCTAGTTTAAAATGCGACACAAAAAAAAGTAATCGCGAAATTTCGAAAATTTAATATAATGCAAAAATGAAAATTTTCCATAATGATAGTGAGTGTGCAACTTTTACGAGTCGCTACAAACGAGGAATTTTAATATTAATTTTATTTTTTAACAAAATTCTTTAATTAATAAATCCAATTGTGATTAGTCAAATTTTAATTAGGAGATTCAAGGAAATAGTATATTTCGATTAAAAAAAAAGCTTCTGTCTGACTTTATTTTATCTGAAAAGTAATGATTTGTACTTTATAACATGAACTTTTCAAATTTACATACAAATAATTTATGTTTACAGATAACTTATATTTTAAGGGATTTATCCATTTCGTAATGAAGATTTACAAAATTGATTAATCCCTGCGATTGTTACTAATTAATAAATACTTACGTTTCTTTACTTCTGATATAAGCGGAACTCGCTCCTCATTATAGGAAAGCATTTCGCTTCCGTTTTAATAAACTTTTGATCTAATCGTATCTCAATCACTTTTTTAATTGATTTTTAATTGACCGTTATACAATCAACATGCCCACTAAGTTATTTTTAAAGCAAAATTCGACTCTTCGTTTTCGTGAAACACGTACAAGAAATTAATTATTCCATTGCAACGCGCAGATATTTTCTTGACATGTATAAGTGCACTTAACTTTACACATTTACAGTCGAAGTAGTTTTGTCATTTGAATTCATACAACTGGTCACCGCCAAGATAATCATTCTTGTTTTTCATATAGAAAATACGAAAAATCAAACAAACGTACAGTTAACTTATCTGTTGTATTCTTAATTTTTTTCTTAATTTTATTGTTTCTTGTTCGTCATATATCAACCTGATAACAGTTGTCAGTTGTATACACGACTGTGCATACGTATATTCTAAAAAAAAAAACATGCATTATATTAATTATGTTGGATGATACGAAAATACAAAAGTTATTTTATTAAATTTCTTTATTTTGAAAATAAACAGGGTATCGAATATGTTTTTGGAATAATGGGACATCCCGTGATCGATCTAGCCTTAACCATACAAGTAACGGATATCCAATATCTTGGATTCAGAAATGAGCAAGCCGCATGCTACGCTGCGCAAGCTTATGGATATTTAACGAGTAAGCGCGAAAAATTTGAATAATTACTATAAAGTATGAACGTATGAAAGGAACTGTTAGATGAAGCCAAACACATGATTTGAAGGATATAATTAAAGTATTCGTTATAGTACATAACAGTCTTTTCGTACGCTCGCAAGATTAATTAATTAATTATATTTAATTGTTACATTTTTTTAATTAGGAAAACCGGCAGCAGTATTGTGCGTTTCTGGACCAGGATTGCTTCATGTTATCGGTGGTATGGCAAACGCTCAAGTAAATTGTTGGTGAGTCTTGTTCAAGTTCTTCCTTTCTTGCTGTATATAATTTAAAATTTATAAATAAAAATTTTAAAATATTAAAATTTAAAAGTGCATGTTCTACTTGAAAACACAGAGCTAATATATTTTCTGTGGAAAATCCATTGGCACAACATGTTGCAATGATTAAAAATTTTATGTTGTCTCGGATTACAATTAATGCAATCTCTATGGTATACAAATCTTTTATCTCGTAAAAGAATAGTAATCTTATATGAAACGATTATAGTTGATTATGTAACCCGGTTCGCATTCATTGTGCTATATTATTAAAGAAAACACATAGCATGTAAGTTAGATAATGATTATGTAAACCGTGTCATATAAAGATTATATCAGAAAATGCAAAAACATTAGGAAAATATTCTTAACTTTTTATTGCTAGTTACTATTGTTATATTTCTGTAATTTGAACACTGTAAATTTTTGTATAGGCCGCTTATAGTACTTGGTGGATCGTGTTCTGAAGACCATGAAGGTATTGGAGGTTTTCAGGAATGGCCGCAAGTAGAATCCAGTAAACTCTATTGTAAATATGCTGCCCGACCACCATCCGCAACACTAATACCGCTCCATGTGGAAAAGGCTGTCCGACTCTCTACTTACGGTCGACCAGGTACATTCACTGCATACTATTTTTAGCAGAAGTATAAAATATTGTACGTTATAAATGTTCGTAGGTGCTACGTACTTAGATTTGCCAGCTACTTTATTAAATCAGTCAGTTAAGGAAGAAAGCATTTATGATGTTGCGCCATGCCCACCACCGCCACTGACATTTCCCGATCAACGATTAATTCAACAAGCAGTTAATTTGCTTGTGCGAGCAAGAAAACCATTGTTGATTATAGGAAAAGGTAATTGATTATGAGATTTTACTAAAAAAAATTATTAACGTTGAAAAAATATATAATTGCAAAATTGTAGGGGCTGCCTATGGAAGAGCAGAGAATGAAGTCCGAAACCTTGTATATTCAACCAAGATTCCTTTTCTTCCGATGCCAATGGGAAAAGGAGTCGTTCCAGATACGAACGAGCGATGCGTTTCTAGTGCTAGAACTTTCGCATTGCAACAAAGCGATGTAATTTTGTTACTAGGTGCTAGATTAAATTGGATGTTACACTTTGGCAAGCCACCTCGTTTCCAAGCTGATGTTAAAGTGATACAGGTATTACAATTTTATTCTTATGTACGAAATAATTTCTATGAAAGAAAACTTAATGCTCGTCCTTTAGGTCGACTTATGTCCAGAAGAACTGCACAATTCTATTTCTTCTGCAGTTGCAATTCAATCTGATATATCTACAGCTACAGACAGTCTTGTTACTATTTTGAAAGAACGAAAATGGTTCGTTGAAGAAAGTAATCCATGGTGGAAAGATTTACAAGCCAGATCAAATAAAAATAAAGCAATAATTCAGGTATCGTTATTATATATCGATATTGATTTAAAAACTAACATATCTTATTTTTATCATTAACATTTTTTTTTGTTTATTTTGCAGAAAATGTCAATGGATGTTTCGATACCGTTAAATTACTATGCTGTTTTTAAACATATTCAAGACGTGATCCCATCTGGTAACAATTTATGAAGTGTTAATTTACAATATGAAGTAAAGAATAGTTTATAATAACAATTAAGAAAATAAATAAAAAGAATATTTAAATATCTTTTTATAGATTGTATTATTTGCTCAGAAGGAGCTAATACAATGGACATAGGAAAAACGATTTTATTAAATAATCAACCGCGTCATAGATTAGATGCTGCTACCTTTGGTACAATGGGAGTTGGTTTAGGTTTTGCCATAGCAGCCGCCCTTTATTGTAAAAACAATGCCCCCACAAAAAAAGTTCTTTGTGTAGAAGGGGACAGTGCATTTGGATTTTCTGGCATGGAAATTGAAACAATGTTTAGGTAAATAATTCAAATACTAAATACAAAATCATAAAAATTGAATTTCACTAATAATTTTTAATGTTTTAGATATAAACTGCCCATTATTATTATCATTCTAAATAATAATGGTATATATGGTGGTTTAGATAATGAAACATTCAGACAAATACAAGCCTCAGGCGAACCAACACAAGTGTAAGCTTTTTGTTCAATATTTCCTCAAAAATGAAAATAGATAATATTATTAGATAATATATATGATATTATAATATATAATATATATACATATATGTATATATTGATTTTTAGAACACCACCGCATTGTTTAACATCAGAAACACATTATGAAAAAATGTTAGAGATGTTTGGTCGCAAAGGATATTTCTGCACTACTGTACAAGATATACAACATGCACTCAGAGCATGCCTTCAAGTAAACATCATTTATGTCTCTCATTTAATTTATACGATAATCAACAGCTATAATGAATAAATTTGTTACAGGTCAATAATTCTCCTAGCTTAATAAACATTATGATTAATCCCCAGGCTGATCGTAAAGAACAAAAATTCACTTGGCTGACAGAGTCAAAGCTTTAACAGTGGAAAATAAGTAACGGTGCTGGATATAGGAAATATACTAAGTATAAATATATAGATAGTATAGTATAAGAAAATAGATTTTATATTTTTTCTATCCATTGTATAAAACAGTGTAAATAAAAGCATATGAAACATTCAATAAAAATAATAAAAATTACATTTTATTTAAACATGTTAATATTTTTTCTTGGAACGCAGGAGAAGATAGAATATCCCTCACATTGAATTGAGATTCATTTTCAGCTTTGTTATTTAAAACATTCTCAACATCTATGTTCATGTCTTTAGCTACTGTACTTAATGTTTCGCTTGCATCAACCACGGCTTTGTGAAGTTGTCCATCCTTTTTCGCGAGTTCATTAATTATGTTCAACTCATTTTTTCTGAAAAATAAAATAAAAGAAACCGTTTCTGTTTAATCAGTAAATAAGACTATCCTTTAAAGTAACAGAAATGATTTATAACCCAGAATATAAATAAATCTTACGTTTATTTGAATCTTACATTTTTAATGTTATGTCTTTAATAGACATCAAGGTCTTTTGGATTTCAATTTTAATATCAAAGTCACTATCCATTTGAATACATTGAAATAATACAGCAGATTTAAAGCAACAGGTGTATGATATCAATTTCAACAAACAGAATAACGTATCATGAAATGTAATACATTATCAACAATACACGACACATCACAACTTAGAATACATGTCATATATCAAATAGTCCAGTGCGACCAATGACTATCAATTTCAACGATCAAATGTAAATGACTTTCAAAAAAATTTAGCTGAAACAAGTTCAAAATCTTGCTTGAATACCACTTTCTCATTGGTTATCTTATACTTGAGATACATATTAACGAAGCTCAATTTGCCAATGATACGTTGAAAAACGTCTATAACAAAAATTACATCGAATTATTATTGGTAATTTATATGCGAAATCTATAACGAATTAATTAAAGTGTACATTATTGGTTGCTAACACTCTACCAATGGCAACACAGAAAGACTGTTGACTATCGTTTCACCAATGCATGTAGCTGACGTCACTTAGAATCGTGTCGCATGAAATAGAACCTTGAAACTGTAAATTATCGTAAAAAGTCATGACACCGAAAACATTGAGTACAGAACAGAACGACGAGACAAAACGTGTCGTGATGATAATGAACCGAGGTCCATAAACTGGGGACCGTGTACACTTGAGGTTAATCTTTCTCGGTATCACGCTCCAAATGCTTGCGTAGTTTCATCGTAATTTTGTTCGAGTGCCTGGTTTTTCTATTAGCTGATGAATTCCGAATCATTCCGTGGAACCGCATAGCTAAACGACTGTCAAGCATTTTCTAGCCGTTTGCTGACAAAACAACATTGATATGGCAGATTTCGCGTTAAACGGATTTAGCAGCGATCAAACTGAAAAGATCCTTCAGTTTCAGGTGATCTATTGTGTTACATACTGCATCATTCAATTTTCAATGAATTCAATCTTTTTATCACGATCATAAAACGAGAGTATGGCAATGATTTTAGGATTTAACAGGCATCGAGGATCTATCAATTTGCAGAGATGTTTTACAAAGACATAATTGGAATTTGGAGGTTGCAGTTCAGGTAGATTTCTTTAGCCACGTATTTTGTTTTGAATATTTTTAATTGCAAAGAAGCGTGTACAAGATTGCATGATGAAGATTACGTATAAGCCCAATTCTTTCATAAAAGTTTAAAAAAAGTTCTATTTTTGTATCGTATATAGGTCAATTGTGTAATAGAATTACTATAAGATCTCAAGGATATTAATTATAATTTGATGCATATTTATCTTATGTGTTTGAGTGTTCTTAATATTTATTAATTCATCTTTTAACTATTCATATAAATAGATTAAAGCTTGAAATTATATTATAATTAAAATGTTCATATTTATTCATTTAGGAACAATTAAATTTGTACGAAGGGAGACCGTCTATGTATGCGCAGGATTCAAGATCAAGACCACCACAAGTTGTTGATGATAGTAGTTCTAGAATATATTTTCATTATTCTGGAAGTCCTAATGGCAGGGGTAGTTATTTATGGTACATCTTTTCATTGTGTTATGAAAGAGTGATCAGCATCTTGCAACTACTTCTTTCGATATTTAGGAGAAATGTTAGACCTGGTATGTTTCATTTTTGTGCAAATTAATTTTAGAAAAAAAAATTTACAAGAGAAATTAACATGCTGATTGAATTTCAAGTATCTTCTGATCCTGTGGAAGATGTGATTAGTTTCATTCGATTCTATGAAGAAGCCTATGGTAACAGTCATCCTGTTTTTTATCAGGGTTCTTATAGCCAAGCTCTTTCTGATGCAAAACAAGAATTAAGGTTTTTATTGGTATATTTACATAAAGATGAAGCTCAAAATATTGATCAATGGTGCAGGTAATTTTATTAATTATGCTCTAGTGACTGAAAATTTTGTAGGAAGATGAATAACAAATTAAATCTTTATGTGCAGGAATACATTAGGTAATCTACAAATTATTCAATATATAAATATACACACCTTATTTTGGGCATGTAATGTGCAATCAGGTGAAGGTTACAAAGTAGCAGAAGCTCTTAAATCTGGTTCTTACCCTTTTCTGGCTGTTATCGTTTTAAAAGATAATAAAATGACAGTAGTTGGCAGGTACATAAAATAATATATATATATATATATATATATATATGTATAATTTTAATTTTTTTATGTAATTCTTAAATAATAAATACAATAGTATCAAAAAACTTTATTTATCTTACAGAATGGAAGGTACACCATCACCTTCTGAATTAATATTTCGCTTACAAACAATTATAGATCACAACGAAATTAATTTAATACAAGCCCGTCAAGAAAGGTAGAAAGAATACAGATATCTCTATGTTAATAACTTTAACTTTATTTAGATGAAATATCATTTAATTTACTTTATTATAGGGCAGAACGTAGTGCTGCGCAATCTTTGCGTCAACAACAAGATCAGGCATATGAGGAATCACTACGTGCGGATCAAGAAAAAGATCGGAGGAGAGAAGAGGAACGACGAGCACGCGAGGAACAGGAGGCCAGAGAAAAAGAACAATTAAATGCACAAGAAATGGAAATTCAACGCATTCGTCGCGAGAAAGAACTTACTGTTTGTAAAGTGCCTCTCGAACCAGAGCCTACTAATCCTAATGCGTGTCATCTTCAAATTAAGCTTGGTGAAAGGACAATGAAAAGACGTTTTCTAATGTCCGATACGTTAGAAGTACGTTATCTATTTCTTTTTTTTTTTCTGTTGTTTAATTTCATTATAACAAATTATTTTCTTTTTCAGGATGTATATCATTGGATATTTAGTCAACCGGATTCTCCAGTGAGTTTTGAAATAACGACCAGTTTTCCGAAGAGAATTTTATATCCGTGTAGAGAAATTTTAACATTATTAGACGCTGGATTAACACATAGAGAAGTTCTCCATGTTAATGATTTAGATGATTAACCTCTATTGATATTTCAATATTGCATTCTTTGTGTTTAAGTATCATTCCACGGAAAAAATGATACTGTCCTAAGAGACATTTATCAAAACAGATAATAATATATATATACATAAAAATTATATATGTATATATATATATATTTGATACATTCGAGTATTTTATGTGAAGCGTAGGTCAGTGTCAGGAGTGCAGTTTTACAACAAATCTATTAAACATATTAGAAAAAAAAATCAAAGAATGGTTAATTATGTTGTATTTTCTGCATAGAACTACTGAATCAACTATAAGTACATTTATCGTGCTGTGAACAATACGCTCACTGAAGTACACATTGAATAGAAAACAACAGATTTTGTTGTAGAAACTAAAAAGCAATTTATATATATATATATATAAGCAATTTATATATATATATATATATACATACACACACACACACACACACACACATAATACGACTTCACAAAAGCTGTACACCAAACATTTATTATATTTGTCTTAATACATTTTAGCTTAAACAATTCTTTTAATAAGCTGACTAAAAAAATGTAAGTAATTTATAAAATGAAAGAAACAATGTAAAATTATAGCTAAAGCACAGATTTAATACGTATGTATGTATACTTCACAATTTTATGAAAGTTGAAGTTATATTATTATAATGTTGCATTGTTTTAAATCTGTACTTTAAGTATAATCAATAAAAAATTTCTAGCAAGTATGGTACCTTCTGCATTTTACCGTCTATACAATTTTGGTCAGTTTTATTAAAAGTGCTACTAGATACAATAAAAAAAGCGCAATAGATTTATTGGTCACATTAAATTATATCTGATACGAGTTTCTGTATCAGAAAGAAAGAAAAAAAAAGTTAAACGGAAATAATAGAATAATCGGACTTTTTTTGTATATCACGGTTTTATGAATGTGCATGCAGTGGTAATTTTTTTTTTCCATCCAGAAATGTCTTTTTTTTATGGTTGAAACTATAGTTGAAATTAAATATTATCTTATACGTTTTAAAGGATATCTTAAGAAAGATTCATTATTATTGTAAGTTCAAGTAATTTTTATTTTCGTGGTTTGTAAGAAAATTGTTTAGCATATATATTATTATTGGTTTATAAATGTCGGGATATTGGAAGTCTAATATTTATAATTTTCAAAGTTTTCATTTGAAATGTTTATGAACTAATTTTTTTTATGCTATGCTTTTTTGTGTAAAAGAAACAACCGAACGAAAGCAAACATACGAATTTGTATTGCTCGTTCTAAATGTTCTATGGAAGAATACACAATATTCAAGAGCAATCTATAGCATTTATACATATATAAATATACACACATATATATACATATGCATATATAAATCGTTTGATAACATGAATACAACAATCTGTGCAATGCTCAGATTTGTTAATCATTAAATGTGAACTTTTGTATACACATTTTGTGATCTAGTTTTGATACGTCTTTATTTTCCTTGGGATACTCTTCTGTATATACGTAAATATCAGGACATTTAATCCAAGCTACTGTCTGATGTTGGATATTGCTATCTTTCTTTGTTGCTTAAATAAACACGTTTGAGAATACATATTTTTCGTTTGTGGACATTTTATTATATAGTTGATTGCATTTTTGATACTGTTGTTAAGTATTAATAATAGACACCTCAATTATTTCAATTGAGTAGTATATATGTATTTGTATAATAATACTTTTTATATCAATATCAAGCATCAGATGTAAATACATCTGCTGGATGAAATGTAATTGAATGATTACTTGGAACAAATAATTAAAATAAATACGTTGCAAATAAATTCATAGTGTCATCAAAAATTTTTTTTCTAGTGTAAAAAAATGCAAGGACTAAGACTGTATAACAAAATATGTAATTGATGTACAAGTTTATGGAAACTAATTTTCGAAGTATTGGAGTGTATCTATATGATAGTATATAAAAATATTTCGTTATCTTTAGTATCTTTTGGAACGTATTAAATTTAAACTTCATTATTATTTTTCTAAAATAAATAATCAGCAAATGGTTGATAATATAGTTGAATAATTTGTTAGATAATTATTTTTATAAATATTAGAATTTTTATATAATTGTTTTGCGTAAAATATGAAACAACGTATCTTCTATCATGCCTAGTCTTATCGTGAAAAAAGAGGGAAAAATAAAAAGCGGGACATCTTTATGAATACGATATTTCAGAGGAGTTTCTTCATTTGTGAATATTGTGAATTTTAAATGTGAATAAATTTAAGTATCATAAATGTGAATTCATTAAATATCCTAGATATTTAAATAATTTTTTGGTGAATCAAACATCCTATAATTAACAAGTAAATTGGTTTAACATAGAAATTTTTTCTGTTATTTCTTCGTCGCTATTATAATAGAAGAAAAATATAATTTTTACTTTGTTATCTTGTTTTAGATTCACGTAATAAATCTTAGTAGGCGAAATTGAGCGTCTTTTGCCAAAAATTGTAGTCAATTGACGAAATGATTCACTGAAGTGTTATGCTTCTTATGAACATATAAAAAATGTTTATTTATTTAGTAGCTTCAGTGGCTACGTTAGTTTTTATTTTTGGACTTTTTCATTTCAAACATCTGTAAGTAAAATTGTTGTAAATTATATTCCAAGTAATTTTTTTCAATCAAATGTTTTTAATTTAGTGATAATTGGTTACGATCATCGATACATAGTTCATTGATCCTATATAATGGATTGATATGCAGACCCGCGATCCAAACGACATTGAATAATGAAAATTCGGAAGGTAATTTGACAAGTGAAAGTCCCGTGGTAGTCAATGATATAGTAGAGGAATTTTTGACACAGAAGACAGTAGTTAGCAATAATGAAAGATTATCGGAAACCTTTTTAAGAGGAGTCGGAAGTAGATCAAGGAATTTGAATCTACCACGGTATTCCTTGGAAGACATAGTACCAGAGGAAAAAGACAAAGATGCTGGATTACCTGGTATAGTGAATTTTAAATTTTTTATATATATATGCAAATAAATAGATAAAGAGAGAAAAAAAGAATCATTTATATTTTGTAGCCAAGAAAACTCACCAATTAGAAATAACACAAGATAGTATTATCCGAATTAATAAACAAGAAGGGAAGGAAAATATGTTTGAATCATTGAAAAGTTCTGTTGAAAAGTTTAACTATCCATCTTCTCTGTTAAACAAGCAAATATATAATCTGATTTTGAAAGAAACTCAGAAAGAAAATGAAACAAGACAAAAATTATTCGACAATGATAACAAGAAAATCAATGAATCATCATCAACTGAAGTGTAAGATATCAATGTAGTTGCAATTTATAATTAAATTAGTTCATAAATCACAAAGTGATTTTATTCATAGGAAGGAATATCTTCCGTCATCGTCGGAAAAGAAACCAGAACTAGATGATAACATTAACTAAATGATCAAAATTTAATTATTATATATTAAAATGTAATACACGCCAAAAATAAAATTATGTTATATAAAAGTATAATAAAAGTTTTATTGATATTTTTATAAAAAATTAATATTTTATACATATATTAAATATATTAAATTACATTTTTTTTTAATAATTTAAGAGAAACAAAAAGAATTACTTGTTTATAATAAGAATATAAAATACCAATAAAGATTGTCGAGACGCAAGGAATATTATCACTTTCATATCTTTACTAGTATTGACAAAAATTTGCAATTCATATATCTATAACAAAGATATAACAAATATTATTAACTTTAATTCTACTTATATCCTTAGTGTATAATGGTTCCATGATGAAATGCACTTTTTTTTTTACTCATTTTCATCTTCCAGTTGTAGAATACGCTTAAAGAGTTGGAAACAAGAATGTAACAATATAATCATTTATGAAATGACTGATTTCTAGATAGAACAGAAATATAGAATAATAGGAGGAGTAATTGATTTGAAAAGTACAAAAAAATAATTTGTTTTAGTTTTATACACTATTAATAGAGTAATAATTTTAGTAACAAGAATGAATTCATAGACTAATGAAGGTCACTATTTTTACTATTTTTACTATTTTTAGACAAAGCAAATGACGAATACATTCATTTTATATACAATATTCATTAAATAATAAAATAGCAATTAATAAGATTCATTTATTTAGTTCTTCGTGTCTTTGTATTACAATATAATAATGTTAATATCATTACACCATTCAACAAATGTTTAATGTCAAAAATAATTATATTTTAATAGCTCTAAAACCAATCTTTTGATATAATTGAGAAGTTTGCATTTACATATAAGAAGAAAAAGCCTGTATTAAGTAAAATAATAACAAAGTGTCATAAATTTAAATTCAAATATATTATCATAATATATTTGCACTTACAAGATATTTGATTATTTTATTTTGTATGTGGTCGTGTTTTTGCTTTCTGTCTGGAACACTGAGCATGACTATGAGCTCTTAAACTGTTGAACACTTTATTATTTAGTTTGACATCAAATCCTCCTGTGTCTCCTGTATCAATACCTGGAGGAAATTGTAAAACTCTGCAAGCATTTATTCTTGAAGACATTAACATATCATGTTTTGTAACAATTTGGGAGCCTTTACCACCCATTTTTCTATATCCACAACGTGGCATAGAAGCATATTCTTTCTCTATACTCTATAAAATATAAAGTATGTATCAAATGTTCAATATTCTGATTTTGTTATACATTAGAAAGTATTTACCACAAATCTATCAAAATCTCTGGTTGTGTCTTCAATGTCTGAATCTTTCTCATCTTGGTCCTCAGACAAAGAAGTTCGATAATTCATATAAGTTATATTGACTATAAGATATAAAAGTCATAAAATTTGAAATAAAATTTATTAAAAAAAACATTTTACCTTTGGAATCACGATTGAATTTTTCTTCTGTGCGTTTTAACATTAGATCATATTCTTTATTAAACTGATCTTGCATCATATGTGCAATTACTTCGTCATTATCTGTATCATTAATTTCACAACTCTCGATTGCATCATCTACTGTTTCAATTGGATGCTTTTTTGATTTTCTATTAATAAAAATATACATTTTTATACTAACAAACCATAAACATAACATAATAAAATATAAAAAATATAAAAAATTATTTGACTTACTTTTCTTGTAAACTCTTTGCAAGTTGTTCTGAAGTAATTTCCAATAAATTGATAGGGCCTTCTACTGGCTGAATTTTCGCCCATGGAGTTGACATTTTTACAAATAATAAATTAAACTACAAACCTGAAAAAACAAATGTGTCACGCACATATTTTTATTAATAGAGTATATAGTAAGGTTAAGTTGATTAAAATAAAAAATTATTTATAAAATATAAAACAAAATATGTTTTACTGAAATGTATTTTGTGATGATCTTCATTATGATTAATACTATTTTCTCATTATAATTAATACATAAGACTAATCGTTTCGTAGTAAAGTCTTTCTCAATATTTTGCAATACATCCGCTTGATGTAAGTAGCATCGTAAAATAAATATTTTGAATTATAAAAATTTATGATATTTTTACAAGAAAATTAAGAAGAAAATATGTACTTACTTTACAACTAAAATAAATAAAAATGTGGAAGACGATAAAAGATAAACGAATGAAGAGTTAAAAATGTTAGTGTATCAAAATATATCACGTGAAGGTAAGACGAGGTGTAGATCGATAAGCGTTTGACATACGTAGGTTCAAATTGAATTTGAAATCTAATAGTTACACAATACATTCAGTTAAAATTTTACGATTATAACTTCTAGTATTCTTTACAATTATTTTTTCTTTTATTTTTAACATTTTGTATCCGTTGGCAGAATTAAAAAAACTTTTTAAAAATAATAAAATCGACATATGAAAGGATAAAAATGAGAATATAAAATGATTTTTTGAATTAATATTATTTCAATATTACAGATTTTATTGTATACAAGTATTCAAATTTAGTGCAATTTTAATTTGCTTATTGTGCAGTTTCAATTTCTCCCAGATATATTTGTTTATCACTGGAGCCAGAGCAAACTGAAAATAAGCAAACATATTTAAAATATTATAATATTTTATATTACAATAGATTACAACGTTTGTTTTATATGTATTACCAATTGGTTCCTTTGGATGAAAGTCAATATCATTAACAGAACCATTATGACCAGGTAATTTGTACAATATTCTACGACTTGTAGTATCCCAAATATAGTGAAATCTATCTGATGATCCAGCTGATACTTTACTACCATCTGGGGACCATGCACATCTCAGGAGATTCTGCAATTATTTAAATAAATAAAATCATAAAGTCTCAATAATACACATATTGTCTTCCAAAGCTTATGCTGATATATCCACTTACTTTTTCAAAGTTATGCTGATGCCCAGAAAGAATTTTTACACAACGTTCATAAGGAGCAAATGGTCTCACATCCCAAATTCTTAATGTATTGTCTATAGCATTAGATAATATATAAGAACCATCTGGACTAAGACTTAATCCAGTTATACTATCAGAATGTCCTTTTAGTTTATAAAGAATAGAATTTTTTCTTAAATCCCATACTTTTATATCATTGTCTATTCCTCCACTTATTACTTGTTCCGCTGTATCGTTAAATGTTACAGCAGTAACCTAAATTAAAAAAGACAGAAACAGAGAGACAGAGACAGAGAGAGAGAGAGAAAAGAAAATATTAAAACTTTATAAATAAAAAATTAGAAACTATTATGAAAACAATATGACTGATACCTGATATGTATTGTTTAGTGTATAACACTGTCCTCTTTTTCGAGGATCCCAAACACGTATTGTACTATCATCACTACCTGAACAAAGTTGTGTAATACCTCTTCTTGCTCCAGACACAGAGTTTACAAAGGAAGTATGTCCTTTGAGTTTTTTTATTCTAGTTCCAGCAACTATGTCCCACAAACCTAATGTCATATCTGTACTTGCTGTATATAAATGATTTCCATCTGGACTAAAATGTAATTCCATGACTGCTCCACTATGTCCAGTTAATACAGAAATATTTTCACATTCTCCATAAACATTCCAAATAACTGACAATATGAAAAAATATGTAATATAAAATATAAAAACATGTAATATGTCCAAAATATTTCAAATTATTGATAACATACAAATTTGTCTGTCAAAGCCCGACGAAGCAAGATATTGACCCTCTGGATGAAATTCGAGAGAAAATATATCTCCTTGATGTCCTTCAAGTAACATAATGGGTGCAAACAAAGAAGATGTTCTAGGTGGACCCTGAAAAATAATAATATAACTTTTATTTCAAAGCTACATTCAATAAATATAAAAATAAGGTTAAGTTTAGTTTACGTTTTGTACAACAGCTTTCTCTCTGCTGCTAAACACCACCTCATTTTTTGTTCGTTTTGAGGCAGGAACTAATGCTAAAATATCATCTCCTTTACGTTTATCTAAAATCGGCATAATGAATAATTTTAATTATAAACTGTACGATCGTTTGCAAACAGACTTATGACAGACAAGAACGTCAATTTACTAAATCGCAACAGAATTGTCAGATCATAGACACAAGTGACGTCACAATATTCTCACTACCACTTTACCTACTTTCTACCGGTAAATTCCCCCACGCGGAGATAAACCATGTTTGTCTAATCTGACAATGGCCAGAACATTTTATCTTTTCCACTTGAGGAAAGTAGAATGCAACGTCATCTTGTCTTTATGATCTGGTAATTGTGGATGACAATTCACAATTCACAATCATGTATTCAATATGATTATTATTACATGATATAATTTTATTACAGATACTATTTTGCATATCTATATATAACGTAAGTTTAAAAATAAGAACAACATTAAACCTTTAAATTAGAATTTATTAAATATGATACACATTTGTGTATATTATTCACTATAAACATTTTGACACATTTCGCTTAACAATTTCCCCCTAAGTTACAATTAAATTATTGCAATATATGATGGCCGTAATATTATTTCATAAATACACATATTTACACGTGGCCACTACTATTGCTAGGAGAAGATGTGGTTTTTCAATAATAAAGTAATGAGATTGTTATTTCTTTTAGTAGTGAAATAAATAGTCAGTTTTATACTTTATATTCACTGAAAAACCACACGCATATGTATACAGGATGTCTCGTTTGATTTTGACATCTTGATTTACAAAGTCATTATTATCGTACGCATTAAAAAATATAGTTTCATTAAAAAAAAAAAATGAAATAGATCTTCATACGACTTTTACACATCTACTCACGAAAAAACTAGTAAGATTCAAATATATCATTCAATTTCATTTCTTCAGTAAATCTCAAGTCAATCAAAATATCAAAATCAAATGAGACATCTTGTATATAGTAAATTAAACAGGAAAAATGTCAATTTGAAATTCTCCTGCGCTAATGATATTTTTGCATAAAAGAAATAAAATATACCTTTGAAAAATTTGAATTCATCGAAAATTGATGATTTACAAATGCGTAAAGTAAATTTGATGTTGTATTATACATAAATATACAGAATACTTTTGGACCAAGTCTTGGTCAGTTATCTGAATGAGAAAATGTTTTTTTTTTCCATATAATTTGCACCTGTCCAAACTACCCCACTGAACATTTCAATGGTTGAATTTACTACAACAGCATAGTTGTTGGATTTTCAATGAAATTCTTAAAAGCTGTTAGCCATTGTGCGCCTACTGCACCGTCTACGGTACGATGATCACAGCTGGCAGTGACGGACATAAATTGGGAAATTGTGAATCTAAAAAAAGTTAGCAAGTAATGAAATAAGAAAAATATTAAATAAAGAGAATATAGAAGAGACATTTACCCTTTTTCATTCTTGGCAGGTATTAACCTAGTTTCAGTTGTGCCTACAGCTAGAATGATTGACTGAGGAGGATTTATAATAGCAGAAAAGTTCTTAATGCCGAACATTCCTAAATTCGATAAAGTAATAGTTCCTCCTTGGAACTCTTGCGGTTGCAATTTTCCTTCTCTTGCTTTTGTAGCTAATGCTTTTATATCCTTGCTGATTTGAACTATACCTTTTGTGTCTGCACTAAAAACTATTGGAGTAATTAGGCCACTTTCTGTACTCACTGCTACACTTACATCAACATTATTGTATCTAAAAAAAAAGAAAAGAAATTTAACCCATGCGATTATTATTTCTGCTACTGCTACTTTATAATTATTTATTATACAATGGGTTTACTTGAAAATTTCCAAATATATCGGAAACAACGCTTTATCGACAAAAATGCTTTACAGTTTTACGAGGAGGAAATACAAGTATTTAGTACAACTATTATATTTTTTTTTTATTCTTTTATTACATAATGAATCAGAATGATGTTGCACAATCCTTAGAAAAAATTTTCAGAATGTTCTTCATTTCGTGCTAGGCGATGGTACAATTTCTGGTAAACTTCTATTCTTATTTTCCTGAGATTGTACCATTACCTAGCATAAGACAGAGTACATTCTGAAAATCTCTTCTAATAACGATTGTGTCATTTTCACTTTATCATTTTAAAAATGATCAGAAAAGTTAAATAAGTTTTGTTCATCTTTCTGTCTTCTATTATAACTGTAGAAAATAAGTTTCTAATAAATATTTTTTTAAGGATAAGTTCTAAAAATGTTTCATACAAGTTTTCTCTCTTTTACTATAAAATAAGAATCTGCAAAGAAAAATATATCTTTTCATTTGAAAAAAGAAAGTTGACCTTCAAATAACCTTTAAGATTATAACTTAACAAATAAAAAGCAAGTAGTGACAGTTGTACTTCTTCCTCAAAACTTTCGTATTAAACATTTTCTTTTCTTCCAAAAAAATATTGTTTCCAAGATATTTGGAAAAAATTTTCAAATGGACACACTATATATTTATTACTTACTGCCTAATAATTTCTCCCAACCACGCACTGTTACCTTCAGGTACTTTTTTACAAGCCATCGCCATTCCTTTGATAATAATATCGTTTACACTAAGTTTTATTTTGTCTTTCTCTAGCATTTTATTAAACTGCTCTCGCATTTCAAGAACGGCGTCCATTTTTACATCTATTGATAAATAATAATGTGGAATTGTTTGTTTACTTTCCAATAAACGTTTCGCAATTACTGCACGGATATTGGATACAGGAACATCTACTCCTGGTACACCTGTGGCTGTTATTGCAGGTTGAGGAACTGCAACCGATGCACCTGCTAAATCTTTGGACGTTATGGCTCCATATAATCCTGAACCTATCAGACCCTTTAAGAAAAAAATACAATTATTTCACATTCTTTAATTTTATATAATCTAAAACTTACTTGCAGACTAAGGCCTTTCTCGGCTGCAAGTCTTTTAGCCAATGGGCTAGCATATATTCTCTCTCCTGGTGTAGTAGGCAGTGGTTTTGGAGCAGGTGCTGCAGGTGCAGGTGGTGTTACAGGAGATGGTGGAGGAGTGGCCGGAGTAGGAGCACTTGGTGCAGGGGCAGCTGGTGCAGGAGCAGCTGGAGCATCATCCTTAAAATCTTTGAAGGCAGTAACAGAAGCTTCATCTGAGACAATTATACAAACTAGTTTGCCTATAGCAACATTTTTTGTTCCTGCGGGTATTATAATTTTTGCCAGATAGCCCTCTTCTGGTGTTTCAAAACCCATTGTTGCTTTATCAGTTTCAATTTCAGCAAGTAAATCACCTTCATTCAACTTGTCACCTAAAATAACAATAAAGTAAAGTTAAGAATGAATAATGATCTAATTAGATATCGTGAATTATTTATATTACCTTCTTTCTTGTGCCAACTGACAATTGTGCCTGTTTCCATAGTCGGTGACAATGCTGGCAGTTGTACTTTGACATGATCTGGATAATCTGCATAATATCTTAACTGTTGTTTCCATGGAGTTACCATAAAACGTAAGTTATTATGAACTTGAATCCTAAATTTTAAAGAATAGTAGTCTCATATTTATATAATAATAATAATATAAATATCAATCTATGTTGTTAAACATTTTGAATGAATAGAGATTGAATACAATAAACACAGAAAAAAGACAGAAAAATCATTCTAGAAATCAGTTACATGTACGGGTTTGATTATACTCAGTGATAACAGGTGGAAGTAAAACTTTCAAGTAAAAATTAAAAGAAAGAATGAATATTGATTAAGGTAACTTTAATCACAATTGACGAAATAAATCTTAGTCAGAGGATGACAATACATGGAACGATAGGTGAAGATGACAATAACAAAAAATGAGATACCTCTGTAAATATTTTCTGTGAAGACATCGTATGACCACCGATCTTACGGTATTCGTCCGCACAGAACTTCGTAGTATTGCGTGTGCCAATTCATTACGTAGACTTGTTGTCGTTCGTATCATATCTCGGATGATTCGTGGATCTTTTACTACCAGTTTTAGTAGCAAGTCGTAAGAAATCCGACGTTACTGGCTTTTTTACTTGGACACTCGGGCAATGAACGTGTTCCAAACGTGTCAATGATGTAGGGGTTATCGTGAAACACGACCAGAAACGGATGATACGAATACCAAATTAGAGGTCGTTTGCAAGGTCACGTGGCTTCAGATTTAATGGTAGTTTCCAAACGACAGTACGGAATTGATTTTCAATAACAAAATCAAAATTAAAATGAAAAGAGACAAAAAAGAAGAAAAGAATGTCTTAGGCAAATTTTCCAATATATCAGTAAGATTTTAACGAGAAACGAGTTTAGACTGGGACGTTGCGCTAAGTAAACGTGGGTGCAGAATAGAAGAACAATCATATTTGGATTGTGATTTTTTTTTATGTTTCTTTTTTTTTTTGGTTTTGATGCAGAAGTGACAAAAGTGATTCGAATGTAAATAGTATATAAGCAGTTTATGAACAATTTATATGTGTTAGTCGTCGATAAAAAAATTTTAAGCTACTAAGATATAGATATTATTATATAGTATGAATGAAGCTTTATTAGAAAAAGCATCATGGCGTCGTCGGTCTTTCCGGCAAGTAGGTTGTGCCATTGTGTCTCACGTCTTTCGTATTGAAGGTACAGAATGACGGACGACGTGATTGTCCTGGAAGATGCTGTTCACAGAGAGGAAGAGATAGCTCATTTTCAAGCTCCTGCAATTCAGCATAATCCCGATGGTTGGGGACCATGTGAATTACCTGACCAATTTAAGGACATACCCTATCAACCATTTTCAAAAGGGGACAGATTGGGGAAGGTTCGTCAATAAATCTGATTTCAGTTTTCTTCATTTATTAAAATTTTTTACATATACACATTTCTTTTTTTTTATGTAGATATCTGATTGGACTACACCAGCTTTCCAAGATAAGAAATTTCCTAGTAAGTATTATTTTTTTGATCTATTCCATTTAATTAACCTATACATTTATATCTAGTTTGGGATTATTTGTTTGTAATTTATGAATGCAAATGATTATATTTAGTTTGTAAGTTGGGAATATCTCAATTAAAACATCATAGATTAATGTAAATAAATTAATATAAAATAATTTTTTATGTTAATAATTTATAATTTTTTATATTTGATTTTAGTAAGTTATGATAATAAATTTTATAGTTCATGAATTAATGCTTTTAAAGATGTGACAATTATATTAATTTATTCATAAATTATTTCGAATATTTTTTATAAATTGCTTTATAAATATAAAAATAAGTTAACTTAATTAAACATAAGAACAATAATAAATAATGAAAATATATTACATTTTATAAAGAAATCTAAAAAATGTTTGACATATATGATATTATATGATATAAGCTAAAAGAATTAGTTACATATGTTACATGTAATATGATGTCTCTGAAAAATAGATTTTTTAGTTTATGTTGTATTTCAACATAATGTACAATAAAAAATAAATAAATACTTGTACAATAAAAAAAATTGAAGGTCATCTTAATTTCTCCAAAAATAATGCAAACACAAAATATTTATATATATTATTTTGCTATTTATGAAAGTGTTGTTTATATACTTATATAATCATATACTTGTTTAATAAAGAAATCCTACATTTTTTTACAGACAAATATACATCGCAGTTTGGTTCAGGTAGCCAATATGCATACTATCATGATGAAGATGAAACAACTTTCCATTTGGTTGATACTACCCGTGTACAAAAGCCACCTTATCAACGTGGTGGTAGATTCCGTCATAACCAAAGGAACTTACGCGGTCGTGGAAGTCAACGTGGTTCATTGAGCCAAATGCAACAACTTGGTAAATTAAAACTTCGCGAAAGAGATCGCAAAGGGCAAGCGAAACGTTGGGGTAGACAACAAGGTCTACGCAATCATAAAAATCAACCGCCAATTAAAATTCGCGATGCATCTGTTACTGTAAGACCCGATTGGGTAACAATTGAAGAAATGGATTTTCCACGTTTAGCAAAACTATCTTTACCTGGTGTAAAAGATGGGGAAGATATTTTATGTTGTGGATCTCTTGAATATTATGATAAAACTTATGACAGAGTGAATGTCAAAAGTGAAAAGCCATTGCAAAGAATTGATAGAATTTTCCATACAGTTACTACTACTGATGATCCAATAATTCGTAAGCTTTCAAAAACAGAAGGAAATGTTTATGCTACAGACGCAATCTTAGCAACAATAATGTGTTGTACTCGTAGCAATTACTCTTGGGACATTGTAATTGAAAAAATTGGAGACAAGCTATTCTTTGATAAACGAGATAATACTGAATTTGATTTATTAACTGTAAATGAAACCAGCGTTGAGCCTCCTCAAGATGATGGCAATTCTTTAAATTCTCCGAGAAACTTAGCATTAGAAGCTACATTCATTAATCACAACTTTTCTCAACAAGTACTGAAATCCAATGAACCTAGATACAAATTTGAGGAAGGAAATCCATTTATTTCAGAAGAAGAAGAAGGTGATGTTGCTAGTGTTGCATATCGGTATAGAAAATGGGATTTAAATAATGGAATAATTCTTGTTACAAGATGTGAACATGATGCTGTAATGCAAGGTCCTAACAATGAAACTCAATTTTTAACAATTAAAGCTTTAAATGAATGGGATTCGAAGTTAGCCAACGGTGTTGAATGGAGGCAAAAATTAGATACACAGCGTGGTGCAGTATTAGCGAATGAATTGCGCAATAATGCTTGCAAATTAGCTAAGTGGACTGTCCAAGCATTATTAGCAGGTTCAGACCAATTGAAATTTGGTTATGTCTCTAGAGCAATGGTTAGAGATTCCAGTAAACATGTCATTCTTGGTACACAGCAATATAAGCCAAATGAATTTGCAACACAAATTAATCTTAATATGGATAATGCATGGGGTATTTTACGATGTATTATCGACATTTGTATGAAGCAGAAAGATGGAAAATATTTAATTATGAAAGATCCAAATAAACCAATGATAAGATTATACGATATTCCGGATAACACATTTGAAAGTGAAGGAGAAGAAGATGATGATGACGACGAACCTGTCAATGATGCATTTCAAAGTTAACAGTTTTAAATCTTAAATTTTTCTGGATTAATATCTTTTGGATTAAAATCACTAATTTGTATGATGAATACATA
Organism: Melipona beecheii; assembly: GCA_032399605.1. Taxonomy (NCBI): domain Eukaryota; kingdom Metazoa; phylum Arthropoda; class Insecta; order Hymenoptera; family Apidae; genus Melipona; species Melipona beecheii. Next base: position 3,027,288 of record JAUCMO010000291.1, read on the forward strand.
TTGTAAGAATGAAAATTGGTATAATAAACAATTTTTAATTCAGCTGTTCATCATCCAATTCTAAAAACCTTTATGAATTAATTTCATATTAACATAAAATATTTATGTATTTTGTTATATATGATTTTATATAGTCGAATTTCATTTTATTTAATTTAAAATTAAACTTTTCATCAATCACCTATTATATTTTTCTTATTTAATTTTTTTTTATTTCCTTCGATTGTAATAAGCAGAACTTTCGTGATAAAATACTAATTGATAATATAATTTTATTTTAATACTACATTAGTATTAAATTTTACATTAGTTTAAGAAGTTGCAAATAATCTTAATTTTATTATTATGCACCGTTCATTGATAAATTCATTAATAATCTTTTTTATTATATTGTTAAATTTATTTGATAATGTTAAAAAATAATAATTGGTTGGGGACGAAATATACTATAGTGTTTTTAACATCATTTTCGTTTTACCATATGTTTCAAATTCTGAAATAAATGTAGCCAGTTTTCCATAAATGGTCCCAGAATGTATTTTGAAATGTTAGAAAGAAGTGTTTTAACTAGTGTTAAAAAGAAAACAGCATGATATAAAGGCAAGACAGATTTCTATTCGTTCCACTCATCAGGCAATGCAATCGAACAACAAATTTAATTATATCAGCCAATAATATTACAGTCGAAAATTACGTTGCCCATATAGAATCACGGATGTAGCCTATTATTTATTATGATCAATTAAAGTTTATCTCCTTCCTAATACTGACTTATCATCTGTATTTTATTTTTATTCTTTTATTTAGATTTTATATTTATAGAAATTTAATATTTATTAATAATTTTAGAAAATTTATCTTATATTTCTAGTTAATAAATGTAAAAATCACGTCACAGTGGTGACATTAAATACATATATTCTTTTAAGTAAATGACCTATAGGGTTCATATTCATGCTTGGATTTCATATGCAGATGCATTGGCGTAAGAGATCAATATGGCTTCTTCCGTGGTTGCTGCAGCAACTGTTCGAGCTGTCAAAGGTAGAAAAATACTTGCTACGCGAGCTGCGCTTACATTAGTAAGTGAATAATTAATATATATATATAAATATGTAATGATTTTGGATTATTGGTGCCTAATATTAGTTAATAATACTGTAAATGTAAATATATTTTTAACATTGAAAGATAAAGGTTAAGTTTTCAGTCATATTAATATTGACATGTAATTCTTACGTTCAAAACTAATTTTATTAATTTTATAACAATATACTGGGTATTTATTTACTTTCATAAAAGTAAATGTATATATATTTTTAACATTGAAAGATGAAGGTTAGATTTTCAATCTATGTTAATAATAACATGTAATTCTTACGTTCAAAATTATTTTTATTAGTTTTATAGTAATATATTGAGTACTTATTTATTTTGATAGAAGTTTTCATAACTTTAAATTTTTATAACTTTTATGCATATATATATATTTTTATACCTTTATATATTTAAATATGCAGCAATAGTTGTCTGTTATTCTTTAAGAAGTTTGTATAATATATATTAAATTACTCATCATTACTATTTAAAGTTAAATATAACTACATAATGTCTGACATGAATATAAATATGAATACAAATATAAAATCAAAATATTTTAATGATTAACGATTAATAATTAATTAATAATAATAATAATAATAATAATAATATTACATATATAAATATATTACAATGTATTATTTATATAAGGTTATAATTCTATAGATTACTTATAATTTACTTTGTAGTGATTAAATATTTATATTAAATGAAAAAACAAATTAACAATATAAGAACTGTTATTAATTTCTTTTTCTAAAATAATGAAACCATGTTAAATTTATTAAATATAAATATTAAATGATATTATTATTGTTAAATAATATATGTGTAAACAGCATTAATTATATTTATTTAATGGAATTTTTTTATATGTATACATTCCAAATTATATAATCAATGTAAGCATTTAATGAAATACTTATTTTTTAATTTTAAAAATGATGTCTTTAAAACAATCCTTTTGTTTATATATTTGCTTTCTTAAAATAAATAGAAATATTTTAGATTTTTATTTTATAACTATCTTATTTCAGACACCAAATGCAGTGAAAAAGATCAAAGAATTATTAAAAGATAAAACTGAATTTGTAAGTAGATAATTTAATATCTCCATTTGTGTCTTTTTTTCAAATCACTTTTAGTAGCAGTCATTTTTTTAAAGACAAATTTAACCGATTTATATTATGAATGTTGTATTAATTTTATATATAAAAATTATTTCCTATTCCTATTTCAGATTGGTCTAAGAGTGAGTGTAAAACAGCGTGGGTGTAATGGCCTCAGTTACACTCTTGATTATGCCAAAGAAAAATCTAAACTTGACGAAGAAGTTGTTCAAGATGGTGTTTGTATTATGATAGACAAAAAAGCACAGTTATCTTTGTTGGGTACAGAAATGGATTATGTAGAAACTAAATTAAGTTCTGAATTTATTTTTAATAATCCAAATATCAAAGGAACTTGTGGATGTGGAGAAAGTTTTTCTGTTTAATCATTTTACAAACTTATAGTCATCATAGATTGCTTAATTATTACAAATTTTAGTAAAATGTAACTTCTAACTGACTCCTAATTTCATTTAGGATCCACCAGTCAATAAAAGAAATAATAGAAAAATTATTTAATTAAAACAAACATAAATAACGATTTAAAATAAGACAATTATAATGTTATTCAACATTATGTGGTACAAGATGTGAAAGAATTTTTTGTGACAATTGTAGAGAAATTAACGGAAATTTATAAAAAAGAAATTTTGAAATTTATAATTATATTTGTGTTTTATTTCTCTTTATTCTCAAGTTTAATAATTTTTTGTTAACAAATTATTTCATTTTCTGCTAAATAATAAATTTTGTTAAATGGAGGTTATTAATCTTAAAAATTATAATTCCGAATAAAAAGCATCTGTCAATATATTATTTTTTTGTAAAATATTGTTAAAACATGCAAACATGCATAAATTGCATGTTTGACAGATTTAGAGAAAAAAATGGGAATTATATTATATAAATATTAAATGTTTGTATATCTATTTTGTGATTAAGTATTATATATAGAATAGTTAATATGACACGTGTATGCTAATTAATACAAAATATTTTTATTATTACAATGAGTTCTTTATAAAAATTTATTTACTGTTCTTTATCATGTATATATTTGATAATTACATATAATTATATGTGTACATATATATGTATATTGTTATGTACATATATACTGATTATCATATTACATTGTATCATATATCACCGTTTTCGCAAATTTGAATAAAAATGATATATTTTGCAAATAACTGCCCTTAAATAATTAAAATATATATCTTAGTATTGATAGCTTTTTTAAACATCATTTTCATTTTTTTTTAGAGAAATTTAGCGTTTTGTAATTTAATACATTCATCAAATACTGTAATTATAGCTTATAAATCATTTCCTGAGAATTATTTAAGCTTATCTAGTTCAAAATTGGCCAAATTAAAATACATTTGATAAATTTTCACACTAAAATTTCTCAAAAACAAATCTTTGAATGAAAAAATTTCAATTTTTTGTTGAATTATCTCCATTCTATTGTGTACTTACAAAATAACATTATTTATTTATTGGGCTTTTCGATGAAATTATTCAATACTAAAGTTCTAATATGATGTAAGCAATTAACGTAAAAAATCCGAAAATTTTGTTTTTCTCACAATAAAATTTTAATACGAAAATATTTTTTATTTAATAACTTATTATTAGGTCAAAAATGTTCGCCTAATGGAAATAATTTCAAGATTTAACACGGGGAATGTTTTGAACACTTAAATTCAATATTTAATTTGTATGTAATTCAAAAAACTATACGAAATAGTGTTATATGCGCTGACAACTGTTAAAAATAAAATAATAGGAACATCCATTTCTGTTATGGTTTTTGAACTTTTGTATTTCAATCTTGGCTCCGTTTCGACAATGGTTTTAGTGGTTTAAGAAAACATATGATTGAAACAACAAAATCAAAATCACAATCAATGTATTACTATGAAAAAATTTAATATGGTTCAATGAATGATTAAATATTAATGGAGAAAGTGGAAAAGAAACAGTAAATTTTTGGAATGTATTGAATAATAGTAATTAAAAATGAATACTTCGTGGAAAAACACTCGTGACGCCTTAAAAAATTTTGCAAATGTATTGAAGTGTAACAAATGGTAATATATTGATTAATACATAATGTATTAACTGAAAAAAATTTAGATTTTTTAGATTTTCTTACATGCTTGTGCGCATATTATTCATATATATTTTATCTTTGAATTTTATTGTTTATTTGATGAATGAAAATAAAATTCGAATTCACAATTTTGATAGTATTAAAATTTAATTTAATTTGATATTATAATTAAAAAGATATATCTCAAAATTAATATAATTTTTAACTAGCATTTTTTTAAATGTATTAACATACGTATAATTTTCTTTATTTCTTCTTTGTTTTAGTGGAAATAAGCCAATAAATCCAACGAGATACACCAATTGTGGCCATTTTTTTTGCAAACAATGTGTTGGCAGTGATTCAATTTGTAAAATTTGTAAAACACCTGTACAACCAATTGAAACATGTAGTGATCATTTAATTGAGAGTCTTGTGTCTCATTGCAATGTTATTGCAGAAATAATACAGGAAAGGTATTATAAGAATATATTTTAATACTCGCATTATTTAAAGTGTATTCAAGTCATATTAAACGTGTGAATAAATATATTTAATCCTACAAAATTTTCGTAAGTTACATTTTATAAATTAAATTTAAATTTAACAGAGATTTATGGAATTCAAATGCAATACAATTACCTACAATAACAAAAAATACTACATCATGTACAAAATATCATATACCAAAGAAAAACATAAATAAATTAAACAATAAAGGAGAAACACAATTACATACTGCGTGTTTAAAGGTAAATAGTCATAATATGTATTGGATAATTGAGTAATTAATTAAAAAGTAAAAAATACAACTAAATCTAGGGGGGAATTCAAGAAGATTACATAAAAGTTCTATTAGCTGCTGGTGCAAATCCAAATACAAAGGATTATTCTGGTTGGACTCCTTTGGTAATTATTTTATTGTAAAATAAAATTAAATTATACTTAAGTTGTGTATATTACAAATATGATTTGCATAGCAAGAAGTTGTAAGCTTTGGATACACCAATATATGTCGGTTATTATTAGAATGTGGTGCATTACCAAATACACCTGGTGAAGGAAATAGAACAGCATTACATGAAGCTGCTAAAGAAAATAGATTATCAGAAGCGAAACTACTGCTAAAATATTCAGCTAGTAAAGATGTATATGATAATTCTGGAAAAAAGCCTATGTATGTATTAATTAATATTGATTTATTGAACTGTTAAAGATAATATTCAATGTTAATATATATAAAAGTATAAAATTGTTAAAGTTGTTGAAGTTGTAATATTTTAGTACTTATTTATTATATGTAAACTTCTTTTTATGTTATAATTTTACATTATTACTTCATATTATATTTCAGAGATTATTGTGTACCATATACTGAGATGTGGAATATTTTGAAAGATGAAAATGAATTGGACAATGCATCCAAACAAGATCTTAATCATACTTTGAATAAATCGTTTACAACAAGGACATTTAATACTGTTGTCATATATGCATCATATTTGAAAGAAGAGAATAAAAAATACCTGAATGAAATAGCTTCAAAGAATGAAATTAAAGTTGTATCTACATTTCAGTATGTTGTTGATATTTCTTCAGCACATTAATTGTGTTAAAAATTAAATGTAAAAAATTATAAATATTACATATATTTTATATTGTAGATTATCTGTGACTCATGTCATAGTAGAAGCCAATCATGCAAATGTTGTACAACTGTCATATGATGTAATGATGGCACTTCTACGTGGAACTTGGTTACTTAATACTGAATGTAAATTTATTTATAAATTGATAACTTGTATATAGTTATTAAAAAACAAATTTTTATAATATTTTGTGTTATAAAAGGGATTCAATTAGGTATGGATATAGGTGATATATTGAAAGAAGATTTAGAAATATTTGAAGTCAGTGGTGCACCAATTAAGGGTATTCCAAAAAAAGCTAGAGAAAGTGCACAAAATCAGGTAAAATTAATTACAATCAAGTGAAATTAATTGTATAAGAAAATTAAATAATTTATTGAACATTTTTGATTATTCTTGTAGAATCCAGGTCTCTTTAATCAATGTTACTTCTATTTTGCATGGCAGTCAAAGAATGTTTACATAAATAATATGCAGTTAACAAAAGATGCATTATTGGCATTAATACAAGAAGGTGGTGGAACAGTTTTGAAAAGAGAACCAAATCCAGAAGATATAAAGGACAAAATACAGTTTATTCCTTTTCACATTGCAAGTGAACCTACTCATCCTTTATATAAGTGTACACATTATATCATATATAAACCAGAAAAAGATGAACCGATTGTAAAATATAATATGCCACATATAAAGACACTTCCGCTTATATGGCTAATTGAATGTATAGAAAAATTTACATTAGTTGATCCATCGCAATTAGGTTTACTTATTTAGTAATTAAATTTAATTATTTTAATTGTTTTAATTAAACATGATTTGTGATTTTAATTGTTCTATAAAAATTAATATTATAAATAAGAACTATTAACTAATATGCCATTTTATATTGTATATTGCATAAACATATTAAAAAGTAGTTTTTATACTTAATGACACTTGGAATATTGAAATGAGTAATAAAATTCTAAAGAAATATTCATCTTTTTATTTGGATTTTTTAAGCAGACATATGTTAATATCGTACTATGATTACGAAGAATTGACCGTTGCGCAAAGAACGATAAATTCCAAAGGGAAATATCGTACGGTATCCTGTACATTTACGGGTAAAGTACCGCTAGTCGTGCACATATACTTACATATACATGCGGTGAGAAAGAGGGAATGGAAGAAAAAAGTTGGATGGGAGCGAGAGAGAGGTAAAGAGGAAGGACAGTGTGAACATGAAAAATAGAAAAAAGAAATATTCTAATGTTGAAATTAAATAATAAGAAAACTCAAATATAAATAAAAAATACTAAATTAAGTTAAAAATATAAAATAGTAATTGAGTTTAATGAAACAAAAATAAATATAGTAATCATTTTAAGTTTAGGGATGATTTATGTATGTTAGAACGCATTTTGTATTAATAACGTTTTAAGTTACTAATTTTATTAATAATATATGCTTCTTATTTTTCATGAGATTTATAAATATATATCGATTCAAAATTTTTAAGTTAAGCTGTTGTCAAAATAGTGAAATTAAATTACTAATAAATTAATAATAAATTGTTAATTTTATGTACATACGACGTTTGGCAATGTTAAATATATGCCTCAAATTTGTAACTATTAAAACATGTTAGAGAAATTAGTTATTTGTTATCATGTAATAAATTATAAAATTCTGTTGTTTATTTTTTGTTCAAATTTTGATTGATCGTTTTATCCGATATCCGATATCTTATTCCGTTGCTTTATAATCGCAATCAGTAAAAATTAGTAAATCAGTAAAAATTAAAACTTTTAATAATGACGGAAAGTTGCAAATTTTCAAAAGTGTCTGATTTTGATGCCAACAACCCTTCCCCCTCTTTTTGCGTAATTCTTAGTGAGGTCGTCGACGATCGTTCTCTCTATATCTCCGCCTTCGTTCTTTTCTCTCCTTTTTCCGACTGGTGTAAAAGAGGGGACCCGCACCCTGACCCACAAGTGGGCCCCGGTACCTCCTCAGTCAGTCAGTCAGTCAGTCAAACAAGTCTAACAGGCAATGCGGGCCCACATAATACCGTGGCTGCCGAACTCGCGGTAAAGTAGTTTGACACGCACGTGTTCGAACCGGGTAACGACACAGTGTGTCTTTCTTTAACTGTTTTTGCGGTTACCTTTTTAAATTGAAGAAAAAGAAGCGGAAAAGAAAGAAAAAGAAGGAGAAAAGAAAGAGAGAGAGAGAGAGAGAGAGAGAAAGAGAGAGAAAGAGAATGAGGAAAGCGAAGATGATACTGAGAACAGTCCCTGGGGGCATCGTCCTTTTTCTCCTACTTAGCGGATCGATTGCTGCTCAGGACGACGATTCTTTGGCTGGCAGTTTTTTGTCAGGTAAATCAATTATTCTCGTTTGTAATTGTTGCAATAATAAATTTCAACATTTTGAAAATTTTAAATAATTGTTCTTACTCTTACGTGGCTTTTTAAATTTTTGTGCGCGTTCTCAAAGTTTTCCGTTCTTTTCCTCCTACGTTGACTTTGCTTCTATTAAAATGAAGAGAAATTGGAGAATTATTGTAAACATGAAATAGATGAACTACATTATTATACATTTTGTATAATATTATTAATATTGACAAAATAAATAAATAAAACGTATAATGTAGTTTCTTTTATATACATATTTCATAAATAAAAATGAGATAAGGTAGTCATCAAGTACATCATACACACACCACAGTAATACAGATATACTCCCATACATACATATAGTTTAATGTATGGATCTACAAATAATAAATAATAAAAAATATCTGATCAAATTTTAGTTTATTTCTAAATTTTCTCTCCATACTTTATTTATAAAACTATTCTTTTTTTGATTCATTAAATAATTTTCTATTTTTTTTTTCTTACAATGAATTTAATAATTTTTTATTTTCTTTTCGCATAGATATTTGTTATAGAAAATGTTACACAAGATTTAATTTGGGAATAAATTAATGTATAATTATTCCAGAAGAAATAAAAAAGAATTGCAGTTAAAAAATTCAAATTACCTTTGATACTTTCCCTCTTGTGGATAATTCCAAAAAATTCTCGATTGATTATTTAAGTAGTTTGTCAAAGTATATAGAAAATAGCTGCAAATAAAATTAGTTCGTAGCAGAGGAGGTTTCGAGAAATAGAAATTCGCGTGCGTGAATGTATGCTGTGTACGCTTGTATAGATAGTATCTGGAAGGATGTGATTGTCCTACTTAGGAGTTGTACAACGCTATGCGGATGACGCTCAAGTCCAATGTTGGTGAGAAGGCCATTGGCAAACTTGAAAAGTACGCCATGATACATATATTTAGTAATTAGCGATCGTTTAATTATGTCTTCATAAAAAAGAGAAATAAAACTAGTAAATTTATTACGTTTTAATAGCTCATTATCTTTGGACGTCAATTTTTTTTTAATGAGTACTTTGATACGAATCTTGATATTTATACATCAATCCAAATATATAATCAATTAAGTCACAACATTATATTATGATCTTGTATGTTTTGCCGTATCATTCGCAGCTTGCAATAACTTCATTTTTCATATACCTCGGAAAAAGTGGTTTATGTAATGATGTCAAATCCGGAGAACTTCCATGTCCAATTCATTGAATCTTGTAACTAGAGGTGTTTATTGTATAATTCTTATGTTGACATCGCATCGTTAAAAAAATTTGACACGATAAATTTTCTAACAAAGATGGTAGTGTTATTTAAAAATAGGATACTTTTATTCTGTTAAAATACAATTTGTTTATTTAATATTCAATCATAATACGCCAAACTTTTCAAATCTATTATTAACGAAATCAGTATAGATTTAATACCAAACGATAATGTGTATTTTTTAAATTCACTTACTAGAAGTTCGCAAATGCGAATGACATTTAGCAAAAACATATTATCTCTGTTTACAATAAATTCAAAAACGAAATTGAACGTGATTTTCAAAATCTTTTCTCTATGATGATATTCTCATACAATCGATGAAACATGATAAGAATTTTTATGAGTGAAGTACAATACATCTGTACATTGTCTCATAAATTTATAATATCCGATACGATACAATACAATAACATACAATACGATAATGTGATAAACGAATTGTATTGATTTTGACGATTACCTGTAATAATCTCACTCTCATTTCTTATAGTTTTCGAGCATTGTAGAGGACCCATCAGAATATTTTAAATTTTCAAATTTTATTCCCTTGCATTATAATCAAGAATCACTTGTCACGCGAAAAGATCGATGTTTTTAACTAGAAACTGTGAGATCAACTATGATCACAATTCAAAAATTCCAATGAAATTAAAAAAAAAGAAGTGTAAATTAAAAAGCAATTAACTTCGTTCAATCGGTTATTCTCACGTACTTTATTTTATATAGAATTGATTTTTCATGTAACGTTTTGAAGTTCGAGAGAAGATTTTGACGTTGATGTAATTGTATAACATTAATTGAATGCGATGCAATTGTACGACACTACACGGGATATAAATGTGGACTTGTCATCAATCTAAGACAATTACATTAGAAAAGGCACGTATAGTATCAAAAACAGCCATGCGATGAAGCCAAGCCATTTAATTAACTACCGTTATGTTTGTTTGGGCCGTTATGCCTGCTAAAGTGAAAACAGCTAGAAGTCTGCACTACGAGCTGTGTGAATTTCTTGAAACTTATTTGTTTAACAACATTGGTAAAGATTAACGATTGTATTTTATACGCTACATTTATCAGACCACAGTGAAAAATCCATTTTTTATCACTTATCATTTATACATTTTTTCATCATTGAATTTGCAAATTAAATAACTCTACAAGAAGTGATAATTATAATTATTTTTTTTTCTTCTAACCTATAACTTTCTTTCACTTTTGTATGTTTTGTTAATAAACACTTACTATGATATTACAGGGGATGCTATAAGTTGTTAATCAGTGAAGAATGTAACACTTTTATTAATATGAATTGAAAATAACAATGTATGCACTGTTTAATTCAGATGATTTATTATGTGTTTCATTTTAGCACAGTATATTTTTGTTATGGTGTAAGATTTTTATAACAAACAATGATATTGAATATCTAATATTTATAAATAATGTAGTCTTCCAATAGTTGCAGAATATACGCAAAAATGTACAACAAAAATTCTTATCCAAAACGCATTTTGTGTTATCATGGTAAAATTTAAATGTTTACTTTATTCCAATGTTGGCAGTATTTTAAAAAAATTTGTTTTTCAAGTCACTTTTCACTCTATAAATTAAACTATTATATGTCTCCATACTATGTTATATATTACCAGCATATTGTATATATCATATATTACCAGTATATTATATATTACTATATATCATACCAGCATTGATCACCGTGTTTTATAGTTATAAATGTTTCGAAATTAGTCCCTCTTTTCACTTCCTTGATACTCTCACTCTTCTATCACTACCATAAATTTACTCTTGTTGGCAAAAATAGCATTATTCTCTCATTGACTTTCTTTTGAAGTATGCTTCTTTACAAATTACAATATCTTTCTTTCGTATATTAAATTAATGTTTGAATTTTCTATTTACTGCGGTTTTTACGATAATGTTTCAATATTTTACGGGAATGCCACATTCCTGCGTTTTTCATTTAACATTGCCGTCAATTTTTAAATTTGTCCGTGGCGGAATAGTTTCAACGGATTGTTAGTTTCCTTGAGAAGTTTACCACCTGTCAAGTTCAAGTTCAGTCATGCTTGACCATTTTATTTTATAAGTGGAGCGTAAGATTATGTATGCAGGAATTTCTTTCGACTCAACGTGTCTTCGCACCTGTACCCGATAGTTAATATTCAATTTGTAACACACATTGAATTTTGTAATAAAAATATCTCGCAACAGATTTTCGTAATAAGATATTTAACAATCGTTAATTTTGAATTATAAATTTATAAATATTAAACTTTTCATTTACGTGATATTAGAATTTTTATAGTTTAAACAATTTTATTTAATACCTAAATTGATCAATTGAAATAAAATCCAATTAATTTATAAGCGTGCTCCACAAGTATGTTCAATAACTTTCATTTCATGCATTTTCAAAAAATTATTGGAGAAGTATTTGTAACTTCAGGAATTGTATCACATGGATATTTTTATTTTTTCTCAGGTCTATTAGATTCCATAACAAGTACAGCCAACAGTGCAGATTGTCCAGGTGTGTGTGTACATGCATTTGCAACGTTAATATGTTACGAAGTTCTTGAGCATATAGAATGTCCTACTAGTATGCGATGTTGTATTGAGGCGCCTATAAATGGTACCGGAACTTCTGAAAATACTGTCTCTCCGCATGACGATGACACTACTTCAACTATTATCACTACCGTTAAGACAACGACCACCACGAGCACAACAACACCTTCGACCACTACGGCACTTACAACTGTGTCCTCAACAACATCTGTAAAAGCTACTTCCGTATGTTCACAGAAGTTGTATATTAGTATTACAAATGCTTACATATGCTAAAATATGCTTTATTTATTTTTTAGGAAAGTCAAAAAGAAGCAGTGAACAAAACGTCATGTATGTACCTTTTATCTGTATATATCATATATTGTATATATTCAAATAAAATTGCATATTTTGCAATCAACGATCCTACAGTGTTTATCATATCAACTATTTTCCACTTTAGCAAAAACGTGTTCAGGAATCTGTATGGCAGAAAGAATTGCTGATTACTGCGATGCGGTTTTGGTAATAGATACCCTTTGCAAGCCAGGATACAAATGTTGCGTATCCAGAGATGCATTTGGAGATTCACCTCCGCCAGAACTACTAGTCATCGACCGAGCGAATTCAAGTCGTTTCGATGAAAAGACAGGTCTCAACACATCTTACAAAGGTTCCTCACCTTCTACAACTGTGAGGCCAAATATGATTACTTCTACGAGCATAGCTAGCACTACAATAGCAACCACTACTACGATAACGAAACAACCAGCAACTACGATAAGACCAAAGATTACAGTGAGAAAGCCATGTAAAGGTGAATGCGTTAGTGGCTTCTTCGCTCTTTTGTGCGATAAAGTAGATGGGGAAGCTGAATGTCCTGATGATGGATCTTGTTGCGTCATTGATGCTTTCTTAAAAACGGTAAAAAGGATGAAACTATACAGAAGTACATATAATGTTTAAAGGCAGTACCATATTCACGATCATAATCGATTGAATAGGAAACAACAACCACAACAACGACAGTTGGACCAACTACAAAACCGCCGGAACCAAAATTGCAACCATGTCCCGGATTTTGTCTGTTAACCATTATGGCAGCTTTCTGTGAACGGCCAAGCGCAATAATAGCGAAGACTTCGACTTGTCAATCCGGATATATTTGTTGTGACAACACAAAAAGCTCGCCGCAGGTGATTCTATTTCTTTTTTACGGTAGAACCCTTTCTCAATGGAACGATTAAATTGAGGCAAGTAAGATATTGAATACAAAACCCATGCAAAAAAGAAAATTGAGATTATTGACATACATATAGACAGTAAACGTAGTGACACCATCTTCTCCGTATCAGACACCAAGGCCAAGGCCAAGGCCCACAGCAAGACCATCAATTACTACAATTTCTTTACCAAGGGACACACGCGCAGAGTGTCCTGGATCCTGTATTGTTTCCTATTTATCATTCACTTGTTTCAGTAAGTATTTATTTTTATTATTTTAAAATCCAATATAAAATATTAATAATTTGATGATAAATAAAATATTGTTGCTTGTTTTATATAAAATTCTTCTTTTTTTTTTTGTAGGAAATGCCGAACTAACAAATTTATTTAAATGTAAGAAACAAGGGCATCAGTGTTGTGCTCCAAAATCATTGATACGAGAATTGAACGGTGGAAATTCTACTGAAGCAATTTTGAGTAATAGAAACGACACTATGTATGTTACTTCAAGACCATATACAACACCACTTTCAACATCTGTATGTAAGTTATAGAATATATACATACTCTAGCATGATAATAATGGTTATTAATCGCTAAAAATCACATGACGCCTCAATAGAGTCATTGGTTGTCATAGTGAATGAATGCTCGTTGTGAGATTTTTTTATATATTAAAAATAACTCTAACTTTGTAGATGAAACAACAACAATGATGACGACTATGAGAAGTCCTGTGTACAGTAAATACGTGTGTGGTGTAAAAGGAACTTCCCGTGGGCCGATTCAAGCACGTAGTCTTGAAAGAGGAGCTCGCGTTGTCGGAGGGGAAGACGCAGATGCTAATGAATGGTGCTGGCAAGTTGCTCTGATTAATTCCTTGAATCAATATCTCTGTGGCGGTGCGCTCATTGGCACGCAATGGGTATTGACTGCTGCACATTGTGTAACAAAGTAAGTCTCGTTCTGAATCTTAATAAAATTATCACTTACTAATTTTCCCAAATTTTGTAAGAAATTGTAAAGTTAAATAATAGAGAATATTTTATATAATTATTTTATTTTTTATTTATAGCATTGTAAGGTCTGGCGATGCGATTTATGTAAGGGTAGGTGATCACGATTTGACAAGGAAATATGGAAGTCCTGGTGCTCAAACTTTGCGAGTAGCAACCACTTACATTCATCACAATCATAACAGTCAAACTCTTGATAATGACATAGCATTATTAAAGCTTCATGGACAAGCAGAACTTAAAGATGGTGTTTGTTTAGTATGTTTGCCTGCACGAGGAGTTAGTCATACAGCTGGTAAACGATGCACTGTCACTGGTTATGGATATATGGGAGAAGGTATGTCTCTTGTATCGTTTATCAATTCTTTCTAAATACTATATTTGCAAAGTTTAGACAATCTTTTCTTTTTATCAATTAATAAATATATTTTGTATGTGTGTATATAGCTGGTCCTATCCCGCTTCGTGTACGAGAAGCTGAAATACCGATTGTAAGCGACGCAGAATGCATACGAAAAGTGAATGCTGTAACTGAAAAAATTTTCATTTTGCCAGCAAGTAGTTTTTGTGCTGGTGGCGAACAAGGCAACGATGCATGTCAGGTAACATTAATTATGATTTATGTATACATATATGATACAAAATTAAATTATACAGAATTAAATTTCTGTAAAGGAGTAAATTCTGTAATTGATTATAGACAGTAATGAATACTAGTGATAAATTTTAATTTATTAATCAGGTACAATTAAATGTTAGTAAAAATAATTAAAAATAGAACAATAATAAGAATATAACAAGAAAAGTTATTTAAATAATATTTGATAGGGCGATGGAGGAGGTCCTTTAGTATGCCAAGATGACGGATTCTATGAATTAGCTGGACTTGTATCATGGGGCTTTGGTTGTGGAAGATTGGATGTTCCTGGAGTTTATGTCAAAGTTTCAGCGTTCATTGGTTGGATCAATCAAATTATTTCCGTAAATAATCTTTAGCTTTTTTATACTAATAAAAGTTAAAGTATTTATTTATTAAGGAAACGTTATAGTACCTTTACGCGCTTGATGACGTAACATCTTGTGTTACGTATCCAGCAAGGATAACTAAGAAAAGATTTCTTAAATATTATTTAATTATATAAATTTAAAAAATGTGAAAAAGAAAGAGAAATCTTTTTGTAAAGGAATGTTATTTTGAAAATATTACGATACTCGTAATAATTACCTTTAATAGTTAAAGGTAACTAAAAATTTGCTTCAGCAATATAATTTTATATGATTAATGCAGTAAACTTCCGTTTATTCAATATTTTGAGTTATTTGAATCATTGAATATTGAATCTTCGCCAAACATAATAAATGTGTACAATTTTGTAAGCTTTAACATTAAAAGATTTTGGTAAATAAAAGTCACATACTTTTAAAATACCAAATAATAAATGTAATTTTAAAACATTAATATCATGAAGTAAATAAATTTTATATTTGTTAGTTGTATATGTTTTATAAATTTTAATAAATTGTAGTTATTCAAATATAATTTTATAATATAGGAAAAGCGAAAGTTTATTGTATCTATCAATTAAGAGAATTAAAATTTTAATACCATTGGTAAAAAATAGATATATTAAGTTTAATTTATGATTCTCTTTTGGTAATCGTGCCATCAAGTGCATCAATTTTAGACAAAAAATGCTGTCTTGCATAATAAAGATTCTTTGTTAATAATGAAAATTATGCAATAAAATAAAATTATTGGTAAATATAAACTCACTTAAAAAATATTAATTAAAAAGTTATGTAGAAGTACAAAATATTCAAACTTTGTGAAATATTAAGTATAAAGTAAAACTATCGAATATTATTATCTATTGTAATAATTTTTTATTTTTCAAGAATTTTAACGAATAGATTAAAAAGTAAATCTATTATCATGTAAAATCTATAATAGATTTTAAATAGTTTCAATATTCAAATAAGTAGGAGTATGTATCATTTTATTGCTTATTTTAGCAATAGAAAGACAAAACACAATATCTCTTAATTTTGATTTTCCTTGTATCTTTACCAACAATTTTATGGTTAATTTATTTATATCATGTGTATGTCATTTATTTATATTAAATGACATATTACAAATGAAAGTCAATTTCATAGAAATTAAAGCATTCTTGTTAAGGCCAAAATATAGTGATACTGAATTACTGTAATAGAAAATATATATATTTAAAATAATAATAATAATTTTAATAATAATTTATGTAAAACATTGCAACTGATATAACATGTATGTATGTATGTTTATTTTTATTATTATATATGTATATTTATGAAGTTTATGAAATTGGCTCTTTATTTTACACACACACACGCGCGCGCGCGCGCGCGCGCGCGCGCACGCACGCACGCACGCACGCACGCATATACACATTGTGTAGATTCAGAATAATTGGGGACAATATCATATTGCTTTGTACATTACTGCTTCATTCATATGTACTTTTCAAGCTATAATTATAAGAATGTTTTATCAATTTAAGAAAAAGTGAAATATTAAATGTGAATATAAAAGTTAGTTATTAAGTGCTTTAAATCTATAAAACATTACTGTAAAAAATTTTTGACGATTCAATATAAGTATTATGTACCTTTGAAAAATGGATATTTTATTACAAATATAAATTTTTTATTGCAAATTAATATAAAACTTGTTATCTATTGTAAAGTCAATATCGATCAATAATAAACAGTCTGAATACGGCAACTTTTTCTTATAAAAATTATTTCATGGTCCTCATGTTTAACATGAGAAAATCATAGCTTTTTTTTTTTATTTCATTCCCGTAATATTAATTTATTATTTATATAATACCATAAATAATCACATATTTGCTAATTTAATAATCAGGGAATTTATTTATATTATTTAAGTATTCTGTAGTAGTATTAGAAATTATATGCATATTACATTATAGATTTCACATTGAATTGAAAATTAAGAATTTAAAGATAAATTAAGTTTAATTTAAAATAGATATGTATTTTTAAATGTTGATGCTTTTGGCAGACATTTTTAGGATCATTATTATTTTTGTTTATAAAATAAATACTTATTACTAGTATTTATCTTTTACAACAAAAATTATATATATGTATTATGTATTATGTACCATCAATTATATATGTACATTTACAATAATTAGTATCGGTTGAATTGTAGCTTGTAATTAATTTAATATAAAATAAATTAAAACACCTAAGAAAATAGTATTAACATTTAAATATGCGATATATATAAAATAATCAAATAAATTAGTAAATTTATTTTTTTGACAAAAATCTAACAATATCTGCAACTATTTTGTCAGAACAACAATATACATATATTTAAATTTTTTTATATTGAAATTTACATAAAAATTTATATTTTAATAGAAAAACTAGCACCACAACTACAACCTTGTTCAGCTAAAGGATTATTAATTATTCTAAATGCGGAACGTATCAATTCTGTATGATACTCTATTGTTGATCCTTTAATATATTCTAAAGATGTTGTATCTATAACCACTTTCGCACCATCTTTTTGAAATATTCTGGAATACATCATTGTATTTAATTATCTTTCAGTAATATTATATGTAGTTGCATAAACTACTTGAATTACTTTCATGACACTTACTTATCATTTTCATTTATATTTGTATCCAAGTCAAATTTATATTGAAAACCAGAACAACCTCCACCTTCTACTGTAACTCTTAAATAAGCATTATTATCTGTAATTTCCTTTAAACGCTGAACACAACTATCTGTAATGATGATATCACTTTTGGAATCTGATATATCTTCTGTTATTGTTTTATTTAGTAATGAATCTGTAGACACATTGTACCACTGAGAACTATGGGCAAAAATTCATTTCCAGTTCATTGCAAAATAACATTGTTAGAAAGTATATAGTATAAATTCACATTTACTGTCAAATTTTTGGTTTCTTCTGAATCTCGTATTTTAGAATCAAATTGAAATCGTTCCGTTTGAAAAAAAGTTCAAAAATAAATGCAACGTAAAGTAATAAAAAATTTGTTGGAAACTTACGTTAATAAACGTGAGAAATATCGATTTGCAACAAAATTTGAAGAAACATTCCAAATTGTGTGTTTCAATTTCGCCATGTTTCTAATGTGTATCTGGTTTGCGGCAGCCGCAAATATATATATATATATATATATATATACTGACTACTATACATAGTAGATGCAAATAAAATATTTATTTGACAAAAATAAATTTGTTACCTAATTCATACAATAGACAAAGAAAACATATTGAAAAATCAAGAAATATCCTTAATTAATAAATATCAGTTTAAATATCATCCCATTAATGTGTTAATATTATATATATATCCATAATTATATTTATTAGTGTAAAATACGGAAAATTGATAGAATAATTTACATATTAACATATTTGAATATTAGATATATCACTATTATATTTCATATACGGATCATCCGCATTGGATATCTGCCTTAAAAGCCATTGATAAATTAGCACTCCAAGTGGCCAGATGAAGTACTACACATTTTAAATTCTTTGATGTTTAAATCGTAACGGCTTGCATCATTTTCGCAAGAAGCGAGTGTAATTCATATGATGTGTAAACGGGATCTATGAAAAGAAATAGCAAAAATCCATAAAAAAAGGGAGAAGATAAAAGTCTGCCAAAAGCTTCAGTTTAACAAAAATCAGTAATAAATTTGAATAATAATAAAAATGAATGATACACGTTGTGGAAGGAAAGGTCAACAGATACAGGTATTTGTTCGCATTAGGTGAGTGATATAATTTTTTTTTCAATTATTATTTCAATAGATTACCAGTTAAAAGATTCAGAATACATAAGGTATACTTTATTATTAATTGTTTACACTTTAATGTTTAGCATACATATTGCGTTTATTTTATTAGAATGTAATTTACATAAGAAGCATACTCTTTATTGTCTTATTTTTCAATTTTTATTTTTTTAGACCCTTTAATAGTTCTGAGCAAAATCTTCAGTCTACAACTGTATTGGATATTCCAAATAACAAAGAGATAATAGTACACGAACGTCCAAATGATAAAGTTTGTAAAAAGTTCAGGTTTAATAATGTGTTTGGGCCTTTGTCGAAACAGGTTTGTTATTAACTTTTTCACACCCTGAGCCACATATGCAAATAGTTAATTTACGTTGTAGAAAAACTACTTCATAATGTGAACTGTCACTTCTGAAATGTGAACTTAATTTTTTTGTTATTTTCTTCATTTACCAAAAATGAAATGAAATGAAATTTCTTTGTTATAATTGACATAAAAAATTGTCCCTGAAGAGATTAATAAGCACATATATTTAAAGGAATAACAGTTTATTATATATTTCTAATTGACAGATCGATGTGTATAATAATGTTGTTAGTCCACTATTGGAGCAAGTTTTGGCTGGATATAACTGTACAGTATTTGCATATGGTCAAACTGGCACTGGGAAAACATATACGATGGAAGGAATTAACATTGATCCAACATTACATTGGAATAGTGTAAGATATTTTCTACATTTATTTATTCGCATAATATAAAATTTTAATCATAAATAAAATGATAAAAAATTTATACAAAAGTAATATGACATAAATACAGTGTGTTTAAAAAGTATTCAATAATAAATTGTATGTATAATGGAGTAATCTAGAGGATAATAATAGAAGGTAATAATAATGATAACAAAGTAAAATAATATCAGTTAGTAGTTATGTAAAATAAATTATTAATTATATAAAGCATAAAGCAAAAGAAATTAATATAATATAAAATCTAAAATATGAAAGAACATTATTTACATTTATATGTATTCTAGAATTCATCTGCTGGTATGATACCACGTTCCCTAAATCATTTATTTCACAAATTGCAATTATTAGAGATACAAGAATATACAATTAGAGTCAGTTTTCTTGAACTCTATAATGAAGATCTGTTTGATCTTTTATCAACTAACAGTGATGCATCTAAATTGAGGTATGTAATACTCAAGTTTTTTAAACCAAAAAGAAATGCTTAAATATTTTGAACGATTTTTTTATTCATCTAATTGAATAGATTGTACGAAGATGCATCGAAGAAAGGTGCAGTAATTATACACGGGTTAGAAGAAGTGACAATACACAACACAAGTGAAGTTTATAAAATTCTTAAGAAAGGAGCAGATAAAAGGCAGACAGCTGCAACATTGATGAATGCTCAATCTAGGTTATTCCTTTTTTTTTTTTTTTTTTTTTTCATAATTGTTCATGATGCATGTTTATAAATATTTTGTATATTATATAATTTTATGTTTCGGAATATATTATTGGTTTAATATTTAAACATAATTACAGTCGGTCTCATACAATATTCTCAATCACTATACACATGAAAGAAAGTACTATTGATGGTGAAGAGATTCTAAAAACGGGAAAATTAAATTTAGTGGACCTAGCTGGCAGTGAAAATGTTGGAAGATCTGGCTCTGTAGACAAGAGAGCAAGAGAAGCTGGCAGTATAAATCAATCTTTATTGACTCTTGGCCGAGTTATAACAGCTCTTGTTGAAAGAGCACCTCATATACCTTATCGGTAACAAATATTTTGTCTTTAACAATGAAATCATTAATATAATTTGTTATACTATTACTTTTTATGTCATGTAGGGAATCTAAGCTTACAAGATTACTGCAGGAGTCATTAGGTGGTCGTACAAAAACGTCGATTATTGCCACTATATCGCCTGCCAGTATTAATCTTGAGGAAACATTATCAACGTTGGATTATGCGCATCGTGCAAAAAATATCACGAATCGACCAGAAATAAATCAGAAACTTTCAAAACGAGAATTTTTAAAACAATATACAGAAGAAATTGAAAAATTGCGAAGAGATTTATTAGCTTCACGTGATAGAAATGGTGTTTATCTAGCGGATGATAATTATAAAGAAATGCAAAAACTAATTTCACAACAGACTAAGCAAATAGAAGAAAAAATTAATCATATAAAAGCGCTTGAAAAAGCTATGCAAGACAAAGAGGTACACTTCATTAATGAAGGAAATTTTGATATTTTTTTTCTATACTTTTTAATTCCTTTCTTTGGTATTTCTTCTTTCTAGAAAATTTTTTATGAACTTGAATTACAAAATATTGCTCAGACGAAAGAATTAAATGAAGTCAAGATTAAGTTAAATAATACCACTGATGCTCTACAGTCGACAAACTACCGATTAAAATTAACAATGCAGGAACGAGATGAGCATAAATATTTAGTAGAAAAACATATGAATACAGAACAATCTTTATTGAATCAAGGTCATAGTTTATTAAATATTGCAGATACAGCAATAACAGATTCATATAAATTACATGATAAAATTGATCGGAAAAGGTTTGTCGATTACATTTACAACTTTTTACAACTATATAAAGTGTTAATTTTATAAATTTGAAATGTACAAAATATCTTTTTGTAGACATAATATTTTATACTTTATATGTTATTTCATAATGAAATAATTTTTTATTATCTTCTTTCTCTCCAGTAAAACAGAACAAAAATTCGAAGTCCTTGGCAATACCTTAAGAGGCAATATTTGTGAATATGTACAAAACGTAGAAAAAGATGTATCTACATATGGTGAAAAATTGAAGGAACTATTTACTTCAATAAAAAATGACCTGGGTAATAAATGCTTTCCTTTAGGATAGGAATTTGTGTGTATATTTTATTTATTAATTCTTATTTCTATCGTTTTTGTTGTATAGAAATTTCTATAAAATCTAATATTGCCGACACAGCAACGCACCGAAACGCAACGAGTAATCCGAATCAGTCTGATATTACTAACTTAACAACAAGTATAAATGAATCTGTATGTATTTGTTAATTTTTACGAAGTTACAAATTTTATTTCTGTCTTTTTCTTATCGTTAATTATAATTGTTTATTGTTTTTTTTAACGCCATAGCATACAAAATATAAGAATTGGATACAAAATGAAATAAGAAATATGGTTGGCACAGTAGAATGTGAAGATGAATTAATCAGTGTCATTCATCAGCGATTGATTCAAAGCATTAACAATAAGATAAAAAATGTAATAACTAAAAACCTTCAGGTCATGAGGAACAATGTATGTGAAAAATTGACAGAAGCTTCAACTCGTTTAGAAGAAATGATAGATGCTTCCTGTAATTATGAATTAAAAATTAATGATCGTACGATTGAAAATGTCAGAAGTATTATGAAAGACATTGAAGTACTTCGTAACAAACAGAAATTTAGCGAGAAACAACATTTATTTGCCAAAGTATAAAGAATATGATTGTATTATTGTATTATTTCGATTTCGATTATTTTATAAAATTATTATTTTTTAGACGATGGAAAATGTATTTTCGCAGTTTAACGAATTATGTAAAATTCAAGAAGAGCATTATTCTACTGTAACTGATAAATGTAATTATGTTAATACAGTTTGTAATGAAGTTAACACTCAAGTGATAAATAGTTCTAATACGAATGTTAAAATGAGAAACGATTTGAAAGATTACATACAAAGTGATTTAAAGAAAATTGAAAATAATGTTATTGTTGGAACAAAACAGGTAATTTTTGTATATATAAATATGTATGTTATATAAATAAAAAATACTGATTTTATTTCTTCATTCTTAACCAGGTAAATGTTTATATTTATTTTTAATATGTTGTATTTTATTTTGCTAATAGAACGAAGAAATTGCAAACAGAATTACAAACCAAGGGAAAGATTTGATAAATGAATTAAAATCAAATGTGAATGAAAATTGTAATGCATTAACGCAGTATAAGAACACCGTGGAATGTAATATGAAAGAAGAACAACTGAAAATAGATGCAGATAAGAATAAAGCCCTTTCGTCAATTAATGTAAATTTATAGGAAATGTTTAATTTAATCTATTATAAAATATCAAATATTAACAAATGTAACACGTTTATAGGATGCGGATGAAGTAATTTCAGATATAAGTAAAAATCATGCAAAATTCGTGGAAGATAAAAAAGTGGAAATTGAAAATATGTGTCAAAATATATCTACTCAATTAAAAAATCAAATAATGGAATCATGTATGCGGAATGATAATGTTATTGGACAATTAGAAACGGCAGTTGGCGAAATTAATAAATTTTTTGATGAAGATGTACAACGTGATATCTCAACAGGTTTATTATCACGTGTAATTTAATAGAAAAAGAAAATACTTGTATTTCATAAAATTTACTTCATAAAATTTTTATAGGATTAACTCCTGCCAGGAAAACCTTTGTCTATCCTCGTCAATTTAAAACAACGTCTCCGCATGAACGAATTCTTCAAAAATTTAGAGAAACTGGAAAATTGCTTAATGTAACAGAAGATGAAGTAAGTAGTATAAATATGACACTTTATATACTTTTGATATTATCTCACACATTTTTGTCGTTTCTAGGATACACAAGAAAACATTTCTATGATCAGTGAAATGACAATGAAGCAAATTGCAAATTCAACTGCATTATCTGATATTACCCTCGTATCTTCTACAATTGAGAATACATTTGATACATGTCTATCAAAGAGCAATGAACAAAGTTTGTTTACAGATTCTGATATTGATTTAAATACTACACAAACGTTGGATGTATCAAAATCAATGCAGTTCCATACTCAATCTGAATCTGCAATTCATAGAAATGTGAGTACTTAAATGCATTCTTTTCTTCATTATTACTACATAATATAATTAATTCTGCGTAATTTAATTTGATAATTAATTTAATTAATGTTACAGAATGAAAACAAACAAAATGATAACAATGTTTTTACTCAACAATTAGAAGAACAAAAATCAAAGTGATACATTAAATATTAAAGAAAACTTACAGATTTTGGTTTCAGATATAATATAATAATATTACTTTTCTAGATCATTATAAAATGATCATTATAAAAAAAAAAAAAAAATATCCGATGAAATCGAATAACATATGTACATAATACTCTCTTCAATTAAAAAATCAGAGGCTTGCAAGATGATAAAGTAGAATCATAAAAAATAATGGATATTGTGTAATCGATTAAACAAAGTAACAACAATATAATATAAATTAATTTTATGTTGCAGTTTTGTGAAATAGATATAACCTTCTCATGATCTCATGAGATAAGTTTTTTTTATAAAAAAAGATATATTTTTATAAAAGGTAATTTATAAAATGAACATAAATGTTTACTATTTTCTTGATTAAATACTACTTTTCAGTTCAATTTCAATGTACGTATAAAACATATATTAATAAATTTTTATCTCTAGAATATGACATTTTTCATTCAATTTGAAAAAATTTCTTGCAATTTCTTTATAAGAATATTATTTTTATTGATGATAATTATATATATTTATTTATCTTTATTTGGTGATTTGTTTAGATTAAATTTTATTTACGAATATTGAAAAAAATGAGTTATAATTGTTTAGATATTTTTTACATTATATTCATTTTTTCTATTTATGATTCATTTAAATAATAATTATATGCATGTATTCACAATATGCCTCAATATGACAGAATCGTTGCTCATAGGGATGAAACTTCCATATCCGCCAATTGTTTTATGCCTAGGCATGCAAAAAAGTGCCAATATTGATATAAAGCAAGGGAATAAATATATTTACTATTATTTTGGTAAAACGGGAGTGTTTTAAGATTTTCACTAAAAAAGTAAATTTTTTAGTCTGTTTGATTGTTTTATTTATATATTATATATTTAATACTCAAGAATATCAGATGTTTTAATTTATTTCATGTTAAATGAAATACAAAGAGAAATTTTTTAATTGAACTTACGAAACAAAAATTTGTTCAAGTTGATTTTGGACACATCAGTGACAATATCATGTATTCTACATAATTTGCAATTTTCGTTGTAAATATTCATAAATTTAACGTCAACAATAATGTTTATTTATTTAAATATTTTATAAATAATATTGATTTCGAAAAATTTAATGACACAGTTAAAGTGTAGTGAAAAATAATTACTGTTTATCAGGTAAGTTGCGTATGTACACAAAACTAAAATTACTAATAATTCATGTTGTTATTGGAATGTTAATAATTGTTAATTTATAGTCTGATTTGTATCACTTTTGTTTTCCCTTTTTATTGTTCTGAAAATTATTAAACCATATACTGAGTACTATTTAAAATAATTCTATTCAAATTTATAAGAAATTGTTACCTTATTTATAAGTTGGAATTTTAATTGTTGTATTTCCTCTGTTTGCGATATAAGTTTTTCATTCATATTAGCAAGATGTTCACTCATAGTACTGAGTTGCGCTTTATAATTTCCTTCTTGTATTTCTTTATCTTTCTGTAAAATATTGCAATTTGAAAGTGCTTCTGTAAGAGCTGACTCACATTTTTCTCTTTTTGATTCACTCGTATCTAAATGAGCTTGTAGAACTTCGTTCTGGAAAATAATAATAGTTTTCAATTAAGCATATAGCAGAAAATATGTTTCATGTACGAATAAACTTATATAATTACATTAGCAGCCATAGCTAAATTTTTCACATGGTAAATATGTTTTTCTGATATCAACTTGTCAATCTCTTGCAGGAAATAATCTCTGATTTTCACTTCCCTAGCTTCGATTTCTTCTGGTATTGCAAAAGGTACTGTTAGTTTTCCAATCTGTCATAAATATTCATTAATTAGATTATCTTAAATGAAAATTCTTACAAATAATTTAAAATAAATACTACCATGTTATTTATTTCTACAGGTTGCAAAGATTCATGTTCAATTTGCCTATTATTTATGGACTCTCTTTGCTGTATTTCGTCATATTTTATTTTAAATATATGATATTGTGCCTTCCAATGGTTAATTTCTTTCTCCAAGTCGCATGATTTTGAAAAATAAAAATCATTATTTTCTTGTTGTATCTTGGACTGACCCTCACTAATAGACTTCAACGATCTACGTGACGCAGATGGGGATGAAAACGGTGACGGTTCTACCTCCGGAAAATTGGAGTGTCCTATTCTATTGTCAGATTCATCCCTTTTACCTTCATTACTAGACCACGATGTACTTTCCTCTTGCTTTTGGTTATCATTTAATTTCTTTTGCATAACATTTCTTTCTCTTTCTAGTTTGTCTATAGTATTCTGATATTGACACTCTAATTCGATTTTAGATTTTTCACAATAATCTAATTTGGATTCTAGCTGTTGTATCCTTTCATTTAAAGTTTCAATTTCGCTATCTTTGTCACTGATTTGTGACAATAATTGGGCATTTTCGACTATCTTTTTTTGAAATTCTTCATCCAAGATATGGTTTGGAGATGCCAATACTTGGCTGTTGTTTTCTGATAATTTGCTCTTTCCTTTCTTAGGTTTATTCTGTGTTTTATCAAGCTCTTCTTGCAATACAGTTATACGTTTAGTTAATTGTTGATTTCGAAATGATAAACTGTCTAGCTCCTGTTCTGCTCTGCGGAGTTCTACCTCCTTCTCTTTCAGTTGTTCTCGAATATCGGCATTACGTGCTTGTTCATCAATCACAGCTCTCTTTAAAACGTTTGCTTGAGCACGAATCTGAAAAAGAAACACTTTGATAATGACTTTTATGCGAATATTTATAAATATTGAACTATAGAAAGCAGTAACTCGTTTCACAAACAGATGACAGCGCATAATATAAAAAGCAAAATTACCACTTCTATTCAAATCTATAAATTTTCAAAAATTGGATTATGGACAAATGATATATTGAATATTTCTTACTTTTGAGTATTCTGTAGCAATTTTTTGATATTTCATTTGTAATTGTCCATTGACACCCTCCATAACGTTCTCCATTCTTTCTGTCTTCAATATGTTATGGCAGTTTTCTATAGTCATTAAAAATTACTTATTGTTATATCTCTTGAGGCACGATATTTTCTAATAGGGAATGCACACATATTAGCATCTCCAAACAAATGTCAATGAATTAGAAATTTCCGATAACTTCTGATGGATCGTATTCGTAGAAAATAATTGGTAAAGTAATTGTAACAGAACTCCGGAAATGAAAAGTACATGAATTTAACGCCCCCCAAACACTATATATTTTTATATGAAATTCTATATTCACTGCTCAATAATCGTCAATTGTCAAGATATCTTACTAGTAGCACCCACGAAGTACATGAATAGACCTTGCACCTTACGGAGTTTCGTGGACGGGGATCTGAAATACCGACATAGTAAAAAATCACTGGTTTTTTTTTAACGCACTCTATGTTTAAAGAACATTGGTGAATTGGGGAATTACATCAAATAAAACGATCGAGGTTGGTCAAGTAGTGAATGCACCAGGAATATGATTTTTGAAATCCATTACGGTGTTTTCAAACTTTCAATACCGAAAATGTGAAGGTAGTAACTAACCGAAATCATCTTCGCATTTACGACCAACCTCGTTGGTGGTATTTGTCCATTCTCATTTTACCAACTGGTAATATAGTTGGTTTCTACAATATCGAAACATGATAATTTCATCACATATTCCATTTTAGCATTTTAGTTTTAGCAGCTTCCGATAGATAGCAACATGTAGCTTATTCCCGTCACATTTTTAATCAATTCTCTGTTAAAACGCGTATATATATCTATCTTTATCGCACACTATTGTCCTCTTTGTCTACAGATTCGATAGATAACATCGAATTTGTTTATTCGTGGGTAGAAACGCGGAACACTAATAGATTTTAAAAAAGATATATATTTTTTTAAAATTATTGTATAAAATTTCAGGATCTATATAATTTCAACTAAAAAGCATAAAAGCTAATGCATACGTGATATTTCAAATTCTTACATTTCTTTAAATAGTTTGAGTTTGGCGGATATAGCACGTATATAAACCTTGCCTGACTGTACATTTATCAATTTCACTGTCGAATATTTTAAAGTGAAAAATGTCTAATCAGATTATTTATTTCACCATTCCAGTTTCAATTTATCACTGGCAAAAATGTTCCTTTCGGCGTGGAACTGAGTCGAACGGCCATAGATCGTTTTAAAAATTAAGGAGAAAAGTCTAAAAGCTGGCACTACAAAAGGAAACGTGTTTCAGGTCAACAACACAGGATCCATAGGTTTTTCTACTTGAAGTATATCTGAAGTATCTAAATCTTCGATACGTATAGTATTTTGAGCAATGACAAATTTCGCAAATTTCGCATATTTTATTGTAAATGTTTAATGTCTGTAATGAAATTCGAAGTTGAGTCAGTTCTGCTAGTAACAGATGATTCACAGCGATGAAAGGATTGTCGATACTTTAAATTGTTAAAACTTGGCGGGAATGAAATCACGTGACAATTTCATTTTAAAGCGTGACTCTGACAATACCGAGTCCTTTTCTTTCAAAGAGTTTTTTTTACACGATGCAGTGCAGATTGTAAAAGTTCGAACGTTTTTACAAACATTAACAAATTTTTTTCGTGACTAGATTTTGAAGATTTGAAGTCTCTTCCCTCCTCTTTTTGGAACTTGCACCATTTTATTAAATTTCGGACGTTCACGTGTATACTTTTGCACGAAAATTGCATCATTCCAATCAGGAAAACAGGGAAATTGATCTTCGAAACGTCCACAATTTTGCCCTGTATATAAATTGCGAACTCGTAATTCTTTTTATAAAACAATTTTCCATAGAAATGCTGACTGACGAACTGTTGGCGAAACACGCCGATTAGATATTGCACATATGTGTATACCACAATGCTACTCGTACATAGCCTACGAATAATGATCCTCGTGCAGCTTCGTTCTACGTTAATACTCCACAATTAGTACTCTGATTTAGAGCACGCCATTATCAGGATTTACAAATATTGACAGAAACAATCAGCACTAGACTAACGTAATAATCTCGCAATTATATTTAGTTGCACATACGCAGGTCTATCTATTTCCTCAGGAACGAAATCTCGTGTTTGTTCGTCGATGCTCGTGAACGTTAATCACTCGAAGAGTTCGAACATTTTGAAAAATTGCATCGCCCGATGCGAACACGACACTTCGAAAATCGTCTACAGGAAAACGAGAATTCGCTCGTTTTTTAAAGAAAAATAGTCTGTCCTTAACACGAATTAAAGAAACGCTAAAAATAAGGTCGAAACGACCAATTTGTAATTTTCCATGGAAATTTTATTTTATATAATTATATTTTATATATTATATTATATTAATTATATCGATTATATTTTATTTTATAACGAGCGATATATATATATATTTAGAGATACTTGAACGATTTTTAGTAAAACGTGTAAATGGAAACTTGTGTTTTTTTATTGTATTGCAAAATTTTCCCTATCCCTCGAGCTTTGATTTTGTAAATACTTTAGTCGTAGTTCTGTGTGTTAAAGACTATATTGGAAGACACGTATAGTATATACTAAAAACGATATACTATACGTGTCTTAATTTGCAACAACGATTGCATAAATGGATTTTATGTTTTACTCAATTTTAGGTTATTCTCGAACATTATTTTTAATGCTTTTTTCTTGAAGTTGATGATGTTTGAAAATGCAGAAACTATTTCTTTAGAGTTCCTTCGGAATTCGAAAGATAAGCCTATGTCTTTCGATACAAGATACAATCTTTATCAAAAACTGAAAGTGCAACAAAAATAAAATTCATACTGGCCAAAGATAGATCGACAGATCTTACGAAGATTGAATAAATTCAACGTATACTAATGCGTCCCCCGGAAATGTTACTTTACTCGTTTTTGAAATGCAACCGAGTGAGTTCTGTCGATCGAAATTATGCATCAAATGCATGCACGTCGTACAATGAAGAAGCATTTTCCTGTCCTTCTACAAGAACATGCTTCGTACTGTCAAGAATCTCCGACCCATGCCAACAAATCGTGCAACATTCGGGAATTCCCCGAGCTAAAAGACCACGCAACTGAAAGACGCGTGTAATATACAGATCTCGTGGATCGTTGTTAATCTGTGCAATCTCAATTTTTATGCGCGTCGTTAGAGAACTAAAGCCTAAATAACTGCTTTCGTACCTCATATGCTGCAAAAAGTGTTCTAAGCTGGATATTTTATACGTTTGAAGAAGGTGAAAAACGTTTGAACGAATTTGAGCTTTAACGAACGAACACTCCAAGAGACGTATCTGTTTGTCAGATAATTTTTCCCGCGTATTTTCCGAGGTTTGGTATTTCTAGATACGAATCTAGAAATGCTTTCTTCAAGAGACATTTACTTCTAAATTTATCAAGAGGAATGGATAGCATTGAAATATCTGTGTTACCGAGATTAATGCTCGTCTCCAAGCTGAAGTTAATCATTTTGAGCAACGTGTGTAATAATTGCAATTATTTTTAGTAACAAATACAACAATTTTCTTTAGCAATGTACGTAATAAACCTGAATTATTTCGATGGCATACGTTACTAACTGCAAGTCCTACAACTTTAGTAGCAAATATCTTTTAAAGAAGAGGAGAAATTTGTTCGTTTTACGAATTAATATCTAAATTAATATCTAAAGTTTTGGCGATTTAACCCGGAAACACCCTGTATACGTACATATATCACGCGTACTGTATTCATTTTATTACTGAAAGTGATTTCAGCGGGGGTAACCCAGAAAATCGGGCCACTTCAGGTGCAACGCTAATGCAACGAAAATCAGCGATTGGTTGATTTGGGTCACGTGATTCGCAAGAGGGCGTGGAGTAGACCTCGAGTAGGAATGGCGTTGCCTGGTACTGAGCGATCGCGCCTGCAATTTGTTTTGTATCGATTCGAATGTTTGCATATCGATAAAATTTTACGGCAAAAAGTCGTCTTCATTTCTTAGTCGAAACAGTTGCTTCTGGGCCTTTCAGTGAAACGAATCGTACTGGGCTACAAGTCGTGCAGTATTTTCTAAATTCATTTTCAAACTTCCAATACTCTAAAAACGCACTGTATCCACACGGATCCTTAATTCCTCGGTGCAACGTTGCACGTGCACGTACGTACACGTGTATTTCGACACACACGCTCGAAACCGCGATCTCTAGTTATTGTTTTTGCAGGTTTCCACCTTACCTCCTACACCAGAGGCATATCACATCGGAGTTCTTTTTTTTCTTTCTCTCTCTCTCTCTTCCTTTGGTACAAGCGGCGAAGAGGGATGCGTCGTATTTGTCGGTGGATACAACGGGTCTCCTCCTCGTCGCTTGTGCTTGCCTTCTGAATACGTTTTCCGTCTGTAGTCCATCCTCCCTCTCCGCAACCCCCCCCCTGCGCTCGTAGTGCCAGCCAGGAATCTTGTCAAGCGAACCTAGCGGCTGGAACAGCCGCTGCTCCCTTTTACCTCCGCTTTTCTGTATCTATCCGGAGAAACGTATACGTATAACCCCGCATTAGTCACGCTCGTTGGAGCTTCTTTCTTAGTGAATCTCTCCATCGTAGACGCGACCGGCATTAACTAGGTCGGCCACGGCTTCAGGTAAGAAGAGACAGAAGGTTACGCCTCTTTCCGATCCTTCCTCTTTTCCACCTTCGGGGGAGATCTCGTCGTCGTCTTCTTCGTCGTCGTCGTCGTCTTCTTCGTCGTCGTCGTCGTCGCCCACGGACGTTACCTTCCAACGTCGGGCGTTGCACAGGAAAATGAAAGCATCCAGATTTAACGAGCCGGTACCTACTGCTAGTGCCTTTTTCAGTCGGAAATAGAGCTGCATGGTTATCGAATGAAACGTACGTAAATCTTTCTCTCTCTTCTCTTTTTGGTAACCGTTATGGAACGTCGTTCGCGTTACAACTGAACTTGCAACTGAACTACGATTGACCGGTTTATCGATTGCCCGATTTCAGCCGCCGAGCGAGGCGTTCCGGGGATTACAACCGGGAGTGACTATTCGATTTAGTTAGCTTTGGTTTCGTTTAATCCTCGAGCCAATTGATCGGTGACCGCTGGCCGTGACCTCTTTCTTTCTCTCTGATATCTCTCGTGTCAAAGGAGATGCAAACGTAGCGGGAGCAAGGAGTGAATCAGGTTAATTTTAATTCCTGTTAAGAGCGTGTTTGAGAAATCAACCACGCAAGCGATCGCTGATCGCTGTTACTCAGTTTTCTTGTTACGTTTTTAGATGGAAACCAATCTGAACGATTTGAAATCAAATCATGTAAGATTTTAAAAGTCGAACAGACTTAATTATTAAATACTTCTAACAACGTTAAAAACTTGTCTTCGTTCAACATCGAGATCGCGATCATTTTTTTCCCTATAAGATCTGTAAAAAAGATAAATAACGCCAAGGTAATTTATTCTATTAATTTTAAATTAAAGATTTTTTAGATCAGAAATTTTTCTTTAATTAAAAAATTTATTCGATTGAACAATCCTCCTAATTAAACATTAATTTATATTTCATATTAAATACAAAACTAAATTAATATAAAACTGCACGACGACTTGTACTCTAGTAGTACGATTCGTCTCACTGAACGGAGAAGCCCAGAAGCAACTGTTCTGACAAAGGAAATGAAGACGATTTTTTTGCCATAAAATTTTATCGATAGAAAACAAATTACAGGCGCGATCGCTCAGTACCAGACAACGCCACTCCTCGAGGTCTACCCCTCACGAAAATCACGTGACCCAAGTCAACCAATCGCTAATTTTCGTTGCATTAGCGTTGCAACGGAAGACCCCCGCTAAAATCACTTTCAGTGATAAAATTCTCATCGCCCTGTAAAAAAAAATTTCAACATTGTGCACTCTGCCGGAATATATAGTAAAAAGAAAAATTCAAGAAGAAAAAGACTGATTGCATGTAATATAAACATATTGCGCGATAACTTTTAACGAGAATAACGGTTCGCTTTTACTCTTAAATTTTCGAGAGGTGGTTCGAAAACGTCGAACAATTCAATCTTTCTGATCTCCTAACGATGGATGCTACCAACTGCGAGAATTTGAATATAGGAAGTAAATTTTTCGCTCGAAGCCTTATATAGAAATTCCATGAATAGTGAATTTTTCGTCGGCGGACGTTCAAAACCTATGAAACCGAGAGGGAAGAAGGAAGGACGAGAGAAAAGGAAATGAAGGTGTATTTCGTGGAGGGCCTGCTAGTGGACTCATTAGTAAGGTCTGTGCTTTAGATGTGGATGTGTATATGCGCCACAGATAAGACGAAAATTTTAGAGAATGCCGCGGTGATGTTAAATTTTTCAGGTTAACCCTTTCGAGATGGATTTCTTCTTTTTCTTTCCGACAATAGACGCAATTATATAATAATTCTTATTGATAGCATATTCACGTGTAAAAAGAGAATCAAGATATTCGAGAATAAGAAAATTATATATAAACATACTAGTCGTACACTAGTCTGTTGAAATATATACAAGACGTATGGTATACAACTCGAAAGGAAATGATTCGACATTAAAAAAATAAGTCGTAAAGAGAGAATAAAATTTGTTCACTTCAAGGCTCTATTCTCGAGAAAATCAAGTTTGAAAATTTATCGAGTCATACTTAAATTTAGCTACATGATTTATACGATAATGTAATAATTTTATAATTATTTAACTTTTATCTACATTGATTGAAGTTATTTAAAAACGCCAACATTTAATAATATTTCATCAGTATGACAGTCAATTAATCCACAATAATTACTGTACGTTAACGTCAATATGTTTATGTTCTTAGTTACAAGATTTGTTGAACGTGCATATAAAACTGGTACATTGTACATTAGATATATATACATACATATTATTATTATATCTATACATTATTATACATAATATTATAGATTACATTACAACATTGTGTGCTGTGCAAGAAGTTATTCTGTAATTGATATATGTTGGAATAAATTTTACTAAAATTTGTTTGTGCGCTGCTGGAACAATTTGTTTCAATTTAAGTGATCTTATCGTTATTTTCTATGACTTGAAAAAAAAAAAAACAGGTCCAACAAAAAACGACCAGACGAATACAATTAAACAATTGTAACATTATTTAATCTCGCAGAACATCAAGCGCACTATCCACTAGTTAGAATATAATTTTTCTCCGTCTTTTATTTCCTGAATACGACTACTAATACACCCAGTAGCAATTTAACGCAGAAAAATAATTACACAAGCAGACCGTGGATTTTTCCAAGAAAATTTGAAAATGCAAAATTGCACGAAAACAACACAACGCAAACAACACGGAGAAAAGAGTAATATGTATAAAATCTTCAAGCATTTTGCAACATCTGACACGTAGAACAATTTTTTACCGACTTTTTAACTTTTTAATTTTCGTTAATTATACTTTTAAAAAGGTATGAAACTCGCATCGGTGGAAGAGTTAACGTTGATTTAAAATTAACGTAGAACGTTGCTGTGTTATATCACCGTCGATTAACTACTGAATTTTAAAGCTGTTCGAATGCACGATATATAATGTGACGGGAATTGCAATAAATGAGAGTACCAGATGGCTAGTTGCCGAGACTTTCGCGAAACAATCGCAACATTTTGAAAGCCCATATAACGTCGGCTCTCGGTGCAACGGGTGATCAAAGTTGGAAGCTGCGCCTGTATTTGTTTAGTTTGCCAGCACGTATGTACGTATGTACGTGTTATACAGTTGCAGTTGGTAGATTGTATCGTGCATCTAGCTTGAAATATTTATCGCTGGGTGTTATAGCCTTTTTGTACTTGAATCTGTTTCCATACGTTATAGTATTCGTTTAGGAAGTTCAAAGGCTATTGAAATTGAATACAGAGAGATAACGATGTCACTGGCTAGCTCTCCTGTTTTTCTCTTATTACTATCGTCGTACATCTGATATGCACTTTGTTTGATCCGTTTTGTTGTCAATTTTTTGTTCGCTTGGAGCAGTTGAGAAATCTTGGAAAATTTTCTTTTTTTTTATATAAGAAACAGCGTTTGTTACTTTGCCAATTTCATTGGCAAGTGCAAT
The DNA here is from genome assembly GCA_032399605.1 of Melipona beecheii. Taxonomy (NCBI): domain Eukaryota; kingdom Metazoa; phylum Arthropoda; class Insecta; order Hymenoptera; family Apidae; genus Melipona; species Melipona beecheii. Next base: position 3,062,871 of record JAUCMO010000291.1, read on the forward strand.
GATACAGGAACTATGATTCTTTAAATTCTTTTAAATTTTCGGGCTATTTGTTTCGAATATCTCGAAGCATTGAAGTCTTTCTTAAAAGTACTTGTTTCAAGAATTTGATTTTACCTCGGTGTTGATCTATTATCTAATGCTGTTTCGACGCTTTAAGGTACGTTTAAACGGGGTTTAAACTGATGTGTTTCTTCAAACGGTATTTAGTTAAAAACTAGATGCAATAAAACGACAAAGTTGCATCAGGTTGTTCATGGCCGGTGGTCAGCGTTCTGTGCTACACGTCCGAATATTTGAAAATGCAAAACACTTTGGAGAGTGCTCGTAGAAGTGTAATACACGATATACTAGACACGGTCACCGTATACTGGTAGAAAATAGAAATTCTGCGTTGTTAATTTAATTCTCTTTCAGTTAGTAATAATTGAAAAACATATTGTACATTATGTTTAAAAAATATAGTTGTGCCGGTTTAATCGAAATATTCAAATTAAGTAATTCAAACGATCAAATGACTTTGCGGTATTTTAATAGGTATGATTACATTTCTCACGCGTCGATTTAAACCACTAACGACGCAAACTTATGTCGAACCCGTTGAAATTGTTTAATTGTTTAATATTTTTCCTTTTCCAATTCCTTTTCAGTTTCGACAATATTTCATCAGTTTATAATTTTGACAGACCCTCGTAAGTTTCATTGCTTCGCGAATTTGTACCAAAGTCATTCACGGGTCCTCCTGATGTTTCCAAATTTTTTTAAAAACCATCGAAATTTCGACGTCGACATCGAACTTTTGTCATTCTTCTATTATTAGCTATGGCGAATGATCGAACATGTTTTTTTTTTTTTTTTTTACAGTTAATGGACAGTGACTATTGAAATGATTATTCTCTCCTTTTTTTTTTCAAACAGTTCAAGTGTATTCTGTGCCGTTCATTGCAGCAGCTGGAACGCGGCGCCGGAGAAACGGTCTACGCCCTAATCGCCCGGCCGCATCTCTCGTACTTGCGCCAGTGTTCTCGAGCACTCGCTCGTTTCCCGCCCCCATTATTTTCGCAGGCACGAGGTTGTTTCTGACGTCCGGCAGCTTCTGCTGCTAGACTATAGATAGTATTCGCATATATTATACACGTATAGTCATTAGTCGATCTTCTAACATTTTATTTGCAAACACATCGGCAGACACACGGAGCCTCGGTGGAAAGAACGAGGCGTCGAAACACCCTTTCTGTCGTTGTACTTTCTTTTTTTTTAGAAAATACACGCTTGTTCTTTATCAAATACAAAATACAAAATTTATTCCAATTACATTTTTTTGTCATTTTATAATTTTTATAATCATTATAGAATTTTTATATCAATTTGTATTAATATTAATTTTTCACTAAAGAAATGATTTGCACGTCATTTAATAATATTTTAATAACTTTTACATATTTGTTAAATATAAAACAATTTTTGTTAACTTTCTATTTTATATTCAATTTAAGAAAATTTTAGAAAATTATATGTTATTTTTAATTTTAAATTTTTAAATTGTGAATGTTAATTTATTCAATGTTACCATTGTTATTTAGATTTATATTAAAATCACCAAAAATTAAGTCAATTTTAATTGAAATGAAAATTTCACTGCGTCTTATGCCAGAAGAATTAAACAGTAACTGTGTTATTACAACATCTTTTGTGATAATTTAAATTTTACTTTATTTTTCGTTAAATAAAATACTTTTTATATATGTTATATATTATTTTGTTTTGTTTAACACTTTATGTGTTTCCTCATTAGTGGAACGTCGTAGAGACAAGCTTGTAATCAATCAATAATAAAATAATTGGTTTACTTATCAAATATTTACATCACTATCATTAAACTTTTTAAAACAGTCTGATAAACACTCAAAGAGTCAAAGTATCAATCGCGCGTGCGATGGAATTGAAAATATAACAGGATGTTTAACTTGCAACTCGAACGAATTCGCATAATATTTTGCGAAATTTATTTCAAGCAAATAAGTTTATGTGCACGTTATCATGGAAAGAGAATGTCATCGAATTGGAAGAAGTGCAGAAAAAGAATAAACAGAAAAAGATAACAAGGTAGCTGTTGGAAAGAAGAAAGTTAGGAAAGCTTTACTTTGCACGTTCATTTCTTTTCTTTAAGAACAAACTTATTACGTCTACTTACAAAGAGACATTTCACTATTTCAAGCAATAATGGTAAAAAGTGACAATGACTCAGAAATCGAAATTTCAATTTGCATATCGTAACTCGAAATATATCACGTGCATACCACGACGAATAATGTTAAAAATCATACGATTGACAAAGTTGAGAATTCAATTTACACTGTGTCAAAGAAGTGACTGACGCGTGTAGCTTTTTGACGATATTTTTATGGAAACACACGACACGTTAACAAAATCTGTTTCTACGAAATAATTCACTACTGTTTATTGTACAATTCACTATTGGAAGTTGCTACCGTGCAGTGGATGTGTCATTTTCTACAGAATTATTAAAAAATTTGCACGTGCGTAAGCGATCAATAAGGTCAGTGATCGTCACAAGCAGTGAACAAGCTGTTAAACAAGAGTCAGTGCATTGTCGTTGAACGTCAATTATGTAATTAGTAGCAAAATTTAAACGTGCCTTAATTTGAAAGTTTATCTTCGTCTCTTCGCTCCTTTCCCCCTTTGCCATTTCTCTTTAAACTTTGAATGATAATTCTTCTTTTAGAATTAATTGGCTGGACTTTTCAGCTGTCCACCCGATTCTTTCAAAGCGATTTCCTGATTCAGTAACAGGATCGAGATCAACGGAGGTACCTTCGTCTAGTGTTCAAAAGAGTAGCTGTCTGTTGAATCGAAAACAGAAGACTTCATTCTCATTTATGTCGATTTAGAAAATCGCGAACATTTGGAAGGTTCGCTTATCGTATCGAAATCTGATTAAAGGATCGAGACGGAAAGCTATTTCTTTTTATCCTTGGAAAAAAAGATTGGTTCGTTTTAAACATCTCTTGCTATATGTTAAGACACACGTTAGACTTTATCGTGGTTTTAACTATGGTGTATCTGTTCTTTGCAAATCACATACATATTTCGTGGTTTTATTCTTACTGTTAATCGAGTCAAGTCTTTTGCTTTTGATTGAAAATGTACAGGTATTTCACGAATATATTTATTATTCTGTTGATTTTCTGAATCATTCTTTAAAGAAAATTATTCGATATACTTTCCATTTATGATTCAAAAGAATTCGTTGACAATCTTCGCGCTTCGTAAAGACGGTATCCTTTTTATTACTCTTACTGAAATTGTGAGAGCATTATTTTGTTTGATGAAAATAAAAGAATACTCAAACTTTCGTGGATTAAATGTCGCGATAGACAATGTTTCTAAATTGCATAAAAAAATAGGACCGAAGGACACAAGTCGCTTCGTATGAATCCAGATCATGATCGCACGGAATATGTGTGCGTGGATTACAAATGATACGAGCATTGCTGGGGAATATGTGATATAGAAGTTGGTAGTAGGTATATACATATATATCTACGTGTAACGTATATATCTGTGTGAAGGCTAGTATGTACATACCTTTCTATACTGATATGCACCTGATATGCGATTTCATGGTATGGTACATGGTATTTACCATGTATGCTTGTGTGCTGCACGTGTGGCATGTAGCATGTCGATATCAAGCTGCAGTGCCGAAAATATGCAGCAGATATGCATGTATGTAGATATATACGTACACGTACACGTACGTCGGTGTACACAATAAGCAAGAGTATGCGACCTGCCAGTTTGCACCGTACTTTCGTTACGTATCTGTAGCTACATCTCCCTCAAAATTGCTCATTTTCTTTTTATTTGATTTCTCACATACTCTGATCATTGATGAAAGATATAAAAGACAAAGTGTCCTTCAATTCAACAAGCGTTGATTTACTTAAACAAAACTCAATAGTTTTTTTGTTTTTTTAAATTTTACTCCGACTTATATATTGAACGTTTAGTAGAAGAAAATTCAGAGAAATATCTATAACATTTTCGTCTACTCTCTCTCTTTCTCGTTTAATTAAAAAGTATATACATTCATTGACTAACTAGGATAGACTGGACAACCGATGCTTTTTCACGTCCCACGTTTTGCGAGCCCCATGCCATTTTCTGTCATATCGATTTAGGCAGGTTCTGCACCGCAGCGCTACTAAATTTTAACTGGTAATTTGTAACAATCGACTTGAGCAATGTATTTAAGAGAAATGACGCGAATTATCGAATGAAATAATTAATTTAATCGTTTGATCGTGATGGAAGGGTTGTGAAAATTACATTAAACAGTGTTTAGAAATGAAATAATGCATTTCCATGACATTTTTGTATATTATTCAACAATTGAATCAGTGACTGAATTCTCATGCTTCTTACACTTTCACAATTCATTTGTAACAATTAAATTATTTTCTACGTTTCTAGAAAGATTAGTCGACAATTATTTAACTCTCTACCGGTACAGTTCTCTACCGTTGCCTAGCTATAAAATGCGCTAAAAAATCAGTGATTCTTTTTGTCTGGTCGGTATTTCGGACCCTCTGAGACACTGAGTCTCATTCTGTGTTCAGTCAATGATCAATTTCAGACACTAACAACGTCGATTAGATTTCTAGATATAAGAAAATTGAACGAGACAAACACTCAGTTTATAGCGCTGTCACTGTGTTTCAAGTTCTTCCTCCTCTGGAACATCTTCTTTCCAAATTTTCGCAAACAATTTCAATTTTCAATTTCCTATTCTTTTATCTTCATACATTCAAAAATTTTCCCCTCGCTTTTGCGTAGCTTAGAAGTAAATGCTCATACATACGATACACACAGTAAACTAGACTGTACATGTAGCACGAACGTGAACGGATTTTGTTCTTTCTCGAATTTTTCTTCCCCGGTACTTTCTCTCCACTCCTGTCTTTATTCGTTTTTACTTTCGTCGTTTCTGATACTTCTTCCTCTACGTTCCCACTTAAATTCAAACAATTTTCCTCCCCACAGACTTTCCCTCAACATTCTCCAATTCACGTCTCGTAATCGTTTATTCACCGTCCCTTCGTTTATATGAAATTACAAATAAATAAGTAAAAATAAGTGACAAGAAATCAATTTTCTCCGGAAGAAATTATTCTGTAAACAACATTTATTATTCAACAGCGTTTTCAGAGTTTTTATTCGAAATTTGCTTTTAGCCAGAGTCAAGGAAAACACACTCTCTTTCCAGGTATGCGTATACTTGCATACATATATTAACTTACATGTATTATACAGCTTGTGTAACATACAGCGCGTATATAAAGGAAAAGGATTTAAGGGCAAAACGTAGAGTAAAAGGAAAAAAAAAAAAGGAAGAAAAAAACATACAACGAAGAGTTATGTTTTACGTGGTAATTACGTAGTTGCGTTCCATTGCATAATAGTGAAAAATCAACAATTTTACTCCACGGAGGAGTAAGGCAGTATTACGTTTCAATCGCGCGTTTATACTTTAACCCTCAGCATCATTGTGCAACACGAACCGAAACCATTGTGTATCACGCAACTGATATTTTTACATTTTAATCGCAACTGATATTTTTTTTCCATTTTCATCAGGTGCGAAATTCATAAAATCGTTCATTTCGTTTCAATCTAAAAATGTTCTATCCAGAGAGATTAATTTCCGATAAAAGAAAGCGTTGTTTCAGCTGCACTTAATTTTTCCTTGCTCGTTTACATTGTGAAATATAGAGCGTAATCGAGCATTGATATACCTATTTGTAACTAATATCACATTTTATATAAAAAATTATACGACGCTCGTTTTTTTGACAAAGTATGAACAAACATTTTTCATACTGAAATAAAAAAAAAAAAAGATCATGATACTAACAATAATGATGTTACGTGAGTTTCTATTTTCCCAACACATTTCTCAGATATTTTTGGTCTTTTGCTCTTAATTTTGCTTCATTGTACCATCTTCGCGTATTCACAGTGTGCTTTGTCATTTGTGTGTGTGTTTTTATTTAATCGCTTATATTCATTGACTGTTTTACCATACTCGTACACCGTTCTCGGTTCTTTTTGTCTTTCATCTCTTTTGGTTACCTACCATTACTACGTAGGTACCATCTCAGCTGTCCCATGAACGCACTGTTTGCTTCTCGTTACCGGAATATTTGTTTATGATTTGATACCGTGTTCCTAGGTCATAGCAAATAATATAGGTGGTTCGTGGCATGGGACCAGTGGTGCTTAATGTATCGCGCTATGATCGAGAAAATGTTTACTCGTTCTCGAAATTTTTTACATTTCGTGGTTTTGTTACATTCGTTTCAATTATTAATTCGCCACAGTTTTGTTGTTTAAATATATCGATCAATCGTAGTTTTATTACACTTATGATCGAAGGGACAGAATCTAAGTTTTGGGAGATTGGTTCCGCGTTAGCTACTCAATACCAATCCAACTCAATATCGATTACAATAAATTAAGAATTTCAGAAATATACAAACTATAGTATTAAATCTATAATTATAGTTATATATTATAGCATAATATAATATTATATAATTTAATATGATAAATATATATTACATCATCATTATAATATAATATACTATAACGCACATTACACGTACTACATGTATTATAATATTGTACATATCTTGTTTGATGCACGTTAATTAATCACGTTATTCTGGTATTTTTGAATCTGCAAAAGAGACTACTATACTATAAATGCCTACGACATTCAAAGATACACATAATACCTTGTATATCTGATATCTTAAAATTAAGTTTATCACATATTTTGTCACACATTGTTACAAGCGTTTTTCCATATTTCTGCAATTTTTCACTTCTCGAAGGTGCATGCATCACCTGGCTGGTTCATTCTTCTCTCTCATTTTCACCTCAGCTTTCCAAAGCACGTGCGAAAATCCGATATGAAATCTCGCTGGCTGTATATGCGTAGAATGTCTATTGATTAGTACGGGCTCTGAAAGAAATAAAGTCGAACAATGAGATTGGTGGTGAAATATTCAGGGAAAGGCGGAAACGAGCTATCGTCAGCTTACGAATCTAGACCTTTAAAGCCGATATCTCGAGTGAACCGGCGCGAAAAAAGGTGGAAGATCCGAAGGAGCCCGCGATAAGGAAGTAAGTGTGTTGAAGGACTCTTAAAAATTTTCATTTTATTAATATCGTAGAATGGCATCATACGCGGGCTCCTATATTGAGAGAGAGAGAGAGAGAGAGAGAGAGAGAGAGAGAGATATCGATATTCCGGTGATCCTTACACGTGTATCTGCGAATGCTCGTTTTTCGTTTTACCCGCAGGGGAAATTTATGTGAGTAACGTTGTTGCTCGCGTGATTTGTAAATTGTCGAGCAACAAGTACATTTTTACAAGACTCCGCGTTGGACACGCGCTCTGTTGAAAGTATGATTAAAAAGAGTAAAGCGGACTCGAAATTTTTAACAAATAAATATTCAATGATAAAAATTATGCAAAAATTTCTTTATGCAAATGTAAAAATTGTAAATATACTTTACGAAAAAATCACAATCGTTTCGTTATCTATTGGAAGACTATTAAAATATCCGTAGAAAACGTACACGTTTGAAATACTCTTTGAAAATTTTTTTTTAATCAAACTTCTGCGTACTACTGACTTGCTCAGTATCTTTACCGTTTGATTAATGAAATGTCATTGTCACACTTTGCGTTTTAATTTTCACCTGCAACGCAATGTTTTACACACTATCGATTCTTTTCTTATAACCAATTATAACACGTCGTACCAATAATAATTTCAAATTTTGCAAAATATTTTGCGCCGAGTTATGCGCAAAATGTTACAACAATACAAACAACGAAGATTATATTAAATGTATAAATTTTAAAACGTACGAAGATTTCAGTTTGTTAGTTATCTCTGGGATTAATTTATATCGGAGGAGCGCTAACTAGTCAAACAATGAGACAACGAACGAGTAATTACCAAAACGGACGAACGCGGAGACCATGGCCTGATTCATTCGATTTTCATCTTGGCGGAGGAAAAAGGGAACGGAAAAGGAAAACATCCGAGAAGAGATCGTTCGATTAAACTACCCAACCTCATTTCGCTCGAACGCACGAATGTCGTTAACGAATTTCGTTAACGACTCGTGCGATCCTGTCGTCTCGCGAGATTGCTTCCTAGCCCAGTTCAGGCTACGATCAGAGCGATTTCCCAGCAAAATAGAGAACGTGCTTCCCCACCAATCCTAACCGTCACGCCTTCGCCATCCGATATTTGCATTCATTTTAAAATCCTTAAGTATTTAATCGGGCCGGGCCATTCGACGTTCTTTCTCATCAGTGTTTCTCTGCTCGCGGAATGAAAACTTCGACGCGTGAAATTCAGGGAAGCAAGCGGCGAGACTGGCTGGTTGGCTCGTTGAATTAATACTAAAGTGAGAAACGACTGTTGAGAATTAGAATTCTTACGATCAGTGGGAAATCTATAATGCTAGAATTGACCAATATGGTCAAAATGAAGTAAAATGCACTGGCAAAAGCTTAATTCAAATTCAGACGCTGGAGCTACTGATAAGTTACTGCTGAACTACTAGCAAATTTAACGGTAGAATTACCAATATGGTCGAAATGATCAGCTCGCAACTTTTTTTTTATGAAAATTCATGGATTCATAAGTAGTTTTAGAAATTGGATTTCGTGAAATGTATTGAAGAAAAGCTTGCGTTCTTTTTATAGCATTAGAAGTTTTTCCTTGTTCCTTGCTTTTTGAATCTCATTGGTGCAAAATTTACAGTTTAATCGTCGGTTTAGTAGCGTTTAATTTAATTTTAAAATTTTAAAATTGCCAAAATGCAGAGAATACATACAATACACGTAAAATATCAGAAATAGAAGTTGTTACAGTATTCAGCGATGGAAACAGAAATTTCTATTTAAATTTCATTTCTTCAGCTGGTTTCATGAAAATTTAGTTACGATGTCTGAGAAAGGAAATTTTTCATATTTTCTTTCATATTTGAATATTAGATCGACGAAGTTAAACAAATATCTCGATCTATTTGCAAGGCAATTTTGATTTTTCATTGATCATTTAAATTTTTATTTCGTAATAAAAATATTTCGCATTCATTGCAATTTCATATTAACGAAAATTATTAGGTATTTCGTATATTCTTCAAAATTTTCGTAGCAAGTCGTAATATTTGTAAACATTTCTACAAAATTGTACAGAAACTATTCGGGAATTCTTCATACGAGAAATACTTCAGCAGAAGAACCACAACGTACGTGAACGTATAGGTAATATATTATATATCTACATGTATGTACATAATATATCGATCTAGAGGAAGGCAGGAAGCAGTTTGATATTCTTGTAGAAATCAAGCCGTGGTACAAGAATATGCGCCGAAATGAAAATAACAGTGATTTTTTATTTCCAAGTAATTTGTAATTGAATATGAATTACGATGAGAATGAAACGAAGAACAACATCAATGTGTACAAGGCTGAAATCAAAATAACTTATTACACGCTAGAACGTTTAACCCTTTATTTATATAGTTGGAATATTTGGAATATTTAACTCTTGGGTCAAACGTGTTCAACGTCATATATTTGCAGAAAAGTGAGTACGCCAGTCAGTTGTTAATTCAATTATTTTAATCTTAAGCTCGCACGATATTTACTACGTTACTAACAAAGAAACAAGAATTTGTAATTTTATTTTGCGTCGCATGGACCCAATTTCCAATTTAACAAGGGTTAAAAACAGACTGTATGGAAATAAATGAAAGATTCGTAATTGATTTTTTCGTAGAATGAAAATGAAAATGAAATAATGTGAAAACAACAGGAATGAAACGAATGAAATAAAATAAACAAAATTTCTGGGCAAAATGCATTCGGACTTTTTTCCCGCGAATTGTGTACAAAAATGTGAAATTACTTTGCAAAAGTTCGGAAATTCTTTCGCAAAATTGCATCTCAATTTTAATTGACACGTAGAATTGACCACTGACATTAACACGAAACGTATTTTCGTCGAAAATTAAAAAAATTGCAGCTGAGGAGAGGAACGACGTAGATTCGAAACGTGGAAACTGTTAATTATAAACGATGCAGCGTCGATCAATTCAGCAACGTGCGCGTAATCCGATTTTCTTTCAAATCGAATTCGAAAGAAATTCTTACTTAGGAGTAATAACAGGTATGTACGCAATAAAACGGCTGGAAAATAAAAGCAACGTCACCTTGTTTTATCATTTTCCAGCTGTTTTATTTTAATATCAGCGATTCTTCTTTGCATTGTCGCTGCGTGTGAGCGTTACACACGAATGACAAAATGCTTTGTATGCCGAGGAACAAACGCCGTACGTTCGCTGCTATGAAACAATCTTGGAAGAAAATCGCGTTCGCCGAGGGATTTTCAATGAATTTCAATCATACCTTAGCTAGTTGGAAGAAGCGAATAGGTGAATTTACATTTTTCTGCAATGCAAACATAAATTTACGCTGTGTTACGGAAGACGGATCTATTTCACGAATAGTGCACCGCTGTTCTCAGCGTGTCGAGAACTTATACACACACATTCATCGAAATGGATATTCAATTTCATATTCTACACACACACACAACTTCTGCTGAAGAGGGTGGCGTTGCAATTTATTAATCGCAGCTTCGCACAAATAAATGATCTTTCCTATCTCCTTAATTTATACGGAGTATATGTCTGTAAATTGAAAATTATTTTTAGCGTGATTGGTAAAGTAAAAACACACGTTATTATCAATGTTATATTATTCCGTTCCAAGGGGAACGTGTGAAAGTTCTTTAAAGAACTGAAAAACTCGATTATGTATCTGTGGTTGGCCTGGAAATAATTTATGGCCACTGAGAGTTCTACGCGTTCTGGTCTGTGGGCCAGATGAGCGCTAGATCTTCACTTCTGCGCGTGTCATAAACCCGTAGCTCAGTAAGTACATTAGCGTATCAGCAATCAGTGGGTACAGAATTCCCTCTTGGGTCTGGCCCAATGGGCAATCCCACCCTGCCGACTTTCGAGACAGTTCGGCGAGTGGGTGCACGTGGGCTATTCAAGACTGGGTGAACTATTGAAGAGGATAAGGTGGCCGCTAACTCGCTAATTGAGTTAACGTTCTCGTTCAATATTTATTATAACTGTATCTTTCTACCACAAAGGATAGATTTTCCAAGAAGGATTGAAGGCCAGAAATGAACAAGCGTCAAAAGTGAAGAAAACAGACGAATTGTTTAGACGATACTTACTGACATTGGTCCTCGTACAAAGGATTTTAAAAATAAGGCACACTCGCAGCACATTTTGACACCATTCTTCAATTTTCCAATATATAATACAATTTCGAGCAGATATTACAATCCTCGGAACACCGATTTGATTATTTTATGTTACTTTGTCGTTTATCTTTCAACGCTAAGATCTGTTTTTCAAAGTGTAAATGATTAACTCGATTAACTGCGGGATATTAACGATTTATTTGTAATTAAAATTGCAACGCGCGTGTAAACTGAATAATTGCTATCTGTATGATTTACGGATGATTTCATTCACAGACTCGATAGTCTCCAACAGAGTTCAACAATTTATTGGACGACTCGATCCATAAATCCAATAAGTTAATTTCGCACGCGGATGCTAATTATTAACTTACGAGCGATTCCAAAAGTGCTTGTTCGCGCCTCGTCGTCGAGTAATTGGGATTTTTTTTTTTTCGTCCGGCATTTAGTATTTATGACGTTACAAGCGAAGCATGTGTGCTTTAATAAGCTAAGGACAGACAGCTGGTCGCTGAGTCACTACTGTGAGACATTGTGTCGTGCATTATAAAGCTGGCTACGGGCCTCTAGGGTATACTCCGATCATGCCACTACCGCTCTCCTACCAACCCTCTTACAGATCCATAGACATAATTAAACGCGACTGGCTACAAACCAGGCAAGGACAGGCTGCTTCTTTCCCTGTTTCGTTCATTCGCCAAAAGAAAAAGACACTCTGTCCTTTGCTCATCGAATCCTTCATCGCGTGTACGCGTAACACGAATTATTCCTCTGGATCGAAGGTAAATCTTAAATATTTACGTGAAATTTCGACAGATGCACGATACGACGCGACGAGAGTAAAACAGATGATACTTTTTTTCTTTGGTCACCAAGATTGGAAGTGATTGACAAACATTCGGAACTACCGAACGACCATGACCAATTCTTTGTAATTTTTGTTAGAGATTTTACAGCATCGTATATGTAATGACGGAGTTTGAAAGTCTGTGCGCTCTGTCGTGTTGTAAAGTTTTTCTATTGGGAATGATAATTTTGTTGATAGATGTTAACGTGACGACCCAACAGAAAGAATGTTGTGACACTCGTTAGAAAATTATTCAGTATAAAATTGTTTGACATTTTTTGTTCGAGATTGGTGATTTTCAGATTGTTTATAGTAGAGATATTATCAATATTAATTTGTTTATTATTTTTTCCATATATAAATCTTTATAACAATTTTGCGATGTTGACACATAAAAATCATACATCATAGAAAAGATCATAAATTGAAACTAACATTAGTTTCGCCATTTTCCTTTATAACGATTTTGTATCAATACGTGAAAATACAATGATACAATAATAAATTGAGACTAACAATAAATAAAGCATCTCGCTGAATTATATATTAATTCACATCTAATAAATTTTACGGGAAATATTTAAAATTTCTTAATTTAATTCATCTTGTGTATTAACAAAAGTTTCATGATTATTATTTTTTAATTACGCAAAGTCTGGCGAAGTATCGTGCAAAGAAATGCACGTTTAATTATTTTTAACAACTTTAACGTGTCTTCTTCTCTTCTTCGCTTCTTAACGTCTGGTCGTATCATTCTTCACTGTTCTGACAAAATCGACGCATTGTTTCAGCCACGTTAAACTATGAAGTCACATCGCGTCCGTTCGTATAAGATGAAAAACGCTTGACGCGCCGATAGGATGTTCAAATTCGAGGGGCTTTTCCATTTGCCAGATCCCCGAACATGCCATCGAGCATTATGGCACGTCTGCGACGCGGCCGTACTCCCCGTGATTCAAAATCTACAGACAAGACAGGAAACGAAGAAGAGAACAAAGATGAAAATGAGAACAAGTACCAACGGTCGATAGTACAACTCTTGCAAATATATTCTCTGGCTGTTTGAAAACTGGGGCACTAAGGACTTACGTCATACCAGAACTAAAAGATCTGGCATGACTAATGGGAATAAAAAATAAAATTAAAAGAGAAAAAAAAAGGGAAGAGAAGAAAGAGGGAAGAAAAAGAGGAGAGTGTCGCGAGAAGGAAGTGCACGGAAATATGATTATGAACTGAAAGATCTTTCGCGGTTAATCTACTAATAGCTACGGAAGAGCTCTCCTTGCTTAACTTCTCGTTTTACTATTTATTAATAGGTCGTTTGATTTTCACGTTTTTTCCTCTACCCTCTCGGGAAGTTTTAATTAATAACAAAGATGGAATTACACGTTGGTAATCTTGGATCCGAAAGAAACGCCGGAACTTTTTGATTTGCAAGAGAATTTCTTGAATTGTCAGATGCATTTTGAACAGATACTAAGAGTTGACGTTGCATACGTCAATAAAAGTGCAACAATTCCTTTTCGAACGACAGAATTTTCAGAATAGGTAGAACTCGATGGAATATAGTTTTTAGCGATTGGTTCTTTATTTTCTTTTTTGGTTAAATAGATCATGTAATTGTCAATATTAATTTCTTACATATACACAGAAATAGTAGTCGAATTGAAAAATAATATTTCGTAGAAATTTACAAACTCACTTACTGAGTAATAAAGTGCAGCGTGCTAAGAAAGTAGAACAGTAAAATTGATTCTTTTTGATTCAGCGACGAGTTCAATTAAAATAAAAGTAAGTTAATTTAGCTGTAATTCATAACGTTATATGTTAATTTACAATTTACTTAATAATTAAAAAACAGTTACACAATTTAGTTTGTTTCAATTTTAGTTAGTGCCAATTTTTCAGAGTCCAAATCCCTATTAATTCTTGCGTTTTGATAACGTTAACGATCCAACGGAATCGCGTTCATTGCGGTTTATTTTTCTATACGAGAAAACTTCGAACGCGATTCGACGATATCGATAGTTCGATCGTTAATATAAAAATTTAAAGTTTCATCGGCTGAGTGGCCAGGCGGTCGCAATTATTCCTTTGATCTGTCACTGACCGATCACGCGAGCTTGACCGAACGTTGTTCATCGTTGCTCGTTCAATTGATGTATCAATTGGCGCTTGACGACGACGTGTTCCTCACGTGTGCGTGTGGGTTCCAGCAAAAAAAGTTCCTCCATGATTAATGAGACAGTCATTGGGAAAAGTGGAGCAAAATTTTTTTCTGCTCCGCGCGGGACAAACGAACGAGTCAAATATAAATAACATAAATCTTTCATTGAACGTTCGACGCTCGCTAGTCTATGTTTTAGATAGCGAATTATTCAATTTGATGGGAATTGGAGTTGATCCAGTTTCGCTCTCGATGCCTCCAGTTGAATGAACCTTTAAAAATTCCATGACCGGAAGCGGTGAATGATACAAAATCGTTACGACGCGGGGGATGATGATTTTGAAAGTGATAAAAATGATCGAACACTGTTAGCGTCCGGGCTATTGCTGTTGCAGGAGCGACGTGGTAGGTACGCGCCGGTGTTTTATGATTTAAAACCTGAATGGCGGCGATCGAAAATCGATCGAGAATCGAGCGTTCGATTTCACGGCTCAATTTCGTACATTCGTACAGACGTCAGTGATTTTTGTCTTCATTCAATTTTATTATGCATATATTGTAACAATTGTTAAGGAATTTGATAATAATTTTAATCGATCAGTTAACACAGCGACGCTTTAACTTTGCTGTCGAGTGTGTGCTTGATACTCGAGAGAAATTGAGAAATTTTTTCGCAAATGAACGATAAACTGATAAACGGGAGGATTATTGGTAATCCATATAACGAGATAAGTTCTCTTGCCTAGCTAATTAATTTTAGTAGCAGTTAACGTATGCATGGAATATTAAGAGAATTTTGAATCAACTCATTCTCATTGTTTCCATTCCACGATCTATCGAAATCACCAATAATTCGAAAATTTATCAATAATTTGGTATTTTCTACTTTATTTCCTTCTGTGCTTCGTCGTACTTACATTATCTATATTAATTTCTTTTATACTCAACAATCGATAAAATAAAAACTGCACGCCAATTTACATTTTACCTGCAAATGACACACGTGAACTAACGTGTAGAAATTTTTCACATTGAATTTTATTCTCCGTTTTATTTTCTCGACTGCGTTGTTTCCAATGTGATGACTCAAAACAACGCGAGAATCAAGAATCGCGAAATCACGTTTTACGCTTGCTTTTCCCGGGACTTATAAACATTTCAAAAACCGGCCAAAATATCTCAGAGGCTCGGCAAACCTCTGTGCATTGGCCTCGCTGCTGCAGGGCAGGTCACGGGACGATGGTATAGTCGTCGCTAAAAAGCAGCGATGCATGGCTGAAAACTTCACTTCGTAAGAACAGCGGCGGAGAATTTCGAAGATCTGTGATGATTTTATCGAGAAAATCGGAGGGTCAAGCGCCAGAGCTACCTACTCGAAGAAATTCACAAACATTAATGTCTCTTTCAACACGCAGACTATAAAAGTAATCTTCGTTACGACGAATGTGTTCGTGTAACATTGACAGATTTCGCAAAATATCGTACAACTTATTGATATTATATTGCATCGGACATAAAGATATTACATTTTATATTTGAATATTTTATAACGAAGAAATTTGCAGGTAGAGTATAACATTTCGTAGAGTATTGTAACTATAATATTGATGAAACAGTACACAGAGACGATTGTGATGTATCAGTGTATCAGGTATTTTGCGATGAAATACTGTTTCTTGTAATGGATGGTCACCTTTTAACATTAGGCTTTATGAGAAAATGTCTCTGACTTTTTATATTCCCATACTTTTGTCGTTCTGATGACGTTAGATTGATGTGATTCACATTTGTAACGTGCATTGTTTTCGCGGATATTTGTAGTAAGATACTTTGCGAATAATCACATTTGTAGGTTATGTAAAATCTATGGTAGATTTTCTACTTGAAAATCTTACGTGGCGAATTTTGAGTAGATAAATTGGGCGTATAATTTACAAACTTAGTTACTTGCTGAAGTTTCAAAATTATGATTTCGTACTTTCACAATTTTGCATTCATTTTTCTTTGTGTGACGTGGCAAGACACTTAAATTAAATTTAAATTCAAACGTTTGTTAAAACGTTGAACAAATTTTTTCATCCAGCGTGAATTTGAAGATCGAGGCTTTCCGTTTCACAATGTCCTCTTAAAACTTCTTTTCGTCAAACTGAAACTTTGAACATACCCCGAATATGACGAAAATTCGCAAAGTCTTAGAATATTGTTAAAATTTTCGTTTCCAAGTTGCACTAAAATATACTTCTATTGTGCCATTGCTTTTTGACGATGACTATACCGTCGTTTCCTGACCTAGCCTACAACGTCTAATGCACAGAGGTTTGCCAGGCTTCAGGGATATTTTGGTCTACTTTTTAGATGTTCATAACTAGAAAAGGAGAAGCTTAAAACACAATTTCGTGACTCTTTTCGTTTTGTTTTCGTCTACAGAATTACTTTGTGAAAGACCTGTCATTAGGTGGTCGCCTAATATCCTACACGTAATTAACCTACTTGCACGTATGCGACGTGTGTATTAAATTTCAACGTTCCGCAAGTGCAACAGTAATTTATTTACTAATAATTCTTGTGTGTCTACAATATTATAAATATTACAAATAATTTACTATATCTTGTCAAATTATCTTCGAAAGTATTTGTTATTGTAAAAAATGTTTCAAGTGAAACTTTTTGCGTTTCGAGGGAAACATCTCAGGATCATCTCTATTTTTTTAAATGGACTGATGTATTATTTTATATATTAATCGACATTTTTTTATAAAACAGTAGTCGCAAATGATTAATTTAGGATTAATCTCATTTATTTAAAAAAGTTGTTGGAGTTAAGAAACTTCAATTTTGTAAAATCTATCGTACGTATGAAAGTCAAAATATCTGCCAACTGATAGTTTTTCGCGTTATTAATATAGGTTAATATTTTCTCATATTATCAAGAGAAAATTAAATTTTATCGATTAATCCTCACATTTTCCCGAATAACGAACAATTGCGTGGAAGGTATAATGATAGGTGGAAATACCTCTTGTATTTTCAAACAAAGCGCTCGTAAACTCTGCAAACGACGTAGCAGAAAATCCAGCAAGGAAAGAAATTCTGCCTACAAGAAATTTCTTAATAAACGAGATAAGACTTCTTACAATGTAATAAATAAGATAAGACGACGAGATAATTCGAATCCTACGTTGTAATATTGAAGGACGGAGGGAAGGAGACGTGTTTACGCATCGGGAAGTGGCAGGTAAGAATAAAGGATTGTCGAAACCTGAGGAACGAACGTCGGAGCACGAGGGATTTCTAAGCTTTAATCTTTAGCCCTCGCAGCGGCATGGCCGGTTTGTTTGACCTCTTGGATCTAAGCCAAATAGGAATTGGCTATTGACCAAACCAATGGTACCTAAATTACCAGTGCACCACGCGCGACCCGTTGTACGTGGAGGTAGGTGCTTGGCCCTTGTTACGTGTCGTGTATTTGATTATCTACGTCGTGGTTTATTACGGGCTAATATCGCGACAGCCGCGCATCTGCCACTATCACTACGATAAGCATCATCACAGCGCGCTAGTTCCGCTTCATCGTGGATTTAGAGAATCTAATAAATCGCATCTTGCTGATTGTCAGTCATCTGTCGTGCGTACGATCCGCCGTAATAATCATCGATCACATCGACAAAGTGAACGATATCTCCCTATATAAGATTTGGTAATTTATGCAGTTTATTGCTCGAAACGCGTGATAATGTATGCGTCATATAATTTCACGAAAATTGCAAAGTCCATATTCTTTCATATTCAGAATGGCTGATAGGAATGTTTTTCAGAGTCATGATTTTTTTTTTGTGTTGTAGTCAGATATTTTAGAAATGACGTTCTTACAGATACAGATACAGATACGTCAGATCGCGGATTCTTACGCGAATTTATATTTTTGTGAATAGAGTTTTAAAAGATGGAGTCTAGGAACTGTTAGGAACAAGTAAGTTTTATTCCTACGTGATGACATTTGACTTTGCATTGAATATACTCAATTTAATTCGATGACTTCATTGAAACTTTATAGAAATCTATTTATTTCAATTATTTGTTTCTACTTTGTAGATATACAAAAATTCATTCTTTACTTCTTGTTTTTTATTGTGCGTCTGTATTTTTATTTTCTCTACTTTCACCCGTCAACATGTCAATAAATTAAATCAAATTATGCCTGTCAACTATCAATTTTTGAAGATTCCTACAAGTACTTTTTCTTTTTTTCGTACACCGATATTTGAATATACCGCGATTTGTACCAATCATCGTGGATGAAATCGGGCGGGAGTTAACTGTTAGAAAAGTAAAGTTACCCGGACGCCGACAAATCTGCGAAGATAAAGGAAGAAGACGGCGATAAAGGGGGGAGGGGGGAGGAACTGGTCTCTGTAAGAAAAATAGAGTCGATTTACAATGGCGGCGACGACGTCGACGAATTCTCTTGAGCTAGAGGAACAACAGCAGTTCACCTTCTACTCTCTGTATCTCCTTTGTATATTCGAAGGATTTCCACTAATGAAATAATTAAAATTACAAACCTCCGTGTACCAACGACGGGCGAGAAGACGAGGAAAGGAAGAGAACAGGAGAGGAAGTAGCGAATCCCTCGGTGCTTTGCATCAGCCTCTCGCAAACGCTCGTCGAGCCTCCGCTTCCTATCAGCGCCGCCATCTTTTTCTACCTTCCGCGCCGACAACTTAATGAAAATCAATGACCAATTCTTAAACAGCGCTTTCAGAAATATCGTCCGATTGCGACTCCCGAATAATTCGACTCGATTTTGCATACAGTTTGAATTATTTATGGCGACGAAAGTATTCGGACGATTTGTCAGACGGACTCTCGACGAAGGTTAATTTCATTTTCAATTGGAACGTGAGTTGCGGTATGAAGAGAAATTTTTCTTCTTTTTTTCATTAAAAAGTCAATGTTACTTTGATACTACGTTTTATTAATATAAAAAATAATATATATGTATATATATATATATATATATATACGAAATGCAAAAATATAAATTGCAATATGGAGAGAAATTTTTCTTTTTCTCATTAAAAAAATCAAGGTTACCTTGATACTATGTTTTAGCAATATATATCTACAAAATACAAAAACATATTACACATCGCAAAGGATACATTGCTTCTTTTTGAAAATTATATTATTCTGATTGAAAATTTATCAGAGCAATATATGTCCATTTGCGTAATTTTATTTACGATTTACTGTACTTTGTGATTCAACGACTGAGGATGATTAATATAATCGAACAAACAGACTGTCGTAGCATAAAGATGGAGAAATTCAGTCTGAGATAAGATTGGTGATGGAAAGGTTGCTGTCATTGAATGGGGATAAGAGAGGAAAAACGACGATAGAAATAGACATAAAGAGAGACACGCGAAAATAGGACAGGAAAATTGGGGAAAGGGCGAAATCTGCTCGTTACTTGCGCGAGCCTCGACGTTAAATATGCACTTTCGAAGCTGCGCCGAAGCGAAGGGAAGAACTTTGAAAGTAATGAAACAAAAGAAGAGAAACTGAAAATTTCTAGGAAAAGAGAGAATTAAGGGGAATCGCTGATATGGAAAAGAACTGGAAAAAAGATGTTACTTCCAATTAGAGAAGCAGGTTCAGCCATCAAGAGAGATATACACTCCCGTTTTAAAATCTTCATCTTTATTTTCCATTCTTAATATTCAGCACTAATCGTAGATAGTAAAATTTTTACTGCTCTCTTATAAAATTTTAAACTTTCTCAAAATTATTCGAATTTTACAGATTGTAACAATTTGTAGCATCTTCACGATGCGAGACCACCTTCGTTTACCCACTCGCTGCATGATAATATAATTTTATACTGTAAAAACATTTAAGAAAAAAATTAACGACGCATTTTGAAAATAGAGGCTTCGAGTTTTGAACAAGTTAATGAACCTAAGTTACAAAATTATTTAACAGTTTCAATATTTAATTTGTCTGGCAGTTAATGGGAGTCATGAATCAAAAATAAGATATATAATTATCGAACAACGTCTCGATTCGTTAAAAAAAGCGTGCAAGATTTATTCTGCATCCACATATTAGCCATTATACGATTAAACCAGTGCTTGTTGACAGATTAACAGTGATTCTCGTTCTGCATGCACATGTTCCGTGCAATTGTTATTTTTTTTTTTTTTTTTCAAGCGCATGGTCGTGCATATAAACGTATGTGTATTACTCTGTAAGCCCTCAGTCACAGTTCAAAGCTTTTCCATGGAAATAAAATGCTCTTGCTGTTCTCTGTTAATATACGGCAAATTGATAGTGTACATCGTGTATGTTACGTCGCTCTGCGTTATTTTACGAAATCAGGGCACAACAGGAAATGGATTATTTGATTCCTGAAATGCGAGGGGAATTTTTGGAATACGAGTGCCGAACGTCGAGTAGAAAATATCCAAATTTGTCGAGCCAACGTCGAACGGAATTATATAACATTAAGCAATAGATTTTAATTCGGTTAACATCTGATTTCTATAATTCGACAATCGATGTTTGAAAGGAGATCCGTTTCGAATTAAGACCATTTAGTTTGGCGATCGGAGTAAGACAAATTGTCCTTGGCAAGAAAGACAAGCTCTTGGCAAGAAAGAGTATCTAAAATCGATAGGAAAGAATAGAAGGTGGAAGTGAAAACTGAAGTGCCGAGGGACGCTGTGCAAAAGAAGAGGATTAGTGTAGGCAATATGACAGATATACAGAAAACATACCTACAGATTATACAAGAGTAGATGGTCAGTAGATGCTTACACAATTTTACGTTGTTATCAGTATAATTGAAGGAACGAAATTAAATTGTATTTCGTTTCGTTAAATGTTACGAAATTTGCTCAATGCTTTTAAAAACGTACAAATTTATTTATTTTTGCTGTTTTACTTATTTTATACGCATTTTGTTGATTCTTGGGATTTTAACACGTTCACAGTCCAATGCTCGCCTGTAAATAAAATATAATTCGTCTGTTTGTATAACAATTAGAAGATGTGAACTACCCTTCAGGGGGTGCTTATACTTAAAGTATTGCTTTAAAATAAATTCAACTTTACTGTCGTACGATGTTGTTTTACAAAATTATAACAGTTCAAATATTTAGTGCACGAGATCAGGGAATCTATGAATCAAAAGTATCATACAGTGGGCTGTAAACCTGTTAAATTATTTAAAGCGCAGTGTAATGTTAAATTATCCGTGATGGTCACGATAAAGTTCGAATTTTATTAATACAGTTGTAGCTATACCAAGTTTTTCTAAACAAAAACGTCATAATTTTTAGCAACTGCAGTGCCTCCCATACTCGTCGAAACTCTCGAAAAACCGTGTCACAATGCGCTTCAGGTGCGCTTCGAGCTCCAATTTCGGAGGATCCTGAGCGAATAATGTTTGCTGTTCCCTAACGAGTTCGCTATTCAGTGTAGTGTCCATATTGTTAACGACCGCGTAGTAGAATTTATAACCGTGAGAAGGAAAAAATTCGGCTAGTTCGATTACAATTTGACGCGTATTTCTACAGACGAAATATCTCACGCTCGTAATTCGTTTTTTTTCTCTTTCACGAGACGCGAGATGTCCCGTTCTTCGAACTGCTGAAAATCAATGACGAAAATTACTACTGAGACGTCGTGAAGATTATCTGATTCTGAGAAGCATGTTCTAAGAATGAATTTCCTCGGGAAATTATATCAAATTATTACATCCACTTCAAAATGCGGATTTCAAGCAAATTAATAATGTGTCGGAATATAAATAATAGAACATTGAAGCACGAGAATTTATTTTCGAGATTTCTTAATTAAGAGTCACATTTGTGAATATCTTTTGCTGAAGTTGACATTTTACGTTAAAGTTAAAAATTCCTGGGAAACAAAAAGAAAAAAAAAAAAAAAAAAATATAAAGAAACAATGAAAAACCAGTGAAAATGGTTAATTTTTGATAATAGGATGCAGCGAGCAACAAGCAGTAAATTGTTCGAGCGTGCATTCACAGGCAAACAGTTGACAAACATTGTTCGCGAACAACTGTTTGTTTCTATGTTTATCCTACATGACACCATGTTTCACGAAAATGTCTGCGAGTAGTGTTACGTTGGAAGAATATGGATGAGTGGTAGTACGTAGGTTCACTTCTGAGACAATAAATGACTGCAGTAATAATTTATATTATTACAAAAATTTTAATTTCTTATTTTACGTGTTTTATATTTTCCCGAATTGATTAAATTAAAAAAATTCCAAACCAGAGTAACGTAAAATCTAAATCTCTGTGGCTTTTAGTGTCCGATGATTTCAGTTGAATTCAATTTCTGAAAACAATTAAGCCCAACGTGTCACAACTACTTCGTCGTACTAAACTTGACCAAAGAGCTACGATAATTGTGAAATATTTTTTGACACGCATTTGCAACTCACATGCCGCATCGTTAAAAATCCATTCGACCGAGGGAAAAACTTTTCAATTATCGAGTTCGATAACCATCGAACCCTCCCTACAACCTACAAAAAAGACAAATACAACTCCATTAAGCTCCCGAAGCTTAGAGAGTCTCCTTTATCTCGCCTTGATGATCTTTTTGTTGTGCCTGACGTTGATCATTTTCATGAATACCTTTTGATTCTTATCGCGATGATACGCGGAGGAGACAAATTACGTAAGATAACTCTCTCGTGAACTGACACTAAACTAATTTAAAAGAATAAAATCTAACGTAACGCAATGTGATTCAACACAATACAACATATTCTTTCTGACGGCATCAGAAAATTTTCATTTTGAGATGTATCGTTCTTTAGTTGCTACACAAATGATAATTAATATTCAACGTCAGAAGGAACAAAGGAAATTTCTTTATTATCGCGAGAGACGGTAAAATTAATTCGAAATTCGAAAATTCGTAAATTTTTTTCGAAAATAACGTTCGCAATTGTCAATTTCCTCTGCATTTCAAATCAGGATGATTTCTGAATAATTCATATATATTTTATAACATCTTTACATTGGTATACACAGCTCGAGTGGTGTACGCAGAATAGACAGTTTCAGCATGTTACTTAACCCCTTGAAGAAACAAGTTGCAGTAGTGGCGGAACATCGAGATAATATCCCTACAAGGTTTATATTTGGAAGCCTCGAACAGTAATACTTGCATAAACCGGAGCCACGAAAACCTTGGAGTTTCGTCTAGATGTTTCGTTTAATCTCAGCCGAGAAAATTTCTGTATTATATCTGTAGTAAAATAACAATTTCGCAACAACAAACATATTTGAATGCGACTGAAGTCAACATGCATTATGCATGCGACACGTACATGCAACGTGTATTTATTCATTTCAAGGTTCGCTGAATTTAAAAGAGACTGTGTCGAAAAGAAACAGCTTTCTCAATTTTATATCTTGTTATATCGCAGCTTTTTTTGTTCTATCGAAACATTCATAAATTTGCAAAAGACTCTTTGTAGGTGTGAGAAATTATATTATATCGTATAATAGATTATATTATGTATAAAAAATAATAATATATAATAATAACGATGTAATAAATCATTTAATACATATATATGTGATTTGTATAAAATTCCTCGTACATGCAAAGAGAAAGTAATTATACATATGTACATGTATGCATATATATAAAATTTCTGTTGTGCAAACCTAAAGGTGGGCCTCGAGAGATGAATTACTATATTTTATTGATTTATTCATAAGTAGTTTACACGAGCGTGTACAAGTATTCGATATTTAATATCAGAGAATCACTAAACGTCAATTGAAGCCTCATAAATATGGAAATGCAGATAGAACTCGTCCCTGTATGTATGTATGTATATATATATAATAATCAGGAAGGGCTGTGGTGGTTTCACATTGCGAAGACCAGGCTGTGTAATTCGAGACACTTACCTGGCACAAGCCAGCTTGTGGCCAGATGTAGTAGGATAGCGTCTCAAGGACCGGATGTATTGAAACCTCTTCAATGGCACCGTCGAGAATTCTACAGGTTGCTCTTTGTGTTTCCTTTTCTTTATATTCGGCTACGTGTGAAAACGTGTCTCACAAATCCTCGTATATCTCCAACGTATTCACGACACTCGACCATTAACTACCCTTCGATTAAATTTCGTGGACGAGTTTGTCAACGATTTTACACGCCTCGCGAAATTGTGAGCATCAACGCACTGCCTTTCGTGCAAGTAGTTTTCAATCAGGCAGGGATATCCGAACGCATATTTGAGAACGAAATCGAAACATATTTTTCTATTTGTTTGAAACACATGAAAAAACTAGAATTAAAGATTACGCGTGAGTTTTCAATGTTTTTGAATATTTCTTGCCAGAGGTGCTGGAGATGAAACGTGGATAAAAATCTTCAGATGTTTGTTGAATTTAGAAAACAGAAAACATCAGAGAATAATAGAAAATAAATAACGTAAAGAGTAAGAAAAAAGAAAGGAAAAAAGCGTGCAAATTCTATCAGAATCGTAAATCACTTTCGCGCCAGTAAATACAAACTCCTTTCTTTCGTCGCTTAATCGTCGTGGCGAAATACAGAAAAGAAATAGCGCGAGAAGATGAAGGAAACGAGTTCGACGGAGGAAGAAATCGCGACACGCGTTACATAGTTAAAAAAAAAAAAGAGAGAAAAACAATTTCGTTTGGTGGAAATCAATTTATCGAGACGGGCTAATAAAACTATCGTATTTCTAGGTGAGACCGACAAACCAAGGCTATCGTCGACAAATGGACGCTACGTGTCGCTTGGAAACGGAAGTATACAGGAAGAACGTGGACACGACGGTGGGAGGAAAAAGAGATGCAGTAAGCGCTCAGACCGGGGAGAGACGTTTTTTATGAGACGACTAAACAGCTGTAAGCCCCGCGTTTCGCTCTTCCCCCATTTTTTTTCTTTTACAGTCACTTTCCGCTTGACACTTTTGTGATGCGTACGTAGCACTCGCAGAGGATTTAATTCTTAACATTTTAAGAACGATTTTCCCGGTTTTACTAACACTTCGAGGCACTCTCACCTCCGAGGCGGTGTTATCAGTGTCACTCGCGCGACTTTTACTTTTTCTTCCTTTAACGAAATTAAGTGTAAAACAGGCTTGTCTCTCTCTGGTCTTTCGTTTAATTGCTAGACTTTAATTTCAATGTGATTTACACGTCACCTTTAATTTATTCAATCTCCGTTTAAAAGAGAGAGAGAGAGAGAGAGAGAGAGTTTGCGCTAATATGATTATGCTCTTTCAAGCGATCTAAATTACTTCTCCTTTCTCGTACAAAGTTCTTTTACACAAGAAATTCTTTGTAGAACAATTCCGCATAAAATACGGAGTTGACTCTACGTACTCTACGTGAAAGATAAAAATCCCAAGATTGCGAAAATTTTGAAAAAATTTTGACAAGTAAAAACAAATAAATGTGAAACGTGCTCGATTACTTCGTGAAAAATTCTGAAACCGAAATTCCAATTGTATCCAATAATTGCTTCGTACTGTGCACCTTTCCGTTTGAAAAACTGATTAACCGTATGTAATATATAAAGCACACACTTTACGAAGTTTCGTTTCTGAATGTGCATGTATTATTCGACGCATCGATTTACCGCGCAATTGTAATTAAAATACACAATTACTTTTTAACGCCGCTGCACTTTACGCACGCATAAAACGCTCGCTGTTAATATTTCAACGAAAGTGGAGAATTCATCAGGCATATTGAAAATGCCACGACGGAGAATTTTGCTTTTATCGGGGTGTGTGTCGTGCAGAGCACTGGTGCAACAGGTTATTCTCCGTTGTTACGCGTTGATACTAAATCATTGATTAATTATTGATAATCAAACGGTCCAATAATTGAACAATTTCTGTACGTTCTTGGTTAAGCATTACGTTCGTAGGTTCCCGCGTTAAAGTTCCCTCGTCCGATCTTGTTGCCCGAGCGTAATTGAAATTACGACCACTTCGGCGAATTAAACATGAATAAGGAATCAGGGACAAACAGTTATTCGAAATTTTATTAATTCATACGTCAGCAATTCTAATTAAAGCAATCTCTTAGCAGTGATGCTGCGGATTGTCTCGCTTTCTGAAAGTTTCCCTCCGCCCCGGATTCCTCCCCGCGTTCGCGAAACTTTAATTATTCCCAGATCGTAGAGTAACTTCGATCGTCTGAATAAAAGTATTCATTGACGGAATGCGTAATGACACTCCTAACTACATTAGAATTTATAACTGCTCCTCCGTAAAATCTCACTAAAAACATGTTTGAGAAATTTATTAATATGCTTGAAAGATATAAAAGAACTTTTGTTGGCAAAAATTATATACGTAATTATATGCATAAATAAATGTACATGATTTTATGCATATAATTACACGTATGTTTTAATGTACATTCTGTATTTACATATTCGAAGTTTTATAGCAAGAAAGTATCGTTGATATTGTTTCGAGAGATAAAACTATATGTAGATATGTAGATATCGCGGCGTATAGTAGCAAAAGTACATACGGACGTGTATATATATATATATATATATATATATATGGATGTAGTAATGTACATATCCGTATGTGGTAAGAAAGCATTCGCGCACCCCTCTGGTCCTTTGGGAACCACAATGAATGATTCATTGTAATTATATCTAACCTTAGAGTCACCGGTGTTACGTTCCGTGTGACAGTTTTGTTCAAAAATTTTATTGGTCCCTCGGGCTTAACTAAAATGGCTATCGGTCCACATTTCGCTCTTGACGCGTGATACAGAGCATTAAAAAATATGTTATCCTCATTTTCCGAATGTAAGAACGTCACGGTAGTGATGCGTGATATCGTGTATCAATACTGCCTGTTAATATTCTTTGAAATGGTAAAAAAGAGGAGAATGCTTGTTGAAATGATATAATTTTTTGTTATTACGCGACGCATTTGCAACTAATTAATACTCGACGAAATTCAATCGCGTTTGATTTTTCCATAAAATCACAATTTCTTTTAAATTAAAATAACATTTTTACTTGATCTTTCGGATTCGGAATCAAACTTGGTATATTTTACATTTACTTGTAAATTGGGAGTAAATTTCACGGTGTGAAATGGGGAAAATGTGATTAGGATAAAACGAATTTACAAGCGAATACCTAAAATTTCGGTCCATTTTCAGTTCAATTGCAATATCGCTCATTTGCTACAATAATAACGGCATAACTTGAAATTTGCAGTCAATTTTTGAGTCAAGTATAAAAAAAAAAAAAGAGTCGTTACATGTACTTTTTACCGGAGTTAGAGTTCCGTACGTGTATACACGTTCGAAATATTGTCACGCTGCAACTAGCTCGAGGAACTCTGAAATCTTAAAAATGGTAATTTTCGAGTTATTGTTATTGCAGCTCATTCGCTGCAGACGACAAGTTTTAGAGAATAGATCTCAATTAGATTCGCAGACGAAAGCAAAAATATATAACGTCCCGGAAGGATTGGGTTGATGGACGAGCGAGCCTGACACAGGTAGGACTTTCGGTAACCGGAACGTACACGCGTCACAATCCGTTTTCACGTCAGGTGGCACACGACGGTGCTGGATTTTTATTGGAATACTGCCAGGTCTGGTCTGTCACCTCCCTTGTCTTGAAATCTATATACGTTCACGGGTTGAAGTACGTAAGATGGAACGACGTATTTATTTACAGGACCGTGGAGAGGTAGGAAGATGTTCGTAGCGCCGTAACTCGCCATACGGCCGCGGTAATGGCGATTTTATGTTGCGATGCCGAGCCGTTCTCGAGTCACCACCACCCACCACCGCCATCGCTGTGCGCACCAACACTGTCATAAGAAGACTCAACACCAGTATTACTACCAGAGTACCGACATTGCACAACGGGAAATATAGTACAATCTTATACAGGGTGGATCGTGAAAATAAAACTTACCTGATCGAGGCGTTCAGTTCTTTCGTACTATAATTCTTTGCAATTCTTTATGATAATTCTACGAGAACGTTAGATTCGTTTACATTCTATTTCTTTGGAACAACTAGAGTGCGATTTGTCTTTAATTTTTAAAATATCTTTTGCATGAACTGTACAGCCGTTCAATGGTATATCAATATCTGCAATAGATTCTAGCGTTTTGCCATTTTTTTGATTACTAAAGAATTACGAATATTAATATCCATACTTTTCGGTCTTTCGTCATTTTTTTTCTTTTTTAATAATAACAATAAGAATAATTCACTTTTTACTTCTATTACTTCTAGAAGATGCATCAGAAGTGAAATCGCCCAATATGGCGACGAATCGTTTCTGTAAATCTTTCTGTAATAAGTTTTCTTGAAACTTTTGCACAATAGTGCATGAAAAGATTCTCCACACGTCTAAATGCTTTTTGTTTCTTTATTCGTTGTAATATAAAACAAAGTTCAGGAAATTTTTTCACATCACTGTATACTGGAAATCATGGCTTTGAACCAACACGTGTACAATGTCATATCAGAATGAGCACGCGTTGATAGTATAGTTACTGTTGCTATCTTACTGGTTCTAAAGAATTCAATACAGTGACTAGGAACGAAAAATGCTGGTAATTGCTCGACTTCAAAAATTATTAATCTCTAATAAGAAAACTTGTTGCTATCAGATTCATTAATTAATCAAGAAAGTTTAAGAGCGATTTTACTTGTAATTTAATATCATTAAAAATTTAATACATTCCGTGTTTCATGGAATTCAGGGAGATTTAAGCGGTGGAAATTAAATATACATCTAATACTTTAAAATTCTTTTTACTTTGTAAAATTTAATATTAAAATTGAATATCATTAAAGATTTAATGAATTTCGTACCTAATGGAATTTGGGAATTATGTAACGTTGAAGAAGATTTAAATAGTGGAAGTATTAACTACTCTCTGTACTTTTTCAACTTCTTTTCGTAATAAACGATAATTTAATGAAATGGATGTTTATTTTGTTCCGACATGACACTGTATTTATCGTACAAAATTTTTACAATTAGGAGTACATTTGTTTCAAAACTGGTGATACGAAACGATTACTTTGCGTAAAAATTTGCAAAATACTAGCGCAATTTCGAACGCGTAACGATATAAAGTTTCGTGCCTCCTCTCAATTGCTAACCAACCAAATACACGGTATACAATTAAAAATTACGTGAACTGAAATTCGGATTCGTCTATTACATACACGCGAAATAATCACTGCGTGGCGATGTTCGATTTAATTCTTTTCGTTCGTATCGTTTTACTTTTGCAACCGATTATCCACATTGTTATACGTATACCTGTACCGCTTTAGACGATTTTCTTTTTTTTTTTTTTTGTTATAAAAGATTATCGTACGAATATATACGCTTATGTTAAAAGCATTATAAAGCGGCATTAAAAGCACTATCGTGAAAGTTTAATGGTTTTCGTAATGCATGTGTACAATACATATATTAATACATAATCGCGAGTAATCGATAACGTGCCTGCGAAGGCGATAAACAACATCTAAAATTTCCACTTTGGGCAAATAATTTATAAAACAGCGAGCGAGTGGTTAAATCTTTATTAATGTCGCCCGATCGGATAAACGTGCGACAAATTGTATTATTATATGCTCCCCGGGTGGGAGGGGGAGGGGCAGGAGGACGAAACGACGGAGAAGTGATCTGAAAGAGAAAGATACCGCGGCATCTGGGTATTCGATACGAGAAAACGTTTCCTTCCTTTCAACTATAGGGCGGAGGGGGGGAGGGGTGGCTTAGTGTTTCCCTCCGGACCGAAACAGTGACACAAATACAACTTGTCCCAGTTCCGTGGCTCACCCTATATGCGCCACAATGCGGCCGCCTTTCCGTTTTCCAGCGCCCTTCTCCGCCCCTCGCTTTTTCCGGCCGCGTATTACGCACTGAAAAACTTTTAGAGCGGCAACTCAGCTCATCTGTCCCGTCGTTTCGTTTTATCTCCGCTGGGAAAGAGAAAGAATGCATCGTCCATCATTGCCTCTCTCGATTATCCCACGGGAGGTATGTGCTCGCGCGGCATTCAACTTCCGGCTCGAACCGTGCGCAAACAGCCCTCTTCTTTCTCTCCGCTCCTTTCTATCTTACTTTCTTTCTCCCCCATCTCTCTCTCTCTCTCTCTCTCTCTCTCTCTTTTCTCGCTAGTTATCGAGTAGCTGCCGGCAAATTAAGTGAAACTACGTAAAGAGCAGACGCGTCATTAATTATTGTAACCGGATAGATTAAAATAGTTTCTGGCGTGGCGGAGAAGTGCAGAAGTTTCGTGGAACTTTAACATCCCAAGACGTTTCGAACAGGCCGAGAAAGACCGCACGGATGTTACCGTTTCCGGTTACCTGTGTAACATGCGTGTCCCGTTTAATCGAGGAACTTGTTGAGCGTTTCTTCTCGAACGATGTGTAAGTACGCACTTATTTTACTGTAAAATATTTAATTTCTTTTTCCTTTTTTTAAATCTAAAGAACGTTCCTCATTGACGCGAAGATATTCGTCGTGCGATAGTAAAAATACCTCAAATGTGACTTTTCTCTCGGACAAAGATCAAATAGGTAGGTAAAGTAGGAAGTTAATTTCTTCATTGGATGGCTCAGAAGTCGATTAGTTCGAACCGTTTCTCCTCAAACGATTTAACGCACATATCGTTTCGTTGTAAAAACTGTCAATTCACGTTTATTATAGCACAATTATTATTAAATTAGCTGTGATGTTTGATCCAGGGTATATTGGATATAAATGATGACGTTAAGTATAATTATTGAGAGATTGACCCATTTATTAAACGTCTTCTGAAAACGGAAATAACTTCAATTACAGTAGATTCAATTATAGCAAATGACGGCTAGTAAATGTGGTTAACAATATATAAAAATATATTTAATATGTTTAACACAATTTAGTGGAGGAGCGTCACTGTATCTTAATATTGCGTCATTGCTATCAGTCGTGATATTGTCCCGGTAGAAAGTTTATTTGTTCGATGAGCACATTGCCGGAAATACGCAATTATATTTGACGACAGGGTAATTACGAAGCGTACAGATGTGTACAATATCAGCGGACATCAAACACGTTACTTACAAATCCGCTTAAAACGGTACGATCGACAATTATTTAATGATCGTTTCGTCGTCAAAATATTCTTTTTCTTTTTCTTTTAAATTTCGCGAGTAGTGTGAACATTTACAAAAATATTTAATATTTTCGTACACGATATAATCTTAAATTTTATATGTATAATTTATAGTTTGAAGTCTGTTACAAATGCAAAAAGTCCGCAGTCTAGTTGCAAGCATTCGAAAAACATCACTCGTAGTCGTTGCTTGCTTCGTTCTAGTTATGGTCTCCGCACCAAGGGGTTCAAGTAAGTAAGAAGAATACGTTTCAAAATACAACGAATCATTTGGACGTTAGAGACGAAACAGACAGATGGATAAAACAGTTACGAATTATCGTGAATATCGAAGCAAATTATAATTTCACGATAACGTTATAATTGTTAACGCCGAAATATCCGATAAGAGTATTGAATGTTCGTGATGAAATTTCCGCTGGCAGTATCGCTATCGGAAAAGTAGAGTCGGCGGTAGACGCGTGTGTACGTGTCGCGAGGCTATAACATGCCTATGTAGAAGATGACTCGGCTAAGCCTCGGCTCCGGTTTCCCGCGTGCAAGAGGTTTCAGCTGTATATTGATATGTAGTAGGCTTAGTCCATTCCACCCCATTCCTGATACTTATACTGTTATATTCAGCGCGCCAGAAGAAAGAGAATACGAGGAAAGCGTACCGAAAAACCGGGGGAGGGGAAAAAGCGGAGATACGGTGGTGAATACTTTTACTGAAAAGAAGAAAAAGAAAGGGGAAAGGGAGAGAAAAAAAGGAAGAAGATGGACGAACAACAGAGTGTAGAACAATAAACGAGCGAAAGAGGAAAAAGACAGTGGTGCAATTTCCGTAAAAAAATTTCCGATCGTAAAAATGTTTCGTGAAAGCAGTGAATTATGGGAAATAATCGACGAGGAAAAATTTATTCGGGGAAATCGGGGAACGAGGAATTGTTTATTCGAGAAATGGTGGAAAATTGGGACGAACTATGATAAACTAAAGATTGCGATCGCGCTGACTTTTTAATTTGTTCAATAATCTCTCGTTTGATTTTTCATTTAATAAGCAGCATTTGATGTTGTCGGATCAGTTTAGAAACATTTGGTACACAATAATTTACACACATTTTTTCGCAATAGAAGTAAAACACGACGAACGCTCGTTATTAAATTAAGGTTAAGGGCAGGCAGGATGAATAATCGCGACGGAGGAGAGGATACCGGGAGAGGAGAGAAAAAACGAGATAGAATATTAGAATATTAGTAATTCCGTGTGCCAACAATGTGTTGTCGTATCGTGTCCAAAGATTTTTTGGTCGTTTATGTGAATTATTCGCACGTATAAAGTTTCGTGTCTCTGATCTAGGGTGGAAAATATTTCGGAATATGGCGGATGAAGAAAAGGAGATAACGGTGGTTTTGCTCGTAATGACCGTGGACGAAGTGATTTATGCCCAACCGCTGCAAAAGGGACGAGGCTGGCCAGAAAAGAAACAAACGAGAGGAAAGCGAAAGAAATGTATCCATGTTCGAGATGATTCAGTTTCGAGGAGAGATAATTAGAACACCGCGGGATAAGCGAAAAAAAAGAAGAAAGAAAAAAGAAAAAAATGAAACGACCAACTAGCTATCTACCGCGCTTACAATTATTGCCCCTGTTGTTCCATTCTGTACAGTGACTCACTCGCGATACTCGGCCACCCCTAAATATTATCGGAGACTTAAATATCGAAACTGTTGCAATTTTGTAAAAAGAAATCGCACGATAATTCAAAAAAAAAAAAAAAATGTTTCTACATCGTGGATAAGTAACGATGGTTTTAATTTTCGAAAGTGTTACAAATTGTAGAAACATTGAAAAAATCTGCAATGGATTTGGAAATTCACCTTTGTGACGAGACCCTGGAAAATTTCACACCCTTTATCGTACCGTTTTATTGGACTTTGAACATTAGACGATGAAAATTCAAGAAATCATATCGTCTTCGCGTTAATATTCTACATCGTATAATGTTCGTTTTTTTCAAAGTTCAAAATTAGTCGAAAATAAATTATCGAAAAATTGGAGAGGGGATCGTGAAAGATTAAAAAGTTTTGAGCCGTTGTGAAGACAATTTATAGCATTTGTCGAGAAGAAAAGTGCCTTTACTTTTGTCACCTGCTGCGTCATGTAAAAATATCTTAAAATGAATGTAATTCATTATGAACGTAAGCGGCTCCGAGCTTTAAAAGGAGAGCAAAATTTATTATCGTGCGATTTCTTTTTGAAAGATTTTTATGACAGTTCTTGATATTCAGATGTCTGAATATCAAGTATTTAACGTGAGTCACTGTACGTTATCCACTCTTCCAAATGAGCCTGATTTTTAAAACGATGATTCATTCGTACTTTGCATATTGTCGATGGCTTTAACCACCAGTATTCAGTGTTCGTCACGCGATAATACGCTTGTGTACATTACACACTGCACCCTTTGTGTAAGTATATGTGACATATTCCAAGGGGAAGGAATTATTGATTGGAAAGCTCGAGTGTAAGTGTCTTTGATATGGTAATGTACGATTTCTAATCTAATGCGACTGTTTCATTCTGAAAAATATATGAATTTTGATAACAGAAAGGAAAAACAGCAAAAAGCATATGCGGAAGCATATGCGCGTGAACGATGTATCACTCTTTCGTCTGGATAAATATAAATAATTATGACACACGAGTCATGATCTCTACGAATATACGTCACTGATATCACACGTGCAAATACAATAATTCATGTAGAATGCAAAATAAAAGATGCAATAATGTTACAAAGTTCGAGCATATTAAATTGTTCTACTTTATTCAGTTTCTAGAACTATTCTGTAGCTTCATGAACTACCAATAAACGTACGTATGTATCTGTATCGATGAAACGATACTCAAACTATATTAATTCTATCTGTTTGGCCATAATTGTAAATAATATTTACACGTGATATTTAATTCTAACGACAACGAACCCATATTCAACAGGGGCTTTAACTTTTATCTAGAAGAATTGAATTTATTGTCACACAGTGTGCTATAAATTTCTCTATACAAGCCATTGTAAGAACATACAGGACCAGATATTGTACATTTTGTTTATACGTACGCTTTTCTATGTAGCCATAAAGAGTATACGTGATAACTTACGTAAGGACACGAGTACATGTTGTACGTTGTCATAAACATTTAAGCGCATATTCGACTCGACAATGGACGCTTGAATTGCTAATAATACAGTCAGATTAACACAACGGAACTAGAAATTCTACCGTCGAATCAATTTTAATTCAAAAGTTCAATTATTTCAGATATATCGTCTGTAATAGTTTTTATAAATTTGAAATTTTCATATATTCGTAGACTATTTTTTCGATAAATTCGTAGTAATTTCGAATGGAAGAAACACGATTTTTGTACTCGTATCTTTTTATTTTGACGCTGCAGTCCGGAAAAATTGCGTACGAATTAATGAAAGAATGATTATTATATAGTATTTAATCGAAGTCTACGAATTGATATAACTCTAGCACGATGTAGTTTAAAACCACGAATATCTGTGACTTCACTTTAATACAAAACATTTAACTTTCGCGAAGGCAACAGAATTACCATACTAATTGATCTCTGCGGCGTTTTCCGATCATGTACAGCGAGGTGACCATGAAATAAAGATCGCGACGCTTCTCGTTGTTAAATTTTGTAACTCAAGTGAGTCTACGTAATTGCGTACTCGATATATCCACCGTTCGACAAGTAAAAATTAATAATACAACGAAAGCAACGATAGATAAGCAAATTGATATGAAATATTGATATTTCATCCGGTGTCAACTTTTTCAAAGTTTCGCGATATTTTTGTAATCATAATTTTTCAACTTCGAAGGGGAAGCATTGTTTCAAAATAATGTTTAGCGTGTGCTAATATATACCTGCAATTGATTTATAGTAAACGTGAAAATAAAAATGATGTCATTTTATTAGAGTAACGAATGCGAACGTGATAATGATAGCAAATTATTCAGGAGTTTCGTCTAAACGAGGTTCTATCCTTTAACACGTATATCTGCGAAAGTTTACTAAAACACTTTGTTGCTCCTCAGATGAGTTTGATAGCACCAGTTTCTTAGAATGCGTTAAGTTTCACAACCTCTTTTGTCAAAGTGAAACACGAAGATAGTCGTAACAAGTCGCTAATAAGACGAGTTACCAAGATTAACGATATCATATCATTTCCAACGGGAAAGTTTCGAGTTGATCGTAATGAGATCGAAATTGATAGCGCGACCATTAATTAATGGTACATTTCGCGCAAGTCAAAATTTCATAAAATTATCTTTCTATCTTTGTGTCTCGTGCAAATTAAATCTTCCAATGACATCTTCCTAACAATATTTTATACTTGACATTTTGCGAATGTTTTCACTTGTTTTATCTTTTCTATTCGAGAAACTAATTGTTTCATCGATACTTGCAAGTATTGCAAAGAGTAACGTTTATAACGTCGAGATGGTAATTTACCAGATTGATTTACCAGAAAGAAAATTTCTATATTAAAAAAAAAAAAAAAAAAACAAGTCGGAAAGAAAGAGTAAAATTTTTTCATTTAAACTTCCGTTTTTTGAGAAAATACAAGTTTAAGAATTTATCAAACTTGTACTTATTAATTTAGTTAATTCTGGACTGGATCAGAAATGAATAAAGATCGCGAGGAAGATTTTTCAATGTTTCTCGAAAATTCTTCGACAATTTATGGCATTCGCTTTGCCACGCTGTAAAAATATTTTAGAATAAAATGAACGATGGAGATTTCAAAACTACAGCCTTCTTCTCGACTTATTTTTTCGTGCAGAATCACCTCCTTTCCGCTTTTATCTCCGAATTGGGAACACCTCGTATATTGATGTTACAGAAACAGAAGCTGCAGTGGCCTGTGTTCACGTTAGTGGCTATACTAATATTTGGTTACGCAGTATTACAGCAGTACGCAGCGTTACATCTACAGATCCACGTATCTACGAGTGCATGTCGGTTAATAAAAGAGCAAACATCCGACGAAGGAAGAAAGAAAGTTTTTGAAAGTTTCGAGACAGTCTCGAAGGCGTGGGTGTGGTCGCAATTTGTGTTCGAGCAGAAATTTGCGTTTATTATATCATGCCGGTTAGCAGAGGGCGAACGACGGCTTGTTATTACGAAACTGAAGCATGCCTGTTTATTCGACGAATCGAAGAGAAAGAGAGAAAGAGAGGAAGAGCTATGCTCACTGAAAAATTCATTAATGTGCAAATTGAAAGGCGCCATTAGGCATCTTTATCAAACGCGATTCTCAATGCTTTTCTCCTCTTCTCGAGAGTGAAATACTCGCCGATGTAGAGCCCAAATCAATAGGCGGATATTAAGAAGTCTAGAAATTTATTAGATTCTTTGCTGTCTTCAATAACGACCCCGTTTTACGGTGACAAAGGAGAGAAAAGAAGTTGGTCGATTTTCACTTTCGTGCCACTTTAATTCGGCCGTTAACCAACACCTACTTATCTCAATGACCAATAGTTATTTCTCGTATTTTTTTAAACGCAACTCGTTATTTTGCGCTAAGAAATATTCTCTTACTTTCCGTATTTTCTAACGCATCTTGTTAGTTTGTATTAAAGAGTATTCACGTATCCATTAACAAACATCTATTTATCCGAATAACTAATTATCTTTCGTATTTTTAAATGCAGCTCGTTGCTTTGTGCCAAGAATTTCATTGTCTCATATCTATATGTAAATATATTCATGTTGCATATAAATACGTGCAATGTAAAAGTGGTACGAATCAATTCCGCGTTCATTTGATTCCCTATATTTTCTATATTTGATCTAATATATTTTGAAAATACGTTCAAATGTTTTCAAATTTGACACTACACTTTTATGTAAAATTGACATTATAAATAAGTTGACACTATATTTTAGCACAATGTTATACAAGAATAACATTAAGAACTTTATCGTTATTATGCCTCGTATTTTGATTTATATCACTTTCGACTAGATGAAAAGCGGCTCGAATATTTATATATTACGTATTTAATTATTTAAAATGAAAAATTATTTCACACGCGGTTCGATTCGTTTCTGTTCGATGTTGAGGAGGATTCACGACCGGTATCTAGGATTTCATATTGCAGACTTTCTCGGTTATATTTCATGATCCTCGCTTCGATGACTTAATGGAAATTTAACAGGAATGCTGACAGTCGCTTCCTGATCTCATTTTCGTTATCACTTGAAAATCCTACGAAATGTTATTACGCCGCGGAAGCTGAGAGTCGAGTTATGTAAGAAGACTTAGTTTTTCAATCTTCGAGTTCCTCAAACTTCGTCCATATACGTATGCAAAGCTGCCGTTTGCAAGTGCAGCAGTGTCGAAAGTTGCGTGAATGAACGCTGTATGAACACCCAGCAGTTAGTGGTTGCGTCGCCACCGCAATTAGATCTACAGCGGTCTCGAACGACGAAACTTTCCAACTGCTGTTATTTTTAATAAACAATAAAATTTGCCATTGACAACGCTCCGCTGCGATTCTACGTTCTTTTCACGACGAATAAAGCAAGGAAAAAAGCAAAATTTATACAAATCCACGAAGGAAAATACAAAATTTAGCCTACGTGTTATAAACGAAGAATATTACATCCTGGCACAACGTAATAAAATGATTAATAAAATACTATAAAATAAATAATCGATAAAATGCTATATCCTGGCAGGACCAATTAAAATAATTAATAAAACATAAGTAAATAAATATATATTATTGCATGTGTAACCCGTGACACGTAAGATCTATTCGGACTTGCTTATTGTCGGTCTTGTCGCACTTGCCAGCGGCGAGGTTTAATCTTCGTTAACCTCTGTGAAAAGGTTCTCTTTTCTTTTTCTACGGGACGGAATAATTATCACGGCAACGAGGTATGGAATTCGCTTACGATTCGTCGTTCGTAAGTAAAAGTGACAGGGCAGTGGGGACAACGTTTACAGTTTACACGGAGAATTATCGTAGGTCGTAGGCCTGTGTCGCAACAGCCTGACTGGCTGGCCAGAGAAAACGATTTAACCCCCGTTGACCTCCTGACATCACCGGCTTTTGCTCTCCTTTCTCTCTTTCCTTCTGGAGCGTTAGGTTACGACACCTAAATGTACGTATGCACACGCACGTGGCATGCACGTTTACTCGTACGTGCACGTGCACGTGCACCCGCGACAGAGTGGATAAGAGAATTGGCATTGGTGTGGGTTGGAAGTGACGGCTGCGTATAAGCTGGTCCGCAAGGCTTGCTATTAATACGTGCTTCGGTCAAACGATAATTAGATGGACGTTACCCTTACGAGAATTGGAGTAATTAGATTTAATTGGTGTGAACAGGAAGCCACGCCCACCTATCCTCTCTAACTCGTTCTTTTTTCTGCAGAAGTTAATATTACAGTACATCGTAATGATAATTTTTGAATCCTCTCTGAATATGTCGAACATTTCGTTCGTGTGAAATACAAAAAAAAAGGAATGCTTCTTTGGTTGAATAAAAGTTAATTTGGTCGAATAAAGAGAATTAATATTTTATTTGATTTAAAATATACGAGGGAGAGATATTTTGTATGTAACGAATAAATACAATGAAAAAGATTGGAATTTCTGTAAAGGAATTGAAGAAATTAAACATATTTGTCAATAGTCAAATTTTTATGCTAAACTTATTCTTTATTTATTTATTTTTTTCCACCAGATGAATTTAATGATTTTTCATCGAAACGCGAAAAATATTGGAGGATATACGGGACGGGAGTTATATCTGTGATTTTCACGCGCGTGTGATTAACTGATAATTTAATAAAGTAAATACCGAACATTATTGAACGCTAGAATAATCAAAACCCGTCAATATGACGGATTGCAGATTTTCTTTTCTCACAATTGCTTAAAAAAAATACTTTGGGATATTTTCGTGGAAATTAATATCGATTTAAACAAAAACATAATCGAAATATAATAACATATCATAATACATATTATAAAAATATATAATATGATATAATATAATATTAAAATATAGCTATTTATTTATCGTTTCAACTGTAACGATTTACATGTAGAATATTTCGATATAACAAAACTCCATTTATTTGAATCTAAACTCCTATTGTAATAAACACATCGAAAAATTAGTGGACTTTCTATTATTAATTCATAGAACTGTTAATAATAATTTATTATATTAAACCACTATAAATTACTTTTCATTTGTCCACCATGTTCGTTCAAGATCTCACGTAAACTGTAGAAAAGACTTGTTCGAACGTTACACCTTCTTCGGATGGAACAAAAAAAAAAAAAAACGAGGGCAAACCAAAAATTTCCGCGACAGCCCGACTCGATTTTCCTTCGCCCCTCCCCCCCTTCGTTATTATATTTGTACAAAAAAGATTCGGACGTAACGCGAGATAGATTGAAGCGCCGATATAAATTTCAAGGGAGTAAGTGGTAGATGGAACTCGCCGAGATTCGCCGCCGTTGTCCGAATATTGGATTTCAGCTGTGGCAAGAAAACTACCCTCTCTCGCAAGGATATCCCTTTTTATTTCTTTTTTCGTCGCTTTCTCTCCACGCCCGTACATAGGTGTATATATATATATATATATATATGTATATATATATGTACCTATACGTGGCGCGTATAAGCGTAAGCGCGTGCCTGTTAGAAACTAGAGGAAAACGGACGTATTGACTAAAGGGAAAGATTCTCGGCTCGGGAGAACCTCACTTCGGGCGGAGGTAAGAACTATTTAAATTGAAAT
This sequence comes from Melipona beecheii, assembly GCA_032399605.1. Lineage (NCBI taxonomy): Eukaryota > Metazoa > Arthropoda > Insecta > Hymenoptera > Apidae > Melipona > Melipona beecheii. The sequence goes on from JAUCMO010000291.1 coordinate 3,103,330, forward strand.
TGAAGCTTCCATTTTCTAACTCTCGACTATAACCTCGTTCGTTCGTTCTTCTCTTGCCTCGTATTCCGTCATGCCATTCGATCTCCTAAAAGGGAGTACCGTCTAAGTACTAGCAACGCCTCGCACTTTGGAAATTGGCTACTAAATCGCGGATGGGCGGGAAGGGAGAATGAGAAGTGGTGCCCGGTGCCTGCGAAGGAACGGGAAGATGATTCTGATCCAGCAAGTTCGTAAATTATCAGCCTCTAAGAATCGACTGGCTTTTCTTCCTTCTGTTTTTCTCCCCCACCCCGACTCCACTATCTCTAGTCAGTGTTCTATTTTCGCTCTAATATTATCCTCTCGCTGTTTCGTCCCTCCCCCCCCTCCCTTCCCTTTTTTTATCACGGCCGATTTTCTTTGTCTCGTTCCAAGTACTCCTTCGCGAACTTGCCAGACTTGAGAAGGGATATATCGATTCCTTGTAATTTTCATCATTAACCTCTTGCGCTGGAATGACGTGCCACGCACGTCGAGAATTTTTTGTCCCAAATTGCAACATTTTCTCAGTTTTAAGTATATTTAAATGTTAAAACCCAGGCAAAACAAATAATAAGTCTATTAGTTTTTAATAATTTCTAGTCAGTGATATCATACCGAAGAGTTCAAAAGAAAAAGAAAGCGACGAATTATTGTATACGGTTCGGTCACTCGTTATGGTCCGCGAACCAGTTGTCAGCGCATATATTGATTTTTATCTGTAGACTGTCTTCTTTTTCATTTTTAACATTAAAGCATAATGAAAGTCACTCTTTCATAATGGCTGTAAAAAAAAAGGTATTTGCACATGCGTTTATTTTTCAGTTAAACGTGTTTCAATCAGGTTGTACGTCGAATTTTAGTGCCATATAACAACACTATTAAACGACGCAAAAATCCAATATATTTGGACCAAATTAATTAATGTGAGAATGCTTTTCTATTTCTAATCATTGCAATTTCCAATTATTTCTATTAATTATTCTTTCAATTTCGATATTATCGAAATTAGTCGGTGAATTACTGCAAGTAGAAGCTTTAACATGTACTCGAGAGTGGTTGACATTCCATGTATTAATTTTAAATCAAAAGAAAATTTTTGAACTTTCACGAGGTTGCGGCTAATATAACTTTCGGTCCCAATGGAACATTCATTATCCAAACGTTCTGTTATTCGAGCAGTACAGTTTCTTCGTTACGTTAATAACACGAAATTGGCATTACACGCTTTAAATCTTTGCTCGCAATATAACATCAAACGCAAATGTATGTTACACGGAAGGTATATAAAAAAAATAAAAAAAGTTGTAAAAGTCTTCTCGTAAACTAAATTTAGCATACTTTTCTAAAGTTGGAAGAAAATGACAAACGAAACTGTTTTGAGAAACATCGAAAGTCATTAACAGAAAATAATTAACCGGTATGAATTTCTTGTCAGATATGTATGGTCGAAGTAGCGATCTGTAAACAGATCTACTCCCCGTTTAAAGCATGAAAATCAGCTTTGATCTAGCATCGTTTCTACCTTTTCTCAGGTTTCTTTTTTCACGTGTATCTTTTCTTTCCTTTTTAGTTTCCTCCTGCACAAGTAGGGCGATGAATAAGTAAGACGTTGATACAACGCTCCACGGCTTATACTCCGTTTCAGTTTGAAAATGATCTTATAAAGAACATACTGACTGAATAGTTTCCAAGGAAATCGTTAAGCTGGTTCATTTGTTTTATCGGCTTTTCTACGCTCGTAACAGAAAAAAATGACTGTTTTAAAAGTACACGTACAGTGAAACTTTTAACTATTAATTGACGCAGCAAATTGAAAAACATCGTTCACGTATATATTGAAATGCAAATTATCAGAAAATTTTTCTCTTAAAAACAAAGAAGTAATTATAGATTAGAAGGATAATTATGGACATTGCTAAATTTTTATTATTGCAAACAAATTGAATAGCAATTAGAACCCAAATTATGTTCAAAAACATTATATATATATATACATATAAAATAGATAGATAATAAATTTGCAATAATTGCAGGAATTATTAACACTTGTTGTAAAACGTCGACTGGATACGTATTGGTAGACGAAATGAGTAGCAGTTAGAACGTAAATGATCAGAAAAATTCTTCTCTCGAAAACGTTACGTATTTACAATAAACGAATGATAAATCAGCAATAACCGGAGGGATCGTTAACAGGCACGAATCTGTTGCGCCGATAGATCCGCCGGATATTGGTAAATTTTTGTTATCCGCGTAAATTGGCGGAACGTTAATTAAGAAGTGATCATGCCTAAGTAATAGGGATGTTACCGCGAGTATGACGAGGGATAGTGACGTGGCTATCAACGCAATGCCCTCGAGAGAGACTAGGAGGGCAGTAAGTGAAACTCTGGTCACTTTCGGGGGTGGGAGGGATCCAATAAGCCAGGGATTGGGCCAGGCATGGTCTATTTAATTCACTACGAGGGAGACTGATACATTTACCTGTACGCGTATCTACCTCACGCATCCTCTCCGTTTTCCCTGTAACGCAGTGACTCCCAACAGAGACGATCCAGCCAATGTTACATAATACGCGCGTGTACGTAGATATTTCAGATAACTTTGCCGAACGTAACGTAACTTTATTAATCGCCGCTATTTTTGCCCTATAACTTTGTTGGAATAATGAAAAACACGATTAAATTGAAAAGTTTCGCACTATCTGGAAATTAAGGGACTGAACCTACCTCGAACGTGCATTTTACAAACGATTGAAATTGCAACGAGGACAAGGATGTTTTTTAACGAAATGTACGAATCTTGAGAACTGTTTGTTTCTTCTTCTCTTTAACAAAACTGGAACGGTCTTGACGTGAAGAAACCGAGATCCTTTATTTCCGCGTGATATTTCAGCTACGAACATCTGGGAAAAACCTTTGTTTGTTTCAGAAGCGTACAAGCTTGGAATGTTAATATTTCAACGTGCGTACTGTTTATTTTACATCGAGGTTCAAGTCCAAGAAATCTTAAAAAGAGAAAAGAAATACTCATCGCGAAAATTTTTGCAAGAGACGTGTGCTAGACGCGTCGAGATTCGACGGGATTGAGAAACCCTGAGGTTATAACGCGACATTGAGTTACCGTGACATTTCTTGCGGGAGATGTGTGGATGTGTGGATGTGTCTGATCGCGTTCCCGTTGAATTACATTGATTCAATTTAATTTATAAGAAATCCTAGAGGATATACGGGACTCGATAGAAGAGGGCGACCTTTCAACGTCGAGGGGTAAAAATGAGTACCACAGAGATGCTTATCGTTGTCCTTTCGAAATTCGGCCGTGACACGGGGTATCACGGTGCCCCGGAGTTGGGATCACATCCCGACTTAAAATCGTTCTAACTTTCCTGCATAGATGACTGCTACCACTGAACCCATTCTTTGACTTCCACGGAGTAGTGGTGGTGGTGCATAGTACGAGTTTCGCGTTGGAGAGATAAAGTTAAATTGCTTTCAACGAAAATATATTGTGTGTGTATATATATATAACATTTTAACGAAACGTTGTAAACAGTTTATTTGCAAAATGTATCTTGCTGCACTTGCGAGAAAAAGATATTACAGTGAACATTTGATTTTCCGTGAATTATTCAACTTTGATCGACAAGCAGATGTGACTTGCCTCAACCGAAAGATTTGCAGCAAGAGCATTCTTTTTTTTATTTCTTAGTTCATTAAAATATATTTGGCACAGGTAACAAGTATTGTGAATTTGCAACAAATAATCACAAATTTATAGTCGTAATCACATGTTTGAGAATTAAAATTGTCAGAAAGGACAGCAGTCTCTTCAATCACGTGATTCATCCTGTATTATTATTATCTCGTAATATATACAACATTTCGATGTCAAAATAATTTATAACGAACTATAATTAATAACTTTTTGTATATTCTATGACTCGAATCGTTATTGGTTCTGAAATACACGTGTTTGCTCTTTCCGTGTGTTTAAGTTGTTTCTTGTAATTTAATTATTTTGTCTAAGCAAGGGGTATTGGGTATCTCTCTGAAGGAATCTAGAATGCTATTTCATATGAATTTAAGTTATGCCATAGTGCAGCAAAAGCATGCCAGAGTACTGCTACTTTAATCTTGCGAGGAGATTCTGTTAACGATTCTGTTAAAGAGAACACGTTCGGGGACGATTGTTCGATGATTATCTTAAAAGAGTTTAAAAAAGAAATAAATTCTCTTTATGCGGCAACAAACACGATAAAATTGATAGTTTTATCGAACACTGGAGGTAATAATAACAACGTAGGATTTTAAATTATTAATAATTGATAGAATTTCTTATTTGACCCTTAGTGTCACGAGTTTTCTACTTTACCGACAAAAATTTCCATTTACGCATTTTTGTTCATACTTAAAAAAAAAAAAAAAATAAGCAAAAAGTTTCTAATTTAATAATTTTTCGAATAAATGAAAAAATACACATGTAACCTAAATGTCGCGAATATAATATATAATCGATGTGTTCTACGTTGCTCTGGTACTACGCGGATTGTTATATCAATGATGTAAGGAAGAGCGAAACAATTATAAAACTTTTCTCCATTGGAAATGAATCTCCAGACGAAACTCAATTTTTCAATTAAAATTTTACGAATTTTTGCACCGAGAAGAAAATGTCAACTGTGTTTTTTTTTGTTAAAAAAAAATTGCGCAATAATTTTATCATGCTAAGAGTTAAGCGCGTCCTTTCAACGTTGAAACATTAGAACGATCGAAATATATGTCATCGAAGAGAGCGTCAACTATTTATTAGAAACGAATACGAAACTCCTTGTTTGTTGTCTCAGTTGTAATAACGCATAGAAAATTCGAACAGCAGAAGAATGTATTCGTAATTATGGAAACTCGTATCACCTCGTTGAGCGGAATCGCAACTGACGTACTCGCGTGCACGTACGACGAGTGCGAGTTCACTCAAGAGAGAAGAAATTTTTTTTCCAATTTTCGTGCGTAGCCAACTCGAGAGTTGGACCGGAGTTTCGCAAGAAAAATACCGCTAAATGAAACAGCGGCAGTGAATGTATCAAAGTTCTAAAAAAGAGAAATCGGCGAGCGGCACAATCTGTCGCGGTTCCCTTAAGAAGCAAAACTTTACTACTCGGATTTGATCTTGGGAATGGTCGGATGAAATTGCCCATAAGCACGCCCAAGTCTCTCCCAGCGGTGGACGAGCAAGAGTGCGACTTATCGAAACTCTTCCCGAAACTTTTGCGAGAGGTCTTTTCCTCGGCTCATCACTTCTGCTACCCTCCCTTATTGACTTTAAGTCCGCCATTTGGAAACTCTTCGTTGCCTGCCGCACTTACAACAATCTGACCCCCTGACACGTTCCTCTACCCTTTTCGACCCGATCCTTCTAATAACTCGAATCTACTAACGCGCGGATATCCTGCTATCGTTCGTTTGTATTTCGTTTCCGTAGATACACCTTTATTTTGCCTTTTGTATCTTTTGTATATTTTTTATATTTATGTCTCCATTTACTTTCAAATCAATATCTTTGGGTTATAAACTCTAGCGTAGTCAAATTTGGTGCAGTTCTTCGTGACTGAAATTAGCGACGTCGTGCACACTTTTTCTAAGGAATCTTTCCCCTTGATATTTTCTTCCAAGTAAGTTATTTTCGTCAAGTGAAATTTTTAAAATTTTTTACTTTCATTTTAATAGAAAAATGTTCCTTCTTGTCCGATTCATCTTTTAGTAAAAAAAAGTTTTATTTTAACTGCAATTTATATTTTTCTCTCTCTCTCTCTCTCTCACTTGCATTGACACAATAATAATTCAGTGAAACAAGGAATTTATATCTTCGTTTGTAGACAAAATTTTTCTTTTTACAAAGAACACAGATGGAAAGTTTTGTGAAATCGTTGCCTTCGTATTTGTACTGATTGATTGATTAGCTGTTCTATCAAATATATATATTGCAATGAAAATAAAAAAATTCATTTGAATTGTATTTAATATATTTGAAACGATTTAGAACTGTTCGAATACCTATCTATGCACCGTATTGTATTTATACAGCCAGTAGTATATACTGCGACTCTTTATACACATGACACCCATAGCAGCGTCACTGATCACTAAGCATTGAAAATCATATGACGTTACAGTAGTATCATCGATCACTAAGCGTTTAAGATCACATAACGCCACAGTAACGTCATCGGTCCTTACAGTCTTAAGAAGAAATCTCTGCAAAAATTGAGAATTCTCGTATAATTTTACAAGAAATAACTTGATGATACACGTACGAAATTCAAAATGATCCTACAAAATCCCAATTTTCCACGTAGATTGCAAATTTAATAGAAACAACACATAAAAATCTGCAGTAACCATCGAAACATTCATTAATGTATCGCAACCGGCGGTAACATTCTTCGAATTTTTGCAGGGCACCTCTTCACGCTTTGATCTTTCATAAAGTTTTACGTCTGTTTTTATGGAGTAATGGTTTTACCGAAGCAACGTTATACACAGGTATCATGAGAAATCGTATAATTACAGAGAGGTGAATTAGGTTTATAGAATAGTGGGCTGTCATAAAAAGCTTTTATGAAATTCTATAGAGAACGGATATTGTTAATTTAAAAATAAACAAGAGCACTCGACTCGTGATTTTGTTGTATCGTGTTTTGTAGGGAATACTAACTAACTAAAATTTCGAAAAATAATAATCTCGAACGCATCGCGATATAACGCGTTTATATGATATTTGAATAATTTGCTTGAACATTATTCAGTGTACCTGCTTAATTATTTTAATTTAAATATGATAATTGTGTTCATTTACATATACATGAAGTATTCTTTATATTTCGCTGGTATAAAATGTATCGCTGTTTTGTTATTACAAAATGTGCTAATTTCGTCCCGCTTTTACTTTACTAAATTCAGTAAACATCTTGCAATTTCAACTTTATACGCTTGTATACCCATTATTTTCGCATGGCATAAATAATTGGACGTTTAGTGCTGTTCTATTAAAAAAAAAAGTTGATATTTTTTACTGTTACAGCTATTCTTTTACTGTTAATTTTCCGTATTTTTAATTTCCACGTTCGTTTCTAACAAACTGATTGACGCTTCAAAAGAATCTGCATATAAACCTCGTTAACGCGGTTAGGAACACGTGTTTCTAAAATTGTTCTAAAATTTCAACGACTATCATCGATTGTTTAATAAAATTTTCGTCGACCGTAAGATTAATCGAGATTAAATTAAAAAGATTTTAATTTAATCATCTTCCAAATTACTTTTCATTGCGGCGATTTTAAAGTATCGCGATACGCGTATAAAACGCTGTTTCAAACGAGTGCAGAGATATATCGAAGCATTAACTTTAGGTTTCAAGCGTGCGACACGGCGCGACAACTGTGTTTATTCAAATTGCCGACGCAAGTAGAAAAGGAAAGAAAGAAAAAAGAAAAAAGAGAGAGAGAGAGAGAGAGAGAGAAATGGCTGGTAAATTACTCAAGCGCAAAAATCGCTGGTACGAAAAAGCAAAGAAGTGTGTAACTGCAACGAGAGTTCGTGAATGTGCACCGCGTAAAAACAATGGCGCTCCAAGTCGGCGCAGATTATAAGTTATAGCTGCATGTAAATGATTCGCGCGATCGCGCAGGTTTCGGAGCTGCGAGCAAAAAGCTGTTCCTTCTCGACGAGCAAAATGAGGCAAACTCGAGTGGTGAAAAGACGAGGTAGGAGGCAAGGGGGGAACGATAATTGGAGAACGAGGGGACGGACGTGGCTGACGAGAGAAGGGTGGCTGAAGTGGAGAACGCGTAGCAATCGACGCCGCAAATTATCTGCAATTATCCCATCTATATTGCTCGTTGGTCTGGGTCCTCAACTCCAGACAGACAGACCGAATGTCAGGTACCCACGTGCCACCCTTATTTCACGTCCAAGAAAGATACTGTTCAATGCGCCGTTCGTTGCCTCAGCTACGTGCACGCGAAATAAAACGCGCGATCGTGCAAAAATAATCTCCCCCCTCCTTTTTTTTTTTTTTGGTTTTACGTTCGTTCGTCAGGTTTTACTTGTCATCAGTGTCGTTGAATGTTATCAACTGCATAAATTACAGTGTAATTAATCGACAAATTAATGGTATATTAACTCCTTTCGAGACGAGAGATGTTTTTTCCTAAAACGAGGGATTCACGGATAGGAAAATTTTTTCTCCGTTTATTTGGGAAATTTTGAAATTGTGAAAAATTAACAGTGACTCATTGCGGGAATATTGTGACTGTTTGAAATACTTTTCATCGAGTGTAGGAATATTTTCTACATTTTGACGCTGAATTTTTACACATTAATATCGTAGTAATATCTTTACTTTCGATTCTCAACGTTGTTCGTTAATCGCACTTTGCATAGCATTCTCGTATCATTGGTAGATTAAGTTACCCCCGCGAAGTATGACTTATTAAACTATTAAACTAAACGTTCACGTACAACTTCCTTTTAGAATCTCGAGGGATGACAGTTTAACCGAGTTGATATATCGTGATATAACAAAGTTAAACATCAAGTCGGAACAATGTCGAAGCGAATCGATATGTATATGTAGATGTATCAAGTTGCACAATGTTTCGATAGAAATATGTAATATTTGTAATGTACGCAATATAAAGGTGTACATGTGTATTATACATACACACATGTGCAAATGTAAATGTGTAACATATGTAACATTGACACCAAAAATGATAAAACTTGCGATATTTTGCGAAATAATTGAACTAAAATAGACGACAGTAGTGATCAATTGACAGTCTACTCATACAACGATACTTCACTCTGTACGTACGTCTACAATTTGTAGAAAATATTTTTGACACACTATGGGAGCAATATATGTCCGTAATATATCGCGGGGGTTTTGTTAATATTTTAATCCCGTTATAAAACATAAACGCTCTCGACGTTATAGTATCGATTAGTTTTCAAAAATTAATCAACATTCAATTACTTTCCAATCGGTTTTTCGATTAAAATAAATCTCGTCCGATGTAATTGATAGCATTTAACGAAAATTATCGAAAGAATGAAATTTCACCGACGTGACCAATGTGATTATGCATTTGATGCACTGACAGATATTACATGATGCCTCAGTTAATTTAATACGCGTTAATTTGTTTCCAGCTGAGCCGTCTAATTTAAAGTTTAATTTATAAGAAGACCGTAATAAGACCGTATTATTACATTCGGCAGAACCAAAGCAGTTCAAGATATTTCAGTTTTCTTTTCATTAATTAAATCCATTGAATTCAATTTATTAATTCATTTTCGGAAGGAAGCGAATTAATTTTAGGCGGAATTTTAGAAGGGGATTTAAGCACTCCCCAATGTTGATGTTCGGGTATTAAATGTCGAAATTGTTACAATTTTGCAAAAATCACGCGACAATAAATTTGGGCTCATTTTAGAGCTCAAAATTTTATTCTAAAATGTTTGTACATTTGGCAACGAGCAGGAAAATGAAGACATCTTTTCTCTCGAAAATACTATAAATCGTAGCAAGTGTTTTCACTTTGTTGTCATCTCTTGGAATAAATTGAACGACGCGTTCAAACTTTGAAAACTTTGATTTCTTTTTTACAAAATTCCAACACTTGATTATTTTCAAGTATTTAGTTAATATCGATGTAGGATCAATCATTGTACCTATATTTTTTACCCCGTGAATACCTCTCTCTCTCTCTCTCTCTCTTTCTCTCTTTCTCTCTCTCGAAATATCGAACAACGGGACAATTTTAGTTATCTCTCATCGTTTCACATCTCTCGCGTTGCCTTTTGCTAATCTGATTGTAAAATTTTTCATTTCGTAACATCTGCGACGAACTACTTCGCTGCGGTTTGCCCCGGGAAATCAGGATCTCCGTGAATCGGGGCCAATTCCTTGAAACTCCGGAGCAAACCTCGTCATATCCCCGAGATAACCTTTGTTCCTTGCGTTTCAATTCGTTGCGTTTGAATTCAAAGCCAATCGCGAGTTAAAATTCCCCCCTCCAGACGTATTTTTCAATCGCTCTGATATTATTTCACTCTGTCCTTTCGACTTTCCTCCGAAAAGTAAAAACTCGCCGGATCGTTCTTCTCGTCTTCTTTTTTTTCCGCCCCCCCCCCCTCTGTTTAAAAACGTCAAGCTGCAGTTCGAATTACACTCGGATTTAAATTTAATTTTTTTTTCACGAGTGAAAATGACCGTTTTGTCGCAGTCTTGCAAATACGCAAGCCTGTCGAGCGAACTGCAATTTATTTTCAGCGAAATCATATTTATTTATTTCGTCGTATCTGTTGTATTAATTTAGCGATGTTTACCCGTTTAGCGAGGCGATTTTCCATTTTTATTTCAATGGCATCTCTTCTCTCGCCGTTTGATACGGCAAACAGCATTGAAACGTTAATCACGCGTTAAGAAGGAGGTTTGCCTGAATTTCAAATCACCGGACCTGTAATCTCGTTTGCCGCTGTGAATCGTGATCAAAAGCAAGGGGACGATTTAAAGACGTACGCGTTTAATTATTACGCGAGTCGTAAAGTGCAAATGAAGAGCGCTTTTAAGACTGAGATGTTTGAAAACGTGTATTACGCATCAAACGAGGGAAAATACATGTATGACGGTCGTTTCGAATAAAAACCCAGATATTTCTCAATGTGTAATGTTGGAAATTCAACAGTGAGGAAATTAAAGATATCGTTATTGCAGAAGAAATCAATTTTTTTAGTGATAACAGAAATTCTAATCAAACTATTGCATTTTCTAAAAGAAAGTATAAGGTAACTTAGACGTTTTAAGTATTCTAGAAAGAGGGCAATTTCCATGATCGAGTAAGGAATTTTACATAATAATATAATTTTACATGATATAATATAATGTGAGATAATAATGTTGAGAAAATATAATTGTGTATATAATAACATTAAATATAAATATTATATTACATGTTACACGCAATCGAAAGTAATCAGAAACAATTTAAAAACTCTCTGTCAACATGCAATATTTCTACGATCATTAATAATAATTCGTTCGTTATTAGCTCGCGCCAAACATAATTAACAACAGATACCTCGGACTTGGTTCAAGTTTAATAGCAGTAACAATGTTCTATGTACGCTGCCCGTACATCAAAACGAGACGGCAATTTAATTTACGGTTTCGAAATAGTATAAACGAAATCAAGGCAGAGTCCCGGAAATTATTATATATCGCAGGAAGTTGTAAAATGCATTAAGTAAGTTGTACGGAAATAAATAGGAGCTGCTGATTATGAACTTTAATGTAATATAATTCAGTTGAGAATAAACTTTGCTGAATTGAAGCTATCAGAGGCTTTTCGCTTTCGCGAAAATTTTTTGTGAATTTCCCTCTTGCACTCGATATCACTCGAGTATTTCCTAATTACTGGAATTACTTGTTATTTCCCATGTAATCTTAAAATTTCATTAATTCTCACTGATTAACGATTTCACGTTGATGTTAAATTAATCGCGGCAAACTGAGTCGAACTTTCTAACTTTCATCGTTGAACTAATCGTAGAATCTCAGATTCTATGAAAAGTTGTTGAGATTTTCTGAAACTCAATTTATATCGAGAATTGATCGCAAAAAATTTCTAGAATGTTCACGATATATCCTGTGAGCGATATCCCGTGACAATCTGCCAAGGTCGCGAATTCTCCATTGCTGTTGGTTCTTGCTCGCATGGACTGTTACGCAGCACTTTTTAATTGACACTTCAGAAACGCTGAGTTTATGATATCCATGACCATACAGGACATAATGGACATAAAAATCTTAAAGCACAGTCGTGTGCATAAGAGGATAAAGATATTCGCACACTCAATATTTTAAACTGTTTGAACTTTGTAGAATAAAATCGTACAAGTCGAATCGATCCAGTTGGTTTCACATCGTGGAGAAGCAAGGATACATTCGTTGTCGATTTGTTCGCTTCCAAAATCGTAGGAAAAATTTTTTCCATCACCGAATCTACCGATTTTTTTTCCGCCGTTTCATCGAACTTCGAACCTCAGAGTCGAACGACAAAAATTCAAGAAATCCTATGCGATTTTTTTTATGAGATTATAACAATTCAGTATTTATTATCACTGAAAGTGATTTTAGCGGGGGTAACCCAGAAAATCGGGCCTCAGATGCAACGTTAATGCAACGAAAATTAGCGATTGGTTGATTTGGGTCACGTGATTCGTGAGAGGGCGTGAGGTAGACACCGAGAGGAGTGAAGTTGTCTGGTACTTAGCGATCGCGTCTGTAATTTGTTTTCTATCGATTCGAATGTTTGCATCAATAAAATTTTATGGCAAAAGGGTCGTCTTCATTTCCTAGCCGGAACAGTTGCTTTTGGGCCTTTCAGTGAGAGACGAATCGTACTAGGGTACAAATCGTGCAGTTTTTTTTATATCAGTTACATCAGTTTGTCATTTATACACGTTGTGCCTTTCACTGTAGCTAACACAATGATAAATCGTTCTTCGGGTATGTTGAATTTTCGAGTTTACATGGCACGGGTTTATGTGATTCTCAGTAACTGAGCTCGTAGTCCTGTGCTCGCTAGGAATTTTATTCCGACATTTCGTAAGCATTGCAACCGGCTTTCCCAAAGGTCAGGTGACACACTGATAATGTCGTATTTCTGGTAGTTCGGGACTATATGTATTGACCGTGTTCAGATCACGGATCACTGATCACCAATCACAAATCTTTTGATCCCAGAGGAAGCTGGCTGCAATGCTAGCGAAACTGGTTGGGATAAAATTCCTATTGGAGGCGACTTATACCCAGAAGTCTGAAGCAGCAACAGCGATTTGTTATAATTTCCGAAAAATACAAACCGTCGTAAAAACATGCAATTTTCATCATTCATATATTAGAGTGAGTTGACATGTTAATTCGTATGGAAAAGATTGTACAAATCTTTAAGACGACACTTGACAACATTTCATTCTTTCATTCTTTTTATATTTTTCTGAATATAAATATAATTCCAAGTCTGAGCTTTAAAAATTTTTAAAGTTGAGTCGTTCTAAAAAATGATATTATCTATTTATATCGATATCTCGAAATCTTACGTTTAATCTATTCTGAATTTAGTTACTTTCAATGATCCCTAATTGAACGTGCAAATAAATAAATAACTTACAATATAATGCCGAAGATATGTATTATTATCGTATTCTAATTACTATAATTATGAAGAAATTAAATTAAATTATCACAAATGATCATGTTCTTTATTAGTTAAAGTTTCTTGATATCAACCATGCCAACTCTTTTTTTTTACAAGTCAAAGTAACCATTGAGAAACAATGTCCATGCTTCACTTAATCAGTAGTACATCTCGATGATAGTTCCGACTATCCACTGGAAATTCTGGAATATTTCCATAAAATTACAATGTAATTATACATATTATTATTGCATACTGTAATCAAATTATTACAATTATGAAGAAACCAAATATTACCATAAACGATCATGTTTTTTTTCTAGTTAAAGTTTTGATATCAACTTCTTTTTAATATGTCAAAGCAAACAGATTAAAGAACAACGTTCAAGCTTCACCTAATTAGTAGTAAATCTCGATGATAATTCTGACTTTAAACATCAATATTTCTATAAAATCATCACTGCTGGCACGTGCTAATCGTGATTGTCAGTCAATAGGTTTGGTCAGTAATAAATCTCGACGATATTTTTATAAAATCACTACTGCTGGGACATGATCGTTTCGATTGTCAACGTAGTCGAGGAAGAAGTTCAAGTTTATATATCACTAAACGTGCTCTAAATACGATCGTATTTAGACCCATTCTCATTGGGTGAACCTCAGCAATCTATCGGAAATAGTTTCTTGAAGATCTAATTCAATCCTGTCCACTGGTGAACCTTCGGACATAGCATAGCCACCATTTGCAAAGCTGAAGATTACTCGGTGCTGTTAGCGAGGAGAGACGATTTAATCGTCGTTGATACAACTAGATTCGTAAGAGCGGAACACAGACGTACGACATAATTTGATGAAAAGGATGGAAACTCGACGTCGACTAGATACATCCACGATATGTCCACAACGAGGTATTCGTTATAATTTTTACAAACTGCAACAAATTCGTAAACGCCTAGCTTTTATTTATTAAATAAACGGAAAAATCCACTCATAAATTTACGGAGATGTGAAAAATTCGCGGTCTAATTATTAACACCCGCACCGTCGTCCCCGTTGTAAACTTTCTTTTGTCGGCCACTACACGGTTACACGGCTACACGGCTGCACGGCTGAGCGTAAAAGTCAAAAGCACAAGCGCGGAGTACGAAACTCGCGAGAATAAGCGCTATGATCTACCATTCCGGCAAATACCAGAGCCGGCGAGCACAACTGAACAAATGAAATTCAAGTAACCGTATTGTCAACATCTTATTGGCGCGGTGGTAGCTTTAGATTCGGGAATGTACTCGGTCTACCTGACCGCGAGAACTAACAGCGCCAGCGGACCACAGTTTATTGCCCTCTAACGAAGTTGGAAACGTCATCCGGTATCTATCGTGCTCTCTCTCTCTCTCTCTCTCTCTCTCTCGAGCAATTCCAGGCAATTCGTAGAAAAATCAAGCCAGTCGAACGCTCTATTTTCCAAAACAACGAACCGAGCGTTGATGTAAAAAACGTTTTCGCAGAATTGAGCAAATTTGCCTTTTCAACTTCTTCGAATATGATGGTAAATCATCTCACTCTCAAACGTTACAGTTTGAGATACAGGTGACTATAGCAATTTATGTCAGATTTACGATATTTTGCAGTGTATTCTGATTTTCTACTTTTTACCAAGGCAATTAAAAAGATGAGAAATTATTATTTAAGAAGGAATATTTTTATGTAATAGGGGTGTTTTTTCAAATTTAATAAACATCTAGCGACAGTAATTTAAATGAAATAAAATGCGTTGCGTGTATGTTTGCACTTCCAAATTTTGATTGGTAATAAAATTAAAACAAAAAAATTCCGTGTAAAAATTACGCCTATTTATTGACACCGAGGGTTAAGGGCCGAGGGTTCGTGATATTTACTCGTGGTTTTCCTTCTGCAAACAACTAGTCCGCGTAGTCAATCAGCTGGAAACGATTAAAAATTCTTCGTCGTTTTTGATTCGAATCAACGATGCCTGTCGCCTCGATCGTGCCTTGTATAAGTAAGTACATACAGTTGCAAGCTTGGTTGCTCAGTCAGCAAAAGTTGCATCGTGAATTCCTGATCTTACTCTCGATATAATACGATTGCCCTCTTTTTTACTTTTAAAGGACATCCGACAAGGTAATGGTATTCCATTTTGATCGAATAATCGTAAAATGGACGATCGCTTATCCGAAAGTTACCGCGATTAAATTTCATTATAGTTGTTTATTTTACGTCACAGTGCATAGAGCATAATCGTAACGTGTAACAATAAAAAGTTGTCGATAATTGAAATTGACATAACGCAAGAAAAGATCGTAAGAGAAGATCAATTTGATCTCATTTCAAAGCGCGAAGTCTTCACTTTGGCAGTTCGTTTCCTTTGAAAATTCTAAAAATTCAGGCTTGCATTGAAAAGTTTTTTTTCGCGACTAGACATTCGCTAAAGTTTTTCCTTTGCAACGACTCCTTGAAACTTGTTGTACGATTTTCTTTCCATCATTTTATTAATTTTTTTATACATTAGGATTAAAGTTCCAAAAATCTTAACATTTCGTTGTCTAACCCTAATGTTTCAAATTCAATAAAATGGCGGAAAGAAATCGTACAGCGAGATTCGAGAGGTCGTTGCAAAGGGGAAATTTTAATCTTCAAGACCACACAGTGTATTTAGTATGTAAAATACGCCCACTTGCCCACCCGCTACATGGCGTAGAATCGTCTACGAAAAAAGCAAACTCACGGTTGTTGAAATAAAAGCTTCGCGCTTCGAAATGAAACCAAGCGGATGATCTTTCTCTTACGAAGTTACGTTAGTTTAAATTATCGAAGAATTTTCATTGACACTGACAGAGTTGTGCTTTTTATCGTATATATATTAGACGACTGATAAATTACTACCAGTCCTCCATTCTTGTCTATTCTTTTGTTTCCGCAATTTTCTGCTTCCGCAATTTAATTTAATCTAGTGCACGTTTAATCTAGCTAGCAATTTAGCTTAATCCAATTTAATTTGTAATCCAATTATCAAGATTACAGTTTGTTCGTTTCTTTTCAACGAATTATCTTTTACAACGCTCGTTTCATTTTTTGTCAAAACCTATCGATACGTGTTATATTTCATCGTACATAAACGTCAAAAGCGCTTCGACTTCAATTCAAGTTCACAGGTCAAATCTGGTTTCAGTTTAAGAACGGATCAGAATAGATTTGATCCTAGTTGAATGCGCCAAGAATTTCGAATCGAGAACATCGAAGATGCCTTTGGTAGAACAATTGACGCTGTTAGTATGACAACTGCTACAAAAATTTAGATTTCACCCAATTTTTGGAATTCTCGCTTCTCATTTGACTTTCATCAGAGGGCGAAGTGAAATTGAACGACTTGGAACTTTTTTACAACGCGATGCAAAATAACTATAGTCATTCGCAATATTGCTCGGGGGTTATCGCGCTTTCTCGTTTATTAATATTCCTTCGGCGCGTCGTTTCTGCCGTGGAATTTAGTTTAACCCTGAACAGGGGGCGTTGAAGTATAAATTGCTTATCAACGTAACGCTTCCGTGAGAAAATATGATGAACAGTGAATGCCACCTGGGAAATTGTGTTGAGTATTAACTATATCTTGTCGTAGTTACAAATGCAAGGAGCATCGCCCGTGAGCAGTCTCGATGTGAAGTAAAGCAAGGCAATGTTTACACAGTGTGTATGCATATATACATATGCTGTGTTATCTTCACTTTCGGCGAAGGATAAAATTATTCGTACTGTTGGAACGTGTACGAATACACACAGCGAGCAATAGTTTCTCTGTATAAATATTCATACATAACCTACGTACTTTACGTAATCGCGCGAATTTAAATTTATTCCATTAAAAATTTAAATTCCTTATCCGCAATCTCACCGTCTTCAATTTCATTAACGAATAACAATTTCATGCTCTCCTTTTCTTTGTAATTCGCTGAATTGTGAAATGAAACAGCACCGATGACGGACACACGTTTATTAATGTAATTTATATTGTATCGTTGTATTTATTAATACAACGATTGATCAAACAGATAAATTAATTAAAAGATACAGTATCAATATGTGATATTGGTTGCCACGTCATTGATCGTCGGTACAATTCGTTAAATGTAAATTTGCATCGACTTGTTCAAGCAAGTCCTGAATATTACAAACTTCTCTTTAAACAATATGTAAAAAATGCTAGAACGAATTTGTAAATCAACTCTGCACGAGTGTTTGATCTGTGAATAATTTTTCAAGTTGCCTACGGTGCAACGATGTAGGTACAAGGTTTGTGAAAAAATATTTCGACTTATATTTATTCTTACGTCATTAAGGCTTCTTTTTTTAAATATCACAAAAATACCACATCGGCGAATTATAAGTGATTTTAGTGGGGGTAATCTAGAAAATCGGGCTTCTTCGGATGCAACGCTAATGCAACGAAAATTAGCGATTGGTTTATTTGGGTCACGTGATTCGTGAGGGGGCGTAGACCTCAAGTAGGAGCGGCGTTGTTTGGTACTGAGCAATCGCGCCTGTAATTTGTTTTCTATCGATAAAATTTTATGGCAAAAAATGAAATCGTCTTCATTTTCTAGTCAGAACAGTTGCTTCTGGGCTTCTCCCTTCAGTGAGACGAACGAATCGTACTGGGGTAATAAATCGTGCAGTTTTTTTAATCAGGCATATCTGGACGTATGTAAATTCTAAACACAGGTGCATACTTTTTACAAAATATTCCGAAGTATATAATTTATTAAACAAAATTTAGCAATCATTCGACAGAAAGTAACTCTTCCGCGTAAATACATGACGCGTTTAATTAAATGTATATTTGATATAATATCTGTTATATTTACACTCCAAAATTCGCGTCACATCCGTGTCCATTAAAAATTGTAAATTTCAATTATAAATTTTCAATCTTTTCTTAATAATACCAAGTCACGTTTGCCAATCGTCATCGAGCAATTTTCACAGGCTAACAACTTTCCGAAGAAAGTTGTGACAAGTTTTCATCCGAGTAGATATAGATTCTGTCTTGAACAGATATAGGATATAATCGAAACTCTGACAAACGACTGTTGCAAAAATACAAGTTTTATACTTTTGTCCTCCTGTTGAAACACAGCTGCGTACTCGCGACAACTTGGATATCATTGAAATTAGTTACCGTGATATTGAAAGAAAATACCGCACGTGACGGGTTCTCTCATTTCTCTCGTTCTGTCTAATCTGTTGATGGTCGAAGAAAATTTGCAAAAAACACCCATGTACTTTCGCAGTGTTACACGAAGATATATATCAGTAATATTAACACGCTCCCTGTAGCGTGTGTGCCTTAATAACGTTTAGACCGGATATTTCCTCTACTAAATCTAGCGTAAAATATTCCTTGTTGACTTAAATATTGGCGTTGTTCGGTTGTTAATTTTATTTTTCATCTCAATTACAGTTTTCATTCTGCAATTTTCTTTGTAATATACAGTAGAACCTCCTCGTATATGCGAATTATAATGTTTTCATATTCGAATACTTTGTTATCTAAAAAGATTGTTTTGCATCGCCAAGCACTTGAACTGTTATAATTTTAGAAAAAGAAATCGTACGAACGATAAACTTCAATAAAACGAACCCAAGTTATAACTCATTGTATGAGTTTCTTTCTAAAATTACAACACTTTCAATATTTAGTGTCCAATTATGAACACTTTATTGCAACAACGTAACAATTGTACGTTAAGATGTGTTTGTTTGTATCATATAATATATTATACTATATCATATAACGTACAATTGTACGTTGTAATGTTGTTTATGAGATAAAAGTTTGTTTAAAGGAGACTCTACTTTAATATCGGAATGTGTAGATGAACAAAGATGATGAATTAACTCGTTCTGCCGTCCGCGATTAAACGAGTTAAACATTATCAATGATGAATCAGTCAATTGATCAATCGTTCAAATTCAGCGTCGCTGTGTCAGGCTGCGTCGGTGGTTGAAAGGAGCGCACGAGAGGGCAAAAAGATAATAAAAGATATCACTCTGTATTAGAGAAGCAAATATGAGTCGAGATAACATTTGTTAAAGTTCTGACGTGTAATCCCAGTGCGGCGCTATATTTACTTTTCGTGGTGTAAGTTCGAAGGATATCAGAAGTAAACGCGGGTAATAAAAATGAACGATAACGACGATGATAAACGAATATACGTGTCGTGAAAATGGATATAACGGCGGAGATACGAAATGTTGTGTAGCGCGGAACGTATGAATTGTAACGGAGTTACACGCACACACACACACATATACGCGACGTAACGAGCTCTCAAATTAACGCGTTAAATAATTAACATTGTCGATTGATGAACGAACGTTTAGGGCCCTGTGTAACAGGGACTGAAATATAATATAAGGTACAACCCGTACAACCGTGAAAAACACAAAGACGAATTGAGAAGAAAGAATACAATTTTTTCGTTGAAGCCTTTGTTTTCGAGAAAATCGAGTTTGAAAATTGATCAAGTGCGAACAATCGCCACGTGAATATGCGCAAAAATGGGTGAAAAATGTAGAATAAAATGTTTTTTCGTTTAAAGCTTCATTTTCAAGAAAACAGGTTTTGAATATGAATAATTAAAAATTGCGTGCTCGGTACGCGTGTATTTGATAAATTTTCAAACTCGATTTCCTCGAAAACGAGGTATCTTACAGAAAAATTTCACTACATGTTTTATTCAGTTTTGTACGTAGAATAACCTCCTGTCAATTACTCTTTTCTGTCGAATTTGATAAAGTTCAATTGATCAGTTTTTGAACTCGACCTTCTCAAAAACGAAGGCTCTAATTGGAAAAAATGTTCTTTTTCCTTTTCGATTCGTTATGGAACGCTCTGTATGTTTCAGACGAACCTGAGTGAAGTGTCAATTTGTGGTCGTAAAAATATTCTAATTTTAAAAACAAAATAATGTCTAATATGGAACTGCGAATGACATTGATCAAGCTGTCGTATTAATTAAGTTGCAGTTTCGGAAATGGTATACAAGGTGCGACAATATTTCTCAGTTGTCCTAAAATTTGTATTTAACCGAGGAATTGTATTAACGCACACGCAGAAAGCAAATAATTCCAATAACAGTTATTAGAGTCACGTCTAATTTGATCTATCCGCATTAATCTAATTACGTCTAATATTAATTATTAGAACGGCTGGAATTATTTGCACCAGTATGTGTGTTAACACACTTCCTCGATTAAATTAATTTTGGGATAACTGAGAAATATTATTGTACCTCGCTGTTTCCATTTGAGGCACCGATTAACTTGCAGTCCCGCTAAACGTTTAATTACAGTTCATAATAAGAGCGTTGTATTTTTAAGCGATTCATCTATTTTTACATTCGTTGCCTTCTAAGATTGATAAATCGCGAAATTTCACGAAATTGTAATTATTGAATAAACGAGAATTACTCTACGACAATTTTATTCATCTATCAGATCATGTCAAATCGGGTGAAACGTCGGATTTACGTTCACTCAACTTTGGGCATCGATTTGTTCGGTCGTTGTTCCTTGATTGGTATCTTTGGAAAGCTGCACTCAAAAAAGACGTTTCTCAACGAACTTTGAATTTTATTTTTCTCTAAATCCTCCAAATCCACGGATCCATCTTCCTTCGTGATAACGCAAGACCTCATACCTCGCAAATTGCTGTACAGAAACTTTCGGAGAGTTAGGTTACGAAACTCACCCTCGCCCTCGCCCTCGCCCTCGCCCTATTCCCCAGACGTCTCCCCGACAGATTTTCACCTTTTCAGAAGTTTGGAATCATTCTCGTGCCTCAATTGGAAAATGTTCAGAGACAGAACCTTTGTAATTCAGGCCTTCGAGAAGTTTATCGCTTCCGAGAGCCAAGACTTTCCGCGAAGAGGCAAGGGATTTATTCTTTTCCATTAGAATCCCACCCTCATTCCGTTGGAAGAATGTCTCTGTGGATGCGAACGCTGCCTATTTTGCCTAAATTGTCGAAAATGATCTTCGACATCTTCGATATCCAACGCAAAACTTTTTACAGAAAGATTCGACCTAACAGAATCGAAATTTTATCACTTAAATTTTAGCGAGGGTAATCCAGAAAATTGGGCTCCTCCTTCAGGTGCAACGCTGATGCAACGAAAATTAGCGATTGGTCGATTTGGGTCACGTGATTCGCAAGAGGGCGTAGACCTCGAGTAGGAGTGGCGTTGTCTGATACTGAGCGATCGCGCCTGTAATTTGTCCGGATGTGTTGTATCGATTGAAATGTTTGCGTATCAATAAAATTTTATGGCAAAAAAGTCGTCTTCATTTCCTAGTCAGAACAGTTGCTACGGGACCGTTCAGTGAGACGAATCGTACTGGGGTACGAGTCGTGCAGTATTTTGCCACCTGTGTTTTACCTCGATTCTACGACCTCGTAGAGGTATTATTTCAGAGAGAGAGAGAGAGAGAGAGGAGCAAAGCACGGAGTGACAATGATACACCAGGAGGCCATGGAGGAATGCGGAAGGAGGAAATAAGGAAACAAGCGAAAGCGGTAGGAAGCGAGGGAGAACAGCCGTGGAAAATCAGAGGTAGCTGGAAAAACAGGACGAGCGAGGAGAAAGAAGGGAAACGTCGCGTTGGCTAAGCGCGGGAAGACGAACTGAAGGTGGGCGGGGGTGTGAGGTGTGGCACCAGCCTCGTGGACTACAGGCGACGATTACTCGGAGAAAATTACCGTGCGGTTTCGCCATTCAGTAAACTTCTGACCCTGAGTTCGGGGCTGTGTACGCTCGTTAGACCGATCGTGGCTTAAACCCCTCGCGAATTTATATCACGTTTGGACCTCTTATCGCCACGAGGAAGCCTCGAGGTACGAGTTCGGCGTAGCGGTCCCCCCCCCCCCCCCCTCCCCTCCACCCACAAAATTTAACTCGTTTCTCGTCTAGCTATTCTCTCTCCAATTCTCCTTCTAAACACACACACACACACACACTCTCTCTCTCTCTCTCTCTCTCTCTATCCATTCCTATCTTTCCACTTGTATTTCATTCGTCCGTTTGTCTTTCTTCTTTTCTGTTGTTATTTAGTTTCAAAACCTCTAGACGGAGGTATGATATGTCGCTGGAAAATTTCAGGCACGGTGGCGCACGAAAATATTTGAGTATTTGTCATGGAAGAACTTCGTTTTTGCACGCCATCGCTCGAGAGTCTTAAATCCAATATTCGTGTTTGTTGCGAAAAAGTGGAAAAATTTGGCCGTAGTTTGTACAAAGAGGTAGATATAACAATTAACAACAGTTATGTACGCAGTTTATTGTAGACGTAACCGCTTGTAAGTTTTGAATGTAGCATCCTATTTGTTTCAGAGATGGAAAGATCAAGTAGTTTATACTACTTGAAGTAGTTGTTAATTGTAACAACTATCAGTAGTTACTATTTAGTTGTGAAACATTCAGGTGCGCTGGAAAATTGTAGACACAGTGGCGGAAGAAAATACTTGGAAGGGTACTTTACATACACCCTCGTTTGAAAGTTTTAAACCCAGCGTTGTATTAATTTCAAAGTTGAAAACACTTATATAGAATGAAGCAGTTATAGCAATTAACAGTAGTTGTTACTCAGCTTTAAACGCGCGGATGATATGTTGCTGGAAAATTTCAGGATTGAAATTACAATGGCAGACAAAAATTTATAAGATGGAATTTATAAATGCCAAGATATTATTGTGTTTCATTTAATATTATTAATATTATCAATCACGCGTATAATTATAAAAATCTAAATTGAAGCAAAATTTAAAGATGTTTTACATACAACTACTCGTAAAAAATTTCAATAAATTTTCGAATACTGTTGCGAGCAATTGCAATTTCCTAGATTAGTCGATGCGCATCAGAACTACACGTCTGGGATCGAAAGTCGTTTCGGATTACGCAGCCACGTACGAATATCAAATCAAATTGTGAATATTAATTACGTAATTACATTACATTAAGGAGCAGTGTAAACAAACATTTGTAACCAGTAGCAAGTCTCTCTCATTCGTTTGCGAATCCGTTTGATAATTAACAGCGTTCAATTGAATTTTTCAAAATAACCAACCATTCCACGCGAATGTTTATAACACGTTACTTTCGTTCTCGTCCTCTTCGGCAGCGACATTATAGGATTATGTTTTTTCCATTCTGTGCAACACCTTTTAACAATTACAGCATTCATTCTGCGCATAAAGGGAAGTGTAACGCAAAGTAAAATGGTAATAAAGCGATTTATATTGTTTCACTGAGTAAAAACTGTTCAACGGTTAATTCCAACACGTAATCTCCAAAAAGTTATGAACAGTACGGCCCAATTCCCTTTTATATTTGTTCAGATATATATTATTTTCTGTCCAGATATATATATATATATATATATATATCCATACGATATTCTCAAACTGTTTACCGAGATCGAGTGTATGGTATTGTTTGTGGATGGAATTGATTTTTCCTCCCCTCTCTTCCTTTTTTTTTTTCTTGCTTCGTAAAACACGCGTGAAAAGTATTGCAACAAAATCAAATTTCGAACCGCTGGCGCGAATAATCAATTACATGTTACGTTTCTCACAGAACGCGGCCGGCTATTTATCAATTTGCACAGAGGATACGTGTAAGTTGGCTTACGGAAAAATAATTCGTTTAATTGCCCAGAACGATGCGCGATATTTTCTGAAACACTCCGATAGCATATAATCCATGATTTTCAGCGATGTGCGTATCATCTTATTCGATATTTTCCTGAAATTTTATGGAAACGGTTGATTGTTTATCGACAGACGCCAAAAATTTGTACCTTTTAACTACACGTCAAAGTCAGGGAGAGGGGGGGATAAATTCACTTCCCAACGTTCTCATTATCTCCTGTTTGAATCGTGTTTTAATTTAATTATAATTTTCACGTATCTTTTATCTTTCGATAAAAATCAAGATAAATGGAATTCCAAACTTTACGTCGAAAAGAATTTTCACGTTTGACATTGCAATACAAAAGTTATCAATTTTATACGTGTATATATATATATATATATATAATTTTTATTAGAAAATACATTAAAATTATTATTGCATTATACATATTTTTATATTAATAACATCTTATTTTCACTAAAAAGTACATATAAAAATATCTAGGTATTTGTTATATACAACGATAAGAGAAAAATGGGCTCAAAGTGGAAAAAATTTATATATAAATTTACAAGTATTAGTATTTTGAGCTGATTCTTAAGAATATTAGTAAGATAAGACACAGCTGAACCGAATTAAACAAAAAAAAATAGGTGAATAAAATTTTTTAAATATTTCAAGTTATAGATGCTTCGTAGAATGCAACAATATTTAATTTCATTTATAACTATAATGTTACATCTTTATACGCACAATTGTAACGATCATCATTTTTCAAATGCTCAAATAAGTATTAACATAATTTCTGATAAAAATTTTGTACATATATCCAATATGTCTGACGACAAAGTAAAATTGTGCGATATTTTACACATACGAAAGGATTAATCGTTTAATCTGACCTTTAGATAAATAGAATGAGACGTGTCTAGAACATTAGTGACGATACGAAAATACACGAATGAATGAATAATTTTCAGCTTTTCCAAGTACGGACGCATACGCACACGCGCAAACACATGTGAACGTACATCCACGAAGAGCAACAACATTTAATTTGATTTTTGACATTTTCGATGTTAGTATGCCCGGAACGTGGAATTTGCTAGATGAAAAAGTGGCAGGTGACGAATTTCTACCATTTTCTGAATTTGTATGCCGAGCGATCGGTATCTAGTACTCTGGCTCCTCCCTTAGAAAGTGCAGCTGCAACTAAACTGAGGAGTCTCTCCTGCGGTCGTTTCTGCTGGTTGGTTTAATCGGAACAAATTACTTCATGTACGTGAGTTGCGATCGAACGAGCTCGTCAGTTCGCAAATGACCGAATATCTCTGGATTAACCTGCCAAGTTACCAACTTGAGACATTTTTCTCTCTCTCTCTCTCTCTCTCTCTCTGTGCCGGAGTTACGTGTTGATCGTGTCTAATTCCCTACACTTTTTCCCTCTCTTTATTACATTTGTAGAACAAAGTAATTTTTTTCGTATTAATTTAATCGCCGAGTTAGAATTTACAGCGTCTCATTATAGCGTTCGATAGTTTTATTTCAGTTTTTGTAAACTGAATGTTGGAATATTTCTAATGTGAACGGTACCATCGTATATTCTTCGTTAAGTAATAGTTTTCTTTCAGTAAAAAACTAACTCGTCATAAATTTTCTTCGATTTCTACAAATCGTTTTCTATGGTAATCGTTTTCGAACAGAGTTACATTGTAATTTTGTTAAACATTCGGTCCAACGATGTCTCAGTAATTTCGTAATTTTCGTAAATTTCAGTTCAACAATTGAAAGTTTTATAATTTTCGAATATTCTAGAAACGCGTTGTTTTTAAAATTAACAAATCACGTTACATCTGGTTCAAGCAAGTATTTGTTAAATAGATATTACGTCCTTTTCATGTATACTACTACTCACGCTGATAAAATAACCGTGTTGTTGAATAGGTTCCGACGTCTAGAGAAAGTATTTATTCCATTCCATTGATTCAATTTCATTTCTCTAAGAATACCTTCAACTTTCTGAAGGGTTACTTCACAAAGGAAACCGCCAAATGAAACCTTCTCTTCCCTAAGAGATAGCAGGGAATAAAATAACACAGTTTCATTTACAGAACGTGAATTTTGCGTTATCTCTTTGCAAGTAAAATAAAAAAAAAAAAAAAAAGAAAAAAAAAAAGAAAAGAAAAACGACGTAGTAACGTATGTTTGTTATGTTTGTTAAACGTTCGTACGGTGTAAATCACACGTTAAATTAATCATTTTTCGTAAGTTTTACTGCCGCGTTGCTGCCTCGGCTATAAAAATTTTCTGGATGTTGATTTATGCAAACGCGTAGTGTACACAGTTCGACACAGGGGGAAACCGTGATTGCATTTTCCCTGGTCATTGTTACATAGTAAAAGAGCTCTGTCCATAGAAAACTAGACTTTGTTGGATCGTTCAATTCTCGCTTATAAAATTCTTTGTTGTACTTTCAATGTGAACAGTGATTGTAACAGAGCTCTGTTGCTTGTCTTACACGTGCAAGAGTTGCAATGTTAAGCTTTTGCTTTGTCAAGTGTTTGCTCTTTCGACCGCGTAGAGATATATCGTTATTATATAATAATATTTATATGTGCATGTAATAATAATAATGGCCGTGCATAACTTATTACAATTATTACGTATTATTGTCTCAATATTATTATAATTATTGTCTTAGTGAAATAATCTTAGTTACCATACACCTGACATTCTTATCAAACGAACGAACGCGGAGAAAGATTAACTTTCGACGAATGTTTGTCCGGCATTAATGTTACAAGTATCACGTGTTATCTACGTATGATTTACATCCCCAATAATCACGTTGACTGCTTGGAATTAAGTTGTGGCGTTCTGCCCACCGGTATACTCTGTTTCAGGATTAGCGTTTCAGAAAGCTGGTACGCGCGCGCCAACAGGAAGTTGGTGATATCGAGCGTAAGCTCTTCCCGTCAGCTTTTGTTACGGAAGGAATAAAAAATTGTTTTCAACCAGAAGACGTTCGTTCTTATCGTCGTACATTTGATTACAAACGCGAGACAATGAAAAAATTGCACGAGTTTTAACTTTAAATCGAATTAAATTTTACAGTTAATGTCATTCGTTTCAGAAACTTGGTTTCGTTTTATTTTACCGTGGATTTGTTTTTTTTGTTTTTTCTCTATCGACGGCAACCGTGAATTCGGAAAATTCATTACGTACGAGGGAAACTAGTTATCATCTGCCCATTGAAAGCTTATTTTTATATTTGATCTTTTGTCTATGGATTTTCGGTGCAGTGTGGGATCTGTTCATCTAGTTTCAGCAAATCTTACAAAGTATTCTTCTTTTCTATCGCAGAGACTATTAAATCTTTTGGCTCCAAATTTTTGTACAACGTTCGTAGAAATTCCACTGCAATCAGAGTGATGAATAATCAATTTAAGTGACCATTTTACGAGAATTGAGTAATTTTTTTTTGTTAAGTATATATATATTTTTCCTTTGCATTCTTCGATATAAGTTTCACTACAGTGTTGATTAAAATTTCTATAAAAATGTTCAAATTCTTATATACATTCGAATGAAACAAATACCGACAAATATCATTAATAAAATTCCAGAAAATAATTCACAAAAAACTTCTATAAAAATATTTCTGAATATTTTTGGTAGCAACTGTACTTGCAGAAGGTATCCTGCGATTTTATATATTCAAACTCGATCAGTGTAATCACAACGATCGACTCGCCCGCTGCCAGTGTCGATGAAATTTCGAAAGAATTTCATCCAACACGCGCTCAGAGATGTTCAAATATTTTCGCGAGCGACGCTGAACAGCAATTAAAGCAGCATTGTGCAAGCCGTGATAAGATGAAAAGGTAGGACACGAGCTTAGGTCGTTTAATGGGAAGTCTTATAAATCGATACGGCTCTTAATATCCAGCGACTCCCGGAGTCGGACTCAATCGTCCGCCGTTGGCAGCACTGACTGTGGAAGATCGATCATTTTTTATGAGAAACGAGGGATAGGATATATAATATATCTGGCGCGCCGCGACAAATCCACCGGCTCTTCTCCTCTTCCTTGCTTTTCTTCCGCTCCGTCCTTTCTGTTCATGCGAACCTCTGATCCGCAAAAGACCCCATAACTCGCAGTCCGCCGCTGATCTTTTCGACGTGACCATCGATATTATCCCGGATATTTGGAGAAAGGTGATATTACACCTCGTGCTCGTATGCTTTATTTTCATTGAATCGTGCAATCGAGATAAAGTCATGCCCGCGGGGCGAATATACCGCGCGACGAAATGCTCGTTCGTCAAAGTGAAGTGTGAAAAATAATAAAGGGATTAAAGAAAGAAAGTACACGAAAGCTGGAACTCGTCAGTCTTGTCGGTCTTTGTAACATACGGTACAAAGTAACATCCCTCGACTGATTAGGATTAGACAGAAATCTAAATATTTGATATCGAATCGAGGACACGTAATAAACTGAGAATCGTTAAATACAATGATACATATTTTGATACATTCGATACGTTATCTTTCTTGAAACTTTAATAAATAAAGAAATTATGTTATTAGTGATTATAATATGTGATTTGTACTAAACACTTCAAGGATTAATACGTATAAATCATGTGATAATAATTGAGATAAATAGATTTGCACAATTATGCTTTTCTCTAAATAGAAATCAATATTAATTTTGACAAACATTCGCAATCTATCTATACAAACATTAGGCAAATTAGTATCGAACAAGATTTGACTCCGAGATCCGTAAAGCTGTCCGTAAATTAACAGATTTTAAATTATTTCAACAGTCAAGCTGCTTAACGACCAAGAACAATTCACCTCAAGTTCTCCACCGCGCTGACCCATGCAGATAAAAGAGAAAGGGATAAAAGTGTTATTGATTTTGCCTTTCTGCGATTTCTTTTTCCTTTCAGCACTTTTCAATTAAAACTACTAGCAATCGAAATGTGAACTTTTGCTTCTTCTTCATTTGACTTTTGTACCCTGGCGGAAAAATTAACAATCGGAACCGGCGACCCACTTGTGAACTTATGCGTAAAATTGAAACCAAACCGTCTCGGGTAATTTCATACCCGATTTTGAATGGGGTTCTTTCATAAAAGGTTCGTATTGATTAATCGTGAAAGCTGATTTTCCTAATTGCTTATCGCTTCTCGTTA
Organism: Melipona beecheii; assembly: GCA_032399605.1. Classification (NCBI taxonomy): domain Eukaryota; kingdom Metazoa; phylum Arthropoda; class Insecta; order Hymenoptera; family Apidae; genus Melipona; species Melipona beecheii. Next base: position 3,132,525 of record JAUCMO010000291.1, read on the forward strand.
TGAAGCGATTGCCCCGGGGTAATAGATTAGGTAGATCAACGTGACAAGACACTGTAAAATTAATGTTCTAATTAATAGGCATAAAATGCAGTAATCACGAACGATATTTATAACGTTTAATTGCTTTCGATCAATCATTTTCGTAGATTATATTTTTTTAGATCTATGAAATAAATCTACTTCGGACGTTACTTTCACGTCACACAGCTCATTATCTCAAGCTAAATAGATATTTCAATTAAGATTCAAAAGAAGACGATAAATAGATTCTGTCGAGTCGGAAATATATACCGAACATGAAATAGACTTTGTCGTGCATTTTAAAATATTTTGTTTTTCTTCCTTTTTACATTGCGTGAAAATTACAAATACACCTCCTCAAGTATCCTTCGTTTTATTCTTTTGTACTTGGATTTTGTACTCGATTTCACTTGACTTTCATCAAAGTACGCGACTAACTCGTGCAAAAGGAAAAGATGTTGTAATTTGTGGCGTGGAGTAGATCTCGCACGAACAATTGGAATTTGTGAATTTCAACGTACGACAGTGACATCGATATGAGCCTTGAACTATTGTACACCAGCAAGTAGCACGGTACAGCTACACGAAATTCAATTTCCAAAGAGAATCCTCGCGGAATTGAAACGGTTCATCCATGCGAATTCGTGAAACGTCGCGTCTCAACGAAGTTGAACACGCATATAATGAACACGCAGTTCTCCTCAATACATCGTTCTAGTTCAAGAGTTTTAATTCGTGATACTTTCGTAGCAACTGTAACAGAAAATTACTCTATTCCCATTACAGCATTATGTTATAGTTACAACATGGTGATACAGTGTTTTTAATGTAATTGTTACGTGTGTTTATTTAGTTCTGGTCATTCTTCAATATAATTTCAATGGAATTTAAAATTACAACAGTAGAAATTGCATAGTAATTTAATTCTAAAGTGAGAATATTAGCAATAATTGGTACACTAATAGCGATGCAATTTTTAAGTTCGAGTTATTTCTAGTATTGGTTTATTAATTACGGTAATGTACTTCTAGAGTAAAAAAATTAGTATTTAGTAAATAATATTAACGATAATATAGTCTCAAATAATTATTATTGCTGTATAGCTTATGCTTCTGATTACTTAATTACTAATTTTCTTGTTCCAGAAACGTATTACTGTATAATCTACTATTACAATTTTAGAAAGAATAGTAATATGCTTCTACAGAGTATGAAAATTTATTTATTTATTTATTTAGTATTTATTTAGTAATTAATGGCGATATAATTTCAAATTTTAATTATTATTTATTATTATTACTAGATAATTCTAGTATTAATTATTAACTATTAATTTTCTTGTTCCAGAAATGTACACTGTACAGATTTACTGCTGTAATTTTAGAAAGGGTAGTAACACAATTCAGAAAATTTAGAAAATTCAAAAGATCAGTATTAATATTATAACTAAATTATAACTATAGTTGTATATAGTTAAATATAACTACAACCATAGTTACTGTTATTATTATACAATTACCAATCACTATCATTATTACAGAAACATTTTACTTTTCGCCGTCACAATTTTAGTAACAGCGTATTATCGCGATTTTGGTACGCTGTTGCAACCGAAAGTCGCGTCGTGACTTTATATTCGACTGTTTTTGATGTTCGCGCAATCGCCGCGAAAGTCGATTGGGCAAAAAAACGCGGGAGCTACGAGAAGGTGCGAGGAGCGAAGTGAAAAATGAAAAATCGAAGTCGAATGAAATAAATTTATTCTTTTGCGAAATAAAATTACCGTGAATTCCAGGTAAGCGAGGGGAAAAAAAAAAAAAAATTCCAGCGCCCGTTACGAGCACGAGGCGAAAGTTAAAACGGTTAATGGTCTACTGCTGATTGGTTCGCTCAATTCATGAGTTAGCTGCTTCCACAAATACATCTGACGTTGTACGCATCGACAGCGTAACGATCGTTGAACACGCTTGGCCAAAACAAACGCTGGCAAATTATTGCGGCTAGATTGCCGGGCCGTTAACATGTTACTGCGGGATAATACGATGCGCGAAAAAATTTCTAACGGACGGCCCGACATTGACGGGAACGCGCGACGATCGCCAAGTAAATCGGCATTATCGGTCCCGTGTTTCGTTAGCGAAACAAGATGGAACGGGCAACGTGCATGGGCGTTTCACAGGCGTACGAACGAGATCGGTAATTTCGGTCTGAAAAGTCTCTCTGCCAATGAATCGCGGAAAGAAACTGACAGATGAACAGCAACGTGACAGATATCGTAACAGGTGTTGCAACTCGTGACCAGGCTCGGGACACGTTATATTTGAGTGTGATGTTTGAAAAATGATTATCGATAAGCGATGCATCATATTAGTTGACTCGTTTTATCTATATTATTTCGAAACAACGTTGGTCCGCTCGAGCAAGCAGATTGGCTCCGAAATGAAACGATCTTTTACTCTATATTCGCGTTTCTAACTTTTCACATAGTTTTCAGATAGGTTCCACCGTCTTTACTTTGTTATTTGTTATTTTGTCTTATTTCGGAATAAAGAATTACTTGTAAGTGATTTGTCTTGATTTGGAAATGATTCGTTTAAATGTAAATTAATATAAGGTATAATATAATGTGTATATTTTTTATATTTTTATTTTGTATATTTTATATCTGCCAGTTCTTATTCCATTAAATTTCCAGATATGGGTGACATGGCGACGAACGTGTTAATTTTATTGCCAACAAATTAGAAATCCTAGATTTTAATAATTCAATGGGAATTACTAAAATTATTATTGTTTACTACTTGAAAATTAAAATTGAGAGTAAAAATATTAAATACTTCGAACAGACATCGCCATCTGTACCACTAACTTCTCTGATTCTTCCCCTTTATTTTCAAAATAATGACGTTATTGCGTCACATGATTTTCAACGCTTACTAATCGGTAATCAATGCGACTTTTGCTGGTAATAAATTCTTAACAGAGCTGGCAGAAATTCTTAGCTCCAAAGTCACCCCAAGTCACTCTCAAAAATAGTCGATCGAATTCAGATGGTAATCAATTGTTTGTTTTAGAATCCTCCCGATCAATCGTGTTTTGCAACCCTAACCATCGTGCCGCGCATAGGAACGACGTCTGTCGCAGGAAGAGTCGCAAGGGGTTAAAAGGGCCCCAGGAGTCTACGGTGGTTGATACGATCTGCGTATCGCTGTAATTGCGTATCGCTGTACTGCGTAGAACGTGTAAAATTGCAGCAAAACGTGGAAATGAAATAGAAAAATCTAATTAGCTAACTCGAGTAGCTGACTAGTTGCTAGAAAATTTATTTTTATCCTAATTGCTCGTTATTTCTAAAAATAACGGGGGGATGTTCAAAATGATCGAAGTTTGGATCACGCTGTGTACGATATATCTCTGGGATAATTTTTCCCCATTTTTTCGTTTTCCCCCTTTTATTCGCTCAGTTTCTTTTCCTTTTTATTCAACAGTAATGAACGATCAGTCGATGACGAATAAAAACCGTAATTTCGGATGCCCGACGAGACACTTGCCAATAGAAATTGGAATTTTTGCATTTTTCAATAGAAAAGTGGAACTATTATATCGTCGGGTTTCCCAGGCTGGTTCGCTCTGTTTTTTAATCATACGCGAGCTCCGACCTCGACGATTTTTTTTTCAAAATTCATTCTTTCCGTCTATTTATTATTTATAAATATAAATAATTGTCGTACTCTTCTAAAACTCGAAATTTAATATCCTATTAAATTACTTTTCTCGATGTGTCGTGGCATCGAGCGCAACACAACTCGTATTAATTCGTCTTACTTCAGATCTTTCGTACAACGATATTTTTATTTGATTTTACCAGCCTATGGTTATTACAACGCAATAAATAATCATAAACAAACATTTTTAAATATTTTTTCGTATCCCGAGTGTGACACTCTAGTTTCCAACTTTTTCACATTTTATACCCGGTGATATTCTAGTTTCAAACTTTTTACATTTTGCGCCGAAACTAACATTCTAGTTTCACGCTTGTCAAATATAAATAATGTATCGTCGAATACAGTTATAATTTTTAACCATCCATTATAGTTCAAAGTTTGTCTCAGTTGCAGGCGATGGGTAAGGTTTACGGATTTAAATTGCAAATTGTCTGGTAATCTCAGCTGGTGTAGCTGGTAGGAACCCAGTCAATTTTCGTTGTGACGAATTTTATTTTGCTCTTTTTCTTCTCTCCCCTTTCGTATCCATTATCGAAGAGCGTAAGACAAAGCTTTGGAGAAAGCCGGAGTAGAACATCAATTACGTGGAGCGAATTTACGAGCTGCGTGTAACGCCTGATGCACACAAGCGTCAAATGTCAGCATCACATCCGCGTCCTAATAATAGCCGTGTTCATTTTTCCGGACGTCAACGAGACAAGAAGTTATCATCATAAATTGTGTTCCACGTAACTCGTTGTTCGTGCAAGTCTATGTAGGATGGGGTAAATAGAAATGGAGACACGTTCGAGTAAGGGATTTTTCAGACAGTCGAGCACTTATTTTGTCAATTTTTCGCTACCGTTTCTTCCATAAGAGGTTCACTTTATCTAAACTAAAATTAAAATCAGGTCGAAAGAGTTATATCGTTTTTGTCATTTAAAAAAAACTATATTATTCGTATTAAAAAAATTACAATAGGCAGAAATAGCCGAAATGGGGAAAAGTCGGTAAACTAGAAATTTACCTTTTTCTTATAATATTCTTTTAGATAGAAGAATATTCTTAATAATTATTCTATAATTTTTCTTTCTTTCTTTAAGGATCATTTTACACTTTCTTTTCGAAAACTGTGAAAATGCAAACATTGAAAAATTTTTTTCGCAACTAGGTTTACCACGATTTCGAAGAACAAAATCTCCCTTTTGCAATAAGCCCTTGCTATGTGTTGTGTGATTTTTTTTTTCTAGCATTTTATTGAACTTTGGATTAAATCAGGATTAAACGATCAAAATTCGAAAAATCCTAACATTTCGGATAAACTTAATCCTTTCGGATAAACGTGCAAAGTTCAGCAAAATGGTGAAAAAAAATCGCACAGTAGGTTTTAAGAGATGTTCGCAGACAGAGGCAATGACCTAGTCGTGAAAGAATTTTTATAATTTCCGAGAAAAATGTATCATTTGTTTTCCCACTCGCTAGAGACGATTTGAAGAAGACGAATTCGAAACTGTGGAAGTGGAGGCTTTAAGCGTGGAGGCACGCTTTAAGATGAGACCAAGTAGATTCTTAGATGAATATTTTTTTACAAAGTTCAACTTGTTAACAGTTTAAAGTATGTATTGTCGACAATTTTTCATCGCTATTGGTTCAGCAGATCGCTACGTCTATTTCGATATTTAACTTCTCCTTTCCATTTCACGTTCGTCCAAATAATTACCACTCAGCAGCAGTTACACACGTACGTATGTACATCGTAGCTTGAACACGACAGGATTCAGAACTTTGTTGTAACAGCGAAATACGTCCGATTTTAACGCTCAACGTATTACATCACATTTGCAAAGAAAGAGAGAGAAAGAAAATAAAAAAAGAAAAAAGACACAGTATCTCGAAATGTAAAATACTCAGTTATTCACTACCATTGTAACTGACAAAGCACTCTCGTACTATTAGGCGGCCATGAAAACATTCGGAAAATCACGCGAGTGTTTTCGTAAAAGAGCAAGTTACCAAATTCAACATAACTTTTATATAATGTTTGAGCACTGAAACCAGTGAAAATGGTACCGAATTATCAACAGTACGAGTTAAAAACTCAGGTATATTTTTCGCGTGATATTAACGCAGAAAAATTGCAAGTGCGTTTTACATTGTTTTATTCGTGTTATCAAAGTACGTATCGAAGTTATTGCAAAAATTAAATTTCGCTCTGACAGTGAGTCGCAAACTAATTTCGATACATTGTACGAGTGTCAAAGGTTGCTCAATATTTTTCTGTTTGGTAGAAAATTCGGAGGAAAGATGTTGATAAATAAATAAATTTAAACATTGTCCTGTGTAAAGTTCAGAGCTGCTTTAATCCGTGACAATATTATGCAAGTAAATCTCGCTGGACAGGATCCTTTGATCAAATTTTCTCATCTTTCTCTCTCCCCTTTTATGGCATCAATAATACAGTACAGGGTCTCTCATTTCTACTCTAATTTTAAATAATTAGTTTTTATTTTAATTCTAATTCTATAACTATCTATTATTTGAAAAGATGTTTGAAATGTATTTTGCTCTTTTTCGAGAAAGACATCTTGCGACGATCACCAAATTTGTTTAGGTAGAGGCATTATCGAGAACTCGAGATATATTTTTTCGTGTACTAATCGAGAATCAGCTCGATGTTTCCTGTAAAAAATTATTTATCTCTCTATGAAAAAAGTATTAAATATTGAAAAATTATTAATTTGGGAGATATTTTAATCTCAATTTTTAAAAATTTATTTATGTTCATATTGCTTCTGTGTTTCACATAAAAAAAATTGTATAACACTGAAGTTGAAATATCTCCGAATACTTTCTTTTACAGAGAATGTCGAGAGCTGCGTCGACTGATGCATGAAAAAAAAAAAATTATTTCATTTGAAATAATGAAGGTGACTTTAAAATCTCGGAAATAACACAAGTTGTCTCTCCTCGAAAGAGAACAAATATTATTTCAAACATTTTTATTCGAGTGTGATTGCGTGGGTGAATTAAAACGAGACACCCTGTATTAATATTTTTTTCTTTCAAATATGTTTAATTCATTGTATATCATCAACACGAAACGACACTTCCACTTAATTCATTTACTCTTATTATTAAACGCACTCGCATATTCATGTGAACGATGTGCCATTTTACACTCGTGCCAATATGCCATCCAGTTATAATGGCACAGCGGAACCTTCATTATCTGAATCTACTATCCAAATACGGTAAGTACTACTCAGATGTCTCGCTCCGCAAATGCTTTACCGAATAAGACGAAATTTCACATTTTAATGTATGTTGCACGCATTCAGCACCTCCTGTGTAATCGTGTCAAAAATAAAAGCGTCAAAAACATTGAGAACATTCTCATCTTGAAACGTGCGTCCATTTACAGCACTGAAAAATGTTTAAAAATTCAATCGTTGTGCATAAAGCACAGTTGCATTTGCAGTTTGAGATTAAACTTTTAAAAATTTTACTCTGTGCCGAATATTAAAAATAAAAGGTATACTATATAATTTTTGCAAAATACATTTAGTTTCGATTAAATGCTGGCTGAATATAAAAAGATTTTTGTTCTATTTTCTTTTTCTCTTTTTTTTTTATGTGTACGTGAAATTTTGATTTAAACGAATACCGAGAAGATTTTAGAAATACACGTAAAAAATGACTGATTTCTTGACCAATTTGATTCTGGAACTTTTATATTATTTGTGTTATCATTGCATTAGCGGAATCATTACCGAAAATTGTTATTACTTTCGTACCTATAGCGAACTATTTATGGAAACGAGATCCTGTACCGATACTTTTTTCGATCTCTCTCTTCGCTCTCTATAGCCGGCTGTTCATCAATTTTAATTCATAGATGCCTATTTCGAAATTCTAAAGGAAGCCAGGTATCAAGGATTAATTAATGCAAATTTGAACGTAGCAAATAGCGGGTTGAGAGATATGCAGATGCGATGACGTGCTAGAGGTAGGAAACTTCTAGGACGCGGGAAAATACCCGAGTGTTTCTGTTGTCGTAAACACGCGTAATGTATGTGATGCCCTATTATACACAAAGTGCTAATGAAATGTTATCGCCAGAAATTTCGGTGGCAATGTCTTCTACGGAGTAATTCGCCGGATTATAACCCTTAATTGCTTTCCGCCGCTATCATCCACTTGTAAAGATGGACATACTGCGCAACTTGTTTTGAAGTTTCGACTAAGGGCGAGTGTTTTAATCATTTCTCGGATGCAATGAGCGTGTCAAAAACTTGTTGAATCAAAACACGAAGCGCAGCAATTGCCATTCGAAAAATATAGGTAAAAAAAAAAAGAATAGAACTAGGAACGAAAAATAGGTAGAAACACGACTCTTTTGATGATCATATCATCGTACATCTTTTAATAGTATTCCACTGAAAGTTTATTTTCATCTTCACCCATTATTATTCATATATTATTCCTTTACTTTATTGTACACTTCAATTATAACTTATGCATCAATTTCAAGTTTAAACTGCATCTTGGAATTTTTAAAGATTTTTATCTTGTCCTAATGCAATAGATAATCTCGATCAGTGGAACTGTAAAAGTGCAGACTTCTTGTTATATTTTTCGTTTCGATCGCGAACGTTAAAAAATATTTTTGAAACACAGAAATGGTAAAAATATCCTTATTGTCTAAATTTCATCCGCGATCGATTAAGAACGTTTAATTTACGATTATTTCAAAATTGTTGGACACTTTTGATCGTGTAAAAGTGTGGATCAATTAGACTGATTAATTATTAAAGGAGCATCTCGGAAGTCGACAGAAGTTCGATTACGTTTATTTTTTATATGTTTTATATGTTGGTGTAATTCCTAGCAGCGCGAGCCATTATTTATTGAAATCAATTCAACAATTTACGTAGTAATGATCCCTAAAAGTAACGAGTGCTTGGCATTCACGTTGCAAAGCTCGTTCCTAATGAGATTTCAGCAAATACAATTACCGCGACCTGTAAATTATTAGAACTTCTATGGGCCATAGTATTTATTTTATTAATTAAGGAATTGTTAAAGCTGTCTCACTGTTCTGTGCGAAGCCGCCTTTGTTTAATTTTGAATGGGTATATGAAATTTTGCGTTAATTCATTGTAATTTTCAGTATCGTTAATGCAGTATCTCGCAGAGATACAATTGCAAAATCGATATTTTAATCTCAACTTTTAAATATCATCGAGTCAACAAATGATTCTAATAACTTATTAAATTACCACAATTTGAGTTTATTTCATATTTTATATCGTACGTTAACAGAAAGTAAACAATAAAATCAAGCAATTTAAATTTAAATTGTTACTGAGAATTGCTAATTCTCAGTAATATCACTGAATTACTGACGATTCTGATAATTCACGTGCAAACTGCGAAAATTTAGGATCTTTGATTTTATTTTGTATTTTACAGCTCCACGTAAATAAAAACCAGTAAAAAAGAAAAGAATGGAAATAAATTAAACAATTTAAATTTAAATTATAATTGTCTTTTATTGTCCAATGTCCAACTGTCAAATGAATTGTTATAGGATTAATCCTCGAGTAATAATATCTATCGATGTTGAATTATTGATGACACTAATTTACGACTGCTAAAATTTAGGAAAAGAAAAAGAAGGAAAGTAAATTGAAAATTCTAAAATTAAGCAATTTAAGTCTAAATTACAATGGCCATCAATCGTTTAACGACAACGGTAAAAATTAACGCTCTCGTTAAATTAAAGCTAACTGTAAGCTTCGAGATAAATAAAAATTATTTCACGCTTCTGATTTATCTTTGCATTAGGAGTTACGTACCATCTTTTCGGCCGCACCTCGCGTATGTATATAATATAATAAAAACCACTGCTATTCACGGTTCAGGTCTTTCGCCCCGGCTTTGTCCCCCATTTACACTATTCATCTAGACCACTTATAACACCCCACAATGGAGGTAAGGGTTGCTTACGCGTTCCTTTCTTCCGCACATTTTCTCATTTCGTATTCAACCTACTGTGCTCAACTACTTGAAACATTTTATTCACAGCATGCAGAAATAATTGATCCCTTTATTCGATCGTTCTGAAGATCGGCACCGGTCGAGTTTCACTCGCAAACAAAACCCGTCACTGTTGTGTTTCTTAATCTGTTTCGTGAACTCGCCGGGGGAGAGATTCTCGCACACCGCGTGTCAATGATTGAGAGAATAAATATAAATAAAAATTCTGAAATTAAATAAGTTATTACAGTGATATTTTTATTTATTTATTAAGCAAGAAAATTATTCCAAGTGTAGACACGTCTATCGTATAAAAATTTTTCACACTGTCAACGTTGACGTTTGTACGGCACCCACTATTTTATCTGCTTACACTGTAATTTTCAAATAAAATGAAATAACATTTGTTTCTACATAAAGTGTAGACATCGTGGAAAATTAATGAAAATTAGGAATAGAATTACAGTTGTAAAGTGAGAGAGAAATCAATTGGAAATCACTTTATTTATTTCATTCATCTTTATTTTTTGAGAAATATATTAGTTTTGGAGATCCGTGATAACGAAATATTATTCCAAGAAGAGTAATCAAATAATAAAGAAACATCGTGTTACCACTTTAACCGAACGGTTAAAAGTCTTATTTAAATATTTCACAGGGTAATTGGAAGGCTAATAATATATAAAAGAAAATCATACAAAATCGACGAATAAAGATTCTTTTCGGGAAGTCTGCATGCATAATGCTGAAAGCATCTTCATATGATTTATACGGCATAATAAGTTCGCGAGAGTGGTCGTCACATGACGCGAATGGGGAAAGAACGATATTGAAGAAGAAGAGTGGATATTAAATTCGTTAATCTTATATTATTGTAGACTAATATACCGTATATATTACAATTGCAGTACGAGCCACGTTGATGAAAAACTTTTTAGATTTCGAACCGAATGTTACAGTCTTTTAAAAAATTTCTTTGGAATTTACATAACACAGGCATTTACGTTATATTTTCTTGCAATAATATTAATATTTATGAAAGTAATAAAATTGGGATTTAGAAAAAATGGAGTTGACCAATTTGCACATATATTATTATATGGCAACGACACGATAAATTTACTGTCTGCCAGAGAATAATAATACCAAAAGATTTCGATCAAACGCAGGCGTTCGAAAATTGAATTCTTTCGTACGAGAGAATTCAATTGGCATCGCTAATTTCGCTCTTCCATATATTTCGAACGAACGCACGAATATTTTATATCTGAAAGATTTTATTAATGTTTTTTAAATACGCTCGTGTCTCGATCACGAAAAAAAGTTTTGCCACGAGTAATAATGGCACTTCGCTTGCACGAGCTTGTCGGGGGACAAATATTTGTGCAATTAAAACAGCCCATCGATTCTCTCATCTATTAATGATTTCTCGTTCGTCAAATTGGAGTTCAGGCTCGAATGAATTAATTCAGCTAACAAGAGTTTATTTAGTCGAGTAGTCGCGAAAACTTGATTCGAGTAAACAAAGCTACACCAAAGTCTACGTATGTAAAACATACAAGTGATTATTAATCGTACGTGTTCCTTTTTCAAGTAGTAGCGAGGCGCACGAAATGTTCGCGAGATTTGCGATGGACACGCGCGAATAACCACCTTGCTTTCTTTGACGAAAGCAAAATGGTAGGGTAGCCGGTTTTATTCGTGAGCAAAGTTTGGTCAGCGCTGTGCCAAACTGGTACTGTCTAACCTGTACTAACGCAACTAAAACGGAGTTTGCTCTATGTTGCCTTCATCGTAAGAGCCACCCAAACGTTAACTGCATGCAACGGAGAACTCGGGACAAATGTGAAACGAAATTAAACGAAGACGAAACTGTAACTACAGCTGCAAAAACAAAGTGAAAAAAGAATACAGTCGCTCGCGAAAGTGTTCGAACGTTTATCATAGAAACACTTTTGCGTGCATATACGTATACGTATGTGCGTACAATGTACGTACACTTGCAGTTATTTTTAAATTTGTAGAAATTTGTTTACATTTGGAAGTCATGTTATAGTGTAAAATTTCAAAATTTTATATAACACATGTTTTTTTGGACTTGATTATAGCGTTAGTTAATATTATCGTGACAGCCTCGACTCGTTTTACACATCTCATCGATGATTTGTAAATATAATGCGTAATATATTTGTGAAGCTTCTGAATATTTTCGTAAACAATTACATTTGTACAAAACATCTTGTGATTTCTGTATCTATATTTAGATTTGTACTTTAGGGATCTGTAAAGAATTTTAAGACTCAGGATGCTGCTGGAAGGAGAGAAAGAATGAGAGAGAGAAAGTGAGAAGAAAGGCGATTGCGTTTCGTCTCGGAGTCACTGCCTAGACTCATCAGTGGGGCTGATGGCAGCGACTCCTTACCTCAGAGACGCTTGTTGTTATAACTACCCCCGCTAGGCTGGGCCCGGCACCCTCCTAGCGGGGTTCCGCATGCTGCTTGCTTAACATCGGAGATCGGTAGGACCTCGACGCTAGGCGCGCAGCCACTTGCGGCTTGTGCAAGTCGAGTGTTCGAAACTCGTAGTCGAGGAATCGTAGGGCCGCTACATGTACCAATACGACAGAATTTACTCTTGCTAGAGCATTAATGAAATTTCAGAATTATTTATAGTGATATATTCATAAAACTGTCTGAATACTTTGCAAGTGAGCAGTTATGTTAAAAGTTTGTCTAAAATATCTTGCCATCTCCACACGTATTCTTAGATTTGTTCAAATTTCGCCAATAGAATAATCATTCTCACTAAAGTACTAATGAAATTTCAGAATAACTTAACATATTCATAAAACTGTCTCAACTTTCTCCTATTGATTCGATTAATATTTTGATCTGCTCTCGCTACATTTTGGATTAATACATGCGACATATTCGTAAAGCTTCATATTTACATTGTACTAAAAATTTCTACGTGTATCCTTAGATTTATTCAAACCTGATCAATACAATCGTGACACTTGCGTCTCGTTATAGTGTCAAATGAAAAAAATTTCGAAATATATTTAAGAAAAGTTTCCACGACTATTTGAACATTTTCACAACGGATAACTGTACGGCACAAAAATATATATCTCTGTGTAGAAGTAGCAGCGATTCAAATAACAACAGTGCACACTTCACGTCTGGATGGAACAAAAGCGGTTTATTTAAATGTCTCTCCTCTAACGAGGCTCGGCGTGAATTCTCCAGCGAATGCGTTAATTCGAGAATGGTTTGTCGATTCCAAATTCATATCGATCTCGAATTCAACGATAATTGTTATTGGAATACCTAATTATTGTTTGTACCTCTATGGCAGTAGGAAGCCAGGGAGGAAGCAACACGCGTCTCGCTGTTTAACGCTATTTCCAATGCCTATTCTCTATGTAAGCGTACTAGACATATGTGCAAACACATTAGAAGCCTACAGGTGTATGCAGGCCAATTAAATTGGAGTGAATCATTGAATTGCCTGGCGTAGAATGTACTATACGTCAATAAATTATGCCCTCTCAAATTGTTTTTGCACCTCGCTACAACGACACGTTTTCTCTACGGATGCATAACAAATTTACTTGTACTTGGACTGTAGATACGAAATAGCTTTCGAAATTATACAATAGATGAGTAACGCATTAAGATATTTAATCGACGAATGAAATTTCTAATTCAGAAACTTTTGCTTCTTCAAGCCAAAATAGTTCAATAATTACTGTCACAATTAGTACTATTGTTGTTTAAATGTTATTTACATCTTTTAAAACATCTTTATTTTATCGCTTTACTTCACTTCGAACGTTCTGTCTCAACTTTCCATTTTCCAAGGCCTCGATACGATATACGATAATAAAATAATATTAGTCCACGAATTTCATTGCTAGCGTATTTGAATAATATTGATATTAATAACATTGACGTTATTTCAGATGTTTCTTCCAATTTTAATGTCATAATAATAATCTACGAGTGTTCATCGTATCCGTTTCTCTTCGATCCAAGGTAAAATGCAAAAAAACAACACGTTCCCTTTTCACAAAAATTTCACTGAAACATCCACCAATCATGTCATTTCATTGTCAAATCAGACCAGAAATTCAATGGTAAATATTCATTCGTGCCGTCTACGACACGAGCTTTGTTTGCAAAGTTCTTCGCGTCGTGTTATTTTCTGGGACATTTACGCTCACGATGCTATTATTAACGATTCAATTAAGTTTGTATCAATATTTGAGTAATATTGCGTTATTGATCGCTCGGCGAGCGTTATGCAAATATGTCCTAATTGCCCGATAAAATCCGATTTAGAAAGTAGAGGCCACCGGGCTGTCCACATTACGATACCGGATAAAATCCAATACAAGATGCATTATACTTATAGCCAATTACGTACATCGCGCCGATTACATTGTTCCCCGACATTCATTCCCACCGTATGAATTCGTAATTACGTAATTGAGTAGGATAAAATGTCGGTACGAGCGAAGCAATTACATAACTTCATTCTCAATTTATAAAAGCATATTGTTCGGTCGACGTGTTTTGAAACACACGGGGATTCATTTCGTTCAGCGGGTGAAACGAACGTCCAACTGTTCGCGCACCCTAATTTGCATAGTTTCAGCGAGCTTTCATCGGTATCATTGAAAATGTATCGAATTCGGAGAAAGTGCCACTGGAAATTGTAATTAATAATTTATACAGGAAACGTGCGGCCGAGGAACGAGGCGATTTTTCCGCCTGCATTTTATCCCGCGATAGCTTGGAGAACTGGATTTCCAGTAGCTATAGACAAAGTGGTAGCTTATAATGAGACGTCGATCGCAGCGAAGTTTCAACTTGAGCCGATCATTTTTTTTTTTCTTCTTTCGATCCCTCGATTTTCGAGTTAAATTCAGTGTCAAATGGTAGGTTACGGCGAGACATCGATTACTAGCAAATTTTCAAGTTGAGCCGGGAATTAAAAACTCCCCGGAGACACGGACTGTGGAACTGGTTGTGTTAGATCTTCGTTGGCAAGATTGTATGTAAATGGTTAGTTTCAAATTGAAACAGTAACGACGGTGGTTTCGGAATCTTCAAATTTTGGTTTTTTCAAAAGTTGGAACTTTGTTATAAATACAACATTTTTGGCAAGTAACTTGCAAAATAATAATGAAAGTGATAGAAATTAAAAAGAAAGTTTAGGAATTTTCAAAGTGGAGTCGAAGTTGAATCGAAGCTTATTATTTTGCGATTTTATTTTCACAAAATTGTAACAGCTTCAACATTCAGTGTTCGAATTACAAATTATGTTAAATTACAAATGTGATTCCGATAGAAAGTAGCCGATTAGTTACCTATGTAGTTGAAACGACACTGTTCATACAACATTTACAAATTAGAAAAACTAAATGGTCAGTTAATTATGTAACAACGCTGAGATCGAGTTTCACTGAACGTATTGCTGTATTTACCAACACATCGAAATCATCGATATTCCGAATTTCGTGGAAGCTGCCTGTTTACCAACGCGTTGAGATAATCGACAATATTTTTCACTGACACTAGTTCCATCGACATTGTTACTTTCTCCACGAACGTAATATCGACGAATGGAATAGTCGAGGGGAATTGTCAAAAAGATAACGATTCGTATCTCGTACTTTCCAGATGAGACTTTTTCAACGTGATCAATTTAATTATCAAACTGTCAAAGTGATGTAAAATTTTGATACAGATGTTGGTAATGTCATTAATGATTGTGTTATGTTATACTATGAAATACAGGACAGAACATTTGAAAAAAGTACTTTGGTCCTTGATGATAATTTAGACTCGAGTCATAACTTCACTGTCAATTCGCTTGATACGTATTTCACGTCAGACACATCTACTATCAAAACTGTCAGATTAATATAAAGTTTCGACATAGATGCTGATAATACGTATTTGGAACTGGAAATATAATATAATATTAACGTATAATTATATATATTATGTTATATTATGTATCTATTGACATCACGTATTACATTATATTCCACATTAATGAAACACAAATTTCAATATTATATTAATTTATAGTAATTTATTGATATGATATAATAGTTTGATTAATTTAAGAAATTATGTACTTGTACCCATATATCGTATACATTATGTATTATATTATATTCTACATTGTAGTGACATTTAAAATTTATCATTAATTTAAGAAATCTCAATATCGATTATTCAAGTATATGTATTTTATCAAATCTATACTACTCACTGAATCTAATCAATATCTAAATGAAACAAAAACGTCAAGACCTTGATCAATTATTATAATATATAATATAATACGTAGTATAATAAATATAATATGATATAACGATTGCAAAGAAGGAATTCTCCATTTTAAATTATTTCAAATACGTCGTCCCCGTGGAACGTAAATTAAAATTGAACGGAACAGTTCGAAATCGTTGCGATTTACTGACGGCCCTGGCTGAATTGCTGTCGATTAAAATACTTGCTTGGTGTAAAGGTCACGTTAATTGTTTCGACAAAACAATAATGTCCCCTCCTATTGTTTGCTGCGTGAAAGAGATTTTGAACGAACGCTCTTGTATAAAGCTATTTAAGACCGTTTCCGAGTCCCTTCTTTTATGCGGCTCCATTAAATTATATCGGCCGCGTGAATTAAGTGTGTACAGTGTAGTACATGGCACAAGAGTTCTCGCGTATACGAGGATCCGTCCAAAAAGAGTTCTCGCACTCTCGTTACAAAAGGACTCTTATAAATTCGCACGCACCCTTCGCTTGCACGTTAAATATAAAATATTTGAGCTCGCAACGACTAAGACAACGATACTTTCAACCCTGCGATCAGGTTTCCTTTTAACCTTTTGTAACTGCACGATATCGTGTAAATTAAAAGCTGGACGTCCACGTTCTATTTTCTTTGCCTATTCCGTTTCATCTTCCATCGATGTGATATTAAGGAAATGCTAGTGACTGCAGTTGTTAAGATGTTTTAATTAATTCAGATAGTCACAATCCAATGTTATAATTAATTGGATGACTAATGGTAATTAATTAATAATTTTTTTCGCCGTAATACCGTAATGAAATTCTGGCTTAGGATTTAAGAATTCAGGGATCAGAATTAATAACTTATCTGCAACTGAATCAGTTGGCAATCTCTGAGACTCCAAATCTAAATTGAAGCTGCACGTCAAATTTTCGGCTGTTATCAATTTATCACTGAATTTCTATTACCGAGCTACTTCTATTTTCGTTTCTATTACCACGAATTGTCATCAATTTGACCAATTTACGTACGACCACTGTACGAAACAAAGACCATGAATATACAATTACGCGCGTAATTAACCGTGCATAAAATTATTACGCTTATTAACCCGTGCAGGTATTAAAATCTGCAATTACTATCGTAGAACTATTCATTGCTACAAAAGCGCTACATAAATCATTACATAAATCGTTCTTCTCTTCTCCCAAATTGCGACATTTTCTCAGTTTTTAAGTATATTTAAATGTAACCCAGTCAAAACGAATGACGAGTTTATTACTTTTTAATAATTTATATTCAGTGTCATCACACCGACGAGTTCAAAAGAAAAAGAAAGCGACAAATTATCGTATACGGTTCGGTCACTCGTTACGGTCCGCAAACCAGTTGCCAGCGCAAGGGGTTAAAATACCTATCTCCGTTTAAGGGTGAATATCGAGATTTATCACGCTGTTAAGTGAATCATCGTATTTGCCTATCAATCGACGCGTTAAATACTTCAAGCCCGTTGAACAAAGGTGACCGGAGGCGCCGAATAATAGGACAGGTTATCCGACGTGATGCTCGTTACACGCAACAATTGGTAACTTGGCTGAGGTGCTTGTAAATCGGCTTGGCGTGCTTGAGAAATTACACGCGCACAGGGGACGAAGATCGCTGTCGGAGAGGTCGCGAAATATCGTTTCGATGCTGGATAAAGGCGAGACGAGAAGGAGGAGGAGGAGGAGGAGGAGGACGAGAAGAAAGAAGGAGCAGAAGTAGGAGAAGAAAAGTAGGGGAAAGGTGGTAGACATGAGAACTGCTAGTTTGAAGGGATGAGGCGACTCAAACAGAGGGTTGAAAAATTACCAACGGAGACGGTGAGCGTATTTCCCTCGCCGACTTCCCCGGGCCAGTGAGAAACGAGTGTAGCAGAGAAAGGTCTCGGGCGACGAGGTGGGGGCGGGGAGAAGAGGGGGACAGAAACGGGAGGGAGAGAAAAGTCTGTGAAAAGGACTGGAATGACGTTGAGCCCGAAGTCTGCGGTCTCTTGCCACATTTTTTCCGTTTAAAGTAATTTTTCTGCCCCTTTGGCCCATCTAAACCTTCCCCGTTCCTTTGTTTCCGCCGCAGTTATCGTTGCAGTATTTCCTCTGTTACCGGATTTTCGCGATAATTGTTTAAAATTTCCCTTCCTCCCACCTCCTCCTCCTCCTCCTCCTCCTTCTCCCCCCGGACGATAGAACGACGTTTGTTTCCTCAATCAGGCCGATTAATTACTCTCCCCCCTCCCCACCCTTCCCTCCGGTTTGCCACTTTTACTCTAGAAAAATCTCGTTGCCACTCGACAAATAATAATAATTGTCCGTTCGGAGATTTATCTCTTTCTTGGAGATTTATCTCTTTTTCGTTTCAATGGAATGAAGAGGCGTTGAGTTGAACCATCCGCTGCACTCGTGCTGTTCATTTCGTTTCAAAATTGTTGCTGACACGAATCGGTCAATTAGCTCGTAATTATTTCTATGAAAAACAAATGATCAAAATGATCACTATTGTTGGGAATTTTGTAGATTTGTAGATTTATAGATCTCTGTTAGAGATAGAAATTTTCATAGATTTTACAGTGTGTTTCTATTTAAATGATCTTTCATAAAGAAATATGTAAATAAAAATACGATTTATTATATTAAATACAAAGCTTTTCTATTTTGCAAATTTCCTGAAATTTAATTTAGTCAGTTGCTTAATTATTGCTAATACAACAAATAAATCGCGGATTTTGTAATTTTACAGCTGTAAACTGACTATTCTGAGACATTTGTATGAAATATACAAATATCGCGTTTTTATCGCGAGCAAAATTACATTTTATTTTCGTGCGTCTACGGCAAATTTAAGATGAGAGAAAGAGAAATACGAAACAACGCATGGCATTTCTAACTAGCCTATTGGTTCTGTTGAGTATTTTCCTTGTCACGTTTCCTCATCATCCAGTTCAATGGATGACCATTTTTCTTTAAACTCTTTACTATTCGCTGGACGCTTTACAAGGAATACAAATGATCGTGATATCCAAGCCGTACAAATACTGCTGCACAATCTTCTGTACAAGTTGCTAAGAAAATCTTGGATCATACGACGATTTTTTAAGATATTTTTACATAGAAAAAAGAAACAGAAATTTGATTTTTTACAACTGTACGACGAAATTCTGTCATGTACGAATTCATTGTTGTTTTCATACGCGGAATTGTTTTTAAAAAGTGTCTCTCCATACGTTGTAATTTTGTATATTTCACGCAATGCGCAGCGTCGAGTCAAAAGCGATCCTTTTTGACGTTTAAAAAAAAAATCTCGTTAATTAACAATGCAGCCTTTTAATTAACAATATTACTTCCTCTGTGTCGCGTCAATATTCACGATACTTGATTAATTTTTGTAATTTAGCCTCGGATGTTTTTAATTTTTAGAATTGAAGTCCATCTTACTACGACAAATATTTGCAAAGAGGAATATCCACTTTTGATTTTATACACATTGTCACGAAAACGATTTTTCTGTTTGGAAAGGTCTTTCTATCTCTTAAACGTAGTGAGAAAAATATTCCACCAAGTATTCTTTTTTCAAATTACGATTGCGATTACAATAGTAACATCCTCTTGCCAACTTTATTCAAAACATCACGTAGTGCTAACCAGCTCTTTGTGTACACGATCAACTCCAAGGATTAAATCGAGGAGAAAGCAGTTCCCCGCTTTGAATTCTCCGGTTACACTAACATCGACCGTGCGCGGTGAGAAAGTCAGTTAAAAAAAAAAAAAAAAAAAAATATCAATTGCAGATAACACGGTGAGAAATTAATGAGCGGTAGATTTTAGTAGCGCCTTACTGGCTCCTACACTTCCCAAGAACGAGTGAGAAAGAGTTTTATATATATATATATATATATATAAAACGAAAGATAGGCGAAGAACGCGGGGAAATATTAAGGGTAGGAGATGGTTGAAGGCAATGCTGGTAGGTCGTTAGCGTTAATGAATAAGTAAGGTTAATTTGCGAATGGGTTTCACACTACGCGCTGCTTCGCCCGTTTGCACCCGAGGGCATCCATTTCATTATCGAGTCTAGAGCGCCCCCTGGATCCACACCCCCTCTTTCTCATTGCCAGCCATCCGCGATCTCGAGATCGCGTCCCGACCCCTTCGTTTACAACCTTTTAGATTTTCTACTTTAAGTTCCCGAGAGCGCGAGTGTCTGCCTTTTTTTTTCTAAAAAAGAAAGGAGAAGGAGGAGAAGGAGGAGAAAGAAGAAGGAGGAGGAAGAAAAAAAAAAGCCAGGGGTAATCCCTCGGTTGACGCGCGCACTTGTCATTTGCTAGCGAGCGTCTGTCTTTGCACGAAGATGGAATCAACTGTTATGAATGCTGCTCGTTTGTGGATGTTTAGAGAGCTTGCTGCGCGCACAGTGTATCAGAGGAAAGAATACCCCGGTAATGGTTGCATTATTCAGTCGGATTCGACGAGAAAAGTACACTGTAACAGCCGGGGCGAAGTGAAATGGAAACGTCTGAAAAGGAACTTTAAAAGAATTTTTAAAGCGCACTACAGCGTAGAAACACTGACAGTGAATACGATCTACGAGTTGATATCCCGTTTTCGTTTTCCCTGCTCTACCTTCGCCACGGTAGGTGTTTTTCTGCTCTACCCTGGTGTTTTTCTTCGAAATAATTAGAGAGTAAAAAAGAAAAGAGAAGAAAGAAGAGGGCGGGGGGGGCGGGGGGAGGAGGAGGCAAAATTGTACCGAATCGACGGTTGGAGAGTTGGCGAGTATTTTGATTAACAACGTTTACGTTACGGGGGAAAGAACTTCGGCTCGAACGTGTGCAACTGTTTAGTTTGGAGTGTTAATTGAGAGTCTCGTTAATATGCGTGACTTTAGTTTAATTACGAGTCGTATGATTCATCGCAGTTCATGGTGTTTATTAAATGACGTTCTAACGAAATAATCGAGTTGAAATAAATTTGCGCCTCGGGAACTGCAACGGGTTTCGGATTCATTTCTTTTTCATTTCGACTTCCGACGTGTTATAAATATGATATATTTTTAATTTTCGAAAATTAAATATCTGCGTGTCTCGCCGAATCTCTCACGAGATTTTCAATTTGACAATAATTGTGTGTAAAACCAAAATTTTTTGCCAAAGTTTCAAATGGGTTTTTCGTTCGTATTCCCAAAAGCACGAATTTGCACAAAAGTCCGCAATTGTTAACAATTGTTAACAGCGGCGGAATTTCAAATATCGAAGAACAACGATCAATATTGAGATAATATTCAAACAATGAAGCTCCCTGCACAAGAACAATCATTTAACAACGCAATTTTACTTAACAATGAAGCGGAATATTCTCCGATGTTTCTATCGTAGAAATTAATAATACAAAACCCAGGTTCTGTCCAGGTAAACGAATGGATCATTAAACGGTGCTTCTCCAATTGACGAAGTTTTCCGAACGTTTCAGTCTTTCGCCGTGAGCGCGACAAAATGTGAAGCGAAAATATTTGAAATGTATCTGGAACACGATGGAAAATGTAAAGCTTGGATACCAAGCGTCACTTGCTGTCGACTGAAATTTCACGATGCGGATAATTCGAGACCGGAGTTGTACTTCCACCTCAAACGGTGCTTAAGTAAAGAGCGCAGAAAATTAGTGGTGGAGGATTGACGTTTTAAAAGTTACATAATTAGATTGACATATATATATATATATTTTTCTGTTTTTAAATCTACTCTGTCGTATTTTTCAGTCTGCAACGGGAGTTTTGCAACATTTGATCGATACGGGAACTATGATGCGTAAAATTGTATCGGAAAGTTATAATTTGCAATTCGAAGGATTAAAAAACAAAAAAAAAAAAAGGGAAGAAAACGTGCACGTGTCGTTTAACTTTGATAAATTTTTTCTTGAAATTAATTACTTATTCAGTCCAATAATATTGTTTAGCAAAACAACTCGACGGTGTATAAATATATAGCAAGCTCGTGTATGTAACAACGTTGAGTTGAGTTGAAAAATAGGAATCGAGAAAAAACTTTGTATAAAGACACTTTGTGCTTGTTGTTCAAACGATAAAATGGGAAATTTGAGGCAACTTTTAAATACGTATCAAAGTAAAACGAGAAAATGAACGAAGGTATTATAATATAACAGTTATCGATATTTAAAAATCAACCAATATATCTTTAAAGTCTCGTAATATTCTCTGCAATAAACGAACATCATGCAAAGGAATATTGTAGAAAATTTTGAGGAGACTTCTAGATACAAAAATAGGATGAAAAATGTTGCAAAAAATTTAAGGAGATTTCTAAATATCAAACTAACACAAGAAAATGAATTAGTTGTTGAAATTTAGAAATCAACCAATATCTTTGAGATTTACTACAGAACGAACATTTATATTCATTACAAAAACGAAACTCATACAAGCGAATATTAGAAGTGGAAAAATTTAAGTAAACCTCTAAATACCAGAATAAAATCAAAGGGGGGAAGAAAAGAAAAAATGGATAAAAATATTAGTCATTGATCTTTAAAAATCTACCAATACGATATGTTTATTTTAGGTATTATTTTTCTAGATCTAGCAACATTTTCTGCACGAACGAATATTACACAGGTACTTGCGATGTACGTCTAGCAGCTTACATCCCAAAACTGTCGTAAGCAAGAAATGGTTCAAATACCGAGAATATGATGGCGAGGACATGGTTATTCAGAAAGTAGACATGTTGCTTCACCAAGTGGCTTTAAAAAATCCTTTGCAAAGCTAGGTGGTAAGAACAATTTCGAAAAGACAGAATTATTTTCAGAGCAGACGTTGGAGGAGCTTGTTTAACCTACCATTTCTTTCAATTCCTTTTCAATTGCGTATTTATACGAGCGCGGGCATTATTTGTATAAAATATGCGGAAAATGATCATTCGAGTAACGTATCATCTTATTTGACTCGATGCTGAAATAATTCTATTTCGGTTGGTATGCGTTTGAACGAGCAAATGATATCGCTCGAAGTGATCTCATATATTTGACTACCAAATAAAATAATTTTTCACTTCACTTTGTATTTCGTATTTGTTTCTACAAATAATAAACGTTCCTCAAAACGTTTCTGGTTTTGTTATATAAACTTCATCTTTCATGCCGGTGTTTTGTTGTTTGTTATTTTATTTCGACGAGTTAATTCAAATGAATGTTACTGTTATCGGAAAATTAAAGATGGCGCACCTGCATATTTAGCGAGGTAGATCGGAGGAAAGAATATCGCTTCTGAGAAGAATAGAAGATTTTTTTCAAATTGATATCCTCCGAAAAGGCACTTTCATCTGGGCCTATTCTTTCAACAAATTTAGAAATTTGTCAGATTAGAAGAACTGAAAATTTTAAATTTCAAGGTTGAAAAGTGAAGAAATTAAAAATACAAGTCATCACAGAAATAGTCATTACGAACAATATTAAAGTCATTTACGAAGAGGTTAATCGTCGAATTGTTACAAGTTCGAACAGGAAGTTCGGGTCAGCATGCGTGAAATTTTCAAAAGAATCATTTTTAACCGGTTCTGGTTTTCATAGGGAACGAGAAAGAACTGTTGTTACATAAACGTTCAATTAACGAGCATGTTTGCCACTAACAATAATTTTGTTGACGTGGCTTTGTGAGGCCTTTATTATTGAAAACCGTATCGCGAGTATCGTAATAAAATGAATCGGACGATATTAAAAAAAAAGGGAGAATTTTTCGATAAACTAGGAAAATAAAATTCAACATTTTCGATAAAAATGCTCGATAACAATAGTGGATAATACTCTATATCATTCAAAGGGAACGGAAACAATACCGAATTGTAGTTGGAAAGATGCCCATGTCCCAATGGCTATAGTCCAACGCTGCCTTTGTTTCTTTTTTCGCGGGGGAAATAATATGGTCGAAGTCGAGATTTCGTATATTATAAAATAACATAACAAGGTATACAATATTTATGCAGCGGACGAAATAATAAAACAGTGGAAGTTAAATCAAATAAAAATTGAGACACCGCGAGTGAGCGATCATGTTTCGCCGGGGAATATGCGAGCTTTCGACTTTTTTATTTACGCGAACGATTTATTTCGCGAATTAATTAAACTATCAGGTATAAGAATTTGAGAAAGTGTGTGTCGTAAATATTATATCGGGAAGGATATTGGCAGCTAGGGGAAATATTACTGAAACCGCTTCGTGAAACGGCTTCAATGAAAAATAATGAGAGTATCATTACAGTTATTATAGTTGGAAATTAAACAAATCGGGAGTGAAAGAAATTGGAGAACGAAAATGCGTTGTGATTGCAATTGAATTAATTTTAATACAGTGACACGTATTTCTGTTCGTTTTATCTGTCGTTTCCACCTTTTTATTTTTTTCTATTCATATTGTAACAGTAAAATTGTCAGGTAATGCCTAATAAAAATTGCATGACACTCGGAATAAAATATATAAAATTCAAACTGTTAAATTAAATTTTGCATCAACATTCTGCAAATACCAGTAACCACGTAACACGTCTCTACCATGTATTTGAGAACAGGGTATAAAATATTTCTAATGGTTCGAAGACACCGCGTTCTTTCCCGATTACGTGTCGATACATTTTTGACTCTCGAATTTTTATATTTCTCGTATCACTGTGCATCAATTTTGCACGTAATAAACTATTTCTGAGAACCAAGATATCATTTATTTCCGCAAAGAGACTGCAAAAGAAAAAAGAAAAAAAAAAGAAAATACAAACTCTTCGCGAAAGAGAATTTTTTAAAATTCGAACTGAGAATCGCAGGGGACGGGATGAGATTCTGGCAACGAGGGAAAATCAGAGCGCGTTAGACTTCGACCTTGAGATTTCACGAAGCCGCAAATGGAATTTCCGTGGACGTAAGTGAGAGAAAGAGAGTTTCAAAGTTCCCTGAGGAATATTGGCAGATGCATTAGTATTAGTAGCCGCGGAAGCCGAGTACTTTCGTGCAAATGTACGCACGTACACCGATGTATCGTCACCATTCACGACGTCCAACGTGGTGGTAGGTAGTTATGCACGAGTTCGATCATACCGACATCACCGGTCCGAGGTCGACATGCAGATCTTTGCTAGGCAATATGCGCGCCTCCCATAAATCATTTCTCGCAATATCTATTCGACCCTTTCGGCTCTGCTATTCCTTATAAAGAGTCTGACTTTCATATTCTCTAGTTAGAAAACACGACTATCCCGCGAGAAAAAAAGGCCGAAAAAGCCCCCCCTCTTTAAACCGGTAACCAATTTCCTCGTCGTAACATCCGCGGGGATATTGCGACCGAGTAGTTATGAACTTGGAATTATCGAGAGAAGTATCTCGCGGTACTTTTGTTCGACGCCGATGCGACGTGGATTTTAATTTTTAATCGGTGCGGTAAATTTTTCGTCGTGTTAATCCTCTCGGGACTACACGTTTCCGCGTGTTTGCTGGGACACGAGCTCCCATGTACAAAAGTGCACAGTAAACGGACTGTGAACTTTTGTGAACTTGTAAGAAATTTATTATTTCTATGTAACTGTAAAATCTGCGTGGTAATTAAAACGATTAACGCCGATTACGATTGGTGTAAAAGAATTAAGGCGAACGATGATTTACAACCAAAGAACTTGGAAATTAATCGCTACAAGTCACTTCTCGTTAAAAACAATTTTACGTCGTGCGAATATTCATCAACATTTGTTAAAGTTATCGACTGCACGATTTTGCGGATATTCGTACTTTCGAATCTTTTTACGAACGTGTAAAATACATCAGAGTAATTGGTCGTGTTTGTAATTGATACGCCGCGACAGGAATGATGACTGTGCGAAAACTATGTGTAAAATTTAATCATCTCTGACAGTAAACCGCGTAACAGCGCGCTGAAAGCCGGCGGCTTTGAAATTATTTAGCTTATTTAGCCCGGCGTGTTGAAAAGTGCAAGGTGATTGACAATGAACACTAGGCTGCGTGAAAGCTACGCTCAGCCATGAATACCAAAATGGAAAGTATAGACAAAACAATTAGGAACTGGAAATTGGGAAATAGCGATAGGACAGAAATGAGTTGATACAAAAATAGCAGTAACAAACAGTGTAATAATAACTGCTGATTTTTATGCAAATTCACATTTCAGAGGGTGATGATTGAAAAAATAGGACCACGGTTTAGGTAGGAAATTTGTTTTACCTACATAGGAAATATGTATCATAGAAAGTGCTAAACTTTCGATATTTCGTTGATTATGATTTTGCGCTTTAAAATTTGCTACAAACGCATAAAAATCCGCAGTTAAAAAAGAAAAAGGATTACCAAAGATCAAATTATTCGAAATATAAGACATCCACGCGTCTAGAATCACAAAGTCGCTGTCTGCAGTGTGTTAAATGATCAAGAAACTTTTTCACCATTTTCCAAGAAAAAATTTTTGAGCTTGAAATCTAGTTCTTTACATACATTTCCATCAAATCGAAATGTGTAGAATTCATCCGCGACAAACTTTCCTTTCCACCCTGTACACGTAAAAATTCGAACCGTTCAAAATTGCTTCGACGTCATGTGCGCGGCTCGTCAAAAGCAAATCTCAAAGGGTGTACGCAGTAAGTGAACGTAATGCCGCAAAGCACGAGCCTGTTATTACTTTCAAGTTCTAAATTTTCGTTATAACTTTTTAATAAACCATCGCGTACTTTGTGTGTCCGTGCAGCATTCTCGTTCTATTTTTAACCTCGCGGAACACGCTGACGAAGTTCGCGGGAAAATCTGGAGAACAGTCTGTATATTTTAAAAGTACGCAGCTGCTTGCAAACTCCGTTTTTCATAAAAAGTAACCTCCATTTCCATTACGTATGCGCGCGGAGGTAACTTAATAATTCGCATTCGTACGAACGAGAAAGTTCTCCTTGGTTAATCGAAGCGTTCAGAGGCTGATCGGCCTGAGTAGGTACAAGCGAATGTAACGCGAAGCTAATAATTAGACCGCGTATGTGAAAAATGCGCACGATGCACACGATACTCAAAAATACATAAAATATACATTCGAGGAAGAAGAAACAATTTTAAACATCCAGAAGATCGATCCATTTCGTGAATTTACACAATTGCGTATAACGTTTCGATCTCTTACGTCTAAAGTAATGTTACAGTTGCAGCAAATATTGAAAAGAAAATTAACAACGCTAAAATATTGTAAAGATCTTGCGGAACGAAGTACTGTACAGCCTACACACGCAAAAACTACGAGGTGTATTGTTACTGTCGGATACTAGAACATTCCGATAATGAAACGTTCGGATAATAGAGAGTTCGGATAATGGGTGTTCCGATAATCGAGGTTCTACTATTCCCTTCACAAAACCTTCACTCAATAGAACAGTTTAGTCGTTATTAGACTGCGGATTTTTATTCATTTGTCGGAAATTTTCAACTGTGAAATTGCGCCCGATGAAATGTGAAATTGCGTAATAAGATGAGAAAATACGTAAAATATCCGATATATCGCGTTTCCTTGCGATATTTGATACGTAAAACAATTTTCCATTTTCTTTTAATTATACTTTTAAAAGTATGAATTTGCATAAAAATCCGCAGCCTAATGACACCTAACGTATTTTCGAGTATTCCTCTGAGATGCCCACTTTTTATGACGAGTATACTCGTCACGTAGTAAAAAAGATTTGCACTTGCTATTAATCTTAACACATTTTTAAATACTTTAGAACAAAAAAGAATTGTAATAACGTGTAATTTTTTTAATGAAACAATACAATTTTATAACAAACATTTATAACAAAATATGATTTAAAAAGAAAACAAGATTTTGTCTTTTTTATTGTAATTTTTACAGCAAATGCACTTACGCTTTTACCTTTATCGTTGCAGCCTAAAAGTAATTAAGCACACCGGTGCATCGTTTCTCAAAAACGAGGTAAAACACTTGAAAAATATTTTACCAATCATAAACATGTTTCCTACTCGAAGATTCAAAAAAGATCTAACAACAACTGTCCTTAACACTGTGACCTTCACGCAACGATGACTCGCGATTATGACATTTTTGAAGCCAGAAGAAACAGAAATACATATTTATTTGCCAGTGTGTGCTCGATCGTTGGAACGGAAACTCCACTCCGCGTTTCGTTTCGGATAGACTGGCAGAAGTGTGTATCGATTTTTGTTCGGTCTCGCGTACCACATTTCGTCGTTTCGAATTTCACGAGGTCGTAAATTCCGGTTACGCTCATTCGCGGCGATGTATCAAGACGCTGATTTATGTGAAATTAATCACGGAAACTACGGCGAAAATAGGCGCGAGTGGATAACGATAGGGACAATCACTCAGCTGTGATTATCAAACGATATTATAATTTGACGTAAAACGCAACAAAGATACAAAAATTGACGATGTTTGAGGTATGGTATACTGTGCTTACGAATTTCGCTGGTCGTTTTCTCGTTCCTTGCGTGTTGATCGATTAAGTAAATAAAACGTATCGTGAATTTTTTAATGTTAGATCAATTAAATCCGCGAATATGACAGATATCAGATTCTCTTTTCTTATCATTTTCTTTTCTCACAGGTATTTATCCATTAAAATATCCATTTTTGTCGTTTTGTTCACGTTCGATAAAGACGGATAAATGGTTTAATGATAACCGATCGTGTTCATTCGTATTACCATTTTCAGGCTAAGGTGCACTCGAGGCTTGGGTGGTGTTTGCAATATCCTACAAAGTATGCTGATTAGAAATTTCCTGCGCCCGATGAGAACCAATCACTATGCATACCTATACTTCTGGATAGTGTGATCGTAGAGAAACCAGTCTTCTTAAAAATTTTCGAAGAATCGTTTCGAATTTTGCGACAGTTGTCGAACTAGAACATTTTGAAATTTCGTTAACACCGTAACGGAGGACTATTATAACTATTATACGTTAAATGATTATAGATGATTATGGTAAAATTTGAAACAAAAAATTGCACACCGTGTATTTCTAAAAATTTCCTTAACATTTTCGAGCAACTACAGATTAACGAACAATTTATTACTATGCACGTGAAGGAAGAAGAGAAGTAAAAATAAACAGGCGGAAGATAAGTCAGCAGGTGTGCTGTAAAGGAAGATACTCGTCCATCAAGGCCAACGGATGTCTCGTGAAACAAGTAAGCTCCGAGAGAGCTTAGGCCTCTTTCCCTACTTTGTCATCTGGACCACCACCGCGTGATCCAGTGTACTCCCAATGAGCGGTATTTCATGAAAATTCATGGACTGTAAATTCACATATGCGAGCACATGCATATAAACAGGTATAAACCTGTCTCTGATTACGTAATTGTAGACGCGTGATTTTAAACATATCCGAAATACGCTTCCATTAGCCGAAACGAGTCCAATTAAAACTCCCACTCTCTCCTTCTCCCCCCCCCCCTCCCCACAGTGTAACGCAGCTTTCTATCATCGTAAACAGTTTTTCCTCTCTTTCGTCATCATCACCCATTTTGTGTAATACTTGACGGTGAATTGAGGTCAGAACGAAAAATACGCGTATTCAACTGTGTATGGTTATACATATATATATATATATATATGTACGGAGATGATTCTCTCTTTCTTCTTTTCTTCTTTCAAACATATATATGTATATGTAATATCTCAAATAATTAAACCGAATGAAACTGGGAACGCATTAAAGCTTTTACCGGACACTTTCGTGAAATTTCGAACTTTTCCAACTTCGCTTCGCAGAATCAGTACCGTCGCTACGAGCGAAACCACCATTTGATTAAACCGATGTCAGATATATATCGCAACCGTGTCGGTTTTTTTCGCGGCGCGAAGTATCGCGAAATTGCGCGCGAATAAACGGAGATGGTGGGAGGGAGGGAGGGAAGAATTATGTAATTACTCGACAATCAAAAAAAAGATTTCAGAGTGTTCGACGTTTAAAGAGTGCGTTAGAATTGGTGGAAATTGGTCGAAGTAGATCGGCAGATCGAAGGAAATCTATTTGTCCCCTTTCTGATCGTGACGTGTTCTTGAACGCTTGTCGCATGCAATTGCTTGTCTTATGAAATAAAGAGAAGCGTGTATCCTCTATGTATCTTCCGCGTTTCAGATGGAAAGGCGGAATGAAATTGTTGACAAAAGGATAGCGTGACGTAGCAAGAATCCTCCCACAATAATCCTGAACTGAACGGTTGATATCTGAGGACTGCGATATGCAGCGAAAAATGCACCAGAAACCAATAACGATGAAAAATTGTCGGTTTTTAAACTGGCGTAATTTTGCACTTGGTTTTGTTTTTTTAAAGATGATTTTACATCGTGATTGGATCTTGAAAATCATCCTTCTTTTTTACCATTTTATTGGTAAAATAAAAATACTATAACAAATACTCCGAACATTAGGTTGAATGTTACGGTCAACAGATAAAATGTTGGAATTTCTCGTAATCTGTCTTATTTAAATTTAGCCTCCAATAACGTTGAAAAACGTTTTTTGATAATCAGAGATCATTACTTTCTTAAAGAATGAAGTCTTCTTAAAAATCTTCTTAAAAACCAGTTAAATGACAAAATGTTAGGATTTTCCGAATTCTTCTCATTCAAATTCAAACGAGGTTTCCAAGCGTTGAAAAATTTCTTTGACAATCAGGTTCACTAGGATCTTGGAGACTTAAGTCTCTTTAAAATTTGCCGCAAGATTTTTTCTTTCACCACTTTATTGAATCCTTTGAACACGAGGATTAGAAGTGAATTTCCGCTGTTCGATCCTGAAGTTCATAATTCAATAAAGTAGTGGAAAAAGAATCTTACAACAAGTTTTAAAATAGAAAGACCTCAATCTTTCACTTATCCACGAAAACGATTTTCTAACATTTTCAGAGACGTGAATTTTGAATTCAATATGATACAGTTTTCGAGAATAAAAGTACGTTATTTTCCCATCCGATACATGATGTAAAAACACCTTCGAAAAAGAGAAAATGGTTTGTTATATGATTTTTGTTCTACAAAGCTATAACTAGTTGCGCAGCAGTGAAAGCTACTAGTTTTTCATTGTTAGTGGTACATTTTTACACTCTTCACTGTATATATCACTACAGTATGGTTTTTTTTACAGTTTGACACGTGGACAAGGAGGTAAATCTTCTTTTCTTTATACATCTCAGATTCGTAAAATCTTGCTGGTGATATTCTACGAATAGCGTACATACCGCCCTGTAACCCTAGCCTCGGTTCAACAGTTATTCTGTTGAATATCTTCCGATGCGAAGGAATTCGTAAACCGTAATAATGCAGAAACTATATACACCTGCATATCTACGTATGTAGTAACATGTTACAACCCTATGTAGAAACTACCGCGTGCATTTCAAACGTAGTTGATCTTTTCAGCATCGGCGAAGAAGACTTCCAAACTAGGATGCAAATAGGTATGTGCATACATGCATACCTACGTCTGTGTTTATTCTGTCGTAAAATAAACCAAACTGATAGATATCGGATTTCATGCACAGCCATCGAGTTGACATTTCCAAAGTAATATAAAAATACAAAGTAATTATCAAGGCCAATGGTGCGTGCCTTAACGATAACGATAAAAACGACGTGGACTTCTTTTAGAATTAGTTTTGTTAAGTTGCAGTATTTTTACAAATACTTTCACAAAGTTTCAGTAAAGTCGCCATTTTATAAATCAGGTTAGAGATGGAATATACATTAAGAAGTATCGAGATGGTTTCTTAAAAGTGATGGGCTCGTTTCCTATACTTGCCACCCTACGCGAGTCAGTCTGAACGAGAAATTCTACGGAAAGTCGTACTTCACGATTGGTTTTAACACGTTCTTTATCCTACGATTTAACCCTCTTTGAAGTCTTTTGGAAGGAAAAACGAATGTCTCTTGGGAGGAAGCTCTGAGGAGGACAGTCAGTTTTAGTTTGAGTTGCCAGTCAGTTGCCAAGAATTGTCAGTTGTTAGTAGTCGATTGGTTTTCAATCAGAATTGTCAATTAATCTTCATTCAGAGTTGCCAAGAGTTTTCAGTCGCTTCTTGGTCAGTTATTAGTTAGGAGTCTTCAATCAAAATTGTTAATTAGTCTTCATTCAGAGTTGTCATGAGTTTTCAGTCACTTTTTAGTCAGTTGTTGGGAGTCTTCCATCAGAATTGTCAGTTAGTCTTCATTCAGAGTTGTCAAGATTTTTCAATCACTTTTTAATCAGTAATCAATTGTTAGTTGGAACTTTTTCAGAATTGTCGATAGTTTTTAATCAAAGTTAATTGTCAAAATTTCAGCCAATCTCAGTTATTAATCAGAGTCACTTCTCACTTCTTCTAGTTAGTTCTGTCTAGAGTGTTAATTTAAACATTAAAGACTTTTCAAATCTCCAATAGTGAGTTAATTTGTCACTCCCGGTTAAAGAATTATTAAAAAAATTCGTTTTACGTAAAATATGAAATCTATTCTTCATTATATTTAGATTCTCAGAGCGAGTCTTCATAAATTGGATAAATATAAAATGTGCTTTATTTTCAATCTCGATTTGTATCACTAGCTTGCTCGATTTTTTTTTCTTTCTTACTCCAGTGATATATATCCATGTACCTATAATCTTCTTTTTCTTGCCATTTATCACCGTAGACGGATGTACCTTTTTCGTGCATTAACACACGACAGAGAAGAAATGTAGAGAAGGAATTTGACAAAGTGTGAGCGGAAAGTAAAGCGTATAAATAATTAAGAAAATGAAATGATCCTATTTGCAAATAACGTAAAACGAAGTCCAGCTAATTCAGATCGTAGAGTTTCACGGTTCGAAGCGCAGAAGCACTTTAAAAATCAACAGAAATGTTTAATTTTCACCCCACAGAAAATTAAATCAATTTAAGTAACTTCCGTTAATGTACACGTTCGTGCGAATACGTTTTGTTACACTGAAAAATTCGAGGGAACGTTTTCTTACATTCCCTTCTGCTTCAAAAAAATTTCTATATGCAATATTCTTAATTTGTTATACTAAGATATTATACTATAGTATATAATTTATACTAATTTGCTCTTAATCATTACTATATCACTATTATTATTATTTATTAGATTTTATATTACGAGATACTCGTTTGCCAAATCCTTTAATTTCACAAAACAGAAAATTAATAAAACAGTATATATTTTTTGTTGAAATTCCTTTCGAAATTTAAACTCAAACGTTGTACAACTAAGAACATTGAAGAAAATGCATAAAATATTATATTCCTTAGAATGACAACGTTGGTTTCTGAAATTTATAGTTATATTTATTATTCCATGGCCGAAAAAGTTTTCGATAATGTCAAGCATTCTAATTATTAAGAAAATTTATTTTAAATATATAACGCTTTGACACTGCAATTTAAAAATGATGAAAGAAAATGGAGTGAATTAATTTGCTTTGCATCATTTAGCGCTGTTGAACCTATTCTGTACATAAAATACATGAAAAATTAAGTATCAGTCGAATGCTTTGACATTGAAATTTAGGAAAATTCAAAAATTGACTTTCTTCTGCACTTTATCTACGTATCTACGCACGTCTTTTATTTTTATTTTTCACCTTCGAGAGAGCGTGAATTCTTACAATTACGCGATAGTTTCAAGCTAAAAAAATTCCACGAAGCGCATGTTAAATACATGGCCAGCGTAACAAAAATATTGGCACAGGTATCAAAGGGAATATATTCTGAAATATACGTCTAACATATATGACGTATAGCATCATGAATAATGTGGAACTTAAAATGGAATGGCCAGTTTAAACAGGCGGGCGACATGTACAAGAAAGCTAAGACGCACGAGTTTTAGTGGAAGTACGAAACGTTCCGCGGTCCGTGAGGTAAAATCTTGAAACTGGCATGCGACAGATTCAGCAAGTTATTGAAATACCACGTTTCGATATGAATCGAACTGAACGAAGAAGAGCATTCATATTATTCTCGATACCCATGCGATTGCGGATAAAAGTTTGCGTACATTTTCCACTGCGTTTGTATTTTCATATTTTGAGTTGGGTTTGTTTTGTAATATGTTAATTCCTGCATATATTTATCCTTTTCTTTTGGCTATGCTATGTTCGTCTAAATTGAAACAGCGTACTGTGATGTATTAACAGGCGGAAATAAAATATTTTCTGAACTAAAACAATACACTCCGATGCATTAAACTAAAGTAAAAACACTGGTTAATAAAGAATAAAATATTCTAGGTAAAAAAATCACTATTGGTATCCGAAATTTAATTTAACATCGATATTGAAAGATCTAACTTAAATCAAATTCTTTTCTCGTAAAAAATACTTTTCAACATTCTCTCTATTCGATCATTATTTAAGTATCGTTCATTAATTTTCACCGATACTTCGCTACATTGTCTTTTGCAATAAAAGAATCTACTTCACATCTACTTTCTAAAAATATTTCATCTCGGGATTTTATACCCTGAATCTTGTCTATAACGTGACAAAATGAAACGATTTCACGGGCAAACACGTATTGAAAGCGTGATTCTCCGCAAGATACTCCGCAGTACTACTATTCTGCAACAACAATAAACATTACACGATCTTTCACGGTAAAAGAATTTTTCATATCCATCTCCTAGAAATATTTCATCTCGGAATTATACTCTGGATATTGCGCAACATGACAAAATAAAGTTATTTCATGGGAAGATACAAATTGAAAGTACAGTATAAAATATCCCTCCCGGAGCTGTCGTTTTAAAGAAAATTGAATCTAAAGTTCTGTGTATCAAACCGAAAGACGCGCGACGAAACACTGTTCTTTGTGCAGAGGTAAGTGAAACAATTTTTTTCGAAGCTCTCTTCCATACACACAGGGAGGAACGAAACACGAGGATTTTCGTAGGAAATTTCCCGACACGTTGATCTGTATGAAAGTGTATTTTCGCTTGGATGTTGAAAATTGGACAGATACGCAAATGGTTGAGTGTGACTTGTTAGTCAGCTTTCGTGTTATTTCGTTATCGATCGTGTCTGTTCAAGCTGGCACAACGTTTAGAAACGTTAACAACGACGAGGTTCGAATAATTGAACGAGCTTTCGGTTTTTTTTTTTCACTTTTTATTTTATTGGAGCTACAAGCGAAGTTGTTATATTTTCTTTAAAATCCAGTGAAAATATAAGACTATGCTAGACTAAATATAATTTTTGCGTCAAAATTAAACATTAGTTCAATTAAATACGACGGATTTGTGGTAAGAAGAATAATTGAGATAATAAACCATGAATTATGGTAATTCGTACCATAATGGTGTTTACTTCTTTATAGATTTATTTTTTCCAATTTCTTTCACGACACTAAGAAAAAAATACTATGTCGCGTCTCATTGTGATCATCATCATTATTATAAATATTTGACAAATTTGTTAATTATTTCCATTGTACTCATAGATTGAATAAAAATCTGACGAACTCGTCGATTATTTTTGTTCGTACCAATGACTTATATTACCTGTAACGATAATTATTGTTATCACTGAAATTAATATAAATTATTTTCAAACACAAATTGTACAAACTTTATTTAATTTATATTTTATATAAATCATAACATCGGTTCAATTATTTTCCTTATTTTTTTTAAATACGTTATTAACATAAGTAGCAAAGATATGAGATTTTACGTAAATATCTTTCCCAATTATTTTTCTTACTGCAAACGTACATAACCAAATTGATACTTAATTTCATTACCGACACTCCAAAATTAAAATTACAAAATTAAATCACTAAATATTATCTCAATTAATCTCTCCGTACCATAAATGCTACATTTAATCGAATTGGTTTTATCTAATTTCAATACTGATGATCCAGCACAAATCGACCATAGTTGAGTATTTTTCTGCCGAATTGAAAAAAAAAAAAAAACTATTTTTTCTGTGATATTTATATATGTATAACGATATTTATATATACGATATGCATACGTATTGTCTACCGTTATTTGTTGTCGTATGAGAATAAAACATCATAAAAGTATCGTTTTTGTTCTTCCCCGTTGTCACCGAGTTTTCACAGAAGTACCAGCGTGCACTAGAGTGCAAGCATGCGATGAAGCATTGGGGCTGTTTGCTGCTGGTCCTAAATTACGTCGTACGTTAAATCGTAGAGTGTGTGTACACAGTCCTCAGAGTTTTTCTTCCCTCCCAGGCAAAAGCGCAACTTCGTGCCGACGCCACGCGTGGAAAAGTTACTTTAGCATCAGTCTTTTCTTCATGTGTATCTATGTATGATATACATATTACGAAACTGCAGGAACGTCCTCGTACGCAGCGTACGTGTAAATTACGCGAATTTTTCGAATAAAGTCCCTCAGCTTTAAAGTTCTTCCAGCGAGAGAAGTACGGAACACCGTAAGTAGACGTGTACGTACGAAGAGAAGAGACAATACTTGCGTTACTCTCTCTCTCTCTAACTGCTTTTGGTTTCTTAACGTCAACATGCAGAGAAATTAAACAAAAGTTTGACTCGACACAGCGGCTTTCATGAAATATTTCAACTGTTGGAATTTTATGTAAAAAGACTAAGTCGGATAGAAATAAATTACTCTCTGAATTTCTCCCTCCCTGTATGTTCACAAATAGAGCCATAGAAATCAATAGTTGTTCAAATCCATCGTGGATTTACGGATGATTAGAAACGAAATAAAAATCTTATTGAAGATGAAAAGAAAACTACCAAATTACTACTGAATTAGACTACTCGCAAATAAATGCAATATATAACAATAGAAAACACGACACAAAGGAATCAAG
Organism: Melipona beecheii; assembly: GCA_032399605.1. Taxonomy (NCBI): domain Eukaryota; kingdom Metazoa; phylum Arthropoda; class Insecta; order Hymenoptera; family Apidae; genus Melipona; species Melipona beecheii. The sequence continues at coordinate 3,169,495 of JAUCMO010000291.1, forward strand.
AGAAACGAATTAATCTCTGAATGTCTCCCTCTTGCGTATACGATCGTAAAAATCAATAATCACTGAAATAACCGTAGATTTATCGTCGGAAGATGAATCAGAACCAATCATAGCCAACCAAGAAAAAAATATAGCAAGATAGAAAAAGAAAAAAAAAGAGAGCACGACACGAAGAGACGGACAGAAATAAATTACTCCCGGAATTTCTCCCTCTTACGTATCCGCGTTTTACGTACACAGATTCGTAGAAATCGATAGTCACTGAAATGATGGTGAATTTATCAAAAAGATAAATTGGAACATTCGTTTCTCGTCGGGCGTGAGAGCGTGTAACACACACGTTTTAATTAAATCAATCTCCCTCGTAAATGACGCTTTGAAGAACCTCATTCTCGCCGTGGCCTGTTCTATCTTCGGTCTCATCAGTGGGTACGGCGCTTTCTACACCTTCATTGATTTCACCGGTTCTATCGGTAGACCATTCTCTAACATCGCAAGATTACACGTATTTCGGTGTAACCGCAAGACTTGCCGAACTCCCGATAGTTAAACGAACCCTTCTCCGATGCTTCGTAACGAACGACGATAGCCAAAGATTAGACTATGTTACCCGAAACACTGAAATGTGTAATCTTGCTACTGCATGAGAAACTTTGTGGAAAGGGCGGCATCAAATTCTATGCCCAATATATATCATATATTACCGAAGGGTAAAGAAGGCAACATACGAACACATTCGGTAATTGCGAGAGCAAGCGCGGATTTTTTAACTTTTTAACTTTTTAACACTGCTGTGTTCATTCGTTCGCTGCTTCGAATTTTTAATTTTCAACGACGGGCGAAGCTCTTCTTTCGTTTGAACGAAATACAGCGTATGTACAAAAGAACTTTCACTAACGTGCGTGGCTTCTCGTTTTATTTTCGTGTTTAAAGTTCACTTGAAACTTTCATTTCGTTCACCGAAACGAGAATAAAACTGAAATATCTCTAAAAACGTTGAACAATTCCTTTCGTGACCAGATCCAACACGGTTCCGAAGACCAAAAGTCTTTTCTTTCTTTATAATGACCTGACTTTTTACCGTCATTCCATTGAACTTTGAACATCAGAGGATTACGTGATAAGATTTCTCATTGAAATTCAAACGTCTAGGAATAGTGAAAAATTCTTTTCACGATCAAATTCATTATGATTGTGAAAATTGAAGTTCCCCCTTTATAACGACTCTTTAAAACTTGCTCTACGATTCTTCTTTTTTCATCATTCTACCGAACTTTGAACATTACGGACACACGATGAAATGTTAAGACTTTTCATTAAAATTCAAACGTGTCCAGAAATATTGAAAAATTCTCTTCGCGATCGAATCCATTACGATGTTTTCTCTTTACAAAGGCTCCGTAAAACTTGCTTTGCGATTTTTTTTTTCATCACTTTATTCATAACTTTAAACATTAGGTTTAAATGATAATAAAATAAGATAATAATATTCTACCAAATACAATTTAATTCGTTTGAAAAGAGAGTTTCAAATTTTCATCGTAATATTTAAATACGTAATTGTTGCAATACTTTTCTCACTTTACTTTGTGTGTGTGTGTGTGTGTGTATGTATATGTGACACATGAAATCAATTTTCATACATGTGAATATATTTAATTTGCAAAATTTAATAAAGTTATAGCTAATAAAAAATATATATCTTTTAGCAGTGTTATTCAGTAATAAACGCAGTGGTAAAGGGTGAAAAAGAAAACCTAACACAGTAATCAGAAAGACTACTGAAAAAGAAATCGCGATATTGGCTATTACAAGAACATTTTCTACTTAACACAATAACCAGAAGGGTTATTGTCAAATCGACATGAATCCGAGTAACGAACCGTATCTTGTTTCGCAATACTAACTCACTAGTACAACTAATTACGAAATATGAAATTTTCAAAATCAAACGCGACAAGTGCTTTGTCATATAGCTATAGAAATACGCAACACTAATTACGACAGGACCAGCAATCATGCTGGAAGTTGCCGATGAATGATCATCTGTACAGCTCTTGTAGCTATATCAGGTGATCAGAAACAGTCTTCCACGAATCAAGAGGAAGAATTTGGGCATTTTGTAAACGCAACACTATTTCAAGAGACGCGATCATTCGTTGTCGCAACACTAACTCTAAAATCAAACTGAATGAAAATTATTACTAACGATACAGATGCTACCGTATGAAAGCTACTTCAAGTACTCCAAAATTAATTAAAAGCAATGACTCTATAATTTAAAACAAGCAGGATAAATTTTACTATTAACACTAAATTAAAGCATTCAAACCAAAATTGCAAAAGACAATCGCGGAATGAATAATTCGCAACTCTACAGCAAACACGATTATCATTTCTTCGCAACTCTAACAAGAAAAACCACGATTTGCCCAAAACGACGATGGACGACGATGGAGAAGAAAAACAAATACAACTACAAATACTAAAAGAGCATAGTGACAAAGTAGTAACAAGAATGGCCTCCCATGCTCTGAAATCATTTAAATGATTCAGAGAATGAGAAGCCATTTGTTGCGACCCTCTTCGTGGCAGTTTGCCGGGCCTCTTCTTTCCTTCGAGCGCAATGCCCGCTGAAACATACATCTAGCTCGAGTCTTTCTAATCGCAAACCAAAAAATAACTTACAAAGGTGAAATAATAATATAAATCGCGAAAGCTGACCCCGATACACGTGGACGACCATCGATCGTAGTGATCGTTGTCCGTTCGCACGTGCGTGCTCGAGCAATACCTACGTAAACGTTCGTTTCGGACCTATACTCGCGACCTATCCGCGACCGCGATCGCGATACTAAATTCGAAAAATCGAACGGTAAAACCAGAAACAAGTGGCATGCTCCATTTGTACCAATTTCACTGTCGATTTTTCAAATTAGATTTCCTGAAACAGGTTGGACACGCGAAAAGAAAACACGCGACCAGAGACTGTGCCAACCTGCTCGGCCCTACCTACTTGTAATTAACCACAGGCATACCAGAAAGTAAGCTACCTATCCTAATCAGTCGCCCTATATTTAAAAAATGGCAAAACAGGCACACCAACACACTCACTCCACGGTTCTCACACGTACCACTCGGGCGCAGACCTAAACTAGAGAGGACGTCCCGGGACGCCTCCGACACCCGAGCTTACACACGACTTTCACACTTTAATTTACATACCATTTTCTTGAAATCGACTGACAATGGCTAGCGCTCATTGCGTAAAACTTGATTAAAATACGTTTACGTTTACAAATATATGCGAAATATTAATAAGAAATATTAATAAGAAAGATACACATAATTTCTATACAAACTGCATGTGCAAGTTGATTTGGAATCATTATGGAATTGATAGAATCATAACAATTGTGTAATTACAATGTATTTATTAGGCATTATGATAATGCCTTAAAGAATTCATAATTCTTTACAGAAATTAGAGCATAAATATTTTGAGTATTACAATTTATAATGAATGGAACAATAAAAACGACGCAGTTCCACATCCTAACCACACACACATATGCGGAAAATACGTCGTGCACGATACGCTAACACAATGTCAGTCGTTGAGATTTTTTATATCGTGCCCAATGTCTTTCACTCACCCAAGTAGCACCTGGGCACGTGAGTGAGATCATGACAATGAACACGGAAGAGGCCAAACCTGAAAATCCTGAACTAAAAAAATGATTAGTTTATATAATTTGTATCTAACGAACTATTACATTATTTTATTTCAAAGTGTAATGACTCTACTATTTCAGAAATTTTAGAAATTGTAAGAGAATAAAGACAAAGAATTGAATTTATTAAAAAAAGATATGATATCTAACGATTGACTCAAATTAAATATTAATAGAAACAATCTCAGGCGACTTCTTCATCAAAGCACATTTTCGAAAATGCCAAAGGAGTGTTCAAACTAATTGCTTTGATTCAAAAATCTGCCTGTTGTGAACTATCTTCTTGCACATAAAATTTCATGTATTTTTCTACGAAAAGAATTCTAATCAGTTATATTTCAAATTGTATCGAAGTTCATAATTATAAAATTCAATTAATTAAATCATTTAACACTGTTATAAAAGGGAAGATGAAGCAAGAAATTACTATAACAAAATATATATCACCAGTATCAATAAATAATGCATCTTTCATAGAAATGAAGTCGGAGGATATCCGTCTTCTCTACTATGAAATGCTCAAATGAAATCGTTTTAATGATAATTATTTATAAATATTTATAATTTATCTATTCATATGGATATCCATTACTTTCGCAAACATTTATACTGAACATTATTTGATTTTATAAGTAATTACGATAAATGTGTATATTTTAATTGTTAAAATCGCGATGTGCAAGAAGCCCTATCCTAATCTAATACATAAAAAATCTGAAAAGAATGTTACTACTCACGGGTATAAAAAATACCCGCGGTCACTATGCTCATTAAAAATTCTACATATACAACCAGTCACCCGTGTCGATTCGGACCTTTCATCCTACGACATGATTGAGTGACCGGAGGAACATAAATGCATGCGACTCACGCGATAGATGTGAAGAACGTTATCATCAATGCTGCACTGGATCAGGAAAAGTTATCGTGAAAATCCCCATCAAGTAGATACCACTGAGAATCTCATGGTGGAAGGGAACGCCGTGATTTCTTAAAAATCATAAAACATATTATTTCTAAAGACACAGTGCTATTTGTGAAAATTTAAATTTTAATAACGATAAAAATTGGGACTAATAATTTGAAATATTTTTATTTTATAATTATGATTTTACGTTCAACTTCAATAGAAAAAGAATTATAAAAAATAGAATTTAAATACAAGGTAAAGTACTTACATTTTCAGCTTTTGAAGCATCATAAGATTTTTGCAGAGTTAGGGGAAGTGGAGACTGTGGAAGATCTGTAATAAAACATTAAATATTAGAATTTATATTTAAAAACAAAGAAAAATCTGAAGTTAGAGATAATGAAAGATTCTTACATTCTTTAGAGTCACCGTTAGATTTTCTCCCCAAAAATGCAAAAAAATTAATGCTGTGAATTGTCTGTAACAAACGTCAAACATTATTTGTTGTTAAATTTGAAAAATTGAACAAATTGAGATAAAATACATAAAACTTACGATCTTGATCTCCTGGAGAGGCCTTATCCTCTTGAGCACTGATTCTAATACCGAAAATGAGTATTGAACAAGAAAAAATATAAAAAAAGAAAAATAAAAGACTACCAACGCGCGCGTTTAAGTAACACTCACTGATTCTAATTATAATTTAAATGAATTAACAATTCAATGAGATCTGTTTTGCTTAGAAAAATATTAAAATATTGCGCAATAAACACTGACTCTACCGACCGCATTGCACGCGGTCACAAAAGTTTTCTAAAACTAAAGCTGACAGGTAAGGAGAAGGCGAAGTATGCTTATATTCATTTAGAAAATAGTACTATTTTATTAAAATAAAATATTGATTGATTTAATCTTTTCTATTTTCATTTTTGTACTCCGAATTACGTGTTGTGAATTGTATCTCAAATACGTATGAATTGTATACCAAATGTTATCCAAAAGTTCATCAAATTGTCCATTAATGATTGTCTTTAATCGTAGCATCTGTTGGTTCTACGTTATCTCAATCAAGGAATAACCTGCACATAGAGAAATCAAAAATCAGAATCAATGTGTCAAATAAACACAAACGTGTAAAAATAAAATGATAATCAACTTCAAATTCTATTAAAAAGACGTACGAGATGATCTGCCGGTAATCGTACAAGTGAAATTGACGATTGAAGAAAAATCGGAACGAAAAGTTTCAAAGCACTATACGATTTTGTTATCGTAATGCTGAATAAATTGTTAAACATACGCGTATTAATTAAATGATATTACTAATGAGGTATAAATGAAAGTAAAAAAATATCAAAGACGCAACGCCATGGAAGAGACGACACTTATAGGTTAGAGAACCTAATGTGACGTATGCGTGTTATGAAATTCGAGTGGAATGACTCTCCGCGACACGTCTCGTCGCAGCAATTGAGAAAGTAGTAGGGGAAGGGACGAACAGGTTCGACAATTTACAATAGGAGCCTTACACAAAAACGCGAGTGTTATGTTTATGTGTCGTTCTTCGAATTCCGAGCCTCGAGGCTTTCTGTATTTGAGAAATGGAAAATTTTATCATTATTTTAACTATTGAATACATATATTTTTAATAAATTATTGTTGAATTTAGTATTATAATTGTTAACAATTACGCAGTATGAAGTGAAAGAATCAATAAATAAGTAGAAAATGTTACAATACCAGCGTGTGTGGTATTGTAAAGTAAAAGTATATAGTAAAATACGTGTATACATGCATATATATATATATATATATATATATATATATAAAATAATGAGTTAGTTACATAACATTACAAGGTTATATTTGTATTGGTATTGGTTAAAATTAAAATTAAATTTTGATGTAAAATAACTTTTAACATATATATTCTGTTTAAACGTTTATACGCTATTATTTCTTTAATTGTTGAAAATTATATGTAATAATTATTTGGTTAAATCTTACCTTGAGTTGAAGATAAAAATGCACGTTTTATCTTAAAAATACAGAACACAAACACGAACCTAACAACTAATGATTTAAATTTTTACCTGAGAAACTTTTAACTTTTCGATGATACTCTTTCTCGGTGATTCTTCTGGATAATATTTTCTTCTTTACAGACGAGACGTACATCCTTCCGCCATACTTTCTGCTTAAAAATCGATTATGAGAAATATCGATTATTTCGAGAATCGTAGGAAGTATATTACGTGTTTCACCGTTGGCGCTGTAGTCTAGTTATATCCAATACGCACGTACTTCGCGCGAAACAAAAAATAAACTTAACCTGAAATAAAAAATAAAAAATTCTGGTCTAAATCAAATATAGAAAATTCATGAGAAATTGCTGAAAAAAAAAGACGAAAATATCCATACACTAGGTAAAAAATTGTCAATACTTTAAACTGTTATAATTTCGTGAAAAAAATTGTAGGACAAATAACTTGAGTTTAAAGAGTAAACAGTCTTGAGTTTCTTTCGTTTAAAGATATTTATTTTTGGGGAGTTCTAGGACCGCAAAATTGTGAGACAAAAAAGTATATTGCACGCTAGGTCTATTCATATACCTCATCTGTGATTGTAGCTAGAAGTTACCGATAGTTGTTACGCGATTGTTCATCAATTTTTTAAAACATATTTGCACTATTGATATTTATAAAATATTAAAACTGCTATTTTTAAAATACAAAAACTACCAACAACTAAAACGTAAAACTCATATCATTTAAAATTACAATGTATTTAAACTTTAACGCCGAATAATTTATTTATTTTTACCTGTTTATTCAGATGAACGCTCGCACGAATGTCAATTGAAATGGCGGGACAAACAAGAAATAATGAAAGCACATGTATGTACGTAGATCGTATACACACGATGCGCGATCGTAGATAAAACTATAGATACGTGCAGTTTCTACGCGAATCTGATAAAAAGCGTTCGTCGCTTTCTACGAAACTCTAGCGTGACAGTTTAAACGAGCCGTAAGCTAATTAAAGGCGGTGCGAAATGCAAAACAGAATAAAAAGGATATTGTATGCCGATGAAGATTGTTCCCAAATAAAATAACAAGGGACAGTGCAGTCTTGCAGCGTCGAAAATTTATATCGTATTTCAACTTTAACACATTTAACATTTTTTAGACTTACAAAAAACGACGCAGCTTTCAAGATTCGAACGATTAAATGAAAGCTTCTGCATTTTATTACGTGCGTATTATATTTATACTATATCATAAATTTCTCGTGTGAAATTCTTATTTTTGACACTGGAACTGCTAAAATGGTCAAGTTTCCACAGATTTAAATGATTTTTCGTAAACTGTACAGTGGCTTTCATTAATATTTGTACGATAAAATTTCGTACAATAAATGTATGTTTGTAAACATTTCGCACGTACAAAACTGCACAAACAGTCTAGTAATAAGAAATTTCTATTTCCCTTGTATTTCATATATCAGATATTCCGAAAAAAGGAGAAAAAAAAAAAAATATTGAGTAAATCGGATATGTAAATCAAAATTTAAATATCGCAACGAAACCTCGTTTTTACACGTGTCACTCATACTCTCACACGGGAAGATATCGCTGACATTTAAAAAATTCGAAATACGCTGCGTCGGAAAGATATGTATTTTGTTGCACCGTGTTTTCTCATTTAAAACCGTTCGAGTCATGTTTTTAACCTCCCTCCGTTATTATACGGAACGAAGAAAATATTCGAATGTTTCACTAAGGCATCGAATGTTATAGCACGTAATATGTAGCTCGATAAACTGCGAATTTTTGCATTTATAGGAATATATATATATACATATATATGAAATATTTAAAGCATTTTCTATACACGCTATAATTTTCTATCGACATTTTACTTTTTTAATTATCTAGACTTATTTTCATATATTATTTACATATTATTATTTTTATATAAATTTTTAACAACTAATTTATATGTATATTTTTGTATTTGTATTTATCATTATTATTTATTATTTTAATTTATATTTGTATTAACATTTAATCAAATTAAATAACTTAAAAACTTAAAATTAAAATTAAATATTCAATTAAGTTCTGATTAAATAAATCAGAAAGAAATATTTAATTAAATTAAAACAACTGAACCTGATTAAAAAATTATTTCACGTACTGTAATTTGAATATTTTATATATTACCTCATGTTACACGTTACATGTTTTGCGCAACTTTGCACTTAAAATTTTCCGTAAACGCATGAAAATTCCAAGTCTATTAACTCATGAAAGGTAGAACTGGAAGAAAAGGAAACATCACGATAACGCTATCATCATGGGTTTACATTGCTTAATTTCGAAATTTTTAATTTGATTTAATATCAATATCAGGTTATGGATTTTTATAAATTTTTACATTTTTTACATTAATCACCAATATAAATTTCCAATTTCAGATATTTATAATTATATATATTTACCTATTGTGTGTTTTTCTTTCAACTTCAGATTTTCCATAAACGCATAGAAATCCGCAACCTAATTATTACTAATCTCTAGACTATAGATTTCTATGTATCTATGAAAAATTTAAGGCAATGCGTAAAAATGCATAAAAATATCGAAGACAGACATACAATAGTGGCATAAAAGAATTTCTACTCTTAAGTATACTAAGTATACTTAACATACTAAAAATAGTATAATAAGATCTTCAATTAAATTTTTGTAATGCGATACAAATTCTTCCAACTATCTCATCGCGTCACTTAAGAGCTAGTTTTATTCTTGAAAATATGAATCTACGGTCGATCGATCGATAAATAACCGAAACCCATTTTTACAGGAGTGTCTAATGACGTCCATTTCTTTCGAAAGCATTGTTTGCTCGTTGATCCATTGTTGGCAAATATCTCGCTAAGTCATGTTGACTCATCGAAACGTTATCGAAAGTTAAAGCGAAGTAACGTGAAAGCTCCCCTTTAAAATTTTGCGACATCTGATGTGACCTGTGGTATAATACGTCGATGTGGACGTCTATAGCCCTCTGCAAATGTATTTTCGCATTTCCGAGTGTCGTTAATCCCCACTGATACATATATTAATTCATTAAATTTTACTCGGCAATAAAATATTAATCGAGTGACCGTAGTTTATGTCGATACAAAACGTAAACATCGTTCATCCATGAATATTATACGAACGGCGGGGGGAGGGGGGAGAAAGAAGGAATGTCGTGCGAAATGAAAGTGTCAATATTTTTCTCTGTGATTATATCGTTGATTGTTGATGAAATAAAATTTTACTTGGATATTCTAGAAAAGAATTTGTACGTATATATGTGTGATCTAACTAAATTCAAAGAAAAATATGATTCAATGTTAAATTAACGTATTACAAATTAAATTGATAATTGACGTCATAAAATGACTTATTCCTTTATTAAACATTATAGATAAAGATTAGTCTATCAGTTCGAATATAAATTAGATTAATTGGATAAAGTAATCCACGATGATATTTACCAATGCAATATTATTAACATAGAGGAATTTATTTTTATTTTCGTATCTGGTGATAATACATAATAGATTCTTGTTATAAATGAAATTTTAGTTTCATCGAGAAAATTGGAAGGTTAAATTTAAATTTAAACCGATTAAAAACTGAAATGAGGTTTAGGTTTAAAAATTAAAATGTATATCATTTTAATTCATTGATGGTAAGGGGGCAACGTTCAATAAATTTAATCGTAATGTTTGTACCTCGATTAAACACTAAAATGGTCTCAGTCAAACTGATTACAGGTTTATTCTAGCCAGGATATTTCCGGTTTTATTCTAGATAAATTACGTCATGTGTTACATTCCGAGCAAGACAGTCATTGTTTCCTTCGTGCTTCATATTTCTATTATAACTCCTTTGCGATCTTCACGCCGTATTTTCTCGTATTTTTTGCACTATTACGTGCTAACAATGTATTTATGGAAACTCGAGGAATATGTATGGAGCAAACACGGTTGAATGTCGGAGAAATTCGAAATGTGTAATTTGAAGCCGGATGATATCAAATTTACCTTGTTACTCTTCTATTACTGCCGTTGTATTTTGACCGAGAGTACCACATAAATTTTGCGTGTTGCAGAAAACGTTGCCCATTAAGCGATTGCAGCGAAGAAAACAAACGTGAAAAAATGAAACTGGAATACCAACGTCGAAGCTTTTTTATGTGCTCGATTTTTTAAACAGAACGAATGAAATACAATCGAAGATTCCCGTTGAAAACACTGCAAATGACAAGCATCAAATTTTTCAGAAAGAAGGAGGAATTTACCATTCGTTAAATCTTGGTAAATCTCGTTTGTTCCTGGATTGTACGTAAAAAAGCAAGAACGTATCACTTTAACAAACCAAACCAAAACGAAACCGAAGTTTTATTTCAAATATTATTTTTATTTTCAAGTGGAATGTACGTATTGAAGCTGATTGAGAATTAACAGTAAGAGTAAACGATGACTGAGAATTTGATACTTCACAGTTACGTAACAACATTTCAATATTTAATTCATAAATATTGTTTCTGCATCTTTCACTTTGCTTCTAAAATTTGATAAAATTTCAACAAACCGAAGTGTACACAACGTTATTGTTGTACGAGTTTCGGCATGGATAACGATCAAATTTCAATAAGTAAACATGTAAATAGGATACTTGTAAGTCCGTTCAACCTACTCGAACGTAACTCGTCCGTGATATACGTTTCATGGTATGCAAACGTTTCATTTATTATAATAAAACGTTGTCCCGGAACATCGTAATGATAAATTGATTTCGAATGAAATAGGATGGAACGCGAATATCCCAATGGCCCTTGAACGTATTAGACTGCTTTCAAACTCTATGCATCCTTAAGGCCTTCAGGAATTATTCCGTACTTGACGACTTCTCCTCAATCCCATCCTTGGCATCCAATCTCGAGAGGAAGATTCGATGAATCGATTTCTTATATAAAGGAGTACGTGCGCTATTCTGGACGATGAATTTCTTGTCTGTACATTTTAGAAAATGCAAATGAAAGCTAGTTGTTGATTTTACTCTAATTATTAATACGGAAGAATGTTTCGCAAAATTTCTCGAGAGAACTAGAAAATTAACGAGTGACTTGAACGTTCTATCGACGAACGAAAATAATAATTTTACAATACACTAACGTGTTACTGTAATATTATTTTATTTCACAATATTTCAAAATGTAAAACGTACCACCCATTGTGTTCAAATAACATTCGTTCATTCAAAAATGAAATATGAAGCATAATGAAGAATTATTAAATTGTAATTGCGATATAACGCAGCAATATCAATTAATAACGTTAATATCGTTTTAGTCGTGCTCAAAAAATATTTTTACCGTGACGTTATATTACGAGCAGCTGTTAATTGAATCTTTTCAATTAATTTCGTTTTAATTTCAATATCTCCAATGTACGTACAATATCTTTCTATTGTACGATCTCACTTAAAGGAAAATGCGAAATTAAATTTCATTTTGTACCAAAGTATTTCATTTTTGAAATTGGATACACGCTTTAGAGTCTTCATTTTCTTGTTTTCTTTTTCCCGTAAAAAGGATATGTTTCGCCATATTATTTATTTAATTTACTTTGTTGCTCCGTTCCAAGCTTGCTTTTATGTTTGCTCTGTAATTATAATAAAGTGTAAAATAAGAGTAATAATTGGAAGAAATCCAGAGTGAAGAGCTCGCGTTTTACCTCTACAGAAAGTATTACTTAATTATATAATTTAATTGTATAACAATATAAAAATCTGGAATAAGTCTGGAATAAGTGAATTATAGTATAAATCTTTCTTTATGCGTGTCACACTTGTAGCAAGTAATTTATCAATACTCAAATCTTTCACCGAATATATTTTTACTCATGTAGAAATCACAACTAATTAAGATTTTTCTGAGAACGTAATAAACAAATATATGTGTGTATATAATAATATAACAATATAATATAACAGTACTGTTGTTATATTATAATATACTGTTATAATATCGCTAATTAATATTAACTATGATATTACAATGTAACATTGAAAACTTTTATTACATTTATATTTATATTTAATAAATATACATTGCTACAGTACTATAATATAATATTATTGTTATAATAATATATAATAAATATTATTTTGCATTACTGTTACAATACTGTTATAATATGATAATATATAACATTACTAATTAACAATTTGTTGCAATGTAACGCAAAAAATTTTATCAATTTTATCAAATTTTTGTTACAAAACATGTCAGATGTTGCGCGTTGTTTACGAGAAAGAGAGAGAGAGAAATTGTATTGGTATTGATAGTGCGTGTTTGTGTATTGAATAAGTACATATATACCTAGATGCTGCATCACTCAGGGTTCCTGTACTATGGTAACGAAGATAAAGTGTGGAAAGCTTCGTAAGCTCCGCTGCAACCTGTGGACAACAATGATTTAGTGAGTGAGCTTTAATCGTGGCTCTAATCGCAGAGTAATGAACAACGATTGATATTAAATGTGAGCATAAACAATGAGCAATGTATGGAAATTACTAGGTAATTTATACAAATTGGAAGTTCGAGGAAATGTGACGACGTCGCAGACGATTATTTTTCAAGTGAATTCAATTTTTATAAATAACGTTTATTTTCTCGCTTCGTATTTCCTTGCGATAAAGTGATTTATGTACACGAGTGATTTATAGACCGCGGATGTGCATGCAATTTTGTGTTCTTAGAAGCCGAATGGAGCCTGAACAGAGATTTGTTTCGCGTGCCAGATATTATGGAAAATTTAGAGCTACGAAAATGCATAGAATGTACGCAATACACGAAACTATAGGAAATATTCGAAACACGATATTCAATGGACAAAACAAACCTAGTCTATCTAGTTTCTACTTTTTTATTTCAATAATATAAAATTCGTATACGTAATACACAAAACTGTCGACAACATCCAAGATAGAGTTTTATTTAACAGATAAAACAAACCTCTATTGAATTTCTCTTTTCTTTAATTTATCGAATATGGAAGAACATGGTACGACTTGTACTCTTGTACGATTCGTCTCGCTGAAAGGCCCAGAAGCAACTGTTTCGACTAGAAAATGAAGACTTTTCTGCCATAAAATTTTATTGATACGCAAACATTTGAATCGATAGAAAACAAATACCAGACAACGCCACTTCTACTCGAGGTCTACTCCACGCCCCCTCGCGAATCACGTGACCCAAATCAACCAATCGCTAATTTTCGTTGCATCAGCGTTGCACCTGAAGTGGCCCGATTTTCTGGGTTATTACAACAAATATTCTACTTTGCACATTAACGTGCAATGTACTTTTGCAACTTTTAACCATTCGAGTACTATGTATATTCGATATACGCATATACGCTCGCCATAATCTTTCCAAAAATGCACCAACGTTCCAGCGAAAACAGTTCAGCGATTTGCTCTTCGATTCATTCAACAAATCCGTTGATTTTGTTTGAAAAATCTCGGTCGATGGATGATGAATTCGTCATTCGACGAGGCTCGTCCCGTAAAACACGGTCGAACGAACCACGCTAAGGGCGTTGAGCCGGTTACTTACGATCTTCGGGCTGCTGCAATGCGAGGGGAGGGAGGGGGCATACATAGTAGAACTCGCCTCCCCCATGCGTTTCAATTACAATTGCCGAATTACGAGATGATTGGCAATCGTAGACCGGCGACTGATTGCCGATAAACAATCGGCGGTTGATTACAGTCTGCGCATCGTCCCCACCCTCGTAAATACGGAACGTATTAACAAGCGACCTCGGGGGGTCGGCGCCGGTAATCATATCAATTATGATCTATCGGCTATCGATCAACCCATTAAGATTGCAATTAAGCCGGCCGACGTCGAGGCAACCTAATTTCTTTCGCGTGACTTTCGAAAGTATCTGGTCAAGGGGAGGGGTGGTGTCTTTGGCCCTAATACTTTTATAAGCGCGATCGTGCCGATCTCGACGCGATTTGAGCGCGCCACTGCTGGTTAAAGTAATAGAGTTCGCTCGCTCGGAAATTACCGAGTAGGCAGTTTCGCCAACGCGAAAACAGTTCGACTATACATCGGCCGTGCCTTTATCACTCTCGCCTCTTCGAGAATCGCGAAACAGGCTCCGGGTGAAAACCGCGCTGTTGCAGTCGCAGAATGGATAGAGGTAATTAATTACAACGCGGTATCGTTACGCATCTTCGCAAGAAATTATTTGTTATATCTTTGGCCCGAGTTTCGCGAAATATTTCGCAAGAGTCACGAAAGTGGCACGAATTGTGCGCGTCGCGGAATCTGATCTTCCGCACTGTCGGAGACACGCGGAACGAAATATATTTTTAAATATCTCGAAAATATTTCAATTCGATAATAATTGCTGATCTCCTGTGAAAAATATTAATATCGACAGTGTCTCGCCGTTGTCGTACTTTAATCGAACGACAATTGGTATTTCATGACGAATATATTCACGCTGTGTGACGTGTATCCTTTCAACAATTAATAGATTATTAAGCTGTGAAATTCTATTCGAACTTGTAACGTGAAAAATTCGTTTTTTACGCGTGAAAGTGTAGGTAAACACGTAAATGAATTCAGACACAGGCGGAACTTATGATGGAAATCACGTACGTCGATCGATTGTTAAAGGTCCCGGATGATTATTAATAAATATGAAACGTGAGCTCGAAATAAAATTCGAGAAATAAAATCATGCCGATTTCGTTATTAAGCAGTTCGTGATGAATTAAAATCAGGTGTTGATAATAGGAATTTAAATTCTTAATCGAAATGGACGTTCAATATTATCGACCTATAATACAGCCAATGGAATATAGTTTGTTTCCCGAGCGATAACGTTGCGCGGTATCATGCTTTATGGCAGTCATTTTCGTATCTGTTTTACTATCCGTACGTAGCTCGATCAAGGGAAGCCTTGTCGATAATTTATGTAAACGTCTGCTACTTCTATTACTTGCTAATTTCGTGATTGCGTTGCAAGTAACTCGATCGATCGTATTTTTTCCCGATTTGTTCGTAGATTTTCGATTGGACAGAGGTTTAAAAAATTAATTAACATAATAATGTTATAACAATGAAATTAATCTAACAGTATCGTAATAAAAATAATTGTATTACAATTACCTGGCAAGGCAATTGTATCTTATAAAGAATACAGATTTTTGATTTAGAATAGAACTTTGATTAAGATAGAATCATAAAATTGGATAAAGGTTTAAAAAATGATCAATATCGTAATAAAATTAAATACGTATATATATAAAATGAAATTAATATAATAATAATATAAAGTAATATAATATTAGAATGACAATAAGCGCATTGCAATTAACCGACAAGTCAATTAATCATATTTATAAATTTTTCGACTGATTTATAGAATGATGACAGAATTCGATAAAAGTTAAGAAAAAAAAAGAAATAATTAATAGATACGCGATATAAAATTTCAAAGTGTTTCGGGACGCGTTGCCCAGTTTTTTCAATCGCGCTACAATTTCACGGAGATTGCTTTTCGCGCGACAAAAGAAATTCGCAAGAAACTTTCCAACTACTTACAGTAATGGTCCGTTAATCGTGATTACTAAGGACTGGTTAATATCGACTCCGTCAGCTTCATTAATTTTAAGGCTGCTACATATTACGAATGAGCAACGCTTGACGTTAAATCTACGGAGCGTAATTGCTAATTATTTTCAATAGCTCATTATCGAGTGAAATTTTTCTTTCACAGAAAAGTAAGAATGTCCTTCCGACATTTACCTGTCTTTCTATTTATTATCCAACGTTGATTATATATCCAATTCCAAATATGAATATACTACTCCAAATTCATAATCCTTTTCGCAATTCTTTCTGGACAAGTGTACTGTATTTACCTCAAAAACAGGAAAATTAAATGAGGAATGTATGAAGTATCGACATATTAACAATTATGATGTGAAAGTGAAACATTAAGAATAAAAAAGACAAAGTTTTGAAGTGCGACGAACTTGTATTTCAAATTCTTATCAACACATTTATTTTAACATGTAATTTTCTTTTGAAAAATAGACCGTACGTGAGCTGCAAGTTGTACTTTGTACAGCTCGTCTGATCTTCGAACGCTCATCTACCAAGTTGGTGCAAAGTCACAGGGGTGTGAGTCTCCGTTCATTGACTGTCAATGTACCAGCAGGCTCGAGGTTTACGATACATCGTCGCTATTGAGGATGCAAAGACGAGAGCCTAGCAACTCGTTCGAGCCACAGCTGTGCAATTCCGCGATCATAAAGTAATTTCTAGACCCCGATAGGTTTCCCAAGGCAAAAGAATCTACGCTTGACGCAATTAGCTGAACTCGAACGAGCGATGATATGCGAGTGATGGAAGTGTTATTTATGGGTAAGTCTACACGTGTATGTATTTGCATTTTACATATTATCACTGAAAGTGATTTTAGCAGAGGTAACCCAGAAAATCGGGTCTCTTCAGGTGCAACGCTGATGCAACGAAAATTAGCGATTGGTTGATTTGGGTCACGTGATTCGCGAGGGGGCGTGGAGTAGACCTCGAGTAGGAGTGGCGTTGTCTAGCGTTATTCGAGCGATGGCGCCTGTAATTTGTTTCGTATCGATTCGAATGTTTGCGCATCGATAAAATTTTATGGCAAAAAAGTACTGGGGTACAAGTCGTGCAGTTTGTTGTGCCTCCTAAATACGCGATTAATAATGTGAAAGCAGTGAAAAGCGTAACGAAACTAGTAACGATGAAACATTGTCAACAATTTGAACTGAAGTTGTAACAGTTGTAAATTGTCGACAATTTTTCATCAGTTATTGGCTCAGTCTCTATTGAGTGTTAAAAATGATCACGTTTGTAACAGATTTCGTAGAAAACTGATGGAATAGAATTCTTCAGAACAATTTTCACGCTTGTCCTGGAAGACACAGAAGATCTTCGATTAAACACAAGTATTGGAAAGTGTTAAGAGATATTGAAGGTACACATTTGTAACAGTAAAATAAAATTTCGATTCAATTCTTCGCCGACACGAAGAATTTCAATCTTTTCAAGCACTTTCGAATACTTACATTTCATCGGAAATTTTTCGCCACTGGTTAGTACGAGCGCAGAGATCGTTCTAAAAGATTCTATTCTATCAAATTTCTACGAAACGTTGCAAATTGATCATTTTCATCACTTTGTGGTAATTCTAGTTTAATTGTTTTATTGTTTGTAATTATTTGTATTACATATGCGTTATTGAATCAGTTTGCCTTCGAGGCAGTACCGTTATAATATACCCACTATCATCCAATAGCACTATCACGTGCTATTATTCGCACCGGAATCCTTTTCATGCTCGTTCAATTCTGAACATTTTATCGCGTATGGTGTTTCTTTTGCTCTACACTCCGCGTTATATTATTTTATTTAACATTTGTTATATTACATTTAATATTTATTTGCGAGAAATTCAAAGTCGCAAAATTGCACGTACGCAATATGCAAAAATATGAAACACGTTCAACGCAGAATATTTGTTCTGACGCATAGTGGACGAAACAAATTCCTGCGCGAGTTTATTACGTATCTGATCTGTTTTGGACTATCGAAAAATATAAAGAAAGTTATAATCAGTTTTGATCAAGCGGCGAATAAAAGTCGCAAATGAAAGTCAAGCGGCAAAAGGGTGAAAAAACTGATTTTGATAACACCCTTTATTACAACTATATCCGATAATTTGCCGGAAAATTGTACAGAGTTCGTTGGAACTAAGGCGCTTACAGCTAATTAGACTTTGTCAGAGTTATTGAGCTTTTACGTTTCAACGATTATCGGCACGGTAAGGAATATTAAAGAGGCTAACAATCATTTTTCCCCGTCACTGTGACCGTGACGTGCCTGTGAACAATGTTACGAAATAATACTTTCGAGTTACTTTCATCGACGATCGAAGAGCCTCTGTGGAAAACATTGTTGGTAACAAATTTTTCAGAGGGAAGAAAAATGTTTTACATTTTTTCAAGTTTCACTTTTACATTTTTCAAAAACGAAAAAGTGAAATTTTCCAATTTTGGCACTTGGTAATGTTTTCTACAAATATTCTTCAATTAATCGTTGCACTGTTGGTAAAATTGTAGTATTCTCAATGTACATCGCTTCTTTTTTTTAATACGATTACTGAGAAACAATTAATAATTCTGCGACATTTGAACTGGTAGAAAACTCACTCCACGCCCCCTCGCGAATCACGTGACCCAAATCAACCAATCGCTAATTTGCGTTGCACCTGAAGAGGTCCCCGCTAAAATCACTTTCGGTGATAACAAAATAGATGCGACGTAAGGTTTAAAACCGAACGTAATATTCATCGAAGCGGATAATACTCGGTACTTGGCATCGGGATCTTCCATTTTTGAATACACTTCGTTCCAGCGGTGGTACATAATTACCATCGCGGCAGTAATCGTCGGCCGTTCTTCTCCTTTTCCTATGAGAACACACTGAAGCTTTGATTGCGTAATAAGTACGTTCATTGTGCGCGATTTTCTGCATCCCCCTCCCCCTCCCCCCATTGTGCATTTCCGCGTGCATTTCCTGAACGTTTCAATCCAATGGTATTAATATGCTTCGGTATGAAATGTCAAACGCTAGTTCCCATCAAAATTAAAGTGCCTGAAGCATGGTTGCCGTTATTACTACCGCGGCAGATACCACGTAGCATGCATTTCGATTCTATTACCGAGTATTGCGGTAAAATTGACGAAACGAAATAGAATTCTTCTCTCCTGTTTTTTCTTTTTTCTTCTTTTTTTTTTTTTTTAAGGTTGTCCTTTCTTGTTTTTTATTCTCTCCTTTTTCGCGTTCGCGTTTCTCCTTCCCGAGCGTTTCAAGGAATTCGCGCGACCCCGAGACACGCGATCCCGGCGTCCATGCCCGATGTAATCGAATTCTTGCGTCGAAACGGCTAGTATAAATACGCAAGAGGCAGATTAACCCCCCCTAATCGGTGTCATTGGGTGTCGAGGGCCGTGAAAACTTGGGTTTCACGTTCCGTTCATTTCGGAATTTTTCATCTCGATTTCGTAAACATTTCTTCTTCGCGGGTGAAATTTCACGCGACGCGCGGGTTGACGACGACCCAGGCGAGAAGTTTTCGGTGAAACGCAAGTATTCGAGAATATTGGAATCTTTCGTGCCCGCGAGTTTAATTAAAATCGTCGATTCTATTTTTCTCGTGCGAGTGTTTGAAACAAATGCCTGATGGTATTTTACATGCACCTCGAGGCACGATCGAAAACGTTTTTTTAGGGGGGCGGTGGAGAGGAGACTAGAAGGATCGACAGAGGGGAATTGATCATAAGCAATTTGAAATTTTCAAACTACTACTTTCGAAACAATTTCGAAGTCTAACGGTTGAATTCTGTTTGATGATTTTAAACGATTTGAGCGGTACTCGTTATTTCAATAATTTAAAATTACGTACTCGCATGCGTTGTCTGTATTTCTATATGTAATTTATATTCTCTCTCTCTCTATGCGTAATTATATTTGATGGTTTGATCCGAACTACTATATACTATTCAGCATTTTACCGACAAATGAGCCCATATTTATTTTGCGTATTCAGCGCGGGAACGATAGCAATTAAATCAACTATACAATAAAATCGTGGTTATCGATAAATTACCTGGCTGTTATCCGCTCCTGCTGAATCGAACGACAATTAATAAACGACGGCTTGTCTTGTCGAAGGATTTCCAGGAAAAAAACGGAAACTGAGAATCGAAAGGATCATGTCCTAAATATTTTCCTCCACTCTGTTTTCGATTTAGAACACTAGCCTTCGTGTTTAGGTTAGGTTGCCCTGGTTGATTTCCGATGATCGATGCAATTTTGTTCGTACTTTGTCAGAAATATAAGCAGAAAGTTGCCAGCGCAACAATTTTTCATATAAATAAAAAAATGTAAATGTAACGATGTTACGAACATATCGATGCTCGATCGTGCTCAAACTTGGAAACAAATTATTATAATCACGACGTGAGGGAGAGAGGAAAGAAAAATTAATTGCTGTTAAAATGAAACTTCTTTTCTCTTAGAAATTATTCTAGGACATTTTTTTTCATTTTTTTCAGGTGAAACTAAAGAAGTGCACAATGATTTCAATTCGTGCGATATTAATATCGTATCACTATGCTGTTAATTTCACCACAAATTTTAGTCGCAAAGAATGTTTAATAAATTAAATATTCTAAATTCTGCTATATTCATCTACCTATATTGTAATTATTATAGCATGATAATATCAACTGTTACGCCATAATATTGACATAAAAGTTCATTCGTTTTATTTTATTATCCATGTTTTCAATTATTAATAGCGTCGTAAATTCGGTTTCTCTAAATCCGCGAGAATCACGTTTGATTAATTTTTATATTGCGGTGATTTAGTAAATAAAAATCGTCAAGCAACCTGAGAGGGTACACGTCAGTGACAGCGACATCCCTCGTCAAGGGTTATCGAATCGGTTGTAAGGCTCGAGTTCACCACGCTGGTACATGCAATCATCACGCGATTGGTTATTTATGGCGAAGAGCAAGTGGAGATGGACATCGAGTGATGGATTGTTTCGAATAAACGATCTCCAAAACGATCGACGGCTTGCCGAATGATTTTCTAAAATTAATCAAAAAAACCTTCTCGAAACGATTCTAATCAAACTTGATTGTTTCTGTCGCAGTGCGAATTTGAGACGATTTTTATTTGGAAAATCCGATACTCAAAACACTACGAGTACTAATTAGTAAACGAATTTATATTTTTATATTATATTTATACATTTTGTACGAAATAAAATTCCTCGTGGTAACAAGTATTTTTATCACTGAAAGTGATTTTAGCGGGGGTAACCCAGAAAATCGAGTTATCCCTCTTCAGATGCAACGCTGATGCAACGAAAATTAGCGATTGGTTGATTTGAGTCACGTGATTCGTGAGGGAGTGTGGTTAGACGTTGTCTCGTATTGAGCGATCGCGCCTGTAATTTGTTTTCTATCGATTCGAATATTTGCATGTCAATAAAATTTTATGGCAAAAGGTCGTCTTCATTTCCTAGTTAGAACAGTTGCTTCTGGGCCTTTGAATGAAACGAATCGTACTGGTGTACAATCAATATTTTTATCATTATATCGATAATATATTGGTACTATATTCTGTTACTATATTATTGATACTTGTAAATATTGTTTATATTTGTATATATTTTATACACGTTTGGTGTATCTTAAAATTTTCTGTATAATGTATCGGTTTTCTCATCGAACGTAAGAAAATTTCAATCTTCGTGTCTCAAAGTTAATTTGTACATCTTCTCGTACAGCCTTGGCATATCTTGGAGTAGATAGAGTGAAGGATACCTGGGCTTCGAAGTAATTAGACGATGGTTACTGAGCTTCCTGCAGGTCTCAACCGAGAGAACCATTATACGTACTATGAATTTATAACAACTATGAGTTATTGAGAAATTCTCAAAAGCATTCTAAGACTTGCGAATAATCCATGTGAAAATTCTCGTACTTTTTTCTCTCGTCGTTGCTTCGTCGGAACAAAAGTCCCTTCTCTTTCAAATTCTCACAATTAAACTGTTCCTTCAGCTTTATTTATATTATATTCTAACCCAATGAAAATTTTTTTTTGAAAATTACAAATTTATTCATTGATTTTCATAATTTTTCTTTCCCGTTAGAAACAAATCATGTTGCTCTCTCCGATTCACGTATCCTACAAACACTTCTTACGAATTTTCTCCCATTATTATTATCAACAAATTCATATTTTGCGTGTTTGTAATATCTACCTCGTAGACGAGTGGTCCAAGTAAAATAACATCTGTTTTAACCAACGAAATAACATTTAAATTCGAGGAAATTCCAGTTTTTCGCTTCACCAGAGAAAGAGAATCGCTACCTCGCTCTTTTTGCGATATAATCATTTTTCTCTCTTGGCGAGAGTGGTATACAGTTTCAAAGTTTGGCCGCCTACTTTCTTGACCTCCTGTGTATATATATATATCCTGTGCATATTAAATAAGCAAAAAGAGAAAACAGCGTCACCGAGTAAGACTATCGGGGGGGAGTGATATTTTTTATTATCGTCGTGGCCGCTAACTCTTTAAGTTCTTTTCTCAAACCGAGTCGAACGGTCGAGCGAAGGGGGGGAACAGTTTTGAACAGGGGAGAGGGAGCTTATTCGAATAAACACTAGTATGCACGCTACGTCGTAGAATTGGTTGAAATCAGACTGTGTGCCGAGCACGATTCAAAAGAATTGCAAATTGCTTACCAAGTTGGACCTTTTTTTTTCCGTTCACCTTTTAAGAATACGAACTGGATTTTAAGTTGGAAAAGGAACCGTTATCCGTGTCTGTATTTAAATAAGCTTTCCAAATGCTCCCTCGTTTTGCATCCGGTTACGTTATACCTCTTTTCTTTCTTTTTTTTTTTTTTTTTTTTTTTTTTCGTTTGCAAAATATAACATTACCGCGCTAGCTGAAAACAGGCTCATGAATTTCTGCGTTTCGAGATCGTTTTTCTTCGAGTTTTCAAGAGCGACGTTTCTTTTTCTCCTTTCTCTTTTCCTCTCTTTTTTCTTTTCTTTCTTTTTCTTTTTTTTCGTTAAGTAAGATTACGCGTTCGTTCATGCAGTAATTTTTGCTTGTAAAAACGATTAAATTAATCCCTCGAGCTGGTAATTGCTCGCGGAGAAATTAACGATTCGAAGAATAATTATTCCAAACGATTATTAAATAATTAAAAATCAGACGAAGCATTAAACAATAAATATATACGTATGTGGTCGGACAACATCTACGTCACAATTAAATATATCGTTGCATTGAAATATTAAAATTTAATTACACAAATTGTTTGTATTAATACGTGTAATGTATTTATTCGTACTAATATAAAATTCATCGTTTAATCTATGTGCGTGTGTGTGTGTGAAATAAATAACTGAATTAAAGAGAGAAAATAATTAGAATAAATAATTAAATCAAAGAGAGAAAAATAGGCAAATAATTACACGAGAATATTCATTTTGCAATTTGTTAGCAATCTCATTAACCAACTATAAAATTCATCGAAACGATGGATTTCAGTACACAGAAACCAGTTATTTTACAACGTTTAATTAAAAATCCATTTTTACGCTCGAGCACAGTATATATTCAGTGTCAACACTCGCCACGTACAAATATCGAACAACTTTTTTTTAATACCGATCAACAAATTACTCCCCCGGAATTCCAGGAAAATTAATTTTATTTCCAAAATTTCAAAATTTTATTTTTATATCTTTTAATTATTTCTAATTATTTCCCATTTGAAACTTGCGTCGTAAGAACATTTTCCGAAGAAACGTTATCCAGTTATCCACGTTTCAACTAAAGAGTCTGCTTGAAGGTTCCTCGACTTTTTCAATCACCGGTTGCACCCGATGGTCAATCAAAATTATTACGTCCAATTCTATCCTCGAAAGTGTAGCCTGTTTGACTGGCAGGATAATGTTTGTCATCAGGATATAAAATACAAGCGAGTCGGACGAGCTCCGCTGAAAATATTGGAAATATTCTTTCGCGGACATTCACATCGCGGAAATATCAATGGCGAGGGGGACTTATGGGCGCGGCGCGCCGTTCAAATGGCAGAAATAATAAAGGTGCGCAGACAGTGTTGGCAAAATAACGTCGTTCAGCTACGGAAATCGACGATAGATTTATCACTAGCCATTAATCGAGCTTGCTTGCGTTTGACTGTTCCGCGTTCGTCCCCCCCCCTCCCTCCCTCCCTCGTTCATATACAAATAGTGTAACGACAAAAGACGTTGTCTGTCGTTGCAACGAGATAAATAACCGAACACGCCTGAATACGCCCCCGGAATTTGACGATTAAACATTTCCACTGCCTCGCGTACTGCCGCGCCCCGATTAATATTGTATGAATACGCCCCCCTACCGATCGAAATCATTATAACAGCGATAGTTTTAATTTACAACGAACGTTTTGAACAGCAAAACGTCCCCGCAGCTACGGAGAGAATGGCCCTGTCGAATCGGCGAAGATTTAACGTGATGGCAACGTGTGAAAAACAAACATTTGATTTACAATGCGCGACGCGTCTAAAGATGTATGTGTGTGTGACAAATAAAAAAATGTTTAAGAGAAAATATAGCGTATTTTTTGAAGATAGAATTGTGTTAGATTAGATTAGATTAGAGGATCGAACAAATGAAAAATTACTACTGTTGTTGATTCGCGCCCTCTGTATTTTACGCTTTTGCCACTTTGTAACAATTGATCGTGCGATTTTTGACACGGATAACCAAGACTACTAAGGATGTTTACGCATTTTTTTGCACAGTGCAAAAACGTTCAAAATGCGTACAATGTGCGAAAGACCTAAACTCTGCGTAATAATTAGAGATGCGACAATTTTCTGACTAATCGATGTTAGCGACCGTCGAAAAAAGTTCACTTTAAGCGTATAAGAAGTTAATTAAAGTTCTTTATGTTGAGAAACAAAATTCTAATTAGGAAATAATCTCACGAATATTGGAATGACTAGCATTGTGTGAATGCGAGCGTCGTAAAAAGTAGATATTGCAAGTAGACATGCAAAAAGCTAATTGAAATTTACGTGTACGTTTGGTACTTTTACAGAAAAATTTAGTACTTGATAAATAGTATTTATCTCTTTAAATGTATTTAAATATATTTACTGATTTATACGTTTAACGCTTGTATAGGAGTGAAGACAAAATTTTTCGTGACAGTTAAAAAATTAATTACGCGTATTACCAAATTTATATTTCTAGCTGCAAGTTCATAAACTCCTTCAACAAAATCAAAAGACTGGCACTGAAACTCTCATGTGTCTAGTGTTATGTGTACGTATATCCACGCATTAACCGTGTTCATGTTACAGATCATTGGACACCAATTAGGTCTTATTTGACCCGCAGGCTTCGGATAGTTTTAATAGAATAGCACTGTAGTGAGAAATCTCAAACTCTTGGAGTTAACTACGCTAATTAAGATTAAATACTAAAGCTAATGAGTTTAAAGAGCCGAGAATATTAATCGTAGTTAGAAGTATCTATCCAAATGTTGCGATATTTTAAAGTCGTCTCGAAATTGTGGAACTTGACACGGTAAAAATATGTGAAAGAATTATACAAGCATAGTGATTAGTGACAGTAAAGTATAGAAGAAGATACTCCTTGATATTTTAGAAAACGTAAATACTTAAGAGTTTTAACAAGTTACAGTTTTAGTATCAATGTTTCGTAACAACGAGATTCAAATATTTTCTAAAATCAGAGCTCCTTCTTTTTATCAATAACAATTAATAATTTAGAAAATTATTATAACACTTGTCTGACTTATACACCAACATTCCGCGCGTACTTTTGACTTTTTCACTTCGTCTTTGAATCGCTCCCTTAATAATTTAAAAACACGCAAACACTTGCAAATTTTTTTCGACGAGTAATCGACAAATGAAAACGTTTTCCAACGTTTTCGAGACGTACAAACCTAACTTCCGTCCTCGTATTTTCATTCTTTTTTAACTCTTTCAGCTTCGACCAAAAAAGTTATACCAAAGCAAGAGTTGAGTCAAAAAGGAACATTAAAAAACAAAGATGGTTGCTGAGACTTAAACCAAGATGGCGGAGTTATTCGC
Organism: Melipona beecheii; assembly: GCA_032399605.1. Classification (NCBI taxonomy): domain Eukaryota; kingdom Metazoa; phylum Arthropoda; class Insecta; order Hymenoptera; family Apidae; genus Melipona; species Melipona beecheii. The sequence goes on from JAUCMO010000291.1 coordinate 3,196,000, forward strand.
CAGTTTCGAAACCTCATTTCGATCTCTATTAGAGACTTGAAAGGGTTCTAAACGGACTCACGAATAGAAATGTATTACCTAGAACGTGCAACAATGTTTATATGCGAGAATATTTTTATACCTCTCCCCCGTTTGGTCGCGATACTATTGTAATCCATTTTGCGAACTATTGTGAACTCCGTAACACACACACGGCGCATGTATAGAGCGTGTAGCGCGTGAACATCAATGACTGTGCATCTACGCACATTCACCGTTTATCCCATAAGATTACAGTATTAAGTATTCGCGCGGCAAGGCACGACGACACCCGGTGTATTCATGGGCGAGTGTACGAACTACGCTTGAAGTTTATGCCGGCTAAACTAGCGTGACTACGCTGACAGCGACAGTGGCAACTGAGTTGGATAGAATGCACGACAAATCAGGTGTAAACATAGCATACCCGCGCCCATTGTTTGGCGCGTTATGGTAACGCGTTATGTGACTCGACTCACCGGCGTTGGCAATATTTGCACGAACGGCGCGTTTCGTCCAGACACGAAAGCGCGAGAAGAAAAATCTTGGTTGGCCTTGTCGTAGGAAGTCGCTCTGGAATTAAACTGGTACGATCGACGGGTAAATTTCTAGTTTGGCGGCTTTTCTCAATTTTTGCTATTGACATTCTGGCTTATAATTTTTATATTTGTAACTTTTACAATTGTATATTTTAATTTTTATGCACGATATTATCACTGAAAGTGATTTTAGCGGGGGTAACTCAGAAAATCGGGCCTCTTCGGGTGCAACGCTGATGCAACGAAAATTAGCGATTGGTTGATTCGGGTCACGTGATTCGTGAGGGGGCGTGGGGCAGACCTCGAGTAGGAGTGGCGTTGTTCGGTAATTCTATCGATTCAAATGTTTGCGTGTCAATAAAATTTTATGGCAAGTTTGTGCAGATTTTTATACATGATATTTTTATATATTACATTTATAATTTTTATAATCATACTTTTCGTATCTCTCGAAATATTTTATTGTTTCAAATCTTTCAAACTCTCAGTTTCGAGATATCATAAAGGTTATAATTAAAGTAAATTTTGAATGGAACGTGAACCAGAAAGTTTGCGAGTTCATTTTCGCTGAAAAAAAACTTCACTTATTTGCTAGTTATTTTCCTGTGTAAAAATCTTCACTTTGGTTATAGCATCATTCATCTCTATCGATAATTAACTGTCGGCCGTCGATCACAAGCAAGCTTCGCTTCATCTCGTTTCATTCTTTTTATTCCTTGCCCGAGCAGCATTAAGGAACGATAAATTGATGAAGCGAATGTCAATTTCCCTTACTTTCGCTTTTGCAGTTTTCGAATGATGATTCGAAAATTTCGCAAATTATTAATGGCGCTTCTTTCCTCGCGATTGTCCGAACATCAGCCAGAGGATATCTTCCAATTTTCTACGCTCTGAATGAGAAGTTACTAATCGTTATTGCTCTCTGCGGTAATAATTCAGTTTTTTTCTTCTCAGGAGGACGATCTTTTCATATTTCGATCTAACAATTTAGACGTTCGTATTGTCATTGTTTTCCAAGATTGTCTTTGTCCAGAAAATATCGAGAAATTCATTTTCTGCTACATTTTCGTTTTAAATTAATTAATATAAAAACGTTATTTCACGAGGTATAAGATTTCATTCACGTTGCCGAATCGATTTTCGAAAATCAATTTACAATGAAAATCCAAATGTAAATGAAAACATAAAAGGCCGAGTTGCGATTGAAATTTGCGAGCGAACGTACATGGAATAATGTGGATAAATGAGGTACGAAATAGAAGGATTTATCGTTGAATCAAAAATCAATTTACAATAAAAATTCAAACACGAATGAAAGTGCAAAAGGGCAAAGTTTGATGGCAACGTGGATGGCAATAAGGATACTCGGATTAAAATAAAAACAGCATTTCGTGAGTTGCATGCTGGAACTTCAAAGGCCAATTTGTAGTCAAACTCCGAAACACAAACAAAAATGTAAACGACCATAGAAGCTTGCAACGTGCAATTATTCACATTTAATATTTAAATTGTCACAATTTCGCGAAACAAAATCAAACAACAATAAATCTGGGTTTATTTTAAAGCTTGGGAAACTCTACTCTCAAAGTGTACCATTCGTTCGTGTTTTTGCATTCACGTAGCGACCGAGAGCTGAAAAATTCTTCTAGAAAATTATACAAAAACATCAAAAAAATTTCTTTACGACTGAATCTATAATGGATTTGAAGATTGAAGCTTCAAAACTCGCTGTACGATTTTTCTTTTAAATTGTAAACTTTGAGCTATTAGCCTCGGACGACGAAAATTCAAAAAATCGTCGCGATATGGAAAATTCATGATCGAATTTTGCGATCGACCTCTTGGAACCTCGTACGAGTTTTGCTGAAATCATTCTGTCGAACTTTCATTCAAGAAATCCTAGAATTTCGTCATTAAAAACCCCGATGTTCAAAGTTCAATGAAGAAAAAAAATTTTTCGATTTGAAATCTTGAATTTCGCGAATTTGTAGCAAAGAAATTAAAGTACAAGGTACAAGAAGAAGTTGATAATCACTCGAGTGTCTAAAAATGTACTGTTATAAATATGTATTGTCCACTTTGGACAGTTCAGAATGTTAATTTAGAATGAAAATGTAGCATAACGGTATTAAGAGATTCTTCGTCTTAAACCTAACCTAAACCTAACTCATTGATTTCAGGTCTACTTTACAAGTTTCCAAACTCGATTTCCTCGAAAATGGATCAACAAATTTTATTCCATAGTTTATTTTTTTTCATGTTCCATTGCGAGGAATAATCCGACGCGCTCGGTATAAAAACGAGATCTTCGAAAACTCCGATTTTGTGTATCGTAATAAACCAGCGGGCGCGCGCGCGCGCACGCGAGCACAGAGGAACGTACAGTTCACGTGCTATCATCTGCAAACCGCCATTTCGGTATACTTGAACAGCATTTATTCGTCGTGCAGAGTGTACGATATTGAAATCAACGAGCGGAAAACAAAAGTTGCGCCGCATCTGACCCCTGAAACGCGGCTCCGTAAGCGGAGCGAAGCGACATGGAACGAAACGGACAGACCTTAAAACCGAGCAACGAGCATGGAATTGTGCACGTCTTGCTTCTACGCAACAGCTTCCATGCTCTGTACCATGCACATACGTTGCTTTCTATACCGTTTCTATGTATATGTATGCACGTATGCGTGTATACGTATATCGCGTAGCCGCGTGAATAGAAGCACCGCGGCTCGTTCATTTTCCATTAGAAACGTGGCACGAAATCGTTTGGAGTCTACGCCGAATGATTGGTAATAAAGTAGAGGCAGCGCGAAATTTTTTTTCTTTCCTCTCTCTCTCTCTCTCTCTCTCTTTTTTTTCAATCTTTGGACTCCCCCGCTGAGAGGTGCTCGATGGTTTTCAGAGTGAATCGTTTTGAAAAAAGAAAGGGAAGAAAATGGAGCAGAGTCCATTAGCTGTTGAGAAATAATGGCCGACAATGAAAGCCACCTTTCGATGATTTGAAATTGAGTATTTTACTAGCTTGGATATTTTAATTGCTGCATTGCGCTCGTCGTACAAGTTACGAAGTCAGATTTCGAATTCGAGTTTTAAATTTGACTTCTAACAAGCAAATAAGTTAGTACTTCAACAATAAGCGAAGTTATTAATAAGTAAATAACGTTTCGATACTTTGTACCTAAAGTAACGTTACGATTAGAATAAGTAATGCTTATCTAAAAAAAGAAAATTCAGATTTAAAAAAAAATTTGAAAAGGAGCCTTGTTTCTATCGAGTATATTTTATTTCTTGCTCTTATTTTATACTGTTTTTCAATGGCTGAATTTATGGTTATGGTACAGCAGTACAGACCGTATAGTACACATTATAATGGTAACGTAGTGAATGAAAGAAGCCTAGAACGGAATTATAGCTTGGTAGTTTTAACAAGTATATAACATAAGAATTGTCCTATGGAACAAGTTTTTTGCGAAATAAAGATGACAAAATTATGTAATTAATTCCTGGGTCTCTGCATAACTTGGTCCTATGTTAAAGTTAATTCTCTGCAACATTGTGTAACATGAATATTCATCATCTATATATTTCATTTTGTATGCTCATCGCATTGCTATTATATTTCATTAGAAATTTTATTTGTTATTTTAATTAATTATTTGTGATACGGTAAAGAGTTGCAAGCTTGTTTGTACATATTTTAGGAGAAATCATTCAAATTTCAAATAATCAGAAATAATGATCTTTGAAATGAAAAACTTTGGATGAAAGATTACGAATTCATTCTGTGTTAAAATCCTCCATTGTAAACGAACAAAATTCCGATTATTAAATTGTATTTATAAACTGTTATGCATGAGAAATTTCTAGTGTACAATATATATATATATATATATATATACAGTGTATTATATTATAACAAATTTCAAAGTGCTAAATTCCATATAATTCTATATTATATAAATATAATATAGTATAATGTAAATAAAATATATATAAAATATCCAAATACTTTTTGTAATATGTAATATACAATATTATATTATATATTAAATTTAATATATAATATAACATGTAATATTCAATACCAAGATTCCATATTTTTGATCCGAAAATACAGTGTTTGCTGATCGTAGAGCTAAAAGAACATACAAATCATGTAACAAGCATGATTGTCAGGTTTAAAATCAGAAATGAAAAAACTGTGAATAATCCTTTTTAACCTCAGATCGGGGCAATTGTGTAGGTCAGCATCCAGTTCATACCTAGTTTCGTGTAATTTCGTGTACGCGTAACGCACGAACTTGCTTTTCGCCGACGCGTTTGATTGTTTGTACAACTGTGGAGTAATAGACTCGCGCGTGTAAATTATAAACCGAGGTACATTGAAGAGAGGAAAAGGCGAGGAGACAGGTTGAGAAGGGTCGGGGAAAGTAAGTGAGAACGGTGCACAATTTCGTTAACAATTAAGGCTACAGTATCCACCCACCAGACGGTCCATCACATCGTCTACGCCCATTTAATTAATAGTTACCGGGCGTTGCTAGTAGTTGCTACGCTTGCTTACAGAATTTTACTCGCGATTTTCAACCTGGCCGCTAATTACAACGTTACACGGAATGTATTTTCCACTTAAAATTAAACACGTTTATCTTTGTACTTGCTCGGTCAGTTCTCCATTTTTCTTCCTTTTTTTTCTTTCTACTTTTATTAGATTTTATTAGCTTGGAAATTTTAAGATTTTGTTTCATTTTTTTTAACAATTTTGATGAAATTTCCATACAATTATTGATCGTGTGATTGAGATTTGGCAGATTTCTTGTTGCGTAAATCATTAATCATCGATTCTTCATGAACTGTCATTTGATCTTTGAATATATTTTATTTACGATCATTTAAAAAAATGATCAACTAAATAATACACCATCTTACAATGTGAAAATTATTCTCCAGATTAGAATTTTGTTCAATCTCTGAAATTATCCGCTACTTTGTTACAATGATATAATCACTGACTCAAGTTCAAACAGAACTAATCATTTTCGCATTCGACTTTCTTCTGATGGACACTAGCTCACAACTCGGCCTTCCTATTTTTACAATTTGCTGATAATTACAACGAGCGTATACAATTTGGTATAGCCACTCATTGCCAGTAATTCGCACAAACTAGACTTCTCATTGCTTCTTACGAAAATTTAATGAAAAAGAGCGGAGAATATTATTTTTCCAGGGAATGAAACTACTCTTGTACATTACACGCAAACTACACACACTTGTTCTAGCAAACTCGCGGTACACGTTGATTATTGCACTATCCGGAAAGACGTAATCAACAAAATTTCGTGTTAAATACCATTTGCATGATTACTTTCAGTGCTATCACGTACCAGCTTCGATGCTTCGTAAATTGCTGGTAGGTGACAGTTTGTCGAAACGATTCGATTTTTCATCGTGTCGCGATATTGATTCGGTTGTATCGAGCGCGTTCGTGCATGCATCGGATCGGTATTATTATTAGCGTTGTTAGTCGTAAGTGATCAGGGGAGGGGGAGGGAGGGGCAGCAGGTAGTGCCCTCTTGGCGCCTGCTTGCCCGATGTCCCACATCGGTCCGATATGTAGTCACCGAGTTCGGTCGGTGGTCTGAAGCAACGGGGATTCTCAGCAGGTTCGCCAACTAACCTATCGGTTTCTGGCCGGCTGCCTCGCTTAATGGGAATTGAGAACTTTCGACTCGGTTACCGGGTGCGATAATTCATCCCTCTCGTGGTAGCGAGCGGCGTATGCTGCAACCGGGTCCCCCCTTGGCCGCGCGAACCCCTCTCGACTCGTACGTGCTATCGTGATGAAAACAGCAGGCACACGGCTCGCTTGTCTCCACGCCGTTATGAGAAATCATGCCGCAACGATATCAGCCAATTGCGGACAATTTTCTTAGAGTTTTCCTCTACCGGGACAGGGCTGTTTCAATTGCTTTCTACTCTGAATCACTTTCTCTTCGACGCCAAACTTTCCGCTCGGTCAAAAACTCAAACGCGTTCGTTGTTGTTTCTTTCGTTCCTTCGGCTAAATATCGCGAAAAAAATGAAAATATACGTAGAGATAAGAAGACTGAACCACTTGTACCCCAGTACGATTCGCTCAGTACCAGACAACGCCACTCCTACTCGAGGTCTATCCCACGCCCCTTCACGTATCACGTGACCCAAATCAACCAATCGCTAATTTTCGTTGCATCAGCGTTGCACCGATTTTCTGGGCTACCCCCGCTAAAATCACTTTCAGTGATAATATAAATGACAATTAAACAAGGTAAAGAACGCAGATTAACGACTGATATATGCGATCACAAATTACAAGATATTCACTACATCAGACGTAATGATACTCGACGGTCACTCTTGTTCACATTACGTAAATTCGAAATAAAATTTTAAAATATATATTAAAAAATTACAACAGCAGCATTACACACAGTGGTGTTGCAATCATGTAAATATTTCAAAAATTTTGACCTCGTGACTCTTGCAAAGTTCCTCGTTCCTGGTTTTTCATCCATCCATCACGAAGCTTTCAATCTCAATTAACAGCGTGGTGTCATTTAATAAACACGAGTAACGATTTAATTTTTTCGGGGCATATATATATATACACGATACACCGTCCAAAATAAATAACGTTGCACATTCGAATTGACGATTAAATTCGATATGTTTCAACGAAAAATCGAAACGAGACGTTCTTTGCAATGCTAAAGTCGCAGGAAGAATAAGGCACGGACACGAGATGATTCGTCATCTCTTACGGAATTGAGGAAAAAAAGAAAGAAGAAGAAGCAATTCACGTGCAGTGATAAAACCAGCTAGATCGAAGCATCGCGCTACGATAAATAATTATTGGTCATTCATTTTTCAACATTTTTCAACGAATTAAGAATAATAGAGTTTACGTTCTGTTCCGAATATACAACGCGATAACTAAGTTGCGACCCAGTTTTAAATCCATTTTTGACGAGTGAAATTCTAGTTTATTCGGATGGCATTTCCATCGCGAGTAGAAATTTTCGAGCAAAAATAGAGTATTAGCGGCAATCAGTAGTTATTAATTTCTTGCCAAGTTTCAGTTTATTCCGCGTTCGGTAGCAGAAGACGTGCTGTGAACTCAATATTTCCGATCCAAGTAATCTAGAAGCGACATATAACTGGACTCGTTATCGAAGTTTCAATCTGGAGGAAATCTCGCGACCTACCCGAAAACGTCACTTTTAATTACTTCCATGGACTATTTCTCAGAGTCATCTCCGAGGCATCGCTAATTATTTTATTTATAAAAATCTCGTTCCTTTGTTTAAATTTCTTTCGCAGCCTAAGGAACGATCCGTTATTTCGCGTCGAAGAGAAACTTTCTCTATCCGTGGGTACTCACTCTCATCGAGAACAACGTTCTCTTCCCGAAAAATTACACTTATTTTATTTCTCATCGAACCGGTTGACGTTGATGGATGAAAACCGAATTACTTTCCACATTTTATACGCTCCTGCCGTAAGAAACGTTTTAATGGCCCTTTGTACTGTCTACGTGCATGGCAAACGTATCAATAGGTCGCGTGATTCCGGCAACGATGAAAGAACCTGACGGTACAGAACTTGACATTTCCCGCAAGATAAATCGTTATTCCCACTGTGACGTGATTGTTCTATCTTCGAATCGATATGTGCGCCCCACGCAGAAAAAAATGTCGTGCAAACCGTGTATTCGATGCAGAGTCGAGCTCCTCTTCTTTCTCAGTATCGACAAAGCATGCAGATTTATTCAGAAAAGCAGGCGGATTTTAGACATTTCTTTTTTTTTTTTTTTTTGGTTTCTCCAATTAATTGGAGTTTAGTTGTTTAGTTTAAAGAAGCAGACAAACGAGCACGCAACGTCAGATTTCATTCGCGACGTAATTAGGACGATCCTGCTATCAAGTTTGGAGAACGTTTCCTCTCGTAGAGCAACATGGTGTACCTGCTATGATTTCGCGTTAGGTGGGCAAAACTTTAGCGGAATTTTCTCCGAGTTTCCGCTTGCTCGTCCGAGACGCCAATTCCCCAAAGTCGTGTCGGGGATTATTTCTAATCTATCTTTTAAAAACTAACGCTTTTCATCTATTCGGGGGACCAGACTGAAATGAAGTGAACACGCGCAGTGGGGGAAAAGATAGTTTTGGGCACGTCTAGCTCTTTGATAATATTTTTATAATAACGAATCATGATAACTCGTCGAGAACTCGCACGCAAGATTTCGAGGACGATCCTGTATCTACCAACCCGATTTGATTCCACTGGTTTTCCATAAATCGTTCACCACGTGCAAACGTAACATGCACAGCAGAGATTTGAAATAATGATTTGTAGAGTAACGATAGAAGAAAAAAGATATCGACGGACTCGCAATTCCAGAGCTCGATCTTTATCTCAACCTTGTTATTAGAAAAATTACAAAATATCCGTTTGCAATATTTTATTTTCTGTTCAAATACGTGGTAGAGTTATGTTACTTGTATTATTATTCTATAGTTCATTAGTGGAAATTGCTACATTGTTTTTGTTCTTGTAACAAATGCAAATTTGTGCTTTTGCTGCAACAAACTGAGCTTCAGTAATTAACGTCATTAACACGACATATTAAACGAAATTTAAGCAAGTTGAGCAAGTAAATCATGGCTGTCAGACTAAGTCTAAATTGAACTTATATACTAAAAAGAAATTGAATCTTTGATAAATGCGATCAAACTCCTTCTCTTTGTATTTTCCGACTACAAAAGATATTAACAAAAAAAATCGGACAAGTTCAGCGCTTCTCTTATTTAATGAAATGTACTATATAACAGACTCTCGCACGGACAGTTTCCCACGAACTACATTTATCGTGCAATATCGGTTTACTCTTTTATTTAGTATCAGCTTTTGCTAGCAACTATTAACCGAACGTTTCCACGTTCCGTGATGTTTGATACAGATGTTGACTCAATAACCATTTATTTTTTCGAACGAAAAAAGAAAGAAAGAAAGGAAGGAAGAAAGAAAGAAAGGAGAAAAAAAGAACATCTTTTAAATTGATGGACCAATTTATCGATTACGACGCGGCTTGTCAATGCGCATTGAAAGACGGTGATCTTTGAAACGAGCTCTGCCACTGGGCGAAGTGTGTGGCCCAAATCGATGCATTAATTTCGCGGAATGATGCGTCTACATTACTGAAACCTAGTCTCCTGTAAAAAGCAGTTCGAAGCATCAAAGCATAGAAACATCGAGGCATCGATGCACTCGAGTGATAACTGCGATGTAGCGGCCAGCAGCGCGCTAATGAAAAAGTTCGCGTCAAACTAGCCGATTATTTCAGAGGCGAGTAAAGGGCATTTGTACGGGTAGCGTGAGTAGTGTTTTATCTTTTGCATTAATTATTGAATATCACAGACATTGAAGCTTTTACAACTGTGATCTTCATTGATAATTACATTTCATTGTTTTGTGAGGGTTTGGAATAAATAATTTTCTGTCTGACAAAATTATTTCCTATTGAACTGTGCTAGAAAGATATTTACATAGTAGTGTTTTTATTTTGTGTATTAAACATTGTAATATCGGAATTATCATAGACGTTGAAACTTCCACATTGCTAATCTCTGTTAGAGTGAAAACAATTGAAAAACGTGTACACAGTACACAGTAGAGCAAGTAATCTTTTGTCTGGTAAAATTGTACCTTTGTTAAACTCTACCACAAAGAACATTTACAGAGTAGTTTCATCTTACTACAAGGAATATTTACTCAATAGTAGTTATTTTATGTATTAACCCTTAAATATCTGATATAAGCGTTGAAACTTTCACAACTACATTGTAGGAAGTCTTACAGACTGCTAATCTCTTTTAAAATTATATCTTACTGCGTTACACTATAAACTAAAGCAAATGAAGAACATTTATGCACAGTGGAATAAGTAATTTTATATCTTACTGAACTGTACTATAAAGAATAGCAGTAGTTTTGTCTTATTAATTCCTCAATACCTTCTACATGCACTGAAACATTCACAATTGTCACAGTAGGTTTTATAGATTGCTAATCTCTTTTAAAATTATATCTTACTGCGTTACACTATAAACATATAAAGCAAATGAAGAACATTTATGCACAGTGGAATAAGTAATTTTATATCTTACTGAACTGTACTATAGAGAACAGTAGTAGTTTTGCCTTATTAATTCCTCAATACCTTCTACATGCACTAAAACATTCACAATTGTCACAGTAGATTTTATAGATTGCTAATCTCTTTTCAAATTACATCTTACTGCAGTGATATTAACTTTTACATGTTAATTCTCAAATATCTATTTTAGACAACTTGCACAGTTACAAAAATTGTGACGATACATGGGCAGATTGACGTTAAATGACGCTAGAACGCAAGTCTATTATTTATGGTACAGCGATAAGATTCAGAAATAGAATGTAACACGATGTAGGATCGACTATCCGACCACACATAAATACTTGCCCCGGAGGTTGAACGCGTGGTAGGGGTTGATTTGCATTTATGTACGTAGCAGGGACGGGGTTAAAAATTTTGGGTGGAACTCTGGTGGAACAAGAATGAATTATCCTTGTTATCTATGTTTGGGAAACAAGTAATCTTCGCGCAAAGTAATTGTTTCTTAACGCAATGCACTATTATTGTTGTCTGAGTGGCTCGCTCGAACGTATCATGAAATATAAATCGAAATTCACTCAGTTCGGCCGAGCTTAATTAAAACTGAATTAAAACGAAACATAAATTGAATATTGATCGACCGTCCAAAACCTGGATGATGAACGGAATACGTTCGTACAAAGTGAAATATTTTTAATAACACGAAGCGTGAAGTGTCGATTACGAGGGAAAAATTTCGTAACGATATTACGACATTGAAGCTTACAATTTTGCGATGATTGTCGTGTACGAAACGTGTAATGAAAAATTGAGAGGAGTAATGTACCCGAGAAAAAGCTCGACAAAGAACGCAATAACGGACGAAATAAAGTGAGACGTTAATACGAAAATAACGATTTACCAATAACGAAGCGAAATACGCCGAGGCATGCAACTGTTTCGCGCTGCTCCTTACATGCAGTGTGAAAGTTACCGAAATAAAGAGGTCACAGTCAAATGCACCGGAGGCATGCGAAACGGGCATGTATTATGAATTAGCTTCAAACACAGTTCGCGGAATCATTTAGGTGGCGATGCCAGCCAGCTTATCGCAATCGCTGATACAAGCTCGAAACCTGGAAGTTTAAAAACGAAATCGAGAGAGTCGAGAAAGTGCAACAACGCGAGGGACCGAGTCTAGTAATATCCCCCCGAGTTTTAAGCGAGTTTCTTAACTGTTCCAGTTGTTCCGTTCTAGATATTCACCGTTCAACCGTCACACGATTCCCAAGGACTCGTCTCGTCTTGGAAAATCTCCTTGCAAGACTATCCCGGGGATTGTCCATTATGTTTTTCCCTTTTTCTTTTCTTTTTTCTTATGAAACACAACAGCGACTCAATCGCATCGCGGATCAGCCGTCAAAGGAAATTTTCCTTTGCAGCTCGAGCTGAAAGTTTCTATTATTATTATTTACGTGGCTTTTTTTGCAAGAAATTGAAATTGTAGAACGGGAATTTCCAAATCTGAATTTCAATTACTCTGGCTCCAGTTTATTCCGATTACTCTGGTTTATTCTAGTTGAATCATCTATCTATCTGGTTCCAGTCTGATTATTCTACTTCCGTATTGTTGACTCTAAACGCATCGGCGTTATTACGTTTCCGTGTCGGATCTGTTTCATTTAGTTTCAGTTGAAAGAGTACAAATTTATTAATCGTTCTAAATACAGGTGAATCTACTTGTAGACACGTTGATGAATAAATTTCTTTTATTCGTTCTATTCGTTCTAAGCATAAGCTCACTACTCTTTGAAAAAATACTCACGGTAGTGGAGATCTGACTTGTTGTCGAAGAAAAGAAAAATGAAATAAACGATAAAATAATAATAAAAATCATAATTCGTCGCGAGGTCCGATAAGTAATCTAAATCGATACTAACTCTGGATCGAAAACCACAATTGGAATCAATTTTCGACGAACAATCAATTATACAGTACACTTTTGCGTACGTTACACACAAATTTGCATTACTATGAAACAACACGCAAACAATGAAAATATCGTAGTTATTTTAGAGTTCGTTGTGTTCCACCTCCGTAACGTGAACTGTGAAATTCGCAAGGAATGGACGAGCATGTATCGATTATTTCATAAGCCGAGTCACCTGTAGAATAGAAATTTGCAAAGTTAGCTGCTGGCAGCGAAGATGATTTAGTGAATGCCGCGAACGTAGAGAGAGAGAGAGAGAGAGAGAGAGTGCAGAATGCCTTTTTTCACGGACTTTATTAAAAGAACGTAAGAGAGAGACTGTTGCGAGTTAGACGGTTGGTTGAGTTAGCTCGTCTTGAAGTTGTTGGATCCAACGCTTCATGGCCGATAGCGAAACCTACGGAGGTCATACTGACTTTACTCGTTAAACAGGCCCGCAGGCTCTTTCATGTTTCTCTTAGTTATACTATATTCACCGCCGTTTTCCCAGCTCCTCTGGCCACCCGTTTTATCCTTCGCGGCAATACCTGACGTTCCATCGAAATGCCTGTCGCTTTTCAGCTTCGCCTTTCGAGCGTTGTCTACCTACGTCTACGGCGGGATAAACGTGGAAATATTACGGGATTCGACACCGCGAGACTGCGCTTGTGATACTTTTCGTTAACTCTTCGCGGGCAATCGTGCCGCCATGTTTGTTCAGACAGACGCGCCCGATCGAAACGTGGTTCGACGAATCACTTTAGAAAGAAGACTCTCGGTATTTAACGATCGGACGTACGTAAATACAATCTTGGTCTGGGTTACGTGCTTCCGAGATTTCAAGATGACCTTTTCCAAACGATACCGTGTATTTTCCTTCGTGACGACTACATCGATCCGCCGTGTCGCGGAACACTCTGGAACCTCGTGCAAATTATGAAAGATAAGATGATAATTTCTTGGTATATGTACGTTTAACTTTTGAGAGAAAACGTTGAAATACATACAAAGATTATCTTGAAATGTCGGGAGCGCGACCTAGACCACCATAAAGTGCCTCCTCTCGAAATGAAGTACAGTGGGACCTATAAGGCAATCTTTTTTCGCTATATTTTCTGTCAGAAATAAGAAATAATATTTTCCAGCCACGACTCCAGAAAAGTTGAACTGAATAATAGAAGATTTATATCGCTGGAAGAAAAATTAGAAATTCTTGAACGGTTGAAATGCAAGAAATTTGACGGAAATGAGTCAACAATTCGCAGAATTGGGAAAAATAAGAGTTGAAGCATCGTCATGTTTGAAGAAAGATGGAAGATTGCTATAGGAACAACGTATTCCTTTGAATACTTATTTAATAGGAAAAGAAGACTGTTTATTTAGCTGTAGTTTTTTGTGTAACGCGTCATACGTTTGTTACATCGTGTTATAGCTCTGTTACATTCAAGTTTCACTTGAAACGTTTGTTTCTTTTCTACAACGAGCAGTTTGGAAGATAATCTTTGCGGATGTTGCAAATGGGACACTCTGTACATCTGCAACCGCACAAAGGGCGCAGGAAGTTTCAAGGTTAGAAAGGGACGTAGCCTTGGGAAGAAGAGAAACGTATAAATAGCAATGCAACTGTACAAAGGGCGCAAAAGAGTTTAGAGATCGGGATAAGTATCGAAGTGCATGCAGCCAGCGCCGGTACGTGAGAGACACGTACGTAAGCACGTGCAAGGCCATTGTCGGTTTGGTTATCAGTATACTATCTAAAGTACTCCCGCGCGACACGCGAATATTATAAAGTTGAAGCCATGAAAATTATACTTATCCCGCCATCTCCGAAGAAGCGCGGCGCAAAGAGAAACGAGAACGAAAAAGAGGGGCCAGTACGTGCATGCGAGACAGAGAGAGAGAGAGAGAGAGAGAGAGAAGAGAAGAAGGACAAGGACGAACGTAATGCGAGGATAATGCAACCGGATAAAGGATGCACAGAGTATCAAGATAGGGGGTAAGCATCGAAAACAAGAGAGGAGGGTAAACAAAGAAGACTGCGAAGAAGCGGGCAGGGGGGAGAAAAGAAGAGAGAAACAGACAGAAGACGAAGGAAATGAGGGGGATTAATTCAATGAGATTCCTTCTCGCGAATCTCCAAAGTACCTTTCTGGGGGGTAATGTATCGTCAGGGATAAACCTACTAATTTGAGCAAGTCAATTTATCGTCTGGCCTGTCAGACAACGAAACACAATGGCGACCGGTGTAACACGGATCAGGGTAAGTACTTCTACGACGATTAGCGGATTCCCTTATGCATATCTCGCGCGTGTGTCTCCACACGTTCGTTTCATTTGCGATAATAGTCTTCAGTCTCGCCGATGTGCTTACCGTTTAGCTGCTCCGTGCGCGCATGTGCGCACGCTCCTTGCTCGAGAGTCTGAGGTATTCATATTTACTTTAGCTTGATGTTTTAACGTTCGTTTGCCTCTAATCTTTATCTTCATCTTTTTTTTTTTATTTTTAATATAATTTTATAATGACGCAACAATACAATTATATACGTATATAATAATGATGATCACATTAATATATTAACAGAGTGTTTGCAACATGTGTTTTGTATTTATTTTGTATTTAATCGATATTTATTGCGTGTATTGCATTTACTGTAGATACAATGATTCGCATCGTACGTTGCACATTGTGTACGTATGTAATTTACACTTTTATATTGTGAAATTTGTATATTTGTAAATATTGTATTATAATTTACCACCTACGTTTACTGTATTTTAAATAATACAGTAAAACTAAAACTGAAACCTCCGATCAAATCATCTTCGTGCAATTTCGCGGAAGTCTATCTTTCTGCTGTTGATCGCCGCAACAGGTATTCTAATATTTTTGATATTCTGCGCGTGCGTTTAATAGTCGTCCGCTTCAATCATCATTTAAAATACAACAGAGAACACAAGTAATTGAAATATTCAATACGATGGGACGTGTATTATGCGCAGACAGAATTTCAGGGATTGTAGATAAAGCAATCGAGCACGAGTGGATTTTTAATGGAAAAAATAAATCGAAAATACGGGGCAACGAGTTTTTGTTCGCGACTTGGTTCTCGCAGAGAATCGAGGTTTGAAAATTACGCGCGCGCGTACGTCGTTTGTCACGCGTTCAATCAACATGTACGATACGCGATTTTCAATTCGATTGTTATCGACCACACTGCTCAATTGTACAAGGATACTCATCTTTGTCAAACGCTCGAGAAACTACTCGCGCACGCTCAGTTCTTCGCATTTTCCTCGCGACAGAAGCTTGATACAAGTTACTCGGCGTGGTCTCGTATCGGATGACATCTTTATTACGCGAAACCTATTAACCTTCTCCTGTATATTTTTCTGAAAACTGATCAGAAACACGGGTCGAAGCTATATATAAAGTAGCAAAATTGTGCCTGTATCCTGCGGCTGACGTTTCCGAAGGAAAACGAGGCAGGAATTATTAACAATAATTCGAGCGCTCGGTCTGTGGCGCAGCGACAGACTCATTAATCGAACTGATTTATGATACTGATTTTAATATTAGTAATCGAACTAAATGCAATATTGTAACGTTCGAGCATTTAAACTTTTCAGACACCAAACATCAGAAACTGTCGTAATTTTGAAAAAAGAAGAAAAGAAGAACGTAACGTTGTTACGGAAATTTATTTTTCCAATTTTTCAAATCAAATTACAACAGTTTCGACGTTTAATAACAACTGTAAGAATAATTACAGTTGGCAAGTTGGCAAGAATTTATAAGCTCTGCTACTGGTCTTTGCTTTTTCCAGCTCGACACGTCGCTACGGTCTAACATGCTCCAAGTAGCGTAAACCTCAAAAGGCAGAGTGAAACAGCGCAGATCCTGCAGTTGCTAGACAAAGGATACCACCTTTCACGCACCTCGTGTTCTTCCGTTATTGTTCCGCGACTCTATGCAGCTGTTTCGCGAATAGCCAGGAAAGTAACATCCAAAGTAAACGCATTTAAACGATATCCGCAGTCGCATACACGTAAGTGCATGCGACCAAATATATCTCTATATATTTGCTGTTGTATCTATTACGCCTATTTATTTATATTATTATGACGTATTTGTTACATTATCATATAATATAACATTTGTTGTATAACATATGTTTTTATTATATCATCAATTATTCAACTGGAATGAAATTTGCAAAATTTGATCTACACAAAGGGTGGTAGCGCGTCGATCGTCACGATCAGTACGTTCGTAACGAGTTTCTCCAATTTAGTTTAATTTTTCATTATTATTATTGTTACTTTTGAAAAACACTTTGATAAAATTGGAACAATCACATTTACATATGTACATATTGTTCTGTGCACTAGCTGGAAGGAAAAGCGGATGTATTTTTGTCAAGAGGGAAACATTTCTACGTTCAAAAAGAACGCGCGCGCGCGCGCGAGTATATTTTTATTAAAAGAAATAGCTCCTGTGCGAGCATGCGGACCTGTACATTTGAATTAACAGGCGTCGTGGGAACGAAATACGCGCGAATATATATCGCGTATTGTCATTGTTTCTCCTGGATTATTGACTTTCCATGCATCACAAGCTGAATTGCAATATTTCTTGGAGTGAAATGTGGTATTGTCGAAAAATTGTGTGTTTACGCGAGCGATGGAACGAAGATGACGTTCATCGTTTAATCAACGACGCAGACGTAGCACCCTAATAAAATAAATCATGAACGCAGCTAGAAATAGTATATTTCAAAAATTCCGCCGGAATTCTCTTTACTCTTTGTTTTTTAGTTTCTCCCAGCTTCGTATTTTCTTATTTAATTTTTCATGGTCCCGTCTGAATTTCATCCATCTGGATCGTTCACGTCTGTCAAATTTGTTCCAAGTGAATCTTTGAGAGGCTTCAGTAAGTGATTTTTTCAGATTTGTCAAAAGTCGAAAACAGTAGAAACGATGTAAAGTATGATTCCCCAAGGAGGAATGAGGTTAATACAGTAATTCATTCTAAATAATCTCCAATCATTATTTAACAAAAATATTAACAATTACTTTGAATCACTGTTATCCAATCTCCAAATGAGTTTTTTTTTTTTCGTTTAAAACATCTTTCTCAGAAGCTTCTCTCAACAATATCGAGTTGCAACATCAGAAATTGCAAACTCGATCCATCTAATATTTTAACTTATTCAAAGTATTATATATCTCAAAGAATCGGAATCGAAAGAAACGATTTTAATTTTGTGACTGAAAAAAAACTTTCTCTGCCTGCGCCGAGGTCATCAAAGCTTTTGCAAACACTCTTTACAGAAACTTTACATTCAGAGGTAAAGCCTGATTCTGTTTGAAAGTACAATCTCTGGAAGTAGTATCGTAAAGAAATTAGACTTCCTTTTCTAGTTTCGTAAAAGTCGGCCAAGTTTAATGCTCCCTATTCGCGGTAATACAGCGAGGACTGCGAGCCATAATTGTATCTTCATGATGAAACATTGCCGATAATTTTCGAAATATTAGGGAGGAAATGCATGAAAACGAATACAGATTTATGTCTTACATTTATAAAAGAAAACAAGGTGATATCGTTAATAAAAAGAACTGTAATTAATACGTAATGTATAAATTCTACTTTATTGTATTTGTTTTTTAAAAAGACGATTTTACGACACGCAGTAAGTGATTCGATCATCTTTCGAAGAAGAGAACAGATGCTTAACAATGCTCAATGTTCAGTAGAAAATCATGTGATTTTCAACAGTTGACGACCATTGAAAAACGTATTACAACAAGTTTATGTATTTTATTTTTTTACTCTCCACGACGATCGAAAAATATATTACAAATAAGCTGTACGAGTCCTTTCGATTAACAATTACGTCCTTTTTTCTAATATTGTGACTTTTCTGTAACATTTTGCAAAAAGTTAAAAACAAAATGTAGCGTTATTTTAAGGAGATAAAAGAAAAGAGTAGCAACTGTGATAACACAGTTCGAAAGAAATCTTCCAACAGTAAATTAACAGTCATTATTTACTCACGACATAAAAATTGATTCCAATTTTTGACCACGAAAACAGGCAGTATGATGTACGCGAGTTACATTGTCGAACTAATTTTCTCCTAAAACGTTCAACACACGTATGCAATAACTTCTACAGACCTACGTTTATCGATCGTTGACTAGCATACATACGTAACAAAAATCACGTTCTGTCGATTCTTGATAGAGCAAGTCCTTGTAAATTACACTCGAGATTAACCGCTCGCTACACCATCAACCGGGGTAAAGCAACTCGAGCTGCGAAATTATTGGAGCGATTATCTCATAATTGGCATTTCGTTCGAGAAAAAAGAGAAAAAAAAACTGCACGACTTATACCCCAGTACGATTCGTTTCACCGAAAGGCCTAGAAGCAACTGTTCCGACTAGGAAATGAAAACGACTTTTTTGCCATAAAATTTCGATACAAAACAAATTACAGGCGCGATCGCCACTCCTACTCGAGGTCCACGCCCCCTCGCGAATCACGTGACCCAAATCAACCAATCGCTAATTTTCGTTGCATCAGCGTTGCACCTGAAAAGGCTCCGTTAAAGTCACTTTCAATGACAAAAAGAAACTCAACGACGGACATTCCCGCCAGGAATTTCATCATTTCGCGCGCATCGTTACGTTCGTCGTTTCGTTTTAAAGCGTTTAAAGTGTCACGCGCAACAAGCATCATCGCGGACACGCAGCGTGTCGCCGACTGACGAAATTTCGAATATTCGTAACGAACGTAAAACCACACGTTCGCCCTGATTTATTTCGATAAATTGCGTGCCGAAGTATTAAGTAATTAGGCTGGCGCCCGTATCACTGCAGCAACGCAAGTAACAGCTCGTCCACGAGACGGTGGTTAATTTACGGGATCGTTGTACTCAGCCGTTCTCTCGATCATAATCAGCTCGATTGTTAGGCTCGTGTTCCGGAACCCTTCCATTCCGGAACCCCCTTCCCCCGTTCGAAACGTTCGATCGTAAGACGAACGGAGGGAAAAACCCAGGAGGGACGTGAACTCGCGTGATCGAGAATTTGCGGCGCGGCACTTGTTCGTCCACACTTTGCCCCATCTGCGTTTCCCTCCCCAACCGTCGTCGTCTCTCATCCCACTGTCCTGTCCGCCACGGAGAGGTCTATTCTTTAGTTCTTCTCCCTCTCTCTCTCTCTCTCTCTCTGTTTTTCTTCTTTCCTTCCTTTTCTACCACCCCTTTCTACGTTTCACTGGAAATATACAGATTCGATCGACGCAAACCGCGACACGACGCGAAACGTGGAGGTTGGCTACATGTAATTATTCTAATGCGACGCACGGGCTTGGAAACTTCATTTGAATAGGTTTTTCCTATATCTTGCTTCTTTCGTTCTTATTCCTCCCCCCAGCTTTCGCTCCGCGGTGCCTGCGGCTCGCATTTGTTTGAAATTTATCAATCGATACACGTGCAGGGGTTGTGATCATAGTGGAACTGTGGATATTTATTAATTGGCTTGGATCTCTCTCTCTCTCTCTCTCTGTGAGAAAAGCGATTTTGTAAATTCTTCGCAGAGTTGTAAATTTGCAAACTTTTGCACGTGCAAAATTTGAAATGTTTGATGTGCATCGTTGTGATGAAGTGTGTTTGGACAAAGTGCCGAAGTTATTGCAGTGCGAAGTACAAATTCGAACGAGCCGCTTTGACAGAGGTTTAATTTAATTGGAGAGGGACTAAATTTCATGTTGTCTCTTAGAATTAATTTAATCGGAATTACCGTTGACAGAAGGAACAAACGAATATGTGCCGATATTTAATAAAATAAAGTGGAATAAATAAATATATCGATTTTAAATATGCATTTATTGCTCACTGAAGAAATTTCGGTTCGTACTAGATTATTTAGAATCGATTGAAAAGTGAGTACGAAACTTGAAAAATACAGGAAATTAACAGTGACTTTATAAATATGTCTGTTCGTTGTTGAAGTTTCAGAACGAATGACACGTGTGCTTCTAACGTTGAGAAGGTTTATACATGGTTATGCAGATTTTATGTGAAAGTTGAGAATGCAAAAAGTTAATAACAGAAAAAAGTTTGTCAATTGTCGAAATTTAATAAAAATAGCTTTTAATGCAGCTTTTGCGCTAGCAACAAATATTTATTTATTAAATATTTAATTTAATAGTGGAATATAAATAAAGGAATACTAAACTTTCACAATTTTGAGTTTGATCTTCTCCCAAAGATGATTTTCAATCACGCAGCAGGTGGGAAAACAAAGGAAAATTTCCTTTTCGAAAATTATAAAAATTCAAATAAAACATTTTTTCACTACTCGATCCACTATGGTTTTTAGGTTAGGTTCTGAAGATTGAAATTTACAACGACCGCTCAGAATCTGCTGTACTATTCTTTTTTTTTTTTTCATTACTTTATTGAACTTTAAATATTAGAATTAAATTCAAAGACGAAAATTGGACAAATCCTGACATTTCGTTATTACAATTTTAACGTTCAATAAGATGGCGGGGGAAAAAGTTAACAGATTCCAAATTTTAAAAAAAGATCCATTGTATTCTTAGACGAGTTTTCTTTATGAAGTTACAAAAAAAATTAAATTATCGACAATTTTTCATCGTTATTGGTTATGCTCTTCACCGTGTACTCAAGCTTATTATGATTCATTTTTCAACGGTCATTACTCATTATGGTGTTAATATACTAATTTGCAGGATAATTGTCGATTACAAAGGATAGCACATAATTCTTTCTGTAAGCCGGATAATCAATTAAAATAATAACTTCTACGATCGAGAAACATTTCTATTTTATCCTTTAAGATCATTAAAGACAAATAAAAGTACGAAACTAATCACTGAAATTCCAAATTTTCAATTTATGACAATTACTTGTAACATTTATAATGATCCATCAATTTTATTTTCACGTTTACAGTAATCTGCCTATTTTATGTACAAAATTATTAAAGGCAAGCAAAAGTTACGAAATTATTTATAACTTTTAAAAATTTATATTCCAATTACGTTCAATTATTTCAATCTTGCATTCACACTTGCAATAATAATTAAGGAGCATCGAAAGCAACGGTCTGAACATGTTTTTTCGCTACACAACGCGTCAGTGTTTCGTTATTCGTTCAATTATTCTTTTCACGTATTTTTCTACAATGTCACACGGTATTTCGCCGCGAGACGATTTCTCGCGAATATCTGTTTGTATTATGCATGCACACAATTTTGCATGAATCTGACACTCCGAACGTGGCTGTAGTCCCGTTGAATGATATTGTATGTATAATGGTATTGTATATATTTAAGTGATACAAGCGATCTCATTACTCGTTGTTAGGCGATTATACGGACGATAATCTCTGTCTTAATTCTCTCGTTCAATTGATACCAATTCTGTTGTACGCAAAGTAGTTTATTATAAAATAATTGCAATCCGTTGATTTGCGCGTAACAATAAAATTACATTTTATTTAATTCGAAGTTTATTTAATAAAACGACGATGCAACTGTTGCATCGAGTTGAATCAAATTAAATTAAATTAATGACACTCTCTCCACACCCCTTCTCCCTGCTTTGTATTTGCATTTAAATTGTCAAAAATCAATCAAAATGTAAAATCAATCGCCGAGCAAACCTGCACTTTACAAGCACTTTCTGCTTTCAACGTTGGAAATTGTAGAAAAGTCAACATCCTTGCATTTATGAAGTTCTTGCATCTCTGACCAAAGTGCACAAAACTCAACAATCGAATAGTTTTCAAAACTTTCTTCCAAATCGCGTGAAAGTTTATGGAACTCCGTTTATATAAATTCCATCTGTTTGAACCAAATTTTACTCCAACAACATCTAACTAAACGAACTCTCGTTGATTTAATTTGCTTATTTGTACTCGAATTCCTATTCTATGAACGAGAATTTGGCGGACTCCTGTTATGTAAACTATTTGCTCTCTACTGCATAAACAAATTCATGTAAACCGAGTTCTACCGCCGAACCAACGATAACAAACGCTTCTGTCGCCATAATCAAACGCAGCATTCCAAAAAGTAGCGACAGTAGTTTCAACTTTGGAAAGTTGGCCGCTGTTTACCCGAATGTTTGCACAAACATTCCAAAAAGTCGTTTTTCGACTACAAAGTTAATCACCGAACTGCAACATCTGAAAATAACGTGGAATTTTATACAAAACTGTATAAAACTCAATATCGCGTAATTTTCAAACTGTTTTTCAAATCACGTCAGAGTCAGAATTTTGAGTCGTACAAACTCCCGCTGACTGAATTGACTTATTCCGAAACTGAACTCGCATTGCACGAACGACGAATCACTGGCAGACGAGTGTTTATAAATTGTTCGCTATCTATCGCAGAAACAGAGTTTTACAACGAACTGTCGCTATAATCGAACGCAGCATTCCAAAAAGTAGCAACGGTAGTTTTAAGTTTGGAACGTTGGCCGCTCTGCTCGCCGCTGAACGGGGAACAATCGGCGGCAACGCCGCGAAGTATTGCAATTCGAGGGTGTAAGTTAATGGGATTATTTAACAAAACCCGAAATAATAACGTCGACGCCCCGGGAACATTTTCATTTCGATAGCAGATGTGTCAGTAGCGAACTAATGGACTTGCTTTCTACGTGAAATTGAATTATAACGCTGTAGCAGTTTGCGGCTTTGCCGCGTAACAAGATTTAATAAAGCAGTCTGCGTAATAATACGGTATAGCAATAACACATGCAGTACATTACTGTGTTATATATCGAGCCGCGTAGATATATATCGAGGGGAGATATTACCGCGGCGAAATTACAATATTGGTTAGTCGAACGCTAGACAAACGTTGCTTGTTCGGCTTTTTAATCGACCGTTCAGTTCCCCTGTCGTTTCCACCAAGTTGTTTTCAGACAACAGGAGACACTGGCACGTTAAAAACAAAAATGTCGAAACGAATTTACTTTACACTGACCTTTTTCTTTCGATGGAAATCGAAAAATTCTTTGTATTCTACTACATCGGTCGAAATTCTAGTTCCAAACAGTTCTAACAGCGACTTTATGATTATATCTGGACGCGCGAATATAACGTTTGTATCTTCAATATTTTACAGTGTTAACGGTTAATTGTACTATTTGATGAGCTAGATTATTTAGATTCACACACTGATGCTACAACCCCGTGAATCTGATGAATCAAATGTTGGTGAAATCTAACCTAGAACCATAAAGTCGCTGTTAGCACGCATAAAGTCGTGTCAGCAAAAATTTCTTTTCTCGACCTTGAAATTCAAGATTAAAATAAATTTCATCTACGACAGCCACGGACAAATTTTTCTCTCTTCTCGCTCTCTGTGCATTTTCCTTTTTCTTCTTCTTTTGTTTTATTTTTGTTTTTCTTTCAGATTTCGTAACGATCGTATCTCGATGCGAAATTTGAGGAAAAAGCGGGCAGTCGAGAACACCTTGGATTGCTTTCCGATCTTAATGCTCGGCACGTGTATATACATGATCTTTATCAAATAAATCTTCTTCTCTTTATACGCGGTGTTATTAGTTTCGTAAGAATTAACTGGCTCTGCGATGAAAGTAACAGTGAATTGTATCGTGGGTATACTTGGTTTTCGGAAGAACGTGTTTGAAAATCCGCCAGACGCGCGTATTACGAATAATTTACACGTAATGCACGCAGTGATTTAATTAAAACGAGCGAACCTGCACGCAGCAACGTGATCGATGTATTAGACGTATCTGTCACGTTGATAACAACGATTCTCTCACTGAAAGAGCGATAAACTTGTCCTTGTTTCAAAACCATTCCAAACTGAACAGTAGGATAATAGTACTATTTTACTATGATTTCGAAGTACGTGCGAATACACACCTTTGTCGAACAGTCCTCTGAGGATTTTATAATAATAATCCTGTCAGTTCGAATAAAACAATCAATATAAATATTCTACAACACTTTCCATACATTTATCAATCAATGTGAATATTCTTGGTTCGCATTTTGAGTAGATTTTTGGAAACGCGTTGCGATTGTATTGAAAGCGAATTTCAATAAATTTTTTGCATAATTTAAACTTGTCGCGTTTTACACGAAACGAGTAGGTATTATAAACAGGAGAGTATACCCGCGAACATAAATTTTCATAAACCCCCGTGCTGCGAACGACAATTTACACGCGAAATGCATTGGATAAAATTGCTTAAAAGGTTTGCAATTTAACAAATGTCTATAATAAGTGTAACAGTTGCGTACGCATGGTTGCTAATTCAAAAAAAAAAAAAAAAAAAAGAAATAATATACCAAAGCAAATTGCAGAAATACCGTAAACAATTTTTTGCCATTCCCCCCACTCGCCCATTGTTACGCTCTTCAACGGAGAGAAAAATGTTTCGCAAACCGTGCGTGTAATAATTTATACCTGTATTAAAACACGTTGGAATGAAATTGCTCGAGAGCTTTGTAATTCAACAAACGATTACAAAATGTGCAATAATTCTCGCGTGCGATCTTACAATCGAATGATAAATGTTAATAATCGAATAAATCCATTGGACGCTGATCGAAAGATACGTGTAATGTATCACAACCAACCATGAAAATATTTTTCTGCGACAAATTGCAACGTTCGATTGCCAGCTGTCCGACGAAATCGACATCGATGCAAAGAACGAAAGAAAAGAAAAGAAAAGAAAAGAAAAGAAAAGTTAAAGGAGTTGTTCGAGACGATGAAGATAAAAATGCGATCGCGCGCGTATAAATGAACATATACACGTGTATGGAAGGGAAGCTAAATGAGAAGGGAAGACGGATAGCGGGCGTTTGGTGTAAGATGAGTGGTGTAAAGTTGAAGATCGCGATAGCGGTGAAACAGTATGGTTTGCTCCGCGGAGAAGGGGTTGAAAGGAAGAAATGAAGGAAGGAAGGATCCGGAAGGAACACGTAATTCCAGAGGGTTTAACGCGTCCCAATTTTCGGCCCAGTAAATTCCAATAACGTCCGATGCCCTTAAACTCTTCGTACATCACGTCCCGCCAGCCATAGACCAATTTATAACGGTGGAATTTAGATTATCGGTATCCATTGATAGTTCTTGCTTCTTACAAACGGCTGGCCCTTTGTTTTCCTCCAACTGTGTTCTTCGGTTAGTAAATTACCCACCAACGGAGACTTTGTTCCTCCTCCTCCTCCTCCTCCTCCTCCTGCTTCTTTTTGAAACAGACCAACCCGCCCGGATAGATTAATTTGCAGGCTGAGCAATAATTTGTCGCAGCGTCGCGAATACTTCAATTTTTTAACAATTGTGGAATTTCAGTGGAGTATAACAAAAAATAATTCTGTGAATTTCTCAAAATTTATGCTAGAAGACGTGCGTAATGAAGAAAAGTATTTCGTAATAAAAATTGCATCGCAAGTTGAAAAATTATATCGGATAGAAAATAATCCTTTAATGTCCATAATGTCCTTAATCCTTGAAAATTAAAAAAGTCTAAAAGTGGAGAGGACACGCGATGAACGACGGAATGATATTAAGAGAATGTACACTAAGAAACTTCGTAATACAAATCGTGATCAAAAATAGGTGGAAAATAATTGTCGATCTGTTACCTTCCTTTGAACGAAACAAGAAAATACACTTTGACGTGTAAATGTTTAATAACGGAATTGTTCAATAATCGAGTGTCGAGAGTGATTCAAACGTTTCCATTCGTTCCTCGAATCGAAACGTTATATTTGAAAGTTCAAATATACACCATATTTTTCTGGAAGTCTTTTTTTCTGCCCGTTTCGCAACGTACGGCGTGTTTTTAGAAGAGACTCGAATGAAAAAGGCAAGCAAGAATATTATTTTACAAGCTATAGTGATTTCGCGCAAACATTTTTCATCGCCATTTTTCGTGAAATGGTGACGTTTAAACCGTATGAAATAAAATAAAAAGAAAGGGAAAAAAGGGAAAAAGAGTAGGAAAGAAGCTACGTCGTACGAGTATATATTTTGACAGAGGAGAAAATCATTATGGTTGCTTGTACCATAAGGTAAATGGAGATTATTACTTCAAATAGAGGAAACAGCGTAGC
Source organism: Melipona beecheii (assembly GCA_032399605.1). NCBI lineage: Eukaryota > Metazoa > Arthropoda > Insecta > Hymenoptera > Apidae > Melipona > Melipona beecheii. The sequence goes on from JAUCMO010000291.1 coordinate 3,222,845, forward strand.
AGTCTACCAAACATCGGATATAAGCAAACTAGTTATTTACCGTGATCGATGTACCTTCTGTTTCTGATTCTGTAATATATCACCACCAAGAACATGTAAGCGAAAGAAGGAAAATGGCAGAGTCACGTCGTTACACAAAGGTTTCGCAAAGGAATTTATACGTTTGTACTTCAAGAAATGTTTTCAGCAAGTTTCTGACTTGCGAGAAACAAGTTTCAGTATATTTATAAATATTCGCGAGAGAATATGAAATTAAGAGGGGCCGATTATAAAATGGAGACGATAGAAATTTTGTTTCAATCGAGAGGGGCACGAAACTTAACCCAGAACCGTTAATTAATTAAATGTTCTCTATAGATTATAGATACTTGGAATACCGTATTCCGCCGATTATTCTGTTAAATTAGGAGTGAATTTGCGAAATGTCAAGTCACCCCCTTTAATCTCTCTGATAAAAAACTACCCTTGTATCAAGCGATAAGAATCGTACGTACAGAAAAATTACTCCAGACTATTTTCCAGTTACACAGATGTAATTTTACTAACCGTCAGGTGGTATCGCGTCGAAATTAAATTTATTCGTCATTTTTATTAACATATCATTTGCACGAATATAGTATTTTACACTCCGCGTGCAACGCAAAATCAAATTCAATGAAATGAAAAATTCCAAAATTCGGTGTAACTGACTGTAAATTCTCGTTACAGAGTATCATAGAAACCTAGGAACCTTATTTTTGTCCAGACTTATCCTCAACCTTGTCCGGAAATTAATTTTCACGCGAGGAGATCACCGTTCGCCGACATTTTGATTTAAAATTCACGCGCGCGATTTTTATCACGCAACTCGTTGAACTTCGATGTTGAACGTCAATAAACGTATCGCCTTGCGCCTTCTCGCAATCCCCTTTTGCTTTTCTGACCTCCGAGTCCGAGGATGCGAGACTTTTTCCTTTTTTCCAATAATGAAAACCCATCTCAAGGGTCGACATTTTGGAACGGTGGACAATATCCAAACGGTTGAGGCCGATCAACTGAAACGAGTTCCAGTAGAAGAATTCCAGAACTGTTTTCAGGGAGTGGGAACATCACTTCGACGTACATACACAGTGAGTCGAAAAAGTATCGGCACGTTTCTCCCGTTTTAGTTCGAAAAAGCTGTTTTAAAGCTGTAAGTACTTTACTTTAAGTGACAAAGTATTTCACAGCATTTGAAAGTAATGCTTTAATTTTGCCAAAAAAAAAAAAAACGAAATCATCGAAGCAGTTAATGATTTCTCGCGAGTACAACGAAAACTCGTTTTTGTTTTTCTGGTTGAATTGTAAATTTTTTCGACTGTTTGTCTTTTTATATTTTCGACGTAAGTTTTGTATTTCGGTAAATCTTCTTTTGATCACTGTACAATATATATTTTTGCATTTGAGTTTATTTTCTTTCACTCTGAAATGTTCCGCGAATGTACAAAGATCCAAGATGCCATCACTGACACGAAGAATACGAATTTTTATACTTTTGTCGTCGGTAGTTCTGCATATATTTTTGCATACCATGCGCGTTTCAACCATTATTCTAAATTTTTAAATTCCTCTGCACGCGTGATATTATCACCGATAATATTTTTATATTTTTGTCCCGTTTTCGCGTATTGTGCGCATTCTCGAATTCCTTTGAATGCGCAAAGATCCAAAATATTGTCATTAACATGAAGAATATTCTTGTATTTCTATCGTTATCGTTATACTTTCTCTTGGGCGCCGCTGTATTTTGTTCGCTCTCGAATTTCCCACGAACGCACGAACATCCAATATTATCACTAACCTAAGGAATACAATACATTTTTATATTCTTTTCGTTATTTTTTCTTTGCCGCCACCGTGTATATTTTATACACGATTCTTTCTATTCTTGAATTTCTTTAAGCGAAGATTTCGAATTTCTTTGAACGGAGATTCAAAGTGTATGGATTAAAAAAATATACGAATAATATAAATACAACTGTATATAATTCTATAAAATATAAAGAATAATAAAAAATATAAAATATAAATTACATCGTCGTTAATACAAAGAATACGATATTTTCACATTTTGAACTTTCTCTTGGACGCCTCGAATTTCCTACGAAAATCATAGCGATTCAAAATAGTATTATCGCCAGAATGCGAATTTCTATGCATTTGCGACAAATCTCAGAGTGCAAAGAAATGCATACAGCATGCAGAAATATATATATATATACAATATAAGGAAAGCAGTGTACCGATTATAATATTTAGTACTGGACGATAAAAATTTAAAATTGCCGTCCAATTATCACCAACAAAGAATATTATCGATATCCAGTAACATTTACTACTACATTTATTCTTTTTATCACTTTTCACACACTATGTACATTCTTATATATATATATATATTCTTAGAAAATGTGCACATAGAAATCCAATTTGTTCAAAATAAAGTCGAGATATATACGCGTGTTGGAAACACAATTCTCTAAGACAGCTAGACGACCAGAGATTTCTGGATGTCGTCGCGATCTTAGCAACCCCGACTCGGCCGGTCGGTCGGCCACTGCCGAATGTGACACAAAGCGTCACCAAGATGAATTGGCAGCGCTCGCGTGCGTCGTCACGAACGCGAACGTTAGAACAGTAGTAATGGTATCACCGTCGCGCTATCCCCGATATTACTATTTAGTCGCGAGACCGCAAACCAAGGGACTGTTCAAAGCGTTGCGTAAGTTATTGGTTCGTACCTTGTTCACATCAGGTCCGGTAGCACGGTGTCCTGCACATGCCGGGGCTAGCAGTGCATCGCCAGACCGCAGCATTCACCGCGACGATTTCTCGTTCGGTACGCTGACAATCGATCCCGCTCGAGATACATATCGAGAGGCGCAAGGGTTCGACTCTCGTCCCGTCGATGAAATTCTCGAAAATTTCTCGCTGACAGTTTCCAATCCGTATTTTTTTTTTTTTCTTTTTTTGTTAAAAGCGAGAGATGGAGAGGATGAACAATGGGGTGGACGAGAATGATTTATCTTCGAATCGTTGCAATTTGAACTACGTTTCTGTTCGACAGAGAAATTTGACAAAAATGACCCGTCTTACAACGCGAGTCATTGTTTCTCCAGCCATTTTAAATTTGAAGTTTCAATGTTTTAAATTGAAAGTTGATAAGTAGAAATTACAGGATGTTTTCGACACTGGTACAAGTGGGAAGAAGATGATTCCACATTGAAGAAAGAAATAATAACATTCATTGTATAAAATTATAGTTCTGCATTAAAAGTAAAATTTCCACAAATTTTCATTGCTGAGAAAAAGCTCAAAAATTGAAATTAAAAGGAGCATACAAATATATATATTAATTATTTCATACGTCACATATTATACATATATAAAATTATGTCATCTATTACAACATCAATGTTATTGTAAATATTATAATTATATGAATATGAATTATATAAATATCGTAATAAATAATAATACAAATAGTGTAAATTACATAAAAATACATATAATACGATGTAGCACGTGTATTTTTACGTTTACAAGTTTACTGATAATCTTAAAAAACACTTTGAAAGACATACTTGACATAATTGCCATGTTATTCTTTAATATGTAAAAATATTTAAAAAAAGTAAACTTCTAAGCTTCTCAAGCTATGCTATCTCAAAGCAGATAATAATAACGTTAACTTACCATTAAATAAATAAATAAATAAATAAATAAATAAATAAATAAATAAATAAACAGCGAATCAATTTATCACGCGTTGTTTTCTTTTCTCTTACATTTTTATTATCACTTCGAAACCGAAATCGATGGACTAATATTTACGCAGTTCGTTCTTATCCTGTTTTCTTCTCCGCCTCCGTTGGCAAAGTTTATGCGAATACTTACGGAACACTCTACATAATATCGCGCTTTCCATATCTCAGCCATTCTCCCATAATCGTCGATATGAATCTGATCGGGCGTGCACGGCGAGAAAACAAAAGAAAAAAAGGAAAATAACGGACGCGTAACGCAACGTCGGAAGTGCAGCTTAGCCTTAAAGCTTTGAGAAAACGCTGAAACAATATCACTCGGAATAAATCCCTCGATTTAATTAAAAAGACAGCGAGTTCGTAGCGAACTGAAATCTATGAAACGTTAAGTTCTGGCTCTCCACACTCTCGTTCGTCGTCTCTCTCGTAGAATCAATTTCGATTCGAAACAACGCAACGTCAAACGCAGAAATTCCTTCTATAATATACATTTGCGAGTGTAAAATTCGAACGTGCGCCGGCTCGCGCGGGAACTGGCAGCTAAATTAGAAAATCGAGCGGCGACAGACGCCGCGTGGAAATTTCCGAATTTTGAGGGTGGTTCGGAAAATTTCTTTCATCCCCAGATCGATATTTTACTTTTGCAGTGCGATTCCGACGAAAAAAGCCGCGACTTTTCAAAGGGCGCACTTCACCGTTGTTATTCGTCATTTTCCTTCGATCTCGACAGTTTAATTAGTTGTTTAAAATTGTTCCATTACCTCCGTTCCGTTATAGTCATTTGTATTTTGTTTCATTTGCGCGTCTTTCTGAATTTTACTCATCGTCATTCATTGTATCGGCTTTTTAGTCGTTTTAATTTAAAATTCTTCCACTGCGCCCAATTGTTTGTTCTATTCGGTTCATTTGTCATGCTCGTTATGTTGTTTCATTTCACGCTTCTTGTACTTTATTTATTAAATTCATCGTCTCATTGTTTCATTTACGCGTTTCTTCTTGTACTTTGTTTGTTACGTTCATCGACGTTCGCATCGTACTCTCAGTCGTTTCAAACTATTTTTCAGAGTAGAAACGTCTTAATTCGGTTCAGACTCGAATTCAATTTCAATTTCTATCCGAATCTCAGAGGAGGAGAAATGTACATTCCATCTAATTATCGAGTCCTCTAATTGCGGCTAGCACTACGTGAGTTCTATCGAGATCTCTAAATTTCTATCGAACCGAAGAAAACCCACAGATGATTGAACCCATTGAGAGCAATCTTTAGCCAGTTTCTATCTAAATTTCCATTAGAAATTTACATTCTGTCTGAATTACTATCTTCCGTGAATTAATAATTCTACGATCGACGAACATTCATAGATCTTCAAAAAAGGGAAGAAAACGTGACGACGAGCCAATTTTAGCCAATTTTCTGTCAAAATTTCTGTCAGAAGTTTACGTCCGTCTTCCGCGGATCGTAGTTCGATCGAAATCTCCAATTTCCATGAAAATCTAAATTTCTATCGAGCTGAAGGTAATGTGAACGACCAGCCCCGGCCGATTTCTATCGAAATTCCTATTAGAAATTTACGTTTTGTCTAAATATTACGTCTTTCGTTTAAATTTCCATAAAGATCTGCATTTCTGTTAGACTGAAAAAAAGCGGAGAATCTACTTTATCACATCAATATGACATTTCTTTCAGTTTTGATTCAATTTTCATTTCTATTCTTTTTAATTCCGAATTCTACTTTTGGAATTTTTTAACGTTATAACCAGACCGTGAGTGCCTATGCATTTATTTCGGAGACTGTAAAATTATACAGGGTGTCTCGTAGTTGATAGTACAAACGTTTAAGGGATAATGCCGCAGTTTCATAAAACAAAATCGTACAAGTGTGGATGTACAAGTTTGGATTCATTTTAGAGATTAAAGTTTCTGTATTCAAAATACATTATATTGTTTTTTTTTCAGAATACTTTTACATCATGCAGCAGGTGAAGATGTGAAGACACTTTTCCTCTCGAAAATGTTGCAAATTGTCACGTTACGTAAAGACGTTAAAAATTTTTGATTTGAAGATCAAAGCTCTCACGACACAAAAGTTGAGTTTGGACGAAAATTCGAGCAATTGTGATGTCATTTCCGTTCGATGGAATTTTGGAAACGAAATTATTTGAAAAAAAAAAATCGTAAATCAAGTTTCAGAGTTTCAGAGTTGAAAAGAGGAGGTTTTAATCTTCGAATCCATCGTAGGCTCGGTCGTGAAAAGAATTTTTCAGCACCGTGACAATTTCGAGAAGAAAAGTGTCCTCACTTTGCCACTCTGCTACGTAGTTTGAAAACTACATCGGAACAAAACGATCCCTTTTAAAAGCGTGGAGAGCCCTTCGAGCTCTAAAACGAGCCCAAGTTCATTATCGTGCGATTTCCTTTTGGAAAATTCTATCGAAAATTGCAACAGGCACGACGCTCAGGTTAGGTTAGGTTCATATTTGCATTATTACGTACCGAAATATTTATCAACGTGGACGACTGTGCGTACGTTACAAATCATTGGTCCCCCCCAAACGAGTTAATGACTGCGGCACGATAATAAGCGTCGCGTCTTTCCTGTTGTGTAAAGATGCCACATATTTCCGAACTTGTCTCGCGGCAAACTAATTTCGCCGCGGTGATGCTGCGGTCGTGGTGAATCGACGTGGTGTGCGGTCGAGATGTCTGTATTTTCATAGGTTACTATATATATGTGTGTGTGTGTGTGTGTGTGTGTAAATTGGCTTAATTTACCGTCGATATTTTATTGGTGCGTCGCGTCAATTCATTGCGTACTTTGCGTTCACGGATTATCCCGATTTTCCGCGTGGATAATGATCGAGTGTTTTATACGGATCCCTGCGAGTTCCCACCGAAGCTGTAGTGAACTGAACTATGCAATATCGGTTAATTGGGGCAAAGTTTGGAGAAGGAGAAAATATGGCCCGGCGGAGGGGGAAGGTGTGGAAAGGAGAATGTAGGAAAGTGTAGGAAAGCCGGAAACGGCGCAGGAAATAGACCGAGGGTGGCTGATTGATTTACTATCGCTGCTAATTACAATGCCTCTGGAAATCTCAAGTTTCGGTTTCAAGTATTCTTAGGTATTACAACGCTGATTTATCGTGATTCTACGATTGTCGTGCGTTATATCGTTGTCACATCACATCGTGTTATATTTTATTCTGTTGTTATCACGTATCGTATTACGCGTCACATTATATACTATAATATTACATGTTATTACATCATGTCACGTATTATTTATATTGATATATCATGGTTCTATTATTGTCATATATCGTATATTATTTACATTAATAATATATGATTAGTCACAATTCTAGTACCGTTACCATGCGTGTCACGTTACAAATCATAATATTATATATCGCATGATTCTGTTATTATCACGTATATATATGTTGTAGCATTATATGTTACTTTATCATATCCTGATATCTACATTATAAGTATTTTCACGCGTTATTATACAATTGTGACGTTGTTCGATTTCACAGTAAAGTTGAATAAATAATATTACGCACGATGCAAATAATACGTTCCTTTTAAACACTTCAAAAAAATCATCTTTAGATACTTCATCTTATTTGCAACAGATATTCACTTTAATAAATAAATGGTCTACACATTCGTAACCGCATATATTGATCAAAATATGTTACAATTACACTAAAAATTATCAATATGAAAGTTACAAACTTTATAATAAGTTATAATTTAGTACAAGGATGTAAGTCATATTAAATGATTTTTTAATTTCAATCAATATTTCAAATATCAGCTCGAATTAAGTAAAGATGATTGAAATCAGTTATAGTTACGTTTAACAAAAAGCGCGTAACTTTATTGATATTAATACAAGAACGAGCAATGGAGATTGCAACAACAATTTTACCGCAAAAATTGATTCCGCCGCAGGTGAGCAAAGTAAAGTCGCGGGGATTAAGAACAAACGACAGCCAGAGCGCTGGACGTTGCAAGAAGAAAAGAAAAAAAAAAAAAAAAGGAAAGGGAAAGAAAGAAAAAAAAGAAAAGGAAAAGAAGATTTATGTGTAATCATTCGTTAATTTCACTCAGTCTCGTAGAGAAAGAAGGTAGCCGGCGCTATCTTGTTCTTATTTCGAATTTAATACTTTTAACCTCTGGCAGGAAAGTTTCTTCATTATAAACTTATATTCTGGCCTTTATTGGCTCAGACAGGCAAAGCATACCTTCAGAAAGCTGAAACTAAAATCTTGTAAACTTCTTAAAGATTCAGAAGTAAAAACTTTATATACGTCTCTCCCCGCCCCTCCCCCCATTCCTCCTCTTCTCATCATTGCTCCCCCCTCCCCCCTCTCTTTTTTTACTTTCTCGATTTTCTCCCCCCCCCATTCCCCCCCTCCTCTCCTTGAAAATAGTTGATTAGTTTCGTCATTATATCGCGACGCGTTTAAACGCGCGACGCACGCGATTTAGCAACTTACGGAACAGAAGCGAAAGAATAATGAAGGAAATACGAGTAACAAATCGAGCGCGATGCGCGCGGGAACGTTTGGATCTGTCACGTTTGGTTTGGATTCTGCAGGATTTGAACGCGCACGCCGTTCAACGGACAGCTGTTTATTTCGTTGATAAGTTCAATCTGTTTTCCGCGACAAAAGTGCTGAATGAAGCGAACCGGCCGTCTCGCAATTGATAATTTCTTCGCGCAGAGAAGTGAAGGGTGACTTCAATTTGCTTTCCTTTGCAAAGTGAGCACTCTGAAGGGCGACGATCGATTTTGAATTGAGTGGCGACGTTCTCGAAGGTAAGAAAGAAACGGTAATCAGCAGCCTCGATATTAACGCAACCATTCTCGAGATACATGTTTTTCGCCAGAAAAGAATTTCTTTTCAATCGAACGTTCAAAATAACACAAAGGTTCGTACTCTGCGTGAATTGCACCATTTTTCCAACTTTGTACGATTAACACTATGCAGACACACACGTAACCAGGAACTTGCATTGGTTTCGTCCATGGAACTAAATATTTAGTTGTTAGAGATATTACACTGCGATAAAATACTAGATATATGTATAAAATAAGATAGCGTATCGCAATAAGATACATCATTTAAAATTACTTAAAATTCCTCGTCAGTGACGTTCGTCCCATTATCTGAACTATAAATGTTACATTATTCGTCCCAATATCGCGAAGTATTTGTAGAAATTACAACGCTGGAATGAATAATACAACATTTGTAACTTAGACAATGGGATGAATATCATTGACGAGGAATCCTCAGTAATAAAATATAGTTTCTCAGTTGGCTAAAAATGGTCAAAATGACCAATTTACGATTTTTGTTGAAAATTTTGTTTAGATTCAAATAATTTTTCGTAAAACAGATAGATAAAAGCTCGTGTGATTGCAAAGTCATTCCTCGACGTCTCTAACAGAAATTTTACGAATTTCGCTATGCATTTCGACATATTCCCGAATTAGGATTCGTTTCAATCGGCAGTTCGTATCGTTCGGCCGCGATTAAGGGAACCAGGGGATGGGGTTGCGCGCAAGTCACGCATAAATAAATCGTACAAAATTCCCACAAGTTGAAATCCAGGCCCAGAGTTATATTTCATCGCGATAAGATCGATATCCAATTATCATTCCAAACGGAACGTCGTCGAGCATTGTTGTTCGCCACGGGGAATAATTGAGTGGCGCAACGCGTGCAACGTCACGTCGGGGATAATGCTCGTCTAATTATACACCGTTTGTGGACCGCCGAAATTGCATCGTTTTAATTTCGCCCGATTACACGCGTTTCGTCCGAGTTGTCTGAATTCTGCGAATTGTTTCACGTCTCTCGATTACCAACGCCTACAATAACCATCGAATCCGCCATGTCAAGTTCCATGCGATCAATCGGTGTTTGCATTACGAGTTACAAACCTTCGACGAACGAGCCCGCCCGTTTTACGGAGAGAGGACTTATGAAACATTCATCAAGTGCGCCCGGTACGTGTATTCGAGCCAATTGTTTGCTCGGCAAATTTATACCAAATGTCCAGTTTTAATACGTTGCTGCGAGCCGCGAGGAAAAAACAGTAAGAACGAACGACTTTGAGAAGTTTCGAGAGTTTCGAAAATTAAATCAAATTTAAACGGCTGCGACGGTTTTTAGTTGTAAAACGCGACAAACAAATTTCGCGAAACAAAATAAAGTCGAGTTGTTACTGTTTGAACGTTCACTTCTCTACCATACCAATTACGTGCTTTTTAAGATAATTGTTTCGATTGTTTTGTGGCTCTCGTGCGCAGATTTTGTGAAATTAATAAGTTAATATTCTTCTTTCCGTTTAAAAAGCTTACCAACTGTAAAAAATTATTGTTACTACCGCTATTATTATGGCTCGCTACTCTGTGCCGAACAACAAAATTTCCAAAAACAACAGAAACATTTGAATTTTTTAATACACTTAAAATGATGTTAAAAATTTAAATTTTACCTTTTTTGTGTATATTTCAGAAATTCTCCACGTCTTTTTCCACGGTTTTTATGCAATTTCGTCTAGCCATTCCAGAGTTACAACAACAGTTAATTAGAAAATCGCGCGGTAATGCGAATGATCAATGCTCGTTACGACATTAACATACGACTCGGCGTGATACGAAATCTGATTCTCGTCGATGCGATAACTCATTGTTGCATTAATCATTAAAAGTAAATCAATTTGTTAACGTTGAACGTCGATTCGTTCGATCACTTTGTCAATCCGATCGGTTCCTCTCGCGAGTCACGTCGTTCCAAAACGTCGATCAACGTTATTCCAATTAGTCATCGATCAATTTTAAACATCATCGAAACCCGGCCAAGTCCACCAAAATTGATGAATTATTGTAATTCGCTGTACAGCTGCAGTAACTTGAAAGTGGACGGAAGTTTGGCAACAGCACGGAATTTCCTCTCGGTTCAGACCTATCGACTGTAGGAAAATTGCATTTAATTTCCTAAGTTGCTTTCGAGGAAGTAACTTGCTTCATGATACATCTTCAAAGTTTATAACCTGCCAACAATTTTCGTACTTGTTACTGTTGAAGCGGGCAAATCTCCCGACTCTAGCTACGCGTATATCGACAACTGTCGGTACATTAAATTACGCTTCTGCTAGAAAAAATGAAACGCAATGTACGAAGACGCGATAGTATTTTCTTATCTTCGGTCTTATCTGTTTATTTATTTATTTACTTTCAACGGAAATGTCCGTCTACTGTTGTTCTTTGCAATTTTTAGCGCCGAAGCTTTCTCTCTCTTTCTTTTTGCAAATCATCTTACGCGTTGTTTCTTTGAATGAAATCGACAACTGAAAAAAATGGGAAAAGTTAGGTAGAGATGGAAGATGAAAGTAGCGATCGGTTCCGTAAGTGACACAGCGGATGAGAGGATTCGTGGTCAGACACGAATTGCTTCAGTAGTGAAACTACCAACGACCAAAATGTAAATTTGTATCGGAAAAATTCGATCACAGGCTTCTGAATTTACGAAAAATTATTCAAATCCCTAAAAATCCGCGGATTTTGTTCGTACAGAAAAAAATTCTCTTTTAACGAATAACACAGAACGTGGTTTATAATCCCGGTGATTCCAGTGTTAAGCACGAAGCTGTGCACGATTCGAAGGAAAGGAGCCAATACGGGTGTATTTTCTCCTTTCAGACAATTTCCGAATATTTTCTTTCTCTACGTTTTCGAATGTTACAGACGGTAATTTCCTATTTCAACAAAACAGAATTACTCTCTGTTAATTCACTGTAAATTCACTCCCTGTAAATATTACGTGCGGCATGATTAATCCGAATGTTCATTTTTGCCGAACAAAAGAGCCCGAGAGACGTTACAACTAACGAGTTCCGAGAGCGAGAGCGAGAGCGCAGCCTCGGATTTCTTGTTATCTCCAATTTACTTTTGCGCAATCTCCCAATGATATAACGAGATAAATCGATCGTGAGGCAATCTCAGCTCGACCAATGCAGGAATCGTCGACAGATTCTCAGCGCGCATTTGTTTGCAGCAAATTTTGCATCTGTTAATTTGCAAAATTACTCACGCGTCGTGAAAATTGTTCGTTTACTCCATCTTACAGCGACTATCGCCAACGGCATCGACGCGATTTAGCGAATTGTCGTTGATATTGTTAATGTATCACGCGCGCAATTATTAATATCGCAATTAACATCGCACACTCGTCATTAATACGTCATTATCGGCGTTTTGCATTGTTGATGAACGCCGAGCGGCAATGCGAGAGTCCGCGGTTAAATCTTGAAGCAACGTCAAAGATGTTTTCACTTCGTTATTCCCTCGCGATCGTTAAATAATTTGATCTCGTTTGAAAATCTCGGTGGAACTCGTCCACGAGACGTTTCAACTGTTCCCCCCTCCCACTCGTAAATGCTTAATCGGATTTATAATCCGGAGTTTTTCCGCCGACCAATTTGGAACTTTTGCATTTTCTGAAGATTACCATTGTTTAATCACTTTTGAAGCGCAATCCCGGCGCGTTCTCGCGGCCATTTTCCCCATCCGCCCGCTATAGATTGCTCGGTTAAAATACACCCGCGGATTAAATTGTTCGCTCGTAATTCCTTTGCGATTTCCTTTGAGTTCGAGGCCGAGCCGCGACCGATTAACAAGCTGAAATCTTTGCTGCGACGTCACTGGTAAATCCGGCGAATGGAAATTCTTTCGCACGAAGGAGTGAAAAAGCTATTCTGGTCGTTGCAGGTGAAACTTTGGAATCGCTGAAAGTGACTTTAGCGGGGGTAATCCAGAAAATCGGGCCTCTTCGGGTGCAACGCTGATGCAACGAAAATTAGCGATTGGTTGATTTGGTGAGGGGGCGTGGCGTAGACCTCGAGTAGGAGTGGCGTCCGTTTTGTACCGATTCGAACGTTTGCACGTCAATGAAATTTTACGGCAGAAGAATCGTCTTCGTTTCCTAGTCGGAACAGTTGTTTCTGGGCCTTTCAGCGAGACGAATCGTACTGTGTACGAATGGTACGAGTCGTGCAGTTTTTTGAACTGGCGAATTTATTTCGAGGCCGAACTGTGTCAATAGCGTCCGGTGAAAGTCAATCCACTGTCACTCGGATTAATTGGCTTCGTCGATAAAAGTGTTCTTTTGTACAGAGAGATCGACAGAGAACCAAAGATAAATCGTTTGTAACTCATTCGAACTGTTTACCGAGTCGTCTTCATCTGTATTTGTAGATCCATTGTTTACTTAACCAATGCCATTTTCGTTAGAAACAAATTTCATTTGCAAAGGCCACGACTGATGAGAAACAAAAAATTCTATTCTTTATATTACTTGTTTTCTTTCGTCTGTTGGAAAAAATTAAGTCTTATGTGTCGTTGTTACAAAACGACATAACATTTTCCAGAAAAAATATGTCAAATACGCAAAGTACAGATATTAAAATAGTCAAAATCCAACGTCTCAGAAATTCGACTCGATTGTTCTCGTTCGTGACGATATTCTCCGATTTGGTGGCTAACAACAGCGTTAAATCACCGTTGCCGCTGAACCCATGTGCTTTCTTCGCCATTGTTTTTCTCGACTTTCTCTCGGACGTTCTAAACGAGAAGGTATTCGTGAAAAAAGAGGCAAAGAAAGAGGCAAAGAGAGAGAGAGGGGGATCTAACGATATAGATTCTCGGCACAGACAGCCAGCCATTAGATACGGTCATCTCAATCACCGACGCACCGGCCGGTCATAAATTTTTTCTCGCCGTAATAGAGAGAAAAGTGCAGATAGAGACGCGATCAGCTGTCTCACAACCGGTCACGCGTAAATGCTCCTGCCTCAAACGTTTACATTATCGCGTCCCTTTTCGCTTCGGTTTTTCCATTTTCGACGCACGGAGATGATTTACACAACTGATGATTTAAACTTGTCAAAATTTAATTAAAAATTTAACAATTTCAATTTATTAAAATACTGATTTTTCAAGCGTGTAACCTCTAGTTCGAATCAGCAGTAAGTTTATTCTTTTTATGATTTTTCACCGTGAGCGAGTGATTTCTTTTTTTTTTTTTACTAAATCCATCGCGGTCTTGAAGAATAAAATTTTGCAACGAGCTCTTGAAATTCGCTGCACGATTTTTTCCCGCTTTTTTATTGGACTTTGAATATCGGAATTGAGCGACAAAAATTCAAGAAACCCTATTTGTAGTATTTCGTCGTCTAATCCTAGTCTTCAAAGTTCAAGAAAACGATGAAAAAAAAGTGCACAAGTCTCGAAGGTTTGTTGCAAAATTTATAATCAAAAATCTTGAATTAAACGTAAATTTTCTTAAAAATAATAACATTACTGTTACAAAAAAATTTATTACGTCTCTTCGTCGATCTTTACAATAATAAATCAAATTCAACATCAATTATTTTGATAGTGTACAAAATAAAACAATTCGAAACGAGTATAAAATAATTGCAACGGGTCCAGAAATTAAATTTACTAAAGGATATTTATATTATCGATGAAAGAATTTCCAGTAATTAAATCTGTTGAAATAAGATCCAACTGAAAAAGGAAATCCACGTAATATTAATAAAGAAAATATAATGATGATTCTTTTTGTAGGACATGATATAATCGCTACACGATGCAAAGATCATCCTTGGAAAGAACAAACTCACGATTGTCAAAAGAGTAGAGATTTCACACTCTGTGATGAGACCAAATTATATTATTTTTCTTTTTTTAACAAAGTTACGCAAGTTTAAATTACGTCACTTCGTAACATATTTTCGTTTTACTCGAAAGTTGAAGATAAATGCATCTCGTTGTTAATTTATTTCCAACTTGAAAATAAATGTATTTCATTGTCAATTTCTTTCCAAATTGAAAATATCGGGTTGACCAAAAAGTAATTGCGTTTTCTCCTAACAGACGGACGACATACGTATGTTTCAAAATGTAACAAACTTCAGTTTCAGAACGCAAGTTCTCTATGTGATCGATGCCTCGATTGATTGTCCGAGCATGTTTCAGAAAAACAAAATGCTCGTTCTAGGCTAGGATTTCAAAATGGAAAATCAAAGTGGAACGTTGTGCCATTTTCGCCAATTCTTTGCGAGTTCAAAAATTAAATTTAAAGAATTATCTGACGTCTATAGCGAAAAAGTATGGCAGTGTGTCATATGCCAATCAGTTTGCCAAATTTCACTGCTGATAACATCAAATCGTTCTTGGAACTGTCCTACCAAAAAGATAAGAAGTTTCCAAAAATAGTCTAACGAAATGATCGATACATTAAGAAAGTTTTTCTCTCGTCTTCCATTTGCGTTTTCATTTGAAAAAAAAAAAAAGTTAATCAACGTAATAAATATATTTGTCCAATTTAATGTATAATTACAATTAAATATATTTGTCCAATTTAATTTATAATTGCAATTAAATATATTTGCCCAATTTAACGTATAATCACAACTAAATATATTTGCCCAATTTAATAAATATATTTATCCAATGCATTGTTTCCTTGACTCTTCACGGGTCGATCACGTTCGTACGTCCATATATCGTACATCTGTTATTCTGTAATTTATCAACGAATTGTTACGCGCTAATTATAGCGCATGCTGCTACGTTAGGTACTCCAAGCGGCTGGAGTGCCATTCGATGAATTCTCGTTCGTTTGAGATATCAAAAACTGTTTCGATTCGGTGCAACTCGACAACAATCGATCTGGAAAACGATTTATCGCGTTTATCTGGGGAAGATGAAAATAACTAATCGGAACGAGGCGGAAATAACGAGTCGGCGAAAGTAAAATATCGAACGACTTGATTAAACGGTGATATTCCACATTTGGATGGAACTTTCATTCATCAATTTCTTGGAAATTGAATGAAAATCTAAAATTTCTTTCAGATAAAATTGAAATCTGAGGTCAGTCGTCAATCGTTCGATTAAATTTCTTCTGTTTCTTATTTCGTTTCTCGCACTTAAAAATTGATAGCCTAAATTCCTCTCTTTTCCCTGAATTTCGTTGAGCTTCGAAACCATAAATCGAGGTTCTAACGTAACAATGACGTAAACGTTCGATCACTTCCACCACTTTTAGAAACGTTGCTCTCGTTTCTGTTTATATCATCCGCTCTGAGCTCATCTCTGAGAAACACTAGAAACACGTCGTTTTATTGTTTCCTCGAAGAACAAAAACGATTGTTCGTTGCTTTAATGGGCAAGTGCCACTTCATAAAACCCATATTTCCAAATTTCTTCATCATTTGTCCGTCAGACAATGGCAACTTGGATAATACTTGTCAGAAATCCTCCAACTGTATTATATAATCATTGCTTGCAAACGAGAATACCCTGCCTGATTTGAACTTTGACCGTTCAACTTTGTTTCGCAATTTCCGTTTTTCCAGTTAAAGGCAACAGGGACGGCCGTCGTCCAAATTTTTCGACACGTTTCGTCGTCGTCAAAAGGCCAGATCCGAACGGAATTATACAAGCGCGCGGTCTATGAATAATAACGAAAATATCGATCACACACGTACTACGTTATGAATGACGTAAATTACAGGCTAGCGAATATTGATCAATCAATGAATATTAATTAGCATTATAATATTAACGAATTAATATGAACGAATATCAATTGCACGCCAATTTACGAGTAACAAGAAAAATACGCGATAACCAAACTGAAATGTAATCGGAAAACGCTGAGAGCGTGTTTATCGTCGATCGTATAGCGATTCGTCAGCAACGAGTAAAAGGCCGATCCGCTGTTTACAGATTAATTACACCGGCGGAAAATCGGCGACAGACTCGATAACGAGTAAATCTCGCTCGCGGTCGAGAGGGTGACGAATGGAAAAAGGTGACGGCTAATGGAAATTTTAGGTGACCGGAGGAGAGAGGAAGCTGGATTATGGATTTTTCGAGATTCGGCTGCTCCGACAGGTGGACTGGTATTATAAAATTCCGGCTGTCGACCGCTTCTTCGGCCTTTCTGACTTCCGACGGTGCGTCCGTCGCCCGAGATAAAAATAAAAATAAAAACAAAAATAAAAATAAAAATAAGTCGATCGCTTATCCGCGGAAGACGCGGGAGACCTCGCTACGTATTAATAATTCTCCCCCCGGCCGCGAACGTTGTGAAAATGTTTTATAATGTCAAACAGCGGACCGCGGTGGTTTTTATTAAAGGAGTAAAATTCAAACGGAGAGATCCCCTCTGAAATATAAATGTTACAACAAGAGAGACGCTACTTCCTCTGCATTCTCCGGCATTACGTATGTTACGCGTGTTACGCGTTTCATGAATTACGCATTCGCTAGTTAACAGACGATAAAGTATCGGAAATTAGCACGCGTTTATTTATCGTTACTCGCTCGTTCTTCGTTCGTTCTTTATTATTTATGGTTATTTATTCGTTATCGCACGAACGGCAGTACGTTTATTCCATCAACATTTTTTGCAATTAAATAATAATTAACGCAGCAGTTTCTTTTTGTGAATTACGTTTAGCACGTGATCTTCAAATCAATCGTGAGAAAAATATCTTGGAATTATTTTTAGTTTGTGCTTAATTGTTAATTTAAATCAATAGCTGTTGAATTACGTTTAATTATCACAGTTGTTCCTCAATGAACAAGCATCTGATCGTTTTTATAACGATAACTCGATAAATAAAGTAGCTTCATTTCGCTCATTAAAACATAATCTTTGAAAGAAAAGGGATTAATTAACGTAATGTAGAGGTTCAAAAAAGAGATTAAGGGGATTGTTGAACGATCTTCTTCCATGGAATTCAAACAATTTATCGAATAAACAGTTGGTAGAATCAAAACAATTAACTTAGGAACAGTGTTCTCATGGAACAGATATTAAAATCGAAGTTTTACTATTTCAGAATGTTTAATTAAAAATCCATTTTTATGTTCGTTGAACGGTTAGTGTTATACAGCGTTCGCTACAAACGTTGAGAATATTTTTTTAATATCGATGAACAAATTGTTACATCTGTTCCTCCAACGGAGAAACTTTCTTTCGTAGAATAGAATTAGAATTTGTAACGTTTCAAACTTTCATTATTTACGTACATTTTTTTGAAAAAGTTCTACTTATTTGAAAGTTCCTCTGGCATAAATTTATCCTCGTTACTATCCTCGTCGTACATTTGGAATATTCCAATACGTAATTAAACTCTATGTATCATATCAGTCGCGTTATATTATTTCCTCAGTTTTCCTCACGTCAATTTCAGCGTCGTTCGAACTCGGAAAGATACTCAAAGTAAATCTCAGATAAATAAAAGAAAAGATAATTTAAAGGAAAGAAAGATGGAAATCTTCGATCTTCGCAGCCCTCCCCGCTGCTAAACGAGTGAAACGAAATGAAACGAGACGAGGAGGAGAGATGAGCGCGCTTAAAAACGCCGAGCGTTGGCGGTTGCTGCGTGGTGTGCCATTTTCTATCCGAGTCGGCCATCGTCTAGCCCCCGACGCGTTTAATAGATCGCACGCCGACTCGTGAATTCCATCCTGTCATCCCGACAACCGTGTTTCACGTTCGCCCCCGCCGCGTATAATTCCGGCTAGATATGTGCCGAGCCGCCGCCGCCGTGTATGTGCTTGTTTTCCCAACGGGTCGGTACACCAATGAAATGTCCTCTCGCGGAGATTTCATTCCCGTTCCAGCTTTTGCCGTGGCCGACCTGTGTCCCATCGGATCTTCTGTCATCGTTCTCTCTGTTAGGCGTATTACCGCGCGGCGAATGAAAGGGGAGCCGAAAAAAAAAAGAAGAAAGAAAAAAAAAGGAGAAAAGAATTCCGCGGCGAACAATAGTTGATGTGCATGACGCAGCGAGGCGCACGGCTCCTCCTCCTCCTCCTCCTCCTCCTCCTCTGTCGCTGTTGCAGATTCGCAGCGACCGCGTCGGGCCCCGGAACGTCGACTACGAGGGAGAAAGAAAACCGGTAGAAATTTGCGGCCCTGTTCAACTCGGCCAGGAGAGAAGAGGGATGAATACCAGGTGCGCCATTTGTTCGGTGTTTACAGAGGACGGAATAACATCAAAGTTCCAAAATATCGCCGGCCTTATACCGTGTTTCAAAGCTTACGGTTACAAGGCATTCTCACGCCTTTTATTCGGGGAAAGTTGACCCCCACCCTTGTTTCGAGCCCGAGTGAGTCAACGTCTGCCTTTAACCCTCTGCTTTTTCGCGACCCCTCTGTCAATCTGACACACAATTTTGTGACGACGTCACAAAGTGCGTGTAAAATAAGCAAGATGCATCAAATTGAACGACTATCCCGGCGAGAGGTTACACACGATTGGATATTGATAAAAGAATCTGCAAATTTAATTGTTCGTCTTTCTGTCACTTGTAAATTTCACTGTCAAATTTAAATGACCAAATAACGTTGATTTTGCGTTGAGAGAGTCAAAGAATCAGGCAAAAAGTGTTCCCAGTGTTTTATTTTATCACTGAAAGTGATTTTAGCGGGGGTTTTCCCAGAAATTCAACCAAGGGCCTCTTCGGGTGCAACGCTGATGCAACGAAAATTAGCGATTGGTTGATTTGGGTCACGTGATTCGCGAGGGGGCGTGGAGTCTTCTAGTCTTTTCCTAGTCGGAAGAGTTGCTTTTGGGCCTTTCAGTGAGACGAATCGTACTGGGATACAAGTGCAGTTTTTTAGTATAAAGATATAAAAATGTAACATCAATGTTACATAGATTGTTATATTTGTAAATAAATTATCAATTTATTAGCACAAAACATTTTTTACTGGATATTAATCTACGAATAATTTGAATTAAAATTTTCACTCGGTGAAAAGAGAAACTCAAGTTGGAAGAAATGAGAGACGAATGTCGCTATTTTTTACTCTAATTGAAAATTTAGCGATTGGTAATTGCTGCGAATATCGTCGAACATCGCCGTTTGATATTGCTAATAATAATATAAATGGAACATCCACCTTTGTATCGTTTAACTTTACAGTCAACTTCAAACAACTGCGATAGGAATATGCAATCCCGCGTCGTTTCGTGGGAAAATGTACGTATGCTGTATATTAATTACCGCGTATACATTATATCACGTAACGCACATGTAAACAAAAGCGGATGAGCTAAATCAAAAGTTTTCGTGCCAGTCGTATTATAAATAAATAAATAAAAAAAAGAGTTTATCGTTGTCGCGTTAATAATCGAGTAACGAATAATTTCAACGTGGAATAAAACCGTGCGATTTTTAAAACGTTTACCCACCGGTCTAATCGGTGTCCGCGTCGAATGAAAGAAAGTTTGAAATAACATCGATTACTTGAGATCGAGTTACAAGTGTATCACGAGCTCGCTATATTTATGCGAGATTTTAAGAAAGTTTGGGACACTGAATTTTCCACGAAGTCCGATTGAAAATGATCAAATGATCCGAGCCTAAAGTTTTACAGTCTCTGCCAATAATTAACGTGAAGGGATCTGTAAGGTATTTTAAGACCCAGGATGCT
Source organism: Melipona beecheii (assembly GCA_032399605.1). Classification (NCBI taxonomy): domain Eukaryota; kingdom Metazoa; phylum Arthropoda; class Insecta; order Hymenoptera; family Apidae; genus Melipona; species Melipona beecheii. The sequence goes on from JAUCMO010000291.1 coordinate 3,243,175, forward strand.
GCTGGAAAGAACTGAAGGAGTGAGAGAGAGAAGTGAGAAGAAAGGGGCGATTGCGTTTCGTCTCGGAGTCGCTGCCTAGACTCATCAGTGGGGCTGATGGCAGCGACTCCTTACCCCAGACGCTTGTTGTTATAACTACCCGCTAGGCTGGGGCCCGGCACCCTCCTAGCGGGGTTCCGCATGCTGCTTTGCTTAACATCGGAGATCGGTAGGACCTCGACGCTAGGCGCGCAGCCACTTGCGGCTTGTGCAAGTCGAGTGTTCGAAACTCGTAGTCGAGGAATCGTAGGGCCGCTACAAACGTATCGACTGATATGATTCCATTTTAAGAAATCACGAATTACATCCTGCCATTTATCTTCTATCATTGTACGTACTTTGAGTATATAAAATAAATTATTATATTACTATAAAATATTATATAGTGTTACAAAATATTCGACAGAAATTACAATTCACACACAGAATGCATGTCTGAATTTCTAAATACGAGTATGAATATAATTTAAACCTAAACTCTTCGATTTTTGACAGTGATAAAAGGTTAGGAGGATTAAACGTAATGAATTATATCGTTGTTTGCCTTTCAAACTTTCGTCCAGTTGTCACCGCAGAGCTATATCTGTGGAATAAATTGCGTATAAAATTCGCGCGAACAACATATTATCGCGTATTTGGGTCGAGTGGCTCCTTTTTCGTTCAACTGCCATTTTCTATCGCCTAACCATTTCGCAGTGTCTCAATAGAATCCGAATTAAACGACTGCGTCGCCAACGTCACTAAATTAACATAATATTATATTTGATCAAAATCTGCTCCCCGTGATGCGGCATTATGCTTGGCTGGCCCGTAGTCGAAATATCCAATCGTTTAGTAGCTTATTATTAACGAATGCGAGTAAATATGTATTCGATAAATCAACGCAAATGTATCAGTTTATAATTCTGTTTATGCGGCAAACCAGCGCCGGTCGTACATATATTTCGACGCGCGTGAGCCAACATGAGCGGGGCATGCACGCGCAGAGGCTCTTCCTTTAATGCAGTTGGTTTTATCGTCGTTAAACTCATCAGCCATTTCTCGATACTCGTCAAATTCCTCCGTCGGAACGAGAGATTCAATCTCGATAAATTCTCGGCGAAAGTGATTTCGATCCATTTTGTTCTCCAGTCGTGAGTTAATCCACACGTTGAGTGCCGGGGCAGTTTCGATAGTGAAAACGTCCCAAAATGTCGCGCGCACCGAAAATGCTACACTCTGGCGTAGAAATGTATTTTGGCGGATATTTCGAATATCATTACGCGAAATATTTTACTCCCAAAATATTTTTGGGAGACGTGTAAAATTACTTTTTCGCTTAAACTTGCTACGTATTTAGTTTATTATTATTATTATTATTATTATAGTTTATTATATATTTAGAAACATTTTGGGAAATACGTAAAGTTACATATTTCTCAGTTTTCAGTAGAAATTTATTTATTATCACGATGAATGATGAAACCAAAAAATACGCTATATATAACGGAAAAATAATTTTAATTTGTACATCAAAAATATACAAAAATAGCGAAGAAGCATGTTGGAACAAATTTGGTACTCAAAGTGTTAACACATTCTCTTTTAAATTTTCTGGTCAACCTAACCTAAAAGGTTCAGGTTTATCCTAACCTAACTTCTGTTATCGATACCCAGTGGTTTTAATAAAAAGATCAAGCGACATACGTAACAATGCTACAAATAAATCTTTTTGAACATAATTAGATATTATAAGTGTGATTTTTATTAGAGTTTGTTATAATTTTGAACGAAAATTTAAAAAAGAAATTGGTCTTTTATAACCCAGGCTGCAAAGGCTCAGTAATTTTTCTTTTTTTTTTTTAATAGAGAATGTCGAGCTTTATCGACATAATTCCATTTGAGAGAAATAAATCTGAACTTCATCATCGCGAGATACCGTTTCCTCTCCGAGTACGTTTTCTCGGAATATTTTTGCAGGTAATCGCGTGTTTAAAGATTCCTATGTACGATCCTATGTATGATCTCGCTTGCCATTACGCGTCACTGTAATTCCTGTTCCGTTGTTCAATGGTGTTATATAAGAGGATAATAAAAGTAGAGTTTTTACGAATGTATAGGGAATATTAAAGTGCAAAGTGAGATGGAACAGAAAGTGCGAATGAGAATAATACGAAAAAGCACTTTTTATAACGTTTAGCTCGTATCACAGTCTTTCACAAAAATTCTACCGTTCCAATCACATCTTCAAACATATGAAAATCTGCTGTCTGTTAACCAAAGGGATGAAAAATGAAACGAAAGTGCGTTTCATTCAAGAACACCTTTTCACATACTCGATGTTCTTCAGATTATCAAGGATTCGACTGTCTATGAGGATTTTTCTCATGGATCACCGTTCGTAGACGTGTTATCGACGTGCGCGAGGATCATGTCCGTGGACTTTCGATCACCGCGTGTGCAGACACACGGGTAGTATAATAGAATAGAAATCGCGAGTCTGAATCGGAAACCATAGCGTATCACGACGGTGGTTATGTTCGTAAATACAAACACTAGGAAAACGCTAGTCGATATTCGTTCTCGATGAATATTCAACGTCGATTTACGAAAGAATAAGCTTTTCTACGTAGACTTGCTTGTTTTCTAATCAGACAGAGCCTGATTTATTTATTGTCTCAATTTCAAGGCTTCGGGACGAGAAAGAGAAGAAAGTTGAAGAGGCAAACGACACGAGATAATTCGCGATTTTATAAATTGCAATCTTGTTACACGGTGTATGTATCACAAAGCATACGAAACGAAAAGTAAAACAAGTAAATGGGAACATCAAAATAATTATTGTTGTCCAGATAATTATCTAAACCGTGGAGCACATAAAACAATAATTAAACCTTCAATCCAAAAGAAGTGAAATACTAACGGTGACGAGATAACATAAAAATAAAATCCCCCTTATCTAGATTGTCGGAGTAATTCCGGGGGTGAAACCCGACAGCACGTAAAATGACAATTAAAACGGAGGAGGAACGGCTCGACTCGAAACGCAAGCATTACGCGAGACAACAATTAAAATCGAAAATGAAAAATTCGATTCGAAGTAAACAGACGCGCGCAAACGAAATGAAAAAGTAGTCTCTCCTCTCCTAACTATTGTTCAAATTGTTGAATAATAATTCCACCAATAATTTCCAAGATTACATCGATATGGCGTGAAAACAGCGTATAAAGCAACAATTACACCGAAAAATGAGAAAGAGATTCGATTCGAAATAAGAGCAGAAAAAAAAACTGTAGCAAAATGAAGACGACCTTTTTGCCATAAAATTTTATCGATATGCAAACGTTTGAATCGATAGAAAACAAATTACAGGCGCGATCGCTCAGTATCAGACAACGCCACGCCCCCTCGTGAATCACGTGACCCAAATCAACCAATCGCTAATTTTCGTTGCACCAGCGTTGCACCTGAAGAGGCCCGATTTTCTGGCTTACCCCCGCTAAAATCACTTTCAGTAGTAATAAAACTCCGTGCCAAGGATAACGCGAAGCGAGGTCCGTCCGGAAAACTCCGTATTCCGCGAGTCCGTCCAAGTGGAATCGATATCGAAACGAGTCGCGGGTACTCGTTCGGTCGAACGGAAACCGGCGTGCGAAATATAATTAGCGGTTACATCCGAGTGTGGATGACAGCGGTTCGAAATAAATATCGCGATTGCGTGATTGCTTGTGACAACTCGCGCCGACTAACTCTCCAGTGTGAGAATCCTAAGGGGCTAACTTAGCTGAATGGGAGCGAGGGCGGTGGTTGGTAGTTAAAAGGGATGAAAGTTGTTGGAAGGGTAGTGGGTAGGCAGTGATCGAGCGGTTGCGACTTAATGAAACTCTTAAGTGCTGACTATTAATATGGCTTTCAAGCTACTAAGACTCGTTTCATCTTCCACTGTTACTTCGCCTCTCTTTCCATCGTTCGCGCGCAGTTTCTTCCGCTGGATGGGTGGTGGTGGAAAATGGACGCGCAGAATGTGAGGCGCGACCGAGGGAAACCAGTTTGAGAACGGAGTGTAGGAGAGTACAAGGAAATAGGACGCGCGGGCTAATGGAATTCTCCGATATTCACGCTATTATCAGGTATGCATACAATTTACATAGAGGAAACTGCTTCGGAACGACACATCATTCTGTGTGGACGAATTGCGCGCTCTAAGAGACCGAGACACCGCGAGGCTGAAGGAGGAGGGGAGATTTACGCCGCCATGTTAGAGTTTTCAAATATAGATTACGAACGTACGATTACGCCGTGATTAATATCTGGCTGCGGATATTTATGCAAGTTCGTGCCGTTAGAGAGGAGAATAGAAAAGAGTTGGGCTTGAGTAGAATGATCTATAATTGTTCTTCTTCTAAACGTAAAGTTGAAATAGAAGGCAAACAATTCGAAGATTAATAATAACTCGGACAATTTAAAATAACTCACGTAAACTAGACTTTTCGTTGCTTCTTTCAGAAGAAAAGTTTATTAGTTAATTTTCGTTGCATCAGCGTTGCACCTGAAGAGGCCCGATTTTCTGGCTCTTACCCCCGCTAAAATCACTTTCAGTGACAATATTTAAAATATTATGCATGCACATGACGTCCAGAGGGGAAACATATAAAATATCAAGAATGTTGTAATCTTTTACAATGGAGTCAAATTTACGCTACGTTTCTTCAGTTGTGTTCGTGAAAATTTGAAATTGCACGAATTGAAATCGGCAGCCTAGAGTTTGCACACAGTTATGCACATTTATGCAAATTAGTAATTAATCATTCTCAAAGTTACCTGGTAGACTGCGAATGTTTGTGCAAATGAAAATTTTTACGAATTACGGCGAAGGAAATAAATAACATTTATGGTAAATGAAGAAACAGGATCTAAACAGTGACTCGTTTCGACCAATTAATCGTAATTACATTCATGACGAAATTATAACAATATACACGGTATGGCGTGACATTTCAGTTTGCAAATCTTTTCAATCTACGTCATCTATATTACCGAGTTCCAGATTTTTAATAGTCCGTTAAGCGGACTTTAATAATTCGCTCGACATATTTTCTTCGTTTCTATTCTCCTCACAGATCCTGAAATTTCATGAAATTTAAACAAATTTAGGCGTGCACGTATCGCGCGTGTGCGTTGCTTGGCGTTCTTAATATGTTATATCGTATTTTGTGCTTTTCGCTATTTTTTTCTTTTTTCTTAATTTTTTCGACGTAACGAATAACGCGTAAAAACGAATATACGTATGTTTGCAGTCACGATGGTTATGTTGAAAATTCGACGCCATTACTTTATTAAAGTAAAACGTTACATTTCATCTGAAAAGTTTGATTTCCCATCGCAATTTCGAATTTTATTTCATTCTGTTATTTACGTCTGTATATTTACGTCAAATGTCACAGCCAGGTAAATGTTGAACACGGCCTACACGTTTGACGGAAATACAGTGTAAAAAGAAAAGTTAACGATTATCTGGACATTACGTATATATATGAAAATGTTAAAAATATTTTTGAAATATTTTTTAAGTAACGACTGCACGTTCGAGCACTTTGCTTCGATGCCAATTTATATTTCAAAGAATAATTAGAAATGATACCAAATTCTTTATAATTATGACTACATTATTTTCCTGCAATTATAATTGCACTTATGACGATGACAAATGATGGTAATTGCATCGGTTGGAACTTTTACAACTTGACATCGCACTTGATATTGCTCGAAAAAGTGATATTTGCAAAATCGTTCAATTTTATTATGGACATTTCAATAAATTATTTCAAACAAATGTATGAGATTCATGAAACAACTAACATAATTGCGCAAGTGCTCGAATAATTAAAATTATGGAAAATTTTTAAAATTTAACGTTCCTCTTAATACCGTCCAAAAAATGGTGTTCATAAAATTATTTAACTCCGTTTTAACGAATGTTTTTTAATTAGACAACATTTAATAAATGTATGAAATTCACGAAACACTTTCTCCGAGTTGCTGGCAAACTTCAGCTCGTACTACTTCATCTGACAGACTAGACGACGCGACGCGTCGTACTCGCGAACCTAGCCGGTTGCTAAATCGAGTTACGTTTCATCACTATTCGGATAGAAGGTTCCCGCAGCTCGGTATTACAACGTTTGATTCATACAACAATTTATCCACCGCGCGAAACGTTGAATAAATTGCTTTGTTCGTAGTGTTCGTGTATGCACGTGTGCATTCAGTTGGCCAGTATAATTCGTCTTTCGCTCAGTTTTAAACAATACGTCAATTTGGTGCTTGAGGGAGAGCTAATACGGGAATACCAGAGTGGAAAATTCAGCGTCTGAAATTGAATCTCGTTTTGGTTCTTCGCCTATAATTTTCGTTCGCAGTATCTGTCTAGTTGTAACACGAACAAAATTTAATCGACGCTTACCCAGGGAATTGATGCTTTTACAATCTAGTGGTTTTCAGACCGTGAACATTTCTGCCATTCTATCGCTGAAAGTGACTTTAGCGGGGGTAAGCCAGAGAATCGGGCCTCTTTAGGTGCAACGCTGATGCAACGAAAATTAGCGATTGGTTGATTTGGGTCACGTGATTCGCGAGGAGGCGTGGCGTTGTCTGGTACTGGGCGATCGCGCCTGTAATTTGTTTTCTATCGATTCAATATTAATGAAATTTTATGGCAAAAAAGTCGTCAGAACAGTTGCTTCTGGGCCTTTCAAGTCGTGCAGTTTTTACAGTTTTAGGCAATTGGAGAAAACCTTCGGAATCTGGATTGAAAATTAGCTTATGCGTTGAATGTTAAATTTTACCTACTATTTTATTTGTTGCAACAGTATTTGCGTATTTTTTTAAATATTTTTCGCACGGACTCTTGCACTTTCAAATTTCTCGCGAATGTATAATATAAAGAACTTTTATTTGCCTCCGTTTGTTATTGCAGAAGATCAAGAAATAATTTCTGTAACAATACCACAAGTAGTTTTATTTCTTGAAATTTCTTGAAATTTCTTGAACAAAATCCTCGAAACTCACTTGGAATCTTTCCACGGTTTCAGTAGATGTCAAAAAATAAAATTTGCAAACAATGCAAAATGATTGAAAAGAATTGTAAATCCTCGGCGAATTTATCGTTCGTTCAGAGAAGCAATATGCTCACTTTTCAGAGATATGATTGAAAACTACGATATTTATCTGAAAGTTTCAGTCGAAATTTATCAGCGGAATCGCTTTTACTACGTTTTACTACAATTCCGGTTGATAAACTACAGACACTGTGAGACAGAGCGACGCGGATGAGAGAAGTAACGCGAAAAGTCAATAGCCGGAGTAAGAAAAGCGTAAAATTTATCTAGGAACAGTCGCTGTATAAGCAAACGTTTCTTCGGCTCTTACATTTCCATTATCCTATGTTGCCCCCGGCATAATGACGGAAAGATACATGAAGCGGTAGCTACTTGAAATTTGCATTCGAAAACGTCGGATAAACAGAAAGTCTTTGAGTTTCGAAGAATCAGCAGAGTTTTGCAAAGTTCTCGGACAATCCTGAAATAATCGACCGTCGACCAGCTTCGAGAATCCCACGATATCCAGGAGTGTAACAAGAGTCTATAACGCTTATTTATAATCACTTGTTGGACAGTTTTCAGTCAAAGATTAGAGATTCGAACGATAAAATGTCTCCGTTAACGTTTTTGTTACTTTTGTTTTCGTGTCGTCTTCTTCGTCTCTGACGCAGATTTTGCATCTTAGTCGTCGACAGGTCTAGCGTTGAAAGCTCTTTCCACTGTCTGCTCGACAGTTTTTGCCGACGAATTTTGCTTTAAACTGTGAGATTCCGTTTGGAACAACGCGAAGACAATGGACGATCTATTTATCTTCAAACTATCATTTGTCAACATACTCGACGATATTTCGATAAATTATAAATTACGGTATTGCTCAGACACGCGATATTATGGATTGGCATATTTAAGTATCGATTCACAATTTTTTATGTTTATAATTTCAGAGAGCACTGCGTATAAAAACATATTTGTCGCACAAATATGTTACAGGTACTCGCGTAATACACCAACGTGCCGAAGAAGGCACGTTACCCGCGATCAGAGAAAATTATTAATTAATCAATCGATTAAAATCGCAAGAGAGATTCGAAAGAGGCAGCGTCGACGAATAGAATAAATATCTCGGGGAGAGGAGAGATTTAAAGTTACCAGAAATTGAAGATCTCGCTGAAAGCGGCATCGAACGAAATTCAGAGAAATTCACCGGAGAAGCGGAGAGAACTACGATAGAAAACGCTTCGCGGTGTTTCCTAGCGCGGTGGTGGAAATTAAGCGAATACGATCGAGCACGTACGAAACGATTGGTACAGTAGTAGTTCAGTGGGAAATTGCGTTAACACTGCCAGCATCTGGCTCATTTTGTGGGAAATGCATTTTCGGGGCGGAGTGGACACGTGCATATCGAGTTGGCGTTCAAGCGAAGAGAGAGAAACGGGGGAAAAATGGCGATCGTTTAGTCGCCGCGCGAACGACTACGGATGGGACCAAGTCCAACATGTACATGTGTATTTGCTTGCGAGTTCCGAGTCAGATTCGGTGCCCGAGTTTTGAACGCTAAATCACGAAACGAAAGTCAACTTGCGAGTCGTTTTATCAGTTTCTATATACAACTATATATACAGTATCTTTATTCTATGTGATCAACGAATAACATTTCATCGAGTTCAATACGTATATACAGTATATACATGTGTTCATCTGGTTCAATGTACAAATGCATGTACAATGTACTCGTTGTAATTTGGTTTCGATATATACATTTCATTGTAGCTCAATGTGTTCAATGTATACATTTTGATGTATGTAACATGCAAGTTCAATGTAAACTTTCAAATGAAATTTTGGAAATTAGAATTCGTCGCTTTCGGCAGGTGATACAAAGAAGGTGAAACTACCGATCGGACACGATAGTAACACTAGTTGTGATAAAAAATTTGTCCCTTTTCAATTCTTACTATTCTCTAAACTGCAAAATTGTTTCTCAGTATTTTCTTCTTTTGTCAAATGTCAGGTTAAGAATGTGGACCGTTCGTTTCTCAATAGACACACATTCCAAATTTTCGCCTTTAATTTAGCGATTATTGCGACTATAAGTTAAAAGCGTGAATTAACCAATAAAAATAGCAACAAATATGAAAAAACTAAAATCTGTGACATTCCACTAATCGGGTAACAGATACAAAGAACTAAAAAACTGCGTGACTTGTACCTCACTACGATTCGTTTCACTGAAAGGCTCAGAAGCAACTGTCCTAACTAGAAAATGAAGACATTTTTGCCATAAAATTTTATCAGACAACGCCACTCCTACTCGAGGTCTACCCCACGCCCTCTCACGAATCACGTGACCCAAATCAACCAATCGCTAATTTTCGTTGCATCAGCAACGTCGCACCTGAAGAGGCCCTATTTTCTGGGTTATGGATAAAATCTATGATATTCCACTAATCGGAATGTCATACAAACAAAAAGAACTGAAACTTGCGAGTTTACGGAAAAATTGCAAGACCAGAGAATATTCCAAGGAACAATAAAGAACGTTCCAAGCGAGGACACGTTTGAGAATGGTTGTAAAGGAACCTGCTTGTGAGACGCTCGATCCCATCTCTACGCACAAACACCGGACCTCTTCCCTCCTAACTTTTTCATCTATCCAACACACGGCGCGACGCGGCGTGGCGTGGCGTGGCGCGGTTCCGCTCGTTTTTCGATTCGGTGCCGAGACAATGAAGTCCTTATCGCCAGTGGCAATCGCTTCGAAAGCCAATGCACCGGCATCCATGTATTTCGTAGCGCGCGCTTTTCCCCCCCCCCCTCCACCTCCCCATTTTTCAATACGTTCTTTTTATTTCGTTTCAACCGCTGCTTTCTGTGCTTTTACCGCGGATCCAACGCCTCTGACCGCAAAGCGTTGTCACCGACAACGAAAGTGCTATCAACGATTTTTCCGGTAACTGATCGGTTCACGTCGGTTAAGGCCTTTTTTATCCTCCCCGTCCCCTTTTTTCCCCCGAAACCGAACATTATTCATCGATTATTTATTGCATCTTGTCTATCCTCCCTCTCTTTACCCCCTACCGCCGACCCGCGTTCGATTCACGTCCCGCTAAAAAAGAGAATCGCACGACGAATTTGAAAGTTCACGCGCTATCAGTTGGAATAAATCGAAAACACTTTTAGAAGAATGCTCGTTGATCGATTTTTCCTTTCGTGTAATGATTATTTCTTTTTCTTCCTTTTTTTTTTTTTTTTTTTAGCTTTTTTCGGTTCCCGCAATTTAACGAAATTTCGTTTCACGCGTTTCGCGACGTCGGTTTGGGAACAAATTAAAAATACTTAAAAAATTAAGAATTTAAGCACTCGTGGACCGAAATTTTTATTGCATCTTATTTTTTCTTCTTTCAAATCGTACTTCAACTGTAGGATCAAAATCAAAAATACTTTCAGAGAGATGCCAAGCCTCTTTTTGCACTTCTTCGTATTTTTCTTTTCATACTCGTCTTGTATCCAAACATTTCCAAGTAAATTATCTTGCCGCCAGGGGAAAGATATCTTTCAATTACATAATCCACGAAATATTTTAACTACGACGTCGAGCGAACGATATCGCAATTGTTCGAGTATCAATGTCTTATCTCGAATCTGAAACTCAGCTACGCAGCCAATATAATGTTCTTTACGATTCCCATACCGAGTAATATTCCCTCTTGTTTCCACTACCGGGTACATTCTATATTTTGCGTGCGCGCGTTAGTGTCCCGATGAAGGGAATTTATTTTATCGCTGGCTTTGTTAGGCTGTCTATACGAGCAGTTGTAAGATTTCCAGCAGACGAAAATAATGGTGATATGTTCCGTCAAAGTAGACGCTTTTATATAAATTTTCTATCGCATTTAGTCGTTTGTACGAATTTGTCAATTGACGATTAATTTATATTACAACTGCAGCAGCATCCACCATTCTGTGAATTTTCGTTCGTGTGCTAAGAACTTCTGTTTGAACGAGTGGATTTAATTGACAGCGGTACGTTCAATTACACGGCATTTAATTACGAAATTTAAAATCTCGTTCGACGACGAGAAAGATTGTCGATATTTTCAACTTTTGTAACTTCGTGAAAAACAATCGTACCAAATCCGTCTGGTTTTTTTTTTTTTTTTTTTTTTTGTTCAAATATATTTCATTCGTGTCAAAGTCATAATCCACTTGGTCTCATTGCTTTTTTTCAAACGATGTTTTTACATCACGCGGAATATCTTTATTCTCGAATGTTCAAACGTTTCCGAAAACATTGTAAAATACGATTTTTTTTTTTTTTTTTTTCACGATTGGATACATCGTCTAATCGTCGTTTCGAAGTGACTCGATGCGCAATTTCTCTCGGCCACTTTATAAAACTTTGAACATTAGGGTTCGAAGATGAAACGTCAAGTTTCTTATTCGAGTTCGAGCGGTCTCGAAAATATTGATAAATATTTTTCTCGATTAGAGATGCACTTTGATCTTCAAGGGTGAAATTTTCTCTCAGAATTTACTGCACGATTCTCTTTCGTCGTTTTATTGAACTTTGAACATTGGAGTTAATCGACGAGACGTTGGGATTTGATTATTTTCACGATTAAATTTACGACGATCTTAGTGATCGAACTCTCCTCTGTACAAAAATATGATTTCTGACTCTTTCCTGTCGTTTTATCGAACTTTGAATTAATCAGAGTTAAAAATTTAAGAAACCCTGCAATTTGGATTATCGCCTAATCCGAAATTTCAACAAATTTCGAGAGGAGAATTTTAAAATTCGTTCAACAAAAAATTTTAATCTTCAAAATCATTCTAGTAGATTTAATTATAAAAACAAGTCTTTCCCGCGTTTTCGGAGAGGTTTGAATTTTAATTTTTAGCTTTTTAATTTCGAAGTTAAATTTTTAATTGAAGAAAAATTCAAGAAATTCGATCGTGATGTTCAAAATTACAGCAAATTTATTTGTTTAGGGGCCGTCTCAATCTTAAATACCAGATCACGATAGATCTACTCGTAAAAAGAAAATTTTCAATGTTTCTCGAGCCGTGACTTTCGTATTAGTTTCAGGATTTTCAACGTTTTTCAACATTTTCTTAGAAACGTCCGAAACTGATTACTTAAATTTTCACTCCTCGAAACTATATCAGAGACAGATCCGCTCGTGGAACATTTGCAATGTTCGAATGTTTGAATGTTCATAGAAACCAATAGAAAGCACGTGCAATGAGATAAAGATGCGATAAAAGGGCGACTAGAGGCGCGATTGCGGATACCTGGAAAAAGTGGGGAGGGAAAGCGCGGTTATTACGTATTAAATAATTGCACACTCGCGGGCAAACTGTAATTCGGTAATTACGACGAGCCAGTCGATGATAGGCCTTTCTTGATCACGGCGAGAGGCGAGACTGTAGCCGTGTGTGTACGTGCGCGGCTCTTGCATACGCGATTAATGCAATACCTATTAGGGATGTGATTAGGTATTAGCGAGTAATGCGCGTAGTTTAACCTTCGTTTACGGTGTATCAGAGAGCCGAGGCATGGAAGAAATAAGGAATACGGCGAGTTCGAGTTAATCGGGGAGAAGTCGTGCCGTTTCTCTTTTCTTTTTTCCCGCTGGAACGTGATTTTCCTTTTTTTATTCATCGGGAGGTGTGCGACCTTTTCGTCGTTAGACGAAAATTTGACAAATATTCTCGTTAATTTCCTATGATTTGTTATAAAACTCTGTTAATTTTCTCTAATAATACCAATTTGCATTTCAAGTTCATGAAATTATAAAATTCGAATCGAGCGAATATTTAACCTTTTCCCATCAATTCTTTGAACAAGGCAATGATTTACGACGCGACGCGTCGGGGATCAACTTTCGCGTTTTAAAAAATCCGTAGCAGTACGTTGTCAGTTAAGTGCCAAGATTAATTTTGTCCAGGAGTAATTAAGGTTCAGTCGGTAAAAAGTTTGCTTTGGTAATAAAATTCGTTTCTCTGGATGGCCCAAGGCGTTGGTACGAAACAGAGGAGTTTCAAAAAATTGAACGCAACGGTTTCAAAACCAAATCGATTTTGAGGCCAATTCTTGTGAAAATTCTGACCCGCGCGTCCAAAAGGGGAGTACAGTGGCTCGCGAAAGTTGGCAGAAAACGATAGAAATGATCGAAGAACTTCCCTGTCCAGTGATGAAAAAATTCTAAAAATATTCGTCCACATCGATAACACGATGTAATTCAAACGTGAATATAATTTTCTATATAATTCGATAAACAAAAGACAACGTGAGTTGAGTTTCCAAAGTCGGAAGAAAATTTATATTTTCCATTTTTCGTAACTGTACGTAATTACACGTAAACATTTCCTTTCGTTCGTGAAACAATTTTACTTCGCAAACATTTTGCCACGCGTCTGTATGTAGAATTCATAAGAAATTGCGTGTCTCTCAACTTGAAATTACGCAGTGATTCGGCCGAAATTGTCCAATCTTTTCGTCGAGATCTTTCGATCTTTCCCAAGAAATTAAAAATCGTCGCAATTGCTACGTATATTTTCAAATAGAACAACCTACCGCTCGCCCAAAAATCAAAAAAAAACGGTAAAAAATCGAACAAGCTTCCCTCCAGCTTTCCTTTGATTTTATAATGTGTATAATATATATGTATATATGTACGTGTATGAGGAAAAGAGAGAAGAAAAATAGAGAAGTTAGTCGACGGGAATACGAAGTTTCCCGTCTGAATATTGCATGGCGGAAGGATACAAGTTGCTCCCGGTGAGCAACCCTTATCAAAATTCTTTTCAAAATGAATTCCTGGACCGGGAGGAGATGTCAGAGTGGTCCTTCAGAAATCGATTTCTTCGAGGCTATCAAGAGGACGATGCGACCGAGAACAAGGAGGACGATGGGGAAGGTAATAAGGTGGCCGTTTGTCGTTCGAAGTGTCAAATAAGCGTAGCAGTGTCACCCGTTAGAGCGGCCTGATCTTTTTCCCAGAACGTTCCACTTCACTTTACTGCTGTCACATTCCAACGGCCAATTTCTCTCTTTTTGTTCATTCGCCTTTCAAGAGATGTTTGGAATAATAAAATCCAGTTGCTCTTCGACGTGTTCGAAGAACCTATTCGCTATACGCTCGACGGCTTTTCTTTTTAACACCGTGTAGTACAGGGTGAAACATAGGTCAAATGGGATCGTCCAAGTATCTCCGCCATTTTTTGCTGTTTTAAGAAACAAATGATTGTAATATGAAACATCCGAATGCACAACAGATTCTTGCGCTGGAATGACAATTCTTTTGTTCCAAGTTGCAACATTTTCTCAGTTCTGAGTATATTGAAATGACAAGTTTATTATCCAGTGATATCGTACCGACGAGTTCAAGAGGAAAAGAAAGCGTCGAGTTATTGTATACGGTTCGGTCACTCGTTATGGTCCGCAATCAGTTGCCAGCGCAAGGATTAAAAAGGGCAGAAAATACAACGAACACGGTTCGTAATCTCTTACATTCGTAACGTCTTTCAACATTTTACTTTTATTTCACTTTTATCACACAAGAATAATTGTAATATATGAATTGAATTTTGTTATTAAAACAAATTAATTGAATTTCGTTGTCAGAACAGACAAAGAAACACGACGATCGTGGCTGAATTTGCTACACGCGTTACAAACTTCTTCGTCGAATTTTCACAACGTATAAACGCTTTTTCGTAACGACAAAGCAACTTTGAATTTCGCGTTATCGAAAAAAGGAGAAACGGAAAAACACAACGTGAAAACGCGATTCCGAACCGCCCACTTGAAATAACAGAACGATTGCGGCACTTGTAACAATCGTAACGTGGAGGAGCATCATTCGTCATTGCTCGAAAGCACGGAGGAAATTGGAATTCCCTGGTTCTAGTTCTCGTTCTCTCGTTGCCTAATTAGCATTTTAATTTACCGCCACGAATTAATGGTGATTTCGGCTCGGATGCTAGACCGTGGGCCTCACTCGAACTTAAACGATCTTATCACTCTTAAACTGATTAAACTGATGAGAAATCTATTAGCTTCTGGTATTGGCGATTACCCGCGATATCTCGACACGGGTCAACTCTGTAATCAGCAATCATCATTCGATTCGATTTGGTTCATTGATCGAGCAGGAGACCGATGATTGGTTCGATTTAGGGACTAATTAATTAATGACCGTTTCTCGCCGTTTCAATCTTGGTTGCTTCTACGTCTTCCTACCTTCTAGTGGTTGCCATACTCGGTCAAGTGTATCATCGGGATATGATACACTTGAATTGGAATTTCCGCCGTTTCGCGAGCAAATTACTAATTTTCCCGTGTTTCGGAACTGAAATCTCTGCCTTCAAATTTGTTCGAAAACGCGAGGAGATTGTGATTTCTTCGCTATCAGTCTGGCTCTTAACTTCGACGCTTCGAAATTCAAATTTTTCGTTGTGAATTAATCTCAATTGTTTCGTTCAAGTTAAACTGCGTTTTTGTTAAAATGCGAGGAAATAATTTTGTTACTTTAACTTTTAACTTTTATGCTAACTAACAGAAAAATCCCGTGGAAGATATACCGAAAAATAAAAATATAGTTTATAATTCAATTCATTTTTACTTTTCTTCCAGTATTGAATGATTAGTAAATTAATTTCAATCGACGAAGATCGATTTATGCGAGTAAAAACAATAATTAGAATATCGAGAAATAAATAGAAAGTGACAGAAGACAAATAAAATCTGAAACTAATCTGAAAATATGTGCAATGTTCTGTAACTACGTTTCGTTGTGTCATCGCTTTATTTCCAAATTAATTTCGCTCTTCACTTTACACGTATATCGTCTTTCTAAGATAATATACTGCAGAAATATTACGGCAACGATAGCAGATAAAAAAGAAAAATAATCAGAACGCAGAAGAATAAATAGAAAATGATAGAAAACAAAAATGAAAAAATCTTAAAAATACACTTCAAAATGTGCTTAATATTCCGCGATATTTTTTTCCAAATTAAGATATTAAGACATAATACACAAGCATATAATAATAATAATAATAATAATAAAAAATGAATCGAACGTTTGCCATCGCGTATCGACAGTTCACCTCGTGCAGAAAGCACCGACACATGGCACAATAAGTGTAACGTGTATTTGTGAATCGAATATTATCATCCTCGCTTTGCCACACTTTCCACGCCGGTATATACGTCCCTGTGGGTAGGTATAGTAGGTAGGTATGTGCCTAGATACATGCACGAAGCAGGTACATTAAATGGTTGAAGTTCAAGTGTCGAGTTCCCGAGAGTTCTTCTATCTCGCGAGCAAGTTCGGCGAGTGTTGGCGCTCGATAAAAGTGTTTCTCTTTTCCCCGGTAGTTTATACCGAAGCCACGGCCGAAAGTTTCAGCTTCTTGACCAGGCGGTTACGCTTTCTTTCGCTCGTTCTTGCGATACCTAGACCGCCCACAGGACCACCGATAACAATGAAATCGCGTCCCGCGTCTTGAAAGTGGCCGCCGGAATATTAATAATTCACTCTTACGTTCAGCGAGCAACAGTGATTTATTTTACCCGCTATCGAGCTCTCGTTTCGTGCCCTCCTCTATTTTCAATGGAATCTTTCTTGGAAGTTTCAGCTTCTTGAAACGGGGCGCGCTTTCTTCTTCTTTCTTCTTCTTTCTTTTTTCTGCGATTTCCAGACCTGCGATAACAACGAAATCACGTCCCGCCTTAATCTTCATACGATTCTTGGATCATCCTTAAGTTAAGAGGATCGTCGGAACTTGATTTTTGTCGCGCACTCCGTTTTCGAGGAGTGTTTGGCGTGCGTATTTCTACATTTTCTTTCATCTTCGAGCAGATGTTACGCGAAAGCTTTCGTAAGAATAATTGCGTATATAACCTCCAAACTGTTGCTACGAAGAATCTCCTCAAGAGATCAAGAATTTAACTAACGTTTGAGTTTTTGAGGAGTGTTTTGAACTCGAAATTGAGCGACGTACATTTCTTCGTACAACGGGACACAACGATTACGTTCAAGAACGAGCATTGCAAAATTTAATTTTTCTTTGAAAAAAATTCTCGATACCGAGTTTCTCAATAGAATAGAACACCGCCCGAGTAAAAAATAAAAGTTCGATCAAATGCTTTGAAATAATTTGACGAAAGAACTTTTTGACTCTAGAATCGAGAGATTCTAGAATATCTGTTTTTCACGAGAACACCGTTTCGAGACTGTGTTCCTAAGTGTATAATACTTCTTTCCATAAAAATTCCACGAAAATGTTATTCCATACATATTCCTCCAATACATCGAACATTATATCGAATATTGAAATATATTCCACGTTATTCCTTTATACGCGATGTATCCAAGTTTCGAGCAGAATTGTTTGAAAAACCGATAGAATTTGTTCGTTTCGATCCTCGATTCACGCGTAGAACGTATCTTGATCTATTAAACATCGATTCCATTATTAACAGTGACGATAATTTAAACATTTTTTCACCGACGAACAACAACGATTCGTTTCCCTCTTCTTTTCACCGCTGTTTCTGTTCGAACGTGAAACAGGAATCTGCATGAATTCATCGTACCGAAAAATTGGGCAAAGTCCACTATTAACGACAAGAACGTACCAACTTTTGATCGTTTTATCTTATTAAGTTAGGCAGTCGTTATTCCTCAAGACAAACTTCCACCTGCCTCCATTATGCTGCCGAAGGAGAATTTAAAAATTAGTGAGAGAGTTTTAAACGCGTTTGGTGGGGAAGAAGAGGAAGAGGAAGAAGAAGAAGAAGAAGAAGAAGCTTCTGGCCGAGGCTCTTCGCAGCGTATCGCAACGTCGGAGAGATCGTCGGGTTCGCCGCAATTTTTGGAAATGAACGCGTGATTCTGTAATGAACTCCGAACGAGATTTCCGCGCAACTTCTCCTCGCTCGAAACATCGATCCTGGAAGATTGATTTTCAATTACGAGAGCACTTTTCGGTGTTTGTGTTTATGATTAATTTCACGGCGAGCAAACGAGAGTGGAGGAAAACGCGGCGATAAATATAAATAGGCTAGAGCCGAGGCAACACTTTCGTCTAACTAGAAATTAATCCTGAACGCTTGGTCAGTCGGTTGAATTTTCAGAAATTACAGAAATTATATTTTTTTTATCGCGGATTTTTATCGTTTGCTGGAAATTCATAAACGAAAAAGGGGAATTAATCACTTTTTAACGGAACGAGCGCCGATCGAGCGGCGTCGTAGAAATTTCGACAGAATAAAAGAAGAGAGTAGTCGGTAGTCGGGAATTCCCGAACGAAAAGAGAATGTATTGACAAGTACCTCAACTTATTAGAAGTTTCAAAGAGCAAGTTTTGGAAAGCTTTCCGCCGCTTTTGTTTCTGTCAAAAATTTTGTTACAACTTCCCTCGCGTGCAGCTTGTCTATAATTAAGCGTGACGAACGACACTCTTTTTAATTTTCAGCACTTATCGTGAACATATTTTATTGCATAACAGGTATCTTTATTGTGCAAAGTATGTTTACTTAAGCATTTAATTACACTTTATTGTAAATGCAACGATTTATAGTGCGTTTACATTGCACAGTGTGTATATGATTTACATTTTTATATCGTGTAATTTATATCATACTATTTTCATTATACAAATATAGTGCTTGCCCTAAGAATTACATTAGATTACATATTACATATATGTTAAAACATTCAAACACGGAAATGTGGAAATTTGGACACATTTACGTTTTGGAATCTCTTTAAATACTATTTTTGGTATCGAAACTTCTTCTAGTTCTGCAACTGCCGTGTCGAAAAATGACAAAAATGGCGCGCACAATTAATCGATGCGCGCTCTCACACGTGCGTAAATATTTTACACGTCTGTGGGATGACTGAAACATTGAATCGTAGCTAAGAGCATGCCAAATATATATATATATATATATATATATATAGACGTATGTAGACGCAGTTATAAATAGAAAGGTAGAAATACAGGTGGCGCACAAAAGACGGACACGAGGGATTAAAAATATGATTCACTCGGCGGCCATTACGGGATAGCCACGGACAGCTATAACCGGCCTGAGAGTAATAAAGCGGAAAAACGGCGGGATACGGTTAGCATAAAGCGGGGAATCCAGCGGATCGGGCTGAAATTTTCACGCGATGTGCTATTTACACTCGCCTACCGGCAATCTTCCGACGTTCAATTCACGCGCGTACGTATGTACGTTCGAGCGTGGTGCACACACTCTTGTAGGGCAAGGAACGCGCGTGAGAACGGTAAATTAACCGTGGCGCGTCAAGCGGGACTTTATAATCCGGAAATTAAAGGTGTATTATATCCGGAGAAGGAGGACGACCACGGTGGAGGGGTGGCGATGGCGGTGGCGATGGCGATGGCGATGGCGGTGGTGGTGGTGGTGAGCGTGCTGTCGACGAAAGGTACAGGCGTTTGTGGCAGTGGTAGTGGCAGCGTAAGGAAAAAGAAGAAGGCTCGAGGTCGAGGCATGCTAGAAGGAAGTAAAAGGAAGCGGTGGCAAGAGGCGACCGAAACGGGAGGAGGTGGCAAAAGGAGGAAGAGCTCGGTATACGGGAAATAGAAGAACTGTGCGAGGCCGAACTACTAACTTTTCTTATAAGATCTAAAGTTTCCGCGTGCTAAGACCCTTCTTCCTTTTCCTTTTGCTCCTCGTCCTATTCTTCCTCTCTTCTCCTCGTCTCGCTCGCTCGCACTCCCTCTAGCTTTTCTTGTATCTTCTTTTTCGTTATCCTTTTACCCTTTGGCTTAGCCACCGACACAACTACCCGACCGTCCAATATACAACAAGCGTCCATAACGAACAGAGAGAGAGAGAGAGAGAGAGAGAGAGATGCGGAGGAGAAATATTAGAACCTTTAAACGTTCTTATTAGATTAGACTGTGACTGCAGAGCCGAGAAAAGAAGAAAGAAACATTCGGTCAATTTTACAGTGTTTCAAAGCTCGTCGTTGTTGATGAATTCCCCCTTTGGCGACGTTCTTTCGATATAATACGAATAGATGACAAACAGAGAGAGAGACGTATCGCATGAAATATTGAAACCTTCCAATCGTCCGTTCCTGTTAGATATCACACTTTTGATTGCAAGTCGAAAGGACGTTTCAAAGTTCAAATCTCCCTGTTTTTAGTGCGTTTTATTTAATCTTCCGATTCGTGTTTGACGAGTTGATTGACCGGAAAGTAATTGCCTTTCCCCCCCCCCCATAATATGCGTGTTTTGAAATGTAACCAAAATGTTCGTTTTAAATCTGATTGTTCAAATCAGGGTTGTTTTAGAGGAAGGAAATGCAAAGATCTCGTTCCTTTGGCGTCGACTTCGAAATGGAAAATCAGAAAGGAACGTCTCCGTCGTATCTTCGAAAGGAAAGAAACTTGTCTAACGTGCACGACGAAGAAACCTTCAAACTACGGCAGTATCAGAATTCTAATCAAATTTCACCGCCGATATCAAATCGTTCTTGGATCCTCTCTTCGTCGAGAAAAACAACACGGAATCACAAAGTTGGCCGAAAATTGACAATAGAGTTTTTGTTTCTCGTGAAAAATTCGCCTTTTATTTACACACACACAAAAAGAAAAAAAAAAAAGAAAAACGCTGCTACAATCTACGTAGGCTGTTTCAATCAGTATATTGTCGGTACAAAAGTACATTCGATGTTTCGTCGAACGTTGGCGTTATAAACGAAATCGATTTTTATAAGATTGGAACGCAAGAAGAACTTTCGATCGAATTCGAGACGATCGTTTTTTAGGGGAAATTCCGGGAAAATTGGAAAGGTGCGAGTGCGAGCGCGGCGCAAAGGGGAGATACATTTTTCAAAATAATATCGGTCGAATTAATATGCGACCGAATATGGTTATTATGAATAATGGATACTCTGTTTGGTCTGCTGCATGTATATGTATAAGCGGGAACAATACAATATCCCGAAACTATTTAATGAATTTTAATCCCTTCGCTTCTAAATTTCATAAGGTGGCAGGGACCGCTAAATGTGTAACTACGATTGATTTCCAATGAACGATTGAGCAAAAGTTAACGAGCAAGCGTGAAATTGAGCGAATTATTTTTGTAATGTTCGTCAAAAAAAAAAAAAAAAGAACAAGTATGAAATAAGAAATAAATAACAGGAATATTGTTAATAAAGTCGCGAAATGTTTTTGGGAACGTCATAATGCTTTCGATTACACGAATGTATTCGAGGATATATCACTCGCAACATATAACGTACGATGAGTGCATTTCGTTTTGCACAAACGAAACGGGCAGATTGAAGAATGGACGTGCGAGTATCAACTCGTTGCGGTATCTAAATAAATACATAAACAGCGACGGAAGCGGGAATTAGGGAATTCCTATTATCCGGAACATCTTGTTATCTCGGCAGATTCACCTGCCGACGTGTTATTAGAAGCGGAGTTCCGCCGCGCTACATTTATCTAACGCTGTCCGCGAATGCGGTCTCGCGCTACGATTTTGTCCTTCCCTCTGCATTAACGTTCTCCAGCAACTATGATAGCTCACGCATTTCCCTCTTCCGTGCGTTTCGCGATATCACTCCGTCGTTGATTGTATCAGCGCACGCGTATAGCTGTTCCCCGTTGTTCAAAATAGTCGCGTTCTTTTCGTTTTCGTTTCGTTCGGTTAGAACGAGACAGTATTAATGGAGGCCTCTGTCCTCCATTCGTTTCAAAACTCGATCAATTATAATCCTCAACTTTCCGTCCACGCCCAGTGTGCGCATATTTCGTTCGTGCAAGACTCGCATCGGACGTGCGGGGATGTAGAAAAGTTCAGGGACTTCGATCGATCGATCGATCAAACCTGTCAATTACGGCCGATGCGCAATGTGCTTGACTATCTCGTCGACTAGTCGTTTCTTCTCGGAACTTTCTCCCCCTTTTTATTCCGTCGATGATCGCGCTGTTGAGAAACCGGGAAATTTACAATCTTGCCAGCGAGTGATACACGGTGGGCCAGAAATCACATCCTGCTACAATAATGGCGAACAGTTTTTTTTAAATATAACGGAAAAATCACGTTGGAGCTTAAATTTAATTATCAACTTGACAAAGTTAGCTTTTTTCTTATACTTTGGAGCTTTATTGAAAAAAAAAGTAGGTGAGAAGAAACTTTTGGCCCACCCTGTGGATGTTGATAATTGACAAACCACGTTTGAAAATGACTTTCACCGAAGATTAATAACTTTTTTTAAAACTTCTTTCCCTTTTTATCCTGTCAATGATAATTACACTGTTGAGCATGATTTCGAATGACTAAATCCTACAAATGTATGCTGCAATGTAACATAATGTTACACTATAATGTAACTTGTATCATATATATATATATTGTAATGGTATTATAAAGTATAATGTACACTACAATGCTACTATAAACTACTTGACATTTCGGAAATGACCTTCGTCGGAGATTAAGAAAATTAATTTGAACGACGAAGAAAGTATCGTCGACGCTATGTTAATCATTGGAAAAGTCGGAAAGCTGTCGGAAGAACGACACGTGCTCCATTTTTATACGCGCGTAGTCAATTTCAAGATATTACAATTCCATCAAGAAGTGACAAAGTTGCGTGAAACAGCCTTTATTACACGTTACGTTGAACGTACGCGAGAGATAGTGGCCGAATGAAATTGAGAGTGAGAGTTATTCTGCGTTGCTGAGCGTTATGAAGGTTAATCAATGATCACTCACCGGCCATAAACCGGATGGAATCCTTTGTCGAGTACGAGCTCCTAGATTTTTTTGCAATCGAATGGAATAGCCGACAACAGGGATTTCCTACAACTCGAAACAGATTCGTCAAATCTGAAATTTTCGTTGAAAAATCGAAAAACTATCGATACGAATGATACATGTATTTATTGTAAAACATTGTCAATCGAGAGATTCGTTGAACTTGAAAGATTCAAGAAATCCAAAATTTAATAAAACGATGAAAAAGAATCGTCAAATCTGGCCACGAAAAAAAAAAGTTTCTTAACGTTTTCAGAAGCGTTTGAAATTGAACAAGAGATTTTGGCGTCAAACTCTAATGTCCGAAATTCAATAAAATGACAAAATAGAATCGTACAGGGTCGTTTTACATTTGAATTTTTACAGCTTTCCAGAATTTTCTTTATTTCCTTATTTTCTCACCTGCTACATTGTGTAAAATCATTTAAAGAACTCAAAACTGTGAAAGCTTTGAAATAAGACAAAGTAAGTTATATGATTCTTTTTTTCACAAAGTCATAATAGTTTCAATTTTCGTTATGTATGTATCGTGGTAGAAAATCTACAGCTCACAACTGCTACGGTAAGTTTTACATTAAAATGCTTTACTTTGAACATATTTTCATATATTTCTGTGCACGTAACATGCATTCTCTAAATTTTCGTTCCCTTAAATTTCCCGAAACGTGACCAGTCGTAAATGAGTGGAGGCGCTGATGTCGCCTCCTCGCGAATCACGTGACCCAAATCAACCAATCGCTAATTTTCGTTGCATCGGCGTTGCACCTGAAGAGGCCCGATTTTCTGGCTTACCCCCGCTAAAATCACTTTCGGTAATAATAATCACGTACGTAATAATAACCAAAAGAAACTCATTTTTACGTTGCGCAAAACCAAGGGTTCGTCGTCACGCGTTAAAACGTGAAAAGAGAAAACACGTTTCGAGGCGGAGCCGAGTTCGTGCGAAGCGTGCCGCCTCGTAAATAGAACGCATAAAATAAACTTATTGTGGGGAGACGTTAATTTATCGGGGGTGTGCGACGCGACTGCGTAAGAACTTATTCGCGCGCGCATAAGGTGCGCGACGTTTCGAGATCGTATTGCAAACACGCGCGTTTTATATTCAAACGAAATTCAACCGTCCGAAGTTTACGAAGCCACATTTCGCGAGTTGTATTTTACCCATTAGTACAGTTTTATTTGCACCGAGAGCGGCAAATACGTAGTACAATTTAGTACACTCGTTCAGTATGTCTACGTTGAGAAGATGATCGACGCGGTAATTTTCGTTCAGTTTGCGCAATTACAATGTAATTAAATTAAATTTTACATTTCTAAACGGCGTAAAACGCGCATTTGTTTGTTTAAAACAGAAAGTGACCCGAATAGTTTTATCTGTTCGAGCGCGGCGTTTCAACATTTTTATCTTTCCGATGATCGATTCGACCCGCGATAGAAAAAATCAAGTTGGTAATAAATTTCCAAAATCGCAGAGTTTAATGCCGATCTGTATCAGTTTCGCGTTGGCAAAATTTGTTTTCATTGATTTATTTATTTTGGTTAAACACCAGCGTTTTATCGGAATTTCGCATTTGCCACTATTTGGAAGAGCGTGTATTGTCTCTGTATGAAATGCTGAATATTTCAATTCTGACGAATCATTACAATTATCGAACTGAATATCAATGATCGTGTTTCTGTAGCAAAACCAGACAAAAGACGACGATATTTTTTTACAATTTGTACAGAATACAACTTACACGCGTGTACGTGTATTGATACAATAGTCTCTTTGTCGCGTAATCACATCGATTCCTCTTCGAATACTCGTTCAATACTCGCAAATACTATCGAAGAACACGCCGCTGCATCTACATTCTGGGAACGTTTCGCCATTGCAAAAACGTTCTTCCGCCCAACATGAAGGATCTCCCCGTGTCAAATAAAAAGCTATCGTTGATCAATTTTCTTGTCCCTCGCTTCCTGCTGGCGAAAAATTTTTGGCCACTGCGCTGTGCAATAATTTCTCATTCGCTCAGGCAAAACGCTCCGATTGAAATCAGATTGAGAGATTAAGAAGAAACATTTTGAATAACAACGAGTTGCTATATATGTTATAGATGTATACTACATACATCGTAATTTTGATCATAATATATTGATTAATGTTAATTCGATTGATAATATATCGACTACTGATTATTAATTATAATACGACACGATAGAATATACACGGGAATTACCAAGGACTAAAACATGGAATTTTTATCAGAGATATCAAAGTGAAAAAGAAAATAGAAAAACTGTAAAATATAGTACACGAGTTTGTGTGTTTTATAAAAAATCATTTGAATCTTTAAAAACAAAATTATGAATTAGTTAGTTTGACCACTTTGGTAGTTCCAGTGTTAATATTATTATAACATTACACATCACTCTGTCGTATGATATCACATAATACAACACAGTGCAATATATGTAACGTATAATACATTACAAAGAAAATTAATATATAACACAGTATACAAAAAATATTCATAATGCTGCTTTTGAAATCGATGAAAATTATATATATAACGTCAATAATTAGAAAACTAAAGAAAGAAATGTTGCTCCTGTGACGTTTGAGAAAAATATATATCAATTGTTACACTGAGTTTCTTCGGAGCTTCAATTTCAACAACAAATCGACGCATCGTGTTATAATTTTAATATTAAGACCTTTCAAATCTCACACTTTGAGTGTTTCACATCGCTTTCGAGCAACGTACCACGTGCGACCGTGTTCGCCACTGATTTGTGTTGCGAGTGCTTACGAGAGGGAACACACGTGGGGAGGGAAACATTTCGACACACGAAAGCACGCCCTTTGCAAGCATATTGTAGTCTCATTGTGTCAACAAGGTAGGTTCATTGCATCAACTAATTATTTATCACCTCGTGAAAGTAACGCTCTTTCGGCCATGTGAATAAGTAACCGCCATTAAACTTGAGCATGTAGGCGATATATCTGTCAAGGGTAGGAGAGTGCTTCCGGTCTCAGTACGACTTTTACGAGCACGTTGTAAGACTATCGTCCCTAGTCCTTCGTCCCATTTCCTCTTTGTTTTCTCGTGAAAATGGAGCTGTGAACTGAGTGCTTCCTTCGATAAAAAAAAGAAAAAAAAAAAAAAGAAGAAGAAAAATAAACCAAATTTTTACTGCCTGTTTCCTCGGTACGCCGATGGCATAATAGCGTAGCGGGACAACGAGCCAAGATACAAACGCGAGAGTGTATATGCTCGCGCTGAGTGTATTCGAACACTTGTACGAGGATCTTTTTTTTTTTTTTTTTTGCAAACACGCGGTGTGTGGTCATGTGAAAAATAATTTGGAATTTCATTAACCCGTAAACTGGTATTAGCGGACCATAACTAAATTTAGGCTTTGCGTTACTTGTAGCTCGGAATTTTCAGTTTGATTTAATTTCGATCTTAATATTCAGATGACACGCATACGAGAAATATAATTAAAATAATAAAATAAACATCAAATAATATTGTTGCGTATAATTGTAATTTATGCTAGATTGCCATAATTTTGTGTATTCAGTTTCATTACTTAATTTTAACAAAATTATGCCAAATTAAAGATTCCACGATCAAATAACGCAAGTCTGAACTGTTATTGTGTCTCTATACCTAATTATAATTTTAATTCTATTTAAATTGTGGAATTATTAACGTTGATTATAATTTTAATTTAAATTTGCCGCGTTAAATTTATCTTATAAAAGTCTTTTAAAGATGCATAACGAGATGAAAATAACGCGGGTAAAAATAAGTAAAAATCGGTGAGCCGAATGAAATTAAATTAAACAGAAGGGAATACAAGAAATTAATATTAAATTATCCCATTTAAAACGAATAATCAAACTCGATTTAACAGTCTCGAAAGCTATTTTTGAAAGATTTATCACTCGAAAGATGAAATAATACCAGTTAAGCGAACATGTTATTTCGTCGCATAAATAAGAATCGTTCACCGTTTATTCTTAGAAATAGAATATACTGAAAACATTAAGAGGATCGAATCGTACAATCTGCGAAATTATTACTAAATTCGAGAAAATTAAACGGAGAAAAACTCGAGGTCTACTCCACGCCCCCTCACGCATCACGTGACCCAAATCAACCAATCGCTAATTTTCGTTGCATCAGCGTTGCATCTGAAGAGGCCCGATTTTCTGGGTTACCCCGCCAAAATCACTTTCAGTGATGAAAATATTTTGCAAATACACCAGCTGACAAGAGGATTGTTGAAAGTTGAAGACAATATCGAAATCGCACACGCCCTTTTATCGATTGACAAAAAAATTACAAAAATTAATCAATCAATTAATTAAAAGAAAAATGGAATAAAATTAATTTCAAGTTCGAATTCTGCAAGACTGGTTGGCAGAGATACGGAAATGTAGCATATAAATGCAAAGTAATTTTCAATAGATTATCAGCACTTACAGTGTCTCTGTTGTAAAAAAAAACTTTCTGGTTTGTGCGAACCGAAATTTCTAGGCGTTTTTTCGACGGGCAGAAACTACTGTTCCAAACGGGGAAATTGTCGACGTTTTGAACTGCTACAACTTTCCGAGAGAAAATCGTAAAATAAAATCCAGACTCATTTTGAAACGCGAAACTTTTACTTTCGCAATATCGAGTCAGTTGTTTTTTTCAAATGTGTTTCCACGTCATTTGAAAAAGGGATAAGTAAAAATATGTTTCTCTTTCCTCGTAGACGTTGAGAAAAGGTTTTGCTTTTTCATAATTAAATCCATCACGATTTGAACTCTCCTCTTTGTCTCCTTTTTATCCCAAATTCTTTAACGAAGCGAAAAGTTAGATCGCAGACTTTCATGCGAGTTTATATTTTTGCAAACATGGAGACATCGTACTTGAATCTAGCTAACAACTCAAACTTTCTCTTTCTATAATTATCGATAATTATAGCGAACGTAAGTACGATGTAGAGCGAAAGCAGTAACAACGAGAAGTAAGAAGAAGAAAAGAATTTCAGTAGGAGAAATTGCCCAAGGGCAATCGCTAAAATAATTCGCATAATTCGGAATAATTCACACAAACTAGACCTCTTATTCTACATTCTTACGAAAGTTTCAATCATTAACTCCTGAATATTGTTACTACCTGTTCCAAAGCAAAGTCGCTTTAAACTTAAACGATATATAGCGTGTTAGAAAACTTTAATCGACAAATTTCACGCTAAATACCATATTTCGACAGGATATTATTATTCCACTTATTCGTAAATAAATTACTGGTAGATGGTGCGAGGAAAGTTTCCAAAGACGAGCGATTAAAAAAGTAAAATAGAAAATTGTCTTACAGATACTGCTAATTTACACATTCGCGTTATGTCTGCGTGCAGTTTTGCACACCTCCCTTAGTTATAAATAAACGCGGATAAAAAGCGTCCAAAGTATAATCAAAATAGCGGGCAAAATTACTTTCGATGGATGCCGAACGCGAGCGTGTACGCTTGAAATCTTGTAATCTTGAGATGCTGGCCGCGTGTGTCAGCCGCCCCTCGGCGAGAACGGGAACGGCTCGCGAGAAGTATATATGATTATATATAGAGTAAAGGGGTGTATGCGAGGACGTGTGAAAGAGGTTAAATCGGAAGGAAGGATTATTGCTGGAGCATTTCGGATATCGCTGGAAGCACGTAAGCCCTCGGGGGTAGCCCCGTAGGAACCTTGTTCGGCGCTGGTACACTCGAGCTCTACGTGTAATCGAGGCACTAGCTTGCTGAAGATAGTGAAATAGAGAGCTGCGGGACAGGGGTTGGCCAGGGGAGAGACAGAGAGAGAGCGCGCGATAGAGAGGAGAGAAGGACCAGGGGGGGAAAAGTGATTTCGACCATAACAACTGCTCCTCGTAGAAGCGACAGCCAGCCTTGAATGCGGTCGAGAGTTTCAACCAGACTCGCGAGACTCCAAGCCGAGAATGATCCAAGACGACTAAGATGCTAAGGGTTAAGTAAATGTGTGCTCTTCGGCTGTGGAGGGTCTAAGATTACCACGAAAAGCTCGAGTGCCTATAAATTGGAGGGTGGGTAGGGTGTCATTGTTATCGAGGAACTTCGGCACCAGTGGTCCCCGTCGCGTAACTGCGCGTTTCGCTTTTCCTTGCGACTGTTCCGATTCCGACTCGTTCCATCCGCGGTTTGCGAAAAATTCGACGGACCTCGTTGAGAAAATTTTTCGGAAAAAAAATTCATTCTCTGGTAAAGTTAAGGAGAATGTTCGGGAGATAACGTAAATTAACGGAATGTTTAGCTTCGTCGTAAGGATACTAACTGCGACAGCGTGATTTTTTATTGGCGTGAAACAAAATAAACGCGAGTTGAATCGGCGAGTATTCTTAGAGCTTGCTATTTTTATTGGCACTGAAAGTGATTTTAGCGGGGGTAACTCGGGGAAAATCGGGCCTCTTCAGGTGCAACGCTGATGCAACGAAAATTAGCGATTGGTTGATTTGGGTCACGTGATTCGTGACGTGAGGGGGCGTGGAACAGTTGCTTCCGGGTCTTTCAGTGAGACGAATCGTACTGGGATACAAGTCGTGCAGTTCTTCCATCTTTTCTATTTAATTTTGTAACGTAAGGTGACTGAATCCTCTCGTCACGGAGATTTTCTACTTGTACAACAGTCA
The DNA here is from genome assembly GCA_032399605.1 of Melipona beecheii. Taxonomy (NCBI): domain Eukaryota; kingdom Metazoa; phylum Arthropoda; class Insecta; order Hymenoptera; family Apidae; genus Melipona; species Melipona beecheii. The sequence continues at coordinate 3,272,812 of JAUCMO010000291.1, forward strand.
CACGCTTAAACACACGGACATTCGGTGTTGTTTGGCCAACACGACCGCACATTCTTGGTCTTTAATTATGAATTACAGCGTAACTCCATTTATTCGAACGAATTTCGCTACGAGTATCTGGTTTATTGAACATGTTGCCGAGGTAGTATATTATCTAAATTCACACGTCAGGCGGGATACTAAATACTAGTTTGGCCGACAAGCAATTTGGAACTGGCAATGTAATGACTTTTTATGGATCTGTTAATGTATCAATAATAGAGAGGACACGTCGAAATATTAGAGGTTCAAAAAGATCATCGATGTGTACAATTAACGTGCCAACGTTGTAACAGTCGTACCTGTGACCTCATATGCTGTAACGTTATGCGATTTATCTAACGATCAAGTAACCGACGACGTTGTTACAGCACTGTAACGTTACGTGACTCGCAGAGATGGATGACTGTTGAAAAAAGTTCACTTCAATTGCGCTAAAAAAGTTAATTGATATTAACGTGGAAGAAAAATTTCATTGACACATTAATGCTACAACAGCGTCATACGATTCACGCGACCGTTGAAAAAGGTTCGTTCCAAGTGTAAATAAAATTAATTAATATTTCTGATGACTCTCGTTGACAATTACACGATGCGATTAACAGCGTATAACGGCCCTAAAAACTTTCATTATAGAAGAAACGAAATAAAACACTTTGTGTTGAAGAAAAATTTCTCGTTGGGAAATAATGTCTCATAGTGTAATGATCAGTATAATGATCAATGACCTTACAGTCATTGTAGCGTCATGTCATTCACTCCAAGTGTAAAAGCCTTTAATTGAAATTTCTCACGTCGAAAAAAGCTATAACGATCGATGACGTCATTAGAAGACGTTATCACATGATCTTCAGCAATTGGAAGCTCAGCAAGAAATTCATTCCACGCGTGAAAGTCGATCAGTAGTCTTCGTATCGGAATTAACAAATTTCAGATTAAAAAACGTTAGTTTCATTTTCAATGCTGATAACTGATGACGTTGTCACCACGTGATTTTCATCGTCGAAAAACTCACGTCGACTCACTTCAAGTGTAAAACAAAGTTAATTAATCCTCTTAACGTCGGAAAAAATTTTCTGGCCCGAGGAACAATCCCACTGATAATATAACGATCGATGATATAACGTTGTTGCAGCATCATGTCATTTTCAATGCTGGTAACCGATGACGCTATTGGCAGCGTCACATGTTCGTTCGCATCATCTGAATGACGACATTAATGGCTGATTATTCCTTGCATAAATAAATTAAGTAATTTCGTTCCTTTGTCAAAAAATTGTACGTGCCTACGTTGTTCGAACTGTATAATTAATTCACTGCAATGCCGTTATCAATTATGCTTTCAATTCTACATCGTACTTTTAAATTTTTATTTCTGTCATTAAATAATATAATCAACTTGAACGAATTACGTATGAAATTTTCTGACGATTACAATTTCTACAATACACGTTTTCGATGTTAGAATTTTGGAAGACGTACGCAATCTCACGAAATTACGTGCACCAGAGATATTAGATACGTTTTTGATACAATAAAGAACGCAAACTTTTATTTATATATTTTACAAATTTCTAAGCACGCGTCGTTGGAAAATTTCTCCGAAAAATTTTATTCGGATATTTTCTCTTTTGTTGCTTGGTCGTTTAAATCGCTGAAATTTCAGATATTCAATTTGATTTCGTACTTTTCTCCCTCTGGCAGAGACAATACGACAAAATTGAATCGAAATGAAAAATTCCAATAATAACGGTAATAATGCAATTTTTGTTTAAACTAACCGTTCTCGATGATATTAATGCGATATAATCTATTAATAGATAATATTAATAATAAACCATCCTCGAATGTTAGATAATATTAATAATAAACCATCCGACATATGGCGAACGAATTTATCGCACAACCCAATATGCGTATCGATCGACATACAACGTCACAATATTGTCACGTGATTCTCAGTGATTAATGATTCTAAATATACTCACTTATAAATTCGATACTTCCAACTTCTTCTTCTACCCTGCACGAATTTATAATTATCGATTATTTCTGTCACAGGACGTGCATTTTGCAAATGAAAAGGAACACTTTTATACAAAAGTGTCGCATGATCTGAAAGAGCAGATTCTGTGGCGCATATAATTAGTTTTCTTCAATAGATGGAAGCGTTTCGGAGATTTCTAGGTCACCTCCACTTTTTTTAAATGAAGCGACATACTTTTTGATCCATTAATCGATGCAGCTCGAAATTCACTGTAAAGAAAAAAGTCTCAATACCCTATTAACCTACATATTCTATCCGTCTGTATATAAAATTATCAGTTTAGTTAGTAACAGACACTTTAACTTCAATTTCGCAAAATTTATCGCACGAACAACGATAATCCCTGAGAGATGAAAACGACACTCCTTGCCTTTTATGCGTAGAGTTTTGCAGTTTAGAATTAAAGTTTAAAATATTTCCTAAAACTAGTTTCCCCGCCCACCCGTACATAGGTTAATTTTCTTCCGTTTAAAGAATGTCAATTTTAGTTTTCTTTTATAGAGATAACGTCAAAGTGGAGATCTTCTTTCTCCAAAAATCGGACTTTAGAAAGTTTAAAATTTAACGGAACCGATTATCACGGCCTTAATGAAAATATGAAGTTGCTCTCGACGCCTGACGCTGTTTCGCTTTCTCACCTTTTCGATCCCTCCTCTCGTAAACTCTACGATTCGCGATTCGTCAATTACGTCACGCGCTAGCGCTAATCGCGCCGCTTCGTCGAACTCTCGAAACTTCTATTCCAGCATTGTTCCAGTGCCCAGGAAATGTTTCGCTGCCGTTTAACTTTAACACAGACGAACACGTGCACCCGCGTCGAGTACGTTCAAGACTCGTAAGGAAAATATTAAAACGTCCTTGTTAGCGGGATATTCTATCACGAACAGACCATGGACTTTGCTCGCGCGTTACTGGGAAATTTAATTTTCACTTTCATTTTCGCACAGTACGCACAGTAAGTAAACGCACGTAAGTAAACTTTTTGGATGCTGCGAGGCATAAAATTATTGTTTATTTGCGTCTTGAGGTAGAGCGAACGTTTACTTCTCTCAACACGTTCCTTCTTCCGATCTTCAAGAAATTTTTGCCATTTTTTTCTCAAAGCGCATCAAACTATGTAATTGCTCAGTTTTGCTCTTTTCGATCAGGATTCTTCAAAAGATCGGAAACGAAAACGAAATTTACGGAATGTAACGATCGAGATTGATGTTTATTCAGGTGCAACGCTGATGCAACGAAAATTAGCGATTGGTTGATTCGGGTCACGTGATTCGCGAGGGGGCGTGGAGCAGACCTCGAATTTGTTTTGTATCGAGTCGTCTTCATTTTCTAATCAGAACAGTTGAACTTCCGGGCCTTTCAGTGAGACGAATCGTACAAGTCGTGCAGTTTTTCATTTGGATCGCAATTGTCGTGATCAAATGTGCACAAAAAATATAAAATTCGCTCGTGGAGGGTCTTTTGCTTGCGAGTAACCGCCGGACCCTTCTCTCTCGTTTCTCATAGAAATTTACACTCGCAATAAACACTCTCGGTAAAAATTGCTGATAACTTGAACTGAACGTTCGAGGAAAGGTTATCCAAATGTTGGAACGGTCGAGCGTTTGTGAAACACAGGATGGGTGATTTTCAGCAGGAAATAAAGCAAGTGGAAGGTTGAAAAGGACTATGGGAAATAACGTTTTAAAAACAGCAAGAGAAGCGAAAACGTAACAGCGTTTCTGTTACGTGACGTCCCCTGTGGAAGTATCAAGTTCTTCTATGGAAAATATTGTTTCCCGTCCACAGTCCACCGGCGATCGCGCGCCAAATTAATTTTGTGCGATTGATTTTATGTTTACCTTTTAACGAAGTGTCGAGTCTGACTGGATGGTCTTCGATCTATTTCTTCTAGAAAGATGGAAGAGACAAAAAAAAAAAAAAAGGAAGAAAATAATGAATCTACCGAGGTAATTTTTGAATTTTAATAAAAATTCAAGGAGAAAAATTAGTCTAAATTAATAACAAGTTGCAGTGAAGATATATACATATATATATATATATATATAACTAAACCAATATGAAAGAAAAAAAATTGTCGATACTTTTGTCTCGAAATTTGCAAAAATTAAGGACGCTGAAAAATTTTTTTCACAACTAGATCCATCGTAGTTTTGAAGACTAAAGAAGTTTTCAGGCTTTACAACGATCCCTCGAGATATTCTGCGCGACGTTTCCTCGTTATTTTATTAAACTTTGAACATTAAGGTTAGACGACGAAACGTTTCGGATTCTTTGGATTTTTCTCATTCAATTTTAAACGTTTCTAAAAATATTGAAAAATTTTTTCCCAACTACGATCTCGAACATCAAAGTTTCCTCTTTCCTACAACGACCCCTTGAAACTCGCTGTACAATTCTTTTGTCGTCGTTTTATTAAATTTTTAACGGAAGATCAGACGACGAAATGTCAGGATCTCTCAAACTTTTATCGCTCGACTGTTCAAAATTCGCTAAAACAAGTTGCGTGTGCAGAGAGTGTCGCGAGACTTTTAATTTTTAAAGTCGCGATGCATCTAGTCGCGAAAAAAGAAATTTTTTCCAGTGTTTTCAGAGATGTTTAAATTTTCACGGTTTTCGGGAACAAAAGCACCCTTACTTTTGCGAAAAACCAGCTCGTCACTGCCAAAGTAGAAATTTTAAAATGACGACAAATGGATCTTTACGCGGGTTTCTCTTTTCTCCGCAAAATTTTACGACAGTTTGAATTATCAACAATTTTTCGCCGTTGCTGGTCCAGTTAAGCTCTTCGCTGCAATTGTCAAATTAGAAATTTTATACGGAGGAAAAGAGAAGGAAAGGAAAAATTCTTAATTAATAGTGTTAATCGTATAAAATTCCACGAAACACCACGCACGGGTGAAACAGGAAGATATTCCACGCTCTTGTCCACTCTAATTGTAAATTAATCAAAGGCAAACAACGGGACCAATACTAATTGACAGTGAGATTTCTCCAATCAAATGGCAGTTAATTAGCAAATTAGTTAATTCAACGTAATACAGGCTGTATACGAGACTAAACGAACAAATGGGAGGGACTGAAAGAACAAAAACAGGGGATTATTCTAAATATATATATATATATATATAAAATGTACAGTGCAAACGAAATATGACAAAATACATAATATATAAAAATAAGGAGCAAAATTTTTCGTTTTCGAGAACGTCGAGTACGTATATAAATTTATCAAATTACACGTGTACAAAAGCAACATTCAGTGTGTTTTCGTAAAAACGAACCTATGCGTAAACGAATAAATTTTCTTCTCACTTATTTTCGCACCGTAGAATTAGCCAAATTCAAGTGTACCTAATAAATCTTCGAATTCTCGATTTCCTCGAGAACGTGGAAAATTTTTTACATTTTCTTCGAAAGAATCGCGCGACAAAGTTACAGCAACGCCTCATGCACGTGTATGCAGCTTAGTTTCACCTTCAATTTTTCTTTCAATCAGTTGCTGAATTTATGAATTCCAGAAGAATTCGAATTCTTAATCGACACGTTCGAGGGCCGGGGATAACAAGTAGCTTAAGCACGATCGATACGATCGACCAGACGTAGCGTCGGACTTCCATTTGATTCACCGCAAAGTCTGCGAGACGACATTTAATGGCTTCCGGCGCGTTAATTTCCGAGCGATTCGCACGCGAAGAATCGATGGATGTCGGCGGGGATGGAGGAGGGGAAATTTTCGAGAAATGTAACAACGAATTGTCCGCGAGTACGTTGCCCGAGTGAAAAATCAGAAACTTCGAAGTTCGACGAGAAGCGACAAAGTGAAAAGTAATGAATTTGAAAAAAAGAAATTGAAGGAGAATCAATCCTCCGTATCTTCCGATATCAACAAAAATTGAGGAAAGAAAAACTCAGGCGCGGGGAAAAAGCGGGAGAGAAGAATTCGAAAATAAAGAAGCGAAAACTGGAAAAAAGAGAAACTCGAGGGAAACGAACCGAAAGGAAATTTTCGAGATGAAAGAAGATTGCTCCCTCGAAATTGTGTCCCCCCTCCCCGGAGTCGAATAACACTTTCAGTTTCTTTTAAACCCGAGGATTCTCTTGGCACGCTCTTCGTTAACAGCTGGAAATGTACGTGAAAGCAAAGTTTCATTAATATCCGAGAATAATACGACCGTGGGCGAATCTCTCTCTCTCTCTCTCTCTCTCTCTCTCTCTCTACAAACGAGTTCTCATTTATATCTTAAAGCTGCAGAGAGACACGAAAAGAGAGAAAGGAAGAGAGAGAGAGAGATTACCTAAAACCTTAAAAGTGTAATGAGTTTTGGCCAAACAATGTCGTTGAGGTGTAACCCTTTCTACGTCGTCGCTTAACTGTCTTAGCGCTTCCTTTCTCGGCTACGTGTATTGAGTCGAGAAGTATACTCTTACCTCATTATACTCCTGAGTAGTAGTCGCGTAACTCTACGCAGCGAGAGAGGAAGAGAGCTGGTGCTCGTACACCGAGGCACGAGAGACTCAAAAGACAAGGAGGGGAGGGGGGAGGTCGATTTCCTCTCGATCGTTGCTCGTTGCTTGAGAAATGAGCGGCTAAAACTCGCGAACTCTGTAATAACTAAAGGTATCCGCGTTACAAAGCCATCCGTATTAAAGTTGCAATTACCACGGGGGTAATTACCTTTATAATAAATTTAACCCCGTAGCACGAACATGTCGAGTTACCAGCGATCATTAAATACAGTACAGGTGACGTGCGCGATTCACCCGACGTTGCCCGCGATAACGTTCGAACAACAATTGCGAAAGTTGGAAGAAATTTTTCTCCGCGTAAATAATAAATTTCGAGGTTTCAGCGAGAGACGCGAGCACCGCGACTGCGTCGATTGAATTTGAAACAAATCTGAAAATATGTACCTGTAAAATATGTACAGACAATTTGAGTATCGTGTATTTATAATATTTAATCATAACGATGTTTGTATTTAATTACAAGTCGTATTTACAGTTTGTACTTAATTACAAGTAAATAACACATACTGTGATACATTTAATACAAGCATGCATGGTGTATTTATATTTAATTGTAATGATATTTTATTATTTACTTATTATTGATAAATAATGTAATAATGTTCAATACGAGTACAGTACATTTATATTCAATTTGTATCGAATTGCACAGTACAAGATATTTACTTGTAAATGTTGCAAGATGTTATTTATATTTTGCAAGAATAGGTGGAATATTTATTTGTAGATGTTGCAAGATAACAGAAGAACAACGCATCTATATTTAATTATAACAATATTTACGTTTAATATTACTATAATATGATATAACATAATATAATGTGACGTAGTGTGGTATAGTACAGCATAACATAGTATAGCATAGTACAGCATAGGTCTAGGAAGAAATTTAATACAAGCACAGTGTATTTAAGCTATAATACATTATATCAACATTGTTCGATATTTATTGTATATTTCAGATTACTGTACACTACACTGACTTCTTACTAGATATATGTTTGCAATAAATAACTTTTATGCACTATTTATACACTATTCTCATTGCACGAACTTTCGTTTGAAAAATTTTCGAGTGAAAATCACGTCTGTCGAATTTCAAACATTTTAAACGATAAATAAATCAGTGCTCGTAGAATATTTCAAATTCATATCTTTTTCTCTCTGTTTTGATATTTAAAATGCCCAAGATGTGTGTAGGACTTGCGCGAAACAACGTTACCTCCTTTTATTTCCGCAACGTTTGTACAGCGGTGTTTATTTCATTATTCCTATGTTATTAGTGTTTGTTGTTCATCGAAGGACACACAAAGAGAGGTAATTTCGAGAGTGGGGACGACAAAGTTGATACGAGAATAATGGGAAGCTGTGTGCGCCTGTCACCTCTCCTTTCATTAGACGTAGAATCAACGTGGATTCTTCTTCTATCGATTATCCTTTGTTTAGCCGAGACACGCGTGTATTCGTCTGACGACGAAGCGATCAATTCGCAAATCAATTCTGATTGTTCGGAAGGAAGGAAATACGCAATAAAAGAAAAGAGGGAGGAGGACGTGGAAAAAATGAAACACTTCGTAGCTCCGAAGATTGGAGGAGAACGCAAGAAATTGAAAGCGGACTGACGGACAGATATAAATAATATTTCAACCAGATCGACCAACGTCACAGTTCGATCGCTTTGCTCGGCACGAGTGGACAGGTATCTTTAAACGTCGGACGAGAGTAATTTTTGAATCGACGTAACTCGGCCGCGATACATTATTCGCGAAACGACTTTTGGTTAATGAAAATATCAATCAGCCTCGCAGCGTTTAATTAATGTTATTTGGTTGGTCTGGTATTATTATTATTATTATTATTATTAATAATAGTATTATTCTATGAAATGAAACTAGCATTAGAATTATTGTTTTAATAATTCTAGTATCATTATTACTGTTAATTAACATTATTTATATTCTGTTAATTATTAATTAATAGTAATTCTGTAATTTTTATATTGGTGATTTTTATTTACTAATTATTATTAGTGTCATTTTTGTATCAGTGATTTTATTTACTTTATCATTATTAACGCCAGATTAAAGCATAAAATTAAAGTAAAAAGGAAAGAAGATGGGACAAATGTTGTGATACAATTGGAGTACACAAGCTTTAAAATCTACAATAAATGTTAAAAATCGAACAAAAATTACAGACTGATCGTTTTGACTGTATTTTGGCGATATTTATCTCTCCTCGAGGATGAAAAGAATGAAAGGAGTTTCATCGCAAGGAATGAATCGAAAGCAGAACTGGAGATTCAGAGGGAAGGATTCTTAAGTGAGAGAAACTTTGTTTAAAGAAAGAAAATGCAGAAAAGGACACGGTCTGTCTCTCGTTCTCTTTGCATCTCGCGAGTAACAAAGTAAGTTCAGGTCGCACTACAGGCGACTAACTCGAAAATAAACTAACGCGAGTATCACGGATCTCTAATTGAGATTGTTTTTGACTTTTATTTACTTTGGAAGGAAAATATATACTCTCCGACGATGACAATTTCACGATTTTTTCAGCTTCTTCGATTCTTCTTGCCGATTTCGCAAATATCGCCAACATATTCATAAATTAAGACTGAAATAAGTCGAGTCTCCCTTAATTCGGATTAAGATGCCTGTCTGGAGGCTCTCGTTCAATCGCCACCGGAATACTGCATGCTAAACACAATTCACCAGTCCTCACCCCCTTCCCCACCGGTCCCTTTCACGCGAATACATCCTCTGACCTAGCCCGTACTATGCTGGCGTTTAAGATACGGGCCTGTCAGGAAAAGCCTTACCGATGAGTCCACTTACAGACCCTCGTGCGAAACACGCTCCCTTTTCCTTTCCTATTCCGCTGTCCCCCCTTTCCTCTCGTTTCTTTAATAACCACCGCGGTGAACGCGTACTCGTTTATTCAAAATTATTCCGGACTACTCGCGTCTTCGACCATTCGAGCGCTGAAATTTACCAAAAATTTCTACAAATATTTAATTAGCGTTGGCCCGCGTTAACGAATTAAATCAATTCACTCGTTTTTAAACACTTTTGACACGTTTGTTCGATATGTATAATTTGTTTTATTTATTTATTTTCGTTGAACTGATTGTAAAATCATCCGCTACTCGGTGACTAATTTCTTCTATTTTTTATTACGACGATGTACAGTGATGAAATTGACATTTCAAAATTTAACGGGACTGCAATTTGTTTCTTTCTTTTTCAATTCGTGCCTATGTTATTTATATTAATTTACAGATCTATTAAAAAAATACCAAATTTTTTTTTTTTTTACATCAGTCATTTATTTGCAGGACTTTGATGGAATTCATTAATTGTTAAAGCGTTGGAAATTACGCTACATTTAAAGTTTGTCTTATGGCAGAACTGACGAATGATCCAGGGTATTGTGCAATTAAATTGTATTCGTACAAGCAATAATAATAGATTGAATGAAGCACCGTTGTTTCTATTAACATGGAATCTCACCTGCTACAGGTGAGAATTAATCACTCGGTCCTCGATATATCTTCGAGGCCAAAGAACATTCATCTTCGCGAGTAACACGAATAAGCCTGCAGATTGCTTATTGACGAAGCACGTTATTTAGTGTCTGCTCTGATTTCTTGTTAAACAGAAATGCTTTCTCTTCCAATTTCATTGTGTTGGATATTAAATTTTGAAATTGCGAAATTTTAATAGTTTAGAATCGGAAGAGATAAGAACGTTCAGCGTCGTGGTATGTACAATCGATCAAACACCGAGTGTTACAGACTACGAAAGGCCCAGAAGCAACTGTTCCGACTAGGAAACGAAGACGACCTTTTTTCCCATAAAATTTTATCGATACGCAAACATTCGAATCGATAGAAAACAAATTACAGGCGCGGTCGCTCGGTACCAGACAACGCCACTCCTACTCGAGGTCTACCCTCACGAATCACGTGACTAAATCGACCAATCGCTAATTTTCGTTGCATTAGCGTTGCGCCTAAAGAGGCCCGATTTTCTGGGATACTTTCAGCGATGAAATTCTGCACTGTCTTATAATCACGTTGCAACATTAACAAAATTTCCAATTTCAACATCTCGTGTAATATATATTTGTAAGAAAATTCCTTCGTGAACAGTTGCATCGCCTTATAATTGTAATTATAATCTTGCATAGTCTCGTGATCACTACAGCATTAAAATGTAGTATTAAAAATTTCGAAAGCACATGTGTAATATACGCGTAAAAGATATTTTCACGAACAGCTGTGCAATCTCCAGAAGCCAAGTTTCAAACTGGTAGACGCGTTTTATTTTCTGAATCACAGCGCAAGATAAAAGATAAAAGATAAAAAGGACTCGCGTACGTAAATCGTTCGAATTCCTTCGCGAACGACCGCGTATAATCGTCGAGAAGTGAGCTTAAACCGATGCCACGTTCTATTTTTCGGACAAATATTTCGGATAAAAGATAAAAACTATTCGCATACACAGATCGTCCGAATTCTTTCGCGAACCGCTGTATAACCTTTAGGAGAGTTGCCGAGTTCAAACTTCTACGTGTTTTATCCTTTGAACGAGCAGAAAGACAAAGACGGATCAGGCACGCAGCACGTTCGATATTTCTACCTGATATCGATTTACCTGTTTCTCTCGACTTGCCGAAAGTGAACCTTCTCGCGTTGGGAAAAACAATGCTAGAAATCTTTCGTTAGTGGTCGTTCGACTGATGAAATCCAACTCGTGCTCAGAGTTGAACACTTTTTCTCTCCTCGTCTTGTCGATATTTATACTACTCGCCACCGGCGATATTCATTGCGATAGTTTGTAAGATAATTGTAAGTAATTGCTCTGTATTTATAAATTGATAAAATTGATAAAAGTTAGCTTGTCAAATTAGAGATTTTTTTACACGATTCTCGCATCCCTTACTGGAGAATTTACAACCAAGTCCCCCGTAATTCAAGCACAATTTCTTCGTTATGTTTTAAAAAATCATTTCTTCCAAATGTTGACAGCCGCAGTCAAGTATCCAGTATCTGATTAGAATATCGTACTATTAAATACAATCTAGTTAATAATTTTGTATTATTTCCACAAAATTTTTGTTGGCCTGAAATCATTTCCGTACCGTGCTTATTCCCACGACTAAGTAAAGTAGCGGTGCGGTGCATTCAACGTGTTTTAATAAAATTTGCTCGACGCTCGAAACAAGTGTTCCCTTCTTTTTCATCCATTTGGTCATTTATTTATTCACGTAACGGAAGCGCAACAGAAAGACCCGATCGTTCGAATGGAAGTTAGCGGCAACTGTTGAACTACGCGTAAACGCAACGCGTACGTACGTACGATGGAAAAAGGTCGCCGGATCAGTAGGAAAACGATTTACCTTTATGCTTGTCTAGCACACGTATTTCAGAGCTATTAAAGTTCGACTGCAGGCGAATCGATACCCGGTACATTCCGCAGCAAATTCCAAAAGCATTCGATGCGAAGGGCTGCACACTCGGAGTACTCGCCTCTCCCGGTCTCTCTCGCCCCCTCCGCCTCTCAGCCCTCCCCGCCCCTGGTTGTTGTACCGATATCGTCGTGTCTCTTGTATCCGTTGCGAAAATACAAGGTGATAAACCGTAATTAGTCGTGGTAAGAGAAGAATGCTCGATCATGTTGCTGCGAAACATTCCGGCGATAATTCCTCAGAAATTCTCCGTCGTTAGCCGGGTGCGTTGCAATTTGTATACTTGTCAGAAACTTTTCGCCCGCCGACGTGGAAATTTATTAGGAATAATGCAGTCACGTTTCTGCGTTCTGCGTTCCGCGAGATTGTTGCTAATTATTATTTCCGCTCTGGCGAAATTCGCCGAGCGTGCGCTATTTGTTTTAATTAAAAGTGCGCGCTTACGATATGTAAATATCGTGAAAGTGAAAATAAAGAACGAAAAAGAGAAAGAGAAACGGGTGAAACGAGATAGTCCGCCTCAGTGGTTCAGAGGCCGAACTCTCTTTCTTCCCTTCTCCACGCAGTCCTCCTCCTCTCGCCGAACGAAAGATATTCCACGTTTGCGTTTCACGCCGTTGCACGCGCGAGTGTACACGCAACATCGTCCTGTTCCCGCGTTTAACGTTTATCTCGCGAGGACTGTTTCAATTTGTAATTGAATTAGTCGGGTGACCCAAGTAACGCCCCTTCTTCCGCGTTCCTGTGAATTTCCCAACTGTGTGGAACGATGGTTTATTCGAAACGGCGAAAACTAAGAGAGAGAGAGAGAGACAGAGAGTTTTTACTTTTTATCGCCGAAAGTGATTTTAACCTAGAAAATCGGTGCAACGCTGATGCAACGAAAATTAACGATTGGTTGATTTGGGTCGTCACGTGATCCGTGAGGGGGCGTGGAGTAGACCTCGAGTAGGAGTGGCGTTGTCTGGTGTTGAGCGATCGCGCTTGTAATTCGTTTTCTATCGATTCGAATGTTTGCACATCGATGAAATTTTATCAGGCAAAAATTATCGTCTTCATTTCCTAGTCGGAACAGTTGTTTCTGGGCCTTTCGGTGAGACGAATCGTACTGTCGTGAATTTTTTTTTATTCAAAGAATTGTTGAATCACGAATCTTTGGGAATACTGCGTTTGGTGTAACTTTAGGTTTACTATTTCCGTATTAACGAATCATATCGAGGAAACGTGTATAAAATTATTCACGAGGACAAATTTTAATTGTCGTCGATGAAACATTCTTAGATGCGACGAATTTAACGCTAGATTAAACCACTGTGATTAAAACTGTGCAAATTTCAACCGCGTCGACTAAAATTAATTAAATTTTAATTACGTCGATTGAATCTTCTTGTTGACGAGACAATCTTAAATATGTTCGATTCGGCTTCTTTTTATTTAGAAAGAAGTATAATATCAATGTATGATCATCATAGATATGTATAAATAATATGAATAAAATTATAATACAGAAAGTATCTCCGATCCGGTGACGCAACCGCCGAACAGTAAATCAAAAGGAAAACAGGAGACATTTTCTCGTTCAAGTCTTTGTTTCCGAGGAAATCGAGCGAAAAAACAAAAGTCATACAGCAATCGAACCTCTACTTTCAAAATGTTTCGTTGGTTCTTTTCGCGAAAACGTTTCGCAAACATTGCACAAGGGATGAAAGTCTAAGATGCCTCTTTCAAGTTCAAACACCGCCGTGAACATTGAAAAATTTTTTTCATCGACCGACTCCACTACGAGTCTAAAAATCGAACTTTCCTCTTCAAACTGGTCGAATCTTGAGTTCATGAGTTTGAAGAGGCATATAAAATGACGTAGCGATGCAATTACCGATACAAAAGCAATAAAACGGTTTTCTTGGCTCGACAAAGAGATTATTTCGTCATTAAAGGGATTAAAGGGATTAAATGGCCTCGTTGTTGTCGCGCTTACAAAATTCCGATTGCCAATCACCGTGTTTAACGAATGTCGCCGACGCCTTTCCAACGCATCTCTAACGCGCCTTGACTTACAATTAACAAGGATGAATGCGATGGCCATGTCGTGTCGACGCGAGGTGAGCATACATTTGCATCTGGTTGTAAATTTAGCAACGACGAGGAGTTTCCTCTAAGTTGGCCCCTAGAGGCCAACCGTATCGTTATAGTTAGATACGCAGAGTGACTAACAAAAATATTTGGCCATTTGCTATAAAAAGAAAAAACTGTTTAGCTCTTTGTGAACTGGATTATCATAATTTAGTAATTACATTGGATTTATTTCTTGTGCTTAGTATTATGATTATCCACATCAATTCCGAATGAATTAAATTACAGATTAAGACTAAAACTAACAACTGACTGTGAAGTAATTGAAAACTCTGGTTAAAGACTGAATGAAGACAATTCTGATTGGAGATTATCAATTAACAGCTGACAACTGACTAAGAAATGAATGAAGATGAATGACAATTTTGAACGAAGATTAACTGACAACTCTGACTGATGACTATGAAAAAAGTGATTACGTTTTGAATGAGATTACTGAATAAGAAGTGAGTTGAAAATCCTTGACAATACTGAATGAAGACTAACTGACAACTCTGATTAAAGATTAACAACTCTGACTGAAGATTACTAACTAACAACTGACTATAAAGTGACCAGGAAGTGATTGAAAATCCTTGACAACTCTGACTGAAGACTTCCAACTAACAATTGACAACCGACTACTTGAAGACTATCTGACTACTTTGACTGAATAACTGACCACTCTTGGCAATTGACTGAGAGAAATCAAACCAACACTGACTCTCCTCCTCTCCAGAGCTTTCTTCTTCTGAATATAGTGAAAGTTAAATCATAGGGGTGTTGGTAAAAGTACGAGGAAGGTTTTCAGAATTTCTCGTTACCACCCTCCATGCGGTGACAAGTACGGGGAACGAGTTCATCATCCTCAGAAAACCATCCAGTCGCCTTGTGACGTACTTGATTTACGAGATGGAAATTGCTATTGCGTAGAAAAAAGTTTCATCAAAATTTGCAGGAGACGGATTATAAATTATCTAAACTATCTGAACGCGAGGGACGTGTGAAAGTCTCTAGTCTAACAGAAACCTTTACGTACAAATACATCGTCTGTGCCGTATGAAATATTTCGTCGCTGCAACGCTCTAATCTTATTATCACGTTCCATTTGTCAAATGATCCTCGTACGAGGCTTTTTTCCCGAATGTTTCGCAAGAGAGAGAACTCGTCGCCCGAAGGCCTTTTCTAGGAAACAATTCGAGCAAATTGCTCGATCATATCGTAAAATTGCACGCGGCGGGTGAAAACTTAGCGGGGGCTAATGAACGTTGAATGATAACACACTTGGAAATTCGGTTATTTATAACGCATCGGACGGCGTATTAAATAGACTGCGTATTTTTCAGCGAATTTAAAATGCGAAATTGCGCCGGATGCGCGTAATATGAAGAAGAAAGGGAACGCGTGAAATACCGGAGCACAGTGCTTTCTATATTGCGCGATATTTGATAGAGCAAAACAATTTTCAGCCGTTCTTTTTTTTTTTTTTTTTTTTGGTATTTCGCGAGAGTACGAACTCACGTGGATGAAAATCTTCGGTCCAGCGATGAAGAATTTATTTACGAGCATCGTCTTCGACAAGAAAATAAAAAAAAATCGGCGGAATCGTTTATAGAGCGCGGTAACTGTAATTTCACGGATATTTTAGATTTTCTCTGCTCGTGGATCGTGTACCAGGGACGACCAGGGGGTGAAAATTGCGCGTCAAGCAGAGCGCTCGGTAATTATTACTTTCATTTTTGCCGGGAGTAAACGCCCTGGGAGAGGGAGGAGAACGAGGGAACGAGCAGAGGAAGAGGAGGAAGAAAAAGGGAAAAGAAAAAAGCAGGTGGTGAAACGTACAACGAAGCCGCTCCACGGCTGTTACTTATATCTACGTGTATAGCCTGCCTCGTCGTTATGGAATCCCATAACCGCGGGTCTATTCTCGAGTGCTTCTTACACCAAACTCAACTCCCCCGACGCCGCGGCACTAATATTCCTCGCGTAACAGCGAAGGCCGAGTTAGCTCTCGCTGTCCCTATTCTTCTGCGCCGCTTGCCGCGTTAACCCACATTAACGGTATTAATTATTTTCCGCGAGAATTACGGGAAAAAACAACTCGCGAAAATGCGAGCTCACTTCCTCGGGAGGTCGAGCGTGTAAAATCGTGTAACAAGTAAATTCCTTCGGTCGCGGCGTAAAGATCGTACAGGCTGTTTCCAAAGCTGCGGAACATTCACATTCTTGGCGACGAATGAACTTCTCGAGTCGCAACGCAAAGGAAATTGTTTTCGAAGATTCCAAGTCTGTAAGAAAGAGAGGCTTCGTTTTCAAAAAAAAATCGAGCGTGAAAATTGATCAGGCGGAGTGACATTTTTTCCATTCGAAACATAAATTCTGAACGTGTTTCTGCGCGCGATATAACTAATCAATCAAGTCGATTGTTATTCTCTTTCGAGTTTAGAATCGGTGAAACCACGATTTTGGAAGCATCCTGTACGAGGTTCCGAGCTCGAACGCAACGAGGTATTTTTATGGTCATGCGTTCGCAACGTATCGCGAGCATAACTGGGTGGATGCTGCTGTTAATGTTGCTCCAACTGTGTTATTGCATCGCAAAGAAGTTACGTCTTTATTGTAACTTGCGAGTCGTTCACAAAGCGACGCTTTCCAGCCACTTTCTCTCTGATACTTTTAATCAATCACTCTAATTAGAAACACGTTACGAAATTTGTTCGTACGTACGAGTGCTTAAAGTTCTCGTAAGAAAGTTGAAGGGCGAAATAAAACGTCGAGTACGAGAGCGTTAACCTAAAAATAAACGAAAGCGTGTCAGTCTGTACGTATAACGTAGGTACGTGTGTGCACAAGTGGGTACTTATCCGAAGAAAGTGATACTCGAAATATATTTCACGAAGATGGCAGAAAGGCAGCGATAAAGTATAATGTGCTATTGATGTACTGTTAAGCCAAATATATACCGGGTGGTTCGCCCAACCTGCAGTAACTTTTTAAAAAATTTTCATACGCGCAGAACGACGCGTCGAATTCTTTTACGAAATGGAAAAGTTTCGAAACGTTGTTTCGCCTCAAACAGAGGCAACTCGTGTTTGAACGATATTAATTTGAAACGAACGAGTAAAGTAAGGAAGTATCTTTGTCGTTATTGGATTTATTCATATTTTTCTTCGTCTCTATCTATATAACATCGTCGATTATTATAAAATTATACTTTTATCAATTTTGAAGTCGATTTGCTTATATTAATAACTTATGACTGTGCGCGCAGATTATGAAAATTCTTGATTTCAGAAAGAAACTTTCCTTTCACGAAAGGAAATTTGCACGCGTTCTTTCTATTTGAATAACAAAACGATTAAGTAATAAAAAGTCTCTGTCCATGGACTTTTGTTCATACTCAATGAAAACAGAGTAAGCAACGATTTCTCTACTTTAAATAATAACGTCAATGTTACGAGTACGTCATTACGTTCGTAATTAATTGCAGTTAAAATAAAATTTTCTCTATTGAAAATTAATCTCCAGAGAAGATGGGCAATTTCAGAAGAGAAACGAGACGAAAAGTTTCGCGAATTTTTCGCTCGGTGAAGCTAAAAGAGAAACAAAAAGGGAAGAAATATCAATTGCTGTTCTCGTGTTCTCGGAAAGTGTGCGCGATGATTTCAGTTCGCGCGACGTCAAGAAAACGAAATCGTTGAACGAGAAATTTCTCGATTAATTGAAGTTTCCGTGATACTGCTGCGACAGTGTCGTCAAAGGCTCTCGCGAGATTCCTCCGTAATGGCAATTTACGTTTCGAGAGACGTTTTACTCGCGGCTCGCGTCGTACAATTAGAATCCATTATAAAACTCGCGATCGTAAAGTACAAATTTATTACGTTCGGCGAATGAGTCACCATCTGCCACGGTTTCCTTGAATTGACTGATTAAAGCGGAGAAAAGGGAGGATAATTAACGAGAAGAAAACACGGCGCTAGTGTGCGGTAGCCCTCGCTACGACCGGCCGCCGACAGAAGGATTTTCCACCGAGAATAATTCTTGCAAACACTCGTCCTACTGTCCGTTTCTACATGTACAACTTCCTCCGACTCGGCCTCCGTTATCCCAGTGTTTAAGACAGCGGCCTGCTGGGTTCTCTTATTGAAGAGTCCACTGGCATGAACCATACACTCTGTCTCTCTCTCTCTCTCTCTTCTTTCCTCTCTTTTTTGCTCATTACACGCGCCACACTAATACCTTTGACTAAGTAAGAATAATCACGTCCCCTGATTTTCAGTGTCAAGTGGAAGCTACACTAATTGTAAGAAAGCCAAAAGAAAGGAGGAAAATTGTAGCAAAATGTAACAGTAATTATATAAATTTAGAATAAGAAAAAATTAATAATAGATAGGGACGTGAGGACATATCTATTATTGCCTTTTTGATCATATGGAAGAAATTTTCCAAACTAAACTAAAGTGAAATGATTGAAAATCTGAAGTTTATTTTGGTAAAAATTGTGCCAAGCGGTTCAATTAAAAATGTGACCTCAACTGCTTGCTAATTCTCGGCATGTTTCATTTAAGAGACACTTTACGCGATTACTTCAACGTCCGACTTGACACTTTTATATACATTAAATATGACTAAAAATCAGATTACTAGTCAAAATAAGTAATTCGAGTAGCCTCGATAAATAACAAATAACTATCTGTATATATATATATATATTTCATTGGAAAAATTAATTTCTATCGTTCCTTAAATTCTTGAAGAGTGATTAAATATTTCATCTGTCAACTTTAAAACTAGAAATCGTTTCAATTTGAACGACGATAATTTTGAACAGCGAAGAAATTTGTATAATTGTAAAATCAAAACGTGTCTTTTCAACAGCTGTAAAAGTACAATCGTTACGATTCGTCTCACTGAAAGGCCCAGAAGCAACTGTTCCGACTAAAGGAAGGAAACGAAGACGACTTTTTTGCCATAAAATTTTATCGACGTGCAAACATTCGAATCGATACGAAACAAATTACAGGCGCGATCGCTCGGTACCAGACAACGCCACTTCTACTCGAGGTCTGCCCCACGCCCCCTCGCGAGTCACGTGACCCAAATCAACCAATCGCTAATTTTCGTTGCATCAACGTTGCATCTGAAGATCTGAAGTCTGTCGTATTGATGGGTTTGGATGCAAAAGAAGTAAATCTTGTTAATAAATGTTGATACGTAACATCGTTCTAAAAAACATGTACGTGTATGATACCTGCATGAAGAAAAATAAGGGATGAATATTTTTTATAGAACTCTGACCAGAAGTAACAACGATGAAGAATACAGAAAGAAATAAGACTGTTACAAGAAATAAACTAAAAGTTTATGAACTCGTTTAGCAGAACAATCAAATGCACGCGCGATGGTAAGCGTGTACAAAGTTGCTATAGAGAGAGAGAGAGAGAGAGAGAGAAAAGACGAAGAAAGGCAAATGCATCGACTGAGGTGTCGTAAATGTATGAGGACGAAAAGAACGCCATAAGTTCCTCGTAAGACACTGTTTTTCATCTGTATAGCAGCACCAGTTGGCGCATGCATCATCCTCGGCATTTTCTACCATGTTATTCCATTCCAGCAGCGTAATCTGCATTCTCCGTTTTACGTTGTAGAAATATCGGGGGAACGTGGCTAGCCTGGCTTCACTGCCAAACTCTTTCAAACATCATGTCAGCCGTGTACATATATCTATGTATATCAAGGTACGAGTGTGTGTGTGTGTGTGCCTATTCAGTTCGGAACCTTTCTCATAAATATGATTATCGATCACATCGCGTCTCATCATAATAAATTTTCTTGAAATAAATTCCGCTCTTTATGTTACTGTTACTGTGTAAATTATACTCTCCATCGCATGCGTCCTACTCGTCAGTACTTTTGATGGTCGTTAATTTTGTGAATCCGACAGAAGGTAGAAATTAATTCTACATTTTTCGTACAAGTCGATTTTTCAGTGGTAATTTAGGTGCGTTTAACCGAGAATATCTCGACATGAAAATTCAAATTTGAAAACTGGAAGTACGATGAATCACTGTTCGAACGATTATTAAATGAAAAGTTTTCTCGTTTAGCAACACGAAGTAATTACTATCAGAATGATCTCGAAGCGAAAATTCTGCGAGCCTCAAAATTTCAAATTTGTCATAGTATCCAAAAACTGTTTCTTCCTGTAAATCAAGCCCTCGCAGTTTGGTCGTATAAGCTCAGGATATTAAAAACCTTGTGTATTAAAAACCTAACCTGAATTAATAATTGAAAAATTAAAAATTAAAAAATAAATTAAAATCCTATGTATGTAACAATACATACATATGGACATACATACCGATGTATCCATTAAAACACTCGTATTCAGTAGTATCTGTCGAAATAAATACGACGTGACGATTTCACAATAGAGCGTACCCGCGATAAGTAAAAAATGTACGACGACCGGTCGTAAAATCGATCGAACATCAAAGTTTAGGGGTTCGAACGTCCGAGGCAGCGAGTCGTTACAGATACAGAACTTTCATAAAAAATATATGCAACGGCAAACGTGATTCTAGACGCTGTTCAGTTGTAATTTCTTGTTTAATCTGACTCTTAACTGAGAAACATCGTACCTCCGTCGCAGTTTTTGCTTCTTCTTGATGCATATAAGCGGGTCAAAGTCTTCTTCGGTTCTTGCACTCTGACAGTATCAGAGGAAACTGGCAATTCGGGTTCACGTTTTACTAAAGTTTACAGCCGTACGTATATATATTACACGATTATTCAATGTTGCATTACAATTGCAATTATTATCGTGTTTCTCCTAAACATGTGTAAACACTGAGAATAGTTACCGTTGATGTAATTTTAAATAAAATAAAAATATGTATATTTATTTTATATATATTATATATATAATATATATATATAGTGATATATTTACAGTGAAAGTATTCGAATAATAGTTATAATAGAGCAAGTTTTGTACGTGTATTACACAAAACATCTTGAAAGATCGTGATGGTTATTATATTTGCCAAATCAATTTGAAAATCTGCGTAAACGAAAATCATAAGATTACTCTTAGAGAACATACATATTTGGTAACAAATTAATAATGATTGTATGCATTGCACGCAATAAGTATCAAATGTACGTAACAAGTAATTTAAATAACTGAATATTATAAAATTTACTGACACAATGGATTAGGATTGTTTCGAGTGTGATCAGTACATAATTACGATAATCAAATCTCTCTACAGTGCTGATAAAACGTCGAAATGTCTTCGCACGTAACGCACAAAGAGTTTTCGAATATACTTTAACATACTTTCGCGAGAAACTGCGTACGTCAATTAATCAAAGTGATTTTAATTTTCAAAAATTCTATTTGTATCCTGCTCGTATACGTAGGAAAGTGTATTCACTGGGATATCTTACGTTCGAATATTTCAATTTCCGATGAAAAAATAATTGGATTTGCATTTGCCCGAAGATAGAAGTTGACGTGCGGAATTGATGAATTATTTTTGGGACCGTCGACCTGTCGTCGATCGCGCTGTCGGCCGCAATCATTTCCTTTCAATCCCTCCTTGCAAGAGACGTGATATTTGAACTGGCGAGAGAAAAATTTCCATCGGAAAACCTCAACCGCTGCAACTTTGGGTTTGTTATATTTGCTAATAGTTGAATATTGACATTTCGAATAAAGAGCTCAAAGTGAAATTACATCTCGCTGATTCCAAAAAAATCTGTTTTCGATTAGTACGTAAGTCTATCGAATAACTATGAAAAATTACCAATTGGTCATTTCGATCACTCTAACAAATCTTCGAAAAAGCGTTCTTCGTTAATTTATCAAAATTACGAATTGGCCATTTTGACCATTCCGATATGTTTTATTTCTAATCGTAATTACTAAAAATACACCGTCGTAAATTTCTATAGAAAAAAATGACCAATTGGTCATTTTCTTTACTGTAACAATTCTAGTAATGTTCATTCAAATCTAAATCTGTCAAATTTCTATGAAAAATTAGTAATTAAACATTTCTATTAACCTGCTATTAGCAACTAAACACGTGTTACTCTAGCACTTGCAATATTAATCCAAATTTAGAAAAATACACCGTCAGAAATAATTCATCGAATTTCCAAAAATTACCAATTGATCGTTCTTATTCACCACTCTAGTAATTTTGATAAATTAATTCGAACCTAAATCTGACAAACTTCTACCGACGCTTACTAATTGGATATTTTTACTACTCAAATAGTTCGAGTATTTGTCAGAATTTCCAAAAATACACCGTCAGAAATTAACTTGTCAAACTTCTATGAATAGTTAATTGCCACTTTCATCACTCTAGTAATTCCAAGTAACTAATCCAAATCTAAATTTGGCAAACTTACTTAATTGGACATCTTCACTATTCTATTAATTCGAATTTCTAGATCAATCCAAATTTATTAATCCAAATTTCTAGAGATACACAATAATAAGTAAATTTGTCGAACTTGTCTGAAAAATTTCCAATCATTTTCATTTTATTCCTGTAACATTAATTCAAACCTAACCTAACTCTGCCAAACGTTAATTCAAACCTAACCTAACTCTGTCAAACTTTTGTCAAAAATTATTGTACCAATTGGAAATTTTTCCTACTCAAAAAACGCACAACAACAAATAAACCTATCAAACTTCCACGGAAATAAAATTACCAATTTAGCCAGTGATTTTCACCAGTGTGATAATTCTGTTTAACATCAATCCAAATCTAAAGAACCTATAGAACGTCCATGAAAAGTTACGAATTATTCTTTTTATATATAATCGAACCAACTCTGTTAGTGGAATCGTTGACTCTAAGAGGGGATTACTCTCAATTTCTAACCGAAAGAATCACGCTCAAATGAAACTGTAGGTATCGCGACGACGAACGTAGCGTCCCGGTTTTCTGACCGCGAATTCGATTCCCGTGAAGTGTCCTCGGGATGGACGACGCTGCGGCGTGGTCCTACAGCGTCGCCGAGTCGTGGTATGACAAGGGGATCTCGTTGACCCCCTTCGAGGACGGGCTCTAAGTGTGGCGCAAGGGGAGCATCCATGATGTGTTCACTTGAGTTCCTGGAGCTCCCCCAAACACGTCGAGTCGGACCAACGGTGAAGGTTTTATCCGGTAAGAATCCGATGTCCTCCCGGAAAGGACGTGAAGTATCCGTGGAGATTTTCTCGACGAAAAGTAGCGTTGTACATCTGTTTTGCTTTGACGTTCTTTGACGCTCTTAGCAAGCAATAAAGTTTCTTTGTTGTCGGAGCGGCAATTTTTCTGCAGATCGTGTGAAAATCTCGTCGATACGTTACACTCGTCCAATTTCGTACAATTTCAAATGCGCGAGATACAAATCATGTTCGAAATTCGATAAAATTGCGGGAGAAGATCGTGGAAGCAAGTTTTGAAAGATCAAGTTGCGAAGGGAAAATTTCAATTATGAAAATGGAAATTGGATTGGTGGATCGACTTACGAAAAAAAATTCTTCGATGCTTTCAAAGATGTCTGAATTTCCACAGTTTTCGAGAATAGTACTTCCTCACCCGTTATATAGTGCGAAAAATATCTTTGAAAAGAAAGAAAACCAACTTGGAACGATCAAGGTAGAAGCTGTACGCGTAAACGTAGATTCTTACGTGATTCTCCTTTGCAAAGTTGTGACAGTTTGAAGTATCGACAATTTAGTATCATCATTACTTGTTCAATCATGTCCTTTCTGTATATATATATATATATATATATATATATAAATCGGTATGAATAAAATTAATTATTGTAAGATCAATCTGAATATTATAGGATGCTTTCAGCCATTATTTTCAAAAGATGGTAGAATTTTTAGAGACAAATGTGGAACAGTTGAGTGACACGGACATGTTCCTCGTTTTAGATTAAATTTAGCAGAGTGTTGTAGCGACAGGTGGAAAACTAACATTGATCGTAACGATGGGAACGGAACGAAAATGTTAATCTTTCAATGGAAATATGGAATTGCAGTTGGCTGTCCAATCATTTATGCACGATAATGTACATATTCCTTTCAGTGAAAACATTTTCTATCGTAAAAGTCACAGAAATAAAGAAGAATTCTTCGTTACGAAGAATCGAAATTTCACGATTTACGAGAAAAACTGCGAAGGTATGTATCGACGCATCGATTTCTGAAAAGAGTTCACCCTCTCCGTCTTACTCACCATCAGAATACACCAATTTTTCATGGAAATAAAAAAATATAAAAGTACCGTATGTATCGCAACGTTGTGTAAATTACATCAAACGTCATATCTGAACAAAGAGTAGTGCAACGCGAGAGAGAGAGAGAGAAAATTGCAGTCGAAACGAATATTGCAAAGGAGGACGATGAGTGTTCCAATTACGTAACAATAACTGACAACTAAATGTCAGTCAAGAGAATAACTATTGCTCTTTCCTCGTCTTTTCGTTTCGTTTCTCTTTACGACGTTACATGCCACAGAAAACTCATTTTACTTTTTTTAGAATCGCTCAAGTGTAATTTCATTCATTCTTCAGTAGCTTCGAAATTTTCATTCGTGTCTGTATCTTCGTGTCTGCCGCGTTAATTGAAACAGGAGTAAGATAGCTTGACAAATGATTCAGGAACAGAGACTCAACTTTGATTTTAATCTTCTGCTTGTAACGTTATAAATTTATGTGCATTTGCTTACACAATAATCACATCGAATACGAGATAATATTCCTCGAATTATTATTAATAATATCGAATCTATTGCTCTTAGCAAATTAAAAACAACTACCGAAATTATTCTGATAAATAATAAATTTATATATTCAGATGAAAAAATCGAAATAAATAATATTCCGAATTGAATCCTGAAACAAATACTGATTCATCTTCAATTAAATATTGCTTCAAAAGCAATACGATTTAAATCAGTTCAATAAACTGAATATAAAGGATATGTCATTGTTATATTTAATAATTCCTTTAAAAAGTCTTTTACAAAAAAATTCCTTCAAGTGGGCCATCCACTCCCCGACTTATCCTACGCTTACAGACAAAGTATTATCACTGAAAGCGATTTTAGCGGGGGTGTGCAACGCTAATGCAACGAAAATTAACGATTGGTTGATTTGGGTCACGTGATTCGCGAGGAGGCGTGGCGTTGTCTGGTACTGAGCGATCGCGCCTGTAATTTGTTTTGTATCGATTCAAACGTTTGCATATCGATAAAATTTTATGGCAAAAAATGTCGTCTTGATTTCCTTCCTTTAGTCAGAACAGGGCCTTTCAGTGAGACGAATTGCCTCGCTAACAACGTGAATTATAGGTTACACGGTGGTAAACAAATCTTTTGATAACGAGAAACGCGAATTTTACGCCTGGGAGGAACATTTGCCTTTCTTGAAAAAGCTTTCAGACGTCGTGCACGATGATTTCAATCGCTTCTTTCAACTTGAGCCAAGGGGTAATTCAAACTCACTGCTTCCGTCACTCTCGTTGTTAGCAATAAGTGGAACAGTAAATACAAGGCTATAAAAAAGTCTAGAGAGGTGTGTCTTAACGCGAGGTGTTCAAAGTCGCGCGAAGAGAGAGCAGAGTTCACGAGGTCCTTATTAACGAGGTCCTTGACGTCCAGCGATAAGAGAGGCATTGGTTCGTCCACGCAACCCTTCCCAGTGGCCCTCGCTCGTTGGCCATACACTAGCTCGGCCGTGACAGCCAACCTCCGTTTAGCGGCTTCCAGTGTTAGCCACGTCCATGCTTCAACATCTCGTGGCATCCGGCGATAAGGTAGACGACGGTGTTAGCCATACGGCTGTTCATTCGACGCTAATAAATATCCAGGACATCTATCGACAGATAGTGCGACTCTGTTGCCAATTTTTGTTGACTCTGATTGCGAGAGATAGATACGCGAAGAGCCGAGGATCACAGCGACTTCTTCGACAGGTGATGGTGTTCTTCTCGTAAAACTACTGTAAAACTACGTCGCTGCTTTTTCAGTTAAGTGCATTGGCACTGTTTCTCTAATAATAGTCGTCACGTGAAATACTGGACATACAGAGTTCAGACGTTTCAACGTTTGACAAACTTTATTCTTTGTCAAGTCGGATTGCAAACATTTGAACGTGTATCACTGTCGTTTTAAGCGTGAGACTTCGTGTTACGGTGAATGGTAATTGTTTCGATTTATAAAATTTTTTTGTTCTTTAACAAAAATATGTTATAATTGTAGTATACTGTAAAAACGTGTCGTAGTTGTAGTACACTATAAAATAACTGAGAAATTCAAGATTTTCAGAGAAGAATGTGGTACAAACTTAAGGATCTTTTTAGAAATCCGCGGTACCTGCTGTCAAATTGAAGGACAATTTCTTTTTGCAAGTTAAATGAATCTTTTAACGCAGAGACTCGTTACGTTTTCAAAATTATATTGGAATCTAAACACATCTAAAATATTAATATACACCGTATAATATTCGACAATTACAGTCTATATAATGTTCGTACGCATAAAATTCAAAAATCAATCCTACGTACATTTTCGTCGAATCGGAAACATGCGTGTATCATCGACGTAATGATCAAAGCTGACATCTCCCCACTGATAAATACCTCATTATCGATTAACGGCCTCGCAGTGAGTAGTTTACTTTCGCGAAGAGAGCAATGTCGTTGACGCCACTGTGAATCGTCAACGTCGTCGATGTACAAACCATTCATCTTCGAGACACGACGCTCGTCTCGGTCTCTCTCGGCTAGCAACGCGGAGGAATGAGACTCCAGAAATGAGAAAACAAAAATGTGATAGATGGCGGTAAATTCAACGCGATCAAGCAGCCTCCTCTCCCAGTGAAAAGTATCGCAACACCGTCCGTTCGTACAATCGTCGAAATCTCGATCGACGCAGGTGTAAATAAACGGGCGAGAAAGGTAATTGAACAACCAATATCGCTGGCCATCCCGTGGTATAGATAAAAAGCTTCGATAAAACTTGCATTAAATATCTTGCTCGTAGTCGCCACGATAAGGAGCCGAAATGGCAAATAATTTACTCGAACGAGGGGGGGGGGGCGATACTGATATTCGTTTAAAAAAAAAAAGGAAAACAGGACTTTGTTTTGGTAATGACGTTGCGTTGCACGGTGCATTAAGATACACTGGGTGTTCCAGTAAGTTCGAGCGTCACCGCTGCTTTCAGAGATACGGATAGTTTTTATTAATAAAAATTCAGTACAGAGTGATTTTCTTGTTGGCGGAGGGATTTCGGAGATTTCAAGGTCTCCGTAAAAAGAAATTAGTAGTTTAGAAGATACTTTAACTTTAATTCTGTAAAATGCTCGTGTCCTTGTTTTTCCATGCTTTTCTTTTTATCGGAACACGCTATGTACGTAGATAAAATGGGACGTCTAGCGAGCCGTCTGAATATCTCGAATATCTCGCAAAGCTATTAACGTCAGATTACGTGGTCCTTGACACCAAACAAATTCTTTTCTATCATCAATAACAGCCGAACTATTCGAGTGGAAATTTTCATCGAAGAGTTTCAACGAAACTGTCGTGAGAATTTAGAAGATTGGATTATTTTCCTGCGTAAATATAAATTTGTGTAAAGATGTGTAAAGAGCAAGTAGAAAAGTGCCAAGTGCGTATGCTCAAGGTACAATGCTTCGATCGATATTAGCTATCGAAAATCACGCGACGCGACGTTCACGTCACCGGTCACCGGTTGAAAGTCACGTGACATTACTGCAGCGTCATCGGTCATTACAGTGTGAATCTTTTCAAGTACTTTCAGAGGACCCGGAATGCCTAATTGTTTTTCCCGAATGGACCGTAATGTTAAGGTTTGTTAATTGCTTTAAGGTCTCGGCGACTGTGCCAACCCGGGGTACTCGTTCAACTTCGATTTCATACCGCGTAGATCGCAATCCGTACAAGTTCGTTGCTGCTGATCTCGACTACACGTTGCAATTATAAATAGACTGCGTTGAATGCGAACACAAAATAACCAAAATGTAACATGAAATACAATATTACGATGTTACAACGACAGCTGCTTTTACTTAGATCTCGTTTCTTTAATCTGCGCAAAACAATCTTATGAACAACGTTTCTGTTATCTTCATAGTTATCAATCGAAGTCAGTTCCCCTGTTTAAATCGCGCGACAATGGGATATCGTCACGAACTTCAATTCGCATTTTTTCATACTGAAATAAATATTCATCGGCGTGGTCGATGGCAGAAATTTCATTTTACGGATGAAAAAAAGATTTAATCTAGATGGATCCCGACCGGCTTTGCGTTATTATTTTCACGATTTGCGAAAGAAAGAGCAGGTATTAAGCCGATAAATACACAGGTGGAGGAAGTGTCATGATTTGGCTGAAATTGGATGCTGCGGTAAAGTGGAAATAAAATTTATGAAAGGGGAAATCCAATGGTGGGAATTATATGTATATATACGTTATATATTGATTTAATTGATACGCGAATGAACAAATTTATGATAATCGCGGCTGGCAACTTTTAATCCGGATAAAATAACGCGAACGAAGCGTGCGTTTGACAAGGTGTACAAAAGTTTGCTAACGTCAAAGGGGAGAGAGAGAGAGAGAGAGAGATGAAACTTTTGAAAATTCCGAGAAAAGAGGAAGCGGAATGTTAAAAATAGCAGGCAATCTGTTACAAATTATTTCGTAATCACGTGCTATCACGTTGTCTCATTTAGTCACGTGTAATAACGAGAATCTCTCCGAACTCTACTCCGAGTTATTTTATCGAACGTAGTCGATAAATCTGCGGGATGCACTGCCATTTCGTTGGTGCAAACATCCTCCGTTTATGTTCCGAACCTGGATGAATCCTAATAAAGTTGTCACAGTCGCAGGACTGGAATTTCTGTTAATTAAATCATGTTGAACCGAATTCCCACGGCATTAACAAAACGCAACGTAGAACTGCGACGATAAGAACACAGACCTTGCGTCTTAGTTACGAACAGCAATACTATTTAGTACGTAATCTGCGTCATACACAAACTCGGCAAAAAGGCTGGTGGTATTGAGATACGGAGTCACGGATAAATTGTTATTACACCGTAGCATTGACAATCTATGGATTTCCTTCGATGTTGTACATTGTCAGGTAAACTACGTGCTTTCGACTTTATTCATATAGAAAAGAATAAAGAACTCGAGCAAATTTTGAAATTAACTGCAATTGCTATCTCTGAAAATCAGATACCGTAACAATTTAATTTCGTCGTTAATCGCTATTTAGGAAGAATCTAGAATGAAAGTAACAAAATAGAAAATAAATAATAAAGTACAGGTGAAATTAAACATGAAAAATTTCAGTGATCCACATTCATAATTTATAGATACTGATTTAAGAGTTGATATTCTTCACAAATATACACATGTGCGTGCATGTGTGTGTGTGTGTGTTTGCGTGTCCATTTTGATGGACGTGTAGTGTTATTAACGTTGAACTGTTTTGTTTTATTGATCTCGTGGCATTAAACGTAAATAAATGAACGACCACGTACATGTTCAAAGCTGTATTGTGTGAAAATACATAAAGATGCAGGGAAAGAATTGTTTGTACTTTGCTATTTCCATGGTAATTGAAGTTGAAGACTAATGCCAAGACCCTGAGGCATTTAGCAATAAAAAAAAAAAATTCAACACTTTGATCAATGGAAAAAAAAAGCAACATCGAGTATTGTGTTAAAATTTTTCAACATCTTACGAAACGAATTAAAATTATCATCATTTCGCAGTAATTATTATTTTCAACGTTCTCTGATGCTTCCATAAACGCTGTAAACGAAGTAAATCCAATCCGATCTGCAAAAGTAACAAAACACACCGAGCAACAATTTTCACTCGAGCCGTTCTTTAAATATTTTACGACTTTAAATGCGGGCTTGTTAATATTTATCAAGTTATAAATAATTACATTCAAGAAACACGTACACCGACGCACAATGAATGATCGATTCACAATGAAGAGAGCCCTCGCGATCAAATTCAATTTATTCCGTGCAACGTTTTTTCGCAACGTTTAAAATTTATTTACTCGTTTTTATAATGTAAAACCAAATAATGTTAATACTTCGTGTGGAGAGTAATGCGATGATACGAACGAGTACAGTTATTAATATTAAAAGATCTAGGGTAGCATAAATTACGTACATACGTTGATACACTGCGACATCAGCGGAATAAAATATGTAAAGTACATCGATACTGTGCGAGACAAAGATAATAAATAATTTCGTTATTTATCGTTGGAACAACACACGAGAAGGAAAGATCTTGGACAGATTATTGCACAAAGAGATTTCATAATTTTAGATGAAAATGTTTTCAAATGCGACACGGGCATTTTATTCCGGGGATACCGAGTCGTCGTCGAACGACGTTTGAAAGAAGCGTGTGTTTGGCATAAATTTGGTTTATACGTGTCGGTGAAGCACCAATTATAAACTGCCTTTTATCCGCTAGTCTACGTTGCGCGTGTTTTTTTTTTTTTTTTTAATAAATATCGCGCCATATGAATCAGCAATGATATTGAAATTCACGAACGATCCACGCACGTGTGCGTGTAACGAAGTTTGCGCGCGTACCACGACGCGTGACGCTTCAACGACTTTGAGGAACACGCGCGATAATTAGACATGATTTATGTTGTGACACGTTAATTACAGAGTTAATTGCGAATATAATGGACGTCTTCATTCGCGCGCATCGGGCAGACGCGTGCGAATAAAAACGAAACGAAAAGAATAAAATACACAAACACGGGGGAAATTAAAATTGTTTTGACCAGTCGACTGTGCCATCCCCCTTTTAAAAGCGTGTGCCTGAAATGAAGCGATGACGAGCGTGCTCGTCAAACGCAGAGTATACAGCCGCTGCTGTGAAATTGAATTAAATTATAACGAAACGGTAATTGATCCTTTTTTTCGAAAAACCAACGATTTTATACCGCGCTCGTAGAGAGAACTTACACATTTATAATTTATACCTTTTTTTTTTTTTCATTATTCTCTTTCTCTCTTAATGCACTTTCAAGCGTCGGAAATTTCATTTCGACGAGTATGTTCCAGTTGTCGCTGGAGGTTTCAGTGGAAATGTCAAACGGTAATTAATTTCTTTTTTCTTCGCGCGATGAAAAATAGAAGATTCTTACTTCCTCTCGCGACGAGTGTGTTCATCGCCAGCAATTGGTCAACACTATCGACGATTAGAAAACACGAAACTTGTGTGTCAACGTCAATTGACAAATTATTACCTACGACGTGTATTATATTTTTGTCCTTTGCAAATGTTGATCCAAACAATAAAAATACGTCACGAATCGCTCAGTCATAGCACCAGACAATGCCACTCCTACTCTAAGTCTATCTCACGATCACGTGACCCAAATCAACCAATCGCTAATTTTCGTTGCACCTGAAGAGGCCCGATTTTCCGGGGTTATCTCCGCTAAAATCTGAAAGGGGAGGGAGGCGAAAAATCGAGGGGGCGAACCTTTGCTACTCTACGGCGATGGCTCGCGTGAGGTTCGAAGGCGAGGTTCCAACGCCTCGCGGCTCATACGCGCGTGTCCATTTAAATTCTCGCGATAGTGCGCGCATTCTCAGCGCACGCGACCGCCTAATAAGCTTTATTTGCTTCCATCAGCGTGGCTGCTATATTTAACAGAGAGAATAGCGCGACGGCGAGACGCCACGTAGCGTAAATATCAAACCAGCATTATTAATAACCCAGGGTAATTTTACGTAATTGAAAATGCCTAAGAAGGGTCGTGCCGGTATTTTCCTCCGCGGGTAGTCACCCCTACCTCCCTCCCGTCCCCTCCGTCGCTCCCTCAACTTAATGGCGGTCTTTTTTCTCCTCTTTGGTGCTCGCCCAGGCCTGCGAAAGTTGGCCAACCGGCCACAATGGAATCCCCTTCGCGCCTCTGATTTTTCATTTTCGCCGTTCGTTCAACGCGTGTATTTCGCCGAAAGCTATAATTTATTTGCCCCTTAGCTCCCCCGCTCTTCTTCTTTCGACGACTCGCAATACGCGGGGTAAGTAAGCATTCGAGCACAAAGCAGTTTTTGGCCACGTTGAAGCATCAATGAAACAAAATGACGTACACGGGTATACATATTTGTGTGTAATCGGTGTAGGCAAATGTTCATTTTAGAGGTACATACGAGTGTCTCCTTCAGAAATAACACGTTAAATCTTAACCGTTTCGTTACTAACGGCGACTATAGTCACTCAAGTCGTCTAGAGAGACGTTATCTGAATACTATCGATGACTATAATCCAGACCAGTGATTCCCAATCTGTTTCTCTACTATGACCTAAGCATCTCTAAAATCCTGATGCTCTTTAATTATTCGAAAAGTGAATTTTTGACTTGAAAGCCTAAAAGACCATATAAATATGTGTACGCATATTTATATTCTACTTGGACAGAAAAATCAATATTTTGACTTTGCGTGCTGTTCTTTCTGTTCAAGTTTAATTACGAAGCGGTCTTTCGCTGTGAAAACATTTCTTCTGTCGGTAGAAGGAATATGAAAAACTGCATCCACTAGTGTTGCTATGATCGCTTAATTAGATTTTCAAGCGATCTTCTGTTGTGAGAGAATTTCTAGCGCTTGAGCTTTTTGTTAAAATTTGTCTTCTCGTTGAAAAAAATTTTCTTGCAACGACGTTAACGTCCCTAACTCTCTTTGTCACAATTTATCAAACGTCAGATGTCTGATAACTGTTTCTTTTTCGAGATTAGGATGTAAAAATTCGAAGATAACTCGCGAATTACCATGCAAATTATCGGGTGGCAAACTTTTAGATAACCGAGTCACGCGTCGGATTGCTGAGATTTCATTACGAGATATAATATTAAGTAAATTGAACAGAGCTCGCGATGTAAAACTTTCGAACAACTTTCGAGTTTTTCCTCTTTTTTTTTTTCTTTTTTCTTTCTTCTTTCAAACAGACTTCCAATGCGAGTCTCGAGACCAACCGAGCTTTTTTTTCTCGATTCGACGCGAATGTATCGAGTCAGCCAACTCGATCGAGCTACCCGACACGATCAAGCTACTCGACATAATCGAGCTACTCGATTCGATGGCCGGACTGCGCGAATGTTTCTGTGCCTCGAATATATACCAGCTCGAGTTCGCTGAAAATTAAAAAAAAAAAAAAGAAAAAAAAAATCCGAATCGACAGTTCGGTTGCCCGAAATACTCGGATAACCGCGCACTTGGATAAAGATAATTGATTTGATTTGCATGCGAGTTATTGATTGGCAATATTTCTTTTTCGGGCTCACTGTAGCTTTCACCGTGTGAAAAATTTTCATATTATCGCGCGCGTGACGCAAAATATTTTGCAACTTTTTTCACGCAAATTTTTATTGAAAATCGTAAACAGACTTGTCAACTGTCTCCTTAATTAGCTTCTAATCAATTTCCTCCAGAGAATTTCTCACTGTATGTTCTACAGAGTGAATATATGATATAAAAAACAAAAGTAATTTTCAGATTACGCACGTTTTGTAATTTTTTATCATTTCATTTCTAAATATAATTTAGAAATGGATTTTTTTCGGTATTTTTTCTATAACCTGCGAAAAAAGAAAATAGAGAAGGTTGAAAGTGAACAACGACTCTTTTTAAACCCTTCAATTTTTCAGTGGCCACCGTGTATTTGTCCGTCAGCACAGTCGCACGCGTACGGAAACGACGTAAAAGGTAACAGACTATGTAACGAAATTAACTTTTTCTCCGTTTCAACTTGCTGCTTTAAAAAAAAAAAGAAAGAAGCGTGCAAGCCTTGGTCAACCTCAGCGACACCTCGCTATAGCTCATCCCCTTTACTCGCTAGCACACCCTACTTCGCAGCTTTTCCTCCTTTCCAACTGCTACGTTACTGTATTTATTTACAATTTTGTCAGAAAGAACGCACGATATCTTAAACTTTTGTAACTTGAGAATCCTACAATTCAACATATTATGTTATCGTTAATTTGAAATATAATTAAACTATGTTGCTTATAGTCATCAGTACCGACGATTAATTACGTGTTGCTGTTAATATTGATGATTGATTTACGTTAAGTATCGTCGATATTTAGTCGATGACAACGTTTCGCAACTCTTCTTCTTCTCAAAATGTAAAAGTACGATGAGATGTAAGTAAAAATAAAATGCGATAATCGATCGACCTGTGATTTTTACGCTCGGTGTTGTAGAAACTGTTATGGCAAAAAAAAAAAATAAGGATAAAACGGCAATATTCTGGAAGTAACGACCTGATGGGAATTTCAGATGGTCGGTGAAAGATCGGTTCTTTTTTTCTAGATTTCGCAACGATTTGCTGCACGCAGCAAAGCTCGATATGTAAGTGTTTCAAAACACATCCACCTGGCACGAATATGTTGACCCTTTGACCTTTGCAATACTCGCGATATTGTTTGGAACATTATTCATTCATGTATACGCATGTTTTCGCCAATTTGCTATATTTCGTCACGCTAGATCTAGATGATTTTTCAACATTGCCTGCCAACCGATTTTACAACCGCAACTGCATTCCCAATTTTCGTTGCACTCAGAGTTAGAGCTACGTCGATTGACCATTATTAATTTCTGGCATCTCTAGCTTTTATTTCACTCGTAAAGACAAGTATCGATTTTAATCAAAACCGCTAGATCGCTCTAGCCGTTGTCGTTGGAATAACTTTCCCGCGCAAAACAAAGGCGTTAAGCCACGATTTTCACGACCGTTTAACTCGCAAAATTCGTTTCGTTCAATTCGCAAAAAAACGTTATTATACTTCAACGAAAATTTCACGGAAAATGTCGGAACGTTGTGTGTGCCAAACTAAAAGATTAACTCGAAAGATTGATTTATTTACTGAGAATTCATTTACCTCTGAAACACACGCGGAACGGTTTGTTTCTTTAAATATCGGCTCTTGCGACTGAAGTGGATTCTAAAACGTTTGACAATATTTACACTGCGATCGTTGAAATGAAAATATTGCAAAGTGCAGGATTATGGAACGTCAAATACGTAATAATAACGAATAACGTCCCGCAAAACCTGCGTCTCGTGGTTTCGCCTCGCGACTTTGTAGCGAGAGATATGGAAAGAATAAATAGCAACACACACGCGCACGATGTATCTTGCTTTAATTCAAGACGTTGCACGAATGAAACAAGCAATTCCAAAAGTTACAGGGGGAAGAAAATTACATTAAAAGTTGTAATGGCAGTTGCTAAACTCTATCGAACGAGCTCGATACTTTTGAAGAAGTGTGCGAGATACCTCGATTCGGATTTCTACCATATTGGATCACTAGCTTACCGACCGGTTCGATTAATTCATTCTTGACAATTCTTTCGTAATTCCCCCCTTTATGACGAGAGATAAACTTTCTCCAACTTTTTGGTCGAAATTTACCCAAGTAAGAACGTCGGAGGATTTGATTTGAAATTCTTGCTTTTGTTGTTATTATGCCTTTCGTTCGTTCAACTCTTGTTCGAGAAACCTTGTACAATTTCTTTGCTTATTGACTAACTAAATTTACGTAATTTCGTGCATTTCCCACGAGACTTTTATTTGTAACTAGATTGCGGATCTTTTATCTGCATTTATGGCAAATTTGATGATGCGACTCGCGTAATATGAAAAAAATGATACAAGAAATACGCAAGATGAAGTAATCTGTTGTAATATTTGTAGTTGATGAAACGAACGTCCATTTAGATTCCGTTTGCTTGATCGAATTCCTATAAATTCAAAGACGCGCGAGGAAAAAAATTGCGAGACGTTTCGTTAAACACAAACTCCAACTAAAATTAGAAAGTCCAATCGAAAGACCGCTTGACGTTGTTAAATGCAACGAACGAATTTATTTTTGGACCATCGGAGTGAGGAAGAATAACGTGGAGAAACGTCGAGTGGTCATCGAGCAGCGTGTGGATACGTGGAAACGAAGGAAGAAGTCAAAAGTCGGAGAGTGTTGCAACAGCGTGACCTAAAGGCGACCTGACATGACGTATCCTCGACGTAAATACGTTGCAGGGTAGCGGTGGCCAGCGTACGACTTATTACCCTTGTCATTTCTGATTGACCATCGGCGAGCGTTCCACAGCCACTGTACTTACTCAGCCACGTTCCGTATTCAGCGCGCCACGTACCCAGATCTCTCTCTCTCTCTCTCTCTCGCAAGCTTCGACTACACTCGTCAATTTCCGTCAATTAGCGATTTCTATCAGATTTTTTTAAACAACATTTAACGTTCTTGCGTGATTTCTCGAATACGCAAGCTTCATCACCTTCAGTTTCTGAGAGTCAAGTTCCATTCTTCACTGAAAGTGACTTTAGCGGGGGTAAGCCAGAAAATCGGGCCTCCTCAGGTGCAACGCTGATGCAACGAAAATTAGCGATTGGTTGATTTGGGTCACGTGATTCGCGAGGGGGCGTGGCGTTGTCTGGCACTGAGCGATGCATATTTTGCATATCGATAAAATTTTATGGCAAAAAAAGTCGTCTTCGTTTCCTAGTCGGAACAGTTGCTTCTGGGCCTTTCGGTGAGACGAATCTGTACAAGTGCAGTTTTTCTTTTTCCTCTTTTTGTATTTTAACTCTGCGAAATATCATTCAGATCGTTTTTGCGTTTTTCGCGGAGAACGATTCTGCGGATTCTCCATCGGGTTTAGCAACGTGTATTTTTGTAACATCGCAAGCGTTTAAGCACGGTGAAACAATGTCCAACAGCTTCGTCGCGTTGAGAGGATTAAGCGATCGTTAGCGTTCGGGAATTAATGACAGTATCCCGTGTCGCGAGGAACCACCTTAATTTTTCAATCAGAAGCGAAATTTCTGTCGCAACTGTTTTTTTTTTTTTTTTTCGATGATCCGCTGCGGTTATATCCCCGCCCAATGTAATAAATTGAAAAATGTTCGAATGTCTATAACGTCATAAAAACACGAGTTGTTGTAATTGCGAGAGTTAAAATAACTTTTACAGTCGAAATGTGAGAAAATGTTCAAGGTTGAAAGTAAAATTTGTTAGTTGTTAGTTTCTTTTGTTTTCTCTTTCCATGCAACTTTGATCTTTACCATACATATTCGTTCGTGTTTAACGAATTATATGTAATAAATTATTTCAATTAAATTGACATTTTCTCAATAACAACATTTTGCGAAACATAAATGTGAGACTGCAAAGTAATAATAGCAACAGTGACAATATAAAAATTCACATTTTACATAATCGTCAAATTTCCAAAATAAGTATTAATCTCACTTTCTACTGAAATATTTCCTACCTTGTACGTTCTACGTTTATATTTTCTTCGTTTCGCGAGTTTCGTCCGCCCAATTACATGCCCCTACTACTTGCAACGTTCATTCAGAGAGCAGTGGTAATAGCGTACGACATATCATAGACGCAATTTTAAAAAGCAATTTTTGAAAATTAAATGGAAACTTGTACTTCTCACTGCTTGTAGAACGAAACCTGAAGTTAATGGAAAAAAGAAAAGAATGTACAAAACGTAGTAATGAAGGCAAAATTCCACTTAAAAAGGGAGAAATAAACAAAAGAACGAAAAATAGATATTATTTCTCGTAGTATTTGGAAACTTTTGTTGGAAAATTTGGAGCGAATCTCTCTCTCTCTCTCTTTTTTCTCGCGCATTGGTGAACGTTTCCTGATAAGTGTAATTCAAATCAAAGCTGAAGAATGTTCCATCGGCAAAGATATCGCATCACTGAGGCGGCCGATTTGAACGCGCGCTAAACGAGTGATAAATCGTGATCCCAGTACAAGCTTCTCCTATACGAGATTTCAGGATCACTGTGTATCCCTATGATACATTGAAAACTGGCCTGTCACAGGTGATTGACTGACTGAATATCTCCCGTTTACCGATATCATTTCTTTTCTCTTCTTTTTTTTTTTTCTATCTCTGTACCTTTTGTATCCCCATTTTATGGAAATTCTCATTCTCCTTTCTACCTTGTTTCTTTAGTTATTGACTAATTTTTAACAATTATACGTACACACATATATATATATATTGATCTCGCTCCGTCAGATGTACGATAAGTTTATTTCGTTCGATCAATTATTAATTTGAGAACGATTCACTTATCTCGCGAAATACTTTCATTCCGATCGAATATTGGAACAACGGCAAATATTCTCAGACGAATTTATCGACACGTGTTTTATATTTATTTTTACACTTCATATCCGTATTACGTCATTCAATTATCGTTTTACGAAAGCAATTTTACCACTATTGTAAAACCGTCCATCGCATTTCAAATCGAGCACATAAGAGATCTTTATCTTTGTCTTATCTCTCGCTGAAAGGCTCAGAAGCAACTGTTCTCGCTAGGAAATGAAGACGAGTTTTTTTACCATAAAATTTTACTGACGTGCAAACATTCGAATCGATACGAAACAAATTACAGGC
The DNA here is from genome assembly GCA_032399605.1 of Melipona beecheii. Taxonomy (NCBI): domain Eukaryota; kingdom Metazoa; phylum Arthropoda; class Insecta; order Hymenoptera; family Apidae; genus Melipona; species Melipona beecheii. Next base: position 3,311,568 of record JAUCMO010000291.1, read on the forward strand.
GCGATCGCTCAGTACCAGATACCAATGCCACGCCCCCTCAGGAATCACGTGACCCGTGATCAACCAATCGCTAATTTTCGTTGCACCTGAATAGGCCCGATTTTCTGGGAAAATCACTTTCGTGAATAACACGACACGATACAACACAGAGTAGTAGTAACAAATGCCATTCGAATTAAAAATAACAGATAATCGAGCGAACGATGTACAACTTTCGAATGTAAGTTTCAAATGCGTTTTCATTCAAGTATCAAGTAAATTTAAAAAAAAAAAAAAAAAGAAAAGATGATAAATTTCGGCAAAGTTTTTCGATGGATGCTTTGCGGCGGTGAATGAGCGCGTTAACGCGCGATGAAATTCCACCCTTTGGACAAACACGTGAGAAAATCGTGCATCGGTGGTAACAACGCACGATAACAGATTCAAAATCGAATCACGCGGAGGCAGGCGATTCAAGATCAGTGATTCGAGCAATCTATCATTGATCGAAATTAAACGGTCGGTTATTATTGAGATCATCGAGGCGCGCTATGCTCGCCTACTTGATTGGATTCTCGATGACAACCATGCTGACAGCATTCCCATACAGGTGGATAACCCCTCTGACGCGACCTATCGTTGCTCATAACATCCGCCAACAGTCATACTCTGTCGAGCGATTATGTGTGTATTTCGTACGCGGCGGCTTAATGACCTACCCCGCGAAACATTCACAAATATATATATATATATATATATATTTGAACGTTGATTAAGTTGCGATTTTCTTATCAAGAGGTGGAGGAGAGGGGAGGATTATCGCTTGCTCTGTCCTCGTCATCGATCGACGCAACGTTCACGCGTTATAATAACACGGCGCGTCAAACTTTGACGGATATTAATTCGTTCTTAGCTTGCGCGCGACGAGCAATTATATCATCTAGTTAATCACAATTTCACAAGTGACAGGGGGGGAACGCCGATCCTGCTCCTTTTTTAAATTTCAAATAAATTTAATTCCTATGGAATGTAGTTTGAAATAAAAGCGTAGAAAAAAAGAGGGATGATCTTCGATTGTGTCTGTCAGTTCGAGACAGATCGACTTTTCGCAAATTTAATTTTCGTCCAAGCACAAGGAAACAAGCTTCGATCTTTTGTCAATTCCAAGTAAATCGACTATTACAAATTTAATTTTTATCGAAATAATCGTTCAGGTGTAACAGCAAGAAGAATAACCTTCGATTTTCTGTCAGCCTTAAATAAATCAATTCTCCCGAATTTAATTTTTATCGAAATATTCGTTCAGGAATAACCACAGGAAGAATAACCGATTTTCTGTCGATTCTAAATAAATCAATTCTTCGAAATTTAATTTTTGTCCAAATAAAAATCTAAGGAATAGTCTTTTAATCGACCTTCTGTCAATTCTACATAAAAGAGAATTACAAGAATCTTGATCTTCCTCCTTCCATCGATTCTGTAAACAAATCAACTGTTCTAAATTTAATTTCCATCGAAATGTTAGTCCAAGATTTTCCATCTATTCTATTCTCTATCTAATTCTAAACAAATCGATTCTTTTTCCAAATTTAATTTTTACGTCAGTAAATCGATTTCTCCAAAATTTAACTCGTTAACGAAAATGTTTGTCCAGTCTAAGCACGGGAAAAATATTCTTACTCTTTCGAATTTTATCGCGAGCAATCCAGATTAGAATAAAAATCATCCTGGGAAATTTTAAATATTTTTCTCGAAAGTTAATGGAACACGTGTACATCTACAAAAAAAAAAAAAATGTTTTCGATACGTATAAAGTTCAACAGATTTTTCTTTTTTTTTTTTTTTTTAATAAATCGCCGAGTATTAATCACGTCGTGTATTGTTCTTAGAATTGTAAGGCAACGTGCTGAGAAAGCACGGAGATTAATTATGAACCGCGTAACACGATCTGTAGTTTGTTCTTAATAAGTTGTTCAAAAGTTTCCCATCGTCTCTGATAAACTACCTTCCACCATCTATAATATAAGTAGGCTACACACTTTTATGCAAATTTATATTCCCGAAGAACATGATGAAAAGAAAAAGAAAAACTTGGGAATCCGAACTGTACTCTGAATATCTGTATACATTTCTTCGCATCGTGCGCGTGAAAATTTCCCGCGAATGCGTAAAAATCCGCAGTCTGACGATAATTAATAACTACTTAATAGGATAAAACGCGATGAAACACGATAAACTGTGAAATTTTATAACTGAAAGTGATTTTAACGTCGGGCCTCTTCGGGTGCAACGCTGATGCAACGAAAATTAGCGATTGGTTGATTTGGGTCACGTGATCGTGAGATAGACTTAGAGTAGAAGTGGCGTTGTCTGGTACTGAACGATCGCGCCTGTAATTTGTTTTCCATCGATTCGAATGTTTGCACATCGATAAAATTTTATGGCAAAAGAGTCGTCTTCATTTCCTAGTCAAAACAGTTGCTTCTGGGTTTTTCAGTGAGACGAATCCTACTGGGGTACGAGTCGTGCAGTTTTTCAATTTCAGCTCGCGTTGAATCTTCACGTGGAAATGTCATTGTAATAATATTGTTTATTATTATTGCCAAATCGGGTGACTCGGTTACGCAAATATTTGCCCGCGGTATAAGTATAAAACTTTGGCGATTGCCCGTCGAATTAATATTCAGCAGTTGCTTCAGTGTAGATGTACGTACATATTTAGCCCAGAACAATCTGCTACAAACTTGGCCAGTCTTGGATTATTTTGTTTGACTGTTCGAACGATCGCTAACTTCGATCAGCTGCCATCGAGGGATCGTTTCCCATGGACTGGACCCGCGGTTGCAAGGTGTTCGTCGTTGTCGACGTTTCGGTTATTATTGAAAAGGGTTATCTTCGATAACAAGTCCATAACTCGGAAATAAATAATAAAAGAAAAAAAGATATAAATACTTGTTGGAACACCTACGATCGTTGTACGAGTTACGAACTACCACTTTTCATCGTTAGTTACAGACACTTTTAGTTTACTCGTTTCATTAGTCTAATGAAAATTATTTCTGTTCGCAGATATCCCGTGTGAAATACTCCTCTTACAGAGACAAGGATCACCAACCACCGAAATGACCTAATCAATTATAAAATATTTTCGCCCGTTGTTCGCTCGCCGAGAACTGTAACCCGTGCAACTAAAGCTAGAGTTCGGAACAATGTATCTCAATTCATATTAGTTGTCGCGTACGTCCCGTCGTTTTGTCGTTCTGTCGTAAACTTGGATCGCCAGGAAAAATTCGGCGGTGATTTACGAGACTTGAAGAGAGACCCTCGGAATACCGATCCTGAATATTGATGCTGGAACTCGGAATTGCTTGATGCTACTCGAGATAAGCGATAAAAGAAAAACACCCAGTTGAACAGCATTTTCGTAAAACTTGAATTGCAAAAATTAGATTTTGTCAAATATCCAGTAAGTAATGTCGTTTTTTTTTTCAAATTTATTTTGCCATCTACTTGCGGTAGATAATTTAAATAAAATAAAATTTTGTACAGTATCAAGAAACGACATTACTTGTGGGACGTTTTTTTCTTTCTATTGTTAAATAGGAATTATTATATATTCTACAACTCACAACGACACATTACGTTTGAGTTACTGAAAAAAAAATGAAGAAATTATCTCTCTGGATTGAAAAGTCGATTGATGTCAGTCTCGAGTGTATTAAAGAAGATTAAAATGAACGTGAAATGTCACAGCAATGAGCGCAATTGGAAGAATATCTGGATTTATTATTGATACGAAAACGACGAAAATTTCTGGATTCGACTGAAAAATGGATTTATGGTCTGAAAGCATCGTCGTAATTGTCGCAGTTTCTTTACATCTCCGATTCAACTCGACGAGATTCGGTTTTTTTTTTTCTTATCGTCAGTAATCAAACATCGATCGTTTGTAAACGAGTACCAGTTGTAAATAAAAATCGCCGAACGAGGTTTTTGTAACTCTGGAAGTATAAAAGCAGCAACAAGTTTCGATACCGTGTGCAGGGAATGTTAACTAGGGAGATAACGTATACATCGCTTGTTCCGGCAGTTCGGGCCTTTGATACACCTCTTTTCACAAAGATATCCGATAAATTATTATCTAAACGTACACCTCGTGTACCTCGTTGAACGCATCCTGAAATATCTAATAAATTTATGGAACGGAGCTGCTGGAAAAACAGCATAGGAATATTAAATATTGCCGAACAGCGTTGAAATAAATTTCCTGGTACAAAAATATCTAATAAGTTCGTGGAATAAAAATACTGAAATATATATGCATAGAATATTACACTGCAGAAACAAATTTAATCGAATAAAAATATCAAGGTTCGTTTAAAAAGACACACATATTATAATGTCTCAATCGCTGCGGATAAACTGAAACTAAAGAGTCACCGGAGTGAAATCAGAATATAAAACTAATAAATAAATAGTGAATCGTTTGAAAAGTATGTCGTGATTTCTACAAACAAAAAGAAAATGAAAAATTTGAAGCGAAGTAGAAATATCGTGCTAAAATGCCAATCTTCCATCGAAAAATATTAATGTCACAATCTCCATGAATAAGAAACAAGAACGTTTAAACGCTCCCTTAAATTTTTCATCTGGCTCATTTCGTTTCTGGTACGAATCTCGAATTTTCGAAGAGAGATGAATATTAGAACATCATACTGGCAGTCAAACAACTCAAAATCGAATTTTTAGCTTCAACTCGTTTAGATCGAGATCGACAACGATCTCGTGCCGAGACGAATCTCAATTCCACCCGATGGAAGGAACGAAAGTGAAAAACTGACAAACGAAACAAGTGTAAAATAAAGAGCAAAGGTAAGAGAACGTTTTTATTTCGCGACGGTAGTCAAAGGTGTAACAAAGTATCGAAAAATCCTGGTGGGAAAGACAGAGAGACCAGTTGCCGCTGGTAAACGAGATGATAGGAATTTCGGGAAAGAGGGAAAAGAGTTTTAAAAACGAGTGAAAAATATGGGCGATAGGGTTGGATTAAAAATTTAAACTCGGGATCGCGTTAATGGGTTTAAAGAGGGTACGCGCGGCTAATTGACGGTGCCCCGTAATCCTCACGGCTCCGCGATTCCTCGAGGTCCGTATTGTTTCGTTTCGGGAGACGGAACGTTGTACGGGACCGCAAACCAGCGTACTCTCCGGATTTTTATTCCACTCGCCTCGACATGCCGTGATTGTATCAAACGTATAAAGTGGAACAAACCGGCGAGATAACATTTCTTTGCGCAGATCTCTGTCCGACAGCGACACCGGCCGGAAAAATTGACGGACAGTGAAATTTGGAAACTGTAAAAATTATGAGACGCACATCGTGTACGACACTTTATTAACTATTGTAACATACTAATATTGTATCATGTTGATATAACGCGACATCATACTGGAGGACGATACATGTAATATGCAATTATATAAAATTCTGTAGCATTTAACGTGCAACGTGTGTCTGTAAATTACTGACTCACAAATTAACAAAACAGCAATTTAGATTTCACGAAAAATTTCAGACTGACAAATTTTAATTCGTTTGAAAAGGTTGCGATGTCACAACGAAATATGATAACGCGCCAATTATAATATCAATGCGAAGAGATTTGTTACGGAATTCGTTACGCGCCAGACGCGTTCGATTCAATAACCTCGAACTCGAGCGAACGTTTATTATTACACGATCGATTTCGATGGTGCCCCTAAAACTTCATTTTCTTTTCTATACGAAAACCAACGTTGCCGCGTGTCGTTGCTCGTTCGAGGACAAATGGCGCCGTAGTTGTACGACAAGGCCGCAACAAATATCGCTATCTTCGGCCGGGCATCTAACAAGAATAATGAAGATCCTGAAGGCCCGATGAAAGCGGGAAATCGCGGCGTCCAAAGACGCGTCATCCATCTGACTTTGCGAGTACAATGGTAAACAGCGTGTTATAAAACATGGCGGATGCCAAACGTCTGGCAAAGGAGAGCGAGCATCCCCTTTGGCCGAAGGCGAGGGAAATCCGCCCACAGTCGCCTATTTTTCACGTCTGCCGTTGAATTGGCGAGACACTTCCCCGTTCACCGGAAGGAGAACGAGAGGCTAACGAAATATAATCTCCTTTCGGAATTTCAAGGGAGAAAAATTTCGGCCGCGTGAAATGCCACGGGCACGTTTTCAAATGGCACGTGTGTGTTTCAGCTGTTGAGATTAGTTTCAGATTTCCTGCGTTTTCTATTATTGCCCGTTCGTTTCGATCCTGTTTACCTTCGCGTATTCTATAATTGCGCGGCGCGGTATTACAGTTTGAGGTTAGCTCCGGATTCCGTTTATTTCCTGTTTATTTCAGATTCTATTCACTTCTGATTATTATTCGTATTCTGACTGCACGATTCTAAATGATTTAATGCAAAATTACGCAGCCCTTTTGGCTTTCTTCTCTGCAATACGCTAGATTTTATCGGATTTCAGAGGATCGGAGTACATTTCGCGCCGTTAAATTATATCGATCAAAGCATAGGTAGATGAATTTTGTTCGTGAAGAAATTACATCGCCGTGTCAAATAAAAAAATTGCTCGACTCGTACCCCAGTACACGATTCACGGTCTCACTGAAAGACCCAGAAGCAACTGTTCCACGCCCCCTCACGAATCAACCAATCGCTAATTTTCGTTGCATCAGCGTTGCACCGATTTTCTGGCTTACCTCCGCTAAATTATCTTCCAGTGATAATAATGAAAAATAATTATTGCGCTATAACGTAGCGCAAGCTGATCCGAACCCGACGTTGCGAGGAGAAAGTAGGAGCGTAGTTTAAAAGTATTCTGATCCACGTAGGCAAGTTTCGCTAGGAAGCAGTCCCTTAAAAGTTACGCTGGATAAACATATCAAGTTGTTAGCGCCTGTGGTTGACTTGTGTCGACCTCCACTAGGTTAACTTTGCGCATACACTGTGTATGCGGTCAAAGGGCCATCTTGTTAAAGCAGAACGAGTATTGCGCGTAGAATGGTTTGTCAAATCAACTCGAAGAAAGATATTTAGACTTGCGATATTTAACGGTCGAGAGAATTATAAACTATCCTTAATAAATTTTCACGTAGTTGCACTTTTCTTCTTAGTATCAACGATTTGATTCTGAAGCGAAAATCGCAATGCAGAGATCCTCTTTTGACTCAACATCGTGCGGTATTAACTTTGCGTGTTCTGCATTTGTAATTACGTGGACACTTGGTCTAACACGTTGACTGCCACTGCAATGGTGGTGTCCCTATTCCCGTATAGAAATGTATTAGAATGTTACGCATGAATAAATTTATGTGCTTCAGAATTATTGAAATAAGACGAACATCATCTTGTGACGAGAAAATTTTAAATAACGTGAGAAGGTATAAACTATATGGCATAAAAATTGCGAATATTGGGTATTCTGTCCCACAGACAGAACAGGATGAAATTATTAAACAGTAAAACAGCAATACCATAAATGTATATTATGTAATATTACATGCATACATTGTGTACATTACGCATCAAAACGTTATAAAATGAAAGATTACGCGTTAAGATATTAAAAACTCACGAATGGAATGCAAATTAATTCAACCCCCAACTCACAATCACGACAAACCACGATTCACTCGCACACGACGGATACATATATTACACGTTTGTAAAATCCTTTTGCTCACGACAATTCATTCATCTCCAACGTACGAAGAGAAATATTTTTCAAACGCAACGTTGGTTTACACCGCGCGTAACGTGTACATTCGAGGAGCCACGAAATTCTGAATAATCGGGACGAAATCGAATCTCTCGTGCGAGACTGACTGGCTGACAAAAGCTCATTGTTCTGAATTTACCTCGAATGAAGCTCGGATGAATGATCCGAGTGAGCTGGCTGGTGTTGAGGATGTTTCGCTAATTGATTAGACCGATTCTCTGACCTCTAATTTCTTGCTGCTGGTCGAGAACAAGCAAGGCTCGTCCTGGCGTCAAACGTCGGCAATAATTGTCGCGTCACTTTGACGGAATTTTGCGACTTGCAATTGTTCTCTCTGGACGAGGCGATTAGCCCCCGAATTTTCAAGGAGGAATTTCCAACTTGAAATCTGAACCACCCGTGCTTGCAATGCAATGTAACGTGACATCGCGCCTAATTAATTGACACACTCTTGTTAGTTTCGCAGCGCTGCTAGTCAAGAGTCACTACAAACAAGTTACAACGAGCAGAGATCCGCTTAAACTCGTTGCACGTTGGCGCGTATCACTCGCAAGGTGAGCGTACCTCAAGGTGTTGAATCACCAATTCCGACGAAATTACAGGTGCAGATAGTTCCTGAGAAAAATATTTCACCCGTACGGCGATCGTAGATGTCGAAGGGGTGAGAATTATATTTTGTCGAAGACACAGTTTTTGTATACGTTAATATTAACAAAATTAATACTTTCGAACGACGAATTTAACAGTGTTTAAACGAGTGTTTATATATTAAAAAATCGTATTTTCCACGAGTTTCTTCAAGCAAATGTTAAAACACGAATCACGTATAAAACGGAATCTTGATCTTTGTGGTCATTTTTGTGGCCCGTGGTCAAATCTAGCTGAACTCGAGTGTCTCGTTCTTCTCTTCGAATGAAGCCTATTCTGCGAAGACATTTCTCGAGTAAATAGCACGCGTGAAGATTTTATCCAGAACGATTCGATTCTAGATAAAGAGGATCATACGGATCATCGGAAAAACCAAGTTCTTCTCGTGTGTATCGCAACTTTCTTCCTCCCCTTTTCAGTTGATAACAATTAAACGATGGAACGAACTTTAACGAACTGTATTGTTCCGTCAAATTCAAACTCCGGCGAAGCTGGCTATTGGACCGTCGTAGATTTCTAATGAAATTGCGGATACTCTTCGTACGTTTCCCGCGCGTGTAGCTGAAAATCAAGTTTTGCCAAGTTTGGCCCGAATTAAAAGTAGCTGGAGATCGAACGTCCGCGCTCTGCTCGAGACATTCGTCGAGTTGCGTTCAAAAGCGAGCGTCGAGAATATGGTAAAATTCTTCTTGCTGTGTTACTATAAACAAAACTTGCTATAATATTTTATCGTAAGTAAAACACTGTGAATGTGTCGCAAGTAATAAATGTAAATGTTCTTGTAAATTAGTTCAAGGAAAATTGGTGCTTTTCTTCTCAAATTGACACACGAATTGAATAAAATTCGATGTAATTTGATTCGAAAAATGACGTTTGTCTTTCATTTCAACGCTGTTTGACCAACACAGCGTCGGAAATTATGACAAGTGAAATTAATGAAATTTTAGGAAAGCGCGCGACGTCTCGTCGTTGTTTCAAAGTTGCGTCAAAAGAGGGTTAGTTAAGAGAGAAAAAAAGAGAGAAAAGAGTGAATCGTGCATTATGCGGGACAAACGTATTACGAATTAATCGTCGATCGTCAAATCGAGGGAGGAGGGAACTGGACATTGTCCAGTTGGCTCGGTTGGTGCGGGACGGGAAAATGGGGGAGGGACACGGGCGAAAGGGCTTGTCCGTGCAGATTCGCAGGAAGTGAAAAGGGATAGAACGCGAGAATGCACGCAAGCTCCAGCTGCATGCAATAAACGTGCGTTAAGCCATGCACATGTGGTCTAAAGCCATCGAGATTATGGCGAAAGCTAATTAACTCTCCTCGACCGATCCATTCTTCATTCTTTGTCTCCTCCGTTCTTTCCTTCACTCGAATGCCGACAAACTGATAAATCAACGTGTACGTGTGCACGTGTGTACGTACGTGTGTGCGTGTGCGAGTGACGATTTGTGCCCTCGACTGAACCGATAATTAAAAACAAGCTGACGCAATGGAATTGCCTTGAAATTGCTCGAAAGATTCTCATTTTGTTCTTTCCCTTTTTTTTTTTTTTTTTTTTTTTTCTTTTATAGATCGACGCATACGTGTACATTCTTCAGATTCTATTTGCTGAGAAATTGAGACGTAGGAATAGGCTCATTCTCCGACAAAAAAAAAATACATCGTGATGTTTTTACATTCTGCGAATATATTGTACCTTCATATTTTGTAAATATTATCGAAAAATCGAGATGTAATGAAAATTCATTTGTCAAAAAAAAAAAAAAAAAAAAAAAATGAGTCGAATTTAATCGAGGTTTCGTTCCTATTATTGGAAAATCGAGATGTAGGGTAAATATATTCGTTCGTCGAAAAAATGGATCGAGACTTTGTGCTTTTACGTGTTCTTCGGCATATTTTTCAAATTTCGTTGTTAAAAAAATTAAATATAAAAAAAATGGAAAAACTGAGAGGATGAAAATTTCATCGACGATTATTAATAATTATCGTTCTTCGTGTTCGCCCGGAATATATGTTACACTGAACATGTTACTATACGCGATCCACGTATTTTCTACGTTGAAGAAATATTGCGATACCAACGTTAAAAACGGTCTTTATTTTTACATTTAAATTTAAAACGATTTCACCTGGCGCGAGTCAATGAAATAAAATCCCACCGAAATAAGTTATTCAAATGAAGTTCCGTTTCCCCGAACTTGTCAACAAAGAGACGAATCAATTAAAATTATCCGCGCTTCGTTGTAAATTTTCCATTTTATTTTCCCAAAAGATGGAGAAACGTGATTTTCGTCCACAAATATCGCAACTTTTCAACATGTTATCGCTCGCAGCAGTACATATATATTTTACACGAAGTAAAATAAATGCGCGCGTATGATTTCGACGCGTGGAACAATACAATGTCGCTCTCTCTAAATTGACACGTGCGTCAGTCAGCGACGAATTTAATTATTTCAACGCAAAGCTGTTCGTTAAAAAAGATTAATCTCTGATCTTAATGAATTCCTTAATAATGAATCTCCGACTATCAAACCAAAATCTGATTTGAGAGTTCATCTCACTCGCCGAGGCTTGACACGCATTTACATACATACGTGGTTGAGACTGTAGCGGCCCTACGATTCCTCGACTACGAGTTTCGAACACTCGACTTGCACAAGCCGCAAGTGGCTGCGCGCCTAGCGTCGAGGTCCTACCGATCTCCGATGTTAAGCAAGCAGCATGCGGAACCCCGCTAGGAGGGGGTGCCGGACCCAGCCTAGCGGGGGGTAGTTATTGACAACAAGCGTCTGGTAAGGAGTCGCTGCCATCAGCAGCCCCACTGGATGAGTCTAGGCAGTGACTCCGAGATGAAACGCAATCGCCTTTCTTCTCACTTCCTTTCTCTCTCTCGCTCCTTCTCTCCTTCCAGCATCCTGGGTCTTTAAATATCTTTACAGATCCCTAAAGAGACATACATAAATTTGCGCGGTACTGCATTCTTTCAGCTCTCGAAAGTAATATTGTAATTACACAAAAAAGAGAGACTTCGACTTGTGCTGTATTTAAATATAGCGAAAAGCTGTAAAAGTTACGACTTTGCTTTCGATTTTGGTTAACGTGACGTTTTAAAGATCCCTCAAATCCCCCTAAATAATAATTTAAAACTTTCGACAATGCAAATATGTTTCGTTCTTAAATATTGACGATATTTTAAATCTCCATTTAATATATTTGATAATATAAAAAATTTAATAGAAAAGAAATTGATTGTTGTTACATCATTCAAAAATCAATCAACTTTGATAACTTTTATCTCCCTGTTATTTCGAATATTGGAGATTCTACGTCTGTAAATATATCTCACAAAGTTAGTAAATTTATACTCGCGTATCCATTATTGTTTCCGTTCACATCGACGAAAGATCAATTAAAAATAATACTGCGCTGCAAAGAAACGAGACCTCGACTTGAGACTCGACGCGAGTAGATGTTCAAGGAAGAAGTAATCGAATAACAAAAAGCGATGAATTTGTAACGTTTCGGCGACGTTTACCCGGCTCGAGCGGTTATGACTTCGGTTTCGGTTAACGCGATATTCCTTCGAATCCCTAAATAATGATTGATGTACCGTAAACCTTCGACAACAGTGGATTTGAAACAGGAACTGTGAGATTGCGGACCGGTTTCCCAAATTAAGGTCGTATGCAACATTCCCGCATTGCATGCCTGCATACCCCACACAGCTGCTTGTGCGGAGTGTATGCAAAATTCAGGAAACCACTCTCACAGCGTTCTCGCGTTCTCACCTCTATCTGCAGCCCTTCGGCTCGGTCCAACCCAGAACTTACCACCCGGGCATCGACGCTCCGAAACAATTTTCTCAAAATTCAAATTTCGCTAAATTTCACACGTCGCCTGCGTGTGTGCGTACCTCGAAAATCTCGCGATACTTTCCAATTTTCAGCGAAACTTTGGAAAATAGACGGATAAAGTTTGTCACAGAGATTGTGAATTTTACACGTCACTTGGAAAATTTCGAAACTCTTGCATTTTTAATGGAACTTTAGAAACGTTGCAGTCTGTGAATTTTGCATCGCGTTTAGATGTTTTTGACGAGACTGTCGATAGGCGATTTCGGAAATCTTGGAACATTTTGTACTTTTAAAAAATGGCGTGATACTACAGACCGTGAATTTTAAACGTTAATTATGCAGTATTACAGAAAACTGCACGACTTGTACCCCAGAGTAAGACGACTCTTTTGCCATAAAATTTTATCGATACGCAAACATTCGAATCGATAGAAAACAAATTACAAGGCGATTACGATCGCTCAGTACCAGACCACGCCACGCCTCCTCGCGAATCACGTGACCCACCCGAATCAACCAATTGCTAATTTTCGTTGCATCAGCGTTGCGCCTGAAGAGGCTATCAAATTAAACCGTTAAAACGCAATTTGTCCGGCATTTTTCTTCAATTTTGGGGGGATAACGACTGTTGTATTTAAAAGTCTAGAGAAATTTCTTTCACCAATTGTACACTATAATAAATACTAGTAAAACCAGGTTACCAGTTACTAACTCTGAAAATTATCATTGAAAAAATTGTCGTAAGTAGATTTTTATGTTTTAACAGTTTTAACAGTTTAAAGTTATAACAGATGCCAATAAAATCAAGCTGACAGTTATCAAATCCAAACAGAATTAAACTAAAACGCCAGAATGCTAGATGCTGGACGAGCAAAGTCACGCTGTGCCAAAATCCGGGAAAAATGCAATAAATATTAGAGCAACGAATACGATGAATGTAAAATAATCTCGGTAAGCACGACAAACGTCCGAGCTCCGGTCAAATCAAAGACAATTAATACTGAATCAAGTTATTACCGCAGAAAGTCCGGATATATAATTCGAAAGGCAAGAACGATCGATCCATGAACGCAATTAATCGCGGTGTTGGATGTTCGCGTTGGAATTTCCTTCTTTTTTTTTATTTTTATTTTTTCACTCGTTGAACGCGGTTTAAGTACTGTAACGTCATAGTACAGCAAACTCAATTTTCCGCACAAAAGTGAATAAATAATCAACGTACCGCGAATCTTCTCTGAAAGTATTGTTTTGCGCGCGCGCTTTTTTCCCCCTTTTTTTCTTTTCCTTTCTCTCTTTTTTTTTTTTTTTTTTTTTTTTTTTAATTCCTAGGTTGACGGGCGACAATTTACCGAAGTGAATAGTTAAACGAATTGGTATCTCGAAACCCAATTGGAATACCGATACATTCGGTTATTGGAGTGCATTGTTCGTAGAGTTGGCGTTTGGAACACGAATTGAGGAAGTATTTAGAGGTGCGGCGTAGAGGACAGCCCGAGCAGTGAAAACATGCTTTCGAAATTTCGATAAAATTAATTAGACGATATTTGATCCTTTCTATGTTCGTGCTATGAAACCGCTTTTATTGCACTTTCGCCGCGTTTATCGTTTATTGGAATCGTAATGCACAGGGTGTCGCGTCGTAACTGGCGGTGCAATCGAACGAAAAGTTGACTCTACGCGGAAAAAAGAAAGAAAGGATAAAATAGTTTCGCGAGAGCCTTCGTCTTCGAGGGAGAAGTCGAGTTTTGAAAGTTTGTCAATTAGCTAATTCTAGAAAAGAGTAATTGACAGGAGATTTTAGGTTAGGTTCTACGCGCGAACGTTGGAGTAAGACGTTTGCGTTTTCGAGGGAATCGAGTTTGAAGATTTGTCAAGCGCACCAAGACCATATTCAGAGCCTACTTTTTTTTTTTTTTTTTTGGAAATCACGTTTTATTCCACTCTCGACACTTATTTTTACGTCGACGGAATATCCACGCGTCTGTTCAGCGCGGAATTAGCCGAATTCAAGTATACCTGAGTATATTTTCAAACTCGACTTTCTCGGAAACAAAGGCTTTAATGAAAAAGTTTCATTGCTTTCTTTTCGTCTCGTTTTTTCACCTACTGCTCGGATGTGCCGGGACAACTCTGTATGTACCGGGTGTCCAGAGGTTCAAACTTTGTCATACCGATGAAAATAAGCGTAAAAAAATACGAGAGGCAGTGTTGTACGTATAAAGTTATACTTGCACGTGCGTGTGTGTTCCTTGAGTGTACGCGTCACTCGATCTTGCATCTTGTATCTAAAGGTTGCCGACCGATACCAATCTGGAAGAAGCTGGTGCCGCTGAACTCGTTGCAGAGAAAACTTTCATCCGTGATTGATTCTCTAAACAATTAATTCGTGACAGAATCACGCAGCTGCGTCTCGCATTTTTGTTTCGTGTTTTTCACGCACGGAGCACTTTCGACTTTATTTGACCAAACTCTCTCGACACACCCCGTACGTAGGAGAGTAAACGCGCGTAGACACAGAAACTATGTATAACGGAGCTGGAAATTACATTGAAATAATGTATTTTGACGACACGTGAGATGGATTTCTACGTGCGTGTGTGTACGCACGTTCGTGAAACGTGAAATATTTATCTTGCGACACATTTTATTCGAATTAAAAAAAAAAAAATACGCAAGGCAAGAAACGAAAAAAAATATAAGAACAAAGTTAACTCTGTGCCGAAGGTTGCACGCGTAACGCAATTCCACGAGAAAAATATATCATTTCTACTACCCGTGCGTCTACAGCGATCAACTAAACTCTCTCTGTTTCGGTTTCTCTTTCCGTTGAAACTATTTCAACACTGGGAATTAACAAAGGCGTGAAATACATCGTTCGTAAAGCGAATACGCGGAACCGGCAAGACATACTTTTACATAATTAAATAAACATCGCAGCAAATTCTCGCTTTCGCGGCTACAATTTCCGCTTACGAATTCCGCGAAATTCGAATTACCGCTTTTAATACGTACATCTGCTTTCAACGTTACGCATTTGCGACTGTGGCTGAAAAAATGTTTTCCACTTCCTCTATATTTGTTTATTTGTTTATCTCCTCTTTCCCCCTCGCTGTTTGTTCGAGTCAAGTCTGCAATGCGATGCGATACGAAGAGATTAATTGAAAGTGAAATAAGAAACATCGACGGTGGAATAACAATTTCGATGAAAAAAATAACGAAACGAGGCGCGCGCGGTACAAACAAATTCTCGCGTTTGCTCGGAGTTTCTAAGTTTTAAGCTCGTGCGTAGCTTCATTTTGAAATTAATCGCATCAATGATATATATATACATCTCCGTTGGAACGAAATATCAACGTTTTTCGCAAAATTTCCGCGTGAAATTAGCCCTCTGTCATTCATATTTTTCAACTTTCTTCTCGTTTTTTACGCACGGCAACGTGCAATATTACCTGAGCAATCGATAATATCAAAATCCGTCCTGACGCCGAGAGTCGTAAATAAAATGTACCGGGACGCGCAAAATTCGAAATACGAATATTTAATTAAATGCCGCGACTGATATCGACGCGCGACAAATATTTAGACAAACAGACATTAGGCAAAACGTGCGTCTCGCTGCGGCGTTGATGAAATTTCATAATATTCGTTCTGTCACGCCTACAAATGATTCGTAATTAGTCACAATTACTAAATAACTAGTAAATACGGGAGGATATAAAACTACCCCGCGAATATCGTTACTTAGCGAAACTTTTTATTTGCCAATAAAACAATCTGGTTCTAATCTATGATGTACTCACACGTTATTTGCGATTAGTTGTTTCATCAGTGTCGATCCTTCCATTTCGAGAAATTTGTTAATACAAATACTTTGATATTAAATTCAAACATTACCGCACACGTGCAGTGTATAAAATTTTTATTTCGAAACTACGCGCCGGATTTTATTTCGATTAATCGTTTGCTTGCGATCAAATTGCCTCGCAAGAGGATGATCTGCTAAAGGGTGAATTCGACTTGCAAGAAGATAAACACGACTCGCGAGAGCACGCTGTGAAAAATTGAGCGACGATCTGAGCGAAAAGGAGTGCAAAACCAATATTTGATCCTGGAATATTAACGCGTGCTCGCTGTTTGCAAGATCAAGGCAGAGTATTATCCTAGAATAAAAAGATTTTCTACTCCGATTTTAGAATTTCTACTTTGCGAAAACGCGCAAAGCAGACAGCCCGTGGTTGTTGCACATCCGGCGACGGACCTACCCTCGGTTGCGATTTATCGAGCGGGATTGAAAAATTGGCGGCCTGGCCGCTGGATAATTCAGTGCCGAGTCGTTTTCATTGATTGAACGAATCGATAATTGGTATCTCGGAAGCAAATTAGAGTGCTGATAGAGGTAGCTGTTGTGGGTGCATTGTTGTCGTGGTCGTCGACGGAGCAATAGAGGAAACAAGCAACTGGACCCGACCGACCAGCCGGGGAGGCAGGCAGGCAGGCAGGCGCGAGTAAATGCGAAGCTTGCTGTTTACTCCGCCACGGCGTCCGATTAATTTCTCCGGCAAAGCCTGCGGGCTCCAAGGACATTGGCAACGATTGTTTTCGGCTTTGTCGATCTCAAAACCGTGTAAACGTCCGGCAGTTGCTTTCGCGTGTTTCCTAATTAAACTACCTCTATACGACCAGAGAGAGAGAGAGAGAGAGAGAGAGAGAGGGAGAGAGAGTTCAGTCCATCGTACAAATGACAAACAGCCTGCTCTCCCTGTTCGCATTAACATCTCGCGACCGTATCCCATTCTTCGATTCCCGCTTGAATATTTACATCGAAAGTTTGTTCACTTTGGACGTTTTGATCGATCGATCGATTTTGTATTCGTATCAATTGGGTTTGTAAATGTTTACAAATTTTAACTCATCACCGGCTTGCCTCGATCTTACGTTCAATCCCAATAATCTGGTAACGCGTCCATCTATTCATTTGGTCGTGGAAAAAAATGTTTCAGTTGTCTTTACATTTCGTGACAATTTATAGCATTTTCCGGAAAGAACAGCGTTCTTCACTTTTGTTACGATGCGTTTTATAAGAGGTTTCGAGCTTTTAAAATGAGTCCAAGTTTGTTTGCTGTACGATTTTTTTTTTTTTCACAAAATTATAGCAACGTTGAATTTTAATTTTCAATTTTGCCTCCTCAAACTGAAGATTAACAAATTGTTAAACATTGTTAGTTACGTGACTTTTATATGCAAAACCCACATGTGAGACCAAGACAACTAAGATCTTTATGGAACAAATTTTGCAAATCGTACGTGTACGTAGTAATATTTAATGGACCGGCCTAAATTCGACGTGAAACAATAAAGTTTGCGAGTTAATGTTCAAACTCGGATAAATTTCGATACGGCACTTTTCGCTAGAAATTTCGCGGCAAACTGAGGGACAAGTTAAGGAATTATGGTGGTGAGAACGAACAAACATTCGAAAAATACGGCGAAACAATACGAAATTATTCCACGTAAAAATAAATGTTACGTCCGACTCTCTGACAAAAAGCACGGACAACAGTTAGTTAGAATTATCGGGCAGAGACGCGATACGATAGTATTCTGCATTTCCACTGATATTAACGAATTCGATATTTGTTTCACGCGCGAATTCTGTTTTTGAAAGCCAAATGTCGTAAATATGTGTACAACATTGATAACTCATTGTCGCGCAACGAACAAAATCTGCTCCGAGCTGCTTAATTGCAAATTTACTGTGCTAACGACTGAGAGAGAGAGAGAGAGAGAGAGAGAGAGAGACTCGCGTTCAAGAAGACGCATGAACACGTTTGAACCAGAGAAGAAAGTTGGTGGTATAAAGTTTGCAATGAGAAGTCAAAAATTGACGTTAAACATCCACAGCAACGAACCTGAGTTTATTCCAAAGTTTCTTCCATATATATTCGTGTATATCGACGTTTTAATTTTTACCATAAAATTATTTATTACTATTAAGTTAATAGCGTGAGTTTAAATTCGTAAAAATCGTAAGTTTACGATTAAAACGAAATGTTACATCCAGTACTCGGAGGATGAAATAAATCTATATTTAGATTCTTCTTCTTCTTCTTCTTCTTCTTCTTCTTCTTCTTCTTCTTTAACAACTGCCGGTAATAAAGTGTAAAAGTTGTCGGGGTCAGAGAAAATGAAGTACAAGGAGTAGAGAGAAGTTTGTAATACGGGGAAGAGCGTAAGTTTCAATGCATTTATATTTTAGACGAGAAGTCACGTCTAAATTACCGGGGATCCGTACAAAAACTGCGTGGAAAACTACGAACCTGGCCGTTTTGACCGTTTTGGCCATTCCTGGCGTTAACGATCTCGATGAGAATCTACATAAGTAATTGCGCGCAATTCTTCAAGTTGATGTTCCAATTTAAGCGGGTCGTAAGAACGGCGGCAGATCTATATCGACGTATTCGCATTATTATCGGTACAATGGAGCACCATTTGTCTGAACCGGTCGGGGGGAGACAAACAGTTCATATAACCGGAGTTTATACAATAGGATTTCACCAATTCCGCCTGCTACCTGTGATTTCTCGTTCAAATAATAAGCGTTCGTGTTCATTTAATCAGGGTCCCGGCTAAAGTATCGTTTCAATGAACGGAATTTCAAGTCGAGCACGCATAAACGCGTCCACTTATCAACATCGATCACCCTTACGTCGTCTCCAAAAGGAAAAGAAAGAAGGAAAAAACAAGCTCGCGAACCACCTCGTTCGTCAAAACGTTCAAAATTAGCTACCGGCGAAAGTCCACGATCATCTATTTATATCATTTGAACTTGTAAGAAACACGCTAAAATATCCAACAGAAATTATCAAGTTGGTCATTTTCCACCATTTTGGTAGTTTTGGTGTTGGCGAAAATTGGCTGCTTGATTTTCTGAGAAAAAGAAGAAAAAACAAAGAGAGAGAGCTGTTCTCGAATTGGCAGCCGTTTTTACGTTTCTACGTCTCCGAGCAACCCGGGCAAGAACAGATTTCGAGAAACAATGGGAGGTAGACACTGGAAAATAATTGGACGGTTTAATTCTAAATCAATCCCCCAGAAAAATGGCGGAAAGGAAATGAGCGGTAATGTGCAGACACGCGAATAACCGAGGTGAATGCCGAATAGGAATAAAAAGGCTCGGGGTTTCGAGCAAGTCGGGTGTAACTCGCGTGTGAAACGTCCCATTGTATAGAAAATTAAGACGGGATTTTACAATGGGGCTTTAATAGCGCCGATAGCTTGATACTTTACAATTGAAACTTTGCTTACTTGACGAGACTGAAACTAATTGTCCCTTTGTGTGAGAACGCATCGTGCCGCGTTACATTGTACAGGGTGATTATTCCCGTAACTTGCATGCCTGAGATAACTTTCAAATTGTACGGTTTTAAGAGAGGCAAAATTTTTTTTCATCATAAATCGAAAGAATATAAAGTTTTAACTAAACAGAAAAGTGTGAAACCACATTGGTGGTTCGACAGAGTGCTGTGAATAAAAGTTCAAAGCATTTTTTGCAAATAGAAGAATGCGACACGTGAAAAATAATTATTTCTCACAACACTTGGGAACGCGCTTCAATTTACGCAAGATCCCGTTCGCTTGCTAAAAATGTTAAAAATTGTTAATCGGAAAATCGTCGGTCGAGCCACGAGTAAATACAGATTCGAATAAACTTGACTGTCCGTGAGACAGCAATTTACTTGGAAAATTTTATTTAAAGGTCGCTGGAATGGACCTTTATTCTTCGCTACAGCGAATAATCTTCCCGTTACACTTTCAATTACACTGTTTATCGTTGTCTGAGAAACGTTCTGCCGCGCGTTCCCTGTAACTTCGGAAAGCAAATCTTCCTAGGCAACGGGTAACGAAGGGCGGGATTTTGCGGGGAGAGATCTCGTTTCAAAAATCGAGAGAGATGAAACAATGCAGTTGAACAGTTTTCATTGGATTAGCAGAGCTCGCGGAATAATTTCCAACTTTTAATTGTTCGAGATCAGTTCTCTGCAAAGAAACTGATACAGTCGCGGCGAAGATTCTACGATTATTCCTCTCGCTGTACTCTACATTTCAAACTTGGTTTCCTCTAAAAAGCACTCGTCCCGGTCGTGACCCAGTAAGTTTGGTCTCAATTAGCTCGAACAACTTTAACACACCGCGCTTTATATACCTTGCGCGAGGAAGGAACACACACGTACGAACAATTTTGTAAATATATTCGTAAAACGCACATAGTAGACCAGAGTGCGTGTGTGTGTGTGTGTGTGTGTGTGTGCAGTTAATTTGTACTGGCCAGTGAATATTACAAAACGATATCGTGACTAATTCTTTTAACGTAATATAAAAGGGAAAAGCGAGACTGGCGATAAGCCACTTCGGAGCCGTTCCGATAATTATATTACAATCGATCTTCTCGGGTCGAGCTGTTGTATAAAATGTAAAAAGAGTTTAATATCCCTCTTGAGAATTGCCCTCCACTTTGGTTCAATAAAATTCCAAGCAACTACTGCGTATAAATATCGCGATCTCAGCGCCGAATGTTTTCATCGTTAATGTAAGCGAACTCGGTAAGCGAGTTGAGACCTTTGAGAGAAAGCGAGAGAAAGCGAGAGAGAAAGAGGTTCTTTTATTAAGAACGTTTCCGTCTACGCGGGTACGGTTCGAAGAATATCGGGGAGGGAAAAGAAAAAAACTTCTCGACTGTAAAAAACCGTGCGGTGGACGAGCAGAGCATAAACACGTGACGACCAAGTTCACACCGACGCGACGCGACGCGACGTTGAATACAAAGGCTGGTGATAAAATACGAAGAGGAACTGCAATGATTAATGAACGATTGTGTGTATTTTGTGCTTCAACGTAGTAACGACCTGCTGCCACTCTTAAAAACAATTTTCTCATCACAGGGGGCTGATGGGATCTTTCAAAAATTAGAATCGCTGGAAATCACACGACGCTGGTAGCTGCGTCGAGGCTCGTGTGACGCTACGTACGGTAACATCGTAGGTCCTTGCGCTATTAACCCTTTGGCTTTGTTTAAAATTACCAAAAGTCCGAAAGTTTAGTACCGGGCGAGAAGAGCGTGTAACGGATTAAGAATATACCTATCTTTGAACGCACGCGCATGTAGCTTTTGATTCTACTTACAATTAGTAGATTGTGAAATTATTCGTGCGATACTCTAGCGTGGATTAAAGAAGACGACTTTTTTTACCATAAAATTTTATCGACACGCAAACGTTTAAATCGATAGAAAACAAATTACAGGCGCGATCGCTCAGTACCAGACAACGCCACGCCTCCTCGCGAATCGCGTGACCCAAATCAACCAATCGCTAATTTTCGTTGCATCAGCGTTGCACCCGATTTTCTGGGTTACCCCCGCTAAAATCACTTTCAGTGATAAAAAAAATTTTACACGCTTCCTTAAAAGAAGGTGGAATTGGAAGTATAAGTTGTTAGAAAATTAAAATCTTTAAACGTATATGTAGCTTTTGATACAGGTATTTGTTCAACAGGTTGTAATATATAATCACTTTTTAGTAAGTAAAACAGTAATTTTATTATCGATTGCAGAATTATCCATAAACATTTTATAGTAATTAGTCAATTTCTGACAAGAAAAAATAAAATGGAAGAATTTAAAACTTAACTTGGTTCGATTCAGAATTTTTTTTTATATATGGTAAATTCAGAAACTACATGGACGTACTTGCGCGGTAATGAAGAACAAAAAGTTGTTTACGGCCGATGAGTCACGATCGTACGAGTGATTTGATCAAAGTATCAAAAAGTACAGAGATGGGGGCAGTCCAGCGTCCATTTAAACGAATTAACTTTGAAGTAAACGAGAAGAGAAAAATGTCCTAAAAATAAAACAAGATGAATCATCGATGATTAAAGACGAAAATCGCGAAAAATGGAAATTGAAAATAAACCAAGTCGAAAAATTTGATATAAAGTAATGAGACGAAAGATGCTACAAAACGTAACAACTTACACTCCCGCTCAGAATTATTCATTTTCAACATTCGACGTCCGTTATAGATGATGTTTTATGATGTATGTTAACAGGTTATAATTAACAATTAACGTCGCTTGATATGCTCTCAAGATTTCGTTTTCAAGTTGTTGCGTGCATTAAAAATTACACGGATTGAAATCCGGATTCGCTCTAACTCCCGCGTGTACGTGAAAACAGAAACCAACCACCAATTTGGAGTTAACCCTCGAGTGGGATCGCGACACGTCACGGACGACTACGCTTGCAAAGTTATCCGTCGCAGAATTTATTTAATTTCACATTCTGCCCGATGATGGATCGGTCGAACGTACGAAAGTTCAATTAAATTAAGCCGAGTACCAGTGATATACCAGTCAGTAACCCCATGCAATATACATATATACGTGCGTCATAATTTCCCAAGTACACAAGCGTAATGATATCGGTTCACTCACTGTCGCCTGTTTGCACCTTCGGTCGTCACCGCCGCGGATCGTTTCTGCGAGACGGCGCGAGGAACAGCGGGCAAACGTATTCGGAGTTAAGCGTCCGGGGCAGTATCCCAGCAGAGAGTTGTCATTTACCAGGTAGCAGCGCATCAAAAGACCTGTACATACAGGTGACGATACGAGGCGTCACGGGGCGATCGAGAATGGAAATACGAGATCCATCGAGTCTCTCGACGGGGTGAGGCACGAGATAGATAGAGAGAGAGAGAGAGAGAGAGAGAGAGAGAGAGAGAGAGAGAGAGAAGGGCCGAGGCGAGGCTAGGGCTTGGGCTAGTCTGGGCGAGGTGAGGCAAAGCGGTGCGAGCTGCAGCGGGGTGCGGTGACGGTTCGGGTGAGGGTGAAGTACGGCGTGGCGTGGTGAGACGAAGAGCGGAGTGGAGAGGAGAGGAGAGGAGAGACGGTGGCGAGGCGAGGCACGGCGTTGCGAGGCGCGGTGAGGCGACGCGAAACGAGGAGAGGCGAACCGAGGGATACCGTGAAACGTGCCGGACGATTTGAGAGGGCCGGCCGGCTGACGTGAACCAAGGGCTGAAGCGCCAGAGTGGGGCACCGAGAGAAGCGTCGCGACGCTTCTCGGTAGCACCGGGAACTAAAAGTCCGGGCGGCACGACGCGCCAGTATTCAGCCCGCGACCGTCGCGAGCGTACGCGCACTTTCAGCTTTTAGTGAGCACCGTGCTTATTTGAGTTTGTTCTGTGCATGTATATGTATATATATATATATATATATATATATATATATATATACACACACATATGTACATATGTACATGGTATATATGTATATGCATAATATATAATATACATGTGTATATATATATATATATATATATGTGTGTGTATATGTGTGTGTGTATACGCGCAAACGCGGATACATCCGAATTTGTAAGAACAAACGAGAGCGCCCGCTCGACACCGTTCGGCCGTTTAAAAGTGAATTTTTTTTCTCAAGATTTGTTTTCCACGACGAACACGCACACACACAGAGAGAGAGAGAGAGAGAGAGAGAAAGAGACTCGGTGAGAAGAACGAAATTGAAGAAAGTTTTAACTTGTGACGGGTGAACAAATTTATGTAAAATGTTTGCCAAAGTTCGAACCGGTCGCATTACCGATTTCTGTTTCCTCTTCCCCCTCCCCCCACCTTTGTCCGTTTTTACTTCCATCGGGGTTGGAACAGCGACAGTTTTCCTGTCCGCGGGAGAGGGCTTCGCGTCGTTATCAATCACCTCGCGCACTTTTCTCGACGTGTGTTCCTCTCAAAGCGGCGAAAATCCGTTCAGAGATATTTACCATCCAAATCTTGGCCGATTCACGCATCGAACGTTGGCGTTCGATCGTCGATACTTTTCGCTCGAACGCTCCGTGACGATCGTTCACCGATATCGCGATTTAACAAAGAGTTATCTCGATCCAGAGTCCCATCGTTCGCCGCTGCGACGATAAAAATTGAAAACAAAAAGGGAAAAAATATGTCTCTCCGCTCTCTTCCGCTCCGGATATGTTTGTAGCATTTTTTTAATTAAATCGCGACAAAGTTCCTTCGAACTCGAACAAAGCGCGCGAGTGTCAGCGAGCGGAGTTGCTGAAAATAAAATTCCATTCGGCAATTCGGGTGAAAGTGCGCGATTTACGGTCTCGCGCCGATAGAGCGCGAATGTGAAAAGGAAATTTCGATGTGTCCTCGCTGATGTCGCGGAGAGACACGCGGAGTGATGGAGCGATTTTCACGAAGAGGAACTGTTCTGTTTACAATTGCTCGGCTCGTGCGCCCCGGCCAAGTTCCCCTATGAATTTCGATTTTCATTTCATTTATCGAAATCGAAGAACCCCGTGGGTGGCATACGTGACCTGGGATACGTTCCTCCGCCGTGATTTCATCCTCGTATCGAATCTTGCTCGAACCCCGGTTGAATCGTTGCGTTTGGATTGGTAACAGGGACCACCGCCGCCGCTGCGGCTTAACGAGTTCAACGAGTTTTTCTCGGCCAACCGTTCGGTAATTGGTGGGATCTGGTGGCACACGGAATTTCCACCGATACGATATTTTTATCGACGAATTAATTCGTATTGATTTGCCGCGGTGGAACAGAGAGGAGAAGAAAAAAAAAAATACTTTTTCGACCGATACCGAGGACACAAGTGTTTCCAAACGATCTCGCCGATTTCGAAGTTTGCGCGAACGATCCTTTGCTATACTTGGACCTTACGGTGTAATTTGCACGGATCGCGTAAATCGTTAACTCGAACGTTTGTGAATTTGTACCTCTTGCGACGCACGTCGAGAATTGTTTGTCTTCCCAAAGTTGCAATATTTTCTCAGTTTTAAGTACATTTAAATATAACCCGGACAAAACAAATAATAAATTTATTACTTTTCAATAATTTCTATCCAGTGATATCGTACCGACGAGTTCAAAGGGAAGAGAAAGAAAGCGACGAATTACTGTGTGTACGGTTTGGTCACTCGTTATGGTCCGCAATCAGTTGCCAGCGCAAGTGGTTAAACGAACAGAGGCGGTGCCCGAGGATTCAAATTAGCTAAAAAACCAGCCGATTTCGATGGATTTTCTTTTTCTTGTTTGGGAAAAAAGCGAATCTGATTTGAAATTTCATTGTTTCTCTCGTGCTTAGAATATGTAAATTTGATGAATCTCGCGTTGAGCGTATCGTGTTACGAGTAGTTACGTTACTCGTAATTCGGATTGAGCATAAGCTGAGATCTTTAAAGTTCTCGGAATTCTTTCAGCGATCACGAAAATTTCAGAACTCCAATATTTTGACAAGTTCTCGAGGATACCCACTTATTGCTGAAGTTAATATTGCCTTTGGAAACTTGCGAGTGATCTCACACGTGACAGACTTGACGATAAATGCTACTTGCGGAGACGATGATTACGCGTAATGTGTCTAAGAGAATAATTTCGATGGCTATAGCGCGTTTTATCGAGGAATTTTTAATTTCTTTTATAATTTAATAAATTTAAACCGGTATTTCAAACAGCTCGGTCCAATTTGGAATCTTCTTTTTAATTCGTTTCTTTCGTTGGAACAAACAAATGAACCATTAAGTGTAATCACGAAAATTAGAAAATTTATTTATTGGAAATTGGAAAGTGTCATTTTCTGTTAATCAAGTGCAAAAAGTAAAGGTAAGATTCCCTTAATTATTTCCACGATATAAAACACGCACAAAGTGTATAGAAAAATCATTGGCGCTCAATTTTTGATTTGCATCGGAATTTACGCAAAAATAAACAAAATGAAAGCTGCTGTTTGATCCTCATCAAAATCTAGAAACTAACTGGAATTCGAGCGAAAAGATATATGAAAATTCATTATTCGTCAACAATTATTATTCGTTGTTCTTTGATTCTTGTTACGAAAATCATTGATTTATTGTTAGATTTGTACTAAAGAATTCGAGCTAAAAAGGGAAAAAAGATGTAAACATTTGTTATTTGTTATCAAAGTTTAAAAACTAATAAAAGCACAGTTATCATTTATGGTCGGAATAACAAATACACGCGCACAAACGACATCAAAAAGTAATAGTTAAAAAAATAATTAATATAATTCAAAAATCACTAATTATAAAAATCATTAATCAAACAGTCGATCTTAGATTTGAACTAAAATGTTGCATAAGGAGATACGCGAACATACGAACGTTTAGAAACTAACGAAAGCACAATAGTCATCTTAACAACTCATAATCACGACATGGCGCATCTAATGATGTAATGTGAAAATCCAGAAATTCAGAAAACTTAACCTTTGATTTTCACTAGAATTTCAGAATTCCGAAAAGCTAACAACAAAAGCAGGATCAGTTGTCATTCACACCCCCTTAATTATTGAATAGCTACACGAAGTACATCCCTACTATAAAAATTGTTAATTTAGAAAATTAATCACGTACAAGAAAAAGTATTTAATTTGCACTTGAATTTCCACAAAGAAAAAAGGAAAAAAAAATAGTACGCAAACATTCGCTGCTCCTTACCACGAGCACGATTATCATTCACGTCCCCTTAATTACTCGCGTGACATCGAATAACCGTGCACGCGCTCGGATAACGTACGCTCGCGTTATAAAAATTCTTAATTTGGAAGCTTAATCAAGGGGAGGAAGCAACCGTGCTTCCTGGACTCGCATTGCGACGTCGGTCTCGGATTTACATCGCGACGTCGTACGAAAAAGATACGCGAACAGATCAAACTCGGAACACGAAAGCTAACAAAAGAGCGACCATGTGTTGTACAACTATGTGACTTTTACACAGTTACAACAATAGTAAATTTTACATAAGTTTGTAATAGTTTAAAATATAATATCGCTACATTGTAAAAATCCTCGATCACTTTTGAACAATATTTAAACAATATTTAAACAATCCGATGAATTTAGGTTAAAACTGACAATATCGATTCTTTCTTCTTTCTTTTCATTCTCCTTCGCGAATTTGTTTATTTCGTACGTGTGGGATATTTAAATTTTCTTTAGCAGATAAAAATTAGAGCATAGAACAGAGTGTAAAAATTGAAGTACAGAATAACAATGGTCAATCTTGGGGATTTCAATTTAACAAGTAATATCGATTTAATTCTTTTTCCACAAGGTGGCAAGTTCCATATATTTTGTTGTACAACTCTAACTCTTCCTAGTCATCAACTCTAACCTGAAATATCAAAGTAAATGCGTTTGCAAGTTGCCTGCAGATACAAGTCAAAGGAACCATCTTGTGTAAATAATTGTCATTATTTTTTCTACAGAAAAAAGCTCTTGATTTTTATATCAATAATATCACATTTTTTGCTTCGTTTTGTCACTATTTCGGATATAGCTCTGCGACTTTCAGGTCAGAATGAGCTATAGTGACAGGGCGTGAAATATGAATTCAAGATCATGTGAAAATTAAAGAGCAATGAGAATAAGAAGCATCCGAAGATTCTTCGTTAGATTCTGACTCGGACGAAGATGAATTTAACGACGAAATTCAACGCCAACCACGAACTGTTTTATAGAATTCCATACTTCGACTTTTATACACGCGTATATGAATTCGTTGTTAGTCTGTACTTGTTGACTTTACGTTGCACAAATTTTCTCACAAAATTATGACAAGAAAAATTTGGCCGAGACAGAGGACGCCTGATGAAGATTCGCTCGTTCGAATTCTAAATCGTGGGCTATATAACGCGCGGTTTATAAACGTTTTCAGTTAATAAGTTGTTAGAAACGATGTTTCTCTGCCTGTTAAATAACCTGGACAACGTTTCCGTACCGCGCGACGAGCAAAGTCCCCCTGGGCTGCCGGCCGTATTAGCAAATTCGATTCGGTGCGGTAACTTCCACCGTTCCATCGTTCCACCGGTGTAACGCCCGATGGCCGGGGGCGGGGAGGGGGAGGAGGGAGGGATAATGCGAACGAAGCACGATGACGTCGACGTTTAATAAAGTTTTCGCACTCCGGGAAAGTGACCTGCGGCTCGCTGTACCACCGAATGACATTTTATGGATCGACGTCGCGCGCGATATAAAAAAAAAAGGAGAAAAAAAACAAAGTGTTTTTGTTGTTATTTTATCTTGTCGCCTCCGCGTAAAACTGGCAATTTCGTCTGATAACGTACTAAACGCGCAGTTTGGCCGATACTTTCGATGTTTTGCAGATTCGACGTTTCGCAGATCGACGTCAGAAAGTGTTTCCTCTTTTTTTTTTATTTTATTCGTTCGACAGTTGTAATTTCACATTTTTTGACGAGACATTGTGCGTTTTTAATTTAACCAAAATTTGAAAATATCCTAAAAGTCGTTTTATAGATCGACGTCGTGGACAACGAATCCCAGAACTCATTTTATAGATCAGTGTCGTATAAAAGAAAGTGTTCTCGTTTTTATTTGGCGACACCGTGTGTGCATGAAGCGTTTAATACTCGCAATTTCTTACGATCTACGCTTTGCGCGTGGAATTTGTTTGATACTTTCAACGTTTTACGAGTGTCTCGATATTTTAACTGTGCAGCGCATTTTACAGATTGACACCGCGCAACAAAAAGTGTTTTCGTCACACGTTTCTTTGTTACAGTTAATCTGCGTATCGTTTGTTCGGTGGTTAACGAGGTTAGTAATTTAATTTCACACGATGGCACAAAATACCATTTTGTAGATTGATGTCGCGCAACAAAAAAAATATTTTTATTTAACCGATCGGCAGATGCTAAAACTCAGATGCGATTGACTCTGGAAGTCATTTTGCGAACAGCATTGCACAACAAACTCTGTTTTCGTTGTACGTTTTTATTTTATTTTACTTTATTTTATTTTTGTTTTCGATTCTATTTTATTTTACGAGTCTGCGTATAATTTTTAATATTTGTTACTTCGTACGATAACATATTGCAAGCACGATTTCGACAAAAATTTCCAGCACTATGTTAGTTTGTTCCTAAAACTCCCAACACGAGCCTGACCACGTTAAATTTGTAAACCGTTTACTTCTCTTCTGAAAAAGATTGTTCAAAATTTGTTGCACATAAGTTGGTTATATACAATAAGTTTGAAGATATTTGGAAGATCTTATTATCGTGTGCATTTAGTACGCAGTGTACAGAGAGAAAATAAACGAAGCGCGCAATATAATTTGAAGAGAATTTTTACGCCCAAGCCTCGGGAGTTTTAGGGTTAACATTGTTTCATTGAGCCATAATGGGTTAAAAAGTGTCTCACCTCTTCGATAGCGCGACATGCACGACGGAACATTGTTCAACTCACCCTGAAAAAAATGAAACAAAAAATGTAACGATTCGCGTTACGTCTTACAATTGAAGATACAAATTACGTTGTATTATTTTACTATATTTATTTTATTTTCTATTGTATAAAACGAAATCTCGATATTTCGAAAACTCGTCACCCGTATTACTGAAACAAAAAATTTGGAAACAGAAGTTTCAAACCGTCGAACGCGAAGACGTATCAATTCGATTTCTTACAGCGAGGAATTATACAAGTGATCGAAAAGATATTTCTCCGTCGGCGTTGATAAAAGTCAATCGCGACTCGGGCGTAGCGCGATTCAAATGTAAAAGCACAGTGAATGAGGAGGAGGAGGGGGCGAATTCCTCGCCGGCGACAAATCTTCTCGGGACGAAGAACCGACCGAAAGTAACTTGTGTTTCACGAACGAAACCGGTCGAGCTTTTTTTTTTTTCTCCGTTTCGAGGATGCGGAAACTTTCCGCGAGATCCGGTAAATTCATTGATTCCTCCTCTCCAGCGAATCAAAACCTCTTCCATTCTTTCGCGCTCGAGTTTTAAACCTAGGAAACTCGATCGGCGGGCGGAGGAGGGAGGGGGTCTAAACGTGAGAAGGCGAGCGAGTAAATTCGATTTGATAGCATAATCCAGGGCTGCAAATCATACCGGGCTTTGTCGATAAAATTATCCCCTGAAGAGAGGCGCGAGTGACGGACGGAATATCGTGAAATAAAAATTGGAGATCAGCCTCAGTTTCAATATTACGATATTGCTATTATATACCTGTACTCCCTCCCTCCCCCCCCTCCCACGCTCTCCCTCTCCCCTGAGAGAGAGAAATTTCATTTTATTTATGAAACCTACGTGTGCGATTCTTCCTTTTTTTCCCGTGCTGCAGTTTATTGTGTCCCACGTTAAATATTTTATCCCCCCCCCCCCCAGTTTTGTTCAAAACTGTTCCTTCTTGCCTGCGGCGTTATCATCCAGATGAAAGCTGAATTACGCAGCTTCCCGCGAATAACTTTATCGATGAAAAATTAATTTCTAAACGAAACAAGTTGAATGAATGAGAAAAAAATAATTACGAAACGAGTGACGGAACTATTCTAAAATGCAAATTCGAATTAGTCTTCTTCGGCGCAACAATTTCTAACGCGCGGGTGTGCAGGTGTCTCTCTGCGTCAACGTGATCAGTCGAGATTAATTGAAAGACAAATTCGTACAAAAGTAACGGGATTCGTGCCGTTTTCGATAATGAAAACAATTTCTGTAATTGAGCAAACATACCCTTGTGTTCTTAGTCGAATCTCATCCCTGAGAAATACAATTTATTTCGCGTTCGTTTAATTACATAATTTCCACTGAACGTTGAAATTCATCGAAATAATCAACAGCTTCTGCGCGTCGATCGGCGGGCATAAACACACACCTCGATTCTTAAATTACATTTCGTTGCGTAATTTACACTGAACAATCAAATTCGTCGAAATAATCAACAAGTTTTGTACCGTATCAGTGACGCGATCGGTAAACACACACTCTCGCGTTTTTTCTTTTTCTTTTTTTTTTTTTTAAATAATACCACAGCAAATTACGTCTCCCTGTAAACAGTACTTTTTGTAACGAGCAGCGCGACGACGAACGTTCGATGCGTCAAATAACATAATTCGACAATACCGATATCTTATTGATTCGAGTGATCTAATTTTGTAATTAAACTCAAATAACGTAGTTTAACGATATTGATCTGCTTAATGTGCTTAACATATAACTCGATGCACTTGGTACCCTTAATATACTTAACTACTTCGTACAATTTAACAATACTAATCTACGCCCAATCCCTGGAAAGGTATATTCTCGAATCGGATCGTATATTGTAAGAGCGATTGCGTTTTTCTCTTCGCATTTTAAAACAGAACGAACGGCACAGTCTTACAAGCGTCACGTGTCTGGAATCCAAACTCAACTATGGCTGATAAATTTCCAATTTCTCGCTTTTCTCGAAAACGGAGCTTCTTACGGGAAAATATCGCCCCGCTGTTTTTCGCTTATTCTCGAGCGTGGAGATTCTTCTCTGTTACTTTCGGAATCAGTTAAATCGGGTGAATTTTCAAACTCGATTTTCTCGGAAGCGAACGATTCGACGGTAAAAGCAGTACTTTTTTTTTTGTTACGTGGCGGGAGCCACCTCCCGCGATCGGTCGGCCGCGAGTACATCCGGATGTAATTTCACCCACGCGACTCGGCGCGTATCTACGATTGAAACTTCCCGATAAGCGACGAAGACACGCATCGCGTCGTAAATTTAATAACGCTCGTGTTAGTGATACAAAACGAGTGATACAACCAGACTCGCAGCGCGCGCGTTGCAAACAGAGATAAACAAGGGTGGCAAAATCCCCGTCGAAAGGACGCGTTCGCGTTTGTGCGCGCGAGAAGTGGCGGAAAAAAGTGAAATGATGCGGTAAATGTCCTTTAAAGTCGAATACGAAGTTAGTTGGCAAGGAAGAGCACCGCGAACGTTCATGCAATTAATCACTTAGCAGTTTTATTCAATTACGTCTTGCTGCCTGCGGCCCGGAGTGCCAGTGGAACGCGCCAGGTACTACGGAGGATTTAGGAGGAGGGCCGGAGAGGGTGGCCAGCGACAATGGCGTAGAGTTGAAAGGAAAGTTGGTAGAAAAGCAAGAGGCAACGGAAGCCTTGCTAGTGGTATTTGATTTGTAAGCGAAGGCATAACACAACGTGTTGGAGTTACCGCTGTAAGGTTGCACGCCGGATCGTCGGCGGGGGCAAGAGAGAGAGAGGGGGGGGGAGGGGGGGCAGATACGTGTCCCATGTTCATCAATCATCGACGATAAAATCCATCGAAAAGTCGAGTTGCCTTTTCAATATGCCGTTAGCATATTCCGCGAGCATATATCGAGAAAGGAAGCCGATAACGAAACAGCGAGGAAAAGCGAAACGCAGAAAGGGCCGCACGGGGAGAGGAATTCTTTTCTTTTTTATCGGAACTCATCCGTGTGATTAAAAATTCGTTGTTGTAACGTAATAACTGGGATAGGTCGCGTGCATTCGACGCGGACCGTCGTATCTTTGAACCGTGTCGTACATTCCGACAGTCGTACGAGAGCGACGCAGACAGTCGAAGAGAGAAAGAACGAGAAAGAGATTCGTCGGATAGTCGGCAATCGCGCCGCGGCTCTAGTTGCACGTGTCCCCGCGTGCATTGGCAATTTACGAAATCTCGGTTTAGGTTATGTTAAGTTTTTAAGGTTAGGTTAGCACTGTGCACTTGCGAAATCTCGCTTCATATGATGATATTTTATTTCTTCTGTTTTATTCACATAATATTTGCTCTTCTCTTATCGAAACTAATATGTAGTAACGTCATATGCAGAGCTCCTAACCTAACCTAAACCTAATATATATATCAAGTATTAAAACAACGCCGCCATTTGAACTCATCGACTGATAAGTTTTAATAGCAAAAAGATGTTTGCACGATGCAAGCTGTTTTTAGTAAGGTATAATTGACGTCTGAGCCTCCTGTGCGTATAAATATTAATAAATATAGGGCAATTATGTGTTATTCGTGGAGAAGTATGTTACCTTTCTGACTCATACGACACTGTAGTATACACATATTTTATAAGTTTGTAGTATACTTATTACATATAAATTTTATCTTAATCACTTGATGATTAGAATTAGATTGGTGCAACATCTCTCACACGTGATAACCATTTCAGTAAACAGGTGCATACCGACAGGAACGAAATGTGCGTTACTTTGAACTACGTAATTTCCTTGATTCGATATACATTCTCGAGTCGTGTCTATAGTTACAACGCTACAACAATCGGTCATTTTCTTTTTTTTTTAAATAAAAAAACTGGCTCTCGCCAGTGGCTGGAAAGTTGCACGAAGAATTTATGAAATGTGATTTCTATTACGAACGCTCCTAAAACTTTCAAGCACCCTTCACTTCCCGAACGAAACAAACTTTTTCGCGCGTTTCCCCGAGAAACAAGGATATTGCAATTAGAACTCTGAATTAAAGTTTCAACGTTGTGAGAGAAAAAGAAGAACGACATTAATAAAATATTCATTTGGCGGAAGAAATCGTTAGTTCTCCCGAGAGCTTGGCGCAAGAGCTTCGAATTTTTTCAACGAGAGTGATACGAATTTGCAAAAAGAGAGCAATGAAAAAAAATTGAAAAGACTTGTTGGAAATGATATCTTTCGCTGAAAATCGAAACGACTGTTTCGCGACAGTCTAAAATCTTCGCAAGAAATTGTAAGATTTGTAACCCACACAAGTGGTTGGTAAATAATGAAAATAAAAAATATATGTATGTATTTCGAACTGAAAGTTCCAACTTGGCACAAATGGCAAGATACTGGCCAACGAACGTCGCATTCTACACAACGACGAGTATTCAAGTTTTTTGATTGCGCGGAGTTTGTTCGCTCAGCTCGCCAACTTTCCTTTACGACGTTTCTTCCGGCCCCGTCCGTATTTTTTTGTTGGCACAATCTTCTTCCGCCGCGATTGAAAAAAAATTCTCGATGCACAACCGACGATAAATGTCGGCATCTGTGCTCGAGATCTGTGTCTGTTGGACGATTTAACGCTCTCTGCATTAATCTGCATTAATCTGCCCGTTTCCCAAGGTTGAATTTCTCGGAATTTTTCTGATTTTCAGAAAATCCTCCGCGTCCGATCGAATTCAAAATTAAAAAGGCAAGAAGCGACGCGAATTAGTGATTTAAATGGGAAAAGCCGTTCCTACAGCCGAAAGCGTAAACACAGAAATCGGTGAAATTGTTATCTTTGAAGCCTTTGGAATATCGGAATATCGAGCAATTTTGGGACGCAAGGAATTCGAATTTTCGTCGCTTCCGGCTGTATTCGAAGTTCGGCAACTTCGACAACGACGGAGAAAGGGAGAAAGAAAAACGTGGGGGATCGTCGTTCTTTAAATCCACTCGTGGAAAAAATTTCTCAACGTTTCCAACTTTCGAGTTCGGAGCGAGTGTGTCTTTACTTTCTCACTTGCCGCGCGAGCATAAAAACATCCCGTTGTTTTCGAATCCCAGGGTTGATGCGAAAAAATGGAAGCTTCACGCTTATTCGCACGATCTTTTGTTGTAAAATTACGACAGTGTGAATAGATCGTCGATTTTCCAAAAAACATTGGGGAAATTCAACGTACGCGAGCTTGCAGCAACCTTCCACCCAGTCTGGATAACATATTTCCGGAAATACCGATAAATTAAAATCGAGGGCATTAAATTTTTCAGCCGAATAGATCACTATCGCTGAGTGAAAAGCGTTTTGAAATGACCGATATCCTTGCTGAATTGGCCATAAGGGCGCAATAATTTCGTCATCGATCTCTCCGCGTTTAATTCCCAATAGATTTTCACTTATTGATTACCGATTTTTATTTATCGATCGTTCTGTCGTGTCGTGTCGTGCCATGCCTCCTGCGTATTAATCGTGCAAGAAAATTTCGACGAGTTGCAAAAGCGTGTAATCGAAAGAGCGAAAATTATTAATTATTCGTCTCACTGAAAGGACCAGAAGCAACTGTTCCACGCCCCCTCGCGAATCACGTGACCCAAATCAATCAATCGCTAATTTTCGTTGCATTAGCGTTGCATCTGAAGGCTTACCTCCGCTAAAATCACTTTCAGTGATAAAAAAAAAAAAACGATCTTTAGACCTTTTAAGCAAGGGGATTCGTGTCGTTTTTCAATTATCGATGCAATTTACTCGAAAACGAAGCTTTATACAGAGAGTATAACACGTGTATATATAATACTCGTCTGAGAAAAAGTTCTACGAAACATGGGTCGAGAAATTAATAGTTTCACGTTCGCGGTCAGCAGAAATTTTCAGAGCAGATCTTTCTCAGCATAGATTTTTTAAATTTAAGTTCATACTGCATCTGCTCTAAATAGATATTTTAATATTAAATTCTAACATTCAGATTTTAACGTTACAATATTTATTTATAATTTATTCACTTAATAAATTTTAACATTTTAATATTTTAATAGTTTCCCAATTTTCTTTTTCCACGTCGGTGAAAGATGATTCTACGCCAAATTTATCGCACATTCCTCACGTTCAAGTCCCTCGATTGTGTCGCTTCTTCTCTCCCCCAATTATCGACACTACCGTGTTTTCGCGTTGCTACCGTGTAACTTTGCGCCACGTCAATTTCAGACCGAGTCATTTTGAATTGATTTCGTCCCGTTAGAAGCGTGTAAACACATTTTATGCACGCGCACGTGTTACATTGTAGTAGAAAATACACGGTTCGTACAATAGAACGTTCGTACAATGGAACGTTCGCATAACAGGTGTTTCGTTCATACGCGCATACAACGGAGATTTCACCGTGCTAAACGCTGCTTATCACCCAATGTTAAAAATCCAATCGCGATTTTGTCTCACGTGTCACTCGTTGCTTGTGTGTTGCAGAGCCCATAAGAGAGACACAAGAGAGGCATACAAAGATTATGTCAAGAAGAATCTGCCGAAGAAGGATCGAGCTGGAAAAAGTGTGAGAATCGAGACGAGTGACTACTTCGGCTTTGAGAGAGTGCTGATTTGTAATTATTTTCTCAGTGAGAAGTGGGAGAGCATTTCCCCGGGAGTAGAGTGCGGTTCGGAGTAAAACGAAAAGTCGGGAACAGTGGAAGCGGAAACCCCTTAACGGAAACAGTGAACGTCGGATGATATGAGTGAACGCAGGATCCTTCGTGACGTTAAATGATCGAGTTACGAGCCCGGTCGG
Organism: Melipona beecheii; assembly: GCA_032399605.1. NCBI lineage: Eukaryota > Metazoa > Arthropoda > Insecta > Hymenoptera > Apidae > Melipona > Melipona beecheii. The sequence goes on from JAUCMO010000291.1 coordinate 3,347,929, forward strand.
AACGAATACCGTCGATTAACCGGCACGCGATACGTCGGAAACGCGATTACAAACGCAGCGCGTCCTTCTCGTTTCCGCGAAGGAACCGACGGGGCCGCGGAGAGTGAAACGAAGTTTGGATATAAGGCCGAGGAGGCGAAGGAAAGTGGCAAAAGGGGCGGAGGGGGGGAGGGGAAAATGTGGTGTCACGTCCTCGCCACCGTCGCCGCTTTCTTCTGTGTCGTCCACGCTCAAGGTTAGTCCGACTTTCATTCATATTCTCCACCGTCCCCCCCCCGAATTTTCATCATTAGCGTACATACAGGGTGGTCACTGAAAGACCGAACGATGTGAAACAAAAATAAAAATTTTACAAACACATGTTCTTTCAATTTTAATTCAATTAATTTTAATTTTTGTTAATATCCAAGTTATGATTTCTTTAAACCCTTCAGTTTAATCAGTGGCCTGTACCACCCTGTATATACATATCAGACAGAATCATTCACGTGACTCGCACACCTGCAAATAATATTTTAAATTATGCTCGTGTCCGATGAAAAGTCGTTACATACTTTTCCTCTACAAAGTTACAACGATCCAAATCGTTCGATACGAAATAACAATTTCATTCGACAGTGAGAATCTTTCGTCGCGTCACAAATCCAAAGAAATAAATAAATTTCCGTCCGTATCTTTGACCAAGGACAAGCGATTAACGAAAGAAACGTCCCGATGTTAATCCAATTGCAAGACTCAGCTCCGAGCTTTTGATATTTGAATATAATATGCCGATCGCGATTTCAAGGTGTCATCGTTCTTTCGCACGTATACATTTGCGGTCCATACACAGAGCGAATTCGATGAAGGCACTTTCCTGTACATCGCATGCGTACTCGTGACGGAAAGGTAAAGGTAAAAGCATCGAAAGGTTAGAAACCAGCAAAGAATTTCCAAGTTCGATCGATACGCTTCGAAAGCCTTTGAGAAAGTTACCTCGGAGCCTGCATTCGTCTCCGCGAGCTCGAATTTGCAGAAATTTCGAAATGTCACTTACTTTCTGAACGTGCGAATAAAAACATTATTGATATATAAAAATGATACAAAAAAAATTATTAATACACACACACACTCGCGCTTAAAACACTTTTATTTCATTATATATTTCGTATATATTTTATAACACATAACTATAATACAATTGGCAAAGTTTTCATTCTATAAAGTGTTACATTATAAGTGTTGTATTTAATTTCAAGTTAAAATTAAACGTGAATAAACGTATTTTGTGTTTTTAATTTAATTATTTTATCGTATGGCGGGTATCGTAATCTAATAATACAGTATAATAACAGAATTTTTATTGTGTAAAGTGTGTTTTACATTTAGTTTGCTGAATTATTATATTTTATATTGCACATTGTGCATATAATTTGTACTTTTACATTGGGCAACGTGCGTTTTAAAATTGTGTTTGTCGTATATAATTTTTAATTCATATTTATTCGAATTTACTATTTTTGTTATATAAAAAATTAGTACTTGTCCTACGATATCTCATACAATTAATTAAAATATATATAAACACACATACACACACACACACACACACACACACCAGCTAGATAAATACTAATACCATTCCGTAAATTTGCATTTCAAACTCGTAAAGAAAATTTATTCTTTTTTTTTCGACTTCCTCCTACGATTCTAGAAACACCCTATGTTTTCAACCCTCATCTGTCTCTCGTTTTTCCAATTTAATTTTTATCCTTGGCATCAAATCGACGTAGTGATAGAAACAAAATTAACGCAGCAAGTGTAAATAGACTAAATTTCTATTTAATGACAATAGCAAGCCTGTACCTATAAGGTACAAACGATTTTACAGATTTTGCTAGGAAAAATGTGTCCAATGGAGGGTCGACAACACCTCAATCACGCACGAAGATTCAAAAGAATGAAATAATTCCGTTCGTACCTTTTGTTTATCCCGCCATCGTTTATCACTTCCTAAAACAACAATTATTTTTCCGAAGTCGCGTTCGCTTGTCTCTTTTTCTTCTCTCTCTCTCTCTCTCTCTCGCTCCTCTTTCTGACAAAACAACTAACAAAGTTTCTGTGCCACTCAACACGAAGAGCAATAATGCAAAAAATTCTCTTTTCGGTCTCTTTCTCGTCCCTCGCCCGCGGAGAATTTAGTGCTCCAGTTAAAATGAAGGGACAGAAATAATTAACGACACGAATAATCTTTCAATAGAATGGGAGCTTAAATACGTTTTCATTCAAATATGCATATCAGGCGCTTCTCTTCTGGAGAGAATGCTTTCCAATATCTCTGCGTAGAAATGACGTGAAGTTTCTTTGTTTTCTTTTGTCTTTCCTTTTTTTTTTCCTCTCTGTTTTCTCGTGAAATGCTCCGTTCGTTCTAACTGAGCATGCAGCGAATCTTTATTGTCGACTAAAATTAGCCCGTATTGCGATTTTCTTAAATGAGTGGGGAGGAAAAACGGGAGCTTCGTGTTTCGATGATAAATAATAGGTAATAAATATATGCACGCGCGCGTCTATTGTGTCCAACTCATTAGCTCCTCTTTTATAAACATACGTATCCTCGTTGAAAAAAAAAAAAGAAAAAAGAAAAAAAAGAAATGAACAGGTTCGTCAAGTTGTTGAATTTGTCGATACGAAACGTCGTTCGATATGCGAATAATTTCAGAAATTTGGACTTGACTATCCGAAGATCATTCGTATACTAATAAATAAATAAACCAGACAACGCCACTCCTACTCGAGGTCTACCCCACGCCCCCTCGCGAATCACGTGATCCAAATCAACCAATCGCTAATTTTCGTTGCATCAGCGTTGCACCTGAAGAGGCCCGATGATTTTCTCGGTTACCCCCGCTAAAATTTCAGTGATAAAAGTATTTCTTTCCACTCGATGCGAAAAATAAAAGCGGAAAGAAATAAAAAAAAGAAAAAAAAAGAAAAGCAAAAAGCGTCGGGCGTTGTTCCGTTGTTTCGCCGTTACTTTCGCTTGTGCGTTTACGTAATTGCAAACTGTTGCGTGCAATAATGGCGGGGCGTGAATTCACGGGAATGCATGGAAATCAAAACAATGCTATTTATTCCGAAAAGTAATTCGAGCGTTTCCACCATTTCCCTCCTCCGCCCCTCCTCAGTGCGTTTTTAACTCTACTTTTCCCCATGGCGTGGCAACAAAAACGCCGGGGCGTTAATCTCCATAAATAAATATTAATGATGTTTATTACGAAAAACGGAATTGGATTTGCAACAAGAAGGCATGAATGAATTCTCGATGCAATAAATAAAACTGGTGATTCAACTGCTTGTATTTTACGCGGGTGTGTAGGTATATATATGTTACGTGCGTAAATATGTGCATGAAGAACTCAAAAATGAGCGTACAAGATAAAACGTTGTCACTCCCATGATATTTATGGATTATACAAGTATCACGAAGACCGTGGTAGCAATGTGGCAGGATGTAGGTATTTGTGGCGTTTCAAACATATACAGGGTGGGACAAAACTCGTCAGAGAAACGATAATAATGCTGAAAAGAAGACGAAATTCGTATGAATTGAAGCACACATCTCTCGCTCTTGCAGGGTTCATTTTTCAAAAAGATTGCAATTAAAGATCAGTCTGGTGTATACCTAAACCTAACTGACGGTTGGCTTCACTGTATCTCATTATTAAGAGACTAGGAGGATGTTAATTTCAACAAATTTTGAGGTCGACATTCTTTCTCACGTTCCTTCATCATCGGCTATGTCGCGTTGCAAATTAAAGTTTTGCATTTATTTTGATACGTGCGAAAGTATGAAGTTGCACCGAATGAAGGGCCATAGTTTGGGTGAGGAATCTGCACAATATTTTACATACCTCAGTACTCGAGTTGTAAATATTTAAAGAAAAGCAAAAACAAATTGTACGGCAAATTTTAAAGACTTTAATTTTTTTCAGTTATGAAAAAGAATGTTTCAGTATCTTTACGTACCACGACAATTTAGCAATTTTTCCAGAAAGAACAGTGTTTTCACTTTGCTATCGCGTTTAAAAACATCTCGGAATAAAAACGAACGATGTGTTTTGTAAGAAGTTTCATGCTTTTAAACCGAGTCCAAGTTTATTATTGTACTTTTTTCTACTAAATTGTACCAATGTTATTTCAATATTTCGAATATCAATGCGAGTCGCTGCGTACAAAAATTCCCTCAACCCTTTGACACGTAACGCCGAGTCACACTCGTCGCAGGAATTATGGTTTCGATTTGAAACGGAAAGCAAATTGTAATCCTATGGAACGTGAATTTGAATTTTCAATTTTGACTCTTCAAAGTGAAGATTCATAAATCGTTAAATATTACTAATTATACAATTATTATTGTATGATGTTATTAATATTATAAAATGTTATATACACAAGACCAAAAACACACGTGCAGAAATAATTGTAAAAGAATTTCTAAAACCAGCATAATACTAGGCCGAGGCACATACATCAGTGCCATTTTCTCAATAAACGTTAATTATATCATGGTACACTGTATATTGGAATAATATATCATAGTACATTATATATTGAAATAATGTTTATAATTTCAATAAATTACACATTGAAGTAATGTTAATAACGTCTGACACGGGAGAGATAACTAACGTTATTGAAATAATGTTCATTATTTCAACATATAGTAACTAGCGTTACGAAAGAACAATTAAATAACAACTAAATAACTAACCAATGTTGTTATATATCCGTGCAGTTACGTCTGACACGGGAAATGTAACCAACGTTTATCGAACTAACATTAGTTAATAATAACTAATGCGAAAAGCCTGAGAAAAAACACACGTTTCAAACGCACTGTACTTACGTCTCTCCGCGCGAATCGTCTGAAGTTCTTCATCGTCGCGTCTCGTTTGTTGTCGCAAGGGCATCGTATTTGCACGTTCCCGCGGCGGACAAGCACGCACCCACTTCGCAACGCGTAGCGATGTGTGTATATATATATGTGTGTGTGTGTGTGTGTGTAGATTGCGTCGCGAAGTCAAGGATTCTGTCACGCCTATTCTTCCTCGGCTTGTTTTCCAAACGCCAGGAGTGGAGACGACGTAACCCCCGGGGCTGTTGCACGCCGCCCTTACGTGCAATCGAATCGGGGTCGCACGCGTGTTTGCGCCGACGAAACGCACGCGTGCGAGTGTGCGCGAATTTGCACGCACGCACGCACGCACACTCGGGTTGAAAGCATCGAGGCGTGGTCGGCGAATTACTACGTGTCCCTAGTCTCTCCCTCTCCCTCTCTCACTCTGGCGTCACCGACCTTTCTCCACTGCGTGCACCCTCTGTTTCTTTCGTGCACCCCAACGGGGATCGTGCAGTTTACGGTTCCCGTGCACACGCCGCGTGTAGCTTCGCGGAGGAAACAGCTTTTTCACAGAGGCTGTCGAGAGCTTTCCGATGCTTCTTCAGCCCGATGACAAGCCGCCCGACAATATTCGCGGTTGCGTTTTCTGTTTTTTCTTCTCTCGTTCCGCTCGCGCGCTCGTCTCGAATAAATAAAAAGTAAATACGTTTTGGGTTTGGTCGGCGCGCGAAAGGGGGATCTTTCTTTTTTTTTTTTTAATTGCCGAATATCGGCACGTCGACGAATAATAAATTCCCAAGAGTTAATAACAATTTGCGAACGCGACGTAAATTGTTTTCAAACGTTTCGATTTTCGGCAATTCTGAATTCTCTAAGTTCTGTCGTTGGACGTGAAGTAGGCTGCTCTTTCGTTGAATCACTATCAGATCTAAGGACAGTGAGTAATTTTTATTTGCAGTGATAATGACTCAAAATTTACAGTTAAATTATTGAAGTTTGGAGTAATTTACCTTACTCTGTACTCTTTACTTCTTCGATTCTTCGTAAGGAACTGTTAGTAACAAAAGTTCAATTGGATTAAAAAATTCCAAAGCTGGGTAATTCGATTCTAAACCATCGCGATTCCCAGTGGCCCGCAAATATAATCGATTGAGAGGTATAAATTGAAAGTTTAACCACTGATTCTGTTAAAAGTGTTAAATCGTTGCAAATAGAATGACAAATAATAAATGTGACTCGTATTAATCTTTCAAACTCGTATGTCGTAACGCTGACGATACAAATTCGAAATTGTTTTTAAAAATTATCGCACTTTGAAAAGTGAGTGAGAAATAAATTGCACGACGATGTAACAGTAATAAGTAAACAAAAAACATTGAATTTCAACGTTGCACGCGAATTTGCCTAATTCACCTTAAAATAAATACAAAGGTGAACGGGCAACAACGCTGAAAGCAATTCGAGTTCAAAAGGTTCAAACATTCGGGTTAATAATTTTGTAGAAAGTAAATCGCACGATATCGTTTGAAAGCTCGAGGGCCCTGCTTTCAAAGTACGTCGTTCATTTTGTTCTAAAATGTTTTTACATCAGGCAGCGGTCGAGCAAGTGAAGTGATAACGCGATGGATTTAGTCGTGAATAAAATTCTTCGATATTTTTGCATGCATGTAAATTTTTTGCAGTTCTCAAAAAGAAAGAAAGAAAGAGGAAAAGAAGACGCTTTCATTTGCTACGTGATGTTCAAGTGTCTCGGGGGAGAATGCAAATTCAGAGTGATCGAAATAGAAGTTTTATACGCTTTATAACGAAACCAAATAGATTGCTGTGTGATTTTTTTTTTTTTTTTACAAAGTTATAACAACAGTTATAATCTGAAGTATCGATGATTTTCCATTCAAATTAATTAATAAAAAATCTCTAAAAATTTAATTGAAAAATTATTCTTGATGTAGGTATGTTCTGATTACGATGAATTAATTAATTCTACGTTAAAATTAAATTAATTCTACACTATACTGTGACAATTTGTAGCACTTTCGAGAAGAAAAAATGGTGAATCAAAGTGAAATCAAAAGTAGAAAGTTGTGAATTGAAATAAGAAATAAAAAATAAAAAATAATGACAAAAGCACCTTCAAATAAAATGAACGATGCACCTTGGGGTGCTGAATGTGAAAGTTTCGAGCTCAAGCTTATTGTCACAGCAAGATTTCCTTCTATAAAATTACTATATAACCGTACTACATCAATATTAATCGTAGTGGGAATGAAAACAATTGGAACAATTTCAAAAATTTGTTTGTTCCCCGTATCACTGCTCTGTACAATATTAACTGCGGCTACGACCAGCGACGAAAAAATAGGCACGCGCACGCACGCACGCACGCACGCACGCTCGCTGCATAGAGTACATAGACCGCGCGCGAGTGATACAGACTAGAGAGAGTCGTTTCCAGCAGCGCTAGAACATTTTTGTTTCGATGCTTTCAACGCTTGTGTCATTTTACTTTGAGAACAAGTTGCGCGCATCGCGTTCGTGCTCCGAAGTGGAATGCATTCGCGCTCAATGTACGAAAGCAGCGTTCACTAAAATTGACATTTAGCACGATATTGTTGTACCATTGTGTGACTTTTCCCCGTTTTAAACATGAATTTCGCCGAAATGCTGGGTAACTGAGAATCTCGTCGTTGTTGTTGTTGATGTTATTGTTGTTGTTGTTATCGAAACGCTCGATGTTGTTTGCATCATCGGTCGATAGAATATTCGCGACCGGTAATTCATAAATTTTCCCCGAGCGTAATGCCCTCCCCCGCGATAATACAATTCAGTTCGGTACGACGACTGTACTCGCGTCACCGAGATACGTCTGCCGATCGATATAATGCATTTAATTAATTTGGGTGACACGTAGCGATCTTAATCGATCGCCATATGTTCTTACTGTCAGCTGACATTGAATTCGCAGTGTTTCCCCACCCTCTCCCCCTGCCAGATAACATCGGCCATCGATTCGTTTTAATGAATAGGTTTTGACGATCCGCTCGTTCCGATAATTTTATTACTATTGACCTAGCGTCTCGCCTCAATTGCGGTGTAATAAAACTAACTGTAAGTATGAAATTAATTTCTAATATATCGGACGTTTAATCCGATTTTAAAACACCAGTGGGAGAGTGTAACTAATTGGACAATGATGGGAAAACTGCGCGACTTGTACCCCAGAGTACGATACATCTCACTGAAAGGCCCAGAAACAACTGTTCGCCTTCTGATTGACATGCAAACATTCGAATCGATAGAAACAAACAAGTTACAGGCGCGATCGCTCAGTACCAGACAACGCCACGCCTCCTCGCGAATCACGTGACCCAAATCAACCAATCGCTAATTTTCGTTGCATCAGCGTTGCAATCACCCGATTTTCTGGGTTACCCCCGCTAAACTCACCTTCGGTGATAAAATTGCGGATAATGTGAACTGTTCAAATTTCGTAAAAGATCGCATTTTAAAACGCGAAACTTCCAGAGCTTCCGAGAGTCTGGTTTAAGCTTGTCTTTTTTCTTTTCTCGAAAGTAAAAGTACTTTTATCCTCGAAAATTATAAAAATTTATACATCTCTGGAGGCGTTAAAAAGTTTCCCTCGTAACTTGATCTATCATAATTTTGAAGACTGGAATTTTTAATTTGCAATGAATCTTTAAATTCTGCTGCACGATTTTTTTTTTTTGCTATTTTGTTCAATTTTGAACGATGATTAAAAGTTTCTGAATTTTTGTCGTTCAAAGTTCAAAAAAAAAAAAAATTGCACAGCAAGTTTTCAAAGATCGTTGTTGATTGTCAGAACTTTAATTTTCAAAACCACGATGGATTTAGCTGTAAATAAAATTTTCCGGCATTTTTACTACGCGTGCGAATTTTTACATTTCTTTTTTTTAAAAAAGAAGAAAGAAGAATACTTTGCTACGTGATGTTAAAATATCTTGGGAGAGAAACGAATTCAAGTCGAAGTGGAAGTTTCACTTTTTAGGAGTGAGACCGAGTAGTGATTTTCTTTCTACAAAATTATAACCCATTGAAAATAATCGCGGAACAAAACTGACTTCACGAAAACAATTTACATTTGCCCGAATAATCATGATAACGCGGTGGTAAAATTTTTTTTGGACAAACCATCCTACGTATTTTGCTTTTTTTCTCCATTCTACATGCAAATACGTAGAATATTATTTACGTTAAAGCTCCACGTACGTGCGCGTTCGGTTTTTTACTCGTTACCGTACAGTTATATATATATATATATATATATATACGATTAATTCCGATGCATAATTCAACAGTAATTCAACAAATTTGTTACTCAACGTTGTCGCAACGTAACGCGTAATTAATACGGATAAGTAAAGCGTCACCGACTCGAGGCGCCGAGCATACATTTGAATAATTTTTATCCCTTGGTAACGTTTTAAGAAGCGTCTCGCGTTTCTCGTTTGCAAGACCGCTTTAAAAGAAAAAAAAAAAAAATGTTAAATCTGCTATTGTGTTTCACGACTTTCTCGTTTCTATGGCTTTCTTTCTCCGTCGTGCGCGCGCGCGAGAGAGGTTTCTCGAATTACTCGCGCAAAATGGCGCAATGATGACTCTTCGTTAGATATTTATCGATAAAAAAAAAATTATCTCCTCTCTTCATTTCTTTTCCTCTCTCTCTCTCCGACGAGAGAACGTCGAATTATAGAAAAAGATTCGGAGCTAGTGGTTTTCCCAATCTTGCATTAACGCTTGAAACAGCGGTTTTCTTTCCCCCAGGGGGAGGGAGAGGGAATTCTCTTTTTCGCGAAAGGATCGAGCGATCTTTCTGCGAGGGGAAAGAAAAGGCACTCTAACGAGGCGGAAAAGATTCTGACTAATTATGACTAGAGCTCACTCATCATTGTACGTGGCGCAAAGAGAAGCTCCTTCGCCACGAGTCACCCCGTGGATTCATTCTCAACAGTCGCGTATCGCAACGTGGCGGCTTTCGAACTAACGTTCGTACGTTCGAAACTACGTTTTCTCAAGCGTTTTCTCTCTCTCTCTCTCTCTCTCTGATTGAAACCAACGAAATTTTCAATAAATTTTCAAAAGTCGATTTACAACGGTTTCCGTGCCCGAGAAGAAAAGCACGAATTCTTCGAAGCTCAATAAATCGCGGACACTGACGACGAGACTGCGGAAATTTATATTTTTCGGTGCACGACAGAAAAAGAAAAGAGACAGAACTTCGACAGAAAATGTAGAAAACACTGCATTTTGGATATTTTAAAATTTTTTAAAATTTCCTACATCCGCAGTCTACTAATGACACAAGTGAATTAAAATAGAACGGCGAATTAAAATAATTTAATAAAGTTAAATACGAATTGTAATATTTTCAATTTGATGATGTTAGCTGATCTTTATATAGATTGCACATCTGAAAAAATTTGAATTTGCATAAAAATCCGCAATCTTCTCCGATTCTTTCCAAGTTGGCTACATCTTCTGTTTGAACACAAGCCCGTGAATCGAGCACAATTCCATCGATATATCGCTTCGTGTATCCTGAAATCTCGATAACAACAATTTATTTGACACGTCGTGAAATTTTAATACATCCAAAATATCGCACGTTATACATCGTCCAACATCTGAAATTGAAGCACGATTCTTACACGAGTAAGAAATTGAAGTACATTTGAGGATGAAACGACGTTCGGAGGAGACACCATAAATCCCGGATCCAAAAGAAATGGGCAGATGGTATTATTTGTTCAAGTTTCGCGGTTTAGTTTTTAGTTTGTCAAATGTCAATTGCCAAAGAGTTATCTTTGGAATTAGTCAAGCCTCGTCGCCAGAAGGTAACTACGTAAGCAGCCGTCCGATTGGCTCTAATCCGAAGCACCCTCTATTGCATTAATCTAGGTATTCAAGCTGTTACCAACAAGGAAACCAAGTTCCGACTCCACTTGTTCCGTAGATCGGCGTTCTAATACTATCTAGCATTACGGTGCGACAGTCATCTTTCCCTCCAACATACCGAGAAATACGATTGTTTCTCCCGGGCGATCGATCTTAATAAACGTTCGTAAACTTTGTCCAAGTCTTAATACCAGTAATCGTGAACTACGTTACAACTTGCTCGATGTACAAAAATTCTGCCATTTGTAATGAAATTTCTTTTCCGATTTCGGAAAGATACTTTCCTTCGCGCGTTATACTTCGTTAAATGAAACAACTTTTTAATTATGCTTGCGTCTAACGAAAAATTGTTCGATACAAAAGCTATACGGTTTAAGGGAGGCAAAATATGGCGTGTCAATTTTCTGTGTATGTTTTATCTTTTTAAATCAAACCGGATCCTCTTTAGGTCCGCAACGAAACGCTAATGCAACGAAAATTAACGATTGGTTGATTTGGGTCACGTGATTCGCGAGGGGGCGTGGGGTAGAGGCTCGAGTATGAGTGGCTTATCTGGTACTGAGCGATCGCGCCTGTAATTTGTTTTGTATCGATTCAAATGTTTGCATTTTAATAAAATTTCATGGCAAAAAAAACTCAGAACAGTTGCTTCAGTGAGACGAATCCGAGCTTTAAGAGACTCGACAAATGTCAAATTCTAATTTCGCACTCGCTGAGAATTTAATAATAGAGCTTCCACGAGAAGATCTATTATTATTATTAAACACTCCAGTTGTGACTTTTCAAAAGACTTTCGTAAAGAAATCGATCGTCTAAAAGTTCTACCTTCAATTATTAAGTTCCAACTCGATTGTCAAATTTCGCACTAATCCCTTGGTTCGTTCGCGAGAAAATCTGTTATTAAATTTCAGTTTGTGCACATAGAAATCGATTATCAAATTCCAGATACATTGTTTTGGAAAATTTTATAAGGAAATTTGTTATCAAGCACTCCAACCGGGCGCTTAATATTTAATAAAAGAAACTCGATTATTAAATTCCTGTTTTCGGAGACTTTTGTGAGACAACCAGTTCCACGTTGATTTTGGAAACCCGCAGAGAGAGAAGTCGATCATCAAATTCCAAATATTAGTTTTCGAAACTTCTGGAGAGGTTCTTAGCGAGAAACTTTTAGAGTTTAGAAGAAACTTTCAGAGTTAGACAAGTGTCAGAAAATTTCTAAAAACTCCCGACAAGACGACCTGTCTGTCTATCAGATTCCAGTTTCGCGCCGATTTTTGAAACTTTTCGCGAAGAAATCGATTATCAAACTCCCCGCAGCACCGCACTGATTGTTCGAACTTGCACGAGAAACTCAATTATCAAATTCCAGTTACGTATTATTGGTTTTTGGAGCTTCCGCGAGCAAATCGATTATGAAACTCCTCGGTGATCGAAGTGAATTTATTCTGAAAGAAACGGACAACGTGTATATTCGCGCGTATAGACGTTGCGGGAGTGATTTTCGTCTGCGAAATTCAGCTAAGCAGCGTGAACCTAAATGTGAATTAAACGCAAAGTATGACGTACGTGTGCGAATGCTCGTTCGCGAGATTATGTACGAATATGTACGTGTATCTATTGCCGGCTACAAATTGTTAGTAATCGATTTGAATCCCTGGTAATCGAGATAACACCAAGTAACGTATGGCAATCGAAATTCATGGTGCATCGGGACTGCATATATATATATCCGATATATATATATATATATATATATATATATACACATATATCGAATCGGCAGAATTAACTCGAGCAACCACAATGTAGCCACGTGCATGTTTCGACTAGCGGTCCGCTTTAATTGTAAGTAGAGAGAGAACGTAACTAACTTGATCCCAATCTCCCTCCCCTGAAAAAGACATCTTGTTTGGAAATTACACTTCTCTCGCGACAGCTCCTTGTCACTGGCTGTGTCGTATATTTTGCGAATTAAAGCCCCTTTAATTCGTGCTTTACGTTCATTTTGATATGCGTAAAGACAAATAATTAAATAACTTAAATGAAAAAATGTAAAAAGATAAATAAATAAATAAATAATTCTGCGTTTTGCGTCCATTTTGACACACATATATATATATATTTTTTTCTTTTCTTAAATAAATAATTGATACGTATTGAAATTTTGATTCACTGAAAAATAAATTCCGAGAGATGCTAAAACTTGAAGCGTTTCACCTTTTTTTCAATAATTCTATGGGGTCCGAGTCAAACGTTTTCCAACCTAGGAGAACAAATCTTTCTTTTTTTTTTTTTCAAGTTTCATGATAGAAAATTTCTTCCCTTCGCATTTTCAAACAACGTCTATTTTTACGAGCAAAAATTAAAATCGTCCACGTACATCGGATCATAAAAATCACGTACGTTCGTAATTTCACGTATCTCGTTGACGCATTATTTTAATTCTGGCTTGTCGACGAATTATTTTGATTCTTGATCATTAGTCGATGATTTTTAATTACCGGTGTTAATACACCGACGTATCGCTGCGTAACATCGAATATAAATTTAACCGCGGCAATTTATTTGATTCGTAGCGTTTGTAAATTCCACGCGACAATTTCATTCGATTTCGTTTCATTTCGAGCAACGTCTTGCCGCTCGCGATATTTTTTCGACGATGTTATTAACACGACGGAACACCGGTTACGGTAATTTTCGAAATTTCGAAATTTCGACCTGTGATTATTTTCTGTGAGTATTTTCCAATTTTTCAACAGTCTCTGCCATTGGGTCTTTGAGCATTCCGTGTTATTAAAAAACTTCGCAGCGCAGAAAAAAAATGTTCAACTTTGACACAGAGAAGAGTGTAATATTACTGCGATATTAATAACGCGCAGAGACGAGTGTGCGTTACATTACTAACGTGATATCACTAACGTGAAAGAAAGTGGTATCACTGTGATATTAATAGTACGAAAGAATGTGATATTACTCTTAACGTGAGTAATGATAATAATGTAAATGGGTGTGCTTTCATCAGACAAATGGGCGTGGAGGGGAATCGAATGACGCGAAGAAAATCGCGAGAAACCGGAGCTGGTGCGCGCCGCGGCGTGTGTGATTCGAGAGCGCGGCGAGAAAGAAATACAGAGCGGTAGAGCGGCGACGAAATCGGTCAGGCGTCAGAGTTTACGCGTTTGAACATCTTGACGAGCGAGCTGACAGAAATCTGAGGAAATAAGGACCGGGGAAACCTCGGCGAGAGACACGAAACGAGAGTGTATCCCAACTTTTGATTCAGTCTATCGAGAAACGGAATATTGCGTGCGACTCGGGCTGTCACTGTGTCGATGTCGAACTCTGCGACCGTCTACATTACTTCAGCCGCGTGTTAAACATTCTTTCGACGAAAGTAGCAGCGATCTTCGTTTGCGTTCGGACGCTGAATACTGAAATTGTTGCGATTGTAAAAAAGGAAAAGAAAATTATAAAATTGTAAAATTATGAAAAGTGCAACAGTGTACGTGTTGTAAAATCGTACATAGTATAATGTTGCGAAAACATGTATAATACGTGTTACGAGAATGTTATAAAAAACATATGAAATATACGTAAATATATTAAAAAACTGCACGACTCGTACTCCAGTACGATTCGTTTCACTGAAAGGCCCAGAAGCGACTGTCCCGACTAGGAAACGAAGACGACTTTGCCATAAAATTTTATTGACACGCAAACATTTGAATCGATGGAAAACAAATTGCAGGCGCGATCGCTCGGTACCAGACGACGCCACTCCTCACGATCACGTGACCCAAATCAACCAATCGCTAATTTTCGTTGCATCAGCGTTGCGGCACCCGAAGAGGCCCAATTTTCTGGATTACTTTCAGTGATAATAGTATGTGAAACAGAAAGATTGGAAAATTGTTTCCAGAAGTTTATGCCTAGACAGAGATTGACTCGCGATTGACGAAATTTATGCTAGTTGTGCTTCCCACTTGTTTCTTTTATTTTTAGAGTGGCGCGTAATTAACGCTCTCGTGTAGCTGGAGATAGACAGCGTCTGGTGTGACATTGCAATCGTCAGATTACTAAAGCTCGGATGCTTCGCGTCACTTCCTAATTATTCTAGTCTGCTTGATCTCGTCTACCGATAACGTTTTGCTTTCGCTGCGCGGAAAAAGAAAGAAGAAAAAATACATATTCTTTTTTTTTTCTTTTTGAAAATGTAAAATGTTATTTTACGGTATAAAATACAAAAATATAAAATAATATAGGTATGTGTTATTTTGTGATATATATGTGTGTGTGTATGCATCTCCAATCGTACTATCGCGTCCCTTCTTTTTCTAGGGTGATGACTACCCTGCTCGTCACCGGCTTTATTGCTGAAAGGGAGCTCGATGATTTCGAGGGTGGTCGTATCTCGCATTTTCTCCCTTTACCTTTCCGCCAGACTGTTGATCTTTACACACTCGTAGAAAATTTGAAATGCATGCAATAAAGATATCAGCGTATGGAATAACTCGATATCTTGATGCATTGAATTTTAAAGCACAAATTTGTAAAACATGCTGTAGATTATTAAAAGAAGTAATACATTTCATTATGCAATATATATATTTTACAGTAAATGGCGAAAAAGTGAAAATTTCTATCACGACTGAATTTTTAGCAGAGATTTTTTACTTTAGTTTTTACTTGACGACGATTCCCTAAAATTTATCGTACAATTTTGCCCCAATTGTCAAATTGTTGCACTTTGAACATATTCGGGAATTCTGGTCGTTCAACCGCGATATTCAAAATTCGATAACTTGGCGAAAAGAAGAAATCGTGCAACGAGTTTTAGACTATTGTAAACGTTGTAAAAGGAGTTGAACGGTGAATTAAGTCATGAAAAGAAATTCTTCGTCAATGTTTTAAGAGTCATTTGAATTTAGAAAAAGATGTGCTTCGGGCGTCGTTTTCAAGGAAATAAACTGAAAAATTACCTTAAATATATGTGCGTACCTGACAAGTTCTCTAGAAAAATATTATTCTACGTTTTTTACTTACTTATTTTTACTATTTTTACTCAAACCGGATTGTTCTCGAAAACTTTGAACGAAAAATATTTTATTCCATCTTTTCGACATATTTTTACGCGGAACACCCTGTACATCGTCGATTTTTCGAAACCGAAATTTAGCGCACGTAAATTTCTGACCGCGCTGTACACGTGGAACGAATTGAATCTAACTTGCAAGCATGTACATCCGTCAGATTAACACGCTTCGAGTTTTAATACGGTCGGCGCGACGACACAGACAGAAGAATAAACATCGCGGGGACAGAAGGAAGGAGAAAGGGAAAGAAGAAAGAAACGGGCGTAGCTTCGAGCGATAATCTAGGACTAATATCTTCGTGCTAATAAACGTCTCACGCTACCGTGTGATTCGATAACATAAATCTGGGGCGCAACGGGGATTAAGTATTAAGTACTGTACACGAAGACAAAAGTGTAACGCCAACTCGGACGATATTAATAGCTGATGCAATAAATAAGAGCGCAGGCTCTTTTATAAATCCTGCTGCAATTTCTAAGCGGCGATCCACGATTCCCTTATATATATATATATATATTTAACAGCGCGCAATTATCAACCAAACGGTATAACGTTAAGAAAAGGGTTGTTTCGTTTGTCACAAGTTGCGTGTGAAAACAGTTTTCACAGTTTCTAAAGGAAACAGTTTAGTGAGATTTCTGAGATAAATAATTGGAAATTTTTACGCGAGTCGTGTCGTCGCGGATGAATGTTATTAATACAGTTTTTCCCGAGTTTCTGATATGTTTTTTTAACATTTAGACCGACTAGACGATTCAAATTAACATAAAATTTCCACATTAAAGTGGAAGAAATGGAATAGCTTTTGTTTATGCATTTTACGAAGAGTTATTTAAATCACTAAAAACACGGTGTTTTACATCCATAAAATTTCTAACGAAAATTCACAAACAAGTCACATTTTGACCACTTTGGTTGTTCTAGCTTGTTAAAATTGATAATTTGTTGCTTTCGCTGTTATTAATCGCTGCAAATTTGAATACCATGGTGTTTATATTTATATGAATTCAAATTTCGGATTTTTCCAATACTCCTTTCGCGTGACAAGAAAAATTTCATACCACGTACAAAAATGGCAAAAAATGCCTCCCTTGGCAAACAAAGTATGTATTTCCGTAAATTTTATTTGAAACATTTTTCTCTGTAGCGAATAGTTTAAGCTTCAGACGGGACACCCTGTATGTTCGACAAGCAGAAACTCCGAAGAGAACAAATCTCTACACGATCTGTTTCTATTAATTTTTCAACTTGAGCAACTTTTCGAGCTACTGTCGAACTGCGTGACTTGCGTACAATTAACGAAGAACAAAACTCGAATCTTAATAATGCTTTTGTCGATCGAACGCATTTTGTGTATCGACTGTTGTCGACTGTCGACTACGTCCGTTTGATTAGTGACGCGTGTCTCGTTCGAATTTGAATGTTGTCTATCTTTGAACGTCGATGAATGTCCGTTCTTTTCGAACTGTCCGACTTTTGTTTCGCATTGTCAGGATCGCCGATTGATCGGGCGTTGTCAAAATCTTCATTTTCCAATCTGACGCTGCGAACGACAGAGCAACTTTGTGCGTGACGTGCCTTCTTTCGGCGAGGTCAGGGCGATGTCTGAACTAACACGCTCAGCGTTCAGTTGCCACGTGTGTTCCTTCGGAACACAGAGACTTTGGCAATTTGCGGTTATTTCTAAATTGCCCCTCGGAGACAATTAACGTCCAACACGTCCCCGGTTAGATGTTAAACGCAAGAGAAACTAAAATAGACTGAAACTAAAATCAGATGAGAAATGTAAGGGATATTTCAACATTTTCCTAATACGGGATACATATAAATTTCAATTGTAAATCTAATGTACATTTTAAATTTTTCAATATCCTGATCATTTTATTATTTTTCTAATAAAATTTTCAGTCTAGATTTCTTACGAGATTTCAACTCAAAAGTAACCTTCCTTTTCTACAAAATTTGTCAACTATGTATTTTGCACGTAATTTTATCGGGCAGAAAATCGAGCCTCTTCAGGTGCAACGCTGATGCAACGAAAATTCGCGATTGGTTGATTTGGGTCACGTGATTCGTGAGGGGGCGTGGAATAGACCTCGAGTAGGAGCGGCGTTGTCAACAAAATCGTGTCTTTTCTCGACAAATTCTACAGTTAAGTTTCTCGAGACTCGAACGTGGGCCAAAGTTTTTGATCGATCGATCATCTTAAAACCGAGATCGATCGCAACTGTCTGTCCTGCTCGAAACAGAGGCGAGTTGATCACCGAGAACGTTCGAGGTGATTCTTGCGGTCGCTCCGAGCAATTTCGTCTGGGTCTTGACAATTGACTTTCGACCCGTGAGTCAATTAGCCATCGAGTGCCGGTGCAATGGCCGTCGCAATCTTTAGGAACTCGTGACTCACGACACGTGTTTGCGTTCCGTGTTAGCGAAAAGAAGCAGTCCTCTAAAATTCCAAAAGCAAACGCCAAGTTTGCTAGAAACAGACGGTAACACAGCGAAGCATTCGAAATTTTGGGTGAAATGCTGGCCAAAAGTCAATTCTTTCTTCTTTTTTTTTTCTTTCATTAATTAATTAATTAATTAATATAATTCCAAAAAGATTCTTTGATTTTCCTTACTCTGCAACCAATTCAAACGCGTGTAAGGTTAAACCTTAAAATTGACGATATCTTGTTAAAAAAAAAAATTATTTCCTTCGTTAAATCGTACCTATTATTAGCAATCGTCCGCTATCGTTCGTAATATCATTCGTATAATAACAAGAACGACGGAAGAAACAGTCGTGCGATTCGAACACCCGTTCCGCTGGTTTATGCATTGATCTCTACTACTCGAAAGTGGCATTCTCCAACGGCACGAAGATTTCCCCGATAATTGCGCGCGTGAATTACGCAGGTTGAAAATTCGCTCCCCGCGAAATCTCGGCTCGTCGATCCGTGAAACGCACGGGGCAAACTGTTCATCGGCGTGATTTTGTTGAACCAATCAATCGATGGCAGAAAGTCATTAGTGAAACGCAATTACGCCTCTTAACATGAACTCGGTTCGCGCGACACCGATATGCATATACATATATATATATATATGTATATTTTGTTTTCGCGCAGCACGCGGCAAACAGCTGCAAATAATATGGCACGCCATGCGCTAATTTCTCTCTGTTACGCCGATGTCCCGGTCAAGATTTTCATAATAATCCGTTCTGCCAAACGGCAGAGTTACATTCGCGAGTAAAAACTTTACTCGCATTTGGCGCTTTAGTTTGCCAGAGCGACGAGTGTGATGGAAAAAACATAGTTTCGGTCAACGAGGAATTGCAGCGGTAAGAATCGTCAAGAATATCCTTCTTTCGACGGAAAGATCGTCTTGACATCTTTGAGCATTGTGTATTTTTGATCTGGTATTATTAGATTCGATTTGGTACTGTCAGTGGTAGATTCAAGACGGGTTCGGATCTCTGACGCTGTAAATCCTCGAGTGATTTCACTCGAACAGAAATTTCTACTTATTTTTTATTTATTACAGCGTCGGATGACACGCACTGCGACAATAAAAAAATTACCGGAATACTTTTCATTTAACGAAATACGGAGTTTCATGTGGTTAAAAAACAAATTTCAATGGTAATAACGCATGAACGAAGATCATTATCTTTAGTGAAAGTAACAGACTGCCTTGAGTAACGTCTGAGATAATTAATTAAGCAAAAGATATTGCTTCGTTTAGTGAGAATGAAAATTTTAATGCGAGATAATACGCAGAACGTGTATGCGTCAAAGGCTAAATTAACTCGAAAAATTTAAATACCTTGATTATCTGCGACACGACGAAAATGTAGCAGAACGAACGACGTTATCGAAAGCCCATCGCAGAATTTCATTTTCACACTCGCGTATTTCGCCAGATTTCAAGATATACGTACGTATTCTTGGGTGGTAATGTATGAAATGTAACGTTGCACTTTAGCCAAATAGAAACTGTCGTGCACGGAACCTCTCGTGCAAATAACAATAAATAATAAATATTGAGTAATGTAGCGGCCCTACGATTCCTCGACTACGAGTTTCGAACACTCGACTAGCACAAGCCGCAAGTGGCTGCGCGCCTAGCGTCGAGGTCCTACCGATCTCCGATGTTAAGCAAGCAGCATGCGGAACCCCGCTAGGAGGGGTGCCGGGCGGGCCCAGCCTAGCGGGGGGTAGTTATGACAAGCGTCTGGTAAGGAGTCGTCGCTGCCATCAGCGACTTCTCTCTACCACTCCTTCTCTCTTTTCCAGCAGCATCCTGGGTCTTTAAAAATACCTTACAGATCCCCTAAAAGTAAATTAAATTTCAAATTAATTATTGAATTAACTGACAATGAAATCTCAAATTAGAGAGTAGATTTTAAATTCAAGTGTTAAATTTTAAAATCCCAAGATTTCCGAGCGTGCGTTGCTTGGCTGTGTTACTTGTTTGAAGAAAAAAGAGAGAGAGAAATTAACATCTCTCGTTGAAAAATGAACGATCGCGGAAATGCGAGTGATCTTCGGCGGAACGATCCCTTCGTAAATGTTGGAAAGGTCAGGCGCAGAAGGGGAGCGCCATCGGAGCGTGGAAGGCATTGATTACGAGGACAGAGAAAACGGGATGTACCAGATTAAAGCACGATAACGCGGAATAGATTGGAAAAAGGTAGGAAGTTCTTGAAAGATATAAAGTGCAAATCAAGTGGAAATGAGATGAGAATGAATTCATATATGATAATTCCAGGAAATGAGAAACGTTGTATAAGCTGAACTTGAAGCACGTGGAAAATACGAGCTACGGTATAAAAGCTTCGCGGAAGATTAGCAGATAAAGATTGCGACCTCTTACTTGCTGTTGAGAAAGATTAATATTGCATTAACTGCTTCTTACGTCGCGTGTTGCGTTGAAAAAATGAAAAAATGAAAAAAAAAAAAAGAGATCAGGCGATTTTTCAAACGGATGGAAAATTACACGTAGCAGAGATCGCGGTTTCGAACGTGTTCTCAATACACGTGCACGCGTCTTTTTCAAGTCTTTTTACGTTATACGTGTCTTTGGTGCGTGACTTTTCATATGTCATACACGTATTTTAACTCTCGTCCGTCCTTTGTGTCGACTTGACTCTCCTTATAAAACATTAGGTAAAAAATGTGTACGAAATTGAATATAAATTTAGTCCATTTATTATTAATAGATATCGTTCTGAAGAAACGCTGCGAAATAATATCGGCGAGAAAGGCAAAATTTATTTATCCAATGTTCGAGAAAGAAATGAAACGTCGAAAATACTTCGTTTCACTTTCAATGGAAGTTGTGTGAAATCGCGCCAATATTTATCCGTTGGACGATATTTGTCACTCTTCGTTTGAATTTTATTATTTTGGACTCATAAATCTTAATTTTAGAAATCCACGATTGACGCGTTCAATTTATACATTTTTCCCGCAGAACTAAATCTCCTTCATCTGGATCATTATTTTCCAAACACCTTAATGTTCGAACGTCGTACCACTCGACGAGATTATTTGCGAGTAACGGACGTTTCATTGCTACGTTCACAAAGTAAAGTAAAAGTCCTATTAAGAAAAAGTGTGACAATGAAACTGCATTTCGAAATATTTGTAAAAAAAGAAAACGCCAGTAATGGCGAGTTTGTTCGTTGATATTGATACCGATTTCTTCATCCAATAACTTTTCTTCTCGAACAAATGATCGTACGTACCGTGTTCCGTATTATAAATTATCTCGCATCGATTCAACCTCGTCCGAGTACTTTGTAGTACTTTGTCGTGAAAAAGCTGTTCCGTTTTGACGTAATTTGTGGCAACGCGATCTTGATCTTGTGAACGAAATTGTGCGACAAAATGACGTTCGATCGAAAAAGAAAGAAAGAAAGAAAGAAAGAAAGAAAGAGAAAAAAAAGAAGCATAAATTTTAACAGTCAGAACGTAGAATATGTTTCAGTGAACAAACAGCGGTGATCTAACATTTTGTTGGTACCTGTAACGAACGGTGCGCGCAGGTTTTTCAACCCCTGATACGTTCGCCCGGTACCATTACGGCCAGTCTAGTGGCGGTAGGAAAAGTTCTTAATTACTAAGATTCTCGACACGTACATTAACCCTTTTAGTTGCACTTTTCGATCTTTCATTAATCCTCGGCAAACCAAGTGAGCTCAATCTCGATACGTATCTTTCTTTTTCACCCGGTTGAATAAAATAAAGACTCGGAGAGCGAAAGATTAAGAACTTTCGTTTAAGGTTTCATTCGTGAAGCATCAATGTTGCGATCGATTTATATTGCCATAAGTAACACTGTCTTGTATACTTTTTCATTAATCTTTGGTACACTGAGTGAGCCCAATCAGAAATCTCGATGCATATTTCTCTTTTTACTCACAAGAAATTATTTTACTATAATCACTTTGCTATAATTTTATAATTTATTTTACACAGTGCTGTGATCCTTCGATACTGTCTTTTTGAAAACATTTGAAAACATTTAACTTGTATTTTAGATGAAAAAAAAAAAAGACTCGCCGAGGAAAAGATTTGATATGATATAATTTTTACAATTGATTGATACATTCCTATAATTTTGTAAAGTATACATTGAAGTATTCACGAGGAATTGAAGTACGTTTATATAGTGTCGTGATAAATTGCTGCTTCGATCGGTTTAAAAGAAAAATCGAATGACTCATAATCTCGTTTCAGACGTATGGAAGATTTTCATTTCAGGCGCATAGAAGAATTTTAAAAATTGTAGAACAAAACCTGTACACGTACGGCGATTTGAGTTAGATTAATATCGTTTCGCACACTTGTCACGAAAACTATTTGTTTGGAACTTTGGCCGGCCAAAATTCTCTGGCGTGTTTATTTTAAAGAACGTTACTCTGAAACTTTGGTACATGTATGACACATTGGAGTCTCGGGCCAGACTCAATTATGACAAGTTAAATTATGTGGCGCATGCATCTTTCGAGGAAACTTTTTCTGGCGGTCGTGCTAAACTAACAGCGTGCCACTGGAAGAATTGACTCGACTGAGCAGAATTTGGTATTTACTTGACAGTGAGGTTCTTTACGTCTTTCTGGAGTGTGTGTAACCCATTGACAGCAATGTTTTCTATCTAGTTTCCCCAATAAGTGTAGATTTAAGCGCCATTAAGCGCCAATATTTATTTATTTATATTGCAGAATAATTTTTATATAAAAGAAATACAACGTTTTGATCTTGTATGTTTGATCATTCTGTGTGATACAATGAATTCTTATTCTTAAACTTTGTAATAGATGTAGTTTAGGTGTAGATTTCCCCATTGAGGACCAATATTCATTTCTATGTTGTAGAATAATTTTTATACAAAGAAAATATAACGTTTTCATGTTTGATCATTGCGTGCAATACAATGAATTCCTAAATTTCTCAATGGATGTAGTTTCAAGTCCTGATAGGTGTAGGTGTGTCTCATTTATTTCTACGTTCTAGAACAATTTTTAAATAAAAGAAAAATAGCATACTTTAATGTTTGATCATTTTCTACAATACAATGAATTTCTACTTTTAAATTTCTTAATGGATCTAGTTAAGGACCTCTTAATAAATGTAGATTTATCCCATTAAGAACCAACATTTAATTTGCAATCTTTTTCAATCAACTTATATTATTAAATTCTACTTTTAATATTAACACTTAAATAATATTGCATTAGTCGATACCTTTATGAAATAACTCTGTTTTAAATGATCTCTTATCTGCTAGTTTCGAATTTGACCTATATTTTTATTTTTGGTAACCACAGCATCGTTTGAGTGTAGAAAATTTCAAGGATTTTTTAATATTTTTTCATCAATATGAAAAGAGAAGTTTCTTGAAATTGCGAAAAACTGTATTGTTCGTAATGTTGCGATAAATTATTTCCCGGTGGGTTAAAAAAATCAGAATCCTATCTGCTTTTCGTCATTTGTCGAAAATTCCGTTGAAAACGTAAAACTGATTTCTAACAATGCAAACGTTCACGTTTCGCTGCAGAGTCGTTTCACACGCTTCCAAGAGGAATTAAAACGTACCGGTAAATTGTTTTTACAATTGTGCCCGAGCCTGTAAGCGGCAGCGCGCATTTATTCCTCCGCACTTTCCAAACGCTTTATTCGTACGAAACAAATAAGGACCTGATGACCGGGTATGAAACGCGACGTCGCGAGACGCGAGACAAGATGGATCGAAGGAAAATGAAATCGCGTTGACATTTTATTTCGATCGAATTTTCTATTTTTTACGAAACTTTGACAAACCGACCGGATGAGACGGATTGATCAAACAATTTCAAACGCACTATAAATTAAAACTGATCGACCAACGTTCGTTGATGAATTTTGTGAAATGTTGCATTTTTCTTTAAAATAAAGAAAGACGCGTTTGTTTCTCGCTTCAAAACGTTTCGATTTACGAATCGACTCGTTTCGATATTTCACGATCTCCGTTCGGCCGAGTCCAATCTAGGACATAAATGTAAGATTCATTACGGCGGGTTGTTTATGCACTTGGAAGCTCGAAGACGCGAAATTGCGCATGATGCGAAAAAACACGTGCCCTCTGCAGTATCCGAAATTTTTTACCCGGATTCCGCGTAAAAGTCCGCGGTCTGTTAAAATTACGCGGAGAACGCAATGCCATTTCGGCAGATTCGCTCCTTTCCCGAAGAAAGGATCATCGGAGCAATATTCCTCGTAATCGAAAGGATCGAGACTTCTTTTCCCTTTTGTCAATAACGCGTTTTTACAATGAAAAACATCGCCATCGAGTGGACGCCAGTTAATTACTCCGGATAATCGGGACGCAGCCAACGAAACTTGGTCGGAGAATTATACGTTTAATTAAACTCAGCTCTCTCTCTCTCTCTCTCTCTCTCTCTCTCTCTTCTTTCAGACATTGTTGCGGTGGCAATAATGACGGTCTTGGAATTGAAGTTTATATCTGTAAACGTTACTTATTTCCCTTCCCCTCCCGGCGAACATCCTGCAACTTGGCTCTCGTGCCTTCGTTCCCACCGCAAACGAGCGCAAATATCATCCGACCGGCTAATCAGCGTCTCCTCTCGCCTTCGAAGCGTTTTTCCGCGGTTATTTCTCCGGCATGTCGTTGCAATAACTTTGGCGTTGCAAACAGCGTCGCGGCGCGAGAGACGTTAACCAACGAATTTTCCAACGCTCGTGTCGACGCGCTCATTGCGAGCAAGAAAAATTACACGGGAGGGGGGCGGAGAGAGGCGAAGAGCGTGGCAACCGTTTTATTACACAAGCGTGGCAATTCCAGCCGCTAAACTATTTTTCCACGCAACTGCATCACCGTGTCCCTTACGCTTTACGAGTGACTTTGCGCTGTTACAGACCGTTTTCGCGTGTTTTCTTCTTTTTTTTGAAGAATCGCAAGTGCAACCAACGCTGCGAACGACAACGACGATTCGGGAAATTAGCCGATTCAGATCGAGTCCGAACGAGCGTTTCTGGTGATTATTCGAAACAGGGGCGAACTCTCGCCGATGCCATGTATTTAGCACGAAGAGAAATTTAGTCGATAATTTATACTGTTGCAGCATCGTGAAGGAAAATTGGTCTCTGTTCTATTTTAAAGCGCGAAGCTTTTGTGAATTGTAAAAATTCGAACATTTCCAAAAGCATTGGAAAACTTCTTTCCCGTGACTTGATCTATCGCGGTGTTGAAGATCGAAGTTTTTCCTCTACGGCGTTAAACGGCGTTAAACTTTCGCCTTAGTTGAAATGTATCAGGAAAGATAAACAATTCTGAATAATGAAACCTACTGAAATCGATGACAACTCTGCACTCTCGAACATGTCACACTACAGAGTCACTAAAATCGTTGAAATCGGTAAAGTTTAAACACGAAACATATTTTTACGTAACATCTGGGATACGTAAATAATAATTGAGTATTTATAATAATTCTAGTTAGTATTTATTTATATCATGTGTAATGTAAATACCACTGATATTGGCCACAAGTACTTGGCAAATCAGAGCTGAGCGCGATGGTAATGCGAACAGGGAGAAGTTTTTTAGAACCGTGTTCGCGAACAGATCTCTAGATCGTTCCAAATAATTACCACGTTTCTGGCCTTCTCGGCCAGTTTGGGAAAAGCTATTCTCAGTAGCCGAGGATATCGATGCTGTCTCCTAGTTTAATCGTTGTCACGTGACCGATCGACCACTGCGTACAATTCAGACTTCAGGTTCAACCGCTCGAACCCTCTGTGGTTCAAGCTGTGTAAAAGCGGCTCGAGTTTCCCAAGCCGCAGACTCGAAGCTTATTTTAACAACACTGCTCAAGAATATAAAATTCACGGAAACAGTCGAGTCCTCGTGGATCCTCTACAAGTATTTGAAACAAACGACCACACGAACTTGATCGTTGATCGTATTTCAACGAGAAATGAGAAACGAAATTGAAACTTTGTAACGTTTCTTATTTAGAGTCTACAGTTGTGCTCGTTGCAATTGTTGTCATTCGTCGTCGTCGAGTATTAAAAATCAAAACCTGTTGCTGCAAAATTTCTAAATTCGATTGTAACGTAAATTCAATAAATTCGGAATCAGAGGTTAAAGTGCAAATTCGCGTACACATCCTCAGACTGTAATTAAAATACAAAGGAACGTTCGATCGGCTCGAAAAAGTTCCTTTCAGCAGTTCGCCGCCGGTTTCACGAGATTTCGAAAACCCTGGGGAATAATTTATTTAAAACTCGTAATGCGCGAAGCGAATTGCTTGAATTTTTCAAAACACGGGTGAATGGAAACAGAAGGGATTAAATGATGAAAAAGGATCGAATTGAATGAAACGAGAGAAAGAAATACACCGAGTGATTCACCTGAAGCGATTAGTTACATTTAAAAATGTTTCAATTGTAATAATTATCGTTTCTTACTGTACGCAATTGAACGCAAATTTAGTCTATTTATAATTAATCTACGTAACTGAATGGAAATTTAGTTCTGTTTAGTACTGTCGATAAAACGGATAAAACGCGAATTATTAAATAATTCGTAAATTTAGCCATTTTATCTTTCCATTGTTGGTTTACACTATAATTCAACGCTTTACCTGCTCTTTTTAAATTGGAAAAATGAAGGATTAGGAAAGGGAGATTAATAATCTAACAGTTGACTTGATCTCGAAAACAGAGAAAAATCGTACAAACAAAAATTTTATTCCACGTTTCTTACGTATTTTCGCGCGAAAAGACACAAGAATTATCCTTTTCCGTCACGTCCGAAGTTAGCCAAATTCCAAAAGCACAGTCGAGAAATCTTCAAACTCGACTTTCTCGAAAAATATTAGCTCGCTCGCAATTAATTTCTCGCGTATTTCCATTTCTATTGCTATCTGAAGTCAGCTAAATTCGATGAATTTTCAAACTCGATTCTCTCGGAAACGAACGGTTCAATGAAAAAATATTCTTTCTTTTCGACACATTTCTACGTGCGTGGTACCACCTCTCTCGGTCGATTGACCACGAATCGCGGCACATACTCTATATATATATATATATATATATACGTATTTCGTGTTTCTGGATTTTATGTAAAGTGCAGTTCAATTACTCGATAGTCGCTCGTTTCGTTAATCTTTCCCTTCTTTCCCGTTGCCACGGTTTCCGCTTCGTCGGCTCGTCGCCGAGCCTCGATGGCAGCTCCATTTTCGTCTTTCTCGCGGCGAAGACAAACTCATTCCGTCCGTTGGCCTCGTGAGAAACCCTCCTTGCAGTAAAGCTCGACAACTTTTCGCTTCAGCATTGCAAATTGTTTGGCACGAGTTCTGTCGGAGGCTACTTGCCGGATCTCCCACCGTGCCCACCCACCCCCTCTTACCCTATCCTACACGCGGTTACTTCGGCATCGGGCTATCGTGTTTCAATTTATTCCTTTCTTCTCCGGGCACAATCGCGCCCGGCTTTCATCGACACGGAACTTTCGCTCGTTCGTTCTTTCTCTCTCTCTCTCTCTCTCTCTCTCTCTCTCTGTCTCTGTCTCTCGCAAAGATACCGTGACGCTGGGCTCCTTTGTGGCTGCGTTCGTTAAAGAAATTAAAGGTTTCGATCATGAGCAATGCTGCGTCGGTAACAGCGGAGAGCCTCGCAATCTCCCGTGTGCTCGGTTTACTAATTCGCAATTAAAGTATACCGGCGTCGTTGAATATTCGAAAAGCACGACGAGAGGAACGAAACAAAGAAAGGCAGTTCGATCGATACCAGCGTTCGTGTTCGATTTTACTCTCGCGCGTTTATCGTCTCTCGATTCTCTCTCGTCGGACGTCCACACCGGTCGCTTTGTCGGATAAACGAGGCTGGCCACCGAGCGCAAATACGTCCAAGTCGGCCGATATGTAATTATGAAAATATTTTCACCACTGGGAATTTTAACGATCTCGTTAGTGCTCGCTTTATGATAATTATTCGGCGACTCGTTATCGATTACGAACAGCCGACGTTGTTGTCCGTTTCTTGTTACCGACGATTAATAGATTACTTGCAACACCTCGCGATTAATATCCGCACCGCTAAATCACGTGCGTTTAAAAATGTAAAAACTTCCAACGTCGAGCTTTGACCTTGGTACTGGCTAACTTTGAATTATTCAAAAAAGTTGATCAAAAAGCGCAGAAAAACGACGGTGTCATGGAGATTGGTTCCTAAATTTGTTCCAAAATTTACCATTGCGTGTATTATTTTCTTCCGGTGAGTAAACTTACGAAAGTAGGGCAAAGAGTGTAACTGAATCGGTCCATTTCTCTTTTTTCTCGAAAATATTTTCACATCGGGAAAGCGAGGATATCTTTGTTCCCGAAAATTATGAAAATTATGAACACGTCTCTGGAAACGTCGAAACATTTCATCACTGAAAGTGATTTTAACGGGGGTAACGCAGAAAATCGGGCCTCTTTCAGTGCAACGCTGATGCAACGAAAATTAGCGATTGGTTGATTTGGGTCACGTGATTCGCGAGTGGGAGTGGCGTTGTCTGGTACCGAGCGATCAAAACTTTGCAACAAAACAATCTTCTTCTTTTCTTAGACTTTGAACGTTAGGATTTCTTAAATTCTTCTCGTTTGACTTTAACGTTCAACATTTAACAAAACGATGGGAAAAAATCGTACAACGAGTTTTAAGTGGTTGTTATTAAGAGCAGGCCTCGATCTTCAAGATCGTGAAAAAAATAAAATTTTTCAGTGACGTTTGAATTTGTACAATATTTCTGAACGAAAGTATTCTTATTTGTAAAATAAAAGAGCTCAAGTTTTAAGTAGAAACTTAGTTGTGCACTTTATCACGAACCACCTCTTTCTAAGAAGATTGAATATTATTATATATACTTGTGTGATGAAATTAAGAAATCAATAAAAAATCCAATTGATGAGTTTGGCTTTTGGGTGGCTCAATTTGATTTTTCTGACACTGATATTAATTTCTTCTAATTTTCTACATATTTATTATGACAAATTTCGTCGTACGCGTGTTTTTCGTTCGTGTAACTTTAATTTAATGGGGAAAAAAATATTCTAAGATGCAAGTTACATAGCACGTGTGAAAATATATTTGAAAAATAAAGACTAAAATTGCTTCTTAATATTAACAACGTTAAGGTTAACATTCGTCAAGTTTTTATAACGATTTATAACTTAATTTCAATCAATTGACTCACCAATTAAATAAATACCTTAACGTTACTGACATTTGATATCAACGGTAATTCTAAAACACTAAAAATATCAAAGATTAACAGTAACTGCGAAACACGAACGCTGAAACAAAAGCATAAAATGTTACTTTAATGGAGAAGTTAATGAGATAATGATGGAACGATACGTATCTAGAGTTGTGGAATTCCACTGCTATAATTAAACTGAAGCTGTTATAAATCTTACAATTTATTCCGTGTGATATATTCCACGTTACGTACGTTTCATTGATTACGTTAAAAAAACAACCATCTCAAATTACTCGCTCTTTTCATTTATCGCGAGAGAGAGAGAGAGAGAGAGTTGAATTTCGTAGAATTTCGAAATGAATAAAACGAACGAAGCGAGAAATAACGTAATATCGCAAATCTCGTCGTTTCTTCAAAATTAAAAAATAACCTCAAGCTGAAACAATGTATGTAACAAATTTTTTATTAAAACGAAATCTTTTGCTTGAAATCCTCGTATCTCGTTGAACGTCTCCTTAACAAATTTATTCCTTATTTATGAAACTGGCTGAGCGTACGATCGAAATTATATAAAAAGTTTAAAGGCTATAGCAGATCTGACGATTCAAACTCTGAAAATTTATTAAAGATTTTAAAAAAACACGATAAAAAGAGACACATAAAAATTCAAAGTGCGAGGACGCAAAATTACCCGCAGATATAGGACTTGTTAGATAACTTTTAATTAAGAAGATCAAGCAGCTGCGAAAGCTTTCGGAGCAGAAGAATGATCGACGCGCGAACAAAAACCGATAGTATTGGGTCTTGTAGTACGCGTGGGCAGAGTTTCACTATTAATCAGCCATTTCTCTCGCAACTTCGCGACGACAACTACATGGTTTTCTGGGGTGCAAACAATTTTAATCGATGAAACTTTGGGTTCCATGCCCGATTCAATTAATTTGCACGAAGGAATTTTATTTTAATCGAAATGGGGAATGAAAGCCGACGTTCGAGCGAGCTCTGAACTACGACTGAACGTCGTTGCAAGAAAATGCTCTACAATTGTTCTGGAGATTCCAGCGAAGAGAAAACAATTAGTCAAGTTACAGATCACTGCTATTCGTCGTCTTTCTTTTAACAAGAAATTTCTACGATCTTGCATTTGAGTTTTCACGAATTTTCACAAATTTCCCGATACCTCAAATTACAGATCACTTTCTCACTTCTTGTTTTGGATTTGGATTCTCGACAATTTTGATCTCTCGATACTTTAAATTATAAATTATTCGTCTTCTCGGAATGCTAAGTTCCTTATTCTCTTAACGAGAAATTTGTATAATCTTGCATTTGGCATCCCAACAATTTTGAAAATCAACACAATTCGATAATGGGGTTAATTTTCTTACTTTTACTCGATCACGAACTACCGATTTGCCTTTTTAATTTAAAAATTTCAGATCTATTCCTCGCTAAAGTTGATGTATAACAAAAAAAAAAAAAATAAGAAAAGACGCGGTTCTACGGTAATTTCGCAACCATGAATATTCAATATACTTCGGTATTAATTTTCGCAGGAAGCTGTAAAAGATTTCGTTACACTTTTTCTCCGGTGGATATTGCGAAATTGCAAAGAAGGAGGAAGCGAGGGAGAAAGACAAGAAACGAGATAAAAGTTGTATTATATATCAGACTTTACTAGAGGAGTTTATCAGTAAGGCTTCGTAGCAAACCCTGGTATATACGCGGGAATAATGACGTTAGATCAGACGTTGTTTCCACTGGAAGTAGAATGGTTAGACGAAGACACGTGGAGATTGCTACATTTTTATTTCTCCGCTGCGGAATTCTTACACCGAAGATGTACTTTACGCTGGTAAAAGCAGTCTTCGACTGTTTAATTCAGTAATTTACTATTTCCCTCGTTTCCTGGATTCTCGCGGTAATCAAAAATTAATCTCGGAAATCAAAAATTAATTCCAATTGAAATTAATTCCGAAAATGGCGCGAGTCACTTTAATGAAAAGTGGTCGTGATATTTATACTGGAAGAAATATAACGAAATAAATCCTCTCGAAAGTTGGCGTCAATCTTTTTTTTAGGCACGTTGAAACGGACGAAATTCTTAAACATCTCGATTCAGGAATAAAGTAACTCGTGCCATTTTTAAACTAAACGACTCGTATATTGGTTTCTGAACATCTCAATGCTGAGACATTGAGCTTGATTCAAAGTAATAAACTTTACTCGATAATGTAAAAGAACTGTAATTATTTACTAAGAACTCTGTTTCCAAAGTCCTATTAAGTGTAATTTAACCCATTGAGGACCAGGCAATAGCTTACGAGTGCAAATACAGTAGAACTCCAATTATTTGAACCAAATTTCAGTCGATACCCGTTTAAATGACCTCTTGCTGGTCGAATCCACTTATTTGAATCTGAATTCCTATTATACGAACGAAAAGTCACCGGTAGAAGGAACAATCGACGAACTCCTATTGGATGAACGCCAATTTAAACTATTATAAACTATCTTCCCCTTGATAACTTCGTTCTAAACGGTATTCTACCGCACTATGATTTTTCCAGATTGAAATGTAGAATTGTAGGATCCAAGAAATATTGAAATATCGTGAAACTGTAGAATCCATGAGAAAGAGAAATAAGAAATCAACACTATGATATTGAAATATCACAAAATGATAGTTGAGAAGAAAAAAAGGAAATCAACATTGTGAGATTGAAAAAATTGAAATAGGATTGAAATATCTTAAAATAGGATCCAAGAAATATTGAGAATTATAGGATAGTGAAATCAACACTGTGATATTAAAATATAAAATTGTAGGATCCAGAAACTAGTGAAATGTCACAAAATTATAGGATCCATGAGAAGAAAAAAATAGGAAATCAACATTGTGAGATTGAAATACCATAAAATTGTAGGATCCATGAGGAAAAAATAGGAACAATCAACACTTGGAATTAACTTTCATAACCGTGACGTTAATGAAAAATGCAATTAATTCGATGCAAATTAATTCGGGAATAAACTGTTGCGTTCACGCATCGTTGGCCCTTAATAGGTTAATTGGACACCCGCATATACAAACGTATACGTGAAAGAGCTTGGAGTATCCTAACGAGGCGAGTGTAATAACATATTAAATTTATTAAAATTTCCGTTTGAAGCTACGCGTTTCACGTATTTCGAGCCGTTACCTTCTTCCTGCGATACCTTCCACCGATAAAACTTCACGCACATCTACATCTACACATTTATGACATTACGACGAGGTAAAAGAATGGGTGAGCGATTGGATCGGGGCCACCCACAGGAACCCCGATCAGTGAAATTCATTGCAATTAACCTGGCCATGGCATTCACGTAGCACACCCACAACCTGCAAATGCAGGTCATCCTCCATCCAGGTATATTTTATCGCTATTACACAACGCGCCGTACCGTACGTTTCTGTACTTTTCATTAAATGGTAATTGGAATATATTCAGCGGAATTTATCATATGTATAATATTTCCATTACCGTGCGTGACGGCGTCTTGTAATCTAAAACGCCTCTGGGCGTTTCGAAATGTTTTTAAATCTCCTCTGCGCGTCTATATATTTATTAACTCGACATTGATATAAAAAAGAGACAGAGAGAGGGGGGCGGGGGTAAAAAATAAATGTCCTGTTATTAGAAAATGCATTGCGAGTAAAGTGGAAATGACAAACGATGCAACAAAGTGACGTGGAGCAATGTGGAAAGTGGAAACCAAATTGAAAAAATGGAGGTACGAACAAGTGGATATTTCCCATGCACATTTCCGGCGAAATTAATCACAGCGTGATCTATCTACGAGTGAAAATGAGGTGAGTTTCGTCCTTTGATTTCTACTTATGGGGAACTTGAAAACGAAAGGTGTACAGTATGGAGGCAAGTACACGCGAAGAATTAATAATCGAATTAATAATCGCCGAGGTGGGGCGAAATTCTCAAGAAATCGAGGAAGAGCCTTCGACGATTCTTGGCCGTGAATTCGTCATGAAGAAATCTTTTTGGCAATTTTTTTTGTACTAATCGTCGCGCAAGAAGAGCAATTGCAATCTGTTACTTGAATTAAATTCTCTGTGGAAAATGAGACACGCGTGTGAATTTTGGACATTTCGGAATATTTCTAAATTTGACTGGACTCGGCTAAATATTTCCTGGATATTAATTAATGTTAATCGAGTCGAACAATAAAATTGTTCAAAAGATTTTTCAAAAAGAACTAGTGTTACTTGCAATTTAATCGAATTTCACAAGCAGCTGCACGTATAACAATACTTTGCATCATGCTCTACACAGAATGCTCTGCCAACTCTAATCGAACGCGGCAGATTTTCAAACTCGATTTTCTCGAAAACGAAGTTTCGAGTTTTTCAAAATTTTGTTTTATATTTTTCTCGTATTTTCGTATGGCGAAGAATGGCCATACATTTCAGAAATAAATGCCACAGTTGGTAAACAAATACTGCAGTCGATACAAAAGACACAATTTCTGAAAATGAAAATTTTCGCAACTTCTCCTTACGATTGCTGATTAACAAAACTACTAACGTTATTGTCAACTTGACGTGACATTCCGCGAACGAATTACGTCGATCGTTGCATCGTATCGGCTCAATTTCCCGCGTAAGAAGCTATTTTGTTGAATACACGCTTATTTCGAAGTAGGTCGCAATTTAGTTCGAATATCAGGAAACTTTGGTAACGTTAAGTAGCGGGCGGCACTCGTGGATGTATTATATCGCAATTAATACTACGTAACTGCCTAGTTGCGTGTAAAATTTATTAGAATGACGAACGCGAGGTGCGCTGAATATACGAGACGTTGGGAACGTAACGGTACCTTTAATTTATTAATATTAATTTCGACGATTACAAAAATTTCCCCTGGAGTTTGCCGGCACCTAATCGCGACGACGGGACAAATTTATGAAAATAAGGCTTCCGAATTAGCAATTTGTGATTAATCAAGTCCGAAATTCTATAGATTGAAATAAGGAGAAGCCGAAAATATAGCGAGAGAAACTTTGCTCGAATCAACTTGTTCAAACGTATTTTTTCATCGTGAAAAATGACGTGACACTTTTTGTCCAAAAAGTGTCATAAATTCGAGCATAAATTCTCTAGAAGCACGCTACGAAATGTTCCCAAGAGATTTTAGACCGACAGACACCGAAGAATCAGAAAGATGCAACATCAATGATAATCGCAAACAATCGCAAGTTTGTCTGCCAATTCGCGTTACTCGGAATATCCAGATCGGTCGTTCGATTGAATTTTCACGAAACAATGTTGTAAATATATTACAATCTCCTGCGACAGCAGACAACCGCTGTAGAACAATGAAGATGGGATGAAGATGGGTTCTCGAGAAGAGGGCTCGAAGGAGCGACGGGATCCTCAATTTTGGATAGTCATCGCTGTAATTAGGGTATACGATGCTTTATTATACAGGACGTTAAGACGAGAATTTTATTGCCGTACTTTGACGAGCGGGAGAGATAGAACTTGCGAAATTGAAGTTTATTGCCCGTTTCGTGCGCCGTTCAATTCGCCAAAGTTGTCTCGACGACTGTCACGGGTTGTTCAAAGTTTGAAAAATAGAGGGGAAACTTGAAATTAGAGAAGAAACAGAACGATGTACCTGTCTCTCTAGTCAAATGTTCAAACGATTTATTATTGTATCATGATATTATTATTAGTTAATTAATAACGATATTATAGCGTACAATGTTATTGTTACGTTGTTTTAATTAACATTTAAATCAAAGTATTTTCAATTTATTCGTTTGATAAAAACTGCCGAACGGATTTTTCTAATCGCAAATTCGTACTTTCGAGAGTGTAATTTGCAGAGAAAAATAGAAACGTATTAAATTGTTGTACCGAAAGCATCACGTGTAATGCGAGTCGGTCGTAAATTCGAAAGACGACCTACCTACCTACTGGAGTAAGTAACTAACCAAGGTACAACTGAACGTTTGCAAATCCGTGACCCGAGAAAGCGAACAACGATCACCGCGCACGTCTGTCAGATCGATCCCCTTTCAATCGAGCAACTAAGTCCCCCCGCCAATTAGAAGCAATTCCCTGTGCAAGTTTAATAAGTTTAATTACACGGCAAGCGAAAGCCTCGAAAAGCCCGAAAAAAGAGGTGAGAAATGAATCGAGACAAAGGGCAAGCCGGCGTTTTAATCAGTTTCCTGGTCGCTCGGTGTAAATAAAAAGGAAGGAAAGGGAAAAAAGAAAGGAAAGAAAGAAACGGCGGGGGAAGCATTTTCTCGCGCGGCGTCGTGTCTGTAAACGATCAAGCAAGCCGGGGCTATTTTTTCGCCCCGGAGGAGTGGAGGAACAAGCGGTTTCTTTTCGAGTTGAATTCCTTCTTCCCGGGTTCGTTGGTTGGCTGGCTCTCGCCCGGCTCTCGCCCGGCTCTCGCCCGGCTCTCGGCCCGGTCCCATTCTGCTTTTCCGCCTTGGTTCGCCAGTGTTCGCGGCGCGTTGAAAGTCGAACAAAAATCGAAGGCATTTCTTGCTAATTAAAGAACGATGTAAGCGGTCAAGTGGTCTTTATGGTCTTGTGGAAAACGGGAGCACGCGGTGGGTGGAAGCCGGCGGGAGGCCTGAAGTTTCGCGGCAGTTCGCGTCGAGCAGAATCTATCATGTACAGGTACGGCGCGGCGGCCTCAAGTATGCAACTAATTAAATTCCGTATGTACGTATGTCGTGTGTCGTACTTGGGTAAAACGTGTACCAGCGCGGTGGCTGCATGCACACTCAGCGGGAACTTGTTCGGAACAGCGGCCGCGAGTCATTCGTTTGCACGGTAACTAGCTTCGCCGTTTCTCCACCCCCACCCCCACCCCCACTCCCTTCCCTTCCTTCCCTTCCTTCCTTCCTTCCTTCCTTCCTTCCTGTCCGCCGTTTTCCTCCTCTCTGTCGTCTTCTCGCGTGCTGACACGATTTTCCCTATATTTACGAAGAACACATACGGAAGACATACGTGTCGAAGATCGAGTAGGAGCAAGCAGCCACAGCTGAGCCTTTTCTTCTCTCCTCTCCTTTTCCTCGAGCTTCTTCCTCTTCGTTAATTGAACACGCAACTCTCGGTCGTTATATGGCCGATGATGTACAGTTTCTTTGAGCGTCTCGCTGCTTCGTTTCTCTCTTTCTCTCTTTCTCTCTTTCTCTCTTTCTTTCTTTCTTTCTTTTTTCACCTTCGATCGTTCGTGCTTGCAAATTCGCAACAAGCTATCGTCGCAATTATCGCTCGTTAAATTCTAGTTACTCTTTGTTACATCATAAAATTATTATAAAATTTTTTATTTATGTTCTGAAATATTGAAATTGCCGAGTTTCTTCCTGACGGATTATTTACGTTCGTTAGCTTGTAATTGAAATTATAGCTTCCTTTTGGAGCACGTGCGTGTTAACAAACACTCGTATTTATTTCTTGGTACGCAGTATTATATTAATAAATATTCTTCTCGATATATTTATTGCAACACGTTAAGATAATAAATGACTCTAACCGTCACGATAGTTTAACGTCGTTTTAAAAATTTATTGCAGCGAGATGAAATAACATTACATCGAGGCAAGGAAATCGATGGGAAGAACGTTGGCTTGGCCGCGGCAAAGAATTCGAATACTTCCAGTAGAACGTTGGATTTACGTTGCGTGCAAATAAAAATGCGCATACTATTATCTGATTAGGACGATTGCATTCTTGACATTCGTGCAGCGCTTGGGCTTCTGTTTTTCTTTCACCAACAATCTTTCACTGTATCAATTTCAAATTGAGTTGAGATTCCTCCACTTTTTCCGTGTTCCGCATGCGAAATTGAGTCGACTGAACGATTAAAAATCCTGTCAGACGACGTTTACTAGACGTCGACTCGAAGCTTCGAGCTTGTCGAATCGTCTGATTGCTTCGTTACAAAATGTCAGATCATTCGCGGTCACAATTTCGTGAAAATTCGAAACTTCGATCGAACAGAGTGAAGATTAGGTGATGTAACAATAACGCGAGTGTCGCAAAAGTTACGTCAAAGCAGAGACGGATGGCTAACTGGCGGCCCTTGCCCCCACTTTCTTGATTGCCAGCGCTATCCCCTCCACCGCATCTCTCTGCTGCGTTGCGAATGTCGCAGCCACGACACCTTCGCGAAAGATTTTTACCTTCTGACCTCTGTTAAACACCGTGTGTAAGATTTGCCGGATAACTTGCTGCCATTTCATTGCGATTTTACTTTGACGCCATTCTACTTTACAAAGATCTTTTTTGAAGAAGTGGGAGAAAGTCGGAACAACGGCGGTTTTCAAATGGCACCCAAACCAGGTTGAGGTCAACAGGCTCTGGGTTCTGAAGAAGAGAGGGAAGCAATCGACGTTGGACAGATTCTTTGAACGAAAGGAAGGAAAACATGAAAATGCAAGACCGTTACATGTAAATAAACGTAGTTGAAATGATCGATGATTTTTTTATTTACTTTTTCGAATCTTCGGAACGAATTAATCAAATTCCTAGATAAGAATCTGTGGTGAATCGGTCAACGAGCATTGTAATTACAACGTTTGTCGTTGAAAATCATCTGGAACGAATTATTCAGAATATATCGAATCTGTGGAATCGGTGAAATTTCAAGGAAGCTGCAGTTTCAGCTGTAAATTAGTAATCGTGCATCGCTGCGAATGATTCGATATACAGAGTGAACCGTAAGTAGTAGTTCAGCCAGAGTGGATTTGCGATTCTACGCGTGAAAAGGAAAAACATTTTTCGTCTGAAATTGAATTTGAAAATTCATGAGATACCCGTCCTACGGCCGAGTGCAATTTGACTATCGTGCCCGCTCTATTCTTGGCTCTCGGCTCTTGGCTCTCTACCGTTGGAAATGATACACAATGAAAGCAACACGACGGGTTTTTAAAACGAGATCCTGGATTTTTTATCAGACTTTTGATTTATTCCTTCGTTTGGAATCATCTCAAATAGGGTTGCGCTACTGTTAGACCGTGCCCTGTGAAATATCGGACTCTCGTATAATTTGTGTGGGATATTTTTGAAAGTTATTTTCAACCTTAATTTCTTCGTCAAAACAGGAACCGTTTGTATCCACGACATGGATTTCTAACGAAAAAAATAACCTTTTCGAAGTAGAGTGCCCTTCTTCGTCTTCGGAAGCGATAAATCCTGAATTGCAGAGGACACTTTGATCTTGACTTTTGAAAAACTGAAAATTTGCAAGAGATATTTCCGTGTCTCTTCGAGGAGGGAGAGCGAAAATTTTGTAATTTGTGAAAAAAATTTATTCCCTACAAGTTGCAAAGATGGAACGGCCAAATCTAAATTTATAATAAACGAAGTTGTCACAAACAGAAAATTAGTACAGTGAAAATTAAGTTTGAACGTAAAGATAGATAGACGCGCTGACCTTTCGACAAAAATATTGTAGATTTCAAATTCGATTGGCGAACTAAGAGTAAAATTGATTATAAAAGAAATTTATAGAATGGAAACTGAAGATTTGTAATTCCATTTTCAACTAAACTCCAATTAACAGAAAGATGAATATTTGAAAACGGAACGGGGTCCTCAACTTTAAATGAAGAAGCACTAATTTGAGTATGCGATGACGATTTACATCTGAATTTAATTTCAAGTCAATATCTCGATTTAAAAATTGTCGAATAGTTTGGAAACGAGAGCAATGAGAATTTTATCTTCCGACTAACCCAAGAATCTCAAGAATCTCGGTGTTTGAAAAATGTTGAATATTCCGAAGGAATTTCGAAAGCAAGAAAAATTTCAAAAATTATCGAAACGTCCTTCAAATTCCGCCCGCGAAGGTGGATAAACTCGAGACTCTGATTCAAAAAAAAGAAGAAAAGAAAAACAGCTCTCTCGGGAGAGAGAAATAACGGAGAGCGAGAATAACAATTTTAAAAAATTCAAGAATTAATGGAACGCGCACTGTCGACGTTGTCAATGTAAATTCCGCAGCGGGTGAAATTACGATCTTAAAGGGAAATGAATTAAAATCCGAACAATATAAATAATACAGTGAATAGAGGCGTGATAAATCAGTTTTTTTTAATGTTTCGGTGCGTTTCGCGCGCGCGATAAATGAACAATCGAACGGCACGTCCAATTATGTTTCCGTGATTCATGGTGCAACATGCTGCTCTGCATTTATTCTTTCGTATCATTCGGCGCTGTAGGAATTTCATTGTAAACGGACAGATTTCACAGCTTCCCGTGAAAAGGAACTCGGCGGCGATAAATCGGCCGGCCAGTCGGATCCGTCGGTCGGCGAACGCGTTATTTAATACATTCGCATTACGGTGGAACCGCTCCCCGCCCCGTTCGTCGAAACCAGTCGGAAAATGTTTTCGAACCGGTAGCGTGTGCCAGAAACTATTCGAAACACAATACGCCTGAGGAATGGCAACCTGTCCGGCATTTGTCTGCGATTTGTCTTCGGGTTCGCTGAAATTTCTTGGCAAAATTTTGTTACTCGACAAAACCGAATTAGTCTCGCTCTCGTTTTGAAAAACGAAAAGAACGTCGCGGCGACGAGCGTAGAATTTAACCGAGAAAGCAACACGAATGCCAACGACTCTTTTCGTATCTTTGTTCGAACTTGAAATAATTTTTAACGTTGTTGATTCTTTGTACGTTATTTACATTGCGCGTTCATATTTTTGACAAAGAGAAAATGATTTTTAATCGATCGTTTGTCAAAAGGTATATTTGAATAGATATTACTGTCACTGTTACGTTCCAACATAATTCTAACCGCAGCAAGCTCGTAATCGACGTGATACAAAACTTATTCGTACACGCAAATTGGAACGAAACACGATTATTTAAAAAATAATACATACAAATAGCGAATCTTTTGTTTTTCGTCAAAGCCATTCGTGTATTAATCGCCGTAGGTAGTCGTTTTCATTGTTACGTGAGATTGGGATTTCAAATTTTGGAATTTGATTCAATTGTTCACGCACGCTTCAATTATACAGAGTGCAATCTTTTTTTTTAACGAACTGACAGTGCAGCTTGAAAAGAGGTGAATTTGTGTACGACACAAACAAAAGGAAGCGAAGAATCCAGAGTTATAGCTTTTCACAGGGGGTCCTATTTCCGATATAAATCGATATTAAAGATCCTCGTCGAGGAGCGCACTTACACGCGCGATCCCACTTGCGATTAAGTCTATCGAACACCACTGTCTAGTGGTCTCGTCCGCGCTGCGACTCGAATTTATCACTTTAGACGGCAAGAGGTGAAAAACGAAATGGGAGCATTTTCCGCTAGAGGTATTTCCCACGCTGCGCGTGTTTTCACGCGTTCGCGAGGGAACTCGAGATCGCAAAAAAAAAACGAAGCGCAATGCAGAGCGTTTGTCAGATTCGGATTTCTATTTAGATTTCTATCCAAACGTATAATATTTAGCCGTGATCGTGAAAATTTCATAACGCGCGCGGAAGATCCAGCAGTCTGGATCTGTTTCTGTTCGTGTTTCGCGTTTCCTTCTTCCTTTCGTGCCATACGTGAATACATGAATAATCGTTCGATTTTCCGGATGACTCTTCCATCGCAGGAAGAGGATCGAGATTCGTGAAATCGGGAAAGGTAACATGTCATTGGCACACATATATTTTATTTTATATTTTATCGCTATTCTGGCGAGTATAAATTGTTTTTCGTCGAGTCAGTTGATTTAAAATCGTCGATCCTTAATTAAATTATTATTATGCCTTCGAGGAAAGGTCACAATTGCAAAGAAAATCATGCAACGATTTCGGGAACTTTCGTCGAGAGTCTGAGGCGGTGAACTTCTTCCCCACCGCGAGCCGTACCAACTGCTCGCTCAGTCTGCCGGTTTCCCCATCATGAAAATTAGTTTCCACTCTGTGCATTCTTTCCGGCCGCGGCGAGCCATACAGGCAGCTTTTCCGATCTTCCTTTAACTTATAATTAGCTAAGCCAAAGCTGAAGCGGAGAGATCGATGCACCGGAGGAGGTCTCCCCACCGACCGAAAAAGTGGGGGGCACGGGCCGCCAGTTCGCCACCTCTGATCGAGAGTGTGCTCATAGTACGCTGTGTTCTATTGAAACGCGCACGGACACTAGAATTTCCGTCAGAGACGTCAAGTCCAAAAACTAGAGAAACTTTATAAAGCTTTAATTTGCGAAACATGCTTTGCGAAAAATTACTCGAAATTTATAAAAACACAGTATTTCACCGTGAAAAATTGAAAATTGGTCATTTTGACCGCTTTGGTAGTTCCAGTCTTCTTGCTGGTTTTTGTTTCGGAAATCTTTGGCATTTGAAAAGAAAAGATTTCCCTCACTTCAGACTTTTTAATCTGTCAGTTTGGAAATCCATCCCACCAGTTTGGGCTGCGTTATCAATTTGGAAAACGTGCTGTGTGACCTGAGGTGAACTGCGTAATCGTAATTTGTCACTCGGTTATAACAAGGGTTCACGTTCAGATAAGTAGGATTTCGTTTAATCAGGCTAATTAAAATTGTGTTCCGATAAATGGATTTCAGGTAAATGGAATTATTGTTGAAATTATTTCTGATATTACGAGTTAAGTAATCGTATTAGTACAAATTATATCGATCATATAAATTGTATTTAATTGTATTTAAAAAACGAGTAATTACACGGATAACGATACTACGCTCGCGTTTGTTGCGAAATAACAGCGTAAATCATTTTTGAACAAAGAACTCAAAGAACCAATGTTTCAAGTATTAATATCATTTTCATGTACTGTACATACCGTACATACCGTTTTATAATACTATTTACACGTGTCCCGAACTTGGAGAAACAAAAAATATTCCACAGAATTCGACACCGAAGCGCTTTGATTAAAAAACACAACGTAATGTGGAAATGTTTGACGAAAATTATGTCGTTCTCACGAGACGACAAAACATAATAAACATAACGTCACGACGTTAATAAAATATATCAGCAAAGGGAAAGAGACGCATAAATCTGTGCGACGTTTGCTCCTTTTTTACAGGACGTTGTTCTAACCTTCAACGAAATTTATCGCCAACATACGAGTTCCACCACAATCTCCAGTCCTATGGCCCTCGTGTTAACCTGTAATTACCGGCGCGCGATCTGCGAGACGGTTCAAGATCTTTCGACGGTCCTAGTTAGTTTTTGTCTCGGTTTAAATACAAACAGAAGTGATTCAGATGTTCGTTGCGGCGACCTTTCTCTCGCTTTTTTTACAGCCTCGTTCTACGAACGAAACTACTTTTTATTACAAACTACACGGTATCACGCGCGTGTCATCTGCATGTAAAAGCCCGTTTCGCATTCAACCTTCTTCGTCCGCTTTGTTCGAATTAAACGCGAAGAACGGATTAAATTCGCGCAGGTTGCAACAAAATAAAAGAGTGTCAAGATTACGGGAGTATGATCGATGGTGTGTGTAATTTACATCAAATTCTTTGTCAAAGGTTGCCGATATAAAATTTTGATAGCTAAACGTCGATAGTTGCGTCATCGAGCGTGATCCTGTTCCGACATCCGAGAATGATCGATTTTTCTCTAACGCAAAAATCAAGATTCCATGAACAAATATTGGAAGAAAAGTTGTTAACATTTACCTGGAAAAATTTCGGAAAAATATTGTTTAAACTAATTTCATCAATTTCATAATTCTTCTAAGATATTTGACGAAATATATTCCGCGCCCCCAACCCTTTGAGGGTCGTAGGCTTCCGACATCGACGATCGCCGATAAAACAAACTGCGGGTCTCACTCAAACTACTATGGTTTTTTGAAGACTACGTTTATGGCAAATTTTATCAAAATTGGCAAGCCTCGATACGAATTCTCCAAATAAATTTCCCCTAAATATTTTCTGCGATATTCCCTGCCGTTTGTTCTTTAAAATGAAACTGATTCGCTACACATTTCGTCGGTTTAATATATTCTTTCCTGTCAAAGTTTCGTTTAATTAGTTTATTCTTCCCC
Organism: Melipona beecheii; assembly: GCA_032399605.1. Classification (NCBI taxonomy): domain Eukaryota; kingdom Metazoa; phylum Arthropoda; class Insecta; order Hymenoptera; family Apidae; genus Melipona; species Melipona beecheii. The sequence goes on from JAUCMO010000291.1 coordinate 3,391,625, forward strand.
GACGAAGATCGATCGGCCGTGTACAACAGCCGCTTTGAAAATTTCGAATTATCTCCCGCGCAATGACACGCTTCGTATTCATTTAACGGATCAAAATTTTACGTCGTCGACGTAATATTTATTGCGTTTACTTTTCCTTTTTTTTCTTCTTCTCCCTCGCGAAGTATGACGCGAGACAGGTCGATCTAACGAAAAGTGGAGTTCTTCGAAAGAACTTCAAACACAAGTGATGGAAAGCACAGTATTTAAAATCTTGTGCTTATTAATCGAATTCAAAAAAAGGGGCCGATATTTCTCTTAAATCGAAGATGACGTCAATTTTTCATTATCATTCAATAATATTTTATTATCATCGATATTAATTATAATTCTCGTCGGAGAGAGAAACTCCGGGAATGCGAGGAATATTGATAGAGTGTATACATCGAGTGTATCTCTTGAATCGCGTAATTAGAAGGCGTATCGCGCAAAATCGATATCTTAATTCCTATGAAAACGGATCGTGACAATTTATTTGGGTCACTCTGTAAATAGTTCCAATTTTGTCAGAATAACGCCATCGGTTTTGTGCATTAGCGTTGCCTCTCCATTGTTTCCCCTCTGCGTATTTCTGCAGCTTACGCGTCTCTGTGTACGTATAATAATATACGGGATGAATTATTTGTCGGTTTGAAAGAGAAATAATTACGACAGAGGTGTTTATAGTTTTATCGAACGCTCTAATAATACAACCAATCTGCTCTAACTGAATTAATCGTATATATATTCATAAAAGAACATTGTCGTATTCTCGTGTATTCGCGAAAGAATAACTTTGTGAAATGTAGAGAACGGCACAGTGTTGTTTTATTCTTGTATACGCAGGACGAGTCGTGGTCAATCTACACTAACAGTGATAAGTTTTTACTACGTGTAAAAACGCGTCGAAAAGAAAGAATAACACTTTTTCGTTAAAACCTTCGTTCTCGAGAAAATAGAGTTTGAAAATTATACTTGAATTCAGCTATGTAGCGGCCCTACGATTCCCCGACTACGAGTTTCGAACACTCGACTAGCACAAGCCGCAAGTGGCTGCGCGCCTAGCGTCGAGGTCCTACCGATCTTCGATGTTAAGCAAGCAGCATGCGGAACCCCGCTAGGGGAGGGGTGGCCGGGCCCAGCCTAGCGCCGGGGGTAGTTATAACAACAAGCGTCATCAGCCCCCTTTGATGATGAGTCTAGGCAGACTACTCCGCCTTTCTTCTTCTCACTTTCTCTCACACACTCCTTCCCAGCAGCATCCTGGGTCTTTAAATACTTTACAGTTCCCTAAAAGAGCTAATTTTATACCGAACAGATATTCCGCACGTAAAAATTGTTTTAAGAGGTCCTTTTGAACATATCTCGTCAAAAATTGTCTCGCGGGTACGCGTGTACCTGATGATGAATTTTCAAGCTCGACTTTCTCGAAAACGGGGCATCTCGCAGAAAAGATTGTGTACTCCACGTTTCGCGCGTAGATTAATCTTCTGTCGCGTCTGGAATTAACTAAATTCAAGCATGCTCGATAAATATTCAAATTTTCTAAAACGAAGACTCTGAATGAAAAAATCGTGTTCTTTCTTCCCTACATATTTTACATGTTGCAATCGGTTGGCCGCGAGTCGCGAGACACCCTCTATTTATTGCGACAAGTGTGCGCAACTTCTCACATTAAATTCTCGCTTCTCGCTCATTGTGTTAGTATGATTAGCAAGATCGGTGAGCTACGCGATGTTTCCTCGCTTCTCGTTTCGTCGTTACGCCCCATGATATTTCGCGTTTCATCCGATTTGAAACGAACTAGAAAAATGAACGGTGACAACCTGCACTGGTGTACGTGTACACGCACACGTGCAATCCCTCGCGGAGATGAAAACTTAGCACGGACAAAACAAGAGCTTGCAATTAAAAGTTTCGTACCATTTACTCTTCATTAAAGCAAATATTCTCGAGAGGAACTGCGAGAGAACTTATTTATACACGTAATATAAACGCATCGGTGTTGCAGCCGGCAAACGCGCCAAGATTCTCGCTGGTGGATTTATAATACGTTCACGCGGGGGAGAGACTAAATGTCTGTGAGTGCGTTTTTTCGTATCATTAGATTGTACAATTGACACGTTCTTAATTAGCAACGTTGATGCGTCGAAAGGAAATATTATATTTTCGCACTGTCAGAAAATTCCCTTCTAGTTTTGTTAGAATGTTCATTGGAAATCGCAATGCAGTTAACAAATGCAGTACTGCGATATTTTCGATCCAATCTGTTAATTGTTGCTATTATTATGAAACGTGCGTAAAACATTCTACAGCGTTTAAGCGTATTCGGGATAATTAGTTAACGGAACTGGCAAGTTTGTCAATAGCAGAGTTAGCAAACGCAATGCCACGATACGTTCAAACTATTTTCAATCAAGTTCGCCTTTTTCCAGCAGCTTTTTTTTAGGATATTTCTGTGTCTCGAGATATCTCGTATAGGCACAACAATATCGATTATCAGAGAGAGAGAAAAAAGAGAAATTAAATTTGCGCTGTAGCGCGTTAACACGTTCCACGGTATAAAGTAAAAGATGATAAGCAAGAAGTTCGTGCTTGTCGCACGTGTGCCGTGACGTTAGTGCTGTGACATCCGACTAAATAGGAGAGGCTCGCCAAGCTCTGGAGCTTAACTTGAACGACACGGTGTTCAACTAACGAAGACACCGGATGTGAGAGAATATTTCGCGAAACATTCCCAATTTTGTGAGTACGTTTCAATTCATCAAAGGCGTTGAAGATACAAATTGAGCACAATTCGTCACGAAAACGAAAACTCGCGTCAGAAATCATGAAAATAAATTATATAGAAAGCAAATTGTATAAAAATAAATTACACAGAGTTTTTATTTTACGTGACGAGGATCTTTGTGCAATGAATTTGCAGTTTTGTGGAAAATAAAATTAAAAAAGCAGAATCCAGCTACAGGTTTAATTAAATAATGCACCGTGTGTGCTGTAGTTTGAGTATTTTATGTATTTTTGTACGTTCCTTTTTTTTAATCGTCAAATTTCCCATCGGCCGGATTACACGTTTCCAAAAATATGAACTCGCGTGATCGCGAGATTCGTCTTCAAACTTCAGTTCAAACTTTCGATTTTTCGGGTCATCGAACGGCCTGAAAGTGGGAGAAGTTCAATTTAGATATTAGCATAATATGTAGGGGAAGTCGAGGCGGATTGATGCCGCTTTTTTCGAATCCAAAAGAAAAACTTTTGATAAATGAATATCGCTCCGACGATTTTTGACGGCCTCGAACGCGGTCACTTAACGAAATGCTCCATCGATCCGGGAGTATTTGAATATTTGAATTTCTCACCGCGCCACGAGTTAACGAAGTGAAATGAGCCAAGATTAAAAAGCTTTTGAATATTAATTAGAACGCCAGAATTTGAAGACTTTGCTCGCGTTGTTTCAGAGCTAACAAAGATCAACGTCGAACGTTGTCCATCGATTAACAGCTCGACTGCTTGAAATTACCAAAAGTCCAGACGTTTGATACTGAATAATTAAGAACGCTTCTAAATTATAATTTAAATGACATTGAGATGGTCAAATATCACAAATTAAATTGAACACATTTGTGTTTTCTGTCAATGTCAATTTTGAATAAAATAAAAATGGCCGTATCTCTGTTAAACAATTTTTGAAAGAAAATCTAACATCGTGACGGGTTCTAGTGTTAACGATACTTTGAATACTTAAAAGATTACCAAAGATTGAACAAATTTTTAAACGAGAGTGTACCTTTTGATACACACTGTAGTGCCTTCTCTAAATCTCTAAGCCAAGCAAACCAAAAATTTCACTCATTTCATTATTGATTGCGATGAAATTCTCTAGCTATTCACGAACTAGACACTCGAAGCAGTTGAGAAGAACAAAAAATGATCTCTTCTTTTTTGAAAATTATAATAATTCACAAACTTGAAACTCGTAAAAAATAAAACTGTGACGGACGAAAATACTTTCATCCGAACGAGAATGAACGATCAATGCTACGAGTGGAGCACATTAGAATCACAGTCATTTGCCCTAGGCAAATTGAAGAAAACACGATGCGATGGCAAATTCAAATTTCAGCAACATAACATTTCGATTCACGGCAGTGCAGACACTGGTAGTTTCAAACACATTTCGCGGAGTCGTTTTACATAACAATAAAGAATTCCCTTGTTGCGAAAGCGAAATGGAAAACACGAAATAAGAGTTCGCGTTGGCGCTCGATGCTAACATGATTCACGCCGAGGCTGTGCTGTTTGCACACGTTTGTACAATTTGAAAAAGGCACGCAAGTTATTTAGGCTCGCTGCGCTTAACCTTTAATTGGTAATATACTGGACGACGAATAATTAGGTACAACGATTCGTAATTAAATATTAGATCCATTAATTTTGGATTCAAGGAGCTTAGAGACGCAATAATAATTTTCAAATAAATTTTCAAATAATTCGTCTTAAATATTCTCAAATTAGATCAGAAGATCTTGGAATGTTTCAAATTAAAATAACGAAAGGATACTTTGAAATTAAAATAATTTGATCAAAGTTCTCGCGAGTCGATCAATTCAAAAATTCAGGGATCGAAACTCGATTGTCGAGATTTGGAGGAAATTTTCCAGACGAGTACAAAGTTTCGTCCTGTGAAAGTAACTTTCTAATTAACGTTAGTTAAAACCTTGGAATATTTTAAACTAAAAAAAATTAAAGGATGTTTTAACATTAAATAACTTGACCAAAGTTATTACTAAATACTGAGAATTAAAATTGTTTAGAAATTGTGTGGAATTCGAAAATTAAAATTGAAATCCCAGTTCTGTGATAATGTTCATAAATATGAACGAAAATCCACAATTTGAACATAAATAATACGCATTTACACGCAAAGAGAGTACAAAATATTTAGTGGAATGGATAGAACCTAGTTGAAATTAAATTTCATATTAGGAAAAAAGTTGTTAAATTACTTGAAACTGAATCATTAAATTACTCGAGAAGCTGAATCTTAAAAAGGCGTAAGAATCCAACTTTCGAAAAAGATTGGTTGAAGTCAGACTAGTCAAAAAAATTCATTTCGATCAGTCGGTAAAGCGAATGCTATTAAGTTTTCGCTCGAAGCTGAAGCCTACGTTCAACGAAGTCTCGACGAAGAGGCGATTAGGCGATTAGGCAACTCATTGTTCATTGTCTATTTCTCGACTGGCCAGAATTCGCGGTGGACATTCGCGAACCCCGAACTTTTAAACGTTTCAAAGATTCGGAAAGTTCGAACAGTTCGAAGCATAATACGGGGGGGAGGGGGAGGAGATCCTGTGATTCAAGATATTCCACGCTTCGAGTCTGCTCGAATATTGAAGCTCCACGACGTTCTGATGATTTTGCCCTGGCGACTCAAAAGAGCTTCCATCTTTGAAACGTCTCCCACCCCTCCTCAGAGACTTTATTTTGCTTAAGATTGCACTTCTCTCTTAAGATGGCACAGTGCGAAGAAGCGTCCAATTACACCCCACGGATCAGCCTTCTAATTACGCCGTGCCTGAAAGAAACCTGCGAAAGAAAATTTCTTAGAAACTAAATTGTACAACGCGTGTTTTTACAGAGCTCGTGAAGACTTCAATCTTTTTTCGAATCCACGGTGAATCTTTTCACAGTGGCGAAGAAGAAACTTTTCCAATGTTCTCGAACGAGAAAAATTCAAGTTCGGAGTTCAATGAAACGGCGAGGGAGAAAATTGTACGGACAGTTTTAAGGAGATGTCAGTTTTTTTAGCTAAACGCTCCGCGTGGCGGATCCAGTCCCAATTGAATTTGAAGATATTTCAATTTGAAAACGTTTGAATTTCTACGATGTTCGAGAACGCGCCCCTGTTACGAGACGCGGAGACATCTTTGAAAAGAACGAACTCGATTTGTCGTCGTTGGTCCTGAAACTTTGTGCTCTAAAGCGAGGCTAAAGGAATTTGTTGCGCGATTCTCTTCCGCGAGGTTGAAAATAATTTTTCAGTGAACAATTTCGTAAGTATATATATATATATATATATATTCAAATTTCTGTTCAACTCTGCTACGATCCTCGAAATTTTACGCTTCGCAACTCCGCTCTCAAGAGTTAAATCGAAAAAATAACCAAATTTCCCCTCCGATGTCTGCTCTTCAATTGACTGCAATTAATCCGATATTGTCGGTAATTCAAGAACGACAAACAATAATAGATACAATCGTTCGCGAGTTAGTGAACATATTCGACGCGAATATAAACTCTCGATACGCTGAAATCGAAATTTCGATTCGAATTCGACGATCTGTAAAAGCGTGGCATAAGAGATCTTTCGAGAGAATTCAAATCGTCAAGATGGAACATTTACGGCCTTTGCGGTGGTATCGCCGAGCATTCTGATCGCGAGTGAGTACCGAATGTGGCCAGAATACGGTGGGAAGATTCTACACCGAGGAGGATTCTACCTCGGCGTGAAATGAATAGATAGATAGATAGTGGACCGTGACGCTTATGTTTGTTTATGCTGGATACGTGTCTCCGAGGCTCTACCTCGCGGAGGGTAGTTCCAAGAAATGGCGGAGATAGCGCCACGTTCAAAATACAAAGCAAAATTTCCGGTCTCGACGTAAGGGAATATTAGCGCGCCGCGCACGTTTAGTTGGAACAACTAATTTTTAATACAAGAATAACTAATTAATGATATACAGAAATTTCCAAGTACGCTGGTAAGTAAGTTAGTAAGAGTTAGTAAAATTGAAATTAAATTTAACCTTAATTCGTGTAAATTTGATCGTAATTCGCAATTAATTAACTATAGACTATATATCAATATAGGTTTAATATTGGTTTAGTATAGATTTTTTTAATAAAGCTAGAGATAAACGTTGGGAATATGTTCTAATTGTGAGAATTAAATGGCGACGAGAAGGGTACGAAAGTGGCAAAATATATAGCACGGACGTGGAAATAAAATGGCCGCGCGATGCATAAGTTATATCCCCGAATAAAATGCCGAACTGAAATTCGAGTGAACCACTCGCACAATATAAACTTTACATGTCGACGTAATTTGAGATTTAATGGCGCATCCACCTGGCGTTTAAGCAACTCTTGTTATTCACGATTACTTCATTGCGTTTTTCGGGTTTCCTATGGGCCAATTAATTTGTCGACATGATGCAAACTTGTCAAGTTTATGCTAGCAATTTAACCACTTTCAACGCCGTTTCTCTCGCTATTTGCGCTGTTGAAAGTATTCGTACATCCCGAATTCGTAGATTCTCAAAATCGACGTTCACTTACGAGTAAATTCTACTTGTTGGAAGAAGAAAAGATTTCTTGTCTCCGTTGTTCGAGATAATTTTACAATCGTCTGTATTTATATCCCTCTAAACGAAATATCGCGACAGAGTGTGATATTTGACGAAAAAAAAAAAAGAAAAAAAAGAAAAATGACGAAGGATTAAAAATTAAAAATCTGCCAAGCAACAAACAGCCAAGCGATTCTGTATTTTTCCAATCGATGAAACGTAATAAATTTTTAAAACGCGAACACGCATCGGCGAACGGTGACTTTCAAGTTGCGCAAATACAAAGGGTTGACTCGTGTGCGTGTGTATCCGTGGTAAAAAAAAAAAAAGCACAATGTGTCATGCACGCCGTGTGTATATATAGGATACTCGGCAACAGATGCTAGAAAATTAATGGGGCGTGTGTACGTATGCGTGCAACGTCCGACGACGTTTGACACTACACCGTGATACCCGCCAAATTAATATCGGGTAATTAGTTTCCGAATGAGAGAAACGGAGTCCCGAGTGCTCGACTGACAACCACGAACGCGAGTTCTACGATTCTACGATTTTCTCCGAACGCTGAGAGACGCGAAGTATCTTTCCAACGACAGCGAGTGGACTGTGGATTTCTATCACCTTCAAATTTTCCCCAAATACGCAAAAATCCGTCAAATGATCCTCCGTTTGTTTGATCGGAATACGTACAAAAAAGAAAATTCTCGTTTCATTTTATGTTTTCTTGAAACTTTTCAACCCCCCCTCCCTTTGCTCGTTAAAGCAAAATATCAGCAACATTGAAATTCAATTTTTACGTTCATCCGACGTATTGATCCGGTTATGTTTTTTTAAAAGTTCACGGTGTATTGGAAAATGCAGGTGGCACGTTTAAAGTTTATCGATACAATTACACGAACCGCTCTCTCATTGTGGTATTAGTGGATGCATAATACGTATATATACGAACCGCTAAGCCACACTGATCAACTTTGCAAATTGAAAAACAGAGAACAACGTATTCGACGTTGCAAATATATACGCGTCGATGTTTAAATTTATCCTCAAATTTACTATCGTTTACGTCGTCTTTACGGACAAACTCAAATTAAAAGAATTAACGAAAGAAATATTGTTTACAGACTTGATGAATTTATTGTTTCTACAGGTTCTGTTTGAACTTTATCGAAGTACGTTCTTACGAAGTACGCAAGTTCGAACGAAAAGAACCTGCTAATTCCAAATTCTAGTTTATACGCAGAAAGTTTCACGTGCAGAAAGTATTCGGATACGTACTTTCGCGAGACACTGCGCCGAGTCGCGAACAAAATTCACATAATCCTCAAACTGTTTAACTTTCAATTTGTGGTTCTCGAAAATGGAAAAATATCGACGTCGTTTGATCGCGACTTTACGGTTACGACAGTTCTTCTTCTCATTTTTTTTTTTTTTTTTTTTCGAAAGTTCGCAGCGTATCGAAAGATTGAGAACGCGCGCGAAACGCTTTGAAGCGTTCGACGTTTTCGAGGATCTCGAACGACCGATAGATACTTCATCACTCGAAAGGCGGCACTCGAAAGCGCGTTTCATAAATATCGTTATTGGTGCGCGGTAATTCGAACGTCGTACGCAGAAGTCGTACGTTTCATTTCTGTACAGCCATTTCCGTTCCAGCGGCCGCTCCTTCTCCCTCCATTTTTCTCGTATTCGCTCGTTTGCTCCTCCAATCTTTCCCCGTCTCTTTGCCTTATTTCATATCCTCGGCCCTTCCTTTCTCTCTCTCTCTCTGGAACTCCAAAAATTGCACAGTTCTTTCGTTCGGCCACTCATTTTTCGAGAACGATCGAGCGAAACAAGCTTCGAAATATGACTATACTCCCCGCGAAAGTTTCCGCCGCCGATGGAATTTTCAATGTGCCGGCCAAGATAAAATGTGATCGCCCGCGTGACTTGAAATCGGACGTTTCAACCATCGTCCCACCCTCGTGTCGGTTCGACGCGTTCAAAGTGTCACGCTACGCGGATATTTCTAAAGTGCGAAGACCTGTCTGTGTGGGCCGCGCGTGACAATTTCAAAAAAAATTTGCATTCGTCGAATTTTGGTGGGGGAAAGGTTCGTTGCATTTGGAAAATCCGCGAAAACGAAACAATGCGATTGAACAGAGATCCAAAAAGAAATGATTCAAGTGATATTTCTTTCTTCGATACTTTTTTTTTTTTTTCTTATATCGTGTACGTTTTCGAATTCTACACCTTCGATTTGATTTTTTTGAAGTTAAAGCGCAGTTGATCAGTTTGAAGAGCTTCAATTAAACTGCGGATTCGTCACATTTTCACAGAACGCGATTAAAAGGGCAAAATCTCGGTGGACAATTTTCATGCGTGAAATGCTATTGGAAGCACTGTACTTTGGGTATTTTATATATATATATATATATGTGTATCTTTTCGCACCGTGCTCGTCGTCTGCAATTCTGCGCTTTAAAATATTCTATGAATGCATAAAAATCCGTAGTAGTCCGGTGATAATAGACTGAAACACTGTAAAATTTAACTTTGACAAAATTGCACTGTTGCGTTTCTCCCGTTTCTTTCCTTTTCTCTTTTTTCTTCCTTGTCCGACAATATTCGTTCGAACCGCTCGTACCGGTGAACATTTTTTTCGAGTCGATCGATTAACTTTCACGAATAACAAACAATAATGTGCAATATCTCGTGCACTTTTTCCATCACAGACACGTAAGAATCGCACGTTATTTCCTACTCGTTTGTTTCGCTCGTTAAAACATGCGTCTTTGTCGCAGGAAATCCGATTAAAAGTTATTTTTGAAAATCTCACCTCGATCGCGTAATCACGGGCGCGTTCGTTTTACGCGATAACGACGTTTCGCGGAATGATATTTTTAATTTGCACGTACATCGTTCAACCGCATTCTAATTTTCCGCTGATAGATCGGGTGTAATTGCAATTCCTCGGGAATTTCAGTTCATTTATAGTTTGCGGCGATAATTAGATCGTCGAGGAATAATTTACTATCACTCGTTCGTTTCTAGTTTAATCTCTGCCGAACGTTCTAACTGATCGAGCGCGGTGCAATCTCTCGAAAAAAGAACTCACTTTGCACGCGTGTCCACTGTCGTAAGAGCGCTCTGTATTAACTAGAACTTGTTGAAATTTTCTCTCTGAAGAGAGCGTATTTCACTCGGGGATCATATTTCTGTAATAGATTTCACTCGGTTCTAACTTTAACAAATTTTCCCCCCGTTTCTCTTCTCAATTGTACAATATTTTTTCCACGTCCGAAGGATTTTTTGATCCGTACGGATGGCTCCGTTCCAACTTCAAAAACTGCAAAATATCAGCAGGTATCCATTTCACGCGTCAAACAGATTTTCTTATCATTCTCTCTTCGTTTCTTCTTCAGAACTTTTTAATTCGCACAGACCATTTATCTCCATTGCGATCTTTCGAAAGAAAGAGACTCGTTTACAAAACACATCTCACGCACATTCGACATAGCACATCCGTCTCGCGCGGATATCTATGTTAATTAGAATTTTCAGGAATATTCTTTCTTTCGCTATATTAAATTTTTTTCATTCGACACAGCACAATGTTTTAAAGAAGAAAATCGCGCGAATGTCCTCCGCGTCAATTAAAATTTTCAGGAATATTCTCTTACTATTTTTCAGTCGTACGACGTATTTTTTTTTTTCTTTTCTTTTCTTTTCTTTTCTTTTTTTCTTCTCACACCCGACGTGATACAATTTTTCAAAGAAAAAAAGGCTCATTTACAAAATACGTCTCTCCCTTGCGCGCGAATATTTCACGTTAAAATCGTAACTTCCGCGAATATTCCCCCGTCGTCGTGTAGCCTCGCGGTCGTATCGCATCTTCTTTTTTCCTTCCACATTTGGAAAATGGTTAAACGAGTGGCACTCGTATGTAGTTTTCCGGTGGTTGAGGAACCAGGGTGTAAACGATCGCCCTCACGGACGGGGCACACATCGGCGCTCCGGCTGTAAATTCAACGGCGAAGAGAGAGCGGCGGCAAGAAATCCACGGGAGATAGAGAGAGTCGTGCCCGGCGTACTAAAAGAGGGCGAAAGAAAAGGAAATCTGTTCGTAATGGCGAGCTGGTTATCGGTGGTGGGAGTTTAGTCGCAGCACGATCGTATATAATACCTGAAAAGGAGGTCGAATGTTCCTTTTAGGCTGCAATCATCCCTCGCGCGGCTCGCATTATATTCTTTTTTCTTTTTTCTCCTTTTTCCTCCCTTTCTCCTCCCTTTCCTCCTCCTTTTTTCTCCCCTTTTCCCTATCTCGAGACCTATTCGCTGTTTTAAAGATGAATAATGACCACGCCAATTTGTCCTCGGTTTATTGCCGTCGTTGCAAGCTCCTCTTTGTAATGCACAATGAATCGTGCGCGCGGGGGGAAGCGCTACAAATCGCCGAAAGATCAATTTTGTCGCTTCCGTTGAAATATCGCGAGCTTTGAAAGATTATTAATAGGTCGTGAGCAGAGGAGGAAAAGTGTAACGTGAAATTTCCGAGGCTTTCCGAAGGGAGAAAGTTGAATTTTGAGCGACTAAATAAGGCGCAAAATGAAAAGTCGATTTGTAAAAGTCATCGCAATTTTTCGAAATTGACGAAACAAGTCGATAATTACAGATAAATTATATTTCGATCGTCGTACAAAATTTCTAAATCGAGCGTACATTTTACGAGCAATTGCAAATACTGCCCTTAAAAAACGTAAAAACCTAAACCTATCGACCGTTTCAGACGAAACTGTTGTAATTCTCGTAATCTCAAAATTCCGAGCAACTTTCGCTTCCGATTAAAAATTTCACTTTTACGGAACCTCTTTCGTTTCGTTTCGTTTCAAACCTCGCTCAAACTTCATCCCCCGGCGCTCGAATATACAATCGTTGCGTTGTATATTCGAGCCTTTTATACTTTCATTCAATAAAAGCGTACGTGTCGATGAAATCCGGGGCGCGTACGCGTGCTGAAATAAAACGAAGAATCCCGGTAGTAATGTAACAGAATAACAATGCGACGGAATGGCGGGAGCAGCGTGTACGTTAACGGCGTGTCGTTTCCTTTTTTTTTTTTTTTTTTTTTCTTTTCTTTTCCTTTCTCTTTTTTTTCCCCTTTCAACCCAACTACGCCTCGCCGATGTCAACGTATCTTCCCCTTTATCAGAGTGACTGCGATCCCCCGCGGTTACCGATGGTGGCTTACCGATTTTCCGTTCGCTTCCTGCATCAAGGATAAGTTCCTGCCTGTCTGCGTATATGATCCTCCTTCGATAGGTGGGGAATTGTGAAACCGCAATCCACAGAGGAAGACGCATGCATAGCAAGAATGCAGCTCAGTGCGCGGAGATTCGCGCGGAAAGCCACGAAAACGGGTGAAAGCTTTCGTGAGAGTAGAACGCGATGTTTGTCGTCAAAGACGAAGTCGTTCTCTTTCTACGCCGCTCCTCCCCGCTTCTTTTCTAATGTACGAGACGATTCATAGAGACAGCGGATGAGGGGGCGGGCGGGCGCAACAAAAGCACCGAGATTCTTCAGCTTCTTTTCGGAGAAGCAGAAATATTTCAACATGGAGAATCGCAAATGTTGCGAATCCACGGTTGCTGACAACCTATCCGGCCCGAGTCACGTCATACGACCGAGAGAAGAACTCTTTCTCTCTGTCGTCGTTTAATCAGTTTTCACTCGAAATTTACCTTTCACTCGAATCGTTCTCGCTTGCCGTTCTTCTTTTTATCACTGAAAGTGATTTTAGCGGGGGTAATCCAGAAAATCGGGCCTCTTCAGGTGATGCAACGCCGACGCAACGAAAATTAGCGACTGGTTGATTTGGATCACGTGATTCGTGAGGGGGCGTGGAGTAGGAGTGGCGTTGTCTGCTACCGAACGATCGCGCCTGTAATTTTGTATCGATTCGAATGTTTTTCTTTCGCCTGTAAATCAATTCGACGTAACGATGAAAAATCGTTCGATACGATTAAACTGTTGTAGCTCCGTGAAGAGAAAAGTCATAGATTCAACGCTTTTGACAATCGTACGTTCTCTCTCTCTCTCTCTCTCTCTCTCTCTCTCTCTCTCTTTTCCTTTCAAAGATCGCAAAATTTCAGACGACTCGTACAGCGAGTTTTAAGAAGAGATTGTCGTTGTGAAGAGGAGATTTCAATCTTCAAGAGTACGGTGGATCCAGTCACGTATAAATTCTACATTTTACTGATCAATCAGTACTACTTTTGCTACTAATTACAGATTCAATAAAAATCAATAAAAATTTCTATTCCCGGCGTTCCCGTTAAAACCCTTTTAAAATTGATTTCTGTTGCTATCAGAATCGAGAAACGCACCTCAGAATAACACATAACAAATATCAATAATTCGTGACCCTGTAACCCAGAATCGAGTTTCATGTCTAAAAGTTTCGGTCCGATTTTGTTTGAAACTCCAGCCAAATATCGAGTGAAAGTTTAATGACTCGTTACTGCCCCACGGAAAATTCAGTTGAAGCGATCCTAAACCAAGAGGTTTGAGGCATGAAAAATTCGCAACTATTACGTAAAATAACTCGTATAGAAAGAAAGGATTTAAATTATCCGCAGACAAAAAAACTTTTAAAAAGAGGTTAACAGACGAAAGATAAAAGACAGCTACCCAGAGAGGCAGATAGATGGACGACTGATTGAAAAAGGAAAATGAAGCAGATGCAAGTTAACTGCTCTCGATAAGAAAAAAAAGAAAAAGAAACAACAAAGACCTGAATTATTTGACAATCAATTATTTTTAACCGAAGTAATGTCAGAGTTTGATCAACGAAGGAAAGAAACGCTTCTTGCTCGTTCACAAAGTTTGAACGGTGTGTGTCAGAGGCGAGTCAGAGTGTAGAAGAGGACTCTGACGGTGTGTGTCAATAGGCGCGTGCATTATTCACACAGTGAAATGAGGATGCTTCGCCCTGGGAAAGCGAGTTCGATGCTTGGCGTCTCTTATTCCGCGCGGCAGGATGGCAACTAGCTCGCCTTCGAACACTCCAGTCACCGTTTGAAGTCTCCGCGCTCGCTTTGTGGCCGATATTTAACAGTTACGAAAATCCCGGCAAATATTTAATAACCCTGATTGCTGGTTTGTTTGCGAGCAACCGACGGAAATGCAAATGTTAATAGTCGGTTTTACAAAGTCGGGGACGGAGAACGCGATCGCGGTACTTTCCGACTATCTTCCACGGCTAATTTCACCTCGTTTACGCTCAAATTAGCGCAACAGTAATATCTAGCATCTGTCAAGTCTGTTCTCGAGGAAATTCTTCATTGGAAACGCTTTCTAATTACGCTACGCCGTTAACCTCGCAGATTTGTTAATTCCACGCGTTGCGACGTATCTAATTATTTTACAGCGGTCCCATTCATTGTTACTCGTGCCTCAAAGGCAAGAATTAACCACGTACAATTGGCTACAAGTAAGAGACATTGTCGCGATATACTTTTTCTTTCGCAACGATAAAAATTAAGAAACAATTCCTAGAAAATGTTAAATTTTTAATTGTTCAACAGATTCAAGCGTTGTATTTACCTGTTGACTGTCGACCTTGTAACTTGTTGCTTCTTCGAGGTTTGTTAATTCCACGCGTCGCGATATATCTAATTGTTATTTGTCAATAACACTTCATTCACTGTCATCTGTCTCTTGAAAGCAAGAATAACATCGTCGCAAAGATTCGATTCAATTAGCCACAAATTTTGGAAATATTTTTTCGGAATTATCGTCTCTCTCGATCGTCCCTCGATCACTTTTCTTCTCTCTTCTGTCGTTGAAAAAAATACGATAACGCGTTGAATGTTTAATACAAGCGTTGTATTTAACTTTCTGTTTTAACGTGACAATTGACAGTAAACAGTTGGAAATTTCCGGAATGAATAAAGCACAGGCAGGTCACCCAGGGAACAACAAAGGGATAAGTTATTAATTACACATCAAACAAGTCCCTCGTACCGTTGATTACTTCGCAACTTTTCAGGCCACGTTTTACGACGCAACGAAATTACATTTCTCAGATTGATCAACGCGTATATTTTATGATTTACGAAATCAACAACGGCGCTGCATCTTGCTGATAAAAAATATTTAACGACTTTCGTTCTCGCGCGAATAATCTCGCTTAACAACGCGCAACAACTTCTGCCTTTACATTCGTCGTTGTTATTCCGCTTAACGATCAAACAGAATTTTACGACGCAGCTGTTGCGACAAATTATTTTTCCGGATTATAAGGAGCTAACGAGAATGTATTCGCGATAATTTAAATTACCCAAAGTGAAGGAACAAATTGGGGGACTTGATCGATGTCGCAAGCACATTATCGCGCGTAAATAACTGAGCAGTTTTAAAAACAAAACATATCGGCCTCCTGACGGAATTGCACCAGACATCCAATTATTCGTGAACGTGAATTATGATGATAATTTACTTTACAAATTGCTAGACACTAATTCGAACTACTTGCATTTTTAACAACTTTTTAACGCGCAAAAAGATTTTTCGACTCAAAATGTCTTTTTTCTTCTTTCCATAAAAAGTAAAGATTGCAAGTAAAGATTTCCTTCGTTGTTCAAAAATGAGCTGATTTATATCTCGCATACATTTCCCTTCCCAGGCTTGTACAGTTGAAAAATTGCGTTGAACGAACGATCGAAAATCAAATACAACGAGAGTACTCTTTCATTTGGAATATTTGTATCGAACAACGTTCCGTGGAATTGGTCAAAGAAATTTTACGGCATGATTCCGCAAATTGAGCTCGACGACATAAATAATCTTGCACACACGCTGTGCAATGTTCGCTGAAAATTTCACGTGCTACCGGTATTCATGGGAAACTCGAACGCGTATCACCAACGTCCACGGAAAAATTCATACGCACGATAAACGTTTATGGAAAGACCACGTACTGTAAATGTTCGTAGAAACTATAGGCACTGCAAATATGTATGGGAAAATCCATACTATACATACTATACGTACTATATATACGCGGTATATCCAATATGTACACCGAGGAGGTCTGAATTGAACCATTAAATGTGTTATTCACACATTTGTGCTTACACACACACACACACACACACACACACGCGCGCGCGCGCGCGGCAACGGTAATGATATTACACTGTATCGTGAAATTTAGAAATTTGAATTTCGATTATGAATCACAGCGCGATAAGTAACAACTGTGCAACGCGAAAGAAATCATAGGCGAGATGTTAATTAATTTGATAACGAGAAACATTTGATATTGTGATTAAAATTGCGTATAAAATTATAACCCTGTGTAAAAGAAAAAAGAAACAAAATAATAATTTTGAATTGAAAGTTTAACCGAGAGAAGCAGAGAAGCAAATGAAGGTCATAGGTTAATTTGATAAACGCAGTTTTGACTAATTCTCCGTAATTTCGACAAAAGTAAAAGGCAATGATCGATAATAATTTTGATCGGTACTTGATTAAAAGATAAATACAGATCGTTATGAAAAGATCTGATTAATTCTTTGTCGAATGCGGAAATATCGTAGTAGCTTTTTTATAAATTCTGTACAATTAAGGCGGACTGGCACGTTAGTGAGGGAACAGGTGTAACAGACACACCCTTGAAGCAGAGAACCCAAAAGGTATGTTCGGTCATTAGCCGAACCTCTACTTGACAGTCAGGACCACAAAGTCTAACAGCCACCTGATTTTCACTGGAGGAACCTTCTAACGTTGGTTAATTAGCTGTTTTGCTTGGCGAACTTTCCTTGAATGCGATACATACGTAATTAGTGTAAACGTTGGCCGTCCGCCCCTTTTATTTTGCAGTTCAGTTTGACAGCGCAAAGCTGCTCCCGATTTACACGGTCAAATAATTGACGAAATTAATTTCCGAACAAGAGAAATTCGCGAGGCATCGCGACGTGTTTGACGTATCGTTGTTTGGATAAATATTCCAAAGTTTACCGGAATAACAGCAAAGCAAACAGAAACATCGGAGTCGGTACGATAGGTTAAACGTGGGTAAATATAAATAATAAATAATTAACAGAGATTCGCGATTGTATTTTATCGCTTGGAATCGAGTCAAAGCGATTGAAAGTACGAATTCCATCGTTTTTTTTTTCTTTTTTTTTTCGTTTTTAGCACTCAGTTTTGATAATCCGTGGTGTAATTAGGTGTATTTTGGTTTCTCGAGTGAGAGATAATAATTAACTGAATAGTAAATAATAAAACAATAAAAGAAATTTTCCTGTAAGTTCAAACGTGATTTCTTCGTTAAAAATCTTTAAATATGTGGATTTTTCTTAGTTTCTCAGTCTCCTTCGTTCGGACGTTTGAAACGCACAGTCAATTCTTGTCGTTAATGAAACACAAGCGGAAGCTGGAATAACGTCTTCGTTGGGAAGCAAAACGAAAGGCAGCGTCGCCGCGCCATTTTGTGATTAATTCGTTTCGCGTAATTACATTTGTCTTCCGAAATAAAGAATAAAGAATAGTTTCTCCGTTCCGTACCTCTGCCCCTGGTAATTCCTTCATTCTCGTTCTTTCGAGTCTGCTCAACTCCTCATACATACATTCTTTTGTATCGTCTCTGCTTCTACGTACTCGAAATGACCCGAGATCAAGATCGTCATCCTCTTTGCTCGCCACACAACGAGAGATCTATCACTCTCGCGGTTATCTGACAATTAAAATCACACGCAGTCCGTAGAATATTTGACTTTGCAGAAAAGAACCGTTGCGTAATATCGTTCCATGATTGTTTGATTATCCCTGTACGTACGTAATCAAAGTACGAACTTCTCAGTCGTGCGTAAACTGTCTACGTGATTTATTCGCTGGAGAAATGTTGAGATTTTAAATTACAATTCTCGAGCGGGAAAAGAAACGGAAGAAGCACGCGAGCAAACAGTAACAGATCGGTCGAACGATTACGATCTCGATGTTCAAAGGCAAATAAAGTTTACGTGCTGGAACTGACTAATTAACTTTGAACAGGTTCCGGCTAATTAGCCTCGATGGCTGTGAATTACGTTAGGGAACGCACTCTTGAAGTATTTGACTAATGTCTCTCTCGTTTCTTTCTCCTCGCACTTTCCCCTCGAATCGCAGCAACTTGGTGGATTTTATTATTTTTCTAGAACCTTTCGCGATTCACTAACGCGAGTAGTCGGTTGGTCGAGGCGACGTTAATTAAAGATTTTCACAGGTCACTGTCACTTGGATCGTCAGATAATTATACTCTCACAGACGCGATGTATAATTTATTTCCATGGAAAATGAAACGTGCGAGGGGAAAGAATATTCTGACGAGTTCGTTCCCCAGATTAATGAATTAATGCTTATTCTATCCTACAAAACCTGAACTCATCTTCCATCATTTAGTAACTAGAATTACCTAAAGTGTTCGAAGATTTTTGTTAAATATTTTGTAGATATGGAACGTAGTGTGTTTTTGAAGAGTCGAATGATTGTATCATATCAAAGATTTTCTGTTTCTTTTGCTTTGACTCTGTCTCTGATCGTCAGGATTTTAGAATGGAGCATTGGTAAAAAATCGGTCGTACATGTTAAACGTATTTAAGAATTAATACAATTTCAGTCTGTAACATAATTTAACGATAAGCACGCTAAACGTCGATGTATAATTTTTAACTGGAATATAGATTATATAAGTTAAATTACCGTCGCTCGATGGCAATGTTTGTTAAATTTGAAGGAAAAGACATTGCTTATACATGGTTGGTATATACTGATAAATCTGTGAGGTACGCCTTTGATAGTCAAATGGTTGATAAACAGAAATTAACGCGCCAACAATCTTTGCGATTTTCGTGCTGCTCGTTTTTTCGACCAGTTGCAAGTCGAAACCCGTAAAATTCCTCAACGAAACTGGCCTCTCGTAGCAGTTTTCCGTTTTCAAACTCGCTATGACCACGAGAGAGTGGACGTAACGGAAGGAAAGAATCACTAAAAATACAACACCTCGGCTGAATGTTCGAGCAGACACACACGTGGAACAATGCAACGGACATCGATCGATAATTATAATGAGCAACTATCGACAGCCGTCGTTTAGTCATTTAATAATCCCAAGTCTGTCAATATTTGAATTATCCTCTGACGGTATAAATTGGCGCATGTCGGGCAAATACAGCGATATTCAAACGTTGCGATAATAGTCGCGGGCAAATAATTAACGGATAATTAAAAGAATCTTCAAACGTCCGGTTAGGAAAGCTGTTTGAGAGAAAGAGAAAATTTTACCATCTTCTTCGGTTATCTTTTTCTTTCTTTTTTCTTTTTCCTTTTTCCTTCGTAGCGCGAGTGGAACTTACGTAAGGGAAATTATTCCGGTGACATGGCAAGCCTGGGCAAGCTTCTCAGAAACTTGCGAAGAACGTTGTTATAACAGTAAGGATTGGATATCAGTAAGACTAGTAGGGAGTGTGGTGTTTCACGGAGGATATCGAGACGACATCGTCCTTCCGTACGTTTTAATTTTCTTTCGCGTTGCGAGATTTTGTTTAACCTTTCGCGCGTGTCGGTCTTCATTGTCATTGGCGTTATGTTATGTGAAACACTTTTGGAACACTTGGAATCATACCTCTCTCGTAGCACGATATTTATAATGATAGTGTAATAATTTTTTATTTAGCATTTATTATCACCGAAATTGATTTTAGCAGAAACCTAGAAAATTGGGCCTCTTCAGGTGCAACGCTGATGCAACGAAAATTAGCGATTGGTTGATTTGGGTCACGTGATTCGCGAGGGGGCGTGGGATAGACCTCGAGTGGGAGTGGCGTCGTCTGGTACCGATGTATCGATAAAATTTTATGGACGCAAAAAATCGTCGTCTTCGTTTCCTAGTCAAAACAGTTGCTTCTGGGCCTTTCAGAAATCGTACTGGGGTACAAGTTGTGCACTTTTTTAGTATTTATCATTTATAGTGGAATCACATCTTTCTCGTGGTACAATATTTATAACGGTATAATAATTTTTTATTATACCACACACGTGTGTCAAATTACGCGAGATCGATTTGTTTCTTAACCCGTAACTGTGTAACTCTGGAATCTCTTTCATTTCTAGCCGCAGTACGAGGAAAGAATTTTACGTTTACCGCGCCGTAAACCAAGGGGATCCTTCTAAAAAATGAAATTTTTGAAAATTACAAAAATTTATCGTTACCGTCTGCTGACTTCAAGCTACGCGCATACTTTTTTCTTCTCATATTCGGGATTAACTTTAAAATTCAGGATGAACTTTAACCGACAAAACATCGAGCGGACTCGAGCTTGTTAATCATCTTGCGGGATTGTAACTTCCTACGGGAAACGATTATGTTATACTTTCTGCAGATTGTAATGAAAGCTTCCACGCTGCGTGCAACATTATCTGTAATATGTAACGTTTACATTTCACTACTTGGATTGCATTAAACGGATAGCGGACAGAGGTTGGATATGAAAAACATGAAAAACAACAGATATTTCCTGTTTTTTTCTTTTTTTTTCTGTTTTTTTTTTTTTAAGAAGAAAACGAAAAGAAAGAGGAAGAAAAGCTTTATCTCATTGTGGACGGAGCCACAGGTGCTACACGCAGCGTATGTATTACGCTCATATTTAAATGAAATTATTTCAATGAAATATATCTGCAAAGAGGGGAACGCATGCGACGAGGAAAACTGAAATGCTTTCTTTCTTTGTTCCGCGCCATTGTTGCAGAAACGTTTTTTTAAACCTCGCACATCTGAACAAACGTCGCTTTCTTGTCCATTAGGCGAACTAGAAAGTATTTTACAACGTGCGTACAATGAACAATTGTCGAACTGTTCTTACAATTGTTCTTACGCTCCCCGGTTTAACAATAACGTTTAACAGCGTTTTATTTGAAAATGTGTCGGCAACGAAATAATAATAAAAAAAAAAACATTATTATCCGAGATATTTCAACGTT
This sequence comes from Melipona beecheii, assembly GCA_032399605.1. NCBI lineage: Eukaryota > Metazoa > Arthropoda > Insecta > Hymenoptera > Apidae > Melipona > Melipona beecheii. The sequence continues at coordinate 3,412,990 of JAUCMO010000291.1, forward strand.
TTGATTTTGCAAAGTCCGTCCTGCGAAAAACGCAATAAATATACGGTATAATTTGTGGCGGGCAAAGGACAATTTAAATGTTTGAAATTAAAATTCGCGATTGACAAAATGTACAATCGTTTGCGAATAAATGAGATATGACCGGACGTTTTGTTTCCGCTGAATGCTATTTTAGAGCGCACAGTTGTATTACGGATTCGTTTCTCTTGTCAATTATAATTCAGCTTCGTGAAATTATCCCGTTCTCTGCCGTTTTACTCATTTTCCCCCTGCCTTTGGCAGAGTGGCAGCGATTAAAGTACTAATTTTAAACTAATGAATCTTAAACTCACTGTCTAACTGATTTTAAACTAACTTCTAAACCGATCGGTTATCTCGATACTTTTCCGCGCAAAACGGCGAACGATTTCTCCGTTCACAAGCAAACAGTGAAATTTGCAAGCTGCGCGCGCGTCGATACATTTACAAACAAAATACAAAACGCAAAAATAACTTCAATGAAAGAAAAATACATGGCTGAATAACTCTCAATCACTTTGTAATCTAGCGCGAATAGTTTTGAAAAGTTCTTTGATTTTCTGAGAAATGAAAAGGTCGTTTGGTTAAAACAAATTGAACTGCAATATCTCGTCGTGTCGTTATTAACTCGATATCTCAGTCCGTTAAAGTTCTATATGTAAGTGACGATGATATTATTCAGACACTTTCAACTGAATTTCAACAAAAGGTTCGTTGAAATTGCAAATAAATAAATATTTTAAATTCTCCCAATATAAAACACAATTTAAACGAACTTGTTTGATTCGATCTTAATATGTACAATCAACAGCCAATGTTATAACAATATGATATAATATAATATATGTAATAGTAGTCGAAAACTCTGCAGGGCGACTTTAAGAAAGTCCGTTCACTTTTGGAACGATCGAAAGTCTTTGGAACGAGTTTGATCGAAAGTGAGTGAAAATGCAAAAGACTAAAACGATGGAAATACGCCGGTTCGCGTATTTGCAGCGAGCGTTCAATTATTTATGCACGGCGGTCTGTAAGTTACAAACGCAGCCTTTTCCGAAAAAAGGAGCCGATGAAACTTGCGTGGCAATTTTACAGCAATTTAGAAAGGTGTTTTCTCTCAGAAAATTCCGCGATTCTAACCCGATTCTAACCTTCGGAAATCCGGCATCCGTCGAAATACTCAGCCTCAACCCCGTTCCGCGCTAAAATATGCTAAAGGCGCATCAGAGAGCGTCCGTGATACCCTGGAACTAGGTTGATGGGAAATTACCTGCGCCCCTGTGGAAACCAATTAGCATACATATTTCGGGAACTGTGCCCGAAGAATATTTAAAAGGGAAGGAATCGCGCCCGTGAATCCTAAGAGCCTCTGGGAACTCTTTAAGAATCATTTAGAATCTCAATCAGCCAGCCAGTTGATAACGATCGGTGGGAAAACTGTCCAATGATAACCGACAATGAAATCAATTTGCCTTTGATCGACTTGCTTTCGACTGACGCAAGTACCGTTTTAAGTATAGTTTCAGCAACCTCTGCCAAGACCTTGCCACGAGAAAGCCGTGGACATTCTTTCAACTTGAGCTTTTAGCGGCATTAAGTTTAAAATGCAATTTCATCGAGTCGCGAGCACGCGAGAGTTTGAATTACCGCCGCGTCGCTGAAGTCGTATTTAGAACGCGATTGGTGCTGAAATTTCAAAGTTGCTGCTGCTGCTGCTGCCATTTGAACGGCAAGAGCTTCCACTCTTCGCGGAAAAAGGTGTTGACTTTTTTTTTTTTTTTTTTTTTTTTTTTTTTACTTACATTTTGTAATGCACATTTTAGTAATAATATTAATAACAAACATATATTGTAAAATAATGCAAAAAAAGCATGCCAAAGGTCCGTCTAAATATCCATATTTGTATCTAAAGGAATCTAAATCTGCATTGTGCATTTGTGGAAAAATTGAAAGTGAAAATATACTGCTTTTTCGAAAGTATATTTTGTATATTTGGTATGGTAATGTAACAACTTTTTTACCAATTTGCATAAATCCACGATTCTATTCGTCGCAGTCGGAGAGTAGTAGGACAGTAGTAGTGTTAATCAATTATTCCAAATTAAACATTTTCCCTGGACATAGCTCCGACTGTCAACGTAAATTCTCGTTTTAGTTTCAGCCCCGTTTAATATTCTTCCGTATTTAGAATTTAGAATATACGGAATATCAGCGTTTCCTGGATTAGTTTCAATCTCAACTCTGTGTACAATTTGACGTTGTCTGCGAGGCAGTAGCACGATTCAGCGCGTAAAATAGGATACGCATGTAAATAAAGACCAGTTCATCCTCGTGTTATGACCATTCGTATCTTTTGTTTTCTTTTTTTTTCTTTTTTTTCTTTTTCGTGGACTTTTTAATTTTTGAAACTCGAAATCTGAACTCACTCGCTGCGTAGTTTCGCAACGATTCCTATTAATTTTATTACTCGAAACGCTTCAACACCGCTTCAACAACGTAGTTACGTCACTCGAAAGTAAATGTATTCTACTTTCTTTATTTTCTAACAGCGATGGCAATAAACGGAACTCGATTACGTTTCAAAGACGATGAAAGTGTACGATTCTCACTGAAAGACGACTTTTTGCCATAAAATTTTGTTGACATGCAAACATTCGAATCGATCAATCACGCGACTGAAATCAACCAATCGCTAATTTTCGTTGCATCAGCGTTGCACCCGAAGAGTAGAAAGTGATTTTCTAAAATCACTTTCAGTGATAAAATAAATAGGATATCTAGGTTTAGCTGCTTCTCCCAATTTTGGCTATCAATATTCTGTGTTTTTTCATAAAAATGATCCATATTGCTCAAAGAAAACGAAAGAAGAGAGAAAGAGAATGTGTGTGTAACGAAATAAGGAAAATTGGAGAAAGCCACTAAATCTGAAATTTATAAAAGTTAATATTGCACGTACTCTAACATTTCTGAGAGAAATAAATTTTCTTTCCTACAAAGGCATTACGTTTGTTACAAAGTTTATAAATACGCGCAGTGTCTTGTAATTTCGTCCACCGGCGCGTGTCCAAAATATCTTTAATTCATGGAACGGTTCAATCAAGTATCGATCGAAACAGGCTCCTAATTATGCGATACCGTTTTCTTCCCGCCTTCTCTCGGCGTAAAGAAAGTTCTCGCGCATAAACCAGAGAGGAAGCGTCGCAGAAAAAAGTCGGTTATCCTTAGGAAAACTTTCCCTTAGGATGTTTACTGTAAGTTTGCTCGAAGTCTACGATGATGCCGCGGTAACCGCAGAGAGTAGAGTGACTGGAAAGTGCAGCCTTGACTCTTTTTAAACTTTTAAACACGTGAACGTAAGTACGTGAAAATATGAAAAGACACTCGTATTTCATTAGGCGATATGTCGCTCGTCCAATTCGTTCAATAAGAATGAGAATTGTTTAATTTTCAATGGAGAAAAGAAATTGTTCGTCTTTCAATGAATTAAGAGAGATTCGCTCAACTTTTCTCTGGTTGAAATTAGAAAAACACGTCAGAGAAAAAAAATTTAATTTTTCTGTCCGTCTATTTTTTTTTTTTTTTTTTTTTTTTTTTTTTTTATGAAAACCTACCTTTTGAACATATCGAATCTTTGCGTTATTCCACGCAAAAAAGTTTGCGATATATTTTGAGAGAGACGTCTTTATTTAAGGAGACGCTCAAATACTGTACGTGCGATGGAAAGAAAATTTTGGTTGAAGATGGTTTCACGTACGAAATAATACAAAAATTCCGTGCGACTTTGCTGTTTAAAATTCCCCCACGAACCGCGTGGAAATCTAATTATAAAAATCGACGCATCGAGTAATTTTTGTTGGAGATTGGAATTCCGCGTCAGAAAATCCCGGGCAACCGAATTCGAGAAGGAACGATCGAGCCAACGGTATTTAAGAAACTCGATTACAGCAGGCTAAACCAGTTTTAAGTGCGTAAGAATTGCACTTAAAAGCGGCGAAATTTCCGAATCAAGCCGTAAACACTCCGCCTACTGCAGCTACCTCCATGCATATTTATAACGTACGTGTATTTGTGAATATGCGAGTAAACTCCTGATGCTAGACCTTGTGGGTTCCATCACACTTGAAAGATCAATGATCGAATATTTACGTAGTTCTCCATTGATGCGCAAGATATTCGTAAAAAAATGTGTCGTCTGGACGATTTCGTATTTAGGAAATTCAGAGTACAGCGTAAGAAGAGTGTAACTGAACCGACACGACGATGAAAAATTGTCGACAACTTAAACTGCCGTAATTTTGTAAAAAAAAAAAAAAAAATAAATAAAATCTTAACAATTGTTATTACTTTTCTTGAAAATTGTAAAAATTAAAAATTGAAATCTCTTCTTTATAACAACTTGCCTTCAAACTTGCCATGTGATTTCTTTCTTTTTCTTCTGTCATCGTATCGAATGTAAAGATTTTCTGAATTTTTCTCATTCAGACTCAAAATGTTTCCAAAGACACTGAACGATTTTTTTGTGACTGTGATCTTGAAGATCGAAGTTTTCTTTTTGCAACACTGCTGAAATTTGCTGTACGAAAAAAGAAAATCGTACGATAAATTTTTGGTTCAAGAAATGGTTGCAAAGAAGAATTTTTGCGAAAAATTTTTCGATGCAATTTTGCAGATGTTTGAATTTTTACAATTTTCGGTTCATTTGCGCTCTTCGCTGCAAATACTCCAAAAAGAAGAGCGACTACGTGGCAAATTGGAAGGTAATTTCATGCAAAAGACAATCGAATGCAGCTCTTTGGAAAAAGCTCGGGGAAAATGCAGAATTTCCCGGTAAAAAATTACACGTCATTGTTCGATACAAAAGTGGGTGACCAGAAATCCTTCGAATTTGTGGTTTGGCACGAATTCAAGTCGCAGTTTAACCGATACGTCCAATAAAAAAAAAAATAGAAAGTGCCGCAATGGAATACGTGAAAACCTTGAATATGTAATGCTGAGAAATCGTCTCTCAAATTATACCCAGATGGATGGAAATTGTTCAAAAATAACCTCCAACTGGTCCGTTATATAAACAATACTTTGGATAAATATTTTAAAAAGCGGCGAACTCTCGACGCACACGAAATTTTGGATATCCGCATTTATGGAAGCTTATGGAACGATAAGAAAACGAAAATTCATAAAATTGGCAAAGCTGCGAATGTATCTTAAGTACTTGTAAAAAAAAAAAAAAAAAGAGCAAAACTAAAACCAAGCGAAAATTACGTGTTTCACCTAATCTGGCGAAACACGTCGAAATTTTCCAAAAGTCGTGTTTTCACCGGTTTGTTTCATTGTCGATCGATTGATTTCGCGTGGGTGTTTAATCACCGGTGTGTATCATTTCCAAGATTGAAATTTCTCGCGGCGCGCGAGTGTTTTCAAGCACAAAACTAGCATCCATTTGCTCGCGCCTTAAAAATTACTGGCGGAAAAGTTTATTCGTCCGAAATTTCGTTTCGCAGGGCGCGCTGTTTGCGCAAGCCGGGAGTGATCGATAAGCGTAAAGTCCGTGCATTTCGCCGAACACCGTGAAACCGGAAGATTTTGAAACACCGCGTTCCTTGAAAATAACGCGACACGCGTGAGAATCGTTCTTGACACAGCGTGTTATTTGCTTTGCAGAATTGAAACAACACGTCTTGCCTTCGCTCGCGAGATCATCCGCGTAACAATTTGAATTCTAACTCGCGATCGAATGTTAAATTCGCGCCGGTTAAATGACACAGTTCGGTGAAAATCAATCACGGTCGTGTTCAATCAGGAGTCGTTTTCGAAAAACACGTCTAATGAGAAACTGTACTGTTTCGATACAAAAATTGTACTGTTTTAAAAGAGGCAAAATATGGCGTATCAATTTTCTGTGTGCGTTGAGAAAATTCCAAGTTTTCAAAGTCATCTTTATTTTGTTTGTTTGTTTGGACCGTACATTTTTTTTTTTTTTATCATAAATCGAAAGAATATTAAATTCCGAGTAAAAAAAAATATTGAGCCACATTGATCATAAATCTAATGGTTAAGGAGATATTAACCCAGAAAATTGGGCCTCTTCAGGTGCAACGCTAGTGCAACGAAAATTAGCGATTGGCTGATTTGGGTCACGTGACTTGATTCGCGTGGGGGCGTGGGATAGACCTCGAATAGCAGTGGCGTTGCCTGGTACTGAGCGATCGCTTCTGTATCGATTCAAATGTTTGCATGTCAATAAAATTTTATGGCAAAAAAGTCGTCTTCATTTCTTGGTCGGAACAGTCGCTTCTAGGCCTTTCGGTGAGACGAATCGTACTGGGGCACAAGTCGTGCAGTTGTTTTACTATAACTTGTCTATGGTTCTTGTTGATTTAAAAAAAAAGTGTCATATTAAAGAAATTTATTGAAACTTTATAAAAAAAAAAGGAACACGTCGTGTGTGGTGTAATGTTTTCTTATGCTCGTGCAATCGAAAAAAGCTCCTTGTGCATAAAAGTACATTTATAGTAACTGTTTTCATCTCCATGATGCCAACTTGTTCTTTGTTTTTTTTTTTTCTTTCTCTTTTTTCAAATAACAAACAGAAGTGTCTATAGATATATTGCACTTCATGTATGTATGCGACGAAACTTTGCAGTTACGACATATTACATGAATATTTCATCTGAACGGTTTAATCGATATATGAAAATATAGCCACGTAAAGGAAAGTTTAAACCCTCATATCGTATGGATAAAGGCGAAATCTTTGTCGACGAGAGAACAAAAAAGTAATATCTCCCGTATCTTCGAAGTACGAAAAATATTCATCTGGGGACGTACGTATGCAACATTTCAATTCTGCAAAATTCCGATCAAATGGACTTATTTCGAAGTTGGCTGCAATTTTAAAATTGATGGCAAAAGTGTTTCGATATCAATTTTAGAAATGTACGTGATATTTGCGGAATGTTCAATTTAGTCTGTAGGAATGGACTGATTTAAAAATTGATGGTAATCTTGGAATTACTGTAAAATTGAACAAAAATGTTTCAGTATCTATTCCAATACCGTTGAAAGCTGCATTTTTATTGCACGTGGAATATTCAGCTTAAAAGTTGATGGTAATTTTGAAACAGCTAATCAGTAAAAGTCATTCCCCAATGAAAGTACGAAATTAGATTGCATAATTTTATAATGTATATTTATACTGTGATATATGTTAATATGACATACATTTTGTATGAATACACAAATTGTACATGTATTAATATTTCCCAGGATATTATATTATATTATGCACCTCAAGTTTAACAAATGTATGTTGTTAAATTAATATTTATACTTTAAATATCACACATATTTTCAAAATTATGAGTCAATGAAACAGTTAAAATATCGATTATATCATAATGATGACACTCCTCTGTCAATTGAAGATTTTGACAACACAAATTGGTTTTGCATAACACAAATTGACTTCTAAGCCCTTCGTACATTGTTAATGTTTATTTCCGCAAAGTTAGTACAAGTGACTAGGCAACTGTACGAACTATTAATCTGAAATTGGCGAGAAAATAAAATCGACAAACTTCTTTGCCATCGTACACAATTGAGCATCATGCGAAAGGCACATTTTTCGATCAACTTATCTCTCGATAACTCTTGACTCTGTAATTATAACTGAAGGCAAGGGACAAAAAGTAGCCGATACAATTAAGATAACACCGAGTAGTTAATGAAGTTTTTCGTTATTTCAAACTTTGGACAAAACATCTTGGAGCATGATAAAGCCTGATATTTTCTCGAACGAAAAGACTTTTCGTCCTGAAAAGGAGAGCGCGATAAAGATAAACCCGTTGTTGTGAAATATAAACTATTAGATCAGAAACTAACGTTTTAATCCGAAATCGATACACCTTGCGAAAGAGAATGCTCGTGAGGCACGATATACAGGGTGTCGTCTCATTTTAATGTGCAAATGTGCTGAAAACTGTCTCAAGTGCATTTTTTTCTGTTTTGAGAAAGTAATAACATGGTACACTTACTCGTGCAGAATTATTTTTTCAATTTTCATAATTAATTTTATAATTTTTTTTTTGTTTTTCTTTTACGTCCGTCGACCGCAACACGGTCATTTTCTGTAAAGACAGTATTAAAAACTATGTGTATCGAGAAGCCAGTCGCTATGCGAAATAGAAAACACGTCCACGACGTTCGGCGTCCCATCGAAACACGTCACAAGGCGTGCGTATTTTTTCAACTTTATTGATCGGTCATTAACCTGTTTGCGCAGTATTCGTTAAACGTGAAATCGAGAGCGGGGCACAAAACGGCGATATTGATATAACGTGCATAAACAACGGGATGCAAATAAATGCGGCAGCCTCGTCTCCTCCTCACGTATTCATTCGTAGGAATCGAAGCCGCGGGCTCCGTATAACGCCGAGTGAGTTGCAAACTGGTTCCCTCCTCCATGCAACAAGCGGCGGAGAAATTATAAATGTCTCGATCTGGCTGGCAGCCGTCTCCATCGTCGTATGATTAAGCTATTTCTGTATAATACCAGAGGTCGGTGAGATACGTATCGTTTACCGATCTCTACCTTCATATCTGCCCATCGTTCGCTCGCACGCATATGCGAATTATACGGCGATCCGTCGATGAAACAACACTCTCTGCAAAACCGTATTTTTTTCTCTTTCTTCTTGTTTTTTTCTTTTTTTTTTTTTTTCATTTTCATTTTCATATCGGCATCAAGTTGTTTTCTGCTTGCCCAGACCTCAGCCTCCCACCCCCTTTTCTCTTATCATGATTTCGTTCGATGAACTGGAGATAATGCCTCGTTTGTTTGCCATCGGAACAGGCCGCGTCTACGAGAAATTGATTCGCTTTGATCAGTGGCGTTTGATCGCGATAGTAATCGCTGCGTGAAATTTAGACACCGTAATTAAAGACGAGATCCCGCGAACAAAATCATCTCGGCGCAGGCCGAAGGAACAGGCAGGATGGGATCTGTTAATTGCTTCTGTTCGGGCTTTTCGAGCTTGTAACACTCGCAGAACAGCAAGTTTTTATCGGACCCGGGAAAATTTCACAGTGTGTTATCGGGTTTAAATAGATCTTGCGTTTGTTCGGGAGTAACCCAAAAAATCGGGCCTCTTCAGGTGCAACGGTAGTGCGACGAAAATTAGCGATTGGTTGATCTGGGTCACGTGATTTGTGAGTGGGCGTGGGATAGACCTCGAGTAGGAGTGGCGTTGCCTGATACCGAGCGATCGCGCCTCTAACTTGTTTTCTATCGAAAAAAAATCGTCTTCATTTCCTAATCAGAACACTTGCTTCTGGGCCTTTCAATGAGACGAATCGTACTGGGGTAGATTAAGAGGTTGGAGCAAGAACTCCGATTGAAATTTCTCGATGAATTCAATCAGGTAACTAACAATAAGATCGTGCTACGCTGGCCCCATGTTTCTTTGAAATCATTCATCTTCTACAGCTTACGATAAAGTAAAGAAGCACTAAGAGAATTTTACGCGCGATCGTAAAAAATGCTATTGAACAATATTAATAAAAAAATAGATCAAAAATAGAATACATACATGCACGTCTTGTTGCAAAAATAAAAAAGTAAAGAAAGGCCCAGTCGAAAAATCGTCGAAAACTTGAATATTCATCTATTATCTCTGTTATTTGTGGATATGTATAAAACATCACCGTCACTACGTACTACGCGACAATTTGTCAGAAATATTTTTGACAGCGAGAAATTTTATTTATCTGACAGGTTCGTTTCACTCGATCGATGAATTTATTATAGCTTCGTCGAACAAGAGAAGTATTTTAATCAGACAATAAATATTTTATGTAAATGTACTTGTATTATGGAACTCGGCAGATTCCGTACATACAGGTATTTTAATATTTTATCGTTACGTAACTTTGTAATTTTAGATAAAATCGTTCTCTCCTGTTTTATCGTTTCATCCCCAAATGAATATATTTCTGGGAAAATTCCTAATTAGGAGAATTCTTATCGACTTTAATGGAACTTTAGGCGAATGTAGGGTACGCTGGAAACAATCTTTTCAATAAGAATTCATTTTCAATAGGAAAAAATGCCGAAGCTTCCCTTTATGTTTTACGTTCAAAATTTATTCAATGTTAATTCCATTTGTTTCGTCAGAAAAGAGAGAGAATTATATTCACAAATTGCAGAACTTATTGAAAGATGCAAAATAACGAAAATAAAAGAGACAAACACGATATTGCGAAAACAATCGAAGGTCAGACCAAAATTAGATAAAACGAGAAGACTCTTGTAAAATTTTGACTAGCTGTCGAAAGTGACGAGTTAAATATTTCAAAATCACAATCGTCATAATCACGGCGGCAAGCGTTGCATAATGCAAGATCGCAATTGATGCGTCACACGTTAAATTCATATTTCAGCATTCACAGCGTGCCCGAATAAAATAACTTTTCGTTACCACAAAAGTTTCTCCATTTCTTCTTTTTCAGTGCTCTAAAATTGCATCGCAAACACTTATTGCGCAGGCATGAGATTTCTCTTTGTTTCAATCCTCAACCTAGTAATTAGCAAAAAATACGTAAATACGTAAAGTTGTTAACCGTTAGTACTTGATCCTTCTAAATTTCGACAGTCGTTGCAGTGTCGCAAAGTTCAAAAGTTGGTAAGCAATTTGTGGATGACCCTGTACAATTGCACGAGTACGAAACACAATACGTCGCGGCTTTCAATACTCTCGCGGAACGATAAAAAAATCATTCGTACCTTTCTAGTGTTAATACATGTAAAAAGAAACGTAGAGCGAGAGAGATGAAAGTTTAAAATTTAATAAATCATACCTTACGCGCTCCAGAGAGAGAGAGAGAGAGAGAGCACGCGCTGGTAGTAACTTGGAGAGCGGTATATGCGAAAACTGCAATAAGTGATTCCTTTTTATATTTCGTGCCGTTACAAAGACGTAATTACGAAAAACTAGTAACAGTAGCTGCTTGCTTCGTTTCACTCGCCGTTGCTAAATCACAAAGGAGGTTACAAAGGAGATTCCAGGCGTTCGCTCGATTGCTACCATAGAATTTTCATAAATTCTTAAAACCGTGCATCACATTCGACTCGAATTAGAAACGCGTAAAGAAAGTACGAACCCGTATTTTTATTATATCTTCTTACACAGGGTGAGTTCGTAATTTCTGCGGTAGACAGTAACTCGCCGAAACATGAAAAAAAAAAAGTCCTGATAAACATCGGTTCGAAAAATTAATAGTTCCGAGGTTATAAACGATCCATCTCAGCAGGGAAGAGATTAAAAAAATATTATTAAGAAAATATTCCTTCACCTTTCACCGATCCATATCGTTGTTTGCTCAAGTCCCGCTTAATTGTGTAAAGAGAACAATGGAAAATTAAATTTCTTGCTGAAATCCATTGAAAACACCGCTGAATCATGTCCAATTAAAGATGCAAAGTCAACAGATACATTGTTAATTGATCGGAAAGCTGAAATCAAGACTGCACGTCTAATCGGAGAAAAAAAAATGCACGACTTGTACCCCAGTACAATTTATCTCGCTGAAAGGTCCAGAAGCAACTGTTCTCGAATCAAACATTTGAATCGATACAAAACAAATTACAGGCGCGATCGCTCGGTACCAGACGACGCCACTCCCACTCGAGGTCCACCCCACGCCCCCTCGCGAATCACGTGACCCAAATCGACCAATCGCTAATTTTCGTTGCATTAGCGTTGCACCTGAAGAGGCGCAACGAAAGTGATTTTCTGGGTTACCCCCGCTAAAATCACTGTCAGTGACAAAAATGGAATAATCACTTCGAGTACGTACTGCACGTGTTCCTTTCGAGACTTTCGAACGGTCGATGTGTTCAATTTAAATACACGCCAACACGTCTACTACACTCGTGCGATTACTCAGCCACAACGAGTATCCGTCTATGAAAAATTAAAGAACTGAAATCCGATTTCGCTCGGTGCACGTGGCACACGTGAGACAGGAGCCTCCAATTCGAAGTTTTAAGCAACAAAATTCTATTCAAATGAAACAGATCCTTCCAGCGGGCGCATAAATCGTCCAAGGATGCAGGACTTAGGTAACGCGATTCCGCTGAGAAACGATGAATTTTCAAGATTTATCTGCGCGCTAAGAGTAACTACTTAATCGAGTTAGTCAGGATATAGGCAGCGAGATTTTCATCGTGCCGCGGGCACGTTCGAATCAGCCTTAATTACAATTCCTTCCGGTGGTATCCAAAGCGGTAAAGACGACGACCGTATAGCTTTTGGATTGGAATGTTAGATTAGGTGTTAGTTTCCTGCCGTGCTTAAGGTCTACTGTGCCTCGTGTTTCCGTTTCTTCCCCTAAAATGTAAAGCCGTTGATAGAAACACGAAACGCGATCTCGTCTTTACATCAGGATATTGTTTCACTATAGAGAGAGAGAGAGAGAGAGAGAGAGAGATCTGGTATTCGTATTCTGGCCCGGTCTGGCCGTCGAACTCTCTCTCTCTCTCTCTCTCTCTCTCTTTCTCTCGCAAACGGCTCTCTCGTCCTTTGAGACTGGTGTGCGATCGCACGCCAACTTCACAATGTTCAAAATTACCAAGCTTGTCAGCCTTTGACGATTTAACTTTTCTGGCACGGTGCAGCGGAATTATACGTTTCCCGTTTCGTATCTTCCGATTGTGAATTACACGTCTCATTGTATAATGGATGCTCGCGTTGAAAGTTTATAGACGATATTACGTTTCACAACGTTTTCGTCACAACACTTGTCACACGCCGTTCCGAGCACCGCGGAACTAACAACTAATTACGGTTTACAAGCAAAGGAAACTTAAACTCCAAATGGAATAAAAACTTTCACGGTTGATCATCGTCCGATGGTAAATTAATTTATCCGAGAGACGAGAGGGAGGGATCGAACGAAGTTATTTCACGCTTCTACCGAGAAAAATGTCAGGGACGAACTCTTCAAACACAAGGAGAAAACGGTTCTCCTTTTTTGTTCTTTTTATTAAGGTCCATTTACACTACGCAGGTCAATTTTTATCGCGATTTCGTTCAAATTATAGCGGAGGAATCCTAAAGTGGTTCTATCCTCCATCAATGGCGAAGATTCTAGGTCTAACCTAACCTTCTCGATCCCAATTCTGTGCAATCTAATGATGTATATTAATCCTACGTTTAAACCAAAAAACCTAACCTACAACCTGAAATGGCAAAAATGAAAATTATATTTTCATATAATTTTGTAAATTTCTTAGGCTCTATTTGTTTTGCACTCGAATAACATAATACATCAATTCCAATTATGCGTAATCTAATATATTGTCATAATTATTGCCAAAGATTTAACATGACCTAACCATGTTCGAAATGAAAGAAAGAGGAGAAGAAAAGTGACAGAAATAAAACGTTTCACGTGATTCTGGACTACGTAATCTTAGGCTCCAGTCAAACAATAAAATATATTAATTTCAACAACACGCAATCTGACAAACATATCTACCTTATAATCTACCTTACCAAAAATTTAATAACATCATCCAGCCGTAAGAGAAAGAAAAATTAAGAATTGTCTATTCGTATCAACGCTTATTGCAACTACATTGACTGAAAGCACAGCGTCATTAATAGCAAGTTTATCTTTCTTACCACCCAAGTGACATCACGTTCTCGAGCTACGAAAGGCTACTTTCGTATTCTCTTATTCTTCAAAATTAGCGTCGATTAACGCTTCGCTCATTAATTGAAAATATATATATAACGTAGCTTTCTCGGGTGAACCGGTTATCAAAGTCCATTTCACGAGGGTCAATCTCCATTCGAACCACGCCAGCCGATTGGAACCGAGTAAACCGGCAGGTAACCGGAGCAAACCGATTTTCGAAGAAACGAGATCCCGTCTCTCCCTTCGTTCGGAAAGCACCGTATCCGTTATTTATGTCGTAAATTGATAATTAGACCTTGCTTCTTCAGTCACGAAATTGATTTCCCTTTGTATTCGGGCGCCACCAGCACGTGCACACCTTCGCCTCCACCTTCGCCTCCTTCCTTTACTTCCTTGCTTTTTTCATCGTCTGTTTCACCTTCTCCCTCCCACTCCCTCTCTTTCTCCGCCTGTTTCGGTTAAGGCTGCTCGATTGCCCGGGGTCTGGCAGTCGCGGATCAATGGCGATTTAATTAAAGATTATAGCTCGACGAAAATTAAGATTAATCTCACCCCAGCTGCGGAAGAGAAGAATAAAAGGGGGCGGGTTGAGAAGGAAAGGGGTGGAGGAGGTGGGCGATGACGTCGAAGCGGTTTGCTCGTCGACCTCGCGGCCAACGGCCTTAATTATTCGATGGAGACAGATGGAAGGAAGGGGAGAGCGAGAGATAGAGAGAAAGAAAAAAGAAAAAGAGAGAGAGAGAGAGAGGAGAGAATTGAAGAGACTTTGAGTGATGGAGCAGAGGGGGAAGGAGAAAATTGGTACGACGCAGGGGAAAGGGTGGGAAGAGAGAGAACGTACTCGTGTACGTACGTACGTACGTACGTACGTATAGGGAAACTAGGCTGGTATAGATAAAAGCATAACAAAAGTGCGACTAGATTACGGGATAAAAGAACGAAAAGAACTAGAACGCTCGGTGAATCTAAGAATCGTAGAAGGAATCGCGGTTGGATAGAACGACTTAAAAGAACAACCAGAAGGAACTGTAAGATACTGCAAGTATGTAAGATATGTACGTGTGTGTGTGTGTGTGTGTGTGTTAGTGTGCACAGTACGGAGGAAAGGAGAGGAGAAAGCGAAAATTTGAGAAAAGAAAGGGGAATAAATGGAAAAGAAAGGAGCCGGCGTGAGCCAGTACGCGCAAAGGAACGCGTACAGTGAAAAGAAAGATATAAATGAACAGCGAGGAAAGGGAAAAGATTACCAAAGGGGGTGATACCGTCGCCAACGACGTCGACGACGTTGCACTCCGTCGAGACTCATGACATCCGGAAAACGAGGTCGAGGACAACGACGAAGATCTTAGCACCCTCCGGCTATCCCGAGATGTATGTATGTATGTATGTATGCATGTATATATGTATGTATGTAGGTGGAATAAGAGTATATCGCGCTGCCACGAAAGGAACTGTCTGAGCTACACCAGAAGTTTTAATGTGTACGCGAGCTAAAGATAAAGAGCCACGCGGTGAAAGAGAAATACGCCAAATATACGGACACGTAGAAATATTCGCAGAGAAAGGCGGTAAAATTTGGAAGTGACACTCTCTTCGTAACAATGTTTTCACTGATTGTCGCGGCGCTGACAATTTTCATTCAAAATTAACCTTTGTTCTAAACCGTTGAAAGTGACAATAACAGTTAACCCATTAATATCATTTTTCTTTTGCAGTTGCTTGGAAAATGCGAAAATAATTTTGTGTAGATCGATATTGGTTTCTGCTTAGATGGAAACACAATTGGTGCAAATCCATTCGTGTCGATTGTTATCGTTTAAATTGTAACGATTTTGTATACTTGATCAAAGGCCGGTTGTTTTGATGTTGAAGTGAGGATCAGAAACGTTTGCAGAGATTTTTAAAATGTTGGAAAGCAAATTACTAAAATTTAGGAATAACATTCTCGCTAAAACCTTAATAAAAATATTCGTTAATATCGAAATATGAACGTTTCATTTTTATTTTAAAGCGCATCGAGCTTTCAAATGTAATTTCTTCGACGGAAATAACAAAGCGCTCGCTAATGCAATTAGGAGCAAATTTGCTATAAACGTTGCACATACATATACATATGCTTGAACTCGAGCGTTCACTGCTCTCGGTGCTGCGTTCGGGTGCGTGGATCAAAGTCAAACATTTCCATACCGATTGGTTAAAGACGTTCGTTTGCAAACAATTTTCATCGGCTGTGCTTTTGGAGCAACCGGTACGCCGGGCAATCGTAGGCTAACGCAATCGATCGCGAATAACACGCTCAGGCATTATGTAAATGAAATATTTGAAACAGAATTAAAGAGGCAGAAGATATTGGGTTAGTGGAATTTTCGAATAACGGAACGATCGCTTCCCCGATATCGAACTAAATTTATCCCAATGGAGACCGACAGAGCTGTCAACTTAGTCAGATTATTGACGAACGCTATATTTTTGTTTCTCAGCTGATGAATTTCTAAACATTTCCTTTTTATTTTCATTATTTAGATTTAATCGCATCAAGCACTTGCACGGGTTATTAGCGACTTGGAGCTAAATCTTATATGTTCCATTGAATTTTGCACAAATCACAAATCACAAATTTGAAGGGGTCTTCTTCGTTGAGGAGATATTGGTATTATGTTGCCGGTTATGATCCTTGAGATTGCAGCTTGGTCGTGTCTTTGTAGAGTACACGTAAACATTTTGAACGCAAGTAATTTTACAGAATATTTTATATATTTTCTTTTTTATAGTTCGAACCATTTGGACATTTTGAATATCTTGAAATATCTCGAATGCTTGGCCGTAAGAAGATTGTCACAGTTTGAAGATATTTTGAAACAATTATGCATAATCCCTCGAATAATTTCTAATGCTGCTAAGTCAACTACGTGAAAAGTGCAGGTTTCCTCACACAGCGTGTCTCGCGTATCCAGGCTCGTACACTTATTATTCAAGATAATTAAAATGGAACTAGTTCTGAGAACAAATGCTGCCGCGCTGTAAAATAATCCGGCTTTACTGTTTACGACTCGAGTGTGTGCAGAGTGCGGCGTATGAAACCCCCGCGTTTGCCTATTTTATTATTTACTTATTAAAGCAATAATTTTACACAAAAACGGTTTATTATTTAACAGACGACGTCAATTTTAAAATGGCTCGTTGCATCCAACTGTGAATAAATTGCAAATGTTTGTTACAAATGCGCGATGAAGCAACGTTTGAATGATTGAGTTATCAAGGGGGTGATCTAGCGTGATCTAGACTGCTCTTTTTTAATAGATACTTCTTTGCGAACTGCAGTAAACATTTAGCAAACGATATTGACATAAATTTTTGTTCGTCTCTGGCGAACGATCAAATGGAAAAATTATGGAAAAACTATGTTGAACCATTCTGCTTCTCAGAAACCAAAAAATCCAATTGATTTACAATGGGTACCAAAAAGAAAGAAAAATATTGAAAATTGAAAAATGACGACATTTCGAAGATGAAGTTTCTATCTTTTCTTGTCTCAAAAAAATAAGAAAAAGTAGTTTGGCATGATCGCGATACCGGCTGTGGCATATATACTCTGAAGACGTATGCAAAATTTCGAGCTTCTCAAATATCACGATAACTATTTCACGTAATAACAACGTAAAATGTATAACAATGATAACACATAACTGTCAGAGATAATTTTATTTGCTATTAATTCGTCGATGCGCGTTTCTTTTGATACGTGCGAAAAACGAAAATACTTTACACTGGAACACCCTCTTAAACGAAAACGGAAGCGCGCTTCTCTGTGTTGTCTCGGCATCATGCTGTTTGAGACGCACGCTTAAGCAAGAAATTTCTCCTTTAAGCTACCACGTGGAAGATGAGAGAACCAGGTGCAAGCGTATTATTAGAAAATCCACTACCCTCGTACCAATTCAATTCCTAGAAACCATACTGCGTTTCCCAATTTATGCACACACGTGGGAGCATACAAGACTCGACAAAATTCAAATGAGTTTATTCCGTTTTAAGATTAATCGTCCAACGTCATACTTCGCTTTAAATGGCAAAGGAGCGACGAAAGTGAACAAACTCTGATTCTGTGTGAAAGCGAAGCGGCGTGCAAGAGCATAAAGGGATAGAGATGGTCGTCTGGCATTATCTCAAACACGGGGCATGAATAAGAACAGTCGCCTCGAAAAGTGGATACGTGATAATTAATGATTCAAATACGATAAACTTGACAAAGTTGGGCAAATGAAATACGCGCAAGTATTTCCGCTTCGTCTGACAGTTGAATGTATTACACATGTACGTACGTATACAGTTCGGTGTTGGTTGCGCGCGAAACTTATCTACGTGCGAGCCGAAATAGGCGAAATGCATACGCGAAATTAATAAATAAATAACCTGCCGCGGTAAACAAATGCAAACCAAACCTGTTGCACGATAATGCGCGAACGTAAACTACGTATGGACGCTTCGAACAGCAGATTACCTCTCGCTGATGCAACGAAAATTAGCGATTGGTTGATTTGGGCCACGTGATCCGTGAGGGGGCGTGGGATAGACTTCATTTCCTAGTTACTTCTGGACCTTTCAGAGACGAATCGTACTGGGGTACAAGTCGCGCAGTTTTTTTACAATGTAACAAATAAATAAAACAACGGAGAGTTCGAAGAATTAATCGTGTACGACTACTAATTCTAACCGTGATAATTATTTCAATACGCTGCGACTTTATTCGACTGAACCGTGTATTTTCCAACGAAATAATTACGCGATTCGTCGTACGTTAAAAGGAGAAGTTCGGCGAAGAGTATATAAAACATGACAATTAAACGAAAAGCCCCGGCAAAATTCGTAAGCCAGGTATTTATACTGGAATAGTACACGTAACGTCGGACAGAACTACTCCAAAACTCTTGCTACTTAAGCGTCCCCGTGTCTCTCAGTACGCGCCTAAAATCTGCAACGATACTGCAGTATGTTCGTGCTACTTTTACTTATATCTGTTTCCCTCTGCGCTGTGTGCTGTCTCGAGCACGTTGCTCGCGTGTATACGGAGCAAACGCCCACCGTGTGTTGCTGCGCCGCCGCTAAATCGAAAAACTTTGCCACTCGACGCTCAAGTCAAGAGTAGAACGAATCGAAATAAAATGATAGTCGATGGTACGAGTTGGGATTAGGGCCAACTGGTTGCGGTGCTTCAGAATGATAACGGCGGCGAGTACGTTTGCACGAAAATGGAAGAAAAAGGCCTGCTCTCTTCATAAGCGTTGGAATGAAATAGCGACGACGTACATACAGTGGTGTTTCTCGAAATTACTGCCTTTCTCTCTCTCTCTCTCTCTCTCTCTCTCTCTCTCTCTCTCTGTTTCTTTCTGTTTTTCCATCCCTAACTATTTGCCAGCTTGAGGCATTACTGCGAATGTGCTCGAGAGCTTGCTTGGCAAATATTTCTATCGATAATTGACAGACTTTATGCCTCGCGTTACGTGCATTGAAAAATCACGAGGAAATAGTTCATTAATCAGAAAGACGAAGAAGATTCAAATTCGAGTATTTTTTTCAGACAATAGATGGATTATTTCCTTCCTTCTTAACGCGATGAAATACAAATATCGAAATGATATTTTACAATAGAATAAATATTTTGAACAAACTATTCTTTTTAACATGCCATCGAGTACTATCACTAAATATAGCATTGAATTGATACTTTAAACAACCTTTTTTAGTCGTTGTACGAAATACAAATACACTGAAATAATGATAGATCGCTACATCTGTGTGGGTTATGACGATTTGCAAGTTTCACGAAAAGGAATTGATGCATCTTGTGCAAGCATCGAGTATCCTGATATAAGAAAGAGCGTGTTCGTTTGCACCTGCAAGCTCAATCCTGCTGGTTGATGAGCTTGCGTGGCATTGCTCGTCCCGTACGTGGCGAGCGCAGCAAAGAGACGATTTATTCGAGGAATTTTGCTAACGTGCAATAACTAACTACCGTTAATTCTAAATGATCACGTCAAAGGAACGATTACGCGAATGGTTCCACGAAATTCTGCCACCAGATGCAGAATAAATTGACACGTTCCTGGTAATATTTTGAGATACAAGGATTTAAAAATCTAGTTAATTACGTGAAATAAATAATATTTTCTTTACTCACGATTGTAGACTCACGCGGATAATCTCCGTTTCCCAGTACTCCCAATCTGCAACAGAATAAAATGAATATTTGTTAGCAGGGTGCTTAATTTTAATAAATACTAATCGCTCTGCCGTACAAAAAATTAGTCGAACGAATGGCTCCAAGAAGTTTTTTTTAACAGTAAAACCACCAAATGACCAACTTATAATTTTTGTCAGAAATTTTAAAAATATAAAAATGATTCTTCGAAGAAACGTGCTAATTAAAGCTTGTGTGTAGTTTATTGCATTACAAAGCTTTTTCATTTTTTTATTTAGGATGATACATTCTTTGATTCATCAAGTTTCTACAAAAGGTAATTACATTCTGTAGATAGTTATTCTATGAAAGATATTAATCCACGTATGTATGTCGAAAGATTATTGGGAGCTATCTTTAACTTTGATTTTATAAAATTAATGCATAAAAGGCAAGGTCGATACGATGGATTCGTATATTCATAATCCGTACGAATGAATTTGTACGTCCATCCAAATATAATCCACATGTTGTATGAATTTCATACGATGAATTTTACAAAATGAAAATTAAAATATCTGCATTGATGATTTTTTGACATGATCAGCTTCATACAATTTCGATAAATAAAACCTGCATCAATCAGTGTATTAAAAAACGTATCGTTCCATAAATATCGAGCTGACCTTCGAATGACCTCTAGCACCAAACTGTGATCTCGTTAAAACCATTCGTTTCTTGTCTTTCTTTTCATAAAAAAATAATGATTTTTTTTCATTATTAAATTTGCACTCGTAGATTGAAATTAGATTTAGATTGGTATTAATTTAAAATTTACGTAATTAACGCGATCGTAATATCTAGAATGTCTCTGCAAGCGAAATGAAAACGGAGTGATTTTATATAAATTTGGGGTAATCGCGACTTTGAAAACATTCGTCTCGTCGCGATTGATGAAGCCTGTCGTGCTGCGAAAGTCTATCGTTCGTAGTTTAATCGTCTGTTGTCGTGCGTATTAAAAAAGAAACTCGATAGAATGATGTCACGGCGGGGAGGTGCGACGTATGTATAAAGCGACGCGCTCATTGACGTATCATTAATCAAAGCTCAAAGCAAGTATAGGCACCAGTAAACGGTTTAAATTATCGAACTTTCTGGGAAAGTGGAGTACCCCGCCGTGGTATTGACACGTTGATTGATCGTGCAACTCCCAAGAAATAAATACTTCAAATGAAGTCGTAAGAGCACAGGGCGAACTTTCCATTATCCTTTAAATATGCGTGACGGAGATAGCGCCCACCTCCTAGATAGAAGCCCTCAGAGATCATTAATCTGTGCAAATTCGAGCAACGTGATTGCCGATCTTTCGTTTAAGAAAGGACGACACGTTGAAAGATATCAACCGTTTTTGTATTATAGATAGCGGCACAATGGCAGCAAGTCATTTTCTTTTTAAATCGATTATACTCATTTTCTAGGCACCTTAACATTGATGCTAACTCTCGAGAGGATTTGCTCGTATTTGTTATCTCTGGTAAACCAGAAAATTTTGATGAAAATATACGTAATAACGTATATATATTTACAATATATGAAACGAGTTTTTAGGGTATCTCTAAAGGAATTTTAAAGACTCAGGATGCTGCTGGAAGGACTGAAGGAGTGTGTGAAAGGAAGTGAGAAGAAAGGCGATTGCGTTTCGTCTCGGAGTCACTGCCTAGACTCCATCCAGTGAGGCTGATGGCAGCGACTCCTTACCCCAGACGCTTATTTGTTATAACTACCCGCTAGGCTGGGCCCGGATCACCTCCTAGCGGGGTTCCGCATGCTGCTTGCTTAACATCGGAGATCGGTAGGACCTCGACGCTAGGCGCGCAGCCACTTGCGGCTTGTGCAAGTCGAGTGTTCGAAACTCGTAGTCGAGGAATCGTAGGGCCGCTACAAGTTTATCGCATAATAATAAATAACACGAGCATGTATTCATATATTCTAAAATTATTCGAATCTCTAAAAATTCACCGCTGTATATACCTAGAAAATTTCGATGAAAATTTGCAAAACATATACGTCTACAAGTACGAAATATGTATGAGAAAAATAGAGGAAAGTTTATCCTACAATAAAGAACGCGAACATCTATTCACGCGCTTTGCATAAAATCATTCGAACCTCTAAAAATTCGCCGCTGTAAATCCAGAAAATTTCGACGAAAGTATACGTGTAACGTAAATATATTGGCAAAATTTATATTTACA
Organism: Melipona beecheii; assembly: GCA_032399605.1. NCBI lineage: Eukaryota > Metazoa > Arthropoda > Insecta > Hymenoptera > Apidae > Melipona > Melipona beecheii. Next base: position 3,435,136 of record JAUCMO010000291.1, read on the forward strand.
CTTGAAACTTGCATTTACATATACGACACGTTTATATGAAACTTTATATTCATGTATAAAACGTGCAAAATAGCACACGTAACGTGTGTATTTGCAAGTACGGGACTTGTATAGGAAAGACAGAAGAAAGAAAGCGCGTATACATTTTACAACAGCGAAATTATTCCCCGATAGTTTCGACGGAAGTCGTCGATTTGGAAAATTCTCGATGAAAATGTACACGCTTTTATGTACATTTATAGCGCATGTGTATTACATATGTATAGAACTTGTACGTTTTACCGTCTCATTTAATAACTCGGGTGTTCTGTAAGGGAATTCTGTCGCCTTGCCACCTTGGTTCCTTCTTCTCGTATGTGGCAATCGACTGTTGCCTGAATCAGTTGTGGCAATAACACGGGAGAGCGCCACCTGTTCCCAAGTGTTATGGAATCTCCGGCCAGTATGACCGTCCTTCGCAACGCAACTTGCCACACGTACACACGTATATACACTGTTCTGCTCCATTCGCACACAGAGACCGAGTCCCCTCCCTTGCGTTGTAGTTTCTACCCATCGAGACAATTATTATTAAGGCGACTCTGTACGACTCCGCGAGATTTCGTCGCCAAACGTATTTGTCAATGACGTTTAATCTCACACTTTCGGCGGAATTCTTTTGTTCCCCATCTTACCTTTATTAACCCTTTGCGACCGAGAATTTCGCTTAAGAAATTTCTCGCAGGAGAAAAAAATTTATCGTTTAATCATTTAGCTGTTTACTTTGCAACGTCCGAGCGATAGTTGTTGTAAATAAGTTGTTGTAAATCTTCGTGAAGCAACGAACACGCGAAATTAAATTTTCAAACGGATATGTACGGACGTACTTCCGAATTATAAAACAGTGGAAATCGTCCCTGATAGACTTTTCAATTAAAATTAAATCGCCGATTATCTTGCAGTAATAAAATTGTTGACGCTCGATTTTTTTACTTCTATAGCTATTCGTAAATTCGCCTCCGACGAGAGATACACAGAGGAAAAACACTAAAGGGGAGGAAATGCGAGGGAAAAAATACTAAATACTTCCTTTCGGGGTACCGCAGTTTTATTGAAAGTGTTTGGAACATCGATAACAGCGTTATCCAAACATCCATCTTGTTTCACTTTCATTTTCAGGAAAATTGCGCGACTTTGTTCCGCTTTTTTTTTTTCTCTCCTTCCCTCTCTTTTTTTCCAAATTCGCCGGTTTTGCGTTTCCCCGGCGTCGGTTAATCGCCGTGAACGTCGAGTTTGCGATGCAAACTTTATTTTACGCCCGGTAACCATTACCAGCTTCGACCGTACCCCTTTTCCCAACCATGATCGCTGACATATTGCACGCGGTGAAACGTACCTACGGGGACGTCAAACGACAATGTGATTACTTTTTCATTTTCATTGAATTTCGTTCCAAGTTTTCGAAATATTGTCTCTCTTTTTTTTCTTCTTTTTTTTTTTTCACGCGTCCTGATACTCTCGTTCACACTTTGAAGTAATACGATACAAAACCAAAATCGTTTCAAATGTTTCGCGTTTGTTCATCGATCGAACAAACTGCGAACTTTTACGTAGTACGACTTTTCAGAAGTACGAACTTGCAGAAAAATCTAACCCTTTAAATAATGTGATCTTTCATTTTCGTGATTTATTCCGTTGATGATGATCCTAATCGTGAAATTAATAGTTGACGATTATTAAATAATTCTACGAGTTTGACATTTCTTGACACACAGTTGTTTGACAAGTATCACTGTCATTGTCTTAGAAGAATTAGAGACAAATAGTTGTTCCCTTCTGTTCTCGTATAATTTCTTATGATTTATATATATTTTTGTTACAGGAGGCCCGCGCACATTTTCTGCTAGACCATACCGAGGAGGTTGGTTCGTTTCTTCGGTTTGCAATTAGGATTAGTCGAGTAGATCTTTCCTCTAGATAAGTGTCTATTTCTTTCTCTCATCTTCAGTCTGTTACAATGCTATTTTCGTATATCTGAATGAGCCTGAGCACATTAACGATTGTTCTTTGCCTTGTGTGTATTTTACTATCTCTGTCTGCTGTCTTCCTTTTATTTCTCTTCTCTATCTTTAGCGTTTCAATTATCATTTGGCCATGCTACTGCTAACAATAAGTGTAGTGAACATGCACATTTTCTTTCTTGCATACGTGTGTAATTAGATTATTCTGTCATGTTATGTATTCTCTATATCATACATACATGTAAACTTTATCATTTTATCTCCTTCATTTATCCTCAAAGTTAAAATAATAACTATTGCGAATGTTGATGTTTGCGTGTAAAAACTGCCTTGCTACCTTCAAACGTTCTTCAATTTCCAACACGCTACGTGAGACAACTGTCAACCAAGAAGATGGCTTGAACGTTTGATACTGATAAATATCGTAAGAGTTGAAGGAAACTATCCAGGCCGTGCGATTAAAAGGAAAAAAGAAAGAAGAGAAAGAAGGAAGAGAGACTGTTCTGTATCCCCTGAGGGATCCAATAGTGGTATTCTTTCAATGGTGTACCAAAGTATAAAGAAACGGTAGTCTGTCAAAGTATTCTTCTCGCTTCAATAATTTCTGAATCACAATATCCTAGATAGAACGTAAACGTCGGAGCAAAACATTTTAAACTCAACACACGGACGTCGATTTTCATAGTGTACAATCGTGAAGATTCTACGTGTTGATCCCACGTGGAAAAAATAAATCGAAACTATCATAGAGTGTAACGTTATTTCACATCTTTTTCGTCCTCGAATATTTTTCGAATATGACAAGTGTGATCGAATCAGGCTAATTCCGGTTCGAGTGGAAATGAACGATAGACAGAAAGTTGTCTTACGTGCAAAGATAAATTAAGAACGTGGAATAAGCAGGCATTTTTTTTAAAACGAGACACTTATCGCTTTTCTCGAGAATGAGAATGAGATCTCATGAGAGTAAAAAAAGAATACTTTTCTCGTTCTCTCGTTTCGATTTATTTTTGCATGTAGAATTTTTGCAAGCTTCCACCCGATTGTGTCACTGTGAAAACTGAGACGTCCTGTCTCAGCCACCGTGTAAATATCTCAGTATCCTTTTATTCGATCAACCACGGAACAATATTTACTGATTGATTACACGCGTATGCAGGACGATCCAAATATCTTTTCGAACTGTAACGGCGCGAAAAATATTTTTCGCCCAACACGAATAACTTTCTAAAATCTTTTTCTTCGGAGTTTTCCAAGTCATTCGCGGTTTTTCTTTCATTGCTTTACCGGCAACAAAATACGTTCAGATATGTAAAGAACGTGATCTTGAAAATGTTTTAAATTTCTCTATCGCGATCATAGAACTCATGCACCTACACGATATGATAAAATCAGTCGTTGGCCTTTCGTGTTGGGCGAAAAATATCTTTTGCGTCGTCAGAGTTCGAGAGAAAAGATATTCAGAGTGGCTTAAACCGTCCACCCTGTATATACAGTTGTGAACTGCGCACAGTTCGAACACGTCAAAGCTCGTCTCGTAGCTGTTTGTACGATTTATTTTCATTAGGCGCGTATATCCTTGAAAGAAATAGTGGAAAATTGCTTCACGAAGCGATTCTCGACAAGAACGGCAGCAACGATGACGACGACAAGATTGTCGCTCGACTGACGCCTCGAGTATCAAGTCTCGTTGCTTGGAGCGGCAAACATTCGCGACATTCTCGACATCCATTGTCGGTACCACCGCCGACGACGACGACGACGACAACGACGACGACGTCCGGCGATGTGCACTCGACGACGCTCCTCACGTTCCTGATCGTCGTTCTTCCAGGACAACCACTCGGGCGTAAAATTTCTGCGCGTAGAAAGCAAACGAGATATCGTTTCAAGAAGAAATTCGAACAGTAACCCCCCTCCCCGTGAAGAAGAAAGTGTATCGGTGTGAATACATTAGATCTTGCTCTTTCTTTCCCTGTCGTTAACCCTCGAGACGGAAGATTATTGCACGGGACGGGGACGTTGCTACAACGACTCCGACAGAGGCAAGTTTCGATTTTCGAAACTAGCATTTGAGAACGGTGAAACGTCACTTGGGTATAAAATATCGTTCTATTTGTTTGAAACGTGTAATTTTTAATACTTTCGAACACTTACGTTTGATCGAAAAGGCAATTTTTGCCAATGGTGGTGTTATATTCATTTCAAAATTGAAGAAATCGAGCAACATTTTATACGACAAAGAATCCGTAAAGTGTATAAAAGTGTGTATCGTTGTCTAGAATATTAAAAGCAAAAAGTTTTTTTCCTCGGATTTTCCAAGCGTTCAAAGTCTCCCGAGATTTCCTACGAACGAGACAGTTTCGGTTAAATTTTTGAACACCTAATTCCTTTATTATAAATGAAAACAATTACTCGAGTGTTCGACCGAAGGGAATAGTTTAATTTTCAAAGGTAAAGCGAATGAGATTTCAAAAGGAAATCCGTAAAGTAACCTGTTAAGGGAAATATATTAGATTTCTCTCTCCCTCCCTCCCTCCCTACCTCCCTTTGTCCTTTCCTTTTAGAAACAGACCAGTGAATAGCGACAGAAGTAGCGATGCCGAAATAAAATCAAATAAAAAGCAACAACCTGTATAAAATACGATATTGCCACGCCATCCTCTCTTCTCTCGCTAAAAACGCGTATAATTCAAGTCGAACTGTTTCCTTGCGTAAACAGTGCATGAATTTTAACTAGCCACACGTGCAAAGCAGAGGAGGATCAATCATCCGTCGGATTTTCTCTTTGAAACGCGGAAAGAACGCCCGGTAGTTAAAACCTGCTGGATCCACGCGAGTCACGACGAAGCACAGCACGCCCTACGTTTCCATTGTAAAAGAGTTAAATATTGAAGACAGTCCGAGTATTCAGGGGCTCGATTGTTGAAAAGAGAGGAGAAGAAAAAAAGAAGAGACAGAGAAATCTCGATGAATCCCTCGGTGGATCAAAGAAATTTGTACGATTTATAGACGTAAAGGGACGAGGGAAAAAAAAAACAGGATTTCCTTCGCAAACGTTAAGAGAGTTTGAATAGAGGGTGTGGAGGGAGGGAGGGGGAGTGAGTAAAAAAAACACGGAGCCAGATTTATTCATTCGTACGAGAAATGAAATTTCAACGAGGCAACACCTGTGCCCCGAGTTTCGGTTCGCACGAAACACTAGGAAACCCTATCCGCGATGTGCCTGATATACGGACCTTAACGAAATTTCTTGCTGTTGCACCTTATCGTTCTAACTTTCTCGATAGAAACTCGAGCATCGCCGAATTTTGGGAAGGCGGTATCTTGCCATCTCCGAAGTTCTGCCGCATCTGCGATTTGAAGAAAACGCGAAGAAAAAAAAACACGCGACACCGCACGACATTTCTTGCACGATGCAATTAACCCTCTGTATCGTGTGGTATCGTGTGGTATCGTGTGGTATCGTGTAAGTAGGTTAAAAGCTAAGAAGGGTGATATCAACCTGTTAATTGATATCCTTGAGCCACTGGGGATCGTAATTCAAAGTCAAATTTGTAATTTAACTTCACTTCACTATATCTTGGCTCTATCGAGTCGAGTTCCAAAACGATCCAAATTAATAAATTTAACGACAAGCTTCGTAATTTTACGAAATTTTAGTCGCTCCGTGGTAAGCGTACGAAGGACGAAGGAAATGTCACCGATTTGTCGCCGATGAATGTAATTCTCGAAAAAAATATTTGCCATTTACTTCTTTCTTTTATATGGAAATTACTGAGGACACAGTTTTTGCGTAAACTGATGAAATTAGTGTTTTTTAACGGCGAATTTAATGGTGAAAAAAAGTCACTCGTTTAAACGATATATTTAATTTAAAAAACCGTATTCTTTATCATTTTTCTACGTTGTTCTTCCAAGTAAATGTCAATACATTTTCTTGAATATCTTGAATATCTGGCGTTACAAACGAGATTCATCACTCGCTGGACGCGCAACTAATGCGCAAATATAACACTAAACGAATATACTTTTGGAAAAGACTGAACCAACTTTGGCAAGTAGCGAAAAAAAAATATAATTCGTTCGCTCATTGGCTCGACGAAATCGAAACTGTGCGTTGAGCAAATATCAGACACGTAAAGCGGGGAGGAGCGTACGTATAGTTTCCCTTAAACCGTTCAGAGTAATGGAAATAAAATCCAGGAGTAACGATTGACAGGTGCTATAAAAAGGTAAGTTTCTCGATGCTTTCAAGCGCTAGCAACCAATATCCGTCGCGGCGCGGTGTCGTTTCGTATCACGGTGCACGTACACGCAATGGATATTGTTTCGCCTGTGGCCGAAAGTTGAAAAGATACGGGCAGAAAGTTTTCCAACCGCGTCGTATCTAGACGACAGCCTTCCATCTGGCTCTCATGAGGTAATGGGCTTTGGAGAGCGGTGACAGTTGCGGAAGGAGGCGGGGGACAAAAGCGAGGAAGACACTATGCCCGTGCTTCCTAAAGCGTGCTGGTAACAAATCATTCAGGAGGAAGCGACCTGCTATGCAGTTCCTGCTTTCCAACCCCCGCCCCCCATCCTTCGCCAACGATTTGATTTATACGTTGCTCTTGATTACAATTGATTTTACCCTGACGATATCTAACTGTTCGGAGTACGTTGTATCATTCTCCGTGCCGTATTTATATCGTACGATATACCTATCTGGCACGTAAAACACGACCGGAGAAACATTGATATCGCGATACCGCGAACCGGCGATCTGCTTCTGCATTAAAATTGGGAACAATTGTGGTTCGCCGGAACGCAAGGTTGAATCAACGATATAACATATGCCGCTCCTTCGTCCGACGAGATCGTCTTTTACGTTTTGTATTTGATACAACGTGTGCCTTAAATATCACGCGTGCCACTTTACGTTAATTTTCGTAAAATGCTGCTCGCGTTAATTCAGTTTCCTGTGGTTTTTAACTCGTAAGAGGATAATATATTATAACGTATCGAACGAGCATACGTGTACTTGAGTGTTACGATGTCGTTTCACGATTTATATATTATATAAAATTATATTACATTTGTTACATTTAAAATTATATAACGTATCGAAACATATTCTCAACATTAACCACGTATCCAACAGTAGTAAGTATATCTCTGTAAATTGAACTATTTTTAATAGTCGAACACACCGAATTAAGGGCGACTTGTTCACGAAGGAGAGAAGTGAAGTGGAGTATCAACAACTGACGACGAACGAGAGTTCCCTGCGACTATTGAGAGGATTCGTACGTTACTCGTCTCTGATTGCCGAGGCAAAGTTCACGATTGAACGATCGGACAGTTTTGTCTTCGATCGTTGAAGCAACGCGTACATATCTGTGTGATTGGACGACTTTGTCTCCAGTGTCTCTGGTGGGACGATCGATGACTTTCTGAAAGATCGAGCGATCCTAAATTCCCTTTGACTGTCGAGAGACGGCGAACGATTCTGATTTTACTAAACACGATCTCGAACGTTTAACAAGACCAACGGAGCGACCAACGCACCCACTAACGTACGCTAACTGATTTTCAATTCAATTGACATTTGCAAAATCAGTACGGTGTGTATTTACATTATTATACGGGATAATTATAATGTTATTTACCGGATACGTTCCGGTTTGATTCACAATTATATAACGTTATTAGTTGTTAATATATTCGCATATATTATTAAACGTAGCTGAATCCGATTTGCATAATTGTGACGGCGAATGCAAGTTGATGTGTTGACGTTGTCAAAGCTTTCGCACAACGACTTCGTCAAGTTGATTATCTGGTAAATTATCGAGTAGCAATTATTTTCCAACGCAGTCTTTATTAACTGACTTGCGCTACCTAAAGCGAACTAGAGAGCTTGTAATTTTAAGATCGGGTCTACTCGGCTGATACACTTGATAACGGCGGTAGTCCAATGTCACGATATATTTAGTTAATCAGTAGGGGATTTAGTGATACAGTAGGGGATTATTCTAAAATCCAATCTGCGCCAAAAATCCAATGCAAATAATTTTCGTACTTTATTCCACGGTAGTGGTAAAATTTAATTATGACATAATAAATATAAATTATTAATATAACTACTAAAGTACTAACAATACTGAATATTACAAGAAATACTTGAGATATATTTTATGTACTATTTTTTTCGTACCGACGTGCGTCAAACTTCGCAATTTAAAAATTTAAAAATCCAGAAGCTCTCATCGAAACGAGCACGATAAATCCAAACGCGATTAGCTCTCGAGTCACAAAACATTTTCATTTTCGTTACGTTCGTTCGTTTCAACAGAAATTTCAACGAAAGCTTCCACGTGCTTTCTTCGAAAAATTCCCAGGTTCTTTTCTTTTCTTTCTCACCTCGACACAATTTTCAATTCACCGTCTCAATTCATCCGGTGCATAGGAAGTAACCGGTTCACCGGCGCATCATACTTTTTAAATGTCCCCATAGATAAAAGTCTAGCGGATTTAAATCGAGTAAAAGGCACAACCGTGTCGCAGGCCCGTCGCGCCTAATCCATTTTTCATGAAACTTAGTGTTCAAATGTTTCACGTCTCCGTGCATAAACCACATTTGTTGCCTGCGTTGTGTTGCCGGGATAAGGGACGCAACAAGTCAAATAACGCATGTACCATAGAGAACAGGGATATGCCACTTGAGTGAACAGATTTTCGATAAAATAACTCGTCAATTAATTTTCCCTGGAATCTGGAATCGAAACGTCTTGTAATTTTAATAAACAATGAAAGAATGAAAAATTGCGAATAATTCAAATCGATATAGAAAAAGTAGATGATATAGCGATCCACTTGATCTCATTTTAAAAAAACGAAGCTTCTATTCTGATGGTTGTGAGTTCGTTTCTTTCGAACTGAGGACACGCTTCCCTCGGAAAATTGTAAAAATTCAAACGCGCGTAAGAATATTACAAAGTTTCTTTTCGTGACTATATCCACTATCATTTCTCCTTCGCGATGTTCAACGGAAATTCAAAAATTCCAACATTTTGTCATCTACTCCCAATTAATTTTCCAAGTTCAGTAAAATGGTGAAACAAAATTTAATATTCCTTAAGACCATGCTAAATTTAGTCGCAAAACATATTTTCACATTCACGCATTCGAATTTCTTACAATTTTCGAGAGAATCGTGTCAGTTTTCCACCCGCTGCGCGATGTAAAATCATTTTCGAAACGACCAAATTCACAAATGTCAAAGTACAAGCTTCGTGCTTTGAAATGAGACCAAGTGGATCGTTGCACGATCTTGATTTACAAAGTTACATCAGACATGTTGAAATTATCGACAATTTTTCATTGTCATCGGCACAGTTATGCTCTGCACTGTATTAAATAAAAATATTACAAGTTTGAATTCGTCGAAGACTCCCCGATCGGACGAGTCTTCTGGGGGAAAAAACAAAAATCAGCAAAATCGGATTGAATTTATCACGGCAGAGCTGTGATTCGATGACGTGCCGTCATCCACTGTTCGAACAATGGCTAAACCCTCGCTTGAACATTCTGAAAGAGAACTTACCGGGAAAAGCCGATTAATTAAGAATTGATAATACGTTTTACCTCGAACACGACTGAAACCTGAAACACGCTTCACAGTGGGTTATATGTACGTACAGTACACCCGATTACATACCGTTTATATACCGTGCAATCGCCAGAGTTAAATTTTGTTGGATACGTATACTGCAACTGGGGAGGTGAAAAAAGGGGGGGCGGCAGCGTATCAAGTCGCAGAGAACACATCGAAGAAATTCCGCAAGAGAAACGAAACGTAACATTCGCAAATCCTTTCGGAAGTTCGATACGTTTCGCAGATTTATCTATCACGAATTAAATATCCCGAATGTCATATTTTCATATTACGTTGATGCTCGAGATGCTCTGAATACTACGTCCACGTCGATGCTTCGGCGTTCATGCGCCACTTGACCTCGATGTGTTTCGTTTGCCGTTTTGTCCACTTTCGACTGGCAAGAGGCACATTTTCGCGTGCACTATTCTTCCAATAATACTCGTGCTCTTCTTCCGAAACTTCGTCCAACGTCTTCTTTCCACGCTGTTGAACGCTCGAATTTCTGAACTCTGTAAATTAATTCTTGGTACTTATCCACCTCTTGATACCCCTTATCTTCCAAATTACCGTCCGTAGATGTTTAACCTTCGATTTTGCAAATTACTTCTTCTTAGAGTCTCTCGATATCTCTTCTTCTACTTTCGGACTTCCAAACGACGTCGCAATTGCTCGCGGCTTGCAGCTTGCAGTTTTGCTCGTTTAAATAAAAAAAGGTTGCAGCGAAATCGATAAACCCGACTCGTTCTTCTCGCAGGGTAACACTTTACGCAGTGCTTTCGCGTGCACGCGTCGTTGCACGTTGCACGTATCGGCGGTAAATCGAAATTGAGAATGCATATGCATAAGTATATGGCCGCAGAAATTCGGCGATCATGACTCTGTCTATGTTCGGGGCTAAGCGTAACGCACACGTTATTGAATTTACATGCATACGTTCGGTAGAGGAACACACTTTGCCAAGGGGTTTTGGATGGTATCTAGTCCGCGGTATTCGCAGGCAGACGGAATCGTTTACGTAGAATACGTTTCCGTGTTAAACGGCCGGAGTACGTGATTTCATTTGCGATACGAAGTCACGATCGTTCTACATCCGTTGGAAATATGGCGCCTCACGTTCGTCCCTTCGTCCAGTGATGCACGGTCCTGCACTCCATAAAGCACGCAAAACTGGATCAACTAGGCATTTAGTACGGAGGAGCCGCATGAAACTCACTTCCGGGATTCATGTGCCACCTCGAGATTCATGTTACCGCCGCGGCGAGGAGCCGGACTTTTCTCTTTTTTCTTTTTATTGACCGACCGTCGTTGAAATTTGTTACGACCGAGGTATTTATGATCCTCGAATATTATCGTCAGTGTCTGACTGATAATCGCTCAAGCGTCGTCGATCAATTCCAGTGCCAGAGTATATCGTACCGACATAATCAGTTTTCTCGATGAAAAACATGTTGTAATATGTAGCGACGAACAGAATTGGGACACGTGGGATTTTAACATGAGTAATATTTTAGCGAGTATTTGCGTGTAGAGTACGAAATAAAAAGTAAAATATTCTGGCTCACTCACAAGAAAATTCGACTTCACTGTGTTATCGTCACCATTGTGGCAGATAAAGATTGTTTTGCGCTACAATTAATTTAAATGAATTAATCCAAATGAAATGTTATCGATACTTTGGATTGTTATAGCTTCGTAAAAGAAATCATCAACGATCTAATCTTTAATTTTCAAGATTACGATGGATTTAGTATTTTCACGTACACGTAAATTTTTATAATTTTTTGAAAATGAAAAAGACGAGTTCGTAGTAGTCGAAAAGGAAGTTTATATATGCTTTATAATGAGACCAAGTAAATTGTTACATAATTTTCTTTTACAAAGGTAAAACACTTTGAAGTATCGACAATTTTCCATCGTGATGCTTATTATGCTCTTTACTATATAATAATAATAATAATAGTATGTGTTTAAATGCATTCTTAATTCGTTAACATGCTCTTCTTGGTAATTTAATTTTTGGTAATTTTATATTACAATCTGTTGAATAAATATGTCAAATGATATCAATAATAATCTTTCAAGTATTGCGATACATTACAATAATATATTACAATTTATAATAATGTGTTGTAATGTGTTAAATAAATGTATCAAAAGCTGTATGCTTAAAAATAAATCTAATCTCAATTTGTTATACACATATTTCTCGTTCAATAACAATCTTCAAAGCCTTTGGTGATTTTAAACACTCGGAGGATTAAGAGAGGAGTAATCGCATTAACCCTTTGGGTGTTCAGTTCGTCCCATTGTACAGATAATCCCACAAAATCAATAATAAAATGATCGATTTGCTCGTTAAAGATTCTAAGGGAATAATAATAATATGTTGCGATATATCGAATAAATATACCAAAAGCTGTGTGTATTCAAAGATGCATTTTTAATGTACGAACGTTTGCATGCCTCTCACACACTGTTGGACTCTTGGTCATTTCAAGCGCTCGAAGGCTTAAGATTGAAGTAATCTCGAGTGACGAAACGTTCCAATTAATATTTCTGAAACATCGACGCTGGAAAGTATAGAAAATAAGATTGATGAAAAGTATCCTTTTCATCGGCGTCGTTCGCTTTTAACGTCGGCAGGTAAACAAATTATAAGTCGAGGGGGTAGTTTGTACCTAAATAGATTTCTGATCGATCATCCAACCCATTTTCCGTTCAATTTCTTTCATCGTTTAAATAAAAAACGTGACCCGCGCTGAAAAAGTGCAATTTCCACTTTCATGCCCTGGATATATAATTTATAAAATAAACTGTTAATACTTGCCAAGTTGTTGATATTATCAACGAAATGACCAATAGTTGAGATACTAGATATAGTAACAACTGAACAACTCGTGACGTTCCTGCGATACGATTCTAACAAAAACTATTGACGAACGTCAAACTTGATCAAACCGCGTGAAAAATGTGTAAACGATCGCCGTTTGAACACAGGCCGAGTAGTATTTTCGTTTCGTTGCTGGCAACGTGTACAAACGGAAAGAGGCAGAGAAACTAAATAAGAGGGGTGAAGCACAGTAGGAAAGAGCGTACAATCTGTTTTATGGAAGAAAAGAAAGGTACACCGGGCAACGTGTTTGTGATTTTAAAGTTGGATACTAAACCTCGAGGTCTCGGCTGTAAACGTGCTTTCCACTCCTTCCACTTAGTCCAGTTATAGGTATATAGTGGTGGCTAGGTAGGGTGAGTCATCGAGCACAGGGAGAGGTCAGAGGGAGGTTAAACCGAGGGTGGTGGCGACACGGTCCAAGAATCGCCAAATAGCCGGTCATTGTGCCTCGCTAAAGAGTAAAAGAGACCAATCGACCGGCCAACTCACCAACTGGTCAAGTCCTCCTTTCACCCGTTTCCCCTTTTCGACCCCTCCGGCTTGTCTGTTGTGCGGTACTTCGCAGTCAACCTTTGATTTTCGAACGACCGAAATTTCTTCGCATGCCACGCTGAATCGATCTCCTTCGTATGCCTTTTCACTCGATCTCCGGCCTTTCTTCTTTCTTCCCTTTTCTTTTCTTTTCTTTTTTTTCTTCCTTTTTTTCCCTTCCTTCCAGCACAGGCTTCTTCCTGTTCCTTTCCTCCCCATCTTATTCTTTCTTTCCTTTTTTTTTTTTTCTTGTCTCCCCCGCCCGCCATTTTGCTGCTACGTTCCTCTATTTCCAGCGTTTCACTCTGTTTTCCTATGTCTCTGCTGAAGCTCTTTGCCGCCATCCCCATGTCACTCCTTTTCCGAATGGGCAACCCTCTCGTTTCGTTCTTTTGTCCCGGCCACGAGGCAGCACTCGGCAACGTTTTATGGCTGATCGTACACATCGGGCAGTTCAACGCTTTCGCTCCCAGAATTGATTTCTGTGATTTACCGTCTCTCAATTGCAATTCCGCCACTGGAAATACTTAATCACTCGGCGGAATTTTCGACTTTGCCAACGCGTCAGTTTACATTTCGGCGTGAAGCGTAATTCGATTAAGCAGTAAAAGCGTTTAATTTTATTAACGGTGGCAATATCTGCGCCTGGTGTGAAAGAATCGTTGAAAATTGACTCGTTAGTTCTGTCGATTGAGCTTCGCTTGCAAGATGACGGATATTTCCAGATATTTTGAGAAATCGTAATAACATTCTGACATTATTATTTAATGATACAACGTGAACTTTATAATCTCAATTCCAACGTGTTATCTTTACTTTTCATTCGAATTTTAACGAAGATTTTCTTTTTAATTTGAACAGACTCGTTTTCTTATTACACCGTGAAAACGAGAGTTCTCTCTCGTGGTGTAAGAAACGAAACTTACTTTTTTTTCTTTTTCAATACAGAGGCTTTCTTCAAAAACTTCAACGAATTCTCTATGTCGAAATACGTAGGATCCAATTACAGTCGCGTCTCTGAAATATTTAACAATTTCCCACAATCCAGAACTATGCCAAAATTACAGCAGAAGCAGAATCTGTTGCACGATATCAACGATATCAAGCTTCAGAGCAAGTGTTCCAATAATTATCGCGTGCTCGAAGACTTTTAATAAAAGAAGAAGAGAATCGATGATTTTTACGTTGCATCGAAATTGCTTTGATCAAATCATCTTCGCTGTCAAGTTTCGTCAATTAGGTATCCACCTTGGAAATCAAGGTGGGTAAGATAAAGTCTTAGTCTCGGTTACGAACGTCCACGTGTATGTACATCTTGGGGGAATCTCGTACAAATATCAGAGAATACCTTTCGGCTCTAAGAACTCATCTCGACCCAGACCCAGGTTTCAGATTCAGTTAACAACAGTGTATGTACTTAGCCGAGGAGAGCTGTCTTATGCCTGTAACGTCAAAGACCAGCAAAGTAATCGAGATATATGGGTATTAAGGCGAAACCTCGGTAGAATTGTCCGGTAAGACGGCGATCCCTGTTCTAAATCGCCACTAGCTTCTCACGGTGCTTTCAGTTAACCGGAATAGTTGTTCACAGACCATTCACTGCTATTTACTTGTCAGCAAGTGTATAAATGCTCCATTTCACACAACGTTCGCACACATTGATTCAGCTGTTTAATAATATACAGTTGAAGATGACCAAAACAAATTACTGCGACATTTTCTATTTGTAATATTTGGCAGATAAAGTCGACGCACAAAGTGTTTCGCGTTATTTTCGTCCAGAGTTTAGTTTTTCTCGGGAATGGCAAACGAGAGGAAAAAATTGTACAGAGGACAAAGTTGCACGGTGCTGCTATGATCGACACGGCGGTGTGTAACAATTTTCTACGTTTGCAATATTTTTCACGAAATTTTGCTGACTTTACATACAATGCTTTTTTCTTTTTATTGTCTTCAAGATCACGGATGCTCCTTCTTTTGGAAACATCGTCAGATACATTTAACTTCATCGGGTCGTAGCTGGTGTCACCGTGAATTCGATTTTTCGTTTTTTAGGAAGAAAAGTTTCTGAGAAATTTTTCGGTGTACACGTTACACGCAATACGTGCATGAAACACGTCTCCCAACTATACTTTGTACGTACACATTATGATCTTGTCGCGTTTAAATATACCGCTAAAGTAGTACCTGTGTGGTTAATTAGAAAAAAAAAGGAATTAAAAAACGGGGTCACATTGATCGTACGATGTACGTGGTACATGTACACAAAGTTCGTACCTAGAATTAAACAGCTTTCGAAAAACATTTAATGATTCTAGTTACCAAATCGTTCTCACCTTGAGAGAAAAACTGAGTTATTCTCATTCTCTCTTAAAGAGAAATACGCTTCAAAGAGCTCGTTTTGACATTATAGGAGATTCCAAACCAAAGCAAACCAAATCGCCAAACTACGCCGAAAGGAATAATCGCGCCACTTACGATAGAATCACGATATCGACTGATCGTATCGAACATCAGTTCAACAGAAAAGTTAATTGTTCGAGTGCTAACCGATTCGAGAGATCGATTATCGCGTATCTATAGCAACTCAAGTCGTTCGAACACGCTCACAGTCAGTGCTGCATAACAATAATACATGCTGCTTCAAACGCACTCGAGTTTAATGTCTCGCCAAAGTTCAACGTACACATTTATATTAAATACGTATATTTCACGTTCATCGTGGTTATTACGTATAAATGAAAACTTCGGGAGGGCGGGGGGGTGGAACTATACGTTATCGAACGTTTAAAACGTGGAGAAGGATTATATCTAATTTCGCGAGTTTATCGTTGGAAAGTCCGCGGTTAATGAAATTTGCGGTAATAAGTTGAAGCTATTAAAATTTTCAAATAAATTTAGCAGTTATTGCAACAAACCGTTCCGAAGAGAGGAGATACTGGCCTTCGATAGAGATGTTTCGTTCGAATGTTTATTTATTTCTCGTCGCGCGCAGTTTCGCGAATATCGATATATTTTTCCTTCTTTTTTTTTTTTTTTTTAATTTCAACGGTTTCGTTAATTGATTCGCAATTTCACGTTTCTCCTCCGCCAACGTCGCTGTTGGAAAGGTTCGAATGGACTTATGCTCCATTAATTCGAATAATCTATCGAGTGGGTAGCCTCATATCGAGCAGATCGCGCATCGCGTCGCGCATTATTGGATTTTTAGAATGGCTGAACAGCGAGAGACATTATTTCTCGAAATCCTTAAATATACATTAACTGCCAATTACTTCGAAAAAAACTGCACGTTCGCGGTAACGACAAAAATATCGATACCCGGTAATTAGGGGTAATTTATTGCCGTCACGTTCGTGTTATCGCGAATAATGCAGAAAATCTAATTACACGTCCAGTTTCTTTTTATTTATATTCACGAATGTTTCCTTCCATACCTCTTTCGATTCTGTCGTTAATCTAATTAAATAAGTATCGTGATTCTTTAAATTTCTAATTTGAAGCATTTCTATCAGTACGACTTAAAACGGCTCAAGTTTAGAATCACAAGGGTTAATTGTGATACTATTTTCTTTTTCTTTTCTTTTTTTTTCTTTCTCTCGCATTTCTCGTCGATAATTCGAATATCTATCTATCGTAAAAAATCACGATTTCAATAATCACAGGGAAACATGCAAGCTTGGTAGCTTTCTCCCGTAGCTACATATTTCAGATGTAATAGGTTTTCTACGAAATTGTATTCCAAAGTCAAATTGTTACTCTCGACTCGATTCCAGCCTAGTGCGATCCCGGGCGCGACACGGACGTGTGTCATGCGGCACAATGGACTTGACGGGATGTGACACGTAACAGCCAGAAATGTTAAAAATATCGTATGTAAAATTATCTCTAAAGAAAAAAATTCAATGCGTGTAGAATTTGCTTTGTTGCTCGCAGACGACCCTCGACTCCAATTAAAAAAAACTGTTTTATTCGTCAATTTTCACCGCCCGACTTCTCAACTTCAACTGATTTAGTTGACTCTATTTGGAAATGTTCGTTTTATTGTACACCTACAATTATTATGTATATAAAATAGCTATAGCTTGCAATTTCCAGAAATTCATATTCTTGATATTATACACCTGGGTTTTTTACATACAACAGCTATTTAATAAAAAAACTTTTACTACAAAATTTATTCCAGCAATGATTCAAAACTCCGAGAATTAAAAGTAATTTCTTCCTATTTCGTTCGCACGTCACGAACCACTGCTTTGACACGTGAGAAACTTTCACACGACCGGCGAAATCACATTTTTTAACAATCGCTTTGTATTGTAAGTGTACAACGTGTTGCAAACACATCTGGTCGTAAGCCAGCGCCCGATATGCGAGGAAAATTGCACTGCAAATGTTCTTACAATTAGTCTGGTTTCAAAGTTCACGAGTTTTGACTGTGCGAGATTATTTCTCGAGCAGTAGTAATCAAGGGAAAATTGATTCGGGCCTTTCCTCCGCCAGCTCTCCCCCGCTCGCAGCTTTACGCTTGTCGCGTAAAATTAGGAAACGTTATGTATGAGTAAACTAATATATGAAGTTTATCGGGGAGAATTGCAGGGAGTCGACAATCGACAGAGTAGTGATTATTCCTCACCTGTCTCGGCTGGTGAAATTATCGATCTCATTCGAAAGTTTGCCATCAGCTTTCGCATCGACCATCGAGCTCAATCGACCTCAATGGACGATAGTTTGCGCTAAAATTTATCGCCAAATATCGCTGTAAAATAATAGTTCCACGGCACGTTCGTTGAAACACTTTGACAAGGTAGACGAGAGGGGGAAAATTTAGACAATGGCAAGACTTCACAGAGTCTTGAATGCGAGTCGCGCGACGCGATTCCGCCCATAGTTTCCGCAAAGTTTCGCCAACAAAAACTCTCTCAGTCTCAAACTGATGGAAAAATGATAGAAGTATTTTGAAACTTGAATTGTTTATGTGACATCCGCTTGACGTAATGGCCCCAGCGTGCCGTGGAACAGATGTTCCATTTAAAGAACACTAAATTACGAAATTCCCCTGCAGGTGGAAAGGAAAAGTTGCCGAATGTTAAAAACTTTCCGCCTGCGAAACGTCAATCGCGCTTTAACGAGATTTATCGCTCGATTCTCCTAAGTGGACATTCCAAGTTGGACCGTCCTGCAAATTCTACAAATCAACGTGCGCTCTTCAGAGGCTGCACACTGCGGATGGATACGAGCTGCCAGGGAGAAGTTACCACTAACAGCTAGTTACTCCCGTGTAACTGCCGAAACGATCGTAGCTCGATAGCGAAGCGAAATTTTCTTCAACTTTCCACTCGTAACTCCGAAACGTTTTGATAAGAGATAAACAAAAGGATGGCAGCTGACAAAGTCGTTGCTGCCACGGCAAATTTTCAGATATACGATATACAAGTATGAAAACGAAATTTCGAAATGTCCGTTTGTTAATTAGTGGACTTTTATTTATTAAATATATTAAATATATCAAATATACATGTATAACGCGTTTAATAGATCTGCTCGAGTTCCATTTTCATTCGTTTCTACAAAAATAGAATATTTCAGTCGAATGATAACACTGTAATTGCTCCTGTTAATACTGGTAAAATTGCAGCAACACGAATTGATCGTGAAAATAAATCTCGTAATTATCGTAACTTGCAGAAAAATCCTTTTTAATATAAAAATTATGTTACAATAAAATTTAGAGATCGTATAAAATAGGCGAAAGGTGGCAGTTATACGAGTAGAGAAAATTATGGAGATGAATGATGTAAATGTAACGATAAATTCACATAAACGGCGCTGCTTCGATCGGGAAAAATTGTCAACCTGTATGTTGGTCAATGTTTTGACTAATTGCAACTTTGTGCTATTTCGCTCTGCGAGAAATCGCTCTCGTATCCTTTTTAAAGCGTTGCGCACATACGAAGTGCGCTCTGAAGGATTAAATTAATAAACCAGAATCCTTATCGCGAACTTCGTATTTGCGGTGATATATCCGGTCGGCTTCTTTTTTTTTTCAATTTCGCGTGTTCTCGATAAAAGCAGCTTTTACAATCTGGTCGATATTCAACACGCGATCTGGAAAACACAACGCTGTACACGCGTATCACTTTTACGATTTTATACAAAGTTTTCAATGTGGGGATGGAGACTGCAAAAGAGGACTCGACTATAAAGGCTGGAAAAGAGTGGCGCGCATGAAAAGCTAGAGATACGTATAGAATCGACGTTGTTCAAACTTATTTCCTATTTTTCAACACACGCGTAAAATGTACCTTCTTAGGTAATAAAACCTAATTGCATTCGTAATACGCGCGATTATTAAGTTACGTTTCCACGCATTTTTTTTAAATTTCTGTCATCAGCTTGTGTAATTAAAATGATACAAATGCTCTGTTTGTGTCGTGTCTCGCGCTTTTGCAGCTTTCAATTTCCCACGAACGCACAAAAAAGACAGTCGTGCAATTGATGCGAAATATGAAATTCAAAACAACAGTCAAAGACATAAAGAGCAAACATAAAGTTTAACAATAAACTGCGTACAATTGCCAGAAGAAAGTGGCAAAATGCTGCGAAAAAAGAAGAAGAAGCGAGAGAGAACGCGAGGGTGGGACAAGTTGCGGCTGTGAAACGCGCTATTGGTTGCACGGTCATCGCCGCCATTGTAAATCAATTAGTTCGCATTGTAAATAAATCACCATTTTACAACTCTACCATTCCGCACCGTGCGACGTACGTACGAAATTTATTGTCCGTTTTCGCGAAGGGGAGGATGGATTTCACTTCGATTTTAACGCCTCGTCACCGCGAAGTTGTCCTAATACGCAATTACATCGACAATTCTTTCTCTCGTAGCTCCAGAGTTTTCGCCTGCAGTTTAATCGAGCTTATCTTTCCGTTTTAATTTACATTTAATTTACTCAGTTATTCCCAACGCAGCATGCGATTACGTTGTACCGAAAGTGTATCGATCTGCACGATCGATGTCGGTATCGAGATAGAGATTTCAAACGTCTGACGAATCGCTGGCCAATTGGGAAATTGATTTCAAGTTGATTCGAGTTGCTATTACTTGTACCTCGATACCGATACCGATAACTGAACTCAAGTTGACGATCTTGAACGAAGATACGTCGCTATTAAAGAGCAGGACGATAAAACCGAAAATGTATTCGAGCAACGTGAGAGACGAGAGACGAGAGACGAGCGAATTTAAATACAATCAGCGACCGGAGATCACAACCTGGATAAGTGCCCAGTGGTTCTAGCGAATGCTCGTATGATTCTATCGAACGATGAAGCAATTTTATCGCGAGACAGCTGAACAATGGTTTCTCAAACGCCTTTCCGGAAAATTGCATTCAGCACGTTTCTGAGGTATGCGATGTCTGGACGGTAAGGCTTCGCAACGAGCGAAACGAATTTTCTACGGGTACGATACCGATTAATTGTTTCTTTAGAAACATCAATTCTGTCGTATCGAACACTTCTGTTACAGAAACAGAAGTGAATATACAAAAATTTAAAAGGTATAACATACATGCCACGTATATTTTTATATTTTACGCGAAATTTCTTATTTAGAACATTCCAAAAATCCCGCTCTTGTTAGAAGTTACACAACATCGGTGCTTTTGTAAGATATAATAACGCAAGCGAAAAGAAAACGAGAATACAGGCGGATGATAAATGTTTTTAACGTCATACACGCCGAAATGAATTATTCATCAATAAGATCAGCAAACAATGAATTGGATTTAATCTGGATATCTCGCGCAACATGCAACACTGCAGCATAAGCATGAAAATTATTATTCCTTTCTTTTTCTCTTTTTTTTTTTTTCATTCGCGATGAAATTGAACGAATTTCATCGCGAGCACGATATGAAAATGCGTTTTTTTTTTTCTCTCTGTTAAAAATTTTACACCCTCCATTGATTTTATCTCACCTCGTGTAATTAAATGAAAATTTAAAGGCAAAGTAAGGTATGAAATTCAATTTAATTCCGCTGCACGCAGCGTCATTTAGTGATAAAGGCTTTCGTCGATTGTTCAAAATAAATTAATTGAATTAACGCGGACAATTGTTCCAAATTCGTTCCAAACGTGTACAAACAAGACGGATTTAACGTCTTGTTCACGAACATAGCCGGGTCCCTCGGTTAGTAATTTTTAGCTTCGTACTTGGATTTGTAAATGTCGCACGAAAAAATCTTGACGTGTTATACGTATAAGAATCTGCGACGTGACACACTTGAATCGTGTGGATTACTTCCGTCACACGACTGTAAATCCCGAGTTAATCTGTTTGAAACACGATTCTCTTGCCAAGATTGCTCACCAAATTGATATAGGGCAACTGTGTGGCTAGAAATGGAAAGCAGCTAGGTAATAATTGACTGCGTAATTATCAACGCTACGCTTCTTCGTTTCACGTGGGATCGCGTGTTTAAGCAAGGAATTAAGAACTAATGTCGTAATGTATCTAGCAAAGATATTTCGTAAAATCCTAAAGTTCCTAAAATTGTGCGAGAATTACCATCTGGGAAGAAACCGCACGTTCAATTTTACTGCTAATCGGGAAGAAGCGAATTCCGTTGAAAATCTACATTAACTCTCGAGTCAATGAGTACTGTTGGCTCACAGACGATTGCAAGTTACTACAATTTAGGATATTTAATTTTATTTCGTAATTTGCATTCTCCGTGACGGAGATCAACCCTAAAACAATCAAATGTCACGTAGTTTAACCACTCGAGTGTTGCTATCTAGGTGTAAGATCTACGTTGATTGATTTCAAATGGATTTTATATTCGAACCATCGTACTAATTGCTTCGAGTGTACGAATTCGAACATGATATTAGACATGTTCGGTGTAAATCATGGAAGATCCACCTGAACGAGCAACGAACCATTTTGCGTGGATGTATGTAGGTGGCAACGGACGGACAGAGGGGACATCGCCGAGGACGACGTTCCTACCAGTGCTGGCGTTAATGCTAATGCTAATGCTAATGTCGATGTTAATGGCGTTGACGTCGTCCTCTGCCGATCTCTACTCGCGAATAGACCCACCACCAGACACATAATACCTCTAGTCACCAAATTGATTATTATCAATTTATGCCATTCCGATAAGTAGTTCTATAACCAGAAGGAAGCTAAAAATTAGAATCGAACTGTAACTGGTATTGGCCTTTATTTTTTTTTTTCAAGAGGAAAAGAGGTACGCTTCGTCGAAACATCGACGAATAATACAGTTTGATTGATACATTAGTGTTTTATACTAAATTCAAATTTATTATTATTCGGATTGTGTCAATGAAACTATATTATATCAAGAAGAAACGTGAACGTTTTTTTAACATCATAAATAATCACAGGTAAGAAACAGTCCGTTTTTAAATTTAACCGAGGGTAACATATTTTGTCACCGAGGAAGGTCTTCCTACAGCCAAAAGTATAATTATTTAATTATACATTAAAACAAAACACTTTATCAAAGAACAAAGATAATCACGAATTTATCGAGTTAAAATTTGAGTTCTAATCACAAAATTGTTTTTTCAGTGAAATGTAATCCAGAAAATCCTAGTCAACGTAACTTACTTTACAACGTCTTTTT
Source organism: Melipona beecheii (assembly GCA_032399605.1). Taxonomy (NCBI): domain Eukaryota; kingdom Metazoa; phylum Arthropoda; class Insecta; order Hymenoptera; family Apidae; genus Melipona; species Melipona beecheii. Next base: position 3,457,858 of record JAUCMO010000291.1, read on the forward strand.
TTTCGTCTCAGCCGAAAAGTTTTCTTCTCACTCTTGCACGCGATTTTACCTTTTTTCTTTTTTTTCCTCTTTTTTTAGAGAAAAGCAGACAGTCTAAGATCGGCTCAATTCTTAAGTCGAAATAACGTCATCGTCGTTGACGACGTAGACGTCAATTACTACTACTACCTTTACTACCGTACTGCATTTGCATAAACAGCCACGACTCAATCTCTATGCTAATCGACTTGTTCGACTCCGAAAAGTACTAGCGTTAGATGCGCGTGTTTGAATTCGTGCATGCATACATACGTATGTGTACGTAATTTACAGACATTCTTTCCTCTATTTTCCACAATATCACAAGATATTCTGAAATTACATACAAGTTCAGATTACACAGCCAATTTTTCCTATCCACCTTTTACCGCAATTACAATCACGAGCAATTTACTGCCATCTGTGCATGTTATTGTTCAGCATGTATCTTGAATAATTTTCGCTTGAATCATTTATCAAACATAGTCCTTGCTGATTTTCAGATTCTGACGAAGATCCATAGAAATTTAGTGAATAACGTGAAGGAAATCACGTGCCAGAAGCACAATATCTAACCAGCTAAAAATTCTCTCAGAATCGTTTTAATTCCATTGCGTCGCAAAATTTTTTTTTAGATGAAATCTTTTCAGACCAACCGTCTAACTTGATATTTGTTGATTTGATTCCCTTCGTTCCATGTATCCAGGAAACCTGAGAGACAGGCGACGTATCTTTAGAACCCGTGCAGTTCGACCAACTTAACTTTGCCAGTCAGGTGCGCGACCTACAAAGTGACGATCGATGTTAAAGAAGGATCGAAGACGATCAGTTTCTGAAGCGGCGAGTAGACTTTCGCACAAAATAGAGAGAATTATTTAAGGAAGTGGTTCTATGCAAGTCTATATGTAGTTTTTCGCTTATTTCGGAACTACGATGACCTATTTGCACAACTGGCAATGTTGCTCATAAATTATTACATTTTTAAAACATTTTTTAGTAATCCTAAATAAATCTGGACAATTTTGAACGACTGAACGTTACAGCAAGAGTTGTCTTGTCTTAAAAAAAAAATACATGGAAAGTTACAGAGAAAGAGCTAATCGAAATAGCGCTCGCTATTAGAAAATTTTTATTGATACGAATCTAACTTTACGACATACCATTTAAATTCTCATTTGCAGACGACTCGTTAGGAGCTTGAAATAACTCTTTTTAAATTTCCAATAATTATCGGCCAAGCACTTTTTCCGCGTTTTTGATACAACCGTAGAAAGATACGTATATACACGTTAATAATTGTTCCAACTGACTTTATTAAACCTATATGCAACATGCGCAATAAGCATGCTGGAATCTCTGGTCGAAATAAAGAAAATCTGAGCCTTAAAAAATTGCAAGCGCCGTATTCGCTGTCGAGCGAAATTACAGAAAGTCCGAGCTTGATACTAAAAAAACCTGCCATCAGTCAATTATTATAGTAAGCCGTTTAATCCAAAACGAATATTCGAAAATTAAGGACCAAGCAATATTTTAATACAAACAACATTTTGTTATGATAAATAACTTATTACCTTTTAATTTTTTAATATAATCGTAGAAAAAATAACGGCGAGAGACGTTATTTTGCATATCACACGTGCGCATATCGTATTAAAATATGCATTTGCCCAAACGTCCACAGTCTGGTTATTACCTTTTAATTTTATGAAATTATTCTCTCTGAATTCTTGGAATTCCATTTCACGACTACAAAACAGTTAAAAAAAAAAAAAAAAAAAAGAGAGACAAATTCGTTGATGTAAAATAATCGGAAAGAGAAAAACGTTACAAACGAAACGAGTTCTTAACTGGGTTAAACCAAAAATTCTGAAATAAAGGGATTTCATCCGAGAAAATTTCGTTGTCGCGGTCTCGCGAACAGCCCAACGATACCAGTTAAGGGTTAAGTAAGTTTCGCGAAAACGTTCATTAAAATGTATTCTTGGAACAGTTCGCGCTTCGTTGCCTGATTCAGGGCCCTCCGCGTCTAATTGTCAGACGCATCATCCTACTCTCGTTCCCTTGATATAATGCCGGGGTTATCTCGGCGCGGTCGAACTTCGCGATGCCTCGAGAAAGCTTTCAAGAAACTGTGCGCTGCTATCTCGCTAACCTGCTTTTGCATTCCTGCGTCGTGGCGGTTGATTCTTACAAACGAGCCGAGTCACAGCGTCCAATGTAATACTACTCTATCTCACGGGTCTACGCTATTGACTGCCGATGAAGCATGCCAACGACACAAAACGTACAAGCATATCGTTGCATTGTGGCCGCAAGAATATAGCAGAGCAGAAGTAGGACAATTTGCAACTAAGGAGAGATCGCGCGTCTCGCGGAGACAAGACGGGCCAAATTGAAATATAAAAGGGAGGATGAACGTCATCGTTAGAAATGTAATTTTCATTCTCCGCTGGTATCCTCGTTGAAAGCTGTGATGACTTAGGAATAAATTTTTTGATTTTAAAATGTTCGTTAACGATCTCTGTCACGCGTACATAATATTCTTAATTTTAGAGCAAACTGCTATACCCAGTCTAACTTAACGATGCCATTTAGAAATTGACGCTGTTGCATAATTAATTCTAAAAACTAAAATTGGCAAATTCTTTAACAAAAAAAAATGCTAAAACTCTATTGATTAATTAATTCAAGTGATATTGGCACTATACATATAATAAGAGTAACGATATAGACTAAAAAAAATTATTCGTTAAACTATACGATATAATATGATAATATACCAATAAAGTTTCGATTTTCCTCTCGAAATGACTATTTTTTTTTTTTAAACTCATCCCAGTGTTTTAAAAGAATCGTAAAAGATTCTAACAGAGTAAATTCATTCGGGAGATGATTGATTTCACAAATGATAAGAAAACGCTAACAGCATCCAAAGAAAAATACATAACCATTGAGAAAGCGATCACGCTGTTCGCTAGACGTGTCGAGTAAACGCTTTATATTGATTTTTATCGGTAGCCTTTGTTCGCGTTTCTATTCAACACAAAACTGTGCGTTTAAATAGCTATAGATCGAGAACAATTAACCGGAGAGACGACTTTCCATGAATTGGTAGCCGTTTCCTGATTTCAGCTAGTTTCGTCCTGAATACGCCGAGAGTGAGAGTGAGAAACGCAGAGGGTGAATAGGACCCAGCAAAATATTTTAGCAGAATAACAATCCTCGTCGATCCTTTGAAGATTTACCCCCAACTGAGCAAGTTATATAAAACAGATTTGTAGAAAAGTAGTTATTTAAACTCGAACTAGCCGCTGAACCGATCAAATTCAATGGCATCCATTCTCCATTTTCTCCGTAGTTCTCGTTACAAAATTCCCATCATCGTTAATTCCAACCTTGTCACTTTTTCACTACACTGAAACCTTTCTGTATTTAACAACCATTTTTTTTCTTTTTTTTTTTTCAAGCACTAAATCAACTAGTCGAGCGAGTCGTCTATTTTTTTTTTTTTTTTCTTCGTGTAAATCATTCACGCAAGGCATAAGTCGACGTGTGAAGTACGTGTAACACTTTGAATCATTTGCCTGGAAGATCACGCAAATGCAGCCATAACTTCAACTTGTACTCTGTACAACTTTCGTGGATGAAAAATATATTTCCTTTCATAATCTCATGCTACTCCTTAATTGATTCACTTGTAAAGTGTCAGATGAATTTTTCAACTTTTGTCAGACTTTCTTTTTATATTTAATTATATATTTTATATATATATCTGGCAAAATTGTAAAATGTACATGCACAAGTACAGTTTGTGCTTTTCTTGCTCATTTTAAATGAACAGATCAGGGAATGGTAAATTCTGCATGTCCAAAAACGAGGACATTGACAATGAAAAATGAGACTTGTCAGTCGTGCAATTTCGAACTATGTTTGACACATTTATTATACAATAATGTGTATAAATGTGTATCGAGAATCCGAATACAAATTTATAACGTGTCTTTTAATTAATACTTCCGGCGAATATTTCAGTGTTGTACGCTAAAGTGTTGCGTTTTAACAATTCCGGTGTAGACACCGAAACGAAGCTTCGCGCTTAATACACAGAGAGGGAGAAATACTGTTTAGTATTTTTCTGTTTCTAAATTGGATGCTGGGCGAGCAAGTGAACTCATTTCTGGAGTGAAAAATCCGATTTACGGAAATTAAATTAAACCTCCGCAATAGTAACCTTTGAAATTAAATTTTTTAATACCCGTCCCTGTGGTCAACTGCCAACTGTACATGCCACGCACATGTACGAGGTAGTTTGCGCGAAGCGAAAAATTACATTCACCGATATATATATATATATATATAGAAGAATAATAATCAGTAACACGCGTATAACGACAAGATAATCCGAAATTCATTTAAAATCCACGATCAATTCGAACGGTACTTTCAAGGAGAATATCCCGTACAAATTGTTCAGATACGAACCACGAAGAAGATGTTTGTAAATATTTACGACTCTCTTGAAATTCACGCGTTTTTAAATATCTTTAACGTCGCTCGCGACAGAAGATGTCCAGGCGAAAAATATCTAGGAAAAATGGGGCTTTCTTTGTAATCACGTAATTAAGGAAAAGTACGAGATCACGAAAGAAATATCTTTCTATCTGCTGAAGACGTGAGTAGCGTGGCGAGGTTTTAGTTGTTGCGTTGATGAGTGGACTGTGGACTGATGATTTAAACGCACGTGAGGCTATGCCGACGTTAGTAACTTTCGTGTCGCAAAGATCAACCTAATCGCTCGGAGCTTAAACCGATTCTAATAATCCTGGGTCGAGGAACGCACAGAGGTAACCTCGGTTCCCCTTCCTTTGCGGAGTCGTGAGCGCAAGGTGGGAACAAAGGGGCTCGGCCGTAGAGTGTCGCACACGTTCGGGGCAACTGTCCTCACGCCACGAATGTGCCAAGGCGAGTTGGTTTTACGCCACGAGTGTCCTAAGGCGCAATCCGTGTTCGCGAACAAAACGTGTATCCAATCTCGCTTTATTTTTTACTACCAGAACTTTAAAATGAAAGTCTTGTGCGCCTGCTGACGAGTAACGAGCCGTGCAGCGCTCGTGTCCATTGGTTTTTAATAAAGTTTTCAGTAAAAAGTTGCGTATTAGTTGATACAAGAAACACTATGTGGGGGGACACGACCCAGGCAGCGTCATAAATATTCTCACGACGCGGACCCAGAATGCAGTACCACGTCAGTCAGGGCCACGAGATCAAAATTGTCAAAAACCTCTCAAAGAAAACAGACGCTTTCCGACCCCTTGATGGGAAAGGACACAGTGAGAGTCAGGTTATAAAAGGGCTGACTCCGACGCGTCAGGGCGTCAGTTACCCGAAGTATATTATCAGGTAGTCCACCTACTTCGCTCTCGCGATAAGCGGATAGTGGAAATAATTATCGTTGAACATTGTCTTTCATTGTACATTCACGCGTCTCTGTACATATTTTATTAGTGTAATGTAATAAAAGGCCTTTGAAAACACTAAACACCATTTAGATCTCGCGTTGAAATCTTCAAGTGACGATATATTTCACGTATCAAACTGTGCATCGAACTGTAACTCGTGCTGTTCAATGCAAAAATTGTTTCAATGTAAATATATTAAAAATGATCAGAAACGTTTATTTCGGTAATATTAATTACTTCTATCTATCGATAAAACACTCAACGGTGACTCGTTGACATTTCTAGATTTCGTTATCTCAAACTCGAAGGTTTCGTCGCTCCAAGCTTTACCGAATGAACTTACTTCCCAGTTTCAAACTTCCACCTTCCCCTTTTCTATTTTCTCCTCTTCCTACGCTACCTCTTTTCTTTTCTTTTCTTTTCTGAATTGACAAGGTATCGTTTGAGAAAAAAGACTCGCAGTAAACGTATCACGAAGTAAAATAACAAAGAGACGCGTGCGAGAGAATTCTATTTCAGCGATTTTTAAACGTTCCACTGACGTGTTCATTATTGATTTAATTTGCAAATAAATCATATCCTCGCTGATATTTATATTGCGCGTCGCGTGTTTAAGTTACGGACGCTGAACGATTCTAAAAAAGTAAAAGAACGACGAGACAAACACAAAGAATTTAAATATATCGTCCCCTTTATCAGCTACTGACATTTAAAAATCAGCTGAAAGTCGATGAAATTCGCCGAACAAACGAATATATAGGACGACGTTAAATGACAAGGGACACGATTAATTCTCTCAGATCCAATAATGTTACATCCAGCAATTTACCTCGTACAAACGAAAGAACGAAGATACGTCCTGCAAAACAAATTGTAAATTAAATATCAAATCTGTTTTACCGGGAGTGAAAGCTCTCGCCCTGTGGAATTTCCGAATGAGAAAGGGAATACTCAGAATACTTACCTACGTAATTGAAGGGAAGGTAACAAACGCGACAAACGATACACACACTCGCACCACACCGAGGCGCAACTATCATGCGGTATAATATTCACATACGTATGCACGCGCACGAAATAAACGAGAGGAGCAAGAAAAATTTGAACGAATCACGCGACTGCTATCTCTCAAGTGTGTTTTCTCAGTACATGTTTCGGAAAACATGCACGCTAGTTGCGCAGCGTAGTCAGCGTTGCTTTAATTTTAATCTTCACTCAGCATCATTTCAGACTAATAGAATCTCATTTACAGATACGAGATGCACGTATGTATCTTCACGATCGCGTTGGATCGCGTTTGTCAGAAATTGTCAAAAAGTTGAACCCACGGAACTCCTCCCCCCCCTCCTGTACAGTACTAAACTCGTTAAAAAATAAGAAACATTTGTACGAGATATATATACACGTGTACGTTGCAGCATACAACGACGAAACTGATATTTCTTTTACGAGTCCAATATTAAAATTCAATTTGTTAAAAAAAACGCGATCGGTTTCCAGTGTGTGTCGTGTGATTCTTCAAGAGCTATTTTTTCACGAGGAAAAAGCAGAGGACAATCGCACGAAAATCCAAAGCTATTTATCGAGTTTCGAGCAATGAAACTGTGACTGGTTTCCACAGCGTAAAATCATTCGTGCATTCTTTCTCTTGCCGGTGATTCCATTTTAACCGTGTCCATCCTTTTTTTCCCTTTTATTCTTGACCCGCAATCTCTTACCTCAATCCCTTTAAATTCCAGTTAATATTAGATGAAAGCTACCAGATTAAAAATGGGTATTCTTCGCAGCAACCCTCAACCAACTTTCCAACCAAGCGGTAACTGCGATATTCTTCTCTTTTTCTCTCTCTCTCTCTCTCTCTCTCTCTCTCTCTCTCTCCCCTCCCATTTTCATTCCAACGAATTTCCAAACTTTGTTTTCGCTACGCAAATGCCCTACTTTCATCCTATTCGAATACCAATTTCATAAAACTATCACTAATTTTTTAGCAAACATTTCTGGATCACGTCATTTCCAACACTTTCTTTCGTCCTGCCACGCCTATATATATAGCATAGTCCTGAAGCGTCTAATTAATTGACTCGATTTTAATCGCTGAAATCGAGCGACGAGAAAGTGTATTTCACTTATAAAAAATTAAAATACGCAAACGTATGACGTATTAATACTACACGAAATATATATATATATATATATATATATATACGATTTTTAGATGTTCAAAATACAGGTGGCTCTCGATAACTGGAACCGCTGTAATAACTCGAACACCTTATGTAACAAGACAAGAATTTTTCTCACTCAATAAATCACCTTCGTTTCTCCGCTGTAAAAATTCTTGCAACTCGAAACTCAACTATACGATAAGCTTTCGTTAACTCGAATCACTCGTCGTGTATTTAGAACGTACGATATTTTATCTTCGAACTTGAACAAACGGAACAAGTTGGACTTTTGCAAATCGGTGGCAATCGATCCGATAGAATCGCGAATTACGTCGTGCATAATTCGCAGCGAAAGATTAGAGCAATGAGTTAGAGAACAGTTTCCCCGTTTTTCACCCTCCTCGCCAAACGATAAACTTCGATGATCTTCGTTGAGAAGTTCTTTGTAAAAATTATTTGCCAAAATGAATTTTAAAACTCGATTAACGTCGTAGCCTCTGCGAATCGACGCTCGTTTGTTAAAGAGATATAAGAACTCGGAAACTCGTTTAGACGATAAACTCGATAATTTTTTTTCGAGATTTAAGTTAAGCCGAGGCTCGATCGTGTCACATATGTTTTTTTTATATACATCGTATATAAAAAAAAGAATTATTGCTATCATCATCGGCGAGACGATGTCGAGAAACTTTATTACCGTTAGCCTTCGACGATCGAGTCGGATTACAGTTTTGAAAATCGTGCAGGAAGCTTGAAACAGATGTAGAAACATTTTTCCCGAGGTGAAACTTATTCTTAAGAACAGAGTGGTCAGGGTGACACGCGATAAATAAGGATCGATTGGATTTCTACCGGCAAAGGTAGAAGTTTAGCTGTAATAATAGAACGGTAGAGGTGACTAACTCTCTTGCCTCTATCGTCGATTTTCCTTAACTGTCCATGTCTTTCTCTTCCGCTGATTCGACTAGTAACTTCTGGACTAACCGGATTAACCAACCCTCTGACGACGGAAACGGTTCTGTTCTCTCTGCCGTCGTAATTCGTCGTTCATCCAGAATTTATCTTTCGAGTCGGTGTAATGATAAAAATCGTCTGTTTTATTGGATTTCGGCTGATGTAGCCGCAAACTCGGATGAAAACGGGACGAGAGGAGATTACGCGATAGTTTCAAAGAGATATGAGACCTCCCCGGCAGAACGCAATATTTTGTCTTTCTAATTTAAGATTCATAAATGTAAAGGAGAGAATGCTTTACAAGGAAATGAAGGCAAAGGGAGTTGAGTACGGTTCAAGAGACAAACTTGATCAAATAAACTCCGGTGGTTTTATCCGATTGCTTTTTTACGTTTCCACGTTTCTGGTGACTTCACGTAAGATCACGCACCTGCCTGTATATTGCTAATTAGTAACGTTGAACGGAGGGAAGTGATGACATTGCCGTTTCGCAATGTCAATTTCGCAATGTCAACGGCAAACGCCAAAGAGCATCGAACGTTATTAGGTTTCATTGAAATTGCCCCGCTATTCAGAAGAACGTAGCAGAGATTAAGAAAAGAATCGCCAGAAAAAGTTCAATATCGGAGAAGCAAATGGGGATCGTATTTGCGAAAGGAGGACAACGCAAGTTTTACGTCTGTCTCTCGATGATATAAACCTCGAGAGATATAATGTAACGAACATCGAGGTGAAATTTAAACGTGAAATTTTTTCGTCGCAACTCTGGCTGTCCGTGCAGAGATAACTGTGAAACTGTACAAATTTTAGAAACGGATCGAAACGTCGTTTTGCTTATTATCTTCGCGACGTCGACGTGCCACTTTTTGTAGCGTTTCTACTCGCATTTCTATCAGATTTCTCAACGTCGTTTTTGCTCGTAATTCTCCTAGACTTACGTTCTACCTAAATCACGTCCGCGTTACTTCATGCCGGGACAATCTGGACAAGAAATTTTGAAAATCTTTTTATGACTATGATTAAACGCACACACAGTGGCTGCATATAGCTGCGATGACATTTCATCGAATTTAAGAGGGGGACAGAAAATAGTCCCAACGCTCTGAGTTTCCATTTATCTCAGGGATCCATTCCCGAAGGAGCCGTCAACGTCGTCAGGAAGATCTTTCTCGAATTATTGCCAGAGACCCGGCTTCGCAGATGTACTCTCGCAAGGATTGACCGCGTTGGGATCTGGCATCGAGTTCGATCAAATATAAATCGTGAATCCTAGCTTAGCGGCCGTCCCATTCTCCGATATCGAAGTCAATCCTAGTTTACAGTCTGCGATAGATCGAGAAACCTTCGAATTCGCGATGCGATACATACATATTTCAAAAGGAAATCAATAGAATTTTTTTAAAAAATCCCTCTTTGTCGATTCTCGCGACGCGACGCGACGCGACTATATTTTTGATGAACATCTCCGAACAATTATTCTTGATACGATCGCGACTCTGGCGTTTGTTATCAACGTATGTAATGACTGTCTCATTCTACGTGGAAAGTTTTCTTCGGACATTTTAACAAATTGTTCTTTAATAGTCCAATCAATTTGAAAAAAAGGATGAAATCAATGTTTATAGTGATTTTTGAGAAAAATAATTTGTAGCACGTTACCTCGCCCAAAAAAAGAATGGTTAACTCTATAAAGAAAACATCTTCTCGCATAAAATGTACAGATATGTCAAAATACCTTTCGTTTAAAACATCGTAACTTTCGAACGAAATATTCAATATATTCTGGTATAAAGAGAAAAAAGTTCTTTCAGTTGGCACAAAAGAGTGGATCGAGAGATAAAAAAAAAATACCAAAAAAGAAATAGGAATATTGACCGATAACTGTGAATGACAGCAAAATTGACATACTTTTGAAGTTTGTTTCGTTTGTTCTACCGTTTTAACAAAAATATTTACGTGTTCCTTAAATGTTTTTGCACAAAGTGTACTTGAAAGTGTAAAAGAACTTTCGAAAGAAGTTAAAATACGTATAACTTACAAAATATATAAGTACAGTGTAAGTAAAGTTATAACAATAAAACAGAGTTGTATGATACTAGTCTCATCACACAATACCGCTAAAGCTAATTCTCGCTTTCGCAAAGTATTAATATTACACGTACTTGCGTAAGCAAATGAATAATACATTATTGATTACGTTATATATTATTAATTAATTGCATAATACCATATTCCAGGGCCATATTGTTTACTTGGTTTTTCACGACATTCTAAGGCGTTAAATGTATACATTAATATTAGCGGTGCTTAAAAAGTTATTTTTCAGACTTAAACTCTTGGTTCTCGCATGATCTCGTAAAATGTCCTACTTTCAACACTTGAATATCTCTTTACTCATATTGTTAGTTAAACCGAAAAATCTACCAACCAATGTATAACAACTGTACGGATGTAACGATCATTTTTCGTCCGCTCCGAGTTGCAAAATTTTTGTTTATAAAATTATCAAACTGTATGCTATTCCGAGTAATTAAAAGTAAAATTTGCAAGATAAAAGTATTTTTTATCGTTTATTAAAATGTAGAACAAAACTCCATCTACATATTTTTACCTCGATTCTCCGTTTGTTGGAAATTATAATTAGAGTCTGATTAAATGAATTCCTGTTGAAGTTAACTCTACTTGTGGCGGTGAATTCCAATTACGCAAATTGAAATTTGAACTGTTTACCGACTGATTCAAATAAATAGAGTTTTAATATATATTGTACATAAATGCAACGTATATTAGATATTTACAACGCGAGAAGACATAGGTATTTACGTTGTGTTGCAAGTACTTTATATTATATCGGTAACAAAACATACGAAATTTAAGATAATATTCGAATAGCGAAGATCCTACTGTAATAGATTCACAGTCAAGAGCAAATTTCATGTTTTCGAAGAACTATTTAAAAACAGTACAATATTAAATTATTCGACCTAGAATATTATGACAATTGCAATAATTCTTTAATTGTGAGTATACTGACGATTTTGTTTGTTAATGTACTCATCCTACGTTTTAACAATTTCGTATCTTTCTGAAGTTCGTTGCTACGGCGAACATTCAATAATAATTTTACCTCTATTGAAAGTAGAAATTCCTAGCGAAATCCTTAACTGTGATCCTAAAGAATGGTCAACCCAATGAACTTCATTTTTTATTACAATTATCATCCTTCCGTTGCTTCTATAACGCATTTCTTCCAAGAAGGAAGTGTACGTCACTACTAATTCTTATCTGGACGAACATGTATAATGTATTTCTTTTATCTTGCTCACTATAATATCTTCGTTCTTCTTGCTGATACAAAAAACTATGTCAGGACAAAGTTATTTGGTTCAAGAACGACATAGGGTTATTCCAAATGAATTTTTGATTTTATTCGTAAAGTTTACGGCACGAGTATATTTAAAATACTTTTATCTTGCAAATTTTACTCCTAATTTATTCCATTGATTTCATGTTCTATGATAAAAAAAGATAATTAATGTACTTAATTAATAATTAAAGAATTAAATGAGAAAGAACAGCTCCTTACTGATTTTACTTTGTTAATAACTTTAATCATTAAAACTAAAAGAAAGAATAAATTCACGAGGTAAAAATTCTTTTTCAAAAGTAGTTTTCGTCAAAATCGTCAAACTGGCAATTTTAAAAGTTAATATTTTTTTTAAGCAATTTCAATTCCTAAGTAAAACAATGAGTTACCTCTCCTCTATATATATATATATGTATATATACATATATATTTTTATACACATTTATCATTACACAACTTATGCAAAACTTGGGACATCGAGTACAGAATAGCCCATACTTATAAATCGGGATTATAATTGATTATGCGATTTCTTTTTATCGTTTATTAAATATAAATCGTAAAACAAAAATAAGAAAAAAAGGAAATAAGTACTTCTTCCAAATCTTCCTAGTGGACTAATCAGTAAGGTAACCTAGTAAATTTGTACTCACTTTAAACGTCGCGACAGGATTCGAGGCCAAGAATTTGCAAAAAGGTATAGTTGAAAAATATAGACACACTCATTGCACTTGTGAAATTCCCGAAATTCAATTTGAAATTAGATGTTAGGTTCGATTAGTACAGGTGCGAAAATTTGAAACAAAATTGGGTTATTACCAGCAAAGTAGAATGATACATAACCTCGTCATATCATATGCCTCACTTTTAATCACTCGCGTAAGTACTTTCGTATCACATACATGCAACGAAAGTAACACAATCCGGAAACTGCAACTTTCGAATCAAACCGTTAACTGAAACACTCTCCTCTCGTTCTCGATTATTCTCGAAAGCTTCGATTTAAATTCATCTTCTGACCAGTAGAAGGCAATTACATCATTCTTTCTGGTTATGTCACTGAACTGTATCGTACGAACGCATCCCTGTCATTATTATATTATAGATTTTATTCCGACGATCATTGCAAACAAGTATCTACCAACAAGGTAAAAATGATATTATGAATATTATATTTTTCATTGAGTAGTGTCTAATTATGTATAAAAATGTATTTTTCATTTTACGTGGAAGATTTATCTTTTTGAATTGAATCGCTTACATCACAAGTGTGCAATATACGTATAATGTGTAAGTATACATTCGCGTTCACTTTATATTTACCTGATTTTAATAACATTAGATTTAAATAACTATAAATTAACTATAAATTATTGTCTTCATTTATATAAAAATCACTAATTTCCGTAAAATATTATTTTATAAAATTTGTCGTTTTCTGTCATTTCTATTCGTAACTATACATGAAAATTTTGCTTAATAAATGTGACGACGATGAAAGTTAAACTCTTAACTTTATTGTTATTCGTATCTTTCAATCAACTTGAAAAAGTCCGTTATTCCATTCTTTAATGTGTTTAGTTTTCGCAGCTAATTGACAAGACGAATTTATTGTGTTACTGTAAATTCTTTTATTATTCATTAATGCATATATAGAGTCTCTTGCTGATGAGCAACAAAACTCGATGTCGGTTGATAAACATGTAAAAAGCTATTACCGAAAACAAACATCATCGAGAAGCTTTAAGAATACGTATTTATTTGTACTGTGCAGGTTCAAGAGATCATTTTATCAAAGTGAACCATAATCCATTTCGTGAAGCCCTCATGCGGCTGATTTGGTAAGCTTCGTTTATGTCATCGATCGGTAACTGCCTCAAACAAGTCGCACAGTCAATCATCACCGGTTCTAATTTCACTGTTTATACATTTTTTAATATGCACACAAGCACACTAGAAGTACAGAAAAATTTATTGAGATAGAGTACTCAATGAAAAGCGTTTTATTTTAGTTTATAATATTTTCTACACCGTCTTTAAAAAAGTATTTCATTTTACATTTTAATTATTTCTTATCGTACAAGCTTTCCTCCACTTACATTAAACAACATTTTATTTTAGTTGAGTGAATTGGCATCGTGAGATCGCAATATAGGAGTCTGTACATTTCAAAACAACATAACGTTTTCTATAATATATTTATACGAAGAGAAGCGTACAAATCGTATCATCAGTCAGGAGCTTAAATATTGCTCAACAGAGCTTTTGCCCTACAGAGAGCTGCCACATCTCGGGTACGTGTTTTCTTGAAATTGTAATATGGATTTTTCCAGAGCGACCGCAATCGTTGAATCGTTTGCGTTTTATCAAATGAAGTATTCACGTCGGTAGTAAAAGTTAAAATGCATTCAGGTGTGAAACGAGGAACCGTGCAAAGGTGTAGGCAAATAAAAGTGTCGACATGGCAAGACTTTATTGCCGGTGCACCATTGCTTCGAAGCTGGTTTAGTCAGTTCAGCATTAATGTGCCCGATGTAAATCGAGCTTCGTGTTCTTTCTTTCCTTTGCATTCTCCTTCGGATCGTTATGCTTTCAGTACATTGGTCTAGCAAGAATGTTCTTGTGCTGTCTTCATTGTACTTCTGTGTGCAGTTCTTTCTTTGGCAGTCACCCGTGAATAATGGCGATTTTATTGTGACAAAGAATCCTTTTTTTTTGCCTACCATTCAAACTGCATCACTACGTTTTTCGTCGAGCCAACATCGAGACAACAACGAGTCACAATTATATACTGTTTTGTATTATCATTCATAAAAACAATGAAAAACTAATTTTTCCTCTTGATACGTGAAATGCACATGCTTTAATTTAAAAACAATTAACATCACATCGTTACCGGTATGTTCATTTTTATAATTGTTTCTTTCATTGTCTTTGGTTTATACCATGTTTAAGAATTGAGCTCAAATGAAAATAGATATTATAAGTTATGTAACACGTTAGATTCTCAGTCTTTACTTTGAAATCAATTTCTCAATCTTCAGAAAAAGTTACGCAGAAAAATTTCTTAAACAAATCATTAAACTTTCAGAATAGATCCTTCTTTGAGATTTCTTTTGTTAAAAGTAAATGTAATTGTACTATGCTTTGATGTACAACAACTTCATAAATTTCTCAAAAGGAATTACTATTTTTTACAGGAAAAATGGAACTCAAGATTGTCTTATTGGAATCGATTAAAATTCGCTAATATCATACGACAATTTATGTTCATGATAAGAGATTGTACAGGAGATTGTGGAATGTGTCCAGCTGGGCTTATTAGTTGCACCTGCACGAACACGTGAAAGACCATACATGTGGCTTTGCAACATGGCGCATGTGCTGAAAGATACATATAGTACATTTACACACTACCACGACTGACAATGTGCGGTTAGATACATACATTATAACATAGAAATTATAACATAGAAACCCTTAGTTTTCTACAAACTCTGATAGTTGTTCGTTGGACCAACTAAGGAGTTTCGTATTTTCGTTCATCGTTCGACGACGATGACGAGCCTCTTTATCGTATGAAGAGATTAAATTGCACTTCAAGTCTGAAATGTTGTAATACATTTTTGTTTCGTTAAACCAAACAAAAACTTGAAAGTTCTGATTGACAATTTTACAACGCACTTCGTATATAAGAGGCTATTTTTGCATTATAAGAGTCTGAACATTAAACAATGCTCTCTATCATTTGCAACAATACGATATTGACATTTTATCGAGTACAATATAGTGTTGTAGTTTTACTTCAATCGTACGCTTCAGCTTTACATCGTAAACTATTTGTATTGTTCTTTGTAGTTATCGCACTAGACGATGGATCATAAAGAATAAAAAATAAAAGAAAACAATGTTTTTTAGAAATTTCTTTCACTGCTGGAAAAATTGATATATCTTCTTACCGTTACTTTTATTCTTCATGAAATATCCGACGTCTAGATAGAGAGACTAGGCTATCTTTAAATTCTCGATAGTTTGAATTTGTCACACGATAAGTTATGATATGTGACCTTTCACAAACTTTGAGGTGATTTGATTTTTTTTTAGCAAGATGGAATAGCATTATGTTTTTATGCAAAAGAGTATTGAAATCTTAAAAGTTCAACAAGTGTGGCAAGTGTATATGTTTAATATTCCTTCAATTTACTAGAATAATATTGTTTTAATAATGGATTTATAAAGGTCACTGTATATATATGAGCGAAGCAGAGAGTTAAACAGCCAATGAACCGATCATCCCGGTTTTGGCATTTTTCGTTCACTCTGATGTTCTCTGCACCGCACCAGTGAGCCACATGGTCTCGCTGATAACAAGGCAAAAGACTGCGAACCTATATATAAAAATAAGATATCTCCTTTTTTATCGAATGATATTCAATATTTCGATATTTCAATTTCACAACTGAAGATAAGTATTTCCTTGAGCTTCAAAATTATTACAATAATATTTGGGAAAGGCATTCAGATTTTCTGTCGGTTATAAGGAATATCTAAAATCGTAGGGAAAAGAAAATAACGATAATTGATGAAGCGAATATGAAAAAAGAAAAAACAAATCGTTAAAAGTGCATTAAGAATATGGATAACAGATAGTGGAAAAAGTTAAGGTATGGATCGTGTTTATGACTTTATATAAGGGGTACGTTATCGTCGAATACCCTGGTACGTGACTCCTTCAAGCTCGCACTGCTCCATTTACAGGCGGAATAAAAAGCATAACGTTAGTATGTATAACAAAGCAAACGAAGTACTGAAACTCTTGCAAGTGATTTAATATTTTTGAACTTCGGTATTTCATGAAACATACTCTGTAAGAGATATATTTCTTGCATTGAGACTGTAAAGATGTACTAAAAAGATTATATTTATCGTACAATTGGTTCTATATAGATTTTATATCTGAAATTAGTTTTACTTTTATATTTAAACCAACAGCATTTTAACACGAAGTTATATTAAATTTTTAGTAATACTTTTGTAATTTATTGAACAGTCTCTTAGTTTTTCATAGAATTTCAAAAGCTTTTATCCAATGTATTCTTTCAGGTGATTTTTAAAGTATAATTGAAAGTATTATCGGAGAATGATGGAGAAGATGTTGCGTATCATATAATAGGTACGTTAAACGGTGTTGTCAGATGAGCGTATCTGGTTGGATATAGAAGGGAACAACAGTTTGCATTGATACCGGTATTTCTCGTGGCTCGAGCCTAACCGACAGAATTCAGATTCCATTTGGCATTCTCGAGAGACAACGGCAGCTGTCGGAATGCACCCGAATCATCTCTACTGTATAAACACATACAACGTAACGTAAACACACACTTACAGAATAGCATAATCTCTCTCCCTCTCTCTTTTCTTTTCTCATCTTGCTTGCTTGCACCCTTCTTCTTTTGTCCAATCCATAGAGATTTGAAACTCTTTAATAACAATAAACCATGATTTTATTCATACAAAATAACCATGGAATAATTCTTATTTATCTTAAATTTTGTATTTGAGTATTTTTGCTTTTTTTACTTCATACACACACACATATATTTGCAACATCTTCGTTAATCTGCTGACATTTCTCAGTTGCATCTTTTGATATAAAACACAATATATAAATTAATCAGAAACAGCGAACAGGCATTACTGCCATTAATCACGCATGTTTATTGAGAGCTATAAACGAGAGTCGGAAGAGAACACAGCAGCAAATATGATTTGTTCTCATATAACACTTCTTGATATCATCTTTTTATTATTAGTCATAGATTTACTCATAATTCTGAGTATTAATTCCAAGTAATTAATTTTCCTTTTCATTAAAAAACACTACATTTAGTTTTTACTCCAAGTTCCATTAAAATTGTATGCTAAATCATTACATTTCTTTTTCTTCTTTTTTTTGACATCGTTCAAATTTCAAAACCATTCCGTCAGTTTCTAGCAATATTATCTTTTTATACCGAATAAAATTCGAGCGTTTGCAACGTTGTAGGTTTGAACGAGGAAAGAATTCTAAAACAGGATATCAACTATCAGCAATTTACTCACTGATCCCGTAATATCGTCGTTCAATATTTAACAAATTTTGCATGATTCGCAAACGACGATCTACGCAGGCAATAGCAGAGGCAATCATTCAAGCCGATTTATCACATGGCCCGAGCGAACACCGGCGGTCATACATTCTGACTCCAATTTACATCCGAAATCCATTTGGCCGATATGGCATTCGTCACGACATTTGGGTCGATCTACGACTTCTTGAGCACATTCCTTCAGTCGGTCACGCATCTCAGTTATGAAATCAACAGCACACGCACGTAGGTTTTCTATGTGTGATTCTGCAGTTTAAGTCAGTGACAATTCAACTGTGTGCAATACAAAGTCAAATAAATAACAAGGGAAATTGGATATACAGGGAAACAGTGACAAACAGCCAAACATCTCGAGTAAGACATATTAACTAGATTCCCGAGAGTGCTATAATCTCTCTGTATGTCACTCGTTGCGCGCTCGGAATATACATGTACATAGCAAACAAAGACTTACAGAGTTCCTTTAGACAACAACCCTAACTATCAATTGATTTCAAACAAACAGACTTGGATTAATTTCCTGGGACTTTATTCCAGTACGATTACTTTCTAAAGCAACTTTATTGCATGTCATTCTTTGAAATAATTTCAAAAGTTTTCATTGGTAAACCAAACTGAAGACTTGTTTAATAGAATGATAATAAGATTTCGTTTCTCTAGAATAATATTTCATAATATTTCTTAATTTCTAGAATGATAATATTGTAAACACTTTGAGGAATTTGTAACGTAACGTTTTGTCAACAAAGATGTGAAACTACTGATTTATATCAAAAACGGAAAATAACATAAAAATGCTGCGAATCTAATAGACATATATTGCCTTCAAATCAAATAGGATGTGCTAGCATTTTCGCAAAGCAATTCGAGCATCTCATTTACGTACGTAGCTATATAACAATTTTTTTCTTTTTTTCCTTTGGCATCCCGCTACTACAGCAATTTATCTTTCTTTCTGCTCCACGCGAGATCACCTTAGATATGTAGGATTCAAGTAGCCAGAGCACGCACGCACGCAAAAGTATCATTACACTATAAAACGTGAGCTGATCCTTTAAGAATAGCGATGCATATCGATTAGCTTGTACATATTTTCATTGACATATTTCTTCAATTATGTGACTTTAATTGCTCACGATATTGTTAAGGGATTTTTATAAACAATTTTTATAAACTTGGCAACAAAAAATTATGATTTTTCGTTCAATTATATCGAATTTACTTGACTTACTTATTTTCGTTATTTTTATCAATAGTCATATTATTATTATTGTCGCAAATAGTTGAAACAAATGTTAATTATTGATTGAAATTTATCAATAGTTTTTGAAGTAGGACAAAATGATCGATTGTTTACATCCTTGTGATTTCGTTGGAGATGGTTGGTTGATAGATTGATCGATTAACTGGTAGTTTGATAGTTTATATATATATATATATATATATAAACCGAATGTATATTGTTGTGAATTGTCGTGAGTATTGCTCAGTTCTTTCTGGCGTGACGATTGAAGTGATATTGGCACTGATATAATACACTTTTTCTGATGAATGACTGACAAGTTTTAGATGGCTTGGTGAAAAGTTTTGATTATAATTAGAAAATTGTTATACTGTCTTCAACTCTTTTACAGTCCCTTAACCAGATTCTCGGCAAGCGTATGAAGCTTGCAACAAACTTTCATACGCCTGTTTACGGCATATAATTTCTTTAATTAATCAAGAATTATCACGTAAATAGAATAGAATTAACACGTATCCAAACGAACATATCTTAGTTTTTAACGTAGATGCTATTAATTTTCGCCAAGTCTTTAGTATTTAAATTCCCATGTTCCTCTATACTGAGTATAATCCGAACCCATAAGAAAATAATATGAGAAGACCGTAAGCCAAATCGGATATCGATAAAGTCTGTCGTAAAGCCCTATTAATTTCTGTTCGAAATTTAATACATACGATTCCACTATTAATTCAAATCCCCTATTTTTGGCAGATAATTGATATAGGCACAGATGTACGTGAAAACACTAGTTCGCAAAACGTACCATTTAAAAGTAAACTTAAAATTTCTTTAGCTATACAAAATTATTACTGGCAGTTGCATTTTTCTTCATATTATGAAATTCTTATACGTAAAATTTTTTTGTATCTATAAAGATATCAAAGATATCTAAAATAATCAAAGTTATAGAGATGTCCTGCCTGTTATTAGCCAGTATTGTTTTGTAAGGTAAATATTTAAGAAAGATGAAAAAGAAAATGTACAATGTTTTACAACAAACGTTTCATTTTTTTCAAAACAAAGGATTATTTATTTCCTCGTATAACACAAAAGTAGCAAATATATAGTACATATTGTGTGTGTAAATGTTGTAGAAGAAGATATTTTCACAATGATACTCAGGACACAACTCATAATCAAATGCACAGTGTCACATAAATTAGAAAGAGCGACGCAACTACTCCTTATCAGCCAAATTATGAAAATAGATGAATAAAATTTACTCCACAGTATTCTCATAATAACAAGAATCGAAATCGCAATTTTCAGTTGTGCCACTTTCGTTGTAAGTGTAAAATATCTGCATGAAAATGTTAACAGACAAACACATAAAGGGTGAATGTCAAAAATATCAAACAGAAGAGTCTAAGAATAAAATTGCAAGGTATCCCATATATTACTATCCATGCAAAGAAGAACTTGCAAACTGTGACTTTGGAAACATTTGTTACAATTTGCTCTACATGACAAGATAAATAGAAGTACAGATGAAAGAAAATCTGGCAACAGTTCTTTTATAATATCGGATATATAGATTCTCTATATAATCCAGGCAAGTTTGATATAATTTTATTTTAATAATTCTTAAATATGATTCTTTTAATTACATTAAGACGCTACTTTTAATAATAAAGACGCTAACATAAAACACAAAAAATATCACAATGATATTCATAATTATACAACGAGACAAAACTAATTTGAAAAATTTTTCGCGAAGACAATGGACATATTCATTATTACCTGTTTCTTCAAATTCATTTTTTTTTCTTTTCTAGTAGCTGATGACTAACCAAAATTTTAACACTTTTTAATTATAAAAGATATACGTGCAAAAACTGGATCTGTAATCAGAATACAAAGTGACAAACGAGGCGTTCCTCGAACGTTCGAGATTGGATCGTGAACGATCCGCTTACCTGTGAAAGAGACATCGATGCATCCTTGCCTCGTGTACTAAACGCTTCGCGTTAATGCTTCACTTAACTCTAAAACGGGCGTAAGACACTATCGCACTGTCTCAAGCACTCTTCATTCATACCAGAAATTCTATAGTCTGCTATACACGTGGATACACCCGCAATGTATTCTGCAACGGTTTCAAAGGAAACGTAGTTGCTTTCTGTGTAATACTGTATTCTGCTAATTGTAACATATTATATAGTACTTATCTCGGTACAATGCAATCAAGATACACGTTTAAGACACGTATTTACAGGATAACATTCAAACATATACTTGAATTACGATTCATCGAATATTTTTACAAATATCTAAATACATAAAATTCAACTACATTGAGACGATTGAAAATAGATTTTTTTGAAAACGTCGCCCGGCCACACCTGATGCCAGCAATAATTTTATGAATAAAAATTTGATCGACATATTGGTGAGATTTTATTGAAACGAAAGGAAATTATGTATTAGAAAATTTGATTCGTTTAGATTGTAGATTCGCATTTCCTCCGGCAGAATAGATACATATAAGGACATTGGACAATCGCATCTGCCGTTCGCTAACTGCAGTCGACAGCTGTGCCGAATTCGAGTAGTTATCCAACACTGAAGTGATTTAAACTGGTTATTCTCGGACGGGACAGTCTTCTACACGCTTAGTACTCAGAATGAGGCACAGATTTGAGTAGTTATCGAAGTTAGCGACACGATTCTCTATATGTGACGAGTGAGAAGCGATTCGGAGAATCCATGTAACGTGCGAAGGTTTAACTGCATGTGGCAAGAATGGGTATTGTACGTGTCAAAGCTTTAGAAGTATTTTAATTCTTATTGGATTTTAGTTAAATTCACATATTTGGATTTACAACATTATTATTCTTCAAAGTTTAGAAACTTTTGCTATTTATCTTTTAACTTCGTTGAAGCTATATACAATGTAATACTGAATACTATTTATTTTCCTTTTCTGAAAATTTTCAGATAATAGTAAAAGATCAGTTATTAATAGTAATTAATAGTAATAGTTAGTATATAATAGTAATAGTTAATAGTAAAAAGTGAATCATTAATAGTGATTAAGTAAACGAATATGAATCAAATTATATCTCGTTTTAATCAGAAGAGTTTCGTCCATTTTGTTGATGAAATTTTTATTATTCAAACAGCGAATACAAAGAAATCTTTTCTATTGTATTGGTGTTGCCACACCGATGTGTAAGTTTTTAATCTCTTTCAACTGCCTCGACCCTCAGTCCTTTTCTTTCTTTTGCTCAGTAAACTCCGTGTCTGTTGCTGTCGGGAAAATACAAAGAACTTGAAGAATCGCGCCTACTATTCGCTAACTACTCTACAACGGACCCGACTCTCGAGTCTCTCTATAGAGACTTTGCTGTATACATAATTTATGGTCAAGCATAGGCACTCGTTTGCACGAGGATTAGAATAAGCTTGGGAAAAATTTGCCGATATAAAGAGATTTTTAGTGCATAATAAGTGCTTTGTGATGACAATAAATATCTCATAATGACAATAAATATTTTATATTACAGGACCAACTGTAACAACAAAGGCAGTTCTTCAAGGTACAGCAGAATTACCATGTGACATCCGTCCACCACGACAGAATGACTCTGCAATTCTAGTTGTTTGGTACAAAAGCGATATCACACCTATTTACAGGTAAGCAACAAATTTGTTGATATAAAAAAATACACTTTGTATTACATTTTAATTAGCACTCTTTGCGTTGCGAAGTTATACAGTAAAATTATCATCGTATACGGTTACAAATAATTGTTTCAGTTACGATATGAGAGGGAAACATTCTGAGAAAGCTTCCCATTGGAATGACAAGGACCACTTAAATGACCGGGCATTCTTCAGGATAGTTACTGAACCAGCAACATTGAACATTAATCACATCGAAGAAAGAGATGAAGGCGAATACAGGTGTCGAGTAGATTTTGCCAAGAGTCCTACTAGAAATTCTAGAGTTCATCTGATAGTCATAGGTTTGTATTACATGGACCTCTGTATCTAGGCATTGAACTCATTGCACTTTATCATTACACGATATATATTGATATAAACAATATATATATATAAACAATAAACGGACTTTTCCAATTATGATTATTATTATGTCGTTTGCGTTGTCCCTGTTATTATCTCTATATACCATATAGATTATGCACTATATTTTAAAAAAGGAAATTCAGGGGTATATTACTCATGTACTGCCTTTTTGATGTTTACTGAAACTTTATGATCTCGCAAGTAATCCATTACGAGTTTTAGAATATTCTGTAGAACCTTTTTCCGCTTCAACTTGTTAAATATAGATTTTTGCCTAAGGCTATTAAAGGAGTTTTTTTTACGTCTATAGAGATGATTACTCGTTACTTTCTCATTAATAGCATTTCAGAATATTTCATAGTTCCTTCCATTTTGTCAGTAAATGATATATATTACAGTACCACCGCACAAACCAAACATTATCGATGAACATGGAACAACTGTGTCAGCGGTAGCAGGTCCATACGAAGAAGGCGGTGATATGAAATTACAGTGTCTTGTTTCTGGAGGTGAGTTTTCTTTGTGTTAAAAAGAGTAAAAAATGATGCTAGTGCATTTAATAATAATAATTTTACTAAGATTTTACCAACTCGTTAACAACAATTTTTATGTTGCTTTTCAGGTCGACCGGAACCGAAACTAAGATGGTGGCGTGGAGAGATGCTTCTAGATTCAAAAGACGAAGCAGGAGAATTTCCATCTCTTCGTAGAAATACTTTAATAGTGAGAGAACTTTCAAGAGCTGATCTTCATGCAGTATTTACTTGTCAAGCATCTAACAACAACATCAGTCAACCTGTGTCTGCATCAGTTGCAATTGAAATGCATTGTGAGTTCTGTACATAATATTCTATTTAAACACCACTATTCAATTGAAAGACCCAATGAAATACATTTCATGAAAATTGGCCTTTCAAATCTTATCGATCTATATTTAATATATACTAAACCTATATGTATTTTTCAGTGAAGCCACTGTCTGTAACAATATTAAGTAGTGAGCATACACCCCTTAGTGCCGGGCGAAAATATGACATAAATTGTATGACTGTTGGATCAAGACCGCCAGCTAAGCTATCTTGGTACATGGATGGAAAAAAACTGAATAATTACACGGAGAAGGTATTTTACTTTTTCTCATTTACTTTATAAAGATCTTCTCTGACACATGATTTATAATTATAATTTGCATTGCGTTTATGCATTTATAAAATGAATTCAACGAATTTGTATTTATCTTCACATGTTAAAGGTGTCTCAAGATGGTAATATGACAAGTTCCACGTTAATACTGAAACCAACGTTACTTGATCATGACAAAGTAGTCATCTGCCGAGCAGAAAATTTCAAAGTTCAACGAGGTATAGTTGAAGACACGTGGAAGTTAAATGTGTTCTGTAAGTATAACATTCTTTTATATATTTATCAGGAACTACACACTATTGTAATTTCAATTTTTTACAAATGTTACAATATAATATTTCTTTGATATTACATATATGGATTACGTAAGGATGAATTATAATCTGGACGGACGTGAAGTTTTGGTACAGTTAGGCCAAAGATCGTGAAAGTCTTTAAATAATCCTTGATTGAATGAATAACTACGCGACAAAGATTACGAAATATTGTATAAAATTATGTATAAGTAATTCATTGTTTGTTACAATATTTTTAATGAACTTTCCTGTTTTATCTTTCAGTTGTTCCAATTTTACATCTGGAGTTAGGATCGAATATGAATCCAGACGATATTGAGGAAGGTGATGACGTATATTTTGAATGCAAAGTTCATGCTAATCCTGGCGCTTACAAAGTTATATGGAAGCATAATGTAAGTTTTAGTTGAATATATGTACAATCATTTTCTAATTAAAAACAAAAGCTCGAAGTCAAGATTAAATATGATTATGTAAACGTGTATAACGAGGATTGAAGTACAACAACATGATCTATTTCAAACTATTCAGTAAGTGTGATATTTGATTTAGAAAGTTAATGTTATCACGGATCAAAAGCAATAGCATGTAGCGTGCGTTATGAAATATACAGAAAATATGTAACATGCTTATTTCAAGTATCCATGCATTTGTTTTTTATTCCATTCATACGCTCTATTTCTTTTACTCTCATTTTTAGAATATTTTGCGCATAACAACGATACTATTTTCATTTATATTATTTGAAATCAGTTTCACCTTTTACGCTCGTCCATTTATTTTCCCATTATTGTAAATTACATGTTAATTATGACGTTGCCTTCTGAAAACTTCACGTCCATTCAAGTATCGCTTCATCTTCTTGAAGAAAAGCCGCGTTAAAGATGCATGGAAATGGAAGGAGAGGCGTACTTAATATCATTAAATTTCTTCTCAGAAGCTACGTTACTTTACTGCTAGTACATTTCACTGGATAATAGAACAATAATTACAGTTCTAGTCAAAATGAACTTATCGTAATTGCTCCCTAGTACAAAATAGTTACTCCTTTTCTAACAATTTCATACAATAAAGTAAAACGAAATAAAACTTGTATAACATAGATGTCAGAAGAAACGTTTCGCAAATTTAATTGATTAATGTACAAATATGCTGTTACAGGGAAATATTATTCAGAACAACGCGAAAAATGGTGTAATTGTGCAACAATATGGCTTAGCTTTGAGGAAGGTTAATCGTTCTCAAGCAGGCAATTATACTTGTATTGCCAGCAACGTCGAAGGAGATGGTTACAGCAATACTGTCGAGCTTAAAATTATGTGTAAGTTTATTTATAAAAATATAGTGTGCAATTAACATTTATAAAGTTATTTATTGATTAAAAATTGACGTTGATCAGATTTATGATCAGACTTGCTATTTTTAAATTCGAGATTTTAATGCGTGTCTTACGATCGTCATTTATTTTTTTTCTTTTTTTCATGTATCGAAACATTTTCTCTAAGTGATTCAGCATTATGTTCGTCTGTTTTAGATAAACCTATTTGTGTACCGGAACAAAAACGAATTTACGGTGTAGCCCGTCACGAAGATGCTCGAATAGTTTGCAGCGTCGAGGCATATCCATCTCCGGATAGTTTCCGTTGGACATTCAACAATACAGAAGAAATGGTTGATGTACCTCAGGCACGGTACAAGAACTCTACACGTCACAGTCAAAGTATTCTTATTTATCGACCAATTACAGAAATGGATTACGGTATGGTGTTCTGTTGGGCAAGTAATACTGCTGGTCAACAAAAGAACGCCTGCATATTTCATATCATTCCAGCAGGTATGTTTACACATTATAGTCAATAATCGTAAAATAACTGTCAAAAGAAATTATAGGATACCTGATAGAACAAATAAAAACTATAGGATAATCCAATTGTAAACTTTCAAGGCGACTATTTCCCAAACTATTCGCTGTTCAAAAGAATGTCACGAGTAAAAGTGAAATGTAAAATATACCAAAGTGTGGAGGTACATTTCTCTTTTTTATATTTTCGACAATAATCGAGGAAATATGCATTTCAGACATCAGAGGAAACGAATGAAAATAATAGGCAAATACAAGAACATACTTTGAACATTAAATAGTTATATCTGCTCCATTAACAAATCTAAATGCCTTATCTACCTTTTATACATACATATACATTCACACTTCCTCTCTAATCCTCTTCTCATCAAAAGAGATGTAAACATGAGTTATATTTTAACTCACTTAACACAGCCCTAATCTCAATCTGCAGCTACATTAGTCTAGTGCATATAGACGATTTTTATTTCAATATCTAAAATGATATGTAGAATGACAAGTAGTAGTAGATATGTAATAGCTTCGTTAATTCATTCGACAGTTCTTTATGATTCGATGGCTATAGAATTTTAATTAGTTGCTGAATAGCGTTCTATATCCCTGTCTTGAATGTACCTATATATTCAGATGTCGACTGTATTCCTACTCATGAATTGCATAGATATAACTACTATTGTTAGCGTATAACTGCTAATGTCAGTATGATGAATGAATAGTTCGATATCAGATTCTAATTGCTCCGTATGTGAATAAGGTCAGGTGTACCTTTTGTAACGAAGAAATCAAGTAAATCAAGTGAATCAGTTAGTTTGACGTTATCTATAGATTAGCGCTAATAATGAATGCGTTTGTTAGTATAATTTCTTATAGTTCGTTTTCTTTACATTTGGTTTCAAAACTACGAAATTATTTCTGTATCTGTTTTTCATTTAAATCGAATACAGACAGATCTGTTGTAATCTTGCTTGGCAATTATTATGTATCTAAACCTAAATTATTACATATCATTAGTCACAATTCTTAACTAGGTAGAGAAAGATCTTCAAAATTTCAAGATTTAAGCTTTATATCTTTTAAGTGACATTGTATTATTCCTCTCTAAAAAAGTAGTAAAGGGATTTAGCTAAGCATAAGTAGTGACATAGTAGTGTGGCATTAAAGTCATATCGACAATTGCAACCGACTTCTTATACAAATCGCCTGCGTGTAAAAATGTTTAGTAAAGAATTATTTACGCTCATAACTTACAAGCTGCAATGTGTAAAACAAGCTGGCAAGCAACATTAGGAAAAGACGTAAGAGTTAAGAGAATTGCGCTTTATTCAGGATTAATGATCCTGTGATCTTATCAACAACCAACGTTGCATATACCAACGCTGTAATGTATTTTTGAACGACGTATTCATTTTCCAAATTCAACACGAATGGCATATAAATATTTCTTGTAATTACGTAATATATATGCGCAAAATTCGTTTCAGTTTATCTTTCACGTGTTTAATAATTCTCTGCCGAAATTATTACGATCGAAATTATAAAGAAAATAAGATGAAACGTACGTATTGTTGAAAAGAAAAAAAAAAGAAAAAAGCAAATGAATACTTATGTATCTTGTCTATGTGTCTGTCATCTCATCGTTCCCATTTCACTAATTATTTTGATAATTTAGAAGATAAACTGTCGAAGTCGATTTTGCGACACTATATTGTACTATTGTAGGAGCCGAGGAAAAATGAGGGCTCCGGCAACGGGAATCAAATCCACAACACTTGTATCCTGCGATTGGCCAGCCGCACCTTAATAAACTTTGCCAATGCGCCCTCGCTAATTCCTCGTTGTTATTGCTCCTTTTCACGGGTATGGAGGCCTCGGCCCCACACTGTTACAAGGTAATATTTATATGCCATCCGTTAAATTTAGAAAATTACGAATATATCACTGTGATAGCTTGATCTGTGCCATCTTTTTTCTTTAATAATCTATAGGGACAATGAAACTTAGTCAGATAGTACATTTGCAAGCACCAGATAATATGTACTTATTGTTAGGGCAAGGGCCAATGCAAATTCTGACGTGAATCTTCTTGACGATGAGTATATATGTAGCTCACGTCAATCTTTTTACTATTCGTCCACTTTTTATCACATTATTTGCACACTGTTCGTTCTCCTTCTTTTCCATTTCTCCCTTTCGATTCCTTTGTCATATCAATCTTAACAAGTTCAACCCCATATTGTGCATGATAGGAGAGCGCGTAGTTATAAGATAGCATGGATATATAAGGACAAGACAATTTTTTTAAATTAACAGTGGATATTATTGTTTAGCTTGCTATATAACTTTATGTTTTATATAAAGTTATATAAGATTTATTATTTAGCAGGTCCATCATTCTCCAGTTTAAATTATGCTTTTAAAAATATAATTGGAAACATACATGTGAACTACCGAAACATGTCAATCACTTCTTTTATCAGTCCTGAAATACTTATTGTCGTCTCTATCTCAATTTTCTTGCAAGTTCTTTCTTTTTGTTCTCCCTCTGTTCTTAACGCAACGCACATTTTATAATACTATGTTTCTATTATAATATTATCACATTCAAATTATTGTACAATAACTACCAGTAATTGCGTATTATTAATATAATAGAAATCAAACTTCAGATTTTCAAAAGAACTTTATCGCTGTTACTACTATCGTTTAATCCTTTTCCAAAAAAAAAAAAATGTTTTTACAGGAAAACCCGAGTCTCTCTACAATTGCACGCTATCCAATCAAACAACCGACTCACTCTCCGTGGAATGTTGCGTTGGTTTCGACGGTGGTCAACCGCAACACTTCCTTCTTGAAGTCTTCGATCGGCATACGGGGATATTGCAAGCGAATATCACGTCCAAGGAGAATGCTGCTTTCACTGTTCATGGATTAGGATCTGGCAGAATTCTCAACGTGGTTTTATACGCCGTAAATGCGAAAGGAAGAAGTGAGCCGACTTTGTTAGAAGGATTTACATTGAAGATCGCTGAGAAGCAAACTGGTAAATGATGTCATACTGTTCTTTCATGTTGTCACAATACTGTTTCTTTTTCTTCGTATTATCTCGCCTCTTTGATAGATACACTTTAAACGTAACAATGAATAAAATATATAATAACAATACAAAAAATGACTCATGTATTTTGTTCGCAGGTATACCAGTGCCATTCGAAATTACCCCACTATTGGGAAGCCTGATCGGAGTAGTATTCGCATTACTTTTCGTTACTATTACCATTCTAGTGGCTATGAAAATTAGAAACGAACGGAGAGCTCAAAGACCGAGTGATTTACCACTGAAGAAGAGCACCGCACCGAGTTCCGAAGATTTATACGACACCGACGACAGGAATCCGGATGTCGTACCAATAAATAAAGGTATATAATATCGTTACTTAATATATTTACTTGAATATCTATATATTAAAAATTACCAATTCGTAGATATAAAAGTTTCTACCTTTTAAATTTCTTTAACCAGTCTTAAGACATTTTTCTGACACAATAAATGAATATAATAACAACAATGATAAATCTAAAGGTTCAGATTACCAATTGACGGGATCAATATCCGGCACTCCTATGGCCACACAAAATACACCAGATGGACTTCCGTCAACTTCGCTTTCTATACAACAGGTGACTCACCTACAAGGATTGTCACCATATTCGCACGAATATAATAATTATCCAGCATTATCGGTAAGTTATTTTAATTGTAGTAGTTTGGTACTAACAACAAGTAAATTATCTTTTCTTTCCATTTTTGTAGAGTAATCAATTGTATTCACAGTAACTGAAGAGACCCTTATCTTACGGAAGAAGACAAATATTTAGAATTAGATTTTGAGATACAGAGACGGGACTGGAACCACTTCGAAATTTTTTTGAAATCCGTGTACCTGAGAGAGAATATTATTCAATTCAATTATTATCAAATTATACAATATCCATTTGAATGGTACCAACTTGCTCGCTATACTCATGTTTTGTTAAATTGTTGAGTCAGCGTATCGCCTTCGAATCTTATATTTATAATATTGTATGAAAATTAAATTGTTCACGGACAATTATCCTCGGTTCGGTACCACACACGACCAACACTGATGGGTTTGAACCTTTGCGACTAAAGCTAATCAATGGGTTTATGATGCGGCAATTGCTACGAAAAAATTTAGTTCTTCCCACGAGTTACAAAGCTCGCTCAGCTTTTAATTTAATGTAAATTAAAAGGTAAGGTTCGTCCAAGAATAGTACGCATTGAGTAGCACATCATAAACCCAATATGCAAACATCTTTAACAATGATTTTACTTCGTCGTGTTCAATTTACTACTTCTGAGAATACATGTCCACGAAATTTTATTAATATTTACGTAATGAACATTTGAATATAACAACGTTTCAAAAAAAAATCGACCACCAACTTTTAAAATTTATATATATATGAAACTGACAATTCGAGAAGTACATATGATACAGAAAAATTGAATAATGTCATCGTTGAGCCATCCGTCTGTTATTATTTAAGAAGTGGTCTCTGTCTCTGTCCTTTATTTCTCTTTTCTCAATGATTTCCGTGACTCTAGGTAATTGTTCAAACAAATAAATGTTTAACAGCAGATCACATAGATAAATTCGTTAGTTTGTAAAATTATATAATAATATCATTCTTTCTCCTTTCTTTTTTGTTTTTTAATTTCATTCTAATCTTTTTCAGTTATCAGACGAAGTAACGTACGCTGAACTATGCCTGACACGTCCATCAACATTATCAACGTTAGTAAACGACACGAAATTGATTGGTGGAAGTGGAATTGGCAATTTAAGTACACTCGAAGGTTATAGTAGTGAGGTGATCGTAGGTGGTAAACCATGCACGAGGGAAGCCACGATTTATGCTTGCATAGATCACAATGCAAGACCGTTGAAGATCGATCCTCCATCTACTTCGCCGTTCACATTGGCATCTCTGTCAACAAGAAGTACATTCCAGGACTGTAATGTTTCGACGATGAATAGCAAACACCCGACGAGAGAAATTGTTACGATGCGTACACCGTTAATATCAACGCAGGAGAGTTGTGTATAGGGATGCGATCCTGACGCGCTGAATATCAACGAATATTACGTTTGATTCGACGTGCGCGTCTAGTTATTAAATGTGGTTCTTCAACCATTTGTGCTATAATGAAACGTACATATATGCTATTTGATATGCGACAAATGTGTAAAGTAGTTAACGAAATTAATGTCAGGTGGACTGATCAATCATTAATTGTCAAATATTAATACGGTAGCGAAAGAATACAAAGGAACGACAAGTCCTCTTAATATATTAATAATAAAAGCGTGATATTAATGTTAATCTACAAATTGTTCAAGGATATTGATAAGTTGAAGTTAAATTTGGTCAATAAGACTGATTTGAATGTTACGTGATCTTTCATGTACCGAGTGCCCATTATCGTAAGCAACCAAATTGTTTTCCTTGTAAACCGAGAAAAATGAAAAGGTATTTGCGGTTGCATGATTTAAGGACGAATTTTTAATATCAGATGGAAATTGCAAGCTTATTGAAACTATAATCAATTAACCAAAATGCTAAAAATCAAGATTATATCGATTCTCAACTTTTGAGTGTAATTAATGTATGTTACATCCTTCTCATTATAAATACCAATTGCCATTTTTTTCATCCAGGGTCCATATTTGTCGAATAACGATGGCGTTGCGCATAATAGATCAAACTCGTACTCGAAAATGAAAAGTTTCATAAGTGATCTTTATCCGAGATATGTTGATTTATCATTCATCATGTGATGATAGAAACTCACGCTATTGTACAAAAGAATATTAATATCACAATATAACACCAAAATTATTATTGAGACAATCTAAAATCCTAAAATCCTGATCTGCAAGAATACCTCGAATCATGCAACCTTTCAATCATTTTTTTACGTCTTTAATAACAATAAAAAATCTAAGTGTTCGTGATTTGGACATTACTGTGTATATATCTTCATATTATTTAATTTGTTATGCCAGTATAATTATTAAGACACAAATCTCAGAAAAACGTTTAATAATTTAATATATGTGATATTTGGATTGTTTTATTTTAATAGGATTTAATGAATTTTCAGCGGAACTGAAAAATTCAATAAAACTGATTAATCAAAACTGGGATCATAAAATGATTTGATATTTAAATGTTATAAGTATTATTTTTAATATTCACGCATATGTGTACCGTTTAATATAAATAGCATTAACAAATTTTTATTTCAACTCGAATTTGATGTGGCAACGCTAACATGTTCATAAAAAAAGTGTATTATAAAACGAGGGTAAAAGTATATGGTAAAAGTTGGAGTATGGCCAGAATATATGAATTGTTTTATAATGATTTATTCGCGTTTATAATTAATATCTATATATATAGTATAATTTTTAAATTTTTCTCATACCTCATACTTTTACAAATACATTTATAAACGAACAGTGCTTTTACTATGTTTACATGTACCAAATTTTATTTTAAGTTTTATTAACTATAAATTTTCTATTTTCTATTACTCTGTGTATTCTTGCTTTTGATATATGTATACATTAGGATGGTTTTTGAAGGAAAAGATTTTCTAATCCTATGTTTTTGGCCTTCACCCCATGGATGATTTAAATCCATGACAAAATAATACATTTAATGAATCAACTTAATTGAATAACGTGGAAAAAAACCTCAAGGACCTCATAGTTTTACATATAAAATCCTATGAACTCAACTGTACTTCCAAGTTTTTCAATTGTCGCACTGCTTTGGATTTGCTATTTTTGAAAGTAAAATATGTAAATTATAAAATAAATTTGCAAATTATAAAATTAAAAAACTTACCAAATAATATTAACTTATGTATAATTTGTGATTTTTTGTTGAAATTTGTTTTCAGTGTATATTATCAGATTAATGCTCAAAAACTAAGTACCTGTTCTAAATTACTCGACAGTTATTTCTATCTTCAAAGCAACAAATGTTTCAATCTCGTCTAATAACAATTTATAAATATCAATTTTTATATATCGTTGGATCGATGAATTTATAGGGACCAAAGTATTTTTATGTATTTCTTGTATTTTTATTTACTAGTCAATTTTTACTATTTAGAATAATAATATTTTATCCCATGTTCGATAAATATCATGAAATATTGGAAATCTCTAGCTTGCTATTCTTCATAGTATAATGGAGAACGAAAGAAAGAAAAATGAAATATTGCAAATTACGTATATTAATAATTGTGAGCTATTACAATCCAGAGCAGCTTTTACTAATATTTTTTTAAATACTAGAAATTTTGCTAGATATATGTAGCATTTTATGTGTAAAACTTCAAGGTTTAGAGGGACGATTTTCCAGCATGTATCATCTATTATTACATACATTATTTTTTTACGAATTGAGTTTATTACGATAGTACACAAACAAGATATTTCTGTGTCGGAAATTCAAAATTCGATTGATAAGAACTGTCTGGATGTATATAATTCAAATATCTATGCTTCTTTTAAAATACTGTTTGCACAATGAACTCATTTGTAAATATGTAATAAGAATAATATTAGAATGAAAACTCTGTAAAAAATAAATGATAAGAACGTTTCGTAGCTTTTCCTTAATTCTCGAGGTAGAATCTGATATCCCCAGGTTCTCTTAAACCCGTAAACCTTTAATTTTAGGATTTTTTTTATCAGCTTTCCTTGCATGTTTTAGAAATACGAAGAAATAATCAAAATTTCAATTTTTATAAATAAACAACACCTTTTTCATATCTTTTTCATATCTTTTCCAATTCGATCATCATTCAATTTACTTTAAGTTGTGCTTTCTACATTTCTTTGATAAAGATAGGACAAAAAAGCATTCTTATTTCCCAAGCAAACTTGAAAATATTTTATAAGAGAGCGACAAAGAAAAATGTTTTCAGTATGTAACAGTGAATACGACAATAAATAATTTTTTGAGAATTTTTTGGAAGAAATAACTCTGGAGTTATCCAACTTGTCGGACAAGGACACCCTTTGTATTATTCTTAATAAAATATGTAACATTAAAATATGAACAAAATTAAATAATAGAGACAAGAATAAAATAACATTTAACGAAATTATTATATTACTTCTCATTAATAACACTTTACCTGTATCATTCTCCTCTTGATGATCATGATACCTTCAAGATCGGACGTAGACGAGCGATTCCCAGAAATGATATCATAGACCAGTAAAATATCAAATCGGATTTCCTTCCACTTTGACAAATAATCAGAGATCGCAAAATTCCAAGTCTGATGACTGAAATGAACGTAAACAATTTTTAGTAATTTGATTATATTAGAAATTTTCGAATTACAAATAAGATTGGTATTTAAAACACGAGAGTCTTTTGGTTGATATCTCACATTCACAACAGATTAAACAGTCTTCAAATATTTTATTTATGGTTGCTAGAACAGGCTCGTAGAATTATTACGGCCAACATTATTTATTTCTGTTTCTAATTTATTAATGATTGTACAAATATCACACACTCATCAAACTTTTTATATCAAACTTTGTAAAACTTAGGATAATAGTTACACAATCGATAAAAGCAATGAAAATGTACTTTTGACTTTAATAGTCGTAAAATACAGTATGTATATTACTTTATTGAATTTTTATAATAACATTGTAACGCGCCGCAGATTGTGTTACAGAGGTAGATATTTTATAATATAATGACAACTTATACAATCGGTGTATTAACATGAGAATGTGGAAGTTGGACGGAGTGATGTAAAGCGGGCAGTGATAACAAATGTCCGCGTTCCATTTCATTTATTTCTTGCTGTTCGGTTCCTCCTATTGAACCTGTGGAACGTGCCAAACTGTTACGTTGTCTGCACAAATACGGTGTTTCTCCTGGCGATGGAGTTTCACGACCCTGTAAGAAACATACATTACATTATTACATGAAAGTGAATCTTTGAATTTACAAATTAGAACATTCGATTCAAAAATTATCAAAACATATACATGAAAATATTAAAGAACGTATAATAGATATTTAATAACAAAAATAAATAAACAATCAAAAGGTCATTCTACCAAAATGACTAATCTTTCACAACAAAGAAATACATTTATTATACATTTAATAATAAAATAAATTATGAATTAAAATAACTTATAAACAATTACAAGGGCAACAATTTAAAGATAAATCATTGTTTAAAAATAAACAATTGCTGCTGACTGATGAAATATTTTTCATCAAATACAGCCAAGTAAATCTTAAGTATATGTATTACTGATTCATGGAAAGTCTGCAGTTTATATGCTGTTTACACGGATAATTACAAATTGTTGAATTGGGCATGGTAAAGGTAAATCTTCGTCAGCTTATTCAATGACTTGTATAATTTGAGCTTGTACTATTAATACATCAGAAATTAATATCTTTTAGTGCAAACTTAAACTTGCATTAATTATAATAATTATAATAATCTAATATAATATGTAATATAAGATATAATGTTAAAATAACTTAAAATAAGGTGGTTATGTTGAAAAAAAAGAATTTTTCAATAAAATAATATTAAATCGTATGTGATCACGCGAAGAAATTTACAATTTGAACACAAATTTGAACACGCCAGATCATTAATTATTAACTATTATATTACAAGTATTTAGTATTGAATATTTCGATACTTTTTTCAAACAAAGCCAAAAGATTT
Source organism: Melipona beecheii (assembly GCA_032399605.1). NCBI lineage: Eukaryota > Metazoa > Arthropoda > Insecta > Hymenoptera > Apidae > Melipona > Melipona beecheii. The sequence goes on from JAUCMO010000291.1 coordinate 3,494,413, forward strand.
TTTATTAAATTGTTGTGACTATACTTTTACTATAGAAATTCTTTTGAAAAATTATTTTAAAAATCCAAAGATTAAATTTTTCTGAGTTCTTGGATGACTAAGTAGAAGCGAGAAAAGAAAAAATAATTTAAAATATCCTATTAAATTTATTAATGCTTGAATTAGAAGATTTTCTTTGAATATTCATAGATATCCTTGCACTTGATATTATATTATATTTTCAAGAATGACTTTTCTTCATTTCAACAAAATAGGTTATTACATATAAACAATTACGATTTCAGTACATCCTATCAACCAATTGTACAACACTGGGACAATCAAACATAAACAACAAATAACAGTTACCTATAACTGTATTTGAATCTGATCTAATAGCTTCTATGCATCGTCCAAGACATTTTGATTTAGGAGAAGCAGAAGGGGAATTTGTATCTCTCTTCCAATTATACTGCGGAAGCGAAGGGGCAGATTTTAAGTCAATCGATTACTTGTTCAAACGTATAAATATACATACTTGCTTAGAAGGTCCGCAACATGTTGCATGATTACAAGGCTTGTCAGTCTTTGGACAATCTAGTACACAATCTTCAGTTGGTGTTTCCTTGACCTCGCTATTAGAATGATACTAGAATATTAATAATGTAGAATTAGAATTTTAATATTATGCTTAATATTGTATAGAATACACATTTTATGCTATAATTCATTTGTCCTTTAACTGATATTTTGATGACAGTTACTCTTACAAATATTTTCAAATTTTATATCCATTTGAGACTGACCTTGAGAATTTTTATCTTCAGATAAATTGTCGAGAAATGTTTATACGTATGACGTATAAATTACTTACGTCAATAAATTCAGGCTGAATTGTAGTAGAGTGTATGCCCTCGTTATGAAAAAATTCTTTTACTTGTTCTGCAATTTTCATATATTCTGACAGATTCCTACATCTTATATGCGCTGAAGCGATAATACGATCACCAGCTAATTGCCAGACATGAAATTCATGTACAGCCAAAACGCCATCAACATTTTCTAGTAAACGTTGTTGAATGGCATCCACCTAGAATAACAGATATGTTGCAGTTGAACAGTATATAATAGTAATTAAACTACATAAATTAATTTTAAACTACAAAAGAAAATTTTAGATGCTGTCAATCTTCATTTCATAAATGTTACTATTCAAACTACCTGAATATGCGTCGGTACAGTCTGCAATAAAATCAATGCAGATTCCTGGAGTAATGGCCATACCGATTGTAGAATAAGAATAACTATTAAAAGCGAGAGAGCTGGGTCAATGTAAAATCTGTAAAGAAGATAAACAAATTATGGTCACAAACATTAAGATCGTATCATCGAAAGTAAAAGTGCAAATTAGCAAGTATGGTCACTACAATTTTTTCCATCAATGTATAATCCATTATATACTGTGGGATGCGTTATTTAATTACCTATAGTCCCAGTCAGTCAACCAAACAATTAAAGCAGAGACTATCACAATCACAGATCCTAATGCATCTGAAAGTACATGAAGGAACACTCCGCGCATGTTCATTTGACTTGCATCATGTACATGGCCATGTGTCCTTTTGACTTGAGGTGTCGATGGCCTATATGTTTCATCATTTTCATTATCGTCCGTTCCTACTAAAGTACTCAATCGGTTGTGACTTCGAGATATCCCATGCGAATGTGCATGAGAACTTCTGTGTTCTACAACAAGAATTATATGATTATACACAAGGAAAAATATTAATTTCCAAATATTATTATTATAATCTTTCATATCTTCTTACGTTCATTACACTATAATACGTAGATGTACTTACAGAGCTTATTATATTGATACAATGATAAAATACAATGAAGAGCATGACTATACCAATGGCAATAAAAAATTCTGGATAATTTAAACTGTAATAACTTTGTAAAAAAACGATCCACTTGATCTCATTTTAAAGCGTGAAGTCAAGTCTATGACAGTCAAGAATTCGATTTTTTTTAAGATGACTTTACATCATACAGCGGGTGAGAAAGTGAGGATACCTTTTTCTTGAAAATTATAAAAATTCAAACGTATGTAAAAACATTAAGAAATTTTGTTGTAACTAGATCTACCATCATTTTGAAGGTTGAAGCTTCCTTTTTATAGTGACTTCTTAAAACTTGTTGTATAATTTTTTTTCGCCATTTTATCAAACGTTAAATGTTAAAGTTAAATGATAAAAACTGAAGAAATCCCAACATTTCATCATCTAAAGTTGAATAAAAAAAAATGGTAAGAAAAAATCCTACCATTTTAAGGGGAGTTTTAAGAGATCGTTGTAAAGGGGAAATTTCAATTTTCAAGACAATGGTGGATTTAATCATGGAAAAAATATTTTTTATGTTACTATACACGTTTGAATCTTTACAATTTTCAAGAATGAAAGTATCTCTCATATTTCTTGCAAAGTTATCTCCGTTTAAATTGTCGGCAATTTTTCATTGTCATTGGCACAGTTATGCTCTTCACTGTATCTCTTACAATTATGACGTAATTATTTATATTATGAAAGAATTTTCGAACGTGTCATGCACAATAAGTAATATCATTTCCACAATCGACAATATTTACCATGAAAGAGACACAGTCCAATAATATTCACTAATAAGCCAAGTGCCCCGACTCCTACAAGCAGTTTTGCTTCATGTATCTCTTCAACCTCAATAAATCTTTTACACGCTTCCACAGTAATACTGAAACACAATGCGACTAAAAAAACGGCGTTTACTAAAGCTCCTAAAACTTCAGCTCTGGCCCAACCAAATGTATTCTTAGACCATTTCTTTGGTGACATCTGTGAAAAGAAAATAATATTTATTTACAAAAATGTTCGAAAGAAAAGATCAAAAAGATTGATAAAAGTTTCTGATATACAACCACGTTGTTTTAATACATCTGTTTATATAAATGTATAGTACAAATCCAAAATATTAATGCCAAAGGAAATATGCTACCGCTACTTAATCATAACTCGATCAAACAAAATTTTTCTCCTTGCTTTTTGTTCTCTAAAATATCTTCTTTTAAAATATTTCAAAGAGACCAACGCAAAACGTAAAATTCATAATTGTAATATTAATCAATTAAAAGTCAGTGAATTGTAATGCAGAATAAAATTAAAATAAAGTAATTTGATATTTACCTTTACAGAAAGAAATGCAACAATCAAAGCTGCTACATCAGACAACATGTGAAAACTGTCAGCTATTAAAGCCATACAGTTTGTTAGGTAGCCCACAATTATTTCGACTAAGAAAAATATACCAGTGAGCCATAACATCGTCAACAAACGACATTTTTTTCCTGTGTAACGACCCATACCGTTGAAACCTAAGAATCAATATTTCAATTTTATACAAAAGCAATTATATACAGACGATATAAACAAATATCATAAAATATCATAAAATCAGAGTTATTTTACATTTATTAACTCAATTTTTTGGGAAGCACAATTTCTATGGAAACATATAGTGTTCGCACAATGTGAAATTCTATTTCCCTACTTTGCTTTCTTTTTTTAAATATCACGCTTTTATTGCATTAACAATCAAGCTCAATATTAAAATTGTATTTTTACAACGAATATTAATTTTTCCAGATTTATCGACTAAAATTTATTGATTAAAAATCGGCAAATTTTCTTATTAATACATCTTTATTTCTTCTCCCTTCTCTTATTCGGCAATGATAGTCTGATAACATCAAAATTTATGAAATAACGTGAAATCACGTTGGCACACACAAAAACATAAAAATAAAATGGCGTGAATTTCATGTCAGCAACTCAACGTGATTCATTCAGTCACGAAACAACGAAAGAAATTACATTACACACTAAGAAAAATTAAGATACCTTTCTACCTTGAATTTTGTTAAAAATTGGCTGTCGTCAAAATCATTTGAAATACAGCTGGAATAAGTAGAACTTTTATTCAACAAAATATACATTGCAAAAGTTTCATGTTGATGTGAGAAACGTCCGTGAAGGACCAACAACACAGACTGAGAGCTTTGTCAGAACTTAGTATTACCTAGTTACAGTTGGGGTACGTACTTGTATACCTAAGATGCACTGATAGTGTATAACTCTAACTATATAATCTTTTCGGTCAAAGTGTTTAGAGAGATGTTCAATATTTCGCCCTCTCTCTTCAATATGTTCTACAATATACTTCAGGTCAGTTGGAATTTCCAATTCCAACGAAAACTATTTCGTAAATCGGACGAAGAAGAGAGGAAACAACCGAGCACTGCACGTTGCTAGTGCGATGAAAAATTGTCGTTGCACGTTTTACGTTTCGTATATGTCTGTATGCCTGTATTATACTGCAATGAAGCTTAGGATTTAACGTACTAGAGCTTAAACTGTAAAAAACTTTGTAGAATTATCCTCAACGAAAATGCGACAGGAAGAGATAATAAAAGTTACGAAAAATTCGTGTTTGACGGTAAAAGAACGTTTCACTGCTTCAAAACTGCTGACTGCGAACAAGTATCATATTAACCAGTTCATCTCAGATTTCCTATCCTCCAAGCAACCATCATCGCGCTAGAACCCTTCCTTTGATCCCTCTCAACGAAGATTGTTTTCCTACGCAAGAAAAAAAAAGTAAAAAAAATAAGAAATTTTTGTAGAATTTTATTCAACCAATAACAATTCGATCGACATAAATTTTATTTTATCCATTCTTGTTGAAAAGTTCAGCGAGCACGATATTCAATTTACATTTTAAACTAACGTTTCCACGATTTCCAAGAAAATGGGAATTACTAATATTTTTTTCCTCTCTAGCACGTACAAGATAATGGAAGAGGTTAATTCTTTGTGCAGTTATCATTGATTTAAATAGTACAGTATTAGATAACTTCGTTCGAAATCGGTACGATTGTGTAATAGTTACCAAACAGATTGTAGATCCGGTTCAATCCAATCTCTTTATATAGCGGATATAGAAAAGGATAGCAAACGAATCGATATGTTAATAAAATCTTTAACTCTGAAAAAAAAATTCAGAACAAAGATATTGGTGTTATCTGTGAAGTGGACAAGGCCAATATGGATTTTGAAAGATAAAATCTAAGTAAGTAATAGTAGTTGATCCTCCAACGTCCCCCTTCGATCATTTTTATTATTCTTTTTTTCTTTTTTGTCATAATTTTGGAGTAATGTAACTAGTCCAATGTATTGTGTCGAGACCAGAAATTTTTTTTCCCTGATATTATTGGCACGTCATCGAAACCATTGATTAAATACGCTTGGAAAAACATTCAGAATGTTATTTTTCGACGTACCAATTCCATAGTAGCTCGTAAGAAATTATCAATATTGATTATTTTCATGAATCTAGTTCCGATACATCCTTGAATACTGGTAATAAATCATACTATAAAAAATGTATCAATCTGTGACCACTAGATGAACAAAATCATCGACAATGATTGTCGAATAAGGAAAGTTGTATTCACCACTATCCCAGGCCACGATCCACCACTACTCACTTCAAAATAATATTCAAAACATTCAAAATTGAATAAAATATTATCAAAAAGGCTAACTGGAGTGATCGTACCAAGTTACATAAAGAAAAGTAGACAAACTTTAAGAAAACTTTGCTGCCATCTCGAGGATAACGCGAAACGATTCCAATTAATTTTAAAGAAACAGTCATTATAGAAGCAGAATAAACAGCCGTTCCGAAAGTAAGAGGGCCGAAAGTAAGGAAGAATCTTCAAGTTCGAAAGAAAAAAATCAGAAAGTCCCGATCGACGATATCAGACACACACATAACACACAATAATAATAACATGTAAGCAATCGAGTACAAGAGATTAAAATTTTTATTTTATTTTATTGCAAAATTATCAAACAAAGCGAATAGAACCAATCCAGAAAAAAGAAGCATGAACGTTTGAATAAAAAAAAATCAATGATCGTGTGAACATGTCGAACATTAAAAATCAACAATGTTACATCAAATTTCCGAACAAATCGCCGCCCTTCCTATCCAAAACTTTCGTCAAAAAAACTCGAACGATTGAAATTTTGACTGAGATTTCCTCGAGTTAGAGAAAAAGAGGAAAACAGATCGACAAAAATAGCAAATCGAACTTACAAGCAATTATGATAAAGCTACACGAATTAATTTCAACTCTAAATCTATGAAAACATATATCAAATTCAGATATCCGAGCGAAATATAAGAAATACATCTTTATTTAAAAAATTACCAGAGAAAGCATGGAAATACCTGCTGAAGCTATATAACTGTACATGGACCAACATTTTCCCAAACAAATGACATGAAGCCATTGCAATACCCATCTTGAGAAACCTGGAAAAGAAAAATGTCTCACGTACAATTACCGACCTATCGAGTTTAATTAATTGAGAAACGGGGGTTGGGAGGGGGAGGGAGCGATAAATAAACGACTCCGATGATACACTCAAACAAGTATAACATCATCACGAATTACCAAAATGATTTCAGATCTAATCAATCAATTATATAGTAGATAACAACGTAACATTAGTATCTAGCACATGCAACGGATTTTATCTTAATAACCAGCACTTAATATAATAATTTGTACTGATATCGAACGCAGACTAGGCGAAAATAATTTTGAAGAAATGAACGAATATTTTCTTGATGTCAGATATATTCATATATTGATCTCTGTCTGGCTACTAAAGAATATCAAATGGAGTCCTAAAGTGCTAAACGTTGTCCTGTATCCCTAATGTTTCACATTCGACAAGTGAAAATCTTTAAACACATAACAAAACTATTGCTCCAAAATAACAAATTCCAGAAGTTTACGGAAAAAGAAATTGGGTTTAAATTCTTAAAAAGCGAAATTATCGTTACTGTCTCTTCTTCGGTATAAGCAGAGAAAATGAAAGTTTCTCAAGTAACGTTCAGACAAAATCTCAACTGGACTTTCGAGATAAAGAAACTTTTCAAAATGAACGCGGTAAAATATACTTGGCATAGCCTTGACTAACAAAAGTTAAAGAACCAAATGTAAGATACTGATCAACGTATAATCGTACGGTCTGATCTAGATAAATTACGAAATCGTTGTTGCATCTCTCATCTTTCTGTACTTGAAACACTATTCTTGCTCTTGTCCATTACTACTCGCTCAAAGGTCTGAATGATTACGGAGGCATTTCGAATAATCAGCTCGAAAAATAAGCATAATTCATGCATGTGAAACTTTGTTTTCTAGAGAAAAATAATTTCAAAAATTATCGATTAAGTAGTGGTGCGAGGATTGGGAACATGGTGAACGCAAATTCTGACACGATTTTTTCGTTGTTAGCTAATAGATATCTGTCACATTAATTTACAGAAACTCTTCAAAGTTGAAACACCTTTTATTCGCATCTATGTCTTATCGGGATCACTCCGCTGTAACATTCGACAAGTTTACTATCGATACACTTCTCTCAGGCAATCACGTGTCAATTGTAAGACATATACAATTAATATTAAAACGTTGCAGAGAATCGATAATCCGATAGACCGTCGTTGAAAAATCGCTCGCAATTAAAGATATACGCACGAATCTCGATCGTTCCAACATCGCGAAGAGCACGCGTTGTTGAAACACAACAGATCTTAAATACATATATGACCAACATATCTCAAATCCGCGATTTACATGAAATTAGTTCCAGATATAAGATACGTAAATGAAGAATCCACTTGCCATGTCAATGAACCCTTCTTCCCATAACATTATTCATCGCGTCAGTTTCGCGATCAAAGGAAAATCGCGCAAATTTATCTACATCGCCGCGTATGATAATAAAAACAAAGTAACCGCTTTGAACAAAAATCGGATTAAAGAAAAATGAATCAAAATTCTTTGGTCAAAGAAGTTAAAATTTGAATTATTCCAACGAATAATGAAAATACAGTTTCAACAAATATTGATCCAACGATCCAAAAATAAGATACGGTGCAAGTAAAAACAAAGAGAATCACGTAGTATAGAGTGAGACAAATATTCTTTCTTCCGGTAAGAAAAACGAAGTTTATGAGAAATTATGTAAATATATTAAGCACTAATCAGAATGAAAAATTAAAACACAAACGATAAAATAAACAAGTAACTTATACATATACACACACATATACATAAATAAATAATATATAAATTTACATATATACATATATAAATAATGTGTATATGTTACATATAAACATATACACATATATAAATTTACATATGTACATATGTTACATATGTTACATATGTTACATATATACATATATAAATAATGTGTATATATATATATATATATATATATATGTAACGTGTTAGTCTAAATTATAGTGATATTAGTAACCAAGAAAAAAGAGAGGGGAACGTGTATTAATAAATATTTTACTTACCAACTTTAACATTCTAGTTATTGAAACTATAACAACTACGAAAGTACGCAACAAATTCAAAGCATCTCGCATGCTCGAAAAGAGAAGATTCGAGATTAAAATTCTAAATATCCCCATTGAGGAATTTCATTAGTAGAAATCTTACAAAAAGATATATCTTAAAATATAATTTTTATTTTCCCTTCGGATTCAAAGTGTCTACTAAAATGTCTGATCCATAATAAATCCTCTAATTAGAAATAAAATCATTAATGCCTTTACGTCCGATGCCTTTCTCGCTGCACTTTGCAAACGAATTTTCATTCCCATTTATACGCGCCCTGCGCATACTTCTTTTTCACCAACAGTGTTATCACTGTACGGAGCAATAAAACTGATTTAAAGACTTTATTATCGTGTTCAGCAATGTATTACACGCAGCCAACAAAAAGTTCCCACTAACTACCTTATCGGATTTTAAAAACATAATTTAATACGACAGAAAGCAAGTAAAGAAAGTAAAATTTTTTATAACAGATATCTATACTTAAAAAATCGTGCTTCTGAAAATTACATAGGTCTCAATGAAATTACAATTATCAATGAAAATAACACTTTTAACACACCGTGTAAGTAATGACGAAGAAATAAACTCTGTCGAGCGTTGACATTTGGATATTTCACTCAGTCAAGTAATTAAAAATAATCGTTATTTCGATGAACCGTTAGAAAATTCTGAGGTGAGAAAACTTAGTCGATGATAAATATCAACCTGAAAGAATTCAACCATTGAGCAAAATCTAATTGCTACAGATGAAGAATTAGTTTAGCCTAAAATATTTTAGGACGATATTTAAAAAGAAGGGAAAATAAGTTCTATGCGAAGTATTCCATACGAAAGAATCTTCAACGAAAAGTCAGTAGATGTTTGTTCTTCTACTCTGACTCATTTAGAACACGAGTTATTTTTTGATCAAATCGTAAAGAATCGAAGGAACTTTCACACGCAATACATTGAAAAATTGATAGGAAATAAAAAGCCAATAGCTTGATAACTACGTTAACTGTTCGAAATCATTTTTATTAGAAGAACCTCAACGATTTAAATTTAGTACAGGAAAAACTATGAAAAACCTCGCTCTTATTATCATCACTTATTGTTAGCCGAGATATCGCTGATGACGCATAAAAGATAACGCAGACGCTTGTTTTGTCAAATCAGTTTCAGAAAATGGTGGGTTAACTTCGCATCTATTAACGGAGCAAGAAATGCGTCCATTAACAAGGCAATACTGTACTTGACACAATACAATAAAGACTTCGTAATGCTGAGTTCATACTGCTCGTTCGTCCATAGTGTGGATACTTTTGTGAGAAACAAGCAAAGGACTTTGTTCACTCAAAAGTCAAAAGGCGAAAGTATTCGCGAAAAGACTGCTTATATCTGTTTGTGAGCCTCAATATGAATATAATTTTATTCTATTTGTAAACAGTTTGCTATCAGATCGCAAATTGCACGTAAACTGCTGACAAAAAGTTCTCTCTAATGTGAATCCAGCATAGAGATTCGGAAATCTAGTCTTGGTAGGTAACAATCAGAACGAACGATAGACACGATTCCTCAAATTCTTTATGCTTGTTTTGCTGAACAGGGACGAATGCAGAAAAGATGGAACGAAAAGGAGAACCTACAAACTGAATTGAATAAATGACAATATTGTGTCTGTTCTTATTTCAATCTGAAAGGTGTAAAAAAAAAAGTTTGCATTAACATTGTCTTACTGATACGAAAAAAAGAACGTTAATATATCAGACTATTATATATCAGGCATTTGCTTTATTGAAAAACCCTCTTTCCTCAATGCAACAATTAGGTAACAATCATAATATAGTCTTTGTGAATAGAGTCCTTACTATATAGTCAACTAGAATATAGGTATTATAAATGAAAACATTCAATTAACACATTCAAAACATAAAGAAGATATTAATTTTTAAATATTTTAAAAAATAATCTTTTCTCAGAATATAAAACTTACATTGTTATTAAGTAATGCTAACCTATAATTGTATGTTATTACCAAAAACATAGTATACACAGTGATGTATTTTGAGAGAAATAAAGTCTAGTTATGATATACGTAAATACGTATATGTGTTATATGTGTACGCGGTGCTGTGAAATGATGTCATTGAGTGACTCGCATCAACATCAAAATGTTGCCACTTTTGTAGTGATAAATACAGATAACGAATGATATTTCTTTGTTCTTTTGTCATTAAACATTTCTACTTTTGTCATTAGATTTAAAATAAAAGAAATTTACAAACTATTGAAATTTTGTGGATGACACAAATCCGTGGATGACTACTTTGACGCCTCTTGAAAAGATAAAATCACTTAAATATTTTCTATCACATATAGTTGTATAAAAAAATATTTCTCGAGATAAAGTTACATTAAAGGCATATGTATTTTCTTATAAAAATTATTGTCTTATATGTTCTGTAAATAAAGAGATATAGAGATTTTAAAATTCAATTATCTTTTTACTTTAATGAAACCCTATACCTCTTTATTTATAATATAGCAACGTTGAGATAAATCCAACAATATACAACAATAAATTATATCTAACTGATCATAATAAAGAAAATGCTTCTAATTATACTTATAATTGCTGTCAATTACAAAAATAAACACAGATAGAAATAACATGAGGTAACACAATAGCCTAGTTTTATACAATTATATCAGTGAATTATTTTCAATGCTCTTAAAAGCAATATTTTACTTTTGCGTGAAAAATAATAAGTCAAATTATATGTTTATCATGTTTTCATTTTATGTTTCAAATTCTTTTAAATTAAAAAAATATGATGATTTTTTATGATATATATACATATACACAACAATTTACCAGATTCTCTTGTGAGAAATATTCTCTTTTTTTTGTTTTTAAATGAAATAATATTTTTGAAGTAGCTATATTTTTAATATATATTTTTATAATATATACTACATTTCTGTAATAGAGGCTACAATTCTATAATAGAGGCTACAATAAATAATAGATTAATATATCATTACTTTCATGATTTCCCATATTTTCTAAATCTATTTCATCCTTAAATCTATATAATCTTTTTAACTACTTCTTAAGACCAAAAATACAACTTACAATATTCTGTATTAAATTTGCACTCATACCTATAAAAACAAAAAAATTCTTACTAATGGGTCAAGCTATAAATGCAGACTACATTAAATGTAAATAGAAATGTTATGAACATTTTCCTAGCACCTTAATTTTTAAAACTTTATAATGATAAAATGAAAAACATATATAATAAAAAACATAAAATATGTAAATAGTCTACTTTTAAAAACATAGTTCAAAGTTGATATTAACTAACTCAATTAAAATTATCAAAACAAATGTTTTAAAAAATGCTATTTGGACAAACTAATCAAACATGTAACAAAATATTCTGATATTGAATATAACATACACTATTGAAAAATTTTCATTATCAAGGATCGACAGGAATTGCACATGCTTACAAGTTACTTTCAATATTATATCCTACAAAATAATATATGAAATTAAATTTTTAATCATTTTATAAAAAATTAGTATTATAAATTAAAAAAACATATGTTAAAAATAAAAACAATATAATTCTTTAAACTAAGAAATGAAATAGAAATTAAGTGTAAAATAATTAAGTGTAAACATTTGCTGTTTTATAAGAAATATATAAAAATAATTTGATTAACTTTTAAGATATAAAAGTAATCTTAATTTTATGTCAGTTGATATAAATTCTTGGCATGTAATTTAACGATTTAATTATGCAAAATACAACATAAGACAACAAAAAATGTAAAACACATACACAAAATGTAAAGAAATTGTATATCACAACTATCTGACATATACCCTCGGTTTAATGGAAATAAATCTAAAAAAGATATTACAAAGTTAAACTTGAAATCCAAAGTTTAAATTGTTTTTCTTGTATCATATTTCATTCATCACAATGATTGATCAAAGAAACTATAGGTTGTTAGTAAATCATTCTCTTGAAAAATGATCATTTATATGTTTTAGTTAAATAAGAAGTTAGCTAGCATGTTATCGTTAAACAGGAAATTATTCTTTAATAGGTAAAATATTCCACTCTGGAAAACACGATGATTCATCAGAGGATGATGATGAGAAGATGATTCACCAACTAAAGAATAATTTCTTAATAATATATTTATTCCCTAATAATATATTTGTATATATTTACTTTCTATCTGATTATAAAATATAAATATATCTTAAATAAGTGATACTTGGATTTTTAACATGATGATTCAATAATGATCCATGGTTTCTTTGATGAAATATAATCTTTGGTATAAATATAATGCAAATAAAGAAGTTTGATCTTGAATATTAAGATCTACCTTACATGTTATGTTAATTTTCATTAAACAAGAAACATATACTATTTACGTACCCTATCAATTATATATATAATTTTTTCACATGTTAAATATATTCAAAGAAATTTGTTTATTTTTATTTATTTTTATTTGCGATACAACACAAAATATATAATATTTATTCCCAATGTCATTAATTTTGAATCTTTTGTATAAAATTCTTTTCTACCAATAAAATTAATTCCTTTTCAAAATAATTAATATATAAAATTAATATTTAACATTTTTACATTCTTTTTATAAATATACTGAAATATATTTTTCCATTAAAGTTCCAACCAAATTTGCTGCATATTAACCATAATAAATTATTACATTACCAACTATCTAAGACAATATCTAAAGTTTTATAGATATTGTCTTTCAAAATATATATATATTTATAATGGTATAATCATAAGACAATATAAAATTTCATTTTAGTGTATAAAATGTTCAATAATACTTCTGAATCATTTGATAATCATTTGTTTATATAATTATTAATGCAAAATTCTTTTTTATTATGTAAATTTTCTAGTGGTGATATTAAATTTTCCTAAGAAATACATCAAAATAATATATTAAATTTAACAATCAATATAATCAACAGAAAATCTTATAATTTCCAAATGTTTCCTGCATTATATTTATCATTTAATATATTTTGATAATTTCTTTATATAGGTAAAACATATGTATTGTAAAAATTACAATAAAAAATTAAGTACGACAAAACATTCATTTTCATTATAACATTTGAAGCCATATTTTATATTTTTTTATTTTATATTTTATCAAAAACTTTTTTTTTTACAGACGTTAATAATTACCGTTATAATATTACAAATATGATAGCAAATATAATTAAAAAGATTAGTATATTTCATTACTCATGTAATCCAATTTCTTTTTAATAAAGCTTTTATATCGTGAAAAAATTTATATTTTGTTAAATTTCTTTACTCAAAACACAACCTTGTTCCAATAGCAACAAAAATATTATTTCATACATATATTTAAAAAAGATAATTTTAAAACAATATTTTTATTGAAGCAACATTCAAATATTTCAGAAGTTAATAACAATGTAATTTATTCCATTCTTCCAAAAGTCATTAAGATATTATAAACGCAATGACAAGAGGTACTTACTTTATATTAAAATATTATTATTCTTCCTATAATATATCAAAATTGCATGAAGTAACACCAACACGAACTGTTAATGGACATGTTACACAGTACTGATGGGTATTCACAACTATAAGAGCTAATAAAATTTGACATTAGATTTTGTTTAAATACTTCAAAGTAGTAACTATATTAATCCATTTTTGAAAAACTAAAATATACGAAACATTCTCATTTAATTCCACATTTAATTCTATTTTAACAAAAATTTTGTATAACGTTACGTTACAAAACCACTAACAAAGTAACAATAAAGATAGATAATCAAATATCACTATACTTTTTTGAAACTACCAACAGTAGCCATAATGATACATTATGATCTGAAATTGACTAGCAAAAATGAAGTGAGTTTTTCCTTCTCTAACCTATGTTCATATGCTTTACATAGAAGGCGAACTTCCCTTACTATTATTTTTAAACATATATTTTCAAGTTTATAAAATGTTAAACAGCATATTAGAAAATTCATTTCATTTGTTGAAATTAATAAATAAAAATAAGTTCGATGAAAAAAAGCTTGTAAAATAATTACTTTCATCTATGAATCAATCTTGTTAATCATAAATAATTTTAATAATTACTAATTATATAAGTTACTAAAATAAATGCTATTAGTAATGTTTCTCTTGCAATTCTCTTGTAATAAATATTTTACTTTCGCTTCAATATAATATCGAACTTATGAACTATATCTTTCATTGTAAATATAGTAAGACATCTCCGTCACTGGTTTGAATCTCGATGGAGTTCTTCCAAGTTAATAGGTTTCTTAATTGTTATTTATGTTAAAATTTTTTTAAAAATTAATTTAAATATCGTTAAATAGAAATATGTTTCGTAAGCTATTAATTACTTGTATCCAAAACTAAATATATATATTTAATATACAATACCGTTATATATTTCATACCGTTTGAAATATATTTGAAAGCCCTTTTAGACTCATTTTTTTTAATTAAAAAATATTGCCACTCACCATTGCATGTTGAATTGAAGAAACCGTTGCAGCTATTTAAAATAACTTTTAATAGTTTATTTTTCTATTACTAAAAAGAAAATGTTGCTACGTTGCTATTCACGATTGAATGTCGAGTCTAACAAAGACATCCATGCTACAAATTTGTGCTGCGCGCGAAAATCAAAATATTATCTATTTTCAAAGAAAAACTAAATAACTCTAAATGCTGATCAAAATGGCCATTATATCACTCCAGTAAAACAACAAAGTTATTGTTATATTAGTTAATTATGAATAATCCATTCATTTGTTATATTTTAAGACAAATTCTTAATTTTGAAAATTTTCCTTTAATTTAATTTTCTCTACGTTATTAACATAAATTTAATTTAATTTCCTTTATATTTTTCATAAATTATCAAATCAAAGTTTAAAAAAACAGAAACATTCGGTAAATAAATACAATCAAACAAGTTACAATTCATTATTGTCTTTTTTGTCATCTAATTTAATATTCTTCGAAACTTCAATACGTTCGATTTTCCATTCAATCGTAATAAGCATCGTACGACTTGATCAGTATACGAAATTCGTAACAATTTTTATTGCACAAACACACTTGCTCAATTGTGAATCATATTTATGACATCTTCGGTCATGATTATATATATCAATCACTGTATCACTTTGAACATTGTATCATTTCGAACTCAATTTCTTAAACTTAACTACAAACAAATTCATTTATGACTTCTTTACATAAATCATCTGAGTTTGTATATTTTTTCGTAAAATATGAATTCACTATCTTTTAGTCGCAAGAACGATCGTCTTGTATTTCTTAAAGATCAGCCGCAAAATTAATTGCTGACGAAGTACGTTGTATATGTGTAAAATAAAGTCAATCTAAAATGAATAAATCTTAAATTAAGAAAACACACGCTCTCGCTCACGCGCGCACACACACACACACACACACACAAAAAGGCATAAAATCGCTCGAACAATAAGGTTTAGAAGAAAAAAATACTCTGTTATGAAACCATAAACGAGAATTTCTTTGTATACCGCTTACATAAAAAGCTCTAAGTTACACAGTAAATATTTGAGATGTTGATTTTCTAATTTCTTCCGAAATATTTCTGTTCGGAATAAAAATTTTAAAAGTTATAAATATTTAATAAATATTCGCAGAATTACCAATAATCATTTAGATCAAAAAATAAAAGATTTTTTGTTTGAAAGACGTTTTTTTTACCGAATTTCGTTCCTTAATATAAAATAATCTCATTTCCTGATTTTCTTCTCTTTTACTTGTTCTCAGTCTATTGATTTCTTATATGTATATAAAAGTATACGTCTGTATGCAGGTTGTAGGTTGTAATCCAATGATATTTTTGTAATGGGTACAAATTGAAAAAAACGATAACAAACAGTTTCATATGCTTAAACATACAATGGATATACAATGATTAAAAATGACTGAAAAAGCATTCAGCAAAAACCAAAAGATAAGAAGAAAATGACAATGCTAACGAGATGACTATTCGTCAAAATCGACGTAATCAATTCGATTCACTAACAAATTTCCTTTTTATATTACATCATGCTTTAATTGTCGTAATATAAATATTTTCACTCAAATATACAACGCACACGACAATGTCTTCGTTCTTTTTTTCTGTCCGTTTGCTAGTTCTTTGCAATAATTTCCAACGTACGATGCACACGTGCTTGATAATTAAAAAATTACTGGATCTGTTAATCCTATATGAAATTCCCATAGTCACTGCTAGAACTCGCACTATCTATCGATCTTTGTTCATTTATCGAAGCTTCAATCGACTTTCCGTCATATTTTTTTTTTTACAATTGATCCCTTTTAAGAAGAACCAGATGCATCGTTCTTTCGATGAATTAATAAACATGAAATCGTCGACAAAATATGTAGGATCCAACAGGCACGATTAACGAGTACTTTCTAACAATTGCGGCGCTGGACATAAATTCAATAAAAGGCAGTATTAAGATGTTTTTTTGTCATATCATGCCTCATAAGTTTCCTTTATATTCCCAAAATCTTAACGCTTCACGAATACATGTATGTACATATGCTTTGGCAAACGTCCTTTTTTCTTTTCTGTTTTTATTAGACGAACTACTGCGCTTTTCGTACTTTATTTTATTTATGTCATATATCGTATTGTCTCCGATCAAGAAAGAACTTGAACGAAGATTGATCGCAAAATACGTGGCCAGATTTCATTCCAGTTAGCAGTAATGTAAAATTATTTCATCCATATGTAATATATATGCACTTAATAAGGAGAATCACCCAACAAAGAAGATCCATCATTCTTACGTTCCTTGCAAGAAACTTGGTATATGAATTGCTTTCAAAGTCGTAAATATTATTCTTTCAATACGATTAGTAGAATGTTTAAAATATATGAAACAATTCATTCCGGTTTCCTATGTACAAAGTTCCTTAAATAATATCGTTATCAATTAGATTAACGTAAACAGGCAAAAATATAAAAATTAATGTACTGTACAATTAAAGGAAATAAAAAAGATATGAGGAGGAAATATTTTATACAAATATGTTTCTTTACATCTAGGACGAATGTTAGCCATACATGTTCATTTTGAATACGTATCAAAGATATTCTCTACAATGTCTTCGGACTATATAGACGCGCAGTAAGCAATCATACATTGTACATATTTGGCGTGAACCTTTGATTCGTAATGTTGAACGTTTATTTACTAAAAATATATTCGTACCTTGATAAAAAAACAATCTATCAATGAAGATTTAGCGGTTTTTTTTCTTTTTTACAAACGATACAACTCGTTGAACAATCTAACAATAAAGACGCGATTGTTACACGTTGGTTCAGATATGACAACGTTTCGATATCTTCGTAAGTGATATCTGAACGCTACGCGCATCCGTTTAAAACACGCGCAATTACGACCTACATTTACATTTGCTTCAACACCAACGAAATCCTGTGTCGCGACACTCGACAATACATGTACATGTATATACACTCGACAATCGAAAATATACTTTTTCCACGTGTGCATTACGTACGCATAAAATCGCCAAGTATTCTATGAACACTTGATACTGTTACGTGTATTCTTAATAGGATGGTAAATTGTCCTCGAATGCTAGTTCAATATACATGCGTATATAAGATGTAGAAAAAATTTATTTATTGTAAGATCACGTACACGATAGATCACGAGAACTATCGTTTGTTCCTCCAAGTTCTCAAGAGAAATCATCGGGCGGATTGTATGAGCTGTATATATCCCCAGCAGTATATTTTCGAGAAGATTGCTGTAAGAAATTCATCTCATTTATATGTAACAATTCGTATTTGATATATAAAATATATCTTAAGAAAGAAAACCGACTTTCTAATTTTTTCTCTTCTCTTCTCTCTCTCTCTCTCTCTCTCCCCCCTCTCTCTTTCTCTCTCTCTCTCTCTCTCCCCCCTCTCTCTTTCTCTCTCTCTCTCTCTCTCTCTTAAAAATGTTAAAAGTTTGTTAGTTGTTTCACAGTTCGATCATAACATATATATGTATATCGTTGCAAAATGATGCTGCAAAATCACAGATACTGTGATGATACTTTAATGTTTTACATCGTTATCAAATTAAAGAATTAACACAATTTGTGCGCCCTACATCGCCTATGGTGTTTTATGTTATAAATTTTATTATAACTAAAATAAACTACTCGTCGATACTCATTTCAAAGTTCAAGTCAAATCGAACAGACGTGCAGAGTTGGCGCATTTTAGCTTCGAGTTATCTCGACATTTGCAGTTATCCGTTATCTTGATTCATTTGTCATTCTTACAGGATTCTTAAAGAATCAGAATCCGATGATAGAAATAAATTAGACATTAACCCTCGCTCACCGAAGAAAGTGAACTACGTGTCGAACCAACTGTATGATGCGTTAAATCGGTAAGATCTGCTGGCAAGCACAATGGTATCGCGCTTGGTCCGTAAATCGCCTCTTGCTCCTCCAACTGTAACGCAAACTGTTCTTCCAATTTCTGTAAAGGAAAATTTCAGATAATGAAATAAGTGTATAACAACGCATAGCATTTTAAATAACGATGAATATTCCCTATACGTAAACTTTAAATAAACTAACAGTTAAACAGAAACGTATGAAGTTAGTCTCTTGGAATTAAATGTTTAATTGCTCTTAATCGCTTATTACTATATTTATGTTTTATTTACTTTATATTCGCATCAACTTTTTTTTGGACTGACCTTGTTTATTACCCTAGTAGATCGTTCTGATATCCAGTCGTGGAATCTCTTTCCCAACATGTTGTATGTTGGATTCTTAATAAAAGAGGTACGTAATAAAAGTGGGAACAACATAATCTAACATATACATTGGAAACACTTATATGAGAACCCTTGATGTGTATAAGCATTTACCGCACATTTCACTACGTCCGGTAAGTATACAACATATAGCCCATAATTCACCGATTCACCCTGTTATGATTTTACTTAATAACCATAGAAAAGCTGCTATCGAAACACGGCACTTACATGTATTATCGATAATACAACATACGATAAATGTCTATAATTAAACATAGAATAAAGTATGTACCAATCTATTTGGATAAAAATATATATTGATAATTGGCTTGTTAACATTCTATCAATATTAATGATTGTCAAATGGATATCCTGTGGTATTTTATCCTTATCTATGATGAAAAATTTCACGAAATCCATGTGGACAATAAATCTACAACATCATAATTTAAACTTATTTTTTAATATTTCAATTATAGCTTTGAAAATTATACACTTTATCTAACAGTTAATAATAACAAGCTCAATTGGCAAAAACGTGTTTGTTGATCTTTTTTCAAGAATCGCGAACAAAACTCATGTTATAAATTAATTATACTGATTACTTTATCATTTAAATGTTATTAAGTATAAGCCCAAATATATATATTTCTTTTTTCTTAAAATTGGTTACGCAAATATATTAAAAATATATTAAATGTACATATGTATATATGTGGGGAGGGGGGAGAGACAAATTCATACGTATACGTATATACATATACATATACAGTAATAAATGCATACAGCATTTAAACAAACGATAAATATTGCGAAATAATGGAAGCAATGGTGAGTAAAGCGGGCATGTTTCCCTTAAATGCACAAAGCATAATCCAATAAGAGAAACTTCGAAATAAAAAATAAGTGGAAAGAAAGTAGCTGAAAAACAAATATTAAATGAGAATTTTGTTTTCTGAGATAAATATTAAATTAAAAAAAGAACAAATCAAATAAATGAACGGATTACGGTAAATTATAAATTTATTTCGAAACTTCTCTCGAAACGAACAACGAAAACATTTGGAAGGAGACACAACAGAATATTTGGAATACTATCTACGAGATGGAGATGGTGTCAGGTCTGGTTTGGATCGACTTCGTGGTAGCATGCCATTAATTGAACCGGTGTCCGAACCACCAATTCTTAGAGACACCCGTGGAATGGTAAATGGGGAAGGAGATGTTGGAGTTGAGCGGGGCAAACGCGGAGATTTCTTCCAACTTTCAAAATTAAAGAGAGAATAATCTACAAATAAAGGGGGAGAAGAGAAACCACTACGACTCGAGGGCAAATAGTCTCGGTAATGAGCTTCCAATATTTCCATTTCAGCCGTCAGCTCAGCCTCTAACTTCTATAACAAGTACATTAAGCTTATTTCAGTAAAACTATGCCTATTACTTTTGGGTTTGATTAAAAATCGCGATTGATTTGTATCTCTTCTCGCGCTGGTCATCGATCAATGTCACAAGCTACAAGACAAGGAATCCTATGACTTTGCTGTATGTATGTATAATTGTTAAAAAAAAAGAAAAAAAAAAGAAAAAAAAGAAAAAAAAGAAAAAATAAAAGAATAGATAAGTAGAAAAAGAAAGAGAGCGAGAGAAAAAAGGGAAGAAAGAAAAGCTTTGCAAAATACGAAAGGCAAAATTACAAGAGAAAATAATATTGATTTACCTGCTTTCGTGGCTTGAGTTGCGCTTTCCATTCACGAAGCTCTTTACTGTATGCCTCTTCCAATTCTTTTAGTTTCAATGTTTCGTGTTCCATCAACATCTTCCTCTTTTCGTTCTGCAATTGTTCCAATTCTTTGATTGTGGCGTCGCTTTGCGCTCTTACCTCTTCTAGTTGACGCGAATGCTTTAGTTCAAATCTTTGCTGTTCGGCTCTATATCGTTTCTTCTCGTTCTCTTGAAACTTCTTTAATTTCTCTCTTTCAGCATCAGGATCTGGCGCGATAACCGACGACATGGAAATCCTCATAGATTCTCTGAACATCATTTCGCGCGCTTTCATCTCATTGCGAATTCTTTTTGGCAAATTTCTACGTTCCACCGTTTGTCGTTTAATCAATTCCTCCTCCTTTCGTTGATTCATTCTCTTCATTTGTTCCAATTCCTTTTCATGACGTATCAGCATTTGATGTCTTTGCAAAAAGAAAATATCCTTCAACTGTTTTTTCAGCAATTGTTGCTTTTCATGAATGTGCCGTTCTTCTTGCTCCCAAATAGATGCTTCTCGAGCTCTCATCAACTGTTGTTTCTGCTGCAAAAATTGTCTTTCCATTAACGCAATTTTTTCACGGTGACTATCAGACAATCTTCTCAACAATAGTTCATGACTTTCATTGAGCTTATCTAAAAAGTGTTTCTCTCTTTCTTCGTGTTCAGCCTCCAATTTTTCTTTGCGTATCTTAAATGCACTCTTCCTCTTATCTTTCGGCATTAAATCTACCTCCTGTTTAAGTAATTTTAGTTCCTGTTTCAATCCTTCACGGAACTGTTTCAATTCTCTTTCTTGCTCGCTACGAATCTTTTTTGAAGCAAGCCTGAGATCAGCCTCCTGCTGCGCTTCCGCTCGTTCGATCTGTTGTCTCTGTTGTCGAGCAAGTGTCTCGAGGTCAGTTTCAGCAGTTCTTTCCAAAAGTTGTCTTTCTTGCTCAAAACGCTTCTCTTGTTGATCTTTATTGAACTGTGCCTTCTGTGATAAATCCTGAAACTGTTTCTGCTCCATTTTCTGTAGCATCTTTAATTCCCTTAACTCTTGCTTCCTGAAGATTTGGTCATCGTAAACTTTACCATTTTCATCATCGCCATAAATTACCTTTGATGTTGTCGTGGTAACTACGACACCATCGATCTCAAATTTTCTAGTTCGCTTTCTTGTTTTTTTCTTCAAATTCATCATTTGAATGTCCTCTTTCGTTCTTGTTGGTCGTGGTATGTCTCGATTGTAATCAGGCTTCCGTCGCAATACTACTTCCTCGTCTACTTCCGTGGATTGCCCCTGACTTAAATGATTTTCCTTGCTAGATTCCCTGCTATCCTGACTTATAGTAGTAGAAATGGATTCAGCATCGGAACGATCTATGCTTTTACTAGGCGTATGCGACCTTGTCGATCCAGATTCACTCTGAGATCTAGATCCTTCGAAGCTGTCTGGAGATACTCTTTTTTCTTTGTATCCTTTATTCACTTCTTTTTGTTTGAGCGTTTTTAACATTTTTTCATCGATACGACCGACAATTGCAGATTTATCGTTCTTTAATAAACCATTCATTTTTTTCGAATTTCTCTCCACATCATCTATGGATTCTATAGTCGTCCCGGCGACTATCATTTTGTTAATTTCATCCCCGCTATCGCTTTTTGTACTCGACATTTCAATTAAACTTGCGTCACTATGAGAAGAAGTTCGTACGGCTTCTTGTTTATTAATTATTGAGGAATCTTTCACCTGTTCCTTATCATCACCGACAGTAACAACAGAAACATGACTAGTATCCTGTAATTCGTCTACGATCGGACTTACAATAAGGACTTCGGATTCGTCTAGCTTCTTGCCAACTCTTTTAGAGACGTCTGTGAGAATTATCGGTTGCTCCTGGGGCATATACTCTAAACTATCTAAACTAGTAAATCCATCGTCATCGGTTGAGCTTTCATTCACTTGTGTTTTATTCAATTCATTCGCAACAATAACAACTTCCGATGTTGGTGGTTGACGACAAGGAGAATTCGTTGCCAGTGATACAGCATCGACAAGAACTGGAGGATGTGTCGTTACAACAGTTACTTGACTAACATTGCTCGCTAGACTATTCGATAAATCTGGACTATCTGCTGTGATTCGGACGGTTGATGTGTTCGGACGTACTTCTTGGTCGGGTTTACCTAAAAGATCAATACGTATTTCTTTATTCCTATAAGTATTAACAATTCAGTTCTAACCTTCTCTAACAAGAATTAAATATTTACGATCATTAGATATGTATAATGCAAAATAACAACATAACTTTAACATTACCAGTAATGACGACTACATTGTCAGCACTGTCTCTTCTCAAAGCATATTTAATGGGAGTTGATGTGATTACTGACACATTTACGGAAGAACCTTTTTCCTCAGAGTTTACGCTATCGCTGTTACTTATTGTATTTTCTTTACTTCGACATTTGTTATCCCGTTTTCCGTCAAATTCATCGGAAAAGTTTTCTAAAGAAACATGTCTGGAAGATCCTTCGCTATGACTTTTAACAACAGATTCTGATTTAGACATTCCATAATCAGTTTTAACATCTTCAGTAGAACAAGCTTTAATAATGTTCTTTTCGGCGCTTGTAGTTAAAGCTTCTCGTTGAGATAATGTCCCCATAGAAGAAACATTCATATGCATTTCAGTATCCATTGAAAATCGTTTCTCTAAAACTGCATTTAATTTTTGCTCTACAGATTTTCGTTTTTCTTGTAAACTCTTGTAATTTTCTTCTCCTGAAGATTGTCTTTTAACTTGTATATCAATTGGCGTTTTCTTTTCAATTCTAAAATTGAACATCCTTCATATAAGCAGTATTAAATTAAATATAAATTCAAGGAAATATGTGCGAATATTTAGAGAAAAAGTTAATATAAATAAAAATAAATACCTGTTCTTTTCTTCTAAAGACGATTGTTTGTTAAATATTGGTTTCGTCCAGTCTTCAACCAATTCTAATTTAACTGGTGCCGATTTTCGTTTCTCTTCTAATGACAATTGTGTTCTCGATGATGAGTTTGTCTTATCATTTACAGATCTTTGCCTGATATCACTTCTGTTCACATCATCTATTTTATTCTTTTCCCTTTCGTTATTCTCTAATACAATCTTTTCTAGGCTAGCTAGTACATTTGTTTTTTCGGGAAACATGTCTACGTTTGTTTGCTCCTTGCCTACCATTTCTTGACCTAACTGAGACGATTCATTTTTATCTCTTTGCTGTTTATCAGTGATCTTGCATTCGTTTAATACTTCTACATCACTTTGTTTATCTGTATTCTTTAAATTATTTTCTTTATCATCAATTTTACTATTCTGACGCATAAGCGGTGGAGGTGGCGCAGGTCCCTTTTCTCGAGATACTCTACGTTCATTCGTTTCGTTTGTACTAGGAGGTTTAGGTGCCTAAAAATAAAAAATTATTATTATTATTATTTATATAAAAATATCAACAGTTGATTGAAAGAAAAAAAACATACTTGTTTTTTCTCAACAGAAACAAGTATATTGTCTTTTGATTCAGCTTTACGTAATTTCTTGTTTCTATCCTCCTTTTCACCATCTCTAGTAATCTCTCGTTTATGGCTTTCTTCCTTTTTCGCTGACACAGGTGATGCAATAAGATTTTCTTTTTCAGAAACTGAAAAAAAAGAAAAATAATAGTAATAAAAATAGTAATAAAATATAAACTTATTTTATTTTATAATAATTCTCAACGCAGTATTAGATATATGTAGTATGAATCATACTTACTCTGAACATCAGCGTCACTGCGCATAGACGCAGAGTCATCTCCGAGTTGATCCAGTTCCAGAGGAAGCTGAGATGTGCGCTGCTCCTGAAAGTTATATATTTCTATCTTACTTATATATATAATTTATATACAACACAATTCAAAAAATATTCAAACGGATACAAGATGTAACTTCTAAATCTATAAAATATGCAAATTAAATTTCACAAAATGAAAAAATTAGAGCAACAAAAACCATTACTTGATATAAATATGGAAAGAGAATAGTAAAACAAAAATGAGTACCTAAAATATTTTTATTAAAACTGTTACCTTATGACTAATATGAATAAGTTTAATATAAAAATAGCTTATGCATTGCAGTTATTAAAAAGAAAGAAAATAACAAACAACTACAATATACAGAAAATATATTGAAATCAAATTAGACAACGTTTATTGCATAAGCTACTGACCTGACAAACGCAGGGATGATGGGGCTGGCGAGGCCCAGGAGAGCCGCATGCACAGCCAAATTATCCAAATTACAATACCATATTTATTAGGATATTATTAGATTAAATGTTAAAAAACAAAATGAAAAGCTCAAGATTTTTAAAATTATAATCTTAAATACGTACATTAGTACATAACAAATAATAAATTAATAATAATTTAAATATTTGTAAATTCTCAATAAAAATAAAATTATCATATTAATTTCGCAAATTAAGAAAAAAGCATATTTTTACAACGCATATTACATGCATGAATCTTCCTAAGATTTTATGCATGTTCATCATGCATAAATATAACAAAGAATAATTATATATATTATGAAAATGAAATGAAATTTATTAAAAATTTACATAACCGAATACAAAAATACTTCATTACAAATATAATAAACGTTCGGAATACAGATATTGTTCATTTTTTTCATTTATAAACTAGCAAATTTATATAATTCAATTTATGCAGTTTGCTCAAAAGCAGCTTACCAATCCGTTGATATTGTTCTCTGTGTTTTTTCGCTTTTTTGGCCTTCTATCAAAATGAAAGCGTGTAACAACGTATATACATGTTAATGCTGTTTATAAAGCTTTGTACATTGTTACAAATTAAGAAACAGTAAAGTTTTAAAGCGTTTAAAGTTATTTTCACACAAAAATCATTTAAATAGAAAAATTTCACTTTAATTAACACCAAAAAATAAAAAACTACCTCTGTTTCTTCATCGACCAATTCCTCCTCAACAACATCGGCTTTATATTCCAATAATAGATCTCTGATCGGTTTTGAATCCAAATTACGATTTATGAAAGAATGTTTCAACAATTCATCAGCTGTAGGTCGCGATGTTGGATCTTTTATAAGAGCTTTTGCAATAAAATCATTAAAGTCTTTGCTCCATTTTCCAGGTTGATCAAGTTTTGGTGGATCGCTTTTTTGTATTTTAAGAAGAACGCGCATTGGAGACATTTCATGATTTGGTGGTTCCATTTGCGCAAATTCTATTAAAGTAATACCAAGCGACCAAATGTCTACCTGTATAAATATATACGTATATATTGACGTGAAAAGTATTAATTACGAAATGTGAACATAATATAAATACTCAAATACAAAAGAACTTATAATTTAAAAATGAGCTACCTACTTTAAAATCATAAGGATTATCTCTAAATGTCTCACATAACACTACTTCTGGAGCCATCCAATATGGTGTTCCAATAAATGTGTCATGTTTTTGTAAAGTATGCTTATTTTTTGCAGATACTCCAAAGTCAGCTGCGAATAAGAAATTTATTAATTTTTATGTACAACATATAAAATATCAATCTGAGAATTTAAATATGAAAATTACCTAACTTTACTCCTCCTGCCATTGTTAATAAAACATTTCCTGCCTTCAAGTCCCTATGAATAACTTTAGATTTGTGTAAAAATGCAAGACCTTTGGTCATATGTTGACATATATAGGCTATTTGTGGTTCTGTTAAAGCTTTTGCCAATTCAACCATTATAGAATCAACAGCACCACCATCACAATATTCTATTAACATCTATAAATTTATGAATGAAAATATACAAATATTAATAGCAACGTTGTAAAATATAAATTTAATCTGAACTATAAAACATACCCATAGTTTGCTCTCAATAAAATATGCTTCATGTAATTCAACAACATTTGGATGTTTACATTCTGATAAAATATCTATTTCGATCATAAAATCACTAAGATCATCTTCTCCTTCCAATGCGCACATTTTTGCAGCAGCAAGCTGATGAGTTTGCCTATGCTGTGCCTGGAATATTTAATACACGTTTAATAAACTAAACAGCTATAATTAAAAAAATTTTATTATTAAATTATGCAAATACAAAAGATCTGTTACCTTATAAACTTTTCCAAATGCCCCGTCTCCTAGTTCACCTATCATTTCCCAGAATTCTTCTGGATTGCAATCCATTTTAATATTATTGTACAATTTTTTCTTCTTCGCATCATTTCCACCAAAGTGGAATGCTTTTTTTAAATTTGATAAGAATGACATTTTTGCAATTCTTATTTAATATATTTGCATGTATAAAAGTTATACTTCTATTACATTATGTCATAAAACTCAATAATATTTATCATTTAACAACAAATATATACCTTATGTGGAAGTTAAATATAAATCTTATACAGCACTTAAATAATTCATTGTTATATGAAATTATTGTAAGGTGCACAAAATCATCTTTCTCTTATATATACATTTGCATAATTTTCATTATTTTAATATATTTTCTACTAGAATAGAAAACATTCTAAAAGATATATTTTGCTTATATCCCTGCTTTACACCAGGGGATTATATCAAACCTCTCCCACATCTTGATATAATCAATTAGTTAGCAAACATATTGTTTAAATAAATAGTAACACATCCAAAAAACGAAATCCATTATTGATAGTTTTATATTTCCACTTCTAATATATATCAAGCTGAAAAAAATGTAATGAGAGTTAATATTCTTTAAATATTGTGTAATATTTAAAAGTAATGCTACTAAGATGATATTTGTTATTTTTCAAACTTAATTTATAGAAATTAAAACATTACACAAAAATATATTGATATGAAATGTGTAACTATATATATTATATATTTTTAAAAGAAAAAGATGTAATTAAATAAGTAAAATTAAAAAATGTAATTTATATAATTACATTATATGGTTTAATTAATATCAATAATTAATATTAATCAATGTGGTAAATATAAAAAACAGACATAAGACATAAAAAGCAGATCATTAGACATCGAAAAGATAAATACAATAAAAGGAATATTTTTAAATGTTAACATTTATTGCAGCTTCAATAATTCATTATTTTCACTTCGAAAGCTTATACTATCTGATTGATATAGCTTGTTGTTTCACTGATAAATTACATTAAGTTATACTTTCTATATCTGTTTACTTATCTATGAAAGGTTTAAGATATATGGCGAATTTTATTCATTTACTCAATAAAGAGTGTAAGATTGATTAATCGACAAATGAAAGAGAATAAAGAAATTCTTCAAAATTGTAAGAGCAAAGAAACTATGAGCTTAAAAAGATATTGAAAAATGTCAAAATTGACGGTCACGAGGTTGACACAATTTTGACAAGTAATCTACGACTGTATCTGTCCGCCATCGTTTTGTAAATACACTTTCTCCGTCTTGTACGTACTTGAAAATACATCAGAAATAGACTCTGATAAAATAGAACTAGATTAAAATCACTCGAATATTTAAAGCGAGAATTAGACCAAAGGGTAACGTAATTACATATTTTGAATGCAACAACAAAGTTTTTCGTCGTCTATGCTGTTTGCAACTTCGCAAAGCCGACGTATTTCTCTCAATTGAAGGTTTGAAAAGTCGTAAAAAAAAGGAAATAAATAGTCGTGGGAAGCAGCGACACGAATGTATCGTTAAAATGATAGTGGGACAAAGAGTCTGTTCGACTTTTCTTCCTAAAAAGAATGATTTTCGAAAAAAAATCTGTAGGCATATCCTCTGCTCACCTTCTCTTTTCGTGATCCACCGTTCACGAAACAGGCACACTTCGTCTCAACTTACATGTATCATCGATAATCCACCAAAATCTTTCGATTCCACGTTCTCACTAACTGCACGTATCATCAAATAGATCCGCTGTCCAAAATCCGAGTATTCAAAAGAATGTGAAAACTATCGTGCGTGAAATCAGTAAACTAGACGGACCCGCACGTACACGGCCATTTTCAGTAACACACGCACATCACACATTCTACTGTACCACGCCTGGAAGTGACGTAATCAATCGGCAAGTGTGCCCGTATTCTGTAAGAGGTCCTCTAACTTACGAATGCATCTTAAATACATTTTTATCAAACTCTGCAATCTACTTTGCAAAATATCCCAAATGATAGTTGATGTGTGTGTGTGTGTGTATGTGTGTATATATGTGTGTATGTTTCCCAAAGTCAATTCCACTTTTATGGAATTAACGATAAAATTTACGATTTGTCTGTAAGCACGAAAAATTTATCCTTAGATATATATTTTAAAATTCTGATACAAACGTTTAATTTTCTTTTACAACAATGAAACTTTTAGATCACAGTCTCGTACAACAGATCGTTTTGCACACGTGAAAATTAAGCACTCGTTATATTGAATTATGGAATTGATTTTACAACGCGTCATCGCAGTTACGGAAGCCTTCTGAATACATAATCTTATTAAATGTTGTGAAACAAACTTATTTTACAACAGCAGAAAACGTAAAATCGTTTATTCACGATGTATATTTGGAAATAAAATTCTTTTCGTAAATAGTAATTATTAGTTATATTACCTTCAATATTCAGAGATAATTTTGTATCCACGAAATTCGACAAAATATGAGAAAATTAAGTACATTCGGAATATAAATGAAAATATATCTGTTAACATATAATTTAATTAATATTTAAGTAAAACGTTACTTCCCCGTTTTAATAATTTATTTTATAAATATTGTTGTGTTGAGACGTAATATAAAATGAATAAATTTAATAATTTTAAATACTATTATTATCCAAAAAGAAATCTTTGTTTCGAAGTTGTTATTAGATTAGGAATAAATAACTCAAATACAATATGTAAATTTTTAGATTCAAGACTACCAACATAACTTGCAATAATATCAGTTTCTGTTCTTACTATGTACGTGCATTGTGTGCAGTAATCAATATAACCTATTTCCATTACTTAATTAAATACTTATTTGTCTTATTTATTACTTATTTACTTATTTATCTGCACGTATACTTGAACACGTGAGAAATATCCTCTCCTTATATTTAATTCTTTATACTAAAAAAAATTTTTGCGCATACAAATGTGATACAGTATAAGTAACTAATATACCAATTACCTACTGTTTAATCAAAACTAAATATTAAGCCCTATTTGTAATTATTTAGGTAAGGATACTGATGAAAATTCAGAATATAAATATTTAATTCGGTTACTTCTTAATTATTACGATTGCATTTTCATATGTAAAGTTGAAATGTCTGGAAAAGAAAGAAGTTTGTTGAAAATCATTTTAAAAAATTTTATTGCAACACTTAAACCATCCCGACATAAGCTAATTGGCGAAGATTATTTTGGTACAAAGTATTATGAAATTGAAAGACCAAATACCACAAGAAAATATCCACCTAGGTATTTTGTACCTGTGAATGAAGATGATCATTCGCAAGAAGTGCCTGTAGAATGGCAGGCATGGTTAAGATATCGTAGAAAAGATCCGCCAACGAAAGAAGAAATAGAGGAAAATCACAAATTACAAATGCTCAAAAAACAAAATGCTGCAGAAATAGAAGCAAAATATTCAAATAATAAAATAAAAGAGGTAAAATTAACTAGCGAGGGAGAATATAAACCATTTCCAACTTATGATGATTATATAAATCAAGACTATAAAGTAAAATATAGTAAAAAAAATGATAAAAAAGCAAAATAAATGTAAATAAGTGTAAATAAAATATATTTTAAAATATATAGCTTAGATTTCATTTAATTACACGTGTTTTCAGTATGTTAAAATTAATGACATATCTAGTAAATATGTACAAACTTTATTGTAACATACACCTGTATTATGACATAATTTTATGTATATTGTATATAGTCTATGAATAAAACAATTTATTAATATCCTATATCTTTTTTGCACACTTATATTCTGCAAGTTATCAATTAAATTTCCTAAAAAAAATAACAGTATTGCTACTAAATTTAAATAAAATGTTTCATACAGAAGTGTTGATAATAGTGATTCATTGAGCAAGACTATCCAATAATTTCCAATTTATATTTTGAAATAAAATATTTTAAAATATCATTCTACTGGATATTGATGATAATTCTGATTGATCTAATTTTAAGTCTAGAGAAATGTAAACAAAAATTAAAAAGAGCTAAATTTCTTAATCAGAAGATAGACTATAATTATCGAAGTTTGATAAGACATAGTACTTCCGGTGTAGACACATGGAACATCACTCAACGATAAGTATAAATTCTTTTGTTCAAAAGTAACTGACGAAATTCAACAGATTATTAGTATTTTATAATCAACCAGAAAAGTCACTATTATCAAATAAAGCTTGATCATATAATTCTCCTTTTACTAATCGTCCACCGAAATAACGACCATTCAAAGAATCCCTTGCACGTTCCGCCTCTAAAATGATAATTTAATTAATATTAATATCAAAAATCAACATCAAACGTCTGCCATTACAAACTTACCACTCATTTGAGAAAATTCAACAAAAATTTTTACGATAACTTCTGCGTCTTCGTCATCTTCAGATTGTCGTTCATTATATATAATAACTCTTTCTACAACTCCAAATTTAGAACATTCATCTTGAATTTCTTCTTGCAAACTTTCGTCTACATCTTCCGGAGCTACCATATTTCGTAAAATAACAACTCGAGATTCAACTTTGCGCATAAGCTTTTGCATAACAAGATGACGCGCACTTTGTCCTTTGATCGACATATTTTCTTGTTGCTGCAATGTTTGCGGTTCTGTCTCCTCTAACAATTTTTTCTGTAATTCTTCCTGCTGTTTCTGATGAGCCGCTTGTTCCTGTGCCCGTCTCATAATATCAGAATTTGTCGTAGTTGTAACAGGTATCTGGCAACATTTCAAATAATTTGATTATTTAACTATTTAAAGTATAAATATATATAAATAAATAAAAAAAAAAAAAAAAATGAACATACGACTGGAGTTCCTACTATTGTAGGCGCCACAACAGCTGGAGGAGGTATAACAACTGGCTGCCCAGGTATCGGTTGAATTATCGCAGGTGGTCGAGTCAAAGTTTGTGGTATAGCGATACCAGGCGGAGGTATAACAGGTGCTACGGTTGCTATAGTCGGTGGTGCCATCATTGTTGCAGGGGCAATAGTGGGCCTTACTATACCTGGTAAAGCTATGTATATCAAAGTCATTCACAATTATCTTGAAGAAAATTGTCAATTCAAAAATTCCAACAATAACTTTTAAATCATACCTTGATTCAAAATTGGTGGAGCAGCTGCTCCAAGTTTGGTCAAACCAAGAGCAACTGCATTACTAGCTACAGCATCCATTGCTTGGATTTTTGCAGTTGCAGCTGCAGCTGCAACTGCAGCAGCAGTGGGCATCATACTAGTTCCACTTGGTGGACCCATAAGAGCATTTGGTGGTGTAATAGCTCTGCCCACTCGTAAGTATTGTCCGCCCAAGTCAAATAAATTCATTGATGCAATAGCCTCTAACGCAGCTTGCATTGTTTCGTATTCGATAAAACCGTAACCTTTATGTCGATGGGGTGAGCTCCCTTGTGCCAATTTACAATATGTAATCGGTCCAAATGCCTCAAATACGGATTTAATATCATCTTCAGTTAAATCTTGATGGATCGACGCAATGTAAATCCGATTATAGTGTTTACTCTCTTCGGTAATTTCATCTATAACAGATTGGGCTTGAGGCATATTCGACGGACGCCCCACAACCTGAAGAAAAATAAAAGTTCATGACTAATACTTTCGATTACTAAAAGAAAAATATTTGTAACGAATCTGTCAAATATTAATATCTTAATTACAAACAAAAATAGATAAACAATGGATTAGGATTTCAGGAACTCTATTTTTTATTTGAACACAACTTTAGTGCAATAATAATACATTTGCTAATCTCAAAATATTAATCCTCATACGAATAAATTTTTTCTTCAATATTTGTTTCGAATAAATAAGAGTAGAAGTCACTAAAATACCAATAAAAATGGTACTATTATAAAATTGTAATATAATAGTATTACTATAAGAAATTTTTAGATCTACAATAAAAAAAAAAAACTGACGAAATTGTT
The DNA here is from genome assembly GCA_032399605.1 of Melipona beecheii. Taxonomy (NCBI): domain Eukaryota; kingdom Metazoa; phylum Arthropoda; class Insecta; order Hymenoptera; family Apidae; genus Melipona; species Melipona beecheii. The sequence goes on from JAUCMO010000291.1 coordinate 3,527,842, forward strand.
AAAGAGTTTAACAAAATTTTTTTGACCGAAGTGCATTTTATAAATATAATGCAATTCAATCAAAAGGAATTTCAAATTGGATAAGGCTAAATAAAAATTTGCCGACCTCCGGCGGGATGATAGGATTGCTGGGGGACAGGAAATTCGTTATATAGGTACGTCCCGCTACCTTGATGTTACGTCCACCAATCATGACACCATTCATTTGTTCCAAAGCAAGTTGTGCTGCTTCAGGTATCTCGTATTCGACGAATGCAAATCCTTTGTGTTTCTGTGTGACTGGATCCCAAGACATGTTGATTGATTTTATAGGACCAAAAGGCAAGAAAGCTTGCCTAATCGTATCCTCTTTTAATTCAAAACTGATGCTGCCCACATATACCCTGTCATATAGGAATTTTATTTTAGATGACAGTCGCCCTCCGTTATATTAATCCGAGATATTACTGTTCAATTATACCTATTTCATTATCGTGCTCACAATTTTATCCTATCATAATCAAATAAAAAAAAAGCATAACAAATTTCTTCCAAAAAGAATGTATAAAAATGGAAACATTTGCTCTAAATATATATACAACAATATTCGAAATTGTATAGAAATATATCATCAATTACGGATCAATTACAATTAACTATAATATGATTTTACTAAATAAAAATTTATTCGAAAACTTGACACAGTAATTTAGAACAATAATTGAAAGGAATATAGATAAAATTCATAATTATACTACAATTATTTAATTTCGATTCTTAACAGCGAAGAGAAAGTGTATATAATTATTCTAAGTAATCAAAATTTAACAATTTAGTAAATGACAAATAAAAGTTTTTATCATGTACAGAATTAAGTTGAAAAAGTATCTTCTACTTAAAACGGCGAGTATCGAGGACGAAATTTGGAGGGCTAAGACAAAGAACAAACAAACCTGCACATGAGGGCGAGAGCCTGCTGTCTCTGCACCTGATTCCGTTGACTAGCCATTTGCTGTAACACAAAGGACCATAGGCCTTCTATTGATATCCCTCCCCCTTACATACACCATGTCTCGTTCATTTCAAAAATCCCCCAAGCTCTTTTACCATTCCACTTTCGTTGCTCAATTACTCTTATCTTAATATTACAAAGCTTCAAATATTTATTTGAAATAATCTTTTTATAACTTCTCAAGGAATTACATGTAATTTCTTTTAAATAAGTAATGTATGAATTTGAAGTTAATCAATAATACTTATGCATAGATTAAAAATTATATTGTATAAAATAACAGTACGAAGTAGATTGTATCGATCAAAAACAAGTAGAGTGTTATCTTTATGCTGAATATGCACCCAGAACACGTTGTTAAAAATATTGTTTTTTAATCTAAAATTCAAAACTAAATTGCAAGTAATTGTATTTTCATAATAAATATGTTAAATAATACTAAATGTTTAAATATAATGTCTTTAATAAAGTAGAATCAAAAAATAATTCAAATTTTTAACATCGCATTCCAAATATAAATCAGTACCTTTGCAACAAAAAAGAAAAGAGTAGTTGAGCTCGAAAGTATATACTGATTATTATTTTCAAATCATCCAGAGATTCATGCACAAAAACTTGTCCTCCTTCGCGCTGGTACAGCTCTGCTCCCGCCGACTACTATTATCTCAAGATATCTAACCTTCGCTTACAGTAGTAACTCAGGGAAACGTTTAGGAGTGTTTGATCATAAGGCGGTTTCGTATCGTTTCTGTCTTGACTTGGTTGACACTAACCTGCACATTAGCAATAAAACTTGCTGCCGCAGGACCAACTTATTCTTCTGCGGGGAGAAAAAATCAACCAATCAGAGTTAGGTTCCAGTGTTCGTTTTTTTTTTTAAATTTCTGTTATATTTTTTGACTTTACTCGCTCGTTATAACGAACACAGGTTAATATATTTAAAATTAAATTAAATATTACTCGGCGGGGCGAGCTAAATTGCAGGGACATACATCAGCTTAAAACGTTATAGACACATTTTTCTCAATTTCTGTTATGTGGCAAAGAGCTAAGTAGAGGAAAAATGTAAATCTTTTAACAAATAATATTTTTTGAGACAAAAAAGAACCCCATAATTTTAATGTATCATTTCATAAATGTATACATTAATTCTATTGTTCATTCGCATAAACAATCAACATTTAATTAAATAATAATAAAAATTAAACAAAACATTATTTCATAATATAAATGTTAATTGTTTCATTAATTCTTTTCATATTGATTTTTTTCTATATTGAACATATTATTCATTATTCTAATTCAAACACGTTTATAGTAGCAGACGGCAGATGTTTCCAATATACGAATCAATGAATGTACAATAGAATGTAAAATGTATTAGGCGAGTAAAGTTTGTTAACATCATGTTAAAAAGTTACCTGTTGTTGATGCGCGAGAGTCTGCTTCATTAGAACCATTTTGATGCTTTGTTCCATTGCATATTTTTTTGCTCTATTTACTGTATCCTGTTGTTCTGATGTAATTTTCGGAAGACCCGCACCTAGAATGCCAGGTAATGTAAGATATTTAGCTCCAGGTCCTGTAACAAAATAGATATTATATGTAAAATAAAATATGCTTCATTAATACATGTTTAAAAAAAATAATATTCTATCAGATCTTATCAGCTATTTGTCCACTAAATTATTATCAACTCTCAATATAACTTCAAATGGAGCAGCAAATTTTAATTGTCACAATTATTTTATATACATCATATATAAATATTAAATCATTTTAATAATTTAAAATAAAAAACTATATATAATACTATTACATACCAGCAACAACTTGTTTAATCTGATTAAGATCATATATAGGGCCTGGCAAGAACTCTGATGCATTTCCTACGAAAAAAGTTGGCATTAGACAATAATGAAACATAATACATATTACATTTAGTACTTCCACCATCACATACTCGTACAAACTTCTTGAAAAATATTATCCAACTTTTACTTTTTTGCTTTGTGATGATAAGGATACCAGAACAGTTTATAGTTTCATAAGACATACAGATTTGATTTCTTAATTTTTAGTCTTATCATTCGTTAAAATTAAATAGAATTTGAATTATATATATGACTAATGTTCAATTCAAGATTATTTAATATTTGGTGCACAAGTATATTGTAAAATTTTATATACTATTTAAACATCTCTATAATCTTCAATATGGATAGAAAGTGAAAGAAATGACTTAAAACAAGACGGAAAAAGTAACGATGTCGTACAGCAATTCCCACTGCGGTAGAATCGTCCTCCAAACTGTAAGTTCAAAGAAATTAAAACAATCAAGAACAGTAACGTTATTCTTGTATATAAAGTAATATATGTACATAATTATATGTATATACTCATGTAAATACATTTCTTTTTCTTTCACGTCATTAAAATAAAAATATTTTTATGTTTTGAAAGAGGAATAATGTCAAAATCGCAATAAAACAATAGCAAAATTTAAGAGAAATTATCGCAATTAATCAATTAACAGTGTTTTCACATCTAAATTTCATTACTGTTTACACTATCAGCCCCAAAAAAAGACTACCAATAATTAGATTAGGTTTCGTATGATCATAACCAATTTGGTCTGCTAGTCTCTGAAACAGAAATCAGAACACGTTGAAACGTTTCTCTTTCTCTTTTATGACTTTTGCAGTTTCACGAATTAATACTATTAGTTTTGTTCGATCATTTGATTAACAGCTAACCGTGTTCTGGGCTGAGCAATGATGGTTGTGCGCAAACTATCCGAGATTGAGGCGACGCACAAATCTGTAAGCACAAAGCAAAGGAGAATACTCTCAGTGCATTTTCTGCGCCATTTTCTTACAGTTTGCCTTCTCCAACCTACTACGTAATTAACCCTAACATTTTCTGTATAGCAATGGCGATCCTAATTAATAAAAAGATCCAATGCGATCGACCTTCACAAAAATATATTTCGTTTGCGTTGTGCACCCTACTCTAACAACTTTTCCATTTCTTTGCAATAGGTATGTCTCTTCTTTAATAAAAGAACAAATTACCTCATCTTTACATAATAATATAAATTTCACGAATTTTGAGAATATCTTAAAAAAGATATATCGCCATTGCATTTCCTATTTATAAGCCTCTTCCTTTGCATTTTATATTTAAAAGTTAAATCCGAAATTAAAGACATTACTTATTCAACTTTTAAAAGAAAAAAAAAACATGAAATTAAAGAAAAACAATTAAAGAAAGTCAATATTTTAGATAAAATATACCCAAACAATTATTTTAATTTTAATAAAATAAATTAGAAGCTTATAATTAGGATGAAAGAAAATTACCCTAAAATGCTGACCTATCTAAAATACGCATCATATTTGGTACTCGACAATAGATGCTGTGTCAGTGGGAGTTTGCAAAACTCTGATTTGTTCTGTTCAACGAATGTAGCGTTCTCTTTCTTTGTTTGGCGCACGCTCATGATCACAGCTCAGTCGTAGGCCACAGATTCTGTACTGTCTCTCCGCTGTAACATCTCAGAACAGAAGGACAACCATACATTAGTTTTATTGAGGGCCAACGATCACCTATCACCCTAGCCTACCAAAATATATTCTGAAACTGCAATAGACCACTCAACACTTATAGCTTGCCAGCAGTTTAATAGAAAGCTAGCACTTGATTGTCCTAAGTAAATAATATATGTTTTTCTTCATGATTTCCTTTGCTTAGAAATATATTATGCTTGCTGTTGCTTCTGTGTTCACCGTCTTTTCCAGTTGTACGCTTAATCGTGTAATTTATTAGTGTACATTAGGAATATACATTTATTTGGGAATATAAGCAATGTACCTTCAACTCTAGGTTTCTTGTTTGGAGGTTCCACATTATTCTGAGATGTTGGTGCCTAAAAATATACAAAAAATTTATTTATACAATTAAAGCAAGAGATATGCAATAAAAACAAGATTTATATATAATAAAAACAAGAGATTACTAATAAAAAGAACTTTTAAAATGTTTATCAATTGAACTACTTTCCTAAGTAGTTCCACTTCCTTTGATAGTATACGCCTATATATAAAATTATGATTTTTAGATATAATTATAACCTTCATTGTAATAGAAAAGAACATATTTTACAATTAGGCAAAAAAATTTCAGAAAAAATATAAACACCCTGAATGAATCTAAAACAATATAACATTAAAAATAAAACTTAAAGGAAGGAAAGTTAATAATTTTATTTATTATAAAGACTGAATGTTGTTAAAATAATATAAAATATATTGCTATTATGTTTTATTGAGTACTCTGAGAATATTAATCAAAAGTACGTTGAAAGCATTTTACTACCGCCATCATGATCCGAAAAATTTACTACTATGAGAAATTCAATATTTTTTGCAGAAATAGTGATAACAATTAGCTTACCATGGCCATTGCTCCGTTCATTGTCCTTTGTAATCGAACACGCTAAGATTAACTTTCCTTGGATCTATTTTACCAAGTAAATCTGAACCGATACGGAACAAGTAACATGCAAAAAGATCCGAAGCTTGCCTTCACGGAAGTATCATAAGTACTATATAAGTCAATGATAATTCCACGTTGAATTGTATAATATTTCTTTGAATAAATAACGAAGATATTTTAATTTCAACTTTAAATAAAAATATTATCATGCCGAAAATACTTCATTGAGAAATATTTTTAGGGTAGCTCCCGACTGCGACTTTTACTAATTACAATTTGACTGCAGTAGTATGGTTGTGACAATTACAGATGTGCATTTAAAGGTTAGAAATTAATACAATTTCTTTATTAAAGAATCAAATTACAATGAGTTCTAATGACTTTCAGATCAGATTAATCGACAACGAGAAGGTATAATTCAATATGTGCATAAGTAATTGTTATTTTATATAAAAACTTATATTTTAGTAAATAAAAAACACATGAAACTTTTTTGCATCTATCAATATATTTAATTATTAATTGTTATTAAAGGTGAAATAATTATATATGTTTTACAGGGCAAGGGTCTTTTCGCTATCCGTTCATTTAAAGATGGGGATACAATTTTGGAAGAGAAACCTATAATTTGTTGTCAATTTTCATGGAATTTAGAGTATGGATATTTAGCATGTGACAATTGTTTAAAACCTTTAGAAACTGCCGAGGAGAATGTACGTAGATTGACTGGAAATTCAACAATTATTTTACCTCATCCAGAATGCTGCGAAACAAAGAAAGATTTGATTACAGAATGTCCTGAATGTGGCACAAAATATTGTAACATTGAATGTCAGAATGATGCTTATTTAAGGTAATATTACAATATTACAAATTTAATGCTAATATTAATAAAATTGTATAACTGAAATGTTAAAAAATTTAGATATCATAGTATAATATGTTTACACCTAAGAGAAAAGGATGAGTTTCATCCTTTGGTGCAATTAAATGAAACGTGGAAACAAATGCACTATCCACCAGAATCAGCAACAGTGATGCTATTAGTTAAAATGGTAGCTCTTGTTAATCAAGCCAGTGATAAAGAAAACATCCTTTCAACTTTCTCTCAATTTTGTCATCGTACAGTTAATGATACACATGAAATTGCACATAAACTTTTGGGAGAAAAATTTATTGGTCAGATTGATGTGCTCAGACAAATGATGCAAAAAGCTGTGAATACAGAATTTACAGAACATGTATGTAGTGCAAATATAACTCAAAACATACTGTATCGTAAAATAAATCGTTAAAATTTCAATTTGCAGTGGTTTACACCAGAAGGTTTTAAAAGTCTATTAGCTTTAGTAGGTACAAATGGCCAAGGAATTGGAACTAGCGCATTTAGTCGTTGGGTTAAAAATGTATCTGCTTTGGAATTACCAAGAGATGAAAGAATTCAAGTTGATAAATTAATAGAACGAATTTATGATGATATGGAAGAAGGTAAACTCTTGCAGACTTTAATGTGAATTTGTACATGAATTGTAAGAGTATGAATTTTACTTTATTATCATTTTTACCTCTCTTAGCGGTGGCTTTCTTTTTGAATAATGAAGGTTCTGGCCTTTATGTTCTTCAATCATCAGTAAATCATAGTTGCGTACCAAATGCAGTTGTAGAATTTCCTTACTCAAATAATATACTGGTTCTGAAAGCTATACGTGATATTCATCCTGAAGAAGAAATATGTATAAGCTATCTTGATGAATGTTGTTTAGAAAGAAGTAGACATTCTCGACAAAAAGCTTTAAGCTCTTTATACTTATTCCATTGTTATTGTAATAAGTGCTTATCACAAGCTAATGATTTAGATTTGACATCAGAAGATGAAGTGGATGACGATATGTCCAGCTGAAAATATAAATTTTTATAGTATATATACACAAATAAATTTTTTAATGTATTAATATATGTCTAATTTACCTGTATTTATACATGTAATGAAATTTTATTATTGACTTGTGATATTGCTAATTAGGTACAAAATTAATACAAATTTTACAAATATAATTATTTGATTTTATTTTATTTCTATAGGATTGCCTGTAACAATCAACATATTTTGTTACAGACAACACAGTCATATTTGTTGTAATAACAATCTCGTATTTAACACAATATCAGACAATATTTCTATATAATTATCCTCTGTAGTAATAAGACATTTAATATTTAATACTTAAATAACGCTTATGTAATTAAAATACACATTATTATTATACATAAAATCTTTTGCTTATAAATCATTATATTGTAGTAAAATACTAAATAAATTGTTCTATCATGATATACAATGATATACATATATACACAAACATACACAAATATTATTAGTACGTTAATTTCACAATTTTTGACAGATTTTTTATTATACATTATATTACATATTATATATTTTTTATACAAACCAGATAAACGCATTTTTGTTAATTAATAAGAAAAAGATAATAAAAGATGTACCGTATTTCTTTATTTTTAATTATATCAAAATTACATTTCATTATATTTAACAATTATTTTGAAATACAAAAATTTGAAACACTTAATATTAAAAACAGTAACAGGATAAATTATTTTACATTTTTATATATTATCTTAATACTTTGTGTTAAATTTGTCTCTTATATAATTAATATAACGAGCAGGCTTTGCCTGCTTTAGTTTTATATGTTGAATATTAATTATTAATCATTTTTAAATGTTAATTCATTTTTTCCTAATATCATTAAATTTGATATATAATGAGGCACAGGTGTAACAAGTATACGTCGTTCTATTAATTTTGATAAAAATGCGGCAATATTTTGACTACGAAATTCCCATCTGAAATAAATTTAATTTAATTAATACATAAAAAATTAAAATTCTGTTAAAATTACATGTTAAATGATATGTGATGGATGATCATCGTAATTTCATTTTAAAAGAACTCACGTTGCTTGTATATTTGTATTTGGCAATTTGTTTGATATATCTTCATGTGATATAGGTCGAGTAGGCCCATTTACGACAACAACTTCTAAAATAGGAGGATCATCACCAAAGCATGCTTCCGCGTACTTTTTCCGCTGCTTTTGTTGAGTAAAATCTACACCTGTCTTCCTATAAAATAATGTATGATTATTTTCTTCTATAATTTTTAAGTGTTATTTTATTTAAGAATTTGTAAAAGAAATATTACTTCCTATCAGGAGTACCATCTTCATATATTAAAGTTTCATTAATATTCTGAGAATTCATTGCCCTTTCTTTCCTTCTCCAACATAATATGCTCAAAGATTTAAGATCTTTACCTATTAATTCCAATCTTTTGACATTTGCATAACCCAAGCTTTTTGCTATTGCATTTAAGATATCAGACGGGATATTTTTTTTTGTAGAAAAGAAATACTTTTGACCCATAAATAAAGCACAAAAGAATATCGTACGTTGAACTTTGTTTTTTTTATTTTTTTTTGTTTCTACTAAAGAGACATATGTAATATCATTATGTGTATATATTTTTAAATTAATTTTTATGTTTAGTGAATTAAGATTATCTATCATGTTATTTTGAATCTCTCTGTTTATAAAATAATTTACAGATTTATTAGAACCTATTAATGTGTAGCCATACCACATCTTTTTATTACTGTGCCAACTTGTATCTAAAAAATATAAATTTCATTCTGTAAAATAAATACAGTGCTGCAAATGAATTTCGTGCATCTCACCAATTAAATGTAATGACAACAAGCGATCTGTTAAAATCTGTTGTTTAAGTCCCTTTTGCTAAGAAAAAAAAAAAAAAGAATAACAAAGATATATAACACAGAAAATAAAATAAATAAGATTATACAGTCGTGCATAAAACTTACAGTAATAATCATTTTAATAACTTGTCCTACATTAGCAGATGTAAAATTTTTATGATGTTTAATTAATTCACATCTTACATTATCCCATGATACCTCTGGAAAAATTGGCATTATCGATAACTCTAATTCCTCAAATTTAAATCTTTTAATAATGTTAACTATCTCTTGCTGCATAGATGTAAGCGTTGCTGAAAGATTTAAAAGAAATTATTAACACAATTTTAATCTAACATTTCGAACTAACCTTCTTTTTAATTCACGAAATACTAACCGCTCGACATTGTGCGCAGGAAAATAAAAAAAAATTTAATAATAAAATAATTTTAATTTTTAATTTAGCGGCATTAAACCTTTTTTTAATATTAGGAGTCTAACGTTAAACATTTTATATGCCAACAAAACACGAAGAACTTACTATTTCCCGCCGAAACGGACAGACTATACACACCACGAATGAAGCATAAAATAGATTCAATCTTATTCGATGCATTTTGATATTCTACGTTTGGAAACGTAAATCTCGATCTTTAAATATCATTCGCAACGTGTTATTCGCGAGGCATTGACTAAGATAGCCAATTCTAGTGCAATAACTACTTAAATCACCGGCTGAAATCAGTTTAAGAATTTTGATTATTTTACTTTGTTTTTGTTACTTTTAGCTTCTGCCGAAAATAACATTAGTTCCTTATGATGTAAAATCTATGCTATAGTTAGTCTGTGGTGTTACGCAAGCGTAATACGAGGATGCGAGATTATAAATGCAGTACTAGACGAGGATTGTATGAAGTTGTCACGGTGCACTTGTCGCATGATGGCGCAACATGTTGTCTGCTCAAGCACACCGGCAGCTCTTTTATTACTTGTTTTTGTAACATCCAATTTAGTAAGCGTTAATACATTTACGAAAGTGAAAGTATCTGATAATTTGAATGTCAAATCAGTGAACGTCTTCATTAAAAAGGACTCTGTCGCGGGAGAGAACGTGTCTTCTAGCTCTGGTTTCTTGATTGAAGTTCTTGGCACCGGCCTCGAAAATAATGTTTCATTACGTTGGTCACGTACACTCGATAATTGCGAATCGAAAAATAAATTAAGTGCAATTTGGATCTCACCGAACGGCAGTCGGGCTATATATAAGTTCGACAAAGTTCCTAATTTTAAGGTTACCACGATCTATTTCTGTCTAAAAATTGTCAGCACATTCGGTGAAATATGGACCAATCTTGGAAGCAATTTTACTATCAGATCGCCAATACAATCAAAGTAAGTTAAATATCAGATAACTTGTATTTATCCGAACATCATTAAAGAAATTTCTCTTTCTAGTAATAGATATTTATCGTGTGACTTGACACCATTTTTTATGAAGGCGGAAATCCCAACGTTATCGACAACAAAGAACTTCTCTATAACGTTATAATTTACACATATAATGAGATATAATTTGTCTGTTACAATGTAACGTTATTTTTTAATTCTGTTCACAATTTTGTATCTAAACACTCAAAGAAGTTTGTTTGCCTGAAGGTCAATTAATTAAAATTGAATATTAAATAAGTTTATCTCATTTTAACTTCTCTCTATCTCTGTGCTTATATATTATAACTCGTACTTTCAATTAAAATCTAAATTCATAATTTTTTAAATTAAAAACATTGATTTTACTTGAAAAAAAAAACAAATAAACTTTGTAAACTTTGTAAATTTTATAAAACTTCTTGTTAATTTCAGAAATTCTTAGTTCCCTTTTTTCTTCTTTTAATAAAGATTGATATTTGATCGATCTCTGATGTTATTTTATTTTAGAAAATATTTTCGTACGCGTCGTGCCGATTTGTTACCCAGTGTCAATGATGAACCCAAAAATCTGTTGACTCAACAAATCCATACAGATGTGTTTATTGAAGGTCTGAGAATAGAGACATCAGAAAAAGATCCTAGTTATAGAGAGGATGGTATTCCAGAAATACTTGCTGGAAGTAAGACAGTTATACGATTATTTGGCTTTGGTTTCACGGAAGATACTTGGATTACTTTTACTGATGAACGTGCTAAAAGGGGTAGTATTTGTGATAAGATTAAAACCAATGAATTTTTAGTAAGTATTTCTATTTGTTCTTTAGCAAATATTTATACTATGAACGATATTGTATACAATTGAATGTAATTGATACAGGTGAAAAATGTAAAAAATAATTCTGCAACTGCTGACGTGGTATTACCTCTTGGTTCACCTTTTTACATATGTGTAAAACAAGTGTATAGGAAAGAAGGTTCAAACCTTTTACTTTTTAAACATCAAGGCACTGAATCATGGAAAACTGTGAGTAATAAAATATAATAAAAACAAAATAGTATTAAAGAAATTTATTAAAAACATTCATTATTATAGATATATACATATGAAAAATTCTTACCACTTTGGCTTAGTATTTTAATTATTCTTATGTGTCTTACTTTTTCTGCCTTATTTTCTGGTTTGAATTTGGGATTAATGGCAATGGATAGAACTGAATTGAAGATACTTTGTAATACCGGAACAGAAAAGGTACCTTGATTGAAGTTATGTCAATTTGTAATTTTATAAATAATTTAATTCAATTATTTATATACTAAAGGAAAAACAATATGCAAGAACAATACAACCAGTACGAAATCATGGGAATTATTTGTTATGTTCAATTTTATTCTCCAATGTTTTGGTGAATTCTATTTTTACTATTTTGTTAGATGATTTAACTTCTGGATTAGTTGCTGTTATTTGTTCTACTCTAGCCATTGTAATTTTTGGTGAAATTTCACCACAGGTAAATATATATTTATAAGAATACATGTTTCATTCAATAGAAGTATTGAATAGAAACATAATTTTTAAATTTACAAATAATTTAACAAATTACTTTATATTTTATTAGGCCATTTGCAGTAGACATGGATTGTGTATTGGAGCAAAAACTATTTATATTACAAAATTAACTATGATAATAACATTTCCATTGAGTTATCCTATTAGTAAACTTTTAGATTTTCTTCTTGGAGAAGAAATCGGCAATGTGTATAATCGTGAACGATTAAAGGAACTTGTAAGGGTAAGGAAAACAAAGTAATTGTTATAATTCTTTTTTTAAACTTCCTATATTCCTAATATAGTCTTCTTTTCTGTTTGCAATTTAAAGTATATATTATCAAACACCTTTTCAAAGTTTTTACTGTTATGGATCTTATCAGAATGACTATGGATAGGGCAGATAATTATACTAACATCTAAATTCAATCATATGTAGGTAAGATATAGATCTACTGACGTCTGTTTGAAGTTTTTTCACTCTTCAACGTATATGTTAGATTTCTTATCATTATGAAACTTAAATAAGATAACCTTACACTCTTATATTGTGCTAATTTAAGTTGAATTTATCTTCAAAATGTATTTCCAATACATTTATTTATACACTCACACATATATACATACACACACACACACACACACATGTATACACACACACATATATATATATGTATGTGTTAACATAAAGAAAAATATCTTATATAATTAATATAATAATTTTTTTATCAAGTGTTCCACTCATATAATCTTTAATAACATTATTAAAGATTTCATATCTATACAATATCTATAATATACAATTGTATGCAGGTAACAACAGGGTATAATGATTTAGAAAAGGATGAAGTGAATATCATTGCTGGAGCATTAGAATTACGGAAAAAAACTGTTACAGATGTAATGACAAAAATTGAAGATGTATATATGTTGAATTACAATGCCATTTTAGATTTTGAAACAGTGTCAGAAATTATGAAATCAGGTTTAAATTTTATTTTATTTACATGCTTACCAATAGAATATAGAATATTTATTTATAAATACTTATATACTTATTGTTATTATTTTTTAGGTTTCTCTCGTATACCAGTATACGAAGGTGTAAGAACAAATATTGTAACAATGCTTTATATCAAAGATCTTGCATTTGTAGATCCAGATGATAATATGCCACTAAAAACTTTATGTCAATTTTATCAAAATCCATGCAACTTCATTTTTGAAGATGTTACACTGGACATTATGTTTAAACAATTTAAAGAAGGTTCATATCTTTCAAAATTATCTACTTTACTGAACTTGTTTGGTGTCCTTTAAAAGTGAAATATATTTATAAAAACATGTACTCGTTTTAGGTCATAAAGGTCACATGGCTTTTGTTCAAAGAGTTAATAACGAAGGTGAAGGCGATCCTTTTTATGAAGTAATAGGATTAGTTACGTTAGAAGATGTTATAGAGGAATTAATTCAGGCTGAGATCATGGATGAAACTGATGTTTTTAGTAAGCCACCTTTATGAAAAATACACTGTTTTATACATATATGTATGAATGCAATTAATATTAATCATCTTTTCTTACAGCGGATAATAAAACTAAGCGCAGAAGACAAGCTAGGCATAAAATACAAGATTTTACCATCTTTGCAGAGAAGAAAGAAAATCAACGAATTCATATATCGCCTCAATTAACATTGGCTATGTTTCAGTATTTGTCTACAAGTAGGAAGAAGTGTTTTGATTTAAGAAAATATGAAATTTATATAAAACATTATTTTAGTACTCTTAAATGTATCTGAGTCTAACATATGATCCACAGCTGTAGACGCTTTTAAGCCCGATACAATATCGGAAACTATTTTGCGTCGTTTGCTTAAACAAGATATTATTTATCACATCAAAGTGAAATCACGCGAAAAAGCAAGAAATGATCCGGCAGCAGTAATATATCAACAAGGAAAAGCGGTTGACTACTTCGTTTTAATCTTAGAAGGTCGAGTTGAAGTTACAGTAGGAAAAGAGAATATGATGTTTGAAAGTGGCCCATTTACGTATTTTGGTTCTCAAGCACTTACTGTTAATGTTGGAATTGGTAAATGGTTCATATTAAGTTTATCCTTAATTTTTAGAATATTCAGCATGTTTTATAGACTTATACGTAGAATTTTTCAGCCGAATCACCTACCAATACAAATCCTCAAACAGTGGGAAGCATACAATCGATCAATTTAGATTCTATGTTACGGTATACATTTGTACCCGATTATACAGTACGAGCAGTGTCGGAAGTGTTCTATGTTAAAATTAAAAGATCTTTATATTTGGCTGCAAAACGAGCCACGCTTCTAGAGAGAAGTCAGAAAGATTCATTACCCGGTCAGGAACAATTCGACGACGAAGTAGAAAAGGTTAATTACATAAAGTGTGCATAACATTAATGATCATGAAAATATGACCAAATTTCTACTATATAATAATTTTATATATTATTATTTATATATTTTTATTTTCTTAGTTACTACATTCTTTGGATGAAGATGATCGCAGCATGCCAGAATCTCCAGTATTGCCTATTGACAAAGAAAAAGAAAGTAAAAACGAAAAAGAGAAAGAAAAAGATAACGTGCAATCACCTGTTCATAGTGCAACTGCTCCAACTTCACCTGCTCCAGTCAGCGCTAGTCCAGTTACACATTCAAAATTCATTTCATCTTATAGTGATCATAATGGAAAGCTTAAAAATTCGCCGGCAAAGGTTGACTTTTCATTATTACAATTTTATTATTTCAAGATTATAAAATACAAAAAAAATTAAAATTAGTAATTTTATATATATTCTAGGCAACGATTCTAATCAGCCCCAGTCAAACACAAGCTAAATTAGATTTAAACACAGAGATTCTGGCTCGTCAAGAAGCAAACAGAGCTATATCAGCAAAAAAATTAATCGAAGACGAAGAAAGAACGAATCTCCTGCCTAAAAAAGAAGACTCTTAACGTTCGGAGAATAGTCGACAACATGTAAATAAGTCGACATTAACACTGCAGGTATCAAACAACGAAGAGCAGGAAAAACCTCTATGACATACAATGCTATCACGGCATTAGGTACTTAACAAATTACTTAAATATTTATCGCAAAACAAATTGATAGTTGATCTTGTGTATTTTAAGTTTTAAATTCGTGGAAAGTATCCATGATATATATCCTAGTTCTATAAAGTTAGTACGCTCAGGGAAGATTGCCAAAATTTCAGATACTCATATATATTTAATTCTTTTTGTAATTTACGTAAACAATTTAATACGTATTAAAATTTAAACCCTTGTTCAATTGATAAATGTTGCATAATTTTTTCTTTTATATATATTTTATAACTTAAAAGAGCGGAACACTTATTGAAGATCGTATATTCTCATTATTGTAGAAAACTTCATTTTTTATTATTTATCACAAAAAGCATATATATTTTTCAACATATGATACTTAAACATTTGTAAATATCACTCTACCATGCATTTTTTCATAAAAACAATACCTATGAAATGTGCATTTTATATTGATAAAATACACATTTACATGACATTTCTCAATGATTATATATGAACAATTGCCGTCATTGTATTTATATCCTATAAAGTAAAGGAAGTTTTAAAAAATTTAAACACAAAATAATCAACAAAATTTGCAATTGTATAATTACAATTAGGTTTTTTACATTTCTTATATTATTAAATTAAAAAAACTTTAGTCAAAAATATTATAATACATGTAATACAGTTAACAGCTTATGGCTACAAATATAACTTTTTGAATATTTGAAATTGGAGGAGATTCTGCAAATTTGAATCAAAATTCAGCAATTTAATCATATCACTAGACAATTTTGTAGTTTTTTTTTCTCGCAGTTATAACTATTACACTCTAGTATAATGCTTGGTGAAAAATAGAACCTTGCATTGTTTGCAGATAGGGGATGATGATTGTTCAGTAAATATGAATATGATAGCACTGTGTGGCCTATCCTAATTCTGCTAATTAATTAAATTGAGCTGTTTGATTGAATATACTTGGGAACATACGTGTCCATGTGTTCCATATTTTTTGATATGTCTCCTGACTTTTGATGCTTTATTAGCTTGTTTATTCCCCTGAATACCACCGTGTGATGATATTCAGATTGTTTTATGTTTTCTTCTTTGGTTATTATAAAGTATATTTCTGGAATATCTTGAGTGAGTGAGCTTGAATTTGTCATATTGCTAATTTTCTTTTTTCTCTTTTTTCAAGAATCACCATAACTTTCTCGTTTTTAGAAAGAGCCCTATTATAAGGATGTGTCCTTGATACTAAGTATAATTTCCCTAGAAGAAACTGATTCTAATCTGTCTCGTTGTATGACTTGAGTGTCAAGGCATCCAATTGTGTTTGGTCCTTAATCTCCTTCATAACAGTTTCCATCTTAAACTCTATTTTTTTGACACAGGAATACACTGATTTAAAAATAGCATTTCATCTTGCCTCTGTTAATTTTTGGATTTTTGGTTTAGCGGGGGCTATTTCGATTCTTTTGCTGGTCTGTTTGTTTACGTATATAGAAAATTCCCTTAGAGAGTTGTCTTTTTTAAGCATATCTCTGAAGGCCTCATCTGCTGAATCATCTTCGTCAGTCACCATGAGTAAATACCATGAGTGATTTGTTGATCTACTTAGTCTGAGTGGATTCTATTCAAAGATGTAATTAAAATCTTGTTATAATAGAAGATTTAAAAAATTCTGAATGAATAATTCAACATATTTTTTAGACGCATATGAAACATGTTTTTCTTCAGTTATCTTGTATTTCTTAAATCATATTTCTTATACAAGTGTGAATAGTGTAAATAGAAGGAACAAATTATCCCCATTTGTAATGAATTATGAAACCCTCGATGTAAAAATACTATGTATTTTATTCAGTGCCTTAAAAGATTTATAAACTGTGTTTAATCGTATTTAACAAATTGCATTTTAATAGAAATAGATATAATTTTCATAGTAAATTCAAACTATATGTTTATCTAAATTTATTTGCTATGACAAAATTCAATTAAATTAAATTTCAACTTGAAATAGAATTCCTCCTTTCATTCATTTATTACGTGTGTATAACATGAATAGTTGTGTGTATTTAGAAAGAAGAAAAAAAATGTTGAGCGATAACACAATGGAAATCCCTACAGAAAAATAACGAATTTCAGAGTTCGATATTTTAATAATATATGCCTAATATATGCTTTTATTCCATTTTTTTCTCAATTATTATATTTTTATTACTATACAAAAAAAGTATATCAAATATAAAATTTCATGTTCAACATTTGCACATATCTTAAGTTCCATATAGGTTGGTAGTTTGAGATAATATTTTATGAATAGAAATTTTTCTAAATTTTAAAGCGTTTATAATTATAAACTTAAATACCACAAAAAGAAATTTTTATATAAAAAAAAAATTTAGTTTCTGTACTTAATTCAACAAGTCTATAGTATAGAATTTCTAGAATAGACTTGTAATTTTACATTTGAAACATTACAATTTACTATTTTTTTTTTTTTAATTTAATAAATAAACTATTACTGCCATATTTTTAAACTTATAGATATTTCAGTACTTTTTTAAAGTAATTTTTAAAGATATGTATTGCATAAAAACAGTTATTCTCATTACTTGTAAATATTAATTATTCAAAAATTAAATGAGATATAATTTCAAATGACAAAGCTGATACATTTTCAATACAAAAGAATATCGTTTTAACGTAACATAAGCTTCAAATTTAAAAAAATAATTCAATTTTATTTTTTATATAAATATATATTTATTATTCAAGAAATTTTATGTAATATATATGTTTAAATGTTCTGGGCAATTTTGTGGAATATTTTTCGTGAATATGATTATTTAATCATTTTAAAGTCTATATACTCATATTAATATATTCTGTTAGAATTAACATCAGACAATGCATACTTTAAATTACAATAAACGGATAATATAGTGTTATTGGATAGCATTTATTGTTCTTTTACTATTTGTTTTCTATTTTTCTCTATTAATCAGTTCTTTATTCTCAACATATTTTATAATGTATAACATTTTTATAGTCCATTTAATAATTATGCATTTTATTAGCAGCAATTTAAAGTACTTACTGTGACTTATTTATATTTATAGTTTTTATAGAAAGTACAGATATTACTAACAGTGTGTTATAAGTTTGTTTTTCTTACAATAAAAATTATATCTTATAACAAAAACCTAAATATCAATGAGACGTGAAAAAAAGTAAAAGAATTATTTATGTGCTAACTGTATTTATAAAATGATTTTAGTCGATTAACATTAAATGATAGTGTGCCTACAAATAAAAATAAGTGTATATTGCTTACATCAATAGCATAAACTTTTGTCAAAATCATTACTCAATAAATCCAGAATATTCTTTAAAACAAAGCGTACACATTAATACTAAATTAATATATTCTATATTGGTGTAATACAGGAAAACAACATATTGCACATAATTTTAACATTGTATAATTATAGAATTAATGCATGTCGATAAGAATGTGTACCCAGAAAAAAAGTCAAATATTTATCAACAATATATTCATAAAATAAAGATACAGTTTTGTTTCCAAATAGATTTTTCTATTGATCTCCTATTTCTACTATTTTATATGAAAATTCACGTTATAAAAATATAATATAAAATAAATACCAAATTATAAAGTTTATTTCAAATATCATTAAATTCTTTCCTTACACTTTTCTTAATTTCAGATAATTTTTTCATATCAATGTTTCCTTCTCGTATAAGACTTTCGAGCTTGGCAATTTTAGAATTTATAAAATCATAATTTGATCTCTTTTTCTTTTGTTTTTCGATATAATCATTGATTACATAATTCCTTATTAGACACCAAGGATGTCCTTCATCTTTCAAAGTTATTAAATCCACTGCAATTTGCGAAAAATTTATCGCTAAATTTTCAGGTATATAAATATCGATTATAGTCTCTTGGTTTACTACTTTCTTCATACAAAATAAATTTTGATGTTTAAATTTTACATTAAGAACGGCCCAACTATTTTTTGGAAAGACATCGTGAAAATTTGCAGATAAAAATAATCGATTCGCTATATAATTTATCGTTATTTTTGGACAAAAGAGTACTTTATCTTTATGTGCATATAAATTTATTCTTTTCAATTTATCTGTTTCTGTTGTTAATGTTTCATTTAAAACTTGTAATTCTTGAGTTCCTTTGTAAATCTTCTCCATTATAACTGTTGCAGTTTCTAACATATTGGAATGAAGATTAATAAAAGTATCATTCTCTATCGATAGGTTTCTTTCTATTGTATTTATAGAAATCTCTACTAATTGTTTATCCTGTGTCAAACCTAAAATCATCTTAGAATCATATGTATGTAAACAAACAAAGCTTTTATCTTGGATTTTTATTTGATGAATGTTATCAACCAGTAATTGTTTTTTTGCATAGTACAATTCAGATTCATATAAATAAACAATCCATAACATGTCATCTAAGGATTGACTAAAACCAGCACAAATGGCTTGTATTTCTGTCTTTAAATAAATTGTTTCAAAGATAAATGTGTCGTCTTTTGGATGCATTATAACAACAACATTTGTGGTAGTAGCAAAAAGTAATGCTACAATCTTGTTATTTTTCCATACAGGTATTACATCTCTAATGGAATAAATACTGCTATGTATTATTTGTACAGTCTCATTAATTAATGTTAAAAGTTTCTGTCCATCTGCAATTATACATAAATTTTCTACAGTAGAGTAATTATTTGTCAAGGCTTTCATAAAACATTCTGTAGTGGTTTCCACATTTAACAGATGAACACATAGCTGACTGGAATTAATTTCTTTGAAAGAAAGTTTAAATAGTAGTTTGTTTGACATTTTTTGTTTATTATCCAAATAAAGATATCCATTTCTTGGTATCAGTACCTCATAAAAAACGGTACCTATTCCAATCGCACTTTTGCTTAAAACGGCAAATTCCCGATCCCTCGAAAGTTTATAAACGCCTCGTGGAATGCAAATTAAAAAAATTCTACCGCTAAAACATTGTACAATTTTTATCGGTGCTGGTGCTATCAAAACTTCGACAGAGTCATTGTTTCCGTATGGAAATATTATAAGTTCATTTTGATTCCAGCAGAAACAAGTCCTTTCACCGTAAAATGTGTGAATAATGAAATTTTTTGGTAAAAAGTGTGTATTTGTATTGATATACATTATTATTACTATTATTGTATACAATATTTATTAAACACCACGTGTTGTTTCTATCGTGTAATTTAATACTGTGTCTATATATGTGTGTGTGTATATACATTAACGGCAACTAAAAAAGATATTTTATAATAAAATTATTTTTGAAACTTTTACTTTGTATAAAAATTACAAAGAAACGGTCAAATAGGTTAATTTTTCTACAGACGAGGCGCACCATCGTACGACAAGTTTAATAACTAAAGCTTTCTTCTTGCATTTTAATCATTTACGTATCTAGTGCAAGTTCTAATTATTTATTGTCAGAGAATTGTTTTAACCTTTTTGTCTCGAAGTAATTATGTATTGTGCACTTAACGTGGAAGCGATATAACCAATAATAGAACGATAGAACCATATAATATTGTTCGATTCAAAAAAATTTCATTTGAAATTAAATGTTCTTTTTCGCCGTTTTCCTTTTAAAATCTCAGTAGTACATTTTTCGTTTTACTTTACATTTATCTCTATGTTTTAACAGGTGATTTATTTGTTCCATTTGTTAATACAATATATCCACGTATTTAATAGATTATGTGGAAGTCAGTAATTAGTGAACGTGATGAACCACACGTTAGAACTTATGCCGAGATATTAAAACAAAAACAGGATGACGAAGGATATCAAACCACAAGTTCAATACGACAAGTATGCTTTAAATATCAATAAATTAATTATCCTTATCAAATATAATATAAATATTATAATATTATTAATATTTCCTAATATTTTAATTGTAGGATCGTGTTGAAACCGATATACTAAAATTATACAAATTAAATAATGAACCAGTTTTAACAAGACAGAAACATATTCAATTTTTAAAAAAATCTCTGTTTCACCTTACTGAAGCTTACCAAGTAAATTGTGTTTTTTTATTATACTTAAAATTGTTGTGTATATTTTTTCATGTATTACTTTTCTTAGTGTTTAGATTCCAGCAGGCCATGGTTGTGTTATTGGAGCCTACATTCTCTTCAAATCCTAGGAGAACGTTTAGAATATGATGAATATTCTAGAATTATTGCTTTTCTGGCCAAATGTCAATCGCCAGAGGGTGGCTTTGGAGGAGGTCCAGGACAACATCCTCATTTAGCCTCTACCTATGCAGCAATAAATGCTTTATGTACTATTGGTACTCCTCAAGCTTATCAAGTAATTGATAGGTATATATATATACACACACATACACACACATATATATATAGATATATATATAAAATATTATGACTGAAAATGTATTTTAAGAGATTTTATTTTAAAAATATTAGTTGTATGATTTTATGATTTTAGAAAAGGACTTAAACAGTTTCTATCATCTCTACGTGAAGAGGATGGTTCTTTCAGCTTACACAAAGATGGAGAAACAGATATAAGAGGAATATATTGTGCTCTTTCTGTAGCAAAACTGACAAATGTATATACTCCTGAAATATTCAAAGGCAGTGAAAGTTGGATAGCTAAATGTCAAACGTGGGAAGGTGGTTTTGGTGGGTCTCCTGGCATGGAAGCTCATGGAGGATATGGATTTTGTGGGTTAGCAGCACTTATGCTTCTTGGCAAACCTCACTTCTGTTGTTTGAAATCATTTCTGGTATTCAGCTGATATAGTAAATTTTATGACACATATATATATATATACATTGAAGAATTCATTATTCATATCTATTTACTTTCAGAGATGGATAGTAAATAAACAAATGCGCTTGGAAGGTGGGTTCCAAGGACGCACGGAGAAACTAGTAGATGGTTGTTATTCATTTTGGCAAGGTGGAGCTTTTCCTCTGATTCATACAATTTTAACTATGGAAAACAAAGTATTTAATTCTTCATATTGGTTATTTAATCAAGAGGCCTTACAAGAATATCTATTAATCTGTTGTCAACATCCTCATGGTAGTCTTGTGGACAAGCCTGGAAAGTATGAAACACTGTTATTATTTATTATAAAAGCAATTTTATAACTTATATTCATTTCAGAAGTCAAGATGTATATCATACGTGTTACGCACTTAGTGGATTGTCAATTGCACAGAATTCCCCATGGCCATTGATCATTGGATCAGCTAATACAAATTTAGTGAAAATAATTCATCCTTTGTATAATTTAGAAAATTCTTGTGCGGTTAATGCATTAAAATATTTTAATACACTGCCGATACCTGATTGAACATATATTTAATATTCTAACTACATTGGTAGAATATAAATGCATTCATTTCATCTTAGCAAAAGTTCAAAGACAGATTCTATTTTACTTCACATTAAAATTGACCAAGAAAGTGTAAATATAAAGTTATTGAAATATTAATAAAAGTAATAATAATTATAAATTATTTTTATTTTCTTAATTGCAATGTCAATCAATATTTAATTAAAATTTCTTATATATAACAGATATTTAACCTAATAGTGTTAACCTAATAATGTTCTTTAGAAAGTTTTTAAGGGATATGTAATATAATACAAATGTTTAATACATACATATATATATATATATATATATATATATATATATATATGTTATAATACAGTATCTTATAAATTTTTCTTATACTTTAATATAAGTGTTCATTTAAATCTTCATGGCATATAAATACCAATAACGGAAACGCGTATGTGTATACAATGAGCTATATCTGCGACGCGTTCTGAAATGGTGCAATACAAGTATGAGACATGCAACAAATAAATTATATAAAGAAATCGTCATAAAAATTCAAAAACAGTGGTATCGTTATTTGGATACTGTAAAAAACGAATTCTAGTATAAATATTCCCTGAAAGTGAAACCGCAAGAAAAAGAAAATAGTACGTTCAAAATTATTTTGGCAGTTATTTCCAATAAGAGAAGAGGTTATGGCAAAACACTTAGTACAAATAATTATAATGGGAACACAAGTCGTTGTTAAAGCATTTGCACGGGCATTACGACAAGAAATTGCAGCAAGTCAAGCTGCTGCACATAAAACAGGCGGTGGTGCACGAGGTACACAACATGTTGCTGCCAATTACAAAACCGGTATTTCTTTGGAAGAAGCACTACAGATTTTGAACGTTGAACGAGTGGATCAAGTAGATGCTATTGAACGTAATTATAAGTACCTCATGCAAGTTAATGATAGATCAAAAGGTGGTTCTTTTTATATTCAGTCAAAAATTGTGCGTGCTAAAGAACGTATTGATGAAGAGTTAAAAACTATGAAGACTCCTCCTCTAAACAGTAATTCCAAGCAACAAAATGCTTCAAAACAACTATAATACATTTTTATATAGTCTAAATTTAATTGATACATCTTTGAAGTCTGTATATATGAATGTAATGACATGTTAGTCCCAATAAATAACATGGAACGTCAGTTGATAAAATTGATATACTTATACTTTAATACTGATTGAAGTGTTGAAATAAAAGAAAACATTGTTTAAAGTATCACAAGTCTCTGTTTTTTTTTTTATAAATTAAAGCAGTTTGTACAAATTTCAAATAATCTGACTTATAACAGGTATTGATTCTTATGTACATGTGTGTAAATATATAAATATGTATATGCTTGTATATATAAATATATGCACATAATTTATGTAACAGTCTTCTAATACAAGTACTCGCTCTTATACGAGTCCTTAGGTACGTAATATATAAAATTCAGTATGCCAAACCAGCTACTTTTGCATCTTCTGGTTTAATTCTATTCTCTGATTGACGAATAGTTAATCTCTCTTCATTATGATGAACAGACCATAAATTTGGTAGATATTTTGGCTTCATAGTCAGGAGAAAATGCTCTCTCCACATACGTTCTAATTCTACCAATCCTCCTTCCCTTTCATGAAAATATTGAACAACCTGAAAAATATAATTTGTAATATTAATATAAATAAAAAAACTTTTACAAGTATTTCTATTATTCATTAATGATACCTTTAAACCATGAGGTTGGCATTTAGACTGGTCGTAATTAGGTACTGAAATTTTTTTTTCTAATTCTTTACTTAATAGATCAAGTAGAGTTGGAGTGATTTGCTTCTCTTTTGTGCATTCCAAAATATAATGTTCTAACTCTTTGCGTCGTGATTCGGGTAAAGTTGTTCTTTCTTTTAGAACTTTAACAGCTGAATATAACTTCCTTGAATCATTTACATGTTTACTACGTACATGCGTCAATGGACCAGCCAAAGGCGCATCACACATATCTGCTAGTTTTCTTCTGAATTGCTGATCATAATAATTACTTATTTCATGGCAGGATGGGCATAATAATAATATATCGTGAGACTGATGAGCTTTCATCACCCCTAAAAAATATTTATAAATTTAAATTATTCATAATTTATTTTATTATATGTATATCAAATTATATTTCAACTTACATGGAAAATATTTACGATATTCTCGTGGTACGACATTTTTTCTAGTAAACATGTCTGACTTCCCACAAACTACGCATTGATTGACTTTAACTTGTGTATAATACTTTCCAACCTCTCCTAGAGCTCGTCCAGATGGTTCAAATTTTAACCTTACAGTAAATGGTTCCTGTTCAACTGTTTCTCCTAATCCTTTTGTAATATACCATTCTGCTTTTTTACGATCACATGTACATAATATTTCTCCATCTGGTGCTTGTAAATAACAATTATGATATAATGGTTTCTTTCTTGTAGGTACATAATTTTTATTTGCCATATTATTATTTATCTTTAAATTTTTAGTAATCTTATCAAAATAATTGTTTTCACGGTTTTTTTGATTAATAGTTGTGTGTTCATATTTTCCCTTAAACCTGAAATACAAAATGTAGAAGTGATTTTTAGTAAATTAATATAGCAATAATTAAAGATAAATACAATATATAAAATAATATATTAAGTTTATTACCTCACATCAATTACATCACTAGGTAGGCAATGAAAGTGCATATTTAAGTTTTTATTATACATACTTTTTATATAATTTACTAACATTTCCCACAAAGAACATTTCTCTTTTATTTTTTGTATGATCTATAAAATGTACAATAATTTATTGCAATGTATATTTTCCATAGTATCATGATGGATAAATTAATGGATACTTTACTTGGTCATAAATAAGAACAGATGCAATTGTATCACAAACAGCATATGCCACTTGTTCGTCAGTAAGGATGCCAGCGTTCCAATCGCTACACCTTATTTCCATTACTTTATCTATTTCCAAATCTAAGTATTGCAAACTCATTGCAGCTAAACTTTTCGGACTTGGTAAATTCACACGTGCTGCTAATGTTCTTAAATCAATGGTACTGTTAACTTTACATCCATAATCTGTTAATATCTTTTGTCCATCTTCATATGAAGCAACTCCTACTTTAAGAATATGTCTATTAGCTAGTAATTCCTAAAAGAATGTTTGTCACATTATATACATAAACGTTTAATTTACATATTGATTTAAATTTGTAAAATATTATGTACTTTCAATTTTTGAGGAATATATCCAATTTTGCCAATGCGAAACAAACCACACACTCCATTAAATGTAGCAAGTTGAAGTAAAGAAACAGGTCCTTCATTAACCCATTCACAATCAAAACCCAACACATCATTAGACAAGTTGCTTTAACAAAATAAAATATATTTATTCCAAAATAAACAAATAAATAATGAAGATGTTTAAAAGTAAATAATATAAAAATATATTTTTATATCTATATCTTATAATAAAAAAATCTATATATTTGACATCACATTAATCATGGAATTCAATACAACAAAAAGATATATACATCTTATAATTAAATTATAGCTAATATATATATATATATATACTCTTAAAGTCCTCATATAGAGGAAGCTTATTGAATTGACAAGTAATCAACTGAAAAAATATGTATCAACATAATTAACGTCCTGAAAGTCTGTAGTTAGATATGTATAAAAAAAAAATATAAATATAGTATTAGTGTATACTTTCTCTGTATAGATAACATTTAGGACATGTACAATGTAATATTGAAATAAAAATAATAGTACAACTTACCAGTGAATACGTTGAATAGCGTAATCACATTTTTCTGGAGTATCGGCCAAAATAATTTTGTCTAATGAGATTCTAAGGTCTTTTTTCTTATTATCACCTTTCTTACAACTTTTACTTTTCATACATTGACAAAGATGTTTAATGCCTTGCAAAACATTTTTGTGATATTTAGAGGCCAAAAGTACGAGGCCCACCGTTACACATACAAAAAACATGTTGCCCTTTATAGGATGCATCAATTTGCAAACATAAATTTTTATTTTCGACTTAGAATCAAGATTAAAATTTCGTATGTACAATTTATTTTCCCTCCTTTACGTATACTTGCGTACACGTGTATTGAGTATACATGTAGTTTTCTTTAGGATATAAATATTTACATTGATAATTGATAATTAAATATGTTAATTAAATTTATAGCTAAATTAAATTACAAGAATTTCAATCATGACAACTGATACTTGAAAAACAATAATGGTAAAAAGTTTCGCGAAAAGAATGCTCGGATTATCGAATTATGCGAAATAGTTAAATAATAACGCAAAAGGCACATCACGATATTAATTACGAGAAAATAAATTAAAATAAATTAATAATCGAATGAGGTTCAAGGAAATCCGAAGCTCTCGGAGCAACGGCTCAAGTACGCGGGTACGAACATTATACACGTTACACGACACACGACTATGATTACTCTAACGTTATCTTCCTTGCTTATATTCCAACAGACTGTTCTTTACGCTGATTGGTTGAGTTTCTCGACAATTTTTGTGACAAATCCTATATATTTTATTAATATTATTGTTAACACGATCATTTGTTAAACGAAAAATAAACGAAAAATAAAGTTAGATTATTTTATAAATAATATGCATTTTTCAAAATTTCAAATATATTTACAAAATTTATTTTTTTTATATATTTTCAATAAAACCATTAAGTTTCGAACTTTTTAATTTTATCGTTTTTAATTTTATTAGGGACCAAGTGTATTAGAAAAATATACATTTACTTTAAATTGCATGGAAAA
Source organism: Melipona beecheii (assembly GCA_032399605.1). NCBI lineage: Eukaryota > Metazoa > Arthropoda > Insecta > Hymenoptera > Apidae > Melipona > Melipona beecheii. Next base: position 3,555,497 of record JAUCMO010000291.1, read on the forward strand.
TTTATAATTATTTACTGATTTGAATCTCTGATTTGAAAGAAGACTAAGATATGATTATATCACTCTATTTGTATATGTTTGTGGTCAAATTTATGAGTGCGTATTTATAAAGCGTAAAGTAATTATATATATAGATATATAATATATATATTTGTATAATTGAATATGCATTTTTTATATAAATGAAAAACTACAATTGTATCTACATGTAAGTGTATAAAACAGTATAGAAAAAATTAAGTATGGCGTTAATCCTATCAGCTGATATCGTCTGCTGGAATAACGAATTGTAGTTATTAATTAGTTGCACAGTGCACCCTTAAGCGTTGCAAACATATGTTTTTATTCCATGGCTATTCTCATAAGTTAATAAATTTACAATAATTCAGTGTTATTATTTTAATGACGTAATGATTGTTTTAGAGTTTGTAATGGCGAAAATACTTGCTAAACACGAATTCGATCGTTTGCGTCATTGACAGGTGGGACAAGAATGTGGGAAAGTAGATAGGGATTATCTGTGCAAGCAAGTTTTTAAACAATCGAGTGGTAAAAGAGTCTGCCAAATAACTAGCAGATTCGGTTGTAATGAGCGACTCAGAACAGCGGCAATTACACGTGCCTTATCGAGAATATCATAGTCAGAACAATACTAATACTTCTGCCTTAGTGGAAACTGATGCTTTGGTAGATCTGTCAATCACATCTAACAATTGTTTACCAGTAAACGAGTGTTCAGATTTAATACCAGACGTTGAATTTGTTCCCAACTTGAGTAACGAACAAACTATAGCCATTGATTCCCCTGGGATTGACCGGGAGAGCCAGCCTCTCCTTGGTCGATTAGAGCTTGATGTCACTTTTAATCGTTTTCCTGGTTTGTTATTATCTAATCTCATAGACTTAGAATTAAATGTTACTCTTGTTATTTTTAACCGAATCTATTGTACACTGTGTTACATTTTATAGATGATCCACAATTTTCTGAGTTAGTATGGCAAGCTGAATTTGCAATAGACAATGGAATCTTTCCTGAGAGAATATATCAAGGTTCTAGTGGCAGTTATTTTGTAAAAAATCCCACAAGGGTAAAGTATAATTTCATTGTACATTTAAAAATTAAAAGTCCATTTAAAAACATAGACTGCTATGTATCATGACTTTGTAACAATAACAGAGTTTTGTTTTACAGAAAATAATAGGCGTTTTTAAGCCAAAAGATGAAGAACCTTATGGAAGGTTAAATCCAAAATGGACAAAATGGATGCACAAGCTCTGTTGTCCTTGCTGTTTTGGGAGAAGTTGTTTAATTCCAAATCAAGGATACCTCAGCGAGGCGGGTGCGAGTTTAGTTGACCGTAAATTAGGTCTGGGCATAGTTCCAAATACTAGAGTAGTCAAACTTGTCAGTAAAACATTTAACTACCCACGCTTAGACCGTCAAAAAGCCCGTATGAAGCAAGCTATCATGGACCAGTTTCCTACAGTAGGCTCTCACTTCAATCGTATTGGCTTGCCACCGAAAGTTGGTTCTTTTCAAATTTTTGTAGATGGTTATAAGGATGCTGATTACTGGTTAAGACGGTGGGAAAACGAACCTTTATCACCACGTCTTAGTAGAGAGTTTCAACTTCAGTTCGAACGCTTAGTTATTTTGGACTATATAATTAGAAATACTGACAGAGGTATTTAATATTTATAAGATTCTTCTGTCATTAAAGGATAAATCGCTTAATAATGTCGATTTTTTAAAGGTAACGATAATTGGTTAATTAAATATGATAATAATAAGGGAAAAAATGGATCAGAACAGGGTGAAGTAAAAATAGCCGCTATAGATAATGGTTTGGCCTTTCCTTTCAAACATCCCGATTCCTGGCGAGCTTATCCTTATCACTGGGCATGGTTAAGTCAAGCAAAACAACCATTTAGTGATGTAACACGAGAGCTTGTATTACCACAACTCTCGGATCAAAATTTTGTACAAGATCTTTGTGACGATTTATATCAATTGTTCAAAGTAAGTCGTGTAAAATTATAAAATTATAATTATAAGATGTATTTTATAATCAGAATTCAACAGTAAAAAACATTTATTTTTCTAGCAAGACAAAGGTTTTGATCGACACCATTTTGATAAACAAATGAGTGTAATGCGCGGTCAGATTTTAAATTTACAACAAGCTTTAAAGGATGCCAAAAGCCCCGTGCAATTGGTTCAAATGCCTGCTGTGATCGTTGAAAAGTATTTATTTTATATTGTACAGAGATGAGAAGTCCCCCGGAAAGAAAGTAGGTCTTATTTGTTTTCGGCAAATATTACAATCCAAAAGACATTATTAAATAGAAGAATATTTATTGATCAAAAGAAAAAGTTTTCATATATCACAAATAATACTAGGTAACCTAATGTCTTGGTGAGTGAGAAGACTACTCCCTTTATTCCTGTCATCCCGTTGGACTTCTCATTTCTGTATTATACATACATACTTTCTATAAATTATAAAAACATATATATGATCCAGGATATAAATTGATCTTACGAATACTATTTTACAGAGCCAAAGGAAACGGAGCACCAAGACTATTTTCATTCTCTGATACATTTACACAGCGCTTCCAGAATAAAAGCCCTTTCTTTTCTTGGTGTTAAAAAGCTCTTTCTTGTTGAATGTTTAAAAAACGGCATTAGTTTTGTGTGTTGACTGAAAAGAACAGTTCAGTGCATTACAAATGTCACATCTTATTATTTGTGCTGTCTTTCTTAATTTTATTACGCATTACTACCTCCTTTTTTCAACGCTAGTTTCTAATCTGCAGAGATTTATTGACAATTACATTTAATTTATCTTATGTCTATTACCATTTTCTTTTAATTTGACTATATTAATTCGAACCATAGTATAATTATACTGTATACAGTAAATATATATAATGTTAACATAATATTTTTCGATATGCTTCGTAATGTAAAAATGTGAGGAAGATGACAAAACGAATGTAGGTAATGTCACGATTATGCATACAAATGACATCCCCTTAAAACAAAACGTGATCAATTACACGTAATCGCATTGTATATTTTCTATGTCTTCCATATATTACTGTCTTGAAAACATCGATTTACATGCATTTTCGCTAGATACTATCGAGAAGGAACATCTGTCTAATCTTAAAAATTAACTGTGATCTAAAATAGTAAAAAGACATTCTTATTCTCTAAAATAAACATTTTACGTATTCATATTATATTTTTAATTGATACGTATGAGGAAATAAATTAGTAGCTAAGACAGAAATTTCTACTATAGTTATTAGTAGTAAATTACTTCGGTCTATAACTCTTATCTGCAGTTATTTAAATTTATGATCGATCCTCAATCGATTTTATCATTGGCTTTATTTTGTTTTTGTTTAACTAACGGTATAACATTAACGTTGAAATATTGTTCGTTAAATTAGTATGTCACTAAAGTCATATGTTACATAGAGGTTGACGTTTACAATCTTATTGTTTTATATTGTTGTATTTTATATATTATAAATCTTTTGGAGATCTAAATTTATTAAATATCTTCCTATTTTATTGATAAAAAGAAAAATAATTTTGAATTGGTATTATATATAATAATACTAAGTACTTAAGTAAAATGGAAGTAGTGGAGACAAAGAAGCAATTTCGATTACCATGCCAAAAACCAGTAAAGTGTCCCTGTAATGTTAAAGTAACAAATCTATTTTTTATATTATTATTTATATTATATTTTCTACTAACAAAAGTAATGATGGTTGTCATTAATATTATTCATATCTAGTGCGCGAGGAAATATGTGCAACCATCTCGAGCAAAGTCATTTGCTCCTATGAGGATGTACAAACCGCCTTCGAAATTATTTGAAAGTAATACCACATATCACTTATCATATTTAAATGTGGATCATTCAGAAATGCGACGGAATCGATCCCAACCCATCCGACCCAAACCTGCTCTCACTAAATCTGATGCTCGATTTCTTGGTGCAACAACTAATCAATTAAGTTACAAATATATTGGAAGCATTCCTAAAACAAAACCAATTATACCTAAACAAAGGTAAACAAGTTTAGAAAATTTATTCTTAATTTAAAAAATGAAATTAACAAATCTGTTACTTTTTCATTTTTATTTATTCTCTTTCGCGTTAGGTCGATGATCGTATCTGGTCCAATGGAATCTGTTACCACGGTTCGTCAAGATTATTCACATAAATATATGGAGAAGCCAGAAATCATAATACCTTGTGGGAATATTCGCTTGAGTTCCGGCAAATTAGATGCCAATACTACAGCGAAACTTTCTTATGCGGATCCAGGTTGTACGGAACCAACGATTAATTTCAAACCCATAGTAGTCTATTGTCCACCTAGTGAACCGATTCTTCATGACACTACGCAAAAGTTAAGTTATCAGCCTGTTCACATTGGAGAAAAGGATACATACTCCTGGCAGCAGAAACCAATTTACAAGTATATATTACATTTCAAAACCACAAGGAAAAGATATGATAAATTATATTTTTTGTGTCTTACAAAAGAGAATTATTTATTAAAATATAATATTACAATATTTACTAAAATATTATATACTCTTAATAGCATTATGTTACCAAACTGTGTTTGGACATTTATTTTACTATTTTCTCAGACTAAATACATAACAGTTCTATACTTTGGATAGTTTGTATATTTTTTGCGTTTTTTAATTTTCCATAAATGCACAAATATCTGTAGTTTAGCCACAACATTAATAATATTTAGAGATTTATTTTTTCTTCTCCTTATATTATGTCACATTTTAATTATTTGCTCTATTTTAATTATTAAAATTAGAAAATTAATCAAACATATGTTTATCATATTTCATTTCTATGGTTTATTCATATATTTGATTTAAACAATTGAACTACATGATATTTCCATCATAATATAACATTTATAGGGCTCCAGATGTTGCTATGTGTGCAAAAACAACATATACCGAAAGTTTTTTGAAAAATGAGGAATCATGTATGGAAAAACCTATAAGGCCATGTGCTGCTAATGTCTTTCCTGGCGGTGGTGAATTTTATGGAAATACTATTTATAATCAAAGTTATTTGCAATCGACCATTGTTGAACGCATGGAACCTATTATCCCTTGCAATGCTATCTCAAAACTTGATGGCAAAATATCGACAGATACAACAAGCAAAGTATATGCATTTTTATGATATTTGAATGATTTGTAGTAATAAAAAGGCAATTCCAGTATTTAAATTTTAAATATTTTCTAATAAAAAAGAAAATTTTTATATTAAAAAATTTATTAGTACAAATATTAGATAACTATGAATTTAGAACACGTTTCAAAACATTTTTATTGGTTTACTTGAAAATGGAACTGTCTTTTTATTGCAACAATTTCTTTATTTATTAATAGCATCTGCTATTGTTCCTCTATATGTTTTTATTTTTCTTTCTTGTTTTAATCCTTTTATAGTTAAGTTACCAACCGGTTTATAGTGAGAAACGTTTGCCAATATTACCTCGCACCAGAAATATGATAGGCGATGGCCCGATACAATCTGAGACTACTAACCGTTGCGACTTTGTTAAAAAAATTACATTACGACCGGATCTTATTATTCCATGTGATAATCTTCGAAATCCAGATATACCGATCGATGATAGAACTACAACAAAATTATCTTACACGAAACCTGATCCAATAGAATGGATTCAAAGTTTCAAACCTATTGTTCAATATCAGAGGTAGATTGAGCTGTTCTTGTTATTTACATATATATATATATATATATATATAAGTACGTATTAGTAAGTTGCTGCTCAAAATCATAAAGCAGTTATTATATTTATTCCAAAATTTAAGTAATCATAAAATAATGTATTAAAAATTTTATTAAGAATGAGAGCTGATAAAATTTTGATGACCTAACTTATATATGACCTAACTTATATATACGATATATATAGCTGTATATATGTATAGTTGCATATAACTTATGTATAATTATATATACATAAATTGATGTAAATTATTTCAGAGTTTATAGTTGATAGAGTTACAGTTATAGTTAAGACATTTTTATTAATTCCTTAATAATCAAATATTCAAAAAGATTTTCATAATAATAAATTCGTTACCAATAGATTCCTCTTTTCTCAAGTATTTAGAGAACAGTTTTGATGAAATAAATTAAATAACTTTAAAATCATAAGAAGTGTAGTAAATGTTCTTTATTTAATTTTTAATTTAAAGATTTTTATAAAAGAGACATAATTACACAAATGAATATACAATTGAATTTACTCTGGCAAACAGAATCTATACATCCTTTAATTAATTTAACTATTAATTAATTAATTTTTTACTAAATTGTTAGATCTGAAAACATTGAATATGATACTATAAATAAACTGTCATATCAGCCTTGGACTCCAATTCCTAAGGAACATATACCATGGGCATTTAAAGATAAATATCAACCACCTACAAATCCTATGTGTGCTGATACTATTTATCAAGTTAGTTATCCTGCACCTGGATATTATGAAGATATTTGCGAACCTAAAGATTGTGAATGTTTGAATTCCAAATGTGACAATTCTTTAACACGAATAGAGACTGCAAACTGTAACTGAAATGCAAATAAAAATAGATTTTTGAATATTCAATTTTTTGAATGACAAAACTTTTTATATCACTTTATGACTATTACACAAATAAATTTCTACTGTATATTATAATAAATATTTAGAGGAAAAAATATTTAATTGTTAAAATTCGAACGAAAATAATTTAAAAAATCGAATTAGAAGCTATTTTATTCGATACGTCAATTTAGCACGAACACATTTTACATTTATATAATAATAATTGTATATAGATGAATAAGAATAATACAATTCACAAACAGTAAGATTGTTCTCAATAATAAAATAAATTCTAATCTTTGACGAAGGATAATAGACAATAGATTTAATAATAGACAATATTAACATACACTCTTTAGAAATTTAGCTACATCCAACATATACATGCATGTACGTATACGCATACATATGATCAGGTACATGCATGTACACTCATACATAAATATGTACGTATGTGAACTGATATAATATTATAATATTTATATTATATATAGTAAACTTAATAGGAGTAACTCTACTTTCAATCCTATTTAGAGTGAAATTTAGTGTACATCGATGTTTTATATATGCGGAACAATTGAATTTTTAATAGAGGATATAAACTACAGGGGAGGGAACAATAGTTAAAAAATGAATTATCTATTTTAACCGACAATAGAAACTTCCTATGCTTAGAGATCTAAAAATTTTTAAAAAAATTTAATTTCGGAAATTGAAAAATTATTGAAATTTTAATCGAAAAATCAAAAATGTTCTACACTAATATATAAATGGAAATTCTCGATTTTAATTTTTCCAAAAAATTTAAAGAAAATAATTTTTGAACACAAAAATTTTGAATATAAAATTTTTGAACATAAATGATTTTTGAATATTTGAATATTTAAACGATAGGAAATATGTTATTTCTTCGTCAAAGTTAAATAGTGAGACGAAGACAAAATTTTTTTTACTAAAAATACATGCAAGTTGTTTGTAAGAGCTCTCAAAAAATATAATGAGCATTAATTCAAAGATTATCATAAGGCACATATTTAGGTCACGCTGATTATATGTTATACACACTCTTTGTTAGCGTTGCACAAAATCCCGTTTTCTCATTTCAGCACACTACCCCATTAGTAAATTAAATTAAAATATTTATTTTCTGTAAATTCACTATATACATGACTGGACGTGGAAATGATTGTCTGTATTAGACTCTACGTATTATCATAGCAATTTTACTGTCAGTTAACATCTAAATCTAATCATTATTTGTTACCATTGTCTCTTGTGCATTTTTCTTCAATTAATACATAAAAGTTTTACTAGATCATATATTATAAGTCATTTTTTGCATGACTTAAAAAAAAGACGAAGTTCATTCAATGTTATACCTGTAAAAAATTATCGTCATTCTGTAAAAATATAGCATTTAAAATTACATATTATATATTAATGTTTTATCATAGTAAAATACATAATGTTCGACATTTTGTACCAAACGATATTTGTTTTCGACCTAAAACCTAAATGACAAAATATAAGACTAGTTTCTACAACCATGTATTCCAAACATTAAACGATACCATCGTTAATATAACAAGTACTGAATTGAAAACTAAGTATTAATTTTGTAAAATGGCACACAGAGTACATGATACACTCAGACACGTAATTGCAACTCAACTAAGATCAATTTCAATTATTTGTTTATAACTGATAATTGTTCTCTTAAACATATTGCACTTTTATACTATGAAAATGAAAGATATGCCACGTTTTCTCAGAGACAAAAATCTATAGATATACATATACAACGAAAACATTTTTACATCCCTCCCCTATAAAACAACAATAATAATTGACTACATCCGTCATGCAGACGATTATCATTGAGATGAAAAACAATTGATCGATAGGTAGATATAAGAAATATATCGCGCCTGACATACCTATTGTGGCTTAGTGTTGTACGATTGTATGAACTCGGAGAAGCTAAACTGATCCAAGTTGAGATTTTCGTCGATTGAGGGTAGTTCACCATGACTCATCAGCTCCACATAGTCCATGTCCGGATTTGTTCGCCCAACGCTGGACTGGCCAAGGCCCGGAGCGTAGCTACCACAAATTAAAAACACAACTCCAATCACTGGCATAATAATGGACAAAGAATTTGTACTAAATTCAAACATTGTACATGATAACAAAACCGATTTAATTCAATCTTGTTTTTTTTTCTTTCTTTTTCCTTCTCTCTTGTTTGTCTACTTTAAAATATTGAATTTTTCATTGATGGATTTTCAACGAAAAAATCTATTATATTTTATCGAAACGTGTGACCGATTAGCCTGATAGCCGGTACAACACGGCAAAGGAAATACGAACAACCACAAAAAATCCCCAACCTAATCGAAATTGATCGGTCACTTGAGATCTCCGATGTTCTATTTTGTTATAGATACACGTACTGTGGTATGACACCATTTAAATGAATTTTTAATAAAATTCTAGTGCTATTATTTCGTAACAGTATCGTAATGATGTTTAAATACACTCGATTGCCAGTACTAGAATTGTAATTGTAATTGGAGTTGTGTTTTTATCAGGAGTAGCGTTTATGCATTTAATTTTCCGTTGTTGTGGTTGTACCGGCTTGCTCCAGGCCTATGCCTTCAATTTTCCAGAATTTCGTATATTATTTTTACTTATGTGTAAATTCGTAATACATTACTCTTTTACATAGATTTATATATATAAATATACACACACATGTATATATACACACGTATATACATGCACATGTGCGTGTATCACACATCCATGTATGCATATATATGTATTTATACATATAGAGTACTACTGCGATGCAGCAGTTTTTCATTTTTATTTATTTTGTTTTGTGTAATGCCATGGATAAGCCGTTTTTTTTTTTTTAAAGAAAGAGAGAGAGAAAAAAAAAGAATTTATAAAATTTGGCAGTTTGAAGAGAACACATACATACATATATTTATATATTGGTTCTCAAGCTGTTTTTTTTATATTCTCAATACAAATTAACTTTATAACTTATAATAGAAACAGAAAAAAAGAACGAGAAACTTAAAGAGATTAACATTCAAATTATTTCATAGATTCAAAAGTCCTCCATTCTATTATATTATCCGTTGGACGGATTTCAATATGCTTTATAAGTAATTTTATAAAATATGAAACATCATCTTTGGAATAAATATAAAATTGTAAATATATTTATCAATCATTCCATTTTTATTCTTTTCAAATTGTATAAAATTTTTCTATGGAGGACTTTGAAAATTAAATGAAATCATTATTGAATTATATTAAACTTAATATATAATAGCCACTTAACGCTAAATATATTCATATTGATAAACAGCTGTAATATCAGCATAGAATATTGGATAACATCAAGATTAATTTAAAAGAAAAAACTAATTAATTTTCATGAATATCGTGTATTTAATAAAATATACTTTTTATAAAAATTATCTTTATGCATCCAGTATTCTTCAGCGTACAATTTGTTTAACTGTAAATAAAATTATTTAATATGATTTAACATTACTTATACTTCCATTTTACGACACAGTAATATGATATAAAAATTTTCCAAATTTTCATTCAAAAAGTCTACAAAATGTGAAATATCAATATCGCTATAATATTTATTAAACGTTCACAAAAAAAAAACATAAAAACAATACTGACATTCATCTGCACAAATAGGATATGAAAGACATGCAAAGTGTTATCAATTGTAGGAATGTGCTGTTTTGTGCTTTTGGAAACTTTTCACTGATCTATTACTATTGATCAATCATTAAGTACTTAAACAGCGTGTCAACTCGTTATGTTATTAGCAAACAGTTCGTATGATAGTTATATAATTATCAGAAATTATGTTATGAATTAAAAAATTTAAACGCACTTTGATACTTATTTCATATTTAAATACATTGCACGAAAGTCAAAAAAGAACCTTGCATATCTTATATTCAAATTTCTTAAATGGCAGCTTATGTTAATAAAGAAATGTATAGTTTTACTTTATTAATACTTTAAATCCAAGGAACTGACCTGGAAGCCACTGATGGAGTATCACGCGTTACAGAGGGATCTGGACTATGTGCTTGAAATATAGTGGATGGTGTTGCAGGATAACTACCACCAGGACCACTTTGACCATTACTTCCTACTCCTACTACGGAAGAGTGTGACGGTGTTTGACCACCAATACCAGGTCCACCCCAACCAGGCACATGCGTTACTAAAAATGGCTTCACATATCCATTCGCTGATGTAGACTGATTTTCTACAACAAAATACATTTCACACAATTTAAATTCAAAGTATTCTGTAAATGAAGAAAAAGAAGATGCAAGTGAAGCATATTTACCTGTAAATGGCGTATAATATTTAGAAAAGGCTTGATCTTTCGATATGTCTGGATATAGATAAAGTAGATGTTGCAAATCGGACACACGATCAGCTAAACTACGTATCGTAAAATCTTTGCTCGTGAATGGTTGTAACATAAAAACTTCTGTCTGATCTACAAAATGTTTAATTCCAAATATAGGAACATTAATTAAAAAGAAAAGTAACAAATCTAGTATAAAATAATAAAATGCACAAATGTACCTCCAACCCAAGCAATTGTAACACCACCAAGTTCAGAATCTGAAAAACGCATTAGAAAAGTTCCTGATGCACAATTTGCTAACATTTCTTCTGCTTGCCTTTTTCTCACAAATCCAAGTATGTAACCATCCATCCATGGATTTTTTAAATGCTCCCTGGTTAATTTCATTACAGCATAAAACCATTCCCAAAACGTGAAATTTCTTTCTGGTAATGGTTCTTTACAAAATTGTGCCCAACTCAAAAATAAACTAGAGTAATCTTGTCCACTTGCGTTCCCACCGCGAAATGCTTTTTCCGCGAGAAAACGTAGATTATCTTCTGTTAATGAACGACCTGTTGCAGATCTAAATTTAACATTTAATGCTTCAGCTACTTGACTCCATGGAACTTTATCAGGTACTGCAAATGGTACTCTTCCTGGTTCAGCAAACGCGTTATCCCATGTAACTGTAGCCCAGGCATGCGGTTCTTGATTTCCATGCACAATTACTACAACTGGTAAACTTAACGTCCAAACTTGGAATACCAATTCACCTCCTCCAACACTAAATTGTGATTGAAAGAGAAGCGAAAATTTTTCATCCATTACAGATTCCGTTCCTTTTTTCTCTGCCCTTTTGATCTTTTTCAATTGCATATTACGAAAACTTACAGAAAGTTGTCTTGTCGCCTGAGAAGTAAAAATAATTACATTTTTTATTTTAATAACATTGTGAATAATTTTAGCTATTACTTTCTTTCCCTTACTTGATGATATTCCATCGTCCCTGTATTATTCAAAATTTCACCGCTAGCTTCTCCATTTTTTGCCATTTTATCACTCTTTAATAAAGCATTTGCTTGAGCTTCACTGATAATGCTCACTTTTACTTGAGGAGGAGTCATATGAACATTCAGTTTTCCACCAACAAGCAAACGTACCGTACTTGTAAAACGAGTATTGGTTTTCATTACTTGCGGTGGTTGCTTTTCTATAATAAATGTACTTGTAACTAACGAACTAAGAAGCTGTGTAATTTGGGAATTTAAAGCAGGAAGAATATCTTGCATTCCTGGTGGTTCTAATGCAAATTTTTGTTTTAAACGTTCTGCTTCTTTAATTTGTTGACGATTCAGCCAAATTAATTCAGCTAAACTTTCACACCATTCTTGAATAGAGTCCAAATTGCTGTTAAATGGTGCACCATTTCCTGCTAATTGCTGATCTCTTTTCCATCTAAATAATTATGTTTTATTATTTTTAGAGCTTGCAATATAAGGTAAAGAAAGACAGAAAGAGGAAGAGATCAAATAAATTTTACCTAATAAGTTCATCATCTAAAACTCTAGATTGCAAACTATTTAATCTAGTAATAGTGTCTTTCAATTTGTCAGCTAATGTTAGTCGTAATTGCATTAAACCTGCTACTTTATGATTTAATAATTGTTCTTGTTGCTCTTTTTGCCTGTAATAATGTAATTTTTGTTATTTTCATTTATGATGTTATATACGTCTATAGAGTAAAGCATACGATATTATTTGTTTTGATTTATGTCAATATTATTATTGCTGTTATAAATGAACGAATAAATTGAATTGAATATCAGATGCTTTATCCTAGATATAAGTACATTATTATTAATGTATTTTCTTAATATTTGTAAAATGTGCTGAATTACCTTCTAATTTTTTTCTCCATATCTAAATTTTGTTGATTTTGTGGCTGTGTTGCAAGATGTTGAAGATGTGCATTTAGTTTAGTACATTCATGATAACTAATAGCAAATGCCTCTTGTTCTTGTTCCATTTTTCGTAAATCCTCTCCAGTTTCTTGAGTTCTACGTCGCAGGGACTCAACATGTTGGGCTATTTCAGCAACAGCATCACTAATCAATCCTACTTTTCCTCCTGCCATACTCATTAATGCACCTCCCAAATTCTCTACTTGGGCTACTAATTTCATTTCTGTTCCTAGACAATGTCTAATTATTCTAAATAATGCTGTAGGATTATGTGTATATCTCTGCTGCATTGAGAAAAGCATACATTGCATTAAAATAATGTGTTTCAAATCAACTATTAATATTTCATTATAAAACTTACACGAAAATTTTTTGCAGCCTCCATTAATTTTAATTTTGTTAAAAACATGTCATCTGTGTTTAATGACGCTGCCTTAGTTTCTAATTCTTGAATTAAAGATCTTACAAGAGTAGCTATATATTGTTCATATTGTGGGTTATCAGGCTCTATATCCGTCCTATAATAAAAATATTGTTTTAAGAAATCTATATATATATACATAATACTATATACATAAATTTTTTTAAAAAACATAATTGACTTACCACATTTTTTCTTCTATCCAAGAAGATAAAAAGTGTCGAACTTCAATCGGAAAATGTTCTCCATAAACTGAACGTACTTCTTGCAATGCATCTTGTGGTAACTGTTGTGCTTTTGCCCACAGTGACATTTTGATTGCAATTAGGAATCCTTTACCTTAAATATATTCCATTTCTAGTTAAATTATTATCTTACATTCATTAACAATAATATTTTGCTATTAAGAATACTGTATTTCTTGTAAAATATATAGAACTAGTATTGCCTGATAAAATGAAATGCTTAATATTACTAGGCATCACACTTTTAAAATGGACGTATACTTCAGATAAGAAAAATTATATTTATATTTAATATTATTTTGATTTTTATATTGATATTTAATATTATTTCTAAAAATATTGTATAAAAAAACTAAATTAAGTTTCAATTATTCGATTTTTTTAAAATTAAATTGAAATAAAAAGTATAATACTGAAATTTAGAAATAACAGAACACAACGTATTGCAATAACGCGTAAATAGATAAAACGGGAGGGGCAAAAGAAAAAAATATTCATTTTAAGAATTGGTTCCACTTACCTGCTGCTAGTCCGAAGACAGAAGCAACTAGGATTTGTGCTGTATGATTCTGTTACTTTTTTTTTTTTAATTTGAATTAGTTTGTTGAAGATGTGACCTTTGGACTAAACAAACTCAGTCTACCGCGCAATAATTGTAAACGTAATGATTGCGGAGACCGGTCGCACGCGCAAATCGCATCAATAATTCTCCCCCTTCTGTGTTACTCACATCAGCGCGGACAACGGAGTGCCGCGAACAAGGAATTCCGAGAATTTCTTACCGTAAATGGCGCGACGCAAAGGGGAAAGAGTATGTCACGTGACCAAGCACCAATCACAAATATGTGAGATCACGATTTTCCTAGGGACGTATTGAATTGGACAAAATATTTCTATCTTCGATTGTAATAATTTTCCTCACGATTATATCCATTAATTGCATTTATTATCTTAATTATTAATTATTACTTAATTATTACTTTTACCTTTTTTTAATTTATCAGAGAAAAAAACACGTTATATCACAGTATTACTAACATGATAATTGTTCAATAAATCGATAACTATTAAATATGATGGGTAAAAAAAAAGAGTAAAGAAAGAAAATTTGTATATGGGAATATATTGCCTATACTATATTGCATATACATTTTATATATGACACAATAAGCGTATAAAGAATACTTTCTCAAATGTTTACATAACAAACATTATAAAACATATAAAAATACTGGTCAATATAAGTATACAATATGTAAATATTTTCATTTCAAAATGATTTTATAGTTTGGAGAATAATGGGTGGAAAAAGAAGAAATACAGCACCAGTGAGATATGTTGTTTTACTACCCATGTACCAAAAAGCTGAAATAAAAATTCTTATCTCAGTTTAAATTAGTAAGTTAAATAATTTTAAATTTTCTTTTTACCTGAAGAAGCTACAATAGGTCCACAAGCTCGTGCCAATGCTCCAAGAGAACGAAAAACACCTGTTATTGCACCTTTTTGATGATCAGGCCCAATACGTGTCACAAGAGTCATCATACATGTAACAACCATTGCAGTAGCTATAACAAATAAAAAATAATTGATGGATATTTATTGTATTTTACACATATAAATTGTAGGTGTCATGTAAATTGTAAATGTCATAGTACACTTACAAATTGCAAACAGAAGTAATCCAATTGACAATGTTAATATATCATTTGCAAAACCTAGACAAATAAAAGCTGGAATGATCAACCACAAACCCTAAAATATTTATAGAATTTATATAATTTATATAATTTAATTAAAATAAAGTTAATTTTTATCAAATATATTGTATAAAGTTTCCAAAATATATACCAATTCTGCAACAGATTTTGTTTTATTGGGTGGAATCGTTCGTACCCAACTTCCTTGCAAAATTGCCATAACTAATCCAATTCCTAAAAACATCCATCCCTGTTGCATGCTTGTAAATTTAAATAGATAATGAGTTAAGAAAGTTAAGGTGAACTCCAAACCACTATATATGAACAAATACATGAAATATGCACAACCCAGTGTTCTTAAATTCTTTTTATCTGAAATATTATATATAATTTTTATTAATCATTATAGAATTTATAATATATTAATTTTCTCATATTCTAAATTTGCTATTTCACCTTGCAAATTTAAGCCAGATACCCCATTAAACTGGAATAGATCTATAGGATTAATGTAAGTAAAAATTCCACTGACACTAAATATGAGTGTATTAGTTCTACGATTTAATGGTAGAGATTCTTTTAAGTAACAAATAATAAAGAACAAGTCACTTGTTGCTAAAAAAAGAGCAAATACTGCAGGTATTATATACCAAGCCTCTTTTCTATTATCATTAAAAACCCATGAAAAAAATGCTCCTATCATTGGGCCTACTACAAAGCCTATAGAAAATGCTATACCAACAAGTGCCTGGAAATAAAATAAAAATTCATTTATTTATTTACTATTTAAATTTATCTGTTTTCAATATGTACCGTACTTATCTATATGTTTATTTTAACAAACTCTACCATTGCTTTTCCCCTTGTTTTTGAAGATGTAACATCACTGATAATAGCCATTGATAAATTAATATTTCCTTTACTAATACCTCCAACAAATCTTGCTAATACAAATATAGTAAAGTTACAAGAGAGTGCCCACAACAGGTAAGATAACGCAATACCAGTTAAACAAAATATCATCAACGGCTTTCTTCCATATATATCTGATAATGCTCCTACTATTGGAGAGCTCAAAAATTGTAAAAAAGAATACATAGAACCAAGAAAACCTATAAGACAAATTAGGCACTTATGTTAATACATATTAATATATTAATAATGTAAATAAAATAAAAGAAAAGACTAACCTCCATAAAGTACCGTATTGACTTTATCAGGAGCATCAAAAAATGTTCTTACATTTTGTATGTAATACAAAATTTTAAAATATATGCCTCTATCATCTTCTATTTCTTTATAATAGTCTAATAAGGCAGGTAACAACGGTAATATCATAGTAAATGCCAAAAGGTCCAACAATAAAGAAATAAATACTACTTGGACGGTATTATCTTTTATTTGAATCATTATTAATAATGATGTATTATAAAAGCAAAAATACTTAGTATAAAAACTTGTAAATAATACTAAAATTTAAAGTACAAACATGTCACCACTTATATCAAATCAACTATTAATATTATTCAATATTTCACATATTTAAGTTTCTTTTTATTAATTAACATAATTGATAGCTAAATAATTTCACTTTCAGCATTTCACACAATACTCTTTTTAATAGCAATTAATTCTTCCCAAAAGTTTGACTTAACTAGTTTAACTATGATATTTTCTATTTGTGCCATCGTAAACACTTTGAAGAATTAATTTCAACGAATGATTTGACCTATTTTCCATTGTAATCCATTTTGATAATTCCTTACCGACCGTTCATACGATCAATAAAAAAGAAATCTATTTTATTACCAGACTGGAATATTTTTATTGTTCTGCGTCATTCAAAATAATTTACAAAATTATTTATAACTATTTCATTATTTATAAAAAACTATTCGTGAAAGTATTTATTAAGGTACAATTTTTATATATTAAAGATTTTAATAAACTTTATTATAATTATCACATTAACACATTAACATGCCGTAATAATTTATATTTGTTATATTACAAGTAAAATTGACAGAGAATGTAATTATTTACAGATTATAATTTTCTGCAATATTTTCAATTTCAATATTATTCTCAAAATATCGCTTTGAAAATTGGCGGAAAATATTTTTTATATATATTGTATTGTATCAATATTATATTCGTCAAATCACGATTAATCAATACTTTGTTTTTATTTGTCAATGAAGCGAAAAATAGCACAAACAGACGCGCCCAGAAACATTATGTATGTTCAACTTCCGGTTGTTATAGACGATATAAAGTATTCGTATACACGAACACGTTTGAATTCGATCACGGATTCACTTCCTCGATGCGAACAAAGATCTTTTGAAATTCGTCTCAAAGTGTAACGTCGTTCAGAATAACCGTTTGTTAATTCTATACATTATGTATATAGATATATTCCATTAAATCCAAATATAAATCAAATGATTCATAAAATATAGTATTATTTGTTTCATTCTCCTCTCTAATTATTAATATTCTTAATTGCGACAGAATAGATAAGATATAAGAATAATAGATAATAAGATTAACAAATATATATAAGAAATTCTTAAATAACGCAAGATATATGGTTGAGAATTATTTTAATTTACACAGCATACGTAGATAGACAAAGGTTGGACAGTTTGAGAAATTAACGGAAATAACATATTTTTTCCATTATCATAGACGCAATTAATCCATATCCGTATTTACATGTAATGGTGAAATTTCAGAAATAATTTTGAACTATGTATAGAACAGGTGGTCTAGAAAACAGTAGTGTTATATCCCGATGAAAATTTAAGAAAGGGATTCGACGCTTACCATCTGGGCCCTACGGTGTGAAGCACATGCTGCACATCAATGTTATTCTCCGACATGTGTCAATATATTTCAAAACTTTCTTTATTACAGATAAGATAATAAAAATGACACAATAGAAAAGAAATTGTAATCTTCTAAAAAATTGTAGAAGATTAATTAACGAGATTAATTACATTGTTAATGACATAAATTGATATGATAATATATAAACGATATAATAGTGTTATGTTATTAACGAGATAAATATTACATTAAAAATGTAAGAAATCAAGAGAGATTATAATACATTCTAATTTTGCTTTTGACTAGAAAAAGAATTATCGACATAGTTTGCAATGTTAAATATTGATAAACTTTTTAATAAATTTTCTTTTTGTTCAGGAAAATAAATATAACAGATAAAACCAACGAATTTAGAGTGAAATTTAAACGGAGCTAACTAAACGCATCGGTCCGTTTCAACGAGAGCAGGTATGCAAACGGACAAAAGAACTGAACTTAAAATCTGGAGAGAGTTTCTGTGAAGAATAAAGGGAAAAGAAAGGAAAAGGAAGATAGGTGCAGAACAAGGTAAGCAGATGGGGAAAACTTTCGATAGGGAAAATTGACAATTTTCAACGAAACTTTAGCTGTCGTAAATGTGCAGTGAAAATTTCGTGAACAATGAGAACAAAGAAAATTTTCGGGTACCACCGGCCTAGATACCGGCTGTATGGCAAGCTGCATCGTGTGCTGTTACACACCGTAGAAAACCCTACTGCTGGTATAGGTATTATGAACTAGGTGTACGAGCCTTTCGAAATCAGACAGCCATCGTATATGCCATAAACACGAGTAGACCCTCTCTTTCATGGATTATAAATCCTCACTCTGGATGGTATTAAAGGGAAGACGATGGTCCATCAACCCCCAATACAACGAGAAGACGCGTTTGCTAGAAGGTATATTGAAAACGGGATTCGAATGCTGCGATGTCGCAGTTTGAAGGGTGAGAAAAAAAAAACCAACTGAAATGAACGAAGGACACAGGTAGATAGGAGGGGAAAAAGGAAAGAATGAGAAGAAAGAGGGAAGGGGGAGACAGCGAATGTTCGGACAAAAATAAGGAAAGAAAGGGAAAAAGAAAGAACTAGTGAAAAAAGGATGGAACAACACGGTAGAAATAAAGAGAACAGAGGAGTACCGTATGCGTTCGACCCGCGTACATCTATATAGTACCAACATAGGAATAAGGATATGTAAGCGCGCGTGCCCGCGCAACCGACAGCAGATGCGCTCGCTGCGGCAGCTGTCCTCCTACAAGTGGTTCTCAATCACTCTCTGTTTTTAATCTCCTTTCTTCTTTTACGTACCAACGCACGTCAGTGTTAAACCAAACAATAACATTAAGATAACGACTTATTTGAAAACTTATAGCAACTTAGTCGATCATCAAAGATCGATCGTCAACGCTCTTTTTAAATTAAGTGTATCGTGTATTTTAATTTTCAAATTTATCTTTACTTTATTTTGATTCTTTGTGTTTATATATATAATACGTTTTATATTTTTATAAAATGACAGAATCAAGTATTAAATCCAATTCAGTTAATTTATAATAAATATATGTGTCAATTGATTTTATCAACTTGCCAAAAATTAAATTGCTTTGTCCCAAGTCAGTATATGTAATTAGATTATGTGCATTGGACTCAGAATTAATTTATAATTGATAAAAATGTTTATGCAATATCATTGCTATTTCATACATTAAGGCAGACAACAATTTGTCTTTACAATTTATTAAAAAATTATTAAATATATATACAATATAGAAAAAAATAATATTTTGTTAACGAATAAAGATAACCTTCAATGTTAATATTAATATTTTCAATCACGTATATACGTTTAACGATTGCACGGTTGATCATTTGTGATATTTCATATTATAAACTATAAGCTATGATTTTTAAAATAAATGGGACCGTTTTATTTAAAAATGTCTTTAACGTACGCATAAATTTTTATTATGGATGCTCGAGAAGTGTCACTGCGCAAATTGTAATAGCCTTACTATTGTAAGATTCGACTGACCCTTTTTTCCCATAGGACACCTAGCTAACAAAAAAGATAGAACAAGAAGAACCGTATACGTCATGTACTTGACAGGCGGAGCAAAATTCAAGACAGCTGATACAATTTTGGCGGGCTTTAACGATAGATCTGCACCACAAAGTGGCCTAAGAAGGACGAAGACGAAACATGAGGTAAAAAGAAAGAATAAAGCCACTTCGAATAAATAGGAGAAAGAGATAGGTAGTAAGAAAGTAGAAGAAGGGTGACGGAAGGAAAAAGAAAGGGAGAAAGAGAAAGAGATAGTAAGCAGAAGAAAAAGGGGAGGAAGTTGGAAGAATTAAAGGTAGAAGCCGATGGAGAAAGATGGAGAATAAAAAGAGATCAGGAAAAGGACGCAAAAAGGAAAAAGAGGGAAGCTTTAAAGCTGGTTGTTGCTGCTGTTCCTGCTTCGTTGCTGTTAAATAAGAATAAGCCCCCACTACCGGCTCTAAGGGGTACCTATATAGCTGGGGGCTTTCATGCACTTGGGACCCAAAAGGAATAAAGAGAGGAGACACCTGGTCACGAGCAGCAGTTTGTCGAGAACTCTCTGGGTGGGATGTTGTCACGTCTTTCGTGCTTCTCTTCGGTTACCTCTTCAAGAAATACAATCTCAACGGAAGAAGTTTCCAAAGTTATCGTTGTAACCGTATCGTTCGTTATCGTTGATGCATTGTAAAATATACCGTGATATGTACGTAATATCTTGTCGATAGTGTCGTGCAGTGAACGAAAAAATGATCGTTTGGTTTCCTACGTTGATTTTTTGTACCGTTTATATCGCACTTTCTAGCTAGATGAAACACACAACACGAGATGAGACATTGGACGTAGTGAGGGATAAGGAAGAAAGAAGATAACCGCTGCGCGGGATATTGCAACCGACGAAATCGTTATGTATTTATTTTAATTTAGGGGTTAGGGTTCGTACCGGTTTTGTTGAAATATGTAGATTTCTGTTACCATTTATATTTGTGACGATTGCAGAATAGATGAACAAACGTTCTTTACTTATCACTTTAATATCGTGTTTGAAAATATAAATTCCAAGACTGAGGAAACTATCTAAACTGAGACTAAATTTGATCAAATGTGGGTATTATGTGCGTGAAAATTAACCAAGAAAATTATAACGACTTCTGTAAAATGTAATTCTAAATATTGAAGTATTGTTCGAATGATTAATGTAAAATTATGCAATGCGTAACTTGTATGTTAATCGTACTTGGCTACATTTATAATATTTATGTGCGAAACAATAGTGACCTTGGATTCGTGTACAAAATAACTAGCACACGACATATTGTAATTTTACAAAAAAAAAAAAAAAAAAAAAAAAAAAAAAAAAAGAAAAAAAGAAAAAAAGAAAAAAACGGCATGTTCAAATGTTTAACATAAATATGTCAAAAGAATTCTCTTCGGTTTGGAAATGATTTTGAAGTCCGAACCAGAGGGTACAAAAGTATACCTGATCGCAGGATAGGAAACTTTCCAGAGAACACGTGTTTACTCGAAGACCTGTTCTTAGAAATTCATAGAAGCAATTTTCCCTTCTTTTTCTTTCTTTTTTTTTAAATGTAAGTGTAACTTTTTTTGCATATAAAAATTTCACTATTTAATTAAAATTTATTTTGTTAGAAATATAATTTATCGCGGAACGAGAAAAATCTCTTATTTTGCATAGAAGGTAGGCCGAGATTTGTGTCAATGTTTCAAGTAATATAATTCTCAATATTGCACTTGTCCCGGCCTATCGAAATGCATTATACTTCATCATAGAAGACGGAAGATACAACGATCGATGGATATTGGAAAAAAGAAAGAACAAACCAGAAGACGACGCTAATCATTTCAGTCGAATTCGTCGAGGATACTGGCAGGTTGGGATGTGGGCATTATTTGTTGCAAGGTTAGATCAAATTGCACTCGTCCCGGCCTGCTATATCTATTCGACCTATCATCTGTTGCGCTTTTGATACCGGACTAAAATATCCTTCAGATTATTTATTCTTCGAATAACCATTAGTGTATAGTATATCATGTGTCAATATATTGTAAAAATATGTTATTAAGATGTGTATTGATATCTGTTTTTCGAAATAAAGAAAAAACAAAAAAATGTTTATCTAAATAAATATTTAGAATATAAATATTTGAAATGATATGTGTCAATCTTTATCTTTTACAATTTATGTGCAAATAATAAAGAATATTTTTAAAAAAGCTAAAAATTAAATTCGTTCTATTTTAAATTTATCATCCCAATCCGTATATTACGAAAATTTTTTTCTCTGATTTTAAACATTAATGTTAAACATTAAAATTATCGAAACATTAAAATTATAAAAATCGGTAGACGAATTCGTGTAGTTGTTTCGTTAAGTGATTCAAATTCGATAAATTCAAATAATAAAATTCGATAATTCTCGAAACTTTAACGATTCGAAACTTTAAATCTGCTGAACTTATAAAGATTTATTTATATATATTTATAATCAGTAAGTTAAAACTATAAACGAAAAGAAAGAAACTTTTTCATAATTGTATTCATTAAATTTCCAGAAAATTTTATGAAGCACGCGTAACGGAGAAAAGTATTTTGTTATTTCTTTCTCCATCTTACGAAGCAATATAAATGATACGATATACAATATAATATGAATTGTTGCTTGACAGTTTGCGCTGAAGTACCGTTCGATTTTTTTCCTACTATAATATAATACAAAAAAAAAAGGGAAATTGGTTGAAAGGCGGAGAAAAGAAAAACGAGAAAACTAGGGGTCAAGTTACGTTCGATTGAATAAGAAAATACAATGAAAGTAGTCAAGCTGATGTCGTTTCTCTTGTTAGTCGGTGAAATACGAATTTTGTTTTTCATTCATATTCTTTAAGTAGAAGACCGTGGTGTAAGCATCCCCTTTTAAGAGTCCCACGGTTTGAAATAAAACACCTGGCTTCTTCCCTATGTAAGTACTATATAGTATACGCACATATACGTACAATCACATGTTAACACGTTTACGCGCACGCATATTCTCACGGCACAGAACTGCTTCTCTTCGCGGACTGGTTTTGGCTTCCTTATAAACTTTATTCAATTCTTTGTAATATGCCAAAGGGTATACTTCAACATTCATGCGTGTATATGCACACGAATACGTGCTCCTACTATTCATATGCTAAACAATAAATGCGTTGAAAGAAATGAATCTTTATCTTGTAGATATGACTGTGCAGCTGCCATATTCATTTATTATATACATATATGTACGAATACATCAATTCAATGATAAAAAATTTTTCAGTTATAATATAGTAATAAAGTTTCATGTCATGTAATATGATATAATAATATAGTAATAAAGTTTCAGGAATAATATTTTTCTTAAGGAAACTTACCCTTCATTGTTTTTGCGATATCAATTTTACGACCAACTTCGTTGTAGGATCGATTAGCTATTTTGTAAAAAAATTCCATTTCATTGTAATTCTGCCTTTGACATGATATATTGTTATTATATTTATGCATAATAATATTTTTACATATCAGCGAATTGTAAATTCTATTTTTTACATTGAAGCTTTTCAAATTTTTTAAATCAAAACTATATCACCATTTAAATCTCAAATTCAACTCAATATCAATTATTGCATTTAATATGAATATGATTATTCGACTTTCTTTTAGAAATAAATAAATGTGACATTTAACTGATATTCGACTTTCTTTTAGAAATAAATGCGACATATAACGTAAGAAAATTTAAAAGTATACGAATTGTTGCTATAAAGAAATAAGTATGCATAAACTAATGTTTTGAAATCTACTTTTTAAGAAAAGTTAAATTTTTTAATAAATATATAATTTTTAACATTTATTTATATTAAACTGTTTTATTTAACATTTAATTTATTCGTATAAAAAATTAAATTTGTATAAAGTATTAAAACTTTTATTTTGTAATGCATAATTTAATTCTATTAATATTCTGTAAATATTATATATTATATATCATATGTTTATAATTTAGTTAATTTTAAGAAAAAAAGATAAGCCTGCATATAGGCAACCAAATAAATAGATATAGAAATGAAAGCTTCGTGTTGCAAGTGTTGCGTACTTATGTGAGCGAGTATATGTAATTTTACTGAAACAATTTAGATTGATGAAAGAAAGAAATTATATTAACAAATGTATATTCACGTTTTAATTATTGCTAGTTAACCGTTGCTAACTATAGTATTTAAATAACAAGATTTTCATAATCTTGTATTTAATCAAAACATTCACAATGAATCGCTTCAGATGCCTTTTAGATAGGTTAGTTAACATGGTATAATTTATTGAACTTAACAGAAAAATCAAGAATGTTATTATTTATTATATATACATTTTTTTTAGTTCCTTTTATTTATTCCTTTTATTTATACCATATTTCTTTTAATATTGTTATTTGCTTTATAGGACTCCATGGTATGAATTAAGAAGGTTACAATCTTCATCATCAGTATCAAATTCTAAGATTAAAATACCAGCTAGAATACAACGTGACTCTACTGATATTTTATGCGTAAATATATGAAAAATTTATTTTTATTTAACTATTTATTTAACTTTACAATTTTTGATCTTTTTTAAAGGCCCTTGAAAATACTATACCAAAAGATTTTACAAATCTCAGTTATGTGTACCATGATGATCCTTATTTATATCCATTAAGGAAACTTGATTATCGTAATCGTGCATTGTCATATGAGGCAGGCAAAAAAGCTGCAATGTGGATTCATAAAGAACATGGAGATTTATTTCCAAAACATCTTTCAGATCCAGAAATTGAAGTAAATTTTATTTAATGTAGATATAATATATATTGTTTCACAGATTTAGAAATAAGTAATTTGTATTTAAGGCATTTAAGCCACCTCTGACGTATACTGATAAAAGTCAAGTATCAGAAGAAATACTTTTACATGCCATATCCAAGCGTATGGTGTCTAACGCTTTGCATATTTATAAATTGTTAGACTCCAATGTTTCTAATGAAACAAAACAATTACTTCTAGAGTTATTGTGTTTTTACAACAATGAAACTGCTGCACAGAATAATTTACATTTAGAACGATGGTTTGTTACATCCCAAAATTTACATATTTGGCAGTAAGTACTGAAAGAATAATAAAAATAAAGTATTATACTTACATAATATTAGCTTCAATATTTTCATATTTTAGGTACACGTCAGAAATTAATGAATTGTTTGAATTTTTAATTAAACAAGATTCTTCAATAGCAGCAGCAGCATATAATGTTATGATATGTGGTTTAACAAAATACTCAAGAGTATTATCAACTTTAATTTTTGCGCAACTCTTTATTTTTTTAATTTTATTAATTCTAATTTATATTTTTAGATAGCTGAAGCTTGGGCTCTATATCAGAAATGCGAAGAGAAAAATATTCTATTAAATATTACTACTTATAATTACATATTATGGCTAATTCCAGATATCTTTATCCGCAAGAATGAACTGAAAATAGAAAATTTATTTAATATTATTAATATAATAAATAAAAGAAGAGTTAAGCCAAATGTTAAAACATTAAATAATGCTCTTAATGTGATTAAAGTAACAGACACAAATAATAACAGAGAGATTGCAAAACGTTTTCTTATGGAATTTAAACGATTAAATATAAAATTTTCACTAGCAACATATTATTATATTATGTATATATTTACAGAAAAAAGTAATTATATTTCATTTATAATTTAATTGTTTTAATTATGTTGATTTACATTTACAATCACTTCTCGTTACAGACAAAGAAGGACATGATAATTTTCTGCAAATTCTACATTCAATAGAAAATGAAAATTTTATCATTCAAGATCCAATAGATTTAAAATTTTTTAAACATGCTATGTACTTAGCTTCTATTTTCAATGATAGAGAAGCTGGTGATAAGATTCATAAATTTCTTCTGGCAAAAGATAATTATAAATTTATTTCATCTGCTGCTATAGTATGTATGATTTAAGTATTTATTGCTTTTTTTATTTAAGTATTAAACTCTACTTTTTTTTATATAGGAAAATGCTTATTATAACTCATATTTAATGTTGATATTGTCAACAAGTACTATTAAGGAGTTTTTTAAATTTTATGAGAATTTAGTTCCAAATGTATTTGTGCCATCAAAATGGATTTTAACAGAAATTATAGAAGCTCTCAAATATAATTCATCATCTCACTTAATGAAATATATACCAAGACTATGGTCAGACATAAATACTTATTGTCTTATAGAACTTTCAACGAAATTTATTTTATTACGTTTAATACAAATAGATATTTTACCTGCTGATTCAGCTTTAAGAACAGATCTTGTGGATATAGCTTGGGATTGTTGGAATATCATTCAGGTTGGCTTGTTTATAGTAATAAATGAAAAACAAAAAATAAAGTGAAAAATAAAAATAAAAGATTTTTTATTTACAGAAAGAAATCAAAAGGGAAAGATATATTGCAATTGAAAATGCTGTGACAGCTTGTATAGCAATAATATTGTTACATGGTAATCGTGTAGAAGAAAGTATTAAAGTTATGACATATACTGTTAAAGAATCAAATTTATTTCTTCCAACAATGAATGAAAAACAAATGAATGAATTATTCAATAATTACATTTTAAAAAAATGTATCGAAGGAGCTTTTGTACGTATATTCATACTTGTAATCTCGTATGTTTACTTAAATTTAAAGTCAAAAGTATAATTTTAAGGCATTTATTTTTTTATAGCTTATTCTCGAATATTCTGTAAATTCAGGATTTCCACATATCGTTGAAATGGCTACAAAATTACAGAATCTTTCAGAATTTACAAATGTAGATCGTCAGAGATTGATTGATTTAGTGGGAGTGCAAGCATTAAATTCCTTAGATACAGAAAAATCAAATTAAATTATAATTTTGTGAGAAAAAAAACATTTTTTCACAAAACATTATGTATTTATATATTTCCTTTTCTTTTTATTGTCTTTACAATTAATAAAACTCTTAAATTATAATTGATTAAGTTACATGAAATTTATAAACTTATACTCATACCATACTTTAATAGCTTTTAATTTTATTGCTTTTATATTTCTTTGTGTACTAGATCGCTATAGTTAATATTCTTGACTAATTCTAAGCATTTACATCATAATTGTTTTTTTTTCTATTTAGCTACATTTATATTTCCATATCTATTTTTACTGTGATTTAATGTTTTATGTTAGTCTTATTTTATTTATAAGAAATATGGCTATATTTTTTTTTGGATTTTACAATGTATCTTTCATTTGATGATCTATAGTGCGAATATCGATGTTAAGATGTTCTTAAGATTAGTTCCAGCAGTGAATGAAATGGAAAATTCACCTTCTGGAGAGTTTTCTTGACAAACTCAAGTTTATATATTCATATTTTATTTTATAAGTTAGGAACCAGATAAATCAGGTACCATTAGTCGGAAGTATAAGTTGTAATTAATGGGTTACCATCGCATATAAATTGAATGAATCTGGCAATTTTTGGTAAAAGTATAATGAAAGAAATGAACGAGTGGCAAAAATAGAGAAAACAGTATGTTAAACCCAGATATGTGATAAAGTTGAGGAATAGCTGTAGAATGGTATGTACAATAATATAAGTTAAGATAACAACAGTTGTATACCGAAAATGATTTATGAAGGATACAATAATATTCAAGGTTTATACAATGATATTACACCAGAAATAGTTCATGGCAGTCAACAACGGCTGATCGTCGACAACGATGCTTACAGAGGTCACATGTGACTGGTCCAGGAGTATACGATGATGTCTTAAGTTGCTTTATTACCGAAAGGTATGATGTGCTGTTGTATGTAGCTACATATACGGGATATGTTGTCACAAGTTTGCAAATGGAGAAAATAAGCTAATATGCTTTTATTGAGACTGTCCAATTTTCTGTTTAATTTTCTTCATACTTTTATATTATGTTTGTTGTTTCTTCTCGTTTTTGCCAGCCCAATATTTCTGTATAATTGAGTTAATTAACATATTTAATAGCCTAAAATCAACTGTCGAATTCTTCTATTTTTTGCTCTTTTTACTGTGTTCATGTAGTGCTTTCTATACTTTCTTCACTTGTATCTGTATCTACTTGCTGTGTATATTTCTTGTAGTAAATGTATGTTGGTTGTTTATTATTTCAATTTCTTTTTTTTTCTTAGATTATTTTGATTTTCATTATGTTTAATTCTTTTCTTTTGGTGTATGATTTTAGCAGTTTTTTCTAACAGCTTTTTCGATCTCTTTACAGCATCTCTCACTATTGCAATCATAACTATTGTAATATCTTTCACAAATTTTCTTGGATCGCATCCCCATACCTTCTATTTTTTCCATATCTTCTATATCTTCTATATTCTATGTTAAATAGAGACTAAGTGGGCATCTCTTTCTTATTCCTTAAAAAATTGATATTATTCCTTTATTAAATTTGTGTTATATATATACAAAAATTTCAATCAATTTGTCATTCAAAGAATAAAAATTACATGCATGATTGGTATGTATTAATGTCCTTGCCCCCCTAGCTAGGGTACTTACGTTTAATAAATTGAGCTCTGTGATAGTGGGAGCTACTATTCTCTCGTCACTCAAATACTTATTTCCTGCATTGTAATATCGTAACTCACTCGTTCACGTTCACGTTCAAAGGCTAAAGTGTTACGATATTTATTGATTCAAGAATCTTGCAGACACAAGAAATTTCTCTTTTTAATTTCTTTTTCATAATTTTAAAAGTTTTTGTCCTTAGTATCAAAGTAATGGATGAGGAAGGAGACGTGCGTCTTATGTTAGAATCTGTGCGTGAATTGATAACAAAAGATGAACCTAATGTGCAGATTACCAGCTTGGAAGAAGAACTTGGTTCAGGAAGAGGTGACAATTATACATCCATGCTATATCGTATTCGAGCAAAAGGTCGCAAACAAATAAAAAATCGTGAATGGGTCAATTATGAACGTGCGATTATTTATAAAGTTTTACCTCGATCAAGAGAACATCGTGAAGCCTTTAAAAGCGAACTTCTATTTCAAAACGAAGTAGCGTTTTATACGCATGTATGGCCTGCTTTGAACGAATTACAAACAAATGGTAGAGAGGTTTTTAGCGGAGTCGCAAAAATATACACGGCGCGAATTGATCTTATTGCTATGGAAGATTTACGAGAAAGAGGCTTTAAAATGGCAGATAGAAGGAAAGGATTACAACTTGAACATTTGAAACGAGCGCTGAAAGCTTTAGCGGGTTTTCATGCGCTCAGTTTAACTCTTAGAGAAACAAGGTAAGTCAAATAATATTTCTTTTTCTGCGCTTCTCTTTATTATGTTATCTTATTATATTCGTATAAGTATGTATATTAACGTGTGTACGTATGGATGTATAAGGCCGGAAGAATTTGCAAGACTGACAGACCCAAGCAGTGGTCAAGGTACACAAGAAGTTTTTTTTCGGACAGAAAACGAAGATTGGTACCGTCAATATTATCAAGTTGCTGCTAAGAATGCTATCAGAATGGTATCTGATGGTCTTCCTGCTCATATGGAATTCAAAAGAATCGAAATAATGGAAAAATTACGGTCATTTCTTAATGATGATGTATTTTTTCGTACTATGAGCGAAATAACAGCCATGCAAGGTCCTCTTACTGTTTTTTGTCATGGTGATTGTTGGACTAATAATATTTTATTTAAAGACGATTTGGCATTACCAAACGAAGAAGTAAGTCTTATGTATAGATAATGTTTATTATCATTTAATAACCAGGTAAAGAATATTTTCTTTACATGTATGATCGTATCAAAATATATAAAAAAGAGTGTAAACACGTGTACGTTATACGATTCAACTATATAGGAATCGAAGAATCAAGAAATAGTGTTTCTCGGTATAATTTTATTATTCATTAATTTATATAAGATTTTTAGATACTAACTTTTTTTGCGTCTGTTACCAATTGTCTTATACAAGTACTATTTTAAATTACTCGTTAGTAAGATTTTTAGATGCTATCTCTTTTCTGCTTTCTATCAATTGTCGATTGTGTGTATCAATAATATTATAGCAAAAATTCGTATAATTCATAAAATTGCTATTTCATAAAAATGAAAATTATTCGAATTTAATTATCGATTTAATTTTATCCAATTATCAAACATAGATAATTATATTCTTGATAAATATAAAAAAATCGTGTCTTCTCATCGAAATAGTTAGGATTTTTATAATTCTATTCCCATACTTATTCAATTTATTGAAACAAGGAAAGAAAGAACAGATATAAGTATAGTGCAAAAATAGTTATTTTGGTTTTTTGTTTCATTCATGAATATGAATATCAATACTGATTTCGATTAGATTAATTTAGGGAATAGAAATTGAAAATATTACAATCTAGTTGAATCAAATTTTAAATTACGATTAATGACTTTACAGGTTGTTTATTTAGTTGATTTTCAACTATCTCGAGTTGGTTCACTTGCCCTTGATCTTGCGAATTTGTTGTATTGTTGTGCAAACGGAGAAATTAGACGAACGCACATGACACAACTTCTTCAACATTATCATTTTCATTTAATGTCTTCGTTACAAACGCTTAATCCAAAACAGCCACCAAAAGATCCATCCGTAACGTGGGAACTGTAAGCAACATGTGTAATATAGTACTACATATAGCAATAACACATATAGTAACATATAGTAACATATAATAATAATATAACATATATTTGTAAGAGAAAAAAGATTATGGCTAAATTTTTTTAAACGATTATTAGTACATTTTTTAATCTATCGGCTCTATTCGTCATTTATAGATTAAACGAAGAAATGCGGCGATGCGGGCGATTCGGTCTAGGACTTGCATTGGATATGTTGCCAATTGCTACGTGCGAAAGTGAAGAAGCTCCAGATTTATACGAAAAATCAGAAACAAGTGAAGGAAAACAAAATACACGAGCACCACCGCAAGGAGGAGCTGAATGTGCGCGACTTATGACTGATCTAGTTTTGGAACTCATCCACAATCAAGCTTTATAGGTTGAATTATATAAAATCTTTGTGACTATTATTTGAATATCTTTCTTATATGGCAACAAAACAAATCAAACGTAATTGTAAAATTATCGCGTAAACTTATGTATATGTTTATACGCGATTAAATTATATAAATTTCCATAAGATCTGACATTTACATGATACAAAAGTTTGTTGAAAATGTCTAGTTACATTAAATAAGAGCAAATAATAAAACGAATATTATTCTATGTTGCAAAAACATTATACTTGGTACTAAAAATTTCAATCACAATTTTTCCTCCTACATTCATACTTTCTGTCAACATATAATAACACATTGTTATGTTAATTAATAATTAGAACTTATAAATATGATATATACCTTACAAAAAATTATGTCTGTTGCGGAGGCGTGTGTGGTGGTGGTTGTTGACCTGGTGGTTGTGGACTTGGCGGTTGCTGTTGCTGTTGTTGTTGTGCAGCAGGTTGCCATGTAGGATGTTGATTTTGTTGCTGCTGCTGCTGCTCTTGAGCTAAACGTCCAAGTGCCTGTTGTCTAGCTCTGAATTCTGCAGCTTTCAACTGTTCCAAGTGAAACTGTTGTCTTTCTGTAATGAGTTGTTGTCGTTGATATTCAAGACCTTCACGTTCTCGTTCCATTGTAGTTTCCAGTTCTTCAAAATGACGTAATTTAATTTCCAATTTTTTCATTTGCGTTTCAACGAGCAATGCCACTAAAGATTTAATTTTACGTTCTTCTACAGCTGCCAAATGCTTTGCTTTAACGGCAGCTGCCGCTAATGCTGCGGCAGCTGCAGATTGGAGTTGAGCGTCTCGTACCACCTATAGTTCAGTGAAAAAAAAAAATACATAAATCATATAAATGACAACAGAGATAAATAATATTTAATAAAGATAATAATTTACCTTATCTTTCTTTTCTTTCGCTTCCATAGACTCAGCATCCACAGTTGATTTTGTATCTTCTTCGGTTTCTTTTAGCTCATCTTCTTTCTTTGCTATATCTAATTGACTTTGGTCAATCTCAGATTCTTTAGGTTTTTCTTGTTCCTCTTTTTTCATTTCTATAGAAGCTGTTGTTGCCGAATGTGGAGATGTAGCCACTGTTGCTGGTACATTTCCAGTAGTTGAAGCTGGTGTTGTATCATCTGGAGGTTCGGGTGGTCCTGTCCCAGCTATACCCGATTGTGCTAGCCCTGCGGCTGGATCAAATTTGCCTAAATAATTGAAAAACAATTAATATGACAAGGTATTATTCAAAATTATTCAATACTCTAATAATAAGAAGAGAATAAAAAAAAAAGATTAATTACCATCAGAATTGGCACTAGCTTGAACATTTCTCAAGTGTTGGTCCAATAAGGCTGCTGGTACTTGGTCCTTAATGGCCGCAAATTCTTCCATAGCAGCTTTGGCTGCACTTGCAGCAACTCTGGGATCAACGACCGAGGCCAAAAATGCCACAGTACTCATAACTGGATTGCCAGCTTTAGAAAATGGTACTGGTTGATAAGCTAATGGACCTAAACCTTCTGGACCGCCTTCTTCTAAATATGGATCTTCTATGGGGAGCCGCAAGAAATGTAAGATACATTCATCTTGCGTTCTTGAACCAACATGTTCGCAAACTTTATTCCAATCATCTTTGTGTAATTCTAGTCCTTCTAACAATAAAAGCGTTTCTTGTTCTGTCCAATCACGAGTAGCACCAGCAGCTTGTTTGTTTTTCAAAACCGTTGGTTTTCTCGAATACTGATCGATTTTTAATCCAAAGTTTGCCATCACCCCGGCCGTAGCTTTCTCCTCTGTTCCTAGACTAGATGATTTTTTCTCTAAATCGAGCAATGTTTTCGCGGCAGAAGGCTGTGGTGTTTTTGGAGGATTTGGATTAACTGGGGCCAAACCCGATGGAGTGTCTGACAACACATGGAAATGTGATGTCGGAGGTGGTCCCATAGGTGTCGGTCTTGATTCTGCGTCCACTTGGTAGTTAATAAGTCCCCACTGTTCCAAAAAGGCATGTACACGCATAATTGCACAGACATCACCTGCTAAGTTACGTCTACAAGCAGTCGATGTAATGTATTCCGTAGGATTTAATCTGTAGGTATCGATCATAAAATTTCTGTATGCAAGATAAATTTCCGGGGTTTTAGATTTATTTTTACCGTTAAAAAATTCGGATAAAGCTCTCTTTTCTATAGTGTGAATCGAATTGTAATCAAACCAAGCTGAGTAACTAGGAACAACGATATGATGCGTTTGCTCAGTAACGTTATCTTCTGGTTCGTCTCCTTTATTCCCTTCTCCTCTTTCTTTACTTGCGTCTCGTTCTTCCCTATCTTGAGTGCTTTGAGAACTTCCTTTATCCCCTTCCATGGGTTCATCCAAATCTGCCATATTACCAGATTTGAGCGGTTGAAGTTCGTTATCTTGTTTTTTACTGCCTGTTGTGGTCAAAGTAGAGCCACTTGTTGGAATGTTACCTTGACCAGTGACAGGAGGATTCGTAGGAGTAGCAACTACTTCTACGATCCGAGGTTCCGCCGGTGGATCTTCCATTCCTTGAGTGAGATCATCTTCCTCTTCTCCTCCGCCACGTGATTTTTTTGGAGTCGCAAGTGATGACGAAGATGAAGTACTTTGAACACCTGATGGTGCTCTCGCACTTTTACGTTTTCCTGGTTTCGGTGACGGACTAGGAGATCGTTTTCTTTTTGGTTTTTTTGCTGAAGGTGGAGGATGAGACGGCTGAGCCATTAAATCTTCTACCGAAAGTCGGTATTTATGTATTTTCTTTTGACCGTTTTCATCTATTTCATAGTCTTCTTCGTTCATCCATTCGTTATACTGATCTAAGTCTAACGCCCACGTTGCCGATACTTTGTATACCGATTTCATATTTGTGTTTGTAAGTGTGCCTTCTGGAAAGTCCCAGGGGAGATCTAATGTAGTCCAAGAATCATAACTATCCGGGAAATAATACCAATGAAGAAGGACAGATCTTTCTCGTCTCATACAAGGTCGTGCATACTCTTCTTCCATAGGATCAACTGGAGGGTAAATTATGTGTGTTGCATCTGCTTCATTTTCAACAATACTACCTTGATGTCGCCGAACTGCTTCTTTTACTTTTGCAGCTGTTGATTTGTCCACATCAGGTCTAACATATACACTTGGTATGATCATACAACGATTCTGTACTAAGGCTCGTTCAGCTGCCATTAACATTTCCACTGTTCTGTCCATACGAGATCCTGACTAAAAGCCAATATTTTATTTATGTATGTAATTATTAAATTACGTTTATGTCATGCTTACTTTTCCAACAGGGAAGTCAAATCGACGCCATCCTTGTTCTTGTTTAAAACGATATGCTGTAGCAAGAATATGACATAAGCCACCACCAGGTTTAAAATCTAAGAAACATTTCATCTAGAAATTTCGTAAATGTATTATTAGTTCCCAAAGAAATATTTTACATTTTAACAATTGAAGAATACATACAGGAAGTCTTGTCATTGGAGGTTTCGAAACATTCTTCCCTAAATTATCTTCTTGAAATTGCAATAATTGTACTACCAATGTAGCTAAACTTTTATTAGTGGGAGGATCCGTTTGGACATACTAAAAAATATTTGACAGAAGAAAAATATTATAAGAAAAATATTTTAAAATGTCAAAATAATTAGAAAATTCAATACATTTCTGTGCAATGTAATTTATAAAATAAAATATTCATATGTTATATAATGAAATTATTATTTGAATATATAAAAGCAACATTTTATCACAGAAGAGACAACAAATAATTAATTTATATGTTACTAATTTACATGTTACATATTACTATCTACATTAACTTAAAAATAAGGTTATGATCAGAATAAATTACAGAGTAACAAAACAATTGAAAAAAATGAGAGAAACTAATTCGTGTCAGAATATAGCATATAAACTAATGAACAACTGATTATATACATATCTCGAAGCCAAACGTTTGGATGTACCTTTTTGCAGGTTTTCAAGAGCCATTGTTTAATTCCATCTAATTGTGTGAGGATCTCCTGGGACTCAAAAAATTTCGTGTTGGGTCCACCGTCTTTTTTAGGTCCTAACGCGAGCATTCTTTACGAAATGTTAACTTAAAAAATTGTTGGATACGCTACGTAAAAGAACACCGCGTTTGTTGCAAACATGACACACCTCTGAAGTTGGTTCTAGCCATGTTATTCCAATATAAATATATTCTGGTCTACGATCGTAAATTTTTTCGAAATCAATATTTCTTTCAACCTTATGAATAACAATTTCTAATAAAAAAAAAAAAAGACATATATATTTGTTTTTCGTACGGACTTATAACCTTAACTGAATATTTACTATTAACTATGAATGAAGCAGATAGTGGTTTTAACCATTGGCAAACGTGTTTCTACACAATCATAAATATGGTAACTCGAAATTATTTGATATTCGCTTGTTGTTTCGTAGCCACTGATAATCTGGAATGGTTAAGATTTAGATTTTTTAAATTAAATTAGATTATTCGATGTATACGTAACGGTAATTATGTCTGATAAAGAAGATATAGACATAAATAAAAAGTTCGAAAATTTACTATTCGCTGAAGAAAATGCCCAAGATAGAGGTTACGAAGAAGGTTTAGAGGTTGGCAAAAAGCAGTTGGTAAATGGATTTCATTTTGGATACCATAGGGGTAGTTCGTTAGGTGCACAATTGGGATATTACAGTGGTATTTTGGAACAATACTTGAGTACTAACGAATGTAACACAGAGAAAAGTGTTTCTATTGCACAAAAGCTTTTGCATGATATTTATAATTTTCCCAAATTTAATGATGAGACGGTGGATATGTTGAAAACCATAGATAATATTAAATTTCAATATGCCAAATTTTGTGCACTAGCAAAAATATGTTCGTCATACCCAGAAATGGATAAATTGAATTTTTAATTACACGAGAATATACCAAGATCTTGAATGAACCAAGATAGCATTACTAATGTTTTGGCTTCATAATATTTTTCGTTCTCATAGTCATATTAAGTATATTATTATTATCTGTCTGAAAAAATTTATAGTAAATATTGTACCAAGTTCAATGTTATAAATATTGTAGTTATGTACGATGAACATTTCGATAAAGTTGTATATTTCATTAATACATATCATAAATTGATAAATTGTCATATAGTTGATTTTATTACTGAAAATTTATGGATGACATGTTTACCAGAAAGTTTAAGATCAGAATTAGAGAAGAACGAGTTAAATTGGATGAATTGGACAGAAAATGATGATTATCCTATGTTAAATAATTTTATGAAGTTGGCAAAATCTTTATCTTTGCAATCATGTTCTATAGAAATAAATTCAAAAGATTTCTCAAATACATTGCCACATATTAATAATCAAAATAAATGTATGTGTGAAAGTATTAAGGTAGAATTTATAAATGCAAAAAAATTACACGAGGTTGAATCTCTTGGTAATATCATCGGGGAAATTGCTGCAAAAACAAATAATTTAGTAATCGATGCTGGTGCTGGGAAAGCATATTTATCAACATTCTTAGCAGAAAACCATAAAGTTCCTGTACTTGCAATAGATTCTTCACAATTATGTAGCAATGGAGCAATTTGTAGACAAAAGAAATTACAAAAGAAACTGATACTCTCTCCAATCCTGGTAGTTATAATAGTTAAATGTGTATCAAGTTTTTGTAAGCATATAACATATAAATAAATTGCACTTTGTTTTAGGTACGCTATGTAGTTGAAGAAATAAATGATAGAACCGATTATATAAAAATGATAAAACAAAATTTTTGCAGTTGGGATATAAATAAAAATATTATATTAACTGGCTTACATACATGTGGTTCTCTCACTGATTCAGTTATTAGAACATTTTTAGCTACGAAAGACATTAATATTTTATGCATAGTGCCTTGTTGTTACCATTTGTCAAATGAAACATTTAATAAAAAAATTAGTTTTTCTAAGAATGCTAGAATGTTAGCACAACAATCTATTGAAAGGAGCATGAAAAATAAATTTGTACCTTCATCATTGTTCTATAGAGCAATTTTACAAGTGACTTTTCATTCCTTGGGTATATTTGTTTTTACATTAATTTAATTTTACTCTATTTCATATAGTATATGTTATTTTTTTCTTTCTTAATAGGTATTTATAACGCTAAAGTGGGTCGCGGAGGACCTTTACACGATTTTCCAAGTTATGCTGAATGGGCATTTTCAAAAATTGGGATAGATTTGGAGAAGGTATAACATTATTATAAATACTATAGTTGTACATTTTTTTTTTTTTTAAAGAATACTTATATTCCTAGATACCATCACGGGAAACATTAACAAATACATTTCAACTTTATGCACATTTAACGAAGAAGTTTTACATATTTCAAATGTTAAGGATACATGTTGGTCTTGTATTAGAAGCAGCTATTATGTTGGATAGAATAATATTTTTACAGAACAGTAATCAGTGTTCTAAAATTGCAATATTACGTTTATTTGATCCTATGTTATCTCCACGACGTTATGGCATTATTGCAGTAAAATAATAATAGAAAAGAAAATTAAAAACAAAGAAAAAACAATGTAAACATAAAAAATTTATTATGCTTATAAAAAAATAATTGTAAAAAAAAATAAAAAAATGTTAGTAAAAAATATTCATTAAGATTCAATTATGGATTTTGTACAACACTATAAATTATGTATCGTTTGTTTCGACAAATTGTAGGTAATCCATAACCGAGGAGTATCCTTCTTTCTTTATCAGTACAGTTAAATTTCCAGTTGGAAATAGACCATTTTTCTTTCTACATGCACTACAATTACATAAACCACGGCAAGGTGGGCAAACCCAGTCCTAAAAATATAACAATTATAAGAAAAAATAAATAAATAAATATATATATGAAAATATAAAATATACAGGATCTTTTAATGCAGTAATAATGTCTTCGCCATATCGGACTCTTAAACAATGTCCGCAAAATTGTCCTCTAAGTCCAAAACATTCTCCTGAACGACATATAGTTTTTGTATCTAACGTTTTATGTCTACACTGATGACAGCTTCTTCCATTGACGCTACAATACACTTTCGAACTACATGTAGTTACAACATTAGCTAACATTTCATCCGTAATTTCATTAGCAGATGATATGTTATTCAAGTTATAAGTAACTTTGTTCCTATTGTAAATTTGTTTTTTAATTTTAATTTTAGTTTTAGACAAGTTATCGTTGTTCTGCTCTTCGTCCGCATCGCATTCTATTTTCATTAAATCGATTGATCGTTAGAATGGTTTCATCCATGGAAATAAAACTAACAATTTACGTTTACCTCTTCCAGGTTTAGTCAAATAGTTTTCCTTTTCTTCTCCCTTATCTTCATAAACACTCCTCGATCTACTTCTAGTATTATACCTCTTAGATAATTCAGGTTCCGAGCGTTTAAACTTGTCAATAGATCGAATTCTGCGGCTTTTTAGCTTAAATGTAGATTTTTTTGCATTTTTCGCGTCATCGTATTTTTCTTCAAATTTCTTTATTTCTAAATCATTGAAAATCTCGGCAAACTGAAATGTTAAATACAAGTATATCGGTCACTTATAGGTTAAAAATTTAAATAAGAAGTACTTACGATAGCATCTTTTTCGGCTATATTTCTTTTACGTAAATCATTATAATCATTTTCGCTCATTTTCATCAAAAATATAATCTTCAAGGAATGTATAATAACGATAATCGAATTTTAAGGAGACGAATATATAATAAATAATATTTTATGTTTCAATCGTGTCACAAATTCTAAGAACTAACAATCATGGCTAGAAATTTGACGGGTCAACCCGACATCTATAGGCATGTGGGAAGTTATATACATATGCATATTAATCTTATTAGAGAATTATTAAATTATTAAATTATTGCGAAATATAAAGATATATACGTATAAAGTAATCTATATTTACAAATCTCATCTGAAAATGATTCCTTGTAACATGTAGCAACATAAGAGTATAAGAGCTCATTTTTTATATACTAATCTCAATCAAATATGCTTTGTTAACGTACATACATACAGGTATAGTATATTTAGCTTACATTAATTATAGTATTCCATTATATGTAATATTTTATACTTCTAATGTACATAACAACATTAAGTTAGTGTTAACGTTGTTTTAAATTAATATTTGTATTCGGTATCATATTAGAAGATACTCGAGATTGTGTATAATCATATTTTTTCTTTATTTGTGATTATTTAATTAAAAATAAGGACTAAAGTTTTGAAAACCCCCATGTTTCGAATTGGCTGAAATTTTGAAAATAGATCTTTTTTCAATAGAATTTTGAGTACGAGTTTTGGTAACTCAAAAGTTAAGATACTTTTTTAACAATTTTTCATTTTTTTGTGTCGGCAAATCTCTATGCAACTTCGTTTTAATTTAATATTAGAATGATAACCTAACAATTAGGTTAGGATATGGAACTCGTGTGGTTCGCGCCACAAACAGGCTTTCCTGTTTCACTAAGCGGCTCCCTCTATATCTACCAAATTTTGACGATCGCAACTGAAGTCCCCCTTTTTAAATTTCTATGAAAAAATATTAATATACTTATGCCCTAAATTTTATTTTAACTAATATATTAGGATGACCAATTAAATTTTTTCAAATACGAATAAAATATTTCCCGCGATTTTCGCCAAGTTGCTATTATCACGTGGTAAGATCTCATAGAAGTCTACTTTATCGACATAGAAAAAATAAAAAAATGTTTTAATAAAAAAAATGTCTTAATTCTTAAGTTTCAAACAATTCTTTTTGCAATCTTCATTCTTATCGAAAAGGAACCTATTTCTAAAATTTCAGCCAATTCGGAACATGGACTTTTCGAAAATACAGTTAAAATAAGAAGAAAGAAAAAGATCAAGTTATAATATATAACTTAATTGCACTATCTATTATGATATTCATCACTATTCAATGCAGTTTCTGAATCTTTCGTAAAAATACAAAATTGCCTTATACTGAAATAGACGTTGATTTGATGTCATTTGGAGAAGAATTTATTTTCCAACTGAGATTTGAATAAGACGAGGTACTTTCACCGCTAGTACAGTACAATTATATCGTTTTTCTTATCTCCGATATGAATACGGTACGTACAATGGATAAAAATACATATTAAGCTATGCGATAAGATTAGTTATGTAGAGATATATTCGATATATCGTATCTCTTAGAATTTGGCGGTCTTGGAAAAATCTAATGCAGAACAAATATTGTTAGAGGAGGAAAAAGAGAGAGAGAGAGAGAGAGAGAGAGAGAAAGAAAGAAAAAGAGAGGATATTTCGAAGGATAGTCCGGAATAAATTCAAGAGCACAGAAGGAGAAGTAGTTCCGACTAGTCAGTCCGGTCGTTGCATTCATCGATCACTGGTAGCAACGCGTAGATCCCGCTAATACGAACAATCATCTGCAAAGGTAAAGACTTACCTATAATTTAAACAAACACCGTGTTGATCGTCTGTTTTGCCACGCCGATAACACGGGGAGAGGGGTACAATCGTGATAATTTTTCTGGCAAATATTAATACCTGCGGTGATAACGTCTTCTATTTTTTTTAATTTTTTTGCATTTAAGAAAAATCAAAGAGCTTTAAATTACTTTCTCAAGTGGCATCAAGTGACGCAGAAGAATTGTTTTTCTTTTTAATCGGAATGATACGAAACTTGAAATATCAATAAAAAAAATATCTTATTTTTGCACTTAGATACTCATACATACAATATCGATTTTATCAATTAAATTCTAAATATTAATGCGAGATTTCGATTAAACGATTGTCTTTATAGAAGTACGTGAGCGGAAAGGTACAAATATGATGTTCAGAAAAATCGGTGTGATATCTAGAAGGAAGGAATATCTTTTGAATCTGGTTTGTCAGGTAAAAAAAAACATTAAATCTGAAGTATGCGAAAACACAAAGTATTGTAGTGCTTATAATAAAAACGTTTCTTGTCGAATTTCTCAACCTTTCAAATAATAATAATAATAATAATCGTAGGCCGAGAGAAATCGTCGATCTATAACGTCACAAGAAGTTTTCGAACGTGAATCAAAATATGGCGCTCACAACTATCATCCCCTTCCCGTTGCATTATGCAAAGCGGAAGGAGTTTTCATGTGGGACGTCGAGGGCAAGCGCTATTATGATTTTTTGAGTGCTTATTCTGCCGTTAATCAAGGTCATTGCCATCCAAGAATTTACAAAGTTTTGATCGAACAAGCGAAGATTTTAACATTAACTTCTCGTGCTTTTTACTCGGATGCATTGGGAGAATTCGAAGAATATGTTACGAAACTTTTCGGGTAAGTAAGCATATTCTCCTTCTCTTTCCTTCTGTTTGCATCTTTGCAATTTGCGGAGATATGCTCTCACATATTTACACAATGTCTGCTCTCGCACCTGGCACCAGATAATCGGCCTAATTCCGTATATAACGATATACCGATTCGTGCAATACATAAATGTTAGTAAAATATACAAATCAATGACCTGCTGATCAAAATTAATACTTATTGTTTTCCAAAAAAATTCACTTTCAGAAATCCATTTGTATGAACGTGAAAATCTATTATAGGAATGAAAAATAATAGATAACGAAGAAAATTGGAGATTTTTAATTTATACTATATGAATTTAAAATACAGTATCTTTCAAATCAATAACAATATTTATTACCTTTTTAAATGTAAATTTTGTTTAAAAAGCATTACTATATTCGCTCATATCTATTTAAAATAATGTCAACAGTTTTTGTGTCAGTAGAAGGAGAATATTTTTTATCTAATTTTGTTTCTTTCCATAAATTTATTAATTGAATTATATCTTGTGAAAGAGAAACAAGTATTTGAACTTTTTTGAGCATTAATGTATATAAACCGTTTGTTTTTCGAATTTAGGTAAATGGAATTTAGTATATAGTAGAATTAGTATTTAGTATATAGTACATATAGTATGTAGTAGAAATCTCTCGTAACAGAGTGGATAAAATATATGTGATGAAAGTGGATAAAATATCTCGTACATTTTTAATAATCAATGTTAAACGTTAAATTAATTAATTAAACGAAATTTCAATAATCGAATGAAACATCAAATGTTTAGATATGAGAAATGGCTTCCGATGAACACAGGAGTAGAAGGCGGAGAAACTGCTTGTAAATTAGCACGCAAATGGGCTTACACGTGCAAAGGTATACCACAATATCAAGCGAAAATTGTTT
Organism: Melipona beecheii; assembly: GCA_032399605.1. Taxonomy (NCBI): domain Eukaryota; kingdom Metazoa; phylum Arthropoda; class Insecta; order Hymenoptera; family Apidae; genus Melipona; species Melipona beecheii. The sequence continues at coordinate 3,598,355 of JAUCMO010000291.1, forward strand.
TTGCGGAAGGTAATTTTTGGGGTAGAACAATGAGTGCGATATCCTCAAGCACGGATCCTAGTAGTTATGGTGGATTTGGTCCATTTATGCCTGGATTCGAAGTGGTGCCGTACGACAATCTCGCAGCGCTTCAACAAACTTTGGCCGATCCTCATGTTTGTGCTTTCATGGTTGAGCCCATCCAAGGAGAAGCTGGTGTTGTCGTACCAAAGGTACTATGATTTTATATAAAAATATTATTTTTGAATCATAAAGTGACAATCATAAAGTCGCTAAATAAGAGTTTATTTAGCGTATTTTTTTTTCCGGGGTCTTTATATATGAAAGATTATTTCTTATTTTGATATAATATATTTAAGGATGGCTATCTGAAGGGTGTGAGAGAATTATGCACGAAGTACAACGTTTTGTGGATTGCCGACGAAGTACAAACTGGTTTAGCAAGAACAGGAAAACGATTGGCCGTAGATCATGAAAATGTAAAACCTGACATTTTGATCCTTGGAAAGGCTCTGTCCGGTGGTTTTTATCCTGTTTCTGGTGTATTGGCCAATGATTCTGTAATGTTGACTATAAAGCCTGGTGAACATGGCTCGACTTATGGTGGCAACCCTCTAGGATGCAGAGTTGCCCTTGAAGCGCTTCGCGTGCTAGAAGAAGAAAAATTAGCGGAAAATGCGGAAAAGCTCGGACGTATTCTCAGAAGCGAGCTTAACAAATTACCAAAGAATATAGTTTCTCTTATTCGTGGGAAGGGTCTACTTAATGCTATTGTCATCAAAGAAGATATCGATGCCATGGATGTGTGTTTAAAAATGAAAGACGAAGGTTTACTCGCGAAACCAACGCATGGTCATATTATCAGATTAGCTCCACCGTTGGTCATCACTGAATCGCAAATAAGAGAATGCGCCGATATCATTTCTCGAGTTATTTCCCGGTATGCTAAGTAATGAATTGTTGAAAGTAAAATTCTTTGAAATTTTATAATTATATCGACGAAATAGAAAAAATATATGCTTAGTACAAAATTAATACATAGCAAAATTTTCGTTTTTGCCAATACCAGCAGACTTTTATTTTTTTTTTCTTTTTTTGACATTATAGAATAGTTTAGATGAGAAAGATTAAATAGTTTTAAGAAAAACATGCAATGAATTTTTTTTCTATGATAAATTCGAAAATTTTTATAAAAAGACCAGATATTTTACATCTTCTCCAATTTCAATACCTTACTGTTCAAAATATTGGAGCACTATAGTAAATTTATTAAAACACTATGATTATCAATCCTCCATATAATCTGGATGGATTGTAAATGAAGTTAAATTCGATGAAATCAAACTAAGAACAGGTTTAGTAAGAAAACATCGTTCGACTATACCGAAAGCTGTCGAAGCTGTTATCTTTCACATACAGAGTGAAAACAATTATCCGAGTTACATACTGGTTATTAATAGCTATATGTGATATGGTTCTATCCTGTACCGTCACGAGATCAATGTTTATTCTGACGTTTGTCAGACGTTGGATCTTGGCTTAAACTTAAATGCTAATATCGCATTTAAACATTATAGGTCAACATTTACAATTGCTTCTTTTAAGACATGCTTAACTTATGTGTTTGTCATATATAATCAATTTCCTATCGGATATCTGAAAGAACAATGGATAAACGAAAATGAAAAAGAAAACATTAATATATTAATAATATATATTTTATTATATTTTTATCAAATAATCCTTTTTTTACTTGAAAGCTTCGTAATCCTTGTTAGTAATTGTACACACTATAATTATAAATTTTGTTAAAATTCGTTTTAGAAGAGTAATGAAGCAAATAAGAAGAAATAGGAAGTTTGTATATATATATATTACTTCTTGCTTACGCAAGTACATCTACAAGTATTTGGACATTTTTAAATTACCGCAACTATATAAAATTTACTTTCTAATAAAATTTATTACAGTTTTTTACAATTTTTTTTAGTAAACCAGGATTACTCCAAATACTTATAGAGAGTTTCAGATACATCGTTTCGTGATCAGATTATTATGATATATGTATTGTTTGCAGTTTCTCGTTTGGTTTAGCATGATGGCGCCATACCAAACAATATTTTATCAGATATGAGTTACACTGTAACATTTGTTATTTTAAATCCCACCGATATATATCAATTATATACAAACATCCCGTGTAAATAAGCAATACACATCTCCCCTACTCTTTCCGTTTTTCTTCATATAAATGTAAGACAGACTCTTCTACAACTTCAAAACTAGTTGGAATGTTACAATTGAAAGTTAAAATGCAGCCGATTATAATGTCACGAATCTTTAATTTAACGAAAAGAATGAATTTAAAAAGATCTCTGAGTTCTCAAGAATTGATCGATCGTGATATGAAATATGGCGGTAAACATTTCAAACCACTTCCGGTGGTCCTCGCAAGGGGCGAAGACGTTTATTTGTGGGACGTCGAAGGAAAACGGTATCTCGATTTTTTAGCGGGTTTTTCAACGGTCAATCAAGGTCATTGTCATCCACGCTTGGTGAAAATAATGAGAGAACAAGTGGGGAAGCTCGCTCACACGTCTAGAGCTTTTTATTCGGAGCCTCATGGTGCACTAGCAGAATATTTGACGAAGCTTCTGGGCTGGGATAAATTCTTGCCGATGAATACTGGTATGAAAAAAAATGGAAAATAAATTGAAAGTGTTACATATAATTATTTGAACGACACATATCCCTTTTAGGTATATTTTACCTTACTTCTAACAACAAGTAAAAATTCTTTGTTATCTATTGTTAACACATATGATTCTTAATTTAACTGGGGCAATTTAAATTATTCACGCAGTGTCCACCGACATTTTCAAAGTCGTTCGAATGGTTATGAGCAGCAGTATAATTATAATGATTATAAAAAATAAAGTCATTGTAGTAAAGTAACTGAGTGTTTGGGTACTTTCGAGTGACAATGCATGTGCGCATAGCGAATAAAATTAAAAATCAAAATACATAAATATATTTATTACAGGAGTCGAGGCAGCTGAAACCGCTGTTAAGGTGGCTAGGCGTTGGGGTTATAGAATAAAGAAGATACCTTCAGAACAGGCAACCGTTGTCTTCGCAAAAAATAATTTTTGGGGGCGTTCCATAGCTGCGTTGTCTGCATCTACGGACTCAAATTGCTATACCGATTTCGGACCTTATGTTCCCCGCTTCGACAAAGTGCCGTATAACGATCTTAAAGCTTTGGAAGAAAAATTTGTACAGGATCCAACTATTTGCGCGTACATGATGGAACCAATTCAAGGAGAAGCTGGTGTCGTGATACCTGATGTAAGTTATTTTCATTTTCAACAAAATTTGTATAGAATGATTTAGAAAATTAATTGCAGTAGATTTTCATTTATTTGAACTCATCAGGGAACAAACAATTCAAATAAGGAAAATATATTCGAATAAAATCGATAGGAATTATTTCATTTAACTTCGTTATTCTCCTGATTTTTCTCATGCTTGTACTTATTCAGATATACATTGTCTTTTCAAATTTTGAAAGATTTTATTCATAGAAAACACAGCATGACAAAAGGTAGTAAAATTTAAACGTATATAATTAATACTTATTTCAGATTATATAGACCAGAGAAGAACAATAATTTCAATAATTGGAGTTCGGATGAATGAATTATTATAAAATTTTTTGAACATTTCTTGATTATTCCAAATCCTAAACTTTCATATGCAGGATGGTTACTTGAAAGGTGTACGAGACCTGTGCAACAAATACAACGTATTATGGATTGCTGACGAAGTCCAAACTGGTTTATGTAGAACAGGCAAACGATTGGCGGTAGATCACGAAAATCAACGACCAGATATTCTTGTGTTAGGAAAAGCATTGTCTGGAGGATTGTATCCTGTTTCTGGTATTTTAGCGGATGAACAGGTAAGCGTAATTTTCAAGATCGATTCTTTTTCTAGTTTGCGAGAAAAGTTGTTTTTTTATTACTTACTAATAACGGGAACACATTTTTCTGATTTTTCTGAGAATTTAATAAGATTTAAGATCAGTTTATCGAAAACTTGAACCATTTCAATCATTTCATTAAAATGAAATGTAAATTATTCTAATAACGATATGTTAAAGTATAATGTTGCATATATATATATCATCGAATATGAAAAGATTAAAATTCGTACAAAGTATTAAACATAACGTAATTCGATCTAAATCTACTATTTTGTTAGATAATTATGTGTTTAGAAACCGGGTCCCACGGTAGCACTTTCGGTGGAAGTCCACTTGGTAATAGAGTCGCTCTAGAAGCAGTTAAAATTTTGGAAGAAGAAAATCTTGCAGAGAATGCGAACAAGCTTGGAGAAATTCTACGAAAGGAATTACAAAAACTTCCGAAAGACATAGCGATAGAATTTCGAGGTCGAGGTCTGTTGGCTGGTTTAGTGATTAATAAAGGTATTTCTTCAAGTCTATGATGATACATATTACTTTACTTCGTTTCTTTTATAATTTCTAATATTCTTCAGATTTTGCCGAAGGATGGGATATTTGTTTGAAATTGAAAGAAGCAGGTTTGCTGTCTAGACCTGCTCATGGTCAAATATTAAGAATATCACCTCCACTTACGATCACAAAAGAACAACTCCAAGAAGGTCTTCATATACTCACCACTGTCCTCAAAAACTACAAATGAATTAGCTATCAGGTAACTCTCTTACAGGTTTATACAAATCTATCATCCTGCAATGAAAAATCATAACTCCTAATCTTCCTGCCTTAAAAAGTATATAATAATATAAAGTATAATCTATTTTTGTAAATAAATAATTGATTTCTAAAAAATAAATTTATTTTTAAGTTGCTCCTATTTGACATCGATAAGACGATGAAGTAATTAAACGAATTATATCTAACATGATGTTAGTATGATGTCAATATAAAATAGTTTTAGTCATTTAAAATGGAGGAAATCAGTGATTGAAGACAATATTAAAAAGTTATATACATAGAACTGTATATTTGTAAAATGATATGTACATACAAAAGTCGTATACATATCGATTAAGTATGCAAATCGTGTCTTTTTAAGTGCCTCGTGAGGCTAAACGCTTGAGAAAACAACTGATTACATTGATGGCATTTGTACGATTTCGTACCATTGTGCAAAATCAGATGTCTCTTTAAATGATTCGCGAGTTTAAATCGTTTCCCGCACAATCGACACTGATGTTGTCTAACGGTGGTATGGGATACTTCATGATTTTTCAAATGGCTCGACTGCGAGAAGCGCTTTCCACATACTTTACATTCGAAAGGTTTTACTTTCGTGTGAATTCTCATATGTTCCGCGAGATTGCCTTTTTGTACGAAACATTTATTGCAATACTCGCACTTGTGTGGCCTTGTTGCTTTGTGCGTTCGCAAGTGGATCTTCAGATTGTAATTTCGACTAAATGTCTTATCGCATATTTCGCATCGTACCAGACCTTTTCCAGTGTGAAGTCGTTCGTGAGCTTTCAGATTTTTTAATAAACGGAATTTTTTCTTGCAGTTGACGCATTCGAAAGTTTTGTTCTCTTCGATCTTCGCGTTGTTGTTACTGCTTCGTTTGTGTGTTTTCAAGTGTTCCCGTAAATAAGATGGATATGCAAATATTTTATCGCACATTTTACATGGATGTACATTAGTTTTCGTGTGTAAACGCATATGAGCATTTAGTTTGCTCTTTGACGAGTAACCCTTCTCGCAACTGAGACACTTGAAAGGTTGTTGGCCAGAGTGAGAGAATCGATGTGTTAACAATTTTGATTTTTGAGAAAATGACTTGGAGCATACATCACATTTGTACTTTTTCACCTGTACCTGTTGTACAGTTACAGAATGTTCGTTTTCGATTTGCTGCTTGCTATAATTAAGATTCGAAGAGTATGACTGATATCTATCGATGCTTTCTCTGTTGTCCGTACGTTCGAAATTTTTCACAAATTTTGCAGCACGACAGTTATCTATGTCGTACGAATCTGAATCAGGTATCGTTGTATTTCTTATTCGAGAGCTACATTCTCGAACTTCGTCTCCTAGATCCATATTTTCTGGAAATCCCAAGGTTTGCATCTCGTTATTGTCGTTTGTCGTTGACCTGTGATAAGACAAGTTCTGAATAGAATTTCCAACGGAATTAATCGATCTCTCGTAACTTAGGTTTTGTGGAATTTGATTTGAATTCTCACAGATATCTATATTCTCGTTATCGCAAGGCATTTCAATGCTTTCCGAGGTGTGAGTAATACTATGACTTATTAATTGAGTCCTATTGGTGAACGTGCGATTGCACAGAGAACAGTGTAGCGCGCAAGCAGCTCGAGTAGGATTTTCTCCGTTCGTTGGAATCATTTGCATCACGTTCGATCTAATTAATGGAGATAATTGCGCATGTTGAATGCTCTCGTTAGTTAAATTAGAGCTTAAGTGACCAAAGTTAAAATTGAAGTACGGATTCTGCGATTCTACTATGTGCATATGTTGCATTGGTATATCATCTTGAACAAAAGGTAAATGTGATCTGCTGTGGGCACAAAGATCCTGGTAGTTTGTAAATACTGCTCCACATTCTATGCATTTTAAAGTTTTATGGGAGTTTTGAATAGGCACAAAACCTTGGTTTTGTTGGTATAATTTGTAACCTGCAGCATATGATGTTAGACCTGAAACCTGTATTTCAAAAGTTCATATTCTTTTCTAAATGAGATGTGGTCATGAATAGACTGTGAATGTTTATGCAATTTATATTTTTATAAATATAATTTAAAAGTGAAACCTAAGTAAAATATTATTTTACTTATGAAGTAATAAGAAATATTATATTTTGAATATTTTATATATTTTTGTATATTACATGCATTGTGCTTATGTTTGCACTTTCAAATTTTTCATAAGTGCATAAAAATCCTCAATCTAATGATGAATAAAAGTATAGGCATAGACCAGATTTTCTTATATATGGAAAGTAGATACAGTATGGTACTTGTACGAAATTCAAGTTAAAACATTCAATCAAGCATATCTAGAATGTCATTTGAATAAAAAAAATGAAAAAAATGATTCTTACTTCAAGCAGGATCTAAAAAGAAAAGTTGATCTATATCAGACATCGTGGTAAAATCTTATTACCTTTAAAACAGCTTGTCTTAATGCTCTGTCAGCTGCACGACATTGTTCTCTGTACAGTAGAGCTGATTCCGCTCTGGTTACACAACGGTCGCACATTTTCTCTGGAAGACCATCGCCTTGCCAAACCTGATTTCAGACGTAGAAAAATCAAGTTTCATATTCGTTCTAATCAAACAATCACGAGTTTGAAAATGTGTATTACTTCGAGACAGGAGAGAGATCGTAATTTAGCAGCAAGAGATGACTCGGCCGGACCCACGAACAAACAAACCATTTTGTCGCCATCCTCTCTTAGACATGTACGACATAATTTACCAATATTTTCGCTGTCAATTTCTTTCGTAACGATAAACATCTTTATGCTTTGACAGCTAACCTCAAAAGTTGACTGACACGAACTTCTCGCGACTCATAGGTTAGGATTTTGTTTTGACGTTTACAAATTGTGTAACAGTAGATGTCACTGATGAAGTCGTTCGATTTATTATAAAACAGAATCTGTAAATATTTATACATCATAGAAGAACAAGAGCGAGTGAGTCATATCTGTTAAAGTATTTGTTAAATTAAATATATAGTTTTTTGTCAACGTCTCAGCAATGTATTCATTTAAGCATGCAGATTTTCCTTTCTTTTCTAAACGAGCACAGATACCATAAAGGTAGCCATAAAGGTAGCAAGCCTAGAAAAATTGAAACGTTAACGCTGTATAGCAGTGAAAGGGTGGAATTAATTTCTGTTGTTGTCTTTATCGAACAATAATAAAAATAAATATGAATGAAATACGAATGAATGAAACAAACTCAAGATTGTTAAAATGGAGACTTCATTCTTTAAAATAAAATCAAGTTAATTAGTCTACAATTTTTTTTTCACGAAATTATAACAGTGGTGTGTGAATATTTTCGAAGTATGAATATATTCTTTTTAAGAATTTCCCATGAATTTTGTGTATTTGATTTAGATCAGAATTTTGTATTTTTTAGTCTCAGCTAACATATCGTGCGCGCGAGTTGGATTTAAATTAGAGATTACAGCGCTAACGGTGAAATCAGCAGTACACTTTCTACAATTCTCGAACGTAATCGATATTTCTCACGATCGATTTTTGATCTTCGATTCCGAAGAATGGCGGAAGGAAACACACCTCGTCTCTAAAAAAGAAAGTATTATTCAGAAAAATCATTCAGAAAGAAGTTCTCAGGTAAAAATTCAAATCAATAGTTATTAGATTTGTGTTTGTGTTTTGAATTTTTGAAATAAAACGTGCATCTTTAGCTTTAACAAGGTATGATTTAACCAAATAATTATTATATTATTTTCAATAATTAAAGAAATAATAGCATATAAACATTTAAACAGAACATACTATGCTAAAAGTTATTTATGATTTTGTACTAAATTATTAATTTCAATTCTAACCAGCATAAATATTGTAACCTTGTAATTGACTAACTCATATATGTATTTTTTTATATGCTTTTACACATACACTTCTATTGTAACATTTTATACTTATTTCTTAATTCTTTAATTTCATGTTGTATAATTTTTATTTTCAGTAAATTTTTGTGACTGCGCGCAATGCAGTCGGTAGAGTCAGTGTTTGTTGCGCAATATTTTAATATTTTTCTGAGCAGAATAGCGTTTGTTAAATTTAATTCATTTAAATTATAATTCGCGAAGTTAGAGTCAGTGTGTTCGCCGATTGTTACTTAAACGCACGCGTTCGTAGTCTTTCTTTTTTTATATTTTTTCTTGTTCAATACTCGTTTTCGGTATTAAAGTCAGTGCTCAAGAGGAAAGGCCTCTCCAGGAAATCAAGATCGTAAGTAGTTTCATATATTGTATCTTAATTTATTCAATTTTTCAAATTTAACAACAAGAAAGTGTAATGTTTGATGTTTTGTTACAGACGCTCCAAATCAGCATTAACTTTTTGTATTTTTTGGGGAAAATCCAACAGTGGCTCTAAAGCCAAGAATGTAAGAATCTTTCATTATCTCCAACTTAAAATGTTTCTTTGCTTTTGTTCGCGCGCGTGTATAGCGTGGCAAGATCTTGGTTAATGTGTGGACTGTATGTGTGTTCGCGCGCTGCGATATCAAGAGGTTTTCTCCTCGGTGATTAGTTTGATATCGCGAGAGATGAACCTTGTTGGTCGGAAGTTATACCGATCCTAAATCTCGCAAGCTAAAGGAAAGCACGGACGCTCTCTCGGTTCCCTCTCCTTCGACTACGGGGAATCATGGGCGCAAGGTGGCACAAAAGGCGGATGTGTTTCGCACGTATTCGGGAAAATTCCACGCCTCAGCCTAATGGTCGAGGGCCTAGTCTACCGCAAAACAAACCTCAGCCAGATGGCCATGGTTTTATGACGACACAGGCCCGCTTACAAATCGGGGGCATTGCGGCATGGAAAACTCTCCCGAACAGCTTTCATAAATATAAATTCTATTGTTTAATGTTTTGTTACAGATCTTCTACAGTATCCATTTCCCCAAATGGGAATTTCCTTCAACAATCTTACGATGCTTCAAAAGCTAAAAATGTAAGTACTTTGGGATGTTGTATTTAAACTCTATTCTTTATATTTTTTTTTCTATTGAAATTGAACGTAAAATTGTAATTATAAAATAAAAACACTTCAAATTATTAGTCCCAATTCTTATTATTATTAAAATTTAAATTTTCACAAGTAACATTGTGTCTTTAGAAACAAAATGTTTATGTTTTTTAAGAAATTTTTCACGGCGCTCACTTCCACCATGGGATTCTCAGTGGTACCTACTTGACGAGTGTTTTCACGATAACTTTCCCTACTCCAGTGCAACATTGGGAATAACGTTCTTCACATCTGTCCCGTGAGTCGCATGCATTTATGTTCCTCCGGTCACTTAATCATGTCGTAGGACGAAAAGTCCGAATCGGCACGGGTGATTGGTTGTATGCGTAGAATTTTTGATGAGCATAGTGACCCCGGGTATATATTATACCCATGAGTAGTAACATTTTTTTTAGGTTTTTTATGTGTTAGATCAAGATAGGGCTTCTTGCATATCGCGATTTTAACAATTAGGATGTATACATTTATTGTAATTGCTTATAAAATCAAAATATCTTCAACATAAATGTTTGCAAAAGTGAAATATCCATATAAATAGATAAATTATAAAGATTTATAAATAATTATTATTAAAACGTTTGAGCATTTCATAATAGAGAAGACGGATATCCTCCGACTTCATGGCTATGAAAGATGCAGTTATTACTTACTGATGCTGCTGACATATTTTATTAGAATAATTAATAATTGTTATAATAATTAATAATTTTTAATTTCATCTTTCCTTTTATAATACTATTGATTTATTTTAAATGATTTAATTAATTAATTGAGTCTTATAATCATGAACTTTAGTAGAATTTGAAATAGATTAGAATTTTTTCCGTAAAAAAATGTATGAAATTTTATGTGCAAGAAAATACTTCGCGTCAGACAGATTTTTGAATCAAAGCAACAAGTTTGAACATCGCTTTCGCATTTTCGAAAATATGCTTTGATGAAAAAGTCGCCTGAAATTATTTCTATCAATATTTAATTTGGAGTCAATTATTTCATTTTAATCGTTTGAGTCAATTGTTAGATTGTTCATAATATCTTTTTTAACAAATTCAAGTTTTGTTCATTGTCTTTATTCTCTTGCAATTTGAATAATTTCTGAAAGAGTAGAGTCATTACAGTTTGAAATAAAATAATGCAATAGTCCATTAGATACAAATTACGTAAACTAATCGTTTTTTTAGTTCAGGATTTTCAGGATTTAACCTCTTCCGTGTCCATTGTCAGGATCTCACTCACGTGCCCAGGTGCTACTTGGGTGGGTGAAAGACATTGGGCACGATGACCATAGTTTGTAATTTTATAAAAAGTTTCTCAGCGACTGACAGCGTGCACGACGTATTTTCCGCATATGTGTGTGTGGTTAGGATGTGGAATTGCATTGTTTTTATCGTTCCACTCGTTATAAATTGTAATATTTAAAATATTTATGCTCTAATTTAAAGAATTATGAATTCTTTAAGGCATTATCATAATGCCTAATAAATACATTATAATTACACTATTATTATAATTCTGTCAATTATAATCACTCATAATGATTCCAAGTCAACTTGCACGTGCAGTTTGTATAGATATTATACGTGTCTTTCCTCAGTTATTAATATTTCGCGTATATTTGTAAACGTAAACGTATTTCAATCAAGTTTTACGCAATGGTCGCTAGCCATTGTCAGTCGATTTCAGGGAAATGGTACGTAAATTAGAGTGTGAAAGTTGTGTGTAAGCTCGGGTGTCGGAGGTCTGCGCCCGAGTGGTATGTGCGAGAACCGTGGAGTGAATGTGTTGGTGTGCCTGTTTTGCCATTTTTTAAATATAGGGCGACTGATTAGGATAGGTAGCTTACTTTCTGGTATGCCTGTGGTTAATTATAAGCAGGTAGGGCCGGGCAGGTTGGCACAGTCTCTGGTCGCGTGTTTCCTTTTCGCGTGTCCAACCTGTTTCAGGAAATCTAATTTGAGAAATCGACAGTGAAATTGGTACAAATGGAGCATGCCACTTGTTTTTGGTTTTGCTGTTCGATTTTTCGAATTTAGTATCGCGGTCGCGGTCGCGGATAGGTCGCGAGTATAGGTCCGAAACGAACGTTTATGTAGGTATTGCTCGAGTACGCACATGCGAATGGACAACGATCACTATGGTTGTCCATGTGTATTTAGCTTTCGCGATTATTGTTCCACCTTTATAAGTTATTTTTTTAGTTTTCGAATAGAAAGACTCGAGCTAGATGTAAGTTTCAGCGGGCATTGCGCTCGAAGAAAGAAGAGGCTAATAGCCGAAGAGGCCCGGCAAACTGCCACGAAGAGGGTCGCAACAAATGGCCTCTCATTTTCTGAATCATTTAAATGATTTCAGAGCATGGGATGTCATTCTTGTTACTACTTTGTCACTATGCTCTTTTAGTATTTGTAGTTGTATTTTTTTTTCTTCTCCATCATCGTTCATCATCGTTTTGGGCAAATCGTGGTTTTTTTTATTAGTATTGCGAGAAATTGATTACGGTTTAAATTAGAGTTGCGAAGAAATGATAATCGTGTTTGCTGTAGAGTTGTGAATGATTATGATACCGCGATTGTTTTTTGCAATTTTGTTTATAATTTTAAATTATATTACAGAATCATTGCTTTTAATTAATTTTAGAATGTTAGAATATTCAAAGTACAGTTTCTTCTTCGTACAGTAGCTTTTGTATTATTGATAATGATTTTGATTGAATTTGTTTTTTGAGTTAGTGTTGCGACGTTATTTTATCGCGATTTTCAATTACTTTTATTCTTAGTGTTGCGATATTATTCCTACGCGATTTCCAGTTAGTTTTTCTCTAATTGTTAGTGTTGCGATAACGAATGATCGCGGTTCTTTTCTGAACTAGCGTTGCGTTTACGAAATGCCCAAATTCTTCCATTGAATTCGTGGAAGGCTGTTCCTGCTCCTGATGCAGCTACAAGAGCTGTACGAAGGTGGTCATTCATCAGGAATCTCCAATATCATTGCACTGGACGCGTCGTAATTAGTATTGCGCATTTTTAAACATGAGTGCGTAGATAGCGTACTTATTTTTGAGAGTTTTAAATATAACGAAGCATTTTTCGCGTTTGATTTTGAAAATTTCCTATCTCACAATTAGTGCTAGTAAAATAATGTTGCGAAACAAAATAAAGTTTGTTGCTCGAGTTTGTAATGTAGATAATCCTTCTGGTTATTATATTGTTGAGTAGGAATTGCTTGTTTTTTAGTAGCTCTTCTGGCTACTGTATCGCAGTTTTTTTTCAGTTCTTCTGATTACTGTGTCGCAATTCTCTTTTCAGTAATCCTTTTGGCTTTTGTTTTAGATTCGCAGCACCTTCGCGTGGTGCAATCGATATTATTTGATATATAATTACTAACTGCATTATTATATAGCTGAACAATTAATTACACAACTGATACAATTATGTGGCACGAACTGATTGGCTGCGGTTTCCGTTAGGTGTTTATGTAGATATACACATCCATTAGATTAATGAAAAATAAGTAATGTAGTTTTGATATATGGGTAACTAATTTGTAAGCGCATGGAAAATCCGAATTTATATGTTTTTCGCACAAAAATATTCTAGAAAGTCTAGGATTAATTATTTCTTCTACAATGTGGGTTGTTCTTCCTTCTTTTTTTAAATTTCCCTTATATTATATCGAACTTTTGATAAAATTTATTTGAGCTGACAGGCTCTTTAATATTTTATTAATAACTTTAGAATTTTAATTTACTATACGAAAGAAAACCATCTTACTATCGTAAAACATGGATAGAACTCCTTCTGATATATAATAGAATGATTTCGGTTAATTATTAGCTTCACATTTTGATATTAAAAATTTAACAGCACTGTAATGGATTTTAAAATCATGTTTCTGAAGCATTTATTACTTGATCAACTTCGATTGGTTTACTTGATGTAGTTTTCCAACTCACCGCTATTTAAGCATAAAGTGCGTTAAAAGCAGTGATTACATAAATCGATATTTCAGAGCATGAGACACGAAATCCCATAAGATGCTTGACCTATTTATATATTTTGTCTGTTATTGGATATTTGGTCTATCCTAGTTAGTTAATAGTGGTAGGTGAAGTTAAGAAGTGTTTAGACGGTAGCACCATCAGTAGACAGGGTACACAATAGTGTGTGATAAGGACAGAGATAGATTTTTAGTTCCACGAGATTTGTTTCATGGCCCTTGTTCCATGATTTGATTGACTAAATTTTTATTTGTAAAAAAACTACTTCAAAGAATTAATTTATGAACTTTTGCAGTTGTATCTTTGTTTTTAGAGCCTCAACTTTCTTTTATATTTGTTTTCGAAAATGCTTTTATAAGGAATTGAAATTTCTATCCAGATTGAAGGAGTGGAATAATGTGTAATTAACACATTGACTGCCATGTGAAATTTATGTGTTTCACAGAATGAAATATTTAATTTTTATTTAAATATTGTTACAGGAAAAAATGAAATTTACAAAACGTATTTTTTATTTTATAATATTTAATTATTTTTATTTTCAAATTTTCATTGTGGTCATTGCGGCAGTCAAAGTATTAATTATAACTTTAAGATAAAAAATAATTTTAAATAAAAGATAATAAAGCATTGAAAAAATTTTATGTAACTATAAAAGAATAGGAATTACTAATGCAATTTGTATTCTTAAAAAAAAATAGAATTATCCTTTTATGAAAATTATACTATATAGATAATATTTATTAATATACTAAATATTTTTTATTATTAGTACTAATAAATGTAATATTTACATTTCTTTATTATTAGTACTATAAATGTAATATTTCACTACATTTTATAGTTTATTTATCGATACAGATAATCTGCATGAATATTACTTGCGATTTCCGATTCCCATCTATCTCCGTTATTTAACAATTTTTCTTTATTGTATAATAATTCTTCATGTGTTTCTGTCGAATATTCAAAGTTTGGACCCTAAAAAAAATCCTTTATTAATTTTTAAATGTCAAGAAATAATAAACAAACAAGTATAATTTTTTATTTTTCATTTTCATATTATTTAAAATAAATATAAAAAAAGAAAATATATTAGTGTTAAATAAATAAATTTCAATCATGGAGATAGAATTATAATTTTTGCAGAACATATAGCAATTTTATTATAAAAGTACTTTCAAATCATCTTTGAGAAAGGAAAAGAATTTACTCTAAGAAGAACAAGTGATAAAAACATTATTTTTTACTTACTTTTATCTACCTAGTTATCATTATATTTGGATTTTTAGATCACTTTTAAAAGAAATAAAAAAAACTGTCTAATGATGGAGCTAGGTTATTTAAATTTAGAAGAAATAACTATTGAAATTTATTCAAGTTCTATTACCTCCACGATTGCATCCACTGGACAAGCTTCCTGACAGAATCCACAATATATACACTTTGTCATGTCTATATCATATCTTGTTGTACGACGAGATCCATCTGCTCTTTCCTCTGCCTCGATAGTGATTGCTTGTGCTGGACAAATTGCTTCACATAATTTACATGCAATACATCTCTCTTCACCTGAAGGATATCTATCAAGATAAACATATTATTTATATATATAATTACAACTCTTAAACACTTATAGTTAAGAATAATCAAACAAATTATTAATTTTAGTTAAAAAATATTATGTTAATTAAATTAAAAAATTTTAATTTTATGTATTATAGATAAAATGATATTTAAAAGTACAGTAACATATTCTTCACTAAATTGTGAATATTTATGTAACTTTATATTTTTATGGCAACTAATTAGAAATTAATTAATAAAAAAAAATCAATTAGTACCTTCTTAATGCATGTTCACCTCTAAATCTTGGACTCAATGGACCTTTCTCAAAAGGATAGTTTATTGTTGCAGGCTCACTCAATGCATGAGCTAGAGTAATTCCTATGCCACGAATGATTTCCAATAAGAATGTTCTCTGTGTATAATTGTGAACAGGATTTGTTGCAATACTGAAATATTTAGTTCGTACAGGTACATACAGGATTTTTGTAGAAATTTGAAGTAATTGTAAACCTGCAAAAATTATACTTTTATAATTATACTTTTACAAAATTAAGCATACAACCAAGATAAAATATAGATTTGTAGTTTACATATTATTTATCTAATTAAATTATAGATTATAATTGTAGGTTACATGTTATTTATATAATTATCAAGTTACCTAAAAAATATTAGGAAATAAAAAATTTTTATTAAATTTACCTGGTTGTATAGTTTTCAAAAATGTCATGTTGGAATCTTAAATTAATTTCACTTCATGCAATCACTTTTCACAATATACACACTATTCAGTTACGGTTAGAATTACCACTGTTATAGTATCTTATAGTTATCCCCAAGCTAAGAATACTTTTTTCGCATTCAAAATCGATTTGCACAATATTGGACTAGAGTATACAGCTTATTCTATTCTTACATAAGGCTAATATAGGAGTTTTCCCTATATTTATCAGCGACATCTAGGTTCAGTTTCATTCACAATGAGTTAAGGCGAATACATAAAACTATAACTATTATTGTGATACATTGATAATTTTATTTTCATTTCTACTTGCTACTCAAATGGCTTTCATCCACGACAGGCGTTGAACATAGGTTATGATCGTCTGTAATTGTAATAATAAATGTGTTACACTTCAGTTAAGATAGTTTTTTTATAAATAAAATATGTAACACATATTTTTGTGTATGCTAGAAGCATACATGTGATATTGTTTAAATGTTACACAATAAATCATAAATTATTCATACTGATAAGAAATGTTGATAAAGAGATTAATTACAAATCAGAGAAAATGGCAGAATTAATAGCGAATTTAAAAGTAGTACGGGATAAAATTAATGTTGCTTCTGCTAGAAGGCCATTAGTATGTTATAAGTATCACATTTTGTAATGATTAGTTTAGAATTATATAAATATGTTAGATATGTTGTATAAAAATACAAACAAGCTATAGATAATTTCAAAGTAGTAATAACTTGTGTTTTTAACCTTTTTTTCTGCAGGAATACAAGTATTTTGAGCCTCGTTTAGTAGCTGTGAGTAAATTCAAACCAGTTGAATTAATTGTCGATGCATATAAAGCTGGTCAAAGACATTTTGGGGAGAATTATGTCAATGAATTAGTAGAAAAGGGGACTCATCCAAATATTTTGGAAACATGTACAGACATATGTTGGCATTTTATTGGCCATCTTCAACGTAATAAAATAAACAAACTATTAACTACTCCAAATTTGTATATTATTGAAACAGTAGATACTGAAAAAATTGCATCAGCATTAAATGCTGCTTGGTCTAAATATAGAACACATGAAAATTTGAAATTAAAAATAATGGTACAGGTCAATACTAGCAACGAGCAAGGTATTATATATTGTAATTTTAATTATTGGTTAATTTTAATCATTCTGATTTTACAACTTAATCAATTAAATATATTATAAACTTTATTTTTAGAGAAGAGTGGTTGTGAAAGTACACAAGTTTGTTCTCTTGTTCAACATATTATTGATAAATGTATAAGCTTAGAATTTGTAGGTCTTATGACAATAGGTATGTTTGGATATGATGTCACTAAAGGACCAAATCCTGACTTTTTACGTCTGAAAGAATGTAGGGAAAAAGTAGCAAAAGAATTGGGTATTGATTCAAAGAAGATAGAATTATCAATGGGAATGTCAAATGATTATGAACATGCGGTAATTTCAATGAGAATTGTTTTTGTGCTTTCATAAAAATGTCAACAATGTATTAAAATATAATACTGATATTATGCAGGTTGAATTGGGAAGTACCAATGTTAGAGTTGGTACTGCTATATTTGGAGAAAGGCCAAAAATGGATACTTCATGAAATACATATCCCTTGTGTTATTACAAATATATTGTTTAATATTATTATATATTAAATATTAAAAAAAACTATATGATAGTGAAACATTATTGCAGATACTTTATGATGATGATAAGTTGGCCTCTATTTGTTAGTTTTTTGTTGTCTTATTAAAGAAACGATACAATATTCAGTTAAGTTAATTTGGATGAAGAGCGTTTGCTTGTTTCTATCATGAATGTTCGAATGTTTGAATTATTTCCATTGTTATTTAATGGATACGGGCTATTGATCTCCTTACCGAGTTTTTATTTAGAGCTAACAAATTTGGATTGAATATAACTGACCGATTGTTAATTGTGCGAATCACGATATGGTTTCTATGGTGATTGGAGAAAAATTGACTTGGATTTAAGAAGAATGCGATGGTTTTAAGAAATAGAGTAGGGATGGAATAATCGAATAAGGCAAAGTTTGGAAGGATGATGATGATATTGTTTGTTTCTAAGAATTGTTAGTTTAAGCTTATTTGTAATTTGATGCTAGTTTATTTTGTAGGGGCACTTTGTGTTGTAAGATGATTATACAACATTTTATTAAAAATATTACGTTACATTAAATTTGTCTATTCATTAAAATCTTAAATTTTTCTGAATTTAATAAATAATTCGTCAATATACTAATACTGGCATAGATTATTCTACTTTTGAATTATCGGCAAATTTCTTCAATATTTCTAGTCCGCTATTGGCTTTACGATAACCTGGTGCGGATGATTTTATTTTATCCATCCATTTAGCCACATTTGTGTATTTTTCGACTTCAAAACCGAAAACCTACAATCAATAATCATCGTTCAAATCACTAATTAACTTTTCATTTTTCTAATACATTTTCTAATACATTTAACAATTTACATTTACCTCTAATGTTGATACAGTGGCTGCTATTGCCAAATCAGCAATGGTTAAATTGCGTCCAGCGACGTAATCTTGCTCATCTAGAAATTTATCGAGTATATTAAACGCGTTTTCCAGTACCTTGTAGTGTTCTGGATTATAATTCTCTGCTCCTCTAAATACAACTGGATACTGTAACAAATTTATTTGGTATCAAAAGAATTTTAGAGTGCAGTATGTATTGTCCATCAACATGATTATGAGTTATTCTTATCATTTCCCGAAATTATTCATTCAAAAACAGTTGGGCGCGGTTATCTACGATCCGTGTTGGAAATTACCTAATAATTTTTGAATCTTATGATACTGTCTTTTTTAGTTTACCTTTGAACTATAGTTTTTTTATTTTAGAGAAAGAAAGAAAAGAAGAGAAATATAAAAATATGAAAATGATTCATTTTGAACTAACTACTTACATAATAGTTTTTCATGCCTTTATACAAAGTACCAATGTCAAAATGTAATCGTTGATTGACCAAGGCTCGACCATTCGGTGTTTGTGGATTTAAATGAATGTTTTTACTATATTGATCAGCTAAATATGACATGATGGCCCGACTGCAATCGTTTATTAAAAGAGTAGATAAAGGACAAAAATAAGTACGATTATGTTCTATTTTATGTTACATTGTTCAAACGAAATGTGCAATGTGTATTAGTTAATTGCAAACCTTTCACTTAGTTTGTAATCACCATCTACAAGAAACGGAACAGTTTTTTGTGGGTTCAGCTGTAATAGAGTTATCGAATGTTATTTTGCGTGATTGTTTAACATTAGAATTATATAGTTACAGACAAGTAAAATTGCATTTTGACATTGCATTAATTTAGGTAAGAATCGATTGAATAAAACGAATACAAAGAACTAAAGAAAGAAAACCGAATAAATGCAATTTAATTTAATTACTGTGTTTTATTAATTACTTTCAGTTGTTTGGAATGATGTACAATTGAGGAATCGTTTATAATGTTTCATTAATTGTTGATATTTATTTACGATTTTTATAATATTAATATTCTATAATATTTCCTATGTTGATCATAATAAATATTATAGAAATATAAAAATTTCATACATTTCACAATATTGTATAAATAATATATATATAAATTATCATCTCGATAATAGGTATTTAATCTAATAAACTTTGTAAAGAATTTTTAATCATGCTGACCTGTTCATATTCTGGCTTTAGCTGTTCACCTGAAAATAAATCTATTTCTTTCAAATTTAAAGAAATACCAATGGCCTCAGCAGTCAAAAGTACCGCTCTGCAAGGTGAGCTTACTGGCGTGTAATACAAATCCACCGACATGATTGTTTGTTAACTAAAAGAATATATTTAATATCAGTGAATCAGTGAATCTGTGAAAGTAGTTTTACAACTAATATCATATAGTATAATTAAAATTCAAGGTGATAACACATAATAACAAAATTATAATAAAATTCACAAAAAACCGCTGTTTTTAAAATTATCGCGATACTTTTTTTTTGTTGTCGAGAATAGCGTTTCATTTCCAACGAAAAAAATATTTTACTTTCAAACTTTTGATATAGCTAGCGAAAAGTATTGAAATATTCCATTACAGATATCCTTTTTTTGAGCGTCGCCGGTTTTTCGTTCACAACGATTTTCGATAGAATCAATATCACTGACTAAATCAATATACACATATACGAAAGTTACAGAACTATCCTGTGTGCCTTCCTTCGCATTTAATGCGTCTCACATTCCCTTCGTCATTATTCAGCAATGCCAAGAGTTATTGTGAGATTTTGCATTGTTTGCGTTATAAATATTCGATTTTTCTCAAGCTTTGATAAAGAGAATTGAGAATTTGCATAGAAAATGTTATGGTGAATGAAACCGAATGAAGGCGATGCTTAACCGAAATTTAATGGGTTTCAAACGTGCGACAAGCACAAATATGAATTTCATTTACGTATAAATTTTATCTCTTGATCGATCGAAATGTTTCGTTTTTAGTAGTTTAATTTTTTAATTTTTTTCTCAATTAATATAATCGATAGATTTCTACTTTTTATGTAACAAATTTAAGTATGTATGTAGTTAAATTAATGACCACCTATTATCTGCTATTAACTTATATGCTGTTAATGAGCATACATGCAAAACAGTTCAAGGGTACATACATATAAATAATGTAAAGAAGAAAAACTGAATATATAATATAATAAATATTGTAATATAATTATATATTTATCATTATATTTATGATTATATAATATAAATATATAATGAATATTGTAATATAATAAATTGTAACTTATATTTCTTACCTTGGTCTTAAATGGCGTTCCTTCTAATCGCACGAAACAGTGAACGATCACGACATGCAAAGAAATAATTACTATTTTTTGTAATAATGAGTTTACAATTGGCGTGCACTGTTGTTAACGATTGCAACTATTATTTCTTTTTTGAGAGATATAAGTGCGATGCTTCTTTGCGAATGATAAAAAGAAAGTACAGTACAGTGTTGCTTTGTACGGGTGAATTGATTGTGGGTAAAACTTATGCGCTGACACATTCGATATACTATAACGTAATAGATATATCACCTGCACGTATATAGGAAAGGTAATTCCATTGCTTGGTTATAATCACAGTTAATTTTTTTTTGCTTTTCACTTCTGATAAATATCACTGACACAAAAGTGTCATATTTTAAAATGACTGGAAATATTTTCATTTTACTGGCTCTGTCTTTGATTTTTGTTAAAGTCAGTTTCAATTCTTTTATTCATTTGAAAGTGAATGAAAGTGTATATAAATATAAATATTCTACATATATCCTTCGGAATAAATACAAAAATTAAATAAAAATTCTCTAAGATCTATTAAGAATATTTATTCTTGTTTGAAGATGTTTCATTCAGTAGGAAATGTTTAATGATTAGGAAATGTTAGGATTCAAAGTTTCTTCGCGAAAACAGAAATCTTCCTTGTTTGGCTACAGCAATAAGAGACTAAAGTATTGATTAAAAAGAATTCTTCTGATCATTGTAGTGTAATTAAAACGTACGTAAAACCGTGGTCGAGGATAATTAGCAAATGAACTTCAAAAGGATGACCACTGTTAAAGTAAATTGGTCGCATTGCGAACAGCAAGTGGCTACTATGATTACAAGGTTCATTAATTCGTATTCGAAGCTGATGGCACTATTTACCGTATCGTACGTGATAATGCTAATTGCATCTTAAATGAATTCGAAACAGTTTTTTCTTCTTGTGTCAGTCAGTCTTGTGACATCAATTACACCGTGCTTTTAGTTTATCTTAAAAAGCAGGGATTTTATTTCAAATTTTTAAGTTTTCATTCTTAAATTAGATTTTATTTTTAATATTTTAAGTTTTTATTCTTATTTTCTTTAGCTAAGTTAAATTTTTTTACTTAAAAAATACCTTTGGGCACTTAAAACTACTAGAATCTTAAATTTAATACTAATTATTAGAGGAATATATGACAAATTCTCTTTAAACATGTATTTTTTTATATAATATTTATTCAATATATTGTAATATGTCATACTTTTTTGAAGCATTACTAAGCTAACAAGTAAAATAATTATTTTATTATTATATTGATTATAAAATTATTTCCCAATAGTTAATATCCCATTGAAAAATTTAGTAATTTAGTATTCGCATACATGTTTATTATTATGTATTAATATTTCTAAGGTTTAGTTTTTAAAATCGAACTTTTACAATTTTTGAGAAAACATAAATTCGACAGAATATACGCATCGACGTTTTGTTATAACGCCTTTATTATAATATGTATTTACGAGCGTGCTGAGGCTGGACTTGACGAACAACGTGGATGAACATGAACGAACATGAACGAACATGAACGAACAAAATGTGAATAGTGCTGTGAGCATGAACGAGCATCGACGAATGCGATCTGTCACTTGTCAGTACGTTGAAGAAAAATATTCATTTGTGTTCATATAGTGTGAACGAAACAATTGAACGTTGGACGTTGTACCACGTGCTTCATTCTCACTTATCCGCTTGCAATAACTTCTAAACGTAATATTCATTTTTTAAATGAAATTGTAGTAGAAATTTTTTTCATTAACAGGTTACGAAGGAATATTTATTTTCACATACAAGAATTAAAAACACGATTCTGATGTTAATTTCTAACATCTAAATTATTTTGCATAACACTGTTCAATTTTTCATCATATTTTCCGACCACTGTTTTAACGTCTTTGCACCAGCATCGTTGTCCTCATAATTTGGAGCTTCTGATTTGATCCTCGCAAACCATCTGATCACGTTCTTGTATTTGCTGAGATTGTAGTTGAAGGCCTGTTGTTAAAATAATACAACGAATGAATGTGACTTTGTATAAAAGAATAGTTTTCAAGAACTTATACTTTTCTTGTTTCTAACTTTTAGAGTTTTGATAAGGCAATGTTTTCAAGAGAATTACCTCTAATGTAGAAATAGTGACGACAATTGCTAGATCAGCGAGGGTTATGGTTTTCCCCGCCACGTAGTCTTGTCCTTCGAGGAATTTTTCAAGAAACGACAAAGCCGTGCCAATAGCTACATATTTCGTTGAATCTTTAGGTTCCTTATATATAATTATAGGATACTAAACAAAGATTTTACGATTAGTTATCTATTTGCTTCACACGTGTACATTTTAAAATAAAGCATTAGACGATAAGAAAATCATTTGCATATTACTCTTCACTTACATGGAAATAAATGAATTATTTATAAATAATACTTTAAACAGGCATAATCTTAAGATTAAAATTTCATTAAAACGAAACAAATGACGCTTTAATAACGAGCATGTTCAAAAAAATTAAAAATATTTTAGAATAGAAAGATTAAGTAATGAGTAACTTACGTAATAGTCTGTTGCAGCTTTGTACAACGTGCATGCATCGAAATATAATCTCTGATCAACGAGCGCACGTTTTTTCGGATCCTTTGGATATAATGAGTCATTTTTGCCGTATTGATTTGCCAGATATGTTATAATAGCTCGGCTAAAAGAAATAAAACACGCATAGTGTGTTTATTCTTAGTCCTATGTTTGTACTAATTTGTAGAATAAATGTAAAGTAAGTGTTGCAAACCTATTACAAAATCGCGTTGGAATAATAATATAATTCTAATTCGAACAATTTTTCTTTAATTTCTTTCTTACGAAAATTCTATTTATCAAATTCTGTTTATCAGATTCCTGCTTTTCGTTATTTGAAATATTATCACGTGGCTATATACGTCAATTTAATTGCATAATCTAAATCGAATCTAAAAACATTTATACGTACAATAAGCAAGTTAATTAATATTAAAAAAGAAACAAGAAAAAATGTTAGCTATTAAATATTAAAGTTTACATAAATTTTACCTTTCCGATATGATGAAACCGTTATCATTAATTGTAGGTACCGTGTGTTGTGGATTCATCTACATACATGAAGATACATTAATTATATTATCAAAAATATTGAACATAACTAAATATAATTATTTTGTGTTTTAATATTAAATTTGAATTCAAGTGTAATAGGATAAACTTCAATTTACGCGAGATACTCTTGCATCATCTATGTACCTTCAAATATTCTGGTGTTAGATGTTCTTGATTCACGAAAGAGATCTGTTTGAGATTCAGCTCGACACCAAGCGCGGCAGCTGCCAATCTAACGGTACGGCACGGAGGGCTCCCCGTGGTTTCATAACTATCAATCGGCATTTTGATTTCTGTAACCACGTACGATTCATTGTTTAAAGAATTGTTGTCTCTCAATTAACAGTTTAGATGAAACGTGATTCACTCTTTCGAATAGTTACTTTTTTCTAATTTCAAAAGTAACGTTTGTTCATTTATAGAGTAACAATAATTTGTAATTATTAAAAAATGAATAGTTCAAAATGGACGTACAAAAAAGAGTCAAACAATTGACAAATGTCAAGTCATTACTGTCTTTTTCGCGGCGTATGTATTTACGTATATAATATGATTTCAGAACAGAGTTATAGGTAATTTTTTGTTTTACAAAACTAGTTCATTCTATATTCAATGAATTTAGTATCGTTATTATTAATTAATTAATTATATTAAATTAGAAAAGACCTATTAATTAATATCACTTAGTTTCATTCAATACATTTCATTCAATTTTTCTTTTTTTCTACCAACGTTTATTCAAATGTGTTAACTTTTTCTGAAAGACTAAAATTATTATGTATTAAGATGTGAATTACAAAACTTACTCAAAGGAATGAGTCCAAGTCCAAACAATATCTGGAATATACTGATATAATATTATTTTAATATATTACGTAAACATTGGTTTAAATACATTACATTGTATTTACGAAAGAAGAAGCGAAACATATCATTTCTGTTGTACTAATAAAATAAGTTACATCATGAATTGAACTTCCTTTCACTACAACGTTAAATTATATTTATTATATTTACTTTTTGGAAGCTACAAACGCATTTGAGGACAACGTTTTCTGTGATTTATTGCCACTAATTCAACAATCGTGCTGCTAAACGGTATTATATAATATATTAATTTGCAAATGTTAATTATACAAGAATGAGAAACAGATTTTGTTTCTTGTATTCTTGTATTTTGAAGATACAAAATGAACGATTAAAATCACATTAAATCAGAAACTGAAAACACAGTATATATGAAACTCCGTACCGATTATACGTAGTTGAAGCTGCAGACGAAAACAAAACTGCGCGCTAGAAAATAATTGCGTACTGTCTAAAGGAGTTAGCTTTCTCTTTATAAATGCTAAACGTATCTACCATACGTCCAAAAGAGCATGCGCATATCTTACCGATTTCAACCTGTTACGAGTACGAAGGCACTACCATCGTCTGTGTTTTTCGCCTTTCGTCTCTTTTAAATTTTCCGATTGTTAAATTTATTAGAACTTAGAACTTAGATATTTAATGATCTGAAATGAGTGAATGATAAAAAAATATCTGTAAAACTATCGTAAAAAGTAATTGTAAAAAGTAAGTATCGATGCAAATAGTATTATGACCTATATTACAAGTATTACAGCAAGGAAAATATATATTAAAAAATTATTATAAAAACGACACATTAAAAACGTTTAATAATTCGGGAAGTTTGTCTATTACTAGTACTACAAAGAGTATTTGCAAGTAAGCGTAGAATTTTGAAAAACAAGATACTTGATATTATTGCGCAGCACGAATTTATTTACTTGCTTGTAAAATGCATTTTGATTTTGACATCGGCGGTAAATGTTCTTATGTTATCGTTTCGTTCATTTGTTATTCATGTATCGAATAATTTTACAATAATGTAATAATGTAATATTTTTTTGTTGAATGCAATAATGGGACACCGTGTAACAAATTGTACATGTTTCCCGCAAATAATACGCAGTTTATAATCAAATTCAACATTTAACACAACATTATTTTATTTACGAGATCAAATACTTCTTTCGTGATAATTTGGCTTTTTAAAATTCTGCTTTGTTGTTTGTTCGATTTCATTCCGCGAAATGATCCAGTGAGACGTATTTGTCGATAGGCGTGCTATTCGAATAAGGGACATTGGAATTCCATAGTGGGATACGATCACGTTTTTCAAACAAATCAAATTGGTCGCTCTAGACGAAAGTGCAGCCTTCAGTGCAAAGTCTCAGGAACAAACATTCCACGAAAGCAAAAAATATACACACACAACATAATTTAAGAGTTTTTTAACAATATTGACTAACATATAATAATAAGAATTTTGGGAATAATATATTAGAGAACTGATTATTCATGAAAAAGTTGAAGATATTTATTTTATCGTACAATATGTGTAGTAATCTTTACAGAAAATTATTCTATTCTGCGGTATTTTCGTATAAACGTTTTAAAAATATATTTTAAATTAAAATTAAACTTTTGTAAAAATAAGATACATATATAGATTTATATTA
The DNA here is from genome assembly GCA_032399605.1 of Melipona beecheii. NCBI lineage: Eukaryota > Metazoa > Arthropoda > Insecta > Hymenoptera > Apidae > Melipona > Melipona beecheii. Next base: position 3,625,045 of record JAUCMO010000291.1, read on the forward strand.
GCAAGTTGTAGTAAATTGGCAATGACTAGCGTGAAATACGAAGCGCAGTTTTTTCTGCAACATTTCATTTTTAAATTATTCGTTAATTTAAAATTCTAAATTATATCGTCATTCTTGAGAGCGACTTTTGATTTCACATGCATCATAACATATCATAGCATATTCAAACTATTCTACATTTGCTTTTCAAGCTGGACATTACTGGTCGTGTCTGTATTTTGCGAAATGATCGCGTTGTCGAACGTCTCGTGAGTATAAATAAATATTTCGTTCGTTTTGCCACGTGCAATGGGCTGCACAAGGTTCATAGACGATTGCATCGTTTTTGAGAAAGCAGTTCGATACACGGCACAATGCCAGTGCGTTCACAAGCTACGCGAATCGATCACGAGCTTGTAAACGGGCTGACCCACTTTTCCTTCGTTACCCAGCCGATTCTCGCGATGCATGCACCGTGGAAATACCGAGAGATCCAAGAAGACCGCAAATCCTTCGATTTAACGTCGCCGCGCACGTCCACGCCACCGGAAATGTAGCTCTAATCAGTTGCGGTTACAGCCATACCGTGGATGCGGAACGCTCTTTTGGAAGACGCGGATTAATTACGAATAGCACGGCAGAATTGAATTCACCCATGTAGATCGAATCGCGCGGAAAATTCGCCCGGAAAGATTCATAAGCTCCGTCTGCAATTTCGAGCCGGATACAAGCGACACCATGACGGCAGATTGAATACGCGTTACTCGGTATTAAACCATGAATCGAGATCGTTTCACTGACTTAACTCACGGGCTGAACAGCTGATTGGAGCGTTTAATGATTTAATTCGATTGATATTCAAGACTCTTATAGAAGACACAAGTTCGAAGCATGATACAAAGTGTTTCAGAGTAATTTTCAATTGTATTTAATCGTTCTGTGATATTTCAAAAACTCATTGTAATTTTTGATTTTGCTTTTGGTCGAAAGTAAGTTGTAGGAATTGAGAGGAAGTGTAATTTTACTAATTACAATTTTTGCAAATCAACGAGCATCTATGCGAATGTTGCAATTTGCTTCTGAATATTTTTTGTTGGAGATATTTAAGAGAAATTTTTAATTACATCGTCGAATTGCTTTTACTTATATAAGTCTTATTAGCATAGTTCTTGGTTAGATCTTGATAACAACATCCAAGTGTTGTTAATTTCATGTTACAATTAGATTTATTTAGGAATGATTTAATCATCGAAATGATGACTCGATTATTTTCACGATATTACAATATTCTTTTAAACTAAAATCTCAGATATCAGACAAACGATTTACAATTAAGAAATGTTTCGTGTCTATGTTATTTAATGAACTATATCGTTCAATAAACGAAACAAATTTTCTTTGTCTATTAACATCAATTCCTCTACATAGTTTATTATTTCATTGTTATCGCAATAATAATGTGATTAAATTGTGAGATAGATAGTAAGACAGTCTTTGACGTTGTCAAGGAAAAAATGAAAACTCGATTTTTCATTTAATAGAGTAAAATTACGTTGAGAAACTATGCAGTTGTAATTTCTTAAATATTTGCTTCCCTTTCGAGAGCGAGGATGAATCATTATTAAAATAGTTGGCAAACTTTTCCTATAATGAAACAACTATAATATACGTAGCGATAGTTATGTATTGAATAAAATCATACCAGGTGAAAACCTTTTAGAAACATTAATTTTCTTAGTTTACTTTAAATTTATTTTCTTTTACAAATATCAATAATAATAAATATTGAATATTAACACTAGTAATATAAATATCATGTCAAATATAACAACTATTTTTTAACTATGAGTGTATAAAACATATACAACTTCTATTTCAAATATATCCTAATTACTCCTTGAAGTACTTGATTTATAAAACATATCTGATAATTCTTTATTATTACACATCTCAATAAAAATTGTATTCATCCTTTTTTTCTGGTTTTTGATTTATTTTTATAATGGAACTGAAATTCTTGGTTTGGACAGACTGGACATCTGCTAAAGTAAAATCGTTGTCCAGTCACATAGGATCACAATGATTAATTTCGTTTTAACTCGTATCAATGTGAGGTATCGAAGTGAACATTTAGGGAATCAACAGAGTCTCTGAGACTCTGTTTTGGTGGTAGTAGAAGAAGAATTGATTTTGAGCGCGTCGAGAATACGAAAGAATTTTCACACGTTGCAAGAAGTTTTCCTAATCGACCGATCGATGGGGTTAAAAATCAGAAAAAAATAACAACGAGCGGGAAAGCGCGGAGGAAGCCGTTTATGAAGAGAGCGAGAGTACCGAACGATTGGGAGGCGGTTGATTTTCCGTGCAGCTGCGGCGGCGGCGGCGGCGGCGGCGGCGGAAGTTTCTTCGCTGGTGTTCTCAATTTCGCCGGTAAAAACATTACCTTCCCTTCAATGATTCCTCGAGGGCGATCCGCGCGGCCGCATTCGCGAAATGGACCGTGAGTTAATTAAATTCAGGAACAGGAGAATGCTATGGACCGTCGAACAGGAATTCCGGGAACGGAAGCGCAACGGGTTTTTCAGCCGGCATGCTCGGCCAGGATTCCGCAGTTTCTGCCGCATCATCGTCGAATCGTCCGCCGAAATTATTGTCCGTGTTGCGTAATTCTCGGCACGTAGCCTCACGCATGATCGATCAACGCATGTGAAAAAAAAGGGAAAAGAAACATCTTCGGATGGAAGGCGAACGAGGAAGGAAAGAAAAAGAGAGAGATGAAAAAAAAATGGGAACAACAATAGAGCTTCTCTTCGATTTTCAAAGAGATTTTCAAAGAGATTTTCTGGAACGACTTTGTTTTTTGTTCTCTCACGATTGGTTTATCGACGTTTGTCCATGGTCGTTAAATTTTTTTAGGTGATACGTTATACTGTATTAGATATCGTAGAAATGACATAAATATTGTCATTGACTAATATCAAGTAAGGTTAGTTCTGTTGAATTAATCATGTAGGAACTAATGTATTCCATACCCAGTTATCATTATTTATTACTGTCGGCGAGTGACAAAGTTCAAAACAGAATAATTATATTTCCGAAGTAAAAAACGCAGTTACAGTGACTATGCAAGAAGATTGCGATAGGTGTAAATTGCACTAGTTCTCTTCTTTCTTTTCTCGATTTATTGAAAGTAGACAATATATAAAAAAATCTCAGTAGTAATTACAAAAGTAATTAGTAATAATAAAATAAAAGTGACCATATTGAAATGGTCGTGCATTGATAGATGTTAAACAATCAGAACCTAAGTCGTTTTCTACTTGAATTTTTTTAAATTTTAGTGCGCTAATGCTTAATTTTTATATTTCAATTTCCTTGATAAAAATTCTTTTCACCTTCATATAATAAATATATTTAGAAGCCAATATAATTATTCCACAAGTACGTACTATTTCGAGCATGTTTCATGCCACTAGATAAAAGTTATGTTTGTAATAATACGTTCGAGTTTAAATTTTATCTATTTGGCAAACGTAATAGCTCATTTATTGTTATTATTGTGTAACAGCTTAATTATTCGGCGTGAGTAATATATATTTTTTAATTTCTTTCATAAAAGATTTTAATTAACGTCATATATAAAATATATAAATTATATATTTATCTTATAAATTTTAGAATTTATAAATTATATATTTATATAATCGATATAGTTTTATAAAATCAGATTACGTAATCTCGATTTTCTCGATAAAAACGTTCCAACGTGTAATAAATTAAAAAAAGACGAAGTTTTATTTATAAGAATTGATTATTTCATTTCAAAATAAAATTCTAAATGTTTAATTTTAGTTTAATTTTAATTTTATATTAGTAATAGAAAGACAAGTACAGTTGGCCCACAAGATAAGTTAATCGAGTAGTTAACGTCGAGTAGTAAACGTCAATTTATATGACTATCGCCGAAACAAAGTGTCTGCATTGTCAATGAACGCAGCCAATTTGCTATTATAATTTCAATGCTCATTCGTTCTGTGACGCGATATCGATTATCATGTAAAAGGTGATTATGAATGACAGGTTATTTATTTATATCATATTTTTACTAATGTTTTTAAAATTGTGCAACAGTCTGCAGTCGGAGGAATTCAAGCTTTGTATAAAATGGATCTTACATTGAATATATTTCTAATACTATTTATATTGTAACTTTATGATTAGATAAACGATAGATAGATAATTATTTTATTTAATTTACAGATATTTACACATGTGAAATATACTGTATATAAAGTTCTTTCCTGACAAATGAGTTCAATTTTTCTAAAAATCAAATATTTTATAATTAATATTAACAAATAACTAACGTACCTAATATTTTCTATACCGATGTTATTTAACCTTTTAAATAAACTTATTATTTATCTGTGCTAACTGCGGATCGAGTTCGGCTGGAATTATAAATATTTTAATATGGACGTATATACGTTTCATACAAGAACGAACGAGTTCTTTGCTACGAATCGATTACATTTCGCATCGAGTATATCTAATTGTTCCACGTGTTTCACCGAAAACAATATTTGGACATAATTGATAAACGGATTCTACTATAAAACGAAAGCCGTTGAAATGTAGCGAAACTCTCTATTTGAAACTTTGGTCGCTTGATTTGCGACAGATAATCGGAATAGGGAATAAAGGAATTGGCTGGAACACGCAAAGCAAATCCAACTGTGTACCTTTCGAGAGCTCGTGACGAGATAATTACAAACTACGTAAACGAGTTAGTTATCGAGTCTCTTTATAAATGAGAAGCCGATACAACATCATTCTCAAAAGATCGATACCACAAACGTGCAAATATGCACTGAAACGATTTTGTTTCATCTAACATCCTTCGATTTGTTTGCGAAGAAGTAATAATATACAGGGCACAATCAAGTAAGAGATAATAACACGTAAAATAAAGAATAACATTTTGTTGCAAGTTACTTCGTTTCCGAGGAAATCGAGTTTGAAAAATTTATCGAGCATACTGGAATTTGACATAATAACAGAAAGGAACAATTAACAGGGAATTAATCGACGTGCAAAAATGAAAAAAAATTTAGAACAAAATTCTTTCATTTGAAGCTTCATTTGCAAGAAAATAGACTTTGAATGTGTTTCGTTGTTCAATCTTCATACATGTATACTCGATAAATTTTTAAACTTTTTCCTTGAGAACGAAGAAGCACCTTGAAAACAAATGGTATTCTATATCCTTTACTTATTTTCTGTTAATTACTCTTTTCTGTCACGCGTAATTGACATCAAATCTACTTGATAAATTTTCAAATTTGATTTTCTCGAAAACTTTGAATCAAAAGATTTTATTTTACATTCTTTTCTTATTTTTTTTTTTTTTTTTTTTTTGTAAAATATTACCTGTCCGCTTGTACATGTTATTCCGTACGGTGTAAAAGTATGTCAAAATAAAATGAACGATGCAGTTTTACGATAGACTAATTCAAGTATACTCGATAAATTTTCAAGCTTGATTTTCCCGAAAACGAAGGCTTCAATGAGAAAATTTCGTTCTTCCTTTTCGATTCAATTTCTCACGTGGAATCGTCTCTTGCTCGATCGTATCATTCGTAAACTATTAAAATCTATCATAAACAACTCTAATAACCTAATGACCACAAATTGAACATGTACAATACGTAACTAACAACATATATAATTGTGTAAACTATCAAAATCCATTTACGAACAACATCGATAAACTATAAAACAAATTGAAAATAGCTTCTAAATGTTTGTACTCTATACGCAAACCCATCGCCCCACTTTCTTTCACTTTCTTTTTTACTTAACAAGACGAGATTTTCGTTAAGCGAAACGATGATTTACTAAACGATCTAACAGGTTTCATGTCTAATCTCGATGATCGGTGCACTGGCAACGAGTTCACGGTTCTATCATCCTGTTGTACGGCCTCAATGTTAACTAGATTCTTGTAAATTCGATCGATACAATTCGGTAAACAATTTTGTTCCAGGCGAGTGCACATCCTCAAAACCGAATTTATCCAGAAGTTGCTTGCAACGATTGTACCAGGCTTCCACGTTGTCGTATCGGCCAATATCGAAGTCGAAGCACTGTCGACAAAATATATTACACTCTGCTGATAATATTTCATCTTTTGACCCTTCTTTTTTTTTTAAATATCGGTCGCTCGCTGTTCCTACGATTCCAGCATCGTTTCTCTACGAAGAGAGAGAAAGAGAGAGGGAGGAGAGTAAGAAGGCGAATAATGTTTCGTAAAACGATGATTATATTTTTAACAGACCAATTAGGAAAGAACAGAATGAATTCATTAAAAGTAGCATACTTTTTTTTTATATCAAAAAATTGCATTGCGAAAATCAGATTTAAAATTTTGAATTTTACAAATTGAAACGGTAAATTTTGTAAATTGTCCGATTGTTTCTTACACTGTAATTAAGTTATAAATTACAAATCTCCAGCTCTTCAATTCACTCTCTGATATAACGATTTTAATGACGCTCGAGATAAAGATCGATAAAGATAACGTACTTGTATCGTTAAACGATCAAAGGTCGTGTGATTAATTATGCCTCTTTTTTTGTTTTCGCTGTGTTTTATTCTAATTTTTATGTCAAAGTCTCGTCAACGTCTCGTTTTTCAAGTTATTTAAATATCGAACGTTACCTTCGTTTCTATTTAAATTTATACACATGCAAATGAATTTCTAATTCCTTTTTATATGCGAGAAAAATTCTAATTTTCATACCTTCTCGAAATACACACTTACCAATAAAACGCAAATAGTCGTGTGGATGGCAAAATCAGCGATGGTGAGAGTGTCACCAGCAACGAACTCCTTATCAGCGAGATACGTGTTTAACAAATCGCATGATTTTTCCACAGCTTGTACGTTTTCTTCGTTTAGGGAATGTGCTCCAAAGAATATTACAGGATACTAATGTATCAGGAATAAATAACTGTCGATTATGTATTATAATATAATCATTATAATTGTTGCAATTAATTCCGCAAATCAATGCGTATTTCTTGTGATAATTTAATTATATTAAATTTGCTATAAAACAAACATATATGCAAGATGTTTCAGTTTCAAACGATCAAACACCTCATGAGTTTGTTCCATGAGTGAAAACAAAAATAAAATGTTATATAAATGTAAGTCTGTAAGCGTTTATAAAAAAATTAAAAAAAGAAAAATGGAAATTAATTATATATAATATATCATACATATGTATCAACGTCGTAAGCAAAAAATAGCGTACTTTTTGTTCGACGCTTTGTAGCTAACTCGCTTGCAACTCGTTGCAACAGCATATTTCATATGAACACATTCGTGTTATTAAATTATTTTATGATATTGTTAAATTATCTTGTAACGTACCAACAATGAACTCGTCTTTCATATTTCTTTTTCTTGTTTCTACTCATAGAACAAACTGATGAAGTTTGATCTGAGTCTAATCTAAAACTGAGACACCCTGTATAAAAAACGTTGGTTCAATCCAAATATTTTTCATATTTAAGATTCATTAATAATAAAGCAGAATTGCTATTATACCGTCATCGATGCATACACATACACGCATGCTGCTATTAACAGCGAATATCACATCACTTATTAAAGCTGTTTTCGCAGCAATAAGAGTATTAAAATACGTACGTAGCAATTAATCATGTTCTCGTGAAGTGAGCCGGCATCAAAATATAGCATTTGGTCCACGATGCCTCTCTTTTTCGGATCTTTCGGATACAAAGAGTCATTCTTGGCGTACTTGCTTACTAAATATCCCATAATTGGTCGACTGCAATTGCACGTGATAATATTATGAAAGAGCAGGTTTGCTTCTGATGATAAATCATTATTTCGTACCTTTCGCATAAAATAAATCCGTCGTCGTCTATCGTAGGTATTACGTGCTGTGGATTTAGCTGGAAGTAACGTAATTATAATATATCATTGTTTATCAACTGCATTTAATTAAAACATTCAGTGTCATATTATCCCTACGTGAATTTAATTTTTCTTTTAATTCTTGAACGTACGTACATGCGTGAAATTTTTACACGAGTATAATTCATCTTTACGCTCTGAATGTAATATATGTACATATATGCGTAAAAGAATATTTATATTTTACCATCTTTGGTGAATTCGTTGGCCAAAAATTATTAAACTTACAACTGTTACATCGTTTTAAATTTTCAGCATTTATAGAAATATTCTCGACGAAAATTTTTTAAACTGGTTCATAGCGCAATGTTTTCACGTTGTATGAATAGGTGCGACGTTTTAAACATTACTGTCATTCATGCTACATTATAACTTTCATACGAATTAATCCATTAAGGAGTAACGTTGCGTTAACGCAACATTTAATCACTTGCAATTATTTTTTCAAGGAATTTATGAAATTTTGTTTTTTAACATCGTGGCTATGAAAGAGGATTCCGACGATTCGTTTATTATTTTTTTCATTGCTATTTCTTCTACCTTCTAGATTTTACAATCGTGTGAAATTTAACTACTGGAATGGTCAGAATGATCAATTTGTAATTTTTGTTAGAAATTTTATAGATTTAAAGCAGTGTAGAGATTTAAACGATTCTTATGATGTATAAACACAAGCTTGTATCTTTTATTGTATTATAAAATTTTTCCATTTTTTTTTTTACTTTAATGTCTTTCATGAAAATTTTGTGTCTTAATCAATGTGTTTCGTCTTTAATGCAAAACATCGTTATAAAACATTAATTTAATATTTTAGAAGAAACTTTTGTACAAAAATTGTCAGATACTGTCATGTTTAGACTGCAGACTTTTTTGCATTTGTGGGGAATTTAAGAGCGCAAAAAAGAAAGAGACAGAGAACGTGCGCAATATTTGGAAATATATAAAACATCGAAATTTACTCGTTACAGTACTGAAGAATGGAAACAAAACTATAAAGTAGATTCTATTCGTTTAATTATCTTTGTGAAAGTACGAAATTGCATAAAAAATTGATCCAAATAAACGAGTCCAGTTACGTTAATATAAAGTGAAAACGAACCTTCACGAATTCAGGCTTCATGTGCTCTCCCTTTAAGGGTGAAATCGTTTTCAAGTTCAAGTGGACGCCGATTGCTTTCGCCAGTAATAGAACCGACCGGCATGGCGGACTACACACGAAGTAGTAGAAATCAATCGGCATCTTTTCAGGCCTTTCTCGTGTCAGCGGGATTCTATTCCGTCCTTTCTTTCGTTCCTGAAACGAACGTGATTACGCAAACGAGATTTTTATACGGTAGATCCGGAATAAAGAATCTTACGAATCTTTGCGTTTTGCATTCGCATGTACCTCAACTCGCATACAAATTTACGTGATTACTGTGACTCAGATCCTACGGATCGGAAGGTTACTGACTGGATCGCGCCAAATTTTATGGAAATCTTTTACGAACGTATAAGTATCATACAATCGAGCAATTGTCGGACAAATTACATTTTCGATAGACAAACTCTTTATTTAGATAGACAACTCTATCTATTATTTCTTATTACTTTTATTATTAAGAATTCATTGAAATATCATGATATTTTTTATTCTACTCAGAGTGACTCTGGAATGTCAGAATCTAGACACAACGAATTCGCTTTCCTTCTCGATGTTAATTTAACGCAACTGCCAAAATTAAACAAAAAAAAAAAAAAAAAAAAAAAGTAACTCCAATTAGTATCACGAAATACTTTCCTTTATTTCTGTACTGTATTTCTCCTTCAGGTGACTCAGTTTCAACTCCCTCGCGACACTTTTTTTCGTTCGCGTCCGATTTAGTACGCCCGAATCCGGATAGCGGAGTGGACCCGCTCTGGATTTCATTCGCGCGCGCGTGTTTTTAACGACTTTCTAATTGATTGCCCGGATAACTGACTGACAAAATAACGTACCAAAACGTTGCGACACGAGTCGGTTGGTCGGCTACGTCGCGGTAAATCGCCTCTTCCGTGAACAGAACGCGAATGGAGAGAGAGAAAGCGAGAGAGAGAGAGAGAGAGCAGCGAAACAAAGCAAATACAAAAACGTCGTCGAATGGTTGCGCCAAGTTGCCATAGCGATGTCGTAATGCCAAACATAAGCGTCGAAGTGTAACGGGCGACATCGTGGGATGCGTTTCGAAGGCTGAATCGGCACGATCGATATGAAAACAAGCCTCGGGTGGTCGCGATTGAAACTGAAAAGTAATCGCGTCGCATCCGGACAGGTTGACGGGTAGTGCCGGCGATTGTGGAAGATGGTGTGGGGGCTGGCACGGATATGGCCACGAGAATATCGGATACGGGATACAGGGCGCAGGTACTCCACCGGCTATGGTTACGAACGTCGGAACGTTGTCGGCCAACGTTGACGGTCCAGGACAGGGAAAATCGTATTAATCTGCGAACAAGCGTTCCGCCGGGCTGCAGGCGGTTACGATTGAAACCCAAAACAGCCGCGGTGTTTTACGATAAACGGGAATCGGGGTTGTAACAAATCCTAGGCAAATGTTTGCAGCGAATTGTTCCATCGATTGTTTTACGTACATCGGGACCGCTTGGACAGGGTATTATTTATAGCTTGTTTCAACCGGTGCAAAGTAATGTACAAATTAGTAGCTGCGTGTTTGTAGATCTCGTTTCGGCGTATTTGTCAAACGTTTGGAAAATTCTACGAGACGGAAGATGAACGATTTTGCGACTTGCGATCGTTTATGAACGATTTTGCGACGGAGTTCAGTTGAGATCAAACTCGCTTGTTGGTAAGAAAATTTCGAAAATCTGCAGCAGGTGTTGGAATGTTTCGATATTTCTTTTTTTTTTTTTTACGTATGTAAATTTCATCAAGTTGGAATGTTTAATGAAATATCGGATAGTGAAGAAGAAGATCATGAAGACTCATATTAGGCAAATGCGAGGGCAAAGACGTAGATTGTGCAATGTCACTTTGCTGCATAGGCTTCTGTTAAGTACCTTGTCACGGTACAGGTGTTATAAGTTAATGCTCCATCTTACCGGTAAATTTCATATAAATTCCACGAAATGCTGATATCATTCACTTGCATCAGCATCATTTAAGATGCTACAGCGTACTTGGGAAGAAATATGGGAAGATAAAGCACGTATCAAGGGTTTCATTTCACGTGTTGATGCTTCAATCAGTTGATGTTTTAATCAGTTATACATTCATAACTCATAAAGATCTAGTTCGTCTATTTGTAAAATTTTTCGAACAAAACACGTGCTATTCTTTTCTTGCTTTGACAAATTATCGACTTCCAAATTCATGTTATTATTATGCTCTGATGGCAAATTATCGATGTCCACAAATACGATGACCGTATAAAACTCTAACAAAATACTGATCTCTTTCTTGAAACAAAGTGGATTTTATTTAAAACAATAAACTATTAGGTTCCAGGGTTAGGTTTTCTTAGGATTTATCTCGAACACTGTACAAACAAAACGCTTGGTCAAACTCGAGACTCACGAATCAAAGATCGTTACACGTAAAGCAACCACTACGGATCCATTCTCGTCCATAAATTTCTTCTCGGTCGTCGTCGATCGTATTGCGTGCAAGGAGCAAAAAGGCCAAACGAAGAGGAACGAAGAAAAATGAAGACGTAATACCATCGTGGCTGCGTCGTGTTCGAGCCGCTTTGCGAGAGATAACTCTTATAAGGATACTGGTTGTCTGGCTGGTGGCACGCGATACACGGAATTGTCGCCAGCGCTTGGGTGGAACGTTCGCGTTGGCTCGTTCATCTCAATAAATTTTCTTTCATTACCGTCGTCACCTGGGAGGCCGGGCCGCGATCTCATTTTACCGGACAATTACATGTGACTTGTTACCGCGATATAATTTTAATTGGCTGCGAGAATACATTCGGCGTCTGCGCGACTAAGAATAAACTGGCGCCGGCCATTGTAACGCACCGTGTGCGCTGTAGGCTGTCCATAAATTCATACGCGGTGGGATACGCGGGCCCATTGCCGCGCGCCAATTATTTCTCCGCCGGAGCATCAGCAAAACGTGTCGTTTTAACGATGTCACGGACAACTAGAAACATCGATTATTCGGCGAACGAGCATGTAATTTGGCCGCGAATGAATGCGTCCGCGTGCGGCCGCGCCCTCGTTCAATTTATTCGCGTACTGCCTCGGCGACGAGTTTTCGTTTTAATCGCCATTTAAACGATTATCAACCGATGCCCGGCCCGTAAATAAAGATCACGTCGGTCCACGGTTAACGAACTTCACGATATTTTCTATTAACGTTACGTTAATTGATCGATCAACTTTTTCGTTCCCTCTCAGTCCATTGGGTATACAGTTTGATCTGTAGATTAGGAACGAGAAGGAATTGTTTTTCTATTATACATTTGCTACAGGATGAGTTTTCGCAGAGTTTGCACGGGGATAAATTTCCTCGAATCTTTGAACACGTCAATCGTTTTAACCTCATGGTTCTCAATTATGATTTTTGGGGACAATTGTGATTTTTTAGGGTTTTCATTCGTGCATGTCATGTTCTTTGAAAGTTTGTTTAGACTTTGAAGTTAATGGCCTTAAGTTTAGGCTTCCTCCACGTCAAAAATTCACTTTTTGAACAGTAAGAATTGCTTAGATAGAGCATGGCACTAGTTTGAATCCTTGGAAGTTTGGTAGTTTCACCAGGAAGTTATATTATATCCTTACTATAAAAATATAGAATTCCATTGCGTGAGAAGAATCTCGCTTATAATTTGCAAGAGTTTGGGATAATATTTTACAAATTGTATGATCGCATGATCAATGAGAAATTTCAACATTTATTGTCAATCGTAAGAATTAATACACTCTCTTTAGCTTTATTCTTGTTATAATTTTTCACTCATATCCGTATTTTCATAGCCATTAGAAACTGGAACAAAGCGACAAAATTCCGCGTGAAGAATTTCATCACATTGTTCAGTAATATTTAATCGAACAGAGAAATACCTCTTTCGAATGATCGAAATCGTTCGATCGTTATTTTGTTATTTTGAGAGTTATCGAATTTTAAAATGCTACGTGCACAATTTGATTATTCGTTGCGTCGAATATATGGGATGCGTGTAAAATTTATAAATATTAGGTGTGAGAAAGCATCGTTGCGAAAATATGCGAATATATGTGGACAGATATTAAATGTACAATAACTTCAGTAAGTTTAATCAACTGGTTATACAATCGAGTACACCAAGCTCGATCGTTTTCAATTCTCGTTACCAGTCCACTCATCTTGTTATTTTATTGCAATCTGAAAGCTATTTCGCATTTTTTCCCCATTACCGTCACCGATTGCTAACTGTAGCCGATAGGTTACATTATACTGTTCCATCGCGCAGTGCTTTATTCTGCGTTGTATATTTTCAATGTCATTATCAGGCAAAATTTGTGCGAATATAGTATAACCGTTTTACGTTTTACGACAAAAATTAAAAAATTCAGAATTCTGTAGTACAGAAGTTGTTTTAATCTATAAATGAAATTATCTTTTAAACTATTCATTATTGGAAAGAATATTTCAGACAAATCTTGTTACGTTTCGAAGAAAGAGTAAATTTATTTTCGATGAAATTTATTTCTAGAAGTGTTTCTATTCTATTTTAAGGTCAATTCAATTTTTTTTAAATTAAATCTTTTTATTCTCTGTATAAAAAAGTATTGACCTATTTAGGTCGAAAAACTATTAGTTTCGGGAGATATTTTGACCAAGTGATGTATGAAAGACGAGGAAACGCAGGAATAATATTCTTGTGTTCATACTTTCGTGCATAGGTTTTATAAAATTGCACCCCGTATGTGCTTACACATTATGAAGTTTGAATTGTAAATTAGTGTTCAAAATTCAGTAAAATTTTTCATTTTTTATGTATTTTGCGATATCGAATAGAATATATCTTTAACAATTACTCAATTTATTCTACTTAAAATATCCTACGAGATTCATATATTGCGTGATCTACGTAATTAAATAAAATTCATTTTCTCCTCCTCAAATGAAATAAATAATTCCTATGTTCAATGATTATAATTCTTGCGTCAACAAATTAAAAATTCATGGTGAAAACATTGGTTTAATCGGCCGAGCTTAATTATAGTCACATTGATTTTTGTGCGTTTGGAGTTAGTGAAACGGCAATTTGGCCGAAATTAGCTCGATAAATTTCAATTACCACTACTGCACGCAGAGCTATCAAATCTTCTGGTTCATTTTGCACGCACGTTGAGGGGTCATTTTTAATTTTGTCGTTTGCTATTATATCATTAGTATCAATTTCACAGTTTTTGTCACGGATTGCTTTATTTCCACGCCGAAGAAATAACTCCTACTTGTATTTGTATTTTTTCGATTTTACATTTTTTTTTTTCATTATCTCAAACGATTTTAAAACTTTTATTACGAATCATAAATATTTTACCCAATTTTCACTTTAATTCGATGTTCCACCCTTGCGTCTCTATTTCCAAACAGAGACGCTCGATGTTTTTTTAATCAAACGATAGAAAACACTTTCGCAATTTATACTACTTCGTTTCAAAGAAAGATTTCTTCATCTCTCTAGAAACAGCTATTGTACTCGACTTATTTTTGCCCTGTGTCCAATCACGCCTTGTATAATTGGCAAAGTTTAGCCAATTTCTGGAAGTCTCGGAGACATTCCCGAACGCAATCGTTGCAATGAAACAATGTCGTGGCAACGTCCCAGCTTCCGGTGAAATTCGTCGGAAAGAAATTCCATCTGTTTCTGGTCGATCGTGATCGATGGACAAACCAACCGAGTTCCTTTGCGTGTAATAACTCAAATAATCTGTAACATGTAGCAATCGCTCGGGCTTCGTCAATTATTTACACGTTGCCATTCGCTGCTGACGAATGCCACGAGGTTCGATTTGTTGGAAGTGTAACGAGACGGAACGAACGATAAAGCGGCGAGCCCGGCCGCGGATCTAATACCTACCGTTGGTACGATCAATCCTTCGGATCGTTTACGTTCGAACGTTGGATTCTCTCCAATCTCGTCGAATCTTAAAAATCTCCGTACGTCGACGCGGGCACGTTCGGATCAGGCGAGTGGGAACTCGCGAGATAACAAGAGGACAAAGAGAGGACGCGGAGCGGTTGCAAAGCTGGGTCGATCGGCCGGCCCCCATTAAATCCGCGGAATGATATTGATAACCGCTACCGCGTCTGGCCGACCGTCGATAACGTCGCGGAATGATTTTGCATCTGGTAGTCGGTGGTTGGCTCGCTGACCTGGCCGAGTCTCGCCCCGAACTCGCGCGTTGACCGAGTTATCGCAGCTAGCGCCGGGCGTGTCTGCGCTGTAACTATCGATTAAGCGAGCGAATCCACTCGAATGGAAAATGGAATAGCCGCGATCGTTCTCGGCTCATCGACGCCGTCATGGAAATGCGGCATCTAGCCCGAGATAGCCTAGCCGCTTTCGTTTCGATCCTCGTTCCCGCTCTGACGCTCGCGCCCATCCTCGTGTGATTGTCCAGGCGACCCGTCCCACTCCTCCGGCTTCGTTAATTTCCCATTCTCTGTATTTCTCGCCGATCGTCTCTTCCTCGTTTCATTCGTTCGTTCGTTTGTTCGTTCGTTCGTTCGTTCGTTCGTTCGGCGTACGGACAATCGATGACGAACACGTTGAAACGTTTTTGCGCTGCGTTCGGTAGACCGCGGACTGCCGAGGCTGCCTTTAGTCAATGGTTTATTAGTCGCGGCTCAGGTGCGCGATTGCCATTCTCTCGCCGACGAAATTTTGGAAATTTATTTCCGGCCAAATGCGACCGCGAGAGTACGAAAGTGTGCTACGTAGCGCAGTGTCTCTCGCCTCGGCAACAACGTCGCCGATGTTTGAGTACCGTCGGTAGTTGGATTTGCGCTGGGAATCCAGTACAATCCCGTGAATATTTCATTTGTAGAAATAGCTTTGTTCGGTAGGTTATGAATAATTCGGAGACTTCGATGGAAGGCCTGGTTTAATTTTTATGACAATCGAAGCTGCGCACCCACGGAGATCGTTTGGCCGTTACCGATTCGAAACGATGCGCTTTCGAGAGATTTGGAGATGCGCTAATATATATCTTTCTCCACCGATTGAATGGCGAGATCGGATTTAATTAATTCGACATAAGGTCCAAACAGGCTAGGCAGTTTCTTTGCTCCACTTAATTGAGGGTGTTATTATTAACAATCAGATGTTATTTACAAATGTTGAACTCTTATTATAAGAGAGAGAACGTGGGAGAACAGTGCAGAATTTCATCAACACTGTAACGACTACTATAAGACTATATTGGCAGAATTTGAAATGTATACAGAAATTACAATACAATAATGGACAAGAGAAAGTTTTTGTCTCTTGAGCCTCAGATTTTTTCAAACTCACGAATGATAATATACAAAGAGCAATGTTAACAAAATAATTTGTACATATGTCCGAGTATAAAATATTGCAGTTTCGATCAGGATAACATTAGTAATTAAGTCATCGAGTGACGAATATATCGACTCTGTCGCTGAATATCGTCAGGTCTTAATACAGACTGGACGTTTCTACTTACGTGCTGGTACGTGTATCTCGCGAGTGCAAGCGTAAAGAGGTTGAAAGGTAATTATATCGTACTTCTAGAATACGGTACTTCTAGAATTCTTTGAAAAGAATAATGAATAAATATATTCGGACTATTACTGTCAATGTTAAGTATATTATCGACACTTTTATTTTTATCTTTATTGTAATCTTTCTTTTGTCCACCAGTGTATATTTAGTAAAGAATTAGTACGTAGCATGAATAGCCAGTTTAAAGAGTGTATAATAAATGTCAAAGATGATTCCACTTTATATTGAGGTTTATTGGTAAAATGGGTTTATATTGAGGTTATATATTTACATATATTTGTGACTCTGCTTGTATTAAATATGTCGAAATGTTTTATATAAAACGTATAATATATTTATAAAAAGCAACTATATATATTCATACATGATTTAGAGAAGTAAAAAACTTATAATTAAAGTATAAGTCTTACTCATAAATGGTTTGTTTATTTATGCGTGTAATGATACTTTCTATTTCAAATTATGAACATCTCAACGATGTTTCTAGAGATTAAAAGCCTGGAATGAATATTATATTTTATGTAATGGGAACATGCGAGAAATTCAATAATAAAGTCAAATACTTTTACGTCATTGGCAGTTGTATTACGTTCCCTATTGAATGAGTAACGAGCGTGAGGACGCGTAACAAAAGGTATAAAATTACCTCAACTTGTATTCGCGAATAGACGCGAGGAACAAAAGATACATTACATTCACGAAGTGTAGGTATTTTTGCAAAAAAGAAAAAGAAAATATCGGACACTATACGCGTTAATATTTTTTTATTATTATTGAGATTTCGCTGTGCTCTATTGTTTGGAAAAAATTATTAGAACGTACGTACTTCGTTAAATGTTGAAACGCCGCGTACATTGAGTGTAGGTATTTTCAAAAAAAAAAAAAAAAAAAAGAAAAAACAAACATTGCACGCGTTAATATTTTTTACAATGCTATAAAAATTTTGTTACGCCTTGTTGTCGCAGTATTTCGAAAAAAAAAAAATTAGAAATTATTAACTTGGACGTTGTTAAAAACGAACTTGCAAGTTGGAATTAAAATTAATACAAATATTTAACGCTCGTCTTTGTCGCGTACGAGTATATCAGTTCAAACGTACCGTGCAATAGTTAACCACATCGTTGTTCACCACATCGTCGAGATCATGCGTACGTCGCGTTATTTTCGCTCGAACAAACACGTTTGTGTCAGAATCGTGCATTATTAGCAATAGTTGAACAGCTTTAACAAACTTGTCTAATTATCGACACGATTATCGTCGAAAGTTTCATTTGTACGAAACATGTTAGACATTGTCGATAAATATTTTACGACGCGTGTTACTGGCAAAATTGGAGAACCATTGGGTTCCGTCATTGTTCAGATTATATGCAACTAACACGACGCGAGTGAAATTAAAACAACGGAGGCAAATTAAAAAGTCACTGAATATTTCCAACGACGGAAAAGCAATGTCTGCCGTATCATTCAATTCCACGCTGTGTTTATCAACGAGACGCGAAACGCATTTCCCACGACGAAAGCAGCAGTTGCGCGCGATATTTTTTCATCTAATTAGCTGGCACAGCTTCGCCAACAATTCTTTGCTTTCCCGCTTAAGCGGAAGGGGGTAAACGTTTCGGCGAAATTAATCCATTGCTACATTCAAACACCATCCATATTCTAGACTGTGGGTTAATTAACATCTAAATTTCCATCGTTGCCCGCCTTAATTGATCCACTTTATTACACATTCCCGGGGAACGGGGAGGGGGGGAGGAGAGGAGGAGGAGGAGGAGGAAGAAGTGGAGACTGGTTTATACGAGGTGGTCGCCCGCCGTTCTCGAAAACACGCGCCGATCGCTTTCATCGACATCCCGTTAAGGGCAGATGTATTTTACGAGCACGGCCACCAGCCAAAAGTGATAAATTTTCAACCGGCCGAGCGTCGATTATACAACCATATTCAACCCTCTTTTCTCCATCTCCTTCCATGCGTTTCCATCTGTCTCGTCGAGCTAACTGTGTTGTTTTCGTTACGTCGTACGTGCGCGAGCGCCACGAAATTCCTTTGTAATCTCTCTCTCTCTCTCTCTCTCTCTCTCTCTCTCTTTCGATCGTAACGTAATGAGATTTGCACCGTGGTTACTTTGTAGCTGGTTGTCGACAAAGCTCAGCGACGAGACGAAATCTGCGTCTCGGCGATCGTCACGATAACAACGGAGGTTTCCGAGATTAATGAAATCAAAAAAACGATGAGATAAAAGCACGGGCCAAGCATGCTCGGCGTTCGTATACTATATTCGCTGCTCGATAGCGAGGGAAGCTGCAGGGCGACCGATACGAACGGACAGAGGTAAAAGATCAAAGGCTTTCGTTGGCTAACAGCACGGCCATCGGCGCGGCTACGTTTCGAAGCCAGGTCGAAGTCCAGGGCACAACATCGTCGCCGGCAACATCGACCGCCAAGATGTGCGGGACAAGAAGAGGCAGGGATCCTCCTCTTTCTACCGAGGAGGATGCCAGCTACCTTTTCTATACATCTGCAATCTGTTCTCTCTTCGTTGTCAGCGGAGAGAAGTAGCAAAGATATTACGAGTTTCAACGAGTTCCGCAGAGTTACGAACTGTCTTGCCAGGCGACGCGTTAGTTTCCGCCTGCTTTCACAAGCTACGCTGTCAGGGGAATTGGCTGTTACGAGATACGCTTGTTATTCGGTATCCGGTGTGACGGGCCTGCTGGAATTTTAAGCCTTCGCTCACTGTCAAACTGGCATCGCGACATATGTAAAGTGAGTACATAATACGGAGGGAACGTGAAGCAGTTTTAAATCAGGTCGTCGAGTCGCGTGATTAGTTAGTACTACGTTGCGACCAGCAACGAAAACAGATGATGTTACTTGCTGACATGATGACGATATCACTTTGACATACACATGTGTGGTCAATAGAGAGCGATTATTTATTAATAAATAAAAAAAGTTATATAGTTATATAGGTTTGCTAGACACCTTCTCGCAAGTAACAGTTATCTCTTCTGAGATATTCGTCGGTCTTGTCAAATCTAACTCATCGTTTTACAAAATTATGAATCGTCTCGTGCTGTTTGCCTTTCCAACTTTCTTCTTTCGTCAAGTAAAGTTGTCTTTATCACCAAGGAATCACTCAAAATCGCTATTACTAAAAATCACTATTTACTTACAGTGAATTTTACACAGTTGTTTAAATCTAAATAATATAATTTATCGCTGACAATTTCCAAACTATTGCCACGGTGGGAGTCTCGTTGAATTTCAAAAGATGAATGCGCGACGAACTAGTTTGGTAGGATCGTCAGAGACTGCGAGTCTCTACGTTACGAAGTAACCAAGTATCGACTGGTCGGAAGGAAATGATTAGCTGGGAGGTTCGAGTAAAGACCTCGCCTGAAGTGATCCTTTAACGACAAAGTCGGAAAAATCAAGATTTACGCGTAGGGAATCATCCAAGTGTTACAACCGAAATAGTGGTTCCTGAATTCCTAACGACCTATCGGTTAATTAGGCTTAACTCTAGGTCGAAGACAAAAATTTGAAGAGATTAAACATGCCTTTTCTTTTTTTTTTTTGGGTCACAAGTCATTCTTATACAAGTCTTTAGTTTTCGGGGAATGTTGGAAAGTAGTGGGACTTTATCGCTCCTGAACGTATAACACTATCGTGATCACAACGTGAAAAATTAAAGAGCGTACGTATCGCATTCCCAGCAAATTAAATAGTTATGTCACCACTTTTCGCGATATCTACCGAATATCTACTCGATGAACAGTTTATTGATCGGTCGGTCCCGCGTTTCTTTTCTCCCTTCGTGCCACAAAACGCGGAGCACTCGGTGGAATTCTCGGTTTTCTCTTCGTCTCCTTGGGCTCTCGAGTTGCGAGCAACACACACGGCTTCAACGGCGGACGACTGAAAAGGACCGGCGCGACCACGTTTTCCGTGCCGTTAATTAGAAAGAAAAAAAACTTACGGATTCGCTCGTTACCGTCGTGCGGCCGCGCAACGATTCGCGCACAAAAGCGACTGCTGGAATTTCATAAGCCTTTGAAAGTTCACTCGGCGCGGTACTTTGATCCGCGGCCGCGGCCGAAAAGTCTTTGAACTGGCTATGTCATGCAAGAGTATTGCCGCAGCGAGTTTCGAAGTTCGCCGATCTACCAACAGCTTCTCATGCGCGCCGTGCGTCTAATACAGCCTCGCGGATGAAGAAAATAGCAAAGGATCACGCAATCACGCGCAACTGGTGATCTTCGAAAATAACCGATACAGTGAGTCGCAGAAATATTTCTGCTTGACTTTGAATATTTGATCGACACTGTTTCGAGATTCAACGACTTATAATTGTTATTCTTGTTGATAGGAAACTTTGACATTAGTACCGCGAATTGGAGAACGATGGTGCGAATATTTTTGAGACTCGTTGTATTAAGCATTGCGCTGTTATAAATAGTGGGAAGTAATGCGTAAAATGTACATAATGGACAAAATTCGTTACGAACATGAGTTATTTAGTGGGGATGAGTTTCATTTCTTTTTGTCACGTTCACAAGAATATAAATAGATTAGTTGTACGATATTGACAGCTTTTGATTAGTAAGTTGTAAGAAATTTTATTTAACGAGGAAATTTTTATTAGCAAGAAATGACAAGACAGTTTGGAAATTGCTCAATTAGTTCAATTTTTAAATTTTAAGTTTGCAATGATTTGATACTTGAAATGCTCTTATTTCTCGATCAATTATCTTCGAACATGCGTTCATAATCTGACAAAACTGAGATGCAGCGAATGGGACTAACTTATCAGGATAAATATAAACAAATAACTATATATCGAACCATGTGTCTTTAAGTCACTTTTCAATTTATGTACGAAACGTTTATACTTTGAGATAAAGAAAATCTAAAATACGGTAGAAAGTTCTTACAGCCACTCTGCTTCATCCTTCTCTCCTTCTCTAGATATTTGCCGTTCATAAATCTTTGTTCTAGCGATATATATCGCAAAAAAGTGTGTCCAATGAAATGTCAATTTACGATCAATACATACAACTTCTCCTATCGACCCAATTTTCCGAATGGAAGCAGGTTCGGCACAGATGCTAGGTTCAGGTTAGTAGTTGCTAGTTTCTATAAAAACTATCGGCGTCCTCTCTTTGAAATTCAACAGAAATTTTAATTATTCAAACGAGCTATTGGAACTGAATAGTACTGTTAGTACTACGACTAACTGGAATAGCAGCAACAACAGTGGTAGTGGCAGTGAAACAATCTGTTTAATTGATCAAATTACGTTTAGAAATTTTAAACGAAAGTTTCGAATGATAGATAAAGCACTCTCGTTTCCCCGCTGTTGATTTTAAATATTCTATTTTAATTCGCAATTGATCATCCGCAATTATTAATTGCTCCGGAGATATGCTACGAGAGGGAAGCGCGGGATAATATATTATATTGTCAACGGCAGTTTTAAAGGTAGCGCGAACTAATGACGCCATTTCATTAGTTGGAGATAAAAAGAAGTTACAAAGGACAATAACAAAGTGTTCGGGATTAATCTTCCTTTCTTCGAAAGAGAGGATAAGCTTTTGAAAATTAACCTGACGCGTGTTGCTCCGTTTCCGTTCTAATCGACGTGCGTATCGTAAATTATTAGTAAAAGCATTACGTTTCTTCCGCTTAATTGTCGAAATTCAATGAAAAATGAAACAAAACGGGAAAGAGCACTAGTTTTTAGTCAGTAACAAGTAGAGTGAAGTCAGTATAGAAGCGAATTCTGTTCGTTATCGATATTTTCGAAAAAAAAAAAAAAAAAAAAAACGATAAGTGAAGTGGAATGCAAAATAATAGACGGATGAAAAACTTGCGTGTATCTCTCGGGAATTTTATGTGAATTTTACGAGGGGAATGCAAAATTTATCTCCAACCGAAGGACTTTTATTATAATTCCTTCAAACGAAAGCATTAATAGTAATTGTACATTGAATTGTCGTATTAGCTCGATCGAGATTATTGTCATTTCTGTCTTTCTCTCCGTCTTTAAGAATTCTCACTTTTCAAGACGAGATTTCCATAAATTATCTCCGAAAAACGGAAGCATTAATTACTCGTCGAATTATCGTACATGTCTGATCAAGATCATTATCGTTTCTATCTTCCTTTTAAAACGAAATCTGTCGTTTAAAACAAATTGGTTGTCAATTTTCCAAGACGTTTCACGTACTTTTGGGCCAGCAACGCTCCATAAACTTATTTGCTTCAACGAGAGTGAGCTGAATGCGGATTTGCATTAAGCACACGATACGATCATTGCGTATTTGGCCCGTAATGGCGATTCATTAGTAGTTATCTCATAATACAACAATAAGCGGTAATCATCTTAGTTACTCCTCCGATTATCCCTATCTACGTTGTCTATAGTAAGATTATTAGCATTCGCTGATCACTAGTTATATCAAGCAGATACGGCTTAATGCTAGGTGCTCGCTCTTAAACGCTCGCTGATTGAACACGCCATTGGATCGACCTATGTTTTGTCCGTTCGTTCGTTTGTTCGTTCGTTCATTCATTTCTTCGTACGAACTGCGACTGCTACGAATAGATATTAATTCTGGCCAATGGTTTGTTCTCTATCAACGCTTACAATTGTATTGTCAGACGCAAGAAAGGCTTTTACTCGAAAAGGACTTGATCGAAAAGACTGTATTAGTATTCTATACTGAAAGAAAGAAAAAAAAAATGAAACTCAAATCACGTTAATAAAACTATTAAGAAGAAATGTTAAATTTTTATCTTGCGATAACTTCGCATATTAGAAATATTAAATTTGTAAGTAAGGTACGCGAGTAACATTTGCTACAGGTGTAATTTTATTACTTGTATTAATTGTGCTTTTAAACGTAATCGACGCCCTTTTTGCATTCGACAGTCCAATTGTGGCGAAGAACAGCACGAAGAAATTATACGAAACGCGTCGAGCAATTACGCGCGGATACACCAATGGTTCGAGTATTTGCACGCGTGTTGCACGTTTTGTGCGTACAGCGGATTGGCGAGGAATTAGCTAATCTGGAAAGATTATACGTGAGCAGTGTGTCAAGTCGTAGCGGGGAGGTGGCCAATTGCTTCGAGAGGTTCCTAGCACGTCCTCAGAATTTTCAGACCCACCCTATCGGGTCCGATGGTTGAACATGCACGGCTACACACTCCCCTCCTAACTACTGCTGCTATTCGCCTGGCGTAATAATCGCATAAATAATGAGACCTCCGGTCGGTCGGAGAGCTGCATTAGAAAACGATCAGAAACCGTTCGGAGAATAAATGAAGATTTTACAGCATTAGTTTGGATGGAGTGATCGTACCGAAAAATCTTACAGAGAGAAATTTAGCGGAAGGGAGAAGTAATTAAAGGCGTACTTTATTTGCAAGCAGATCAGCTCGAGAGTTATTTCATATTTTTACTTACATTCATTTTCTCACAAGTCGCAAATTTTCCACGTATTTACGTGAAACGGAATGTGCAATGTATGTTTTGTCACATCTTGAGAAGCAAACGAAATCATTTCATTTCGATGACTGTAAGCAAGCTTGGATATCGGAGATAGCAGACGTATTAGAAGATAAGAAGACCTATTTGTACGAAAGGATGATTAAGAGAGAAATTGTGTTTTCACGTACATATCCTTGGCGTAAGAGATAAGAGGTTGGCCATAGTAGCATCTACTTAGGAATATCTTACGACCCGTTCTTGGCAGAAATATATGTTCCTTTCTTTGCTACAATTCGTCTTCTTGATGCGCAGAAATTCTTATTAAAACCGGAAGACAGATAACGTATAAAAGATATCAAAGTTCGTAAAAATGAGCCAGGAAATAATAATAATTGAACGATGTTGGAAGAATGTTAACATGTAACATAATCTGAATGACAATTGCAACGGATTTGTCATTTTTATGTAAAGTATCGTCTCGATCAACCACAGATCGAAAATTTGTGAAACGATTCGATAATGACGTTTCAAATGTTAAATTTGTTTGTTTCAGTTTGTTTATCGACGCTGTTTAACTTTGCAGCTAAATAAATCACGGGGCTGTATTTTTAAAATTTAAAGATTAGAAAATAATTTCAGATCTGAAATTAAGCGGCGCTTTATGTACGGTATTATCCATTTATGTAAGTCAGTCGCTTGTTTAATCGTGATCCGCCGCGGGAATAAAAGTTATTAAATTTGCGCGTAGATTCACGATTTCTCGAAACAGAAGTTAATTCAAGTATAATCGTATTTCGTATTGCTTGCGATGTTTCGAGTCGTTGTACGTGTAATTCTAATTTAAGGAGGAGTTGAATCTTTAGGAACTGAATATAAGAACAAATAGAAAATTACATAGAGAGGAGATATCCGCGCAACAGATTATTTAATTTTGCTCTTTGAAATAATTTTCTATCTCTAATTGTCTTAAAAGCATGCCACCGTCTGAGTGCTGAAATGAAACACTCCGTTTCTACTGTTTGTCTCTTCTTACGAGCAAATCCTTTTCCGCACTCTGTATCATAAATTTATTTGCGCTTTGTATTTATGTGTCGCAAATATAAAATTCGTTAAAGAGAGTTGTTCGTTGAACGACAGATTTTGCAAATAACTGTTCTTTATATTTTTGTTAGATAACAAATCTCGTTTAGATTCACTGTTTTGACAAATTCAATGTATCGAAAAAGGGGGAAAAGTTATTATGAATATTGTAAATGTTAGAATCATTATGCATTAAAGAGTGCCTTGTTTCTTTGTCAATATGTACGAGCACGTTCAAGAAACTCGCTTGATCCTGAAATTGTTCGAGCTACTCTATCAAATCATTGTACAAGGTGCAAGGTAATTACGTAGTTGTTCGTTTATTTTTGTTCCTTTCTTCGCGACTGGCGTCACGGACAGCGAAAGACGTGGCGTAACGGCCTCGTCTTCTTACGGTACGGTGGAAACGATTAACTTTGTTAGCTCTGTGCACACCGGTCGTTCTAGCGAATTATTGCCTCCTTTGGCGAACATTTAATACAACCTGAACAGGCTGATGAACATATACCGTATTCTGTTGTTCGCGGAAGCATTCAAAACCTTCACTTTTTGTTCTTTAAGGTGAAACTGTGACCAGAAGAAAACAGAACACTTGAAAACTCACAGATTATGCAAATATGTTATTACATATTTTTATACAATGACGAACAAAAGAATATTCAATATTACAATTGACTGATTACTTGGTGTAATTTTTATCAGGTGTTGGCAAGTTGTGTTAAAAATTTACCATTGAAATTCACGCGACGTTACAGTGCTAAGGAATAAGTGACGAGAAAATACTTTTCAATAGCGTTGCGGTGCATTAACGTAAAATATACATACTTCGTGATAGATCGTTACAACTAATACAGTAAAGAATATAATATTTAGTAGTGTTCTTTATTGTGCATTTTCAAAAGTAATGACGCAGTGACGTAGATCATGAACGATAGAATATTTTCGTGATCAATTGCAGCTGATCGAGCACACGCACGCACGTTCAGAAGCTGTTATGGCAATTGTCCAGGGAATTACCGGCGTCAAGACATACGTATCATCGTTAATTTACCCACACTACTGCTAGACCGATTCTTCCTTCCCCTTCATAAGGGGAACATGCATGCACGTATCGGCCAAACGCGCCGGCCATGTGTAAATCACACGAGCAGACTTGCCACGATGGGGGAGCGACGACCGATCTTGAGCAGCTTAAATGTTAAATCCTGCTTCGACCTAAGAGAATGTTCAGATTTTATAATTCATCCGCTTTCGTTCGTTGTCCGTCATTGACTGATACTCTGTTTATATATTATGTATACGTAGAGACGTGACTTATGGACGGTAGAAGTCACAGTAAAGTATTCTCAACCTGTATAATCGTCCTACAAATAGATATACGGGGTGGTCCATTCGAGTGAGCCGAATCGTACACGATGCAAAAAATATTTTTCGCCCAACACGAACGATCAATAATTTTCTCTAGTAAGAATATCTTTTCTCCGAGATCATTTCTTATCAGGAGTCTCAAAGTCATTGATGTTTTCTTTTTTTTCATACAACTGTGTATTCTTTTTTATCGCATCGTGTTGCTGGTAAAAAGAAAGATGTAAAGAACACTGACGTCCAGAAATTTAAGTTTTACGTATAAATGTATCTTTATCGAGATCTTGGCCATGATGCGACTCAAGAGCCTAATAATAAATGTACATGACCATGTTATTTGTAATAACCATACTTACTATTTACTATTTACATCGTCAATGACAATTTCTTCTAACAATTTGAAATCCCGGTCAGTGTATCGAAATTTCTCAGTAATTCACAATGAAATACTCGGCAAGAAAAGATCGATATGATATTTATTTATGATAAAAATCACCAAGTGTTTGAAAAAAGCAGTTTGAGCAGTGTATAAAGATACATTTCCTAAACGTAATTGTTCATCATGAAATATGTACGCAAAGGTGGTTAAAAGTTTTCGTCAAACTAGCGGTGAAAAAACGTGTTGATAATGAAAAGAACAAAGAAAATATGTCTACTAATATTTGGGAATAGTACAAACCCTTAGAGTACTTCTCTTTGCAAATGATTTTTCAATCGTACAATAGAAGTTCACGTTCAAATGAATGCGTCAAGCCAGAGTTGTTTTTATCGTTTCTCGCGGTCATTCTCAGCACGTTTCAGAATCAGACAACAGCAAAGCAATTCTCAGAATAACATTCGCGTAGAATTAGTCGTGACAATTCGATCTTTCGTTCGGACAACTCAGATACATTTGGTTTGCAATTATAAATTCGTTTGTAAAGTTCGAACGAAGATAGAAGTCCAAACCAGATAGAAGTGAAAGAAATTCCGCGAAGCCAATTCAAAAGCCAAATAGCTCCAGGTGGGAAGGAACTGTCGCGAGAGTTTCCTTTCCTTTCCTTTCTCTCGATTTCATCATAGATCGTCGGAACGAAGATTTCATACGAAAACGTTTCATTAAGTAGATTGTATTCGTTCTCGTATCGTTGAAGCACGCCAGTTACGCCAGTTACGACGGGAGGGGAGGCGGGGAGGAAGAATCGATAGCGGGAGCAGGTAAAACGCGGTTCGTCCGTGTTACAAAGTTCTAGCCTCGTATCTAGAGCGTCGCGCGAATTAGTCGGTCGAGAGGGTTCGTCGCGCTGCTAGAATCTGGCAAATGAAATTCCTCTGAACCCGCCGTGTCAAGTGACTTTGATTTCTGCATGGACAACCGGAGCGCTCGTAAAAGGATCGATTCAGCTCGCCTTCGCCGCAGAGCTCTGTCAGGAATTCGCGCGACGTTCGCCGTGACGCGTCGTATCCGGCTCCGGACGGAGCCGTTCACGCTGGAAAACAATTTGAAAGAGCGTGTCTCGCGTCGCGTCGTGTCTCGTCGCGGCAACTGTTCCGCGCCTCCCACGGATTCCCTCCGCCCGATGAATTCGAATCTCACACGGAGAAAATTCCGTTTCAGACCAAACAACACCCGAGCAGCTCGCGTCTCGATCTTCGCCCTTCATATTTCAGAAACGAAACGCGGCGGCGGCGGTTCAAACGATGGCACGTCACTGGGAATCGTGCAAATAACGTCTAGCCGGTAGAGGAATACTCGGAGCGTCTGTACACGTGCGTAAGCGTCACGGATGCACGACCGGCTGTCGGTTAGTCGCGTTGAACCTCACGCCTCCACGTTTATTTTCCCCAACAGCGTGACTCTCTTATTTACCGCTGCGGTGCAACACGCGCGATTACGCGGCCGTGTCCCTTCGTTTTCGCGCGTTTCACGGCGTTTCAGGGATTAGCAGCGTCGGTCCAGTTGGGTTTCGAGCTTCTTTATAAATATTTTCAAAAGGTACTCGAAGCGGGATAGTCGCGAACTTTTTTTTTTTTTTCCACGAATACTTGCGCAAATGAAAACTCGCGACTCGAGCATCGAGTGGATGGGATTCGATATTTTGGAGCATTTGGAGATTTTTGGATAGTTCGAAGTTCGAAGAGTGTTTCTGTTTTTCAAAAACGTTTTTTTGCAGTCGTGTCAGCCGAGCTCGCGAAAGTTATTCGTTATCCGCGAGAGAAAAAAAATTCTACGAGCCGACGGAGAAATTTGTTATCGAGATAAATGAAGCGGGGGTGACGAGATGATCGTTCCTCGCCCGACGGTATTAAACGGAATCTCCGCTTCGCATTCTCACGACCACCTCATACGACGTTATTGAAATTCTGCCAGCGACGAAATTCGATCGCGATTAGATCGGTTCGACGCTGTTCGCGCTTGTCTGCAAATACGTGTTGGTTTTCGTTCGCGGGTTTCTGTGTCTTTGTTTTCTTTCTTTTCTTTTTTTTGGCTCAATTTGCGGTACTTGGTTGCCAGTTTGAATTTATTCTGGGAAGAGATAAGATTTGATGTAGTCTGAAATTCTCTTCCATGAAACAATTGGATTGTACGTATAGAGGGCTCAGGAGCCGATCAACGTGAGACATTTTCAACGGAAAATTAAATTTTCAATTTTAATTTAAATTATCTTACAGACACGGTTCGATCGATGATTATATCATAGTGATTTGGTCGACTGAAGATTTCAATACTGCACAGCACAATTTATTTTTAATGAAAAGTAATGTATCGATGATTGGATTCAGAGCTTTCTATATAATAATAATAAATCGCAAAGCATTGCGATTATGATTATTGGTCCTTGTCCCATCTTTTTTTCAGATCTACCTTTTACACTTCATCTAGATTATTGGTAATTTTATTTATTAAGTTGTTTGGTTAAACGCTTAATATTTAATGCTAATAATAGTTAACTTTTTCATTAAGTTATAATAACGAGGTAGAAATTCTTCGTTTAAGAGACAAACCAGAATTCGTCCCTTCTTTTTCAACTATGTTTTTATTACAAATTTTCGTGTCGCGTTTAAAAGTTGAAAGTACACCGTGGACAGTTACGTTTAATAAAAACTAGATGACGGATTAATAAAAACCAGAAAACGAACAAATGTATTGAAATATTCTCGGCAATGTTTGCGTCTATTTTACAGAGAATCGTGTAATTGATCCGTTGCTAAATTATACGCAGCTTAAAAGCACCTCTTAACACCGTGAAACTTTTTTCTGTTCTTTGTTGGTTCCTCGTTCATCGAGCTGCACCGTTTTTAGGCAAATCCTCTTAGATGTACGCTGTACATTTTTTCATTATTAAGGAGCAGAATTTCGTAGAAACTCCGTAAAATTTTAAGACCGATTAAAAAACAACTCTCCCGGTCTTGTTGTTTATGCAACGTTTTACATTCGTGGCAGGTTTTAATTTATAATCCTCGAAACGTTACATTTAACAGTTTTGCAAATTCCGCTTACCAAAGAACGGATTGTAACAAATGATTGTAACATATTCAACTTATTACTCAAAGTAATGAAAAATTACTGCATATGGAATTTAGAAATTTAACATTGACATTGCCGAAGTATGCTCCAGTAATTTCTCTCATTTCGTCAAAATTATGAATAGCTTATCCAAATAGCATCGTGTCCTGTTTCGTTGGAATAATTGTAATACCTATGTCGGATCGCGTTTCCAAATTCTGCAATATCACGAATTGTCGTTGCAAAAGTCAGATGTCGCGCAAATGGATATTAAGTCACTTGGAACGATGACAGCTCTTTCTCCAAAAAACGCAAACATGCAGCGACGAAAAAATAACAACGTAAATACCGGCTATTTGTTTAAATCAGAAAACTCGTAAAGTGATAACTGTAAATAAGAAACATACTGCTTAGTGATTGTTTATTCGATCGATTTATCCGTTACAAAAGATTTATCTTTTACGTACATTATTGCACAGATGTTTCGAAGTTATCTCTGTAACAATGAACATGAACGTTCAACAGTGCAATTATACCAATCAGTTCGTACTTTGTGAAGAATCTCGCAGATATAATTTTTTTAAGGTCAACGTTAAATAATTAAATCGAATTTTATTTGAGATGAGAGATATCGAGACTGCATTAATCATGCAATAAAATTCCCGTTGGGAAGATCTAACGCGTAATTCTATACTTTCTCATATTTTTTCCACTTACTTCTTTTTTTTTTGTCGGATCTGAATCAGAAATGGAAAAATCCATCGATATTCTACAATTCCAAAAACCCTTTCGTACCGTAGAAACGATCCCCCGTGTTTATTAATACGCATTGTTCGTTAATGCACGCGGATGTGATTTCATCGTGTCGTTTATCTGTATTCATAAGCGCCAAACTCGATTTCCCTTGTATCTTCGTTGTATTCCGCGAACGTCTTCAACACCCCAATAACTCTTCAGCATCCAGTACAATGACCGTATCTTCGTGGATCTCCGATCCTCTTCGTTCGAGAAACGCTTTAAATCCAATCGCACGATTTACTTCCACAGATTTTGGTTTCCACGTTCGCGATATCAATTACGCGACGACGGGAAGCGATAACACGGATCGACCAAGGGTATCCCAGCCGAGCGAGGTGGTACCCCATGTACGAACGTGTACAATCGGCACAATCGATTCCATTTCCCATTATTAATAAACAGAAAAAGAAAGAGAGGCTATCCTGTCGGCGATCGATCAGGTTTCTTCCACGATCCGGCGAATCGGCTCGATAGGCACGTGGTCGGCCACTCGTTTTCCTGTTGCGATCGGGACACGCGTTTGGCCCCGTGTCACGTTACGCCGTTGAAGAGTCAATTACCCGTGACTATCGGCGAAACTGATTCCACGGGAAATCTCCGATTCGTGGTTGCTCAGCCGCGATCGGACGACGAGATTCAGTCGTCGGGGGGTCTGACAGGGCAAAGCGCCCGGAAAGAAGCACCCGGCGTGCTTGATTTCTGGTTAATAAAACGTTACGCGAGACATAAAGCGATACGATGATGTATCGCGGGTGTGTAGAACGGAGGCAGGCCGGAGTAGCTGGCTCGGCTACGTGTTGCGGCTGCTAACGGAGGAGGGGGGGGAGGGGAGGGAGGGTTTGCGACGCGGCACGAGGCCATGGGGGATGAAACGAAGGCCAGGACGAACGGGGGCGCGAGGAAGAAGCAACTCACCTATACAAAGGAGGAAACGTTATTATAGGGTGAGTACGAGCGCGCCACTGGCAAACGTGTGTTGGTCTTACATCGTACGGCCAACGGTGCGGCGGGCCTCTGTGCGATAGGGTCGTCTCTCGGTGTACGTGTGTTTATGACTGTGCGCGCCCGAACGGGTGAGAACCGTAATGGGTTGAAGAGAGGCGAAAGGGCGCAGTCGCGAAGCCGGAGCCATCCTCGACCCCCGGCGGGCAGTGGTGGCAGCGGTGGCAGCGCCGACGTCGGTGTCGGCATCCTACCGGCTCGAGGACAGCAGACCTACGAGTACGTCTCGTGCGAGGGTGCGGGCCGCACACGGTTCGCCGAACCTCTGCTACGCTTCGTGCTCGCGGAAAAACATCACATTTTCTTCGTTCCTCGTTTTAACGCGCGCACGCATGGTAAAAATAGAAGTGTGCTCGGCTCGGTTGCCAGCTCTGTAGAGAGAGAGGTGGATCGTCTTTTATCTGATTGCCTTTTCGATTTCGCATACCGTTTTTTGTGATCTAGCGTCGTGATGTATTATAATCGCGCGTATAATCGCGCTCTGTGAAACAACAACAACAACAACAACAACGACGACGACGACGACAACGACGAGTTACCAATCGGAGGAATCGGTCGCGCGGCCGCGAAGCATCGCGCCTCGAGGTGGCGCGTTTTCAAAACGAGGAGTTTTGAATCCGAGAGAGGTGAGAAGGAGTTGTCTCGCTCGCGTCCCGTGAAGGAATGATCCAGCAAGTGACGGATCGGTAGTTGTTCGTGATCGAACAGTCTAGAGCAACGTCTCTGTCACTCGGCAACCCACTCCGAAGGATTTCACCATCTCGTGAAAAAGCCCCGGGCTCTTTGTATCCTCTCCTAACCGATCATAAGTTCCTTGACTAAAAAAAAAAAAAAAAAAAAAAAAAAAAGAGAAGCATCGAGGGATCGAGAAACGTGCGCGTATGTGGGTGTGCGTCCCAATATGACCCACCACAACGATTGACTTTCTTTCGCCACGCTTTTACGCTTTACCAGCCTCTGACGAACATGTAAGTGCTGATTGCATCCGCTCTCTATGTCCGATTTTTTACGCCGCTCTCGGGATACAACGTACTCGGGTCTTAGTACATCGTATACTGTATATCGGTCGACCGACGAACTGTACGGTATATGGTGCTTCTTTATAAGAGATTTTGTGGACGACGGACGACGCACGAGACGGCAGCTTCCTGCAGGATATTGCGATTTAAAATTTATTTGCAATTAACTCTGAGCCACTGTCGCTTGCAGTGAGGAGTAGGGGGTGTGGGTGAGTAGGGGGATGGAAGAAGGGCGCGAGAGGATGAAATATATCAGTGTGTATAATATTTTTCAACGTGCTCCGTTTCCTTTTATTACTTCGTTCTTTCTGGTACCGTAAAAAGGGACGAAGAGAAAAGTTTCTCAAATAAGAGATCTCGCGGCGAATCCTTTAGATAACGCCGGCAGCAACAGCGAAACTGTGAAACTCGCAAACCTCGGGGAACCTGGTTGGAACGATCGACGATTAGAATCTCGGCATCCGTTCGTGCGGTCGGAAAATGTTTAACGCATGGCCGCGCATGAAAATTTAACTTCTGCGCGTATCATTGGGGAATACGTGAACCTCGCGAACGATTTCCGTACGATGGTCGCGTTATTAATCTTGCGGGATGAATTTCCAACATCTGTCGCGAATGTCTTTCAAAAACACACCTGCGTTTGCCATTCGAGCGGAAGGAGGAGGGGGGAGGAGGGGGGAGGGGATGGAATTAATTTGTGAAGGTGCCTCGAGTCGATAGCTGTTCGAAGACAGAGACAGAGAGCAGACAGCAGAGAGAGAGAGAGAGAGAGAAAGGAAAAAACAAGAACCCTTCCAAGGTAGAGACGGTGTATAAAGATGTATTAAAACATAGCTTAGCGCGTTGCACAGTGTTGCATCATCGTCTTAATTAAAACGACGTCGCATCGCTTCAAACTTTTTCTCATTAATTGCATTTCTTCTATATCTCGTCGGCGGACGTCGTCGAGCTCGTGCAAATCCGCGACGGCCGAGGAGCACAGCACCGTTTAATTATACGTCTTTCTATGTCATTCCGTTCCGCGACTTACACTCGATCGAAGAAAACTTAATATCCGCGCATCGTGTCTTGAACTCGTGGCCGACATTTTTCATTTCGCTCTTTCTTTTCCTCTCTCTCTCTCTCCCCTGATCGACGAGAGCAAAACAAGCGAACGTTATCGAATCGTTATGCCAACGGGAGATGAATCAACTGGCCTCGTAAACGTCTCGTAAAAAAAAAGGGGGGACAGTCGAGTCGCGAGCAATTTGGTCAAGACATTTCGGAAGTTACGATACGTTCGATACGTATTCCACGTATTAGAGGAACGTGGCAGCTTCGATGCGTTATGCCGAGCACGTACGACCGCGAGTATAATGCAAGATCGTCGCTGGATAATTTCATTTCGCCGAACAAATTTTCCTTCGGATATTACGGTTTTGCTCGCCTCCCCTTTTTACTGTCGTTCGTACGGAAACGGGGGGGGGGGGGCGGGGATGGAAGAAAAAGGAAAGAAAGTGAGTCGAAGGGAAACGAGCGAAAACGAACACTCAAACCAGCGCGACAGACGTCGCGAGCGGAACCCGGTGACTCGACATAATGATATTACGCGTCGTAAATCTGATTTGCTGGTTCGCGAAAACGCGATTTGGTCGACGGGGCTAACCGGCTTGTAATACATTTTTCGTCGCTCGAGATAACGCCGACGATATTGCCTCTGACACGAAACGAATTCTTTTCTCTCGCGCGCGGGTGTGCGACGTGCATCGCGAGTTATTGGATCGTTAATGTTTCGATCTCGTTTGTCACCACCGTTGGTCAACCGGGGCCGAGTAAAATCGAAATTTCGCGTCGGCGGTATAAGAAGAGATACAGAGACAGCCGCGATTTGAATATACCTCTATTTGAATATACGACACATGTCTGTGTCTATACGCGTGTACATACGTGCATGTATATACGTCCGTACGTATGCGGCATGTGTATACGTTCGGGCTCCGTTATGGTCCATTCGTTCCTTTTTGTTCGTTCGTGTCTCGCTGCTACCTGCTTCCGTATGAAATTTTTAAAGGAGGAAATGTGTCAGTTTTGCGCGAAATAAAACTTATACGATTTCACGCTCGCGGCAGCACGCGCATTTCCTAGCAACCGCCAACCGAATTGTGGATATTGAAAATGGACCGGATAAAACGATTCCTCGCGCGCCGTACGTGCATTAATTGTGCACATATTGACGAAACGGTCAATGCCGTTCTATATCTTGCACTTTCTAGCACGCTTTCTGAGCGTGCGTCCCGTTTTATTTCTCTGCCGAGCGGCGAATCGACTTTAAATAACCAATTGTG
Organism: Melipona beecheii; assembly: GCA_032399605.1. NCBI lineage: Eukaryota > Metazoa > Arthropoda > Insecta > Hymenoptera > Apidae > Melipona > Melipona beecheii. The sequence continues at coordinate 3,660,332 of JAUCMO010000291.1, forward strand.
TTTCGCGACGAAGCGATGCAAAACGCGGGCGAATATTATACGCTTGCATGTGTAATTGGTTTTAAATCTCGGGAAAAGCTGAGAGATCTTCCGATTCCATCGAGTTTCTCTCGGAGTTACTGCGAGTACAAATTTCTCCATTGATTTCAATAATCTGAGCGAGATCACTGCACGGTTCGAAATTAATTATTTATAAGTCTGTCGTTCATTTACTCGTATGAATATTATATTATACACTATACAATCTCCAAATATACCAAAGAAATCCAAACTGATTAACTCGACGTCTATGTTTATTCGAGGTTTATTCCAACATCGCGAAATAATCGTCGAGAAGTATCAGTTTTCATTTGTTCAAAGTATAATGTATACTTTTTTCGAATATCGCAATTTTGATATTAATTTCGTTCATGTCGCTAAGTTGTTGTTAACTTATTATCAACGATGTTTACTCGTAGGAATAACTTTATTTAAGCTTAATATTTTAAAAGTGTAAATTGGTAAATTGTGAACGGTAAAACATTTAACGCTAATTTATTCTTCTGAAATGTTATACCCCACAAGTTTAATACATCGTGGAAACTTATGTCGCTTGGAATATACTGGCTGTTTCGAAATTTCAGCTGTTTGTCACTTTGACGCGATCTTAAATATCTCTGTTCAGTTGGTATTCCGGTAGTTTCAATCTGTTTGATGCTTGATCAATTCTTCGATCAGTTAGATCGCCGACGACACTCCCTATGTATGTTGACGATTTAACGCCAGAAATTTCTCACACAAAGAGACGATGTACGTGTATGTCTCTACAGAGTCGTAAATATCGACAGATTCATCTCGAGACATTATATTTTCACGCTAAAGTTTTTCCTCCTTTCCTGTCTCCTCTTTTCTAACACGAAACGGCGTTAGATCTTTATATTTTATGCGATCTCGTTCATCGTCCGCGAGAGATAACAAGCTTCTCGTTAATCGTCCCATTCTCTTCGAGCACTTTTTCCCTCCCTCTATCTTCCGTGGGGAAAATAGGCGATCCAACGATCGGTCGTAGCTCACGACACCGTAATCGCGGCAGAAGTGCTTAAAAAATCCATATAATCGCGCGATAACTTGGCGGCAACTTCGCGCGGCAACTATTTTCGTGATTACTTTGCCCGCCGGTCTTATCTTCTCGCGGCTGTGTACGACCCCGGTTTAATTTCCACGTAACACGGGCGAAAGTGATTTACGAGGGTGAATTTTCCACCGATTCTTGATGCTCTCTTGTTGTTCGTGACGAACGTGGGGGTCTTCGTCGCTCGCCGCTGACATGTTTGAATTACCAATGGTACCTACGTGCGCCGGCATGCAAGTTCTCGATGGTATTTACACGGTATAATGCCGGTGCTAAAAACGACCCGTTCGAGGCCTCGCCTCGACGAGAAAAAAAAAAAAAAGAGAATCGAACGTGAAACAGAGTGCGCCGGTGACAAGAGTTCCATTAAATTCGGCGATTCTCCGGTTAAGTGGTAATTTCGAAGCGCGTTAAGAGCGGCGCGTTTCGATCATCTTCGCAAATTTGCTCGTTGTTTGCGGAGGAAAGTGATCGTAAATATTTACGAGGGAACTCGCCGTTCCCTGACAAATTTTGATCAGGAGAATCGATAACGAGTCGATCTTGCCAGATTTCTGGCACAATTGTGGTTACATGCGCGCGCGCGTGTGTGTTAGTGCGTCGCGTGCAATTCTCGTTTCCTCGACGAATTACGTTCGCTTAAATTCCCTTTACGATATAATTTCATCGCGTTAAATCGCGACGTAAGACAGCCAGACAATTAAACCGTTTGTACCAAAATACTCGGCTCGCACGTTGGCTCCACCTGCCTGACGAGAATTGTCACTGTTTAGCTAATGTCCTTTCCGGCAAAGATCTTATTTCCGGTGAAATTTATCATTAGGCGTTCTCTCTCCGGAGTATGTATGCGTACGTATGCCTGAATACACACACACACACACACACACACACACGAGTTATATATCTTTACGAGAATCTCGGGACGAGAAGTAGGGAATTGCTTCCTCAGCCGAGGAAGATTTCGTTCTGAAACGTATCGCTTTAAAACGTAGAGGCTTCGAAAATTCGGCGCGGAAACTTACAACGAGACGGACTCGAAGAGATGATCCGAGCTATTTTGCGGTAATGTTTCGTCGACGAAAGGCAGAAAATATTGTTACGCGTTGCGTGAGACACGCAATTTGCTAGCAATTCGCATAAAACGTGAGTTACACTTGCATCGATTTACAACATCGAGGACGACAAACTGACAAACGATCGGTCAATGAATAACAACAGTCTTGATAAATTTACTGCATTTTTTGAAAGAGCAAGCAAAACGAGACTTCTCAAAAATTTCGGAATCTCCTCTACGTGAACTGGTCATTTAGTACATATATGTGAGAAACGTATCAGACTTATCGCAACAAATTGAATATTCCTAATTCGACGAGGCGCGGTCGTAAATCAGTTTCAAGGAAATTAGCGCTGTGGCGGGAGACTTGTTTAATATCGAAGAGCGCCGTGCGTCGTATATATTTCAAATCTTGTTCAGGATCCTGAATGTTCGAAGCAATAAGGGTGAGGTTTATTTCCTTTTAAAGAGTACTCGGCGAAATTCTCCCCGCGTGCGCGATAAATTTCAATAGAGGAGGGAAACAACATTCCATTGGGCGGCGGGAGGATGGAGGGCGAGAAAAAAGGAGGGTTACTTTGGTTAGACGGAAGTTCGTAACTTCGAGTGTGAATTTGAAAGTTTTGCGTCGCGCGTTAGCGATAAATCGTGCGAGAGACGTCGATTAAAAACCAACCCGGCCAGAGTAACAAAGAAATACGACGTTCGCGTCGTCGGACGCGGACGAGAAAATGTTGAGAACGTTGAGTAGACGATTTAATTTGTTGTTAACAAATTCGAGATAGAATAAAGAGGGGATTGTTATGCCGCGAAACAAATGGAAAAGCGATTGTTTGCGGAGAGGATGAGCTGAGTAACTCAAGGAGAAAAGAGAGGAGGAGACAAGAGGGGGTGGTGTGGGGGGAATCCGAAAGAATGATTAGAGGGAAGCGTAATTACGAGCGAGCAAGCAGGCGAGTGATTTAAGAGAAAGACATAGATTTAATGAGACATAAAGGTACAATAATTATTGCTGCTACCTAAAAGGTGAAAAGACATCTGGCGATCCGGATTACAAGGGAGTGGAGGAGGGGGGGGGGGAGCGAATACTTTTGAATAGGTTGGAAAGGTACCTACAATAGGAACGATGCAGAGAGGGAGGAATAATCGTCATTACGATTCGTACGTGAATTATTTGTCCTTTTCGAACAATACAAACTCTTCTACAGCGAGTCGAGAGCATCCTTCAATTATGATTTATATAGATTTCTTTTTTCAAAACAGGATCATGAAACAAAGCCCATAGTTCGTTACCTGTCGAAGCGATACATTTTCACGCAAGCGAGAGCTTTTGAAACGGTTACAAATGGAGGGAAACGTCAAGATGAAATTGTGTAAATTACGTTCTCTATATTTCTGTGTCCGTGGGTGTAAAGTACGATCGTACATTTTTTCTGAAAGGTGATTCTAACGTTACTTCACGCAGTTTATTAACGTTCGTTTGAACGATCATATTTTCGCTCTTTCTTTTTGTTTTGGTTGATGAATCAAATTAACGACGTTAATTGCGCGTACGAGTAAACTCAACGTCCAACTTTCTTCTCTGTCTGTGATTTTCTGTTCCGTCACATAGATAATTACGCGTATTTAACGTTTGTAACGACCACGATTTCCTCGAGTGTCATTATCTCGACTTTTCGGGGGGCAGGAGATCTAACGATCTCTCAATTTCACCGTCTTATATCTTACTTCAGCGTTTCATCTTCTGTACGTTTCATCTTCTCTTCTCCATTCTACAAATGTGAATTTCAGCGAAATGGTGTGAACGGTATTTCAACGAAATATATATACCTGGAGCTTCGCGTATCCGCCGAGGTGAGCCCGGTGTACTACGTACGTACGTACTACGTGCGAATACGTAGACCGTGGACGCATGCAAATGAGAGCCGAAGACACGCACGTCGCGGAACGAACCCTCAGGTAGCCTCGGCTACATTTTGCACATCGTAAATCATGGCAAATGTTCTGGCGGCTTTTTGACGCGTTTTAGAATGTCTTAAAAGTGACCATTAATTATCGAGCACTGGCGCGCGCAGTCAACGTCCTCGAGGGTCACGTAAATCAGTATACATCTGTCGCCGTATAGCGGGGGCCACGTTCAAGGAATAAATTCTCTGGCAAAAAGAAACGCGAGAGTGCGAGAGCACCCGTCGTTAGTACGGGCACGAACCGGGAATTAACGCCTGTTGAACGATCAAGACCACCGCGATCTCATAATATATATCCAGTATTAATCGTAGATACCCCCAACCGACGATTGTTCGTGGAAAGTTTCGCGTTCGTTTGTTTAATCGTGTTCTTGGCAAATCAGGAATTAACTGTCCTTTTCTCTTTTTTTCTATCGATTTAACTAAAGTTGGAACTGAAGTGAAAGGCGCAAGAAATTTCAGGAACTCGCTTTAACTTGCGGAATTTATTGTGACGCGTGCCAATCGCATTATTTTGACGTGAAGATGATATTTTTGAAATCCGTCGCGTCACACTTGCACGCATTGCGAATTTCTGACACGTTCACCTCCCCTCTGAAATAGTTAATAGCGTGACTATTTTTGACTTAGGGCGCGTACGCAGCGTACAGCTTGACGAGATTCCGTTAATGCTGATTGCGTTATCTTTGATGGAACGCACCTGTGCGTCACGTTGTCCAAATATTACGGGGTGCAATATTTGCCGAACTCGATCGCTTATTTGACTTGCCGGCGATTGTTGGTTATATTGCGCAGGTGTTTGCCGTTCTCGCTGTTGCATCTCCGCTTTTGGACAAGGAGAAGAGATTTCGTGTGCCAGTTGGTTTCTTGGCTCTGCTCGCGGAATTCATTCCTTGGTTAAACAAAATTTATCGATTCCGAGCGCGAGGCCTGTAAAGTCTGCGGCGAGGTTGTCAAACCAAATAATTTCGCCGAGGCAATCCGACTTCGTCTCACAAATTTTCGTGAACGACTTCAAGCGACAGTGACACTTTTATATTTCTATCAAAAATAGCGACTTAGCGTCTCTATTACTCTCTAGAATCGATCGATAGGTAAATAAAAGATGAAAGGAATTTTATATAACGCACGAAGTAAATCTCAACTTTTATGTTCAAGCTCGGTACGTTCGCGAGTCTATTTAGGATGTTCAGAAAATTTGGTCATCTTTCCAATTATTCCTGTTATTAAATCCCGTCAGTTTGGATTTGTCGTGTCGTGAATTAATTCGACGATTCTCTTAGTCTTGGTATTTTTCTCAATCGTCACACTTTTTTACATTGTTATCCCACCTATCGGCCAATGTCTAAAGAAGGAAGATAGAAGATTCCTCGATTATTCGACGTTGTCGGTTATTAATTTATCATCGCCACACGTTACGGCGTTTATCCGTCGTTAAACGCGTGTACGTACACAATGAAGATCGCTCAGGATGGCTTGTAATAAAGCTGGTAAATCGGCGTGAAATGACTAAGAAATAAATTTTCCAAGCGGGCAATATCGCCGCGATATTCCGCGAGAAGGTATTTAGCCTCTTTAATGCTCCGACGCGATACCGGCAATGCTAATGCGTTTTTTCCCCACCTTAAATCATGGCCTACGCGTGATAACGATCTGTCGTGACGATTCCGTCGTTTACGCCTCTGCACCTCTTTTTCGACTGCCCGATTATTGCATCGATATTCGCACATCTTCGTATAAAAATGTTTTTTTTGTAATAATCGCCTGTAGTTTCCTTCTCCTCGACGAAAAGATAGCACATGTGCGCTAGAGTTAGACAATCTATTTTACAAATGTAGGTACAAATAAAAGGAGGTCGTATGAAATTAGAAGTATCATTCGAAGATAGATAATAACAGATCTAAATTGCAAAAGGATCGTTCCGTGATTTATCCCATTTTACTTTTTCACTTTTTTCTATAATATTGTGCCACTGCAACTGTGGCAAGTGATGTAACAAGTTTAAAATATAAGTCAATAACTTAATCGCTGTAAATGAAACTAATTGCGTTCCGTTCAAAATATGACTGTAGGTGATACAATGAAAACCTGTTTCAATAGTGACTTTAACAGGATACGAACAGAATTTGACGCTTCGTCAAAAAAAAATCACCGAGGCCTTCCGATCGAGTTACTACCGTTAGAGCTTGAAATTCAATTTCTCCCTGCCGGTTTTGCAATTCGATTAATTCCCGATTAACAAACGCAAGCAACCGATTAACGCTCCCAACGCGGCGCGATGGTGTTCGATAACCGGCAAGCAACAATCTCGAAAATCAAGCCTATTCCGCGCCGCGAATCCCGAGTCCGAAGAAATCTACGTATGTACGTACGTTGTTACGGAACTTCCACCATTCCGGGATTCAATTCAATTCGATCGCTCTCCAATCCGCGACGATGTTCGCCCGGATCGAAAATTTCATTCGTTGACTACATCGAGGGAATCACCTGGATACGATTACCCCGTTGCAGAAATCCTCCCTTCCCCCCCAAAAAAGGAAACGGATAGATTGAAAAAAAGAAAAAATGAGCAAGAAACAAAGAGAGAACAAAAGAGAGAAAGGGAAAGGAAGAAACGTCGAACACGAAGAGATCGAAAAAGAATACAGGTGTTACCGAGTCGAACGAGGTTCGTTTCCATTTGAACTATGGCCTGGATTGCACACTTTTAGCCGCCGCGTTAGCGGTTGAGCGGCATTAAAAGGAAGCAGTATAGATAGAGATTCTGGCGTGTTAGAATGCGGCGCAGGAAATTCTTCGTCCTGCCTGCAGCTCCTCCTTCCAGCTCGTTTGCTGGTATTTCGCCGTAAAACGGTGCGCCAAATCCGTGTTCTAATCATGATTCTTTTGAATCGAGCACACCTCCTCTATTATCCTCCTCCTCTCTCTGTCCCTCTTTCTCTCTCGCTCTCTTCTCTTCCTATTCTCTTCGTTTTTTTCCCCTCCTCCTCCTTAGTTCTCCGCTCTTCTTGGGTCTACTGCGATAATTGCACGGTTACCGTGAACTGTCCGTGACGTCGTATTAGTTGTCGTCGACCGGAACATCTCCGACAACAACCAGGTCGCCTGCGATCAGAATTCCACGTAATTTGGAATTTTTTAAACTTTACGCTCCGAACGAACATTTCGTGGAAGATTAGCTACGAAGAAATCCATTGAATTACGATTTCATAAATGAAAGAATTGATTTTGTTGTGTCATGTCATGTAAGAGAAACTGGAAAAATCTAAAGTTTCAAGTCGTATAAATACTTTGCCTAAAATGAAATAATAATTAATTATTTTGGAAATAATTTTTTCTCTTTTCTACCCTTGTATTCGTTCATCTTGCAGCTTTGTTACGAAATAACATCAACGCGTTAAGTATTGTTTTTTTTTTAAATATCTACAGTGGTCTTTTTCTTTTCTTTTCAATTCAGTTTTATCGTAAAAATCTTGCTCGAAATTTCTATCGTCCAAAAATCCTGGTCGCTAACACGGTAACAAGGAATTTAATTAAATAAATCACGCGTTATACTGTTATATGTTGACAATGTAACGTAAACGTTTCGTCGCCGCTCAAGGTAAATAGCAGCTACTTCGTTTTAATATATTTATATATTTCAATGTATTTTAATATAATTATGTTGCAAGTTTGAATGTGTAACAACTTGCAAACAAGTTTGAATCTAAGTGCATGTTCATCCGAACCTTTAATCTTAATTTACTACGCTGTGGCTCGATAGTCTCTTGTACGCTAACTGTTAAACTATATATGCATATAGATCAACTTGATGTAGTGTGTATATGTTGTTAGCGCAACTGCGTGTGAATGTTTCAAATTTTCGTAACCCGTTAACGCGTAGCTCATGCAAAGTTTGCGCGTTTATCAAAATTTATTATTTTCGGAAATTTGTCGCGAAAGGAGCAAATGGAACAAACATGCGCGGTGTGTTGTAATGTTGCAATTGGGAAAGAAAGTTGTAAAATTTGGAATTACAGAAGAAAAATATTGGTCTATTTAGCGTGAAGAAACGAAATCAAACCATTCTTCGTAGTAATTTTACCAATGTTTGTCACCAGAAATTAATACGAGTCGGAAACATAGAAAGAAATTTGTCTCGAGAATAAAATCTTGCGATAAAAAAGAACTTTGTTCCGCCAAATTTCCGACTTTCGAAATTTTTGCGAAATCACTTTTCTTTTTCTAGTCCGTTGTAACTACCATGAATATTATGTTGATATCAGCATTAAATTAATAATTTAAAATGATTATTAGATCTCATTTACGGGGAAAATTCGAGAGCTCAAGCGGAATAATAGAAAATAGAGTAATTTCCATTTAAGTTTATAATATTACCAAATACAATTTAGCAATCGCCAAATACAATTTTAGAATTAATAATTTAAATTGACTAAATTGAGGATATTTAAAAATAAAAAATCTGTAGAGTAGATCCGTAGAATGCGATAGAAAATACTGTTCCTTCAGTTACGTTTCCAAAAAATACAAAAATGCTCGAAAATGCTCGAACATATTAAACATTTAAAACTTCCGCGAGTAATATGAATCATTTATGTCAAATTTCGTTCTTGAATTTTTTTTTTATTTTTGACAATTATTCTTTCCTGCCTCGACAGTAGAGACCTCAATAAATTAATCTCAGAATTTGTTCAGAGTTTGTAAAAGAAATTGGCCATTTAATTAAACGACCCATATTGTTCATGGTAGGTTAGTAACATTATATAATTATATCATCAAATATAATTTAGCAGCGAATTAATTTATAATCAACAAGACTGTAGATGCTTGTACATCCAAACAAAAAAATAGAATGAAACAGAAGAAAGAGTGTTTATTAGAACAACTCACTAACAAGGAAAATTCTACAACCTGAAAATTGAAAAAAATTTGAAACTTGATGTAAATGTGATGTTAATCTTGTTAACGAAACAATAAGGTTAAACAATAAGAGTAAAAACTGTTGTAGAATTCCGTTTCGAGGTAATTTAGAATGTTTGTGCTATTTCTTTAGTTTGCAAAAACAAAAAAAAAACAAAAAAAAATACGGAAACGCGCGTACATTCTGATCTTCCATCATCCGTTACAGTTTTACACTTTTGCCGTGATTTTCAATTCGGTCGTCGAATGTTTTCGAAGGCAGCGTACCGTGAAACTACCACGACGACGACGACGACGACAACTTGTACGCGCGAAGTTGCCTGTTGTCGTTTGCGCGCGTGGAGTAATTGCATGCACGATATTCGGCTGCTCAGTGCCAACTGGAAGTTTCTGACGGCTTCCGTTTCCCTCACAAAGCCCGGCGGCGCGCCTTCTATACGTGCGGCTCTGATTGGCGACGGGCCAACTTAACGAGCATGAAAGTCATAACGTCGATAAGAACCGCGCGCGCGGCTAGCGTAAGAATTCCACGCCAGAAAATACAGATGGTTGCGCCTGAAAAACGAACCGAAGGACCCACGGGGCTCCGTGGGGAGGAGAGACGGCGAATGGAAATCTCGCGCGAATGGAAAGATCTCGTTGCCCGCGGCGATGGCCCCTCTCTCAACGTTGAAAACGTTGAACAGTCGCGACGGAAATTGATAAAATTTTTGTAAAGAAAGATCTTCAAAGATTAACTCGGGACGGCTCTAAATTGCAGAAGTGACGTCCGAAACTGAGGACGAGTTCAATTTCATCATTTTCCAAAATATCCCATCCTTGTTGGGAAAATTTTATGTAGATTAGTCGTTTTACCAGCGAAGCGTGACGAATTACGACAACGACGAATCGGAGATTCTTCAGGAGGATTTGATCGTTATTGGATTATATGGATTTTTTCAGTTGAAACTTTCTTTTCTAGAAAATAGACTTTGAACGTGATAAATCTTCAAACTCGATTTTTTCGAAAACGAATCGTCTCACGAAAAAATTTTACTCTATATATTCACGTAGAATCATCTCTTTCTCGCTTTCTCGTGCTACTGACACTAAGACACCCTGTATATAATTATATTATTATATATGTTATTACATACTTGTATAATAATATACTATATAATATATAAACTGTTATTGTATAATATATATAAAGTATAGTAATAATAATATACGAAAATATACAGAATATCGAAAATAGAGTACTTTTTATAACATTCAGTAGTGGAATATCTGTTTGAGCAGAAATTTCTTGTATTCGTAGAAATGCGCGAAGACCGGCAGTCGTCTGCTTGTTATTTGTATTTTCATAGCTTTCAACGCACGATTACAAATTACGAGAAAGATTTTCTCTGTGATTTTGTACAAGGGAAAGCAGTTGAACTTTAAGTATTTATCTTCGCGTACCGCGACAAGTAGTGGCTGGATTTTCGCTCGTGAATTCGTTATGCAACTTTTGCGCGATGTAATAAACAACTTGTTTACGTTCACCCAATTCCACTGAAACACATTAAATAAATATAAATATTCATCGTACAACTAACATAAAATTTCCACCGATGGCTAAAATATATCTCGAAATATTTAACGTGTTTTTAGTCCGATTTAATCAAACGTACGAGTGTGTGCATTTTCATTTTGAAATTTTCATCTTCCCTTCTACTTCCTCCGCTCGTTATCTTCCGCATCATAAATTTACATAATCATCATTTCCGCAAATTTAATACAAATCTCTTCAACATCTGCGTGCTCGACAAACTCGGCGGAATCACGGTAAATACAAGCATTTTCCACTCGTACGTCCACTCGATCGGAGCTCTCGTCCCTCGTCGTCCGAAAAAGGAGACGTTTCTGCTCGCTCGTCTCGATCAATTTGAAAAAAAGCAATCCGAGCGATAAATTCGCGCGTTTTACCTGCGGCGTGGCACCGGCTCCGTTAAGGGCGTTACGCCCGCATAGTTGCTCAACGAGGATGACAAAAGAGGACAGGGAGGGGGGGAAGGGGTTGTAGGACGGAGATAAACGCGTCAAAAATTTCTTACTCGTTTATGGCAAGATCGCGTGTCTGCGTGTCGCACGGCTTAAACGCAGCCACGTCACGTGAGAGTCCGCTGGAAACCGCTCGGCAGCACGCTTTAAATCTAGCAAAAATCAGGGGTGAGCCGGTTTTCTCGCCTTCGCAGCCGCCCTCTAAACAACCGACTATCGTCGGCTCACGTGACAATTTCTTAACTCACCGGCCGCGTACGCCAAGTTTTACTACCGGTCCCAGCTTGGCTGTCCCCCCGTTCCCTCCTCCCCTCTTTTCGCGCTTTGCGACCGCCACTTTCTGCACTCACGCCTATTTTCCACCGTCCTAAAACTCTATCCTTCCCTCCACTTCCTCGGCCCGCCAATCCCCCCTCCATCCGCCGTCTTTTATGCGCCATCGGCTTACGTGCCTCCCAAGTTTATCGGTAATTGACCTTTGCACCCCGCTCGAGAAAACCGCATCGGCACGCGGTTCATTTGCAACCGCTCCACCACGGCGTTGATAATACGGCAGAAAGTTGGAAAATTTGCCGATACCGCGAGGAACGTGACGAGTGCGGACAAATTGTGATTTATGAAGGATGATCGATTGCTCGGAGGAAAACGATTATTCGCGCCGGGAATTCGTGTGTAAGGGTCGATAATGTTTCTGTAGCGTCGTGTGACTTTCAGACGAAAATGATTCACTCTAAATGTACGAGTAGTTGATTCATCTGAAAGATTTGAAAGAAAAAAAAGTTTCTGCGATCAGGGAATAATTCCATTAATTCCGTAATCGTCGTAACTGCCAGCTGTCAGTGATCGTCGAAGAATGAATTATAATTTTGATAAAAATATTGGTATCTTTGAAGCTCGTATTTGCCTAAGTTGCGCTAAACGCGCACGACTTACAGAATGTAAATACAACTGTAGGTCGGTGTAGGATACAACTGGTTTAATTTTAATTTGATAAGTAATTACAGCCTGATGTAATAATTGTTGTAGATATACCACTAAAGGTTTATTATCAATCACTAAAATATAACATAAATCAATAACATTTATCTGCAATTCCTGAATAAATTAGCAGTTAACGTAATTAGCATAAAAAAATCAATAACGAAAAACATCTTATGGGGATTCTTCTCTAATATTTAAGAAAATATATTTCAACGTGCGAACGTGACCGAGAATAACATGTAACTGATTACGATACAAAGAGATAATAAGAATCTAACACGACCGTCGCACGACCCGTGATATTTACATTTGGCCCGATCATTGTATCGGGGGCCATGCTCGAACGATGTACTACGTTCGGGCCCGTAGTAATACGTTTTGGTCCGAATAATAAATTTTTGAGACTCTTCCAATTACACGCATGATGTACAATTTACTTTATTTTCAAATGAAAACGAACAATAATATAATGTGATATAATAATAAGATACCACTAAAAAAGAAGCTGAAAATTAACAATTGGTATAATGAAATCGAGCCGTCTCACCCTGTGCATATATACACGAGCGTTCTCGCTATTGACGTTGATCAACACGTAGATTTTTCGTAGTTCACGTTCACGTTACTTCCCAACTGTCAAATATTGCCGACTCTCTTCCTATTCCTGTGCCTTCCCCCTTTTGCGCGGCATATTTACCATGCGGTTTCGTCCGTTCCGAGACCAACAAAGTCCTAAATATCAAACAACGCTTTTAACCTACCGCACTTTCAACAATCCCTCTCTCTTGGCGAACGGAACGCAAACAACATCGAACAAATTTACCGACGACTCCAGCTGCCGGAGCTATAGGGTCGGCCCGAAATTTCGTGAAACGAGCGTAAATGACGGTCGGCGTTGTTCCCCTACCATCCTCCGTTTCCCCGCCTCGATCCGTCCCGCATTGAAACCGCATCACCGCGATTACCAGCGAGATTCGAGATTCGTTCTACGCCACTATCGCCGGGATAAAAGTATCGGTTTAAAAGCTCGATTTCGGACCACGGCTGCGGGCCAGCCGGGAATTTCTCTGCTTTTCCGTTTACACGAATACCAGTGATCCCCTGCTGATTCACGGTACCCACGACCAAAGGATTACCAGCAAGAGCGAGGGAAAGAGAGAGAGAGAGAGAGAGAGAGAGAGATTCCCTCTGGTTGCCTACAGGCAACGATGGCCAACGGTTCCGATAAAGAATCGTTTTCCCGCGCGCGCGTTCGTCAAAGGGAAATCGTGTATTTCTGGAAATATGTTATTAACGCTAGTGCAGTATGCTTGCGGTGTGCGGTCTCATTCTTGTTGATAATGGAATTTCAAACGATTGGCGAACGAAAAAGAAAGGGACAAACGAACCGCCAGTGAACCAATGATCGACGCTCGGATACAAAAGGAATTGGCGGATGGGTTTTTTCTTTTCCTTTTTACAATGTAATGCGGCTTTGAAGTTTGCCTTTCCAATAGGATTGGGCCTGTGACACTCACGAGAAATGTGGTTACGCATTTGCGTGTGTGCACGCATAGAACGAATTATCTCTGTCCTAGCAAAATACAATCCTTTTTATGTACGTTTCTCTTTCTTCGTTTAAAATTTGGAAATTAGGAAATGGAATTGGAAGCGTTTAGAACATTAGAAGATATCAGAGAAGAAGAAGAAGAAGAAGAATAACTTAAAGGAAGCAACGAAAGATCATTGAACTCTCGAAAACCGTACAATTATAAATTTATAAAATTTCTGTGAAGGATTACTCGCGATATTGGGTTTCGATATAAAGAAACCATCACCAATTTAAAGATTCACTTATAGGAAGATAATTAGATACAGATTAACTTACAGTAGCTTGATAGTAAAAGATTGACTAAGGAGGCAAAGTGATTGACTTGCTAATGTGGTAAGACGATTACAAGAACTAAGAAAGAAAGATTTGAAAGATCAATTTGTAAGAGGTTAACAAGAGATTAAGAGGGTAATTACTTGGTCTCTTCGTGCAAATTCGTCTCTCTACACTCTCATTGTCAGATTTATTTCTCACGTCTCAGTCATATTTTATAACTCTTTGTAATATCTTTCTCACTGTTAGAGATCTCAACTATAATTATCCTACAATAAGAGAAAATCTGTCAAAAAATTATTTAACTTTTGAGCATAGAATGCAAATACAATTATAAAATATAACAAATATTAGCGATAATAATCTATACTGAAATATATTTTACATTCATTGCTCAAATATAATTCCGTTTTCTACAAATTAGATATATTTTTTTATTATTCATCTCTTAAACTTTATTACACTAGAATGACAATATTGTATTAATATATAATTTTCGATAGAATAATTTAATAAAAACAAGTTCGATGTAAAAGTTCGATCGCAAGTACGTCGAGAAAGAAATATATTATTCACACAAATTTAACCCGATTATAGTGCGAGTATAAAACTGTCCGAGGATCAATTTTTAAAACAAGTTTATTATCCTGAAATTGTTGACGCGAGATATCTACACGTTGAAAAATACCCATGCGTCTAATTCAAATTTAATAGTAAGTGACGAAAAATTGTCAAGACTGCATCAATTCTATCTTCTGTTTAGTTTGCGTGTAATATAATCGCGACATCATCGGCGGGAAAAATATCAATAATTACCTTTTCACCCGTAATACGAGGTCGTTCGGTAGACATTTTGTTCCGGTTAAATGAGCGACGAGAAGGACAATTATTTTCCATAAGATGACTCGCTAATTGTCACAACTCCTCGATTTCTAGTTCAACATCAGTCATAGACTTACTAACATTTACGTATTTTTTAATTTTTAATACGTTATATGAAGGTTGAATCACTTTTCATTAAAAACAAGTTGCTCGATGAAATTATCTTTTTACTATTAAATTTACAGTCACTTTTATAATAGAAAATTAATTGATAATATAATATGAAAAATGGAAAATAAATTAATTAGTGGAAAATTTTCCATTAAAAGTGACTCATACTGATTCTTGGTTCTGGATTGAACATGCATGTCAGATGTACATTCATGCTTTCAATTCCTACTCATTTTTTAAATTGACTATTGCAATTTAGCAGCAATGCATCGTAACGATTACAATGTGCGTAAAATTAATGAAGAGTAGCTGATTGTTTGGATAACGTGGTTAATAACGAAATTGATCGGGTAATTTGATCGGGTTTGATGATAACGAGTGGAATATTTGGTAACTAAATCCAAGAATTTATATCTGACAGCAAATATTCGAAAATAATGATATCGTTACATTGACAATAGAAAATGTATCGATAACAGCGATTGCCAGTAATGAATTGTCCGTTTTTTTTGGGAAAATTAAGGTCAAAAATCTATAAAATGTACGTAATATGTAAAAATCCGGAATGACAATTGACATTAATACTTGACGTAATAACGTCTGGTCAGGCATTAAATTTATACACGTACCTTCCAATTTTTATTCTCCGCGTAGACGAATCGAATCAAAAACGAATGCAACTCTAACGAAATTTTTAGACAGAAGCTGAAATGCGACGCGATTGGACTATTTAATTTTTAACCCATCTATAAATCTGGCAAAGTGTAAAGCTGATAGTTGGTTGAACTAATCGTGAAATAGTCTTCTAGAAAAAATACTAGAAAGGGAAAAGCGCCGGAACTAAGCTGCTGGTGAGTGTTAAAAAAAGGGACAGCAGTCTGAATTTTTGTGGCAAGTTGACTGTAATGGAGGTACACACGATGCTCCATTGTACGGAAAATTAAATCGAGGACTTTATAGCTACGTTTTGTCCTCTCCGGCACGGTACTTTCCAAGTTAAGTGCTTACGATTTGTGTCCTTAAGCTTAATTTGCCAGCTATACGTGTGAGGTTTATCAGGCGGTTCTTCAACGAGTTTAAGAATACAAAAAGATTCGTGCTGTTGACTAAACTGCAAAGACTTCAATCGAACGGAGAAACGAAGAAAATAGGAATTGAAATTTAATAGTTACCGCAGAAGAAGCAAGTGTAAATAGCAAGGAAATTCTGTCGTGTGGATAGAATGCGTTTATCTTATTATCAGACTGATTGTCGAGGCAATTTTTTTTGAAAAATACTACGTAATATTTTTGAAATGTTTGAAACTGTTTCGACGACTCACGTGATCGTTGAAATAACATCGGTACTGGTTTTTGCGAAACGTTGCGGCGCAAGATAATAGCTCGTAGCTTTATAAAGACAGAAACTTTACACCGTTTCTGAAAGGAAAATGAATGTACAACTTCCAGAGGGAATTCTTAATTAAGTTAAAAATTCCGAATGAAATTTTTAATTAACGGAGGAATTTTAATCGCTAGATATAACTTGGAATTTTTAAGTAAAATAAATCTTCACACTTTAATGATTCTTATTAACGTGAATAGTTCTAGTTTCTGAAATTATTCACCGTCTGAAAGTTACGGCGGGCGATTTGCTATACTATCTACGTATCATTCACCGTTCTTCTGACTTTTTTTTCACTAAAGAAAAAAAATTAAACATAAAAAACTATAGAACTATGACATAAAAATGTGAACTTCTCGTATTAGCTCGTACATTTCTGTGAATTTCTTTTTATCCAGTCACAATAAAACTGTCAATTAATATTAGTGTCTATAATTTTTAAATATCTTATCATTTTCATTAATACATATATTTGAAATTAGTTGCAACATTTATTATGTCACGTGATTTGAGTAGAAACATTTCACGAAATTGTGTAAGAAAGACAGGAAAATGTTGTGATACAATATAAGCTGTTTACGATGGCTCTTAACCCTTTCATGCATGAAAACGCTCCATATCTGCCGTACAGATTTTATTTCTTTACTCCGTAATCGAGATTCAGACGATACAATCTTTTTATGTTGTGCATCGCAGACAAAATGAAAAAGGACGCTTCATATTAAACCGTGTGACCTGCGCGGGTTTAATTTTCTGTTTAATCTTGTCTGACGTCGTATATTAAAACTTAAATTCTGTACATAGCTGCGCTGTCGTCGATTAGTTTTTATTTTTACATTATATAACTCAACATTTTGCCTTTGCCTTTGGGAAAATAAAACCACGCGAGACGAGTTGAGTAAAACCTTGAAAGTTACAGCGTTCATAACATCCAGGTGACCGATCTTTTAATTTCGCTTCTTTATTTGTAATCAGTTTTAAAATTCAATGCGATTTGTAATCTCTCGCACAATTTTTGAGTATATTGTGTTTAGTGAAAATTATACTTTTATTTAGCGCTATAACGACCAGCTACAAAAGTAACTTTTATCCGGGATTGGAAAGTTCTTTTAAAAATTCCGGGCATGTTTTAAACAAAAATTTTTCTTTCGATGCGAGGAGTTTTAATTAGTTTCTTCAAGTTATTTCGACTACAGAAATACTCATTAACTCTAGAAAATCGCAACAACGATCGTTACACTGTTAATAAAGGATTCATTTGAATTACACTAAATTCTCTCTGTTAATTTAATGCTTTGAAATCGTGCCTGGTACAAATATGTCAGATAAAGAAATCTAATTATGCAGTTCAATTTTGGAAAGATCGTAACGAACTTGAAATCTTTGGAACATTTTCTTGGAACTTAGACACATTACGCGAAACTATCGATTTAATTTTATGTCAAATTTTCCTTGATCTCTCAGCGCCTTAAGATCGTGTACAATACATTCTCAAATCACAGTGAAAATGTAGAAGACAAAAATGTAGAATAAAATCTTTTCATTCTCTCGAGACAGCATTTTTAAAAAGTTTCATTCTGACTATAGTATAATTTCACATATACGTCAGTTGTACGAAACAATTGCACTTTCTGCAATATTCGATCGACTCGTCCTCTCCGTACGATCAAGCATCGATGAAAACCCTTTCATCTCTCAATGGAAATTCTTTCATCATGCACAGGTTCCTTTTATCCTCGATTCGATCAAAATCCATTTCATCCAGGTCGACGGTCATCAAAATCATACCGCGAGGGGGATTAAACAAAAGAAAAGAAAAAAAGAGAAAAGAGAAAAGAGGAAAGAGAAAGCTGGCCACCGCTAGGGTCCACTTGACCGGGTCGCAATTTTTCATTTCTGCTCGATTACTTTGGTAAGGCGGGCCGTTTCGCGAGAGCGTCTATTGCGGATCGTGCATCATGGGCGATCGTTCGAATTTCGGCGATGGTTCTCGGGACGTCGTAAAATTTCAGCAAAATTGTGTATTTATCGCGCGCGCGTTCGCGCTAATGCCCGCATTTCCGGCCGGCACGTTCGCCCGATAATTTCTTTTCACCGGAAGCACTCCGGCGCAACGGATAACCGACCAACCGGCCCAACATACGTCCTGCGTTGTCCATTTTTCAATGCTTAATTGTATCACATTCGATACTCGGTCATTAGATTTAACAGGTGATTTATAGACCACTGTACCAAATCGAATTATTATGCTAGCGCCTTTTCTCTGTTTAACAACTTTGTGCATTTACTTCTAATAATCCGGCGCGTGCAGTGCGCTCTTGTTAATCCATTGAGGATCAACCAGCGATTTATGGTAATTTGCAAATGCTTCAATTTGTCTGACGCTGGAAGTAGTGACGATCAAAGTTTATGGTACAATAAGGAGGAAAACGTTTTTGTTTATATATATTTCAGGCTAGATCATTCAAATCCCTAAAAACACACCGAGAAACAAAGAGTTAGAGTTTTCAAATTTCTGTTTTAAACTACAAAGATTGAAGTTGTTACATTCTGAATCTCGAGCAGAGAATTTTTAATTATTATTTACTTTCGAAACGAAGTTTTAAATAGCAACGAAATCATCTAACAATAATTAGAATATAACGATAAAAATACATACACGTTCCATAAACTATAGCGTCACAATATGTTATGTTACAAGTTAGATTTCTTATTGAATTTTAAAGGATCAAGAAAATTAAATATTTTGTAAATGACCCAGCGCCGATCGAACGAGATTAATTAATAATCTGAGCTGTCGGGCGATTCATTTTCTATCTTTTCGAAACGAGACGAAGAGAGATAAGTACGAACGAGGCGAGTATTAATTGTTCGTGATGCGTGCTTAATATCGTATTATTGCTTAATGTATCGTGGCCACACGAGTACGAATAGTCACGAAAGCATAGTACTATAATGACGTTCCCCGGGGCGTGATTAAATCCGTTTCGTCGTTTCTATGTAGTTTCCAGGATTCGCCGCACCGTCGCCTCGCGTCGCGTCGCGTCGATATGACCGGTGGACGAAATCCGTGAAAAGCACGGTCGAACGTCGAAGAAATGCGCAGATTCGAAACACGCGGATACGAGGCAAGGGGCCCCTATTGTTCGGCGCCCGAGTCGGAATTAAATCCGTACGTACTTTACGTGTTGCGAAAGTTTACTGACTGTTCGAGGCAATTAAACCTGCCGAGCAATTCGATTCGAGGAATACGCGTGATCGTCGAGTTTACTTTCCGAGTTTCGCAAAGAGAACACGTGTAAATACGACGTTCGAAACAATTAAGGATCACCGTTTCCGAATGACTTTGCAAATGAATTGGCGTTACCATGGCGAGAAGTGTCTGAGAATTGTTTCATGCTGTTCTCTACAAGTTCTTGATCGGTTTGTGACGTATTTCGAGGGTGTTTGAGAAACAGGTATCGAACTTATTACAGCTCGCTCAGAAATAGGTATCAAACTGTGGTTTTATTATTTAAGGTACGCGGAGTTATAGTTACAATTTATTTAACGCAGTATGTGACGTGTTTCTGAAATAATTATCAACTTTGTTATTTATTTTGCAATAAATCGGAAACAATTTCTTCAAATTTCTGAAAAACAAGTATCAAATTGTTGTTTTGTCATTTAAACAAGTATGGAATTATAATTTACTTAAATTAAATTAGTACGTGATATATTGGACATGTCTCTAAAAGTGTTTGAGAAATAAATATCGAATTTATTATTGATTTTATCGTTTCTTTGAAAACGTTAGAAATTTCTTTAGAAATCAAATTGTCGTTTTATTCTTTAAACAAGTATTGGATTACATTTATAATTGACTCAGATATACTATATTGAAGTTTATAATTCCTTTAAACTCTCAAATTAAATATCAATTATTTCCATATGAATAACTTTAAAAAAAAAAAATGTTATAATCTTGAAAGCAACGACAAATTTTAATTTACTAGCCAAGTATTAAGTCCCAATTTTGCAATTTACATATCTTCAATCATCGTATTCAGTCGCTTGTTATTGAAAATCTTTAAAAACTTGTACACTATAGTTTTCACTGATAAATTGTACCTTCGATGCTTTCAAGTTCCTTAATTGCCGCAGTTGCTACAACGCGTTTCCGGTTCAAAGACAATAGAACGCCATTGAAAAGGTTCCAATATCAGATTTAGGCTGAAGTGCACTTACGTACACAGCGTTGTGTCAGGATAATAGAACGTTCGGTTAACACGTAGAAAGTTTGGTTAGCGAAGTATTTCTGTGTTTGGTCAACAACGAGAGTTCAGATCTGTACTGCAGATCGCATTGCAACGTTTCAATGAAAATATAGGTTTATAATACGTGCACACATTAAGGGTAATGTAACACGCACGTGGAGAGGAGGAAAGAAAGAGGCAAGAGAAGAAATACGAGGGAAAGGGGATGAAAGATGTGTTTCATTCGAGGTCTAGCATATAACGGAATTACTGATAAAGCTTCCTTGTTTTTTTTTTTTTTTTTACCAAGAGTAGGTTAGAAGACGTGTACTTACGTGAACAAGATGAGATTTTGTGAGAATTGCTACGTTGGTATAAATTCTTTCGCTGTGTACGCAACCTATTATAACTAGACCGCGGATAGATATTTCTATAGATTTGCAGGAAATTTTTAAAGTGCAAAATTGCATACAACGTACATGATGTGAAAAAAAATCCATAAAATATCCAAAGTACAGTGCTTCTTGTGACATATGATGTGTGTAATTTTCTAACGAAATTCTATTTCTTTTTATTATACTGTCAAAAATACGAGTTTGCATAAAAATCCGCAGTAGAATCTTACTGTATATAAAGTGGCTAAATATAAAGAAACTTTAAAATTGTTTATATGGGAATTAGTAATTTTTATACTAGATATATTTTTAGCAACGACAGTTATCTATTCTGAAATATATGTATATTACATTCATTCATTACTCAACGCTTTAATGTCATAAAATTATCTTGTATTATTTGCCTTTCAAATTTTTCTCCCTCCGACACTCGATACTAATATTTAGATTTAGCGGATATTTATACACTTTCATATTTTTCATGAAATAATCTATAAAAACGTGGCACCTAGATGGAAAATCATTTTACTGTTTAAATTTTCGATATTTTCTGTATTTTTGCACATCGTGTAAATTAAATTATTTGTTATTTTTGTATTTTCGAATTTTCCATAAATGCAAAACAGTCTATAACAGATCGTTATAATTAAAATTTTTTCTTAACATTTATCGACTTCAGGCTAGGAAGAGGGAAATTAAGCATTAAAGGAAGTGTTTCAACGTTCAAAATTTTACAACAATCGCGAACGCTTATCAGAACGTGCAATCTAGAAATTTATAGAACACTTCGTGACTAAGAGCTAATGAGTTAATTTCATGAGTAACGTTAATCAACCTACTTAGGCGGCAGTAAGCGAAATACTTTTTATCGATTATGATTTTTACTTGAGATGACACAGCGTTTATTATCGCACATTACCGATCAAGCGTTTATTACCCCCCTCCTCCCCTCCTCCGTGAATAATAAATATAAAAAGATAATGAAGGAAGAAAAAGTTGCACGGTATTTTATAATCAATAGAGTGGCGCATCTATTCCAATTTTTCACACGTGTGATATTTTTCACAAAAATGTGGAATAATAATAAACAACGAAACTCCGTTCGTATGAATTTATTAGAGAATAAATATTTTATACATTGCAACTGATTCATCACAGATCTTTTCATGCACGTACGTAGGAAGACAAATTAAAAACAGGGTTTATTGAATTGATGTTAAGATTTTTGTCGTTGCAACATATTCTTCATTCATCGCTCTCTCGGATTTCACGATTGATTCCTTTTTCATTTATTGCGACGCGATTTCATTCATTCACGTATTCCATTCGTGCTTTTATGCGTATTTCATAAGTATTTTACGTATCTCGTATAATTGAAATTAATGAAATAGGAATTCATTGATTCTATTTACTATCTGCAATTTTCCATTCATACATACATAAGAGTAAGAATAAGTGAATTCAATTGGCAAGAGGTCGTTTTGTGAGTCTATTGGCTTTATGTGTGTGAATGCGAGTGTAGCTTGTGGTGTTAATGTATGATATGCATATGTGTCTCATGTGTCGTATTTTGTTTCTGGACTGCCGGGAAGAGTCAGTCGTCGAGAATGAGTCGTTGTGTGAGGATCTGAGAAAAGAGAACAGCGAGTTCGGATTAGTGACGAGAGTGTGTGATTCGCAAATGAGAGAAATCTAAAGTTTTACTGTTTTATATCTAATTGTGTTTATTCAATATATATGTTCTTTTAATATTACGTCGTCCCTTATTCCATTCACACGTTTAACACTGTAATGATTGGTTATTTTTTATGGTAATTTTAATATTTTTTATTAATGCTACTTTAATAATAATTTTATCAACAGTTCTTAGTCGAACGTTCTTAGTACGACGCTATGGTAACATCATCGGTGGTTATAGCACCACGATGCAATTATTTTGAAATGAAAAAAATTTTTCTTTTTTTTTTGTTATGAAGAATTTTACTTCTTGAATTATATTATATTGAAGTGAATAATTTTTCGATGGTCATTAATCACTGAAAATTATGACGTTATCGGTTACCAGCATGACGCTATAATAACGTTGTCGGTCGTTGCACTAGCATTAATCGAGCACGTACTAAAATTTTGTTCAAACGAATGGTGTTCGTACAAACGAAATTCCACTGTGTGTGTATGCGTACGCGTCGATAGTCGCAGTGTTACGAAAAGTTCAAACAATTTTTCTATTTATTTATTTTTTTTTATTTTCGATTGCCTATGACCTTGAGAGTTGTGCCACGCGAGTTGTTTCACGTGCAAAACTCGTTCTCCTATCACGTGGAAAAATACACGGCACTTTGTTAAAAACGTTATACGTTGTTCTCGTTTTTTTTGCAAAATATGTCACACGTACAAAAAGTTGATACACGCCATTGTATCGCATATAAAATGCCGCGCAACTGTTTCCTTTTCCATTTTTTCTTTTTTTTTTTTTTTTCGAATACTTACTGAACGTGCATTCGAACAGGCAGTGCTTTTCAGAAATAAATAGTTTTACTGTTTAAATTTTTTCCATTTCAAATATGTCCACATTTATTACAAAGAAATACTTACCGAACGTACATTCGAACAGGCAGTATTTTTCGAAAATTCCAGACAAGTTTCACTGTTTAAATATTTTTCCATTTCAAATGTGTCTACGTTTATTAAAACGAAATTCGCTGACAATGTAAATAATAGTCAGAAATCTGTGACAGTACATATAAAATATCTAAAGTAGAATATTGTTGAAATACGTAATAGATAGAACTGGTATGTAGCGACGATTCAAAAGAAAGCGCAAACAACAAAATGGAGAAAATTCTGTAGTTTTACGAAACTGAATTATAACTGGCGGAAGAAATGAACATGTATATTTAAGCTCCATTTCTTCAGCTATTGCCATGGAAATGTTAGAATGCGTAACAATATGCAAACCAGTAGTAGGCAATAACTTACTTCTCAATAGAGCTGGAGAAAAAGTTCAACGTACTCGTAGTGTAGTTAATATTTGCATTTTGAACGCGATACGCAGTTCTCACAAAGACCTGAACGAAGATAAATCGAGTTTATTAGTCAGAAGTTGCGGCGAGTCGGGGTTGGTAAACCCCAGATGATCGCGGCCGATTGTCACGACTTCAACGTTGGAATCCATCGAGAGTGAAAATTTGAAATAGAAAGGTGGCACCGCGCGTCGTCACGAAAGCTGGACGACTTCACTATACCTACGCCGCCAGAAACGGCGCGCTCGTGAAAAAATAATACGCGTCCAAACTAAACTAAAGGAAGACTCGAGCGATCGTTTGACATTTTCATCGGTTAAAATATTCATCGGGGGGACGTTAAATATTGACACGCATCGAGTTGTGAACTCGAAAAGCTGATCTCTCGTATGAAACATTCCTTTGAATAATTAACGCAGCTCTGCGGTAACCTTTTATTACAATACGTATCATGACTTTACTGTCGCCAGAAAGATGAATATTGGTCTTGATCGAATCCGAGCTTTATATTTTATGCAACGGTTTTCAAATTGAGTGTGACAAAAGATACGGTGTCAGAGGTTTAGGTTAGGAAGAGACGGGAAAAATATTAAAGGACAATCGTTACGTTATGGATCGTAGAACGTAAGATTTGCACTCGATTTTTTTTCTAAGAAATAAGGATTTTTATAGATAAAACATTGGAGAAATTAGGTTGCGTAATAAATTTGTTGAAGTTTTAACTTTTACTTCAAAATTTTCAAAAAATTTCAACATATACGTACATTCTTCGAGAATATGAAACACAAATGAACTTATTACACAATCCAATATTTATGCGTAATAACTCCCAAAAAGCTACGTTCCTTGTATTTGCCTTATAAAAATTGAAGCAAAAATATATTAAAATAAAAATTGCACCAGGCTAAAACAGTTTGGCATTTCTCTAACATAACAACCAAACTTTTATTCAAGTGTCTGCAACTTGCCAGAAACAATTCGACGGGACAACCTAAGACACCCACAGAATTGCATAAATTTTTCAAAAAACAATTTGGCTTCCGTAAAAAGAAAGAAGGTAGAGAAAATTTTTCAACGAACCGCACTGAAATTTGATACTCATTCGCAAGATATATTCGTTCACCCTCCGAAAGTCGGTCTTTCGCTTTCGAAACTATTCAACGGAATAATATTATCGTAAGATATCCACGGAAAAATGAAAAAGGTCGGACAAATTTATCGTCATCCATAAATTTTCAAAAGTTAACTTCTTTCAGTTTGAAAAAAATTAAAAGAGAAAGTGGGGAGTGTTTTTTTTCGAGCGAGGCAAATTCACCACTCTGAAACTCATTCACAAAGTGCATTCGTTCAACCCTCGAAAAATCCATTCCCCCGCTTTTCCATTGACGCGCGTACTTCTAAACATTGCGTATTTATGCGCTTCAAGTATTGCGTCAGCTCTTTGTTATGTCGTCAAACGATCCACCGGTAGCGGTTATTGGTTTGTCGACGTTTTTACGAGGTCACCCTCGTTGCAGTCCGAAAGAGCCTTGTAAAGTGTTTTATGATGCGCGTTTCCTCGCCACGGCTCTTTTACAACACACATCGTTGTCAACGATCTCTGAAATTAAATTTCAGATTAAAATTGAAGGTTGCCGTTGCTGCCGTTGTTCCAAACAGATTTCACCTGCCTGGGATTCGCGGGGATTCGCGGGGATATCACGAGGATATCACGAGGTTTTGTTCGAAATTCACCGGTGAAAATTATATGTTAATTCGAAGTTGCAAATTTCGATGACGATGAAATTACGCGACGTTGCGAATGGTTCCCGAGGGTCTCCACTGCACATGACGATCCGTGTAATCGACGTGCAGGTGGTGAAAATTCGAATTTTATCCGGATGAAAATTATATTTCCCGATTATTTCGAAATTCATTTAATCGAGAAAATATATTAGCACACGCACTCTGAAGCGGATAACTCGATTGTCTTTCGCAACCGGCAAATTTTATTCAAACGAGCAGTTACTAGTAGTCAATGTTGACGCTATAGTCAGGCACTTTCGATTTTTCGATGATACTCCAAATATGTGCCAGATTGTACAACAAATTTATGACTCGAAGAATGTATTGGAATTTTTCGATGAAAGAATAAAAATTACACATTTAACCACTGCAAGAGATAGTAGAACAAAATTACGTCCAATACATGTATCGTTGACTAAATTGATTTTATCCGCCGATTAAATAAATTTATCGATGTTAATCCAAATGATAATATACGATAGCGACTGACAGTTTCATTAAACCTTCGATTATAATTTACAACAAAAGCATCGTATTCAATTAATTTAGTCATTTTCACGTTCTTTGTTTTTAATAACTAATCGACAGGTAAATTTTAAAAAGGAACGGTCTTTTTATTAAGACTTCCGTTCCTGATTTAATAATTTAGTTATCTTTATATTCTTTTTAAACACGACAGAGGTATAAATATAAAGGAAAAAAAATCTTCTCTCCGTAATTTTCATTTCCAGTTATTTCAAAAAACAAATAAGGTACATACGAAATACACTCAACTGACGAGTAGCATAAATCCAAAATTGACAAAACTGAGTTTATCGTAGAAGATATAGGTACTAATTATACTTGTTTCATTTATCAATTTCATTTACATGATCATTCGTTCGTTACCTCAATAAATAAACCTACGTTCTAATTATAGTAATTTGTTGTGAAGCGTACAAAGGTCGATTAAAGGAATCACGCACTTTAATAACGAAATCGTGATTGTGAGGTATCGGAAACTTACGAAATCTCTCTGCGATAGTTTTGCCCATCCGGAGTCGGAAGATCTTGCTACCGTTGACCGATTAATTTACTTGATTGCAGATCAAAATCTGGAAGGATGATCCGTGACTATCTGGTGCTGCTCTCGTGGCTATGCGCGGTGCAAGGAAAAATAGGTAAATGTATGCGTGCATAAACGAGTGTAACCCCGATTCTACGTTACGCGCTCCGCCTGCATTGTTATGCGCGTTATTTCTTGTTGCATAGAACCCTCTCTCTCTCGTTTGCCCCAACGACAACGACGACGACGACGGTGAATTATTAAAACGGGCGAAAGTTTCCGCGTCGCAAAAACTCGGTCGGTGTTCTTTGAGCGCGATCGAGACGGAATTTATTCGACAGACGTTACGTTTAACGGGATCCAGCCCCCTCCACCCCTCCCGGTGTTCACGGTTAACTATGGGCCAAGTTAACAAGCCGACCGGTAACGTACGACCGCCAACGAAAACGTTATAATAAAGTTGATCGAGTTGACGAAAATTCCCCCCGACCCAATTCCGCACTATGAAATTTCCTTTCCTTTACGTCCCGTATAAGATATTCGCGTTTCGAACTAAAATTACCTTTGAATGCTGATATAAGTAACGTAGTTGCGAAGTATTCCAATTTCGTCGGAAGTTTCTGATTGACGATATCTCACTCGGAAAGAGTGCAATTTTCATTATTGAAATGAAATGAGGTTGCAATTTGAAACGGAGGTCATTTCATTTCGTTGCAAAGTATCGCAATATCGTAGATATTACCCTGGGCGTTGGACTTGAAAGTGTCACGACGATTGAAACAATTAACAGAAACTTTCGTGCTCGAACAACACGCCAGAAACGTGTAAAATTGGACGTCGACGAGAATATAGAGGTTTTTGGACCGGCTAGTTTTGATTCTCGAATCTAAATCCGATTTACGAAGGTGGCTAAAGATCAGATGTTTTCTTCTGCACTAAATAAAAATATCTCAGTCTTTATGTTGGGATCAATCGATTCTCTTTTGCGGTTATGTTTCTCTTGTCGTCAGGAAAACGGAGTTGCGACGATTTTAATAATAATCTGGACACGAATCGTGTTGAAATTACTATATTTCAGAATAAAATAGGAATATTTCTCCGTAAAATGAAGCGATTATAAGTTTATTGCGATTATGCTACTTTTATCGTTACAAAGACACAATTTGGCGAATCTAGTAATAATATTTTGATAATAATCTGGATATGAATTGTATTATTATTATTATTATTATTATTATTATTATTATTCTATATGAATGGGCGTTAGACCCAATAATACGTACATGAAGATAAGGAATGAAAGAAAGAAAAGAAAAAAGAAAAACAAACTAGTATGATAATTAATACTATAATACTACAATATTATTAATATTAATTAATACTTTGATTAACTTCAATAACTGTATTTTTAATAACGGATCTGAAGGAAAAATGTTGAAACTGTTCTAGAATACAATTTAGAACAAAGTATGGATATTTTTTTCGTAGAATCAAGTGACTGTAAGAGTAATTTTTGAACATTACTATTAATTACTATTAATCTGACAATCTTCTTATAAGTAGGCAGTCCTGAAATGACAAATAATATTTATTTCTTGTGCCGTTTCCCTCCTATTCACAAAAATTCTTATTTCGGCGGATATTACCTTTCGAATAAATCGCGCGCCGCTATATATCAATGCCTCGAAATGATTAATCGATTCCATTTAAACGATCCCGGTTTAAAATATCAGCTCGTTCGAATTTAAAATATCGAAGATTCAACAACAGCCGACGCGGGTCCCGCGTGTTCGTTTTGATAAATTCAATCTAGCTATTGGATCGATCGTCGAGTCTAATTACTTTGCAAACTAGCCCCGGGGGGGCTCGTCGACGAAACGAATCGTGCCACTAATTTAAAACAATCCGTCTTACGTCTTACGCCGCGCCGATCCAATTCGTCTCGTCTCGATTCGATTCGATTCGATTCGATTCGATTCGATTCGATTCACGCGTTCACGAATCGAATTTCGTTTGACGTATAATCGCGCGTTTAGTTTCTTGCGTTTCGCGTTTTTTTTTGTTTTTCTTGTCTCTCGTCGCGTCGACTCGCAGAAACCGGTCGGAAACGAGAAACGATGAATGAAAATGCGACGGGACGGGATGCAAATAGGAGACGAAACGCAGAAGGCGCGACGACCTCGTTCTTTCTGCTTGCAGGGTATTTCTGGCACATCACTGACATCCACTATGATCCGAGGTATTCTACCCAGGCAAACGCGGGGACTGGTGAGTAGCTTCGTTTTATCTTTCGACGAATACGCTTTTGTTTGCCTTTTCATCGTCGTCGCGGCGCTCGCAGTCAAAGTGTTTTTTTAAACCTGCGAATTGTTCGATCGAGAATCGTCGCAGAATTTTGTGCAATGATACAGTCAAATCCACAAGATAGCGCGCACGTTTGAAAGAGTTACTACATAGTGTTTGTTTCGTTTTCTTAAATTGACGATCGATCAAATGCCGCGATTGTTATTTTATTAAAGCCACGTGTTCAATTTAAAAGTTTTGTTATTTCCAGTCTTAATCCACTTAATCCACTTTAATCCAATTTGATGGTATCCTCTAACAAGAGTTCGTAAAATTATTCACCTTGATAATTACTGTTAAACTGGAATTAATATAGAGTCTGTAAAGTTGAATTAACAGTATAGTCGATCACTTGAGCACGCAGCATATTTCGATGTAATGTTACATACAAGAAGCAAGCGTAAAATATGGCGAAACTTGCGGAACAACGTTGCAACGCACGGTTTTGAAACTACGGATTTGAAATGTCAGCGCCAATTATTTATTCAACGCGAAGACACGAAACCGTTTCCTCCTCCGTCAAGCTTGGTCGCAAAGTATCGGATAAAATTTCTCCCTTATATTCAGCATCGATCGCCAGAGACTGCGGAACTTCATTTCGAGCAAAATGAAAAATCCTTTCATTCAACGCGAAGATACAAAATCATTATTTCTCTCTCTCTCTCTCTCTCTCTCTCTCTCTACAAGCTTTGTCAAGCAAAATTTTGGATAAAATTTTTCTCTTCAATCTCTGCGCGACACGCTTTCCTAAAGTTTAGCCAAACATTTCGGTAACAGAATATATTCAGCTCTTCCACCCCTTTCACCCCTCGCCGCCTATATTTTCCCTGTCCACCCTCCGCCTGCCGCTATTTACCGATCGTTTTAAAGTACCTGGCGTGTTTGGTTGGCACGGAGTTTGCATGAAATAGCGCTACCTGAAATTGCGTCCAATAGCGAGCACCGAGCCACGAGTTGACTCCGTGTCATTTGGACGTTAGCGTGGCAATACAACGAGCGTCCGCCTCGTTGCTCCCTTAATACGAACGCCACGTTCCCACGTACTCGTTTCCCCTATTCGTTTCGTTCTCCTTCGTTCTACCCCGTTCTATTTTTTCCCCCTTCCTTCCTTCCTTCTTCTTCTTCTTCTTCTTCTTCTTCCTCTTTTTTGTTTCCTCCCCTCAGCTCAGCTGGCTCGTGTTTTGCAGCGTGCTGGAACACGAGGAACGGCGTGAACAGCGGCCGAAAAACCCTCGGAGAATTCGGCGACTATGGCTGCGATTCGCCCTGGGCTCTGGTGGAATCAGCGGCGTCGGCGATGACGTCTAATCGCGGCGAAGGAATCAAGTTCGTCCTCTGGACGGGGTAGGTTTACAAACTTTCGCTATACTCCTCTTGTTGCACAGAGCTTTTAACGGAAAAATTCACCAGTCGGTAGGAAATCGTACGAAGAAATAGTTGTGTAATTCGTTGGACAGATAAAATGGGAGAAATCTGCATTTAATTGGGATTTAATTGACAGTTAAATTATAAAACAAATTTCCTCACACGACGTTATGGAAAATTAAATTTATTATTATTATTTTTTTGATTTATCATTATAAATATTCGATATAACAGAGATAGAGAATCATTAGATAAACTCTTATGTTATCCGGATGTTAGAAAGGAAGGAGTATATACGGAATATAAGTTTCTACTCAGATATTTTGTGATAAAGTGAACAGTTCTAAATTTATAGAAAATTACGAAACAATTTATACAAAATGACCAAAAAATTACAATACAATAAAGTACACGATGCGACTTTATTACATAGTACATGAAGTGCAATATTCAATTTTGAGGTGGCTTTGAGTTTACTTTTCTGTCGATAAACCTGACTGATTTGCAATTTTTGCTATGATTGCCGACGATTGAAAATAATTTAGATCGTCCGTGGCCGATCTGCGGGCGTCTGTTGACAACCGTAACTGGATAAGAATCTTGCAAGCAATTATGCTTGCCGGACATTAATTGGATAGTAATCGTGAAGTAGGAAGTTCGTCTAACTAAATAACTCGCGGGGATTATCGACTTGACTGCGAAGCTGTTGAATCGAGGGTGTCTGGGCGTTTAAGAAGCATTTGATGAGAACCGGCTGCAGCCAACTAAGTTGTTTTCAATTAATGCAGATTTATTTTCTCATTTTTAGCTAATGAATTTTCCCGAATTTCGAGATTGCTTCTGCACTTATTTTGTAGCAATTCATTTTCCTTGCTATTGCATTATTTTATTATATCATTGTATTTCTCTTATCTCGTCGTTATATCATTTTTGAAATTGGGTTCTGCTTGAAAAGATTGACGACCAAATCCATCCAATATGACGGTTTTAGATTTAGATTTTCCTTTTCCCTTTCTTTTTTTCGCCTAAACGATTCTTGTCAGAGTTAATATTAATTTTCGTTTAGAACATAATTAAATCTATTTATTTCATTTTGTAGTGAAATTGTTACAACGATTTATGTTTGTGAATACTCGATACTCGGTCTTTTTAGTGTCAATTAATTTGGAAAGACGGCGAAAAGCGAATACTGTTACGTTTTTCAGAAATTGAAATATTCGATATACAGCGAGGAGCATAACTGAATCAATTACGATGGAAAATTGTCGATATTTTAAAATGTTGTAACTTCGTGAACGAACATCATACAACAATCGATTCGGTTTCATTTTAAAGCGCGAATCCTCTGCTTTCGCAGCACTGTATATATCGCGCAGCGACTGGAGAAATAAGGACACTTTTATTCTTGAAAATTGCAAAAATTCAAACGTCATTAAAAACATTTGAAAATTTCCTTCGCGATTGAATCTGCCACAATTTTGAAGATTGAAATTTTCTCTTTATAACGATCCTTTAAAACCTGCTGTATGATTTTCTTCTCGCCAATTTATTCAACTTTGAACGTTATAACTTTTCAAATTTTTGTTCGCTGACCAAGAAATGAGATTGCCGTACAATTTTTGTTTTTTTGTTCTTCCATAATGTCATAGCGTTATTAAATGAAAAAATATCGACTTTCATCGGTTCACGTTTTTCATCGTATCGCAATACTATTATTATCCATCGTTATTAGTTCATTGATAATTCACGTGACTCGAAGATTTGAATTCCATGGAATCAATAACAACGGATAATCCGGCGCGATTAAATACGACATGAAATTCGAATTATTGGACAACATCGAAAATAACAAACAACGAGTGGTCAACAGCGTATGCGTCAACAGCGAACGGAAATAGAAATCGAATATGAAATTAACGAGCGTTCGACTGGATGACGAATCGGTATCGTATGAACGTTCTGGGGAAACGTATTAGTAAATTGCCCCGATGAATCAACGAAAACTGATTAGCCTTTAACACGCAGTTTCGTAAACTAATCCGATAATTGATAATTTGCAAATTCGGAGGAACAAGAATGTGCAGCGGGGCTGTAAAGATTTGTGTTTGCGCGGACGGGAACACGATGGCCGTGTGTCCTGTATAAATTAAACCGTACAAATCGCCGGTTTAATAGAGTTTGATCGATTTATTTACAACTGAATTGCAAATGTTAATGCACTTATGAATAAATTATCGGGCCAATTGATAATTCCCTTCTAATTTGCGAAATCTAATGAAAATTGATTTAACACCGGTAATAAGTTTATTATATACCGTACGCGCGCTTTCGCTTCTTACCGAGAAGAAATGAACATTTTCCTGTATTGAAAATTTCAAATTGTGACGTTACTCGCATAATAATTAACAATAATAAAGTCACTTTTCGATGAGATTTATTATTACCACGCCTTTAAAGAAATATGATTTTTAAATATTATCAGTACAATTTTGATTTATAATATTACAAATATACAATTTTATATATATAGATTATAGTAAAAATTTATGATACATTTGTTAAGATACATTACACATATTCGTATCACAACGATCAAACAACAGAAAGTATGTAATTAATTAAATATTAACACACGCGTTACTTTAATGACACGTACATATGCCTAATAACTGGTTAAACAATCTAGGCAACAATTACAACGACAATTTAGTTATTTAACAATATTTCGCAGAATATTATTTTACTGGTCGTTGAACAGATGTTGTGGAACTTGCGGAAACGTGACGATCACATTAAACGGTAGTTATACCGAGTGGATCATTTCGTGGCAACTGAAACCTGCTCTTTTAAGTACCATACGCAAGCTCAGATACGTTTCAATTGTAATCCTGTTGTAGAACAAACTTATATGCACGGCACTGTGCAGCCACATTATCCAGCATGCATAACACGCAAGAAAGTTCAGCAGGCAGCTGAACGTGTGTACATTATCAGATAATAAAGGAAGTCGTACCTAACTCTTGTTTTATAATAAGGAGGAACGCAATTTAAAACGAATAAAAAAAAAAAAAAAACGTGTTGTTGCTCGAGGTGTAATTATTTTTTCTGAAACTTCGTAAAAGCCTACGATCATGGGGTATGAATTTTTTCACAATTTTTGGATTTCTGGATCGTTGATGCTGGTTATAAACAATCGCGAGCACGGTGGAATTGAAATTGTTCATTAATTACTTAACTAGATGACAAAAAATAGATTTATCATCTGCTGGATAGTTCAGCACCGAATTTATTTTCCTTATATAGAGGAACGACTCTTTTACCAAAGGTTTTAATTATTTTACAATTTTACGCCTTCTTACGATTAATAATTTGCAAGATTTACTCTCTTTATTTTTCTTACACTTGTATTTGTTCTTATAATAATCTTCCTTCGAGCTTGGACAATTATCTGCAGAATCAGCGGTTCAGAAGTGAAGAGGTTGCTTTTCATCCCATTTTACTTACTTTGGCTTTCATAACCGTAATAAGAAAGGGTAATTGCATGTTCGCGATTAAAACAGTAGTCTTGTACATTTACACGTGTTTTCTTTTCAGGATAAAAAAGATGACAGAGCTTTCACGGTTATTCGATACATGGTAGAATTATGTTCTTTCCATTAACTAACTTTCTCAGGGATTCGAATAATCGAACGTGAAATCGTAAACTTTTAATTCCCTGTAATAAAGTTTCTAAAGCGAAAGATTCAATACTCTGCGCATTAACATTTCAATAAAAGAGGAAATAAGAAAACACGTATTTCCCCTTTTAGCAGAGTCACCCTTCGAGGTTTTCAATTGCACGGACCGAGAGAAATTATGCTAATTACGTCAACGTACCCCGATTATTATTATCTCAACTCGTTCGTTAAGGAAAATTCTGCTTCCACCTCGCGGCGGGGAATATTTAACGCGTCAAAGATAGTTACGTAACAATAGAATCGGTTATCAAGCAAGAAATTCGAAATGCTGGCTCACGTAAGCTTGCGACTGCAAGTCGATTCCGAGGTTTCGGTTTGTTTCAACTTCACGCGACTGATATCGTATTTCACCATCAATTCATAATACAAAGCTGATATCATACACTCTCACACGAACAATCCAGATTATTCAGCAGAGTCACACGCGAAACCTGCAATCTCTCTATTCGTGTACACACAGTGTTCAGTCTTCTCCCAGTCTTTCGATGTACTTTAATGCCTCAACTTAAATTATCTTCCCGCTGAATTATTACGAATCTAAAACTGCGCGGTGTACTGAATTCAAATTTGCGTGTGCCGCGCCGCACCTCCCCCCCGAGAAACGTACACGAAATGCACTTGGCTGGCTTAAGAAGTTACGAGACTTTAATTATTAACATCTTCTCAAGAAATGTTGAAGCTTCAAGTATTTATAGATTGCCTCCGACGAGACACTCTATTTCTCTTCTTGCGTTGTATGTTTCATATTTTTCAATACGTTTGACATTGTTGACATGGTAACATTTTTATGTTACATATATTCGACATTTGCAATCAGTCTGTAAATTTTTACGTATCTACTTATGGAAAATTTGAACATGTAAAATACATAAAATATCCAAAGTATCTAAAGAATATTTGCTGCAATATTTAGAGGTTTCCTATTTAGGTTTTATTTCTTTAATTGTTGTCCATAAAAGTGTAAAAATACATATATTAAGTTTAAAGTTTATCGAAATAATTATAAAAATATAATATCAAATATACATATATAAATATGTGTATATATATATATATTAAATATTAAAGTATAAAAATACGCCGGATGATATTGAATAAATAAAACGATAATTTAAACTCTGTCATTTTTTAATTTGCACAAATACGAACTCGTTCTACTTTAGCAACTTGAGAAAAATACTTCATTTCCGTCGATTTAAATTGACTTATATTATCATTCTCTTATATTACAAAGATCGTACAGCCGTAAAATGCAACTCGTAGCGGCGGCAGCAGCAGCAGCAGCAGCAGCGACCTCAGACAATGTAATATTCTGGAATCAAATAAAAATTAATGAAGGAAATTCTCGCTTCCAGAGAAAAAATCCAGTCTCTAAGAGGATCTAATTGCAGCAATTTTTGTAATGGCGTTCTGCTAAAGGGTGGCACAAAGTTTCCCAGCTTTCTCATTAAGTTCCAGCAACACGTGTGTCTACGTGTACATACAAAGTATTTCAGTCCAAAGCGTACACACAGACTATTTCTAACTGCCACGGCCAACAAACGAATCTTCCGTTCGTTCTTTTCAGCTCGCACCTCCGGACTTCGATTCTTATCGATTTCTTAATTAATTGAGTTTCGCGTTTAAATATACGACGCATGCAAATTTCACGGGAGTACTTGGCGCGTGCAAAAAAAAAGAAAAAGGAAACTTCGACGCTTTAACGTCGAGGGAGGTGTTTTCCTTTTCGCCGAGGGGAAGAAGTGAAAGAGAAATCGCAGGGTGCGAGGGAGAAATGTGAAATGATTTTATATGTAATTTTATATTTAACGAGTTCTTACTGATATGAAATTTCATTGCAACGTTAGAATTAAAGGGGATATTCGAGAGAGAAGAAGAGTTAATTCTCTGTGACGATCCGTTTTTAATAATTCTTTTAAGTCGTTCGAAACGAATGAATACAAACAAACACATATATTTAAAATTTGTTTTTCATGATTAAGAATCATACGATTTTGCAGTCGTATATTATTATTATATTAATGTTGTATTACATTATTATATCATATAATATCATTAGCACATATTATATATATCTATTTTATATATTGTAGTCACGTTACAACGATATAATAATGTAACATAATATATATAATATTAATGGAAATTTTTTTTTTTTAGAAGACTGTGAAGAGTCTTCTAATTTTCTCGTACATTTAGAATAAACAATTTTCGACGATGTAACTAACTGCTGAGAATCACACAGAGCTATGTTAATGTTGTCAGTCATCGTCATTGAAAATTTCATGACGCCACAATAACGTCGTTATGGCGTTAATACGATATAATAATGTAACGTAACTCAACGTTAATATAACAAAATAGAGAGCAAAATTTCATCTCACACTGTTCAACTCGGCGTTGAAACTGTACAGAGACGTTGAACGACGAAGTATTGCGTTTTGGATTTCTACCGTACGACACAAAATTTTCCGCACGTTCGGTCAAGTGCCGTTTCTTCGAGTTTGCCAGCGAAATGGTAGTAATTCTGACAACTCCTAGCCAGCCGTATGTTGCCAGTACACTAACGAGCCTGTAACTACTTGTTGCAGTGACGCGCTGACGCGCACTACTGGCATGAACGTCGAGCTTCGTCTGCAGTGTTTGCGGAATTTGACCGATCTGTTGTCTCGCACGTTCAAGGAACAATTTGTGTTTCCGGCTCTCGGACACGACGACATCGGGGTGAACTTCTCCCAGCTCGCCGAGATCTGGCAACATTGGCTCCCGCAGGAGGCACTGGATACCTTTAAAACCGGTACGTAGCCACGTCCGGCTGTTTCCATTTTTCTCTTTCGTCCGTCTCTTCGGCTTTTATCCCTCTCCGTGCAGGACAGATATTTTTCGACGCGTAGCGTTCCGCGGCGGCGGACCTTTCGGAAAATC
Source organism: Melipona beecheii (assembly GCA_032399605.1). Classification (NCBI taxonomy): domain Eukaryota; kingdom Metazoa; phylum Arthropoda; class Insecta; order Hymenoptera; family Apidae; genus Melipona; species Melipona beecheii. The sequence continues at coordinate 3,697,483 of JAUCMO010000291.1, forward strand.
GGATTAAAGCAAGTAGCAGACGAACTGTTAAGAGCAGGTCTCCCGAGGAAACGTACGTTTTCACATGGATGAATTATTTTTCCACTGACCATAGAAGAGCGCCGTTCCCTGTTATTCGCTTTTTTATTTTCTCGTTCGAGCTTCCTTCTTAAAAAAAAAAAAAAACGAGAGAAAAAAGAAAAAAGAAGAAAAAACTGCCTAAGAAATGAAGACTTTTTTGCCATAAAATTTTATCGATATGCAAACATTTGAATCGATACGAAACAAATTACAGGAACGATCGCTCAGTACCAGACAACGCCACTTCTACCCCACGCCCCCTCACGAATCACGTGACCCAAATCAACCAATCGCTAATTTTCGTTGCATTAGCGTTGCACCTGAAGAGGCCCGATTTTCTGGGTTACCCCCGCTAAAATCACTTTCAGTGATAAAATGAGCTGAAATGTTTATAAGTGTACGTGTGTTCGTTTTGTATTTTCAAGGCAGGATTGTGATCTGATTATGCGAGAAAGTCACGAACCAATAGTAGTTCACTCGTTCTTCCTACTACTCGAAGATTCTTCGTTCACATTCAAGTAGCAAGAGTTCATTCAATCGGGCATTGATTAAAGTTTCGTTCGAATAAATGTAGTTTATTGTTGTAAAACAACACTGTGTGTCTGATCTCGATCGTTCCGTCGCGATGATTTTCCGAAATTCATTTTTCTAGTTTTTCTAGTTTTTCTAGTTTTCGTATTTGAAGCGACGTGTATATATCTACAAGCTACCCGTTCCTCCTTTATTTCTCTTTATTCAGCGTCGAACAAGGCCTAATTCAAACGGCACGCAAGAACAACTTCCATCTAACGGCACAATACATTTTCATTCGGGCAACAAGCTCCTTAACGAGAATAGCAGTCGCTTTAATAACCCGCGCAACCCTCTATTTGGATTCATTACTTGCGCGAAAAAAAAAAGATCGATACCTCTTCAATACTTCTCACCCAATACGATAGCATCCCACTTTCGCTTCAATCAGTCCGCCATTTCCACGATCGTATATCCACTTCAATTTTTACGAACACGCGAACGAATAAAATTCAAGCGCCGCCGCTCGAGCAAACAAAAATTTTTTCCCCGAACAATTCTCCCTCCTGCCGTCCGCTTCCTGCTCCTGTCGTTTCAATAAAAGTCCAATAACAGCCGCAGTCCGAGTGAATTGCGAAAGAAGATCGTTGAGAAGAAAGAGGAGGAAGAAGGGGAAAAAGGAGAGAAAGAAAGAAAAGGGAAAAGAGAGACGGAAAAGTAAAAAAAAAAAGAAGAAGAATAAACTCGAGCGTAATTCCGCATAAACTGCCGGCTTATACTCATCCGACGATTTCGTGCACTTGTTACAGCCGGATATTACACGATAGAGCAACGCTCGGAAAAGTATCGAATCATTTTCCTCAACACGAATTTGTGGTTGAACACCGCCGACAGTCGCATGCTTCACCGTTCCGCTGGCAGCATGGCCGACAACACGCACGACCCGTTCGAGCAGTGGTCCTGGTTTCAGAAGACTCTCGAGACCGCGAGGAGGAAGAAAGAGACGGTAAGGGACACGATTTTATTCATTATGTGTTATTCGTTTATGAATGTCAATGTGACGAGCTACCAGTGATTACAAAGATTCGAATGTTTATGATTACATACGGGGTGTCTCATTTTAAATTGTCGGAATTGTCTCCGCTTCCGTCTCCACTGTTCATTATTTTGAAATGAAATTTGTTTTTTTCGTATCGAGATATCAAGATTTGATTGGAAGAGACCTCGAGTTTTCGAGATCTCAAGGTCGTTTCTACTTTTTTCTAAAAAATGGAATCATACATATTTTTGCGTTAATCGATGTAGCTTGACATTCTCTATAAAAAAAACTAGTCTATATACGTCGAAAAATTATTTTAACTTTAATTTCATAAAATCTTCGAACAAGTTTTAAATCAAATATCTTTTTCAAATAACGAACAGTTGTGAAGATAATTGTACGAATGAGTTAGAAAGAAACACTGATATAAATAATATTTTACAAATTCTTATTTTTATATGTCAATGATTGAGCATGTATAGCATGAAATTTATATTATACAATTAACATAAAATATTATATAAAATATATTATATCCATGTTGTAATATTAAGGTATTAAAATGTAAATTCATTTGAATTCGTATTGATGGATAAAAAGAATTTAAAAGCTGAAAATGCTCTTGAAAAGATACATAAAAAAGACAGAATGAATCGAACTGTCTTAAAAGTTCTTGGAAATTGCTGCGAGGAGGATTTTAATCGATCTACATTAATGACTGAATAATTGAGTACAAACCAATAACTCTTAAAAAGATTGGACAATATTTTTATCGGTGTTGAAGTCACTTAGGCTACTAAGAATATTGAACTTGGCATTCAAATAGACGAGATACTGCGAGATTTATAAATTTATAAGTTATATTAATTCGTAAATTTAAAAATTTTTAGTAATTATGTGACAATATGGCCTTTACAGTTTGGCTTTTTCTGTTGTTAAGTGTAGGATTAATTGTTTTTATAAATATCTTATCTCATCCTAAATAATTTATTAAAAGAAGGACCAATTCATTTAGCACTCCAACTGCCTTTGATATTTTTTCTTGATATTCTTAATTAGATCATGGAGGATAGTTTCAATGTAGTCCTCTTCAAGAGGCGATTCTCTTCTGTATAATTCGCCCCAGTGATGTTAAACCGAGGACAATATCACGTCGTTATCGCGTGATATCGTTTCTGGTTCCCTGGCTTGTTTTTTCCTTGTTCGTGGGAAACAATATCCGGTAGCTTTAAGCTATGTAACATTATTAAAGTCAGCGGGTTCACGAACTTTTGTTTATTCCCACTAGCCAGATTATGTAGCCGGATGGGAGATTGCGTATGAAATTCCATCCCTCGTCGATACTCTCTTCAGGCTCTTCCTTCCCGCTTTCCGACAGGCTTTGCATATTTTAAGGAACGCGAATTTCATCGATTTCTCGCCTGCGAAAAATGAAAATCACATTTCTCCCTCTCTCTCTCTCTCTCTCTTTCTCGGCTGTATTCTCATTTTTCTTTTTTTTTCTCGTTGTTTACTTTTAAAAAGGGTGAAAAGGCTCGAGAGACTTTCACGAAGAAGCAGCGCGTTCTTTGAAGAGCACGAATACGTGAAACTATCATCTTTATTGCGGTTGGAATTAGGTGATACTTTTTTGTCATTTTATATATTCTCTGTCGTTTTATTTCGTTCAAAGTCGTACGCGTTGTTTCACGTTATATTTCGAGGAGTAATCTTCTTTTTTTATTAATTGTACTTGCCAATCGCACGAAGAAATTGTGAGGGGGAATTACACGAATCTTTTCTTTCTGTCACAGAGTTGAAAGATTACTCTCCCATTGAACAAAATCGACACCTCTCATTGCAAAAGACCTTCTGTTTCTGAAGAGGTGAAGCATTTCCCTCCGAGTTTTCGTTCTCCCAAATTCCCTCTCACTCGAGCAAATCTCCCTAAACTCAGATTCGTCGATTCGGATCAATGTTGATTTTAGTGTTTTCAAGATCTTTTATTTACACTGATAAAATATATATATATATACAGAGATGCGTGAGTATGCGAAGGCAATGTTCAACTGAGTCAGCTTTTGTATACCCTGACTCTCACTATGTCCTTTCCCATCAAGGGATCGGAAAGCGTCTGTCTTTTCTTGCAGTATGTATTGTCAGGCCCATACTGGGCCAGGCCGATACTGCATCCTGGGTCCACGTCGTGAGAATGTTTATGACGCTGCCTAGGTTGTGTCCCCTATATTGATCATGAGATTTCCTTCTGCTCTTCCTTTTACCGTTTCAGGTAGTTCTTTGACAGAAATCGCCGCGACCGGCTGGCAACAGTGAACTTTTAATTGAATTTTCTTCGAGGCAGCCACTTCGATATAGATACGAGAGTAGGAAAATGGTCCTGAAAAATGTTGACTCTTTAATGATGAACGCTAGAATGAACCGTGACGACTGTTGCTCCGTCATTCGCTCTTTGAACGATCAAATAGTAGGTCTCGAACGAGAGACGGGTCGTTAAAACGAGAAATTTTACCGAACAAACAAAGGAGCTGGCCAAGCTACTGTGCAAGCGCTGTTTCAAACGACGTTATTTGTGTCTTCCTGTTCGTGTTCCCTCTTTGTTTGATTAGGGATCTCGTTCATAAAGGAGACGCGAATGTGTTATATCACGTTGATAAAGAACGCGAACGTTCTTACGAATGTTCTGTCTAAGAAGCGTAATGGAGTTGTTTAACATGCAAACTACGTTACGCTCGTGAGAGTATTTGAACATGTACAAGAACTTTTTACGAATATATCACGTATGACATAAAATATTTTGAAATTTCATTAATAATAACTGCGTTGAGACTGTAACTATTACGACTATATTGGCAAAAGCAACCAGGGAAGCAATCTGAGAATGTATGTTGGGTGTTTGTTACAAACAATATTATAATGTTACAAATATGTTAATGTCCTTCAAGGTTTAGATGTTTTTCGAGTGATATGCAAGAAATAATAATTTATAATACGTTCAGCCGTAAAATATAACAGTTTCGATGATGTTGATAATAAAATAATCAAGTAACCAATGTACCCTGTTGGTGAATATCGTGGTCTTACCATAGACTGGACGTTTCTACTTACGCGTGCACCGAAGAGTAACCAATGACAATGAAAAATTGTCGATAATTTAAAATAACGTAAGCTTTAAAATGACTTTGATAATCGTTTGAGAGTTTGTTTTTAATTCCAAAGATGATCTTACATCATGGAAAAATGAAGATACTTTGCCGAAGTATTGTAAAAATCCAGACGTACGTAGAAATATCAAGAAATTCTTTCTGTAATTAAATCTAGCATCATTTTGAAGATTAAAGTCTCCGCTCTTTGTAATGACTTTTTAAAAAAAGTTGTACGATTTTGATTCACTAGAAATGCTCAGATACTTTTGTGAGTAGCCGAACAACATCATGTTTATCTCGTAGAACTCTCGTACTTTTTCACCACGTAACAATTAACATTAGATTAGCCTCGCAGATTTAGAAAAATTTTGCTCAGAGATTCGAAAATGATTCTCGTTCGCGTTCTTTAGCGTTCGATCCCTTGCACTGTCTATTCCTTCGATACAATATTCATTTGGTATTCGTAGTCTGGTGTTCAGTTCCAGCGTTAAAGGATCAATCCTTGACGAGTGCACGCGTACCCGCGATGGATCGGGCGCAAACACGGCTCGTGTAACGAACCTGTGAAATTTGAACCGGCGAGCGAGTGAAAAGGGGACAACAGACAGGCGAACGGATAGGAAGGGAAGGAAAGAGAGATGGAGAGAGGAATACGGGAAAGAGAATCAGAGGAGGAGGTTCGTCCAAGTGCCGGTAAAGGAAGGTATATTGACGAAACGTCAATTCCCGAGGATGAAAATCGCGCAGCGCCGCGCAGTATCAATGCTGATGCCGCTTCGTTTCCTCCATTTTGGTTGCCGTCGCGATAAATTATTTACACGGGACGCAGTTATCGGGATGACAGGCTATCAGTCAATAACAGAACTTCCGACCCGAAGCTTTATAGCCTTGAAAGCGACCGTTGAATCCGCCTTCGCCGCGTAGGGATATGAAGTTCCCCAGGAAATATTAATATTCGATATTGTTCGACAGCTCGATGATCATTCCATCGAGCGTTGCACGCACACGTACGAGGGGATGCCGCGGGGCGATGTGTACTGCGAGCTGAACACGTTCGATGAAATTTCCAGGTTATTCCGCGAAGGAAGGAAAAATAGAGACATACGAGGTAATAAATAACGAAGCTTTGCTCCTCAAGTGCTTGACACTAGCAAAAAGTCTGAAAGTTTAACGATAACAAATTGTATTCATCTTCTGATACATTTGTTCAGTTTATCGCAATATGTTATACCCTTCGAATCCAATAATAAGTAAACTAATTAATATTTTTGTTATTGGTTGTAAGATCGTTATATCGATATTTTCTTATTTACACGATATTCCAGTGCTGCTACAATATAAATATACTTTTAAGTATAATTGGACATGTTCTAATTACTATTTCTACTGGATTTCCGAAACCATTTAGAAACAACAAATTCAACTGATCAAACTATTTTGAACTGATCTCTATAAGGAAAGAAATATGTCTTCTTAAGTAACAGGTATCGTTGAAGCAACCGGTTAATATCGATCTTTCGTGTATGTTTCGTCTTTCAGACCAAAATTTCATTGTTACGAATAACGTCTATAGCTTTGCGATCAACGTCTTTTAGTTATCATATCACTTGTGCATATATTTTGAATCAATTGCGTAGCGACGAGAGCAAACAAACTCTCCAATCACTGTAGGGACGGAGATTACGGAAATTAAAGTGCGAGCATAGAATTATGAAGGTTCTCTGACTGAAATAACGTTTATAATAAAGTTTATCTCGGAGCTTGTTAAGCAACGTTAAATTCCTTTCTGCCTGTTTCTTGCTCCATCGATATTGAAAATTGCAAATTTATGACTATCCGTGCCCGATATTTCGGAGAAACAATTTTTAAAGCTTTTTCAATAACAAGTTTCCACGTTGAATTCTCCAACTCGTATCTCGCAATATCCTCTGTTCTGAATTGCTTCTTTTGATCTCGTAAGCTAATATTCCTTCGTGTTTTCGAATTCTCACACAAAGGAGATATTACAATCGTAATAAAAAAAAAAAAAAAAAGAAAAAAAAGGAAAAAAGAAAGAAAAAAAGAAGAAAAAGAAAAAAAAACGAAAAAGGGAACCCCGTCTGAAATTTATCTGCATCGCACTCGGAATTTTTCATCTTGCGCACGTAGTTTTATTAGTAATTTTATAAAACGCTGTCACTCGTTCGACGTTATTGTGCCCATCGAGCTTTATCTTCCGATGATGCTGCCCTTCTTTAAACACGCTATATACCACCGACGAAAGGTAGATCGATATTTAATATCTACGCTTATAAGTTACGGAAAAACGGTATAAAAAGTGGAACAGACCAATATACCCGGCAACTACTTAAGTTCGCGTGGAACTTTGAAAACGAATCAGGTTTAAAACCCTCGTGCTTGGTGCTGGCGCGCAGAAATATCACCGATCGATTTATCTCGAACAATAAGTCGGTTACAACCTCGATTCGCGATGTTGCGTGTCTTTAAGAAAGACCGCGCGCGCTCGCGCGCACACACATACACACACTGCGCGTTGCAAATTGTTTTCTCTAAAAATCTCGGCTAATAAGATATAAATTTTCTCTCAGGTTGACTGTCGTGCGATGCACGATTGTACCGGGGCGATAAAATTTCTCATTTTGCAGAAAATATTGGACAACGTAACAGCCACTTTAACGAAACGTCGAACGAAATAACAACGATTGTGTTTGACAATGAAATAATAATTTAAACGATCATCACTCGGTAATTTGATTTGATTTTGCTTCAATTTTGCTACCGATTCTCATTTGGTAATTTAAAATAATAATTCAAAAATAACTAATTTAATTAATCGTTCTCGTTTGGCAATTTGGTTAATGATTCTCACTTAAAGCTCTCATTGTCGGTCTTCATCCGTCATGCTCAACCATTCAGAATTTTAATTTCAACCGATTCAACATTACTGGATAATTTTTGGGATAATTCTTTTTCAAGTTATTTCGACAAGCAATGATTCATCTCGGGTAATTTTTTGATAAGTAATTTAAACAAACTTTAGATTTTAAATAAATCAGTATTTTGATCCAGCTGAAATCATTCCGAGAGGCAAATACGATTTTTGAAATTCGAAAGTAGGGAAATTTATTTCGCGCTTCAGATTTTGACACATGAATCGTCTGCGTTTCGAATTCCACAGCGAAATATTTTATGAAACGCGTAGAATTTTTGTGCATCAAGCATATTTAAATTCCGCGTGACAGAGACTACAATTTATAACGTTTGTAATAATAAAAAAAAGTACAATACACCGCCGCATTTCGGGATATTGTTTGATACAGAATTAAAGTGAATGTAAGCGTAAATGGAAATAAACAGAAAAATATCAATTATAATAATTAACGTGTACGTACATGTATGTAACTTTACTTTATGTCGAGAAAAAGATTTACTTTTAATTACAGTGTACGCGTATAGGCATGTTTTATTTTTACGTATACCTTCTACGTATACTTTTCAATATGAATTTCTACTTTTTACTGTCTTTTGTTCTACAGTCGACGTCGAAATAATTCCAAAAATACCACGTCCTATGTTCCGCGTACTTTGAACGAACCAATTTCAAAATACGAATTTTTAAAGTTGTCGATGTTAACACACAATATAATCACAATTACGTACAATAATTATACGCGTAAAAGAGAATAGTTATCTAGCGCCAAAGTAAACCAGGCCTACATTTATGACAAAAATTAATCTAATTGGCCAAAATTCCATCAAATACTACTATAATTTCCAGAAAATCCATTTTTCTCTCTTTCGAGAAGAGTAACAAGACAGAGTAGTATCTAAGACACGAACATCGTTTGCCAATCTGATTAACCAAAAACTCAATCAGACATCGGACACAATTTCCATTCGCAAAAAAGATCCATTTCCTTGCCAACGAACGATCAGAGTAACAGAAACGCATCTCTTGAGCAGAAACGCATCGTTTCGTCATTGCCTGGGAATCGGCGCGACGATACGATGGAACGAATTCCGCGGAAGAAAGATGGCCGAGCAATGTGTCTCGTCGATCGAGCTAACTCTTTCCCGAAAATTTACTCTTCGGCCCAATAAACGAGTTTCCATCGGTTTCTCGGTTCCGAGGTTCGACCTTTATCCGGAACAAACGTCTATTTCATATCGGCTGCGATGAAAAGAATTTCAGTTCTTTCTCTCTCTCTCTCTCTCTTTCTCTGTGTCTGTGTCTTCTTTCTGTCAGGAGAAGCCGGAACGATGGAGAACTTTATGAGTTTGCCGCGCGAAATGAGATCGACCGCGAATTTATTCCACGGCCAATTACCATTCGACCGATGGGCTCTTTGCATTGCGAATTCACCGGTTACGCGCTACAATTGCCGCGATATCGGTGTCGGATGACGCGCGCTGCCTCCAGATATCGGTTATCGATTACGAGCCCCCCGGCCGTTTAGAACGAGGAGAATCCTTCAAGCTGGCTGAATGTTACCAACGGTGATAAATTATGGTAGGACTTTGAGTTCCATACACGGAATCAGGGATCCATGTATACTTGCCATATAAGCCATTGCATGCCGATCTCTATTGATCTCTCGATCACGTTCGAGTACATACTGCACGTTACAAAGATTTTTCATACAAATTTTTGTTACGATGTTTTGTCGAGATCGTGCAAAGTATATGTCGCGCTCAAGTACATAGCTGATGCGATTTCCGTCCCGTTCTGTTTGCAAACTGTGTAATTATAACAAATATAGCTGTGCGGTGATCTGGAGAACATCAAAAAGTTACAAGATTGTGATATTGTTCTCTCGTTTTGTAATTTTCGCTTCAATCTTCTTCGAAACATGTTGTATGACATAACTATATTCACTGAAACGTTGTATATAACTTATTAACGTTGTATTGTACACACATTTTCGTATTCATCAGCTTGTTAATCCGTATCTTTGATTTGGAGCATTGACACTTAAAATTCGAATTCAAATTCATTGTAATTTGTTCATTCTTCAGAATTAAATTTATAATTCGTATTACGTGTGCGATTCGATGTCACGATGTATAAGACAAAGATTGTTATTTGACATAATACGTAATATAACGAATAATGAAATTATTTTCTGCAGTTTCTGATGGTTTGATACAGAAATAATTCGTAGTAGATCAGATTGAAATCTAAACCTAGAAATAATTAACGAATAAGGAAAAAACTGCACGACTTGTACTCCAGTACGATTCGTCTCACTGAAAGGCCCAGAAGCAACTGTTCTCACTAGCAAATGAAGACGACTTTTTTTGCCATAAAATTCTATTGATGTGCAAACATTTGAATCGATACAAAACAAATTACAAGAGCGATCGCTCGGTACCAGACAACGCCACTTCTACTCGAGGTCTACCCCACGCCCCCTCGGTCACGAATCACGTGACCCGAATCAACCAATCGCTAATTTTCGTTGCATTAGCGTTGCACCTGAAATAAATAATAAAATAGAGTGAAGAATAGACGAGTCCAGATTAACAACAATCATTTACAATCGATATCAGTCGCACGTCGGTTTACTAATTCTGCGATATGGGGCCATCATAAATCTTCTTCAACTCCTTGTGATGTACCATTCAGTGCGATATCTCTGAAGATTGTACGTTGAGTTTTCTGAAAAATCCCGCTGGCTCGTGTGTAGTCGGCTGAACGGAAGATAGAAATCTGATTTGCCCTGGACAGATATAATCCCTCCTCCATCTCCTCCTCAACCAGCTCGTTCGTTCCACTATTCTCTGGCTGCCTGTCTTTGTTCCTTCTCTCTCTCTTTCTCTCTATCCCGTATAGCACGTCATCCGAAACGGTCGTACGACAGATTGGCAAGGACGACTGTCGCAAGCTCATATCGAAGATCGATCGATGACCGATAATACGATTACAAATTACGAGCCGTTTAGACACGTCAGCGGATGAAACTGACCAATCAGCGACACCATTGTTACCCGCCCTCCCCCCTCCCCATTCGTCCGATTTATCGGCGAGCTGCGCCGTGAATAGCTCGGTGATTTTTGTGCCTATCGACGATGCACTTTTCAGTTTGAAATCAACGTTCCGGGCCGAGATTCGCCGCGCCGCGGCCACGCTAGGGAAAAAAAAATTTATATGTGAGTCTGTTTTTCTGCCAGATAGCGCGGACAACGTTTATTGCCTAGCCGCGAGAAATTAAATTCAGCCTCCGAGCCCGATGCTTTTTGCATTCGTTCGTTGGCACGACGGCTTGATGAACGTATCGAATTGGAACGAAACGGAAAAAAAAAATACAAAACAAAAAAAAAAACAGAGAATTGGATAAGATTGTTTTTTTTTTTCGTTCCTCTAGAGGCGACGGATCGTTCAATTCTGTTATAATATGAGAACTATTATCGTTTTTGTATTTTCTACGCGCGGGAGAAAGGATGTTTCACGTGTCTATGGAACGACCGCTGAACTGTGGAATATTATATCAAAATTGCGCGGCGTTTTGTTTTACGTTTTGTTAAAGACGGCTTTTCGTAGAAGGAAAATTGTTACCTCTGACCTCTTTGTTGCGACACGTTTATTCAATTAACATACGCACGCATCGTTAACGTTATGCGTTTGAAAATTTTTATGGTTGCAACTGAAGAAATGGAATCTACATAGAACGTCGTGTGTTGCAATTGGACTGCGGATTTTCATGTTTTTTGAGAATGTAACTGAGAAGAACAAAATCTTGATGGAAAATTATTTTACGTATATTTCATCATATTAATGTAATATGTGATATAGGCATGTTGGATATTTTATATATTTTTGCATTTAGGTGCATTGTACGTCGTATTTTCAAATTTTCAACAAACGCATAGAAATTCGCAGTCCGACTATAAACCGTGCGATCATTAGCATACGTACGAAATAACATTCTCTTCGTAACTTGCTACGAATATCCCTACGACCGTGTACTGTACCCGTGAACGTGTACCTAAATTATCCTGCATAAACATGAAATTACAGAAGAGAAACGTCTAAAAAATTGAACGCACGGCAAGATGGATCTTGATAGTGTAATGATCAGTGCTAGTGTGTGCGTGCGTGTGTGATAGAGGAGAAACGAGACGCTGAGTGCCTGCCTTTCTATGGTTCGTGCACGTAGAATTTGCGTCACTGGTGTACAATCGAAATGGGACATAGTACGCTTTCAAAGAATCTGCATATGATGGCGAGGTTTCACGTACATGTACGTTCGTTGCGATCGCTTGCACACTCGCAGACGAAAGAATGTCTCGACGTCTTACAAATACGCAAGGTGTTCGGGCGTTACACTTGCCGGAAGAAGCTGTTCTATCTTTGCCGGAATACGTTTCCCTTACAGGTTATCATGCAGAGTGATTTCACTTGATACACGAGTTCCTCCTCGCGAGAAGTTTTGTCGTTCGCTGATTACGACCCGCGTTGTAAAACACTGCGCGAGAACGATTTGAAAATAAGGATTCGCAAGGATTTGTTTACAAGGCGGGATCAAAGTGATGCTCGTTTGATGCTCGAATCGCTCTTCGCGACGAACCCTGTCGTTCATTGCACGATAAAATATTGGTCGATCGATTTGAAAATAATTTTGTAAAAATTTATCGATCAGGTGGGATGGGGAAAGTTATTTCGCTCGATGAATCGTCCTTCTGTCGCTCTAGTTCAGTGATTATGGCGTGAGATGACGATCGATTAAAAAATTTTATAAGAATTTATCTACGAGCAAGAGGAACGAAAGTAATTTCGTTTGACGTTTGAATTGTTCTTTGAAGTTTCTCTCGTTTTAATTCAGTAATTATGACACGGCATGATGAAATTAACGTTACTTCGTTCTAAAGAGTTTATCTACGAAGGAAATTATTTTTACGATTCTTCTTATCGCATTTAACGTGGAAATGTACGCTTCGTACTTCCAGTTTGAAATTTAAAGTATCCCCGTTGCAGCTGTGAAATGTTTCAACAAGTAATAATATTTCGCACAAAAGAATATTTCAGAAGGAATAATAACTTTTAATCAACACTGCAGGAGAGAGCTCGTAGCTCGTGAAACCTTCATCGTCAATGCGAATACGATGTTTTTTTCTCGTATCCTCGCAAAGAGGTACCTCGTTTCCTTTAATAAATTAAATTAAAGTAGAAAATATAAAATATTTTTAAAGGTTCCGTATTTTCGCGTTATCGTATTTTTATACGAAAAAGTGTGAAAACCTATCTGTTCGTATCATCGATGGCAGTTGTCCGAGATGACTCTTTTCACTTGATTAACGTTCTTATCATATTATATTCTGTCAGTCCATCAGAAAAAACTAGCAGTCCATCTATCAGACTGAATTTCAACTTTGAAGCTGTCTGTTCTCCAAATATGTTGTTATTTTAATCAATAGAATTGTTCAAGCAAAGAGAGAGATCGCCATTTTAACGTCATAACAGCCTACTGTTAATATGCATGCAGAAAAAGCATAAAGTTATTACGAAATTGCTCTTGGATATTGAACGACCGCTACTGCAGTTAACGTTCGTAATAGCACGCCAGAATTTCTAAGAAAATCATTTGAATGTAGAACGAGTTAGTGACGCAATGACAAAGAAGAACCTTGGGGATATGGTGAATTGCTTCAAGGAATTGATGTTGCAATTGATGGGACTCCCGGGGCCATTTTATGGCCTATCAAGCAATTTTACTGTTCGTTATAATCGTCCTATAAACTTACTTCGAGTACATCGTGAGCTCATTCCTATTTAGGACACTTGAAATGCGATGAAAAACTTTCTGAATAACGTGAGTGGTTTTTAAATACATGCAAATCGTTAAAGTTTAACGTTATTAATACGTTGTTTGGGTGTTTCATTTTTATCCCGCCCAACGGTGTCATGTTCTATAATTGAAAATAAGGAGAGAATGTTGCATAAATAAGGAAAATAAGAAGGAAACGTTACGTAAATAAGGAAAATGAAGAGAAAATGCTTACGTATTAAACGGTTACAACAAAAATATGAAAATTCTAAATTTATTCAATTAACTAACATTACAATTTAATGCAATTACGACTCTGTGTTTATATAATATTTTTTTCTATTTTTAATCGTAGATTAAAATCTTCGACATCGATTTGGCGGGCTAAAAAAGGAACATGCGTGTTTTTTCGTGGCGCGATATTAAGCTGCATTTTCATCGGACAAAGTATTCACTGCCGATTCCTGTTTTGATTATAACATTGTCACGTCGCGACGTGGACATTGATTATGAACTACTGTATTTGAGCTCGAATAACAGGCTAATTGATCACAATTATAGCACGAACGTGCGTTGGTAAATAGCCAACTGACACAATTGGTTATTTACTTTCCGCAAATACATAGAATGAAATGAAAGTAAGATTGAGACGTGTCGTTCCTTTGATCCAACGATTTTTAATTTCGCCTCCGTTCGATCATTACTTGTCCCTTTTATTAAAGAATTTTCTTCGCGTCGAAAGATTTGGTTCCTAAACCACAGAAACTAAAAAGAAACAAAGATTTCGAAAAGATAGTATTGCGAGACTTCCGGGAAGATAGACGAAGCTAACAGATCAGAATGGATGGTACGTAATTCTACAATATGATACGAAACACGAAATGTGTTTCAATGTACAGTACGTTCATTGTCTAACAAAACGAGAGAAAACTCACGGGAGTGCTGTTGCTCCCCAATAGCAGGGGAATTGAAATTTTTAATCTCCTCTGCACGAAACGTCACGATGTTATCTGCTCTGCGACTGTGATTTCATATTGTCGCGATTTTGGGAACAAAAGAACGCGTTCGTCAATTGCGCGAGAGAGCAGAAAGTTCCAACGTTCCGTTCGAAATTCAGGGGAAAGTTTGGTAACTCTGTCAGCCGACGATAAGGCCGGGAAGTTGGCGTCAAGTTCTTCCGAAACCGTGGATTTCTTTCACCGGGGTAAAATTCATCGCCCGTGTCGCTTTCGCGTGACACGATCACCCGCGCACCGGTAAGAACAGCTCCGACGCCCCGCGAGGAATTAATTTCCCGATACGTCGTGAGAGCGAAAAATGAAAAACGAGCTTAGCCTCGATACGTGATTTCGTGCGGAACAGCGGGCTCTGTTGAACGCGAGGGAAACCGCACGAAAACCGTACTACCCGATTCTCTCTGCGCCGGGCTCGAAATAGTTCAATTTCACGCCGCAAATCAGATTTTTTTCGGGCTTCTTCTAATATACAAGCTGTCCCGGTCTGTCGTGAACGAACGTCGGCCGATATGTACGAACAGAGACGGAGAGAGTCACTCGTTTTAAAAGGGAAGCTGTACGAGCACGGTGTACCGGAGTAGTCGCGACACGGTTTCTTTCCCAAAGATTGATCAAAAGGCAAGGAACGACGTATTGTGGCCTCCTCCCCCCAAACTCGCGACGGATGTTTAGACGTATTCGCTTCGAATTTCGGTCGCGTTCGAATTTCTCTCTCTCCTCTCTCTCTCTCTCTCTTTCTACTTTGCCGCTGCTTGCGAAAGTTTCGTGGAATTTTTTTTTATTTGGCCAGACTTTCGGCGTTCTTTGCTTTGTATGTACATACGTACATACTCGGTGTTTGCCGGGAACTCAATAGCCGTTATTTGTATATAGGATGTCCCATTTGTATACTACCGAGAACGGAGTGATTCCACACGAAGGAATGCGTGTATATCGGAAAATACAGGGATACAGTTTTTCTTTCGTTTAAGTCACCATTTTGGAGAAAGATTGAAAATTTAGCAGGCTTTGTTGTACTTGAATTTCGTAAATTCTAGACTGCACAGGAATGATAAAAAATATTTGCAAGAATAAGCGAGAAATATGAAACAAAGTCTTTCCGTTTAAGGCCTCGTTTTCAAGAAAACAGAGTTTAAATTACAGTTGATGAAACTTGATTTTCTTGAAAATGAATCTTAAATGAAAACTGAAATTTATTCTTTATTTTCTTTCAATTTATTTCTTCATATAACATCATCCACTCCTTGCTTGTACCTTCAACACTGAAACATCCTGTAGCACTGAGATATGTACCGTTTATTAAAAAAATATAAAAATTTCTGTAATTCGGATTATACAATAAAACGTATTCATCGTCAGAAATATTAGTATATTATTTCATAGCAATTGTGTATAAAATACATGTATTAATTATTGCATTTTTCTATTAAATTTGAAAATATTCATTCATGAAAAGTTGAATTTAATAGAACACTCAATTAAACTCGTTTTGATTTTGTTCCATCTCAACGAAAACGATAAATTCTTTGTATCTGTTCATAACGCATATTAACACTCGTTTAATGTGTCTCTCCTTTCTAAACTTATTCACACATAAAAGTTGAATAGCGTGAAATTGGAAGCGATACTCGAGACAAAAGTATCGTTCCCTTTGTGTTTCGTATTTTTATTACAACGCTTTAGCAAAGCTTTGACCTACGTTTATATAACATTTTTATGCACACGTGACACAATAGAGTCAAGTATTTCTTTACGCAAAATGGGAAAATTGTTGGATGAAAATCATAAAAATACAAACAGTAACATCCTCTTTGCGAAGAAGAGTTATTAATTAAATTTTTTCTTTCAGAATTCTGAATCTATTCCTCCGAGACACCTCAATATAAATTTTCTATCACACCTTGGAGCCTTAGTCTTCTGTTCCTATTATTTCGCACTGTTACGTTACTATGTAGATATCTGAATTGAAACGTTTTCTTTTTTTTTTTTTTTTTTTTTTTTTTTTTTTGAAGCAGAAACGTGGCGATATGTCAAGGATATATTTCGCATGTAAATATCTTGAAAATTTCTAACAGTGTCGTAGCCAGATTAACAATTTGCATAACTCGGTGGCAATAAAGCGCGCGAACGTTCTGCCGGCGAGTGCCCGGGGAGAAATATTCTGGAAATTGAAACGGCGAATATTAAATATCGAGGTACGAAGCGCAGAGGTGTGCCGGATATCGCGAGTCACTGGCGCGACAAACTGCCAACCTCTGCGAAAATTCAACGACAGTGGCTAGGTTGGCTGGCCGAAAGGACAGCGGCAGGGACAGCTAGGATCCTCTCTCAGGATCTACTATGTAATATTCGGGCGTGTGCAGCGCGTAACGAGACTACGCGAGAAGTAACCAATCGAGAAGAGGTATTTCGTGACACGTACGAAGGGAGCGGAATATATACGGGCGAGTAATGTCTGGGAAGAGCGGCGGGGTCGTTCATGCCTACCGAACCGCGTAACACTTATCTCTTTCGGTGGGCAAAAGTTTCGTTCCCCCGGTGCCCGATCGACGGTATTCACCGTTTAAAGAAATCTACTTTTTCCCAACGGTGCGATTCGTTCAGAAGGAATCTCCGTGCGAATGGAAAAGGACTTTTTCCCCGTTCTTTTTTTTTTTTTTCTCTTATCAGCTTAACGAGCTTTTCTTTATCCAACCGACAACGCTGCGCCATTCTCCCCTCTCTTTCTCTTCCCCCCTTCTTCTTCTTTCCCTTCCAGCTAGTGACACTGGCTTCTATTCTTTCGCCTAGCCGGAAGAACGTTCTCTCTTCTATTTTTCACCCTGCATACCTTTCTCTTTTCCTGTATTCTTTGATTCCTTGCCTGCTTTCTCTCTGCGTACGTATCATCCGTTGGTGACGTCGTTCTTTTCTTTTCCTCTTTTTTTCATTTTCTTCCTCCCTTCGCACGAGAACGTTCCATCCTTTGTTGCCTCTTCACCTTCACCTCTTAACCGTCGTCATTTTCATCGTTTTGCACCGGCAGGTTTTTATTCCTCCTAATTCATACCGTCGGTTTCACCGTCACAATTTTGCCAGTTTTTTGTCTTTGCCCTAACTCGATCTTTCTATCTATTTGTCTGTCTGTCTGTCTGTCTCTCTCTCTCTCTCTCTCTCTCTCTTTTCCTTTTTGTCTTTCTGTTTGTCCCACGGATTCTTCTCGCGGTATTCGAGGTTTTTACGCGACGTCCGACTGTTTCTTTCCTCTTTCACTCTTCATTCTCTAGCCGTTCGTTTTCTATATTCCACGCCACGTACGAGATTAACGCTCCTAGTTTGTCTTCTTCTTGTGACATGGAACTTTTTTGATCCCCGCCCCGCATGCGAATTAGCACGTGTTTTTGGCCTGGTTTTTGTGAAAAGGCAGTTAGATCCTTCAAGGAAAATAGTGGAGAGTGGTGTGTTTAAAATAAACTGCAATGTTGGTATAGTTGAGTAATGCGGTAGGATACAGTTCGAAACAAGGATAGAAATGCAGAGAACAAAATCCTGACGGTGCAAAAATATGAATATAAATATGCACATACGTATAATAAGTATGTATAATAGTACAATGAATATATATTTGGAACAAAGTGGCAGATCATTCAATATTACTTAATTTGATTTTTATCAAATCAGATTTCTCTCGTCGTGACATTGTCTTATCATCACAAGTGCTCTTCACTTTGATGAAATTTCTTTTCTTCTAAATCATGAAAATGGTAGCGTCAATCAATTTGGAGAGATAAGAGATATTAAAATTCTCTTCGTCGAGACAATTTAAGTTGTCTCCAGTCAATTCTTTCAATACTTGTGAATTCTAGATGGTTCTCTTCGCGTCGATAATAGTTTTATTACTTCATTGTTTCGCCACTGAGTAAGACACGTATATTTTTCACTTGTTGCCGCAATTTTTCTTAATTGCAATTACAAACTTCTGTTGAAAAGATTCGCTCGTGCCTTCCTGTTTGTGCTCCTTTTTCCATAATTTTTTTAATTATTACTTTCTGACATTCGTTAAAAAAAATTTGCATTTGTTGCACATCTTTTGACAGATTGTACTTAAAAATTCCAGGATTATACATTTTGCGTTCGTCGCGATAAAGAATTATTCGTCAGAAAAATTAAGTAACTCGATAACAGCAGCTGCGAAGAACGCGAAATGAAAAATAAATTCTAATTTTAAATTTAAATTTCGAAGTAATTAATAATTAATGTGCAAGTAACTTTACAGTCGTCCCCTTGTTATCATCCCTTTCTTCGTTCATTTCATGTGAAATCGAGCGGTGGCAGCCAGTTTACAAGCTTCAAATGCAGAAGCTTCGTTACAAGATCAGCGCCGACTGCGTTTAATTTCACGAACGTGCTCGATTAGGTATTTCATGGCAACCCGCGCTCCGGATTCGTATCTTGCGTTGATTCTGCAGCGCGGATAACGCTTACGGAATTCCGTTTACCAACGCTAACGAGAGAGTTGCTCATTACGTACAGTTACTGCGCGAGAGTGATCCCGTGAAACACTTCTTGCCGTTTAACGCGCCTACTTAATCGGAATTCCGTCACTTGACAATTTTAATGGCGAGAACTGGCGAATCAAATGCATTAAATTATCTCGAAATTCTATAACAGAGTCTCGAGGGATCTCAAGAATGCGATCGAACTTTACGATAATGAATGAACGATCGTTCGAGTGTCATAATTGTTACCAGATAAGAATCTTTTAAAGGAATAATTTTTAGACACTCGAAACGATAACTTTCCAGTTTTTCTTCTTTTCTTTTTCTTATAGAAATTTGATTGATCTTCATTTTTGATTAAAATGATTAAAAAATAATGAATGGAAAGAAAAAGATATTATATTTGTCAAAGTAAAAGAACTTTCGCTACTGAATGTTAGGAGGAACGCATTCTGTGTGAATCGATACAATACGTTTATACGAGTCTGACTACAAGCGTTCTGATCTACTGCGTTTGTAAAATCGACGGCTACTTGTCTCTTTTCGAGTTTCATTTTAGTCATCGGAATAATGTATAGAATGATGTATTAAAAAAAAGTTTTAGTACCAAATATTACGAAGAATATATTCTTCTATTATTTATATATACGTTCATACGTTCTGATCATAAGCATTTATAATATCAATCGCTACTCGTTTCCGATTTAAGTTTTACACTTGAGTATTGATTAGTATTTATTGAAAAAAAAGTTTCAGTACGGGAGATATGCATATTCTCTATGAACGAATATACTTCTTTCTCGTGTCCGATCATGAGTATCCTTATCTACTGCGACGTTTATAAAATTAACCGCTACTTTATCATCTATTTTGATTCCAGTTTTATACCTCAGTTGTCTGTAGGTTTATTAATCAGAAATATTAACTTCGATGTCTGTCATTAGACATCTTTAATCTAATAATCTATATGTAGACCTTTGTAAAACATACGTTGATCTTAACTTCAAAAATTAGGTCAATTCACTTTATCATCTACAACTCGTAGATGTTGAACTTGTCTTCTAGATTTCGTTTCTCACTTACGATAAAGATCTATCTTGGATTTTTACGCATTTACAGGTAATTTACAGAGTACACGTGGTACGTACGAATGAATAAAATAAACAAAAATTATGTTTACAGAAAGTACAAATTTACCTACACGAGTTAACAAACTGCAAAATGAGAATTGATAACATATAATTAGTCGATTCTCATCCATCCTTCATTTTTCCAATTTAATTTGTCTCTCGTTACCAAATTGACACAGTTACAAATTAATACCTAAAATGAAGAGATCAACAGTTAAACTTGCAAACTCCTTTATCAACAGTAAATGAACGAAATTTCCATTCAGTTGCATATAACCTACACTCGGCTATAGATGTTCAATTTTATAAAAAAAAAAAGAAAAAAAAAAAAAGAAATCGCTACGTAAAGGACGACTGAATGAATTAATCGCCATATTTTGTGCATTGTTTCTAGGTTTACATCGTAGGTCACACGCCACCGGGGATAGACGATCGTGAGAGCGGCGCGGCGGTGTTGAGCGAACGTCACAATACCAAATATCTCCAGGTGATCCGCTTGTACTCGGACATCATTCGCGGTCAGTTCTTCGGTCACTGGCACACGGACACTTTTCGCGTGGTTTATAGCGATACCGGTACGTGTACGTGTATGTGTGTGTGTGTGTGTACGTGTTGTCTCTTCTTGTTCGCAGTAGCGTGGTGGCGGTCGAACGTGGCGGTGAATCAACCGTGGGGCGGTCGGATCGATGCGCAGGCATCGTCCAGCCACTCAAACCACCGTTCCGCCTTTCCACGGGTGCGCGGTTCACCAAGTGGCTGTTTCTCATTCTTTCTTCGTTTCCTGCACACCGGCGTGACTTACCTTTTTCTTTTTGCCTCAACATTTCTGCTCATCCAGCCTACCTTTCCTCCCGTAGTTCGGAACTTCGCATTTTCAGCACATCCCCGGACTTTGTGCTTTTCTTTTCCTTTTCGACTCCCCTCTCGTTTTTTGCACGCGCGCGAGGAAACGTTTAACGCTCGACGCATCGAAATGGAAATGAAATCGACGTCCGTTGGCCTTTCACCGACGTCTTCTCCCTTGATTATTTTCCCACGCTGTTTCGCAAAACACTGTCTCGAAGCGAGTACCATTGATACACCGTATTCATTGATTCCGATGCTTTCGTTCTCTTTTGTCACGGGTGACTTTGCTCTTATCGTATTCGGGGCTTTAGCGGGCCTTTGTCGTTGGCGGGTCTGTAAAGCGAGTCTTTGTCGGCGATTCGACGACGTGACGGTTTGACTTTCTTAACGATCCGACACGTATTGGCCGACTTCGAAAGGCGTCCCAGTTCAGGCACAAAGAGAGAGAAAGAGAAGAAAGAAAGAAAGAAAAGAAAAGAAAAGAAAAAAAGCAGCGTCCCTCCGCTGCTTTATTATTACCAACTTACGTCACGGATGCGGCTTGACAGTAAAATCTATAAAATGCATTAAGCTTTGAGCAGGTAATTATTCCCGTGTAGTTGCCGTAGTGTAGATGTCGATCGATTGTAATCTAACGAGAGCAGAAACGAGCAATTTATTTCGATGTCGTAGGATCAACGATCGTAGATTAAAGGAAAGTTGAAGTGTCGAAAGATTTTTCTCTTTGGAAAATTTCTGTCGAAACAATTCCACTCTAGAGACACTTTCGGTCAAAATCACTAGGATTTCACCTTTCATTTTTAATATCAGTACAATTTTTTAAATTGCACGCGTTATATTTTGCGACGTCATGCAAAGTATTACTTTATTTTTCAAATTTTGAAGTAAACACATACGGATCTATATTCTCAGGATTTGAGGAATAGCCTAGTCTAATTTAAAAGTTTTACCTTCGACGTTTTTATTGAATCTTTGTGCATACTGTAAAAAATTGTTTTAATCTTTCTTAATTTTTCGATCTCAGACGAGTCTCTAGTTATCAACAGATATTTTGTTCCGACGAATATTCGAACGATTCGAAATATCCGCGTGAGGAAGGTTCTTCTGTGTTGTGTGGTAAATTAAATAAAAATAAAAATACGCTCTTTTTTCAGCGATTAGAACCACGGGGAGTCGTTGTCGCGTTAAAATGATATAAACGGTACTTTCAAATATCATCAGGATGCAGAGGCGCGATGAGCGATCAGTTGTCAATCGTTTTCTTCGAACGCGTTTAAAATATCGCGAGATCGTTTCTCAAAAATAACTTCGACGATCGAGTATAAATCCTCGAGCATCCCAGCTGGGAAAAGCGTGATCGTGAACGGAGGACGGTACGATTTTACGACGCGTTGTACATTCTGTCACGAGCTCCGCTCGTATTTTCCGTTCGGTGTTCCTTCGTCGTAACGCAACGGCGCGGAGGTCACGAGCGATAATCGATAAATTCCGTGCGTGTGTCGCCCAATAGCCAGAATACTTTTCCAACCGTTTCACAGTCCGCTTTATCAGTCACGCCAGTGAGTTTCAAAACATTCCGATCCCTTTTTACCTTCGCCTGCCTTAATATCCTCGCCTCGTTTGCCCACGAACATGTATCGTATGTATATGTATTCGTCGCGAAACTGGAATTCGGTGAATAATCGATTTCGTCGTGGCGGACGTTTGTGTCGCTAGGTCTGCCAGTATCGTGGATAATGATGGCACCGAGTATATCGCCGAGCACACCAGGAGGCCCCAACAATCCAGGTTTAAGATTGTACAAATTCGAGACGACCACCGGTCAGGTAGGTTAAGGTTCAAACCACTTTTAACACCACCCGACGTTCATAATTTCTGTCCGATTTCTGCGCGATTGAACAATTACGATCGTCTACTACGATCGCTCGACGAAGGATTTTGTCTGTACCAAGGAAGGATTTCGATCTTCAGGATCGTGGTGGATTTACAAGTTGCGGAGAAAAATTTTCCAACGTTCACCAAGATATTTGAATTTGTAAAAATTTTCGAACGAAGAATTGCCCCTTCGAAATGATCAGTATAAAATAAAAGTTTGAGCAATTTATCTTTCGATATATTTATATTCGACATATTGCAGAGCAACGTCTAACAAGTAACAATTAATTATTTCATTGATTACAATTTGGACTAATTTCACGAGGAAAAATCCACCAGGCTCGTTTTAAAGCGCGAAGCTTCTACTCTCACGACACTTCAAACTCGTTCTTTTGAAAGATGCTCTTAACAAAACTTTTTTTTTGACGACGATTCTTTTTTTTCTTCACAAAGTTACAAGAGTTTAGTCACGTGCCGACGCGAATACTTTTCCCGACCGAAAGAGCCACGGGGATATATACATTACATATATATATGTAGGATTCGTCGGCGATCTATCCTCTCCTCTCTCTTCTGTCGTGTTCAGGTGCTGGATTATACGCAGTACTATCTTAATCTGCCGGACGCGAATTCAATCGGGACGGCAAACTGGTTGCCCGAGTACTCTCTGCTCGAGTACTACGAACTTCAGGAAATTACGGCGATCGCTCTTCACGACCTGGCCGACCGGTTCACGCAATTCAATGATTATGCTTTCGTCAGGTAGGTAAACGGCTCGACCGACAAATTTTTCCATCTGTCCGATCGGGATACGTGACCGCGATCGTATCGTGGACAGGCATCATCGATCATCCGGGGTTTCCAGCGCACCCTTTCCTTCCCTTCTGGTCCCTACGGCTCGACTATCTCGCGCAGGAAAACGGAAAAAAAGAAGAATTGGAACGTTACTTTGACATATTTCCACCACTTTGGCGTTTCTCGGTCGTTTTTCCTTTTTTTTCTTGCTTGGTTCTCCGTTTGTTTGCTGCTGCGTGGTACGCGAATTCTGTAATTTCCGGGACTTTGCGGGATATCGTGAGTCGTACCTCGGTACAGTTTTTGCAAAGAAATGGAGCAACGTTGGCGCGCTAACAAAAAACAAAAAAAAAGAAGAAAATACAATTTTTACTACTTCCCTTGCTTTTGGAGCATTTTCAAAGCTTTTGAAGATTTTGAGCCAACGGTTCTCCAACGGATCTCGAAACGACAAAAATATGTTTTTCTCTTTCAGCGAAACACTTTTACATCGATTGGATTATTTGTTATTTCGACGGTACACTATAAACGCAAATTGATCCCAAATCTAGATTACAAAGTTGGCTCTTTTCGCGAAAGCAAAGTTTTTTCACCTACTTCTGTATTGTCGAAATGTTACCGACGAAGCACGTTAATTTACTTCTAGCTAAAAAAAAATTTCCAAACGATGAAAAATTGATTCCAATCGAAGGTAACAGTCCTCGCATCGAGTCGAGAACACTCGAATTCTGCCTGCCTATAAACTCCACAAAAAATTCGTTCAAAGTTCGCAGCAACGTTCAATCTTCGCGGCGTAATTGAATTTCCCTTTAATTTCGCTTTCAAGGCGAAGCCTCGTGTCCATCCGCTCGGTTGTGTCGCACGACCTTGAAAACTGGATGACTGACGCGAGATGTTCGTGACAAAGTTGCGCGACCACGCAGCACCTGTGCCCTGTAGGGATCGATGTGCAGGGGAACGCGCTCTGACACTCTGCGGCGGTTACGTTTACGTGATCCAACGCGGAGCGATCGCAACAGAGAGAGAGAGTGTGCCGCTCTCTGTGTGAGCAGAGCCGTGTCGGTTGCATTAATAATTTCCATATTTCTCGGCGATATAACTCAGCTCAGGTGGTTGACGCTGATAACTGTCCACCCTTTTTGAACCCCAATCGCGCCATTGCGATGCTAATGATTGTTCCGACACGGTGGCTCTCGGAGAGTGTAGTCCGGCTGATTATCTTCCCGCGCACGCGGGATCGCTTCGATTCCCGCAGATACTACGCGGCCAACACGGTCTCGTTGCCGCGGGAAGTGGAGCAGATTTGGGGCTGCGGAGGACCGCTGAACGGAGCTTGCGCCCTTCACCATTACTGCACGGTCACTCGGCTGAATCCGGAATCCTACAGGGAATGCTACTCGTCGTACGCGTACGCGCTCGCTTCCACCGGCCCATCCACGCCGCGTCTCTACTTCTCGCTGCACCTGCTCGTCCTGCTGGTCTGCGCGGAGTTGCTGAGGAACCGGTAGGTTGCGATCCGTACCACACCACCG
Organism: Melipona beecheii; assembly: GCA_032399605.1. Classification (NCBI taxonomy): domain Eukaryota; kingdom Metazoa; phylum Arthropoda; class Insecta; order Hymenoptera; family Apidae; genus Melipona; species Melipona beecheii. Next base: position 3,722,672 of record JAUCMO010000291.1, read on the forward strand.
AAGAGTGGCGAAAGATCACTGCCACGTTACGCAACTGCTGTTCGACGGAACGCAGCTCCCTGCTCTTGCTCGCGCTTCTTCGTCGTCGTCGTCGTCGTCGTCGTCGTCGTCGCGCGAGGAATCACGATCGACCGACCTCGGACGACTGCCAGAGCGTGTCGGCGTTGTCTCCTCGTCGTTCCGTCGTCCGGCGACGACGTTCGTTCGCAACGGGGAATAGAGAGAAGGGAGCGATATACGATATGTACCGCAGCGAGCGATTCACTTTGTCTCTGTGTCTGCCTCGGTGTCTGTCTCTTTGTCCGCGTCTTCTCTCTGTCGTGTCACGCGAACGGGTTTGAGGACGTTCATCGGGAAAATGGGACTTGCCGGCGTCACGCCGATCTCGCGTCACGCGTTCCGCGGGGGATTCCGCTCGGTGGCAAGCCGGAAGCCAGCGTTTCCCCCTGCCCGTCACTACGTGCGCCTACTACGTGTACACACCGGATCGAACCGAGGAGGCTTCGATAATCGCCTGATAGCAGTAACGAATCGTGTGTATCGTTTGATCACTCGGTCTCACTCGAGATTTCACGGATCTCCGGCTTGATTTGCTCAGTTGGCGGTGGTTGGAGATGGTTCTCGATCTGTACCGGGAAACGAGAGAGGGAGATGATCGACAGGATAATCCTGAAACGTAAACACTCGGCTCCAACCAAAAAAAAAAAAAAAAAAGCGAACGGGAAAAAGACGAAATTGATGAAACTTTGATGTTGTACTTGCTTCTCTTAAACGTTTGTGTGCGTTGTTTTAATACGAGAGAGATTCGTATATATATATATAGGGTGTGCGCCTAATGTCAGCCGCGGAATACAAAATGAACGATGCACGTGTGTGTGACGGAGTGTGTTACGCGATGTGAACGAAACCACCACGATCGATCTCGTGGATCTCGTTGATTTTTTTCGGTGAATGTCGCGCGACTGTCGCGAGTCCCACCCGTTAACCGGAAGCGACGTCGGTGACACCGCGACGACTGCGTCCAAGCGTTCTTAGCTTGAGGAACCGTTATGTTCGTACCACTATTTCGCGATTGTCGGAACAATACAGTATTTCTTAATAAACGAGTCATGGATTTGTAACTGCCAGCTCTGAGTTATTTTAATCCAAACACACTGCCATCCCTGCTGTTCCTTTACGCCGGACTCGCTCCTGGAGCGAGAGAACATTAAACAAGGATAAGTATTTTTACAATATGTGGAAGCAGGAGCGTGTTAAATGAATAAATCCAACATTTTTACGTAAAATATAGCGTCTGCGTGAAAAAATATAGCTAACGACTCGCGTAGTATTTTCATCCCTGTATCAGGCTATGTTTCGATACAGTTTATCAGCAAGAGAAATGTCCTACAGGTCAGACACGGACGATTGTAGTAGTGATTATGGTGCTATAAACAACGGTAAGAATAACGACTGGTTGACTTCGATGGGGTAGCTGTTCTCTTCAGATGATTTGCTACGGTTGATTTCCTACGAGAATGTAGTACGATCCGATAGCCTGGAAAAAAAGAAACGAAGGGCCAAAGATAGATATCGATCCTTATTTCTACCTTCTGACTTTGTTTTTGTCAGATAAAATTAATCATGTCCCTGAAAGTCTGTATCTTGACGTCAGTGTTAAAAACATACTCCACGATGTCATGTCGTTGTCGTTACGTACATTTTGTCGCTGAAAGTGATTTTAGCGGGAGTAAGCCAGAATATCGGGCCTCTTCGGGTGCAACGCTAATGCAACGAAAATTAGCGATTGGTTGATTTGGGTCACGTGATTCGTGAGGGGCGTGGGGTAGACCTCGAGTAGGAGTGGCGTTGTCTGGTACCGAGCGATCGCGCCTGTAATTTGTTTTCTATCGATAAAATTTTATGGCAAAAAAGTCGTCTTCATTTCCTAGTCAGAACAGTTGCTTTTGGGCCTTTCGGTGAGACGAATCGTGCAGTTTTTAATATTCCTGACATTTGCGAATCTTCAAGTTGCTTCGCAACATTTGCTTGTTACCGCCGCTTTCAAAGTTTACGCTTTCTGAAAATTTCGCACTCCCGAAGGCTTCGTTCAAGAGGAAATATTACCGCCTTGGGGCACTCCACCGAGCAAACTAATAGTAATATTGATCTTACTGATTTTGCCAAAGTTATGAATATGAATATACTTTACACTGGATTAGCGAAATATTAAAATAAATTTCAAATCTAATCACGTATTCGTACACCGGCGAAGTTTTATTTATAAAATAGGGTCGAGTATTCTTTCAGCATTCCGAACATTCAATGAATAATTTATCAAGTCCGAACGACTGCTCGTTTGGACTTGAATTCTGTCAAAGAAGAGGACGAGCAGGAAGAACGAAGAACAGTAGCGAAGCAATTTAAAAACATGTTACTTCTACGAGAATTTAGGTAAATGCACAATATCACAAGCAGAACTGTCACTATGAATATACAACTAAGAACGAGGAGGACAAATTTACGATCTTTAGAATCTGAAGATTCGACATTTCCTTTCCACTTCAGCTCGAATTTAAGCAAATTTTAAATATTGTAATCAATCTTAAATATTATAATCGATTTTCAGAATTTTAAAATTCGATATCTCCTTTCCACTTCAGCTCAAACGTAGATACATTCACGAGTTAAAATTATTACAAACGTTGAATCTTAAATATTACAATCTAAAATTATCACTGCCAGCACAGAACTAAGAACGAGAAGGACAAATTTACGATCTTTAGAATCTGAAGATTCGACATTTCTTTTCCACTTCAGCTCGAATTTAGGCAAATTGAAATTATAAATATTGTGAATCGATCTTAAATGTTACAATTCAAAATGTAACTATCGCTGTCAGTGATTACACAGAATTGGAAGCGGGGGAAGACGAATTTACGATCTTCAGAATCTCAAGATTCGTTGTCTCTCCACTTGGGTTCGTGACGGTTCCGTCGTCGACTGAATTTTCGATGTGTTACGAATGGTAATGAACAATAATGGTATCCACCCTGGTGAAGCGTGAGCGTGAGCGAGCAATCTCGACATGCAATCAAAAGGGAAACAACGTTGGACAATGTAATTTAATGAAAAGTGTTCGTAGTCGACACGAACGAGGAGATTTATGCGATGAACGGTTACTTGTTCCTTTATTTTCTTTTTTTGTCGTTTTTTTCCATTCCGTGACCGAATGTGCGTTTGCCTCGTAATTCCAGCGTCCGAGGTTCGACGTGTAATTTTCTTTCTCGATTACACTGTCTGACGAATTTTCTTTGTTTCTTTTTGTCCATTTTTTTAATAACGAACAGACACGAGGGTCGCGTTTGATGAGCTTCGTTAAACCGTCTCGCTTTTTCGTTTGAAAATTATTTGCTCGATAGTTTCCGAAGAAACGTCTGTTCTATCGCTTGCCGCGGTCGGTTTTCACGCTCTCAGTTTTTGAAATAAATTGGGGAATATCGGAAAAATTGGAAAAAAATTGAAATCACATTTAATTACATTTAATGTAACAAGGACATATATTTTTGTGTTTTTACACAATTGTCAAAAGTAAATACCTTATCCTAAATCCTTCGTCGTTCAAACAGATGCAAAGTTCAAAATTCGCTTTTCCTTTCCAGAATTGAATTTTTCGCAATTGAGAGTGATAGAGAAAAAGACGAGTCTCAGATTCGTGATCGACGAACGCAGAAACGCGTGAAAACAAATTATTCGCTCCAAAAAAATTTTTCTCTCAACGAGTGACAGATCTGTTTTCTTGTCGAGCAACAGAACAGACACCTGTGAACAAATCCAAACTCGAAAATCTTTATTTCCTTCGAGAAAAATGTTCTCTTATCGAACAATATCACCGAGAACAGATAAATAACTAACTTCTGCAAACAAATTTGAAACTCGAAAATTTGTTTTCCAGTCTTTCGGAAGTTTCTCGGAAAGATGGTGGAAAACTATGTCAGAGTGAAAATGTGTGAGAAGTTGATCATTCGGGTTTAAAACAAATTTTCTCCCATCGAGAGAGCGCTATCGAAATGACAGAGAAGAACGGACACGAAGTTCAAAATTAAAAATTCGTTTCCCTTTTACAAAATCGAGTCTTTCAATAATCGAACGGAGGGAAAGCACTTAGCGCAAACTTGTTACTCGCTCGAAGAAACATTTTTTTCTATCCGACGGTATTATCGGAAAGACAGAAGGAGAACTCGTTTTGATCTTTATCCCCGTCTGCGTTGCGAACACGAACGAAACTGGCCCGTGGTTCTTAAACGAACTACCACCGATGCTCGGTTAGCGGGAATTCACAATTTACTCGGATAACAAGATAGGCTAGCCAGGATCTCAATTAATTCCGCAGTTACTATAGCCGGCGAGTAGCTGGCCAACTTCCGTAAACGAGCTCCGTCTCGTGCACGTGGTGACAGCAAATATGAAGATAAGTCGTTCATTAACACGAAACGGACATTCAGCGGAAAATGTCGAGAATTTTCAGCGACGTAACGAGACCCAGGGCTTTTCCGTTGCGAAACTGTATCAGAGGAAAGGACGAGCTTTCTCTCTCGGACTGTTGCTGCTTCGCGGCGAGTCGTTTAAAACGGTCCTGTGCCACCGAGTAAATTAATATTCTCCGACCGTCTAATAAGCGTAGCGGTGGATGAGTAAAAACGCGTCGTAAATGAAGGTTTTTGTCCGTTACATCCTCGCCAGAGTCAGCTGGTCGTTCTTCTTGGCTATTTACGAACGACATCTCCCCCTTTTTCCCTCTTTCTTTCTCTTCTTTCTCTTCTTTCTTCTTTTTTTAGAATCTACTGCCTGTTTTGTCTAGTTGCAGACGCGTTTTAAACAGCTTTCCGCCTTTTGTCTTTAAGGTAAACAATAGGGTAACGGTAAATGCGGAATGAAAGAAGAGGAAATGGAGCGAGATAGCAGTTAGTCTAGCAGTTGTTCGGGCTAAGTTCTGCAGCTTGTGTATTTCCCTCCCCTCGCCCCAGCCCCCGTACTTTATCGACTGTTATTCGCCGTAACGCGAAAACCTTGGATAATCACGTGTTACGAGACCGATCAGAAGTATATTTATAGGCAAGCGATGTGTTGGTATTGACAGTCAAGTGAAACGTTCGATTCATATTTGAACTCGAATTGTAGGATCAATACTGCAGAGGGTGGAGTTACTTTTTTTTCTCAATTTCGATCGAGGAGGATCGTTTAAATAAGGTTTCACTTAGTTAAAGCAATTAACAACAAAAATTGACGTGGTTTTTCTTTTTTATACACGTTTTAAATTGCGAGACTGAGTCGTCGAAGCAAATTGCCAAATATCTGCTGTTTGACGAAGAAAATTACATTGTGCCTTCTTCAATAACCTTTCAGTGAATAAAAATGATCTTGTCACACGATCACACTTCCTTTCCATTTGTTTCGACGAATCCAATAGTACGCTGACGAATTAAGCGATTATCTAGTAAAAAAAAAAAGCTCTACATTATTTTTCTATTACATTTTATTAAATTACCAGTAAGCAAACACGACGACAATGCACCGTAATAGGGGTCACGTGTAGTTAGATATCGTGACTTTAGATGATTCGCTACTCGCCACAATAAGCGCGCTAACAATAAGTCCTTCACCATCGTCTCGCACATTCCACGTACACTCGAGCAGCGATATTGCAGCAATCGTTGTTCCCGCGCGTGTCGCGAGCTGATTTCACGGACGCGCGACACGAGCTTGCAGAATTTCTCTCGAGACACTGATACGAGGGCAGCGTGACACGGCAATAAAATTCCCATTGACGTAAACTCTTTCACGTCGTATCGCTCGTTCGTCATTCCGATATTTTTCAATGCCCCGTCTGTTATCCAGCGGCGTGTAAAATTCACGAATTCGGCATCGATCTTATCGCAAAGTGTTGGTGACTCGTGCGAAATCGACTTAAACAGTCGGAAGACGGCGAAACGTTCGGGCGAGAGTAAACGAGGCTCGTTTGAACGGTCACATCTGCCATGTAAATCGTCAGTCGTCAGCCGACTGCGATCCGATTCATTTTTTATTCCGCGACCGTTCGACGACAGCGACGCAACGTTGTAATTTGTCCCGCGTGTGTGCGTATTACGTATGAAGGATGGCAATCAAGGTAACTACGAGTAGAATTTTCAATTGGCGATTGAAAATATCGTATTAACTTGTCGGGTGATTTTCGTTTGCGTGTATTTTTGTTTACTGCGACGATATCTTTGAAACGTTGCGCTGCATGCTTGAGCAAAATTTCTAGCTTTCTACGAAGGATATAAAATATAACATATAACGTATATCAGTATTTATTTTTGTATTTATTATTATTTTATATTTGTTGTATATATAATTTATTACATAATTGTGCATCGCATACATAATTTGTATCGTATATAGTACATAATGTAATATAAAATACAACAAGTATAGAATCAGAAATTATTACAAAAAGAATTTTATGATAAATATATCCAAAGAAAGAAATACTATGCGAGTACAAGTCTCAAATATCTTCAAATTTTGCAGCACACTTTTTTACTGTATTATTTTATTATCTTCTTCGTTAACATTATATGAAATACTATCCTAATCAAACACAGAATGATATAAACTAACAATAAGTAAAATAGTATCGATAATGAGCCAATCACGGCATCGACTGTGTTTATGAATACGAATAGGAGTAAAAACAAAGTCAGCCAAGACGAGATAATAGAAAACCCTCTACTCAAATTTTATCCTTGAAACGGTTATTTCTAATATCTTCAATTTACAGACAATTATTAGTTTGCAGGCTCGTCTGTGCATGTACAGAAAATGTTCGGACAGTGAAGTAACGTGAAAAGATGTACAAAGCATCGTGCCTTTTATTACGTCAACTACGTGAAACAATTTTCCACCCCAGTTTCTGTTTTTTTAAATTTCAAACATTCTTAAAACTTTACGAATTTGCACAAAAATCCGTGCTCTAGCGATGGTAGCACGCTTTTTCTCTCTCTCTCTTTCTCAAAAAAAACAGAAAAAAAGAAAAAGAGAAATGGAATCCTCTCGTTTACCGAATAAGCAAGGGAACGTGGATGGTATTCTCGCCGGCGAGTGGAGGATACCTCAAGCGGTGGCCTAATTCTGGGTTCGCATGAACGTGAACCCGCTTTAGACGTCCGTTCGTATTCGACTTTTCGCCGGTGCTCCTTGCAATTCAAACGAGGATCGACGATAATAGGCGGTATTCCGTTCGATATAAAGTGTCTCGCGTTTGTCACGCGATCGTCCCCATAGTTGCCTGCAACAGAGAAGAAGAAAGAGTCGCTCGTTCTTTCTTCTCTCTTTTCCCTCTAACCAGTCTTTTCTTCTTACTGCCCTTCTCCTCTGCTTCTCCGTTTCACTTCTCTTCCTCTTCCTCTGCTTCCTATTTCTTTTTGCTTCTTCCTCCTCCGTCGGACGTCGTCGCGCGGAAAGATCGAAGAGGTTTAGGTTAAGTCCCCTCCCCGAGTTATTGGACGGCGTTCGTTTCAACGCCGAATGTTTTTTCATTACACGCCACCTGTACGTATACGGGACAATGCAACGCAGACAATTGAATACGTGTTCCCGCGCGAGTGCGTGACAATATCCGCGTAAACGAGGAACGAGGCATGCACCGCGCCTGACGTACGTACATATGTACATGTACGTACGTACATGCGCGCATCTGACGATGAAGCCCCGTCACACACCAAAGGCCTCGGGAGCTGTACGACGCCACGCGTTCCTCATAACTTAGCGCGACATAATGCAGCGCGAAACGCGAGCAACCAGGAAAGTCATTGGCGTCATCGATCAATCCGACCTGCACAAAAGCACCGGCGCTGCAGCGCGTTCTAGCAATTACGTTGCAAATACGTCCGGCGTGAACCTCGTTTCCTTTTTTTTCTTTTCTTTTTCTTTTTCTTTTTCACGTCTTCACGAAGGGAAACGCTGTCGCGTTCAATTGATGAGTAGGTGCCTACGTAACACGAGTACTCTGGATAAGAGTGGTAGAGAGAGAGAGAGAGAGAAAGTGAAAATCTTTAAAAGTGCTTCGACAATGATTTGAAACTGTATTTGACACTATATGTTATGTACGAAATATCGTGTTCTGCGCACACCATTTTCATTTTTTGAAATTTCAAGTGAGATTTTTGAACATTTTCGAATTGAAGAATGCCACACGTGCCTGCAGTTTATAACGAAATCCACGAGAAGAACATTTTGAATAGCGTTTCTTTACGTAACAACCAGAGCATCGATTTTTAGGTACCTAAAATGAAAACAACTGCACGACCTGTACCCCACAGTACGATTTACCTCACTGAAGGCGCCAGAAGCAGCTAGGAAATGAAGACGACTTTTTTGCCATAAAATTTTATTAATATGCAAACATTTGAATCGATACAAAGCAGGCGCGATCGCTCAGTACCAGACAACGCCATGAATCACGTGACCCGAATCAACCAATCGCTAATTTTCGTTGCATCCGAAGAGGCCCGATTTTCTGGATTACCCTCGCTAAAATCACTTTCAGTGATAATATGTAAAATCTGTTATGAAACGAGCAAATCTCTGTCTAGAGACATTTCAATACATTTTTCTTAATTATTTTCAAGAATGAATAATAATGCGGATAGATAACAATACTCTGATAATTATTGATAGTTTTATATTATTGGTAAAAGAAGATTCCAGTAAAAGGCGATAAAATTTACCGTTTGTTACATTATTGCGTTCTCGCCGAAAAATTTGAAAAGAACGAAGAACATACGCGTTTTAACGAATGTCGAACGAAACGTTCAATGACTTTTCCTGTCTAACGCCAACCGACGTGATACATCGTAAAATATTGGAGAAGCTTATACAAATCCGCTTTAGCGATGCGAACGCAATTGTATCCTAAAGTTGGTCATCCGCATGGTGCTCGCGAACCTAGGCTGCACGCGCATTTTCAACTGCGCCAACAAGTTGTCCCCATATTGCCAGATATATGCGAGATTAACGCCACTCACGCACAAATACGTACAAAGGAATATTCAATTTCGAAGAACCACCTGAAAATTGGATGTATTTTTTTTTCGAATTACCCACGAGTAAATTTGATTTTCCGGGGATTTCGCTTCGAACTCGTTTAAAAACTGCTTTGTTTCTCATTTTAATATTTCACTTCCCTGTAACGCGAATATTTCACTTCCCCGTAACTTCTCTCTCTCTCGCTAACAAAACGCAGGACCGAGCTTCCTTTTTACTTTCGTTTATCTTTGTTTGAGGCTTCAAACAAACGGAAAAATGATCGAACCTTGCAGGAGCCGTGTTGATCCATATATAGATTGAAAAAGAGAGAAAGAGAGACTTTTTCAATAATTCTCTTGTGACGTGTAAATTTATGAAAACTCATTTGTTTCCTACGAATCGAATTATTCAGTGAAGTTGGAAACAATTTTGCTTTTTAAACGTTTCAGTGCTACAACGATCGGAAAATAAACAGTTCGAGGAGAATTGACACGAATAAATAATTTGGGGAAACCACCGACGACCGGAGGCGTGTGAAATATTCACGTCAAAGACGTTAAAATAAAAGAAAGTGGAGAAGCTTTGCAACACAACGAAGTGCACAGGCTTTTGGTTTACAAATCTCGGAATCATTTAAATCTTTAAAAACACGCTCGTGAAACATCTAACAAAAATTGAAGTTTGAAGTTTTGGCTCTTAAACCTTGCTGTATGATCTTTTTTCCTCGTCAAAAGTTTCAAAAGTTGTGAAAGTATCTCGAATCTTTGTCGTCTGACCTCGTAGATATTAAAATTTTTCTTTTCTAATCTTAACGTCGAAAGTTCGATAAAATGGCGAAAAGAAATTACACAGCGAGTTTTGAGAGGAGATTTCAATTTTTGAGACAGTGGTGGATCACGAGGAATATTTTTCATTGCGACTTTAAATAAATTGGTCAGTTTGACCAAGCTTCTGAATCGAATTGTAGCGAATTCTGATTTCATCGGTGACCGTAAGCGTTCCGATGCGAAATTACTACAGTTCGTTTTAATATATGCGATACGTTAGCGGAACGTCTAACAGATCTCGTTAACGACGTAAACTCGATTACGCCACGCAGAAACCGATCATCGTCCGTGAATGGGTGCACGCACATTTGATAGTCGCATAGACAAATTGCTTTCACATTGCGAGTATGTACGCAGGCGTGCACGGGGTGAATGTATGTTACAGAGGCTAGCCGGCAATGTAAAGCTCAGCCGACTATGCGCTGAACGCGCGTCATTGAAGCATACGCCAACAACGTGGGAACGTCAAAGCGACGTAGAACACAGATACTTGATGTCATTTCGCGCTTTGTTGGACGGACTTTTTATAGGCTGCCATTTCTTTGTCACGGAAAGCGTGCACCTCCACTATCCTTTCGCCGGCGACTTGTCGATATTAAAAGTGCCATTCCTCGACACGCTGCAAACACGCGCGAGCAACGCGTACGAAAGAAACGGAATTTTTACGTACACCGATTAAAAGTTTTATTACGCACGCGGAGTACACGATGCGCACTTGTCTTTGCTTCGGAAGGTAATTTTTAAGAGTACTCGTCACACAGATTTCGGGATGCAGAAATTTTCTTTTCTCTTCTGTAGAAAACTTTTTCGTGGTTAGATTCTCGGAGATCGAAGTTATTGCTCTTAAATCTCGTTGTACGATTCTGTTTTTTTTTCTCGTTTCTCTGTTATTTTATTGAACTTTGAACAAACTATACAGTGTTTCAGAGAGGAAATTTTAATCACGAAAAAGATTTTTCTGTTAGGTTTCAGCGAGTTTTACACTTTTCGAGAAGAAAAGCACCCTCGCTTCCCTACTTACGTATAATGTAAAAATATTTTCGAAGGAAACAAACTTGAAACTGATTTTATGCTTTGAAATAAGACCGAGTAGATTACAGTACGATTTTTCCTTTTTTTACAGTTGCAACAATTTAAAAATATCGGCAATTTTTCATCGGATGAGCAAATATAATACTTTCAAATATAACATGTAAAAATAGGACAAGAGTGAAATGTTAGGTTTATCGGATTTCTTTTAATATTTCCAAATGAAAATGATAAGATAATCATCGAATCATCACACTATTATTTTTCACTATCAAATGTTAACATCTCTGTTAAATTTTATATCGAGCTTCCGAGCAAAAAAGTGTTCAACTTCCTGTCACGAGTTAATAATTTGACATGGGATGACATTTCTTGCGATGTGTACAATGGATTCATAGTAATTTCGAACGTTGTTGAGAACGTTCTGAGGTAAAACCAGTACGCGTAACAAGATAAAAATAAACATTCGTGGAGCGTGGCCAGCGAAATTAAATGTTACCAAATTAACCTGCAACATCCGAACGAATCTAATTAACTTGCAACAGACACACGTCACAAATAAATGTTAGCCGAAGTTGAGATACTTGAAAGCGTACTATTCTGTTTTCTGAACACGAATTACTTTTAATTAACATTAACGAATTGCATTAATTAGTCGCTGGTTCCCTGTGTGCTTAAAATAGTAATTTTTAGCAAAAGTTTAATTAAAACACGACGATAGACAGTGATGGACAGAAAAAAGTTTGACACCCAAAACAATATCGTTAGCTTGTGGATGTCTGCACTGATTTGAAATTCAGGATACTCGATTATATTATCACTGAAAGTGATTTTAGCGGGGTAACCCAGAAAATTGGGCCTCTAATGCAACGCTAATGCAACGAAAATTAGCGATTGGTTGATTTGGGTCACGTGATTCGCGAGGGGGCGTGGGGTAGACCTCGAGTAGGAGTGGCATTGTACCGAGCGATCGCGCCTGCAATTTGTTTTGTATCGATTCAAATGTTTGAGTATCAATCAGAACGCAAACAGTTGCTTCTGGGCTTTTCAGTGAGACGAATCGTACTGGGGTATGGTTTTTTTGTATTTTGCATTCATCGTGATGACAGAGATTAGTTATAAAATTCAGTCAAATTGAAAATTCCAAGACTAAGCACACAAGTCATTTAACCACAAAGTCGATTGATTTCCTCGAAGCATCCGATAACATTGTGCGATCACGCAGATCAGCCGAAATCAAGTAATTTCGAGCACCTCATTAAGCAGATTGTTAAGCAAGTAAACGTTTCTGTTTAATCTGAAAATCTGAAAATCTCGCGGAAATCGCTGAGAAAATACCCCGTTTCCCCGTTATTATCCGTGCTTGCCACACGCTAGTCGTTATAACTTCGCGTTGCACGCGGTCTTATTCAAACAACGAGTCATAACGCACGATAAAACAATTTTGAAATTAATATCTTTCGTCGATGCGTGCTGGAAATTTGCAAACTAACCGTTGCCGTACGGTGCGTTCGGCCGTTATAGTTATCCGGCCCGACAGTTTCAAACATATACATGTACTCATAAATGTTTCACTATCGTACGTAAATAACGTGCGAGGTACAAACGATATAAAATTCCTCTTTAACTTGTTCCAGCACTTGACGAAATTTCCCGAAATTACGTTTCAATCGGATTGAAATGGAAATTATGAACTATCGGAGTGACGTGCTTCCTCGAACAATGTAACGCTGTGCAATTGTGATGTCAAAGAGCATAATTGGCAATTTGGTAATCGGTACAAGAGTATGATATTCGTGGAAAATTGTGCTCTCTAGCTTAGTTTTTGTGGAAATTAAAATTGCAATTCTCCGTGACGGAAAAGTAAACATTTTGTCCTAAAAAAAGTTAACACTCATTACAGAGATGTATCACTCACAAGTTCAAGTGATGATGACGTTCCATTCAAATTCGAATACAATTGCAAAGTCTTTTAACGTTTGTCAAGTCTTCAAAATTTGGGAAAAAATTTCAAGTGAATTTTATTACATTCGAGTAAAAAACACTTGATGTGTAAAAGTACGTGAGGAATTTGTCTGAAAAAAGAGTTTCAAAATTTAAAAATCTACAGTCTCTGCGTTGATACTTTAAAATGATTACTTCAAAATCAACACACGTACAGCGAAAAGCACAAATGAACCAACAATAATGACCGCCGATATTTTAAATTTTCGTAGCTTTGTAAAACATAGTCACGTAACATTCCATTTGGTCTCATTTTAAAGCGTAAAGCCTTTACTTTCGCTTTTTACATTATGCGACAGATGGGGAATTAAGGATACGTTTATTTTTGAGAATTAAAAACGTTGGAAAAATTTTTTTCGCAATCGGGTCCACCCATTCAAGAAACAGATTTTTTTTTACAATGACCTCTTAAAATTTACGATATTTTTCAGCATTTTTTCGATCTTTGAACATAAGGATTAGAAATGTTGGGATTTCTTGAATTTTTCTCGTTTCGTCCCAATATTGAAAGTTCAATATAAAATTGGCAAAAAAAAAAAATCTTACCAGCAAGTTTTAACTGTCTGTTGCAAAGAAGAGACTTTAATAATCAAGAACATTGTAAATTCAGTCAGGGTTTTGGAAATGTTTGTCAAAGTAGAGGCTTTACACTTTAAGATGAAACCAAATAGATTGTTTCATGATCCTTTACGAAGATATAACGCAAGTTGTACTTTATTCTTATACTTTTTTCAATCTATAGTCAACTCTATCTAACATGTTGCAAAAGTCATTTAAAGAATGAATTTAAACTCAATCCAATATATATATATGAAAAGTTATATTAAAAAAAAAAAAAAATAATAAAAACGAATAGAAAGTAATATTTGTGTCGTATAGAGATTCCTCATTATACGGCAGTCATCGCGGTAGTTTTATTCCGTCGAAATTTGTCGGGAACTTAATATTTCCTCTGTTAGCATAAGATCACTGCGATTCCGTTTCACATTCGTTTCAGCTGTGAAAACAACGGTCTTCGCGGTGAAATTAAACTTTTTTGCACGAACGGACTCGCTGAAAGTATGAAAAGACGGTAATGAACAGAGCGATGAATACGCCGACGTTATGGAACAAATTTTCGTCGAATTCTCGCTATGCATGCATGCGAAATTTCTCCACAACTTTCAGTAAGTATTACGTGCATTTTTTTTTTCACAGTAGATATCAAGAGGAATTTACAATTAGACGAATTAATGGTCGAAGGAATTACGAACGTAGTTAGAAAAAAAGAACTTTTAATTTAACAAGTTGTAATTAAAAGCAATCTACAATATATAATGTAATTTTTCCTAAATTGTAGAGGAAATTGTGGAACACTTGAATTTTAACAGTATCGTCGACTTTAACAGTACTGGTGTGAACAGACTCGTTAATAACTTGTTATTCATGTTATCCATGCAACTGAAAAATTGATCGAAGAACGAAAGCAAAGTTTTCTTATGATAAAATTAGATCTCGAAAAATTCCAAGCAGAGGTAAGATGAAAAATTAATTGCACACGCGTGTAAAATGTTCGAAGCAAAACGTAAAACCGTAATTTTTCGTCTGTTACATTAAAATGCTTATTTAGAATTCTAGGGAAATATATGTATGTATATAAAATTTTCATCGATCAATTTTGCACTAATTATCATTTAACTTTATTGAAGTGAAATTTTAGCAAGGGTAACCCAGAAAATCGGGCCTCTTCAGGTGCAACGCTGATGCAACGAAAATTAGCGATTGGTTGATTTGGGTCACGTGATTCGCGAGGGGGCGTGGAGCAGATCTCGAGTAGGAGTGGCGTTGTCTGGTACGGAGCGTTTGCGCCTGTAATTAGTTTTGTATCGATTCAAACGTTTGCATAAAATAAAATTTTATGGCAAAAAAGTCGTCTTCACTTCCTAGTAGGAACAGTTGCTTCTGGGTCGAACGAAACTGCAATTTGCAACAATAGAATCACTAATTGTGACACGACTGTTTTATTCATCAGACATTTCGAAACTCTTCGAAATTTGAGAAATTTATCGCCAGGAAAGTCATTAAATTCAAGTCGCATAAATTCACCACGTTCAATTTCACGATATCACGATCCTTCAAAGAAGAAAATACCAGTAGTGCAACAATGGTCGTGTTATTGTCTACACGAGCTGGCATGCGTCATGCGAAAAGCACAGATGTGGAAAGTGTAAAAACTTTATAATCGTGTTGAGTTAGATTAACCGTAGGCGATACACGTGTACATAGATTGCACTTATTCACAACATATTTACGTCCATAGATGTTTTAGACCGAAGAATGATAATTACTCTCGTGTCCTCGTTTACCCACGTTTTTCTTCTTCTTAAACGATTTATAATTTCGTAAATTGTCGAAATATCCTATCTCCTCCTCGTAACAGTATAATCCATACTTTTTTCCTTTTATACAGATTATGAAAGTAATACGGGACTTGCCAGTTTTCGTAGTACTCATATTCAGGGGAATATGAAAAATGTTCAATCAATGTTAAGACTCGAGACGTGTTAAAGATCAGGTCAGCAACTTCACGCGACAGGTGCGTTTTACAATACGCAGGTGTCGAGCAGCTGGTAACAACACTTGGAAAAATTCAGCATTCGACTGTTTTCGGTTATCTGAAATTTTCGTTTGCCGTTACGATCCGAATGGTGTATCGTATGTTTTTATCGTCTCGAGTTTAAAATAACCAATGCGAACTTTTTCCCCTACCACTTTTGAAACAACCGATATGAATTTTTCAATACGAACCGCTCAATATCCAGTTATCACGTCTTTAAATCTCGTCAACGCGAGTTTCGAACGAATCATTATTTCAACAGTCTACACGCTGGCGCTATGAAACAATAGGGAGTGAAGCGCAATGGGGGAAAAAAAGAGAGAAAGAGAAGAAGGAAAATCTCACCTCATCAACAACAGGATTATATTTTCCAAGCGTATTTTCCAAACAAGCTTACTTCGCTTTAGGAATTAAGCACCTCTCTGTTAAAGCTTTATTCTCCCTCTTTTTTTCGTAATACTTCTTTTCTTTTGCAACGATTGCAATCGTCAATTTACAGGAAGGAAAAGCGGCACGATGAACAAAATTCCATCAAAGCTCTAAACCTGGCTGTGTGAAGTTATTTAAAAGTACATTCGAATTAATTTTCCGAGAATTATGCTCGAACATGTAGATGATTTCCGACAAAGTTTTGATAAAAAAACTTGATTAAAAAGCATGGGTAGATATTAACATATTGCAAATTAGAGATTAGTACTGACGATCAAAAGTAAAGCTCTTGTTGATACGTGTTTATTATTTATACAGGAAAAGAGATCGATAGGACAGGTACAATTTCGTTCGGACAGGTACAAAGCTCTTTTCACTGTGAGGTTGTTTAAAAATATATCGCACGCGAATCACACAGACGTGTAGACAATTTTCGTTGAAGTATTAACAGAGAAATGTCGACAAAGATTAGCAGTAGTAGAATCGATCTCACGGTTAAAAATAAAGCTTTGTTCGATACTTACATATTTATACGGGAAGAGAAATTGACGCGATAAATAAAATTTCATTGAATCTCATTGCGAGGATATTTAAAAATACATTGCAATTCATTGACGAGAATCCAGAGACCAACATATGTTAGATAATTTTCGTTAAAGTTTCAATTAAAAAAAGTAGACCGTCAAAAATTATGTACGGTCTATCTAATGGTCCGATTGATTTCTATTCACGCTAGAAAAAAAGAATCAACATCGTTAGATGTATATTTTATTTAAAACTCTATTAACTTTTTCGTAAAGTTATTGAAAGAACGCATTCAAATTATGCAGGTAATTTTCGTTGATGTTTGGACAGAGAATCATCGACGGAGATCAGCCTGATGGTTGAAAGTAAAGCTC
Source organism: Melipona beecheii (assembly GCA_032399605.1). NCBI lineage: Eukaryota > Metazoa > Arthropoda > Insecta > Hymenoptera > Apidae > Melipona > Melipona beecheii. Next base: position 3,739,504 of record JAUCMO010000291.1, read on the forward strand.
CCTATTAATCCCTACTTAATTTAATTAATTCCTGCTTATATCGGAAGAAAAATCTTGGCGAGGCGATGAATCAAATTTCATTGGGAAATCTAAAGCTTTTAAATGAGAAACTTACTAAAAAAATTGCATTACGGAGATTTATGAGAATCACACGAACACTTGTTGACAATATTCGTCAAAGTTTTGGCAGTGAAATGTCAATAGAAATTAATACCGATGACCAGTCGGATTACATTTGAAAGCAGAGCTCTGAATCCCTACTTATATACTGATAAAAATTCATAAAATAAAATTTCATTTAAATTTAAATTTAAAAATGAACTACAAATTTTCCTGTAAACGTGCGTTCGAATTTATTATCGATTATATCGATCAATACCGATAATCAGTCTGATATTTGAAAGCAGAGCAGATTCTCCGAAAAGAAGAATCTCGACGCGAATGAATAAAAATTTCACTAGAAACTGTACTGAAAAGGTGCGTCTGTGGGAATTACACGAACGTTGTTGATCATATTTGTCAAAGTTTTAGATAGAGATTGGTACCGATGATCAATTCGATGGTCGAAAATAAAGCTCTGACTAATTTCTGCTTATAGTCAAATAATGATTATAACGGAATGCAACGAGTGATCTTGAGACCATCGCTCGGTCGCAAAGCGAAGGAGAGTATCGGGTTATCGAGTTATCGCGTTAACGCTCGTACGGTCTATCGACCGCCTGTATACCGTTTGATAAAGTAGCACGTATGACGTACCACGGTGACACGTGTATTACATAGCCGTGCAAACACCCGTATACGTATATATATACATATGTACATATCTATGTATACGCGTACGCACAGAGAAGCATAGAAGGACGTTTGTGCATGTCGAAGTCGACCAACCAGCCGGGGATGCTTAACTCTTCAAAGCGGTGTGTTTGCGATCAAACCTTGCCATTCCTGTCGCATTTCATCGAGCACCGTGAGCATTGCCGCGCGAATCAGATCGCACGGTATATGCTAATTTATTCTCTGATTTTTCGTCAAAGATCCGACGTCAGGTCTCCCCCTCTCTCTGCGTTAGCGAGCATGCCAAGGGGAAAGGAAGATGCAGAATTTCCAGAACTGCTGAATTATTCCCGCAATCCATTTCCGAAGATAAGAGTTTGCGTTTAATCGTTAATGAGGGGAACTGAAATATAAAAGTGGGCATCTTTTATTCAAGATCGTACTCGCCTGCGCGTGAAACAGAAATATAAAAATATCGAAAAGCATTTTACGAAGAGGGTTGTTATCTGTATGAAAATAAATCTGTTCAAACACGCGCGTTTCGTATCGTGCAAACGCAATGTAATTGCGCGTATACGCAGGAACAACTCTTCTGCATCGTACGTACGATGTTCGTTAATTACTGAAATTGCGAAAAACGTAATTATATATATAATAATAATAATAATAATTGGTAGAGAGTTTTTTTTTCACCAACTAAATACTTTCAAGAGCACTGTATATTGGATATTTTATATATTTTTTTCACGTTGTGTAATTGTAATTTTGGACGTATAAAAAGCGTATAAAAATCCTACTAATCAGCTTAATAATTTTAACTTTTCATTATTTTCGATATGTCGAGAATGGCTGTTTTGTTCAATACACAAGGAATGAATAAATTGTTGCACATAAAAAAATAATTGAACTCATATAACAATGAAAACAAAAAAATACATGTTCAATGTAATATTGTTATTACATATAAAAATAATTTCGAATAATCGGAGATTTCCGGCGCTCGCTGTTTCCCTACCGCCGTCAATCACTTTCACCTATCGCCGTGAATAAGGAAAAGTGAAATATAGCGTGAAATTCTCCGTGACACCATCACACCGCCAGTCGCTTCATCGTCCCAACGATCGGGCCATCTCGTTACATCACGGGGGTGAAAATGCAAAAATCAGCGAGTAGGTGCGAGTTGCTCGTTGCCGTTTAATAACAGCCACGTCAGTTACGATCACGGGGGTACAACGTTTTGCGAGAACTATTCCTCTAATTGAAACACGGTCGTGCTCGAGCGAGCCGCCGCCGGTTGTAAGAAACCGTTTTCCCGGCGCGTTTTAAATTAGTTCGCGATGGCGGCTCAGCCCCGGCCAGGTTATCCAACTACGAAAAAAGGTCGTTGCTTCATCAGTTGAAACCTGTCACCTGGCATCGTTTCTTATTTTTCTCGCGACGAGAAGGTGCCGCCAACCTTGGATTTCCTCGGATGGGAAACGCTCGCCCATCCGATAAAACTTTCCCTAATGGACGAGGACAATTTGTCTCGGAATAAGTTGGTCCGCGCGCGCGTTTTTCATTGCGGCTCCTGGCTTGTTCGCGGGCCGAATTCGCCACGCAGCAGGTGACGCAGCGACTTTACTTTTTGTTACTTTAGCAGGTAGATATTCCCCTTCAATTATTATTATTATTATTATTATTTCTACGTTATCACGTGCATCAGAATACGTTACTTTAGAAGAATGAAACGTGTATACAGATGTTCAGAGATGTATAAAATGTATCTAATGAACTCCGTTTAAGTTAAAAATCCCTCCAGTTGCATTTTCATCGCTTCAATTTTAATTTTTATATTTCAATTCTGACATTTGTACTATAACGTTCGAAGATTTTCGAATAAATGAAAATTCATTATATTCGTATCTGTCTATCTATTATCTGTTTTATTCTAATTATATTATTCTTGGTATTACGTTTATGTTATAATTTTCGAAAAAATGTAAATGAAATGTATATTTCTATTATTTATTATCTGTTTTGTTCCAACTATACTAGCATTAAATTTATGTTGTCGGTATTTACATTTCTGCACATTTATTCGAGTAATACTTATTTTAACCAACGAAACGAAATTCCTCGACAGCACGAACGTTCCTTATTACTCGCGGAATGATTCTGAGTTCGCGACACGCGGAACGGCGGTCTCTAAAATATACATGCTACCTGGTTTTCACTGAACGCAAGAAAATTCCAATCAGCATGCTTGTTAGGCATTACTCACACTCTCTCACGTGCCGCAAGCGCGCCTTGGCTGGTGCTTGTGAGGCTTCGAAACGATTAAGCAAAGGTCGCGGAAATTCCTTTCGCTTGGTCCTCGACCAAGTGGACCGTTATGCGTCGTTATTAATACCTCGGGAATTTACGAATTCGCGATAAGATGATTAAAAAGAAGACGGTAGTGAACGTGGAAAATGAAAGATAGGATTTATTCTAAACGTCGATATTCTGAGGTGAAAATAGCCGTAAACTTACATACACGATATGCTCACGTTTTCGTTTCTTAATTAAATATGGAACAAGTTGGATACACGTTTCAGTTGGAAGTCACACATTTGCAAACAAAAAATCGTAGACGGAACGAATTTAGAGAGGTGTGCTTTTTGTTAGAATTTTATCATTTCGATCATTAGAATTTAGGTTTAGAATTTATATGGTCCAGTTTGAGAAAGCAAAGATGAGCTTGGAAACTTCGAAATCGCAATAATAAAATTAAAACCATGTACAATTTTTGTATTAAACAATTTTTCGTTAGACGCATAATTTGTTTCAGGTGTGCAAGTTACGTGAATCACCCTGTATATTTATACACCACACTTGTGCACATACTCGTACATACATACTTATATAAAATTAATATTTTATCTTAATGTTTAAATAATTCAAACAGTTCAAACGCACGACACACTTTTATCAGAAAGTATATTTAAAGATTTGATTTACATTTGCTGGCAATTTTTCAACAATATTAAGCTTTGGAGGGTTGACTTTGTAATTCATATTCCAGAGATAGTTTATTATTGCATATTAGGGAAGTACGCGTAACGAACGTCTCATAAACTTACGGATGCTAATTACGCGAACACCTGGAGTTTATCTCCCTGTGAATCTTCCTGTTACGAACATTACCTCTGCGTAGAACACGGCAAGTGGTAGTTTCAATTCCAAACGAATCGTATCATTGTCCTATTGAACCACTTTCGCGCTTAGGACGAGCATTAGGCTTTTTCCTTTCGGAGGGATAAAACAACCACGATCGTGAGTGTTTCAATTTACGAGTTAATGGATAATTTTACAGTTGCACGTGTACGTTAATACCAGCTATAATTGTAATTATTCATTTCCTTTGTCGTTGTGATTACAACGAAAAATATAAAATATAAAGTCAAAGGAAAAAATATATTTCTACGCGAAATCTGTTTTATCTACAAAGGAGGTATCTATTTAAAGATTCAAAGATATAGAAAAACATTGTAAATATACAAAGCAATTTTCGTCTGTCGACTTTCAAATCGGTCGATTCTTCGTTGCATGTAATTTGTTGCGAGTGTTGAAGAGCAGCTTTCAACTAGTTGCACAATCAAAATTCGTTACGTGTTACGCGCGAATAAATCAACGAACGTTACCGGACGAAATCGGGGGGAGGACAATCGCCGGCAACGTGAAAATTAAATAGTAGACCGGCGATCCTCCGTCAACGCAGACAGAGACAAATCCACGGCGTTGATTCACGCTGGCTAACTGGTGTTATGCCAGACGAATGAAAAGTTCCCCGCTGGATCAGTCTTGTAATCTAAATATTGCACCGGATATTTTAGCCGGTTCTCCGGTTTACCTTGCTGCCCGCGGAACGAATATCCACCGCTGGAAGTCGACACACGATCCAGCGATTAATCCGCGGCCCTTCCTTCGAGCTTCGTTCTCCAGCGAAACTCCTTTATCAGCAGTCGCACGCGAGCCGCCAGAACGATTTCCCCGGTTATGGGTTTTAGCTCGATTCGTTGTTTATTAATAGTATTCCGTCTTCTTTCGCCGGTAATCTTCCGTTTCCCTCTGTTATCCCCCTATAGTTTCGCACAAGTTGTAATGGTATCATTCGTCTGCTCGAAATTGAATTTTCTTTCTGACGTATCTTCCGGACATTACTACGAAGAACGTGTATTTTTTATTCTTAAAAATCGAGACCTGCGTGCACATTTACGCAAGTAATTCAATCGTCTTTGTGAAACGTACATTTCCGTAAATATCTAATTATTAAACGACGATAAAACTGTGTATATTTTTGTGGACGATGCTTCGAAATTTATTTCAAACGTTAAACTTGTCACGATAGACACTGTATTTTATACATTGTCTATCACTGAAAGTTATATTTTATATAGTGTCACTTCAGGTGCAACGCTGATGCAACGAAAATTAGCGATTGGTTGATTTGGGTCACGTGATTCGCGAGGGGGCGTGCGGTAGACCTCGAGTAGATCAATAAAATTTTATGGCAAAAAGGTCGTCTTCATTTCTTAGTCGGAACAGTTGCTTCTGGGCCTTTCAGTGAGACGAATCGTACAAGTCGTGCAGTTTTTTTGTAATTTCGTTCTTTGAATTTCACACAAACGTGCAAAGTCAGTAATTTCGATTTTAATTAGTAGTTTGCACGTTTGCATGGGTGCGACAATAGTCAATTAGACAACTTAGGAAATGAAATTGTTCGGATTAGGGTCAAATTACGCTAGTGTATGTCATCCGTGTATGTCATTCATTTGTGGTTTCGTTTCTTGTAAAATTGTGCACGACGCGACGTCGTCGTCTGTGCGAAGCCATTTTGTTACATTAGTTTTATCACATCTGGTGTTTTGTGCAATCTAGCAAGAATTTCTTTCTCTCTCTCTCTCTCTCTCTCTCTCATTTTCTCTTCTTTCTCAGTGTTCTCTTTCATTCTTCTTGCCCGTTCGTTAATTCTTTCAGTTTCATTCAATAAAAAATTTTCTGATACCCCTTTCAACTTTTCAACTGTTAGGTCAAAGCGTTTGCCACCATTTGGGAAATTCAAGAGCGTAAAAGTATGCAGAATATTCATGACAGATATACAATATCGAAATATTCAAAGCAGCATGTTCGTTATGATATTCAATAGATTTTTTTTTTTCTTTTTTGATTCAATATACGAGGCAAATTTCTACTCAGATTTCATTTCTTTTTTTAAATTACATTTACAAAAATCTACAATTGGTCGAACACATACAGTCTGCTCGTCATTTTTTCAATATATCAACGTCGGTTTTACTTTTATCAAGGAATGAGGAGTAATTTTCACTAAAAATTTACAAAATGTGATTTTTTCTGACGAATATAAGGGAACGATCAGTCTGTAACTATGAATCCGTAAAAAGAAAGAAAGTAGAGAGACTAAATATATGAACAAATGAATACAAATAAATATACATATACATATACATATATAGTAACACCATCAGCGCTGAGAATCATGCGGTTCGTCGATTGTCACAGTATTAATCGAAGGTGAAAGGAACTTTTCGAAGAAAATTCATTCTTCAACAATTATTTAGAACAATCGATTTGGAATTTGCTCGACGAGCAAAATGGTATTAGCGCGATCTCCGTAAATTTGTCTCTTCCATTAAAAACGACTTTAATCACTGTACCTTCGTGAATCCGTTCTCAATCCGCTCGGCAAAGAGTTTGATTTTCATACACAATCGGCGTTGCAGTTGCACTGACATTTCTGCTAGGTTCAAGGTTTTTCTCATTTTCGATGACAGATATACGATATTCGTACGAAAAATTCAATGTGATATGATTTTTACTAACTCTCTGAGCAATTTTTGATTTTTTGCGAGGTTTAAATTAACGTTTTGTGACAGCATTGTTTAAGTTACTTTTGTAAATTCATTTACAAAAAACTTGCACGATAAATAATTGACACCTAATTTAAACAATAAATTTATTTACACGTATAAATATTTCGTTAATGTAATTCAATAAAAGAATTTTCCCATAATTGTCTCAAGTTATTGAATACCATGGTACACTCCTATCCCATGGTCCATTATCTTTGCGTATCACAATTTTAGACATCGATGTGTCTTTATTAAGTCGTATTTACGTATGTGATACTAACATTTGTGGAATCTACATGTTGCATACAGTTTTCAGTACTATAAATTTTGTTATCCTACCATTAGTTATCAAAAATCATCATTATAAAATAATTGTAATCGGAATTATTTCGTTCGGAAGATAGTATACTTATGAACGACAAAATTTCCAAGTCATTCCTTATAAAACAAAATTTCAATTGTTATAGAGATACGTATAGACGTCGCTATAGTTTTAAAATCTTCCAGTACCACTTATCAAAAATCATCGTCAATGAATCAGGACGATGTTTCATTCAAAAGATAATACCCACAACGAAAAAATTTCCATAAAATTCCATTTCTAACAAACTCCGTAGTATTTTCTTTATTCATTTAGTATTTTTATTTTTAATATTACCATATTTGGAAATAACTCCTCCGTATTGTATCATGCGTCTATAGATTGGGATTGGAATGGGATTAAAATTTCATTTCGGTTGTAAGTCACCGCCGTCAATCTTTATCAATCGCTCGCCTTATTTTATTTAGAATTTAGATTAAACGTCATCGAAACCGCGTAATCCGCAGATAGAGAGCGTTTTATTATTTCATTGGTAGAGAATGATGGCCGGTATCGCGTCGGCGCGCTTGATCCAACCGCGATTACCGATATAATCTTTGCGCCGGAATCACTACGGTTTGATTACATTAGTTATTACGTTGACAAAGCCGGCTCCCTTATTCCTGACGCACCTACAGACAGATCAAGGGTTTAGAGTGCTCAGCGCGTCAGGCTGTGATGAACTATTTCGAGTGGAAATTAGATTGGCTCAATGGAACGCTAAATGGAACGCGAATGTAATTGCGTTAGCAGTGATAAATATTAACCGGCGACATATCGAATGCGTAAAGACCTGCGAAATTATTGAAGAACCTAGCTCGGATCACGGTGACGCACGGTGATTCACGTTCGGTTAACGAAACTCCATGATCATTCCGCGTTAACTTTGGTTTTGTTGTCGATGTCGATCTTTTAACATTTCGCGCGCCATTGGACAATGATTTCCCCGGGAAATTTAAATTTAAATTTAAATTCATTTCGCTAGATCGACGGCGATCGATCTTTAACGCGTATTAAAATGTTCTACGTAAAAATCATTGTAAAATCGTTCAATAGTAATACGAATATATGTCCCTGTCTAAACAGAAATTATCGTCGATATTAATTTTTGTAGAAAAAGTTTGGATTTGTTCTCGTGTCATTTAATCCTTCGGCGAAAGTTCGTGCCATTTCAAATGCAAATGACGTAATTAAAAATTCAATCGAAACAGAGAGTAATTCTACCCACGGAAGATGTAATATTTGTTTTGTAACGGGTTCTGCATATCGTAACAAGTTTTGCATTTGCGCTTTTAAATATCTCAAGAATGGACAAATAGCCATGGTCTAAGGACCGAGTCTATTTTCCTTTTCTCGTTATATTTTTCATGACGGAGATTCTCGTTTGTAAACTACATTTGAAGTTTCACAGAGAAAAGACAGAGAGACTCGTTTTACACTGCTATATTTACGAAAACAAGAAATTGTTTGAAAAATTATTCTTGCATTCGCTAACGAGTGGATAGGAAAATTATTAACAAGTATTAACAAGTATTAACGAGTATTATAAAACTTGTTAAAAGAATCACTAGCTGAAATATTTGTCGGCGAGTAGTTAGCGTTGTTCCCACCCATTCCCTCGCTGTATGCAACTCGCAACTTTGATAAACAAAACTTCGCTCAGAGACCAGGATCTAGGGATTGCATACTTATTAGGGACACAGCGCCCGTTACGTGGCGAGTTTGTGACACTTCAATCACTATTGCGGGGGAAAAAGCAATATCTTGAAAAGCGAACGTTACCAGCAAGAATGACAAAGTCCCGGAACAAGAAGCAATTTCGAAAGTTCTTAATCCCTATTTAGCAATGAATTCTCCGGAGCAAAACACCGTCTTACCTTCGAATACGTTTCTTTGGAAAACAGAAAAGTTTTATAGAATAGATTAAATGAAACGATTTTCATCTGATTACGTATGCATACAGGGACGCGTCGTCATGGACAGAAAATTTCGCGTAAATTTTTTTCGCTCGATACTTCAATTTCGAGAAAATTCGCAAGATACGCTGTTCTTGGTTGAAAATGACGCAACAGGTTTTTACAAAATATTCGTCTCGTCACTTGGAAAAACTGAAAATTGAAATTTGACCAAAAGTAGGATTCAAATACGGACTTACTGCAAACAGATTTTAATTTTGCAAAATAAGCCAATTAGTTTCTCACTCGAGTGATCTCGCGAGATGAAAAATCACGTGGAAAGAATGCGCGTAAGCGATAATGGATCGTATATATATATATATATTTATACGTATTGGCCGTCTCGTTCGTTTGCGAACACGTGACGGGAGAGAGCGTAATCGATGGCCGTGCTCGAATTATTACCGATAAATAATCGGGAATAAACGCAGGAAGTATATAAACTCTCGTTTATTAGGAGGATCGGTCTTTATGCGCGGGGACATTTTCCTTTTTATTCGAGCCGCTCCGAATTATTAACCGATACCGGAGCATTATTTGTCTTGGCACCGCGCTACTCTTCGCCATGCTATTTCGCGCCATTACGCAAAGACAACGCGGCAATAAAGTATCAGGTAATTAAAATTTATCGTCGCTGTTCTCGGCAGGTTACGTGACCGTTAAAAAAAAAAGGGAAAGAAGAGAAATGTTTTCTTTAATCTCGCAGGTATAATCTTTCATCAAACTCACCCGATAAACTAGCACCGTCGCATTATAGGATATCACGCGCGCGCGCGGAATCGAATTGAATTATTGAAATAATCCGCTCGAGTATATCTTTCGAAACTTATCGCACCTATATTTCGGTTAAGGCGGAGAAATTGCAACGTGTTAATTCGATTCAGAGAAATGCAATTTTCGCTGAATATGTTCAACTAGCGCTTCAGAGAAGTGAACGAACTTGACTCTCTGCGTATCTCGCGTTTCACTTATGCGTGCGCGTATGTTATTCGTCGCGAGACGAATTTTTGTCAGGTATTGAAATTTTCTAATTCTTTAGTTTTTGTGGTATTTAAGGTTGATTGAAACGATAACGTAGGTCGATCGTGAAGCTTTGGCTGACCGCTCATCGACTACTTCTACTGAATAGCCTTTTGTTCTCACCGCGTCGTCAATAATCGCTTGGTTATTGTGACGATGAAATCCAGACAATATAAAATTGGTCATACGTATTTTAACTCGCTTGGCGAGTGTACAATTTGTATAACAATGTTGTGCAATTCGACAATAGTTACGATCGATATTATAAATTATCCAGTGATATAATGTAATTATAGTGAAACTTTCTTCTCATCACGTAAAAAAATTCGAATTTTTTTCAACGAATTTGTTCGAATTTTTCTCAAAATTGCGATTACACGTATCGTGAAAATCCATATGAAATAGGTTCGTGATTTAGGTTGATGTAACGGGTTGTTTTCAAGGTTGCACGCACAATAGCCTTTTGTGGTTCGGCCATGCAGTAGCTCTTTGCGGATCGGTAATACAGTAGCATTTCGCGATCGACCTATTATTGCGGTTGAAGTATAGGTCAACTCCACAAATTACTCACTTCGCTTATGCGAAATTTAAATATCGATATGAAAACTGTTTTGGAATATTTCTCACATAGGATCAATTTTCGTTCTCGGTTCTATTTGTGTAATTTATAACATAAAAGTTGGAGTTAATTATGCTAAATTTTCAGAAAATGGAATTATATTTGACAAGAGCAACGAATAGATTTAAAACATACTTCACAATGGATTACCATCGATAATATGATAAAGAATATAATAATTATCGTGTTACGAAGCAGTGATTATCACTGTACTGTTATTAATATTCATAGTAAACTGTAAACTTTCTTTCGTCCGCCATCACGTGTAACTTCACTTGCAGTATTCGGACTTTTTTTGCAAAATTATGCTTCTATTTCCTATTCGCAATTTCTTTGCACGTTTGCATACTCGCACAACATGAAAAATTCATTTCTTCTGTGAATTTCTTGGACTAGATACAGTGAAAAGTGAGAACGATCGAAGAGCCACGTTATACTTTATTTCGCGAAACGAAAGGAAGAAATTTCATCCCCTTTACAACTCACGCGTGAAACAAATCGCGAAATTCAGTCTCGCGGTATAAATTGCTCTAAAAAAAAAAAAAAAAAAAAAACAGAAATAGAAAAGGAGGGACCACTTCGACCCTGTTCCAACAAATTCAATTTCTTAATTAAATACTCGTAAATCCGTGGTAGAACGCGCGCACGGAACGATCAAAACGTGGTCTCATGGTTTTAATGAACACAAAGTACGATGCACCGGTCCAGAAAGCAACGGTTGTGAATCGGCGAGAAAAAGAAGGAAAGATAAAAAAAATCGTCGATCCCGCGGCGAGTCTTACCATTCGAACGTCGATGGAAGAATTTTTCAAACGCCGCCCGACAATTTCAATTAGTCGCTCGTCGACTGTTCAAACGTTTGCTCGCTTTAATTAGCTCGGATTATCAAAGTTACCACCGACGTTCTCGCCTCCGACTTCGTACGGAGGGGGAGGGAGGGTTTTCTCGGGACCAGGTTGACCCAGATACCCACGCACTTTCGACATACATTTCGAGTTTGAATCGCGACCGATTAAAATCCACTGGCGGCAGCACTGGCGTCCAATCGTTCAAATGCGACTCGATCGTCGCCTCGTGGAGCCAAGTGAAAATTCTTTCGACTCTCGAATCGCTTCTCGGAGAATCCCCCCTCCTCCTCGAGCGTTTCAAACGTCAACGATAGTGTGTGCTAATCGGTAAAGTGCTCCCCTTTGTATCGACCGGCTCTTTTCTTTCGGAGATAAAGCCTCGACGCGGTGCGACAGCATTTCGCTTTCACAATGAAAAGTCGCCCGGAGTCGGGGAGGGGGGAGGGGGCGGGTTGGTAGCCGGGTCTCATGAATCCGATCGACACGGCGACAAACGTATCGACGCCCTCCATCCTTCCCTGCGAACGACGCCTGTTCGCCGCGAGAAGAAAGAGATGTGGAAAGTTCCGAGAAGAGACAGGAGGAGGTGGAAAGATGGTGGAAAGCGAAGAAGGTAGCCGCAACTCGCGCGAATGCGAGCCCGTTCTTCGGATCTCGCTCAGGAATGTGCGGACGAGAAATGGCGGGGCGATTTCGGTCGAAGGAAGAAGTGGCGGCGAGTGTTGTTCGGTAATGGAGTTAATATTTTAACAACGAGACGCGAGGCCGTATTACGACCGCCGTTTACGTCGAGAAAGCCATAGCCGACCAGCCCCCCCTGCGACTTCTTCAACCCTCGGGGGGAAATGACTAAGGAACTTCCTCGAGGAACTGGCTACGGGGGTCGCTCGGGGGACAACAGCCCGCATACATTTCACGTCTGTTTCCATGACAAACGTTACACGGAATTCTCTGACGCCCGGCGGAACGAGCCGCGTGAAAAACAAAGTGCTCTTTCTAGAGATGGGGTCGAGCGTCTCACAAGTAAGCGCGGATCTTTAGCTCTTCGGATTCGGACTTTTTTCTACGAATAATATACATAATAGGGATAGTTTTTTTTTTTAGAATGTGTTTTAGTATTAATGAAATGAACTGTCAAGTTCCAACCAGACTCGAATATATGCTGGTGCACAGAAGATGGTATCAAACAAGCACACGTATGTAAATGTTGCCTTTAGATATTGTAAATATTGCAAGTATTGCATGTGAGTATTGTTATACGTAAATACTGTGTAAACATTATAAATGTCGTATCTAAATACGCAAATGTTGCTTGTAAATATTGTATATAAGTATGGAAATATTATGAAATATAAGCATTGTGTGGAAATATATTGCATGAATATATTAAATATTATACAAGTGCAAATATCGTAAATATACATAAATATTGTATATTGTATAAACGTTGCACGAAATATTGAAATATGAAAATATTATGAACATGATTATGAATTATTTATTGTGAATATAATCATGAAAACATATAAATATTGCATGCAAATATTTATTTACGAGTTTATTTTCCTTTTATTTGGTATACAACGAAACATATGGTAGTTAAACGCGAAAGATATTATCGTAAGTAGAGGTTGACGTTTGGAACCAATTGCGGAATCGTAAGAGAGATCAATTTTTGTTGTCGAGCTACTTGACCTATTGGAGTCGATCCCATTCCTAGCCAGTTTGCGCGAGTCCACGTGTTTCTGGAAGACGAGGCGGGAAAACGGGACAGCCGTCTGCGAATCCAGTCTGGCACGTACGTCAACCCTTATTTCTTTTCGAGGAAAGACGCGACAACAACACGCCGGTGGTTTATACAGACTTCGCCCTGCGACTTTGACAATTTCGACGATCCGTTTTGCCACCGTCTTTGTCAGCTCGGTACGTACCGTACCGCGATCGATTTACGACGGCAGCCGTGATAAATCAGCCCCGATGAATATTATTCGACGTCTATGCGCTTCTATACATGCTCCTAGCGTAAATCTTCCGCGGAAGGAGAATCACTTTTTAAGATTCTATTGAAATTTGAAGAGATTGATACATACTTCGTGAATAGACATGAATCGGATTTATAAATGAAACTGTTTTTCCACGTTTGCTCGATGGTCTCTAAGAGAAAAATGTTTTACATTTTATCACTGTGAAAGTGATTTTAGCGGGGGTAAGCCAGAAAATCAGGCCTCTTCAGTTGCAACGCTAATGCAACGAAAATTAGCGATTGGTTGATTTGGGTCACGTGATTCATGGCGTTGTCTGGTACTGAACGATCGCGCCTGTAATTTGTTTTGTATCGATTCAAATGTTTGCGTATCGATAAAATTTTTTTTACGGCAAAGAAGTCGTTTTCATTTGAATCAATTAATTTGAAGCAACCAATCACAGAGATCCGGAGATCCTCATTTGCCAATTTGTAACTTAAATTGTATAAACAATTAGGAGGTTGGTTGTAATTTTGATTTGCTTGCACAAACATGCGAACGTAATCGGACGCGAAAGTGTTGATCGATCTCACACAGCGACAGACAACTTCGATCAACCTCTGTCAACTCGATGCAACTTCAATTAATCTTTGCAACATTGGCGATCAGTGTTCATCGATAAATCAATATTGCCAGTTTGATTTTCATCTGCGTAATTGCATTTAATAGTGATCATCTATGCACAAGTGTGTCCACGATGACACTGCGAGCTTGTTGCAATTGTTATACCTTGTGCGAAAACGTTATAAAAATTTCCATTTCAGGATGTTTCTTTTTGCTGCAATTTAGATTTTACATTCGTTATTTAAACAAATTACTTTTCATAACCGTTAAACTTGCACCATCTAATTTCATTTCATCTCATTTCGATAAGTTATAAAGACTTATTGCAAGCACGAGGTTTCATATTGGATATTGCATATTCCCTAGGTGTAATTGATACATGTATTGTTTAAAATCTTTTATTATTGAATCATTCGGTTATATTTGTTATAATAATAATTGCCATTATTCCTCGTAAGCATTTAATTAATTATTATGAATGACATTCCAAGAATTACATTAAGAAATTTTATCAAAAATTTGTATCGATTATACGAAGATTGAGTTTGATAATGGATCTAAATATAATCCTCTCTGTAGTTTTAATTTGGAACAATTTCAAAGAATAGAAAGAACAGAGTTTATAAAAGAATCTTAATTTTTTCTCTCTCTCTTACTTTTTTTTCAATAAATTCTATCACTAATACGTCGTAATAGTAAAAACAATAACTTTAAATTGCAAATATGAATCGATATGTATTATTTAGAAAATACAGCGAGACGAGATGAAAAAAAAAAATGAAAATTACTCAACGGAACTGACGATTCAATTTCATTGTTGACGATCGTAAACTAAAGCCACGCTTCACTTATACATTCATTATTTTTACAGTGAATCAGTTTTAACTGGAAAGCTCGTAAAAACAGTGTGGAAATTGGCTTGCTGATATGAAAATGAAATGTAAACACGCATTGTTCTTCGATCTATATTTTCGCCGTTAAAAGGAACTTCTGCGCGAAACACTATTATTTATGTGAACGTAATCCGTTCGCGCGAAGAAAAAAAATACATTTGTTTATACGTGTATACCGGCAAATTTGTACGAACGTTTGACAGAAATACAAAAACAAATTGTCGTTTTTATATTAAAGCTTTTAACCCTTTGAGGGTTTAATGTCGCGGCACACGTCGTATGAGTAACCTGAGATGCTTGAAACGCACAATTTACGTCGCAAAGGGGATTCAAATATTAACACGATGTAATACGTTACAACGTACACAGACACGTTTTTAATTTAAAATTAACATTTCTTTTTTGTCAATAATTTCATCACAAAGGAATGCAGGAAGACAATGTGTCGTTTGTCATGCTAAGCGCGAAGATGATTAGAGAAATTTTCAGAAAGATATTCCGCGGATGATAAACGTATGATAACGAAATGTCCTTCGAACCGTAAAATTGTATAAAACGTGTCAGTTACTTCAAAATAAATATTTCAATCTGATTGACTCCATAAATTGAAATTTGAAAGGAAATTTTTGCAAAACTTCACTCCAATGTTTAAAACTATTTGTACAATCTTGTTATAATCGATACAGAACATCAATTATTATTCGTGTCATGAAATTTAGAACTTTGTGAGAATGTGTTTTGCAATTTCAAATTAGTTATGTTATCTTGCTGTCATAAATAAATGAAATCGAAGAAAAGTCTTGGATACTATTGGTTATGATTTATATAATGAAATTTAAAAGTCTTTGGAATTGTATTTGGAACTTCAAATTATTTTTATCATCTTATTGTAACAAGAAAATTGTCATCAATCCACGTTTCTACATTTTTCTATTATATTAATATATTAATTCTCTGTCGGTTTGTGCTCAAATTCACACTAGAATTAACGCTAGAATTAAAATTCTTAATTTTTCGTAGAAATTTTATCAATTCACAGTAAATTTATTATACATTGAGATTTGAATAATTTTTCGCACTATAAAACATAAATAAAATATGAATGAAAATTTTTTCTCATTAGATCGACCTTTTTCTGCTCGATGCACTTTCATTTCTTTGATGCAAGTTTTACACCACACCTGTCGACAATTTTAACGTTAATTTGCATAAAGTCAATGCTCGCGCGCTGAGACGACGACTCGGAGAAGGTGACTCCCTCCGTGACTTCCTGCTTCTCAGCGGCCATTTACAATAGATTAAGACGTAAAATGGCCGGGCTGTGAAGAAATACCGTGGTAGCAGAAGGATTTTGGTTGTCGTAATATTTCGCTCTTAATGTGGACCGTTACAGCGGGTCGAGTTATAAAGTAAAAAGGCTCGTTCGTCTGTTCTGCCTGGTTTAGTCTGGACGCGTCTCGTACATAGCCTTAGGGGCGGTTGCCAACGATGATCTCGTCGATTCGTTTTATCACTCGTGACTCGTGACGCGAGATTTTAAGATGTATGACTTCGATTTATTCCCGCCGTTACTCGCGTCCGCGTAGGGGAGAAAGATTTTGTTGGCTTCATCTCGCGAATCACGACGTAAATTCATTGAAATTCATTGGAACGTCGATTATTTTTAAACGAATATTGATCCTGCCTGTCAAAAATTTAAAACCACTGTACGTGTTAAGAAATTCCTATTCCTCTTTTTTCTTTTCTTTTTTTTTTTTTTTTTTGAGTATAATTTTACGGGACACCCAAATACCAATGCCTATGGTATTAACTGAAACAGAAAAATTTAAAGAAAAGAGAAAACAATATTTGTGAAAAATTTGTAACGTAATGCTACACGCTTCTCATCGAAAAATCATCCTTTGTTTTTCAATACAACTTCAATACAACTTCAATACAACTATATTTTAGGCATTCTTTCAATTTGTTCAGTCAATTCATTTAAATTTTCAGATGGCATATTACAGTGTTTTTGTGAAACATGCTCCTCTATCGAGCTTTTTTATTAAAATTTATTGATCTTCTTTCTATTTCAGATTATATCCTCTACGGAACTTGGAAGCGATGCTTCTAGATAATTATTCTATTGTATGATAAATTTAAAAGCGAAACTACTTAGTAAAAATATCTGCTCAAATTCTAAATCAATAAAAGTGATCTTAAACTTTTGATTAGCAGTATTTTATACATATGTGCGGTAAAGTTAAAATTGTTGGTAACTTAGTAAAAGTTGTTCGATATACATGGTAGAGTGTACGAGTGGAAGGTGATTCTACGTGAAAAAATGAGTCGAGAGAAAAGAATAACATTTTTTTCGTTCGGGGCTTTGTTTTTGAGAAAATCTAGTTCAAAGATTTACCAATATTCGAATTTGGCTAGCTCTCGACATGCCAGAGAAGAATAATTGACAGGAGGTTATTTTGCGAAAATAAGTAAAACGCGTAAAATAAAATTTTTCCATTTAAAGCTTTATTTCCAAGAAAGCAGACTTTGAACGTGTTTCGTTAAAAATTGCCTTTGAAATAACTTGTTAAGTTCGATTTTCTCGAAAATAAAGCATCGCGCGAAAAAATTTTTATTCCACATTTTTTGACTTGTTTCTGCACGTAGAATAACCTTCTGTTAATTATTCTTTTCTAAAAAATTTCCATTGCTTCCACGTAGCAAGCTCAGCTGTATCGAAAAACCGAATTTGCAAATGACATAGAAAGAAAACGTTTTCACTCTCAGAAATTGTTTACATCAATTTGACGTTAATTAATAATTTGTAAGTTGTAAGAGACAGGATGAACAACAGAAAACAGAGAAGCTGACAGTTATGAAGACGTAGAAATGAGAAAAATTAAACGTGGATACCGGAGAGGGGAAAGTACGAACTGAATCCGCAGCGAATTCGAAATGGGCTCGGGTAATGAAAGCTGTTCCAACACAGCACCAGTTGTTTTCTTCTCGTTGACTGTTAGTTACCGAGTTACTTCCACTGTTCAAATATTGAAATCGCGATGAGCTTTAAATGTTGACCATCAATCGGTGCAACGACTACGGAAGAGAGGAGAGACTTTGGTCGTTCTTTAGAAAATCGTAGAACACGATGAAAAATTATCGATATATTTTAGACTGTTATTATATTTTCGTTAAGAAAATCATTCTAAAAAATTTTACTTTGATCTCTTTTTTATTTTTTAAGATATTTCCTTGATTTTTTCTAAGACACTTCCAGATAATGAGTGGGAAAAATTCAAATGTCTCTAAAAATATTGGAACATTTTTTTACCATTTTATCGAACTTTGAACTTTGAAGACGAAATGTTGAGATTTCTCAAATTTTTGTCATCCGACCGTAACCTTAAATTTAAAGTTTAATCAAACGGCGAAAATAATCGTTCAACATGTTTTAAAGGAGAGATTTCAAGTTTGTCGTAAATCTAGTCAACGAGAAGAATTGTTCGATGATTTTGCAGGCTTTTCCAAGAACAAAAGTGTCTTTACTCTCCTACCTGCTGCGTGATGTAAAAGTATCATTGAAGAAAATAAACTCTGGATCGTCCAAGTAGACGCTTCGGCTCTTAAAACGGGGCCAAGTGAATTCCGGCACGATCCTATTTTTCACAAAGTTCTGACAATTTCAAGTATCGAATATTTTTTCATCGGGCGACTGTGTTAAATTTCAAACAGGTGCATCCTGTATAATGCGGTGAAATATTTATTCTGCGAGTCGGATTTTTCGAATTTTAGTCAGAAGATTATTCTTCAGTTTGCAATCCCGATTAAGCTTTTAAGCTGGATAGAAAAATCTTTTCTACGTAGCGCGGGAAATCTTAAAACCGGGGGTTAATGCTTCCGTGAAAAATTTCCGATTACGGAGTTCCTAATGAGTACTGCGAATTAGGTTGGGAAAATTCGTATCAACTTCGAGAGAATTATTAATTTTGGAAGTTGCGCGTGTGAAACTTGCACATACTTGTTGTAATCATAGTAAGCGATCAAATGAGGATTAACGAAACTAGAAAATTCCATAAGTGATCGATATATTTATATAGTTGCTTGAGGCACAGACATTGAAAGACGTACAGACGTAGACGATATTATGCAACGAAATTTTGTTTTCGAAGCAAGTTGAACATCTACGTACATGACGAACCGCGCCAAAATTCTAACTTTTGAAAATCAAGTTAAGTGTATCAGAGTTTTGACGATCCACAGGGATCATTCAACTAATTATAAATTTTATCAGTTATTGCAATACTCAATGACTGTTAGATATAGAATTTAATCATGCAGGTGAAAAGATCAACCGAAAAGATTTAACTAATTCAATAAAAGTGTACGAAAGACAATAATTGACGATGAGAATAAATCAGTGCCGATTTCGTCGATATAAATAGATGCATTTATTCTTGGAATTTGAGAAAAGATGATTCCATTTTAGCTCGTTTAAAGAATTAAAAAAAAAAAAAAATTTTCTTTCGAATCTGCGATGTAAAAATAATAATTTAATAATTGACTGCTGGCCATACAAAAATATTCACAATCTTGTCTTCAACGTTGACTTTCCTTTCAAATCCACCTTCTATCTTTTCTAAAATCCAGAAACGTCGAATCTTTGCCAACAGCTAATCGTTAATCGTAAAGAAATCTTTACAGTCTTGACTTTTCCGACGAATCTATCGTCCTTTTTCTCTCCTTCTTCTGCCAAGTGAGAACCCATTTCTGCGAAACCGACGTCTCGCTCGAAATGCAAGAAAAGGTGCCGCAAACGTCCAACGTGGCAAATTGTTAACCGGGGCCGCCTATATTTACGCATTTATTTATTAACCAAGTTTTATTCGTCCCTCGGGCGAAATAACGGGCGGCGAAAACAAGTGGCGCTTCAGAGCGACAACTCACGGGCCTGCCACCGCCAATTGCGACGATTCGTTTTATCCTGCGACGTCCTCGATCCGTCTACGTCGTACGTCAAGGCATGATAAATCAGTGTCGCGTTGATGGCGAGCATCGCGCGGCTGATAGCCAAACCCAACGTGCCACGCTGTTTCTCCGTTTCTCAGTTGTCGATCGCTGCCAGTTGTAGATTCGCGAGAATCCCTTTCTCACCGCTTTTTCTCTCCTTTTCACCTTTCACCTCACCTTTTTCCCTCCCTCTTTCGCAGAGAGTTCTCGCGTCTTCGTTTTTTTTCCGAGAAGGAAGAAGAAGAAGAGAGGAGAAAAAGAACGAGAGAATTGAAAATCTTCCGCGGCGAACCTATCATCGCGGCGGGGGAATTAGGCGGAAGATAAATTGGCAAAAATAGGAGGGATCTGCAAAATGAGAAGCTGAATTGTTCGTCGTTTCATTTTCGGCTTTCGCTATCCACGATGTGTCCATTATATGACGGGCTTGGATCAAGTTACACACATCAGTCAATCGTTCGACGAAGCCGTATTCTATTTCTCACTATAATTTCAAACTATTCTCGTATCGCTTTTCAATTAATTCGCTACTGAAATAGAATAGATCCTGCAACCTCAGTCGAGGTTTCTATAGTTTCGCACGCGTACAATTAATTGCAAGTTTTGCGTGCAACAACATCATTACCATCCGTAATTAGTCTATTTGTAATTATTGTAATTTAATCTGTTTTGTTTAACCGATCGATCTTTCGCTTTGTCATTTATCCTTCCAAGTCGTTCTCTCGTCCACTTATTTCCGATTTATTCTCCTAATGTCTCCACTCTCTTCATTCATCCTTCTAACGTGATTTCTCCACGTCGCGTCGTTCAATCTTAATTCCTTCTCCTCCAATTTTTCAGTCATTATTTCATTCGGAATAGAATTCTTTATCCTCTCCACCGAACGTTCAACCAAACACAAAGTACAGCTACTCGAAAAGTTATTACTCGATGAAAAATATTTTAAATTATTGCAATTTACTGAAAAACAAATCAAACTTCACTTTAAAACTTAGAATTTTGAAAGATAAAATCACCTCTACTTTGACAATCTCGAGGTTCGTCCTCTTTTTAAAAATGATTTCACATCGTGTGGCAGATGGCAAAGTTCTCAGAATTGATAAGAAATTCAAATGCCTGTAAAATCATTGAAAAAAAAATTTTCCTTATGATTCACCGCGAACTTCACTTGAAAACTGAAGTCTCCTATAACGAACCCTTAAAACTTGCTTGTACAATTCCTTTCTGCCTTTTTATTGAACTTTGAATGTTATGATTAAACGAGGAAAATTCAAGAAATTCCCCCAACGTTTCGTCCGACTTCAATGTTCGAAGTTCAATAAAATGACAAAAAAAAAAAAAAAAAAAAAAAAAAAAAAAAAAAAAAAAAAAAAAAAAAAAAAAAAAAAAAAAAAAAAAAAGAAATCGTTCAGCAAATAGCGTTGTAAAGTTGTTTCGTCCTTTAAATTTCATCTTCGAGTCACGAAAAAAATTTTTCTAGCGACTTTTTACGGATGATTACGTGAAAAGAAGACTGAACTTGACAGAATTCTTTTTTCACAAAACTGCGACAATTTAAAATACCCTCAATTTTTCGTCGAGTATAGTATGGCAACTTTTGCGGGTAACTAGCGCTGAAATTCAAAAACAGAGGGTTCAATTTTCAGTGTCGAGACGCAATCGATGTCTCGCGTCTCAATACCTCGCGTCAGGATTGCCAAGACAAAGTAATTAGATACTTTTGATAAATCTCGGAATCCCCACCGTTCCGTCGAGTAATAACAAAGCGTTCTTTCGCCATTAAACTACCGCGGCAACTACTCGTAAGATTGTTGAACGTAAAACAACGCGAAACAAGTTACCAAGTACTCCGCTATATCCCGCCATAATTCGAACATAGTTTAATGTACGGAAACTTTCAATCACGTTTCTGTCGAATTTCGTCGAATCCACTTAACGTGGACGTCGAGGCGAAGCAAAGAAGAAACTTTCCCCCGTTTTTGGTCCTCGGAGACGTCTCCCCGGGGGACGTGTAACGTACAACGCGCGAAGAATGCCATTTCCACGATGTCTGATTTCACCAAACATTCGACAAAACCACCGTCAGGCGTACGACGCGTTCGTGGCTGCTCGCGGTTGACGCTGCCGATTTCCGTCAGCACCGTGGGAATAGTTAATTTCGACTCGTCGTCGATATCATCGTCCGATCAATCTTTATCGCGCACCGATGTCACCATCGCTTTCAAAGAACGCTTTGAACAATGCTTCAGACGTGAACTCGATCGCAATTCGGATCCAATGATCTCTTGATCGACTTCGTCTCGTAGAGAGAGAGAGAGGGAAATGTTCTTTCGACGAAGAAACTACGAAGGAACTACGAGGTTGATATTGATAGCGACTAAAACTTTTTAACTGGGAAACTAATTAATAGATGATGAAATATTTTTAGAATTTTTGTTGTTTAATCCTAACATTTGAACTGTTTAATAATCCGTGATATAACGATATGATATCTTTTGGTAAAATATCCTCAAAGTATTTGGAAAAAGCTAGTAGATGGCGAAATGTCAGGATTTCTCCAATTTTTGTTATTTAATCCTAACGTTTAAAGCTCGTAATCTGTGATATAGCGATCGTGATATTTTTTAGTAAAAAATCCCCAAAATATTTGGAAAATACCAGTAGATGGCAAAATGTTAGAATTTCCCGAATTTTTGTCGTTTAATCCCAACAACCAATCAAAGTTTACGATTCGTAATACGGTGATATTTTTTGTTAAAAAATCGTCGAAAGTAGATGAAATGTTAGGATTTCTCGAATCCCGACGTTCAAAGTTTCATAAAATGTGCGAAGAAAAAGAAACCGCGCAGCTAGTTTTAAGGGGCCGTTGTGCAGGGGAAACTTCAGTCTTTAAGGCTGTGGGTTGATCTGGTTATAAAAAAAACTCTTTCAGTGTTTTTACCGATATTTGAGTTTTTACAATCTTTCAAAGAAAAATATTCTCAAAGATATTTTCCATTCGCCGCACGATGTTAAAAGTATCTTTGAGAAGAAACGAAGTCGGGAGTAAAAGTAGAGGCTTCGTGGTTTAAAATGGGACCACGCTGAATTGTCGTACGATTTTTCGACCGAGTTTTACAGGTTTTCATCGAGTACTTTTGTAAAATACACGATATTATATTTGAATGCTTGTGTTGGTCGATTTTCATTTATCACGGCTCATAGATCTGCCCTGTTAATTTAAAGTTAGGTTTATCCGACGAAAAGGTAGTTTGATAAATAATTTAATTTTAACAGTCAGGAATCGATTTCATTATAAATCAGAAATATAAACTGTCATAAAACCTTCAGTTTTTTATAACACTACTTTTATGCTTCTTGGCATTAATCACTTGATTTGAGAGAAAGATACAGATACTCCCTTTCGATTTAATAACTGGATCATTTTACGTTTGTACGAAGAAAATGCAGTATGTTGTTCCATTTTTGTAATCCAAACGAGTATCAGAAGCTGAAATCTACAAAGAGAAGAGACTGATTTTATTAATTTTAAATCAGATTTAAATTACTTTAGTAGGAAGTGATTCTTGGCCGATCCTGTAGATTCATAAGCTTCAAGAGCTCGCAAGGAATTAAAAGAGGCCGCAAAAGTAGCTTCTTAACGAATACATATTCTTCTTCTGACTTGTACAAAGGATTAGATGCATCGACGAGCAAAAGATCCCTTTTATATATATATATATTAAAAAATAATATCCTTGCAATGACTTCGTTGTTATTCTGGTAAATTTTATAATCACGTTGACAGAGGGATTGAAACAACCTCGGGGAACGGTATGACTAAAACAGAAAAACAAAAAAAAAAAAAAAGAGAGAAAGACCAACAGAACCCACAATTCCGCAGGTTCCAATAAGCCGTTCCAATAAGACGAATGGGACTGATTCTTCGAGAAATATATAGCCGATCCCGTGTTCCAGTTCTCAGCGGTGTTTCCTTACCAGATAAAACAATAAATGCATTTTCATCGTCCTCGGAGATATTTTTGACGGGAATAACAGCGGAGAGAAAAGGAATAAAGAAGATCGAGGTAAAGGAAACATTTTATCTCTCGGGTATCAGTTTTACGATTGGCTAAATAACCGGAATACATCAAGCGTGTCGTCTAGACTCGATCTCCGCATAATTATTGGAATTTATTAACAACAAAATTATCACGCGAGAAAACATTTGAAACAATGTTTCGGACGTGCGTTAATATTCGGAAAGCAAATACTGAAACTGTTACAATTTCGTAAAAGAAAGATGGTGTAATAATTTTTTCAAGTTTCAAATCTCTTCGTTCGAAACACGCCGTAATGATTTTATTTCAAAATATTTCTACATTATGTAGAAGCAGACGACAAAACGAAGACTTCTCTTTTCGAAAATGGCGAGAGATTGTCGTGGCGTGTAAAAACATTGAAAATTTTTCACCTAACTTTGCAACGGATTTGAAACTCTTAAAACTTATTGTACAATTTTCTTTTTTCATCAACGCATCGAACTTTCAATCGGGCGAATTTCTTGAATTTTCTTGAGATTAATACTCAAAATTGAATGAAACAACGAGAAAAAATTACGCGTCAAGCTCTCGAACTTACCTAAACCTAATCTAAACCTAACCTAAACCAATCTTCACTTAACCACCCGCTACTCGATACAAAAACGTATTAGAACAAAGTGAAGCAGAAAGGCTTCGAGCTTTAGAATGAACCCAAGTTTGCTATCGTACGATTTCTTTTTAAAAAACTACAAAAGATTTATGTTAATGTTAATGCGAGTTATTCGTATCACTCGATCGCAGTTCTCATCTCGAGCGAACAAAGTCGAAGAAAGAGAGAGGAACTAACGAAGACGGAAACTAATTGCCAGATTTAAACAAACGTGTTGATTCCCGAGCGACTCGAACGGTTGAAGAGCTACGGTTAATTTGCTGCGTTTTCATTTGCTTAATTGAAACCGCGAATCTGGCTGGCTCTCGTTTCGCGTCAACGTTAATTTGCACGGTGAGTAAGAAAAAGATCGCTCGGCGAACCTCTTTCATGTGCACGCGTCTGTGTATAATTCGAGCGAGTATATGAAACGCAGCGAGAAGCACGTGCGTGCTTTGTCATCTTTTCGTTTCTTTTTTAAATAAAATTACCTCGATAACAAGCACGACCGAAATCCTTTACCGGTCCACCTTTACCGCTCTCTAATTAATTACTTCCATTATCCTTATCAAGACGCGTCGACTGGTTGATAAAATCTCACCTCGTTGCCCGCCGCTTTAAGAAGATAATATCGCGAAATGAAAATGAAGCGAAAGAACCATAAGAGGATGCTGCCGTGACGTTACTTCATTTTTTATTCTATTTATCCTATCCTGTGTCTGACACATCGGTCATTTAATTAGGGCCCTCCAACGGATCCAGTCCGTCTGGCTCCTTTATCTCGCGAGTTGTACGAACGATCTGATACGACACTAATTGCGCGACGATAAGATTTGAGAGTCTCGCTGTCTTGCGAATATTTTATTCGGTGCAACAGTTTTGTTTGGTAACGTCTCGGATGTCGTTTGCAGCGACGACTAAAGTTAGATAGTAGATAAAAATTGTATCGAGATTGTAAGAAATTTTCTTCATACATTTTACGAAAATCGTGCGAATCTCTAAAGACGCAACATTGTGAATCTGCAAAACTATTCTACGAGGTATTACAAATTGGTCATTTCGACCATTTCTCGAAAATGGAAAAGCTTCGCTTTTTTCTATTTTCCTGCCCAATTTTGTTGGTAAAATTAGCTTCTTCCTAATTCTGCTACTCATCTCGAGCTATCCTTTTTTACATTGGACAGCTTTCTTCGAAACGTGTCCCTTTTCCTGTTGATTTTCTCTTTTATTTCCATTACTTAGATTTTAGAGATGAAAGTGATTTGGTATCGTCTGACCACGAGTATCCTCATCTACTGAGCCGCCTAAATCCATCGCTACTTATCTTCTATCTTGTAATTTAAATTTTACAGTAGAACTCCGTTTATAAAGGACGAACCATGTAAATTGATCACTTTGAATTGAACATCTCCATTGTTTTTAGACAGAAATTAACAAAAATTGTTACAAAGACAAAAAGAACTATAACGTGACAATAATAATTTTCTATAGGTAGGAAGGGTTGCAGGCCATTTCAAAGTCATCATTCTTTTTACATGGACTAATATATTTCTTACTTCGATAATTGATACAGCTCAACATTTGCCCATTACGTTTAGGAGATTTATTCTGATCTATATTTTGTAAAAACTATTATGCGAAAGACGAGTATTCGTGTGTTTATAAAATATAATATAAAATTTAAAATATCTACTAACTTAAGAATGTTTCGTAACAAAGTATACAAGTTAATATTTTTTTTGTAGAAATTTTGTAGAATGGAGCAAAGGATACATCGTTCCATTGAGGAAAGCGGTGGTGTTTTTGAAATAACTCTGAACCACTCCAGTTGCTAAAGCTGTTGCAACAATTTTCGTTTTTGCAACAGAATTTTTTTTCATACTTTCAAAAAAAACAACAAAGTTATTCAAAGAGTAATCAAATTATTCTTCGTCCTGTATAAATTTGTAGAAACAGGCCGTTTGTACGATACAACCAGAATTCATACGTATGACACTGATTCTTACTCCTACTAATGGATTCTATCCTTCCTACATACGACATGTAGAAAAATTCAGGTTCGAATAAGCGAGTTCGACCAACGAGAGTTTATCTCGGATCTCAACTAAGATCTCGTTCGAACAAATGAAGCTCCGTTGCGAAACCAAGAAAAAAGCTAGTCTTCCAAACTAAATAACATCAAGTATTTTGTACATTTCGCAACGATATCTTCGAAACGATCAAGCAGACTTTGGATTACTTCGGGAGGTACACACCATGACCGTAATAATTTCTATGAAATTTTCGAGGAAGCCATTCGAAAATACGCGAGCGAGATCAATGGAAATAAAATTACATCGACCTCTCCGACCTCTCCGACCTCTCTTTGTTCTGCCCCACTTTTCTCGGGGCTCGCTCACTCGTAACAACGAAATCAGAGAAACGCAAGCGCGCTCTTGACAAGCGAATCTTCATAATTAACGAAATTTCCACGGCGTTAAAGGTAAAGGTAAATTTAGACAAGCAGTTGTCGGTAACAAAAAGCGCCGGAGCGCCGGGATTAATCCAGGAAGAGAAAGAGAGAGAGAGAGAAAAAAAAAGAGAAAAAAGAAGGTTCGAAACTTGAGCGAGTCAAAAGGCGAAATTCATATTTCTTTTTTTTTCTTCCCTCTCTCTCGTCGTTCTTTTCGCGAATCGCGCACAAGCGCGTTACGCGTTTAGTTGTCTCGTTAGGAAATGCGAGTATTAAAGGCAACCGCGTTCTCTTCCCGTTTTTCCCTTTTTTTCTTTTTCTGTCCTTTACGACCGACATCGACGAAAAGGACGACGCCGTCGGGAAAATCTCCCCCTCCCATGCCTGTCTGAATACTGAATTATTTGAAAAGAGAAATGCCGGCGAAACTTTTGACCAGGCGCGGAACGACACGCGTCCCGTGCAAAAAGGCGCGCAATTGGAAAAAAGTGCGCGAGAGACAACGCAAAGTTTTCGCTCTCGCGTCGCGTGTTTGAAAAAAAGAAATTCGAGTCCGGCGGTAATTCCGACGCTGGAGAAAATTGTGTTTCGGAAAGCCGGGTTTATGACGCTGCGCGTAAGATTTAGTAATAAAACATTTCACTCTGTGACTATTCCCCCCCCCATTTCGACGA
Organism: Melipona beecheii; assembly: GCA_032399605.1. Taxonomy (NCBI): domain Eukaryota; kingdom Metazoa; phylum Arthropoda; class Insecta; order Hymenoptera; family Apidae; genus Melipona; species Melipona beecheii. The sequence continues at coordinate 3,767,242 of JAUCMO010000291.1, forward strand.
GGCTCGAGAGGCTGTCTTTTTGAATTTTTCTTTCGTGGTAATATTTTTTCCTCTGTTGACTTTTTGATATTAGCGCTGAGATCGAAGGAAATGTTACAATACAGGAAATCACACTTGTTTCTCGCGCGTGAAAGATATTTACACGTTTAATCGGTGAACTTAACTGAAATTAAAAATTTAATTTTTTTTTTTTTTTTTGGTTTTGATTTCTCGCGTGTGTGCCACGCTAATTTTTCGAGTGTTTTAATTATTTGAGGTAAATAACTGTGTTGTATTTTCTATCTTTGTTCGCGTTGATCTGAATCTTCCACTCTGTTCAATTTGTTTCAAACGAGAACGATAAATTGCGTCAAATTCTTGGGCTTTAAATTAAAGTTGTCAACGGGGAATTTATATTTTCGAACATGGATTCGATTTCGAAAGTCTTTGTCATCGGGCTTTCATCATTGAGGGGCCGTTACGCCCCCGATGAAACGATTCGTTTGCCAAAACTGTTTAATGGAGCTACAGATTTAAACGAAGTTCGTTTTTCGAACGAAGGCTAGTTTTTTCCTACGGACGAAATAAACGACACGAACAATAAATTCGTCGCTATTTCATCATTGAATTTTAAATTCAATATCTTCAAAATACCATCTTGCAATCCGTATTAATTAAGATCCAAATGAGTTTTCATTGAAAATGCTTGACGATATTTAATTACAACTTTAATGTTTAATTGTAATTTTGTATGCTCTAAAAATATTTCTTTCAAACGCCTATCACTTTTATTTATAACGAAAAGTCTCGCACATTCTCACGTTGACACGGAATTTTCATTTAAAGGATGCAATGTAAATGAAACTCTTTTTTGCAAGAGGAATGTTTCAAAAATGCAAGCTTGTAAAATTCTGAGAATTTAATAAATGCTCTTCTACATGGTCAGACATCTCCAGCTTGTTCACAAACAACTTATCGATTTTACACGGGCAGCATCACACACGTAGATCGCTTGCGCCGATAGATCATATTCACTGGATACGGTTTTACCAAGCTGTTGCTTATTTCGGTCATGAGGTTATTGCGTAACTCTAGGACGAATCAATTTGTTTTACCAGACATTCAGTAAGATTTAACAATTTTTTTTACTATCCCTGGCTATTCACGAGGATTACTGCTCGTCTGACGCGAGTGCAACATTTGAAAATCCCCGTATAGAAAAACAGGAACGTCCTGTTGCTTTGTCAAAATCAGTCAAAAATCTCTAACGTACAGAGTGAACCATGTAATTTCAACAAAAATTTTTTCTTGAAAAAATTTGTTAACAAAAAGTCTCCAGCTTTTCTTCAGACAGTAGTTCAATAGTAGATATTAATTAAAAAGTATTAATCCATGTATATCGGGAAGCTAATTAATTTAGAAGACATATTTTGTGAAATATTTTGCATCGAACGAAAAGGGGTAATATTGTCTTTTTATGCATAATTTTATAAAATTAAACTTAAAATATTTATCTGTTAAATCAATAGTTTTTCTATTGTTATAAGTTAATGCTTTTTTTATAGAAAACGTCGAGCTGCATCGAATAATGGAGTAACCTCGAAATTACTAAATTTTCCTCCATCCTCCCTAAATTAAATAACTGTTATTAACAAAATTTTTTCGTACCTTTAAAAGACAATGGATGTTGCAATATGTAACATATATTTATTATTAATTCTGACACTGTGATACGGAGTAAACACTCAAAGGATCAAATTAGCGGAAACGCGGAAACAGTTTTTTTACTATTGAAAAATTCCGAGCGTTCCTCGTGGTCCGGTAACATTCCGGTCGCCATCTTTTCAACTCTTAACTGTACGTCGCTTCGTTAGGAGGCGGCCTATTGCCCGGTCGATCGTTCGGATCGGTCGGCGTTCGACCGATCGCATAAATTCGAAGATTCGAGCGCGAGCGCGAGCACGAGCTGCTTCAACGTGGACCGGCGATTTACAAGACGTATGGTTGGTTGTTAGCTTCCTAACGAGGGTTTAAGCTCCGGCTGAGCGATGTCACTCGTTAACGCCGCCTGCTACGGCTGTACACTTACTTTCCAGATCCCTGCGCGGCGGCCGCGCCATCATTTTTGTCCGCGTCCATTGGCATTGATCGCCGTCGATGGAATTACCCTCTTCCCTGCTTTCCTTTCTTTGCCTGCTCTTGAAACGCTGCGTCGCGTCTCGTTGTCTCGAGAAAAAAAAAAAACAGAGTTTCGAAATTCACGAAGAGGAAGAACTGGCGGAGAAATTGAACGATGGCGAACGTAGCTGAAGAAGAGACTCGAGGCGAGATCGTAATGGACAAAAATCGACGGACTCTTTCTTCTTCTCGTCGTCGGGATTGTTACCGCGAGTGAGAACGGCGGTCGGTGGTTGTGGAAGCTTCGCCCGCTGACAAATGTTAACAGAAGGCAGAAAGTTTTTCGAAACACTTTGCACCATGGCTCGCAGCCATGTTTGATGGCTGAAAGCAAATTACGAGGTGGATCGAGGTTGCCTCGGTGTCCTGCTCTTTTAACCGTGACTTTTCAAACCAGCGTGTTTGCATCGATCCCAGGGGAAAGATATTGATAGCGATTCGAACGTTGCATGCGCCGGATATTTTCCCAACACGCGCAGAACGTACGTGAACGTTTACGATGATAAGGGAAGCACGAATTGCCGTTGTGTGCTAGAAGAATTGCATCTCTGTTTTCGTAGCAATCAGGAAATTAGAAATGAATGGTCGATGGAACTTGTAGAGAAATTGTAGAGATTAAACATAAATAATATTTCATATTATAGTTTCATACTTCAATACAAGTAATATAATGACAATGCTGGCGATTGGACAATAATTATGATAATTAAACGAGGTGAAGAATAGAGATTAACAATCGATATATACGGTCACAACTCGAATAAACTCGTTTTGCAACTCTCTCTCCTCTTTCTCAAAAAGAGAATTCCATTTCTTCACCCTACAGGCCACTTGTTACGATTAAATGCAACTAAAGATATAATAACATGTACAACTACAGGTTATGGCTTAACAACGACCTATGATACTACAGAATAGTGGTTTGCAAAAGCCTGTATATATATATATATATTTCTTTTACTGACAATAATCCTTGTCCATGATTCGCAAGCACACATTGAACATTCGGGTTTCGAACGTTAGTTGTAGAAAATTTCATTGCGCCCGACTGTCGTCTTTTCAGTTCCCAACGGTACGTTCTACGTATGTATCGTAGACAAACTTGTCTTGTACGCCAGAAAGAGAATCGCGCTAGAAACCACGTTTGAATCGCCAAACACTTGCTTGGACATCTATCGCGACAAAAACGTCGACCTACATCAGGGAGGAACTTGGTGTTTCTGAAAATTTTCCGGAACAGGAGAAGGAGCACCTTCAACAGGGTTTGACTGTTGGTTCTCGAAGCTAGAAAACGGAATCACCGCTCGATTTTCAATTATCGTAGCCCGGTTTACGATTTAAACGATGGCCACCCTTCCCCCCTCCTTACCTCCTCAGAACCGTTATGGGAGCTTGTTCTCTCGACGATCGATCGACGAACCGGTTCTTGATTCGTTGGAAATCGAGTTTGGATTACGCCACGACGATGTCCTCTATTTCTGGTACTTCTCGTACGGGAGCATCGTTTTCCACGTTCCGATAACGCCCGTGAAACGACAAGTCGTAATCTCATTTATCGTGGACCTTTCTAAAAGACAGACAGAAAACGAAAGAGGGGAAGGAAATGGAACAGTGTCTGACAGAGAGAGGGAGAATCGAAGATCATCCCTTTTAGCTCGTGCAACGCGCGATATATATATCTGTACATATATACATAAAAATATATATATATATATATAAAATACATAAAATCTCACTGACTTTATGCGTTCTGCGTAGGGAACTGCTACGCCAACTCGATCGTGACTAGACTAGGCGCCACACGCCACGTTCTCTGTTCTCGCTACTAGAGAACGCTCTATTTTCAGCGTAGATTGACAAATCTTACGGAGCGGCTCTCCGGAGCACACGCGGAGAATAATTTTTCTCCCGCGCTGAGATTTAAATTGCGCTCGAAACTGTGCTCGAGCGGCTCTTAAAAGTGTCGTTACCTCGCAATGAGGTAACCACGTGACTCCTCCTCTGCCCCGACCTGTTTGCTCCTCGCACCCTCACACGCTCCACGGTCGTATCGTCGTTGATTTTCGAGCACGTTCTTCCGTAGTTTATCGATAAAACGGGACTTGGGGATAATGAGAGAGACGCTGATGGTTGATTCACGGTCCAGCTGAAATAAGTTGAAATAAGTAAATAATGTGTTGGCGTGTGTAATTGTGTAATTTTGAACTGTTCGAGTTAGAAGGCAGTGATTCTGACAAGATAATAGATCGAGTTATTGCTTTTAAACGTTTAAGTCTGTTTAATTTTCCGTTAAAGATTTTCGAGACTTTGACAAAACACGTATGCTGTTACAAATCACAGTTTGCCAAGTGTGATTGATAAACTGTAATTGGGAAAACAATTTGACCGATTTAGTCGAAGCTGATTTAACTCTCAATGCGACAGAATTTTCGTGGCTTATATACGAACTTGTTGGAGTATAAATAGTTTATCCGCATAATTGGAGTTCATATGGCAAGCAATTCCATTCTATTAGTAATTTTTGTTCGTGTAATAATTGCAATATAACAGTTCAATATATTTAAAACATATTTTATAATCAGCTATATTTTTTTGTGATTCGAACATTCCTTCTTGATAAGTATGTAAATATTTTAGTATTTTAGTATGTATATTATGTATCCATCAGTATGATCCAATCAGTAGGAGTTTCACAAACGAACTGACGTTTAATGATTTTAATAAAAAGTTCCGATTTTCGCGTGTCTAATGGAAGCCATCAACTTTTATCTTCTCTTAGTTGTGTAATATATGACAGGATGGAAGCAGAGCGCGAATGCATTCATGCGAAATGTATAATCTGTGTTTTATGGAAATACGAGTAATCTGTAGCGATTCGCATCTTTCTATTTGCAAGATACGTAAGCATGCATCCGGATCAAAGGCAAAGACTCACGAGAAGAAGACAAAGAGATCTACACCTACAAGAAGAGAATCTATACGAAAACTCTCTGCAGAAAGAGTTTGATATCAACGGATCAAAGAATCTCATTTTACGTTAACAAAAGTATCCATCTCGCAAGCATCGGTAGAAGTAGCAGAGGTATTACAAAATTCTTATTTGTAATTTTTGACAATCCAAGCGTTCCATTATCCAGGAACCGTTCTGGATCGTACAAAAGATTATACTCCAGCTTCTTAAAGAGCTTCTCGCTGAGCTAAACTTAAAAAAAGAAAAAAGAAAAAAAAGAAGAAAATCCCCGCGTTGGCGGAGTGACAAAACGTCTGAAAAATTCAGATACCGTTGAAATGTTCAGCGAAGATTCCAGCGTTGCGGAAGACCTAGGAAATAATAATTGTTCAACTGTAGCTATTATAATCACCATGAATGTAAATAATGAAGCGGCAGACAAATCTTCAAATATTTCTTTCCGTCGTAACGTGAAAGGCATAGTGTTGCAACGGCTACGAGAAATTCAAGTTATCCTGAAAAAGACATCTTAATCTGTACAAAGCCGTGGCTCACAGTGGAAGAAGCCATTCATATTTCAGCCTTCGTAACGTTTTAAGAAGCATGAAACTTACTCAAGAGGAGAAGCTTTATTATACTTATACGTGAAGAAGTACAAGTTGCTCGCTTAGCGATAAGCAAGCGTAAAAACTTTAGATCAATTTGTCGAAACAAGTCGCGTTACGCTTGTAATGCGATTGAATTCGATTCGGGTTCTTTTTTCTTACAGGATCCCACGAGAGTATTCGTACTCAAGATTCGTGGAACATAATTGTACGGAAATGTAGGGAAAAAATTAACCAGAATAATAAATGGAGTTTATAATGAATAATAATTATATGAATAATTATATTGTTAATTACACGAATAATTTGTACAATTGAAAAAAAAAGATGCCAAGGAAAAATTATATTCACGAGACTATTGCCTTGATAATCAAGTAGCACGATGACGGAGCTGGCTAGAGAATTTATCATCGGAATAAATTGTACCAGAGCTTATCTTGATAACTTGTCGGTATTGCAAGTAATCTAAAATGTAAATCTGGTTACAAAGGTAAAAATGTAAATCGTATAATTTGGCAATATGAACTTTGCTAATTTCAAAGATCCAGATCAAGTAAGAATAACTTGGAAACGTGCAGTTTCAATTGTCGTTCATCATAAATATGGATATAACACTGCGTTATAAATATAAATAAGCCAGATTGGTATATTCTCACATTAATGTCAAATATTTTTAATTCGAGTAAATATATGTATATATACGGGTCGTGCATTGACATATTTATCGAAAAAACACGACGGATGGAATGTATCGAAAACAATGAACGATTACTGTACAGAACGTGAAAGTTTTCGGTGAAATATTACCGATATTTTATTCGCTAAATTATTATCACTGAAAGTGATTTTAGCGAGGGTAACTTAGAAAATCGGGCCTCTTCGACGTGCAACGCTGATGCAACGAAAATTAGCGATTGGTTGATTTGGGTCACGTGATTCGTAAGGGGGCGTGTGGTAGACCTCGAGTAGGAGTGGCGTTGTCTGGTACTGAGCGATCGCGCCTGTAATTTGTTTTGTGTCGATTCAAATGTTTACGTATCAATAAAATTTTATGGCAAAAAAATCGTCTTCATTTCCTAGACAGAACAGTTGCTTCTGGGCCTTTCAGTGAGACGAATTCTACTGGGGTACAAGTCGTGCAGTTTTATATTTCAATATTTCTTCTATTAAAATATAGTTGCAGAGAAATACAAGGAAACTTTCACAGTTCAGTTACCAATAAAATTAGATATATATCAGTCGAAAAACAATGTTTCAAGGTTTTATAGTCAAAGTTTCTATGTTTTAGTGTTTCGAACCATAAAACGTTAACTGTAAAACACATATAAAAGAAAAATAAAATATATTGTGAATTACACACAAACTTCCTAGAAAGAGAGATTAAAACGTCCTCGAAAAAAAAGTATGCTGAAATGGAATTACCGTTGTAAAAATCTCGACAACCCGTGGGATACAATTCCGTGGGATACATAGCCGTTCCAATAAGTCGAACGCGGCTGATCTTCAAGAAATATAGCCGATCCCGTGTTCCGGTTTTCAGCAGCGTTTCCTTATCAGATAAAATAATAAATGCATTTCCGATGGGAATAACTAAAATGAAACAAAAGAAAAAAAAAAAGAAAAAGAGAAGAATAAAGGAGGTCATTTTTCAAGCAATTTTATGATCGACTGTGCAATAAGTAGCGAAAATACATCGAGATGGTTGCCTAGTTTCAATTTTCAAATTGCGTGAAAAAGAAACAAATGAAATCGATAAACGTGGTACGTGCACGTGGACTTCACGTTAAAAATTTCAGCGAATCAAACGATTCGCGTGATTTCAGGCAGAATTACAGAGTCTCGTTAAACCTTGGTAAACGAAATGAATGAAATTCGCAAATAAATGAACCAAAATTACTACATCGCATTTGAAACTGAAATTGAATGCCTTGCATCAACACCAGAATCACCAAGGCGATTAAAACATGAAACTTGTAGAATCGAAATCAAAGAAATCAAAATGAACGATGTGAAAAGAAAATGTGGTAATAACTAGTGGCAATGATAGTTTTCTTGTACAAACTTCACGTGGAATCGGTCGGAATTCCAGAAATTGGCTAGCGTGATTTCTGGACGAACAGAAATTGGGAATACATAAACCGGTCGTTTCTGCGTTGCGAAATATTATACGGCGATGGCTGTTATAAATTGCGTGCAAGGCAACGAGCACAGTATAACGTCGGGCCAACGAATGGCTTCTAAAGATCTTTTAATTACTCGTTACTTTGTGTCACGCGAACCTTTGATCCTCCTGAATGGTCACGTAACCGAAATGGCCGCGCTCAGGGAGAAACGATATCGCTGCGCTTTCTTAAAAAGAAATACAACGCGTGATGGAGGTATTACTCGAGGAAGCGAATTACGAAGGCTGAATGCTGCGGATAGATTGGTGAAAAGAAGTAGCTTTGTGATAGATTTTTGATTTTTCTGTTTCAATTCTACTGCAAATATTTATGCATTCTTCAACAATAATTGAGAAGTGATGTTAAAAATTAATTAATTATAATTTTGACATTTTATATATTAATTTTTCATTTTCATTACATTTATATTTTAAATTAATTATGATATAATTTTCAATATAATAAGTAGATATGTTGTGTAGATTACGAATGTGTATTATAATTAATTTTTAATATAATGAAAAGGGAAAATTGATATGTAAAATACCAAAATTATAGTACTCTTTGCAATATCTGTTTAGAACTATTATATTGTTATTAATTCTATTATATATTATTACAAATATTTGTATAAAAATTTGTATTCTTTAAGGTAGTAAAAAGTAGAAATTTGTTTAGTTTAATTGTACAGTCTAAACTATTACAATGTGTTAGAATTTTGATGTTCTATAATCTATAATTACATATATTGCATTAATTAATAATTAATAATTTAATTATTATCTACATTGTGTAGACTGTTTTCTAGTCGTATTTTTTTTTAAATAATCGAACTAGAAAGTATTAAACACTAATAAATATTATAACAATACAATAATTTTAATATTTCATACATTTTCGTAGATCGTGCTTCTTGCAGCTCCAAATTTTTCGCAAAGGCACAAAAATTTACATCGTAATATGTCTGAATATGAATGTCAAGAAGCAGGATTTTATCTTTAACACAAATTCACAAGCACGACTAACCAACGGAATTTTCCAAGCGAGAGGGACTAATGTTTTAGTACACAAGCTGACCTCTGTAAATAATTCACAGACATAAACACTGCGATCATTCATGGAAAATTTCACACAATACAAATACCCATAGGTAACCCACATACGTACGTATCAGCAACATCTAGCGAAAAATCTACAAATATCATGAATATCCATGAACAAATACACATACACTATAAATTGGTATGGAAATATCTACACAGTATAAATTCAAAGGAAACCTATTGAACCTGTCACGAACGTCCACGGGAAAAATTTATAAATCTTACAAAGTTAATTATGTTTGTCTATAAACGCTGGGGATAAATTGTTAGAGAGATTTATTGATAAATGAATTGTCGGTGTAAATTCGTGGAGAAATTTATGAGAATCACCGTGTCTAAATTTTGAAAATACTCATTCCTCCGCTATTCTATTATTTCGTCGATACAACATTAGAGAAAAAAAAATAACAAATGACTTTTCAGATTTTAAATTCAAATAAATAAATATTCAATTAAGTAACATTTTGATTGTAGAGTGTTAAAAAGTGTGACGTATTAAATCTCACATGTTAAATTTTTCTTGTATATTAAAATTGTATTTTACTGTTATTACTTATCACTCGATTTTTGTATCAAAATTGTCAACACTTTCTTAAAAGTTAGAAAAAGAATGCGAAACTTAACTTCGAGTGCAGCAGATTACGTAAAAACTGCACAACTTGTATCCCAGTACGATTCGTCTCACTGAAAGGTCCACAAGCAACTGTTCTGAAAATGAAGACACTCCTATTCGAGGTCTAACCCACGTCCCCTCGCGAATCACGTGACCCAAATCAACCAATCGCTAATTTTCGTTGCATTAGCGTTGCACCTGAAGAGGCCCGATTTTCTGGCTTACCTCCGTTAAAATCACTTTCAGTGATAATATTATTCATTAACAAACTCGGCAGACTCTTTACGCTTGAAAATTTTTTGAGTTTCATACGTGAATACGAAATCACTTGTAAAATAATCTGGTACATACTTTTTTAACATTAACCTGCTTCTGACAATTAAAAAGAATAGTACACTGAACAAAACGCTGAAACAAACAGCAAGCGCTGTCCATCTAGCAAGTATTCAGTCAAATTCGCGTCAACCGTGGCTCGCGTTTACCCCATTAAGGCCGCAGAAAAACAGAAAATGCCGCTTGTTAATCGTCACGAGATTACACGCCGTGCATCATACGTAGTGATAATGAAAACTCCGCTGGAAATGTGATAATGAGCATCATTAACGACAAACGACGCTTTTTCTCAGCCACGTTTTATTCTTGGCTATGGTTCGTTGCCTCTGATACGTCGCGCAGGCTATTCGCGCGCTGCATGTATTAATTAACAGAGTTCGATTTTCGTCGAGAGGCTTCACTCGCTCTAAAGCCGATGGTTAGGAAATACACGGTACCGGTTGTGCACCGTGACCAATCGATGTAATCATTCTTCGACTGCACATATAAACTGCAACGTTCGAAAATATAGAAGTCAAGCTATTATTTTCAGGAAAACACGTACACGAGGAAAGAATGATTTTGGACTTTGATTAATTGATCGATCAGTCGAAACCTATTATTAAAATATTCGATGATATAATATTGGCAAATCTGTAAATTTCGAAACAACAAATACGAATGCGTCAGAAAAATTTTACAAAAATTTATTTACAATTAGTCCATCGTTGAAAATGATTCGTAGCTTTTTGTCTAAACTTTCCATCCATAGAACAGTACAGTATGACTCGTTAGACTGCAGATGTTTATACAATTTTATACTTTTATACATCATATAGTAAAAAAATATATATTAAAAAAAAAATATATATAGTAAAAATATCATATATTTTTGCACTGTATATGCATCGTGTGCAATTTTGCATTTTCATAAATTTTCCATAAATGCATAAAAATCTGCAGTCTAACGATCACTATAATATCGACTGTTTCGCCATTTTGTTTCTTCAGCAAAAAGATATCTGCATGGTGTATTTTTAATAAGAAGTGACTTACACTGATTGGTTTCTGAACCACTTCTCTCCACACATAGTAAGTATAACTAATAGAGATTATAAGATTTGAAAAAGAATGTATCAATCGTTTTTTAAATAATTCCTTGATCAAATATTTATAAGTAAAAGTAGCTCGAACTGCGTTTGAGAAACTATAACGCAAGGAGCGTTATACTTTCGCCCAAGGCCTGCTACTGGATTCATCAGTGAGGCTATTTTGGTTAAGACTCGTACCTTAGACATCAGCATACTCGAGGCTAGATCAGAAGACGTATTTGAAGCAAAGGGATGCTTAGCACAGACTTTCAAATATCACGTTCTCGATGTGCATCCTCCTGGCGGAACGTTCGAGAGCATTATCACATCATGTTGAAATCTACATAAATTTTCGAAATTAAATTACTCAAAATCTCAAGATAGGCGTTCATTGAAATGAGATAAATTTCATCGACTGAAACATTTTTAGCGACTCGAATAATTCAAAGCGACAAATAAATTTAAAAAACAGCGTACAACGATTTTTTAAGGCACGAACGTTGCAGCGCAAACGTTTATGATCAACTCAATTGATGAATTAATATTTGATATAACAGATGTTTAATATATTCAACAGACACGCAGTTTGAAATTTGTACATTATAATATGAATTATTGAAACAAAAATCTATTGTCGTATAAATTGTAAACTGACGTAAATAAATATATTAATTGATAATTCTTAAATTAATTAGCGTGTATCATTGCTTCGGTAAAATATGATTCAATGATATACATAACGTAATGGTACACAAATATACCTTCAATAGTATCAGATCGTACAATCACAATCAGTATTACCGATTTTATTGCGTTTTAACTTTTTTACATCATGACTCATTAAGCGTGAATACTTCATTTTATTTTTTTTCTTTTTTTTTTATGATAGTCCAGTGACCAGCTATCAGCCAGTTTTACATTCTGGTAATTCCTATCGATTTGGAAAACGATTCGCGAGATTTTAATACCGCGCCGCACGGTTTCGGTCAGTATTTTTCACCGAATGGTGGTCCAGTTAATTCCACAGTTTTTTTCTCGTCTAACACCGTGAAACATGACGTGTACCAAACGCGAGAATCCCAGTCTATCTAACAACGTATATACGATATTTTATTTTTGTTATTCTCATCAGACCTATCGCGTTTGATACAGAATGTAAGCGAATAACCACGAAATTATAGAACCGGCGGAATCGATATCGTAATAATAACAATTAACAACGATATCGTAATGTTAATTTGGACAATTAATCAAGCAAGATGTATAAATAGACAGACAATTTAACCGAGACTTTCAGAAGTATTCTCTCTCGTCTATTCTTAGTCTCTTGATATTACTGAGTCACAATTAGATAGATTGGACTCAGTAATATAATTTAACAAACTAGGTTACTTATTTTAGTAAGTTAGAACAACCTATTGATACGACGGATTTGGGATTTTCCTTTTGGGGAAGATACGGGTACTTTCTTGTCAAAATTAATAATCTGTTTGTATCAATTAAATTCTGCTTGTATGAAATACTGTGATAATTTCTACGGAGAATATATTTTAGTATATATTAAAAAATGATTGCTCTGGTATTAAATAACTTAATTCGAACAGTTATGCATCGTCTGTCCAACGACGCCAATTTGATTGAAAGAAATGATGAAAGAATCAACGTTATTTCATTAAAATTGAAATAATGTTTTATCGTAGACTTGTTATCCATTTGTTATGTTGTATTTATATTGTACAAGCATTGAAGAACTTGACGTTGTTAATGTAATGTATCGTTAGACCATCAGTAGACAGAGATATTCCGCAATCGTCACGGGACAAGAAATTTTTGTCCTTAGGCCGATGCAGTGGAGCACACGTGCGATGGCTTCTGCATAGCCATCTGCATACATGGCCCCATGCAGTGGCTGTCTGCTGCATTATGTAAAATTCACAAAACGATCTGACAGATTTTCATTGGTGTTTTCATGTCGCTGTCCGCACTTACGACGCTCTCGATAGCGGTATTTTACGCGACGTGGAAATTAATTTTCACGACGTGAAATTTCATCTACCGTCGCGCTACGAAGCGACTGACTTTACCTGCGCGCACGCTTTAGCGTGATATTATAGCAAAATGTGTTTTTCTTTTTTCACGGAAAATTGTTCGACGCGACGCAACGAGCTTACAGTTTGGTATTACAGTTACGCTCGTAAAACGTCGCTCAGCATCAAACGGTGTTACGCGACGCCAAGTGTATACACAGGAGGAGGTTAGGTCGCGGAATTTGAGAAATAATATTCAATATTGACATTTTACTCTGTCTAAGGTAATTACGAACGTTCCGTCCAAGAACATTGCAATCTGGCTTTGAAGGAATCGCAGGAACGACGATGGAGAATCGCTAATTAACCGCTTATGACTCTTGCAAACTCATTAACTCGTATCTTATTCCGAAGATTCGTCAATATCTGTTAAAATTTCCAGCTTTTCTGTACAATGTTCTAGTAGTAGTTCTAGTAGAATTTTCAAATTGTCGTTGGAATTTGCGATGGACAATTGTCGACGATTTAAACTGTCGTGACTTTGTAAACAAATCATACATGACAATCTCTAACTGATCTCGTTTCAGAGAGTAAGACCTCCACTTTACAGCTTTGAATTCGTGTTTTCCAAAGATGACCTTCTTTCCCGAAAATTATAGAAATTCAAACATTTCTGAAAACAATATAAAATTTTGTTCATTAGATCTATCATGGTCTTGTAACATCGTTTAAGTATAAAATTCTTTCGAAGTTCGATTCAGAAATGCACACAGCGTACAAAATTTAAAGTAAAGTACCTGTTGTTACATGTGTATATTGGACATGTTCAAACAAATTTCTTTATTTAAATACAGTCTTCATAAAAACACAGAAACACATAAAAAACTGCACGACTTGTACCCCAGTACGATTCGTCTCATTGAAACGCCCAGAAGCAACTGTTCTGACTGAAAATGAAGACTTTTTTGCCATAAAATTTTATTGATATGCAGACATTTGAATCGATACGAAACAAATTACAGGCGCGATCGCTCAGTATCAGGGCTCGAGGGCTACTCCACGCCCCCTCACGAATCACGTGACCCAAATCAACCAATCGCTAATTTTCGCTGCATTAGCGTTGCACCTGAAGAGGCCCGAAAATGATTTTCTGGGTTACCCCCGCTAAAATCACTTTACACAGTGATAAAATGTTTGTCGATCGATGTAATATGAGAGACGACGAACCTTGAAACTTTTATCAAGAATCTAGCCATTTCGCCCGATGACAATTTGATCTGGGGTCGCTTAGAACACGGACAGATCGTCGGAACCGGTTTCGATACGAAACGAGTCAACAATAACTGCGCACAGATTCGTCGCACAGATACGCTGGAAACACAATATTTTCTGTTTTTTTCTTTAAAGAGTATAACTTGATTCCTCTTCGACTGTCACTTGCACTCGCCGAGCCTTGATACGTTTTCATGAACTCCTCTCTCGTCGAAGAGGAGAATTCAATTACATTTCGATTCTCTCGTCCCAATACAGTTTACGCATTTCATTTCTCGCGTTTCGGGAGGCCGCCGCCGCCGGTTATCCTTTTTCATCTTCTGGGAGTTGGCCGGTCTCGCTGATCGTTTCCATTTTGGCCAGTGCAACGATGAATCCGATAGCGTGACCACAGCCAACGCGAATGTAGGAAAATTTTGCCCAGTCTAGATCGTTTATCAGACCCCGGTGCGTGACTGACGTATCGATACATCCTCCACCCAACGACTATATATATATATATATAAAAAGTTAACTGTCACTTTGTCAATGGCAAACAATTTTTTTCTCCTTCTCCGTTTTTTCAACTCTGCTACCTCGCGCCTTCGCATTTCGATTATCGCAAATAATAAATTTACGATTCGGCTCGCAGAATCGCGGATGACACTTTTAGTTTTAGATTTCAGGCACTTTTGTTGGCATAAAAGTTCAGCAAATAACTTTAATTTTTGTAAAATGTGTATCAATAATCGCCTTGTATCGCCTCGTATCGAAATTCGTAGCACGTGTCTATCTCTGTTCGTTTAAACAAAATTTGCACTGTTTGCTCACGTGTGCAGAAGTACTTTAAAAATTCAGTTTTTGGGAATGACAGTGTAAATAAATGTTTCGCAAAATTGTTTCGAGCAGTTTTGCAAACGTGAAGAAACTTGAATTACTTACTAATTAAAGAAAATTTTACATTTCTTTCGAGGAACGATTACAACAAAATAAGAAAAAATATGTTTGCAAAATGTTTCATAATTTTTTTATATTTCCCAACTTTCCTCGCAACCTTGCGGAAATAAAAAGAAAATATGGAAAATTATATTTATTATTACTGTCATTTAATTTCTTACGCAGGAAACCTCAGACAGAGGATAGTTGAATCAGCCAGTCAGTTCATTATTTCGACTGTAGAATTGCGACACAAGTGTCGTTTACGAAACGGTGCGTTGTAGCGTTAAAACTTTTGAAGCGTAATTTCTTGAAGTTCTCATTCAAGATTTCCACCTGTAAGTGGAAATGTTTCCAGGAAGATATTCATATGTTAATTGTGATATAGGCGTGTAAGACCCTTGAGAGAGAGCATCTCAGTTATGCTGGAACATCGCTTGGCACGTTTCCTTCGAAGTGTTTCTATACGGTTGTTTCTTCGACCTCGGAATAGAAATGGTGTAAGACTATTAAGCGTTTCATCTGTTTCGCGAGGCAAAAACCTCGTTCCCCGGCGAAAGAAAATTGCCTGATGTCAGTTAGGAAATATAATTATTTATTCGTTAAAGATGAAATATAAAACTAATCGTTGTCAGTTAAAAAAAAAAGGAAATTATTTTCATGTCGAATATCTTTCTGCATTGTTAAATGCGTTTATAATACAGAAATGGGAAGCCTGTCGAAGAGAACAACATCGAATTTTATTATCTCGAAGACGTTTATTAACAATGAAAATAATATATAAACTGAACGGAGAAAAAGAATAAGACTCCAGTTCTGTTCAGTCACAAATCACAAATCACAAATATTTCCTTCTATTTTTCTACGTTTAAAGAAAAAAGGAGAGAGAGAGAGACAAAGAGATTTTAGACCGTGACACAGAAAACCAATCAATCCTAATGAGACTTTTGAGGTCTTCACGGTTTGGTTCGTTTCAACAATTAATCGAAGCTTGCGGGTTTAAGCTTCTGCTGTACGAACGCTTCGCTAGCATTAGTCAGTTCGCAAAGTTCGAAGTTCGCAAGACGCACCGACCGTACTACTAATGTATCATTCGGTTTGTGTTTATACGTAAGCTGTGTGTCACGTCGCGGATCAATGGCGAGCGCCAGGTTCAAAGAACGCGGCAGATGCATCGAATTGAAATGCATACGCGGCAGAATATCACAGAGCGCGAGGCACAAAGTAGAGTTTCAAAAAAGCGAGAATCGTTGCCAAGATTGAGGTAGGTAGATACTTTCGAAGGGAATACATCAGAGTCATAAAAATGAGGAATTATTATACGAGAAGAACAAGTATTATTTATTGGAAAAGTACCGAATATCACGAATTCTACATACGAATCGTTTAATGTAAATTCAAAAAGTTTATTTCTGAGATGCAAAGTATAAAATTTCCGTATCAAAGAATGCTAATTTCTTTCATTCGAATCACCATGAAATTATACTTTATACAATTTCTACATAAAGTGAAATGAAACTTTAAACTTTAGAAAATTTGGCAAATAGGCAAAAAATTAACTTATGGTTCATACGTGAATCAATGCGTTGTATTATGTACTCGTGTCTGACTACAAGTACTTTTATCTACTACTTGTGAAATCGATCGCTACTCTACCTTTTATCTTGATTCAATTTTTATACTTTAATCGTCAGTGCTTTTAATTTAGTCGAAAACATTAATATTTTGCAAACTTTGATAGATTAGATCGATAGAATGGACTTCGAGTCCATAAAAATATATATAAAATAATTTACGAAAGGAACAAAGTATTTATCTGAAAGTGAATTTCAGTATTAAGATCACACGCTGTATAATCAGAAGATTATAGAAATATGATTACACATAGTGCGTTGAATCATACAGAATCTCGTGTCTGACTATAGTGTCCTTTTCTACTGCGGCACTTGTAAAACCAATCGCTACTTGTATCTTCTATCTTGATTTTGAACTTTTACACTTTTGTACGATGTGATAATAGCAAAAATAATTTGCATCAGTCGTATTTACTTGTACATAATATTTGCAATGTACAATATATCGTAATATCGTGTTAATTATATGAAAAACACGTATCACTTATAATTATAATTTATACTTATACTTGTACCAGTATAAAACTTGAGAACATTGACATTCCACAAAATATCTGTCCGTCAAAAATTCCAGAGCTGGTCGTCTTGTACAATACAAAGCGGTACTTTCAACCACCGGTCGGTTGTACAAAGAGTGAAAAGATCTCTTCTTTTGAAAAACTGCCGCGACAATTCAAGCGAAGCACGCTGATGGTTCGCCGTATTTCATTGGACGACGATTTAAGCTCGAAACGGTGGCCGCTCGCGATTCTTTCTTGAAGGGGTTGTGTTTTTGCGCGATGCATTAACGGCCACTCGGTCGGCTAACCGGACAAGAAGCACAGACGCTCACGCTCCTACCTCTAACGCTAATTAACAAGTGTACGTTAAACGAGGGAGTCCCGCGTGTTTGCGCACGGGCGTTTCGCTAAGGCGGCCGCGTATAATACTCGAAGCGTAAAGAGGTTCTTGCAAAGTGTCGCGAGTCGAGTCTGGTGGACTTTTGAATGGCTTTTTCACACCCTGGCTAGGCGGGACAAGCCGTGCGCGTCCTGTTTCCAGCGCGTTTCGAATTAATGCGAAACCACCGACCGGTTAATAGTATTTGCACAGCCTTTCCATGTGTCGCTGACCAGCCATAAAAGCTTGTTTCCTTTGCTCCTCTTTTCTTTTTTCTTCTAAAGCTTCCTTTCTAAAGCTTTGTTTTTCCCTTTCCCAAATCGTTCACGCGAAAACACCTCTGTTTTCTCAACTCGTTGTGTTATCAACGTGTTTCGACCACAAGCAAGCTTTCAAGTTTCAATTTAGCATCATTCCGGTGCTTCCGAGGAATCGAATATTTTTTTTTTTTTTTGGGGGGGGGGAAGTAACGTCGAACAATTTATTTCGGGACGGTCTTTAATTTTAGAGGACTGTGATACTGATAATTACGTTGAATTAGCGAAATTTAGGGAATTTCTTTTTGATCTTGTATTTTTGTATTAAAAGTTAATTAAAAGTTGAAATGAAAAGTTGCGAAATTAGGTTAACTCTAAATAGTAATTTGGAAGTAATTTAGAGTAACTGAAGTAAAATAGTAATTTAGAGAACCAATTAACAGTTAATAATGACTAATTTTTGTCGTCGAAATCCTTCAATTTGCGCCCTGAAATTGGCATTTGTTCGTTTCGACGGTCGCGCCTTATCATGTCGAAATCGGCACGCGCTTTATACTCGAATCAAAACGTCACGCCCGACGTAGCAGAAACAGCTACGTTTACCTTACAAAGGTTTATTCGTAAACCAGAGGGACCCCGAAAACGGAATAAAAAAAAAAAGGAATAAAGCAAAAGACAAAACAATGTTCGTTAAAAAGTTCACAGTGGCATTCACCGCAGGAAACAATGAGCGCACGATGCAACGCGCTTTGGCGCGTCCAGGTACTTTGTTCGGCAGACGACCAATTCGTCGACCGGGATCGAAGTAATTAAGTGAAACAATTCGGAATTATGACTCGCGATTCTGCACCGGCGAAGATATGAATTTCACGGGATGGCGCAAATTGAAAAGGACGAGGTGTCGGTAAAACCGTTTGCGTCAAAGATGTGTACGCAACTGGAAATTAAAAATTTGAGAGTCGACAGACATCATCGTGTGTTATATACACCTTGCGTCAACGATACAAAGGTTCGCACGATAGCGATTGTCGAGGGAGAAAACTGAATGGGGATGAACGACAAAAATTTGTCATCAAATACAAAATGGTATCTTAATTTTTTAGTTGTAAAAGCATTCGTTATTTTGAAATCTTTCTCGCTGGACGTGCAAAGCAGAATGTACGCTGGATTCGTTCTCTGCTCGTAAATATGTTTTAAAATGTTAAATAGTGATATATTTTAATTCTGATGAAAGCTGATTTTATTGTTCAGTACTGACTGTTTTTTTTTTTTTTGTTAAATAGATACGTTTAAGACACGATCAATAAGTGACATAGTATCGAAGAAGTCTTAGAAGAAGTCTTGGCGGTTTCTTCGCGATTGCTTGACTTTAATCACTTGTCGAAATTTTGTATGTATTGACTCGTGACTTTACAATCAGTCATCTGTGAATCAGTAGAAGAATAATTCAAATATCTAAGAAATTCGGATGATATATTTAAAAAAAAAAACGGATTTCATTGTAGAGTAGAGTAATATCTCTACACGAACGTCTGTATTTATTCCATATTTGTGCATTCCATGCCGATTGTGTGTTCGTTATATCGGAAACGGAAAATGAAACAGAATATTCACGATGAATTTTATTACTTGGTGAATTATTAAAAACATTTTCCATCCTATTAAATACACGACTCTGCTGTTCGTATCAAATTTCTATGAAATTAAATTCCTTTATGTTATAAATGTTGTATCCAGTTTCAAGTACATACACAGAGACTTTTACTCATATTTAGGCACCACGGTGTGTTTTTTCATATGTCAAAATTTTATTTCTTTTTTTTCTTCAATGCACGCCAAGTTCAAAATCGTAAAAACATTTTTATAATAAACAAGTTACGTCAGATTTATATATTTACATTCTTCTATATCTCACATAAAATTAACGTTACTGCGATTTTTAAATTTCGTCATTATCCAGAATGATACGAGTAGTAAATATAAATTGTGTAATTTTTTTTTTTGGTTCAACTTGAACAACCAGAAATGTCGTAGAAACTAAAAGTAATTGGCATTTTATAGAGTTAGAAGAAATAATAGTAACATGCAAGATACAAGATGAGAATGGAATTTCGAAATTCGTGTTTGCGTGGGAACGGATTGTGTACTTGGTTTTATTTATGGTTATGCAAAAACATATCACCGTACAAGCGCATCGCGATCGTAAGATTTTGCAACATTTATTGGGACGTACTCTCACGCTTGGTGACACTCCTCGTTCTGCAACACGAGACAGAATGATTCCTGATCCGTCACGTTCACTTGACCATTTGGTACACAAAGGTCGATCGAAGGTAACAGGAACACATGCAGCGGAAATAGTAGTAGTGTAGCATGGAGATCCACTCTGACGAGGACAACGGTTCACAAAGAACGATCGACCACGATGGTGAATTTAAAAGGGCAGAGAATAGACAGAATAATATAACGATTACGTAAGATATGGACGACAAATGTGTTCGATTTGCAACGTAGTAAGTTTCACGCGGTCAGTAATTATACTGTTTTATTTTTAAGCGATTTCATACAATCTGTTAGAAAATTTATTACTTGTAGCTTTCAATTTTTATTATCACTGAAAGTGATTTTAGCGGGGGTAATTGAGAAAGGTGCAACGCTAATGCAACGAGAATTAGCGATTGGTTGATTTGGGTCACGTGATTCGTGAGGGGGCGTGGGATAAACCCCGAGTAGGAGTGGCGTTGTCTGGTTCTGAGCGATCGCGCCTGTAATTTGTTTTCTATCGATTCAAATGTTTACATATCAATAAAATTTTATTGCAAAAAAGTCGTGCAGTCTTTTTAAATTTTATTTACTTGTAGTTTCAAATTTATTTATATTTTCACGTAAAATGAAAGATCATAGTCTTCTCTTTTTTTTAATAAAGTATGATAAGATAAAAAAATGTAAAACGTGAAACTGCTTTCTTCTTATTGAAAAGTTTTCAATTATTGAGATTAGATTGTCAGCGATTTTTACGTTAGAAGTATCTACGACTAAGATATAAAACTTGTATCAGAGAAATAAAAGTATAAGGAATAAAGAAAAAATTATTACAACAAAGAACAAATTTCAATTCATATATCTTGTAATTTATATATTTTGTTCAAAAATTTCTAAAAATCTTCTTTCAATCACTTTAATTACTTTGGTACTAATGTTAAACACGTACTACTGTTACATATTATGCACGTGTATACTTAGCTGAAATAACAATTAATAGTACACGCAGCAATCAATAATAATTAGTTTCATTACGGTAATTTTTAATGTATCTAGCAGCCGGTAATAATTAGTTTCATCATAGGTTACACCGAACATTTATTATAATTACGCGATTAAATAATTTAGCGAGCAATTCGCATAGAATAAATCATCACAAAGTGGATAGCACGATAGTAATCGCCACTAACCTAATTTATATCATTTTATCACAAAGTGATAAAATCTGAAGCACGTAATAATTTCGACAATCTGATAATCTGAAAGATAATCACTTGTAATTCTAAACGATAATCAATACACCAAGCAAATCGTCTAAATAATTGTCGCTAAGAATATATAAGACTCAACTGTCGATATTTAGAAGAAAATTTTCAGAGAGGAAGATCACGCAAAAAATTCTTAAAATTATTTCATTCCTAATACAGAAGTGAAACAGACACGTGGAAGATCGCAGAGTGTCGAGGTCTCACAAACATTTAGATTAGTCGGAAACAAGGTTGGTGCACATAGGCAAACGATTTAATTTTAATCAGAAGTCCCAATAGTTACAATTAAGAGACCCAGTTAGTTAGACCGAGTTCATCAGTCCATTTGGTTGAGCACATTAATCCGGGTTAGTCAGATCATTCGTACAATCCAGTTTAGAATCAATCAATTTGCATCAATCGAGGCCTGATCAGCAGACTCAGAACAACCAGCTTCTGTCAAGAGACTCGATTTGGTTCAAAGCATTCAAAACCGAACCTTACAGGTACAGTCGCGCAACGCCGATATACTCCGAATATTCTGAATCGCGAGTTAGATAATATTGATGACAGACAGGCTTTGTTAATATGCTTCGAAATGTGACATGATATAATTTTCCAACGGCAAAAGATAAAAAGAAATTTATTCGATGAATAGTTCTCGTTGCACGTCTGTTCGAGTCGTTTCAAAAATTTCAGTCATTTCCATTTTTCAAATAAAAGTATAATGTAAATTGTATTTTAATTGATGCGTTTTTCTGATTTTCTGTGATGACACTTCCACCTGATAATTTTATTTTAGATTATACATCGTTGAAAACTAGTTGGAGAAGACACCTTGAGTAGAAAACCGAGAAAATAATTTTATTTATATGGATTTGTATGCTTATATAAAAATTGCGCGACTTGTAGCCGACGTGAGTACGATTCGTCTCACTGAAAGGCCCAGAAGCAACTAGGGAATGAACGTCACTCCCACTCCTCACGAATCACGTGACACAAATCAACCAGTCGCTAATTTTCGTTGCATTAGCGTTGCACCTGGAGAGGCCCGATTTTCTGGGTTACTCCCGCTAAAGTCACTTTCAGTGATAAAATGTGTAACATGTGTAATTATGCATTAGAAGAGACAGTATACTTTCTTAACTAAATTCTTAAAAACACGTTTGTAAGATATAAATGAACTATTGAGATTTAAAAATGTGAAAGGATATTTTAAGATAAATCTTTTATAGTGCAGCCTAAGATTAATGACTGGTCAATTTATCTTGAAAGATAGTGTCAAATGTTACAAGATATTTTTCAAGAACATGTTCTGTTTAAGGAATGTGATCATTGTACGCAGAATAAATGATTGTAATCGTATCATTCTAGAATACTAAGTACAATGTCAAATATTATTCATAAAACTGTTAAAAGTATCAATATATATAATTAACATTCCTAATGAAAATTGTCGCGAAAAATATTCGTTCAGACAATTTCACTTTCTCTAATTGTGATCAAAACGATCACTACAACACTATGTGCACCACAATTTAAATTCTGCATACACGACGATGGAAATTACAGTGAATAATTTTTTTCTTTATAATTTATGGAAGTAAATGTACGTTTTCAACGTATAAAAGAGATTTTTTCCGTTTCATTTTGTATATTAATCGTGTACACTCGAATCGCAGATTGATATATTTAATCCAGCGCGGAATTGAATAATTGTTTTTTAATAGAATTGATTTGAAAAAAATGCACGTCATGAGCCCCTCACTTTTTAATTTCATCCTGTTACAAATACAATTTTGGGGTGTGGAAACAGCGGCGCGTGTTAAAAAATATTTTCCAACCGAATTGGGTCAATTTATTCCCACTGCATTCGTAATTTTATGAATTTAATTATTTAAATATGGCCCGCGCATGTTGCACAAAATGGAGGTAAAATTACTTTAATGTCGTATTCGGCATTTTGAAATATTTATGATTTAACTTGAAATATTTGTATCCATTAGTCGATCGAGGTTCATTGAATTTCAATATACTCAGGAATTTAATGCAGTATTTCTTCCACTACCATTTGCTTCGAATTCACTGTTGTTTTCATTGTTGAATCATTCGCGAATAATGGAACTACAGACGATATTATAATCTGTGTCGTTATTTTATTTTTTTACGTATGACCGTTAATTAACACCGACGATGTTAATATAGTGATTGTCACTAGTTGAAAAAAGGAGTTTATTTGCAAGAAAATTTAAATTTTTCATATCAAAAGATGAATTTTGTAGTAGAAAACAATTACTAATTAATAATTATAATTCATACGATATCTATGTAATATAATCATCATATTATTGCAACAATATCGTTATTATCTAGTGATCGTCAAAAAATAATAATATTTTAATAATAATATTAAATTTAAACATATATTTGTTTATATTTTTATTACTCTTTACAGATTCATAGTTTCTTTTACATGCGACAGAAATTTGTTTGTGAAATTTTAACAAACCTTGCTTGTAATGAAAATCACAAGTCATTATAACGTTAATGACAATGAATATTTTGCATTTTAAATACTATACGTTACATATTATACATTTTCACAAATTAAAATTAAGGCTGTTTTCGTATTTCTATCGAAAAAAATCCCGAAAAGTTATTAAAAATATTAATTTTAGAAACGCAAAATTATTAAGCAATGGAGAAAATAGTGAGAGGGAAAATTTGAACGATACTGTACGTGAAAACGCTATTCATCCGTTTTCTCTTTAATCAGCATGTCAAACATCAATGAGTATGATTCATCACGCTCGGATCGTTTCAAGAACTGGTGCTCCATGTTTTAAATAGTTGTTCGAAAGCTATCGAATCTAGTAAAGTGGATCGGAATTGTCTCTATGGCTTTCTTTTTTTCCTTTTTTTTTTCCCGCCGATTCATTATCCATCGGAATTCAACTCTCCTCTTTCAAGTATTCACATCGTTGAATCTTATTCTTCATTTAATAGGATACTTGCGTTATCCTATGCCACTCGTTATCCATCTTATTTCAATTTGCAGATTGATAGATCGCCATCGATCTTTCTTCAATGTGTTTGCAACAACTTTCGTAAAATAATTTCTCAATTTCACAACTCTGCGCGTAATTTGCAAATTTAGGTTCGGCGTGTTTCATTATTTTTAGGAAAATAATTGATGGAAATTTAATATCGTGAAAGGTGCTCTTTGGATATAATTTTATATGCATTTTCTGAATTCTTGGAATCTTAAATTTTCCAACATCCGTATATATATATATATATATATATATATGTGTGTGTGGGAAAATTTATTTAGTAGGTTAAATTTGACAAATTTTACTTCATTACTACAAGCTATTGGTAAAATGTCTAGCATTTCAAGTAATTACCAATACAGAATTTTCTACATAGATCGTTTAAATTATTTAATAATTGTATGAATGATTTACTCTGATATTCTCGAGAATCTCTGAAAATATTTTTACTGAATATTTTATCGCATACTGCACGTTTTTAATCAACGTCAACTAAGTAAATAAAGGATACCACCGGCGACTAAAGTTAAAAATTTGTAAGCAGAGAAATTAAAGTGCAAGGAATAGGAAAAAATTTATTACATGGCATAACAAAGAACACAAAGAACAAAAATCATTCGTTCGTTAAAATGCACTGTTACAAATATATGAAAAATTTCTGTGGAAAGTTATAAATTTGTCATTGTGATCACTTTGATAATTCCAGTGTCAGTATATCTCTTTTCTCTGTGTCCTCCATTTCTGTCCATGCAATCATTCTTGAAACAAATTCAACGATATTATACACCATTGAAGGGCATACTTGCGTGTTTTGCATAAAATTCGCCGTTTGTTAACTTCGAGCTGCAAACGGCAGCGGATTTGTTCTCTCTCGTGCGCGTCTGCACGCTGTATTTATTCTACAGATCTGAGCCGAGCTTAGAGAACGACAATCCTTCGTTTGGATTATTTCGGAGAATTGGGAGTATAACAGAGTCAATATTATAAGTCCTTGTTAGTCGATATTAACGAGATGTAACTATATTTAGTTGCGAGACACAATTCATTCAATGTGGAATGATGGAAAACTGTTCGACAAAATCAGACTTGCAGATGAGTAACGCGTCTCGATAAAGTGGAAGAACAAATTAGTATTAACTTTTCAATTGTGTTGTTGATGATCATAAAACGATCGATGTAACTTACGTTGGATAATTTAGAGATTTGGAATAGTTAATCAAACTTATTGGTAGCTTTACTAACCGATTCAACATGCAAATTCGCGTGATAATGTCCTTTGAGTAAACCACTGGGCCCTTTGTAATTGGAAATTCTCCAATGTCTTGTGTTTCTAACGATGCACCGATT
Source organism: Melipona beecheii (assembly GCA_032399605.1). NCBI lineage: Eukaryota > Metazoa > Arthropoda > Insecta > Hymenoptera > Apidae > Melipona > Melipona beecheii. The sequence continues at coordinate 3,793,128 of JAUCMO010000291.1, forward strand.
ATTAAATTAACACGAATAGTCCTACCCTTAAGGGTTGATTTTTATAATTTAGAATAACAACAATTATAACAATAATGCAATAACATCAGTTAAGTTTCAATACGAAGAACACGTTTTGATACATTACTATGTTCTCACGTCTGACTACGAGCGTCCTTATCCACTGCGACAGCTGCAAAATCAATTGCTACTTGTATCTCCTACGTTGATGAAGTGTTTGAACGTTAAACAATATAACGAGCTATTGCTTACGAAATGAAAAGAGAAATTAATTTAATATTAGTTAAGAATTATTCATCAGGGAAGGAACGAGGAAAATTTAAATTCCACTAAAAAACTTACCAGCGCGAGTCTCAACTGTCCGACAAACAAAAATTCGAATGTAGGATATTTTTTAGAAATCTTTCACGAAGCGTTTTCTCTCGTTGAAAACATTCTAAACATAAAACGATAGAATGCAACAATAAAAGGGATGGCTTTCGTGGATCGACTCATCGGTCGCAGGACTTTTATTTGCATCGCGAAACAGATTTACAGGGCAGTCTAGCGTTTGAGGTAACGAAGTTTCCTTCAGCGACGGTTCAGTCTCACTGTGTATACTCGCATAGTTTCGTAGGGTAAAGCGGTCGATACCGGAACATTTCCTGGCTTGGTATCAGTATGTCTGGACGCCGACGAACAATTGGCATATGCGCTTCCGAATTCAATTAGACATGGCAATGAGGGTGCAAAACGCTTTCTAGCTCAAGAAATTATCGCGTTTCCCTCGCGCGGTCTACAGGCAGAGGAAAGGCACGAATACAAACGAAGAGATGTTCGGATGTAAATAAACGAATAGTCGTTGGCTATTAATTAAATTGCAGATGAAACGATCGAATTCTTCGCAAGACCTTTAATTTTCGCAGACAGCTCGGTGTACCTTATTTCAAAAAAAAAAAAAAAAAAAACATTGATCAAATTATGACGCGTCACGTTCAATTTTTTTACCTTTTCACTGTGAAATTAAATCGTAATTATTACAATTGAAATTTTTATTTGGTATTTTTTATTTGCCTGATATTGGTAATTTAAACTTTTTGATGAGTTTCTATAGATTTAAATTGCATCGATAGTAATAATTGGACAGGTTTAATAATAATTTTTAAATGGTGGCGATAAATGCTCGCATTGTGGATATATAAAATTTATGACTGTTGAAATAATTTCTAATAAAGATTGCGCAGTCGCAGGAAGGGCCAAAATAACTTTTTAGAAACAGATATTGACGACGATCAGTTTTCGTTCCAATTGGAACAAAGTTCAAAATTTTCCGAAGGATTCGAATTCAAAGTTAGGTAAAGTTGATTCGCAGATCGTATTAACGCGCGTTTTATTTTTATTCACTTTACATCGACAAAATATCAATTACATCACGTTATCGAACCGCATTAAATTTCGGATAATTTTACACGTTTGTGAAATCTGAAATTTCATATGCAACAACCTGATACTTTCAATCGGCAAAACGGAAATTATAAATGAGATGTAAAATTGAAATTGTACCCCGACGAGTGGTAAAAACTTTTAAGAATTAATTTTGAATTAATTTCATGCGCAAGCTAAGTTGCCCCAGCTTCTTTCTTCCTTTGTGATAAAATATTGAAATAGCGACTAATTTTAGTTGTTGAAGTCCGTTAGATTGGAAAAGATCTGTGAAAGGAGAATTTATGAAAATATAAGGGAGGAAAATGTGAAAAGAGGGTGAAGAAGGACTGGCGGTTATTGAAGAAAGTTACACTAAAACTTAATTTCGTCGTCGACCTAATTTCTTTTTAAAATATTTCCCCACCATGTTGTCAGAGCATCTTCACGCTTGATGAACTAAAGTTATCAATACAGCTTCTTGTTTTCTTCTCTCTTCGTTATTTTGTGGTTTCTTTTTATTGAGTTACCGGCAACTCCTGAAAGTAAATTCAACAGACAGGGGAACATGCGTGAGCGACATCGAGTTTCCTTATATTCTGACGGTGGTATGGAACGATTCAGAACCGCGGCTTGAAAATGGGGACAAACTTTCTAATAAACATAATACGGTTTAACAGATTTGCACATAGCAGGTTACTAATATTATTTTTACGTCATCAAAGCCTGAAAGTCAACGATTTAGTTTGTAACGTGCAACTGATAGTGTACGAATTATTCTCCGAGAATGACAATTAAGAAGCTGTGCAATTAAAAATAATTATATAAAATAATAATTAATAATAATTAAATAGGCACGTGCAGATCATAACACATTGCAATAATCTATAATTATTGACATTAAAACCACCAAAGATCCCGCACTTTTTGTTAGTTTGGCTTAAAATTAAATCCAAAACACTATTATATTTGTCTTCTTTTCAAGCTAGCACCATCCAGAGATTAAAATTACCCAAAGATTTATATTATGTTCTAAAAATAATTTGAAGCTCTTAAAATACCTTTTATCTTCTCTGAATTATTTATCAATGTTAAAATCGGTGCAGCGGACCGATTTAATATTATCATTATTTCATACTAGTTTCAATAATAGCTGTAAAAACAAGTTTCACGTGCAAAAAGAAGAAACAAGAAATTGCACTTTATTAATTTAACGTTTAGCGTACTAACAACGTCGTCATATCATGTCGCGTCAGTGTAATCGGTCTTACAACTCGATAGATTTGTTCAGAACTACGATCTCTTGGTACGACGAGCTACTTGTATAACACGATTATCGTGTATAGTAATACATATATAATTATCGTCAGACAGGTAAGTATTCGTGCTTGACGTGAAAGAATATTTGTAACAATACACGTTTAATAACATTAAAATAATAATCGTGTTATTCATACTTTTAGGAATCTGTGAAGAATATTTAAAGACCCAGGATGCTGCTGGAAGGACTGAAGGAGTGAGAGAGAGAGAGAAGTGAGAAGAAAGGCGATTGCGTTTCGTCTCGGAGTCACTGCCTAGACTCATCAGTGGGGCTGATGGCAGCGACTCCTTACCCCAGACGCTTGTTGTTATAACTACCTGCTAGGCTGGGTCCGGATCACCTTCCTAGCGGGGTTCCGCATGCTGCTTGCTTAAAACATCGGAGATCGGTAGGACCTCGACGCTAGGCGCGCAGCCACTTGCGGCTTGTGCAAGTCGAGTGTTCGAAACTCGTAGTCGAGGAATCGTAGGGCCGCTACAATACTTTAAAATACTTAAAAATAACAATTATAATTAATGTTAATATTATTATGTTGACATAATATTAAAACTAATATTGATAATTGATGAACTCGTATTATTAATGTACTTTTCTTTGTCAATAAAGAAACATTTAATATTACCACACTTTATTACATTATACCATCGTTAACATTACTACACTTTACATTATAATAACTGTGACGTTACTGCAGCATCGTGCGACATTCAATGATCGGTGACCATTGAAAAGTAAATTATTACAAGTTTAAATATACGCGATAAATAAATTCATTTATATATTTGTATATTTAATATATATATTTTTTAACTTCATATTTATCATGGATTCATAATTATTGAACGTTTCTTTACACGCAACAAAAGTCAGAGTTTCTCATGCCGATCTCTGATGAAAATTACTGGCTGTTTTATGTAGTTCGTGATGTAACTTCATTCGTCTAAATTCGGAGAGCATGCAGTTTCTACCGTTGCAATCCGTATGATAGTAATTATCCTCACTATCTAAGATTTCGCATTCGAATAATGGAAGTTCAAGTTTAGGCGTTCAAGTCGATTTAATCGGTGAAAGTTCGATTAATGTCATTAGGTAAAATTTCAATCGTGAATGAACGGAGCTCGAGCGAAATGAAATATCGCTGCGCCCCTTTGTAGATTGTGTACTATTCGAAAATCGAAAGAACACAAGTGGGTAAACTATTACTATTTAGCACTAGTATTATTTTATAAAATCGTTTACAGAAAGATTTCAACAAAAAAAAAAAATGATGACACGAATAGAGATACGTCATTTAATTTTCTGCGTTTATAAAGTTTAATATATCGTAGCCGTACGATACAACTCTTATACAAGCGAATCAACAAGATTAATCGTCCTCAGATTTTACCACAGGTAAAAAAACAACATTAATCATTGTAATTAACGTACTACGGACATTCAGATTCAAAGTATAAAAATATAAGAGAAAGTGATCGAACGAGTGGAAGAGCAACCGTATAATTTAAAATCAATCAACATGTTGCAACGTATATTTATATATCAAATTACAAAAGAGTAAGGAAAAATGATGAAACGTGTATAAAGACAAATTTATAGTTCAAATTCAAGTTACAGACACAATAATAATTTAACAGTAAGAATTTAACAATAATAATAATTTAAAGTTAATCATTGTATTGCAACATACGTCTATACATTAAATTGCAAAAGACTAGGCAAAAATGATCAAACGAGTATAAAGACGTCCGTTGAATCTTTCGACTGCACAGACTCCGCGTGATGTACGAATGAAATAAAATTTAATAAACACACCGACAAAATTAATCAATCTGCCGCTACGTATTCAGATTTTGGATAGCAAGTCCAATCAATCCCTTTCTCTAGGTACAAAATTCACGTTTTCAATGAGAGAGAATGAAACGCGCGGAAGCTGGAAATGCTGGCAGGCTTGTTGAAGTTTCATCGGGGGCAGTGGCACTGCCGTCTGAGCGATGCAAATCTGCACGTGAAAGAGAACGAGCGACGTAATGCCCCCGCGGCGATTCCCGGTCCTCCCCCGCCCCCCGTGCTTCTATTTATCTTTCGAGCTTGGAACGATAGGCGCGACATGCCGTTGGATTATGAGCCATTCGGTGGTTATCTGAAAATTTAAAGAGCAGCCGAATGAAGTCATGGTATAATGCATGCTTTCTTTATGAGGGAACTTTCCATTATGTCGGCGAACGGCCGGAGTTAAGAACAGAGAAAAAGAAGCACGGGGGCCGGTGTTCGTTAAATAAAGTCTCGCTTCTCTGCAACTTTCGGAACCGGAAATCGAGAACGGAACAGGGGAGAAATATTGTCGAATAACTTTTGTTTTTGCACCGAGGAAGTGGAGAAGGAACGGAGAAGAAATAAATTTGTTACGAATTTCGAATTGGGTTTACGCGAATTTAAGACGTGGACAATCGAATTTTCTGTCTCTTTATCGATGTTGATATTTTACGACGCACGGGTTTCAAACGCAAAGGTAGAAAGGATTTCGTGTTGACTCATATTTGGAGACGTGGACGTTTCATTTGATAAGTGTGTGCTGCGTGTGTGGCATGCTCGAGCAAAGGCGACGATTTGGAATCGCGTAATAGATCATGGAATGAATATTTATTTCTCTATTTGATTAAATAAGAAATGTTCGAGAGAAAACGTATTATGAAGAGCTTGAGCATTTTAATTAAATTAATTAAATCAGTCAGTCAAATGCTTGATACATTAATTAACGTGGTTTAGTACATTTGTTTAATAAAATTGGTCAATCAATTAATTTAATAATTCAATTTACTAATTTAACGTTTATATATTTTTATAATTTAATCTTTTTGTCGCAAATTTGGCTGATTGTTCGCTCACAGATAAAATTTCGTATTTTCGCTTCAGTTTAAGTAGTTGTTAATAAAGGAGTGATTATTAAATTCATTAAATCGGGATTAGTCAAGTCGTCAGATGGTAATATAATTTTATTGTTCAAAAAGATATTCGGCTGGTAAAGTCTTACAAGTTCGATCAATTATATCGCCCGTCGTCCAAACTGAATAAAAAAAATGTAACCAACCAATTTTGATAAGCGCGAATACGGCGTCCCAAAATACAATAGCGTGGACTTTTTGTTTAAATGATGGAATCTGTCTGAAAATAAAACGAAATTTACCATTGTGTAAATATGACACCCCTATAAGCGTGAATACGCATGTTGCATATTTTTCAAAAAAATTTCCGCTCCCGCGAAATAATAAAATATCACGGACAAAAGCGCCGACAGACAACGCTGGAATAACGAAGCGCGTAAATTTTTTAAAAACTGACGAACTCGCGGGGTAAGTCGTGAAAATTTTCGGCTACGACAAATATTACCACAGATTTTAAACATTTAAAGCGTGAAACAATTTCCGCCTACTCTGGTTCGCATATTTGTAGAAAGTGAAGTGCAATTACATGTTTGGAACTACTTATTGTCAATTTTCATTTAATGATATGCATATTTGTTTATTTTATAAAAATACAATTCTTACAATTGTATCCACTCCGATTATAGTGAATAATACGTTACAAGTTTCTAAATCGAACGTTTACTGTAATTTAACCTAGCAATTAACAAAGAAAGAAGAACAATCGATAATATACATTTCAGTTCAGGGAAGCTCTGAATGCCACGGGTGGATGATTTTTGGTGTGCCTTTTTTTTTAAAAAAACTGCACGAATTGTATCCCAGTAAGATTCATCTCACTGAAAGGTCCAGAAGCAACTGTTCTGAAAATGAAGACATTCCTATTCGAGGTCTACCCTACGCCCCTTCACGAATCACGTGACCCAAATCAACCAATCGCTAATTTTCGTTGCATTAGCGTTGCACCCTGAGGAGGCCCGATTTTCTGGGTTACCCCCGCTAAAATCATTTTCAGTAATAAAAAAACAAATCTTCAGAGTACTTTGAAAATACGAGGTTGGACAAGTTTGGCAATTTTTTTCGGGTTCTTAACACTTAATCTACGGGTCACGGAATATTCTGTTCTTCATGGTTTATGCGTTATCTGGAGGTTAAGAATATCCTGTTTTGAAGTTTCTTCTTAAGAGCGGAATGTTGTTCGCGTTACGTAAAAGGCGCGAGCAAATCGAGTGTTTTAAAATTATTATTAATTACAGGTCAGTGTAAAAGCGAGAAAATTTCGATTACTCAACACTCGAATCGGATTGCATAGGGATCGAAATCATCTTTTACAAAATGAATGTCACAGAGAATGTGAATGCGCATTCATTTTCATTGCACAAAATTAATTTTCTCATTCATTTACGCTCGTGTATTTATTTATACAAAAAAAAAATGCTCGTAAATTTCACGAAAAGAGAGAAATAATAAATTAGAATAAATTGTACAAAGATAGAAAAATAAATTGTATACGATCGTTAAGAAACGCTGTTAGCTACGAAACGAAACTCGGATATCGAACTTGACTCTGATACGCTCAGGTACATCTTGACATTGATTCCGTCCCAAACTGATAACCCCCGGCGCGCAATCGATACCAAGTGCTTCGATTTCTTCCAACGAGGATGTTCTTTCTCATTCCATCGCCTTCACCTTCGCCGAATCAATTATTTTCGCGCGCGGGCCTCTCGAACTCTGAATAGCGAGAATTCCTGCAAGAACCAGACCTCTTTGCCATGAATTATACCGTACAAGAAAGCGGGTGGGAAAAAGAGGAGGGCGAAAGAGAGCGAGAGAGAGGGAGGTAAAGAGGCACTGGTCCCGGGCAATTCAAGCAGCCGCAATAAAAGCGCATGAAAATAGAATGTCCCAGACGGTTTCGCGGGAGAGTGAAGAGTTCCTCGCGAAGTTCGCCGTAATAAACGGACGATACTCGCGGAAACTTTGATACCGCGCCCGCCCGGTCCCGGCGACTTGCTATGCGAGCAACGTAACCGTCCGCCGTCCATGGAATAAACGAGTAGCGGGATCAACATAATCCGATTATCTCGACTTTGCCGATCGTATTTCCAGATAACGGGATGATATGAGTATCTGGAACGCTTCCCCTTCTATAATCTGGATGCCAACATCTGCATCCGCTTTCTTTCTGCCGTTTCCACGCGTAATATCCTTAACGAGAACATACGGACGGCGGGATCCGACATCTCGTTCGCGTTATCGCTGATAAGAACGAGACGATGCGAAAAAAGAAAGAATCGCGAATTATCTCTCCTCTCCTCTCGGAGGGAGCAAAAATCCTTGCGCCTCCCTCGAGAAACCAACGTGATTTTACGCGTTACTTTCTCCTTTTTTTTCTTCTTCTTCTTTTCCTCTCTTGTTCTTCTTCTTTCCGCTTCTTTCGTTCTGTTTTCATTTTTTTTTTTTTTTTTTTTGGCACCTGGTCGTATCAAGCACGACCACGACACGTCGTCCCGGCGGACGTGTTTGTTCGCTTGGAACTTTTCGCGAATCTTCGGTTTTGCAAACTTTTCGGTTTTCGCGCGAGCGGTTACCTTTCACTTTGACGAATTTACGATTCATAATGTTTTTGCGGATTGGCATTCATCGTTGAATGCCAATTATTGTGCTTCGCTGAATTGTTCATTAAAAGAAAAGTTATTGAATATTCTTTGTACAATGGCTCGGTTAGTATTACATGTGCCGGAAATCTACGTTGAACACATTATTCAGAAATTCGACATACTTCCAACGTATTTTTCCTGCATATTTGCGTGTAACATAAATTTCACGTTCCTCTTGCATATTTTACGCACATTTTGTCGAGCATCTGCTCGTGAAACAATTAGCTACTATTAATAAACGACGATAGCGACATAGATTGAAGCATCAACGTTATAACTAACTTTTTTTAATTTTTAAATCGATAAATGGAATTATCAGGAAAATGGATTCGTTCACGAAATTCCGTCGAAACGAGTGGAATAATCGACAGTCCCAATCTTGAATCCAAACAGAATTATCAGTTAAATAGTCGTCTTTAAAAAATGCCCTGACCGGTCGAAGAATACGTCGTTTCGGAGTGAGGTGAGCTATAAAATCTCGTTGAATATTCATTGTGAAATAGTGGCCAATTTTGACAGGGAGATAAGTGTCAGGATTTTCCGATATCCTCCGAAGGAAACGGATGAGCCGTGATTATGAAGAAAAATTGACGAGCTGGAATTGCTTTTCTGAGGCGGCATTTAAATTGGAATGCAAAAATAGCGGACCAGAACTTTCACGGCAATGATTAAATATACGTCGTGTCCAGACAGAGAGGAATATCGATGGAATTATGTTAAAAGGATGTTCAGAACAGATTTAAAATTCTGTGTTATCACTGAAAGTGATTTTAGCGGGGATAATCGAGAAAATCGGGGCTCTTCAGGTGCAACGCTAATGCAACGAAAATTAGCGATTGGTTGATTTGGGTCACGTGATTCGTGAGGGGGCGTGGGGTAGATGTCGAGTAGGAGTTTGCGTGTCAATAAAATTTTATGGCAAAAAAGTTGTCTTCATTTCCTAGTCAGAACAGTTGCTTCTGGGCCTTTCAGTGAGACGAATCTTTCAGTGAACATCGATTCAAATTTGAAAGACATCGATTAATTCGTTGACACTCTGTCGGAATTATATAAAAGAACACTTTCAGAATTATAGAAGAATTCGTTAACACTTTGTCAGAACTATATCACAATGTTCTCGCAATATTAAGTTACGTAACGTAATATCGCGAGACAAGTTTGGAAATTTCAACGTGCAGCATATTACCAAACCAATAAATCATAATTTTATGAAAATGTTATTTATTTCAAGATGCCGAAGGATTAATAATTTACTGGCTGAATGTAAACTTGAAGTTTACGTAACGAGTAATAATTTTAAAATTCAGGTCATCCAGATAGACTGAATACGCGGCTGGTATGGTGCGCACCGGTTTTTTTATTCTTTATTTTTTTTTTTTACGGACGTTAGAAACACCAGCTTAGGAAAATTTATTTCATGGTGGAAATTTCGAGGTACGCTACCTTTATGCTACCCTGTGCATAAGTATTTGGATATTTTTAAATTGTTACAATATAAAATACGGTTTAGATTAATCTCTTCAATTCTAATTCAATTTTAGTTGATATATATAGCTAATGACATTTATAAAAAGAACGATTAATATTGTAACAATTAAATGGTCGAAGACTTCATAGCGAAAATTTTAAGCATAAATATTTGGACGTTTTTGAATTATCGCAATGTAAAATAAAATTCAAACGAATTTATAAAATTAACAGATATTGATAAAAAAAGAGTAGTTAAAACTGTAGTAATTAGGTGGTTGAAGACTTTGTAGAATGACTACAAATATGCCTGATTGTCATTGAGATGTTAGAACGATTGAAATATATATTTCAAACTGTGAAAAATTTGATACAAATTTCACGAGGTATCAGCTGTTTATTAGAAACAAATACGAATTTTGAATGATAAATAGTATATTAAATTTAATAAAATATGCTAAATTTGGCATTCTAGAGTATTTGATCTCAATTGTGGCAAAATGCAGGGAATTAGAATTTGCAGTAGAAAAATATTCATTCTAACGAAATTGCAATGTTTCATGTGCAATAATTTTTCACTCAATGTTGGTAAATTTCAAATAGCAAGTTCAAATGTCCCCATGTCTAATTTCCAGAACACTGCAAACAGACAATTTGTAAATGATTCTCTTCGAGTAAACTCTCTCTTACTCATCTTCTAAGTTATTATATAATTTTTTTTAAGTCAAAAAAAACCTTCGACTATATCAATTCACGTCTCCAGTTGGTCGAGGACATATAAAAAAGAAATTGTTAACTACAACGACACAACAATGTGTAATACATATATACATTTAACTCACTTAATCCACGTTCAACTCATTTCATCCGTGACAACACGGAGCAGAGTGATGAAATGTATGAAACGTGATAATAAAACAAATAGGTTGCAAGAGGTAATACGTGGATATCGAGGCGTGGAAACATGTTTTCTCACTAAGCTTTCCTTACGGACATTTGCTGGGGTGCGGTGGTATAGCAAGCGATACTGTAAGTGAGCCGTAACAACGATGCAAATTCCAGAAATAGTAGAGCGCAATATGATGAACGAACGTTGTACGTCTAGTCGACGCCATTCTTGAACCATGGTATTTATCTTAACGGTTCGATACGACAGTCGGCCACATTATACCGGGGTAGGTCTGTACGTGCAACGAAAATTCCCAGAAACAGAGGAATCTGAATAAGTCACGTGCAATCTTGCATGGTATGATTGCTCGGTTTCAGAATGGTGGACAGTCCAAGTCATTTGGCGAATCTGCAATTCGATTGCTCGATGAAGGAATTCAACCGAGTGTATGGATCGATGGAAGGAAAGGGTAGAATTTTAATTTTCGACGATTAATATCCTATATTTTTTGATATACTCGGTATTTAGAATATTGTATTGTACAAAACAGAATGTCTCTGAGGTCATTTATGTTTGTATAGAAATAAAATTACATTGCAGTTGCACAAGTACATTTGTTCTAAAAACATTTCACGAACATGTTGTATTGTACATTTTGAAATTTCATCGGCATTATAATGATTCGAAACTTTCATGATTACGTTGATTGAGGAACGAATCTGAAAAGGTATGTAAGAATGATGAAGTACAATATCTATTCTTAACGCCACTGACTATACATTTACACGTTACAAATAACATTCGTTCAGGTATTTTTACGATTTTTTATTTTCATTTCAAATCTTGCCAAACGTTATCACGATAGCTGTATATTATGATATTAATGAAATTTCAAAAACTTTTGAGCAACATACATAATATTATATATCCGCAAACACTAAATCTAGGAATGTTAGGTATATGAAATCATTTAGGATATTAACTTCGAACATAGCGTGCAAAAGTTTACAGCACCAATTAATTTTATATATATTAAATTATACATTGTAGCGGCCCTACGATTCCTTGACTACGAGTTCATTACAGTTCCCTAAATTATCATATTAAAATATAATTAGTTTATATCTTTTGTATCAATTTATAAAATGTGTACAAAACATGTAAGATTGTAATTATTATTAAATAGAAATTTAGTCTGCTGTTAATAAAAGAATTTGCACCGTAGACTAAATAGATATCATTATCATAATAGCACAATCTCGTCTGCTTTTATCCAAAGTTAACAGGGTACTGCAAACTTTTGGACAAGATTTTAAAAGCCAATAAAGTGTCTATGTTCTCTATCAACTCGTTTCAGTGTATGAACATATACACTATGAATAGTGTATGAAATAATTTTTAGTGAGAAAGTTCAAGAGATTACGCATCTTATATTCGCACAATGATCATCAGGTCAGCAGCCAAAGTTAATAAAATAACACACAAGTGTCAGATCGTTGACATTACGAAGTGCTTGTCATTCAAATTATACTGAAGAGGAATGGCCGTTCCATTTCGATGAAAGCGTATCGCATGGCATTTGGATTGATTCGACCCCATGCGATTAATCTAACGCCGCCGAGAGAGTTTATATAAATCCATCTGCATTCATCGATGGCCTAACAAGATGGTAAATTTCGAGGTGATGAATATATACGATAGGAAATTCTGTGAACACTGGTGCGCGAAGGTGTCGTTAACGGTTAACATGAAAGACAAAGGAAACTCCTATACCGTGTCATATGCAATTAACTGGACTATCAAGTAATTAAAATTCCATACATCATACCAATAAAGAGTTATATTCTCAAAAATATGAATTTACATAATACATAAAAACCATGCAATTACGTTTTAGGAACCAAAGCCTTTTTCTCAAGGTACAAAGAAAAATTTAAAAGGAACGTAAATTTCATCTATATGCAATCTATTATCAGAGACAGATAGTACGTAAACAGTACTAAAAACCCGTAAAATACAGGTTAAATCAAACGAAAACAGATAACTGTTCAATCTGATCGAAACTGGCTGGAATTAAACGATTGTGGCAGACATTACGGAGAGCAATTAAAACACTCCCCATTCCACAATTAAACACGTTTTACAGTTGTTAGTAGAAGCCGTAATAAAATCGAAACTTGGCAGAAACAGTAATCGGCAAATAAAGTGTCTAATTCGTTGGAACTGTCATTCAGAGTTTCCATACACGCGGGAACTCTCGTAACTATTTGTTCGTATGTTGATTCTGTATGAAAAAATAAGTCGAATAATATTTTTTTAATTTCATTTTAAATATTTTTTTCTAAAATTAATCTTCTAAGTATTTTGCTGGCAACTGTTCCAAAAAAAAAAAAAAAAATAGCGATAGTTTAATTAAGAAATCAAGATTTTAAAATACCCTTTCAAATGAAGTAATTGATACATTTTATCAATATGGTCGCTGTACTTAAAATTATTCTGATAAAATAATACAAAAATGAAATTAATATTCTTCGTATTGCGCGTATTGAGTAAAATAACAGAGAAAAGCAGGGCATCGTCCGTTGAACAACTTCAGAAAATAATCCAATTATAGAAAGCGAAATTGACGCTTGAAGTTTTCGATCTTTGACGAAATATGGAATAAATTATTAAAATTATTGTAATCAATATTTATTCTAAACTATATTCACGATATATTATGAAATCGGATGATTTTCGTTACGTGTTAAATTATTATTGAACAAATATGATTTCTGAAATGATCACTTATTTTTTAAATATTTTGTATAATTTGTTATTACGAAATAACGATATAACGTATCCTTTTACTTTTTCTCTTTTGCTGCATTTCCTATATACGTACACTCGTTGAACAAACATCATTAAATTTATAAATATTTCGAAAATACATATTCTTTTGATGCAGAAGAGAAAGAATTATTTGCATATTTATACGCACGTAGATTTATGTATACTTACAGCATACTATACATACATACGTATACAATCTACATATTCATAAGACACAATACAATATTACGTTCCATAACAATATTTTACTTTTGTTGAAAAGAACTAAAATATATACTTCTTCGTCTATAAAAAAGTTTCATAAACTATATTTTTTAAACGTTCAAGTAATTACCTTCGATATTGTTCTCTTACAATTAATTCTTTACATTTTCCCCCTATTAATAAATATTATATAACGATTATTACAACAACGAGCAGAAAACTTTCCATATAAATAATAAATTAAATTCTAAATTGAATACGAATTAAATTAAAAATTAGTGGAATTTTCTGCCCTCTGCGGTGATCCTCTAATACTGGCTGCTAAAGGGATTCACGCCAAAGGAATTCTCGAAAGGCCTTGCTTAACTATCCTATTCATACAAATACACACGTTCCCTGACCTAGCTTGCACAGACTTGTCTAAGACGCCAGCTTGCTAAGAACCCTTGATCAAATTATTCCTTTCGTTCCTTTACCTTCACTCGTTCGTCTCATTCTTTCTGTTTCTTATTTCATTACAGTACCACACGCGATATCCTTTGATTTTCAGTATTAATAACGATAAATTTCTGTCTGTGTGCAATGAATAGATCGCGGACGTTCATTTGTATTTTGACACGTATGCAAAAATTTATATTTTTTCGAACACAATCAGAGAAAGAAGACTGAACTTTAGAAATTTTTTAATCCTATAAATATAACAGATATTACGTATGAATATTTTAGTTATTGGATATAAATATAATTAAAGAAGCATGTAGAATCGAAATAAATTAATTTAATCAACGAGCATCACATGTTCGACTATTTTTATATAATTTCTTAATTAAATCTTTGTACCTTTCAATTTCCCACAAACGCATAGACATCCATCTATTAGTAGTAAAGATAATTATAACAAGTATTAGTAGAACTTACGTTATAATAAATATTATTTCAATTATTTCAGATATAACGTTAATATAATAACCCAACGAGTTAACCCTGCCATGTATCTCCTCGCTTTAAACTACCCGTCATTAATAAACATAATAACACGCGACCAAAATGTTAATACGGAGCAACGTCACTTAAACAAAACGAAGTTAGAAACGAAGTAGCTACCATTCACAAGAGAGCCGTAACACCGGAAATGACATTAGCAGGACGGAATACCGAAGAACTCGGCTGAATCGCCATCTACGTGAGCAGTCGTTGCTCTCGTTACATTGCACGTTATACATCGCTCTGGTCATGATTATTAATTACAGTACAACTCGCCAGCTGAATTTAGAGGAAACCACGCGTGTAATGCGTGCGTCCGTACATTTGCATATTCAAACGTTGTGTACGGCGTGGCGATTATGCGACGAATCGTGCTCACGTGCCAATGACGACGTACGCTGACCATTGTACGACGCTCTCCTCGCGCAGCCAACGCAGTGGTCGCAGCGATCGACTGTATTAATGGATTGAAGTGATGCTCGCTCTTCTATGCCTATGTACGTAACGCGCGTGTACGTAAGCGCGTACACAGAGATCCGTGTACAATGCATCCGCCAAATTTTTGGGATCTGCGGATTCTCGACGATGTGTTAATTAAAAATTGAACCAGCTTTGAAACGTCAATTACCCGTGTCTGCTTGAACAAATCAAAGACACGATTACACGATGCACATCAATAAGCTTCGAGTCTTGTTACACTCGAGTTACAGCTTTTACACGACGATTCAACAACGTTGAGCTGAAAGTCCTCAACTTTCAGTTCGAAGCCGTAAACTCGGAGATTCGAACTTTCGAAATTGTCGATTAGCAGCGGCATATTATTATTCACGGAATTAACTTTAAGAGCTTCGAGAGCTAAGTCTTAAAGCTTCAGTCTTAAAGCATCGGAAGCTTGAGCTTCGTAGAAAATTAGCCCTAGACTCATTGTCGGTCTTCAGAGTTGAGTCTCGAAACTCCATTATTAAAAAGTAACTCGAGTTGAAAAATTTATCAAGTATATGTTTAAATTTTTATTTTAATTCTGTACTGGTCGCAAATAAGTAACGAACAGGGATTTACTTCGCCTGAAAAAAGTAAGTCAAATTTTTCATGATGCTCTTTTGGTTTCGAGAGAATTCAATTTTAAGTTAACATCGTTCGAGTATACACAGGCCAATTCTCGTTCAAAGTTTGTTCTTGTGAAAAATCGCATTCTACATTTTACTTTCGCGGGTAGAATAATCTCCCATCTTGATGAATTTCAAATTAGCCAAAGTCAAGAATATTCGAGAAATTCTCAGACTCGACTTTTTTCGATAAAATGAAAACATTTTATTCTGTAACTGTTACAACACAACAGATTTGTGTTTCTTCAGATTCTTTCCAGTAATATCTCAGTGTCACGTTGTAGAACTCCATTATCTATATGCATTAATTGTATCTACGTGGTCGTTGTTCACAGTCTCAATGTCAAGGTGGATTTGATGTCTCGAGAACGAGTGTCAAATGCACGCGGTGACACACGTGGATTGTTTATAAATGTTGCAGTTAAACGTCGACTCGCGACAAGGGAAAAAATTTCATTAGAAACAAGTGTTATTAAACATAGGCATTTACACTAAAGCTCGAGCGTCGTCGTGTAATTTGGTATATCAATTCCCGCGTAGACACATTCGCGCTTTCCTCCGC
Organism: Melipona beecheii; assembly: GCA_032399605.1. Taxonomy (NCBI): domain Eukaryota; kingdom Metazoa; phylum Arthropoda; class Insecta; order Hymenoptera; family Apidae; genus Melipona; species Melipona beecheii. The sequence continues at coordinate 3,809,478 of JAUCMO010000291.1, forward strand.
TTTTTCCCCGGCGGCGGCACGGCTCACTTTCGCGTTTTAATAAACAGCGTACATACAATTACTCCGTAAAACATCGTAATTTTTTCCGCGTGCTTAATAACGGAAGGAACGTTGAACAGCTCGCAGGACAAGCTATTTCAATTAAACGTAATATTCTACGTTCCGCAATCGTTAAAGAGAGATGAATTTAATTACAATTTATACCAACGTACCGTTGGTTATCGCAGTAGAACGGGGGGGGGGGGCGGAATTTAATCAATGCTCGTAATCACAATAAATAATAAATTCTTCATCTGTAATAATGCCGGTAATCTTCGTTGCGTAACAAATTCCACTCGAACGTACTTACGCGCTTTGTGTCTGTCGTTTGTCGCGCAGAATCGACCTCTCGAATCTAATTGCAAGGAATGAAATTACGAGGCACGGCAGGCTTGCCTCTGAAACTTTTGACTTTTATCGGTCCCGTTTGAAAATCCTTGAAAATTATTTAATAAATATAAACGCGTGTCGATGAATATTATTGTCGCGCGAGTGAGGAATAAAAAATAAAGATTAAACTTAAACTTGAAAGTAAAAAATGAAAATCAACTAAAATAAAAAATTGGCAAAAATTTGGGGAAAGTTCACGTTTGCCGTATCGGCACGTGAAACGATTAATTGATAAGGTAATTAATTAAAGGAGGTGAGAACAGCTAAAGCCACTACTCGTGGTCAAAATGTCGATCAAGCGCGAGCATTCGAAGGTATTTGAAAACGTAAAAGTTTGCGAGGCGTAAATTGAAAAGTATTGTCAAAGTATTATAAATATTTAAATATTAAGTATTGAAATTAGCAACACGTTTCAGTGTTTGTCGAACATTTTCAAAAGCCCAGAAAGTCCGATCGGGAACTTTCTGCCAGATGATGTGTCGATTATTAACCGATAACAAGTTGATAAGATCCATGGGAAAGAGATCAAAATTATATATCCTTCAGCACGATGAATAAAATAAAGCTCATGGATAGATAATAAAATTAGGAATTGCACGGCGGAGTTGATACAAACAGTCATGGATCTCACTATTTTAGTATAATGGAAACGTCGGTAAGTCTATCTAAATCTAGCGGATTCGTAAATTAAACTGAGAGACGTTCAATGTTTGGACGAAAGATTTATTGGGAGGGATCGATAGCTATATGAGAATTTGTGGGAACAGGCTCTGATAGAAAACCTATTACGTATACACACAGATTCAGTAACTTTACCATTCACCAAAATTACATTTCGTACGTTTTACTTTTAGTTTCCATTCTGTTATTCGTCTCGTTATTTATCCCGTTTTTAATTCATCTCCTTGAATGATAGTAAGAACTTTAAAATCGATATTTTACACGTGTATAAATATAAATATAAAATGTTAGTTTCTCTCGTCAATTGTAATTCACTTTTTTAAAATTGCTTTTCAGCACTTTTCATGGTTCTACGTTTCTTGTAACTTTGAGGTGAACGCGAATATTTTTATACAACTACAACCAGCTGAAATTGGATCAATCGAATATTTAAAAGAATTTATTGCACTTAATAATTCTTTAATTCTAGAGGATTTTAATCCTTGATTGGTATCACTGAGCATTAAAAGCCATAGTAACGTAATAAAGGCTTTAATTTTATTTAATTTTAGAATTTTTTATTTAGTTTAATCATACTGTTAATTTTAATAATTTAAGACAGAAATTGGTAGAGACTATTTTAGTGACCCAGTGATACTGTATAAGAGTTGAATATTCTAAAACTGAAACTTTACCACGCCATTCAAATTCCTCCGTGCTCAATTTAAAACGTGCTATACGATCTCGGTACGGTGAATTTAAAGTCACACACGATATTCACCAAAGAATTTTAAATACCTTGTTCCGTTATAAAGCTGGAATTTTACAATAGCATTTGAATTCCGCATTTGATTGTATCTCGATGTACTTAAAAACCACGCACGATCTTCGTCAAAGATCATTTCGAGCATATCGTTTCATTATAAAGCTGAAATTTTACGATACTGCTCAAACTATGACATGTCTGATTTCGAGTATGGTATGTACCTTCGATGTACTTACAGTTACTCGTGATACTCGTGAAAGAATTTCAAGCATCGCTGTTAGCGCCATTTTAGAACCGAAATTTGCGACACTGTCCGAACTAGGCTTGCGCGATTCATCAATTATTCCAATCAACGCTCGAGGAACGCCTCGTTCGACGCGGCAACGCCGGGAATCAAACACGTGGATAACGTGGACGGTGTCGAGGTAGGTTTTAAAGAGATGAACGCGAACGTCGAGCTCGAAGAGTCCCTCTGTTGATACATATTCATACGTGATCCGACGAATCGGTCTCATCGGCAACCGGTGTGTAGTACACCGCCTACGTACAATCCGTCTTGTTTGAATGCGATGAATCGGTGACCATAAAGACACGTGGAAATCATAAAAGCCGCGTACACGTACACTAACGGACTTAGTGCAACAAGTGCATAAATGTCTCTTTAGCAGTTAATTTACGTGCATACGTACCCGAAGAAATTTATAGCGACCGATATACCGAGACACCTGCTCCGAAAAATAACGATCCGCGGAACAACCATGGCGGATCACGATAAAATATTCTGTTTGTACTACCGTGACCGTTCGGTTTTTACAAATGGATTCTCAGTGATGTCTTGTTTCTTTTTTTTTTTTTTTTTTTTTCAACAAGAGACGATTAACAGTCTTGGGAAAAGGGATTGAAAACCGAAGAGGCATTGCTTCATGTAAATTTTGTTGAAAACAAGAAAGCGGATAACTGGGTGGATGGTATAATGAGATCTCTGTCTCTGTATAATTTTGTTTCCTCAGAGGTACAAACCTGTCGCATTTAAGACGAGAAAATGTGGCAGATAAAGGGATTAAAACAGTAACGTAAATATCACTCTTTTGCCTCTTTGCTGCTTTATTAAGATATTATTGTAGCAGATGAACTTCGAGAGATTAGATAATTGGAACAACTGGAAAGTCGTGTGATAGTTTGATAAAACAAAGTGAAAACTTTGGACGATTACACTAAATACGGTAACTTGAAGTTTTCCTTCTCATCTCTGAAATATTCAGAATACAAATTCGAAAGATTAGACAATATCAAATACTTTCTTAAATAATGTTTTCGTATTGGCAGAACACCTAAAGCTGAGTCAGCGCCTAGAAAGATATGCAGCGTCATTTAAAATAAAAATTTAATTACATTTCGCTAGCATGTCATTATATTTACGAAAAAGGGTGGAATAATGGATATGCAGACTGCGCTGTATAACCCTTTCCCTAGAATTGCTCCCCTACTTTCCATAAAACACGAGTCGCATTTTCTCCAGTTACGTAACTCACTTCGTATAATGCATTAGTCTGTTCTATATGAAATATCCACTTGTGGGCAACTCTGTAATATTTACACTGGTGGATGAAAAGGTTTGTTAATTACATTTTTCTTCGTATCAGTTGATGTATCAATATGCACAATAATATCCCCTTGATGGAATTAACCTTTGCGTTAAGGAATATTCAGTTTTTCAAGAAGTTACGCAATACGAGGAAATCAAGATTAGAATGCTTTAATTTAGATTATCAAAGTAGCGAAAACAAATTATCTGAAAGCTACAGTAACATAATAAAAAATACTGCACGACTTGTACCCCAATACGATTCGTCTCACTGAAAGGCCCAGAACCAACTGTTCTGACTTTTAACTGCCATAAAATTTTATTGACATGCAAACATTTGAATAGATAGAAAATAAATTACAGACGCGATCACTCAGTACCAGACAACGCCAATCCTACTCGACATCTACCTCACGCCCCCTCACGAATCACGTGACCCAAATCAACCAATCGCTAATTTTCGTTGCATTAGCGTTGCACCTGAAGAGGCCCGATTTTCTGGGTTACCCCTGCTAAAATCACTTTCAGTGATAAAAACGTTAAGATTTTTTAGTAATTCGTAGCATTTGTAATTTTTAATATTAGGAGTCACATATTCAAGTACAAGTCACTATAAATCCAAGAATTAGGATATTTTGATTTACATTATGTACGTGAAGTACACAAAGTAATTTAAAAGTATTTTCTACTCGATAAAAAGCATAGATCATTTTGTTTCTATATTTTTCACGTTATATATCATTTTTATTTTATATTTTATATTTATCATATATCGTTTCTACGAGAAACGAAAACCACACACTATTTCCTATATATCGTATTATTCACGCTTTTTACGTTTATTTACGGTTTATTAAACGATTTTGCGCATTTGCGCGCTATCAAACAATATCCCTCGCTGTTCCGACGATTTTCATTAATTCCACGCAGAGACAAGTATACCAACAGCAAATACGAAAACCACAGAGAGATTCGCGGAAAATGGCGAGAGTGAATTTGAAACTCCGAAACTTCCGGCCGGCGGGGTTGTGACTTCCGTTCCATTTCCCGGTCACTTCAACCGGTTTCCATCGATTTTCAAAAGTTGCGTCGATTGTTTACAGTGGCTGCAGCTCGCGCGCTATCCTCGACTCCCGCTTCCTAATCACGTCGAATGGGCGAGAAACGAGCGACCGTTGTTCTGTCGCTGTCGCTTGTCAGGGAAGTCAAACAAAATCGCAACGTTAAGACAGAGACGCGCTCGTGAAAATGACGTCGCGATGGTGTGCCACCACGCTCCAGGAAAATTAAACGTCAGTGTGCGAAATGTACCGAAATTCGCAAATCATCGAGATAAGTTTTACAACGAATGTACAAGTAAGTACATGGAAATCCAGGTCTCTGTTGATGTGTTACTGAACAAGAGTAATTGTAAGTGATATAACTTGTATGGACAGTAGTGTAACAAACCTCTTGTGAGAGTCAAAAGTGGGCTCATCAAGCTACTAATTTGCCTAATATTTTTTAGCAAATTTTCCATTAGACTTGGAGATTAGTCGGTATGTGTCAATCTTTAATCAATCCTTAATCACTTTTGGATCTCAATTTCGTCGAAAGGCTCATGAACCCAGTGAACTGAACTTTTGTGACACTTGCAGTTAAATTAAATTTTAAATATTCGAATTTGTTCGTAATATTGTTAATATTAAAACTGACTTTTTAATAAGACTGCTAAAATATAATATCATCTCTGTCATGTACATAATAAAATTCAAAGTTGATATATAGCATCGTGCGATGGCACGCCAAAAAGATTTCTTAATCAAAAGACTCGATAACGTGTTTTGTTAAAATTACAAAACGTACGATCGAAGTCATAAATTATCTAGTGACTGACGTTGCTCCTTCATCTTGTGGAAAATCTTCTCATCGTTTCAGCAATTGGAATATTTGCGTTTTCTTAAAAATCGGTTGGTTTTACGTTCGGAGATTATATACAGAGTTCTTTCTACGTTTTCCATTAACGTTTATAAATTTTTTATACTTTCTGATGCATCGAATATTAAATTACACTCGAAAGTAGACAAAAATGTAACACATTTAATCTTCTATCTTTTTTCGATCATTTAATTGAATCGACTCTACGATATTTTTATTTAATTGCAACAATTTTTAGATATTTATGTAATTATTACGTCGTATCTATAAAAAATTATATAACTATAAAAAATTGAAAGAAGGTAGTATAAAGGTAACTGAATTTATTACCGGAATGAGCTAGTATCAAGATCTAGTATTCTGCAGGATAGAAATTCGGAGAGAGGAAAAGAACAAAAAGGGGAACAAAAGGGATGAAAGTTAAGAAAAGTGGTGAACATGGAATTTAAAACGGAAAAATATGGGGAAAAGTATAGCGATGTAAATGTTTGATACTCCCGTAGACTTGGACCATCGTATATACGAAAATTGACCGGAATCGCGCGACCCGGCAAGAAATATAGGTAAGGAACAAGAAAGAAAGTTTCAGAGAAACGTGTCAGAAAATATAAACGACACGAACGTGATAACGGTGTCACAGTTACCGCAAGAAAAGCTTTCGAACTTTTTCCACGAATTATTACATTTGATGTTTCTTAACCCCTTAACCTACCAGCTACGTTCCAACAGTCTGGGCCCAAAACGTAAACAGGATCGCGCAGCCTTCGGGCCACTCGACGGCTCGGCAAGTCGGTCCCAAGTTGCACTAAACGCGCACTGGTTTAATTTTGTGGAATATTTGAGAAGTAATTACAACCTGATGTAATAATTGTTGCATAAATCAATAACATTTATCTGCAATTCCTGAATAAATTAGCAGTTCACGTAATTAGCATAAAAAAATCAACAACAAAAAACATCTTGTGGGGATTCTTCTCTGATATTTAAGAAAATATATTTCAACGTGCGACCGTGACCGAGAATAACACGTAACTGTTTACGATACAAAGAGATAATAAAAATCTATCACGAGCGCGACCGTCGCACGACCCGTGATATTTACATTTGGCCCGAACGATGTACTACGGGCCAGGCCCGTGGTAATACGTTTTGGCCCGAATACAAGAGTACGAGTCTCACACGTATCCACCGGTTAAGGGGTTAATAATGATAGAAGACAGTCTCCGAACGACAGATCGAGTTTGAATAAAGGAGGACGATAATCGTGCAATTGTAAAATGTGACAAATAAATTACATTTATAAATTATAAATTATAGTTCATAATTGTGTAAAAAATGGAGGTGATTGACGAAGAAAAAATTCTGGAGATATTTAGCAGTTTAGAAAGTTACCGTATAAAAATTATCGTTCTTTGACTATTGAGAAGTTTATTTAGCTTTTGAGAGTCTCATATATCACGACTGTTTCTTCCTGTTTTTTTTTTTTTTTTTTTTATTATGTATCTTTAATCTGCTACATTTTAAGAAATATTTATAGATCCTAATATGGATAATTATTTTTAAATAGCTCAAATAAAATTATCGATGTATTATATTTTTATTTTTTCCTTTTTTTTTTGTGAAATTATCATCAAAATTCTACGGTGTAAGCGAAAAAAAAAACGTGATCCAGATACATGAAACATTGTACGAAATTCGCCTACAGAGTACAACAATAATGGGTGCAATATATCATACATATGCACATACATATGTACGTCAGGCGTCCGTGAGTCAAATAAATTTCCAGTTTAATAGAATTTTATTGCTCGTCGATTGTGTCAAACAGGATGCGCACTGGCAGTACAATGTGGATAACACCTAACTAAAAACGTTTTGTTCCATGAGGGATGTACGTTTGCGAAAGAAACGTAAATTTGGTTTCAAAAAAATTAATAGTTAAATCTGAAATCCATAGTTTAAATGAATGAAATTAAACCTATTAGTTACACGTACGAATGGAGAAGAAAGAAGAGCGAGTTGCGAATTATAATTCTTTCTTTCTGACGAAATTGACTAATTTGTTAAAATTGTTTCTGATAAATTTCGTTTCACATTACTATTACAGTACGTAAATTATTATTGTATTTATTGAATAGCAAGCAAATTGGGAATAATTTGAAATTTCATCTGCTTTCGCGAATCTGTCGCCTGATTTCAAAACTATTGCTCTCTGATTCCCATTGAAAAATCTAGACGACCATTTTGAATTTTTCTTTCACTCCAAAAATAATAAATATTCGTTTCCAAAGACAGACATCGGGATAAATTAAATCACATACATTCCAATGACTTCAAAAATGACAAATAATAATAATGTCTGAAGCTTCCATCTATCACAGATCGAATTTCTCGTTTTATTACGTCAATATAAATTATTGATTAATAAAAACTTCGAAATTCCATCAACCTTCGCGAATCTATCGAAATATCCTTCCTCTCTGTTCTCGTTGGCTATTTCCGATATTCCTCGACGAAGTCTCTCCTTTCGTCATACAAATGACGCTCGTTGAAGCCCCGAGAATGACGTATCAGACCGATACCTATAGGAAGGTATGCAAATTGATCTGCGAGACGCAGCGCCAGCAGAATCGAGGAACCGAAAAAAACGTTCGATGCATAAACCGTATTAAGCTGTATACGACCGAGTTCGATAAGATAGAAACTGAAACGGAGATACGTCCTAATTTCCGTTCTAGGCTGCAGCGATTTTTTTCGCGCTTTATGGCCCTCTCCACGGATGATAGATACCGAACACGTCAGCCAGATTCCGAGCAAGCGTACATTTGCGCTCTGTTTGCACGTCATGTATCAAACTGGCCTACAACCGCACGGCTACGGCCGGCATCATGTTCGCAAAAAGCCTCTCCCCCACTTGCCCCCTCGTGTTTATAATTTACGAGTATTTCTTTTCATAAATCTTCCCCGGCAACGTGCCGCGACTGCTGGGAATGCCCAGCACTGTCATCGCGCCTTTTTGGGATTTCCTTCCCACCCGGAGAATATGCAACTCGGACGCGACGACGTACTCTTAGAATTACGAAATGGGCGCGAAATTACGCTCTTCCTTTGGCCACTTTCGACTAAATTAAGAACTTAATTTAATATCACATTGCACGGAGGTGAAATGGTGAAACGTAGCGAATAAAAAGGCGACGGTTAAATGGACGAGACGTGGAAATTGTTAGATTAAAGGGTGATATCGCTTAATCGTCTTATAAAGAATTTGGACAAATTTCAACGCGTCAGCTGTGATACTCGTTTAATTCGCGTATATTGATTGTGTGCAATTGTTCTTTAAATTAATATTATACTCAAACATACATGACAGTGTACTTAAAACGCTACATGTACGAAAATTCGAGTAGTATATTTTAATAAAAAACTAAAGAGAAATTACTCACTGACTCCTGACATGTTGTACCCAACATTGATTAAGATTCATGGCACATTTTGAACTTGCCGAATATAATTAATCGCAAGCTTTCTAACGTTGTCGTCTAAAGATAAGAAACTCGAGAAAGACGGGATCTTTTTGAAACAGAATTTTATTGCCAGTTTATAGTTTATGTTACACCGTGTGTAAATTGCAGGTGAGTATCGAGATGTCTCGTAAAATGTTTACAATGTTTACAATTTCGATTTCTACGGAGCCGACAGTGGAGTTTCTCGATACGATCGATCAATCTATTCAACTTGCCGTTCAAATTGAAAGTCGTCTGCCATCAATTGACAGATTGATAAACCTCTAGCACGAGTTGATTTTTCTGTTAGACGCGTTGATGGATCGGGACGGATAAAAAATTACATTCATATTGATTCAGATGTATCGAGCATGCTGTTTGCACTGTGATCTGTTTAATCTCATTCTCTACGTTACACATTGCTCTTTTGAATAAGTTTCCATCAGCTTCAACGTCACCGAAGCCATTAACTCTAAATTTTATATTACTTTGATTATCAAAATCCTGTACCCTTTTTTCTTTGCAGTTCAACACGGATAGTGATTTTCTGTCAAGCTCGAATGTATATAAAGTTAAATATATTTCCAACTGAAAAAAATGTACATTATATGTTATATTGATATATTATAAACAATATATGAAAAATTTTGGTTCACATTTTCTCTGCTTCTTTCTCAATGAATATTTTAAATATTCTTTTCACAAGAATCTGCTTACTTACATCCAGAATTAACTTTAAACATAACTTTCTGAATCTATTCTTTTCTGTTCGAATTAAACTCTGCAATTGGAAACTGTCGAATTTCGCAGGTACGTTGCGCAAAGTTTACAAGATTCGAACGCTTCTACATTATCGTCTACCTAGATTAATTATTCAGAGCGAATTTCTTACTCAAAAGGAACAGCGACGGAATCGAGATTGTCTCGTCCCTCACAAAAGATTTGCAGAGCCTAACGTGAACGGTGTAATCAAACCGTTTTAGTCAAGCATCAAACTATCAGCCGAGTTTAATAGAGCGCGGCGGGCCATAATCCTCTAACAAATTACTCGCGTCTGGGTAATTCTGTCAGATCAACTGGTTCATCGTTCGAGAATGAGCGAGTAAAATGGAACCGGATGAGAGAGAAAAACAAGCAGACTGCTAATCTACCGAAATAAATAACGCATTCGCCAACCATTAAACAAACGTGCCGCGAGAACAAACCGATATAAATTATTTTTATCTCTTCGTCTAAGTTGCCCCGCTGCCGCCGCCGTCGAGCCGCGATCGGCAAGGTTTTTAAAATTCTCCGAGACGGCCTCATTTGAATTTCATGTTTACTGAAATTTCATAGCTGTGTCTCGTTGCGGGCGGTGGCCCCCTCGCATTAATTAGGAGAATGCGTCGCGACAACGTGCGAAAAATGCGACACCGATTGGAGAGAAAGGGTTATTAATATGTCAAGTTGTTACTTAAATTTGTTAAACGATGTGTATTACAAAAAGATATTTTGGCGTCTGATCATTGCGTTCATGATTTTATACAGCGGTGGACTAAAAGAAAGTTTAGAAAACAAAATTATATTGGTTTTATATAATTTAAACTTTAACACTGTTGTGTTATATTAACGTTTGTTACGTTATCACAACTGTTGTATCAACATACGTTGTGTAGCGTTGTATTAACACTGGAATAATTGATCTTCAATATGTTAGGTACAAATTATAAATCATTATAATTTGATAAAATGGATAGGTTTAGGTGCAATTACGTTTCTGTTCAGAGATCAATATTAATTTTGGAAAATACAGCTGTATTTTTTGAGCAGTTGTAGAAAAAGGAAATGACATCCGTCGTATTGACAGGTTCGGTTGTTCCAGTATTAAGATTAATTTTTTTAGAATTTTTCATCTTGTTTTATACTATTTATCATATTTTATACTATTATTAATATTTGTTGTGTGTCTATTGTGAACTTTCTTCAGTGGTCCATAACCACTGTTATGTAGCGAAATATTTTGAAGCTTGTGAAAAAATTTAATGGCATTCTAATTACACATAGTTCAAGTGATCTTGATAGAAAAATCTAGTAGCAGTCTTACATTTAAGTTTTTATTATTATTGTTTCCAATTATGTCTTCACCGTCTTTTTTAAGAAAGAGAGATTGGCTTTGGAAGGAGGATACGAATACATATAATTTTATCAGCAGTCAACATCAGTTGACGTATCTCACAGCAGAGAAATATTTTTCTGAAGTAACACTGACTGTCTCTGTGCGTTCCAAAGAGTCGTACGTATATTCGCCATAACGAGGAAGCTAGATCCATATTTTCAAACTTTCTTCCAGCAAAAATTCCCGAATGAAACCTCGACGCATAAACACATAAACTGACCAGTCGTACAGTGCTTAAATAACGATCAAAGCGATATTAGTTTATGCCCAGACTTGCAACCACCATATCGTCATTTTAAATAACGTTGAAACAGTAAATATCCAGTTTATATGAAAATGAAGTAATATAAGATAGAGAAATTCAGCGTTTGTGCCCGGATGCATACCTATGCATATCTACACAAACGTTGTCAGACTGAAAAAGTGCTCGTGAATATGCAGAGGAGTATTGCGGAAACGGAATCGTTCGTATCTCTGTTTTCAATGATATGCACCAGAATTAGTTCGTTCGTTTAAAACCAAAACCGCATCGAACATTTTCTTTAACGAAGAAGCTTTCGTTGCACTTTGAATCTGTACTTGTGTCATTTCCTTTTTATTATAATAGTTTGGAACATGGATATTTGATTTTTTATCCTCTGTCACATTCTTTAAATATTTATGTCTCGAGACAAAGGTATTAAAAATTGTCTTTTTAGAACATAAATATTAAATAATATGGATTGATCGGTTATAGGTAACTATCGTGCTCTTATTTTATTCAGTGAATTAGCTTTTTTAAGAATAAGAGCATGATTAGATCGCCAATTTGGAAGAAAAGCTTTCAGGTTTTTAATTCTTTAAATAACAGCCAACATATAATTTTGTAATAGTTACAGCAATTTTACAACGTTCAACCTCTTTTTTAACTTACTTTTGTAACAAATTTTGTAACATTCAACTTCCTCTCAAGTTTCCCACGACCTATAAACGTTTATTTCTGAATCGCATTGAAGATAAGATTGAAGCGAAGAAATTTAGCCAAACACCATCCGAACGATACAGTTTTCTCTGTCTACCTACGCCCTAACAAATTTATTCAGGCGTTCCGATTCTCGCGCTCAGTACACGCTGTTTCAACCTTTTCTATAAAGTATGCATTCTATGAAACGTACCTTCCAACCTTCTAACAACGTAACTTTTACCTCGCGCGCTCGGTAACAACGTGTTATAACTTTAGATGTAACATCAAAGAAAAACCGACAAAAACTCCCCGCTCGAAACTCTTAATCACTGCGTACACGCGGCTCTCCGGCTTCTTTGCCAGAGAGTAAAAGAGGAAAGTAGAAAAATTATTGTTCGCTGCTCATTTTTAGGAGGTTGTTGCCGGCTGGGAGGGAAGAAATTCGACGGAACTTTTCCCGACGATAGCGGAGACGTTGACTTTATCGCGAGGCAGTGCTTCCCTTGGTACTGAGGTTGAGAGAGGGAGAGAGAGTGAGAGAGAGAGAGAGAGATTGAAGAAGTACGTTCGAACACGGTGTGTGTCGCGAAAAGGAAAGTAATCTTAAAAATTGCAACTTACTCGTTTCCTTCGTGGATTCGAGCGAACCATTTCTCCGATGGTCTGTGTGTTTACGAGCGAGAAGTGCCACCGTTTTGATTCCTCCTCAAAAAGCGCGTTAACACTTGAGCGGCATTAAAAACATCGCGGTGAAAAATGTTTTGTAGAATACCTGTTGTGCAATACATAGCAATGTAATGCACGAAAAAAGTTGTTAAAGTTAGATACGGTCAATTTAAAAAGTTCCCCGCGCGCACTACGTTAAATGCGATGTAACTTTTTTGATCTCGTTTTTGTCACGTTGTTCTTCTTCCTTTCTTTTTTTTTTTTTTTTTTTTTCTAGTTTAATTGTTAACGAACGAATGTAAATTTGTTTGTTCTTCATGCTGGCAATAAATTTTAAAAACGTTATTACACGAACATCGTTGCTGCGTAAAATTTATTGAATTATTGTTATATCATGATTTATTATTCTTTGAAATTTTAATCAGGATTGACGGTGTGTATTTTAAGTACATTAATTTCAAAAGATGGAAGCAAAATAAATAGCAAACTGTATTTTTTGACGATAAATCTCTGACAGATGATGTACAACATATATAGCTAGCCACGAGCAAGAATCAAATTTAATTATTGAGAATTATTTAAAAGTTTAAAAAATGAGAGAAGCTTAAATCTCTGAAAATAGCGTGAAGGTTTCTGTGAAAATGAAAATTCAAAACTAACAGAGGTATGCGAAACGATTTAATTTTACCTAACTGAACTTTTTCGTCAGCTTGAATTGTTTGAAAGCAACGAGTTGGCCTGGTTGCATGACATTCTGGACATTTTGCTGATAAATTATGCTTACGAAATTACATTTAAATCTTTCGAGTAGTAATTAGTTAGCTTTAAATATTCCTTATCTCGGAAGTAAATTAAAGCAACGCATGCATGTGAGTATATATACAAAAATGTAGGGCAAAAACATATTAGAGATAATCTGCTATAAATTGTAAAATATGTTGGAAATACACACTTTTTTTTTTATTTTATTCGCATCACATGACTAGCTTACGTAACTACTTCAATCCCGAGCAATTTGTTATTATTCAACTTATTCAACAATCTCTGTAAATAATTCCAAAACACGTAATGCAATTAAAAAATATTTTATACACTGCACGCAACGTAAATTTAGATCGTAATTATAACGCATATGTTTAATTGTTTAATTATATTTACACGTGTGTATAATTAATAACATTTTTCCTGTTTAACGAAACAAGCTACCGACAGAGGAAATCTTCGTACAAACAGTACAAAGTAAAAGTCTTTCTTCCTGTTGCAATATTTTATTCGAAAATATCGAATTTTCTATTTGACAAACAATCAACGTCCAAACGCGTAGTTTTCTACACACGGTACATACTTTTTTTAAAGATGTCCTTTTCTGAAATTCCAAAACCTATAAACGCACGTGCGAATCTCTCTTGCATCTAGCAAAAATATTTTCCCTATCGACGCACCGCGTTTTATATCAATCTAAATTTTTATTGTATCCTTGAAAATTCAATTAACGAAAAACGGAGAAGTTAATTGCATTTTTCACAATCAAACGACGCCGCTGTAATTTCGTAACGAAACGCAAGTTTCAGATTACTCGTATCCAATCTCGATTGCTCCTGTGCGATCCGACGCAAATTGATTCACACGGGCACAGGATATCACTGTATTTAGTGAATAAACAAAGAATATATATATATATATTAGCGCGTTACTCTGTTCTCGATTGGTATAATTAAAAAACAACGAATCCATAAAAATTACAGCCAATTAGCTCGCAGCAAATTTGAATGGGTCACGCAATTTAAATTCGTCACGAAGTAGTATCGTAGCCGAGTAATTCAGATTACAACTAATTGCAACGTAACGCGAGGTTAAGATTTCGTCGTAAATCAACGGAAAAGACTACGTTGAAAGCGATCGATTTATTTTATTCGGTAGCTGGCGAGATTTATATCGGTTACGGAGCAATTCGCGTCGACGACGATTAATCGATCGATGAAACCGGTGATCTCGGGACGAAAGATACGCCCGAGAGCGAAAGATATTTTCAGTAATAGGGTGATGTATAATGCTTTAATGGAAACCGTAGAAAACATTTTCTATCGCCCATTGGAAAATATAAAAAATTACGTGACAAGAATGTAAAATGTCCGTACGATACGTTACGCGAATGTCAATAAAGTGTCCCGCATTTTATACCTATCTCGTGTTAATGTAGAAATCCGGTCCTGATAACTCGTGTGTACTATTTTCGTTTTTAAAAACGTCTACGTGTCTTTCTAAAGGAATAAAACCACCGACCCACATTTCAAGTATATTGGACGATGCTATTAAAATCAAACGCTGCTTCTTATTTTTAGCCTTCTAATTTCGGTATTTCGAATATTTAACGCAGGATGGAAGATAATTTTACTTCGTTAAAGTACAAATTTCGCCCTCTATGAATTTCACGAGTATGATAAATTCTTAATGCGCAAATGGCATCAATTTAATTACATTGCGCGGTAATTTCCTCCTTGACTTTTAACCTACTTTTTTGATATTTTAGTTTCGCGTTTCAAATGTAATAAACACGATGAGAATTTTATCTTCTTTTTTCCGCGTTAATTTTACTTTACGTCGGAGCGTGTTTGAAACTCGCGAATTATTATGTACATTCTGAGCTGGATTAATACGTTATGACCGTTATGAGAACATTATATACCAATTGCAGGTTTCATTATCGAACGTCGGGCTTAGGATAATTTTCCACTTGAGGATAATATTACGTCACTAATCCCCTGCTTTCGTACATTTTATACTAGATTACTACCGGATACATTGACGCTTGTTTGAGCGATCATTCCATTATCGATGAATTCGATATCTCCGGTGCTATTGCTTATTGTATATCCTAAAACTATCCTACTTGCTACCAGATGCATTAGAAACAGGATAGTCTCCTCACCGTCAGACTTCGTCTATTATTTGTACCCCTGTATGTCAGGGCCGTGACAAGGAGGCGTATCGCGGGCAAGGACACGAGACAAAATACTCGCAGACAATTAAATACAAGTAGAAATATCTCACAAATAAATAGGTTCTTATTAAAATTGCTTTTTATATGCATTTATAATTTAATCTGATGATTAACAAAAAAGACAATACTGAGAAACAATTGATGATACATTTGCGAGTGAACGATTTTTAGTGTGCATTAGAGGTTCTTAATTAGATCCATATTCCTGTTTTTCTAAATATATCTCAAACGTACTTCACATATGTATACATATGTAGTATCAAAGTAGAATGAAATTTGAATACATTGAATTTGTATACTGAATTATAATGAAATGTATGCATTAATAAAATTCTGACTGAAAGTGATTTTGGCGGGCCTCTTCAGGTGCAACGCTAATGCAACGAAAATTAGCGATTGGTTGATTTGGGTCACGTGATTCGCAAAGGGGCGCGGGGTAGACCTCGAGTAGGAGTGGCGTTGTCTGGTACTGAGCGATCGCGCCTGTAATTTGTTTTCTATCGATTCAAATGTTTGCGCATCGATAAAATTTTATGGCAAAAAGGTCGTTTTCATTTCCTAATCAGAACAGTTGCTTCTGGGCCTTTCAATGTACCGGGGTACAAGTCGTGCAGTTTTTTTTCCTCTCGGTATTTGTATCATGGAAGTTATTAAAATAACGAAGGACACTTAATGTCCGTTGGTAGATTATGGATTGATTATCCGCCCGAGAATACACTAATTTATTCAAACGAAGACTTACGCGTACGCTTATCGTTCAACAAAATTATTATTCGGTCGGATGTATCCTCCACCTCCTGCCCTTCCTTCGTACAAGAGAAATCCGTGTATACGCGATTCAAATTTTGGTTCGTGGTGTGTGAATATGTGGAGTAACCGCGAACCGATGTGGTAACACATTGTGGGAAATATACACGCCTACTAAATCGTACATTTATGCAGAGGAACGTACGATCAGTGACAGGCGTAATTGATAAAAGCGAAATATCATTGCTCGCCTCTGTCTTCATAACGTAAGCAAGTGATAATCCACGAGCATTGAATGGACATGGTAAAAGGTTGTAAATTTTGCGCAAACTGAAAAATATTTCTACGCTGTCGCTAAAACAACAGAACGTTGTAATTTCTTGAAATTTTAACATTTTGGTGACTCGTATATTTCTCAGAAACTAATTTTGCCAAAGTAATTTTGTTAAAATCTTTCTAACCACATCTGCTTTTTAATTACGATCAACGTTAAATCGTAAAATCATTGTGCTGAAAATTAAAGTCGTTAGTTTTTATGGATATTGTTTGAATAAAACATATTTCTTACAAGTTTTCTATAAAAAAGAACAAAGTTGCTTACCAAGAATTTCCAAACATGAAAAGATTACTATCTTACTATACTTTTTTATATTGTGGATTTTAAGATTTCAATCTTTTTATTTTGTGATCTGATTTTAAGTAACATATCGATTCGCTCTTTTTGCTGTAAACTATCAAATACGCAATCTACGTTGGCTACGATGTTTCTACGCTACGTAGATTATGTAAAACATGTTACGTGTCATGAGAGATTTGTCCGAATGATGGATACGGAAAACAAAAGGCAGAAAGAAAAATATATATGCTCGTGTTCTAATTACAATAGGATGATGTTCGTAGATTCTGATTACTGCTACTGATCTAAAATTTTACTTTTACCGTTGCCATCATCGACTTTCTCTCACCATTACTTTTACTTTCAATCTCACTCTCATCGCGACTCATGCTTCCAAGTTTACCTTCCTGTAACCTATCTTCCAGAAAGTTCAGCTTCCGATAAAACTTCCCTCGAACATTATAAATTTTAATTCAACATTCAATATCCGCATTCTCGGACAATTGACACGTCGTACGAAATTTCCACGGAATTACGTAAAGAATTACGTAAAAAATTATGTTACGTCATTTGAACAATATATTTGGCGTAGATTTTTTAAAGTTATCAAAGTTATTAATTACGTTGCAGAAGAAAAGAAGGTCGAATAATTACTGACCGATTTCTAAAAATCTATTTCCTTTTGTTACGATTCTTTTTTACAATTACAATTTCACAATTGCATTCTCTTTCGAACCTTTTGTCAACCCAACGATTCGTTTACTATAGATTCTATCGCAGCTAGAATATCTTTCTTTCAAAAAACCAATTTGCAACAGAGAAAATTGATTTATAACAAAGAAAAATAACTTCTTCTTCAATGAACAAATGTAACGAGATTGAAACAAACGATGCTAAACGAAATATTCTTCCTTGTCGCGCGTGCACGCAATTCTTACGTTTAGTTTCAATCAAACGTGATTAATTAAATCGAATTGCAAATAATTTTCAAACAATTCTCATCAATTCTTATTTGTCTTTGCTCGTTTTATTTTCACTTCCCCCTCCTCCCCTTGAAATTGCAGGTGCAATTCCTAAGATTTTGTTACAAAATCCTCGATAGCTACGATTTATTCTGCAAGATTTTACTTACAATTTTGGAAAATCACGAGTCAACGAGGTTCGTGCAAGTTTCCTTTGTCGATCGATTCAGCCTGTATCAAGGACTGATCTGTTGTCAAAGGCCCACGTTATTAACCACGATCAAAACCATCATCTATACGTACGATGAAAAACATAAAATATCGGGAACGTTTGCGTGTAAAGCGATCTCAAACTACGAATCCGGGTTAATAGATAACGTCAAACGACGCGTCTGTGCACCGTTGTCGATATCATTTTAATGAATAACGTAATTCAAGCTTTCCGACCAAGCTCCCGAATTATTATGAAACAATCCTCACAGAGATAGCCGACGCGGACACGTCGAATACGAACGTAACACACTTCAGTCTAAATTGTCAATCACTCGCTAGCTACAAGACACGTGATTTTGCTTAACGTGTAACATTAATGGTAATTAATTCGCACGTGAATGATGTACACGTTGTTATCGTCTATTCACTTTGTACGGCAACAGAATGCAAAATTCAACGTACTTACCTAAATTTCTAAAATTAATGCGAGCAATATCAGCCTTGTTAACCCTTGTTTGATGTGTCAAACTTCATTTGAAAAAGTATTCACAGATAGTTGCTTTTCGTTTAATTTTGTAGATAATTAATTTATTTGTCATAATAATATCGTGGGAGGTTACAACTTTCAGGACTAATTATTAATAGTAGTTTGAGAAAATGGAAAATTATGCCATAAAGGCAACGTGATAATTAGTAATCAAAGTCAAAATCATTGAAAAGCTTTTGAATACTGAAATGCTTTCAATCGGCACAGTTAGATTTGATGATAATCTTCAATAATGACTATCAGAAATTTCCAATAAGAACCGCGGGAAATTAAGCTTCTAATCGTTCTCTAACAGCCTTGTATTTTACTACTAATCGCGTAAACTAAAACTGTGACGGTAGAGATTACCGTCTGTATGTACATAACCTATATAACAGCCTGATATCGGTGAACAGGCAGGAAGCGATCGTAACGAGTAGTTGATGATCGAGCAGATTTTGGTAGATAATAGTTTCTGAAAATATTTGATCGTTTATATTTGCAAATTTTAACAAGTGAAATATATATAATGATAAATATAAATATATAAATAAACGTATAATTAAATTGAAAGTTTTGACCGATACTTTTGTTATTATAATTATTCTGTCATGGACAAAGAAATTTTAAATCACATAAATAATTAAGTACATTCTATTCCGCGTAATATTTTGCCGAAATTAATCTCATAAATGAAACGTGAAAATTTTGTGTAAACATGTTAATATCATTTAAAATTGAAGAGGAATTATTCGCTGCTTTGTAAATGATTAATAAATGCTTCCAATGTTTCTAACAGATGTATTATGAATAATATATAGTAGACGTGGAAAGTTTTTGTGTATTCGACGAAAAATTATCAATATTTTAAACCTTACCAACCAAATTTTCTGAGATGTTTGTAAAGGAGAAAATTGAATCTTCAAAGACACACGGGATTTAGTTGTGAAAAAAATTTTAATAGACCATAAAAATTGCCTGAATTTGTCAACTTTTTGAGAGAGGAAACATTTTTATTTATTCCCTCCTCAAAATAACATAAAAATATCTTCGAGAAAAGCAAACTACATTATTGAATTTTTTATGTCTACTCGTATGACAACGAAAGATTATTATATTATTCAATATATCGTAATATATTATCCTCTTCAAATCTCCAACATTTAAGCAAACGAATTTAGTACTCGAATAAAATGATTATTTAAATAACACATCAACTCGATGTCATCTTCATTTCGAATAAAATTTGTTAGATTTTAGACACTTTGGTCGGGACAAACGCTCATTTGTTCAAAGAAACGCTTGTTAAACGCTTCAGTCCACAAACTTAAATACTTCGTATTTATTCGTATTAGTAAAGTTGCGAGTGAAAGCCACTGTGCGTAGAATGATCCGGCGGAGGGAAATCAAGGAACAAGCGTCGGAAACTCGGCGATACCGCGCGTAGCGGAAGTGAAAGAGGATACGTCAGCTGGCTGGTCGTCTTTATTTTGATTCTAGGGCGACGTTACGACCTGCCGGGAATATACCGACGCATTATGAAATATGGCGCGTAGTCTCCGGGGCAAATAAGTTCTCGAGTCGCTGGAATACATCAGGCAACACGTGTCCCGCAAAAAGCCGAGTTTCGCGGCTCGACAATAAGTTCATGGAAATATAGTGTGCCGTCGGGAGTTGGGCGAACGGTATTAAAACTTTTTCATCAGTTAGCGTACGAACTGAGACGTAATTCCGGTTGACTTTCAGCGTATTGGTAATATAGTATTAATGTATGCCGATACTCGTGCATCGAGCGGTGCTCAGATTCCCGTCCAACGTTCTAATAAATCGCAGACAATTTTCTCCCAAAGTTTGTTAATCATCCGCTATTAGCTCGTTCCGTTCCGTTGTATACGGTTTGATGCTTCTTCGTTTAATCACGAGTCTCAGTTAACGCCAGAGGCACCAGAGTGTTCGGAATGACCAATTCGCATCTTTTCGTGGAAGTTTTCTGGATTTATAACTCCATTTACATAAACTTGCGTTACACGTATAATAGGAGTTGACATTATTCTCTCTGCTGGTGGTTTCTCGTTCACATAACAGGAGTTTATGTTTACATAAGTGAATTATTTAATCAGCAAGAGTTCGTTTAATCGAGTATCGGCTGAAATTTAATTGAAACAAATTGATCCCATATTAACGGAGTTACACGTGCAAATGATTCCTCGTAAAATACGTGGATAAAAGCTCGCTCCTTCTTTATTGTTTCTTTGATAATTGCAGTTTAATTTTTCGGATACGAGTTTAACATTTAGCGTTAATAGGAACACTTGTGCTTTGGTGTTAATAAGATTACTTGAATATCTGTGGCTCAAAGTGGTGACACTTATATATATATATGTAAATGTATCTTTAAATAGATGTGTGCCGCTTTAATCAGACGTACTACGCTTATTATTAATTTTTGCTTTAAGCAGACACGACAAGACAAGTGAAAATTTATGAATTTCTCGGATAATATTTCTTTCAGATTTTTATTCTCTTTGGATTCTTTCAATTTCGTGTTCTACTTTTAACACTCTCTCGTTTTATCTAAACGCGATGCATCCGATATTTTCGTCGATAAAAGTCACAAATTGCACACGAATAAAGTAAATCAGAGAATAAAAATTATCTCCGAAAAAACAAAACGGAATTTTGTTGAAGATCAAACTCGACGAACCAATAAAATATTTTTTGGTGAAAACAAATTTAATCTTTTCGAATCCGCTGAACGGAGACTGGAACGCTGTAAAACAAATAAAGCATCCCGAATTAAAAATTTGAAACCGACAATGAAATATAACACGGGCAGTCTAATCGTATTGGGATACATCTCGATTGCTATTGCAGTTGAACTGGTTTTCATCGATGAAATTGCGGACGAAAATAAATTGTACAGATATCTTGAAGCAAAATTTTATAAAAAGCGTCACATGAGAGTACTCTTGAATATATATATATATATATATATATATATATATATATATAAATATATATGCATTTTATGCGAAATTAATTTTATCTGTTTAATGTTTCTTTGCCATATGAAACAGAAACTAATGAAAACGTGTACTTGACCTTTGGAAATGGGAAACTCGTAATTGTTCAATAGCACAAAGGGAAGCAAAATTTGTAGAATTTGTAGTCGCTTAGTGACACGAGTAGACTGAGAGTCAATTAACAAGTCAAAGTTAAAGTCAACCTTCCTGTTATGTAACTGTTTAAACGAGACGTATAGTTATCACTCAACATCTGTACGAATATTATTGTCGCTCTTATAGTTTATGTACGAGATAATCATATATATATAACGAAGCTTGTAAAATGTTAGATTGAGGAAAAAATTTAGTACAGGCAACAAATAACGAAAATATTTAGAGTAATAAAAATTACGGACCACCTTACATTCGTATATATACACGGAAATGGGATGTTAGTCGGATTAATGGGCAATATTCCTCCCAGCTCGCTAATTCAAATTTCAATTATGATACTGATTCATGTCGGTTTCTAAAGCGATTTGTGTGAAACCTTGTTACACTGAAGAAACGACTACTATAGCTTATTAGGAATAATCAGTTGTAGCATTAATCTGGTATCTACTTAGTTTGATCCATAGTATATCTAGAAATAGGAAATATTTATGATCTTTTCATACGTACATTTCTGCTCAAAAATACCTTGCATTTTTGTTGTTCAATATTTACTACATAAATACAACTTATACATTGCATAGATAATAAAATTTATATATTGCGTGTGTATTTTATAATATAATTGTAAATATTAGTACTAGACTTTTATTTTTTCAATTTTTAAAAGTAGATACCTGTCTTAAGAGTTTTTGAGTGAAGGTATCACCTACACTTCAAATGTTTTATATAATTTTTGAGACAAACATAATATTTGTCCTAAAAAGGTATATAGTTGTATATATATTTGAAACACATTATCGAAAGTACAGTAGTGCTTGTTCCATGATTTTCAAACGAAGGTACACTTCCATCTATCATTTGAAATATATTATGCAGGATGAGATTATAAATTTCAACTATTACAATTTCAAACCGAACGTGTTTCTCGATATCGTTTCTGGTAATTTCACTTATTCCCACGAACAGCAAACGCGACAGAAGAAACGAAAAATGGCCGTCTATAACTTATGGCAGTTATACCGAATATTACTCTTGCGTAACACTGTACAGTTACGCTTCGTACTTACGACGTAGCGGGTAGGGTCATAAGTCGCAGACAATTCTCTTCTATTCCTGTGACCACTTCTCTTACCCTGTATTATTCTCTTCCCGTATTTTTATATCGTCGCTCTCTGTTTACTGCTGCCCCTCCTTTCTCTATTTATCTCTGTTACGACGTTCATCTTCTTTGCTCTGTTCTCCTCGCTCTCTCTCTCTCTCTCTCTCTCTCTCTGTCGCTTCTTTCGACACGGAGGATGTAGAAGAATTGGTCCTAGGCAGCGAGGAAAATTGTTCTGCAACTTATGACAATTCCTACGAGATATCACAACCGTGAGAATCGTAAACGAACACTCGCAGCTTCAAATTGAATCACTTTGTCGCAAGTTGTGATAAAATGTCAAATCTGCTCGAATGAAACTTCGTTTAGCCGAATCGCGATCGAAGCGTATCGAAGCGTTGATAGAAAAGTGTACTCTCCGACTATACTCGGCAAATGCTGAATATTAAAAATAAAAAACTGAGTGACACGGAAATTGAATGGCGTGATAATTATTTGGTTATTCCATTATAACTTTTTTTCTTTTAAAAGACTAATCAGCTGCAAAATCAAACTAGTCGTTTGGTAAAATTAATTAAAGAATTATCAAGTATAACGAGGTAGGATATATGTTATAAAAGAATATAACTTAAAAAAATAAAGAGCGTTTTATTTTATCTGACGATAAATTTGAAATTTTAAGGAAGCAACTATCGACGTGTTTGGTTTCTTGTATAAACATTGCGCAACGCGTCTCTTTTATAAACAGAGATAAAACCTGACTGCAAAGCTCATGGAAGCGGAACTAAATTTCTGGCAGCAAACGTGCGTATTAAATTTGTCGTACAAAACACGGGGACCAAGTTTCTCATGTTGGAATCAGTTTTTGTTTCGAAGCGCGCATAATACCGCAACTTACAACATTCAGTTGTAGTATCAAGTTCCCGGAAATCGTGGCTAGAATGCATAAACTACCGTGCTCGACTTTTATTAGGTGCGATTTAACGTATATGCGAAGAATAGATGCAAATTTCTTCGTGTGGTATCGGTTTCTTCATTGTAGAAAACAGGTAATTCCTAAAAAATAAAAAATAAACAAAAGAAAAGAATAAAATAAAAATAATACACGTATAAAATATTTTTAACATCCATGATTTTGTACATCTATTTGTATAAAATAGAGAAGGTAATCGATGGTGATGAATTTTGAAATAAATTTGGAGAATTTCGGAGTCTATTTCTGCCGTTGATACAAAATAATACAAAAACTGCACGACTTGTACCCGAGTATGATTCGTCTGACTGAAAGGCCTAGAAGCAATTGTCCTGACTAGGAAATGAAGACGACCCTTTTGCCATAAAATTTTATTGATATGCAAACGTTTGAATCGATAGAAAACAAATTACAGGCGCGATCGCTCAGTACCAGACCTCGAGGTCTATCCCACGCCCCCTCACGAATCACGTGATCCAAATCAATCAATCGCTAATTTTCGTTGCATTAGCGTTGCACCTGAAGAGGCCCGATTTTCTGAGTTACCCCCGCTAAAATCACTTTCAGTGATAATAATAAGAAATCCACGGAATATATTAAATATACTAAAATCCACAAAATAATTAATTCTAAAATATAGTAAGATCTGATTGTAAGATGTAGTGACTGTTTGTATTTTATGTTCATCAATAGCAATTGAATACTAACTAAAATTCTATTGAAATAAGTGTACTTTGGATAAATGTAGCTCGGATACTATTTATCTCATAGTTATTTCTAAATTATTGTTATTTCAAGCAATTTGTTATTATTTATTAGTTATATAATATGAATATCCTCTCAAGATTTAAAAATATTGTTATTACATTTCAATAAGAAAGCAATTGGCAATTATTATTCTATTATTATAATTGGCAATTATATATTATCAGCGATAATTTTCAGTACCGTTAGCTACAAAATTTTCGTCGCAGACACACGATCAATCTAGTAACTTCCAATTTACGTAATGTTGAAGTTAATGTTGAACTTTTTCCTTACTTTCTGGCAAACAGTCAGCGCTAGTTTGAAATAAGTACAATTTCAGAGCAAGTTAAGTCGATCCCGGTACAATTTCATAACAAGCAGATTCAACTTCGGAACAAGTACATCTTTCGGTATAAGTTAAGTCGCGCCGAGGCAACGAATTGCTGGAACGAGATTTCCTTAAATTTGAATTCTTTAACATCACAATGTCCTGTCGTAGTTTAAATATGATAATTAGTAGGTAGAACTGAAATGAAGTAAAAAAGAGAAAGAGAAATTTTTTTCGAAAATTAACGAAAATTAGCAGACATTTATATTTCTAACATTTTTACGCTCAAAGTTCAGCTGACGTGTGTCGTTTCGTTTTAAAAGTATTAGCCTTAACATCGAATAGTGAAATTCGTGATTAACTGATTTGAAGATTAAAGACAAATAGAAGAAGTTCAGAAGAATTTTAGGAATGCAAACACACGTTACATATTTAGAACGTTACGTCCCTCGATAGAAAAGCACGATATCATTTAAATGTGCAATGTGATAGTACGCCGTTGTCAAACGCGTATAATGCATACTTGATAATAAGAAATCGGATGATGGAGATCTGGGATAGTAGAAAATGGAACAGCCGAGAAACCACGAAACGAAATTTCCCGCGCCGCGTATCGGCAACGAATCGGTCTTAATTCCTGCTGCATGAAATTTCGCTTCGGCGAGAAAACGCAAATTTATATAGCGCATCTCGCCGCAATTCGAGTGTCGCAAATATTTGTCGGACGACGTTAATCTTTCGAGTAACGAGAACGGACGAGAAACGATAACGCACTCATAATTTCGTGTAACGAAAATTATCCCGACGAAAATTGCACGGCCGGGGATACGGAATTAAAGTTCGAAATCAATCTCCACGGTGGCGGAATAGAAAATTTTCGATTACCGTTCGAAAATGGTCATTCGATTTTTGCGCGCCGCGCGTTCTGAACTGGGCGCGGATTCGACCCGGCATTAAAAAGGAATATTCGCATCTTCAGTTGCTCGTGTAAATATTCCGTTTAATCGGTTTACGAGCAACGTACGCCAGTGGACACGGCTTTTCGAAACGTGAATTTTTCGGATAATGGAAACGAATAAATCGTATTTCGCGCCGACGCGTCGTATACCACGGTGATTTGGAAAATATTATAAAATCCATTCTCGAAACTGCTGGCGCGCGTGCGCGCGTATCCGGGTATCGCAGAAAGTTTAACTAATATTTCTTTCATTTTTTTTTTTTTTTTTTTTGGACTATCGATTCCTTCTTTTTCAGAAATTTCAAAAGTGGATTTCCGTATATTCGTCACAAAAAACAATTTGAGCGAAACTTTATGTTATTTCCCCTTTCGCGATCGCGCGATCAAGATATTCTTAGGAGTAACAATGTTACATCTGAAAGAACTGGATCTTGAAGTTAAATGATTGAGAGTGAGAATGCGAATAATTATAAAATCATAAGTAAAATAATAGTGAAGATACATATAGACATACTATCAAGACATTCAACACATGAACAATAACTAAATTTGCCTTATATTCCATATCAATAGAAAAATGAATAGCCAATTTTCGAAATATTTTCATAAGAAACTTTAAACACGTGCAGATCACGGCACACAGAAGATAAAAGCTTGAAATAATAGAAAACAAAAAATAATAGAAAATAATAGAATTTAACAAATAAAATTATAATGCAAAATCTCGACTATCAAGAAGATTGCTCTGTATTTACCTCTGCTAGACTAAACGAGCAGGCTTCACGGCGAAACATAATCTGATGAAAGTTTAGCAACAGGCAGAGACCAATAACAGTTGCATGTTCGTACACATGCAGTTATCCAACAAGTGCAAACCGCTCGACGTTGTTATGCAAGTGTAATTATGACAACAGTTATACAGGAAGGAACAAAACATTATCATATCGAGGAACACTGTAGTGCCACGTGTGCTTCTTATTAACGATAAAAGAACTGTTTCTACTAGTTTATTCAACTCTAACACTTATCTTAATGATCAGCTGGGGATTGATATCAGCAAAAATAATAGCGCACATAATATGATAATCTGTATCAATTTATGTATAGAACATAATTTATTTAACGATTATTATACTGGACATCCTAATTTTCTCGGGCCGCTCTTTTATCGGAATAGATATAAATAAGAAGAAAATGTTATACAAATAGAGGTTACTTGAAGCTTTGTTAAAATGTTATAACAAAAATTAGTTCGTTTGATGTACATTGTATGTTTCTATACTCCTGTGTTCAAAAAAGGAGATTTATTTTAATACTACCGTGAGGAGGAAATAAATTTATTAAATTTGAAATTGAAATTTGTTTTAGTAGACAGTGATAAGGAGATAAATTGTTATTTTATGTTTTATAAATAAATCGTGAAATAAAGAGATTAAATTAACAGCTAAATTAATCAATCGATAACTTTTCTCTAACGCTAAACATGTACTTATTTTTTCTACTTTCTCCTATCCTCTGAAAAATGATGAAAAAGACAGTTAAAATTTTTGTACGTTTCGATAACTATGGATTTATTTCGCGAATAGGATTTCTGGTGTTTTGTGGAACAACAATAAATGTAATTTACTATACTATTGAATAATAATCGATACACGTGTACGCCTCACTCGCCAAAAAGAAATTGAACGCAATGTTTAGTTATACAATGACAGTAGAAAAGAGAAAAAGTATGACCAGAGGGAATGGAAAAACACTAGTCGTACCGTGCAAGCGTAATCCGCAGACGTAAACCGTGAGAGGTGTACGGATGCGCGAGGCAGAGTAGCATTGTTTGTGGACACCGTGAAGCACACTCTACCTTCGAACAACAACAAGAGAGGAAGAAAGGTACAGTGTGCTGAAGCTACCGCTAACTATTGATAAAATATTGATAAAATAGTAATAAATTCACACGTTCGAATGTGCAGAAATAACATGTGATAAATATTAAAACGAAATACATTCAATGCTTGAAAGTGTTAAAAAAATAAACACTTTAATTTTATATCACTTTAATACTTGTTGCTTGACGATGTGTTGTTTGTTTTGTCAGTAATTTCTTTTACCTATTCATTTAGAATTGCATTTATTATAATTTGATACACGTGTTATGATTAGACTTATCCATCATTAGAATTACATTAGAATTATAAGTGAGTACTAATTGAAATGGAAAAGGTTATATATTATATTTGTATGTTACAGTATATTCTAATTATTATACTTTTATTAATTTATGATTAAGTAATAACTTGTCTTCAAAGATAAAAATACCAGAAAAATATTCTGGAAAAATATGTCTCTGTTTTGATCTCTACTACTCCGACGAGTGGACTTCCAACCATTGATCTATACTACTAACTGCGAGTATGTACTACTGACGAGACGCTAAATTAAACTTCCTCTAGTCCTTTCACTTTTCTTTCTTTAATTGTACGATCATAGCGGCTACTCAAATATTAATTATCATATTTTAATAAAAAACAAATTTTTTATTAGTTAATATTTAAAAAATACAAAACGATCCAAATTAAAATATTAAGTTCCGTAATGCAACTTTATTCCGTAATATTATTACGTAAATGTTTAAAATATAAAACAAGACTTCTAAAAATAAGAAAAAACAATTAGTCTAAACAAATTTATAATATCTTAATAATATCCATCGTGACAAGTTTAGTTCAATAATAACAAATTTGAACTTAATTCAGTACAGAAATAATCTTTACTATTTATCAAAATATAACTTAAACGATACAATAATTAAAGTGAATAGATTTACAAAAATATTCTTTCAAGCAATTGCAAAGAAGGAAAATCTGAAATCTGTAAATAATTTCTATGTGGTATTAATTTCTCTAGATACCTAGCATTCGCGTTTTACTGAAACTGGAAATTTAATCGTTCGTACTATCTGATCGTGTATCCTAACGAATAACTGTGAAAGCCTAGGGAAGCTGATGTACAAGATTTACCAAGGATTCTGATGGTTTACAAAAGGGGAGCGACTCGACGACGTCACGTCGGCAGTGAAGTCGAGGAAAGTGAGCCACTTGGGTTTAAGAGCGTATAGAGCCGGCCTAGCAGAATCATCCAGAAACGTCTTCTTTGGATACTCGTTTCTCTCTGTTGAATCGCTCGAGAAGCGTTTAATGAAACGAACAGAGTGAAAGACACCGCTGCTTTTGCCACCTGTCTACGAACTTTCTTTTCAAGATGATCAAGGAGCTCGACGTGTACAAGTTCCGCGAGAGTTGGCGGATAATAATTCAGAAGGAAACGTTCCGCTGGACACTATAAACATTCATCACTTTTCGAGTAAGAGAAACTCAATTATTTGTGTCGAACATCGAGCAAAATCCTTGTTTTCTTTCCCTGCTCGTCGCTAGACGAAGGATTAGTATACGTAACAATGTGGGAACATTGTGTCTTGTAAAATATACGCGTAATACCGTGTCCTCTTTGTATAGCTCTCCCGTTTGCATACGAAATTAGTACCGTATTATTTCGTGTCGGGTATAAAATATCGTGTCTTTAATCTAGTCGAGATTACAAATCAAGATGTTACGCGTGTAATAATTTATAGATATTTATACACGCAACAAATAATTTATGCGCGTTACTCGTAAAACGTGTAAAAAGTTTTGATTCGAAAAGGAGAAATTGGTATTACTAAATTCAAAGTGAAATTATTTAATTCATGGACTTTTTATTTCTACCACGAAGAAGAGAAAACACCAAATAAAGTCAAACGTTCGTCGGATTAAAACGAGACTACTAAATCGTTTCATGTTACAGTTTGGCAATCGGTATCTGGACCAAAGAGTAAATAAATGAATTTAAATCGAGCAAAGTTCTATCGAACGATGAATGATTTATGATTGCTTCCTCCCGTGAAATAACATTGATCCCTTCGTACGATCAACACAGTAACTTGGCGTCGCTCAATGATTTATTCTGTCTGCCGCTCTCGGAAGAACGACGAAAATTTATTCGAGGAGAGATGAATTGTTGTGACGATGGTCGAAATGAATCGGCAAAAATCTCCGTTCACGCGTGTATGTCTGTCGTTTCGTATAGCGCGGCAAACCACGACAAGTAACAAACGAACGAAGTGTACTCAATTATGCCGTTCCCGGTTTGCACGGTCCACCTTTTACCTCGCCCCCAGCGGAGGATTCAACCTGAAGTCGTAAGACACCGACTTTACCGGTCCAACCGCGAACTAGACGGCGAACTTGAGTGCTTGCAGAGCTCGTACCAGTGCCTATATACAGTCCTCCGGAGAGCCTTTCGAACATCCTGCCGAGCAGGAAATTAATTTCATGG
Organism: Melipona beecheii; assembly: GCA_032399605.1. Lineage (NCBI taxonomy): Eukaryota > Metazoa > Arthropoda > Insecta > Hymenoptera > Apidae > Melipona > Melipona beecheii. The sequence goes on from JAUCMO010000291.1 coordinate 3,839,819, forward strand.
GAACGACAATCGATACGCTTTCGACCATACTCAGACCTGTACGTGTTCAGATACGATTTCGCGAGTGCGCGAATTATGGAATTTCTGAAACGTCACGATCACGGTTGATTTTCCTTAATCGTTTGTTAACCTCTTGACCGAATACTATCTCTGACGGCAAAGAATTTTCAGTCAAACGAATGCAAAATAAAGCGGAAGGAAATGTTGTATAATTTTGTAACTGACACTAGATTGACAAGAGAAAAGTGACAAATATGAAAATTTATCGATAATTTGAACCGTTATAATTTCGTAAAGAAAATTATATTTCTCTTTATAAAGTTTCTATTTTCACAATCCCGAATTCGCTTCTGTTTAAGGATAATTTTACATCACTAGACGAATGGAAATTTAGACATTTCTACAAATTTCCTCGTGATTGGATCCAACACTATTTTGAAGACTAAAGTCTCCGCTTTTTGACGCGTCTCCACAAAAAATTGTATAGCAAGTTTTATAAAGTCGTTGTGAAGAGAAGATTTCCATCTTCAAGAATATGGTAGATTTGATCGTAAAAAAAAAGTTTTCAATGTTTTCAACCACGTTCAAATTTTTACAATGATCGAGAAGAAAGTATACTTACATTTTCACTTACTAGATAATGCAAAATCCTCTTTGAGAAGGACAAATTCAAGAGCGTCAAAGTGAAGAGTTTACACTTTGAAACGAGATCGAATGAATTGTTGTCTGATTTTCTTATGCAAAATTATAACAGTTTAAACTCAAATACCAACTTCAAATTCTCTCTTCTGTGTATAAAGATAAAAGGAGCAATAGGAAAGCTAAAGTCAGCAATTTCAGTTCAATTTACAAAAGTTTTTGACTATTTTTGAATACACGAACAGCATTGAAACTAATTATTTTTACACGAAGAAAAATTCATTTCCCTGCTATGAGATTAAATAAAAATGCGAAATGTGTCTCATAAATAATTCTATATTTGATTCTTTTAATAAAGATCGATAAAGTTGAAGCTGAGGGAAGAGCGTATCGAAAATGATAATTGAATTAACGAATAGTGAATTAATTCTTAAATATTAACGTAAAGTGCAAGGTATAGCGTATTAGTTATTTTTGATTAAATTCTGTTAGGTATACTGGTACGTTTGCAATTCAGTTCATACGGATACATATACAGTGTCTCCCAAATATATTTATCTGCTGCGTTCGAACCAAGTCATTTTAGTCAGATGCAAATCACCACTAGGCATAGTTTCTGCATTATTTAAGTATATTGTTCTATTAGTATAAACATTTACCTATAAATTACCATTAATATAAACATAGACTTAATTATTTTCTTTTTAAATAACATTATGCAACAATTAATACCTGTGTAAAATCTTATTAAGATTTTGTTAGTAACTAATGATGCAAATTTCCAATCTACCTCTAGAGATGAATTAGCAATATTTGAAGAATTACCGATAATTGTTATGTAGAAATATTATCGCAATAAGATTCTTTACACACAAATTTTATTTCATCGAATTATAAAGTTACGAAATTTTACATTTCATTGATTATTTTACGCAAACATTCGAATCGATACGAAACAAATTACAGGCGCGATCGCTCAGTACCAGACAACGCCACTCCTACTCGAGGTCTACCTCACGCCCCTTTGCGAATCACGTGACCCAAATCAACCAATCGCTAATTTTCGTTGCATTAGCATTGCATCTGAAGAGGTCCGGTTTATCCCTGCTTTTCTTTTTTTTTTACTTTTTCTTTTCGTAGCTACATACGTAATGTAATTCGCGTGACGAGCGTACAATTACAAAAACAAGAGATTCACAACAACAATCGAAACCTCGTGCTAATCGTAAGCCGGCAGGATGCGTGAATGAAACAGAAAAAAAAACGGAATGCAAGAAGATCAGCAATACAAGAGGAATCAGTTTCACGCTTTCTTATCCCCCGAAAGCGAAAACATTTCGCCGGTGGGTGCTCGGGAAATCAATATCAATTAATATTTGCATGATGCAAGGAAATTGTAAAGCATATTTCATCGGTGCGGTGAAATCGATCATGGGAAATCGATGAGTCGTCCGGCATAATTCAGTCGCCACACGGTGGACGCGATCGTCATTCTCGAGCAGCCTTGTTAAAATTCGACGCGAACGCGGCCGGCCGAAATCGAAAAGTTGGCAATCCGAGGGTGTGAAAGAGGAATTTGTCAGGTAGAATCGAAGGTGTCGAGCAAGGGGAACAATATCGCACGGTTAATTTACTCGGGCAATAATGCCTAGAATCATAAGCCCCAGGTGTTACGTCGCGAATCTTCGACCCTCGTAAACACCGTGAACACGAGAGAGAGAGAGAGGCTGCAAGGACGTGAGAAGAAGGTGCGGTACGCTGCCGAAGCCAACCAAGGCGGTGTTCCGATGGAAGAGGATGAGAATAGAAGAGAGGGACGAACGGGGAGCGGGAGAGATGGAAAGTATAACGGAGAAACCCAAGGGTGCACCCTACTTTCCACTCTGTTATAGCATCAGCGCGGGTAAAGTTGGCCGAGGGTGGTTCCGTTACGAAGGCACGCGTTACTATTTTGATCTTATCTTTCTCTCTGACTTTTTAACTATTCGCCGTTAAGGATCTCCTTCGTGCTGGCCGCTTTCCGCGGCAACGTTCCATTCAGAAGTTTCCTCTTCGTCGGAGAGTCGTTAAGAAGAATACCGTGCGTTACTCTCGCGGTGGAAGATATTAGATTTATTTTTGTTGTTTGCTCGGTTATCGGCGATATCGAATTTTGTTTTAATAAAGTTGCTGTTACAGCGAGGCTGTAGAGGTAGTGAGGCGAAAGTCTGACGTTCTGTCTTGGATTGGAGATTTTCTCTATCGACTGAATTTTTTATTATTGATCTTGCAGCTTCGATCTGATGAAATAGAAGCTGCAAAAAAAAAAAACAGATAATCTGTCGTTGAAAGATTTTAATTAGACTATCGAATCTACCAAACCATAATTTACTTGATATTACAACACTTTCAAAAAAACTACAAAATTTGTTGAAAATTTGATATTCTTTTGTGAAACTTTCGATCGAATGTCCGCAACACTTGAGGGGGAAAAAAAAAGAATATAGAATTATAGTAATTAACGAAGCGTTTCAATCGAGTGACTGCTGCGTCCTATGAGTTTGCTAGCAGATGTGTCAATGAAATTGGCGTGATCTTGGCTGTTCAACGACGACCAATGTTACGCTGGTTCTATTTCCGAGAAACCAGGATGGGCTAGGGGCTGACAGGATAAATGTTCGGTAAGGAGGATACAGTGGATGCAGGTAAAAGGTGTATAAAGCGATTCCCCCGTGCGCCTCCCTCAATTCCCCAAGACCAGTTTCCACCTCAACTTGGCGCAACACGCCGGTAATTTGTATCTGACCGGGTCTGCCTTATCACTTTTTATAAATGGTTGATCGGTCGAGTAACGCGGGACCAAAGTGGAAAATAGTCACGAGCCATCTTGCCCGCGCCAACTTTTCCTTTCCCTCGTTTTTCGCGGCGGCGCGAGAAACTCGTTGACATCGTGCTCCATGAGGTGTCCGAAGATAAATTTCCAACTTTGGAAACGTATATCGCGGAGCTACTCGCGCCGGAATATCGAAGCACGCGACGGGACTTTAATTTTCCCAACAGAATCCAGAAGATTTAGGGATGTTTTCGAACCGATGCGGTTCCATCTTTGAAATTAAGTTGCCGATGATCGAAATAAAACGTCGAATCTTTCACAGCGAAATGTTTGCTTCGGCTTTTCTTACTTGGAATTCAGAAAGTGTTTCTCAGAGAATTTTCAAATACTCGAAATTTCTGTCGTCAGATTCAATTTCGTGGTAGTCAAATATTTGACGGCAGAATTTTCTCAATTTCGCCTTGTCTTTTGTTGCAATAATTTGATGTAAAAGATGTTAGGTAGCAGATAACGATGTTATTAGTCACTGCACTATCTCGGTGAAGATAACGAGTCGCGGAGCTGTAATCCTACGGAAGGAAAAGTGAGGAGAGAGAGAGAGAGAGAGAGAGAAGGAAAGTAACGGAAGGAGGAAGATAAGTTCGGTAACTTTTGTCCGAGGTCTGTTAGCAGATTCATCTGTATGGCTTTTCGTAGCAGACTCTTGCCTCAGACTATTGTTATTGAACATCCAATAAGTACGCAAATTGCACGCCACCTTCCACGACACGAAAAGTTTCTTCTCTCTTCGTGAAATTTCGATCCGTAGAAGCAAATAAATATTGTAACTTCACACTTCTGCTCGCACGTTGCTCGATTGTAAAGTTCGAACTAACGTGATCGCGTATATAGTGAGAATGAAATGGAATTTATAATTTCAAATTATATGTAAATGTATTGTAAAATACATGTAAATATAATTGTAAAAAATTTATTACATGTCAGAACAATTTACTAAACTAGTTATTGAAAGAAACGATCTTAGCATTGCTAAACCTTTTCACTTCATGACAGTGAAAATGAAAAAAATTATATGGCACTAGAAATAAAAGTGATTTTGGACTTTTATCGAAAATTATTGAAACTATTCACTCACTTGAAAAATATTTCTCAAACTACAAAGGGAATAAAGGTCTTTTTTCTCCAAATCTATCATAAAAATTATAAAAGTTAAATAGATTGAAGAAATGAGAGATTTTATAAATATTTCCTACGGGCTAGAAAAATTGAAAATATTTCAGAAACTATAATTTTTATGCTAACATATTCCACGGGGCAAATAAAACATTCAGCCATTGTTGTTTCATAGAACCATTAATTTCTGGAATTATCTCAGATCACACTTATCTTGAAACACCTGGTATAGAACCGATACAGCAACGAAGCACACGAACTGCTGCGTTAAAGTATTAATACGGATACAAAGCGTATCTGTTTCGAACTTAAACCGTGCGTGAGTTAATTAAAATTATTAATTGATACAACTGTTAGTCATTTATGAACTATGATATATATCGAGATGACAATTGAATTCGAGTTGCTTTCACGATCTTATTTGTGGTTTCCATCTCACACACCAATAATAAATAATTTATGAAAATATACGTTGATACTGTCCTTTGTTTCGTCCAGACGAGTTGCTATCGATTAAAGTATTCAACGTAAATTCACTTCATATTTGCTCGAACGAAAACTTCAACAAGGAATGTCACGAAACACTTTTATCGGTAGAATGACGTTTTAATATTATTTTAACATTCTACAGATTAAACAACTCTTGATAAATTCAACTGTACTGCTTATGAAATGAGGTTTATATCTTATTCAGACACGCCAAGAAAGAATTATTAACAAAACAATCTGTTACGCTCAGCAATGTTTCAAATCTCACGATGCATCGTGAAAAATGGTTGTTTCTTGTTTTTACCGCTTACTTTGCTTTGTTTAATTCGAATAATAATAAACGATGATTCATGTCAGATTTCTGAAATTCAGATCGTCCAATTTTATTTTACACTCTTTCACAAAATTGAATTACGTTAAAAATTTAATCTAAACCGCGATCTCCTGTAGTTCCATAACTTGCTACCAATTAACAGTTAATATTGAACAAACTGTGATTGATTTGAAGGTGCTCGATCTCTCGTGTGTGAAGATTCCCACAGAGCTAAATGGATGTTATCGTAAACAATTAATAGTAAACATAATTTGGCAACTAACAATTCACAGATGAAAATACAATTTGTTGAATTAAACGATGTTTACGCGGCAGCTAAATGTTTGTTGTTCAATCGCCGATATTGCTTGACGCGGTTAAGTCGAATTGTTCGACGACAAGTTTGCATTGAAATCGAGTGTCAGAGCGTCATTGACGTTAAGTTCGAGCAAAGTGCAAATTTTTTCACAACTAGCGAACTCTTTCAGGGTCGACGAGGAAAGCAATCGTGAGCGAGAAGTGCTCGAATCGAAGTCTGACAAAGGTGGAGAGAAAAATTAAGAAGGAGAAAACTTTGAGAGGAGAATGATAATGATAAAAATTCAACAACTGACGTAATAATAACGATTAATATTATAGTAATAATTCTATAATCGCAAATATTTCAAATGAATAAACAAAACACTGATAAAGTAAATAATAATTTTGCAGCAACAAATGAACGAAGACTCGCCATTTTCAATGCATGATGATTCACTCGCGATATATCATCGCTCTGGAAGGGTTAATTGTTAAAAGTCACTCCGCAAACCAATCGAGTCACGTTTGGTAACAGAGCCTTGAACGCACGGGTAGAATGAACCGAATTCGATAACAACTCGCATCTACGTAATAAATAGCGGCACGCATCCATCACACGTAGCTATCGTTTTCGCGTTACGATGTGAATCAGTTGCTCGCACGTACTTCTAACCGAATTTAAGCGATTAATTTCGCATAAGTCAACGTCTCCATACATAATCGCGAATGACGTTGAACGAGGCCGCGAAATTCGAAACTTAATCGAAGTAAATTTTTATGCAGTTGTTATACAATCGAAACGGCGAGTCACTGATTCGATGCATGTTGATCGCGAAAGCTGCATAAACATTTGTTTTTAAATTATAATGAAAGGAAGAGAACAGCAAGGCGGGTGTATTGTGTCAAGATATCCTCCCAAGCGGAACAGGAGGCGACGTAGCGAACTAATTTCGATGATAACTTCCCGAAACTCGAGAGTTGGAATCAACTCTTGCGCAAAGAGTTCGCGAAAAATAGTCATTACCTCGGGCAACTGTGCGCGAATTGCTTCGCGATTCTACGATCAACGACGACGATAACGCAGCGATAACAACGTTCTTAGTTTTTCTGAAACTCGGCGAAAATGTCTCGAGGAACAGAATTAGCGAACAGAATTATGTGACCGAACTAAACACTATAACAAACCTGTGTAATGACAGCAAAGTAAATAACATTAATGACGTTGAACTTGACGCGAACGCAATTACGCTTACTCGTTACAGAAATATTCTTTGATCGGGGTGCTAGACGAATAATAAAAACGAAATTTCGATCGATAACTTGGTGGGTAAGCTCGATGGTTCGTTATTGACGCTTCGCGAAGTAAGAAATATTTTTTAGTACAACGAGTCGCGTAAAGTGCGCGATACTTAGTTGTACTTCTGTACGCCGTAAAAGTGTCGTTGAAAATATTCTGATCGATAAATCTATGATTGTGTTCGCTTCAACACCTTTTTAACGTAGCTGCCTTTGTTTATACACGAGCCGTGGGAACCGGCATTAATGGAACAGTTACAATACGTGCTCGAGAAAACACACGAATTAACAAAACGCGAACTGTTTGCAGCTAGACTGAACGCGCAGCGAAGAAGATAAATATTTGCCGGAGTTAATGGAAAAATAATAAGAATTTCGCGGACGACACTTCGTTCGATTCGCCTCTGTTTGAAAAGTAAATGATGCTTAGAAAAAAAGTCAATTTTTGACTTCGAGAAGGCTAGGCAAGTCGAAAGTGTGGAGAATCATTGGAGTAAAATATTCAAATGGAAAATGAATATTCCCTTAATAAATTAGCGTAACCCTTATAATCTCGGCAGCACGTTATTTTAATTTTTGTGAAAATTTTACGAATCATTGATCTTTTATTAAGAAAAGTTTGGAGTACGATATTCGAATAAAAAGAAAATGTCTTTAATTAGTGTAACCGTCATAGTTCCAGCAGTGTGTTACGTTTTTAACGCAATTTTCATTTTCGTCAAAGTCGTGAAAGTGAATTAAAACTTTCAAGAAATGTACGTATAATGTACGCGAATAAATTGATTGACAAACTGTGTGTATATCGTTGAATTGAACGATATTTGTCTGAACCAATATTTGTTAAAATTATTAGCAAAGTCATCGAGGTGATTTCATTTACGTACATCATCCAGCATGTATTCATAACCATAAAAGGGATGAATTTTACTTAATGTATATACAGATGAAAACAATTTCTTGAATTATCAATCCTGATATGATGATATTTATTGTAAATTGTCAATTCGTAACAGTGTTTTTTTCTTTTCGATACTTATTCAGCTTACTTTCTGAAATTTCTATTTCAATTATCACAACGTCTGGATAAGATTCACGACAAAATCTCCCTTCCGTGTACAATGAATCACCTCTAATCCCGATTTTACGGTTGCAACACGGGCCTGTGTGGGACTAGATAATCAAAATCGCGGCGCTCTATTTAGATACACGCACACGCAACACATTATGAATCAACTACATGCGCAATTTTCGAATATCGTGAAAATGAACCTGACAGTATTAAAAATAAAACTGACTTGCTTCAAAGATTTTTCATCTTATGGAACGTTAAACTTTGGTCTATAATTATATTTCTCTAAATTTTTAATGCAAATCTTTTTAAATTATCAATGATTTTTCTATCGATATCTGACGATTGTTGGAGTGACCATCGTTTTCACGAGCTTTTACATTAGTTTACGTAAAAGCACGTAACTTATTATCCACTCAACTGATTGAGAGTCTTGATTCCACTTATGCTATCTCAAGAGCGTGCAAATTTCCATAAATTCGCGTCATCGATTACACACGATCACCAGTGTAGTGCATTCAATTTCTTTATTAATTCACACAGTTATTCTTCTTATTACGCACAAAAGTTTCAACTGAAAAATTTTTGTTAACGTCACATAATTTCGATTATTTCAATTATTCAACTTTACTGGTTCCAAGTGTTCAAGGCTTCAATAATTATTTTTAATTACTTGTAAGTTTTATGTTGGTGTAGAAAATAGTTATTTCGTTAACCGTAATAATTCACTCATGTGTATCTTTCTTCTATTACATTATCAGTTGTATGATTTACGATTTATATTTTACAATTAATATTTTCAACTCTAAAGTAGATCAAAAGTTTCAAATAAACTCGGTTCTCCAAGGATTGATTAACTTTACTGTTAAAAGCTCAGATATGTTGTTGGCTCAATGAATCAAATCAGTTGAACGAATCTAACGAAGAAGAGCCAAATTTCAACACGTTGAAGAAACGTTGTTCGTTGTGTGCACGTCTGACGTTATCTTTCGAAAATGTGCCATTATCGGCGGAACGATTTCAGTAAATTCTTCGAGAATTGTAATATTTTATGCGCGTGCAAGGAAATCGGTAGAGGAATTGCGAAAGACACGGAAAAAGAGCACTCTGCGAGATACAGGACGCAAACGTTTCCGACAGGTTCGATGTCGGCAAATACAGGTACGTATGTGTCAAACCGACGAAGCAGAGTGAAAGTGCAACAGGGACAAAAACTGAGCAAGTCGCGTACAGCTGTCTGTAAGATGCGCACAACTATCGACATGAAGAAAATAACGTCTAACCATTTACCACGTGTGCGAATATAAATTTTTTGTTCCTGTACAGGTCACTCTAGTTCCATAAAACGAGAAATTATTCGTTTAACGCAAGCGATATTGAAATTGACATGTACACGAGTACATTTATATATTTACTTTCATTATATATTATTTATGTATAATTATAGTCATTATTATAGCTGTTATTATACATACATTATTTACATTTCACAATGTTACACGAACACGCAAGTATTTACAATTTGAAGAAAATGATCCATCTATTATACCTTGCTTAGCCTCATTTAGCGCGAGCAGTAATAAAGTTTAGAGTTCAAAATAAAATTCGAAATTCAATCTTTAAAGTCCGTAAATTTTAAGCGATGTACAAAATGTTGGTATTTTTCATAACTCGACTGATCGAAATAAAATGTCCCCCTTGTCCCTCTGTCCAACACTGTCACGGAAAATTACGCGATTTCGGCGAGACGAGGGATCAAGTCGGTGTTCTAATTATGCGACACCGTAAAGTCTGAGGAAAATTTCTGCACCGAGAGACTTCGGAGAGCCTCACGCACAGAAAGTCACACAGAAAGTCCATTATTCCCAAGAAGTCCAAATCACGGATGTTCAATTTAAATTTCGCGACATTTTACGACGACGTCTCGAGACGTTACGATGACTCTCGTAATCGTGTTCTTACTCTCAGTCAAATCTAGGAAATCTGGTAAATATAATTCCCTCGAAAACAGCATCCTCTGTATATGAATTACAGAAATTTTAAATCCGGAAGCAAACTCCGCGGCACAAATAATCGATTTTGTCTCCTTATGTGGGAACGACTCTGCCCTTTCTTTTTTCGCTTCTGGTATCTAGCGCTACACAACGCAATAAACTATGGTTCTGGTTCCGATTCTTGGCATTCGAACGAACCAAAAAACAAGTTTCCTAGGCTAACGTCGTGCGCTATATTTCTGACGCCGTATTTAAAAATTTTCCGATGCTCTTTTCCCTCTATTTTCCCTTTGTATTCTTCATTTCTTTCTATGTTGTTCTCTCATCTCCCTTTCATTCTCCCAAAAGCGGAATCTGTAAATTTAAAGATTCCCTCCCTAGAATATTTCACGAGTCGAACACGACTTAAATTTAATCACCCACGCGACGTTTCACTGCGCAAACATTCTGCAAAATTCGAACAATCCGCGAGTCGAGATTATTCGCAAATCAGCTCGCTAACGCGAGAATTTAGTCATACGTTCGGGAAATTACATTCAACGATATTTGACAAGGGGAGAGGGAATTAATTGAGTAATTTGAAAAGCAGATCAGCAAGATTTCCGTTCGAATTCCAATCCCGATTATAGCATCCCTCGTTGTATGTATACAAGCGCGTTCGATTCCCGATTGGATTCTTGTACTTTTTTACAAAAGAGGGACAACGAGACTGTCAAGTGGATCCGGGAATTTCGAGCGAGTTATTGAAAACACGTTCGTTACTACAAAGGAAGTGACGAAGCAAAACCACGGAAGAAGAATTACTACGAACTACGGAGCGACTGATTATAAAACAAACAACTTTTTCTCACTCTCGGGGAAGCAGATTTTAAGTGAATGTGTAACGTCATACACAAACGAACACACGACGAAAGAAGAGCAAATATCGAGGCGTCGCGCGGAGCAGCGTGTCCATTGACGCACACTCGATTTACCACGTTATTTGATCGGCCGGTGTGTCCGCGTGACGCGACGCGTCGTCAGTTTCAATCACCGAAAATGTCGCAGGCTGTGCTGCGAGCAGCAAGCTGACCCAGGCATATTTTAAATTCCACCGCGGCCGCACGACGTCGGCGGCGACTTCAATTTCGTTCTAAAGTTACCCGGTGGGGAGGGGGAGGGGGGGGGGAGTAAATTAAGTAAACCGATCGGCCTGCCGATTCCTCTCGATAGTACGGTCCTTTGGCCTGTTTCTAACGACGATGAAACGCCGCGTGATTGAAAAAGCGGCGCGCAATTCCGGAGGAAACTCAAACTCCGACTGCCAGGCGCTCAACGCTCGAAGCGCGATATTCTTTTTTAGCCTTCGCTTTAACCGCCGGAATCGGAATTGGATTACCAATTTGCCCTTCAGTTTCTCACGTAGTGGTTAAAGAACACGCGAAAAGTGTACACGCTACACGAGTTATGTAATTTTTCCCTTCGGAAAATATTTTTTACACGACTTTACTTTGCCTCGTTGTGAATAATTTCTGGCTCCAAGTTCGATGTAAAATAATATAACGCGGTATCGCATAGAGCTGGCTGCGGAATCACAAGAAGGTGATTATGATATTTCTAACTCTCTTAATCTGTCTGTCAAACGGATTGATCACGTTTGTAGCCTTCAGTTATCGAACAATCGCTTGGAAAATTAAAAAAAAAAAAACAACGAAAATGGAAAATGAAAAGAGATAAAAAAGAAATATTTAATCAGAGGCAGACATTAATTCGTTTGATCAAACTCGTAGGATTACATACATGGAATGCAACAACACTCCGTATCGAGAGTTCAGCGGGCATCCTAGCGTTTGTCATCCGTCGTTGACGCAGTACCGACATCGAATTTGACGGCTGTAGCTCGTGTGACTGCTCACATGTGATACAATGTAACGGTAGGACGCACATCGCAATGTGCGTCTGGTAACGTTCCTTTTTTTTCAATGCTCGTTTTTTCAATCCGAACATAAACTTGAACGAGCAAAAACTGCCACGGTTAAATAAATATCGTTTAATATTAATATATAAATATAATATAAACGTACATATACGTGCATAAATGATGATAACTGTTTGTTATAACATTAGAAGAAGAATTGATAAAAAACATTCCATTTATCTGTTGGGTAGTTTTCATGTATTTTATACTCCAAGAGTTACGTATGATTTTTCGTTATGTCTCATGGACCACGTAAAATGTCGAAAATAGAGAAACTGTCGAGAGAAAGGATATTCGTTTTCGTTAGAATCATTTCTATATATATATATTTCTATATTTTTATATTTATTTGAAAAACAAACTCGTGAACGTGCATTCAATTGCAAAAGCAACTATATTTGTTTAGATGAGTGCATATTGTAATTATCGTTGTTGGAATAACTGCAACAACGAATTCATAATTCGGCGTCGATTGATTTATGATAATCGATAGAACGCGGATGATTATGTACGTTTCTGAACATAACTACACAATTGGGATTCAAATAGAAATATGATATAATATTACATTCTTGAGTGACACGTTCATTCTACGGATTTTTGAACCTTTATATTTCTAAACTGTTACAGCGATAATCAACTTCACCGAGCGAACAATTAAAAAAAGTTATGAAACGTCTCTCTGTAGAGAGAAAAGAATAAGAAAAAAAAAAATAAAACTAGAAAATACGAAAGAAATAAAATTATCCAGCGAAGAAGAGAATCAAGCGGAAGAGACGTTTCCTTTCGTATTCCTCGCCTCCACGTTCTGTAATTACTCATTGGGGCCCTTATTGGATAACGTTCCATCTCAATATCCTTTTACGAGAATAAAGTGTCGCGTACACGCATCCCTCTCTATTTCGCCGGGCCGAAGGCGAACTTTTCTATTTGAGTCTCGTCCGTCGACGGTGAATGGCATGGCACACGGGAAACCAATAGTTGTGAACCGGCTATGTTGTCAGCCACGTCAGATGTCTTAAGATAAATCGAGCGGTTGCTCCGACTTTGGTCGGAATACAAAAATTGCTAACAAATCGATAGGTAAGCAAGTTTGACACTGAGTCGAGAACGACTTTTCGATTGATTTTCGTTCTTTTGGAACAAAGAAAAAAGAAATTTGAACGAATCACGGCAACAAGAGCAAAGTAACGAGAGTGCGAGTGTAAAATATAGATAAATATAAAAGGGAATGTAACGAGCGAAAGGGAAGTGTAAAATATAAATAAGCGTTAAAAAAAAATAAAGCGGGAGGAAGTGCAAATAGAAAATACGAGAGAATGGTGAAGCGAAAACGATAGGAAAAGACGGAAATGGAAAAAAAAAGGAAATGAAAAAACTGCACGACTTGTATCCCAGTACGATTCGTCTCACTGAAAGGACACGCTCAGAAACAACTGTTCTGACTAGGGAACGAAGACGACTTTTTTGCCATAAAATTGATACGCAAACGTTTGAATCGATAAAAAACAAATTACAGGTGCGATCGCTCAGTAGCAGACAACGCCACTCCTACTCGAGGTCTACGCCCCTTCGCGAATCACGTGACCCAAATCAACCAATCGCTAATTTTTGTTGCATTAGCGTTGCACCTGAAGAATCGACCCACTCGATCTTCTGGGTTACCCTCGCTAAAATCATTTTCAGTGATAAAATAAATATAGAACATAAATAAGAATGAAAAGGAATGTAACAAGTGAGAAACAAACTAAATATAAAATAAGTAAGCAAGTTTCAGAATGAATAGAACGACGGAAACTAAAAAAAAAAAAGGAGAAGTGAGAACGATAAAGTGAAAATAAAGCGAGAGAGAGAGAGAGAGAATGAGACGGCGGGAAGAAGGAAATAAAATATCAATACAAGATATAAATAAGGATGGAAAATGAATATAAACGAACGGGAGAGAAGTTGCAGAAAGTTAGGGATGAAGAGCAAGATTTAAAGGGGGAGGAGAAAGCTCGAGAAAAGAACGTGGAACGAGGATGATAAAAGGGAGCGAGAGCAGGAGAAAGGAGAGAGACAATGAGGGTGAGAGAAGGAAACAGTGACTATACAGGACAGCGGGTTGTTAGAGTGAAAACGCGCGCCGTGCCGGCAAAGACGAAATGGAAAAAGATAGCGGGGCAAATAAGAATCTTGAGTCGACTTAAAACGCGAGGGTGACATAATCGCCCGCATTCACTCAACAAATATTTGACGTTTAAGACTACTCGTCGTCTTACGCGAGACACAGAGCTTTATTTCGCTCGCGTTCCATCCGCTCTTCCTGCAGAACGAGGGATTACGATAATGTTATTTGGGATTACGTCTTCAAGTAAACGAACATTTAGAAAATAATTCTGATTGTGAGATTGCACAATAAATTAAATTAACAAAATATCGATTCAAATCGAATGCTGTTTGATGCTCGATAGCTTGAACGTCATTTGGACAAACTCGAACGAGAAGTAAAAAGTATTAATTAAGACGAAGGATATCTTCTGTACGAGTAGTACACGAACGATATTATTTTTCTCGCGTTTCCAAGCAATAAATTTCAATGAATAATCTGTTCACTTCGAAGGATCAATATAAAAACCTATGGACGTTTATTAATCTTCTCACTTTTCTTACAACTTCGGACGTACTATCGACATCCATTTCATCTCTCTTCCGCGATGAAAATTCATCTCTTCATCAATATCGCGAAATAAACCGAAACTATCGGCGAACTTTGGCGCAAAAAGAAATGGGTTTCCCGAGCTGCGAATCCGGTGCTAAAACACAGTCAATACATCAACGATAAAGGAACGATAAAAATGACGCGACGATGATAAAAACGCTAAATCGAGAATCTTCTCCACGATTTGTAAATAAGCGTCTTGTCAACAGTTGTCTGAGTAAATTAAAGTCAGCAAGCGTATGCTCGTTCGCGTGCACAGGTGTATGGGAAATGACCATTCCTATTACAGTATTATAAGGCGAAACGCTCGTTAGCGATGTACCCGAAAACTGAGACCGATGTAACGTCGGTGCCACCGTCAGCTAGTTATAACCATCCCCTCGTCAACGTCTCTCCCTCGCTGCGTTTCTCTGCTCATCTCCTCGTTAACTTCTCCATCTCTATTTTTCTTTCGCCTTTCTCTCGTTTTCCGTTTCCCCAAATTTCACTCGCTTTTTATCAAAACCACTTTCAGCAACAACTTGCGCTCCTCTCGCTCCCAACGCAGCCGTAGCTGCGATCGATTACGAATCCCCTTCTCTCCCCCCCCCGCACTGTCGCATGTAGAGTCGTCGAATCGGATTTCAGAACGACTCACCTGAAATTCTAATTTAAGACACCCAGACAGAGGGAACGAGATAGATACACAGATAGATGGATAGATAGAGATAGAGAGAGAGAGAGAGAGAGAGAGAGAGAAGGTAAGGGGTGGGAAAGGAGAGAGACGCAGAGAGAAAGGAGAAAGAGAGGAAGAACGACGTAGCGCGGGGATCCGGGACCAGATTCTCTGCTGCCGACTGCTTCTCGTCCGTTGCACGAACATCAGGTCGCGTCCTCGTACCCGGCGAACCGTTTCGCTTAATTGAGGGCTCGCCCGGCTACGACGTACCTCTCATACCCGAAATTCATCGAATTACTGAACTGCAACGAGACGAAACGCTTCTATACTATGGCACTAACCCCCGAGAAAAACGCGATTGTCCGCTATTGCGCTTCGACCGAGCTAACGTTCTGTCGTTTCTGACGACACCCGGAATTTCGTTTCGTTACACACGGTGTAATATATTCTGCATCGGGAGCTCCGCAAAGAGTTGCTGCTCTGCAGTTGATTGCTGGTTGTATACACAGGGTGTCTCGGGTCAAGTGGCACAGTTGTGTCGGAGGTGATTCCAAAATGAGCCGAGAAGGGAAAAAAATAGAATTCTTCAACTTTGAAGCCTTTCGTCTCGAGTTTGAAAACTGGTCGAGCGCACTTGATTTTGGCTAATTCCGCAGCGGACATGTGAGAATATTCTATGTACAAAAATAAGTGAAAAATCTAGAATGAAGCATTTTAGTGTAAAATAAATTAAATGTAAAATATTTTAGTACATTAAATATTACGTGAGAGAAGAATATGTAGAATGAAATATCTTCGTTCAAGATGTGGTTCTCAAGAAAATAAATTGCAACACGTGAACTTAGCAAATTTTCAAACTCGATTTTCGACACATTTTTTTCACCTGCTACTCGGTTATATCCGTTCTGTATTGAATTAAATGTTGAAAAATTATGTTGAACAAACGTGTATCGATTATATCAATAAAGAGATTGCAGATAGCAACGGTAAAAACAATCCTAAATAATAATCAAAAGAAATTCTTTACTTAGACGACAGTAGTAGAAATGATCTTTAGAAATAGTAATAGTAGTAGTAGTCAATGAATTATCATCCAGTCAAACATCAGCTTGATGTGTTTTGCGTGGGACGACGTATGAAACGCTTGTTTGTGAAAAAATCTCAAAATTACTGTTTTCCATGATCGGCACTGTTAATAATATATACGTACGTAATTAATACCTAAGATAGTATCATATAATAATTCAACAGAGAAATGCATTGCAATTTGTTTGAATTTACAAATTTCGCACAATAAAATTTTCGTGGTTCGTTCCAAATAACTTTCTAATTGAACAAAAAAGTTAACCTTCAATTACTGATCTATAATTAACAATCAACTGAAACACACTGCACGCAGAGAACACAGAGAGACCGAATCGTTGTTGCTGCAACAACATTACGAAACCGTGCGCCTCCACATTCCATCGCAACTTCTAAAACTAATAACGAAACATAGCGCGCGTAACGATGATAATTCACTTATTCCGACGGATCAAAATTAGCTTCGCCCTTAATAACGGTGTTTGCCGCTGCAATCTCGCGCGAGCGATACTTCTAATTCCATCCGCTAGCTCTCGATCAATCCCTCACGCTGGTAAATACAAGTTATTCGATGTATACTTTTTACCAGCGTAAGCCAGCGTAAACGACGGGATTCGAGAGCTCGAACTCGTTGGAAACGCACGTTATACGCTGCGCGTATGTACGTACGTACATTTCTATTTCACGGGTGATTCGCCCGGCAGCTGGCCGAACAGTTGCGACGTGCTGTTGCACGAGCTGGCTACTGCCCGCGGGAAAATTAAGCGCGCCGAGATAAGTTTCTATCTGTGGAGCGAGCCGCGGCTCGTTGAAAGTTCGTCATAATTAGCTTCAGCAGCGGGTAGATTCGCGCGAGCCGACCAGCCTCTTCAACAAAACCGGATCATTTACTCGTCCGTTCATTCGGCTCAGTGGGAGCGGGAGTGGAGGGGGGAGGACTGATCTGGAGTGTATTTGGCCGTGCTCCGGTGTTCACGGTGTTCGGTGCAATCGTTTGGCGCAAGTTCCCCTCCATGGTTGCAAGTGTTCGCGCATGCAAGATTCGGACCGGGTATTCCAACAAACTGTTCCACCGTTTAATGTTTGCGCTCGCTGCGCCAGCTGTTTCGTACATACGCGCGTATGTAACCTACGTACGTATATTTAAATAGGCACGTGCGCGTGTGTGCGAATATGCAAGAAGAAGAGCGTGTGTGTGTGTGTGTGTGTGTGTGTGTCCCGTCACGTACAATCCTGCGCGTGCGAACAAGTCTTGGTTTTTTTTGAAACGAAGCCCGCGGCATCCTGGCATCGGCTCAATCGTCAAATGAGCCCGATTCCAAATGGCCCGCAGCTAGCCTCTTGCCACGTGCTCTTTATCACCGCGCGCCTCTTGCATTCGTTTCGTGTTTCCATGACATCCGGGCAGCCTAGGCGCCCGTTCAATTGTCCTACTCTGACTCACTGCTTGTGTACGTACAATGGTAATGCTGCCCTCTGATTTTCTTTCGCGAGTCCGCTGACCCGACTCTCCATCTTTTCTGTAAGACCAGCTTTGTTAATGGCTTCTCCCTTTCTCTCTCTCTCTCTCTCTCTCTCTCTCTCTCCTCTCTTTCCATCCCTCTCGCTCGAGACTGGTCACCACTGTAGCTTGAATAATTCGTGATTCGCGACCACGGACAATTTCGAGTTTCGAGTGGACGTCGTTAAGGAGCTTGCCTGCGTTTACGTTTATTATTTTTTTCTTTTCTTTCTTTATTTTTTCGTATTTTCGGCTCTCCCTTCGTCCCTTTCGCCTCCCGCTCGTGCTGGCGCGACTGCTCTTTCTAATTGGTGCTCCGTAGCTGGCCTCGCAACAACGTGCCCGCGTCATTACGAAACGGAAACGTTGTTTATTTGATGCCTCCGTTCCGTTAGGTCTCCGGGGATATCTCCGAGGAATGAAATTAGTTGCCACCGGAAGATAAATGATCGTTTTGAGAAGATTGCGGGATATTCTTCCTCGCAGTTGCGCCACCGCCACACTTAATTGTCGCGTTGTTCTTTCTCTCATCACGTAGAAATGTTCTTCGCATTACTGTCATCGTTCATTTCTTATAATACGATTCTTCGCGGCTAGAGAATATCACTGAAACGACGTACTTGCTACGGCAATTCCACCAAATATTATTCGACTGCGAACAAATATTGTGTATATTTTGTCAAAGGCGTTACATTTAATAATAGTTGATCATAGTCTGCTAAGAAAGAAAGAGAGCAAAATTCTGGAACTTTCATTATACATCGTTGTTATCCTATCTTCTTGTTATCCCGTCTAGCTAGTCCCTTCTAGACGATCTTACATTTATTTCTCATTTATTACCTCGCGCGTGTTGTTGTTCCATCGTAGCCGTATTCTTTCTAGCTCAACGAGTTAATCCGTTTATAATGTTAATGGTTTTTTCAGAAGACGACGGCGACAAAGCGCGAATGCCAGCCGTGTATATATCAACGTTATGGCGGTCGTCGTAACGGCAGCGTAACGAACATTAAATTACACCGCGCGCCGAGGTTCTTAATTAATTTCTCCTTACCCCCGATGGAATTAATTCGACTATCGCCGAGTAAAGACCGTTCGCACATACGCGGATCGTTAATTCTTCCCCGCGAGCTTTTAAATCGTCCATCTTTCTTTCCTCCCTTCCCTTCCCTTCTCGTCGCTGCAACAACGTGCCGTAATTTTAGGCGAGAACACGCACGAAATTATTCGCACACTTATCGAGTATCCTCGGCGCCGTTTAATTGCGACGACCGCGACAGAAACGGCGTTATCTCTATCCCGCGTTCAGCCGGTCCCGGCTCGTTATTTACGCGCGAATTTCTACATAAATTTACGCATGCCGCCCGGCAAGAAATTCCTTCGCGCGACGGACGGCCAAGCAACAATTGTTACAACACAACACCCGTTGGAATAAAATATCGCCGGCTGGTGAACCTTCCATCGACAAAGGGACAAAAGTGCGCTCCCGTCCGGGCCCCGACATAAATTATTCACGCATGAATTTACGCGCGTTCCCCGATAAACAGAATTTGCACAATCAACTGGCAACCCCGTGACCGAATAAAATACAATCGCCGTGGAGAGCTGTTTCCCCAACAAAGGAACAAAGGTATATTGCCGCACACGTCGCCGATGTGGATTATTTATGAAAAATGTTTACGCGATCGGAACGGCAGTCACTCGACGAAACGAGGTGGTACTCTTTGCCAATATGGTGGATGAAAAACAAAAAAAAAAAAAAAAAAAAAATAAACAAGCAAATCGCCGATGTAGATTACTGATGTGCACAGTGCAAAATAAATAATGTTGAACGTCGGAATATCACGGAAGGATTGGATAAATATTTCCCGGCTAAATAAACTGAAGTTGTCGATGACTTTCCCTTTTTTTCTTTTTTTTTTTTTTATGACTTGTATTTCATTTTTGAAAAACAACGTGTTTGCGCGTGAAACGCGATTCTTCATCGAGTCGAACGGTACTTTTCTGTGAACCCTCAAATGCAAACTTACAATGTTCTGTATCATTAACTCTCGTCTGTTCGATTAATATAACGAAAGGATAAATAATTGAATTTACAAATTCTTTTGTTGATAAGATTCAGAGAAATTCTACTCTCACACATATTATAGACGTTCGGTTTCACGTAGATTTTATTTTCGTTAGCTTTCCTAACATTGTGGTCGTTTGTGTCGGATTTTCATTTTCTCGTAACTATGTTGTAAATTATAGACGCTGTTAAATGCATAATTATAGTACAATATAATTATAGTAATGCTATGCAATATAATTATAGTAATTATAAGTACAATGCTCGTCAAGTACTTTGAAGAAGAATATTATTTGCATTTCTGGCGTCGTACTTTATTTATCTGGCGTCAAAATATCAAGAATGCCAAAAAAAGTAGACGTTTTATCTCTCTGGCTTCTTTTAAAAAGAATTATCTTTAAAAAGAATTATACATTTAAAATTCTCGTTGAAGTAGTTAACTCATACATCGAGCAGATTTCTCAGCGAGGAAGGATGAAAACTTCTTCTTCGTTCAAGACCTTCGACGACTGTCTTTTTTTTTTTGAAAAAATCGAGTTTTAAAAAAAGGCAGCCGTCGACACTTCGCCGGCAGGCACTTTGAGCTCGTTCGGTTTGAAGCTAACTGAGTACACGTGTCTTCGAGAAATTTTAAAACTCGATTTCCTTCGAGGGAACGAAGCCTCAAACGAAAAGAATTTTCTCCCCTTTTGCTCGTAAAAACCATCTTCTTTCATATAAGTTACATCACGCTTCAATGAAACGGTCAGAATGTGGAATGTCGCACAAGCCAGGAAGAGTGACGCAATTTTGCTCTATTACCAGATTACGGAGATGAATATAACTCTCAACGATAATTTGAAAATCGTGTTCTTCAATTATAGACTCAATTAGTTTGACTATCCTGGATTGAATTTGAAATAATTCCTAAGCTAAATTAGGTCCTCGGAGGGACCTATTTTCGACATATTGATTAATCGATGCTCAGAAAATTCTAATTATCAATCAGCGTGTCTCGCGAGAATCGCCCGTCTCCTTCCTTTTTCCCCTTTCATTTACGACGAGAACTCGTTTCAGAAGTAGAAAGAGAGTTCCCACGGCAAATCAAATACATTTCGAAGCAAATAACATTCAACTTTGAAATTAATAACTGAAATGACCTGGAGATCTCGAATCTACTGCGTGGACTGAACGTTTGCATATTCTCAGAGCTCACGGCGAGAGTTCTCTATAATTAAATTAACCGAGGAGGAGTCGTGAATAAATTAAGCGAAAGACGCGGAATTATTATATACTTGGAAAACGTGAAAAAGAGTGTCGCAAGAGAAAGGGGCGAATAGCCGAAAGACAGTTACGCATTAATTCGACAGACGGCAGGAAAAGATTTCAGTTTGCAAAAGAATGTATTTCAAACGAAACTGAGCGAAATAACGTTCTTTTTGGCGACAAGCGTAAGTTTCAACGTTTGTGATAGTGATAAAAGTTCGTAGAAGAGCCGGAGAAAGAAACTAAACTCGAACAATTTCGAGTCAATCGTAAAACATGGCGGCGGAATCGCATGGTGTAGGAGTATATTTTGACTTTATCAATATTTATGAGTGATATTTTACAAAAAACAGATATTCTGTCGTTTTGAAGAGGTCGTCAAGGTTGATTTTTGATTGATAAATTTGATTGATAAATTAAAGATGTAGATGAAATTAAAATAAATTTTTCTTTTAAAAGTCTGTGAAAGTTTTACGATTAATTGCGTATTAATTTACTCAAGATTTCGAAAGAAGCTCAAATACGTGTTTTCTTTTCTCTCGCTGATGTTATATAAACAAGATATTAAATGAATTAATTGCACTTAATTACGACACATTACCGTAAAATTTGGAACGTCGCGTATTCGCAACGGAATGTAAAACCGGTGCGGAAATTAGAAAATCAGTTGAAAATCGAGAGCGCGGACAAGGTGAATTTACGACGCGCGCGTTTCTGCACAGCACGCGAGCAGGTCTGCGACGATGACTTATGGACTCGCGACAAGTGTAAATTGACCGTTGCAAGTCTTTTGCGTGTCACTTGAATTTGCAGGCGTTGTGGCATTCGAACCAGCAGATGATGGTCGACAAAAAATAATATTCACGCGATGGCACGTTCCGCGAGAAAAACTCCAATAAGCTTATGTCAGACGCAAGCAGCGTAACGCTATATATCATCATACTTCATGGAGAAAGGAAGTTGTAATAATTAATAATATAAAAATAAATAATTGTACATTACGTTGTATTACTTTTAATCTATTACTATGCTCCTGTTGGGCAAGTAATACAGGACTATGTACAATCATACATCTTATAAATGAAAGAAAACGTTTGCTGCAATTTATAATCTGATATCAGAAGAACGAACTTGAAAATAAATAATAAAGTGAAAACCTGTATTTGACCCGTTGCCATGTTCGTGTTACAACGTTTAAACAAACAGTGTAGCACTGCATGTCATCGTTCACCTGGTGAATTGAAGAAGAAACTTGCTACAGTTCATAATCTGATATCAAAAACAAATTTGCATATTATGTTAATCTGACTAAGTATCGTACATCTTGCAGATGAAACTTGCTATAATTCCTATTCTAGCGTCAAACAGACACGCAACTTGAAATAAACGAAAGAACATTGAAACATTCTCATTAGAACGTTTCAACAATTTTAAACAGTCACGCGTAGATTGTTTCATATCAATTGCGCCGAAGCAGCAGAGAGAAACTGTTACAATTGAAATCGAATTGTTCTTCGCTACGCTTGAACTATGTCCCGATGAAGTACTACTTTCGCGGCAAACTTGGCTGGAAAGATCGACAACAATGCCCCGTTTAAGTGGCATCAGTTACAAATTAGCAAAACAATGTCGGCGTTATCGATCCGAAAACACGCGCGATGGTGTCTTTCGCGACCTACGTACATCGATTCGCTGCTACGTACCCTAAATTACGTAAACCGCGGAGCCGGTTGTCTCGCGACGTTCGCGAAGAATGTAGCGATAAGCCGACATTGTCCATCTTACCGCGCGTCGCGGAACGCGCAATAATAAATTTACCAGTCCGTGCGCCGCGATTATACGTTCCATGAAAATACCCGAGCGTCGACCTGAGCGGGTCTTGGTGGCACCGAAGGCTTGTTTCCAGCCGTGTAATTTATTCCTATCCCGCGCGACGTTAAAAATCGCCAACTCTTTTTATCCACCGTCACTACCACACCGCTGGTTTTCCTCCCGATCCACCGCGCCGATCTTGATAATTCTCATAATACGTGTGTATTCCAATTTTTACGCGGACTTGTCTGGCCCGCTTCTCGGAAACATCGCACGGTTATTTAAGCGCAATCGTGTCGCCGCAGAAAGTAAGATAGAGAATAATAAAGGAGGAGGAAAAAAGTAAAAGCGCCTTCCCTTTGTGTTCCAGTTTTGCGATCTCGTTCATCAGCGAGATAACCGAGTATGGTACATATAGGTACGTACTGAGCAGCAAGACGTTGGAACGGCGGAGGTCAAGTCAAAAGTTGTACGTCGAGGAGGACAGCTGATGGCATACTTTCAGGGATGTCATCTCTCGGTGTGAATCCTTCCGGCGGAGAGTGCACGGGAGATGTCACGATATCTCGCACGTATGGATTTCCACGAAGTCTAGAATCCGTCCTTTAAATTCTACCTTTGCGTTCTACATTCCGTTGCAAGTAATTTTGCTTTTCTAGAATCAAGAGATATAAAAGAATTTCGTTGCATCTATGCATTTAACACATGTTCGTAATTTATCGATATTTAAAAATGCAAGTAACTTCCTCGAAGTTTCCTCATCGTCGAAGAGAAAGTAAAACATATCGACAAAGTACAGATCTCTTGCCACCGCTGAAAAAGTATCACCGAGATCATTCGCTGCATTTATTCAACCGAGTAAACACTTTGCACAATAGAAACGCGTCTCGCTTTGTTCCATCCGAACACGTAACGTTTCCGTGCGTTCTGCATCTATTCGACAAAAGAGAACGTCGCGCTATGAACAACAACAAAAAAAAAAAACTGTCATAAGATTCTACGACCGGGTAGATATATTCTTCCCTCTTCTCCGGTCGGCGCAAAACGTTTGAGGATAATGCGACGAAGACTTAATTCGTTGCGCGGCGTTAAAGTCGTCGAATGGAAATGTCGCGGAACATTAAGAATTTTCATGAGCCGGCGACGAGCACGAGCAATTAAAAAGAATCCACGGCGGGCAAGGGGACAAGACGGCGAAACGTAAGCGGCGCAGCTCGCGACACAATGCGAACAGAAGGCGCGCAAGTAATACAAACGAGCGGTAATGGAGAAAACGAAACAAAAGCGGATATACGCGGGTGAGACGCGGTCGTTTCTTGAGCATCGTGCGAAGCAATTATTCCCGGCGAGTGGCGGTGGCTGAACGTGCCGCGATTTGTGACTCGTATTTGCGGCGAAAAACGCTCCCCCGTTGTATCTGTTCCCCCTGTTCGTTGTTTGCCGAGGGAACGGGTACCACTCGGGGCGCGACGCGTTTCAATTTTTCACGTGTACTCCTCCGTCTCTCCCTTTCCTCCCATCTTCTCCCTCGGTTCGAGAGGCGTGCGAACACGATCTCGCAGCGCGTAGAGTTGGGATCGAGTACCTCGCAAGTAGATGTCACCTGACCTGAACCTAACCCTTCCGAACCGTTTTATAGACACGAGTCATTTCCAATGGCGACGTAGTTTCAAACCTGAGCGGAATAGCTTCGAATGTTTCATGAGTAGTTCCCGTGATGAGATGCACTAGCTGTGCTGCAAACTCGATGAAGCGTGTCTCTCTTTTTCTACATGTAACGTTCAAACGTTGCGCTCGCGTTACGTTTCTTTATCAATTTATCAACTCCTCTGATTGATTACTGCGTAATGTGCACGTATGATTGAGAACTGAAGAGAAACTGAACGCATCTCACTGGTTTTGAACACGTCGCACATCACGCAGCATTCAAACTGATGAAACTGTATGTACATGTTGTATATATTGAATTTAATGAAATGTATATATTTTATATAGTTGAACTTACGTGTTGAACTTGTATATTGAACTTTACGAAATGTGTACATTACGTGCATTGGACTTTTAGATTGAACTTCATGAGATGTATACATTCTAAAAATTGAACTTGTACAGTGAATTTGATAAAATGTATACACTTTATCTGTTAACCTTGTACACTGAATTTATACGCATTGTATATATTGAACTTGATGAAATGCATACATTGTACACATTGAACTTTTAGATTGATCTTCATGAGATGTACACATTCTAAAAATTGAACTTGTACAGTGAATTTGATAAAATGTATACACTTTATGTGTTAACCTTGTACACTGAATTTATACACATTGTATATATTGAACTTCATGAAATGTGTAGATTACGTACATTGGACTTTTAGACTGAACTTCATGAAATGTACACATTCTAAAAATTGAACTTGTACAGTGAATTTGATAAAATGTATGCATTTTATGTGTCAACCTTGTATACTGAATTTATACACATTGTATATATTGAACTTCAGGAAATGTGTACATTACGTACATTGGACTTTTAGATTGAACTTCATGAAATGTATACATTCTAAAAATTGAACTTGTACATTGAATTTGATAAAATATATACACTTTATGTGTTAACCTTGTACACTGAATGTAATGAAATAAGGAAACATACATTGTATATATTAAGCTCGTACATTGAATTTAATATATATTGTGCATATTAAACTTGTATGTACAATAAATCTGATAAAACGTATACATTGTATATATCAAACTCGTATATATGTATACTTGATTTGTACAAAATACGTTGTAAGCGTACTCGTTGAAACATTTTTACTCTCAAGTAAAAGCATTCGACGAAAAGAAATCGACGAATGACACACAGACATCGAACTCGACTCGGATTCGTAAGTACGTATTGAACGTAATCTCTCGCGCCTCCTTCTTTCGACCCAGCGGCTTCTTTCTTTCAGCTCTGTTGTTCGTGAATCCTTCTGTCCACATCTTATTTTCATGCGCTTTTATAAAAATGCAGCGGTGGACGTGACGAGACTGGGCAAGCAACGTCGAATGGAATTGCTCGGTTTGTCTAAATAAATTCCGTCTCGTTTTGTGTAATCCGCATAATAATTCCGAGGCGTTATACCGCGAGAATTGTCGCTCGCGGAAGAACGCGCTCGCGCGACAAATCTGCGAGCTTTCTTTTTTTGTTCCCGTTATATCTTTGTGCGATCTCGAGGAACGAGGCGAAGAAGCAAGAAATACAGTGGAAAGGTGGTCGAGTCTTGGCGAGCTTTTTATGAAAGCCGTTCCTTTTAAACGGGGGGCGAAAAATGAAGCGGAAAATAAGGTTAAATCTTAAAATATCGTACCACCTGATGTTTTAATGCTCGCATGCACAGAGTATTGTCTGGCTGCCGGTAACCATTCTTGTACTTTTTTAAATACACGTTGCTTCCTACGAGGCATTATTTGATTATAATTTACAAGGCTTCCTTCCACTTTTTTTTTTTTAAATAAAATGTAACACTGGGTCGTTGAGTATAATAATTACCAACAAAATGACAAGATCGTCTCATTTGTCTTATTTTGTCACTAAGAATTATTCTTTTCACTCGTGTATTTGTCTTTCTGCCGTATAAAATCGCGTTAACAAGCTATGAAAAGAAAAATTTTATTATATACTGTACGATCAAGGAGTTGTTACCTTACAACATCTTCTTTAAGATCATACAGTAGCTTTGTCATATTTGTCGTCAGACAGATTTCGCGATCTCAAAGAGGAAAAGCTTCTTCAGACATCGCGCTGTTGTTTTATAGTTATTCATTTAAATTGCTTCTCGAACTAAATACGATAAACAACGTGGTACAAACTTGAGAGTTTCGAGCAAAAAAAAAAAAAGAAAGAAAGAAATAAAAGAAGTTGGGTGTTTTGTGCAAAACCATCTGCACGGTCGCGCGCGCCGTTGTAAATACAATCACGTAGAAACGCAACCGGCGTGAAACTCGCGGAAGCGAAATTTTTAGTTTGTTCTCTCCTTTTACTGTAAATAGCGCGTCAACTAATTTCCTCGGCGGTATAGAACACCGTCTTACAGGCTCGAATAACTTTTACTCCACGGTAAACACGAGCTTCGTAACAAGCGATTCTCTTTGTGAGCAACTTGTTCCTTGCATTCATATTTGGCCCGTGAAAGAAAAACGCTCTCGCGGAAGAACAACTTTCATGAAACTATGTCGTATAAAATGAATATTCATGCATCGAGCACGGTTACGAAATTTTGCGGGCATAGTAGCAAATGTCCGGCCTGTTTGCGGTATTATAGTAACGTTTGATCAGTGACTGTCTCCTTGGCACACTTTGTCGACGATGATGGAATTTTGAAGGCAAATTTTGGATTGACAAGCAACTGGCAGTTAAACGAAGTACTTACAGCGATTCTCGTTAATATTTTCGGACACTAAATATTTGAACAAATTTTTATGTCTTCGTATCACGGAAAATGCCAAAGATTAATATAAAAAGACATAACTAACAATTACAAAAATTACAAAATGAATCGAAGTTACGTGCAAATTGAATAATGCTCGATCTTCATATTGGCATACTTGCGATACGTTTTGCAGAAAATTGAGCACTTTCATTTCACGTACCTCTTCTTCGAAACAATGTCGAAAATTCATTCGGCGTTCTCTTTACAATGGAATTCAAGTTTATTCATTCTACGGCCAAAGTTGTACATAATAGAATAATAAAACTGTTCTACTAGATGAATGTACCATTCGATGTTGATTCTTCCAGGCAAAACGAAATAAGCAGTACTTTCGCGTTGCGTGGAAAAATGTAGGGGGAATACTTTTGAAAATTATTGTCGATTTTAATTAAAATATATACAGCATTTGCATCCACGATGTTCTTCCAACGAAAGATTCTAACGAAAGAAACATCCCTTTCAAAGAAGCCTCCGAACGATTACAAAGACTCCGTCTCCGAACGTTCTCTGACGCAAGAATGATGCCAAACTTCTGGAAAAGTGAAAATCTGTTCGAAAGATATTTGGAGAATAGGAAAGGTGGAGTCGCGTTATGACCTAATTTGAATTCATACGAGAGAAGAGTACGAACTTCGAGAGTAATGAATATATTGAAAGAAGCTAGTTTGGAAAAGAATAAAATTGAAAATTCATTGAAGAACGTTTTTGTGAGGAACCAGCCAAGAAGCCTAATAACTCATCGAGAATTCTGTCGATGATTCCAGTAAAATTGTTTATTCCGATTAATAAAGTTACTTGAAGCGAGGAGCAAAAATATATT
Organism: Melipona beecheii; assembly: GCA_032399605.1. Taxonomy (NCBI): domain Eukaryota; kingdom Metazoa; phylum Arthropoda; class Insecta; order Hymenoptera; family Apidae; genus Melipona; species Melipona beecheii. Next base: position 3,868,232 of record JAUCMO010000291.1, read on the forward strand.
TACTCGGCTTGGAAGAAAACTAAATACCGCTGTTACAGTATGGTATTTGCATTTCGCATAAGTCTGTATATTAATTCTGTTTACACCCGCGGAGATTGTTCTTAGGAGGAACGTCAGAAATATTCGTTATTGTTCCTCTTGTCAGCATTCGTTTGGATTCCGCGGTTTCTTCCCAACTTTAATTACTGCATGCATTTAAATTAGATCTCCATGTTTATTCAAATGAAACATAAATTGACATGAATATTCGTGACGCGGAAGTCAAATACTTCGGGACCGGCCGTTCTCGAATTACTTTTCAAAACCGCGTTTATTTGAAATCTCTCGGAAATCATATTTCGACGTTCGAACGAAACGTTTCGTTGCAGCATAAGCAGAAAGTAAAAAAAAAAAAAAATTGGAGGAAGCGCTAAATTAAGCGCATTTGTGAAACAGCTCAAATGATACTCTCGCGTTAATAAATCTTTTCATCGAAGTGTCAGAATCCTCTGTCATCTTTTAAATCAATTAAACCTAAAGCGCTTTATGAAAAAACAAAACCAAAAAAAAAAGGAAGAAGAAAAAAACAGTCGAGCCTCTCGGAAGTCAGACCTATTAACTTCTCTGATTTTATTACGCAATTAACGTTCGACACGATCTACAAATCATTAGCCCCGATAAGTTCATTCATCGAGAGTAGACGGCACGGACAATGGTGGATTCTAAGGTAAATTTAAGAAGCAGTATTTGCAACGTCATCACTTTCCAATTTACGGAATTGATCGATATGGCTTCCGAACGACTTAATCGCCTCACGGCGATTTAAATTTCTTCGATAAACAACTTAGTTAAGCGAAGTAATTACAAGCGAAGTATAGGAATATTCTGTGAGAAAGAAGGAAATAAGCTGAATAATCGTGGACATAGTAGACTGTAGTAGATGTAAATTCATATTTTCGGGGCTATAATTAACGAAATGAAACTTCGATAGAATGTACACTGCGTTACGTGCATTTTCTGCAATTTTGTACTCGAACGTTTCTTAGAAATCCGCGACTGAATCATTGCAAGTGTAGAAAAATTGAAAGTGTTCCATTCGAACGTTACAAATATTTATGAACACAATATTGAAAATAAACGTTAACAAAACTTGTTTTCATAAATTATTTGCTACGTACAAAAATAATGTGCGTGCGCAGTGATAATGAGTCGTACAAATTCGAGAATCAAAAAAATATTGACATGTGAGAGTGTTTCGATAGCTTCGTGTATTCAAACAGAATATATATATATATTTAATTTATTATATATTTAATATTTTTAATAAAGAGGAGAAAACGAGCATTCTCACAAGCAGTACTCGCAAAAGGATACTTTGCAATTTTTCTGACAGCATTCCGCCATTAAGTGCAGACCTGAACGAAGCACTGAAATTACAAGCATGCCAACACTTGACTTCAAAATTTATATTATATTTTTATGTTAACTGAAAATTGCTGTTGCGATGAACTATAATTGCGCAAGTAGATACATCATTCGTTGATATATCATTTGTCTTCAGAAAGATAGAGCCAAAAACAAACAAAAAGTGCGTCAATACTCACTCTCAGGCTCTTCCACTGTATGATGGCTCGATCGGTAACAAGCGTTCCCGTTTTAACGAGGATTATTTAACATTCGACAGAGTGACTCTCTCTCCCTGATAAACTAATACCGGGCGACGTTCCGTAACGGAAAGTTTAATTGCATTTGTAATGGGCGTTCCGTCGGCCTTCGGCGTCACCTCCGCGGCGAATAAGTATTTCCTGCGGTTCCGCACATAAGGAACTGCATTAAGAAAATGTATTTCAGTTTGCCGTAGCGCGCGCCCCTTGTCATTTCAACTCGAAATGAAAAGCGGAGCGAAATGAAAGTATGCTCTGTCCTTCTGCTACCTCTCCCTTTGCCGCCGAGGTTCAATGAATGCGATATTCGACTCTTTCTCTGTCTCTCTCTCGCTCTCTCGCTCTCTTCTGCACTTTCGGTCTCTCTCGATACGTTGAGCGCCCGTTACACAGTACCCACGTATCTAGGGGGAAGAGAGGGGGGAATTGAAAATGCGACAATTTTCGCTGGCTCGCGGTGTATATATATATATATATTCTTCAAATAAGACCGTCGGCGACCAGAAGAAATTCAATCAACTTTAAACCGATCGAATACTCGGCGATCCTATTTCAAAATTATATCTGCTATGTGCGCTCGATAATTCAATAATTCTTTCAGCGAAATCTGCATACTCGGATGGTTGGTTTGTATTCCGCTCATGAAAATCGTATTACGTACGTCCCGGCGGGGATATCTCTTCTGTATCTGACTATAATATAAAACACGCTCTTAACTGTTATCGACGTTTAATTGATGGTTTGATCTTATCAGAACGCGCATTTATAGTTGCACGTGTATATGAGGTATATGACGATAGCAAAAGGTCTATTTTTGTATTTCTGACTCGCTAGTTCTGTCTAATTCGCCATTCCAGGCGAGTTACTACCTCACGCGAGAGTAACTTTCACGTTGTTGTAATTTTAAGCGACACAATTTCTGTGATTTCATTTCTTCTAATTGTGTAGTCGTGATCGAAGAAATTTTGCACGTTATGCGCGTTCCAGAGGCTTTTGAAATCTTCACGAACAACCTTCACGAACAATGATAAAATTGTTTCGTCACTTTATTTTTCATTGTTCATGCGACAGTGTGTCAATCGTTGAAGTGTCAACAAAGTTTCGCAACGTGCACATGTTCTGCGAGCGTTCGAGTATTTTCACGAGTCGCTGTACTTAAAGGAGTAACGCTTTTATTTCGTATTACGTATACAAACACTCGGATCGTATACAAGTACCTCGTCGGTAATAAAATAAATTTTAAAGACGTGTTATTCTTACGTTTCTTTGATCGTGGTTTTGCAGCGAGACCAGCTTCGATACCAACGGCAGCGGTGAAATATACCTGCGGCTTTGAGCGCTATCCGTTTTACTTCACAGGGTCGCAGAGAGCTCAAAGTGTCAAAGAAGAATTCAAAGAATACGAAAGCGCGTACACGCGGTCCTGATACCGAAGATACTAAAGACACGATGTGAGCAATAAAAAAAAAAAAAAAAAGAAGAAAGGAGGAAAAAAAAGATCAGGTGACATTTCAAAGTAGCAGTAACGTATCAGTAATGTATCAAAGTAGTTGCCGGAGATAAAAGAGCCGTAGAACTAAAGAACGGGAATTTTATTTCAAACTCGGTGAATCACCGGCAGGAAAATGAAATAAAATTATACTTTCGCAGTGACAACGAGATCACTGGTTACCAAAGGGTTAACAGTAAAGTAAGAGTTTAACACTTAAATTCACGTTACAGTGACGAGGTTCTTAAAAATGGTTTGAATTTTAAAACGTTTCCGGAATATTTTTTCTATTTTAACAACAATGAAGTGATCCAACATCTTCAATAACCGTACGTTGTGCACAAACAAGTGTGTTACATATCAGGGTTTCTTGATAAAATTGGATTGGACAGAGCAATCTAATTGAGTGTCTTGGGATGATTTTAATACCGAATATCCTTCTTGTTTTTATTACTGAATATTCATCGTAGACAATTAAAACACTCTTTCAACCTTTTAACTTTTTCGAATTTTTTGAAAAGTCCGACTCGTCCCATAAGTTCCCGATGACATTTAAATCGGAGAACCGCGATGGGGATCGTAGAATATTTGCACAAGTTGCGCAAATATTTTCGCAGAATCCGAGCGTTATGCTTTGGATCGTTATCCTGACAAAAGTTAAATTGTTATTCGACGCTCGTGTCGGCAACGTTTCTTTCCCTTCAAATTATTCGTCAAAGTACGACCGAACGTCAATTTTATCGTTTTTCGCCCATACATTATCACCAATTTGCTACCCTGTTTTACGATCGGTCATAAACGCTCGAAATTTTGCTTTTTCTTCCCGCTTCGTTCAACTCTTTCGTCGCGATCGTAAATAAAAATGACGATATTCCAGCATACAGCATTTTCAGATACATCCTTAGATATTGAAATTTCTTTTTCTCGTTTATTGGAATAACGTTACTTATTGCAGCTACCAGGCTCTTCGAGAAACTATTCTCACCTTTCATTTCGATACTACACAGTTGTCCGTTTCAATTACGCTTTTCTCGTGTTTACAGGTTTAAAAATTCTTGAACGTTTCAAACAAGTATAGCAAGAATCCTTGACACACGAAATAGCACTCGGTTTTTCTATAAATCAATTGCTCGGTACAAATCTGACAGATAACCATTCGGTTATCCAACTATAAATTTTTGACAAATCCAGTCGCAAAAAGAAATTATTCAAATTCACACTAAAAGAATCGTAAGAATTGAATTTGGAAATCTGACATTTAGCATGACGCAACAATTGCGTGTAATATTAAAAAGTTCGTTTCGAAGATCAATTTGAAGTGCGTCGATAATTCGAACGAATATTACTGTTGTTGTTTGTTTGTTATTTTAAAATGATCACGTCAACTCGTTTTCCAAAGAACTAAACTTATCGAGAACCTCAGCAAATATTATAGAACTTTTTCTTGTCTCTAAAAGTCGACGTACTAATTGTTAAACCGGACATCCCGGCCTGTTACTGCGTCTACACTTTCCTCGGAGACAGTAACCTTGATATATAAAATTCATATTCTTATTTTATATTGATATAACTGCAATAAACTTCAAATGAGGTTTCGAAAGCTTAAATAAAAAAAAAAAAAAAAAATAGATGTTACACGGTTACAAGCGTAAGTGATAGTTATTTTTAAATGAATTTCTTCGTACGTGAGGCACATAAATCGCTGTTTCAGAAGTACAGAGCGCGAAGCAATGTGAAAATACGAGTGAATTTTTACGGAACTTTCGATCGATAACCATTTCGGATGACAAAGCATCGAAATGAGAGATAAGAAAAACCGACGGCGCGAGAGAATCGAAAGTTCCACCTGAATCTCGAGCATGCCAGATTTATGGGGTCCTCGGTACCGATCAAAGCGCCTTGAAAATGAATTCATTATTTCGATCGAGATTTGAGACAAGACGACGGATAAGGATTGTCGCGCGAGGAGCACCGCGCAAGTACGACAAGTCGGGCACTGTGACTCGACAACGAGATAATTAATTTGCGATACTGTGGCTGCAAGAAGCATTCGGCACGTATCTTCGTTTTTCAATGAAGCGTCTATTTATCAGATGTTACGTTTCATCCGCAGAGTATCAAATTTCCATGGTCCTACAAAAAGCATTACCGAGTAGTACTTTTTGACTTGAATTCAATTAATTAATTCAATTAAGTACGTAAATGCAACGATGCGTTAAGGTTTTTTGCGCATACAAAAAGATACAGTCCCGTCTATAAATCGTCGGACATTTAATACATTTGAGATGTACAGAGTGGAAAGAAACGTTTGTGGCTATCACAGATGAATTATACAGTCAATATTTTTTTTCAATGACGATTTTACATCGTGTAACGAACGAAAGATATTTTTTTACGAAAATTGTTACAGTTCAAACGCCTCTAAGGACAATGAAAATAATGTCTTCGTGACTAGATCTACCATTGCTCTGAAGATCGAAATCTCTTCTTTGCAATAACCTCTTAAAATTTGCCGTACGATTTTTCTCATCATTTTATCGAACTCTGAATTGAACGACAAAATGTCAAGATTTTTCAAAGTTTTATCGTTTAATCTTAATATTCAAAGTTTGATGAAATGCTGAAAAAGCTCCAAGATCTTCTAAAGAAGAGATTTTACTCTTCAAATATGTTACATATGGTGAATCCAGTCACGAAAGAAATTTTTCAATGCTTCTATAGATGCGTGAATTTTTACAATTTTCGAAAAAGATATCCTCACTTTCCCTCTTGTTACTACAAAATGAAATCAAACAGATGATGTTTTTCACAAACGACAGTTTAAATTATCGGCAATTTTTTATCGTTATTGGTTCGATCATACTCTTCACCGTATATCTGCTTCCTGCGGAGATGATTGCTCGAACGACTGTGTGTTTCATTAACTTTGTTCTATTTCACTAAATCGCCAGATTGATTAGTTCTGGGATACAATGAAATATGTATGCTTTACAGTTGACACGATACAATCGACTATTAATTTTCCACTTGATTTTGCGAAACGATGGATTTTGAACGTTCATTTGATTTACATATATATATATATATATATATATATATACATTATTAGTTAAGACATTAACCTAAATAAATATAATATAAATATTAATGTTATATTAAATAAATATAATAATGGCGTAATATTGTAACGTAACAATTATTTTGCTCAGAACGAGCAAGTGGACGACGTGTAAAAAAGGAAGGCACATTCTAAGAGAAAAACGAGCGATAAATATAAAACTGTAGGAAAACGTAGACTCTCGGTAAGTTTAAATGTACGAACGTAATTATTTCACAAAAAACTGCTAAAAATATATATCGCGCGATCGTACATTTAACCGAATCTTTATCATTTCTTTTGTTGAACTTCTTCTAGACATCTTCGGGCTTTTGTTCTTTTGTCCCGGTACCTTCGAGGATTTTTCTTTTGCTCTCGCGCAGCTTCGGAAGAGCACATATGGTGTCCAAGTTCGTGCGAGCGCGAAAGGATTTTCTCTCAATTTTCCTTTTTCCACTACTCTCCTCCCTACTATTTTTATCTGTCTTTATCGCCCTCCTCTTTCAAAATCCTATTTGCAGTCAACGATTTCGCACGTAAGAATCGTTTCACACGTTCGGAAAGCGTCATTTTCGCGCGTCGCGTCGATGCGACGATTTTTACTTCCGATCACTGTTTTACGTCGACGCGTCACGTGAATGATGAATTTTCGCCTTCGAGCTACAAGCACGAATTTATAATTCAAACGTCAATAATCGAGAATTCTCAAGAACGAACTTGGCAAGATGAAAATATTTCGACTATTGTTCTGCGAATATTAAATTGTTTGATAAATCCAGTACAATTTATACGAACTTCATTTCTTTGAATTAAACCATAATTAATACTTGATTAAATGAACTCTTGCTGATAAAATTCATTTATCTGACCAGTACTGAACTCCCATTATACGAACGAAAAAATAATAATTAATTATTCTGACAATAAATCCATGACAAAAATACATATGTATAAGATATAAACCGAAAAATCGAAAATATTTAAAACTTGTTTTAACATATTTTTCTCTTAAAACTACGATTATCAACAATTTAAATTCTAACGTAATAAAAAAATCTTTCTAATTCTCGGAGATATCAACAATATCGAAATCCCATTGACAAATGTAATAACGTCGTTCTGTCACACGAATGCAACGAATAATTCCGTATAGGAAATTTTTAAATATTTCGTTTTTAGATATGCGGAATTCATTTTAAAAGCGTTTTCACAACGCAACGTTTACTTAATTACAACTTAACAGCATTCTTTTACATACTTTATTCATTTGTGACATCTACCTACGAGCAATAATAATTAACAGGCTATGGATTTTTGTACATTTACAGAAAATTAGAAATGGCAAAAATATACGCAATTCACGCAATGAATGAAAATATATAAAATGTCTAAAAAAAAAAAAGTGATTTATTATAACAGTTAAATCAAATTTATGTTCAGATTACACTTCCCCAGTTACACCGAAGAGCGAATAATTGATTCAATTTTCAGAACGGCGTTGGATCTCAGTCACGAGAAAAATTTTGCAATATTTCTAACGTTCGAATTTTTTACAATTTTCTTTCGAAAAAGAAAGTATCTCGTTGGTCAAGTTGCATAAAGTAAAAATGTCCTTGAAAAGAATGAACTCGGAACTGTCGAAAGAGAAGCTCCACACTTAAAAACTCAAGATCAAGTGGATTGTTATGCGATTTCTTTTTACAAAATTATAAATTATCGACAGTTTTTTATCGTTGCTGTTACATAGAGAAATGATACAGAAATTTAAAAACGCATAAAAAGTCCATGTAGTCTTGGAATATTTTTACAGGAAGAATTAACAGGAACGCGAGATCACGCGGCGTTTCAAAATCGACGTTTACGTCGTAGCAATATTTTTTAGGTATAAGGATTGGAAAAGAAGGTAATAACCATTGCGTCGGTACGTCGCATATCTCTCGCTTGGTTGAACGTGGAAAAATGTCGCGGAAAAAGAAGGGGAGGATGGTACCTACTACTTACGAAGTTTATGTTCCTCCGACTCCGCCCTTTCCTCCGAATGCAACTACGTACGCCATGTATTTCATAGATAAAAAGCGTTAGAATAACGTATTCGATAAACGAATACATTGCGAAATACTTAAACCACCGTGGCAAGCTTAAAAGGGCAAAGTTATTTCCTTTGGCTGTTTCGCCCAAAGTTATTTTCACTGGAGCTCGTAATAACTAACTAACGTCAAGCTAACTTGCAAAATTCTCGAACTGGCAAACAAAGCAAACTACCTGACCATTGCAGAAAAAAGTTCGTTGTTTTACGAGGCCGGTAGACTGAAAAGTTGGAACTTTGAAAAAAATGTGCAAGAATTTTGTGTGATACTCACAGAAGCGAAAGAGAAAAGAGGAATATCGTAAAAGAGAAGGAAGGTACGTTGTGTTCAAGGCCTGTTAATTAACTCGTTGGGGGGGGAGGGGAGAGGGGGAATCTTCCACGAGATCTACACGAATTTCAAAAATTCTGCTGCTGTGGTTCTCTGAAACGATGTAGGAATGTCATTTCATTTGAAACAGTATAATTGCTGCACAAAGATTTAACTCTGTTCGTTTCTTTTTCCCTTTCTTTATCGATTGCTTTCTGAAAGAATTTACGAAATTTTTTAAGCGGAATCTTCGGAAGATTCTTTGCTTCGAAGAAATTTACAAGTGAAATTACGCTCAGGGTGTAAACGCGATCCAGGTCGCGTGTGATGGATCAAGTTGATAACTTTCGCTTCGCAATTTCCTCCATTTTCAGCCCAAAATGAAGCGAACTCGCGAGACTGTTGTCAAACTTTCCAAAGAATTTTCCACGGAATGTATAAAAACGTATTGACGAGTTTTATCCTTCGAATCGTATATCTCTGATATCGTGGAACGTCGTCATATATACGTACGTCTGTGGGCACGTGCATGCATACATATACATATACATATACATATACACATATATATATATGCATCGCAAGCTTATGGTCTTTACGAAATTTAGTAGCAATTGTGCACGCACGATTAAAATGGCAATTTTCCGAGAAAGAGACAAGTGTTCCCCTAGCTCTAGATTGTCCCGACTTCCTGCGCCCATTATTCTAAAACATTATGAGAATAAACTTCCGGTCGATATGCGTTTACTTCCGTGTCTCTCGTTGATCCCTCTTGCTGCATATAGAAGAAGAGAAATGGTAAAAGAGAGAAATATACATGTATATACAGAGAGAGAGAGAGAATGGATAATGGCGAGGTGAGATGGAGAGAGAAAAGGTGAGCCGCAATGCGAGAATATTTCTGCGGCAATTATGCATGCAGCGTTCATAAGGAGGAGATTTTTCTTTTTTTTTTCCTTTTTTTTTCTAAAGTGCCAAAGAACGGTCCCGTGTACCTGAATAATTTGATTTCCGGTTCCATTGTTAACGCTTAAATACGAGACCGTGGTCGACTTATTATTCAATCGCGAGGGGAGAGTATGATTTCAAGGAAACTTGCAAACTTTTCGATATTCTTGTCGTTAATACGGAAGAAAAGGAAACGTACGAAAAAAAAAGAAAAAAGAGAAAGAAGTATTCGTTTCGCAGAGCTTTGAATTTTTTACCGATCGATCCCCGGGTTCAAACGGATTCCCGGCCCATCGGAACGAACGAATTACAAAAAAAAAAAAAAAAAAGAAAGAAAAAAAGTCGATTTGCAATGCGCGCAATACACACGCGCGTTCTATAACGGAAAGTGCTATTTGTGGTTGCGGTCGTCAGAGAATTTCGCGAAAATCGTGTATCGGCCGATTGTCGTGACGAGTTAATCATGAAGGACAAATGAGCGTATTGCTGCTGAGCCGCGATGACGTGCACGCGCGAAACGTGAAAATTCGCCGTTCCACTACGCAAACGCGATACTTTAGGTAATACTACGCTGACAATTTCGCGGATTCGTTCGTTTATTAACCAGAACGGTGTTCGCGTGATTTATAAATTTATTTATTAATCCGAAGCAAAATAAGAGCAATCTGACGCAAACAGCTGCTCCCCGCGTCGAAAATGAAAAATGGCCCTCAAACTGAAATGAAGGAGTTGAATAAATCGGGTCAGAAATCTTGGTGTTAGTTTTCGTTTCAATATTTCGATTTGAATTACTAATTATGCGTAGTTCGAAGCAATTCGAATAGAAACAAACAGCTACTGCGTCGAATATGAAAAATGGCATTCACACTGAAATGAAGAAATTGAATAAAGGGCCACAACTCTTAGTTTTAGTTTTTTTAGAATTTTTTAATGTGCACCGATATGTTTGAATTCTATATCATACCGAATCGTGGTTATCGGGACGATATTCTAAAATACAAACAATTTTCAGACACGTGACAGTTTTGCATATTCTCGAATATATTTATACGTGAGAAAATATACGTAATATCCTATGCACTCTACGTATTGTACATTTATATGGATGTGCACATTATACGTGGAATATGGTTTCGCCGTACATGGCATTACGGGAAGAAATGTAAATAGAATTTGAAGTCGGTGCGACAAAATGACGGCACACTTGAGGCGTTTATGCCTCATAAATTTCCGTGTTAGTTGAGGTGCCTGAGAAAGCAGAAATGCAGAACGTATCTTTAAGTAGTGTCGTGAATTGCTGTCTTTTTACTTTATTTTGAAAATAAATCGTTGAGAAGCTACCAACTATTCAGTTTGAAGTTCGACGTCGAAACAAACTATGTATTTGGAAAAAGAAATTGTAAAACTGTGAAAATCAGGAAAATGACATTTTGATCGTGGAAAAAAGAAAGTTCCAACAATCTAGATGTTTTACGGAACGTTTTCAACAGAGACAACACGAGACGTCACGTTAAAATCACGTTGAAACATCCAAAGATCGTACCTGCTGTTATTGTCGTTTTACAGCAACCTTTATACAACATCGAAAATTGAAACAATGTTCTCCATCGATATTCTAAACGCAAAGGCAAACTCACGAAATTTACAAACCTACATGTATATTATTTGTGTAACAATACAATAGAATTACTGATTAACTTGCTCGGGAGTTTCAAACAGAAGAGTATTTCTCATTCACACGATACGAAAATACCGTGTCAAATTACAGACGCGAACGCTCGGTATCAGACAACGCCACTCCTACTCGATGTCTATTCCACGCCCCCTCACGAATCACGTGACCCAAATCAACCAATTGCTAATTTTCGTTGCACTGGCGTTGCAATTTTCTCCAAGTTATCCCCGCTAAAATCACATTATCAGTGATAAACTTATGATTATGAAAAAATCATCATCTGTGGAAAGATGATGCCTTCCTAGCACAATTCTAAAACACAATGACACTCGACTTACTGGTAGCTTCATCGTAGCAAAGATTGGACTTAATGATATTCAGTATTGGATAATATTTAACAACCACTTTGCCACTGGAAACAATTGCAATACCTGTTCCTATGCTCCGCTCGGTATTTTCAATTTCATGTTTGTCGCGCGCGAACGGAAATGGTTTTTGCAAAATTTATAACAGATATTCTGGAAATGGAACGCGCTTCTCTATTTTATTCTATCGACGAATATTTGAGATTTAAGACGGCAAATAATTAAACGAAATGCATTATTGTATATTCTTCCTTCGAATAAACAGCATGCGATGGCACATAATATATTATTGTTGACCGTTTGAGAGAATACATATGTACGTATGCACGTGATAACGTTATGTTTCTATTAGTTTTCCGATATCTTTTGCAACATGGCATTTCACAAGTTTCCAATGAAACTCGTCCACCGTGTCAACATTTATATATTTATCCGTTACGACGTGAATGTTCCAAATCGTATCTGACAATGAGATTCATCGCGTTTCGTATTAACATTTAATGTCATTTCCAATTATAAACGGATACAGCGCGCCACAATGAAATATATACGTGCTCTCACAGTTTTACTTGATACGACTTAAATTGCTTATTTACCAAGCTGTGAGATTTTAGTCACAACTATTTGTTATGTGGAGAATTTGTAATTCAAAATAAATAATTAAATATTTAGATCGAAGTGATTTTTGGTCGACGTAATTGTTTGTGAAAATGAGATACAATGTGTAAGACTATAATTTATATTATGAAATATATAATTTTAATATTACAAAGGACTTAAATTATAATTTCTCAGAATAAAATTGCGAATCATAATATTACCGAAGATAATGGTACTGATGAAGACCACAAGACAAAAACCAGATATTTTTGGGTATTTTTGAATTTTTTAAATGAAGTATCAATCACGTATCGAAACTGTCTTTCTGTAAAATTTGATTATATCGTTTTCTCGACGAAATATTTATGTCAAATATACCGAGTTCAATTCTCGAAAAAGCATTTAATTGTTTAATTCAAAAGTAGTTTAATAAAATAAAATATTCACATCGAACATATTGATTCCAACTCCCAAAAAACATTTAGTTAAAAAGCGTGTTTAATTTTTAAATACTTTCACCGCTAGTGTTTTCAATGAAACTTGGTAAATTTGTCGTCTGCTATTAAAAGAGACGTGCATATTGCAATACATTTGGATTGAAAAATCTTTTCAATTATATTACATTGAAGACCACCATTTCCGGCTTACATTAGAAACACGAAACAAATATCAAGATAAAAATTATACTCGTCACATTTTTCCTGTGTAATCTTCACGTTACAGTATGCCTCGCGAGGAACGCAATTGACGTTCGAAAGTGGTACGTATTCATGTACGATGAAACGTTAAAAACAACGTTGGCTGGCAACGCGCGTGCTCTCGCACGACCGATGGTAATTAATTTACGAGGCTCTTGAAGTTGAGTGCATTTACATCTTTAAAGTGATATTTCGCGTACAGTCGATCCTAGCGCGTGGAAACAGAACGTAATTTATCTGGCCGTGTAACGCGATACTGCCCTAATGAAAATGTAATTTTTACATTCGGACAGAATACTTGATGGCCGACGTTGAAAATTAAGCGAGATTATTTGATAGAGAGCCGTGTTTGATAATTGACAATCTCAATCTCCGGACTGGCGGATTTTCGTGCGAATTCATCATTTGGAAAATATAATTTGAAGGGTAGAATTTTCCTAGAAAATTGTTTCGCGTTCTAAATTTTGTGCAAGGCAGTGTGTTCCGAAGTATTTTGCAAACACTGCTTGCTAGAAATTGAAGTGGCACGAATCTGAAAATCATACACGTACTTCTGTACTATTAAAATTTGGTTGGAAAGTTTATGTTAATTGTTGCTTGTTTAACTTTCGCGGGATACGAATTTGAAATTTTTTGCGTATTTAAAATTGTTCTTTTCCTTGTGTGCGCGTGTATTTGAAATTGTTTGAATTGTTTTTGAAATTTTGTATACTGTAAACGTTTCGCGTAAACTTTTAATCAAAAAATTGCGCAATTTTGTTTCCAAGGCGTTGCTAACTTCTTTTGACAAACGATCTTTCCGCATTACGTACGTTCGCTGTGTAGTTTCACGCTTGGAAATTTCCCAGAAATGCATCAAAGTCCGCAGTCCAGTTATTATATCGAGTTTATTTCGAGCAACTATTTCGTGCTTACTCTCCTCGTTTCTGCCGCCGGCGTCGAGTTGAAATATTCTTTAGCCACATCTTTCTTCATTCGACCAAACACATAGAAATCATATGGCAGAATGTCCAAACTATACGCTGGATGTTCCTATTCTTTCCACTGAAGTTTATGTAACAACTTCCGTGTCACACCGCGGAATATGGTCGAGTATTGTCGCGAAGAACGACCACTTTTCTACCGTGCTTTCCACCGAGTTTCTGTTTTATGGCTGTTCGTCGAAGTTTCAACATTTCGCAATAAGCAAAAACGTTGATTCGTACGTTGATTTTACAATGTTACAGTGTAATTTCTACGCAATGTAACGACTGTGTAAATGTTGGAATTATTTTATCGTACCTGTGCAACTTCCGTTATATTTTCAGAAATTGTCACAATTCTTTATCTTTCCGTACATGGTGTTCAAACAGAAATTTCATTGTGACTGTTTTCACATGTCTTCATCTTTGACAAGTCAATGGCGCAGAGTATGTAACAAAAATTAACAAAGATAAAAATTAAGTTCAGCTCTTAATCGAGATATCTTGAAGAGAAATAAAAGAATTAGGATTTTATCACTGCGGATTTTCGCGCAATTTTAAATTTTTACGAACACAATCATGGAAAATGTAACTCGAGCAGAAATTCATTTTCAATACTACTCTGCTTTCATTGTGTTACATATTTCTGCATACTGCGTGCATTTCCTGCATTTTTGCATTCTCAAATTTCACGCGAATGCATTAAAAAATGCAGTCCATTTGTTACTAATTTTTAGAATATTACTAACCTCTATCGAGAATTCTAAATTTTAGTAATCTAACGTGAATTCACGATACTAATCACGATATTAATCAAGGGCTAAATATATTTCGTTTTGTTGATCTCTATCACGAAGAGTAAATACCAAATAAAATTAAGTATCTAATATAAATTATTATAATCATCAAATTTAATATAAAATATTAATTATAATCGTTTAGGGTTAATATTGCTTACAATGCATTGAAATTCCGTCGCATAAGTATATTTTAATTTCGTCTGACTAATTTTCTCAGCTATTTTAGATTCTGAACACGCCACTGCTGTACTTACAAAGAGACTGATTTAACCACGATTGAAAAATCTTCAAACGAATGAAATCCGAAATTTCGTTCGAAAATAAGATTTAAAAGACCAATAACGTGACTGCATTATTAATTTGAATACTTGACCGCTCCTGTGACAAAATTACAGAAGAATAAAATACACGAATTATATAGATTCATATGTATCTTTGATTCTCTTCGGATAAAAATGTGCTCTCTATTCAAACGATCAAAATACGACTTTATTTCAGGGAAATATCTGAAAATCTGCACGCTGTACCACATCTGTACGAATAACTTGAAAAGTCATTTGGCGATTTTTTTTTTTTACTACAAATACGCGCTGTAAATGGGCTGCGGATTTTTACGCATTCATAGGAAGTTTAAAATTGTAAAAACGCGCCAGCTTTGCAACGATTATCAAACGGAACGCGTTTACACACTGTGCCAATTAGTTTCCCGAATATTGGTTTCCGGAATAGTGGTTTCACATTTTTCCGTGAATATTCACTTACTTTCATTCCGAATATACAAAACGCAGTTTCGTAGAAGTCTTGGAATTTTATTGGTAAATAGGCTGCGGATTTTCATGCATTTTTTGAGAGGTAAAACGCGCGTAACACGACGAAATTGTACGAAATGTATAAAATATCCGAAACTAAAGAAATGAAAAAAAAAAAAGGAACGAATTACATTTATCGACCATTTAAATCTCATTTTAATAAAAACTGTAAATTTATATAAATGTCCGCGGTCCACCTTTGCTTCTCTCTTTTTATCTTGCTCCTTTCTACCATCATCAAACGTATGCATGAAATTAAGCACGAACAAAACATTTGATACAAGTTATCGACTATGACGATCGTGCACCGTGTGCGCGTGATTAACATAAAAATTGAATTCGCGATTTCATATTAGACGAAGAAACACGATCGTAATATTCTGCTTCCGATACTTTCAGCTGTTCGAAATTATAAACAATTCACCATCAGGCTTTGAAAAAGTAGGATATCATGCTCGCTTTTAGGGATTACGGCTGGATCAGTGCCAATTTGGCTTTTCGATAGAGTTGCAGCGAGGTTCGTGATCAAGGCAATGCCTGATGCAATTTTGTCAGATAGAGCAATACCGTATGAAGTTATAACAGCCGAAATATCCAATATTTTGACTGTCTTGGCCGTTGGATTCTTACTTTATTTTATTCGTTTCATTGTAGTTCCCTTCATCTTATTAACAATGAACCTATGACTCTGCTTTGTCTGACTGAGATGATGTTACTTCAAAATACGACTTTATTTCAGGGAAATAAGAATAGCTCCTTCTTGAAAAACATCTTCGAGATTGAAGTGTTTCTTGCACAACAATTTCTTTTTTCCTCGTCAATTTATTGAACTTTGAATATTATGGTTGAACAAAAATTCAGGAAATTTTAAAATTCCATCGAAATTTTCCAATCTTTAATATCCATTCAGTCCACGTGACGTCATTCATAACAGTAGCAAGTAAAGTGAGTAATTATTATGGAATGTTCCTGATGAAGTCTGCGGATCCACTGCCGCGCAAAAGTCATATTTTTTAATAGTAGTCAATATTCACGAAAAATAATAAACATTTCTAAATTACAGTGTTTCATCATACAGTTATAGCTAGACTGTAGATTTTTGTGTCGTAAAAATTTGTTTTATCTACTATATGTTGACAAATATTCTGTTTCAGATGTTTTGTATATTTTTGTGTGTCACTTTCGTTGTGTGCATTTTCGCACACTCAATTTCGCATAGTGTAATTGTTACTAACATGTAATAAAGTGCATTATAAATACACTTTATTACAGTATGTATAAATAAATTACTACATAAATCACTGTATAAACGCCGTATAAATACAGATAAATAATTCTTCGCTCTGTAAGACATTATTTCATTTTTAAATAAATACAGTACAATAACGAAGAGAGTAAAACATGTCGCAACGTATCAAACTCTAGTTTCAATTTATACCGATTCGCAGATTCGCCACGTGCACGTGCAGAATCGGAACTAACTCCCCCCCGCCAGGAAGGCATTAACGATACTATTGCCTCAACTCATCGACGTTGTTCGTCCAACAATGATTGCCAAACGTGATAAAGCGGAGATGGCCGCGATAAAGCGAACGACGAAAAACTTTCCGTAAGCCAACGAACGAAAACGTTAATTCTTGCTGCAGTGTAAGCAAATGTACGCCGCGCGATAAATCTGCTCGCGGCGCTATTACGGAAGCTAGACCGAAAGCGAAACGGAAGCGGCGTGGGTCTCAGGGAGTTGCTGCTGCGACGATACCTCCTATAAAATTCCTATCGATCTACCGACTCTCCGGCAAGTAGTCTAAATCGAGCATCGACGCAGAGCGAGCCACAGTTACGCGATTTCGTTACGGCTCGCTGAAACTTTTATGGGGGGTGGCCGATGCTTTCGGGTGGTCGTGACAGCCAACTCCCTTCAAAAGTTCCATGGCTACGGAATGTACACCACGTTGCTAAGTGGAGAGAGAGAGAGAGAACTGCAGTCGCATGGGAGCTCGTTTATTATTTAAGCTTGTGTGCGTAAACGTATCTTCTTATTAGCGGAATCGTTGGGATTCGAGCACGAGGCTCGAGGGTTGAATTTATTAGAATCGTGGAAATGTATTTCGGCAATAGCTACTTCTACCGACGGCGAAGAATTATTTATTGCGATTGTGGCGATGTTCCGGACGTCGTTGCAGAGAGTAACGTGATTTAACGAGTTTTTAACAAGTCCAATCGACAATTTATGCCAGCTTCGTTGGCGCCACTCTGTGTAGAAAATTTTTCGATTGTTATTACATGTTACAGTTGATATCGCGGCTGGAAAAAGAGAAAGGATCTTTACTTTACTTTCACGATATACTTTTACTTTATATAACAATATAACGTAATAACATAATAATATTATAACAATACAATGTTATATGATTATACATACGCAGAGTTGAAATAAAAAAAAAAGATAGTTTTTATTGTGAAAACGTAATGCAACGTTATAGAAACATTATAGCCAACTATTTTCGTACTATTCTACATGCAAAATCTCTCAATTGTTGATAACTAACAAAAAAGGAAAATTCAAGTCATCACAAACCAATTACAGGAATTACGAGAGCATCGTCGTCGCTGTCTACTCGCGTTAAATTTCCACAACACATTTAGTATGATTACGCTGTAAGGAGGACACCGTAAATGTACAGAATTGAAACAAAAAAAAAATATTACATTCAGCTTTTATTATGAATGTGAAAACACGTCGTGGTCTAGCAGGTTTCAACGACAAGCTTTCGACGAATATAAACGTGTGAATTTGCAGAGCAAATTTGTGAAATTTTGAAAAAGGAACGTATAATAGCTTGATCATCTCAACGCTGCAATATGTTGTGAAACATACGACCTGATAATTTGAGCTTCGATCAATTAAATTTTTCGATAAAAATGGGAATAAAGAGGAGAGAGTTAAAACGTATGAACAGAGTAAATGGAGGGAACAAATACATTGGTATTTTTAATAGAAATTGGCTTTTCATATTGACACTTACTAACTTTTCATATTGACTAAAACATAGAAGCGCGAGAAGTTAATATTCACTCGACGGAACGTGTTTTCATTAAAGCGCGCATTCAACGTAACCACAGTACAAGTAATACTGTAGCTATAAATAATTGTATAAATACATTTATGTCATGTCGAACGTTGATCGTTATATTTAGCAACATTCGTGGATGAAATTTCGAAGTTTTTGCGCACGTCGTAGAAATTTTACGTACGAACATAAATATAATTTAGTTTGCACGCAATAAATAGAAGCGCGCGATCCGTTGATATAAATGTGCAATTAATAATAATGTATTTTGAATTGTAAAAATCATCGAATATTCCGCCACTGTACAAATATCAGTGAAAAGCTTACGGAAACATAAATTTATCGAACGCGAATCGATACATCGTGTATAGTATACGATGCAAAATTATTAATTCACCCAGAAAATTTGTGGTGTGATATATGAATTTGATATTACATCCGCGTAAGAATAAATGAATGCCAAACGTGAATATGAAATTAGATCGATCTATTTCAGTAGGTTTTGCGCGTTATGTCTTCCTTACCGTGAAATCGTTCAATTAAATCAAAAATTGATCTTTGTACCGTTTATATATTTCAATCTGTTTCAATCGCGCTTTAAATATTATATTCGCCGTACGCCTTTAAATAATATTGTATTCGTGTACGTCGTCAAACGCACCGAAACCCATTAATTCTCTATTTAAATAAATTCCATGGCAATTTATTGAAACGAATCTTGGTTGTAGCTTTTCTCGAGTATAGATCGGAAAGACTACTTGCAATTGAAAGAAAAATTTGACTTGCATTCGAAGACATTGCGAATGCTTACGAAGAAGAAGATTACGTCTATCAACAATGAATTTTTTGCATTTCTTTACTAAACGAAAATTTAACTTTCCACTTTTTTTCTTTCGTGGATGTTATGTTGATTATGAAGTTAATGACTTTTTTTTAGACTTCCTTCACTTTTTGAATAACAAGAATTATGTGTCACGGGCATCAGGATTTTAGAGACGCTTAGGTGAGGCATGGCCAAAAAAAAGGTTAGGTAGCAATGCTGTAGAGCTTTTCACGAAAAAAATAAATTTGTAGATGTGGATGAGATCTAAATTTAGAACTGTAATATAGTATTCAAAATTATTATAGTGTAAGGACTGTAGCAGGACGCAACGATGAAAAATTGTCGATATTTTTTAAATTATTATCATTTATTTTGTAAAAAGATCTACTTGATCTCATTTAAAGCGTAAAGCTTCTACTTAGAATATTAAATTCGTTGTTTTCAAAGATATTTTTCTACGAGAACAATTTGCATCTCCTAGAACAGCGGTGATAAAATACGATCGTAAAATATTTTTGGAAATCCAACGCATGTTTCACAAATATTCATTAATATATTCCACACTGTACGTTCAGTTTTCCTCTTTACTTACATAAACACACGAAAACTATTGTATGAACAATATGAAATTACAAGACTTTTAAAAACAAACTTTTATTTTATTCTTAAGACCTTCTAATTTATCCCAATTTATACTCGGGAAACCACAATAGTAATTCGTCAATACATACAATAAAAATGAATGCGATTCGCGTTTATTTCACCGTCGAAATATCTTTGACTGACGCAATCTTACAAAAACTATCATTATTCATGGAATTCACATTCCACGAATTCACTTCCGACACACATGTAAAATATCAATCACCGAGCACTGAAACTCTGGGAAAGGTTAAAAAGGGAAATGACGATGTTTTCACGCGGAGGAATAAAAAGAGATGTTTTGTATGGGTGTATGCATATAAATGCACGTGCAAACAAAAAAGAGAGAGAGAGAGAAAGAGAAAGAGAAAGAGAAAGACAGAAAATAGGGCAAAAAATATAGTGTAAATTGGAAAGCAAATGGAAGGTGTCGAATGTGAGAAAAGATAATATTGTGTCGGCGTGAGAATGTCGGTATAGTTTTGTCACAGTTTGTTGACGAAAAAAAAAAGAGACAACAATAAATGTCTTGTTAATTCAAAAATATGAAGACATATTCACTTTTAAAATTAATAATTTTTGATACAGCGAGATATATTTGTTGGCGCAATAAATCCTGCCATTTTTCAAAATAACGAGCTGTTATTTTTTTCTAGATAATTGCGATTTTTTAGCTGTAAAAAATGAGAGGAAATAACACCATTCTGCCAGCAGCACCATTTCTAATTTCACCGTTCTAGGAAATGTTTTGCTATTTTAATTTTTAGGTTTATTACAGAGATCTTTTCAAAAACTAAAAAAGGTAATGTCGCTGAGTATTTTTTGTTTCTCAAGTTACATTTTATCAAACATTTTACGAAAAAGATTAGAACGTTGTTCGTACTATTTATTTCATCGTGGCAGATATGAGGCAAACAGCGACAAAAAAAAGAAAGTTAATGTATAATTTCAGTTGAGGTTTATCTTTCGAGTAATAAACAGTTTAATTTTGCGCGTTAGAAATGTCCGTATGCGCGTAATCTACCTTGCCCCGACATGAGCAGCATGCTAGGGTCCTATCCTACAAATAGTGCAATTTTTCGCTAAAACGAGTCTTCAAAAAAATTGGAATAGAAACCTTGATAGAAAGAGATAACGATTATTTTTAAATTTGTTTTTAAAAAAAATTATTTTTTCATTTTCATATAGTGCACAAAAGTCAACGACTTAATATGTCGCACCTTTGCGAGGAAAGTTTTTCAGAAGAAGCGAGGAGCTGATTTTAAACAGAATTTTAAACAGAATTATTTCACCATTAAGTAGAAAAACGGACGCAATTCAAATATACTTCTTATCCTGTTAACACGTACATATTTGTTCGTACATAATGATAATCAAAATAAAATTTATGATAAGAATACAGCAGTTGATGCGTATGTATGTTGTACAATTCAGTTCAGCGTTTCATTCATTGCTCGTTCACGTTTAAGACCGTCTCTGCTATAAATCCGTCGCAAGATACGTAAGAGACACTAAGCGGGAAATTGACGAAGATGAAATTTTTAGTAGACGTTCCACGGTTAATGATGTCGACGTTCATTTGCCCGATTGGAAAATCGCAACGGAATACGGGCCATGAAGATTTCATCGTGTCGCAATACGATCTCCTTTATCCGTTCCAGGCGCTGGCAGACGGCTTTCGACGCGATGTACTTTTATGTAAACGCCTGTCTCCGACGAGAATCGTTCGCCGACAGCAAAGCGATGCGTCGAGCAAAGTAACAGCGTTTCACGCGCAAGATACTATTGAACATCGTTCGGAACGACAATAGCTCAGACGTTTCTGCTCGTTATTAACATTCGGTTACGAACGACGCGCACGTGACGGAGAGCAGACTGTGAATTTTTAAGCACTTATTGAAAACTGAAAAATGTAAAAGTACACACGACGAAGTATACTGTGGTAGAGCAAGTAGAGCAGGAGAAAAATAGTCCTCGCGAGGAGAATTTTTTTATTCACGGCTTCGTTGTTTAGAAAACCGAGTTTAACCAAGGCAATTTTGAACGAAATTCGAAATCTATTTTCTTGAAGACGAAGCTTTTTTTCTACAAATTTTTTGACGTAAAATGACTTTCTGTTAATTATTCTTTCCCGATATGTTTACAATTAGTCAAATTCAATAAAATACACTTGATAAATTTTCTCAAAAAAGAAGCCGTGAATGACAAAATTTTATTCTTATTTTTTCACAAGAAATCACCCTTGTTACCGAACATTCTGTACATCGTGCAAAATGTACAAAATAAAGTGTTTGTTACAGTGTCTACGTAATAAACAAATTTTTCAATGAAATGACAAAAATCTAAAAGTTCATTACTGATTGAGGAGCATGTGACAAATTAAGAATCATTTTTAAACAAATACGCTTTAATACGTTATCTTCTTTCACGTAAATTAATTACTTTAAGCATTTAAGCATTATCTGAA
This sequence comes from Melipona beecheii, assembly GCA_032399605.1. Lineage (NCBI taxonomy): Eukaryota > Metazoa > Arthropoda > Insecta > Hymenoptera > Apidae > Melipona > Melipona beecheii. Next base: position 3,890,717 of record JAUCMO010000291.1, read on the forward strand.
CGATATTCCACTGCGGGCGAAACGAATTCGAAAGATTTAGCAACGAAAAACGAAAAATTAATTTAGGTACAGAGCTTATTGATTAGAGGTAAAAGAGTACGAGAAACTCGGAGTGCAAATGACCAATATAAATATTCAGGCAACGACGCGATTATTCTCACCGATAATTTACTCGCGGCCTTTACACATTGCGCCGCCATTATTTATGCACTAGATTTGGAGGGCCGCTTAATTGTTATTGGGAAAACAATCTGCAGATATTTGCGCAGTTTGGCAATAAAATCTTATTTCCTTTATCTTCTTACTTAGTATGATTCATTTTCGGCGATCCCTAATCGTTGAAAATCATGGCGATGTTACAGTATAAATAGTGTTAGTGACCTGATCGTTGCAACGATAATAAAATTGTCTTCATATTTTAAGGAATTTGTTTCTTCTTCGTACTACAAGTTTTAATCAGTATCTTACATGTTTGGAGTGAACTCTCTTTTTTTACGGTTGCTAACCACTGAGAATCGCAGATGACGATAATATCAATTACATATGAAGAAGGTTTTAGGATGGACAAATGGACCTGGGGTCATGAGAGAGAAAGAGAAGGTTGTAAGTGTTTCCGTCTCGGAGTCACTGCCTAGACTCATCCATCCATCAGTGGCTGATGGCAGTGACTCCTTATCCCAGACGCTTGGTGTTAGTGTAACTACTACCCCGCTAAGGCTGGCCCGATATCACCACCCATCATCCTAGCGAGGTTCCGCACACTGCTTTGCTTAACGTCGGAGATCGGCAAGACCTCGACGCTAGGCGCGCAGCCACTTGCGACTTGTGCCAGTCAGTGTTCGGAACTCGTAGTTGAGGAATCCTAGGCCGCTACACATGTAAGCATTGCGCGACATTTCCATTATTGACCGACTGAAAGTGAGAAAAATGGAAAATTGTCGTCGGTTATAGAGGAATCTGCGAGATCTCCACCGATCTCAAACATTTACGCCTCCGATATTACGTATCGCGTTGCTTTTAATAAATCACGCTTTAATAAAGGAGACGCGATCCCGAGATTCAAAAAACTTTGCTCGAACGGGTCTTCAATGGAGAAGAGTCTCTCGTGTAAGAAGCATCGAAATAAGTATGTACATACAGAGAGTTTCGCTGGGCTGATATAATTCACGTTGTCGTTTAAGTTCGAGGTAGTCAGTTTGGCCCGTGATTCATGGCGTATCTTGTAAATTAAACAGGACAGCTCGCTAACGAGCGAAAGATTGTAGAAACTTTCACGCAGCCTCGGCCCACCGCGCTCGAGGAAGATTAGCACGATTACTTAGAAAAGCGACCGATGTTTTTCATTCGGCGGCGCAGACGCTGCACGGGCTGATTAATAATTTACTTCGCGACACGGTGTCACTGATAAATGAAAGCATATTGGACAGAGAACTAATTAAGCAGCGTAATAAACGTTTTGCGCGTTGCATTAATTACGTCGGCGTGTTGACGCGATAACGCCGCGGCCCATAATGAATGTAAAACTGCTCATTAAATTGGAAATTTTAAATATGCGCGTCGATAGCGTGTCGCAGACTTTCCCCGTCGTCTCTTATTAAAATCGTAACGCTAATAGAGAGAGAGAGAGAGAGAGAGGAGAGAAAGGGTTCGTCACGATCCTTGGAACTTTGTAATCCTCAGCCGGATAATTGCCAACGCAAATATTCTTTTTTGCTTTCCTGTCTGCCGTCAGATCAAACAGCTTTTCTATAATTCGGATTTTGGTACGATGACAGATCGTTAACGATATTTAATGAATTCAAATGCAAGGAATGAAATACATCAAATCAAAAACTTGATTTTAAACAGATATAAATAGAAATAAATAGAAGCAAATATTGTTTAAGGTTAATATTATTTAAATAATGATAATAATATTATTTCGAAACGTCATTAGTTTATGAGATAGTCTACACTTTAATTTTTCATGAAATATCGTATGAAAGACAAGGAAATACGTAAAGCAGTGTTTAAATGCTTGTGTTATTTATCTCAGGTTATTTTAAATTATTGAATTAAAATATTTTCTAAATTAATGACTTTTTCGATATACATACGTGGGTTACACATTTTTTTTTAATAGAGAATATCGAGTTGCATCGATTGATGTATTAGAAATTTAAAGCAACAAAGTTAATTTTCACATATTTTGATCTTACGTGTCTACTAACAGCGACGTTACCCCACAATCATGAAAAAAATTTCGTTTATATTTTTTATAATAGTATCCATCTATTAAATCGTATTAAATTAGACAGTACCTATCTAACGTATTAAACGTCTAATGTACACAAATCTTCGAACGTATAAAATTATTATGCATACAAATTAACATTCTTATTCTTCTGCCTTTCCCTCATTATCCTTCCTTCGTTCCCCGTTTTCTTATTTACTCTCACGATCAAGGTAATGGTTATATTTGCGATGGTTCGTTGCACTTAAAACGAAGTCGAAAAATGAAATGTCTTTTACTCAACACATTACGAGACGTCTCAATTCACTTTCATTGTTTCACAAATATTTAGAAGGTAAAACACGTTCGAAACGGACCGTTTTATAGAAATGTACGATACAATTCTCTGGAGTTATTCTTCGCTCGGGCAATTAGTCTGATCTCTCAAAATTTCATAATATTGACTTAAATTCCAACATTATTCGCTACACGAACCAGGCAAGAAATTACTAGCGAGATATGAAAGCAGTAGCTAGCAGTGCTATTGCTGTTCGAGTTTAAAATTTCATGTACCATTTTTCGAATGAACTTTTTTAATACACTTCAGTTCGTTGCTAGTCGAATCTCATTTTCTTTTTCCAATTCTCAAGAGGGAATTCTTAATGCTGCAATTATTCTTTGATCTTACAAATGACTTATTAATCTCCGTTTGCCATCGCAAAAGTCGTTTGTCCCGACTTCTTACGCATTTACGTTTGATTGCCAATTAATTTCAATTACCCGAACAGATTGTCAAATTTTGATCGTGCAAAGCATGGCCATTAAATCTGCAAAAAATGCTTGATTTTATATTTAAATAATGAATGTTAGTATATTAATTAAACCTCATTTCTTTCATTTCTCATTCTTTTTTTTTAACGCGGAAGTATTCATCGAATCAAAGTTATATGAAATATATACATACATCTGTGTGTGTGTGTATATATATATATATATATATATGGTGAATATCGTTTTTTTTATTATAGATAATACAATTTCATACCACGAACTTTCTGAATAAATTTCTACCATTTTCTTGTATAATAATGTTGTTCCCTTCTTTTCTTCTCGAGATATAACTGAACGGTAACATAATATATGCACAATCTAAAATGTTTAACGTGAAATCATGTTTAACTTTTAAAATACATACTCCGTAAGACTTATCAGTGCGCGAATTTCAGTTTATTTAATTCGTGCAAATGACAAAACGAAATAAACGAATTGAGAGGAATTCTACATTTTTTTTTTTTTTGCTTTTTAATTGAGTGAAATACGATACCGTTGTGTATCGTCGGATGAAATGCTACAGCATAATGAAAACGTCCAAAAATTGAGATCTTGTTACAATTCATTTCGATTAATTAACTTTACACATTTTTCCGTGTAGATGAAAAGTAGGAATTTTTATATTTTTAAATAAAAGTGTCCGAGCTCTACGGTATCGTCATTTCATCACACTGTATTTACGACTATTTCGTCATTCTCTTAATCGATAAAATTTTCCCGTTTAATTCTCTATAATTCTCCAGTAGTAGATTGTATTATAACGAGTGTAGAAAGTCAATTAAAAATTATCGATACTTTAAACTCTTACAACTCTGTGAAAAAATCGTATAACAAATTTCGAAGCATTATTTCAAAGAGGAGATTTTAATTATCAAGACCACGATGGGTTTGATCATAAAAAAAAATTTTCACATTTTCATAAAAATGCTCGAATTTTAAAAAGTTTCGAAAGAAAAAGTATCTTCATTTAATCCCTTCAAAATGATATGAAAATACTTTTGAAAGGGAAGAACTCGGTATCATGAAAGTGGAAGTTTTACGCTTTAAAACGTAACCAGATAGATTTTTTTCTCACGAAGTTATAATAGTTTAAATTTCGACAATTTCTCATCGAACGTGCGAATATTCTATCGAACAAGAATATCGTTTTAAAGTTGCTTTAAAATATTGTAACATCGTGAAAAAAATGTCGTGAAATAATCCACCCTGATTCATTTCAAAGTATGAAATCTCCACATTTATAATATGGGATTCGTTTTTTTTCTTTTTTTTCTTTCTTTCTTTCTCTGTCGAAAGTTTTACAACTTCAAACGTCTTTGTGGACGCTGAAACAAATTTTTTCACAATTAGGCTCATTATGATCTTGAAGACTGAAGTTTCCCCCTTTACGAGGATTTCTTAAAATTTGCTGTGCAATTTTTTTTCACAGAGCTACAAGAGTTTAAAGTATCGACATTTTTTTATCGAATGCATTTTAGCGACTGTGTAATAAAATTCTTCAAGAATGAACAGCGAATGGATTTACTACATGGAAATTATGAAAACGTTAAATTCACAGCGTGTACTGTATCTTGCCGCGAAGTATATATCATCGCGACGTACAAAATTATTGAACAAATATCCATAATTATGCGTTTTACCGATTCGACACTATCTCTATTGAATCTACAAGCAAATCGAAAGACAGAGAGAGAGAGAGAGAGAGAGAGAGATTACTCGTTCCATTAATCCTAAAACAATAGCAAATCCGAAATACACAGACCAAGTAACAAGAGTTAATAATTCATAACATCGTAAATAAATTTTTAACTGGGGAGGCAGACAGCAAATACAGTGACGGTCGGAAGAGGGTTTAAAATGTAAAACAGAAAAAGTATAGAGGAATTATAATTGACGAGAGAGGAATCGATGTGTAATGTAATTGCATGTTCTAGAGTAACATTTGACACAACACAAATTTTTAAAAATAAAAGTTGCTCACAGGTGTCAGAAAAATTCGAGTGCGAGAAATAGGAATGTTCTTTGTATTATCTCGTCGTAGATAATTCAACGATAAATGCTTCAACCGTCCAATTCTATTTAGTTTAATTTCTAAATTAACTCTCTATCGCCTATTCTAACCTCTAAAACGATAAATGAAATTTTAAGTAAACTGATATATTATATTACTCTACCGAGTTAAATCAAAAGAATGTGTTTGCAACTTTTGTCTGAATCAAGTTATTAACGCCAGAAGTGGCAGAAAAAATTATTGATACTTGAGAGTCTGAACAGCTCATATTTCGGACATACTGAAAATCTTTTTTTCTAAAGTTTAAATTTGGACTAATTTTCGAGCAAATATTTTCTTTTTCGCCAAAAACCGGTAGCCGACGAATCCGCGAAATCGAAATGCCCGGTTAATAAACCGCGATTAAAGAAAAAAAGAAAAATACACGCACCCTCTCTCATCCTTGGCCTTTCCACCTCAAACCACGTGCGCCTGGCTGCAGACAAGTACGCCGGGCAGTTGTTAAGGAGCAAAAGATCGTAGCGTGGGGTGTGCTTCGTTACGATAATTCACGTCGTTATTTGCGGTGCTAGCACTTCAACTGCTATTCCGGCAATGTAAACGATGAGGCGCCCTTTTCGTCGTTGCCACACAACCAGAAGGGATCCACGAACGCGTTTTTCACCGTAAATATTTGCCGTCCCGGCATGGTAAACATTGCCTTGCTCTGTGTCGCAACAAACGGTCGGTCTCTTTCATTGTCCACGCTAAGTGATATTCTTGAGAATACGTGAACGTTATACGCTCGTGCGTACGTGCGCGCGCGTGCTGGTATGTGTAAGTAAGCACAATTCCGTGGATAAAGTTCGGTTTTATTGCTGATATTTTCATTTCTCGGTTTTTCGTTTCTCCCTTCGACGTTACGTATCGAGTGCAGCGATACGGCAAGCAAATAGAAATGGGGAAGTGACTACATTCGTGGTTGAAGTTGGATTGGTTTATTTCGTTTGTTTGTAGTAGGAAAACTGTTAGTTTAATTAATTTGGTGTTATTCCGATAAGAATTTGAAATGTAGACGTTCTACAGTCTATTTTATAGTTGATAATAGCGTAAACTGCAGATAACAGATCATTTTTATTCTTCTGTGTGTGAAATATTATTGTTTTACTATTACTACTAATATCAATAGCAATTTCTTTGTCTAGAGTATTTTAGTTTCTACTGTCTGTAGAAACTGAACATGTCTGTTGTTATATAATATTGTCAAAAAACTATGTAAAATGTAACTACAAATGCAGTCAAACTTTCGCCTAAACAACATTTGCATTTTCGTTACTTAGAGCTCGTAATAATGAGATATATCTACGTGTCACGTTTACTATGTGCCAATGAAATTACACTAGTGTAATCTTTGAGTATTAAAGTCATTCGCTATTTTCATGTACTGATTAAAATTTAATTAACAATAAGTAGTATATATCTGTTGTATAATTTGATTAACCATACATATACATATACATACTGTCGTTAATGTTTCTTACGATCGTTGATTCTGTACTAGTCGAAAATAATCGAAATGTGCGTCAACTCAAACACAGCGAGTCACAGAAATATTCGTGCAAACCCTGCAGTGTTTATAAGACAAGATAATCATATCTTGAAAAATTCATCATAATGACATTTATTGCAACATTTAAATAATTTGAAAATAATAACATGATAATTTGAAAAAATCGTCGAATTCGGCAACTGCTGGGAATTTACAATTTCTGTGACTCGCTGTATAACGTTGTATTCTCCGCGCGAGCGTTGTCACAGCGTTACCACGCAGAAAACGATGCACCGATGTAACGGTAAAATAACGATCATCGTCGGACGTATGACAATGTATATATAATCCAGACAAATATATATATGTACACGCGATCTTGTGTGTTCATCAATTTTTATTCGCCGTGAAAACTACTACGCCCACTCGTGTGTACATTTCCCCGTATACATACATAATCCAGTGTACCGTTGAAACTCGTGTGGAACGCTCGTTTATATCGAGGCTGCGATACGTCAATTGCTATTGATCAGGAAATTCCAGAGGCATCAGTGTGCTGTTTAAATTTTCGGCGTTTCTTCGGACTTCAAATAACGCAAATAACCACGCTTGATTAACATAATCGAGTATTTGCGAATGAAAAGTATAATTCTTCATAAATATTGACCGATCCATCGTCGACGAAGATTATTCGCGTTCGTTCGAAAAATGGATATTTTCTATTTGGTTAGAGTAACAAGTAAAGAGAATAAAAAGAACTGGGAAAGAATTCGAAACAAATAAATGTTTATAACATTTTTCTTATAAAATGTCAGATTATTCAAGTATTTCTACATTGTTTAATATATAACGTATATTTTTGATAATCATTAATCATTAATCATTAACCGATGTTATTATAGTTCCAAGACACAATTGTGATAATTCCAAAAAGAAATGATGATAACAAAATTAGAAGAAATGTAAATTATACACAATGTAGAATATAGAAATTTAGCTCGTGCATTGTCAATAAATGAACTTACAAATTGAATTATTTATCGTTTTATCAAAATTAATTTTTTACACTAAGAAACAAAATTGGAAAAATGAGGGATGGATGGATATTTTTCACTTTTATCCCCACATATATTGTACCACTGCGAACCAAGATCAAAAGCTGTGTCAAAATATGTGTACTGAAAACCTCTGCATATTAGTACGAATACACGTTACTGTCCAAATCAAATGTATTAAATTTACAGCCAATTTTTTCAAAAGACTCTCGCCTATCTTTTCCGTCCCGCCTATTGTAATATCCACTTTGCTAAGAACTAGAAGAAATATATATATATACGTACTTATCCAGCGATTACGTGTGCACATGCGAGGAGGAACAAGACCGCGGATACGCGCATATCTCATGTTTGAATACGCTGACTTCTCGAATATTTCTCATCATGCACTGTAATAGATTTCCGTAGTCGAAAAGGGAGCACACGCAACGGAGCTTGAATGGAAGAAGTTTAATATAAGAAGAAAGCGCACAGCGCAGGAAAAACTTCCCTCGACCGATGTTGCAACGTACGCGCCTCTCGTCACTCCATTGATCTATACCCGACGGAATACATACGGTACGCACGTCGAAGAGCATAACTGAACCGTATCGACGATGAAAAATTGTCGATATTCTAAACTGTTGCGTAGCAAAAAGTCACGTAACGATCCACAAGGTGTTTCATTTTAAAGCGTAAAGTTTCTTTGACAACCCCGAGTTTGTTTCCTTTTTCTTTTCGCAAGTGCTTTGGCGTCATGTTGCGCGTGGGAGAGCAAGGACATTTCTATTCTTGAGAATTGTAAAAATTCGAGCGTGAAAAGATTTTTCGTCGTCGTGACTAGGTTCACCTACTAGGTGGGTTTGACGATTGAAATTTCCTCGTCGCGACGAATGATTACAATTTGATTTCGTTGAATTTCGAATGTTAAAGTTCTTGATATTTCGATGCTGAAATACTAATGTTCAAACAGCGAAAAAACAAGTTAGAGCAAGTTTTGGGTTTGTTATAATAGAATAGATTTCAATCTTTCAAAATCATGAAAAAAATTGTTCGGAAAAATTGTCAAAAAATTTCGCGCCATATCTCTTGAAAAGTTTAGCCATTTTTTAGTCAAGCAATTTTTGTTATTTCACGAAAAGTTATTCCAATTTCTAAAAATGTGTAGAAAATTTTTATGAGAAATTGAAAATTTTGGCGGTTCTATAGTATCGCGGTAAACACGGATTTATCAAATGTATCGAAAATTCGGCAAACTAAAGGGAGTTCGACGATTAAGCGAGATGATATCGTTGAGCGATCGAACAAATATTGACTTGCGTTTCGAACGAGTGAATAAAATCGCTGTTGATAATCGGCATTATTTTTGCCGAGAAACGTAGAATGCGAAAGGTAAAGCAGAATGTGGGATTTTTAAATCGTTCCTCCGTGAAACGTTAGAGAGTATATTCGTTTCATTACGCTCGAACGGTTTTAAACAAATCATAAATCAACCGATTCTGTTCCTTATTTTTCTCGTCGACTTTATCGCGTGTAATTTGAATGTTGCTTTAGGTAGGTGCGTTTAATTGGTATGATTAAAAGCCTGCAAATATTGCTGAAATTGTATAAATTAATTGCAATGCATCCGCTTATACGATAAGAACAAATAGGAAAATATTTCATTTACAAAAGAGCACGATTGATGTTGAAGTATCCTGAAAGACACAAAATAAGATAACAGAAAATTCCCCAAGACACAAAACGATTAAAAGACTAAATTCATACGCAACTAATAAAAAATTAAAAAATTTACAATTCTTTAGAATATACAAATGTAACTTTCGAAGGAACAAAAGTATTTAGTGATTTCAAAATCTCATAACGTCCGAAGAAAAATATCTCTATTAATTTAGAAATAGAAATATAACATCTAAATCATAAAACATAACCTAAAAATTTACAAATCTATATTTATCTTTGAATTGCTCGGAGTGATCTACTTTCCAAATCAAATAAAAAAATCCAGTTTAAAAGTTGAAATGCCGCGTAAAGTTGGAAATATTCCTATCGAGTTTACCAATATCCCTATTAATCTCTAATAACATCAATACATTGTCTAAAACGTAACGTAATAATCACCTAAAAAGCCATCGAAATTACTTAAAAATTTACAAATCTACATCTATTTTTGAATTGCTCGGAGTGGTCTGCCTTCTAAAAAAAAAAAAAAAAAAAAAAAAAAAAGGAAAAGGAAAATTCAATTTTAAATGGTGAAACGTCGCGTAAAAATAGAAGTAATCCAATAAGTTCACGGGGGAAAATCCGATAAGTTCGACGTCAACGAGTCCAAGAACATAAGAGCGGAAGCAGGCGGAGGTGTATCCACCCACCAGAGGGTTGACAGAAATCAGTGGAATGAAGAGTCAGCGAAGGCAAGCAAGAAGAGTGCGGAGATCGAGTGCATTATGGTGTATTAATCCAAAGGATCGTTCCTTTCCATTCCGTCATCCATTCTGGCATTCTAGCCGCGAGCGACGCAACAAAGCTAGCGCAAACACTGTATCAGCTCGAGACGTCGATCCGTTCCTTTCGTAAAATTTACGTTAAACTTCAACGTGACTGTACCCGCTGCGTTCCCGGTGTATTTGCCTCGACGAGCGTGCCGTGTCTTTTTCCTCGAGCATCGGCCTGGATTTCACGGATTGGAGGGAACGTGATGGCAAACGGATCGAGGTATTTCAAAGTGAAAAAGGACGAGCGGAGTCAGTCAGACACATCCTCTCCCGGCGTCTGTAGCTACGTAGCTGGCATACGTCGTCGTCGTCGTCGTCGTCTGGTAAACGGTCGACCATGTTCCCAAGAATAAAGGAAAGGACGGAAACAAAGGGTAGGGTCGGCGACAGCGGATCGACAGAAAGATGTAGCGTCTTGGATAGGACATAAAAATTATACCCCAACGTCGGACTCGTTTCGCGCACGCACACGGAAGAGACGGAACTGGGTGTTATTTAGAACGCAAGCGGCAATTCCAGAATCGCGCAGTTGTTTCGCGAAGGTGTTCGAACGTTTGCATCCTAAACTGTTTGGAGTTTAGGAAATCTGCGCCAAGAATGGCAGATTGGAACTGGTTCGAATCGGGAAAATGTATATACGAGAAAAGGTGGAAGAAAATCCGTGTGTGATTTAACTCTACATTTAATGTAACTGTATTATTAAATGTGCTATGATTGTTACATTTTTAAAAATGCATGTGATTTAAACTCCATATTTAACGTAATTGTTACATCACATCAATCAGTAACAATGTGATTTAATCCTTGATTAGGAAATAGTTTTATACTCGTACGAATGATTGGAACAGATTTGATTCGTGTATTTCTTTCTCCGCGTAGTCGGGAGAAAATTTTTATATTAGATTTATCTTTTATTGAATATTTTAGATTTGGAAGTTATTCTAGCGGAACGGAGTAAAATTGAAGCGAGAGCACGAATACATGTGTCTTTATTTTCAACGAGAGATAACGATCCAGAGCGTTTCGTTTATTTGTGAATTGAAAACTCTCTTTCATAGTCTGTAGAACATTTGTGAATCGAGATAAGAAAAAGACTTCAAACTTGTGAAACAGTATCGAACAAAAACGTTAAAAACTGGAGTAATGAAAACGTGAAGTTTTCACAGAAATGCTTGAGTGTACATATAATTACTGCTTAAATTAATACCTACAGAAATAATCCACGCGTTTATGATCCATATTCGTACCAAATGCTCCGTCAGTTTCAGATTCTTTTTCACTAATTTCACTCACACACTCTTAAAGCTTGTATCTTTCATTTATCACAGTACGAAACGTGAATTACGAGTTTCTTTCATTAAATTTGGGGCGCAGACGTTCGACTACTTTCGCGAACGCTGTACGTCGATCATCGGCGTCGAGTCGTAAACGAAACTCGAGGCAGTGTCTTCAAGGTATTTCCCTCGAAAGCCATAGTCCACCCGGTTTAGCTTAGCGGTTTCCAAACTTTATGAAGTCGTGAAAACTTGACGCAACTATCCGGTTCCGCCATACAACAAGCCCGGAGATCACGGACGCTCGCTATCATTCCTACGGCTCGCCACGATTAATTCTCGATCGAAAAACCATCGACTACGCTGAGATTTATTATAACTCGGTTCTCTTGTTGGTTGCACTTCGGCACGTAGTTCAGCTGTTATAGTTCATTCTGGAACTTTTGCACGGCAATCTCCTTGCCCCCCCCTTTACACCGAGTATAATTGCGATTGATCCAATTTCAAGGCAATTCAATACTCTCGCGATTGATCCATTGATTCGTTTTACTTCGCGATGGAATTATTTAAGCTGTTTCTTTTATTTGGTCCGTCTTAGTAACTTTGTTACTTTCACCGGGACGAAAAAATATTTCAGGACACAGTTTTTGATACACGTAGTCAATATTTCCGAACAACAAATACATACTGTGATTCGTCACTTTTCCCTTTTCTAGTTACAAAAATTAGTGATTTTTTTTTTTTAACTGGTACTACGTATTTTTTTATACGGCAGTCTTGAAATCTACGCATTTGAATACTCGCTGAAAAAGATATGATCTAGAGACGAGCGATTGTTAATAAAATTCAGATTCATTTATCGGACACTGCTTCTTTCTAGGAGACAATATTTGAAATTGCCATAAATCGCAATACGTAATAGGTATGTATACACATCAGCAGTGAAAGCCTCTTCTTTCGCTAAACCCAAATAAATCTTTCTCCTAAATATTTTTAAAATTAATCTTTCCCATCTCCAAAGTTCAAAAAAAAAGGGAAATGTACTTTGATAATGTCATACGCTTTATAACCAGGGGTAATAAAGTCCCAAAATTCCCCAAAAATTGCGATAGCGATTTATGATAAATGTGATCCAAAAAAAAATAAATAAATAAAAAGGCAGTCGAAATGTTTAAACGTCAAACTTGTGTTTTCATTCTGTTCGACCCAGAGTTAGCCGACACGTCGCTACGCTCAGGAACCACTCTTTCGGTCGATAATTTTCTACGCGTAAATCTTGATTTTTCGACTTGGTCGTTGAAGGACCATTGGCGAGGTCTCTGCACGAACCTTCGAACTAATCATTTCCTTCCGACCAGTCGATGTTTATTGTTAGTTACTCGTAGTCTTTGGCGATCCTACCAAAGACTAGTGCGTTGAAATTGCCACGCGTTTACCCATGATTGATTACCAACGACGGTGAGCTCTAACGAACAAAGTACGAAGCATTCTAAAAAAATTGCACATTCTCACGTATATATACACGTGTATCTTTCTCTCTTTCACGTTGCCAACGCACGTATAAGCACGGACGAATTCGCTCGATGATCACCGCTTAAAGCAGAGTGCTCACCGGCTCAAAATGCAGTCACGTCGGCGAACACGAGCCGTCCGTGTCAGTATTTACTCAGCTGTCTTCGGTAATCGTTCCGACTATGAAATAATCAAACCGAGGATACAGACCAGTAGTGGGGGCGGGGGAGGGGGGGAGAGAGGCGGGATACGTGCGTGGGATTTATTACCGAGCGAGCTTGCACCGTTGCCGTTGCCGCGAGATCAACGCGATCCATCATGCGAGGGGGGGTGGGAAAAAAGAAAGAGAAAGAACACACAGACGTTTACAGAACGCTTACTTTAGATGGAAATGAGCGCGGATTATTGGCAAGCATAATATAGACGCTATCCTGTTGCCTTATAATAACAATCGTGCCACCTTCCGGCTGGAATTAATGGTGTCAGGCTTGTAACGCTAGAATGAGGGGAAACTGTTGGTAAAACGGTTAAACGCGGTGATGAATTTACGTTTACAAAACGGGGCGCCGAGGATGATATCGCGCGCGAGCGCGCGTCGTATATTGCTAAAAGATTAACGCTGTTAATTGTAATTTTGATTGAACGCGCGCTATTGTCCGCCTTTTACCGGCGCCGTGTGTACCGGGTCAATTAATACAATTAAAGTACAACAACTTGATTATTTACGTTGCTCGAAGGGACAAGGTGTATCGGACGATACTTTAGCCGTAAATTGAAATTAGAGACACGCTGTGTAAATACGAATGCTGGGAAAATTTATACGACGTGTCAAAAGGCGTAATGACAGTGTCAAAACTTTCGGATTGTTCGCGCGTTTAAACGTCGAAAATTATTTTCTGCCTGGATGCGTTAAAAAGTTGGTAATTGTTTATATCATTAACTTTGATTGCCTGTTGCAACGACAAGAAAAAATATTGTTTATTGTAATTTATGCACGAGTACACAATAATTCTGTGCACGATAAAGTTGATATATAAAAAGTTCTCTTGCTCAGCTTCTTCGAGTTAGTGTCGCATCTTATCGAAAAGGATCTTCACACAGTTATCCTGTCAAATTGCGTACAATTTTTAAAATAGTTCGTTATGTTTGCGCCGCTCTGATTTACATTTTATTAAAAATTTGCATAAGAAGATTAGAGATAGAATACGTCGAAAAAAGAGCGGAGCAGTTAGAAATTGAATGAATTTCATTAAAACTCCGCGGATTTCGCTAAAAATTTCATAAATATAGTCGGGCAAAATGTAATAACAATGACGATTATAATTCTTATAGAATATGATGACTGAGCGTGACTACTGACTAACTTATTTATGAATACTAATTCTAATACGAATGCAGCTTCTGCTGCATCATTCTTTTCTGAGGAATCTCTTGATACTTTTTCCCCATCACTGTGTAATGTTAATATTTGTGGTTGCAGGATTCTCTTGAAAGTTTGCATTTCCACTTCTACTTCCACTTACACATAACATTCTGCATATTTCTTTTACATTTAACTGCCGTAGTAGTTTTAATATGTAAAAATTAATTATTGATAGTTTAATGATAGTGTACCTCGTTTCCCAAGATTTGTAATTATTCAATCGTATTCAGTTGATATTCTTACGTGAATCAGAATATTAATATTAATATTAATATTTTTATGTATAAATATTAAACTAATAATGAAGTCGTGCCAAACACAAAATTCACTTTGGTCACTTTGGTCGTCAAGTTGACGCTTCGACTAACAAACTTATCACTGTAAATTTCAATCAACAGTTTCTTGTGCAAATTCCAACTCTGACCAATGACTATTTAATCAATCAGGTTGTTAGTAATTTTTAATTACTTGTTAATTAGTTGATTCGCGCCTCGTTTTGACTCGATGCTCTCAATAGGCGCATAGACAAGATCAATGTCGTGCTTGTAATATTTAGAGGGAAAAACGCCGGAGGTGCATCGAGGAGAATCGAGGTCGAGGAACACGGAGATTTAGTACTCGCGCGCGTGGCGAAAGAGAGGGATTAAAAGATACAAAATTAACGGACAACGGGGACAATTGCAGGAAACTGGACGACGGGGCTTTCCGCTTTTCGGCGAAAGCGGAGCCCGGTTGTTTTGCTGATTGCAGTCGGTCAAGTGAATACACGCGGGGCCGTGCCCGTAAATAATTGCGTAAAAGCCGAAAAATTGCGGGCTCGGCCTCGTCGCCGGGCCGAGACGTCAGGAAACACAGTCTAGCGAAAATTCGGCAGAATTTTAGCTTAGCCGTTAAACAATCGACGTTATATCGATGTCATGCCATCACGAGATTTATCAAACGTTTCGTACACGTGCACTTTTCGGACAAACGCCTGCTTTCAATGTTGCGCTTTCAACGAAACAATTACAGACATGTTATTAAGTACGAGAATGGAGGGAATTTTCCATGTTTACAAAAAGGAATTAACTAAGAAGCAAATAACGAACTTAACACGCTGACTTGCACGTTTTAGGACAAAGTATTTAATCTCTGTGAGATATATCGCTTTCGTTTTCTAGAATTTATTTATATTGTTAACGATACTCGTTATCGAATTTAATCATTCTAAAATATTTACGCTTACCTGCGATTAATATGTTAATAAGAACAATGGATACTTTAGAATAGAATGTTCTTGAACAAATTTTCTGTTTTTCAGGAGAAAAAAATTAAGTTGGAGAGAAAGAATGAGATTTTTTTCATTGAACGCTTCGCTTTGGAGAAAATCGAGTTTATCGAAGATTCATCAAGCGCACTTGAATTTGGCTAATTATGGACTGGAAATCTTGCGCCACTAGAAACTATTTAAATTCATTTCGCTAGAATGCAAATTTTATAAATGTAAGTTTTATTCACCTCGGTTTACGCTGTCACAAAATTCTAACCGAGACAAATGTGGCTTCTAAATTACCCGTACACTGCTTTTCGGGACTCGTGTTTATAGATACATTTTTGCGTGAATGAATAGGGATGAACACTGTTTTGCATTTGAATTATAACTATAGAATGTTGATTCCAGTTTGCAAACAGTAGACGCGAATTCTCCGGGCTCCGGTGTATTTTGCCGGACGTAGAAAAGGAAGAGCCACCGAGCCGAATTAACATAAGCAAATTATTATAATGTCGTGTTTGGCCGCATTTTAATCAGGAGAATATCTCGTTGATAAAAGAATCGAAAGTAAGGGAATTCGATCGTTGCCACATAATTTGGAATATAAATAATACGGATCTTAACAAAAATTATTGAAATGGATGGAAAATATTATTGTCGAAAGATCCTTTTCAATTGGTAGACTTTGAGATGATGATGCTGAATTTGTTCTATCGGCTAGAATATCATCGAGCTTGATCACTGACATGATCTTTAACATGATTTTGTGTCTTTGTGGAAAAAATGTACGTCGATTGACTTCTGTTGAAAGTAATTTCTTGTTGGACATAAAATATCGCGAAATACTTTTTTATTTGCTTTCAACAATTTTTTTTTTTTTTTTAACTATATTATAAAATTTCTTTTTACGTATAACCTACTATTGCTCAAAAATGTGTGTTGATAAAACATAAAATAAAATTATCAATTCTATTCTTTAACGAAGCTGTTGCAAAATATGCAATGAAATTTGACGAACTGTAAATTTTTAAGATTATCACAAAGTAGAGATCTCTGATCGATCGTCGAACTTATAGCTGAGACGGAGAAAATTCTTTTAAATTAAATTCCAGAGAGACTATCTGAAGAATAATATCTAAAATTGGCTAATACCGACGATTTGAGTGCTTAATTTAAATGAATCAACGGACGAATTCAATACTGTGGATGATAGCATAATATAATGAATAACGAATAGTCGGTGCTATCTGCAACGTATTAACATCCAATTTCAATAGTAATTCCTTTTCATTGACGAACGTGTCATAAAACTGCCGATGAGAATACTCACGTATTCCGATCCGTTGGATAGAACATCTACGAAGGGAATAGAATACGTATCTCGGATACGTAATACCTTGTCTTCTAGAGATGAGAGGAAAAACTGGAAAAATTGTTCCGTTACGCAACTGGAGATTTCGCAACTCGTATCTTGAGAGTGTAGCATCAAATTTCCATTCTGATTTCTTACTTCTATTTAATTTTAAATGAAATTCACTCCGCGTTTTCCTCGTCCACGTTTTAAACAAGGAGTTCAAGTTATTAAGGAATTTATGATCGTAATTATTTTATATAACCCAGAAAATCGGGCCTCTTCAGGTGCAACGCTAATGCAACGAAAATTAGCGATTGGTTGATTTCGGTCACGTGATTCGTGATGGGGCGTGGGGTAGATATCGAGTAGGTGTGAGCGTTCGCGTCTGTAATTTGTTTTGTATCGATTCAAATGTTTGCATATCAATAAAATTTTATGACAAAAAGGTCGTTTTCATTTCCTAGTTGCTTCTGGACCTTTCAGTGAGACGAATCGTACTGAGGTACAAGTCGTGCAGTTTTTTTTTGAATACCTCCGTTTCTTAGATTCCAAAAAGTCATGAAGTGAAAAACATCAAATTCTAAATGTAGTAATGAAAGAAATGTTCAACAAATTCTTAAATTCTAAAACATAGAATTGGAAGATGTTAAGGTTCACGTCGAGCTTAGATAAACCTTGAAAGAAGATGGCAAATACAGCATTCGGGAAGATAACGATTTCTTTTAAACAGAACTTGAAATTTTACGATATTTCAACGATAAGCGGAGGAATGCACAGTTTTTGAATGCAAAATGTATTTAATCGTAATATAATTCCTACATGATTAACGAGTTTTTGCGATTAACGAGTCTGAAAGTCAATTACTCGACGAAATGTTTGAATAAGCAAATATTTCAACGCTGCATGATTTATCTAAAAACGTTTGTATAGAACGTATATCAAGAGCCGCCATTCGTTATCATGATTACTTGAAACAACTGAATATTCAGGAAATAAATCAAATGCCTCGAATATATTGATTTGCGTTTTACATTAAAATAATTATTTGTCCTCTTTGTCCGTTATTTTCGTCTCGTTTATTTATTTCTTTAACAATTGAAATTTTTATTGCGATACATTTTGCTTCGTGATATTTTACAGTGTTTACTCTGGTCATCTGTTCGCGATTGACGGTGGTTGCTCGAGAGCTTGCATCCTTTTCATCTTCTTTTTTTTTTTTTTTTTTTTAAAAAAACAGCGTACTTTTGAATACAGTTTTTGAAAAGACGTTTCACTCGAATAAAATTTACAAAGATACGCATTAAAGTCGACGTAATCACTTTTCGACACGTTTGACAGATTTATAGAGTTCATTTTATTAAATATTCAATAACGTGCTGTTATAACAGATTCTATTATCAATATTACTTTAAACTTTGCGCGAACGGGAAACCACGGTTCGTTACATTCACTCTCTTCCCACCGGTTTCGCGGTGATTACCCTTAACAGCGAGTAACGGAATGTAACCACCATTTCGAAAAAGTCCCGCTTTTGTAAATGGCGCGTGATCGTCATTAACTTTCACGATATTGCTCGTTCGAATTGCTCGGCCTCGTGTTTTTCTATTCGCATACGGCGACGTAAATTCCTTCGTCGGGCCGCACGTGCGCACATCGCCGTGTTTGACAAACGTTTCAATTCGATCTCTGACATCGACAAATCGTCGGTTTCCTCGCTTCGGCTTCGTCAGGCTAATTATCCCAACGAAGAAACGCGGCGGCGTGTCGTTAAGCTAAGAGGAAGATGATACAAAAATAATAAAGAAATATGAAAAAAGAACGTGTCGCGACTAATTAAAAGCCAAGTGGAGATATGACGAAATAGCGGTTCTAACGAATAACCTGAAATTCGTTAGCCGTGGCAACCCCCTTACAGAAAACGTTAGACGCTCTCCGCTCTCCGCGGTTGTCGCATGCGCTACGTTGAATTACGTAGTCGGTGCGCGCACAGCTGGTGCTCGCGTGCGAGATCAAGCGCGTCTGTGCTCATTAAAAGTAATTAATTAAACTGTCACGGGATGAGTGGCGAAATCGTGGATAAAAAGTGTGCGCGCCATCATCCGTCTGCTCGTTCCGTGGGGACTCGCCCCTCCGCGCAGACTTCTACCTTCAGACGAAACAACATCCCCTACACACCTGCACACGTACGAACGTTTATGCCACGTTCACACCGACGTCCACAATACAGTAATTACAACGACTGTGACGAAGTGTCACGAGTTTTTCTACTTTTATTCGCTGTTTATTTAAAATCATTTCAAACACGTGCGCTTGACAGTTTTGTCAAGTTAAAGAAGAAGAAGACAACGAAGACCGAAGAACGTTCACGCTGCTGACAAACCTAATTTTCACGTAGACATTATATACGAGTTTTCGTACTTTCATCGCTTCGAGTCTGCACTACAACTCAGCTCGACAATTTTATTAGAGAAGATGACAATGAAGACAATGGCGTTCACGCTAATTTTCATGCAGTAATTATAATGATTATAACGAAATACTACAAATTTTCATATTTCCATTTGCTGCTTGCTAAAATCGAATGTGCAATACAACTTAGCTTGACAATTTTATTAAAGAAGAAGACGATACTGAAGAAGAACTAACAATATATCTTTCAGTTCAAGGAATCTCCGAACCTGTAAATATTGTAATATTTCTTCCTTTGTTGTATCAACTAAATAAATTTTTAATATCATATAACAGTCATTTTCATCACAATGACGTTCAATATAAAATAATAGATTATCTTACGTGAAAACAATGTTTGCAGAACAGTATACTAAAAACTAATAAACTGTATAACATATGGCGTAGTAGTAATAATAACTCAGTGTGGGTTAATACTTTTTTACTTAGAATTTAATATTCTTTCGATTCATGGTGAAAAAAATATGTAGTTTAATTTAAAAAAAGAGGTGACCTTAGAAATTTCCTCCCTTAAAACCCACACAACTTCTGTATTGAACAATTTTTCACTAGATGCACAATTAAAGCTATGTGAATCACCCTGTATATTGTAAGAAAGCACATAATATTAAAGACGTGTATACAAAAACGTATAAACATGTAATACACATGCGTGAAAATATGTCTGAAGTATATTACAAAAAGATGTCTGAGGAAGATTCGTTGCTCGCGCCAGCTGTATTATTTGACAGCAAAAAGGACTAGCACTCGGAGGAAACGAGTGCATCAATTCAACAATTGTTTGCGAACAGCTCTAACCAGTGTGGATCCAGCATTACAGTCTCGTTTGCGAGAGAGAGAGAGAGAGAGAGAGAGAGAGAGCAGGTGTGCGCGTGCACGCGTTCATTGCATCGCAGCCATTCTTCAAGCCACGTCGAACTCAATTATAGCCAGGAGTTTACTCCGTGCCACCGTCACTCACCCGGACCTGCCTCGAGAAATCGATGGTGAACGATGGCTTTTTTCCCTTTTCTCCGTGGCTCCCTCGTCCCCGCATTTTTCGCCCTCTCGACAACCGCCACGATCGTGCAAGCGAACTTACTCAGCCAGCCAGCTCAGAGCCTGACGTACTCGTTCGTTCAAAGAGATCGGAAAATCACGTTCCACAGGAAGGAACAGAGGAGTCGCTGAGGAGTCGCTGAGGAGTCGCTGGCCCGGCCAAAGGAAAGACGCACGACCGGAAGATGTTTCGCCGCTTATGAATTTACAGATTCCGTACAATGTAGTGTTATGCGCTAGCGGTGGTGCTGGCTTCCGTTGGAAACCGCACGCCTGCCTGCTCTCGCCAACTTTCTGTGCGCCATCTCTCTCTCTCTCTGGTGGTTGCGTAATGGAAATTACATTCATTGAAAAGACCTAGTTGTTTCACAATCCACCATCGGTCGAAGTAATCACGAGATCGTGACTGAACAAAGCGCGCGCCTCCGAGTGTTTAAATTGGTTCAGGTTAGGTTAAGTTTTCTCATCGTTAAACGTAAGTTAATTCTAATTGTGGTCCAAGCGACGAGATTTGCGAGAATGTTGCTCGTTCCTCAAGTTTTTCGTGAAGTTACAAAATCTGAAGGGAATAGCAACAAGAGGAATTGCTTTTTGCAATCACACTGTTGAAAAGCAGAATTAATAAAATTCGCGGATGAAACGTTGATTAAGTATTAAATGTCGGTTTGGGAGAAACCACGAGTAAAAATGGGAAAATCAGCGGAGGAACACCGCGTATCAAGATTAATGGGTCTCGGATCTTTTGAAATTAACGTTAATTCTGTTACGTCTTGGAACACCGCGTAATTCGCTTGTTTTCGCGATTTCCGGCGATTCGGTTTTCGTTCGATGTAAATGTGAACGGAAAATGTACAAATCGTCGTTTTTATTTGCGTTGGCAATCAGTTCTAATACCGTGTGTAAATCATACCGGCTTCGAATATTTACACATCGAATTTCCACGTAGCGGAAGTTTGAATTTTCAGTAATGCCTTGACTGCGTCGGGACGTGTCGGGATATGTCGCGAGCTATCGATGGTGCGTGCAACGATTCTCAGCGATCGAGTTTCCGCGCAGGAGTAATTAACTGGCTGATTAATGCGTGACTGTTTCCACACCTGGTTCGCGGTTATTTCGATTGGCGAGTAATCTAGCGTCACTAACGTCCCCCTCGGTTCGAAGAGGGATCTCTCGATTGGATCCGCGCAGCGTCACCCTCTCGAAAAGAAGACGAGCTCTGCTGGCAACTCGAGCTTGTTATTTATTTACGAACAAAGAGGAGAATGGTTGACGATCGCCAGTCTGCAACACGGTATTCGTTTTACGTTTTATGGTTGAACCAGCCAGGATATATGCGAACGTTATGCCCGCGCCAGAGGGGCGAGCTCGAAAAAAATGGCGCGTCATCGAGCAGCGAAGTCGCGAGGAAACATCACTGCCTAGGGTGTGGTCATCGCCGGAACTTCCACAAAGACAGTTGAAAATAAACACGTTTCAGCAAAAGCAGTTGTAACTATTAATGGATGAACTCGAAGACAAGAATCAGTTTTCAGAATAACGTCTCAACATTGTAAAATTTATAAGTGAAGTACGTACATACGTGCCTTTTTATATAGTCGGATTGTCTAAAATAAATATTATTGAAGAAAATATTAATTTTCTTGTTGAAATGGTATAGCAATAAAAAAATGTTAATCTTTGTTGAGTCATTTGAGCATCGTATCATTTCAAAATTCCATTCATATCATGAAATTATTAAACAAAAAACAATTACTTTATACTTGATTTAATACACTTACTTCGTATTTTAAATCGTATTACATTCAGGTTGATTAACGTTTAAAGTTTGAATACACCTTCGGAAGGGGAAGAATTAGGTATTTAGTCAACATTGAGATAAAACATTTACTCAAACTCTGTCAAACTCTGTCAACAAGATTGAAATTCTTGCAATGAAATTTACGGGAGACGTGCATGTAAAGAAGAACGAGGAACCTAATTATCCTGTACAGTACAATCTGCGAAACGGTTTATCCGAACTTTCGCAGCTGGAAACCGCTGGAACGACGGAAAGTTTGATTTTTCAACGAGTTGTCCGCGGTTTCCATCGATTCGTAATTCGCGCCTTCGTACGCACGTTGGTATTAAAGTTTATCAAAACTTGCAACACGTAACACCCTTCCATGAAAAGTTCAAAAGAGATAGAAACGAGGTGGCACGGAACATCGATCTTCTATACACCCCCCCCCCCCCCCTCCCCGTTTTGTCGGCGGTGAAAATTTTCTGGCCTGCGTACGGTGTTTTTGCGGTTAATCGTGAAACCGCTGAATTACGATCCCGGGCGGAAGTTTTTTTCTCGAAAAAAATTGTTGCTTCATCGCGGTTTCGAAAGTGAAATCGAAACAACTTTTCGCGGTTTTAAAGTTACCGATTGAGGGATCGAGAGACAAAAAAAGAGAACACGTCGCTTCCGCTTGGCGGGAATTTTTTTTTTCTAGAAAAATTACCGTTTCATTGAATTGATTCAGCTGTGAACTGCAAAATGATTTACTAATTCTTGAGAACAACACTACTAGTATAGAATTGTATGCGTTATATTTGCACCAATTATCATGTAGAACTATGCGTATAATTATACAAGTCGCTCGACAAAATTTCAAGAGACACATTTGTGAAACGTTCGAAATTTCGTTTCTGAGAGTTGTTAGTATTTATGGTGAAAGCAAAAATATCTCAAGTTAATTCTCACGCTTTGATCACAAAGGCGAACATATAATTTTTATCGCGATGAATATTGGAAGAAATTGTAAATTAAGTATGAAACTTAGAAAACTCTGGCAGAAGAACATCGAACCTCACCTTATGGATTACTTGAAGAGGTAGATACACATAAATTGTTCGAGAGTCTGTAACTTTAAAGTCGAAATTGTACTTTCATGATGCGAACTGGAACAACTAGTGATATAACAGTCGAAAAATGAATTGCAATAAGTTTAAATAAATGTTTCCTTATCTTTTATAAATAGGTTTTTTACTGAATTCTGATGAAAGTTACTATCAAAAGTAGTTGATCGTTATAATGTTGATTTCAATTAATAGTTGGTTAAAATTAATACCCTACGATCCCACGAAAGTGACGAATATTTATATACAAAGAAACTGGCGCAGGTACCGACGAAATTTCACAACGAGGGTACTCTTATTGCAAAAGGTGACGCTGTAATAGACGCTACAGTGTTTTATGCTTCAAATCTGAAGGGTCGCAAAGTAACAGCGGGTTTTTCAGCCTTACAGCCCTGTATATAGTCGTTGTGGAACATAATACGGAAGAAACATTTCCATATTTTTAACAAGTCAAGTAGAATAATGGATGCAACGATACACGTGTGTTTAATTGTGATGTACACGCCTCGTATGTGAAATATGTATTCTCGCGGCAACGAATTAATTTATTTATTCATCTATGATAATGAACTGAGAAAGAACGCTAACTGAATAATAAACGTTGCGGCAACAAACATTTAACAAAAATACTTTTTTCCCCGTGACGATACTTCAATGTCGCTTTCAATTAAAAGGTAGAAGCTTTGAATTCAAGCCATGTGAATAATTAATTTCGCCGGATATTCGCTCAGCTAAAAACAGATTCTTTTAGTTTTTTTTATAAACTTCGTAGAAAATTATACAAAGTGAATGATACATGTACGATTGAATTAAATGAAACTAAAATTGCCAATTTTGCTTCACCGCGTGTCTCGAATAAATACTCGGTCGTACTTTGTACCTCAAATCGCAAAAGTGCAAACGTTTTCGGACACTTTGAAATGTCAAATTGCGTTTGAAAAATTTTTGACAGAGGTTCCAGCTTGGACGGCTTGGCAGAGATGTATCGGTGAATTTCTTAATTTCAACTGGTTTGTGCAAAGTCACCGAGGCAGTAGTCGGGTCTTCAAAAATTTATACTGTCTGGTTATGTGCCGCTTTGTCATAAACAATCTCCGAGCGAGAACTCGGCAAACTTGAGTTTAACTTGGTTTATGGCGGTTAGGTGATCATCGACTAACCGAATCGTGGTTTATAATGGCTTCGACAAAGTTCAACTTCTTTGTTAGATTGTTAGAGTACCACAAATGACATCAGAGTGAACGTAATTAGTACCGAAAGTGATTTTCCATTCTAAAAGTCTTTTTTCATTCTAAGACTAAAAACCACATGTTTCATAACGCGTTGTATTTTCAATGCGAGCAATATTTCTTATTTCTAATTGCAACGTTTTTTTCTAACAATTTCTGTTCGGATTTTCTACGATTCTCAGTTCTTTCTCTGCCGTTTTTACCTTTTTGCTTCCAAAAATCATATCTTCGCTCTCTTATGTACTACTTGTACTCGTATAATGTAAGCATGCTCTTTCACTACTATAAATTTAACGTTTTACAGTGAATAAGAATGACGCTATATTTTCTCTACACGATTCCATATTTACAGAATTTTAGTTATCTTGCTTTGGTCAAAATGAAAAACCTCTCATTAACTTTCTTTTAATAATAATAATAATCATATTAATAAAATTAATTTTGGTTGGCAGAGACTGCTGCTAAAATTGTAAAATAAATTAAAAGTTCCAAAATTAGCGAAAAATTATTGATTTTAAGCTCAACAATGCCAGATTGTTGCGATAAAAATTCATTATTAAAATTGACTTTAATCGACAGAGACTAATGCTATTAAAATTAAAATAAGCTAAAAATGCCAAAGTTAACTCAAACTTGTTGCAATCTCCAATGATACCAACCAGCTAAAAAATTCAAAACCACATTGTAGAAATGTTACAGAAGTTTGAAACATTTATCGCAGAAATATACCTCTGTATAAAATTTACAACGTAATATATTATGTGCGGTATATTTCTATGTAAAATTCATCATACAAGTATGTTTCTATCAGCGCTGTCTAATTACGTCGCGGTTTATAGCCTCGTCGGGTCCCTTGGCGCAATTAGTCAAAGGCATCCCCGATCTAAGGAACGTTGTTCGATTGCTCCCTCGGCGAGAAGCGCGGATAATCGAAGGGTCGATAGAAAATCCGCGTCACGAACGATCCCGAGACGGCTTTTCGGAACCGTCACGGAGGAAAGTTCGCGGTGAAATCCACCCTAACGTTTCGTCTGCGTTTTAACGTCGCCATAAACGCAAAAACACCGCCTCGCGAGCTCGAATTCCAAGTGGCTGATTATCGCGTTAGTTTCCGCGCGAACTTGCGCCAGTTGATTGCCAATTGCCGTGCAATTCTTTGTACAACGACTGCCAGTTTCCAAAGAACGGTTCAGTTTGTGAAACTATTCGTTAGACGTATATAGTTTAAACGTGGCGAGTATAGCTTGTTTGTTGGATCAATTATCGTTTCGTTGTTACTACTGCGAGTCATCGTTGATGAGGTCAATCATCGCCTGTGTCAATGTATTTTAGACCCTGTGTACTCTGGATATCATAATCTTGAGACTGATCGCTGTTGATAAGTGTTTAGTCCATGAAATTTATCTTACTTTTATTTATTATTATTTAAATTTTCGATTCTTGAGAAATCTTCAATTGCGTTAATTAAAAATCAATGCTGCTGAGAAGTCAAATTTACAAAGAAAATCCTGCGATGTAGCTTGATAATCATTTGGAACAACATATCACTGCCATTGCCAACAAATTTATCGTGCTTGTTTCAAGTACTATAACTTTCATTCTGATAATCTAGGAGTTTGTCGTGTGCATTCTAAAGAGCAAAGATTTTTGATTTAAGTTTCACAATTGTTTCATGTGTACAAAAATCGTTTCTTAGAATTGAATACTTTCGTAGCAGTTAATTTTTACAACATTGATCGATCGCATGAAATTAAGATTTCTCGAAAATAGATTTTGACAAATTCTGTCAAGAACTTGCAAATTCAGTCGAATTTTCAATTGCATTGACAGCTACATGACATCACAGTCGATTATTAACAAATAAAATCAATCCCATGACGTTGTAGTAACGTAACTGATTCTTAAAACATTAATGAAATTGTTTCGTAGTTAGAATCCTTTACGGAGAATTTCAATTAACTTTTACTCGGAGTAAACTTCCTTTGACAGTTATTAAGTGCCGAAAATCACACGATGTTACAACAACGTCGTCAATCAACAACATTGAGCAACAACAAAATTACTTTGTTCAGTAGCCAATTTGTATCTTGACAACAGCTATCCAATATTATAATCAATTCGTCAAAATTCGAAGTTGCACCATCAGTACACTAAAATTCGAATAATGAAAAGGAATAATTTTCCCAGACAACAAAAGAATGCACAAAAGAATCGCGTGCCGTCTGCTAACTCGAGATTTACGCTCCCAAGATTGTTACAAATCACGATCCACGAGTAACTGGAGCACAATGCTATAGAAATTTTATACGATATCTCGATAACATCGAACATCAAACTTACGTGTCATGGAATCGTAATTTCTCTAATTTCCACGTGCGTTTCTCCACGTAACTGTGTTGTAATGCAGTGTAATCAACGTCGAATGCTTCCAGAGTAAACCCCGAATTCAGCGTTAACATGCAAGCTAGAAACGACGCGAAACAAAAGAGTCAAAGCCAACGTGAAAAGACTGTCACGTACATCGTTTCTTCCTCATTTTATACGGCATCGGTACACCGTGACCGTTCGGTTGAAAGTTATTTCGCGTATCGCGTCGTTGTTTCATTTGTATGCTGACTCTAGAAGTAGCATCATTGCCTGTAGCTTCTTATATACCTTGATAAGTTAAACGTTTCGATCTTCCATCTGTGCGGATATGAGATTGCCATTGAACGTTTATGCACGCATTAAAGCATTATCGAGCGGCAGGAGGCGAAATTGCAGGGATAGGAGACGAAGATTTCAAGCGGACTATCGTGAATTATTCGTAGTTAACTCGATCGGGATCGAGACAAAGCTATTCAGCGAACGAAATGGAAATAAAACGTCCGTGCAGTGGAGTGGGAAAAAATCGAATAAATAGCGAATCTTGCTCGTTAATGGTTTTCTGTTCTCCGTTCTGTTCGGCTCGTGACTGTTATATCTGGCTGCCAGAAAAGCTTGTTACCGTTATCACGGTGACGTTAAAATTAAAGTAACGCACTTTCTTTCTTGTACTGCGAAGGGAGAGAGTGTGTGCGTGCGTGCGTGCATGTAATAACTCATCGCGCGTTTCGCAAATCGCGAATCGTGGAAATAAAAACGGACGGAGATTAAAATTGAAATACATGCAATATTTATGAATTAAATCGTGGAATGTATCAAATCCAAATCTACATTAAAACTGATACGTAGCGAACGTATCTCGAAATTGGCAATCAAAGGAATAAAATCCGATTGAGGAAATTTTAAATTATAAATTATAAATCATCAGCCTTCGCCATTCGATTAACACGTAATTAGAGAAGAGTTCGATGTGAATTTTCGAGCCTCCCGGTACTTATTTCATCAACCGCGATAATTTATGCGTTTATCGAAAATTGTGGGTTGCAAAAATAAGGTAAGCACATAAGGCAAGATAAAGTACATTACGAGATAATTTTCCCTCAGATTTTCTACTTCTCCAAAGTAGTTCGTAAAAATTTAAAAATGCAAAATCTATAGCAGCGATTTCTCTCACAACTCGTTCCGCTATTATTATCGCCAGATAATAATAACTTTATAAATTTGTGGCGAAGTTTATTACACGAAGAGTATACATACACGCGTCGGTCTAAACCTACCTACACAACCGATCTCGCAATAACGTTGCAAAAGTGTTGGAAGTTTGCCTGAAGTCACGTCACGTTTGTTTACCAACCACGCGAGCATAAACGACAGGCGCATGATATTAACGCGGTGAAATATTCTGGTTGATTTAATGGTGTCTTGTGCTACTCCGATGAGTAGCTTGTTAACGGGAATCGGTGCGTTGACGCGTCCCGTCTCGTCTCGTCTGGTGTGGTCTCGTCTCGTCTCGTCTCGTCTCGTAACGAAAACGCGCGGTAAAGCGTATAAATTCGGTTCGTGACACGTTGCAGCCACGTTCCAGCGAAGAACCTCGTGTCGCCCGTGCTTGCAAAATCAAAGCCGCGTCGCGACCGCCCCTCGAAAAAGAGTTGTGTAACGGGCGGTGTTTTGTGATTTATCGTCGCGAGAAATATTAGACATCGCAAATGTTTTAACGTGACGCAAGAGAAAGCTGCGAACGTAACAGCGACGTAGAATAAAGGGAGAAAGAGAGAGAGGGGGGAGGGGGTGAAGAAAAAAAAGAACAGAAATAAAAGAGGAAAAACGCGTGTCGGTTGAAAGCGGCGGAAAGGGCGGTGTGGTTCGAAATTTCGTTTCGAAGCACGGAATTCACGTGGGCAAAGTAATCAGTACAACCGCGCGGTTGGTGAGAAGCGTGTGGCAACGCGACCAGACCGCAAAGGGGAATGAAAAGATCGCGTTATTTTAGGAAGAAGCCGCGGAAAAGGGGGGAAACGCCGATGTTGAGACAAAAAGGGGCAAGAAGCAGCGGTGGCGAGGGAGGGAGGGGGAGAGAGGCAGCGAGGAGAGGGATGAAAGGGAAACGAGAAGTTTCGGTGCGTGAAGGGAGCGCGAACGGCGAGTTGAGAGCTGAAAATTGTGGAACGGGAGAGCAAAACCGTTTGCATTCGTCTGGTTTCCGTATGTACGTGTGTGTATATACTTAGCACGTGTACGTACGCGCGAGCGGAGAACTCAAAGGCGCGAGACCCGAAGGGGAGGGGGGGGGGGAAGATCCGGGCCGCGAGGAGGAGAAAGGCACGACAACGAGCCGGGTCGTCGTGATTTCATTTCTCGTCGGTTGTATTCGCGCGGCAAGCCGCCATTAATTAAAATATGGGAAGGGGGAGGGGGGGAGGGAGGGGGGAAAAAGGGTAACGGAAACACCGTACACGGAATGTATAAAAGATTCTCATTTAACCGGAATCCATACCACGAAATAACCGTAGGAGCTGAATTCTGACAATGCTACTGGATCTGGCGAATAGATTTGCGCGACTGCCGTGCACAGCATTTATATTCTATCTCGTCTTGTCTCTGTCTCCTTTCCTTTCCTCTCTCTCTTTCTCTCTCTCTCTCTCTCTCCCTCTCCTCGCTTCGATCTGGCTTTCTTCGTCGTGTGTGCCACTCGTTTGTTTGTCGCCCCCTTCTTCCTATCTTCGTTCTCTTCTTTTTCTTCCCCGTTTTTCTCTTTCTCTCTCTCTGTCTCTCTCTTCTGCATGCAGACATTCAAGCGTACGCGAACAACCGCCCCTTCATTTCTCACCCTTCGATATCCGGTTGCCCCTCCGGTACACGGAGAGCGATACGCGTATTCATAATTTTCTCCACGTGTGGGAACATGAGCAGACGCGATGTTCTCTAAACCACACTCGCGTTCCCGGAGCAGTCGTTCGAGATTCTGCATCCGAATTGATCGTTGTACATAGCCTGTGTCAATATAGAGCGGCGCGAAATCAAGCCCTACGGTGGTCTCTTCGGGTATTCAGTCGCGCCGCTCAGCGGCGACGCTCCGCAGCGAGGAAAATGAAAGATTGAAAAACGGCCGGCCACGGTCCACCCCTCCGGCCAGACAGCTTTGACAGAACGTTCGAGCAGATAGAGATGGGCCAGGAATTAGGTGGATCGTTCTCTCGTCGAGCGACGCTCGACTGGCGAAACGTAAACTCTGGCCCCCTCAAGATCGGTGATTTCTGAGTTGAATGGTGAGAGAGAGAGAGAGAGGGGGGGGGAGGGAAGTACGGCGACCGTTTCCGTTTCAATGGACGCAATCAGCGTGCTCTTCTCACCCTTGCCGCTGCTACTCCGCGTTGAATTTCACGTATTGATGGCTTCATACCGTCCCGATTGTGTATGAAGATTTTGCACGGACCCTTTTGGAGAGATTGGCTGACTAATGGAAGTTTGATACGGTGATGGGTTTACCCGGGGACCATGGTTGGCTCACAGAGGCTCCAAAAAGGTGTAAAAAATCATTCAAACATCGTTCACAGTCTGTTTTGTAGCCTTTGATACCGATCGCCGCTTTTTGTCCTTTGATTTCCAATCGCTCGCATTCAGTTCGATTCGGCATTATATTCGCGCTGCAACGTTGTGTATTTTCGTCACGGGGAAGTAAAATTTCGTTGGTATGGATTTGAATAAACAGAGAAATTGATTTTCTGCTTCGAGATTTCTATCCGGTATCGTTTGTTCGTTTGAATTTCATTCGCGAAGAGTTTGTTTACTTTTGTATCAATATCTACGGTTTTATAGTGGAATAAACGAGCAATCGATAACAACGTCTACGATTGATATGTACGATTACTTGACCCTACTTTGTGTGACCTGTTTTTCGTTTCGTTTCGTTTCACCAAGTACGATGAAAAATCACGTCATCAAAATCACCCATCGTGCAGATGAACATGAAATTGTAGTCATTAATACATAGAATCGCAACAATGATAAACTTAGAAAATTGATCGTACCATGGTCGCATCGCTGTGACATTAAAAATTAAACTTAAATTCGGCCAAAAGTTAAACTCACTTTTAAATTAATTTTATATTTCAACGTAGCCACGGTGTTCTATGAATTATATATCCTAGTTATGCATGAAGATTTTACTTATGCACGGAATATGAATTACATGGCAATTATGCAACGAACCACATTAAACCGTTGCACGGGTCTATTTGGCATTATTACGTTTGCCGTGAATCAATGTTAACAAAGCGATCGCTCCGATTTTATGAAATAATTCCTTGTAATTTATTTCGACGTCGTGAATTAATCATCGCGCAATGAAGGGATATTCATTTTTCAAGAACGAGCGTCACCGATATCTTGATAAAGAGTAAATTACAAAACTGACGTCATTTGTACCTCTTTTCTATGAAAGTTTAAAGCAGCGTTTCTCATAAATGGCGTGCGTGTGTTGAAATTACGCAACTCGAGAATTTATCTCTTATGCTTCGTAAAATATTCAAAATTTCAAAGAAAGTTCAAAAATGACGGTACGATATGATGCCAATAAAGGGGAAGGAACGTTGCAATAATGTACGCGAGTACGTCCTTGAAAAGATCGAGTTAAATAAAAAATTCAGGGATCAAATTGAATAAAATTCCCATTAACATTCGGACACTAAATATTGAAATTCTTACAACTTTGTAAAAAGGAATCGTACATTAGTGTTCGAATTCACTTTGGTCAGACATCTCATGTTAATTCTGCGTAGTCGATTAACCGAAAGTTAAAACTCGAAAACATGATTTTCTTCTAGAGTATAACGTTTCGCTTTGATATAGTTCTTTTTACGAGCTGTAAACACTCATAAATTCTTACAATGTATATTAGTTTAGAAAGTTTTTCATGGTGAATAATCTTTCTCTCATTTTTCTAATCCTAAAACGACATTAAATCTTAATTTTCGACACTAATTTTCGGCATACAAGTACGAATGTTGTACACTTATTTTTCGAAGACACAGGAAGGCCATACCAGCAAAGAGGATGAGCAGAGATTGTGATGAAATTTTCAACTTAACGAAAAGAAAGGGAAAAAAAAGAAATGGGTATATACGATCCAGCTTCGGTCTGCATGCCTGATGCAGTATTTATAAAGCAACGAAGGGGCTATTATAGTTTCACGGCAGAAAAACTTTCTGATTAAAACCTACGATCGCCAACTTTGAAACAGGAACCAGTCCAATGTACCTTTTCCTTTTCCGCTCATTTTTCCCCGTTTTAATTCCACCGTAATATGTTGAAACTATAAACGCGAAGTTGATTTAACTAGAAAAATTACTTTGAAAGTGCATTAAAAAGTTCGATTATAAACTTGTGAAATTGCTATTTAAACAAGTTGCAATGTCTGTTTAGTCGCTCATGAATTACATCCGGGATAATTAAACAGTTAAAAATTGAATCACCTCGAATCCCAAATATCTCTCTTTTAATCGACAAGAATGGCAGTAGCCAATTTCTTTTCTCCTTTCCTACGCGCTCAAAACACGCAGCACGTCGCTGCGTAACTATAAATTATTCAGACAGATATTCTCTGCTTAGACTATTAAATATCCATTAAATATTAATTTGCGACTGTACCCATCGTCAAAGAGATCCACTCGAATACAAAATTCACAAAAGTTCTCGCCTTAACCATCCCGGCCATACAATTACATCCTCTGATATAACCTCCGGTGTCCCCGTATTCTACAAATTCCCCAGCGAGAACGCTTTACCAACGAGGCCGTCGTCGAAAAAAAGAGAGAGAGAGAGAGAGAGAGAGAGAGAAAAGAAGGAAAAAGAAACGCATATTCCACTCTTCCTTTGCTTTTCCTTCCGTCCCTCTCTTTGTAGCCGCTCGAATTAAA
The DNA here is from genome assembly GCA_032399605.1 of Melipona beecheii. Taxonomy (NCBI): domain Eukaryota; kingdom Metazoa; phylum Arthropoda; class Insecta; order Hymenoptera; family Apidae; genus Melipona; species Melipona beecheii. Next base: position 3,923,544 of record JAUCMO010000291.1, read on the forward strand.
AAGTACAAATATATAATTAAAGATTACGCTTGCACGACCGCGGGATTAAATCGCGTACCCATCGACTTAAACTAATCAGTCGCTCTGCGATTACGCGCCGAGCTTGAAATATTCAAAATTACGATAATTTAAATAAAATAATTTAAATATTTAAAAAAAAATGTGAATTATAGTTTGAAAAATATAAAGCAAAGATATTAAATAAGTGGAGTTTCTATCGAAAATTCGTGTACTTCTTCGTACTGAAATTATATGATAATTCATTTTCGTAAAATTGGCGTTCCCTTCCACTTTGTTGCTTCAAACTTCTAATTCTTCTCTTCATCCACCGAGGTATATCCAACGTTCAAAATGATCGAATACTGTTACGAGGGAAACTAATCACTCATCGGCTGAATGGTGCCAAATTAAAGGGAAATAAGTTTAGACAAATGCTGAAATAAGAAACAACACTGGGGAGATGTATCGTGGGAGTGAGTTTTATCGTTTTTTACGTGGAAATCAAAAATTACGAGTCTATTCGTTCGTTCTCGTTGCGAAATTATTTTTTAAGTCACCGTGGTTTCAATTAGAGACGAAATTTAACAGCAGCTGCAAAGTCGGGGTGGTCCGAAGTGGTCATCGACAATCTAATAAATCGATTTGTACCGTGTGTACGTGGAAAACAATCGGCGAAAAAAGTTTTCAGCCAAGTGAGGTCGTTACAAGAGGATTAATCTTTCTGTTTCTCTCGACGGTGAGTTATAAAAATCTTTGTTGTGCTGCTTCAGTTTTATAATAACTTTCGAAATTAGAAATCGACGTGAGAATATTGAAACATTCTTCTTTTCTGTAGCACTACGTTTCTTTCTTCAGTTTACCATTTTAATGAAGTAGAGATTCACGTAAGTTCTAATATTCTACGTTGAAATAATACATATATTTCCAAAACAAATTATCTGCTGGTAACAAGAAGCTTATTTGCTACTAACAGAGATTCTATTCTGGTAATATAATGTTCGAACAATGGCGGTTTAAACAACAAGAGGCTCTACTGTACGTAAAATTATGAGAAAATTTATTTTCATTTTTGCCTGTGTTTACGATATATCAAAAGTCGTCAAATGACGCGAAAATTCAATAAAAATTGTTAGCACAAAAGGTTAAAGTGGGTACACGTAAAAGATCTTTTTGCTCATTTGAGCATTTGAGTATTACGTATTAAATATCACGTGTATGGTAAATTAGGATCGATTGCTAACGTAAGTACGAATGATATTTTTGTTCCGAAAATGAAATTACACTCACGCAATACTTTGTTTTAATTCAATTCTCTAACAATATTTAACATTAATTCATTTCGTTTCATCACAATTAAGCATGAAATAATCCGTACATTTGAACTTATTTCAAGCAGAAAATTTTATGTTTTAATTCCTCTTCTATCACGCAACCTTATTTAACATTTACGACGTGTTCAACGTTGAAATTTTCAATTTAAACTTCCTAAATTTCTAAAACAAAAAGCTACGAACGTTGCTTATTACATTATATTTCCTGGTAATAAAGGGGAAGCATTTAAATTGTACTTTAGCATACACCGCGAAGAACGTAATTTGTAACATTGTTGTATCATTGTATCGTTGCGCCAAAAAGAATTTCGAAAAGTCACGGATTTCGCGCCAACAACTGCATACTCGTAAAGAATCAAAGTGTAAATTCACTCGCGAAATTCCCACTAGTTACCGCTGTAAGTGACGCGCAGAGGGGAAGAATATTAAAACATGTCCAAGTTTCGTTGACCGAAATAACCCGGATATTTCTCTCGTAGCCGAGCCGTCACGTAGCGAAAGTTTCCACGAGCAACTTGAAAATTGACTTCTCTGACCGGATGAAAAATTGATTTCGCGACGACGACGACGACGACGACGACGACGACGACGACGAGGCGGAGGACAAGGACGAGGACGCGACAGTCGCGTGCACGTTCGTGCACGCGTGTAAACCCCCGATGTTTCTCCGCTCGATGGAACGCGAATGCACGTGCATCGCTCGTTAACAGCGGCCCGCAGCAGCAGTCCTAAACTCATTTGCATAATTAGCGCGTGTCGGTGGCAGCGCAACGCGTGACTGCGACTGCGGCCGCTCGGAATCGAGCGAGATATTATCTCTGATACAAGAGTCGCAACGCGGCTCGAGTCCGGTCCTACTATCACCAGGCATCCGGGCTCTCTCTCTCTCTCTCTCTCTCTCTCTCTTCCTCTCTCTCACTCTCTAACGCTCCTATAACGCCAACTTCAACGACATTTGCCAACTTCCGGCTGCTTCCAATTGCCGGCCGACCGTTCGTATCGTTTCTACGCTGCGACGAATTCCGCCGAGTCGCGGGATTAACGACGCGTGGAAACGCCGCGCGATTTTGCCGCCGCAACGCCAGCCTAAATAAACGAATTTTCCACGCGCAGCCTGTTTGATTTAATAGCCACCGGCGGATCGCAATTTTGTAATGGCATTTAAGGTATTCCAACAGCGTCAAGTCACTGTCGCGGTTTATTTCATTGCGGCCAGCTGTAATTTGCCGCGTAATGGAGAGTAGAGATGGGATCGAGCACCGCGCAAGTGGGTTTCGACAACTCGTGAATTTTGTGAATTTTCCCAGCGGTACTCAAAGTCTAAGCTAAACTTGAGTCGACGGTTGACAGAGAAGACAATAAAACGATTGACAATGTATCTTTTGGCAAAGAGAATCAATTTGAGTCCTTTACAGGGGAGGATTTTTCGTGTTCATAAAAGACGAACTTGATCGAATAAAGCGTGCTCTTTGTTGTACTAAAATTGCTTCGTACGTGTGCTGCAACTCAGCCTGATAATTAACAATGAGGAGAATACCGAAGAACAATTAATAACACATCTTTAATTGACAACATCCTCGAATGTTACAGATGGATGATTTTTGATGTCAGAGAATTTTCACTGGACGAAGCACACTTCTTCATTGATCGGTATAAATGTTACCGACCGATCACCTCACGCGCGCATGTGTGAGAATTGAAATAAAGAAATAAATCTCTTGCAAGCATATTCCGCGAGTACCGCTTGTAAGAATTTTAGAAACATCGAGCGCGTGTTTGAACGGATACTCATTCCAAGTTTCGAAATTTTATATAAAATTAACACGTTGCGAGCGTACTCATTGAAATCTTCTTTTACCTTCGGAGCAGTATTCAAAACTCATAAAATCTTGGTAATGTTGAATCTTGGATGTCGAATTTGATTCGTGTAAAATGTTTTCTTTTTTAAATTAACTATAATTCGGTGTTAATTTTAACCATCTCAGCGACAAATTGTTATCAGATTAAAGTAGCGCGTTACGTATGTTTATTGAAATAGATATATTGAACTGCAATGAAATGTATAAATTGTATACATGAAATGTGTCGAATACTTTGAAATGCGTACATTGAATACATTGAATCATTGAAGAAATGTATACGTTGTATACACTAGACTTGTATGTATGTGAATATGCATTGAATTTGACTCGAACTCGAAAATAAATATTGGATTTTGATTTTGTTTTCAATCTATTTACGGAACCAAATATTTCGCTTGTCTAATATGATCTACCGTTTCGTTGAAAGAAGATTATATCACGATATCACAAAAGGAAAATAGAAAACATGAGAACATGGATAAACTCTGAAACTCCGGGAAATCTATCGACGAACCGTTTTATGAGAATTACTATACTCGTGTTTCCGCTTTTCAGTATCTTCTGATCCTTTTAAAAGCTGGACCGTGCACCAAACGAGATCGAGAGACTTAAAATTGTAGTCTGAGCGATTATTAACATCAATGAATGTTTGCACGTATTTTCGAGCATAACTGTACCGATAACAACGAAAAAAATATATATAGTTTAATCTGATAAGAACGATCGAAAAGAACGATCTTCTCGTCTTAAAGCGTAAAGTTTTTACTCTGACAGTACCAAGTTTATTTTCTTCAAATAGATAATTTGACACAAGGTAATGGGTAAAAGAGTAAAGATGCTTTTCTCTCGAAAATTGCAAGAACTTGAACGTTTGTACAAACACTGAAAAAATTTTTTCTGTGACTAGAACCACCGTAGTCGTGAGAATTAAAGTCTTCCCTTCATAAAACTCGGTGCAGAATTTTCTTTCGCCATTTTGTCAACTTTTTAACGTTAGAGTCAGATAACGAAATTGCTTTGGGATTTCTCGAATTTTTTATCGTTTAAATACCTAATGTTCAACGTTGATGAAAAAAAAACCGTACAAGTCTCCAGGGTTTGCTACAAAGGGGAAACTTCCAGATATAGCTACGGAAAAAGTTTTCCAATATTTTCACGCACGTCTGAATTTTTACAATTTCCAAGGAAAAAGTATCCTCGCTTTTCCATCTTTAAAAAGAACCAAATATAGACTGTCAAATATACGAGACTTTGCGTTTTAAATCGAGGCAAAGTGGATCGTTACGTGATTTTTCACAAAACTACATCAGTCTGAATTACTATTATCGACGATTTTTCACCGTCGTTGGATACAGTTATGTATCTTACGGTCGGCAACCGTTTTCTTCTATTATTATCAATACCAATAAGGTATGCGGACAGATGAACCGCTCCATTTTGTTCTGGCGAGCCCGAAATGGAGCGAACTCCTCTCGAACGGGACGATATTTACCTAAAAACGGCCGGATATCGTTGTCGGCGTTGTTATTATTTTTTCACGAAATATTGAGCTGCGCGCTCGACATTGTTTTCATTTTGATCGCGGTATCAAAGGGAGGCGAGGGGAGGAGGGCGAAAAAATATCTATCGGACCGCAGAGAGGATCTTCGAAAGCTTCGCCCTTTCCGAGCCCTTTCTCGCCGTAGGTTCGGTAGCGTAGCTCGTGCGAATTTCGTGTCACATTGGAAGCAGTGAACGGATCGCAAGTTGCAACTAAACTCGACGCGATATCCCGAATTATGATTCCCTTGGCCGTCCGCCTCGTGGCAACCGCATTTACCTCGGCGTTTCCAACCCGCCCTTCCCACCGCGCCTCGTCATCCCGTGTCGGTTGCTCGCTGCTTGTCCTCTGCAACGTGCTCTCACGGACGCATGACACCAGCAGCGTGGACGAGGAAATCGTCGGTTATTGATTCACCGGGTCGACATTACGGCTGACGAGAATTAAAATTACACGCGTGACACTGAAACAATGAGCCTGACGTAAACCGTTGAACTCGTTGAGCCCGAATATATGTATATACATATTTATATATATGTATATTTCCTTCGACCCCGGTGGCCATGCTTTAATCAAGCCTAGTAGAAAATAGGATTGTCGCAACCCATTGTCTCCCGGTATATTAATCGATAAATACCAGGTATTTAATTAAACGCCGCAATAATCGTCTGCCGCGAGCCCTGTCGAATGGATTTTTAAGAATACCGTGAGACTTTAGCCGTGTCCAGAATTTAGGACGCGTAGGTCGCAATTTCGAGTTCTGGACATTTGGAGACAAATTTAGAGTGACCATTTAAACAAGCCAAAAATTTTGTTAAAGAAGCGGATACAACTTCGAGAAAAGTTTGTGTTAGAAAAATTGTTTTGATAAATAATTAATTATTAAGAAATATCGTATCGATGTGCGTGGCTTGTTGCAGAATACAAAGGAATGTTCATTAATTGTATTTTAATCGGAATATTGTATCGTGTATGTTCGAAATTTGACAACAGTTTCATTCATTCTATTATCGTTTCACGTTCAATACGCTGTTCATCTATCTCCGCTGAATGCATGCAATATGCGGGAGGAGAAAGTACGAAATGTATATTTTCTTTTTACGTTTTAATCAACGAGCAAGGATATCGAACGCGTTATCATTTTGTTCCTGACTGTAATATCCGGAAAATATCAACAAAGTAGTGTACTAATATCCTTTGTAGTACTGACATATTTTCATTAGCATTGTGGCGTGGTCTCCTCTTATTCGTCACCATAGAGGAACACTGGCTGAAACACAATTCTCAGAGATCCTCGCTTAACCATCTCTTTCGTACAAATATATCTTCTGCCTTAACCTGCGCTATGCTAGACAAACCTAGCTTATGAGAGCACAACTAGATTGCAGACAGAATGCATCTCTCTCTCTCTCTCTCTCTCTCTCTCCTTGTTTTCTTTTTTCTTCTCTTCTTTCACCGAAATGCGAAACAAAACTATTTTAGTTTTCTGCGCAACGTACGCTACGTAATTCATATGTTTACGTCAAATGAGCTAAATAATTCAATCGACTGTCCTCGAAATGGAAGAATATAACATTTGATCTATAATAATTATAATTAATTCGTAATTTCGTCTCGTGTAAAAGTTGAAACGAAGGCTTCGTGCAAATTTCAAAAGTGCTATAACCATTGAAGAATCGTTTCAACGCACACGTGATAATTCATCTGCCTCGGCACGATACTCGTATATTTGTCTTTCTATACGGTCAGAAAGTAAAGATGGAAAAGTGAAAAGGATACAGGAAAAAATTTCATCGTTATCCGCTAATTGAAAACTAACAGCGGGGCCGAGCTGAAAAAGAAAAAAAAAAAAAAGAATTGCGTGATACGCAATTCTGAGAAAAACGATATTTGTTATTTGAGACAATCAAGGGGAAAATAATAAAAATTATCGTGAAACCGTGCGCCCCGTATCAATCGAGCCGCGAGACTGATACATATTTTGAAAGGAGTCGCGTTTCAAAGTCGATCGATACGCTTAACTAAAACGTTTTAAATTAGTCAGAGGCGAACGTTTCGAGTTTGAGGCTGGGGCGCGCAGTTTCGCGATATACGACGTTAAAATACACTCGATATTTTCCTTTCTCTCCCTTTTTCTCTCCCGAACGTCATTCATTATTCTCGGAAATTTTTGCAAATCATAGCTTGAAATAAATAACGCTGCGATTCTTTTTATCGTCCATCGAGCACGGACGTGGAAATGCTCGAAGTGCATTTCCATGCTGTCTGTATCCCCCTTCTCTCTTATTTTTCAACTATTGATTTTTCTTAGTAATGAGAACGTGGAAACACGGGACGTTGCGCGCCAACGTCTGACGCGATTAAAGCGCGTTGTCCGCAGGGAAATTAAGCATCTGCGTCGCGTAGAAGATTTCCTTGGCAAAAACCGGCAACTCTTTTCTTCCGTTTCAAAATGGAGGGTTACGACCGCGTTAGGCGTCCGACCGCGCGGTAACCTGAATTTTTTTCCCAGCTCCAATTTATTAAATTGCAAAAAGAGCCTCCTATCGGTCCTGCGCAAATATCGCGAAAATTTCGTTGAGCAACGACTGACTGATTAAATCAATGAGAAGGTCACTTTGGACACCGGGGAATGACGGTCGAGATTTAATTCGCGCACGTTTCGAGAGATCGAACTCGGCGCGAACATATTGTTACCTGACGAGTTATTCTCCTTGACAAAAGCGAGACGAAACTTTGCCTTGACACGCGAAAATATTCGAGCACTCGAGCCCATTGAGTTATTGTTTCTAACCTCCGGGGACTTCCAACTGTCGGTTTGCATCTGCGCCTTTCCTCGAATATGAAAACCTCGTGCAAGAAGGCGACAAAGCTTTCCGATTGTGCGTTCTTGCGAGTACAAGCCGAGACAACACGCATCTTTGATCTTGGCGGCTATCAGTAGTTCGCAGCGTGGAATTAGATAAAGAGGATGCCTCTCTGCTTCTGCTCTGTGCCTGGAGCATATAGGTATGGGCTCATTCTTGATGTTCAATTGCATTAGACGCACCTCCTCAAAGTGCAGTGTCCCGTCATCAATTTGCCAAGCAAGACGCAATTGCATCCACGCTTAGGCGTATCACGGTCTTGTCTATAGGTACTGCGACATGTCTCGCAGCTACTCTAAAGTCTAACAGGGGCCTATTGGTTGAAACGCTTATGGAACATCTGGAGCACTCAGTTTGTTTTGAGCGATAGCATAATGAGCTGGATATGCGTGTATGTATCAGGCAACTTTGATGGAAAGATATTAAATTAGCACTATGCCGCTTTCCTAGGTCCTGCCAAGTATATCCAAAAACATTTTTATCTACATTTGTCAATTCTAATGTCAGTTTGAAACAATCATATCTTCGATACTCGATAAATGTGTGATTTCAAATTATTATTATTATTATTATTATTACCGAAGTGATCCAAAGTTATCCGCCGTAAATTTTTCCAAGACTAACTCACTCCGATCACATTAAAAAAAAAAACAGAAAATGCCGCACTACTTAAAAATTTCCCCAATTTCCTGAGCTAACGAAACTTCCTATCGCTAAACTCGTTCACAAGGCAATTTAAGCACCCGCCAAGATTAACTAGGTTAACTCGTTAACCGACTCAAATCCTCAAAAATACACGATGACCGACATACATAATATTCCGACGCGATATCCTAATGGATATCCACTACGAAATGAGCGCGCAGTTATTCACCAGGCTGGTGATTCCATCACGTTGCAGCGAACTTCAAACACAACCCGACCAACGCAACAAATATACGTGTATTTGCTCTCGCAGCTCCTGTTCAAGTTTGCTTTAACACAGATCCAAATTGCAAATATCTCTGCGTGAAAGACTGATACCGAGGCGAGCCAGCAGGCGCAAGTGCCGGCCTTAAACTCGGATTCTCGCCTTATATTCCAGCTACAGCCTCACGACGATGGCCTCGGAGCCGTGCATAGTCTCTGGAGAGAATATTTTATTTTGATCCTCTTTCCCTCTTTCGTTTCTTTGTCCGGAAGAGCAGAATCCGTGAACTCACGCTCCGGAAGGAGCGAGATTGTGTCAAGTTACAGCTGTCTTCGCCGCAGATTAGGATCCCGTGTAGAATCTTCAGCTCCCTCAGGATCGGAAGATGTGACCATTCACCAAACTCCACTTCTCTTTAGCGAGAAAGTAGGTGAAGGACCGTGTCCGCTCGAGATATGAAGGAGTCTCGGATTTAATTTTTAATTTAACTGCCGTAGTTTCCTTTTTATCGCAAGCCGTCTCGTTTAGACGAGAGAAACGCCGACCCACTTGCCATTTGCCGTACCTTCGGATAAATCGTGTTTGCCTTTAACATTCCGTATTTAAGAAAAACAGCGCGTATTCGCTTCTTTCAAACTTGTAAATAAGCACTCGGAACTCTGTTTTCGTCGAAGAGGAAAATTAATACGTGAACACGGCGTTTCAACGCTCCGGATATCGCGAATGTACTTTGAAGTTCATCGACCCGCGTCTTCGCCATTTATTAAAAAGCGCGATTATTAAAATTAAAATCTAGCTACTCTAGACAAACACCTCGTTAAATATACGTTAACGGCAAATTGCTGCCGCTACGCTTACAGAAATCTTAATCGACTGCGTTGTGATTTATTTATAGGAATCGGGGAGGAAATTCTGATAATCTGGATATATCGATCCGGGAGGTTGAAACGAAATAACAGCGATCGCGGATGTCTCGGGAATTTTAAGAAGTCGCTCCCGACCGTTGTTAAATAAAGAACTTAATAACTCGATCGAACAACTGATTGAACAGCAGGGGGAGGACGAAGTATCGTCGAATGAAAGAAATACAGGCGAGAGACAGGTACAGAAGGATAGGAGGATTACCGATATTCCCTTCCATTATAAATACGACGACTGAGAGGCTACGTGATATCGACCTTGACTGGAAACACGAGTCTATTGTAAAAAGAGGAGACGCGAAAGTCACTTTATACCGTCGTTGCGAAAACTCGCAGCAACAGGAAAGACCGAAAATGATTGACATTCTCGATGCGATTTAAAATACAACACGAGTGAATCTGCTTCGGCAAGTGCAAAACAATTCTCAATCGAATTCGATTATAAATTCCCGTATGATTGGCAAGGTAATAATTATTTCAGTTATTATGCATGTTTCGTTTAATTGGGAAAAAAAACTTGAGATTTTCGAGCAGAGGTACGTTCGCACAACAGTAAAAAATAACAGAGGGTCGTTAAATTTTTAATTTAATTAACATACCCGTAACTTTTGCGTAATCAGTCGAAAAATTCACGTCTGGCCAGGCACCTTATCCTGATTATGCAAATTAAGGACGCACGGAAGGATGTATGCGGTACGTATACGTAGAAGCGTACTGATTAGCATCGTCTTAGCCTTCGACGAAGGCCGAATATATATACATTTTCGAGCACGAAACATTCTATGATACAAGATCTTTGTTTTCTCGATCTCTCGCAACAAAATTTTTAAAAATTGACAGACTCGAAAAATGATTTTCGATCACACCTTTGGCGTGGTGCACCGTTTAATGGTGCAGGCTGTCGCAGTGAAAGGGTTAAAGAAACATTCACAAGACTACGTACAAACTTTCGTTTGTTTCGCTGAATGCGGAGAGTTAATTTCAACATATTCGGTGGAATAAAGATTCCTGGGGCTCGTTCATTGCGAGCTTAATTCGAGCCAATAAATTAAACGCGCGGGAAAAGGGAGGACGTGAGAACAAAACCCACGTTGAAGTTACCTCGAACTGTACAATTTGATAGTGTGTGTTACAATTCAGCGATACAAGTGCGATTTATTGGTACGAGAATAGTTAACGAACGAACGAACGAACAACTTGAACGGCTAAACAATGATTTTTTTTGACGCGGGATAGCGTTTCTAAAAAAAAAAAAAAAAAAAAAGAAAAGGAAGAAAAGGAAGAAAAGGAAAAAGAACAAAACAATTATATTTGAAATTTCGATCGACACGAACGTTCGAAAATCGAACGAAATGTTTTTCAAACTTGGCAGTTTCGCTGTACGAACGAATGTCGAACAGCTCAAGCGACGAGGAACACAGCGATCAAACTCAACGACTCGTGCCCGGCGCGACTACGTAGTATAAATCGTAAAGAAGACTGTAACATTCAGTATCGTAAACGATCCTGCGACACTTTGCGAGAGGACCATAGATTGAACGTTAAAACCCACCTATTTCACGGAAATCTATCTAAAAGAGAACGTCGGGACTTAATCTCTCTGTAAAAGTTGAGAGAATTAAGAGAAGTAATAAGGCTAATTAAAGCATATTCGAGTCTTTCGCGCTGAGCTTTAAAAGTTCCCGAGTGAAATATTTACGATATTACGATTCATTGTTTCGAGTGGACAGTTTGGATTATCGCAGTACTTTTAACAAGTTTGAAAAATGAACGATGAAATTTTATCTACGACCAAATTCATTTCAAACGGAGATCGTAAAAATTACGGAACTTTTAATTTTCGAGACCTTTTTGAAAAATGTGTTTCGTACGTTACATTCTCCCGATGAGAACATAATAAAGATAAATAAATGTGCTTAAAAAGTAAAACAATTTAGACAGAATGGAACTTACAAAGTATGAAAATAAAAATTTTTCTGCCGGAGGAACGGACAAGTTTGTTCGTCAGTGTTAAAAAGGACATTATTCAATGAATAGTACTCGAATATAAAAATGGACTTTTGATTAAATGTTCTAAAATATCTGTTCGACGAGAACACTATTTAAAAGTGTTCCTTAAGCGTGATACCTCTTTCTATAAAAGTTTCACTTTAAAATAGATCTTCATTTGTACGAAATACACGTATAAGTTCGAACAGAATTTTTGTTTTTGAAATAAAGAGAATCTGTTAATTTCGATCGCCGATTTCAAATGATTCGTCATTAATCACTGCCAATCGAGGCGAACGATTCATTAACGCGGTAACGAGAACACGACGAAAACAACAATATGTAAATTCCTTTTAATTGATATTCGAAGGAAGACTGTTGTCAAATTAGTCAATACGCCGGCAAAATGCCAGCGCGAACGTTTGAAACGCAGACAGTCGAAACTCGCAGAGCGAGTCTAAATTAATGCGCGCATCAAATTCTGCTCCGCACGTAAATAAATCACTTGAGCTAATGTCGCTATTAGAGTACACTTATGAGCATTAGGGATCATCTTCCCGAAGTACGGGGAAACACACAACTTCTCGTCTCTGTTCAAGGGCCGACATTCAGCGAATGGGGCTCCCTCGCTTCTAAACCGGCTGTCGGAGGTCTTGATTGAAACATCTTCAAAACTAACCCCCTCTCTCTCTCTCTCTCTCTCCCTTTCGAAGGGAGGAAACTAGTGCCGGATGTCAAAATGAGGGGCAAATTACGCATGAAGGATGGATGGAGGCGAGACCTCCGAGGACTATTTCAAAATTGATCGAAGGAAGTCGATGACAAGTAAATCTGTTCCAAGCGGCAGTTGCCCTTTCATGCTGCCATTCGGTCTTTATCGATCGATTCTGCTTTATCAAACCTCGGTTTTTTTCTATAAGAAGAAAATAAGTTGACGCCGATGATCTTCGATCGTGCTTGATCAATTTATTTCACAGATGGGTAAGAAATACTTTTCTTTTCTCTATTTGTTCCGTTTCTCTTCGTTGAAACGCCTGATTTCGGATTTTGATTTTGTTTGATATTTTCTCCCTTTCAGATTTATATTGCTGTATTTTGTTTGCGTAACATTCGAAATGGAAAAACGAGCATGATCCTAACAATTGGTCGAACGCAATTTAATCAGAAGGATGCAACGTGTATACTGTACAGACTTTCATTTAAAAAATAGGAAAGTCTGTAGCGTTTAATAAGAAGAAAGACATATATCGCGTTGTAAAAGGTTTTTAAAATATATTAATAAGCAAATTCTAACAGGCTTAATTTAAACAGTTTTAAGATTGAATTCCTACAGAATTAAATGATTGTAGAACTATCTCAGAGCGACAGTTATAGATTTACTAAGCAAATACTTGCAAACTAGTAGGTATATAAATCTGTTCCCGAGGGCGTGTAACGCAAAGAGGTTCCTAACTTCTGTCTCGCACTCTTGGGACCTTCCGTCTCAACGCACAATATAAAAGCACTGACTTTAACTTTTGGATCACCTATCTCGAAACCGGATTATCACGAGCCGAGTAATTTACATCTGTGTCAAAATATCGGAGAATCTTTCCCTTTGAGAAATATCACAAATAATATGGAATAAAAAAATCTTCGCACATCATTTTCACTTTTCAAATTTCATTTCGTTCTCTGTTTAAACGCAAAGCATGATATCTCGTCACTTATTTAACTTACTAATAAAATTCCATGTTCTTTTAAATTTTGACACAGAAAATACTACATTCCGATTGCAAAAGATAAAATTATATCAAATTACAGTGAAATAAAACGATAATATCACAATGAAAAATAAAAGAAACTTTCAGTGAACTTGGATTGAACGAAACTGACAACGAATACGCGAAATAAAATATTTGTACCGAACGTTGTCATGAAAATAGCGTCGATGTTACAGACACTTTCTCGTAACGAAAGAAAAGTCAATGAGAAAAGTTGCAGTTTCGGATATTGGAAAACTTTTATAATCAGTTTTGAGCGTCTGTAATAACTCAAAAGTTTCAGCTTTATCCGAAACGTTTGCTTACGACAATTTTATCGATTTCCGCTTGTTAATTCCGTCAATCTCCGGCGAAAGAAAGAATTCAGGAAGACGGTGTCCATGAGAGGACAAGAACTCGCGAAGAAAAGGAACGATCGACTATTGATTTTCAATCGTACGACTCATTATCCGCGGAACTTTCTTCCCTGCGATACAGTTTTCCTAGTGGATTGTGTCTATTTTACCTTAGTTAGCAGAGAAAACTTGAACTTGAAAGGAAAACGTTCGGCAGTAACTAGCAGAAAAATTTACGGTACACGGAGAGCAACGTAAATTTCGACGTTGAAATTAAATTGCTTCGTGTTAAAATTACAAATGACTGTTACTTTGTTAAAGTCAGAATTTTACTACGTCGATCCATGCGACAGGTGATTCGTTGTTAGCAGTACTTATTAACTTATTATTATAATTTGAGGGTGTTTTGCCTTTCCTCAAATAAAGAATTAACCATTAGAAATTTACTATTACGAAACAACGATAAAAATATTTAATAATACTTTTGCTCTTTGTTAGAATTATATATTTACTTTTCTACATAATCATCGTTGACGAGAAAGTCAACGTCCTTTTTTTTTCAATTTTAGATGTTCTTCATTATTGTTGCAAAAATGTCGGTCTTTTCTAAGCGTTCCATTAATCTCGAAAACGAAAATGAAAATCACTAGGCGAAACGAAGAAATGATCTCTTTGTTGATTTTTACACGAATGGATTATAAAAACGTTGGCAACAGAATTGTTTTTTTTATTCGTACTTCAAATTTCTTATTTATTCATTCATTTCTTATTTAAGAGTTTAGGCAAAAGTTTTCAGTGTACGAATATCAATCTTCGTACTTTTATTTCCCCTGTACCTTAATAATAAATATTGTATTAGAAACTTTACAGTATTTCAAGGATGATGCGACGATGTCGAATCTTGCGAAACTTCCTACAGAGTTACCGTGCACTGTTTACTTCCAAAGTAAAGTGTCTCAATTCTCATCCCAGAGACGCAACGCGCGGATAAAGGAGACGGCGAAGAAATCTTGGAAGTCTCCGGCATTCAGAATTAATCTCTTGCCTTGCGATTTTCTTTTCAATCTTTTTAGATGAGCGTTACTCATTGAAATTGTGACACTCTCTTTATAAATAGAAAGTAATATTTTCTCTTTTTACAATTTGTACTTGTCAATGTTCAGTTTAGAGAAATTAAATTGAAAATTCCAATTGAAATTTGTTCATTCCTTTTTCGAATCGAAATTATAAGGCAAGGAGTTAAAGCGGAATTTAATTAAATTAAAGCGTCTACTTTACAATTTTTCTACATATCGTGTCTGGAATTACGAAAGCATTGTCGTAGAAAACAGATATATTGTTTCTTTAATAAAAACCTTTTTGTAAAGAAAGAAAAGCCAAAGTATCTATCGAAGGGTTGAAAAAAATGTTCAAAATAGTGAGACAAAAATCATGGAGCCGATGTATCGGCTCTTGGGTATTGAAAGAGTTAAACAGGCATTAACCAGGCATTAGAACGCAATGAATTATTGCACACGTTCGGATACATCGCACTAATTAATTTTAATGATTAGACATTGCGTAAACATGAGGATTACGTATCCACATGTTCATATTTCGAAAGCAGCTATTGTAACGCATCGATGCACCATTCTAAAAGTATCAAAAGACAAAAGACAGCCAGGTTTCAGACTCGAACTAAAATACTAACATAATCCTTCTCCATTCTTTTAAAGTTCAACTGCTATAGCTGAAGTTCTGGCTATAGAGGGTTAAAGTCGACTTTGAATTCAAAATATTTGAAGTTATCTATTTGTTATTTATTATTCACAAATTTAAGTTACCTACTTTCAAGTATCAATTTATTTAAAAACGCGCGAGGTGTCGAAAGGATGGCCCGTTACTTTAAAGAGCTACTATAATTAATTACTAGTTCGCGAAAGATACTACTGATTTAAAGTGTAGCAGCAATGGATATATCGCGTTATATTCGTACGGTAATGAAATTACAGCGAAATAATCGAGACGAAATACGAAATTTGCATTTACTTTTGGCATCGGTCGGGGAACGTGAATAAATGTAATACTAAATGTCAGAGTTTGATGAAACGGATGCAGATTTAGTTTCATTAGGCGCATTAATTAACAAACAACCTTGAGCAAATATCATTATAATGGAAACGCATTTCAATATCCAGCTAGCATTTCCATCACGCGCAACACAACAAAATGGTTTCGCAATTTGATGATCGTTCGCTCTGATTGATGCATCAACGCGTTTCTAGCGCGAAGAATCGGCGCGAAGATTAGAAAAATTTAAAATCGAATAACAGTAAAACGCAGTAATTAAATCAAAGTCGCTTTATCACTGACGATGACCCTGCATATACGTTTGTCCTTGCTGGGATTAAAATTCGCGAAGAAAGGGACAGCAATCGCTGTCGAACGCATCGTGTACACGGCGAAAAATTTGATCGGAACAACGCGAACAATGCGGCACGACAGGGAACACTGTATGACAAATCGAAGAAATGGCAGATACAACACACCTTATGGCAACACGCCTTCAGTTTCTGTTAACTTGTCACGCAGTTTCTATAAAACCGGAAAAATTTTTTAGAAAACTACGAACCGGAGTTGAGAATTCCATCCGGGTGAACTGAACTTTCAAAGCAAAAATATCAAATGAGAAAAAAAGTATTGAGAAAAATATAAAATACCGATGTGTGGATTTATTTTATATACGACAATAATGACATCTCGGTGTGCAGGGACAGAAAAAGAACAGAGAAATCGCGATGAATTTGAAAAACTGATTGACCTTTCGACAAGTTAATTCAACATTTTAAATTTTTTAGCGTTGACATTGATTTCCGTTGCCTTTTGAGACAGACGTGCCACGGGGCAACGGGGTTATTGATTATTACGAATCAGCGTGTATTTAACTTGAGTTACCTCGAAAGTTCGAAGGCGACACGATCGGGAAGAAAAGCAGGACACGGAATACTTTGACGCCACATAGTCAGTCCGTGCGACCTACACATATAGCAAGTCGGTTCATCGAGTTTAAAGTTGGCACACGTGCAAAACTAACAAAACTGTAACGTGATTATATTGTTAAACGTGTAAAAGTGATAATACACGTACTAACAACTCACAATCACGCGAATGAACTATTTAATAGTTTCTCGCATTTACGAGTAATTCGATCTGATTCCTCGATTGTTTTCACAAATAAGCGAGCAACTTGTTCCATTTCACGTTCTAAAGAGGAAAGAACGTAACGTCAGATCGACAATTAAAAGTCAACTCGTAACATCGCGTCTCCCTTGAAACTTCTCGAAATCGACAGATCGGAAGAGAACGCTTCTGATCGATCTTCGTCCGATTCATTTTGCACAAAATTGCTCGACGTTATTCAAACATTTCCAACAAATACCCCAGGCGACCGTATCCAATTCCGCCGCGAATCGCGTTCAAAATTGCCCCATCCAGCCTCTGTGCACAGATACATTTTTCACCGCCGCGCTGAATTATCGTTAATTTCTTATTACTACTTACTCGTTTGCCAACGAGTCCGCGAGCACGTACGTATGTTTTTATTAACGTGGTAAAAAAAAAATCATTATTCTTGGCATCGCTCGTTAAGAAAAACAGAAGACATTAACTAGACCGAGACAAACCACACAGAGTAAAAGAGGAGCAGAAAAGGGTGAGAGGGGGGAGGAGAAAAAATATAAAAGGCCAGAAGTGGAGTGTACCTCGCGGCTAGATGGTGTCTACACAATAACTAGTGGAAACGTATACGTGGTCACGCGCGCGCACACACACACACAGACGAGATCTCGGACACAAGGCATGGGCACATGGGGCTCGGCCACGGGCAACGCTTTCATGAATTTCATTCGCCGCTCCGTCACGCTGCTGGCTCCCATTCCGACCAAAAATTTCCGTCGAGGCGATGCGAGAGAGAGCGAGAGAACGAGAGAAAGAGAGAAAGAGACAAAGAGAGAAAGAGAGAGAGGGCAGGCAGAATGCAAATTCAGCGACAACTTTAATAGCCCGGATTATAAAATAGATCCGAATTCAAATTCGCATGCGTGCGTAACCCCGGTTGCAAATTTAAATCTTCCATTATGCCGGCGTTCGCAGGCAAAAGAGGCACGGTAAGCTTGTTACTGTTGACTCCCCCCGATGGAAGGGCTGGAAGAGGTGGCGAGCCGTACCTCGAAAGTACCCTCGAATCTTTAAAATTAATGTGTGCGAATTTTCAATGGTACTGTTTAGTATGTTCTGTTAGGCTGACCATCTTGACTTGACAACTGGCGGAGGAGACAACTGACAGTGTATCTTTTACTTCGGGCAATTTCCAAATTCTGGTGTCGATTTTTAGTTGGAGATTCTTAACCCTCTCGGATATAGTATCGAGTTACACTCGTTGTAGAAATTAAAAGAAATTTCCATTTGAATGGAAGAAAGAAGAAAAATTGTAGTACGGTGTAATACATTCAAACTGAAGATTGATAAATTCAAATTACATGTAGTAATGCTTTCGATGCTGATACGAAGTAACATATTATAACGATTAACGTTTATTGAAGAAAATCATAAGACAAGCGGTTGAAACGCGCTTCTTCGTTGAACGGTGTAAATGCATCCGACACGCAATTGGAAAAAAAGAAACAAATTTAAAATTCGAAACTTGTGAAAGTAGAAATCTTATTCACACTTGTCGTACTTGCGAGCACATTTTCGAAACTCGCGGATACTCGTTGTATCGATTCGAAACTAGTTTCCGTTCATTTATCGCTCGTATCAAATGAATTTATTCATTTCATTATAGTCATGTATTCGTCTATTGCCTGCGTAAAATAAATCCGCTCGTTTCATTACATTCGTTTATTGTTTATATAAATAAATAAATTCATTTATTGCATTCATTACATTCGTATGTTCGTTTATTGTTTGCATAATACATTCACGTAAAATGACTATACTCGTTGAAACACTGTTGCAATTTCGAATAGCGCTCGAAACCCATGAAACGAAGCTTTCGAACTAAAATTTTAGGATTCCTAAAATTGATTTCACCCCTAGCCAACACGTACGTGCATGGAAAAAGGAAGAGAGAGAGAGAGAGAGAGAGAGAAAGAGAGAGAGAATGATAAAACTGCACAACTTGTACCCCAGTACGATTCGTCTCATTGAAAGACCCAGAAGCAACTGTTCTGACTAGGGAACGAAGACGACTTTTTTGCCATAAAATTACATTGATACGCAAACATTTGAATCGATAGAAAACAAATTACAGGCGCGATCGCTCAGTACTAGACAACGCCGCTCCTATTCGAGGTCTACCTCACGCCCCCTCACGAATCACGGGACCCAAATCAACCAATCGCTAATTTTCGTTGCACATGAAGAGGCCCGATTTTCTGAGTTACCCTCGTTAAAATCACTTTCAGTGATAAAAGAAGAGCTGAAAGAGGTGAAAGGCATGCCGACGGGTATATAGACTGCATAATAAATCGAAACAATAAATTCTGAGTGGGTCTTTTGAGGCGGGCGCGTGGAATTTCATAGAAATTCTGGTTAATTGCCGACCGGTTAATGGAAGAGTGGCTTGGAACAACGTCGGCTAAGCTACAATTAGCCGCAGATTCGAAAATGACGCAGAGAATGGGAGGTTTCGTTGTGAACTAAAATGCCGTATTTCGCGGATCAAAGGAGGCCAACATTAATGTCAGAAGCGAAGCGACGCGACCATTTTCATCGGCCCTTGCCAAACAGCCCCGTTTCCAATGGGTAGATGGGGGACAATTCGCGCCCGTTTATCTGTAATTAAAGAGCGCGAAACGTTTCACTCCGTCTGTTTCCGAATGTTTAACGGAAATCCGCTGGAACATTTATATATATTCGAGATGTATATTCTTTTTTGTTAATTTTTAAAACGACACGCCGCGAGTCACGTTAAAATTCGGACACTAAATATTGAAAACTTGCGCAAAAAGAAATCAAACTTATGTAATAAGATAATTAAAACTTGAAACCTGTAAGTAGATGAATAGAAATACTTTCTAGTAAAAATGCTATAAACTGCCACAAAAATTTTCTGAACCTGCTGTTCACAACGACCCCTAAAAACTTGATGTACAATATTTCCTCGCCATTTCGTTCAATTTCGAATATTATACTTGGATGAAAAATCGTAACATCTTTGTCTGATATTCAAGGTTCAAAAAATTGTAGGAAGCTTCGGTAAAACGAAATATTTTGCATAGTTATATGCTGTTTGAAAGAGACTTGACAAAAGATCAGTACTGTAAAATTCTTTGCTTACGAAAGAAAAAATATGAAGATAGTTTACAATTTATCGTAAAATCTTTCTTTTCTCGACTCGCGATTTCTTTTCAAACTCAAGACTGTTACACTAAATCGTAAGACTGATTTGCATACTTCGCGTACTTCGTATACGCAAAAACAGCCCCGAAAGTATTCGAACACTTTAGAGCGTTATAATTAATCTTCGTAGCAGATGCGATGATTAACAAAATTGAACTACGGAAAGTACGAGTTCTCGACAAAATTAAAATTTCACGAGGAAAGAAAACGTTAGAAAAAGATAATAAATTTCACTCGGTCGAAGTAAATTTAAAATCCATTATATCGTGGAAATATTATGTTGGTGGTCTAAAGAACCTTCGTGAAGAGTCCGTGAAGCATTATTATTGGAGAAATAAAGAAGAATTCCGGTGCATCGACTCCGAAACTTGTGAGAATGGTCGCCAAAGTATTCGTAGAAATTGTTCACTCAGAACTTTGTCGGAGACTTGCGGCGAGATTTCTCGCGATAAAATTCTAAAGAAAAATGCCATACGTTAAAAGAACGAATAAAAAAAATGAAACACTTTCTGCTTCGACAGTTTCTATTTAGGAATAATTACCTGAGTTTGCGAAAATCCCTCGTGGAAAACGATTTTCGATAATCGAAACTTTTCGTGATTTCGAATCAGAGAATGCGTGTATGTTGTATTGATCAAAGTTCGAAGAATACTAGATTATACTATATATACTATCAGATACGTGTCGAATCTGCCCCCAAAGAGGCGATCGTATCGATTTAAAAAATTGTACGTAATAGTAATTAATAAAAAAATTACTTCGAGTGGCATTTAATTTCGCACGGTCGTTGGGAACGATCGCGAATCGAAAAGTATTATATTATCGTCGCATCATATTATCATCATTATATATTACGTAGTAAAGCAAAAGTGATATCAACACGAGGATTAAAAAACTCACAATCAGATAAAAGAATAGGATTCTCATTTGCCAAAGCAAAAACAGAGTTTAAGAGGAAATTAATATTTGCTGTGCATTGAATACAAATTCATTCTTCAAGTGACAATGAAAGTTTAATAACAATGTGAACGTGCCTCGCAGTTAATAATAAAAGTTGTACAGCTTTTATTTCTAACGTACGTCCAATAATTTCACGCCGACGTGTTCCGTAAAATTTTAATCGATGGAAACTAATTAACTTCTTCAGACGAATTATTCGTAATATTTGTAATTTTGTTCGCCTAATGCTATAGACTTTCCTCGTTGCTCACCTGTCCGTAGATTGTTAATTAGGTATTATTTTCATTAACAGTACGTCCGGCCATATATATCACTTTAATAAGTTATTATTATTATCATCCTCGTTACAACGCGTATTCGCTGTAAAATTATTCCAAACCGTATTAATCTGCCGCGTAGCATTACGATGCAAGCGCGCCCCGATCCAACGTTGCACGTACATGATACGGATAAAATTTCGTTAACCGTTCAAAATAGCCGCGCTTTTGTTACACGCTTTGTGTTGCACATTTCCGTCGCTCCGCTGCTGTGCAAAAATCTCGCGTCTACGTCGCGGATCGCGATATTACTCGCTCAGAGCAAGTGCTTCTCTAGTCGGTGATTTTTATTCTTTCGCTTTTGAAACGTGTTTGCGATATAAAACGAGGCCGAGGTTTTCGACCTTCCGCGGAACCGCCAGCCAGTAGAAAATGCACAGAACTTTCGGCCACGTAATACCGAGAATTTTAGGAATTCTGCGATTTCGTCTGGATCGTCTCTTTCTTAAAAAGAAAAAAGAAAAAAGAGGAAGAAGAAGAAGAAAAAAATTTTACCTCCGCAAATGTGCAACGGACAAACAAGTCTTCCCTGAAAAATCTCCGCCAAGGTAATGTATATATATATATATATATATATACGTATGTCTGTATACAAAATGAAAATAACACACCATTTTAAGAACAAACGTACTATGGTCTTTGTCACACGACCGTGCAAAACGAAGATTGTATGTGTACATACACGTATAAATAGCAGAAAATCCGAGCAGAAATATTGCTACATCAATCAAATGTAAAGAGGATAGGAAATAGGAGATATTTCGTACAATGTATTATTGGTAAAATACCTGATATACTTTGACGAATAAAAGAAAGTTCCAATGGTATTTCTCTTTCTTTCTAGACTGCGGATTTTTATGAAAATTTATATTTTTATAAATATAATTTGGGAAAGGAAACCTAAACAGGTAATTGGATTTTACCGTTGTTAAGCTTTTATACAGTAGTTTTTAGATAGTAATTAGTGATTAGTTTATATATTTTTGCAAATTGCGTCGCATTTTATGTAAATTTCTCATAAAAGCATAGATATTTTATGAAAAATCATTGAAATTTCTATGAAAAATCACGAATTAATAATTTTTATCAGCTTGATAGTTGTATCCAGAAAAAATGGGATAAAACCCTACAGTTTTCAATCAGGTTAATCCTTTTGACTCAACCAAAGCTTATGCACTATACGCTTTAAATAAAATTCATTCTCTTCACCTATCAACACATGTATATGCACCGAAAAATTCTATTGCTATGGTTTATGAACACTCATGTGAATTCAATGAAGTCTGTTATTATTTTCTCTGAGGGAAAATATGCGTTGCAGATATAGTTACCTTGCAGAAATTGAATGTGTTACGTGGTAATATTCGCGATACACTTTTATCAATTTTTGCAATAATCGCGTACAATCTTTAAAAAGATAAACTACAAAGATATTTAGGTCACAAACATCTTTTACAGCTTTAGATAATCCATCGACGTTAAAGTACATCGTAAAAGAAAATTAAAAAGATAGTGTTTGTACCATTTTTCTGCGATTGCCAATTTTAAACGATTCATATCGGTACAAATTCCAAAATTTTTGTCAATATAAATATTAATTAATTAAACTGAACTATTTCAACATACATTATTATTGAAAAGAATTTTGAAATTTCTATTGTAATTAGAGGGATATGAATATTCCTGTGATTTGCTGTACATGTGCATAATAATGTCAATATTGTTTATTATAATTATCTTTATGTCAAACATAAAACACTTACACGTTTATACTTTATTCTATAAAGAAACCTTCTATATTTGATACATGCATATAATGTCTAAAAATTAGTAACTTTTATATTAGGGCTACCCATAAGTAATGTCGTTTTTTGATACCGTACAAAATTTTATTTTATTTAAGAGTCAATAAATTTTAATCTGCAACATAATTTAACGATAACCACACTAAATGTCAATATATTTAACTAGAATATAGGCTGCGTTGTAATAAGTTAAATTACTGCCACTAAATGGCAATGTTTATTAAATTTGAAGAGAACGACATTACTCGCGGGTACCTCTATTATTTTTCTATTGACATTAATAATAATAATTTTACAAAATTATGTCCTAAGCTAAATAATTCTGTCCTAAACTAAAGACGCCTACGATTTTTAACATAAACGGACGTAGAGAATGGACAAAAGATTTTTTCCATAACCAAAGATTGAAATCTCCCTTTCCCAATGATGCCTTGAAATTTGTTGTACGTTCGTTTTCTCGCAAAGTCTCACAGAGTTTCAGTTTTTATTGACGAATTTTCAGTACAAATACCTTCCACGCCCCTCTGCGTAATAAAATTCTTCAAAAATTCATTTATTACGTTAAAATTGTGAAAATTCGTTAAATTCACGGCGCGTGACGCCCAGAATTATCAAACAAATATCCACAACTACACTATAGTCTTTGTTGAAGCTACGGACAAACCACAAGAGAGAAGAGGCCACGCTTTTACGACGCATCTCATCAGTATCGCTAAAAAAAAAGAACTCGTCTTTTCGCGACATGTAGCGAAGCTGAATCGAGGCAGTCGGACGATTGCGAAATCACGGGCCGACCCTCACGGAGTAATTCCCCGACGACGGTTTTCCTTCGTTCACCGGGCGCAAGTAGATCCAGGTTCAATTAACGGCAAACCGCGGCCACCATCCACCGCCGCGGACGCGGTGCCAAAAGAGTGAACGAACGAGCGCACGGGAAAACTAACGAGAATTAAAGACTAATTGCGAGTGCTGACCCGCCGGAGGAATGCCTCGAATAAATGAATCGTTTTCTAATTATTTTTGCCTATGGCCAGCCTCGCCATTTACTTTCTCGATTCCCGGCGAGCAACCGCTCCTCTTTGTATTTTGCGGTCGGAATTTCCTCCTTCTCTTCTTCTTTTTTTTTTTCTTTTTCCTTTGCGGTCTAACCCTCGTGTTTCCCCTGAAATTCCCTTCTCCTGACACCGTCGACGTTTTATCGTCGCGATATCTACTACACGAGTTACCCGCGGAAGTATTCGAGCGCTTATAGGAGAATTTTACGAAGATACTACGCGTTTTATATCAAATATTTTGAAATTTTATCGTCGCTGTGATATATGATCGCGCGAGAATATATTCGTGATTCGTGTTGATCAAGTTCGAAACAAATTGAAAAATACACGTGTGCAGAAGTGAGAAGATTTTTCGCATACGTCGTATTTTTTTGAACAGTCAGAACATCCATGTTTATACAAACCTCAATATTTACGTTCACACAGTGAGTGGCTACTGATTATCTATATGCTCAGAGTGACTATTAATTTTTCACCAAATATATATTTCCAATATAAATGAAATTTCAAGACACGCGTAACGTATTCGTGAAACTGCTTCCAGCGCAAATGTTCGAATACTTCTCAGATACGAACGCCGGGATCGGAGTCGCAACGTCGCAACGGCAAGTACGGAGAAGAATTTCGCCTCGACGAAGAACGTCCGTTATCGTGATTATCGACCAGCTCGTAGATAACTGTAGCCGACGAACGAAATTAATTAACGACGCGGGGCGTGTTATACAAGGGGCGCGATACAACCAGTGACTTAGTCTGAGCCGGTTACACACGTACCAGCAGCCAACGGCAACACCGGTGGAACACGGACTGGCTCGCGTTATCGGTGTTGTTACCTAATTTCGTGGCGTACGCCGCATTATACGTAGATACGTCAGACTACTCCCGCCGCGGCCGCGGCCGCGTTTCCCCTTTATCCGTCGAAATATATTCCTTTAAATCGTTACGAACTAGCCGCAGCTTTGATTGCTTTGTTTATCGCGGCGACGAGATTATACCCCGCGGCGGCGTTTCTTTTCTTATCGTCCAACCATCCGGATTGTCCTTGTTCAATGCCTTCTCCCTTTCCCTCCCTCCCTGTTTCCTTCGCTTCTCGCGCGCGTCTTACTCTCTCCGTTTCGTGTCTATCGCGATCTTGTTTACACCATGCGATACTGCGCTCGTCCGAGTCGCGCGATTTCATTGGGGGAACTGTTCGAGCGTCGTTTCATTCGTCGTTTACATTAACGTTGTTTGTTAACGCGATTTACTTTTTTTACGGTGCGAGATAATTCGTATTGGAAGAGCGTGCAAGACAGAACATTGAGAAGGATTGAAACGTGCGCGAGAATTCACGTTTCGAGGGATGTACAACTACCGTGCGTAAATAATTGGATATCGGTGCGATTAAAGGAATATTTGTACTTTGTCACAGTTGCGACGAACGAACAGTCCCCTACTGTTGATTTTCTATATTCTATGATTATTCCATTAAATTTCTGAAACGAGGAATACACACTTGTATCGTTTGAATTTTACATTTTCGTTGTTAATAAGAAAGGAGCTAATTTGAGCTCCGTCAAATTTGTATGGATCTTTTCAACGTAATCGAAGTAATATTTCAATCCTCCTAACGTGGCTTGATCAAGGTGTTTTTTGTAAAATTAATCATCAGACTGAAATCTTCAATCATTATTCTTACGAGTTGATATTAGCTATTCTATTAACTGCGTGTGTTACAGTTAAATTAAACAGATTTATTTGAATTTGTATTTCGCATATCTGCATTAATTCGGAAGTGCATAGTTATAAATTTATATTTCCCGAGATAAATTAATCCGCAAATTGGATTGGCAAAGAGATGATAAAGAGAGGATAAATGAAGATACTCCTAATGCTAGCTTTGTAAAATATACGTAACAGAAAGAATAAATGATTATCATCAGTCGCTAATATAGAAATTATTAATTCTTATATATAAACAAATGTCAATTTTGAATCTTCCTTTGACCATCACTGTCATATCTACAATATATTTAGCAATATATCATTAAAATAAACTTTTTTAAAATGCGTATTTTTAGCTCTTCGTGTATTTCATTTCTATATTTTATACGTTCTTTTCATTACTTCCCCGCAAAATATATTTTTTGCTTTTAAAGTGTGTATTTTAAAATCTTTATGCATTTCATTTATATTACATCGTATTTTGTACATATTTTGTACGTTTTTCTTTAATTTGCGGACCTACACGTTTTAGGTGAAAGCCGAATTATTAAAAATTTCTATTTTTGAGCATCGAAAAGCAATTGAAGCGTGGCAGAATGATTCAAACATCGAACTAGGACACATATGGTAGACAGTAGAAACGCGGTCTGGTTTTCGCGAAATTAGGAACAGGTGCGATATTTCAATATTGCATGCTTGCGTTTCTCACGCTGCATGATCACGCGCGATTGGTGCATGATTTTTTTGTACATACATTACACAAAAAATATTTTTGAGATTATTCTACATTTCTTTACGAATAGTATAGCAACTTCACTTGGAAAATTCTCCTCTCAATCTAAATTTTAATCGGATTGTCAAATCAGAGACTGAATTATATTATATTTTTTAGATTGCATTAAAAAAAAACTTGTTAAAAAAAGAAGACTAAAATAGATTTGGCGTTCAGAAATGCAAAAATTTATTGCTAAAAATATTAATGTTAAGTAATTACAAATTTGAAAATTCTTGATTCCCATTGAATTTAAGTTTAATCAAATTATTCAAAAGCTGTCACTTCATTTCCAACCTACTTCCAATCTACTATTTTTACTTTTCCATAATCCAGTCTTATTAATTTATCTTTGTTTGCGACCAATTCGAAATTTCATCAAAGTCCTAAATCCAATTTTGTTTATTCCGTGGCATTCGTTTCCTTAGAAAAGATAAATATTCTTATCTTTGAAATATCTTCGATATCAAGCATGTAATAATTGCTTTTCTCAGAAACGGTATTACAAGTGTAACAAAATTATAAGCTAAACCCTAGTAATAAGGTTAGAACTCACGTGCAAACAGATTTATCACGTTGCAAGAGATAATAACCAATATCTTCAATGACTGTATACATATTTTCGTGAGGAATGTTCATATAATGAGAAAACTGTTATCATGTTCGAAATATACTGATAACGAGAATAATATGTGATCTTGACAATGGTGTCAGCTAAATTCGTCAATTCGAATTCAAATAATTTAATAAATTAATAAATGAATAGTACTTTGGGTTGGAGGGGGGAGGGGGCTGCTCACGGTGTTAAATCTTTCGAAATATCAAAATGCACAGTTGCTTAAAAATTCCAGTTTTATCAACACGACTGTTCGAAATTCAATTTTTTTTTTTTTCTCTTTCTTTCAATACAATTTTTTATTTCAATTTCAAACGACAACGCGCACTACAATCGAATAGCCAAACAAACGTGGAAATCATTGCTGCAGTAACTAATCGAAATAAATAACCTACTGAATTTACCAGGGATACGAGAGGCTCGTGTAAAAAATTTCAATCGACAGTATCATCGAAATTTCAAGCGGTGAACCGTTCTGTAAAACCTTGATGCGAATAAATTGATCGGAAATTTTTAACACGGTTGATCTACATTAATTTTTGATACGGACTTTACGTTTAAAAATTTCTTCGAGCATGAACAGGATGAAGATAAATGTCTATAAATTATATAAGTAAAAAATTTCATTTGTCACTCTGTCGTTTGAAATATTTAGAACGCGATAACTCTAAAATATTAACGAACACGTCAAATTATAGAAGCGCTTTGAGTGACTGGCGTTAATACAACTGGCAATAAACTGTCAATTACGATTGTTCATTTGTGGTTACCATTGAAATTGATACTTATTGTGCCGATAGAAAAGTGACCGGACGTAACACATCAATTATTAATTTCTCAATTATGTTATTACGTGATCAACGATTGTAATGCTGCGATAAGGCTGATTTAGAATTATGTATAATTTCATTATTACGTAAATATAAAAATACCTGTCTGCTATCAATTTGATAAAGCACACTCGTACATATGTACGAGTATGATGCTCGTCAATAATTATGTATAACACTTATGACGCAATACTTGTTCAATTAAAGCAGCTTCAGCTTGGATTAAATAACATTTATTGCGGAAATCATTGCCTCAATATTTTCAGTCATCGAAGATTTACGTTCTACACGTACTTAAATACGATTAGATAATGTCCTTCTTGCCTATCTAGACGATAGCAAACAAGAAGTATCAGAAAATTCTTCCCGCGAATAAATTACGAATCTTCGATACAATGTAATGCGAAAAGTACAGTGACTTGCATAAAAATCGATATGTACAACAATTCTCAATCATTTTCATTCTTTTAATTTATATTCTCAAACGAACGTACTTGTATAAAAATCCGCTAGTCTACTAATGAAACATCGTACTATCACATTAAATAAATACTAATTAATTACAGAAATCAAATTAATTGCAAAGATTGAAATTTCTTTTAAAGATTAACTTTCGCCTGGCTGCGACTAGTAACTTCCGAACGAAACATCGACTTCACAATTTTTTTTCTCGTCTTAATAGTTTTTCATCCCCGATTTGAAAATCGTAATCGCCTCATCTTAATAATTATTCCGAATTCAATTAAAAAACTGCTTCATTAGGAAATGAAGACGACATTTTTGCCGTAAAATTTTATTGATACGCAAACATTTGAATCGATAGAAAACAAATTACAGGCGCGAACTACACCACGCCCCCTCACGAATCACGTGACCTGAATCAACCAATCGCTAATTTTCGTTGCATTAGCGTTGCACCTGAAGAGGCCCGATTTTCTGGTAATACTTTCAGTAATAAAAAATAAAAATAAATTAAACTAACATCAAAGTGGAACTTATACACACACACACACATATTATTTCTTTCCCTCGAGACAAAGATCATTGGGTCGAACCTTCCCAAATACCGCATCTATAGATGTTTTAAAACACGCGCGGCTCGGCTAGCGAAACGCGCCGTGCTTATAAAAATTCATGGGATGGATAATTCCGGGATCGAGAGGCAATTTTACGGATTGATATCCGTGGGCAAAGAGTGGCACACGAGGCAAACCCGCGTGCGGCACGCGCGTTGCGAATCGAGCGCGCCGATGGATACCGGCGACGCGGCGATCGGATCGAGCGAAATTCTCATTAACGCAGCGTTGGAAAGCCGCACTCTCGTCGCCGGCGACATTCCCTCCCCATAAGATGGAGTTACAAGCGGTCGAGACGGCCGCACGATATTGCCACGCGGCGGAGGACACGGAATTCCTTGTACCGGAGATGTTCCATCGCATTAATTAGGGGGAAACACGGGACGAATGCGCGCGACATTCGCCACTTTTCCACCGGCGTGACCAGTGATCATAACGCCTCGCCTCGCAGCCGCTATTGCACGCCGTCCTCGTGCACGCTGCTCGGATACAACCGATGTAACAGACCGTGCTTTATTACAAGACCCACGTAGCTTCGTCGCTCCGATTACACGAGCCGAATCATGCAATTGTAATCCACCTGGTATTTCGTTCGTTCTCGGGTATCGAGCATGACTGAACAAACTCTCTCTCTCTCTCTCTCTCTCTCTCTTTTAGAATCTCTGAAATAACATGTATACAAGTCACGGAGCAACTTGGAGAATTCTAATTTCCAGACAGTTGGATATCGAGTGACTTTAATTTTAATAGCAGGTATCTAAGCAACTAGCAATTGACAATTTCAGTGTATGGATAATCTCTTCTAATATTTTCTGATGATTAATTTTCGATGAAAAAAACGTCTGCGTTCAAAATACTGTAATTCGGTGGAAAAGAATCGTACAATAATCTAAAGAAATGATAATCCTAAACCTAAACCTAATCTAAACCACAAGAAGATTCACCTCACTTTTAATGTATATATGTTTAGTGTATACGTGTTTAGTACATGTGTATTTGCAATGTCCGTTGAAAACATTGAAAATTTTCGGGAAAAAGAGTACGTCCATTTTCTTTATTCGCTGCATGATGTACAAACATTGAAGAGAAACATCAACTGCAAACTGTAAAATTAAAAACATCGCGCTTTAAAACGAGGCTGCATGATTTTCCGTATGATTTTTCAAAAATTAGGCGATTCTTCAATTTTACACGTCTCAGCGTATGTAAATATACTGCGTTTCCATAAAAAAAAAAAGAAATATTTCCATCGTCACGTTAAATGTAGAATTTTCTAGATTTTTTTGCGAAATGACATGTTGGTTCGAAGATTATTGTGAAATATGGCGAACAAATATGTCAAAAACTACTGCAAATATATCTACGTACGTAACTATAAGTGAATGACATAAATATGAGGAAATATTTTTCTCGTTTTCTTCACGATCTACGATTTTTACGGTTCATTTTTCACGTTTCTAGTTTATTTTTCTTAATTGGAACATTTACGGCGTTACATGGAACGAATTTAAAAACCGCGTATCCACTGATCGCGTAAGTGGTATAGCATTATTTATAGTCAGGCGACATAGTAACCTTAATGCGAGCGCGTCAACCATCCATGCTTATTAAAATATGTTTCTGGTGCAGTTTATACTAACTATGCCAGACTGTACTATATAAGGTGTCTCAGCACAACCAACGAAACGATGACGCTATATGAAAAAATTAATCGAGAGTAAAGAATAAATATTTTTCATTTACGAATAAACTCTGAACTAGAAATAAATAACGAGCAAGAAATTGTTCCAATGGTGAAAATAAGTCAAGAATAATGTAAAATAGAATTTTTTTCACAAAAAGCTTCGTTTTTGACTGTTCTTTATTTTTTGAGTGTTATATTTTTAGTCATTAATATTATTATCATTAAACAATTATATTTTACTATAAAGTCAAGAAAGAGTTTCACTGCAAATTCTTTCCTTCTTCGTAATTTTTATATTCCCCGAAAATTAACCTGAAAATCTTTGCGGAATATGAAATCCTGAATGCACCGTATGACTACGTAATGATGGTTAAATTTCGCATTGAACAATGGAAAGATGGATTCCACGTGAAGACAAAAGGAAATACGAATATCATACTTTTCAAGCTATTGTTCAGTTTTCATAAACGTAACTTAATACGTTCACTGACAGTAACAAAAATTTTTCAAATGAATGACACGATCGTCTGTCTGTTTTCTTTTTCCAAAAATCACTGAAACCAATTCTTTCCGAAAGATACAAACTGAAAGCCAAACATTTCGTAAACCTCGTTAATAAATTTTATCTGTATAGAAACGGTATTTACGTCATTGTGATTCTAAAATTGTAAAACGATTTGTACAGTATAGTCAATCTACTGATTCCATGTATGAATTGAATTCACGATTGTGTACATACTTTGCATTAGAGAATTGGTCGGTATTAACGCTGATATTTGATTGTCTGATAGGTGTCACACGACAATATAGTGATTGACGGAGATACTGATTCAATATGCTTGCAATACCTACGTGTATTATAGGTGCTGCAACGATATTTTTATTTGACTGTTATACTCCCATGAATCAAATCTATTTGCCTCAGTAAATAACGTATAACAAATGTGGCAGAGAATCTGATAAACCAAATCTATATGAGGAAATAGTTGATTTGATTCCTCCGCGTTTCGCTATGGAATATTGTTGCTAATAACACTTTCGAGACAATTTAGTAACAGAAATACGAAAAATAATTATTATTAGTCGTATTTTTCCTCCACTAAAAACTGTATCCATAAAATAGTAAAGCTGTATTCGTAAATAAGTCGCAATCATTAATTATGTCTCGCTAAATCCTATCTCTGGATACATTTTGTTAAATTTTACGAATTCTCTAAATTTTCGTACCATCTGTTATTTTCGCAGTGTTTCCTGCGAGCAAATACCTTTCTTCCGTATCTCTCGGTTGAAATAATCCTCTCTACTTTAAATGCCTTAATTTAACCAATTTCTTCCGCATTAAAATACGTCTCCCAGTTTAGGAAATACAGGTCGCTGATAAATAAGATCAGAGGAAAATCGTTAGTATTTTAAAAGTTCGTCGTTCTGTCAATAATTCATCGTACACGAAACGATATATAAATTTAACCAATGTGAATTAAATTTTTATTTCATTGATCAAATCGTATAATAAATGCCGATTTCTATTTAATGGTAATATTAAAAAATTATACGTTTCTTTCGGTAGTATAAGGAAACACACGTATAAAATTACTATTTATCTCTGTGACGAGTTCTGAGATATTTCCTCTTTCGGTATTAATCATTTTTAGTCGTTCGACTATTTTAAGAAAACGAATTGACACTCGTTATGAAATCTGTCTGATATTAGCACGTGCAATAATTAGCATGACTCGTTCCAATTATGAGATGATTAATCATTCTTCGAAAAAAAAAAAAAAAAAAAAAAAAAAGGAAATGAATGGGCATCGAAACGCATATCGAATTTTGCATTCGTGCACGCTCATTCAAATAGAATCGCCGATACATTCCTCGTCTCCTGTTTAAAATGCAATGAACGAAACATCAAAACGAACAAATGAATTCCTTTCAGGTAAAAATTGCAGATTCATTAATATCGTTGGTACGCGTTAGCATGTTCGCGCAGGGCCGTAGAAATTGAAACATTACCTCGGCCAGCCAGCGAAACACAGCGATACACGAGGCTGGTTGCAGTCGATGGTATTACCATCGTTGTCCGCGATCGTTAATTTAAAAGTTAAAACGAAAAGAGAGTTCGCAGGTTTCGCCGCGTATATTGGAAAAATATGAAATTAGCCGAACTATTAATGCATGTGACTTTGTTTTCGTTCCAAACGTCTCTCGGATTCCTTAAAACTTTCAGTCTGATTATACGCGCCTGATGCTATTGCAAAACTAGAGCACAGAGTGATTAAAATGAGCAACCCGGACCAGGTGCAGAAACTCTCAAAGTGGCAAAAAAATTCAACGCAACAAACTCTTAATAGTATTGTAGAAGCAGAACATGAAGCGATCAAACAACTAATTTGGGTCAAATAATACAGAAACCTGCCAACAGTCAAAATGACAGAAAATTAAACACACAGTAAACTTTCAATACTGTCGTGGAAATAGAACAAGAAGCGATCAAGTGGACCAAGTTATGCAGAAACCTGCATAACCCTTAAAATAACAAAAATATTAATCAAACGCAGTACTGATTCAATTTAATTTTATGAGTTATAGTTTATTTTGCAGAAATTTACCAATTCATGGAACAATTTTTTATACGTTATACGATTTTTAAAATTATTCCACTCTATTGGAATACATTACTAACTATCAAACGAATCGATAAAAAACAAACAAGCAGAAGCAAGAAATAAAATGTACTTGATTATTAAACTATTAAACAAATCAATAAAAAATAAAAGAAGCAAGAAGTAAAATGTAGCTAATAGAGGCAAAGCTCTTTTCTTCTTTTAAATTAAAATGTTCAAGCTAAATTTACCCAATTTCAGATCATTATTGAGGATTTATAGCTTTCTGCATAATTAATTTTCTGGGGAAATTTCGTTGATTGTATCAATAGAAGTTTGTAATCCTTACTATATTAGATGCTATACTATGTTTCTCATTCCCTTTAATTTCTCTGAAATAGGATATATGCTTTATTTGTCGCTGGTTCTATCATTGAAGAATTAATCTCGTTAGAACTAGAAATAGGCAATGATAATTCAACTTTTCATAGTTAAAATTAAAACCATCAGCGTGGTCAAAATGGTCAAAAGTCAGCTCGTGATCTTTTTATAAGAATTCTAGGAATTTAAAATTTAGAAACTTTAGATTTAGAATCGTTAAAATTTTAAATAATAAACTTCAAAGACTTAGATTCGTAAATTATAGAATCTAGAAATTCTAGATTTGGCAATATAAGGATAAAAATTTTAGTATCTTCGGTATTTTCAGTGCTCTGCAAATAAACGTAGAAAGACTTTTCCTGAAACTTTAATTTCTTTGACGTAAGCTTTGTAAGGTTCCGTCGCCGGTGATTCCACAGTAAAATATTCGCGCGTTGACTCCAACTGGGAATAAACTAGGAAGAGAGGAAATTGAGGATACAGCAAGTAGCGAAGAGAGCGTTTTCGAACGCCTGGATAAGGAGATTAACATTTGCGTTAACGTGACTAGAATCGTGTAGAAAAAGAGGACGATTTTGTTAACCTCGTTAAATGTAACCTCCTGCGGCTCGTTTCCGAACAATTGTTAGATCTTGATGGACGCCGTGGACGAGCTGTCGTTACCCTTTACCACCGCCGGTCCCCATGTCTTCTTTGGTCGAAACAAACTGCAGTCCCTCTGCGGACAATTAAAACGGAAGTCAAATTCTTTGAACAGTCACCGGTGTCGGGGTTTTATGCAAACAATTCAAGTTAGCATTCTCGAGGCACGTCGTTTCAACTGCACGCTTTCAACGACCGTTAGCCAAATGAAAGATTCCGCAGATGTCATCCTGGATACTGGCCTGTTTTCCCCGAGCGTTTAATGCGATTCCTCGCGTCGTTCGAATGCCTCTTTTTGTTTTTCTCTTTCTTTGATAACTCAGGGTTACTTAATAAATTTCCGGATAGCAGAAATGCAAGGTGCAGAGCAAAACAAAAAATGATCAACAACTTCAGAATCTCGTTCTTCGCGAAATTTCGCAAAGTCGCGTGACAAGTAATCTGCAAAACTACTATAAAGTACATAATTCACAAATAGGCAGTGAATATTAAGAGTAAAAAATGTTCTGAGCTTTCTGACAGTTCCTACGTACAGTTAGTTATCAGACAAATCTGCAGACGTTTTTCTCGGAAACAAAGTTGCAAAATTTTCAACGTTTTAGCAGGAAAGTACCCCCTTCCCACTCACAGTGTCAACATTGCAACGACAATGGCTTCTTTCGATAGTAATTTTCATTAGACGTCGGCACAAGTTTTTTGCAACCGCTGAAAGTCGCATAACACACTAGCGTCGCGCAACATTATGCGCTGAAAATCACGGTCCCATAGTCACGTCATCGGTTGTTAAAGTTGAAAATCACATAACGCCGCAGTCGCGTCATCGATTTTCTAATCGGCAATTCTAATCTGTTGTTGGAAGATCGGAAAGTAGCCTCGATAAAAAGACAATGTTTCTGCCTCTTCCTTAATTTCACGAGCAACAAAAAGAAGAGAGAAACGTTGTACGAACGCTTGTGAGTGTTTTGTAAAAAGTATCAAGTAATTGGTTTCTCATTTGTTGAAATGATTGCAACACAATGGATGGAGAGGTGATGCTTCGATCTGTTTGGCGATTTTGAAGAAAAAAACTTATCGAAGATAAATAATACGGGCATCGCTACACGGTGAATGGAAAAATTCGCAAAAATGATATCTTCGACGAAACACGAGCAAAAATTCATCGATAGAATGAACTTTCGACGGAAAGTAAGTAAGAAAGATCGTTAAAGATTAAGGATCGCGGGGGATAAAAAATAAATCGCAAGTAAAAGTTGCGTCTGTAACAAAGTTTCGCTACGTTGATTAAGTCCAAACTGCTGTACGCGCGTAGGTACATGCGTGTCGGGGGGATCATTGTATCGCGAAAGAAGAGGCCGGCCGCGATGCTTCCCTTCGCGGAGATTTTTCTACTCCGCTCGCGTGCTCATATCTTGCCCGTAGCTGGCAAGTAGTTGGAAACTGCGCCGAGAGTCCGAAAACAGGAGAGAAGGAGATAAGAGTAATAGTAAATTTATCGAGTAAAACAAAGCGGAAGCGGTCAAGAAGAGAAGGCAGAAGTACGAGAAGGCTGAAATAGGTTCGATCCGTACGATGGAGCACGGAACGAAACTTTTCGTTTCAAAGTACGATTACCTACGTACCGTGGAAAAACTTGTATTAAGACATTTCAAAGTTGGCAAGATTTTACAGCGAGGGGAGGCAACTTTCAGATCGGTGTGTATATAACTGCTGGCCAGGGTTTAGCCGTCGCCGCTTGAACGGGTACGTGACTGTTGAAAAAAATTTGCAATTCGTTCGCCGGTGAATTACGGCCGCGATATCGCGAAACACTCTACAATTATCGTCCGCTGGTACATTTTGTCGTTAAAATTTACAGTGTCCACGCCAATCGCCTCGTTTCTAAACACACCGTGGGTCTCCTAACACAGTCGCGTAATTGCGAACAGCAGCGAAATAACTCGGCGAACATAATCAGCCGAATTTATATGCGCCTGGAAAGGTAAAAAGAAGTCCGCTTGCATGATTCGTTGTGAAAATGGCTTAATAGAATCGATTTCGTTCCGTTTCAAAGTAAATGCTGTTAAGATTTGTAAATGTATGTTATCTCAAATATCGACATTGTAAATGACAAGTTGAAATGACATTTAACGGGAATAACTGTGAAAAAGTGAATATAAAACTAATATTGCGGACAACTTTCAGCTATTGCTAATGCGCATTAACCTCCGATATTGGCTAGAACCCTATATTGATTTTCTTCAAACGTTCCTTCAATATTCCGGTTTGTCCGAAAAAGGAAACAGTTGGAACCACCGGAAATTTAATCTGGACGTCAGATCTTCACGAATAAAGAGAACGCTCGAATATCATTGTCACATGTTCGATCAGACGCGTTTTAGCAATTGAAAGCATCGATCACCTTCAATATTAATAACGTTCACGGCCAGATATTAGAATACCAATGCGAGATGACCGTGGTGTGCACACATGCATGTCACTACATTCATTATAAGTTAATTAATTGATATACGGTGTATATAGTCTACATTTGTCCAGAGATGAATATTTCATATTTTAATCACTTAATCTTTGTGTAGTTTCATAACATTAATTTTATATAATTTTACAATTGCTATATCATTCGTACGAGCTTCTTAGTTGACAAGTGAACTTTTAATTTTCTTTAACGTTGAGAAAATTGGACATTGGTGTAACAAAGTAAGAACAGAATGTAACGTTGCTGTAAGGAAACAAAGTGGAGAAATAGTAATCGTAACATAACTTTAAGAAAACGTACATTTCTTTCAAAGATGCGAACTAATAGCAAGGTAAGGAATAACCAAGTGTCATTATTTCATTTATGTAAAAGTTGACTCTCAATTTTGATAAACGTAAAACAAAACATACGCAAATTAAATAGGTAAATGAAACAATGAAATTGTTTTGCGTCACTCGTCAATGGAGAGGCTTATATTATTATAATATAATATACTACTGTTGCAACTAATTTTAATAATTCTATAATTATTTAATATTTATATAATTCAAATTAATATTCTCGCAACAGAAAATCAACCAATGCTTCTCATTACTAATAACCTTCCACTCGTACAAAGAATTTCACATTCAGATAAATAGGATCCAACAAGCAAAAGTTCATTTAATCTGATATTGATTAAAATTTTACTTCGAGTTAGTGGGGTTCGTTCGAATCAAGTTCCACCGTGCAGTATTTTTATCATTAACAGATACGCAGTTCGTATGATATTTCTTTCATTTGAGTCTGCAACAGTTCTGTCGACTGACGTGAAAGTAACGCGAAGTAGGTCGATTTGAACAAATTATGCGAAGAAACGTTCTCCGCCTTTGAAAAGTAACCTAGTCACAGGCAGACGTTTGGTAATTAAAATCGTTATAACGCGTGAACGTCGGAATCTCAAACCCGGATAAACGTAAATGGTGAAATTTGGAACGTGCTGCAATTTGTCCTAAGAAATTGCCACGTTATCGCATTTATGTAGAATTTACGACACAAATCGTAGTTACATGTTGCGTCGGTAATGTAACAACTTGGGGGAGAATAATTAACGTCGAAGCGAAAAGAAATGTTATTTCGCAATTATACAATCATATCACTCTTTTTCCTATTTTTAAACAAAACAGTTTTTCCAACAGTTCATCCCCATTTGTGACATGTTGCGTCGCATTTACTGCACAGTGATGATCAAACACAGCAAACTAACTACGAGCTATCTAATCGATTTTCATTTATCTAATTCAAGGGTCAACATTCTTTGATGAAGTTTTCTACGATCTTGCAAACGTTAAAAATTGATGGATTACTTTGTAAAAATGTGTTGGTAAAAAAGGAGTTTGTGCTGGAAAGTTTGTGTTAGTTCCAGTTCAAAGTACACATCCATTCGAGGTCTTCCTTTTACCTTGTAAAACATTGAATCAGTATACTATCTTAGCCTTTAAGCAAACTAGATACCGCGGTAAATTGGAAGGAAAAATACTGGAAACCGATAAGCCCTGCACTGCTTTAATCTTCAAATTTACGCAGAAACTTGTACGATCTTGTAATACCGTGACTCTATATAAACTCACCGTCATAAAACATCTCCGCTACGAGACACTAACAACAAAAAAGACTTAATCTTCGAGCAAACTTTTATTTATTATTTTATCTCTGTCGCGCGAAACGTTCGAACAAAAAAATAATTTTTGAATTACGATAGATGCTTTCAAAACATATCAGAAAAACGATCCTTGTATCGCAGTGGTCTAAAAAAAAATTCTCGAAATGGATTTCACTTTAAATCGTTTTACATTTTAAGTAATCGTATGTGATGTTCGCTCTCTCCCCTGTCGACGAGGACAAAACGTTGCAAGGATCGAAACTCTCTCGAAGTTCCTTTTGCGCGATCGTTCGATTTTCGTTTAATAACGTTGGTAACTCAATTTTCGTTAGCATTGAAACAAGCTACATCGTAAGTACAGATTACGTATCGCAGCTTTAAAGAGACATCGTCGAATCGAATTATTGGCCATTCTTTGACAAATTCGTTTCCCTTTGTAACGTGTAACTCTGTTGAAACATCAGTCCAAAGTTAATCAATGTTGACTAAACGAACAGAGGCTGTTAAAGAGACCCACGAAACTGTAAACAAACAACTTTTGTTTATAGTTGTTGCACAGTACGAGCGAACGTTTCGCGCTGTACAACGCAAATTTTTAAATTAGGAAATAGCAATTACGTTCATTATCTTAAAATCGAGGCTTGCCTGCATGTTGCAAATCTGCTACAATTGGTTAATCCATTTTGCACCGAGTCCGAGAAAAACATCCATTAGGCGTGATTAAAACTACGAGATTCGCGTAATATATTTCAAACGATGTCAAACATCTTCTTCTTGCAAATTACGAGATTACGAAAATCCAAAACGTAGATTTGTATTGTATTGTATTGTAATGTGATTGTATCACCAAAGTGCGAAACGCCCTCGGAAGTTTGCACGTGCAATAAACGCGAAAAATATAGAGCGGGTTCTGAAAAACCCTTGAACGCGATTGAGACCAGTTTGGCCAGTCTGGAGCACCGGCTTTGATGTAGGTTATTATAGTTGGAATCACCGTGAAACTCTAAACAGCAGGAGGTGGTGGCGGCGGCGGCGCTCGCGGCGGTAGTAGTGGCCTGTCGTAAAAACAACGAGCAGTTTGCATAATAATCTTTAGTTTGTTATAGCATTATGCCGACTGATATCTCGAGCTCGGCTTATAACAAGTCCGCTTCCGGCATAAACTCGGCGATTCGATGGCATGCAGTTGGTACGCGGTAATCGGTCGGCGAGTTAGCGCTTATTAGCCGAGTCGTTAAACGAGATAGAAATCCGACGAGATTTGCCCCCGAGATCGTTGCACGCTCGTATTCGTTCGTGTTTCACGTGACAAACACTTACCGGGCCTTTCCAGAGGCGGCGGATGAAAAAGAACGGCATCGGGGCGAGGGTCGACAGGCCGATCAGTATTCCGATCGCATTCGCCCAGCCGGGGAATATGTACTCGCCATAACGAGGCATCTCGTACGTACACACTTGATACACGAACACCGCCTGCGAACGAACGAAAACCAGGTGAGCGGAGAGGTACCGAAGGAAGGAGGAAACAAAAGGGCTGTTGTTTCTTGCGGAAACTCCTCGGGGGAGCAGTAAGCGCTGCGACGGTACAACGGCCAATTAAGAATTTGATATTTTTAATCGAGAGATCGACTTCGGGGCACGCGGCCGCGCTTTCCCTCAGGTGCCTTTATGGCACAACGGTTCGATAGAATTTTAGATTAAAATGAAAATTCAGCCCCCGCTCCGTCCGAGTCCGATTTCCAATAAGTACCAAACGTATTAAACTGTCTCCGAGGTACTGCCGTAGATAGATACCGGCGAATAATGTGACTTCTCGTTTTATTAAGCGCATTTACCATCCCGTAGCATCTTCCAGTTACTACTAGGCGTGCGGTAGCATGTACGTGGGTATAATAGATGGATGTTGCGCGGCAACGATAACTGACACTCTCCGATCGTTGGGGTAAATGAAATATACGTTTGATATTTTACGTTACAAAGCGAGCATCACGCATCCACGGCGTATTTCGGTACGTTCTAGCACACGTGCGAAATAAATGTAAATGCGCGACAGATTGCGTTTTAGCGACGCTGCTAAAAACAGAAGCACGCTCGCCAGACTGGCGACGATTGATTTTCCACGTGGTGCGCGTACGCGGATGTATCTGATTCTTGAATCGTTAACGCGTACTGTTTTTGCGATTAACGATATTAATGGTAAGCAATCGCGGTGTTATTCGTCTTTTTTCTTTTCTGTGTCTGGAGCGCGTGAAGCGAGATCAATAAATTAATTGCCGGTAATATCCCGGTATTATTGGTATTTCTTGTATTCGAACCTGTCAT
Organism: Melipona beecheii; assembly: GCA_032399605.1. Classification (NCBI taxonomy): domain Eukaryota; kingdom Metazoa; phylum Arthropoda; class Insecta; order Hymenoptera; family Apidae; genus Melipona; species Melipona beecheii. The sequence goes on from JAUCMO010000291.1 coordinate 3,964,324, forward strand.
TTCGAATTTTAAGTGCAAACGTGCAATATCAATTCTCTCAGCTGTCAGAAAACCAATTCATCGACGTAAATTATTAAGGCTGCGTTTGCTATTTGCAGATCCAATTGCCGAAACGTACTTTCAAACGTGAAATGTAATACTCAATCTTTTAGCCAGAAAAGCCAATTTATTGATATATAATTCATTAGCACCGTTTTTGGCTAAAACAAATCGAATTACAAATTTTTTATAACGCAGAATTACAAATTGAATTTCTAAAACTGTACTTTCTCTTCTCTGTCAATTGTTAATTTTGCTAATTGTTAACGTACTTGTCAAAATCATCCTGTTCATAAAAAGCTAAAGCTGTGCCGTCTAAAGAGATATATTATAAAGCGCAGTGACAAATGTTACTTTGATATCAAAAGAGAAAGCGTAATAGAAGGTAGGAGGCAAAAAGAACGGGAAAGAAGTAATAAAGGGGGAAAAATGAAATAACATAATAAAAGAGGATAAAACGAAAAGAGCGGGAAAGAAGTAATATCGCGAGGAGAATGAAGTGATATAATTTCAAATTGAACGAAATTGATCCAACTGTGTTTGAAAACTTTAATGGCACCAGTCCAAAGACTAGCTCGTCGTTGTACCGAATATTTTCTAACTGTCTAATTCTCTACAAACTGTCGTTGTAGAGCTTTCAAGTTAAAAATATTGAACGAAATATAACTGCAGCCGCTCGAAATGTCGTATTACGACATAAAGAGAAAAAGAAGGTTATTTACATAAAAATGCACTATATATACACTATATATTTACTATGCTATATCTGCTATACCGTAATCTGTGGCAAAAATCAATATATTCCATTTTCCGGTAACCAGTAAGTCCATAAATACCGACGATCAATACCTTCGAGTTCACTCTGTAACTTACGTATTAAATATACGAGCTACACCGAAAGGAACACATTGTCCAAAGTTCCCGATAGATAGGTATTAAAATGTTTCCGAAACAGGATAGGAAGTTTCGGTGCGGGCCGTTCAATTCGCCGCCATTGCGTCCTACCCATTGGAAACACGTTATTTATGAAAATCACGCGATCGATGATCGATCAGATCGAAACTTCAGTTCGTTGAATCCGGATCCTATATATAAGCACTTTCAAATACATCTTGAATCTACAGTTTTGAATATTTCACGAGTACTTCCGGAATGTCGCAAGTTATCGTTTTTCTATTTCTTGCTTTCCCTTTTTCTATCTTTTGCTAAAATTTCTTTTTATCTTAGTTCTCTGAAACAAAGAATTTTTTTAGGTTACTAAAATCCCTTTTAACCTTAGTTTTACCAAAATCTCTTCAAACATGCACAGCAACGTAACCTGACAATTAACAAAGAAGAACAGTACTACAGAAAATTAGGAACACGTTTCTTCGTTCAATATGCTAAATACTTCTGACCGATTGGCAATTTCTCCTCAGGATTCTCTAACCTCTAAGAGGAAGGAATTCTAATTTCCAGGATTCGAGTACTGCGAACGTAAAAGTTTCGAATCCTTCCGAAATCTGTCGAAACGGTCTAGAATTTGATACCGGCTTATACGAGACGAGACATTTTTACTTTCGAGTGATATTCGAAATGGGACGAAACGAAACTTGCAAAGATATCAAGCTTGAGTATAAAATGTATACGTCGAACTTACATGTTGAATTTGATTATACGTGTTTAACCACACTGAATACACGGAAATCAACTTGATTTGAATTCGCAAGTACACGTTGGACTTGATCCCGTTCGTAATGACCGGAACACGGGAGCCGATTTATCGAGGAAACAGCGATAACTCAACGAAGATCGATTGGCCGCGAAACAAAGCTCAGTTTCATCGTTTCCGTTGTTTTTCCGGGAAGGGAGGAAAAAGAGAAAAAAAAAAAAAAGGAAGAGAGAACGCGACCGAGGAGAAGCACGATTCTTTCCTCGGCGATCAATTCGATTCTGTGCGCCAGACAGAAGTTAAGTTATCGATTTGATTGGTTGCCTCGGAATCAAGCTGCGGACGAGGTCGGTAATCGATGAAAGAGGAGGAAAACCGCTACTCGATCGGTTGGATCATTTATTTCGCTACGATTCATGATCGCTAAAATGGAACGTGACAGGAGTTCGTTTCACCGCGGGGAAGAGGTAGAAAAAAGATAAAAAGAAAACATTGAGAAAAAACGATACATTACTCTCTAATATATATATATATATACATACATACATACGTATATGTATAGTATTAACGATACTGTTGACGAGTGGGGATATGTCGAATATAAATTCTACAGTTTAAGTCTGACGGAGCAAGTTATTCATTCGTTGGTTGTCTAGATTTTTTGAAGCATTTTAAACTTCATACTGTTCAGTTTCACGTTGTTGCTTTTGAAAACTGTTTGTTACAGGCTAATCAGAGTCCGTAAACAACTCTACCTAAAGTGAAAATATTTTCGTAGTTTCTCGTAGAGATCGCGCAATGTTTTCGCGCAACATCGTCTTGGAAATCCTGAAAGTTGCACGAGACACCCGGTAGAAAAATATAGGAAAACGTAAAGAGTAAATATAGCAAAACATAAGGAGTACCGTTAGGATCGTTAAAGCAACCTTCCCTCCGAGCATCGTCATTCCGTGCGTTCATGTGTGCACGAGAGTGCACGTGATACAAGCGCTACGCAGTATAATTGTTCATATTGCTATTACGGCCGAATAAAAGAAACCAGCGTGTTTCGAAAATTACTACTCTATATCGTTCGTGCAAGTAATTTACAACGGAACTACGTTGTTACTTGTTCTGTTTTGTAATTGATAAAACTAAAAACATCTGTATTTGTTTGATAATTGGAGAAATGAAATAATTCTTCGACATTGATAAAACAGATTAAACAGAGATTTTATAAAGTGTTGATGTATCATTGTATTATTAATTATTATACGTTGTATTATTATTAATCGTAATTCTTAATTATAATTCTTATACAATGTGATATAAGACTTGTATTATAAAATACACATGCAGTTTAGAGAAATCTGTTGTTATCTGTGAAATATTATTAAAACAAAAAGTGTATCACTGAGGTGAAATTTATTGAAAATAAAAAATGTCTGAAGACTTTTGAGCAGGAGTACAAGAAACGTATGACATTTTCTCCTCTTTCTTTTATAAACTTCGCATAAACAGGAAGAAAATACAAAGACTCCGCTTACAGTGTTGCTAAGGTATAAAAAAAAACTGTTTACGATATTCTGAGCATTAAAGAAATATAATGTGAATGTTAATAACATTTACTACGGAGCAATAATTAAATATACGCTATTTCGAGCAAAATTTTAACCAGATTTTAACGATTGCTTGCACAACAAAACAGATTATCGATAATTGCATCATCAAATTACACTACTTTTACATTTTCGTTCTGAGTAAATACAACGGCTAAGATATTTTTATAATTGTACAAACGTTGTTATCAATTTAAACAGCGAGAAACAATTAATAAATTGTTGTCCAAGTTGTGCAAATTTAATTGCCAAACTCGTTAATTGCTAAACCTAACAAAATCTCTGTTTAATTACACGTTTAATACAAATACAAATACCGTAAACCAAGGAACCCGTAAACAGACGAAATCACGAAACAGCCAATCCGTAAAAGGTAGAACACGCTGGAAAAATTACTCGGGATGAATCCATGAAATTTTTTAATTAATTAGCTTATCTTTCGTAATAAAATACAAAGATAACGAATAACGAGCAAAAGTCTTACAAAAGGGCGCAGGCTAAAGTTGATTTAAACGAGAGTGAGGTAAAGAATTATAATTAATAATTAAAGCAAACGTTTCAAAGTATCTATCTTGCACCGTCGCGGTATAATGAAAATGTTTAAAAACAACATTCTGTTTACTTTCAGTTCTAATTACCTACTCCGCTGGGGGAAGACCTGACAGATCGCTGTAATGAATTGACGATTCTTTTAAAAAGTTACTCCGACAAACAGAAGCTCGGACAAGAGAAGAAGGGTGAAATTCTCACTGCGAGAATTTCACCTGTTTTTAATTCGCGTGAAACAGCCTCGAATCGTTCACCACGCGAGCGACTTTTAAGACACGGGACTTTTAAACTATGTGAAACGAAACTTTTATCGAAAAGAGAGGTGCCATCCTACGATCCCTGCATTACTGTTTACAAGACAAAGTCCTCGAAGAAAAAGCGTTCCGGGAAAATTTTCTTGCTGAAAATAAACGAGGATTGATCGAGCGCCAATTTCAAATCGAATTACGGTTTATTGAAAAGTGTTGTGTCGAGCTAACTGGTGCCAAATGTGTCGCGCTTAATAAAACAGTCGATCGATCAGGGTGATCCGGGTTCAGATGTTGCGAGTCTCGACCCGATAGACATTAATCAGACAAAACTGAGAGATATTCACCGAGGCGAGACATTTGCGCTTGCTGCGATAATGATGGAAATTCAGAAAGGCGGCTGAATGGTTGAGAACGGGATCGTTACTTGCTGTTTTTTTTGTTTAATCGAACAAACTGCCTGCCTGCAGATGCTTCCTTCGTTTGTACGAATTAGTGATCCAGATGTTCCAGTAGATTTGCGTTTGTTAACGCTGACGAAGTGGGCGCAATGGAACATAATTATTCAGGCCGTGATTTTTTCAATAGCTTGGTGCGCGCGCCAACCGACGACGACGACGGCGACCCGAGCGCGCGCGAAGTCATTTGCTAAACGAGATGCAGAAGCGGTGCAAGCGGAGAAAGAAAGAAAGAAAGAAAGAAAGAAAGAAAGAAAGAAAAAAAAAGAAGAAAAGGAAGGAAGAAAAAAACAATATATATATATATATATATATATATATATATACGACCGACAGGCAGAGGAAGAGTCTAAAACAAACGGAAAATCAATAATGGAGCACAAGCGTCGCGCTAAATGCTTGCGGACCGAGAAGCAAAACCGCGATAATACCGTCAGTGAAAACACCCTCCTCCGGAAGGAGAAAGGATTAACGTCTTAACTATGAGGTACACGCCCGGAAAAAGAGGGTGGCACGAAACGAGGGAACGAACTAGCTCGTGTCCGCGCGAACCGGATTTGTTTAATCGCTCGGATGATTCGTATGATTGCCACGGTACCAACCCAAGTTTTACGGAAGCTAAGTGTGATTACACAGTATATTTGAAAGCGAAGATTGGACAGACGTGAATGTGCAACGACGGGCACGAACGAAGATTCGTGTATTGAGGAAATATACAAGCGTGCAAAACGTGGAGAACCGTGGATCGTTTTAAGGGAAACGGCTGAAATGTACGAAACACTGAAAATTGATTTCGCGTTAATTTAATAAGAAGGAATTTAACGTTTGATCATCTGCGTTGTAGTTAACGGGCAGACTGCAAAATGCATTTAGCTTTTTTTTCTAATGCAAATTTTGAGACAGAATTGGACAATTGATTTTCTGACGTTGCTCAAATGTAAATAATGTGTAGCCCTTCGAGCGTCTTTCTAGTTTAAAAATATCAAATTTTCATATGCATTGCATATAAGAAAATCTTCAACATGATCGAAAAGAAGAAGTTTAATTGGCCGTCGACTTCACCCAAGAATATATTTACACTTTAGATAGTGCCCATCACGCACGCATGTCAAAGTAACAACCGAAATTTTTCTATGCGTGTAACTCGTACCTCCTGTTTTACGAAATTGAATCAAAGGTGAAACTTTCGAACTAGAATTTCGTAATAGATATACGCGATAGTTGTCTCGAAACTAGCCATTAACCGATCATCCACGAGATACTTTTATAAATCCTATCGCGGTAATAACTCGTTGTCAATTTGTATTAATCAATTCGCATTCGTGTTAATTACGCGTTATCACAGTTACGTACGCGAGGATTACAATAAATTAATTAACGCCTATCGTTCGTTAACTTTTTGTTCGAACCTCCCCCTAACTGGTTGTTACGACAACAACCCACTTAACATCTCACGTTTTAATACAATATCAACGCTAACGCGAATGATATTTTTGCATCCCAGTGGATACTACAGTTCGACGCTGCGGATTACAAACCGATGGATTTTCAATCGGAGTATCCACGGTGTTTCGCGTTATCGAGTTCCATTTACACTGCGCGCGTGCAAGCGCTTTCCCGGCGTGTACCGGCGTTCGAACATTTGTAAAACAGGCTCTGGATATCGATCTAGTTAATTATCGGAGGAATAACTTGCGCATAGTTTGCAAGTTGGGTGTAGTGTTATTCGGAAGATGCGTTTCGGATGGGCAGGAAGAGAGGGAGAGGGAGAGGGAGGAGCAGGAGGAGGAGGAGGAGGAGGAGGAGGAACAACTGTAACGCGTCAAGACACGACCGGAAGGGATGCGATTGCAATGCACTTACCAGACAAGTGATAGGCGCGAGCACAACCCAGCTGAGCCACCAATATCTGCGGAGCAAAAGGCTGAACCGCATTTGCATTTCAGCTATGTTACGCAGGAATTTGTTGCAGCCGTAACACCAGCCTACCACGCCGACCTCGGCAATGCCGATCAATAGTATCGCCCAAGAAGCGGTGTTCCAGTCCATCAGCGTGAACAGGTAAATACCGCCGTCGAACACCATCGGTATAGCAAGGAGCCAGCAAGTGACGCATATCGCTAGTACCACGTATACCTCGCGTTTTCGTAAATCTGGTCGCAGGTCCAATATGGCGGTGTTTATCGCCTGCACGCCTGCGAACTGTGTGTATCGTAAAAAGCAACGACCGACTGTGTTACTCTCGAGATCCGATGCTCACCCGCCGGGGATTCTCGTTACCCTTTCTCTTCGTTTTTATATTCTTTCTTTCTTTCCCTCCCCCTCCCCCCTCCCTCTATTCTCTTTCCTCCTTTCTTTTCTTTTCTTTTCTTTTCCTTTCTTTTCTTTTCTTTTTTTCGACGCCGTCTGTCTTAATTACCCTTCAGCGTGCAAGCTGCACGAGCGGCAGAGGGCTAGACGCGTGTAGAAAACAAAGGCCCCTTTCGCTCTCTCCTCTCCCTGTGCCTCCGCGCTCGCTCAATCTCTCTCTCTCTCTCTCGTTCGAAGGGGGGTAAAACTAACGGAGGAAAGACGAGGACACGAAAGGAGAAAGGTGTGGATTTCAACGGGACGGCAAACCATAACTCTTTCCATGATATACGAGCCCCGAGGCGGAGAAACGGGGAGGAGGCCAGGCGATGCAAAAGTAACACGGGCACGATCGTCTGGCTACTTGCGAGCACATTTTCGCTCACAGCTCTTTTGACGAATACAGCGGTTGGCGTTCCGGTTCTTGAGGCACTTGAATAGCGCCTTCTTAGCTGGCTCTCACGGATAGGACGAAAAATTTTTCCCTTCGTTCTCTCCTTCTCACGCGCGGGCTAACACCGTGCAAAGAGGAACAAGGCTCTGCTTTAAACTTTAAACAACATGGAAATACGATGCTCTTCGTTTTCAAAAGTCCTCGCGCTTCTCTACCCGTGGCCTTCTCTTCTCCATCCCCCACCCTTTTTCCTTTTCCTTCACGTTACATCTATCTTTCATATTCTCACTCCTCCCTCCCTCCCTCCCTCCCTCCCTCCCTCTTCTTCCCTTCCCCCGCCGCTCTCTTTCACTCCTTTTCGCTAATACCTCTTTCTCTTTGCACGGCGCCTCTTTGCTCTCTTTGACTCTAAAAGTACTTTACTTTTCTTTCTTTCTTCTTTTTCTTTTTTTAACGAACTTTCAAAACGCGAGACGCAGCCTCGATTGAATTCCATCAATCGATCGTTACTTTTCGCGAAACTACTGTCGTACCGTTTGATGTCTACTTACTTGGCTACCGATACCTAGGATGAACAGCATGACGAAAAACAGCACTGCCCAGAGATTGGGCAGCGGCATCCGCGCCACGGCTTCCGGGTATGCGATGAAAGCCAGCCCGGCCCCGCTTTTGATCACATCGTCGACCGGTATTCCCATTTGATGGGCAAGGAATCCCATAATGGAGAAAATAACGAAACCGGCGAAAATCGACGTTGCCAGGTTCGTCAACGTCACGAAAATGGCATCTCTAAAGGGAATGAAAGAGAGTAACAAACATGTGAATGAACGTGAATTGAAAGCAATAGCTGTCATTGAGACTGCCACTGATTTGAACGTCGTTAAAATATGTTAAAGTTGGTTTTACTTTGCACGATAATTCGCTAATTTCGCTTTCTTTTCCCTTCGTTCCCTTTTTTTGAAATAAAATAAAACGTGGAAAGTGGAAAGTTTCGCGACGTTCGTTTTGTATTTCTTCAAACAAAGTTTCCAAGTATCGCCAAACGTCTCTACGTTGATCACAAATTCCTTTCAAACGTAAATAATTTGAGCATCTAAAAGGGAAATAATTTAGAAGCTTAATTGAGATGAAAAAACAAACCTAACCTAAATCTATGGAAATGTTCAAAAAGTCCGAATCATCAACACTAGTCGTTATCCCTAAAGAATTGAACTATCCATTGAAAACCTAAATTCTCTGAAGGTACAATAAAAATTTTAAAAATTTCTTTCCTCACAAATTGACACTCTCTGCGTGGCCCTCCGCGATTACTACAGCATCCACGCGAGATCAATCCTTTTGTTCGTATGCACACGTCCGTTGGCTCTGAATAACATCTCCGAATCGCGTATAAATATTTCACCAGGACCGAAGACGATAAAAATTCGTATCGAACGCGTCGGCGTGACCGAAGCTGGATTTGCTGGCCTCGTGTTTTATATTCGGTATCGCCACCAGATAGAACGACGACGTCGTCGTTCAACGAGCGACGCGACATGAGGTATCTCTCGGATGTGGTGCGAAATGTCTGACGATAAAGACTTGGACGACAGAATGGAGGAAGAACAATTAATAATCACAGGTAAAAGTTGGCCAGCCGTTGGAGACGGCAAGTTTAGTATTACAGTACCTCGGTGCTGCTCGTGCTACTTGCTCATTCGACTTGCGTCGCACTGATATAATTTATACACGCGGATGCAACGTGCAACGAATTGTATCTGCCGTCGCTGGAGAACTTCAGCGTCGGATAATCATGCTAATTACGACTTTCCGCAATATTTCGAGCACGTGAACGCTCCCGACTCGACGGGAGTATCGCCGAGTTTCGGTGGTACCGCGCGGATGATTCACCTTACGATCGGTATCGCGCGAAATGAAACTCGTAACAAACGTCCTGAACAGGCCGGGCGCAGCGTGGACCGACGCGAATCCAAATCGACCAAGTGGTCGTTGAAAATACACGGCGCGAGTTCGCGGGTCTGGATTAATCATTTTACGACGAATTACGTTATTAGAAGCTCGCCGCGGCTCGGTCCGCAGAATTTCGTCGTCTGAACGGTCCTTCATTCGGAAGGACGAGCGACCGAGTCGACGATGCGCGTATCCGGAGATTGTAAAATGCATTATCGCTACTGCTGACTTTTCAGTGGATGAATCGCATTAATTGGCCGGAAGATTTTAATTGGATGGTTCTGTAATTTTATTGGATTGCCGACAGCGTAATGGTGATTTTGCTTGGAAGACGAATAGATTACGAATAGATTACCACTTTTGCTCATCCGTGAATTTGTATTCCATCTGGCGCGTGGTCGTGGCGCTTTCAATCAGTTTCAGAGTACGCGGAATTTTGTGACATTTGTGTCGAGTATACTCGTTGTGTAGAAAAGAAATTTGCTCTTGCTATTTATTGTAAAATTTAGCCAAAAAAAATTATACATATACGTATTCGTAATTTTAGCACATTTTAGAACAACATTTCCAGGCAACAAAACAAACAAAGAAAATATGGAATAATTGAAAATAACGGGATAATTGTTCGGGGAAATCTGACGCAATCGATACAATGGAAAAACCCAACTAAATTTATCTCTGATCATTTTAATTCTGCAAATATTTGATTACTTTCACATTTTGAATTTTGGATGGTTTTTCTTAAGGGAGTAATTTTGTTATAATCATTTTGTTATAATTTAAGTTTATCTTACGGCAAGTGCATTTACTCTGTTTTCATCGAGTGTACTCGTCATCGCCATAGAAACAATTAATTCTCAAAATAAAACAATACGCTTAACGAGTTAAAGAGGAAAGTTTCATTGCGTCGAGTATCGAAAAGACAAACTGTGCGAAACTGTGCAGAGAAATAAACTATACGCAATACTACTGATCTTCGCTGGGTGCAATTATATTAAATTTCTTTGTTACCTGTGGCAATTGTTATTGAAATTACTGTAGCTAGAAAGGGTGATCAAAGATCCGCAACCGATGCCAAGGGAATAAAAAACTTGGGATGCAGCATCTGCCCATACGCCGGTTGATTCCAGTGTTGACCATTTCGGCGTAATAAACCAAAGAGAACCTTCGCCAGCACCGTCCAATGTAACACCTGCACGTGTACAATAAACCGATGAAAAGCTACGAATTTTTTCGAACAGCTGAGACACTGCGAAAGATTGACTTTCAATTTAACATATTAAATTCTCAACAATGTAAACGACGCGAGATTATTTTAAATAAAATATCTCGAACACAATTTTTACATCAATCGAAATTGCGAGACGAGAATGACGAGAACAGACATATTCTTACGCTCGACTATCGAATATGAATGTCAAAAATGTATCAAAAATGTGATTGTTTTATTAATCGAACGTTTTATCTTTCCATCAATTTGTAGATGAAAGGCTGTATTACTTGGAATTGTTGACAAGCTTGCATCAACGTAAGTAATTTTTATTTATAGCAACTTCGACGCAACAAAGATACATGGACTGCTGTATAGAGACGTAAAGAGCGAACTGTAAGTGATACATGACTGTCTATAGGCAGACAGCGCCGTTACGTCGCATCGTAGGTAATTCTACTTCATTTCTTGCTCATAAAATCGACATGATAATTAAGAGCTTGAAGAAGCAATTTTTCAATAAATCGTAAAAAAAATTCATCGAAATTTGCCACAAAGTTGCCAAAAATGTAGAAAATGACGTTTTGAAATTACATTTGTGCAATTACATCGATATAAAGTATCGTTGTATTTCATATAAAGATCAAATCAGCAGTAGATCGTAAATCTTCGATACAAGTTAAATAACGCGAATTTTCATTTTCGTAACGTCATTTCATATTCGTAACGTCGATTCAGATTATCATACCGGTTAAGTCACATGTGCTCCCGATAAAATTACACGTTTGAGTTCGCTCTTTCTTGACATAACGTCCAATATAAGCTACCATAGATACGCGAAAATGATCTACTGCGAACATGTGGTAATTTCCTTTTGCGCGTAACACGTTTGCGCAGTAATACAGTGAATTTCACAGTCGAGCGAAAAAATTGAATTGGTTGGAGTTCAACAACACGGATAACGAATCGCGAAGAATCAAGAATAAAATGCAAGAAAATCAGTCGAAATTTTGTTAAAAATGATTTCAAACGCATTGAACTGAATTCGATGTCGTTCGTCGCAAACCTAAGTTCTCTTTTATGGAATCCCGCGATGGAACGTTCGAGTCGGTGAGTTTGACGTTTTTAATCTATACTGCAACTATACATAACGCATAACGGTACATCTCGTTTAATATCATCACATTTTAATATTCATAAATTTTCAATTATCAGAATGAGGAATTTTAATTATGAAATTTCATATACCTGGCGCGAATCATGAAACCATTTTATCATCTCCGGCCGTTAACAACGTTATAATGTATTTTTTAATTCGTTGACAGTTCCATCGACTGTAATATTCTCCCCCGATTCGTTGATAGTTATTTATTGCGCTCTTAATGAACGTGCCTGACGATTGAAGAATAATTGTTTCGCAGCAATTTTGAATTAATAATATATCGCGAGATATTCATTTATTTTACAATGTAATTAAAATTTTATATCGTGCGACAATTAACATTCGAGCGTTTGTATCTGTTTAAAATCAAAAGATTCGACGTTGGCTTCATTAAAACCAATATCCAAAGGAAGGAGCTTTCTTTTCTTTAATGTTCTCCTCACACTTGACCGTTTCAATAATTTATGAGAGTCGAGGCACGCCAATTAACACAAAAGATGTTTCGTTTCGATCAACAGAGATCAATTAATCGTGTCGATTATTAAAAATATTCCACCTGACAGCAATTCAAGATACAAAATACTAAGTGAGATAAGATAAAGTTTAGAAGACAAATTCCTCGAGCTGTCTCGCTATCGGCAGCTCGCGTAATAGCAAAAGTACATAACCCTTTAATCGCATCAACGGCGAAGTTTCTATTACACGAAAAGCGTTTCTCTTATCGTTCTTACCTCGTATCAGTAGCGCTGTGAGCATGACATAAGGGAAAAGGGCGGTGAAGTAGACGACCTTCCCAATGGACTGGACACCACGCATGAGGCAGAGGAAGCAGATCATCCAAGCGAGAGTGAGACATCCTAACAATTCCCATCTTATGCCTCCGAAATGTTCCCACGTGGCACCTCGTACACCCAATACATAGTCGCTAGATTCGATTACGATTACACATTTTAGCTTTCCACGTGATTTCCCTATTTACGAACGCGCCCCGTTCGATCGAAATCATTTTCGATAAAAGTTTCTGCGATCGATTCGTAAGTAACAATTTGTAATATCTTCCGTGAAATGAAAGAGACTTTTACGGATAGAATTATGTCATTAAATATATACATTCATTTGTAAGTCGTTGCTATGTAAATTATATTTGTGATTAAAATATCGCAATTTTGTGCGACTATTTTTTAAAAATACGAAACGATGCATTTTTGAACGATATAAAAAAGGTGACTTTTCTAAAACCAGCACACTGAGAGATACCGACGGAGAGTATTCTAATAGAGAGCTAAGGAAACTTTACGTAGACAGCATAATATTTTCGCCGATAAAAAGGCAGGGAGTTACGGAAAGAAAAGATGATTATGCTTTTTTTTTCATAGCACTCTCCGGTGCAGTCAAAACACTGACCTAATTCTCGATATAAAAGCCGACCCACTTTCCCCGTCTGACCTAATACACGTTTATAACATCGATTTTTAAACTGACGGCTCGTAGTCGAGCGCATTTCGCAAAAGATGCAAAGTATATTTAATTTTAAAGTCATTTCTGTCACAATGTCCATTTCTTCTTATCGCGCTAGTTGAAATTTCAAAAGCAAGCTGCTTCTCGCTACTTTCACCGACGCGAAACAATTCCCCCCCCCCCACCCCTCGTTCTATTAAGAATCTTACGAAAATAATCTTTTTAAATTTAAATTTTCATCGAGACTGCTACGCAAGCTAAAGTGTGCAAAATAAAACTGAGATGATCGATACTTGAGACTCCCTTGAGACCCCATTGACAGAAAACAGAAAAAAAAAAAAAAAACAGAACATATCTCGCGATATACACCGGCATACTTGAAATACTCCTCCGAGGAAAGGACGCGAGTGTAAAGTTGTCGAAGCTGTTCCACTCGGCTGTTATCGTCGAAACAGTGCGTGACGTTGCCATTCTCGAAACCGAAGCTCCTGCAGATCCGTTGCGCTTTCATGCAAGTCTTGTTGTAAAATATCGTTTCCGGATCATCCGTTTGACACTGAATCTCTTGCAGGCCACTGTAACAATCTGCACAAGTCGGTATTACGGCCTCACGGCGCACATCCAATATCGCGTTGCCCTAGTTACGCGATAATTAGGAAACAACATCAAAGGCTTTCAAAGGCTATCGCTGATTGAAACGAAATAGCCTGTCGTTTACAGAACACGATGCGTTGTACAGTTGACAACATGTACGGTTCGATGTTACGATGGGCGATAGATATGCTTATACACGTATGTACGTAACTATATTTTATATATATATATATATATATGTATCTGTACTAGTACTTTGTTACGATCGTCGAGAGACCGCCAGTAATTACGCTTAGCGCTTTGTTGTTCAACCCTATATTTATTTTAGAGAGACACTTCGTTCGACGAGGGATTTCCTGTTTCAAGCGTTTCCTTACGAGGTTTCCACGCGCGCTCTTGCTTTAAGGGCACACGCGTAAGGTGGTGAATAAGCCGGTGAAGAGGTTTGTTTGTGGAAGCTGAGAAAAATCGTTCGAACGAGCGTTCTTCGAACTCGTTGAAGGGGAGAAAGCTTTTGCGAGAGCATCGTCGCCTACTTGTGAAACGCGGTTTCGTTCGTTCGTTCGTTCTAATTGGACCGAGCCTTTAGAATTGATTCCGTACGAGGCTCTGGTAGGAACAGGCACGTTCAATAACGAAAATCACATGTATGATGGAACTATTTTAGAACTGTTCGAGTTATCTTCCCTTCCTTTCTTTTTTTTACATTTCCTCTTTAAGCTTTCTCTTTCGAGGTGCTGATTTATACGCGTATTTATTGTTTCACGATAAAAACCTTGTCTAATTGTTCTAAATGTTCGTTTCAATTACGTACGAGACAAAACGCTTGCATCTAGGTTAATGCACTTCGTGTGGGAAGGGTTGACTCGCACCGAGCAAATGCACGCCTCACAGAGAAAATGTAGTGGCTCGCCCTCGCTATCAATTTCTTGTAGGCTTTAGGGGTATCTGTATGTATAATGTACGCGTTATAAGAAGCTAAAAATTGCAGCTACCGCGCCGTTTAATCGCCGTAACCTCGTCGAGTTTACTACGCCATATGGATCGTTACACGTTGAAAAACTTATTCTCGCTAATTTGAAATTTTAACTCGACTTATCTGACCAGACGCTCTATACACATATATATTCCCGTAATTCTTTCGAGAAACTATTCCGATATCGCTTGGTAATTTAATTAACGGCTATCCAACACAGATGTATCGTACTTGTCGCCGGTTCGTGGTATGTCACTGGATAGCAGGTTACGAAACCCACAATCATCTTTACCGTAATAGCTTCCAGTGATCGTAGAGTATTTTATGCATGCTTTATTCGTGTCACTCATCCTTGTTGGATCCTCTTGTCCTTGTTACAACTACAAACTGAGATACTTTACAATCCTTCGTCTTCGAATTAGAAAAATTTTCGACTTTAAATTAACAGGCATGATTTTATATAATAGTAAAATTTATTAAACTACGTACATATAGAATATACTTTATTAATCAATATAAATTTTACCATTATATTAATTAATAAGGTATTTCTATATACACATATTTTAATTATATTTACATTCTCATCTACGTATCTATGTATTCTTAACCATTGTTTCTTTTTCGACTGTTGTTTCTAAAAATGATTCGCACGCATTTGTACGATTGCACTTGCAACAAGTTATTTCTTTTATTGTTTGTCTAAATTCACGTTTATCGTAAACGCAGTTTATTTCGCAAGTTTTCTCCCAATCTTAATGATATAATTTCTCTTTACCAACAGTGTACATATGTATTTATAACAAAAATATCTCATACAGAAATACGATCACGTCACTGCTTTGAATGGGGAAACCTCTTCGATCCTCTCGATTCATGCTAAATTTTTCTTCATTACATTTGATAACTTGAAATTAAATTCCACGACAATTTCCGGAAACAATTCCACGACACCGTTGTTATCCTCTTAACAACATCATCACATTTTTTTCAACCAATGATTCATCAAGTATCTTATACACGTTTCATTGCGTTGCAGAACAGCAAAAGAATATTTACAAAGTATTTAACCTCGCTTCGTCTCCGTTTCTGCAATTCGAATCAATCGCGAAACTTCCTATTGATACTTCCAAATTCGATTAGTAAAGCCATTGAACAACGTTTCGACAGAGTTGGCCTGTGCAAACCGAAAAGTCCCAGAAATTCTCTTTTACGATTAGTAAACGTGAGAAGAACCGTGACGTTGTCGAGAAAATTGTAATTATTGGGCTGCGGATTTTTATGCGTTCGTCGGAAAGCGCAAAATTGCACTTCTGTGACGTTTATCTGTTACATTTAGGACAATTTACTTATACGTTCTACAGGCATTGAATCTTACAGAAATAAAACTTCATACGTATTTTTCATTCTACTTTCAAAAATATGTTTTGAATCTTTACGGAGATCCGCAGCCTGGTGATTACACGACGCTGATGGGAAAACGTTTGCTACTTGTGTACGTAAATAGAACGTAATATATGTGTGTGTGTGTGTGTGTGTGTGTGTACGTAAATTGTACGCCGAGAATACAATGAATAGAAGAAACATAAAACAGCGTACGACGACGTCAAGGCAAAGGAAGAATATTTTCCCCCGTGTTATGCGCTTCCGTTCTGCGAGAGTGGAGAAATTGAATTTCGAAGAAACGAGCCGTTCGTCATTCGATCGTTTAAAACGGTTCTACGACCTCCTCGGGCTTTACGGGCAACGATAAAGTACGCGTGTGGCACGGTTACGTTACGTTACGTTACACTAAATAACAAGTTGAACCGGCGTCGTTCGTGCAGGACGGTACGTTTTCTAAAATTTACAAGGAAGCAGATGAGAGAGCCGACGGTCGTTCGTTATTTTATCAGCGTACTCACCGTTCGTGTTGAAATCGTTGTCGCAGTAGGCCCAACCGAGCTTCGGCACGAACGAGACGAACGTGTAGAAAAGTGTCCAGGCCACGATCACCATGTAATAGACCATAACGAGTAAAATGACGACGAGAGTGCAGTAACCGAGGCCCTCGAGTGCCGGCGCCATACGTGTGAACGCTTCGTTAGGACCGAGTCCGGAGTACTGTCCGATAGCCAGTTCCAAGAAAAATATCGGCAATCCCATGGTTAACAACATTAGAACAAATGGAATTAAAAAGGCACCTGAAAACAAAGCAACGACTGGATCCTACGCTATAACGTATCGTTAAAGAGATCAACCCTCGTCCATCCCTTTTATTTTCTCAGCCTGGTTCGTCTCTTGGTGCGAAAATGACAAGATAGCGAAGAGATAAGTAGATCAAATTTCTGTTGAATTATGCACGAGACGCAGGAAATTTCGCGTCTTCGTTTCGTCTAACGTTAGTTTGTTTGTTTTGGATTTTCCCTCTTTTCGTCGATATGTTCAAAATTATAAATGTGTGTGATTCGTCGAGAAATTTGAAAACGAATATTAATTATTTGTTGTTAAAAATGTCAAAAATGTATAATCCTAGAAAGATGTTGAAAAAATTGTGAAAAAATGGATGTTGTAGAGTTTCACCTGAGAAAAATGCATCTATATTCATTCCATTTAATTTCAATTCCTCTACTCCTAGTTATGGAAATACAAAGTTGCGTAAAAATTCGCGGTCCACTGGCAAGTATTACGACACTTGAGAAAAATAAAGCGAGAGAGAAATGACGGTCTTATTCAGACCTATTATGATGTGTTATAATGTATAATATTACATACACACAATAATCTATATATTACAATGTATAATGTATCATAATAGGTTCTAACAAACGTGCGTAAAAGGAGGTAAAAGAGAAAACCACGGTATCAATCGAGAGCTGTTTCTTGACCTCGATTAATGTTTGTGCCCGGTTCACGACGGGACAGCCAGATAAATCGAGAAGGGTGAAGAGGTCGAGTCGATTTGTCATGCACGTCGAACGGACACTAATTAAAAATTATCGGACTTGCGAGTCTGATTAACGCGACGAAACATCGCGTTACAGTTGGGAAAGGTTAAAAACGGCCAGCCGTTCTATTCTCTCTTTGGTCGTCTTTCATTAGAGGCGGCCGCACCGCGCGCCGGCCAGGGAACAATGAAGAGCTGAAGCCACGTAAACAGAAAAGAACAAAACGATGAGAGTGGAAGTAAAATAGAATAATTAAAAGCCAAGTGTTCGGGATACGCAAGCGGGCTCTACCTTTTTGTCCCTTTCTCCCTTTCTCTCTCTCCCTCTCTCCCTCTCTCTCTCTCTCGGTATTTCGCAAATAAACCCCGGTGAAAGAGGGGCGGCTGTATCAACAGGCACAACCGCACACGCAGCCAGGAAAGATTTATTAAATTTCCCGAACGCTCGGTCACGAGCTGCCAAACTACGCTTAATTATTCGAATTAGTCGCTTCGTCACGTCGACCACGCACGTACGCGCCGTGTCGCGCATCTGCTCATCCGCCCACCGCATTTCACTCTTTCTCCGTTCCTCCTCTTCCCCGTTTTACCTTTAGGTTTTTCCTTTACCCTCCCCCTCCCACTCTCTCTCTCTCTCTCTCTCTCTCTTCTCGCTTTCTCTCTGTGCCTGTTCCTTCCTTTTACAAAAAAAGGACCGCGCGCACGAGGATAAATCATTCCGCGTAATCCAGTAGTTCGTTTGCTAGCCAGCGACCCGTCTGTTTAGCGAGCGCTGGCTAGACGTTTTTCTCGTCTATGGAAAAGTCGTGCGCACGTATCCACGTGCAGCGTGGGTACGCACAACGTACAACGCACGTATAGTATATACGTACCACCGCCATTACGATATACAAGGTAAGGGAAACGCCAAACATTGCCAATGCCAACGGCATACCCGATGCAGGATAGAACAAACTCGATGGGATTGGCCCAGCTACCACGTTCGGGATCCTGCGCTAGCTCCACCAGGGCACCACCGACTCCCAGGGAGACCCTTTTCGTCTGCCAATAACACGGGTTACGTTATATTTGCATCATATAAATCATGTCCCCGCCGGAGGACGAAGGAGAACAACAACCGGAGCACACAACAACCGAACCTCGGTGGTCGGCAGGAAGGAAGAGGAGTGAAAGGAGAGGAGAGGAGAGGAGAGAGAGAGAGAGAGAGAGAGAAAAAAACTGAGAGGAGCAGAACAACAACCGGAGAAAAGCTTCGATATCGAACCGCGGTTAGTCGAGCGGGGTAAGGACTCGGGTCTGTAAAATGTGGAACGCCAGACGAAAGATAGGAGAATGCGAGAGACAATACACACACACACACGTATACACACGTATACACACGTACAGACTCGGGCAAAGGGTAATGCGGGAAAGTGGGTAGGCAGGAGAACCTGCCACTGGAGGACCGCCCAAGGTATTTACGTAACGAGATTAGGGAGAACGCTCGAATCGAGTGAATTTATCTGTAAAGTCTAACGGCACGAGCATCGGTAGTTTAATCTACTCGCGCCGTAAGCCACCGACAGATAAGATCCGACGAAAGGCTGTTCTTTTCCGCGCGCGGTCGATCCCATTGTTTTGTCGGCGCATCGAGACGCACGCGAACTCGATTATTCCCTCTCCTCCGAACGGGAGCGGGAGAGGCTTCCGGTCGCGCGGACAGATCGCGTCGAAACATTTTTTCAAACTCTACGCGTACTTGAAAAAGGGCGGGGAGACCTCCTCGTAGCTTTTTTATTCGCTGAACTCGCGTCCTTCGTCCACGGTCCACGCTAATTCCACAAAACCGACGGGGCGATTCTGCTGTTCTTTGCACTGCTATAACTCGCGTGCAGTACCGGTCGAAAGTTTGCATACCGTGTTTGTATTTCGTGTGTGTTGGTACGTGTTTATCTTTTGATTAGTGTCATGCAACGACGAATACATTCGTTTCTTACGTGCGATGTAAGGAAATATCACGAAATACCGATACTGATGTTAGGTCTTTCAATTTGATACTCCACAACGATACAATTGCAATTGCAACAACGATCGATATTTACATTTACCAAAAACTCCAAAATTATTTTCAACGATCGTTTGATTAAATATCGAAATGATTAAACTCGATCGATCAGCACCTTTATCGATTCATATTTTGGAATTTTTGTATTGTAGAGTTGTTGCAAGAGACGAATATCTCCGCACTACTCGCTGTACGTACTTCATACACGTAACGTGTAGCTAAACTCTCGACCGGTAACGCAAGCACGTTGATAACGTTCCACTCGTTTATCATCGAGTTATCACTTTCACAAACCGGACGATTTTCCGGTGAATGACGAAACACGCTCGTTCGATCGCACCTTAATCTGAGCGGGAGAAATAGAATTTCACTTTTTATCGCGGACACTTTCGTCCGACACGGCCCATTGTCTGGCGAGGAACGAGCTTTTCACTTTTCAAGATTCGTTTCTTTCGCGAGCTAGTTCTCGTGCATGCTCACCTTTGGTGTTTTTTCCTTAGCCTGCATCGCAACGGTCGTACGAAAGTCTGATCTCTAATTGGATAAACGGAGACGATGTCACGGCTGCCCGCTCGTCTTCGACGCCGCGATCACGATCGTCTGACACAGCCTCGCGCCGACTAGTGAACTATATAACGTCAGATATCGAGATAATCGACAAAAGCTATTATCGAGAGGCGGGTTCCGGATCTATCTCATAGCTTCGTAGCCGCAAATAAAACGTCTCGGGTCTCGCGAGACGACATCGGCGAGCAGGCAAACGTCGTATCGGTCGCGCGACCGGTGAAACACGCTCGCCTTTTACCTCGATCTCGCACGAAATTTCTGCATCTCCGCAGACGGAGACTGGAGGTCGAGGGTCGACGAGGCTCGAAACATTTCGTTTATCGCCGAGTTGAAACCCGTTTTACGAGTATTTCCAAATACCAAACCCAAGCAACCTGATCTGACTGACTATTAATTAACGAAACGAATAATTGAGAAATAATCGACGCTATATTTTTTTTGATTCATTTCGAGTCCGTGAATGTTGCGACTTTTACCTCGACGAACTGTGTTTCTATTTTTCTACGTGTGAAATTCTCAAATACCTCTGATCGATCGTACAAAATGAGTTTGTTCATTTCTTCACATGTTCGTGTTCTATTCATTTGTTGCTTGTACAAATGAATAGAAAATTAATATAATCGTTGAAATAATGGTAATTTCGAGCAGCATTCGAAACGAAGTTATATACGTGTACATCGGCCTGAACTCGAATTCGTAAATAACGTGTATTGTACATAAACGATTCGATTCAATCTCTAAAACAAACCGCGCGAAGCAACACGTTCAAACGGCAGTGTTTAAGAGTATTCGACGTCGGATCGTTCGCCTATTTGGGGGATTTCTGTTTAAATATCGATATGTCAAACGGCACGGAAGTTATTCAGCGATATGGGAACAATCGTCGACAAGCATCGGACTGAGCATTGTATGATAAAAGCTTGACGGAAATATTTGGACAGTGCTGTTCGCGGCGATACCGATCGATTTATCGCTGATAAAACAAGCGTAGTCCCCGTACCGCGTACGAATCTGATCGTAGTCTTCGCATTTTTGTTCGATTTACGCCTGCTGTTTATTAAACCGTTTCGTTAATCTGCCGCTTTCAAAGCCGCGGCGCGCTCCAAAACTTGAATATCGAGTTGGTGTTTGAAGGCGAAAAGTACAATCACGATCGTGTGCAATGTCTCATTAGAGTGAAATGTTACTGCGAAATTCATCAAAATTGACAATCGGTCGTTGCCTCGAGTGTGAGCCTTTTACAAAAAGATATCCCCTCAGTTTGCAGGCGTTGCAATTGCGTTCAATGTGGATTGATTGAAAAATCGCGTGCTATCGCGAATGTATCATATATTTTCAACATTTTGTCGCGAGTCATTAATTTATCACGGCTGGTTGGATCATACTTGAAATGAGGTAAATAATATCTTAATAGTTTCTTGGCTTGAAACGAATGAAACACGTCCAAATTTGTACATAAAAGCAATGAAAATTTTCATTAAATTATCACGTAGTATGAAGTAGAATCCTTTGCTTTTAATTTAATAGCGATTGAAAGATTTCTTCAAAATACGAAATAATTCTCTCACAAATCGCTGCATTTTATTTTTTAGCGTTTTATCACGCTCGGAAACACGATATATCGTCGTTGCGAAAATTACGATCCGTACAAAATATCTTATCCTTTTTTCATTATCTAGTTCTCGCAAAACAAACCACTATAAGTTATCGTTGAACAGAAGCACAGATAAATTTTTTACTGAAGCAATGACAAGGTACATTAATTACCGAGTCGAGTGAAACTGGAATGCTATCGTTGTAAAATGTTACAAAGATTACAAGAGGATTACTCGACCGAAAAAAGTTTTCATAAATGTTCTGTACAGTTGGAAATCGCAATGGCCAGTCTGACATTGCCATCCTCTAATATAATTTAACGAGCACCAACAGTTAATTTTACTTCGTACAATGAAAATCTAACACGAGCTTTATCGAACGGACAAAGCGACAAAATTGAATTGAAAACGAATCTTCAATTGGTGAAATTAAATTCAAGCGTTGTATTGTATTTTATACTCGCTGATTTTCCTATATATTTTGTTATCTCGCGTTATCTTCGTGAATCGAGAAAGATAACAATTTCAAAAGTATCATCGCAATAAAAAATTTCGGGGAATAACGTTTTTTCTAATCCCGATCGTTGTATTGCAATCAAATAAGTCGCAAATACGCAAATAATCGACGTTTTCTACGTTTGCTTTACTTGCTTTCGTTAAATCGATCACTACGACAGCTATGATAGCTATTAAGCTTGTTGCAGTCGTGCGTACAAATATTTAATTTATTTGAAAATATATCAACATCGAAAGAGAGAACGAATATTTTGTTGATTTGCAGTTTCGAAACTTAGAACGTCCAGTTTTGTGTCAGGTGAAATACACGTGAAACGTAAATTTCATGAAACATTTTGTGCCGGCACGATATCAGACGATATTTCGTATAACGCGATATCGTTTAACTTCCACTTGGATCGAATCATTGAGATCTATCAATATTTACGTATGTATATTAACGAGGCACTCGGTCTTTAATTCAATCACGACCGTATTTTAAAGGAAGATTAATTGCAAACACGTTAAATTTACTTTTGTGTTCGTTTGTGTACGTATGAATGTTCGAAGTGTGCGTAAGAAATCATTAATCTCGTGAATTAATTTGTCGCGAGAAAGAAAGAAACAATAAATTGTGCAACGCTCAACCACGGACGCGCATAAATTGCAGAGAATAGAAATTAAATAGAAATTGGAACAATTTAGCGAAAAGACGTTGAATTTTTGAAAGTTCTCCCAAAAATAGTATCCTTTTAATATTTTTTTTTTTCGATAAATCACTGGCAGACGCATCGTTTAATAAAGTCTGATTTCAAACTACGGAGCAAGGTATTGAAAACTAATTTCTTTTTCGTCATTTATTGGAAATTTCTTATTCGCCGATTATTGGAGAATTTCTAATATGAACTAGCGAACGAGATTTCCATTCAATCGAAAATAGAGAAAAACACAGAGGTAGAGCAGGTTTATAATTAACTGTACCTGAACTATATATTTTCCCATTTTAAATTTAAATTACATACTTGCGCTACGCGTATCAACGCGAAATCGGTAATCAGTCACATCTCATCACAAAATCAGTTCACAAAAATTCGTCCGTTTTTCCAATAATCGCGCCAACAAACAATCTCTTGATTAACTGGGACGCGACAGCTCGATCTCACGTGGCCGCGATTTCAAAAGCGTGTAATAATAGTTTGCGGGTGATTTCCCAGACGATTTACGATTTACGATCGACGGCAGCTCGTTGTGGTAGTTATTGTTTGGCTTGAAGTTTCCAAAAGTTAAATTCCGAGATGAAAGAACGCCAAGAAGGGAAAGCCAACGTGCTATTTTATTTATTAACAGAGCACAAATTTGCGGCGGTCAGCGTTTGAAAGAAATCATTTTTTAAAATTATAACGAAAAAATCATGTTTGCTCAAATTTCATTTAAAACTAACGGAAAGTTGGTTTCCTCTTATGTTTTGACGTTTCGTTTGAAAAGGAAGGAATAGGTGGGAAGAAACTTTCGGCCCACCCTATACCCCCCTGTACACCAGGAAACAGGAACAAATGATCTCGCTATCGCGCGGATCGCGCGTGCAACGGCCTCGCGAAAAAAAAAAAGAGGCAGATTTTCGAACGAAGAAGATGAACAAACCTGCTCTACGAGACCCGGATAAAAGAGACGATTTGCAAACTCGCTTTGTCCGCCAACAAACACGAAACTTCTATCCACGTTCCGTCGTTGATTGCAAAGTAAACAACAGCAGTGATTTATCGTAATCTCACCAATTATCCAGCTTCCGCGTACCGTTTTATCAAATAACAATTCACTCTCGAGCGTAGAAAACTGCACGGCACGTAATAATTGCAATTTGGCATCAAAGAGCGTTCCGATAAACAACGCGAGATTTAATTTCCGGTCAAAATTAACATGCACTTTAGTAATTTTGTTACCGAAATGTTTACGAAGAAAGAGCGTCGGTCTGCTTTAACGCAATAAACAACGAAGATCAACAAAATTTTCACGTGATTTCGTTGCGTGTAAATTTTCGTAAACGTGTGTCTGCATCTCAACGACGTGCGTTAACAAGAAAGCAGGGTCTTATTTTTCGGCGTGATACAAAAGATTATTTCGTGCCGTAAAGCTAAACAGGAGAGTGCTCTTCGCCACTTGGTTAATGAAACAGTTAATGTAACCGCAGTTTGTCGTCGTGTAACATCGTACATTCTCTCGCTTAACCTTAGAGAGAAAGAAACAGAGAGAGAGAGAAAAAAAAAAGTATCTCAACCGAGTGAGGACAAAACACGTAATCCCGGTTTTACCAATTTCTTTTTTTCATCTCTTTTGTACACTGGTGAAACAGGAATTATTGAAATTATATAAATCCCGGTTACTTTCGAATACCGTGCGGAGGAGAAAGGATCCGGCGGAGCTCGAATAACCCACTCGACACGGAAAGTCGTTCGACAAACAAAAGAAGATCAAGCTTCGATTCAGAGTTCCGGTAATCCGATCAAGCGATTCTTTCTCTCCGCGAAACTGCTACGTATTTCAGGATACGGTGCGTCTGTGCAAGAGGAGGAACAACCAAAGTGAGACACTCGTCGATGCGGTCGTCGGAAATTTTGCTCATTGGAACACATTTTGCTCATTGGAACACATCGAGGGTTCGGGTGGAGTTCAATCGGCAATCAAAAGGAGAAAAACAAGAACGATAAACAAATAAGCGACCGAGCAATCGAGCGAGGAAGCAAACAAACAAACAAACAAGCGAGCAAACGAACAAAAATCGGAGTCGATTGTTATTGCGATTCACAACGACGTAATGTTGCCGGCAAAAGTGATACGTAGTAGTATCCTGACCTTCGAACGATTTTGGCGAATTTTGGCGAATTTTTCTCGCGTCTCGCGAGATCAACCCTTTTGATATCTGGTGTGCATATCTCACACCGTCGTGTCTAAAATCAAAGTGTGACGCACGTGTATGTAATATCACGTGTCACGAGAGAAAGTAAAACGCGTGAAAAACAGAATGTCAGTTCTTGAACAAGTAATTTTCTAGTTTGATGTCGATCTCGAGAAAGTTGAGACGAAAAGACAAGAACGAGCTGCGATAGTTGACGAAATATTCGCGATTGGTGACTACAAGCGGATTGCAGACGTTCGTGCAAATTTCATATTTTCGCGAGTGCGATTGAAGATCCAAATAGAGCGCTCGATTCCGAATACTTTGCATATTTTTTTCAAATTCCCAATAAACGCGTAAACATCCGGAGCCTGTTCGCAATGGAGAAAGATCGCGAGTCGAATGCACTGCTGCAATTTAATAATCGCCGGCCAACGATCATACGTGATAAATAATTGTCATTTGGTGCCGTTATGAAACGCAATAAAACGCAAGCCGTAAAACGCGCAAAATAAAATCTTTAAAATCTACACGGACATGTGTGTATAACTTTCCAGTAGAACGCTGTAGAGGGTTAAACAACCGTTGTGAAATATTCGGGTGGTAAAACGCCGTTTTGAGCGTTGAGGGGGTCTCGGGAACACGTGACCAATAGTTAGCGATAAATTGACCATGTTAAATCGCGTGAAATTGCGGCCGCGCCAAAGTTAGAATAAATGAAATTAACAGAGAAGCACTCATAATAGAAGGGACGCCATTGAATAAACTTGGTAAGCTTGTATCAGGGTCAGTATAGTACAGTAGTTCTGGATGGTAGCTCGTGCCCCATGGCCACCCTACAAACTCTGTATGCGTACCATTTTAAGCTTACCGTTTCAAACGTTTGGCCAACGGGTGATTATATTACACGAGTGCGTAAACCCCTGGGCGCAGCGAACTCGACGCGAACGATGCACTCGAAAGCAGTCGGTTCAACGCGCGTTGCCTACGTTCGTTTGATTTACAGCCTAGGCCATTGTTATCGAATCATTCCAGTCACCGACGATGCGATCGTTCGTTTTACGCGGCGATATTTTTATCGCGCGCCACGCCGATTGTATTCCCGCTGTCGAAAATGCGTAAACACGCAAGCCGTTGTTTGTTGCCGCGTTCGACAGGTTTTTTAAGTAACGACGTGCTCATATCGGACCTTTTTATCCTAATAAACGGGACATAAAAGTTCAGCTTTCACTTTTTGCACTAAAATCTACGCTCCAACGTTCGACACAATTTTAATAATCGATGGCACGCGGCGTCGTGTGAGTTTCAATTTTAATAACGTGACTGTTGACAAAATTTAATAATTAGAGATCTTAGAACCAGATGCATAAAATAGAATTGCGCGAAGACAAGAGCAAGGTCTTGAGACAAGAAGGAGGAAAAAAAACTGCACGACTTGTACCCAGTACGATTTCAGTCTCACTGAAAGGCCCAGAAGCAACTGTTCTGACTATGAAACGAAGACGAATTTTTTGCCACTCCTACCCCACGAGGTCTACCCCACGCCCCCTCGCGAATCACGTGACTCAAATCAACCAATCGCTAATTTTCGTTGCACCAGCGTTGCACCTGAAGAGGCCTGATTTTCTCGGTTACCCCCGCTAAAATCACTTTCTCAGTGATAATAAGGTCCAATAAAATTCGGTAAAGATTTCTCTAATTTCAGTGAAATTTCAAAGTTGTTGTTGTTATAACCAGTTACATTATCAAATTATCTATTTAATATTTAAAAAAATTGAAGAATCGCGAAAGCACGTTTGTTAACCAGTTATCTACCGGTCGTTCAACGACGTTCGTTTCATCTCAGTTTCACGTTGTATGTTTAACCAGCGCTTGTAGCTCGCAGTCCCACCGCAGTGGGCATTGTACGACCGTATATCATCCATAATTTGTTATCCTCTATTATTCTATGCTCTCGTTTACGCTGTATTTATTTGCATAGCGTCGTTCGCATAGGTATTACACGGTCCTACGGTAAAGCTTTCCTCGGGCTCGGTCGACTTTACCTTTCCCTCGACTCTACTTTGGCGGTGAAAAAGCAAATGGCACATTCGATGACGCAAAGTCCGATCGAAAAGGCAACGCTTTACGTGCTGAGCTCGATACTTGTCTGCCGCGATACCGTTACGTGTTAATAAAAATGCCCAAGCTGCAGGAACCACGAACGCGTTCTGCATTCGGCGATAAATTCGCGATAGTAATTCGAATCTCTATTTCCCTTACGAAACTGTCGCGACGCGTCAATCAATAATTAAACGAAAACAGTTGGAGCAGCTAACGCTATATATAGTCTCTGGCTGGCTGTTAACCGATCTTTACTACTGTCGTTCCGATGAGCTCAGTGGAACGTAAAACGCATCTTTTGGGATTTCGCGTCCTATTTAACCGAAATACTTCACTTTTTTACATTTTATCTTTAGATTTCCTAACTGGCCAAGTTATTAGTTATTAGTTATTAGAGTTGGAAGAAGATCCACTTTTAGTAGACTCTTACTCTCTGATAAAATCCACGTGTACGGAATAAGACTTTCGTTCATAAGAACGAAAAATTGAACTAACATTTGTTTCTCTTTTTTTTTACTAAAGTTTAATTGGAATATTATCAATTTATAACTTCTTACTCAAACGTAGCGTATAATTACATCTATTATTATAGTACCGTTTCGTAAATTACGAAATCATACTACACGAAGATTTAATAGAAGCTAAAACAGCTGTTTAAACACTTCGTAGATACGCAGAATTCGATATAACACATTCTCGTAATCTCCTCTTCGAAAATTAATTTGTATGAAAATCATGATTTACTGTTACCAATTGATCGTTGCATAGCAGTGCTACTTGCATACCAACGCTCTGTAGAAAAACAGTTGCGAATAAATCTTTATTTTATGATAAAGTAGCGTTAATCAGACAACAAATCTCATCTGTGTCCAAACTATTTATTCTTTCTCATCCTCAAAACGTCGATAATATAGGAAGCAAATATAACTTTATCTGTAAAGGTAGATTGTATAATTGTGTGCAGTGTTCTACATTAACTATATACGATCACAGACAGAATCGTCGATAAATAGCCAAATCACAGACGACGTATATGAATAGACCTAAGCATCCAATGTATTTTTTCGGTCAACGATTTCGGGGTGAGCTGACCTCGTTACCATTTTCGTATCACATCCTATCGTACCGATTCAGGCAAATTTTGCGAAAATCAAAAAATATAGACAGTTTGCCAGATTTATTTCGAGAATTATTCACTGAATTAAACGTGGTGATACTTCATCAATGAAGGAATATAACGATTTAAAACAGAGATTGATGAAAATTGAGATGAAAAATTTAGTATATATTTGGCTATTAACATCTATTTAAAAGTATTGATTTAAAAAATTGATTGAAATATGATATTTTTATGAACAGTATAATTAGATGTGACGTTTTTTTATTTTCAAATTTGTAAATTCACAACTTGAATGAATTATCTTTACCCCGTAAACTCAATTTTATGAAAGTTTGAACTTATCAGTAAAATATTTCTACAAATATTGTGTGCAATAAAGAAGCACATTATGTATTGTAAATTTGATGACAATTAAATTCATTAAATTGAATGCCGAATTGCTTGAATGTAATGGAGGGTGGGATTAGGGCTCGGGGCGGGTCTCATGCGTAGTCACCTCCTCTAAACTTTAATGTTTGTAAAACGAAATCAAGCAAAGAACTATGCAACCTACAGCACTCTAAAATCCGTAACAAAGTTATAGCTAATAAAATGGAACATATATATTTTTAGCAGTATTTTCAGTAACAAACGCAGTGCTAAAGAATGCTGAAAAAAGGAACTTAACACAGTAACACCAAAAGGACTATTGAAGAAGGAATCGCGATACAGCAGCCAGAAGGGCTACTGAAAGAACATTTTCTACTCAATACAATAGTCAGCAGGGCTATTGTCAAATCTACATTCGACATGAACCAGAGCAACAAACCGTATCCTGTTACGCAACACTAACTCACTAGTATTAAGTATAAAATAGAAAACTTTTAAAATCAAACGCGAGGAGTGCTTCATTATATTTAAAACTCCCGAAAATAAGAACGCAATGTTATTCTACGCACTCATTTTTAGAAATACGCAACACTAATCGTGTTCAGTGCAACCATACTGGAAGTTGCTGATGGATGACTACCTCTGTACAGCTCTTGTAGCTGCATCAGGTGATGAAGGAGCAGGAACAACCTTCCACAAATCCAGTGGAAGAATTTGGGCATATTGTAAAAGCAACGCTACTTCAAGAAACACGATCATTCATTGTCGCAACACTAAGAGAACTAATTGGAACAATATCGCAACACTAATTTTAAAACTAATTCAATAAAAATTATTATACATATGTAACAAAAGCTACATGTAATATTCTACAATTAATTAAAAACAATGATTCTATAATTTACTTTAAAACAATAGAAAACAAGATAAATTTTACTATGTATAACACTAAACATCTATAAAAATTCAAACAAAATTGCAAAAGACAATCGCGGTATCATAATTTGCAACTCCGAAGCAAACGCGATTATCATTCCTTCGCAACTCTAATTTAAACCGTAATCAATTTCTCGCAACACTAACAAGAAAAACCACGATTTGTCCAAAACGATGATGAACGATGATGGAGAAGAAAAAAATACAACTACAAATACTAAAAGAGCATAGCGACAAAGTAGTAACAAGAATGACTTCCCATGCTCTGAAATCATTTGAACGATCCAGAGGATGAGAAGCCATTTGTTGCGACCCTGGCAGTTTGCCGGGCCCCTTCTTTTCTTCGAGCGCAATGCCCGCTGAAACTTACGTCCAGCTCGAGTCTTTCCAATCGCAAACCAAAAGATAACTTACAAAGGTGGAATAATAATATAAATCGCGAAAGCTGACCCCAATACACGTGGACGACTAACGATCATAATGATCGTTACCCGTCAATACCTACGTAAACGTTCGTTTCGGGACCTACTCGCGACCTATCCGCGACCGCGATCGCGATACTAAATTCGAAAAATCGAACGGTAAAACCAGAAACAAGTGGCATGCTCCATTTGTACCAATTTCACTGTCGATTTTTCAAATTAGATTTCCTGAAACAGGTTGGACACGCGAAAAGAAAACACGCGACCAGAGACTGTGCCAACCTGCCCGGCCCTATCTACTTGTAATTAACCACAGGCATACCAGAAAGTAAGCTACCTATCCTAATCAGTCGCCCTATATTTAAAAAATGGCAAAACAGGCACACCAACACACTCACTCCACGGTTCTCGCACATACCACTCGGGCGCAGACCTAAACTAGAGAGGACGTCCCGGGACGCCTCCGACACCCGACTTACACACAACTTTCACACTCTAATTTACGTACCATTTTCCTGAAATCGACTGACAATGGCTAGCGACCATTGCGTAAAACTTGATTGAAATACGTTTACGTTTACAAATATACGCGAAATATTAATAACTGAGGAAAGACACGTATAATATCTATACAAACTGCACGTGCAAGTTGACTTGGAATCATTATGAGTGATTATAATTGACAGAATTATAATAATAGTGTAATTATAATGTATTTATTAGGCATTATGATAATGCCTTAAAGAATTCATAATTCTTTAAGTTAGAGCATAAATATTTTAAGTATTACAATTTATAACGAATGTAACTATAAAAACGACGCAATTCCACATCCTAACCACACACACATATGCGGAAAATACGTCGTGCACGATACGCTAACACGCTGTCAGTCGCTGAGAAACTTTTTATAAAATTACAAACTATGGTCATCGTGCCCAATGTCTTTCATCTACCCAAGTAGCACCTGGGCACGTGAGTGAGATCCTGACAATGGACACGGAAGGGGTGGACACCTGAAAATTCTGAACTAAAAAAATGATTAGTTTACGTAATTTGTATCTAATGGACTATTGCATTATTGCTATAACAATGAGTAATTCGTTAAACGAAAAAATAATCATGAACGATCTAACAATTGATTCAAACAATCGACTCTAAATTAAATATTGATAGAAATAATCTCAGACGACTTTTTCATCAAAGCACATTTTCAAAAATACGAAAGCAGTGTCCAAACTTGTTGCTTTGATTCAAAAATCTGTCTGTCGCGAAGTATCTTCTTGCACATAAAATTTCATACATTCTTTTGCGGAAAAAATTCGAATCTATTATATTTTCAAATTCTACTAAAGTTTATAATTATAAAACTTAATTAATTAAATCATTTAATAGTATTATAAAAAGGTAGATGAAATTGAAAATTATTAATTATTATAAAAAAAATATATCAGCAGTATCAGTAAGTAATAACTGCATCTTTCAGAGCTATGAAGTCGGAGGACTTCCATCCGTCTTCTCTGCTATGAAATGCTCAAACAATTATTTATAAATATTTATAACTTATCCATTCATATGGATATTTTACTTTTGCAAACATTTATATTGAAGAGATTTTGATTTTATAAGTAATTACGATAAATGTGTACGTACATATATCCTAATTGTTAAAATCGCGATCTGCAAGAAGCCCTATCCTGATCTAATACATAAAAAACCTGAAGAAAATGTTACTACTCACGGGTATAAAAAATACCCGCGGTCACTATGCTCATCAAAAATTCTACGTATACAACCAGTCACCCGTGTCGATTCGGACCTTTCGTCCTACGACATGATTGAGTGACCGGAGGAACATAAATGCATGCGACTCACGCAATAGATGTGAAGAACGTTATCATCGATGCTATACTGGAGTAGGAAAAATTATCGTGAAAACACTCGTCAAGTAGGTACCACTGAGAATCCCATGGTGGAAGTGAACGCCGTGAAAAATGTCTTAAAAAACATAAAACAATTTGTTTCTAAAGACACAGTGTTATTCGTGAAAATTCAAATTTTAATAATGATAAAAATTGGGAGTAATAATTTGAAATATTTTTATTTAAAATTACAATTTTAAAGTTCGATTTCAATAGAAAAAGAACTGTAAAGAATAGAGTTTAAATACAACAAATACAACAAAAGTACTTACATATTTAGTTTTTGAAGCGTCATAAGATTCTTGGAGTACTAAAAGATCTATTCAAGAAAACATTAAACATTAGAATTTTTATTTAAAAGCAAAGCAGAATTTTAAGTCGGAGATAATGAAAGATTCTTACATTTTTGGCTTTGGAGTCACGGTTGAATCCCCTCCCCCCAAAAAATTAATGTTGATATAAAGCATCTGTAACAAAATATTAAACATTACACTTTGTTGTTAAATTCGAAAAATTGAATAAATTGAATGTATAAAACTTACGATCTTGATCTCCTGGGGAAGCCTTATCCTCTTGACTTATCACTTGGCCTTATCACTGACTCTAATACCGAAAACGAGTATTGAACAAGGAAAAATGTAAAAAAAGAAAAATAAAAGATTACCAACGCGCGCGTTTAAGTAACAATCGTTTAAGTAACAGACTCACTGACTCTAACTTCGCGAATTATAATTTAAATGAATTGACAATTAAATTTAACAAGAGCTATTTTGCTCAGAAAAATATTAAAATATTGCGCAACAAACACTGACTTTACTGACCGCATTGCACGCGGTCACGAAAATTTTCTAAAAATAAAGTTGATTAAATATTGAAATTTTTCTATATACCGTAAATGAAAGACGATTCTGAATGTTCATTATGAGAGTAGAAAGACTGTATATTAGTAATCACGTACATCACGTCACGTGCTATAAATATTTATAAATATTCTAAAATATTTGCACAAATCAAGATTTCGCAGTTAAATATATTTAAGAAACAATGCCACGAAGAATGTGTGGTAAAATCTTGCTTTGAATCGTTTCAATTGCGCGTCAGCGTTCGAAAAAATCAAGTACAGTATAATAAAGTAGGAAAACTGCGAATTTGATAATCTAAGAATACAGGAATATACACATCCATTTAACAGCATATACATACTGTCAAGCTGGTATACATCCAAATAATTAATTTAATCTTTCCTATTTTCATCTTTGTATTCCAAATAATTACGAAATTACGTATTCTGAATTGTATCTCAAATATGTATGAATTGTATACCGAATGTTATCGAAAATAAATAAAATATTACCAAATTTCCGTGAAAGTTCACCAAATTAATCATGGCTATACGCCTTATGCTATCTCTGCAATCAAGAACCTGCACAAAGAGAAACAAAAAGTCAGAACAAATGTATTAAAATGAAGGCAAACGTGTAAAATTGAAACGATAATGAACTTCAAATTCTATTAAAAAGACCGTACGAGAGAAATCTACGACTGAAGAAAAATCAGGGCGAAAAGTACTTCAAAGCACTTCAAAGTACGATTTCGTTATCGTAAAGCTTAATTAATCGTCAACTACACGCGTATTAATTAAATGATATTATTAATGAAGTATAAATAGAAGTGAAAGAGTGTCGAAGAAGCGACGCTGTCGAAGAGACGCCACAAATACGTTAGTAAAAGTTACGAATCTAATGCAACGTAATACATGTTGTTGTCACGAAATTCGACGACCGAATGACTTTCCGCGACACGTTTCGTCCTGTAGTTGAGAAAATAGTAGAGGGGATAGAGTGATTCCGAACGAACAGGTTCGACAACAATAAGAGTCTTACGCAAAAACGTAAGCGCTGTGTTTATGTTTTGAACTTGGAGTTCCGAGCATAGTATAATTTTTAGCATGGTTCAATGTTTATATTATTTCTTTAAATATTGAGACTTATATGCAACAATTATTTGGTTAAATCTTACCTCGAATTGGAGCCAAAAATGCACGTTTCATCTTAAACATTCACAACACAAATACAAATCTAACAACCATTGATTTAAATTTTTACCTTAGAATTTCTGGATGACACTTTTTTTTGAATGACTTTTCTGGAAAATACTTTCTTCTTTACAGACGAGGTGTGCTTCCTTCCGCCATTCTTCCCGTTTAAAGATCAATCGTGAAAAATATCAATGTTCGAGAATCGTAAGAAGTGTATTACGTATTTCACCGTTGGTGCTGTAATCCTTAACTAATTTAAATCCAATACGCGCGCATTTCGCACGAAATATTAACTTATTTAAAGGAATAAAAAATAAAAACTCCGGTCTAAATCAAATCCATGAGAAATTCTTAAAAAAGAATGAAAATATTCACGCACTAGAAAAAACATTGTCGATATTTCGTGAAAATAAATTATAGATCGATTAACTTGATTTTACCTTAAAAAGTGAAGCTTTCACTTTAACAATTTTGAATTTGTTTTTTTCAAAGATATTTATTTTTACATCATGCAGCAAGTGTAAAAGAATACTTTTCTTTTTGAAAATTGTAAAAATTCAAACATCTGAAGAGATTTTTTATCACTGAACAATTTTTTCATTCAGCACAATCATGATCTTTACAGTGAGCCCTTAAAACTAGATGTACGACTTTTTTCGCCATTTGATTTATTTTTAAACAATAATTCATTAATTTTTAACGAGTTATAACAAGACATGACCTTATATGTAAATCTGGATTTGTCTTAACAAATATTTATCTCATTTGAAGAAATAAATTTGTTTAAAAAATGAATGATCTTTTATCATACTGCTATTTCAGAACGTGTGATACGAAATCACACAAGATGTCACACCAGATCTATTCTGTTCCTTATTTGAGATCGTCATAAAAGAGTATGACAATTCACAATTTGTACATTTTTTCCAAAAATGGAACATTATTGTATTATGCAGAATGGAACAGGTTGAACAAATCTGGAATGACAAAAGGAGAAGTATGTACAAGTAGTTGTATTGGAACTTTTATTTTAAAATTATAAAATATGTGTAATTCCTAACCTTGTTGTACATTCATTATTTTGAAATTTCTTTTTTTCTAAGAAATATGTTTCAAAATTGCATAATATTTAGGAAGCAAAGTTAATGTATGGAATGTTATTTTCTATAAAATCATTTGTAAGTAAAATATCACCATTGGATCCAAAAGAAGGATTTTTGTACTATAAAACTAGTAAATATACGTTACATTATTTGGAAACTCCATCTGGATTAAAATTTGTATTGAATACTGATAATGTTACACAAAATGCTAGAGAACTGTTACAACAATTATATAGAGAGGTGAGTAATTGAATGTTCTTACATTATGTTACTACAAACTTTTTTGGTAAAAATCTATGATATAATTAACTTTTTGCAGGTGTATTTAGAATATGTGGTGAAAAATCCTTTATGTCAATTGAATGAACCTATTCAAAGTGAACTGTTTAAACTAAAAGTTGATGAATTGTTTAAAAAATCTCCTTTATTTTTAAGTAGATCAATATAAAGTTTTTAATATTGAATCTATAAGTGTAATATATTTAAATATAAAAATGATTACTGTTATTTACTTTTTTAAATTTTAATTGATATTACGTGCAATTATTTATTGTTAAATACTAGTATTAATATGTATTAATGAAAATGCAAAAAACTAAACAAAAAAATCATAATCATAAAAATATTCTTATAATTTAAATGAATATACACTTACATTATATTTTGTTATATTTACGAATTTACATTTATCGTAAAAGAAACAATTACTTAAACAAAATATTTTTGTAATACACAGAACTGTGATCTTCATACAAAATGTACAATAATTAATAGAATTTGAAGAAATTAACACTTGTAAAAGTATCAGTTACCTTTATAGACTGTTTTAAGTTGTTTGTATTAACATATTAAAACATATTAAAATTGCACCGCTTTTTGTATCAACGAAATATACTCTTTCAATTTAATTTACATTTAAACTATTATTTGAAACACGTAAAAATATTGATAAAAATGCACTTTTATAAATGTTCCTACATTAAATTTGACTTTTTAAATATATTTCGTACTAGTACTCTAGGGCGTATTTTTAAAATACGCCTTATTTAACTAAAACATCTATTGTTATTTATACATGAAGATTATATGGCAGCTTATGTCATATTTCACAATTCGGTTTTTTAGGTCCATATATCCATCTTTCTTTTTAAATTTATAAGTCTTTCACACAATTATTCTCGTCCGAACATATGACATTAGCTTATTCAAATATTAGCAAAGTTATTAATTACACATAAGAAACATATACTGAGATAATAATTTTACACAATTATATATACATATTTAGATTCTCAAGAATTTAAAATTAAAAATTTATGAGGCAAAATTGTTAAAACATGATCATAATGTTCCTTATACTGATCGTTAGTGTACATAAATGTAAATACACTGGCAAGAAAATCAAAGCTTTCAACATGCCTAACAAAGCACCTGAAATAGTACGTATAATTCATTGGGATAAATAACAAATAAATATAACAAAAGATAGTAAACTACCATACCTGTTTTTATAATGTTCATTTTTTTTTTTTTTTTCTAAAATTGTATAACATTCACTGTCAAGGCATGTTCATTGCCTTCAATTGCGTCCATTACATTATGTATATTTTCATACATCAAGGGACATTTAGAAAATATTTGTGTACAAAGGTTCTTACGATACTTGCACATCTGGAAATATGACTGACAAAGTATGGAGAAGTATTTCATGCATAGAAAATAATCGTTATCTGACATAAAATGCAACCGTATAAAGCTTTATAACTTTCCATAATGTTTTATGCAGCTGTTTATATGGCGTGAAAATT
The DNA here is from genome assembly GCA_032399605.1 of Melipona beecheii. Taxonomy (NCBI): domain Eukaryota; kingdom Metazoa; phylum Arthropoda; class Insecta; order Hymenoptera; family Apidae; genus Melipona; species Melipona beecheii. Next base: position 4,001,301 of record JAUCMO010000291.1, read on the forward strand.
TCAATTCTTCTGAAGAATTTCATCATAGAAAAATTTTAACGGATTCAATATTTTATATTTATGAGCGCTATGTTTTGTATATGAGAATGTAATTTTTCGCATGTAACCATATTCATCAAAAAAACGTTGGCACAAAATGAAAATTATTCATACTAAATTAATTTGAATTTTTATAACAAATTCGAGGCCTGTGAGTATATATATATAGCTATACACATATACGTACATTACATATATTTATACACGTAATTCTGAAATATGAATGCATACGCTATCTTGCTTCGATGTTGTCATACAAAGTTAGTCTTAATTTGTTCCCTCTATTGCATTCATAATACATTTATACATGGTGTGCATAAATATAGTAAATTCGACATTAATGCACGCACATAGTATACACTTAAATACATATATATATATATATATATATATATATATATATATATATATATACATATACAATAACAAGCAAAAGCATAAACACGTTATACAGATTTAGTTTGTAATTGTCCTAATCCTTATCAATCAGTTAAAAAGTTTATAGCATTATCACTTTGTTATAAGACTTGCGTGTTTACATATTTGCTTGTCACTTAATATGTGAATACGCATCTATGTGTTTTATATGTAAAGGACGCATGTACAATATTACATAAATGCTCAGTCTTTGTTTCTTTAAGAGCATAAATCTTCTTCCACATCATCTATGTTACATTTTTTATCAGAAGGTGTAAAAAAACAAGCATCGTTATTCTGTACCACTACAGGAAACGGTTCTTCTATTACCGATAATCGCTTTTCGCGATCTGTAGATGCTGTAGAATTATAGAAGAAGACATTTCTCAAAGTGGCAACATTAACTCGTTCCCATGACACATTATCATCTGTCGAATCAGCCTTTGATTCACTAGTAGAACTCCTGAAAAAGTAAATTAATATTAGATATCTAAAAATATTGTAGGTCAAGGTTCTAAAATAATTTCATACTTTGTACTCTTTTGAGTATTTACGTCTTCTGTCTCTTTATTACGTTTACGTCTTCCAGAAATTCGGCTATTCACTCCACATGTGCTGACAATTCCTTCCTGGTCCGCTTCAATAAAACTAACGTGATCGTCGAACCTGACACGTTCAGAACTTTCGTCCTCTCCACAAACGGTCCAATTACTAGAATCACTGCATTGACGATCTAATGTTGGTTTACGTCGAGCACGTTTCGCCAAACCAGGCGCTACCTCTTCGAGGGAACTCAAAGACGTAGCTTGACCTGCTGAGTCCATATGACCTCCTGCAACAGAACTTGTTCCTTGTTCCCCTTCCGTGCTTCTGCCACCGCTAATTGAACTTCCATCCATCTGAACAATTCGTACAATTGAAATTCATAACTGAAATATCGATCGATTACGCAATGATATTTCTAAAGAAAAATAAGATACTTTAAAATTTAGAACGGAGCCCGCCAGAGCCCTAGTGGAAGCTGCACCGTCATCCAAAGCGATAGATGCGTTTACAGATTTCTCTGATAAACTGGTTGCGGCAGATGCTGTTTCACTACACAAACTGAATCGTTGAGTAGACGTCACATCCGCTTGAACTTCCAATCTATTTTTAAATATAACAAGTTGTATATGCGACTTCTTAACAATTGGAAATTATATACATACGAAAGATCTCTTACCTCTGTCCACCTGGCAAAACACTAGAGGCTATACTTCCTGCGAGACTGGTACCAGCAACAGCTACGTTGCTAGCACTTTCGCGATCGTTTTCACGTCCTAATTTTTCTAGGTGACTTCCGCTACCTAACGAAAGGGAAGCCTCGCCTATCGAAGGATTACCGCCGCGGTGACTCGCAACATCTATCGACGCTGCATCTACAATAAATATTATGTTTTTAATCGTGTCTAATCTTTTCAATTATTCAATCCACGTCTGACTGATTGAAATCTGAATGATTGATGATATTTACCTCCACCGTTGCGAACACTCAAAGAACCCATAAGCTCATTTTCGTCATCGAAATCAAATCGCACTCCCGTACCATTCGTAGAAACCCCACAACCTCCGCTTCGACAAAGGGAGACGGGGACTACGCCATAAACATAAAATAATAAAATGGGTACACCAATACCTACGGCCAATCCTGCTAATAAGGGTGACACCAAAACCTGCAACGATGATAAATAAATTATGAACAGTGGCCCTCGTTTGAACTTTTATTGATCTCGTAGAGACTCAAATTTTACAGAAAAACATGCAATTGTTAAATCGAGATTTTTTTTTTAATTATAGATATTAATAGTCTATATAATATATGTGATCTAAGTGTATTAAATGTATTAGTATAGTAAAGTGTATTTAATAAAGTGATATTAATAAAACAGAAAACGGTGTTCCGCTGACGTGTGACACAATTGTCAGTAAATATCGGTTAATGTAAATTTAGAAGCAGAAATTACATTGCAAACTTTGAAGCATACTCGATTCATTGTTGTGTGATTTCATGCTGCCGGAAGTTTCTGAATGCACGCTGCATAATTTAGAATTTTGTATTTTGCTTTATGAAACATTCTCCTCAGAAAGAAAAACATTAAGAGAATGTTTTAGATGTATATACTTCGTAAGTCGCTTCCAATTTATGCTTGCGAAAATACGATATAAATCGAAATGAAGATATTTCTATATTTGAACGATTTTTAATTAGAATTTCAAGACGGATGTAGAGCTTTTATTAAGGATTTTAGTAGCAATATAAATAAGATAACTCGTATAAGAAGAAAGAAAAGTGAAACGAGACATAGCTGTATTAATTATTATAAATATATTTAATTTAATATATTTAATTTAATTTATTCTTGTAAATTATTTAAAAGTATACGCCTTAAAAATATATATATATATATATATTTTTTTTTATTAATCTACAATATTTTGGGAAAGGATCAAACGTTACGAGCATCAAACCGAAAGGATGATATGGCAATGAAATAAATATAAATCAGGCGGTGTAAAGCATCACGATGAGCCAAAAGATTACACTGGCGCACGGTAATCTGTTTTCTAGATTTCCATCGAGTGTAGAACAGAATGCGAGGCAGCAGAGCAGGAGACAGAGAAAGTGCATGGTGAGCAAAAGGTGCGGGAGGTGCGGAAGGAAGGATATTGATCGACGGTAGGAGTGCGCGCATGGGAGATCCTCTCTGTCCCACCCTGCGGCCTGCATCCACCTAGGTGGCTGACGATGGAATGTATATCGTGTCAGTTGGTACTTTAGAATCCACACCACACCACACCACGATCACAAACGGTCCGACAAATCGGGTGTCGGGATCGGGATCGGGAAGTTGGTCGGTGCTCTGCGCCAAGGGTGTGTCGTGCCGTGGACACTGTGAACCTCGATGAGAGGACGACGAACTACGCCGGTCCAAACATTCAAGGACCGGTCGGCGTAACAGGAAGTAGAAGCGACACGCGACGAATCCATTCATTACTGGTGATTTCACGAAGCCTCCGCCGTACATGACAGACTTGTGCGCTCAGATGTGAACAGTCAATAGGCACGTTCTGCATGTGTTATCGTTCGCGAGAGTGTACATGCAGTTTATTGGCATTGATTGGGAACAGTAGACACACGAAGCGAAACCACGGTACACACATACCACGTACTCTCTTTCATCTGTTTTCTCTCCCCTTTTTGCCTTAATCGACACCACATTGACACTAATATCGCCAGTCAATTGTCATTAGTGTTAATTGAATAAATAAAGGGAGAGAGGGAGGGAAGGAGAGAGAGAGAGAGAGAGAGAGAGAAAAGAGAGAGAGAGAGAGGGGAAGGAGGGGGGATAAAACCAAAAGAAACGAAACCATGGCGAATTGGGACTGGGAAGACACCGACTGGGATTGGGAAGATACGGAAGAATCATCCTGCGGAGAGGAGCAGAAGCAGATTATCTCAGAGCCAGAGATTGACAAGGAGTGGCTCCTTGGTATCCTAAGGGAATTTCACAAAGAACCGGTTAGTTCGGTAGAAACTATGATTTACAGTTAACAATTGCCTGTAGCGATTTTTGTTACGGCATCATTTAAACAGCCTATAAACGCTTTATTAGCAATGAAAATGCAACACATTTGAAGATGTAGCGTACCAAGTATTGTTGAATTGCTTGCAAATTAACCCGTCATGTACACAGGTCACGATAACCGAATGTAACGTAAGTCCGGGCTGTATGAGTAATGAAAGCGCGCTCAGTGCTATAATTCGTGTTAAACTCAAGTACGTGTTGAACGACACAAATACTACGCAAGATCTGTCGCTTATCGTCAAAGAGCTTCCAAAAGATGCGTTCAGTCGGTTCTTTGTTATCGAAGGCCAATTCGATCTTCGAGAAATTAAATTTTACACACAGGTAAGCGATCAATTAATATATGCTACATCATGCTACATCATGCTACATCATGCTGCATCAATATTAAATTGTTCTATCCAACAAATAACTCGGATTCTATTTATATCAGGTCATGCCCGACCTGAAAGAATTTCAAAAGAAGCAACTAGCATCCCAGGGGAACGAATCGGACGAGGAAATTGTCTTGTCAGTTCCAGTATGCTATCACGCACATTACACACCAGCCGACGAATCGGACGATAACCCTACAACACCAGATTCCATTCTGGTGCTACACGATCTCCGTGACTATGATTTTCGACATATTAAATTTCGCGAAGGAATGACATACGATCAAACTAAAGTTGCGTTAGACGCTATAGCACGTATACACGCGCATTCTCTCGCAATGAAAGTTGTCGAGGGAGAGCCTTTGTCCGAACGTTATCCATTCCTCTTCCAAACAGCGAAAGCAACGGACTCGTATCAACAGTTAGTTGAACGTGGTTTGCCACAACTTGCCAAATTTTTGAAAAGTACGCCGGGATTAGAAGAGATACTCGAGGCTTTACTTGTACTACGACCTAGAACTAAGCATATAATATCGGCACTTCTTGCACCGGAAGGACCGTTAGCCTTGATAACACACACAGATTTCTGGTGTAATAATCTACTTTTCAAAGAAGGGCCATCCGGCCTCGAATGCTGCATCCTCGATTGGCAAATGGTCACCTATAGTAGACCAACTAACGACATCGCTCTGTTGTTAGTGAGTTCATTGCCAACTGAATTACGTCGAAAACACACAGAAACCTTCCTTGATATTTACTGGGAGGCTTTAAATAGCACGACTTCTCGTCTTGGCGTCGACATTCCTAAAGATTTGGGTTATACAAGAGAAGACTTAAATAAAGACTACAGACGATCGCAACTTCTCGCTCTTCTACTTTGTATTGGATCCGTAGATGTTGCTTTAGGCGATGCAGATACTGAACAACGCTTGATCGACGTTTTAAAAGACCTTCATAATGAAGGTGTACTTACAGATGAGACTGCGATTGCTAATAGCGAAAACGACTCTTAGTCAGCGTTATTACTGCCCATGATAGTGCCGCAGCGAATTAATACTTCTATACGAAATGTAAATCGAAAAAGCAAAAGTTATAGAACTGATTGTTCAACAGCTCAATTCGTCTGCCATTGACGTTATGATTGCGACTAACGTAATACATCTCAAGCAAAAAAGGCTTGTATCGATAATTATGTAATTGCGGAATCGAAGTCACGAAGTCAAGTATATGAGAATAGAATTGATGTTAGACTTTTATGTTTAACAGTATTTCGATATTGGATCATGGTTCTTGCGATATGTACACCTACAATTTAGTAAGAACGTTAAGTAAAGAAAACATCAATAAACATTATATAAAGTTTTCAAATTAAAAACGGTTTGAAATGTAAAAGAATTGCTAATACGTGCCATAACAAATAACTTAAGTCCGGAGAAACATTTTTCTCCACGAGTCAGTTAAATACAATAATATGTTTGATTGAGATTTGTTCTTTTATCAAAGTTTCTTCCCGCAATTACTATAACGGCTATACGACCGACATTCTGTTACTGCTAATTCACATATGCAATAATTATATTATCCCATTTCTTTGTACAAACTATATAAATAAAATACTTTGATGTTGTCATGAATTTATAGAATGATTTTAAACATAAAAATAATTCCCAAGTAACATCCACATACATATAAGTAAAACAGTGTAACATCATTACAACTTTAGTTAGTAAATTTTTCGATTTTTTAACTTTCTAATTTAAAAAAAGAACATCTCTGAAACTACATTGATACCTGTTCATATGATGATATACATTATATATGTATATATGATGATATTATATATAAATATAAAAGACAAGAGTTTAACTTACAGATGCAGTTACTCCTCCAACAATAAAAGCGTTCCTCTTATGTTTGTTATCTTTCTCATATCTTGTATAGAGTTCCTTCCCTACCCATACTGGAATACCTATAATGAAACATACATATATAATACTATAAATTTATATAAAATTTTTTCCTTGAAAATATATTTGTAAACAAATGATATTTAATTTAATATTAAAATATGTGAAAAAAACATTATCTATATTCATGGCAATGTGTATATATATATATATATATATATATATATATATAGATATATATATATATATACCTATAATCATAGCAGGTACAGCTATACCAGCAGCAAGGCCAATTCCAACTGGAGCTCCCACTAAGGTTCCAAGTTGCCAAAGTATTTTCTTTTTTCTAGACCATGGCTTTTTACCCCAAAAAGTACAACCAGAAGGACTGTGATTAAATGAAAAATTAATAAAATTAAATGTTATAGAAATATTATTATTTCATAAAAATATATTAAAAATAAATAATTTAAATAAATTATACCTTAAATAATGAAGATCACTGATTTCCTTCATACATAACCAACAAAACTCGGCACCACAAACAGCACAAACCATATGGTTGCAACTTCCATCATCCATTTTAACAATAAGGACTTGACATCTTGGACATGGTTTGACATCATCTTCTATGTATGAAAACAGTTTATACAAAATGCATTATTTTAGAATTTTAAAATTCATTAACTTCTGAATCCTTAAATATAGATGATTAAACATACTATGTTGCGAATCACTCTGACTGAAACTGAGAGATGAACTACGTTCGTAGTATTGAGTGCGTTGAGCTCTTGCAGCATCGCATGTTTGATTAGGATGCCAACGTGCTTTACAATGATAACAAAAATAGGAATCACATCCTGGTCGTTCACAACGTAATTTTGGGCATGAAGCACAACCACTAGCAATAACTGCAAAGCTGCAATCTGGGGCAGGACACCATCTTGCATCAGGTTCTACGGCAAGAACTCGTCGTACCATAAAATCTTCATATTTTTCTAATTGCGTTTGATCATTTAGAATCATCCGAATGTCTATAAACGAATAAATTTAATAAACAATAGTAGTAATAATGAAACTTACATTATTTGCATTAAAGAAGAAAAAATACATTTACCATTTGGATGAAGTGGTTCTGAACATTCAGGGCAGGCTATATTAACTCTAGATTCAGAAATTTCAACTTTAAGATATTGTTGATAACAATCGTAACAACTGCGATGATGGCAAGATTGGACAATAGGAAAAAATTCCACTGGTAATTCAGCCAAGCATAAAGGACACTCTACTAAACCATTTTCACTACTCTGAAATATTTATTTTTTAACCTAAGTATCAAATTTAAATGATCAAATAATTAATGTAACTTATATCTAATACAAATTAAATTCCAAAAGTTTTGTTTCAAATACATATTCTGTAAATACCTTTCCAGCCGAAGATAGTACAGAGCCTTTACTAGAAGCACGTTCTATGTTCTGAAATTGAAAATGGCTTGAACCATTACTTACTCTGGCTTCTCCTTTTTCAACATCAGTTATTTTACCACTAGTTGAATCTTTTGCTAAAAAAAAAAGATAATAATGAATTTTCATTCAAAAAAATAATCTTATTTTTTGTGTTTAATAATTATTTCCAATCGGATAATACTCATTACTTTTTGTATTCCTGTTACTTGAACTGGGTGTCCTTGCAATTCGCCGACCAATAAGTGGACTTGAATATAATAATCGCCTTAAAGAAAATCGTGCCAACATTCTTCTTGGACGAGGAGCTGTATTGCTACAGCCTCCAGAACTGCTATCATTTTCTTTGAACATTCTAGATAGTATTATAGATCACTACTGACTCATTCTTTGTATCACAAGATTAATGTATTTTAATCTGTAATCTGTAATAAATAGTGAAAAAATGATTAAATATAAGATTTCTGAATTAATTCAAAATATATATCACTATCCTATTATATATTTTTAAAAAAGTATATAATCATAATACAAAATCATATGCTTAATATTAAAAAGAAAATCCACTAACCATAATATAAACGTATTAAATATACGAGCGATTATAATTTATGTAGGAGATACACGTGTGATATTTAGATGTTACACGTAATTATATTTAGATGTTACACGTAATTATATATTTAAACATAAAGAACAGACCTTTGCAAATTTTAGTTTAGATTAGGTATTGCAAAACTAATTAAAAAAAAATTTTTTTATTACAAATTATTTATTAATAAGAGAATCATTGTTAAATCCATATAAGAAAATGATCAATTATTCATTACTCGTATAAATTTATCAATAATGCTCTCAATGAATTCACTCAATTTTATACTCAATTTTTTACATACATTTACTTTATCACTTTCACTAAAAAAGGGAATATACAGTCTGTCAAGGCAGTTGTCATCAATTACGATTTCTCCACGTTCATGAAGAGCATAAATAATCAGTATTTCGAAATCGTTTACGCGTATAGCGTATTGTAACATACAAGGTTAGTTTATTCGATTTGTATAACGTCCGTTTTATAATTCAAATATCACTATACGATTAAAGTTATCCTTTATTAAATGTCCAAATCTAAATGTGTAAATTATATTAAATGTGTAATTTACACATAGCGTTTTGTCAAAAGGTAATATATAATTCGAAAAGATAGAATAAATCTCTTTGATAGCATTAAAAATCGATTATATATTCTACGATTGTATTTATGAAATAATTAAAAAATATAAAAAATACTCATTGCAGATTTTTACAATGTTATATTTTACCTCAATTTATCCAATGAATTGTAAGTTTGTAAAAAATTTCTTTTTCTATATATAAATATGTAATTAATATAATACAAATGTAAATTTAATAAGAGTGCAAAATAATCGCCATTTGTAATAGCTTAAATGTATATATACATTGAACAAATATGTATGCACATATATTATATATACACATACACACGAGCACAACCACATATAATATGTGTAATATATATATGTTTCATTAAACTTCTTTTTCGTACATTATAAAATCGCATAACCTAAAATATCTTACTTTTCTTTAATCAACAAGAAAAGAATACAAAACACACATTTGAAATGAATATTGAGGAACTTTACATATAGATGACTAGCATTAATACAGGTGTGAAAAGTCCATGACCAAAAACCAAGTGAAATCATTCTAACTAAAGTGTAAACGTACCTGATTTTGTATAACAATTCTTTCAAACCTGCACAACCTGTAATAACTTGTAATAATCACAATTAGGATCTCACACTATCGATAAGTTTCACTTATTTTGTTGGTTAAGAACGTTCACTTGACACAACAGCTGACGGCTTTTGACTAGGAACTTATCTTGTACATAATTTAGATGAGGAACACAATGAACGAAATGTAGAAATGTATATGCAGCGCCTCTATGTGAAAATATTTGACATAATATCAAATCAAAAATCTCAAATACTATTTGTAAATTTTTCAATTAATATTGTTAGAAACACGAGAAACACAATTTGTAAAATACAATAGATAGAACTTGAGATTAATTTTGTTTTAGATTATATTACATTCGTGAAATATGGAAGTTTTTTACGAATATAATTCATGAATATTAATCATCCAATATGAAAAGTGTTTTTCTGTTACATTTGCGTTATTTATCTATAATTTGCACTTTATTTAAAAGTTGTTATAACATAAGAATTTTCACAATTATTTCAATCTTGTATCACAGATTAAAATTTTTTTATATTGAAGAGATATATTTTTATTTGATTTACAGAAACAAACAATTGTCATAGTCTGCAATACCAATAATGTATACCTTTAAGAGGTATTTAGAAAATATTTTTATTTTTCATTGAAATTTAATTTTATTTGCTTCTGTCTAAAACTTTCAAATTTGCAAACCTTATATAAACGAAATGATTATTTTTTATTTATAATTATTTCGTACTTTAAATCAATGCGGAAATTCTTTTTCTTATGTATTTTTAATATCTTTTGTAATTATAAACAAAATTAATAATTAGAAATTAGCAATTTCAAACTATAAATATTTTAAAAGCTTTATAACAAAAATTAAGCGTAATAGTAAACATTTAATAGATATGTTATGGAAATTAAGGATAGGGATGAAGATTGTAGTTTAAAACGACTGTTAAGATTAAAAAACGATTATCAATGTTTTGAAAAAATTGTGGTTCATCGTACTAATGACCGCTCTATGTACAGAAATGTTTTATTCTTAAATTATGCACAAATTGCAATCAATACAAATGTATCTGAAACAAGCAAGTTGGGGGATGTCTCAGTTTTTTTTTTTTTTTTTTTTTTGGCTGCCATAAGAATATTCAGATAAAATGGCAGCTGTTTTGTTAGGTGTCAATGTGTTGCATCAACCGCCATGCGTTTTTGCAAAATTCTTAAGACATGTCCGATTAGTTGTTGTCATATCCGGAAGAAAAGGCAGCTGTTTTAAATTGACAAATAATGTTCCATATTCACTGATAATCAATTTAAAACAGTTAGCCATATCTATTTTATAGCTTAGTATAGTAAAGCTAGTTTATTTTTTCAGACATTCACATTTCGACTAAGTAGTATTATAGTAATAAAGGTATGCGCTAAGTCTGCACTTCAGCTAGATATCATAAAACATGTATCATTCCTTCTCTGGCACATCATACATTGGTATTACTAAGTATACGTTTACTTTCTTTTTAAATCATGCGAAACAATGTAGAAACGAACGTCATATCAAATCCTAATGTTTGATATAGTATGCTTAGACTGTAATAAAAAAAAAGGACTAAATTACATGAAAAGTGAACCCGGAAATAAAAACCGACTTCTTGTGTATACTCATTTGTGTTTTTCACAATCAAATTAGCATTCATCATGGTATTATTAATCAACACTCAGTATTGAAACATAAAAATCTAGTGTTGTTAAATAACGCTACTAATAATCGTAAACCAAAAAAAACTCAATCTTGTTAAGTAAATAGAAGGAACATCATTGGGAACACCTTTTAACCAAGACTTCATGCAGCTGCCACCTACCATTGTTATAACTAACAATGGAATCCATCTTTTTCTTGAACCACATCATGTTTCGTCCTAGTTTTGTCGCAAAATAGTTTATACCCAGTATGTTCAATTATTGTTTCTTTTTCTATTTTTTTTTTTTTTTTGATTTTTTTTATTTAGATATGAACGTAAAATAACACAAGACACGTACTTTTGCTTGTAACATACGTCAAAATATGTTAATATTTTTTCTTATTAATTTTTTTAATAATTATCGCAGTGATAAAAGTGATAAAATAATTAAGAAAAAGAAGAAAAAAAAAAAGATTAAAACTGATTATATCCTGCATTTTTGTACGTATTGTGTTATTTTTTCATGAATATAGCGACATATCTAGGCGAAAATTATTCAAATTGATAATTGACATACGAGCCACGAATATCCAGCCTATTATTAGATCATTTCTCAAGATTAAGAAGTACTTCATAGTACATCCAAATTACTGTCACACAAGTTGGGAGCTTGGTATAAAAATGAGGCACAGTTTCACAATCAGGGGATTCCTTTTTACCAGATGCTTCTACTATCTCCCAATGAATGTATCCATATATCAAACATGATAGCATAATTACTATCATTAAACTAAACCATGCATGGATATTAATATGTGTCCTTAAATGTGTTTAAGGAGAATGACGATTTCTTAAACAATTGTCATATTCTTATCGGTAGCAAACAGTCTTAACAACGAGCGTAGACTAATCATGTCGCGATCCATAATCGTGTAGTCCTTGCGTAGGTATGCGTCATGTTATGTGCTGGGTGTTAATAGCTCATCAGGTGTAGTGTTATATGTAAGTAGCAGTTGTCGACCATAATGGTTATTTAGCCACTGGTACCATTAACCAGAGCTTCCTTAGGCTTATTGCTCTGTTGCATACGAGGATGACGAGATCGTAATTCTCTTTGGCCTTTAGGCCCTTGGGAACTGTTGTTAGTAGTAGAAACGTCATTTGCTGGTGTTCCTTCTTTACTAGTTACAGTTGATTGATCTCCTGGGCCAGCATTGCTGCCTAAACAAATATGTAGATTAACTCTGAGTGTTACTATGTAAAATTAATGCTCATTCTAAAATATTTATTTAATATTGTACTTAACTTTTATACTATATCAAAACCGATCGTCCTAAAGGAAAATTACACTGAATTAAGTTCTTCAATTTCGCGTGATTACCTTTTAGGTTATTTGTTGGTGTAGAACTACGTTGTCGAGAACGTCGAAGTCGTCTTCGCCTCATGCCTTTAGGTCCTCCCTCCACACTTGATACAGATTCTATGCATATGCAAACCATTGTGACCATCTTTTTATAATATAATATAAAAGCATTACTGAAATTCAAATATTTTTAGAACTGATTATAAGCTATATCGCATTAGTAAGCGTGCATTAGTAACCATTGATATTATTAGTGTTAGATGGTCACAAGTGTTTGTTTTACAACAATACTCCATGCCACTCTCAAAGGATTTTACCAATCTTTAGGACGAAACGGCTATTCTACCGTAGACTATTATCAGAAAAGTATTATTACCTCTGTCAATGCTTGAAACGTCTTGACTATCGAGAACAGTATCTTCATCATCGGTTGTTCGACGACGTTCATCTCTACGATCTCTACGTTGAGTTGGAGGACGACCTTGTCTACCACCCATGTACCCTGAATTGCCTGCACCTCCTTGATGACCACCTCTTGGAGGCAGATCCCTTACTCGATCTTCACTACCATCTAATGTATCTCGACGTAAACCTGTAAATTAAACCATATATATAACAAAAATCAAGTTAAACCTTGAACATAACACGATGAACACAAACATTTTAATGATTTTATAAAACAAATGAAATGATGAAAGATTAGTATCCTTACTTGTAGTTGATGATGATCAATGTAGCATTTAACACATTAGCAATGATGCTTCCCATTATAACAACTAAGGATATTAATTCGGAGTGAAGAGGCATCTTTGGAATCAAGCTCACTAATTTTTAAATTTCTTCTTCTACCGTTATTAAATATTATATTTACATAAATTTATACAAATTTAAATGAAAACTAATAGTGTGATATTAAATTACAGAAAAATAGTTTTATTGAATTACATTAATGTAATTAAGAGTATTTGTAAAATTCATGTCATTGTTATTACCTAATATTTTATAAGTTAAAAATCAGATTCACGTGGAGTATTTTACAAGGTAAATTTTATTATAAAACGTATATAAGTACATTTTTAATAAGAATAATAACATAATTGTTTCTTAATTTCTTATTTATCAACTTGCAAACGACCTATATAGCTAGGACAACACTTAATTTTGTTAATGTTTAAAAAGCAATTAAAGTTAATTACATTTAATGTATTAAATGAAAGGTTCAAAAGTTGTTATATAGGTACATGTTATAAATTTGACGCGGAATATTTGTTAATCCGTAAAAATTAATTACTCTTAAGATATAATATGTGATTAGACAATTCGCACACAAACTAATATTATATGTTTTATTTATTCTTCAAATAATCAATAAATCAAATGAATCACACACCGTGAGTTACTTAGCTACTACATGCATTTCCATTAAACACATACATGCAAATGCATATGGTTGCAGTTATTTTCTATTATGTTATAATTCCATGTTCTATGTAATGACATGTTTACAAATGCGAATTGTTAATATATCTATAGATATTAACTGGGGCAGTATAAAGTAAGTTAATTATGACAAGAACAATGAATTACGAATAACGATGTACGATGAAAAACTAAATAGCTGAAACGGTTTTATAACAAGTACAGTTTTAAGTCTATATAATTAAACAATGAAAAATACTAACGACTGTAAATAGGTATTAACAAAGGCCAAATTTGATTTGAATAGATGAATCATTTCAACGTTAGTGATAATAAAAGTCATAAATAAATTAATACATTAAGAGAAAAATTATTCTTTTTGTATGTGTTTTGATCAATCGTTTTTAAGCTTATATTGATACATTTATAAATTTTTAAGGTTTTCAATTTCTTAAATGTTGCAAAAGAACTTCTAAATATATTATTTAATGGGTATTTGCAAGAATAAATTACAGTAAAAACTCGTTTATCCGAATCCCTAACAAATTATTTTATTTACTGAGCTCTAGATAAAATAGATAAAGTAATTCTTCAGAAAATATTTATAAACCCAGAAAAGAATGTTTTTTTTTTTTTTTAAATAACATTCTTCGATATAGAGTTATATATATGTAATTTATTTTATCTATCAACTTTTAGATGTAAAGAAATGTTTAAATACATACAATTTTTCTACAGATTATTAAAAGTAAGTGTAGCAAAGATCGAATAAATTATATATGACAAGCTATGTTACACAACAAAATATATTGGCATTGAATTGAGCGTTGAATAAATTAAACTATGGTAGAGGGAATATTGGATAATCCGAACTTTCATTTATTCAGATCAAATAGTCATCCCATCAAATCCGAATAAATGAGTTTCTACTATAAACCTTGTATAGTAATAATCCTAGTACTGATTTTAACTTCAACAATTTATCAAATGTTACTTTGTGACAACACGCCCTCTGTCTTTAAAATCTCTGGGTTCTCTACTGTCTCTCGTGTTGGGTCCACCGCTTCTGCCATTACGTTTTTGTGTGTTCTCTACATTGTTGATATAGTCAGTAATAGTATTACCGGCATTGTGTCTGGTGGGAGCCCTACCCCTGCCACCACGTCCGCGCGACTGACCGCCACGACCTCCACGTGCTCCACCAGCTTCTTCTGGGCCTGTGATCATACCCCGTCTTGTGGGAGGAAAGTTGGGCATTGGTCCTGTTGTCGATCCATGCATATTTCTTAATTGTTGGTCAATTTCTAATTTTTCTTGACGCAACTGTTCTACTTCCTTCAAAACAGATAATACAAAATTATAAAAATGAACAATAACATTTGTAATAGATATATATTTTACATTATTATACCTTCAAATGTGCCAAATGATACTCCAATAACATTTTGGCATTAGCAATACTTTCAACAGTACCAACAAACACAAAGGGCACCTGACCCTCTTCTCTCGGAATCGTTGGTTGAGGTTCGTTGTCTCCTTCTATTTTAACTCGTACCTAAAATTTATCATATTTTATATTATATTTCAAATTATATTATATTTTATACTTAAAATTATATTATTTTATATTATATTTTAAATTATTCTATTAATCATATCAGTAATAAGAATTAATGATTGTATCTACAAATTAAATATATTTTTATAGCAAAATTAAGGTAACACTATAAAACATTCATATATTTATGTATAAAGCAATTAAATATTAATTAATGCAAATGTAATATTTACCACACCACTTTTATCGACAATTTCTTGTATTATACGACCATTTTTCCCAATCACTTTGCCTACCAAAACACGTGGTACTTGTATAGATTCTTCACTATACTCAAGCAAAGAACGAGCCTTTTTAACAGCTTCGTGTGTCTGTAATTAGATAAATGTGTACTATTTAACGATTTTGTATAAAATCTTCATAATTTATAATTTTTTACATAACGTAATAAAAGTAGTGAAAAAAGTGGGGATTTATTTAAATTTTTACCTCTCCATATATTTTAAACGTGCATGAATTTTCTTCTAATTCTATATTTGTAATTCCGTCGACCTTTCTTGCCTGTTGGATATTTGCACCATGTGCACCAATAGCTAATCCCATCAAGTCTTCTCGAACATTGAATTCATCTGTGTATCTAAAAAACAAAATTTTAATTTATATATTTAACTTTATATAATAAAACGAGACTATTGCAGAATTCATAATATATATGTGTGTGTATAATTAAGTTAAATTACTATAGACAAATTCAAAATAATATTTTTTGTTTAATAACATTTTAAATTAATGAATATCATTTAATTACTAACATCAAATTTCTTGTCAATATTAACTGCTAATTCTAATAATATAGCAGACAGATAATTAGTTATAAATATTATTAATATATCTTAATAACATGATATATTAAAATTTCGATATTTAATAATATAAAATTTAGATTTTCGTTAGTAGCATGCAATCTTATATTATGCGCGCGTTATCATTGCATTACAGTACAGTGATAATAAACATAATATATTTCAATGAAATTTAAATTCCTGTCAGTGGTTTGCGTCCTGGCAGATAAAAGTAGGAACAGAAAAATGTTTTATGAAGTAGCATCAAATGCATGTATAACATTTTTACAAATTATAATAAAGTAATATTTAAGCAAAGGTTTCAAAATCATTTTTAGATAATTAATTAATTAGATTTTTAAATATCTTCTACAAATTGTATAAAAATAAAATTGAAATTTAGAATTTAACGTGCAGTATATGTTCAAATCTTTGTTTATGATATATGTGTGCAAACACTCACACGAAATACTCATATATATTTTGATATAATAATAAATAAATATGTATATATATAAAATTGTTCATTTTAGAGAATGATATAATATGAATATGAATTTAAAACAGCAAAATCGTATTACATAAATTATATAAGACATGCATACATATTTTTGTTATGAAAACAAATTATACTTTAAAATATATTACAATTTTATTTTAACTTCTTGAAAATTTTTAAATATTTAAAATAAATAATCTTAATAACAAAGCTCTTTTTTTGTTCAATTCAACTTTCTATATTATATTAATAAAAACAAGTGTAATGTGTTAAGTTTTGAATAGTACTCTAAAACAATACAAATATAATAACAAAATATATAAAATTTTGAAATTAGAAACAAATAACAATCCTGTTTTTATTTAAACAAAATTTATCTTAACATAATTAAAAAAAATATATTTCTTGTTGCATTTTTTTACTTTATGTATGACATAATATTGTAAAATAAATAGAAATAAAACTATAACTACGATATAATATGATTGCAAAGGATTGCAAAACTAATAAAAATTAGTTTAATGCAAATTAGATATTTTATGAATGAAGATGAAATGTATAAATGATATCATATATAAATGAAACTAAAAATATTATAGTACATATGATAATTCTTGAGTATAAAAGTTTCACATTAATTATGAAATATTGCTCTATTTAATAATCCTGAATTTATTAATAATCTTTATTGGAATTTGATGAATTCTTTAGATTTGGAAATATATTAGATAGAGCCACCATTTTTTTCAATTCTTTGTGCAAAACACTTAATATATCAGTGTTTCTCAAACATTGGCAGGCTAGAATACAATTTCTGACATGGGATAAATTAATGAACTTAAAACTCTACTCATACGCATAAATATATGGAGATATATATATATATATATAAAAAAAAAAAAAAAAAAAAAAAAAAAAGAAAAAAAAAAAAAGAGAACAGATCACAGCTACACGTTTATGTTTATTCACTATTTTATCAATCACGCAAAATTTTACTACATAACACATAATAAATAGAAAAAAAAATTAAATAATAAATTTTGTATGTCAGTGTACTTAAAGCATTTGAATTTAAGTGAATGATCTACACAACGCCGAAGCATGCACATTTATAGTGTAGTTTCATTTTTCATTTGAAAAATGCAGCTGTGTAATTTATCATACAATAAGCTAAACTTAAATCTAAACCACGCTGCTGTGATCTCACCTTGAATTTGTTTTCACTCCTGCCTCAAAGTCTGAGACACGCTGATATATAAAGTTTGAAGATCTAAATTTGCTGAAATGAGAAAGAAACTCTTGGTGTAACTTATTGGAAATTCATATATAAGATGGCCCTATCCTGTGTCCCTGCCATTCTGTCTGTTTGCGCCTTATTAATAAATTTGTAATGTTTTATACAAATTTATTTTTCAGGATATTTGTATAAAGTACTCAGATATTTTGTATCAATTTGAGACAAAAATAATATTAATATTAATTATATTACTTTTTATATGTATGTTAGTACACTTACAATTTGAAAATAAAACATAACACTGCATATTCATTTTACGCATATTAGATATTCATAAACATACCTGTGTAAAAATGAATTAGTATCCAGTGTTAGCATTAAATAATTTCTCCCCAATTTCTACTAACTTCCTAAGATTTATTAAATATCATTATTCAATCAATAAAGAATTATACAAACCCGTTATCTGAATGTATGGAGGAATGTGTATCTCAATCTAAAAATATAATTTTATTAAGAATAATTACAGCGTTTGAAAATATGAAATGATAACTTTAAAAAAATTTAAAGTTATCCTAATTACATGTATTAGTAGCTGAAACATATAATGACATTGTTTGCTGCAGGAACACGTAAAGCATCTAAAAACTACAAAGATATCCGTGACTCTTTATATGATTATCAATGTACAAGTATTTTACTGAATGAATTTTATTTCAAATTACTTCACTATAACATGTGCTACAGAAAAAATAATAAAATTTTTATATATGATATTTCAGAGTAATGTATATAAGTATATATAAGTTTGCAAGTACATGCATATCTAACTTGTACTTTGTAGTACACAAATTTAATTATTAGAAATAATTCTAA
This sequence comes from Melipona beecheii, assembly GCA_032399605.1. Classification (NCBI taxonomy): domain Eukaryota; kingdom Metazoa; phylum Arthropoda; class Insecta; order Hymenoptera; family Apidae; genus Melipona; species Melipona beecheii. Next base: position 4,020,358 of record JAUCMO010000291.1, read on the forward strand.
TTTTATGTAATCGTGAGTAATAAATAAGGCATTTATTGTAAATTAGTTTGTGAAAATGCTATTAAATATTCCCTTCACTTTGAATGATTATATTACCTAAATTCTTTTTCTTTATGCAAATTAAAAATTGTACTTTTATTGGTTTATAATATATGATTTGTTGATTAAAAAATTAAAACTATTGTCATAGTAAAATGAGTTAAAATACGCATTATGTAGATTAAATTAAATTAATTATATTATATATAACTAATGGTTATAATCAGCAAACAATGAAAAACATAGCATCAATCTATTTGTAACAAGTAATATTATGAGATAAACAAAAGAATTTGTCAGCACAAAGTGACATTCACTAAAGACAGATGAAAAAACACATTATGTGCAAATTTATTACTATATGCACATCGTGCTCTTGTGATTGGCAAAAGTATGTAAAATAAGATAACTAACACACAAAGATTTGTATGAACTTTGAAAACCTTGCATATAAAATTTATTAAATATTTTATACACAATCACACTTGTAATATGTGAAAACTAGAGGAAATGTATAATAAACATTTGTAATGTGACTACATAACATTCATGAAAATTATATGATGTTGAAGCAAACATATTGATTAATGATTGGAAATCTTGTGAATTTTTTCTGCCAGTAAATGCAAACCACAGACAGGATGGTAACCAGGACAGTGTATGGATAAGGGCAGGTATTTAAATGTCACAAGATTTTTTTAATTGCAACACCAACTCTAATCTTTTTACTTACCCCCCAATTGTTTGAAGTTTAGTTGACTCAAGTTGACGTGCTGCCTCTTCTGTTCTTTTCAAAAGCAATACCTGCAACATGCAAGATGCAAAAATATGTTTTACATGCTTTAAAATGTTTTTATCTTATTTACAGCATATATTACTTAAATATATTATATTATATATTATTTAAAGTATTTTGAATAATTTTGTATCATCATAAAATATAAGTGAAAAAATATCAAATTCAATTTTGTAACTCACTTTTTGCGATAAGTTTCTAAAGTGCATTTCTTGGAGCATGCTACTGTGACGATGTAAATTTTCATGACGGGAGATGGCCAGCAATACTCCCCGTTCAGGCACATATCGGCACACTGCCGCCCCTATCGCTTTTTGAAATTCCTTGTGTGCATTTTCCATTTTGGCACTATATAACATATACATTAGATCAGATTGTATTTAAAATATTTGTTACTTTCCTATGAAAGAAGATAACCTAAACTTGATACTTACAATTCTCTTAGATCTTCAGGTACTTCTATTTCGATCTTGTGAAATGTGTTTTTATCAATGGGGGGATTAGGATTTTTTGCCCTCAGTCGTTCACTAGCTACAATTTCAGTATAAGAGCATTCCCATCCCGAATATTCAACTACTTGAAAACCCCCTTTACTCATCTGAAACAAGAATAAAAAGAAGAAAAAATTGAAACTACAAAATCTTTGTGAATGAAGTTGTTTAAAAATATTAGGCAATATTAAACATATTTTTTACTAACCTTAATGATAGCTTTCCACCATCCACATGCTTCGTGCTCATTGGACCTAGAAAATACCTCAATCTCCATGTTTTCAGAAAATTCAGGTTTCTGACCATCTGTTGGAGGTAGACGTACTTGAGCAAATGGAAACTTTGATTCTGGTTGCCAACTAAAATATAAAACGTATTTCATTAAATATTAATTATCCACAAACAACATTGCATAATTTTATGTATAAGACGTGTAAGTTTTAACTAACATACATTTGTAAACAACTTCTGATAAAAACATGTTTATTCACATATATCTATTCTTTGAAATTATGATTTCATAAAATAATGTTACTGTTACCATTACTCTTTTGTTAACAAATGTTATTAATATATCATGCTATCTGTTATTTAGAATCATATCTGATTATTTATAATCACGCTATATCACATATAATTCTTTGACTATCTGTGTATTTTATATTTTAATGTATTCAAAATAAAATTATTTGGCTTTACATTGAACAAAGAAACGAAGAAAACACACAACTTATGTATAATATGTTTATATTTATAAATATGTATAATCATATATATTGAATTTTAAATATTCTCTTTAACATGTAGAAGTATTTAATGTTTTTTATCATTACAATATGAGTAAAATAGTATGTGGAGCAATGTAAAAAAAAAAACAACTATGATTGACCATATAACAACAACAAATAATATTCATAGAAATGATGCCATTTTTTGCCAACTGTTGACGTAGATATTAGAAATATTAGAACTTCTATATAGTTGATAGAAATAATATGATTCTTATGCTCAGGAGACTACACTGTTATTAGCACAGAGTATTAGGGTGAACATTCATATATACTGGCATCTCAATTTTTCTTGAGAATTGGAAAATATACTTACTCATTTTCAAACGTTACCAGAACCTCGTCTTCGAAGACGTCTGTGACAAAGGCCTGAAAAAAACAGACATAAAGCGTATCAATTTATTTGTTGAGGAATCACAGGTATAACGAGTGGCGTAAGATATTCAGATACAATATCGCGTTGCTTTCGGGGTACGGTAAAGAGCAGTGTTTTTATAATTCCGGTATTAAGGGTATGCGTTTTTGTGAATCGGAAGAGCATCGAAACGTATCGCAACATCAAAAGCTGACGAAAATCACGCCCTGTCAAACGAGACATGGCGTCGGAGGAAGCCGCGTTACCTCGCGAACATTTGAGGGCCGCGCTTTCGCGAAGTACGGGCGTCTCTTTTGTGAGATTAGAACCGCGCCATGGGCCGTAAGTTGGTCTATCCACGGCCTCAATCTTCCGCCCTGTTTTTTGTATACTTTTCACAGAACGAACCTTATAATATGCTCCGTTTTCGCCGCATACTTCGACTGTGAGATCCTCCATCTTGCTTTTGTGTGACGGCTCGCCTCCTTTGCAGCAGGCATGCTGGCGAGCGGGCAGCTGCACGAGTTCGAGGCTGCAAATTTGTTGTTCACCAATCGTACAACTCTTTTCCATGATGCAGCCTCTTTATTGGATGGAGTTGTGCAGTGTTACCACTTTCGTATCGTTAATTTACGTTTGAAAGAACTAGGATAATTGAAATACGCACCAGCGCATTCAGCACAAAACTGTGCACTTGTGTAACCGCTATTAGAAGTCAAATCATGATTTCGTGCCGCTTACGATCCTGTGGCCGCTTCTATTTGGCCCTAGTGTTCGCGATTTTGCGAAACGCGTGACGTGCCTTGACAGTACCGATGCGGACAAGGATATTATTACCGATCACTCAGTGCAGACGACAATGTCTGGAAGCAGCGATTCTGAAGAATTTTTTGATGCGGAGGATGATACTTTTCACAATGCACGGTAATTTTTTTGTTTATTAAATGATTCTATTCGAAATTCTATGTAATATTTCGTTTCTCTCTGTACCTTGCATGCGCAGTAAAAAATATTTCTGCATAAATTCCATAAATATTTGGAAATTGTTGGAGAATAAAGTGCAATAAAGTTTAACTTGCAATTTTCATTCTCTTTTCACTCGTCATATTTCACTTCAGGTTTCTGTAGATACAGAAGTATGTTCCGGATCATTTATACGTATCTCATTCTTATTGTCGTATTGTATTCTCAAATAATATTTTTGGTTAGGTTTGAACACTTATATCTGTCGTTCATATGATCATATGCAGCTATTTAAGAGTTGGTGTTTCAAAATTTTGCACGAGTTTAATCATTAGTGTTATAATTCTAGAGATTTTGAAAAAAATTTTATCAGTTGTAAGTTACATTTGAAAAACTATCAATCTGTTTAATAAATCATTCACATAACTCATCTTGACATAATTGTATTTTTGTGTTTAGTTTCGATAGATAAATATTTAAATATTCATTTTAAATGTTAGTTCTTTTTATTATTATATTATCATATTGCATTATTATACTATATTATCGTATTATATTAATATAAATACGTGTATCGATAGAATCATACTATACTAGAAATTTAAAGTAAATTTAATACATCTTGTTAAAATTCTACAAGATATACTATAAATTTAAATTTCATATGTTAAGAGTTGTTTTTGCAAATTAGATATCTGATTTTTATAGGAAAAGTAAACAACGTGATTCTACTGGCATTGAAATACAAAACAAGGACACTTCAGAGTCCTCCAAAAAAATGGACGATGATGTTTTTATGAAACCTGCTCAACCTAAACCAATTGTAGAACCAAAGGAACATGTAACAATAGAATGTTTAGTTAGTAAAGATAAAAGTGTAAGTAAATGTGTCAACGTTAAAGTTCTACTTACACTTGATATTAGTTTAACAAAAATTATCTATTTAAACAGGAGGAGGATGGAAAGGATTCAAGTACGGATAAAAGTCTAGGCAGAAGAAGGTTTCGTGAATTGAGACAACGTATGCAAACGGAAGATGACGATATTCCAATTAATAGTTCCCCTCCAGATAGTCAAACATCATCTATCGAGGGTGTTTATCCCACTCCCTCAAAGACGACTCATCCATTCAGGATTATAGAACACGATACTCTTAGTTTACAAAGCATAACATCTTTAGGACGAGTGGGTCGAATTTTAGCTGGAGTCGGGGACACTGCGTCTGTTACACTTGCACCAAATGTAACTCAGTGTCCTCCTTCTGCCATTCTTACCCGTGAAAGCCAGATGTCCTCCATTGCTAGTATCCCAAGCAAAGATGAGGACACAGCATCTGGTAAGGTGTCCCAGTCCTCCAGCATCCTTACGTTATCAGGGGATATCCTTCAGGAATCCTCTGTTAACAGTAGGTCCAATTATGCTTCTCACTCACAAAATGATAAGACTGTTATGCTTCAAGAACCTGATGTCATCGCTAGTACAAAGAACAACGGAAAGTCAAACGAAGATATTACCGTGGCTGGAATACCTGTTGCGCCACCAAGACGTAAAAAAAAGTCGAAAGCTCAAACACCTTCTGATCTTGCAGTACGATATTACGATTACTAATATTGTTTCTTACGATATTTATTAATAATTCCTACATTATTAAAAAGTGATTTGAAACGAGACGAATAAATGTAGATTTATAATTTTAGCCTTCTACGACGGAATCAGCATTATCCACTTCGCCATTACCGAGCCCAGCAAGTACTATTGAATCCATTACTAGAGAGTTTGAACATTCTCTTGACATTCGATCTGCAACGAAGGGACAATATGTTGTTAAACCACAAGTCTGTAGCCATTATACTTATAAAATGTAATATAACATATAGTTTTATTTTTTTATTATTTATATATCGTCGTTATATGTATAGGATGAAGATAAATCAAAAGCCGAAGGCCCATCGAGCGAAGAGTTGGTAAGAGTGGAAAAAATGAAAGCAGAACTAATGACTGTGAGATCAAGTGAGAAGTCTAGCAGTCCACTGGGATCCATGTCTAACAACAGTATCGGCCGCTATTCGTTAGGTCCTCATAAATTAACAGGTTTAAGTCCTCAAGGATCGAAAGAAAGACGAAAGTCAGCAGGTGATCAAGACATGGTTCAACAATTAAATATGTTTGTAAGAACAAGAACAGATTCTGGGAAACGACTAACTGATATGGTATGTCATTGGCGCAAAATTAACGAAGGGTTTTTAAGTTTTCTTTCTTTTTATATTTGAATACTAATGCTAACACTAATAATACATAATACAATCTTTAGGAAATTTTGGAGCAAGTAACTGTTCTAAACTTGGATACCGGTGAAAGAGTACCATTAAGTATAGCAGAAGATAAATTACCACAGTGTATCAATCCTTTGTCACTTCATATTATGAGACTTACTTCGGAATATATAAGTAATTCTAGTCTAGAAAAAGAAAAGGAAAGTGACGAGGAAAGTGTTGATAGTAAAATGTCTAGTATACCACCGGATGAAGATGTATCCGTCGGCAGAGTTCGGAAAAGAACGCAAAAGTTAAAACGATTTTTAGGATCTACTGTTAAGAAAACGATGGACAAAGCAAAATCTATTGCACAAGAAGTATCACATGCAAGACACAAGGAAGATGTTATGGATATAGTAGATGAAGTATATCCTGGTGAACAGCAATACATAAAACTAAAAGCTTCTAATAGTCACAAAGGACCATATGAATTTAGTTGTTTACAGCATGTTCAAGATTTAAGCGGCGAGCATGTGGGCCCTGTTTGGTGTATGAAATTTTCAGTTTGCGGACGATTACTCGCTACTGCAGGACAAGATCGAGTTCTAAGAATTTGGGTTTTACGGGATGCCTTTACATATTTTCAAGATATGCGAACTAAATACAATGCTGAAAAAGTTAGTCCAACACCTTCCCAAGAATCTTTGGTTTCGCAACAGTCTATGGAAGATCCTAATGTCGTGGCTAGTGCCTTTAGTGAAATAGAAGGGACAAAAAGTCCCTTTATGCCAAAACCATTTTGCACTTATATCGGACATACCTCGGATTTGCTCGACGTGTCATGGTCGAAAAATTACTTTGTCTTATCGTCGTCGATGGACAAAACTGTGCGGCTTTGGCACATATCGCGAAAAGAATGCTTATGTTGTTTCCAGCACATTGATTTCGTTACAGCAATTGTATTTCATCCTCGTGACGATCGTTATTTCCTCTCAGGATCTTTGGACGGTAAATTGCGGCTATGGAATATTCCGGACAAAAAGGTAGCTGTGTGGAATGAAGTGGATGGACAAACTAAATTAATTACTGCGGCAAACTTTTGTCAAAATGGGAAATTCGCAGTGGTTGGTTCTTACGATGGCCGATGTATATTTTACAACACCGATCAGTTGAAGTATCACACGCAGATACACGTGCGATCAACAAGAGGTAAAAATTCAACAGGAAGAAAAATTAGCGGCATCGAACCAATGCCGGGCGAAGATAAGATTTTAGTTACGTCGAACGATAGCCGAATACGCTTGTACGATTTGCGAGATTTGAATTTATCGTGCAAATACAAAGGTTACGTTAATGTCAGTAGTCAAATTAAAGCAAGCTTTAGTCCCGATGGACAGTACATAGTTAGTGGCTCGGAAAATCAATGCATTTATATTTGGAAAACTCATCATGATTACTCCAAATTTTCAAGCGTACGTAGAGACCGAAATGATTTCTGGGAAGGTATAAAAGCTCATAACGCCGTAGTAACATGCGCAGTATTTGCACCAAATCCAGATAGTATTATTAAACAAATTGAGGAAAGAGAGCAGTGGGAAGGTAAAGAAGATGCAAAAAATCTAGGTAGTTCAACCGTAGATGTTCCTCCGGTCGATCCTGTGGTCGAGCAGCGTACTAAAGGCTGTGGCGGTCATGTTCTTGTGAGTGCGGATTTCAATGGCTATATAAAGGTTTTTCTAAATAAGACAAAACCTAAGCACAGTTCCCTACCAGCATCTGCTCTCGCGTAACACGATACTAGATTTATTTGTGCACTATTGTTAATATTAAAAGGGAAAAGAAGAGAAAATTAATAAGAACACCGATATTATATACAGCTATGTTTGTTTTACCTCAATGGATTACGTAGGATTTGCTGTATACTGTTTTTAAGGTAAATACGACTGTATCAAATACTTTCAAAAAACGATAAATATTTTGAGATGCATGCCAAAAAGCTTACTTCACAATAAGAAAGCTTCTAAGATATAGTTAATAATATTAAAATATTCATAAATTTGATGCTCAGGCAAAATTTCTCGATTTCTTTTTTCGATTGAAGATGACCAACAATTGTCTCGTTTGTTTATTACAAATTAAATACAATTTGCATACATAATTTCTACTAAAGCTTTAAGTAAGCCATACAAACCGTCATAGTTTTATAAGATATCGTATTTTTAGCACTTTTTTTTTTAAATTGAACATATTTCTATTGATTTTTCTTTCTTGTATCATACCTTTTCGGTGCTGGTTCACTGTGGTCGTCATATAGAGAGAGAGAGAGAGTTATACGTGGAAATCTTGCCGAAATTATGTTACAAAAGACATACGTGGTTGTTAATACGGAATTGTTCGTTTCGATTATAATAGGATATAATTATAAACAGAAAGAGCACCTTGGTGAAGAAACAAAGTATAAATACAAGCACGCAAGCGATGGCTGAATAGAACAATTTAATGAATCGTACGAATGAATAAATGTAAAACTTGTACTTGGTGATCCATCGTTAGGCAAATGTTGGATAGTAGCTAGAAAGTTTTCATGAAAATCAAATTGGATTTTCAAATCCTAATGGTTTCTAAAATATGTTCTAGAACTTTACCGTGATAAGATAGCGTAATACATCGAAGACAATATATTGATAAAAAAAAAAAAAAAAAAAAAAAAAAAAAGAAAAAGAAGAAGAGAAGAAAAGGTGGTTTAAAGTTTAAAACGCATCATTGTTAAGTTTTTGTACGAAACGCAATTTCACATTCTAGAAACTATTTCGCGAGTTCAATGGAATTTGACATTACATTTTCTGTGAAAATTTCAGTTTACGCACGCTGTATCAATTCGACCGATCAATCGCGAATGGAAAGTTTATTTTATACGCGACGCAAGAAACCTCATCGTAATACTCATAACACTCGCTACGTTTAATGTTCGACGCTACTACTATTCGGTCGTAATTGTCATTTTAATCTGATTTAAAGGTATTTAAAGAAATTACCTATTTCGCAACGTGTCAATTATAACGGCAGAAACGTATATACCGTGTACGAGGGGCAATGGCTCTCCAAGTGGCTGTTCCAAAGTCTCTGCGTTTTACGATTCTGTGTCTATTTGATAAATCACGTCTTGAAGGATGATGCGCTATTCAGTCGCGTGGTGAAGTATGGCTGATGGTCGATCTCTGTGTGCCACTAACGTTACAGTGCTCGCACAGACGTAAATACGATGAAACCATCGAATCACAACGTACGATATATTTTATTTGTATCGTAAATTTAATGTAAATACGCAGGAAAGAAATTGTAGGTATTTTGTGTAAATGCAACTGTAAATAAATTATTCGAGCGACAGCGTAATCGCTTATTATTAACGATATTGTCATTCCGACAGCGGCGTGCACAAAACTATTGTTTGTGATCTCGTAGTAATCAGTAATCATGTAATATATTAATGTATCGATAGTGTATTCACGTATGGAAATGTGTCTGTTTTTTTTTTAAGTTGCCGTCACACAACAATATACATGAAATTTACATCAATCATTAGAGACGTTTCTTTTCATCTGTCGGACCATCGCATTCATATTTCTCCTAATCCGTTCGTTTCTTTGCCTACGTAGAGGTTCGTGGAAATTTTCTATTGTAAAAATTGCGAAAGCGAGCAGTTGATGAACAAAATTTAGTCTAGCGTATCCTTGTATTGTATCAGGAAAATATTGTCGGCTCTGGTCATATAATCACGGAGGAGAAACCGAACAATGATCGTTGCTAATAAGATTCTATCCATTGTTACATACATCTATAGGTCAGCAATGCGTGTGCGGTCAGTCGGTCGGTCGGTCGGTCGGTCGGTCGGTCGGTCGGTCGGTTGGTCGGTCGACCGACCAGCCGGTTGACTGTCAACTGATTCACCCATTTACAACGTTCGTATGTTTGGATGCGCAATACGTGCAAACATTGTCTTGGGTAATTGTGTACTAAACAATTAAAGCTTCGTGTGAAATAAACAGATGAAAACATTATATATATATATATAAAGCGTTACGTAGCACCCGACCTTGATAGTACTCTTCACCGTGCGAAGTATTGGAATTTTGAACTGTAAAGGACTCTTGGTAATTAATAAATCTATTAATCAACATCGATAAAAAAAAAAAAAAAAAAAAAAAAAAGACGTTATTTATTGAAAATAAAAGAGCAACAAAAATATATATCTCAATTTTTCATAGTGCGAGTACAACGACAGTTGGAAACATTCGCTGTGCACGCGACGCTATCAAGAGCGGAGAATTCATTCGATTGTCTGGAATTGACCTACGCGTCAGCCTCTCCCACGTCTACGAGACTCAGTCCGACTCCGTGAACTACACAAAGTTCACCTGCACGGTGGCAGAGAGACACACTGAAAGACGTTAAAGGCCGCACGCATACGCGCGACGACACGATCGTCACGATCGTCACGGGGAAGGACAAGAGCAACAAATAGGAGCACCACCGCGACCACGACGTCTACCGAGAGTCGTGGTCGTGGTCGTCAGAAGTGTGGTTCGAACGAGAAGAGATATCCTCCGGTTCACGAGGGACCTATATAACTGTACCGTGTGTCTGGGTCAGGGGGCGGGCCGCCACGTTTATAGTATACTCTCTATATCGGACAGGTGTACCCCATTCCGACTTCACGAGTTCTCGCGTGCACCATCGAGCCACAGCCAGGCTGCAACGTGTCTTTCCTAGCTGCCGTGACAGATATTGCGGCGCATCGCGGTAAACACGAAGAGATCAGTCGTACGGGGAGCTGCCGAGGACACTTAACGAGCCGTTTCTGAAGAGCCAGCCACGAGTCAGCCGCAACTGGCTCTGCAAACGTCTCTCTCGGGTCCTACCTACCTTCACGCGCCGTTTGCCGGTTTCGTCCTCGTTTTCGCCACTGAAATCGGTCGAGATCAATTGTCTGTGCTTTAGAGAGCCTCCGACCGCGCGGGCACGCGGAGATTTCTTGGCACATGGTGCTTCAATCAGTGCGGTGCTTTGCTCGAACCCTCCTTCTCTTTCTCGTCGCGCATCTTTGACACGGCAAATCTGGCAAAGAGAAGTTCCGTCCATCTGCTTTTGACACCTCTGCTTTCCGATTGGATAAACGTAAGGTATTTTTAAGCTGACCACACCGTAACGTCGATAATTCGCCTGTAAATAATAGGCTTGCTATAGAGTTAACCAAGCTTAGCTGTTTGATTAACGTCACCCTCGTCGAGGATGACGGAACTCCTCGTATCGAGTAACAATACGTATTGTCACAGAAAGTAGAAACTATGTAATTGGATGTACTACCGTGAATTGGTAAATAATTAAATCGCGTGTTGAGACGTTACGTATACGCAAATATATCGATCGACAAGAGATCGACGAGAGGCGAGATAGGTAAGACCGTACGAGCGCGTTGTAGTTAACCACGTGGGTAACCGCTTTCGTTCTATCGACCGAACGTGCGCACATGTGCGCAGCAACAGTTGACAGCTGCTAGTCGGTCGAGATTTATCTCACCGAAGTCTGTACAGAAACGAGCGAGGCATTTGCATAATCTTGCGCAATTAACTTCCCTTTTCCTGTCAGTCAAAAAAATTTGTACGTAGAGTATACGTTACGAGAGAGTGATATGTTCTGTTACGTTCTGTTAGTAATTGCACGTTTCCGTTTCTAAAATGAAACTCGTGTAAATTATTAACGACTGCACTTTGATCATTGGGGCAGAGGCAGAAATTATATTCTTTGCGCGCGTCAATTTAAACGTACTTGGCGCACGTGTGAAGCGATCAGTTAAAACGTTAAATTATGTCACTTCCTGTGTTATTACTCGACGAATATATCTGAAAGTAACGTAATATCAAAGTATTATCGTATCAAAGCAATTAGATAGTCGTAAATAACGATAGTCGTAAAGTCGCGCGCACGCAGATAAGGAGAAGCTGGATGGTATCAACGATGTTCATTCATCGTACGCCACCGATTGCGGCATCTATTACGACCAATCGACGTAGTAATACGACGCCATTACTGGGCAAGTGTATCGAGTTGCCATCAAGTTGTCAGGTTGCTCTATTACGTTCAATTACCATATGTTCGCTAGATCGTGTGTACACGTTACGCGCGTGTATTATATTTCAAAACAAAAACAAAAAAACAAAAAAATGTGTCACGGGGGAAGTGACACTAGCAAGCGATCATTATTTTCAACGCTGATTCTAAGTGTCGACGTTGCTTTAAACTAACCTGACGGAAATTAATTGAAAAGTGAAAGAAGCAACGAGGTAACGAGAGGAAATTGCTCGTTAAGATAAGATCTTGTACTTGAGTCGCAAGCTTTGTAGTTTCTTCCACGTTTTGGTTCTACATCTCTGAAAGCAGACGGAAATGATTCACGCGATCTTCGTTATTCCGATAGTGTAACGATCGAAAAGAAAGGGGGACAAGAATATATTTCGACTCTTTTACCATATGGGTCGCTATTAGCTACGCATTTATTATGCGAACGTCTGTGTTGGGAATTACCACACCGCGGGAACCGTTATATGTATTTGGCACCATGCCACATCTTCGGCGTGCTCGATTCAGATGGTTAGCATGGAACAACGGACGTGTAAACAGCCGCCGGTGATTTTTATTCAAACATGGCCTCGTAGCGAAAGAAAGAACAGGTGTCTATCGTGGCACGAATCGTAAAGCGGAATAATAATAACTAATGTATGCCAGTGATAAACAAGCGCCTGTGAGCTTGCCGCAGAATTTATTAACGGAATTCGGCATACGATCGCGACTTTTCGAAGGAGAGAACGGCGAGAAATGTCAAAAGTCGTCGTAAAAATCGTTCCAGAGAGATTGAACTTCCATCGTGATTCGACTTTCATCCAAATCTCAAATTGGTGACTCGCTGTACGTATCGTCCATTGTCCGACTCGAAATAGAACGGGAATTTATCGCCAAGGACGATTTTAGCATCGAATCCGCGCTAAAAGTGGTCGTCGAAGGCTGATAGGTGAAAACCTACTTGCCTACATTCGTCAACGGTCTTCTGTATATCTCGAATTTATTAAAGCGATTATGACCGATTCGTGATCACATCTCGTTTGAAAAGATCCTTGCAACTTTCTCTTCGTACTCTTTACCTTTATGCTTGAAAAAAATAAGCTCGTCGTTAGGAGGTGGAACGATCGTCGCGGAGGGAAGACGTAAATTTCGCAACGTGTATGCAACGTTTTGTTATCCTTTTGTTCTTTTGGTATTTTTGCACGTACGAAAGAAAACGCGATCGAGATCGTTTCGACAGTGACACTAGCTTACGTTCGTTCGCTGTTATTTCTCAGTCGTGAGCTACGTCGTTAACCACGCACGAAATGATCTACTACGTTTTCTCGAAACGTGACGGAACTTTGATGAATTCGGCTCACGCCTATATAGTTATCACGGCAGTCTGGCGTATCGTGGAGTACAACGAGGTAACGGAGCGAAAACCCGGACATTCGACAGGAATTTGGGACAGGTGGCCTAGTGGTCGCACGAGGCGAGTGTGTCTGATAATTGACGATTAAACACGAGCAAGGTGTCCAATGATGGACCGGTTCGTTCGTTCGATGCTCAGTATTTTCTTTTACTAACGATTCTTTGTGTCATTTCACTTGACGCAGAGATCCATCGAGATTATTACAAACAACTACGACCTCGTACTACGATCGTACAGAGTTATCAGTCACGAGTCGTAAGTAACTTCGTTCGTTCGTTCGTTCGTTCGTTTACTCCGATTGTAAAACTACGTGTGTTCAATAGACCTGATACGAAATAGTTTAGATACACGTGTAAGTACTTTTGAAATATATTTCAGTTCGTAGATACTTTTATTCTGTTGGTGAATTTAGGCGCGAACGTTATTCGCACGAGAGATTGCGTTTAAAGGGGAATAATTATTTTTCCAGCGGTACGGTTAGAACACCTCACCGTGGACGCTAACACGGTATGCGGTGGCGAATCTTCATTTTGGCCTGTCTCCTACTGAAGGGGGTAAGTAAACACGATACTTTCTTTTCCTTTTTTCACTAAAATAATTATTATTCGAGCATCAAATTTACTCGAAACGAAATTTACTTGCAAATGTTACTTGCCTTCGAATCACGTTGAAAATTTCGATATAAAAAATATTTGGCAATTTTTAAAATCTACCAAATTTAGGAAGCTTTCTCGTGTCAAGTGCGTCGAAATTTCATAATCATTGACTAAGGACAAGATTCGCAAGAACACACAGAAGCCAGCGTGAGCTTCAGTACGTAATTAGCGACTTCTATTTCGACATCAACTTTCAAACAGATTAAGCGAGTAAAATTTTAACGACGAGTTGTAAAATTAACACATTCCAAACGACAAAGTTACGCGAGTTACAAAGTTGATCTCCAGAAATCGCCGTTCCAAGTCGAAAGTAATACCAATATCGTACAGAATTCTTTTGCCTCGACGTTTCCTTAATCGTTCACCTCGTAGGAAAACGTTCTCTTCTCTTTCGAAAACCGTTGCTACGTCGAATCGATGACGACCCGCGTGACACGAAAATGGCAAAGGGGGTCACAGTCAGGTGACTCCCGAAACGCGGGACACGAAAAAAGCATTGTATGTCAGCTCTATCCTGTCCTTAGTCAATGATTATAACCCAGATATCGCGGTGGGTACTACATAGCCTGCGATGCCGTTACCCAGTGCTCTGACCCAGAGCTAAGGGCGACTCGAGACCCGGTCGATGTCTTGAAATGGTGCGCGGCGTTCCGATCCGGCTCATCCACGTCTACTACGAAGTAACGTTTTATCGTCGTCGGACCTTCACCACGAATCGGTCTTACAAGATTGCGCGCAAAAATCACACACGAAACGACCGGTTCCGTGATCTTACCTTCCCATCCTGCATTCTTGGGGACCGACACGATTTCAATTCGTCGCTTACTTTTTTCCCTGCTCCCCCTCGCTCCTCCCTTACTCCCCGCCGTCGTTGCCCGGGACAATGTTCGTTCCTCCAAACCGCAGCGTTTTAAATATTTTCGCGTCACCGATCGAAATTAACGACCCGGCGGCACGTGTTGTTGTTGTTATTGTCGTTGCGAAAAATTTCAAGAAAGCAAGAATTTGACTATAACTTGACGCAATGACGACAAATCGAGATTTATTTTCTGCTCGCACAAGTGCACGAAATCCGAGTTCAGCTTGTGTGTTAATTATTACGGATAATATTGCGATCAATTTGAGATTTAAACCGTTTTTTAAATTGTTGCAAGTTTCCGTTTTGCTACTCAACGCGTCTCAACGACAATATACTTTGCGCGGCTAATGTCGGAGAATCATGTTGGGCAGCAGACGCCGGAGCGTGATAGTTCTTGCACGAGCTCGGTCACGAGTGAATGAAACGGAATGTTAGAATGAATGAAATACCTCCTCGCGAGACTGCAAGAGAAATCGTCGAAGACGGGAGATTACTCGATGCGGAGGATAATCATTAATCTCCGTGACTACTGTAGTTTTCGTCTTTTGTCAAATAATCTCGTCGTCGTTGTCTGTCAATCTCAAAATTAATTACGAGCAAAACGTAGGCTGTGCTGTTGCTTATTATGTCGTTATTATGTCACGGCCTTTAATGAAACAGCTTGGTAACGTTGAAACTTGATCGACGATTTAAAGTATAAAACTTGCATTGAAAAGAAATTCAAGTATCGAGTATTATTGTATTTACCATTATTGTCACGAGTTAATTTGCGTTTTTAAAGAAAATCGTTCGAATCTGCAACATTTCACGATGAAAATTTATCATGAACCGACGATCGCGAAACGAGCAAATCGTTCGCAAAGTGATTTCGCTCGAAGGACGATCGTCGAAAAATCCACGGTGGGTTCGTTCTCGAGTGACCCAGTAAGCTTTCGTCGAATTATGGGACACGCTGGTTGAATAGTCACGACGAGATGTCGGAATCGGTGGAGGGCAGAAGCGGAAAACTGAACGTGTATCCGAGGCGCTTCAGCTGGCCGATTGACCTGCGGTTAAAGACACGGGTGGTCCGTTATGCCCCAGGGTCACGCGTGAGGCAATCAGCCACTACGCCGGTGTACAGGCCCCGATGCTCCTATTTCATCGTTTGGTTGCCCCTCCTCGACCCTCCGAACCCGTCATTCGTCGAACAGTCGGAACGGGTTTGTTGATCGGTGGCTGTTGTCTCCCGTATTGGCCATCGCCGATGGAACGCGCACGACCAGAGACCGGCTCTTTGTGGCGGATCTTCGATTTGTGACCGAGGGAGTCGCGTTACTCTCTCGTCGTCGTTTTTTTTTTTTTTTTTTTTTGATTTTCCAATTTTATTTTACCGTCCAACGTCCAAAATTTTATTCGTTGCGTTAGATGGTCGTCGTCCGTCGATTAAAGGAGAGTAAATTGGCGCGTCGTTGAATTTTGTCGTCGACAATTTACTGGTGAACGCGGTATGAGGAAAGAAAGGCGGGCCTCGTTCTTAAGGAACTCGCGCGCGTCTGTAAATTATGTAGCCCAACAACAGCCGTCAATCTGCTTTCGCGCTTTCTCGTCGTTTGTCCCTTTCCTCTGCGAATGGCCGTTCTACAAAGTGCTTCGCCACTGCTACCACCTACTTTGCATAGAAACACCGTTTGCCGACCGATGCGTTACTCGTTGGTCTGTTCACAGCTGGCACGAACGGAGGATGTGGAGGTAGTGGAGGCAATTCCCGGAGAGGACAACCGAAACGACAACTCGGCGTTGAATCGTCAGGACAACGACATAAACACGTCGGACCAATTGGCGTTAGAGTCGCTGGGTGAGAAGGATGCCGGCGGTAACCATTACAAACCGGGTGGTCTGCGAGGGCATCCCCTCCCGCTTCCGCCAAGTCGCGGCGGGCTGGGACTGCCGCATCCGAGACCGCACCACAACGTCGCGTATCACGGTCCGCCGCCGCCCTTGCCGCCGTCCAAGGCGTCCTCGTCGGAGGCGATCGACAAGATCTACACGACGGGCGGCGGTGGCATCAGTACAGCGGTAGGTGCAGAACCCTGGCCAGCACCCACGCCAGACATGCCGAAGATCATTTCGTTGGACGTGAAGTGCGAGAAAAGTCTAATGAAAGTTTATCTCGGCTTCGACAAGCCGTTCTACGGCATAGTTTTCAGCAAAGGGCATTACAGCAACGTTAACTGCGTGCACTTGCCAGCAGGTCTAGGGCGCACCTCGGTTAACTTCGAGATTAGCATACACGCGTGCGGCACAGCTGGGAACACGGAGAACGGTTTGTACGGGTACGGGGCGGAGTCCGGGTCAGGGACGTACTTCGAGAACATTATCGTCGTGCAGTACGACCCGCAAGTTCAGGAAGTTTGGGATCAGGCGCGAAAGTTGCGGTGCACTTGGCACGATTTGTACGAGAAGTCCGTCACGTTCCGTCCGTTTCCCGTCGACATGCTGGACGTGGTGCGCGCCGACTTTGCCGGCGACAACGTCGGCTGCTGGATGCAGATACAGGTCGGCAAGGGACCCTGGGCGTCCGAGGTCTCCGGACTGGTGAAGATCGGTCAGACGATGACGATGGTGCTGGCGATAAAGGACGACGACTCCAAGTTCGACATGCTCGTGAGAAACTGCATGGCCCACGATGGCAAACGGGCGCCGATTCAACTGGTCGATCAGAGGGGTTGCATCACCAGGCCGAAGCTCATGTCGCGGTTCACCAAGATCAAGAATTTCGGCGCGTCCGCCTCGGTCCTCTCCTACGCCCATTTCCAGGCGTTCAAGTTCCCCGACTCGATGGAGGTGCATTTCCAATGCACCATACAGATATGCCGGTACCAATGTCCCGAGCAATGCTCCGAGTCTCCGTTGTTGCTGGAGTCGCAGGGTCTCCTGGAGAATCATCATCCACCCGATTCCGGCGCCTACGGTCTTCCGCCGCCTATTCCGCTCCCCTTGGAGGCGTACTTGCAGGCGGCCGCGGGACGTCCTCGCGACGAGAGACGACGAAAATCGCGAGAGACGATGCCGACACCGCAGAAGGCGGTCGGTGTCAATCGCATAATACGCGTCGTTTCCACCGGCGACCTGACCTTCTCCATCGACGAGTCGAACAACGGGGAACCGAGTGGATCGACGATGATCTTCCCCGTGCGTAGCGAGAACGCTAGCGCGAGCGCAGCTATGATCTGCATGACTACGCCAGGTTTCGTCGTTACCCTCGTAGTGCTCCTCGCCGTGTTGCTATTTTCGTGTATACTTTCCACCTACCTCTGTCTACGCCTAAGACCGTTCTCAGGAAAAGCTAGGAAAGCCGCGGTGTATTGCAACGAGGAACAAAGTACGCCGAAAAAGTCGACCAGGACGTGCTTTTATTCGTAGACGAGGACGAAGGAGAAATCGACCATCTAGCATCTTTTTTCTGAAAGATCTGATCATCACGTCGCGATCACTGTCGATCGGCTCTACCTTTGCGCAGCCTTTGCGAGAACCTTCGTATCGAGCGGAGGAACAGTCTTCCTTCCCAGAGACTGGGTTCGACCATTTTCATAGCGTTAAATTATTCGATCGAACCACGATGATAGTTGCGAAACTGTCTGTCAGACGCGCACTGTTTTTTTTTTTTTTTTTTTTTAAATTATTTCGACGATGCGGGATTGCTCAAGAAACCAGCTGCCGAATCTTTTCGCGAACTGCGAAAGCGTTCGTTCTGGTGATTTACTCGTTAGTTTCATATTTATTTTCTGACCGATTTACGTTTAATCCGTTGGATGTGTCGCACAAACCGCGTTTGTACTCTTGGTACTCTTGGTCGCGCCGTTGCGTTGGGTATCCTAGAGGCTATGAGACGGAATGGTCGCAGCAAGGACAATTCCGTCGTACGTCGACGCGTACCGGACAGAGTATCGTCCAAATCCAGAGTATGGATTTGTGCTTCGTCGTGATGAAACTGTTACGCTCAAGCCCTTGCTGGCGACTGTAGCATAGACACTCTGAAGAAATTTAGTCAAAGATAATCAAATGTTCTGCCCTTGCGACTTCTTCGATCACGAATCGTCTCGGGACCATGGTACTTGGGTGTATTTTCTCTTTTTCTTCTTCCAATTCTTAACCGTTACCCGTCACATGCGTTTCACTGATAACGTGCAACTCGTGCTCGATACAATCAAGGCTGAAGCACGACAAGAAAGAAACAAATATCGTCGATCATGTTATTTCGTTTTAATATCTAATATTTCTATCACGAAGCTAATCTCTCGACTTTAAGAGTTTCACGTTACAAGTTAACAATAAACGAGATACGTTCCGCTTCAGTGAAGTGGACACTTTTGTACGTTAGTTTACGTATGCACGCGCTGCCATGTAAGTGGACTTTCTGTTTAATTAGAGTATCTCTGATGTGTATCTGAAGCATCGTATCAGCGATTATCGGTAGAACGTCGATTATCCTTCGGTAAACGATTCTCCGAACAATCGGTCCAAAGGGACAACGATTCGAAACTCAACGCGAAACTCAATCGCGGAATATAAGAAACGGAACAAGGCACAGCTAAATTTCTAAACGTTCCAAATACTTGGAGAGCATTCCTTGAACTTTCATCCATTTTGACATTCAACGAGTTTTAAATTTTCCCTCCTTCGTTTCAAACTCTCGAAACTCCCGAATTTTGACAATCGACGTTCCACTGTATACGAATTGAAATCGATGTCGCGTAAAATATCACAGACGATAGACGACAAATTGGCATTACCGCGTATACGTTTCGATCCGATTTAAAACGACAATTTAAAATTGCAACAAAGCGTTGACACATCAAATGTATAAAGGAATAGTCAGTAGCTCGTAACAGCGCGCGAAACATTACAGCGTAATATTTAATATTAATGCGCATAAGCTTCATAAATTATTTCTCATCGATGGACAACAATGTATTTTTTACAAGAATATTTTTTTAGTATATATTTCAACTTTTGTGTACGAGTAAATATATAACTATATATTTACCATCGTTTTTCTCATCTGACAAAGCAAAAACATTGTGTGCGTAGGTGTGTAGGTGTGTGTGTGTGTGTGTGTAAATTATCTTTACTTTGGAAGATTGACGAAAAGATGTAAAACACGGGAAGAGAGTAATCGCTGGAATTCTGGTGGAAATAGATCAAGGTCTTGTAAATACATTTATTGGCATTATCATTGATTCATGTTAAATAAAAAACACAACCTTTCGATTAACAATCGACTCAATTCTTCGCCCCTTTCGCTCAAAGTGTCGCGGCAGTTGCGCTTACGATCGATGGTTGCTATATTACTTTCTTCAACGATGTTTTTTCATTCTCCAAATATATAAAGAATACGAGAACGTTCTTTCCTTTCCTTTTCTTTTTTTTTTTGCTTTTACATGTGCGTACATATACTTATAATCCGTAAAATAATCTAGCACATACCATCACTCTGGTAATTTGCAAAAAGAGAGAGGAAAGAAAAAAAGAAGAAACGTTTGGACTTGGAATAAGTAAGTAAAACGTAACTATCCAAACACCGCATCGTTGATTAATCTGTTCCTAGAGGAAGAAAGAGAAGACGAGTAGTTTCGTTCTTTATTGCAAGGACAGAAATGGAAAAGATAATACGTAAAGGATCGTAAAGGGGATGACGAGAGAAATCTCGCTTTTCCTCCCCTCTCGAACTATAACGAACCCTGGCTCTTTCTGCTTGCACGAGTGCTTCCAAAGTGAAAAGCTCGAAAAGTTTTACTTGAAAGGTAAAACTTGCCGGATATACGCTTGTCGTTTGTACGTATAATTACGTATATGTGGTACCATAAGCTCAGCGACAGAATCCCGTTCGTGGTGTGAAAACGTCTTCCTGGACAGTTTAAATTGCTGTTGCGTTTCAAAGATTTTTAAATAATCTCGCCTACTACTACGTAGTCCCCTATTTAAAAAACCTGAGAAGGCAATCGATTTTCATGAGATTTTCAACCTTCAGTTGACACTAACTAGGTGAAGAAGAATCGAAAATTAAAGGAGAATGGTATATATAACGTAACATTTCTCTTCATCGACGTAAAAAAATTAAATCGATTCTTTTAATACGTGTTACATATTATCCTCTGTCAAAGATGTCAACGAAAGGTTAAACGTATCGAGGCATTCGTCAAACTGTGTTATCGAATTCTCATATTACTCTAACGATATCTAACGATATAAATATTAAAAAAAAAAAAAAAAAAAACGAAATGAAAAATTTGTGCTTAATAGTAGCATCTTTCGATTTGCCTGAAAATATTCACGGTATTCGTTCGTATTTCCAGTTGTTAGCTGTTATTCTCAGCCTCTTCAGGGCTAACTCTAGAGGTGCTGTCGTTTCCTAGATTTTTTCCAAGAACTGTTCAGCTTTGTCGCTGCCGGTTCTCGTTGAAAACTCGGATAAAAAGGTGAAAAAAAAGGAAGAACATACGTCTAACTAGCAGATTTCCCTATTTGCGAAACACGAATATAAGACACCTTAATTCTATAGTTTTATACAAATGTAGCTCAAGTGTTATTTCACGTGAAATGCAATTTCTCTCTGAAAAAATTAAGTAACTTTATGCAGCGTGTATCGTCAACCGCAGTGTATGCGTGTAACCGTGAAAAATATTTCCGTCTCGTTATGTACAATATTCATTATTATTTGTCTCTAGGAGGAATACTTTAAATAAGAATCTAAAGCCTACATATAGTTTACAAAGTTGTATACGTCCAATAACAAGTCCTACTTTATTCGTATGAATTACGTTGTCCGATCTCTCTCTGTTCGTATCGTTAATCAGGCAAAATATCGTTATCAGCACCTCTAGCGAATTCATCATTAAATAGACAACAGACGCGCAATGCCGCAGGAGGGCATGTTAAAATCATTTAAATCGCAATAGTTCGTATTCTACAGAAAACGCTAATACGCACATTTTTTTTTATTTACGAATTACCTAAGGAGAAAACATATCGAAAGCAACGTTGCCTTT
Source organism: Melipona beecheii (assembly GCA_032399605.1). Lineage (NCBI taxonomy): Eukaryota > Metazoa > Arthropoda > Insecta > Hymenoptera > Apidae > Melipona > Melipona beecheii. The sequence continues at coordinate 4,042,122 of JAUCMO010000291.1, forward strand.
CCTCCTTACTTTTCACTCGTCGATCAACGCTGCAACAACCGACGACGCGACTCCGGCTTTAATAATCGATGATGCTACCGTGGCATCGTGTGATTTTCAAAATTTGATGAAAATATCGGTGAAAGTACGATCGACTGCTGCAGCGTTGATGAAACGGTCCGAAGAAAGGAGAGCAAACTGTCAAAAATAACGTCATTCGCAATGCGAAATCTTTACAATATTCACAGCGAGAGCTGTCGCATTGTCTCCTCTCGAGGGAAAATGCTTCTTGCGAATTTGATTAATTATCCTGCTTGATTATATCCTTTACTTACCCAATACCAATAATCGCCACGCTCGACGATAATCCTTCGGCGATACTTTCGTTTGCAACAAAAGAAAAAAAAAAAGAAAAAAAAAAAGAAGGAGGTTGGCTCCTGATTCGAAAGGGTTGGCGCCCTCGTTGAATCCTCTTCGTCGAAGGAGGCACGATCGACTCGTCGTTCGAGTCGCTCGTAAGAAGAAACCGTCGCGCGTGATTCGATGCACTTAAAATACTTTGTACAGCGTATTATTGTACATTGTCCTTGAGCGAGAATCAGCGAGAAACGCGAAACTCACGAATCGTTAACCTCTCTCGACCGAGGGGCTGGTGGCGGCTGGATTCGTTTGTTTCTGCTGGATCTGCTCGAGATGAGCCGGTCGCGTCGTGCAGCGTACGCGCAGCAACCCGTAAGGTAGCCATCCGTTCGTCGAATGCACCGGTCTATTGTTCTTTCTGTTGTCGACCGCCTCGCGTTGCGCTTGCAGCCGGTGCAGCATCGCGCCGGCGACGAGCGCCGAGATGACCGCCGAAAGCGCCACGACGATGAACAGCGCGCTGAAACCGGGCATGGGCAGGCAGATACCATAGACTACTTCCTCGCGTATTCTACCTTGAAACACCGTTACCGCCTCCGCGTGAGTGTCCGGGCTGAAGGCTAGATCAGCCTCGGAGATCACCTCGTACAAACCGCTCACGCCGACGTCGGCGCTACGGATTTTCCTGTCGGACACCACGACCGATCTCTTTCGTCTGCCATTCGGAGACGAGAGAGGTGTCACCGATATAGCGCCGCTGTTCCCCTCGAGATTCCGTGGTCCGTGCGGGAACTGATCCTGGTCGCTCTCGTATCGCGTCATCCGCGGAGGATCCTGAAAATGGGACGTGTCCTAAGCGTCAAAGTGTCACGAGTGGAAACGGACCATCGACTTTTAACGTGGCAAGTAATAATATAACGAGATATCAAAGATGCAGTGTGACTTGTAATTTTCCTCCTCTAGTCGTTTCTTTAACCCCTTGATATACGAATTAAATGAAATTCGTGTAACTTTAACAATGATCATTTTTATACTCTTGTAAACGAAATTAATAAAAGACGACGATAGAACAGATTAGTAATAATACAATAGTCTCCCAGACGTCGTTAATCACGTTCACAGAAAAATATGAAACTTTTCGAAAATAATTTCTTCTAATAATAATAATAATGATAAATAATAGCAACGAGATATACATGTACTTACAACGAACGGTCTTGAAAGATCAGTGTCATCTGAATGAACTTCCTCGTTGGGTGTCTCGATTACTGGCGCCGGTAGCCGGTTGCTCGTCTGTGCCTGCGCCTTTGGAGCTGATTTCTCCACCCCGAGGAAGTGACCCCCTATCGAGGTCATTTCATCACCATCTTGAATGATGTCGTCGTAAAGGGAGCCGTCGCTCTGCTCGGTCCCAGCTCCTCCCACGTTTTCGTTGCTCTTGTCGGCGCTGTTGTTATCGTCGTCGTTGTTGCTATTGTGAACGGTGGGCGGCACTGTGGTTTGCGGGTACTGCGGTCGTATCTGATCCTTCCGCTCTTGAATATAGTGGCCGACGGATCCGCTGAGCTGACAGTGATCCAAACAGCCGTGACGACAGATCTCAACCTTGACATTCATCGAAACAACTTATCGCTCTGACTCTCTCTCTCTCTCTCTCTCTTTTCTAATTGCAAGTACACATTCGTTTGCACAACGAATCAGCCAAATCACTCAACGTTCATTCGCAACGTTTACCGAATAAATTCATCAAGCCGCTCGTTTAGCTGTTTAATCGTAAATATTTGCTCTTTGCTTTGGCGAACACCTCTCCGGCTCGGAAACGACAGGTGCGCGACAAAAGCACAAAGTACTTTAGCGATTCTCGATCGCAAAGTTCGATGTTTCATCCGCCATGTATTATTGTTACTCGACGTCGTTTACCTTGCACTTGATGTGCACGCTCAACGCGTCCGGGAACTTGAACGCGTGGAAGAAGGCGTAGGTGATGACCGTCGCCCGATCGTCGGAGCCCCGTGCCTTCAAGAATCGGCTGATCATCTTTGGCCTGAGCACGCACCCGAACTCGTCGCTCAGCTGTATCGTGTGTCCGCCGCCGTCCGAGGCCACGCACGACTTGACACGCATGTCGAACTCCCCTGTGCCGAATTTAATTGCGAGAACGACTCGATTAATCAACGAACGATCGTTGCCCGATGCAAGCAACGGCAAATATGTTCGAATCGTGTTGTTACATCGTGAAGCGAAGCGAGGTGAAGCGAAGCGAAGTGAAGCAAAGTGTAGTGTGGTTTGGAGTAAAGTTTTTCTGCAAAGTCGAACGGCCGCTGGCCATCGTTACCTCGATAATCGTTTATAGCGACGACCAGGGTGAGAGTCGAGCCGAGCGGCACTATCCCGGAGACTGGTGGTGCCCAGGGTCCCTTGCCGTGTTGGATCTCCATCCAGCAGTCCACGTTGTCACCTGCAATACCGACAAAACCGGGATAGTTGTTTCGCCGATGCGCTTGATACCCGAGTTTCGAGCAGCGGTCTGCCGCCTCGCGCGTTCTCTAGGCGATTTACACGCGTTGCGCGAAGCGAAGTTAAGTGGCGTGGCTGCGGTCCTACCTGTGGTTAACCGCCGCTGCACGAGTTTCCGTCGCGATCGTTTACCTCGAATTAAACTCTTTGCACGGAAGGGTTACGAGTCGTTTTTGAGTCTCGCTGGAAACTTTGTCCGTCTCGTTGGATATTGCCGAATATGAATAGAATAGAAAACTGTACCTCTGAAGTCTAGCTGTATCACGTCGAGATCTGCGATGACCATCGGCGGTTTCGAGGCGGTCTTCTCGTAATCGTTGAACCACTCGCATCGCAACCGTTTCGCCTCGTCCCAGACCTCGAGTAAATCCTTGTCGTACTGAACGACAACGGTATTCTCGTAGAACTGTCCGTGCATGTCTGGCTTGGTACCGCATCTGCGATCAAACGAGCATTCGTCGATTCATCAACGAACTTGGTGTAGTTTGCGCAGCGAAACAACGTAGCGTCCGTCGTTCATTTTCAGAAACCATCGAGATACGCGGGCGAGAATCGAGATTAACCGTCCGTCAAATAACCTCCGGTTGAAGTCAAAATCGTTTGTCCAATTAAAGTCATAACTTGGCAATCCTCGGCGCGCGGGGCAAACTGTCGATCGACGATACGATCGATCTCTCTCGCGCATCTCGTGACGCTGCCGCGCGCTTTAAACCCTCTGAGAATCGAGTCGCGTGCTACTGCCGCGCCGAACCAACGAAACAGCTTGCCCATAAAGATCGCTTTCGCGGATAGACACGGTTCGATGGACGCGAGAGAGGAGCGCGGAGGAGCGCAGTCTTACCTCGCGTAGGCTATCCGAAAGGAGAAGAAAGTCTGGCCGGTGGACGGTGGAACGTAGACGCATCGCGGGTCGGCGTGCTGGCCTTTCGACGAGACGATGCCCTCGAAGGGTTGGGAGAACGATAGATGCACGTCCATGTGATCCTTTCCGCACATCACCTCGAGGGACTGTATGGCTGGCATTCCCTCTGGCCTTTCTAGCGGCCAAATGTCGCTATTGCTACCGACGCTCTTCAAGCCAACCACCTGTGCATTCAACGAATACGTTTTTACATACGTTCCGACTCTCTCTGCTTGACCTCTCGGCCGCGGCTGCCTCTGCCAGTGCTCTCTTTTGTCAACTTTTCCGAAAAAAATTCGTTTCGACGAGAAAAAAGACTCGTTTTTTCGGTGCAAAAATGTCGAGAAAGTTACTGCAAGAAATTGTGCGTCGGAGTGAAATTCTGTGAAATGCGACCGATATCGAAGTCGGCATATAAACGATCTATACCGTTCTGACCGTTCTGTAACACTCGAATATTAAAATATCACTGCAGTGTAAAAAGACGCTGCATCTCTTTCAATGTTATTATGATTTATCGCAAACGAGACGAATTTACGTAGAAACTTGCAAAGAGTAATTACGAATCTACCTATGAGATAGTCTCTTTCATACTACGTAATTAATGAAAAGTTACAGCCACTCGTACCACTTCTGCCGTGGTAAAAAATAAAACGAAACTCAAGGTTAGCTCGTAGCACGGTTGATATTATGTCGAGATTTATCGCAAACGAGACGAATATACGTCCGCGTCCGATGGAAATGTTGTTCGTTTAAATATTAACCTGCCACGGTTTGAAACTTGCAAAGAGTAATTACGAATCTACCTATGAGATAGTCGCTTTCGATACAGGTTCGATCACGCGGAAACTATTAATCATCGGTAAAGTGGCACTTGGCGCTGATTTTTCATTGTTGGATTAGTTTAACGGTATCTTATTTTATCTCTTAACGTTGATTTATTGGGAAGTTGGTCGAAAAAAAAAAAAAAACTGAGAAATTAACGCCGAGCAGGTGATTGATTGTGTCGTGGAAATTGCGTCGAGCACTCGCGCGAATTAAAGTTATTGAACGTCTCGTAAACGCGTTAACGCAACATGGAATTTATCATTTTAATCGCGCGTATCCCGCACCTGTGTTTATATTCGTGTTCCTTCCTCTCAAACGGGACGTAGTAAACATTTAATTACTCGAATCACCGTACAATTAGATTTAATGAACTCTCTTCTAACGATCGTTAGTTACTCTCGATTTACGACCAGCCAAGGATTTTTACATTTTCCCTGATGCGTCGATCAAGCACGTTTTAAAATCAGTCGAACGATTTTGACAATAGAGCGCGCCAACGTTAAAAAGAAATTTGGTCGAACAATTTGGAACGGCAAGAGTTGCGGCGTACTTACCTAGATACGTAACCGTTGTGGAATTTTTACAGTCCAAGTCATGCTCTGATAATTAACAGAGCAATATCGTAAATGTTACTCGTGTTATATCATAAGCGGGGAAACGGTCAAAAATCGTTTACAGGAAAATAGGGATCGAGTATTCACGGTATTCTTATTTATATATTATTCTTTCTTTGTAAAAGAACGAACACTGTGGGTGAAACATTTACTGTCGATAATCTAAAATTGATAAAGATTTGAATTTTGATGCACGTTTGGATCATTGACGGAATTCCATCATCGTCCGTTCTACGCGTGCGAAACGTTCGTTTAATTATCGCTCGTAGAATTTCCGATCGTGGAAGAATGCCTGGAAGACGTGCAATGAACGTAATGGCATAATCGCCTAGTTAAAAATAAAGATACGCGAAGATGCGGAATTATATCGTTATCGTGGAACGTGTTCACAGAGGCGTGTAACCGCGGAAAGGCACTTCTGCCCGATGATGTTGCACAGCCGCGGATTTACGTTCGTGAGAAATTCATTAGTAACGGGGATTTCAAAGATCGTAAAATCCCTTCGATCGATCATTTCGCTGGATCGTAAAGTACACGTTGCACAACCCTCACTGACCTACATGACTGCTCGATGGCTCTCGAACAGGTGTATAAACGATCGTAACTCGGTGATTCACGACACAGGCTACCTTCGTGTACATAGACGTTAGGCGCAATAAAGGATAGATCGTTCCTCTAGCGGTTGCTGAATATCTGTTAAAAGATATCTCGGATGTTTCTCGTGAATCAAGACCGACGCAGATGTCGGCAATTAATTATCGCGTTCGAAATTCTTCAAAAGTGATTACTGAAAATTTTGTCATTGAATCACTGCACGTAGCGAGAAGTTGATGTTACGAGTACGATTGTTTTATGTTATCGAAATAAATATATACTTGCGATATCACGTCGATTATTTGCCTTAATTTCGTGTAATTTGAAACAATCGACACGTGCAAACAGTTCGATGAAATTTTTCTACCTGTTAAAAATATACTTGGATACTCTTATTTGTTATTTTCGCAATTTTCCTTTTTTTCGCGATAATTCCGATCACAACGAAGTACTACGAGTTTTCGCTCTTCCATTCGTTGCTTGCTTTTCAATTTCCTGTTTTATTAAATCTCCGAACGTTACAGATGGACGATTTTTTTCAATAGAGACTAGAGAATCTCCAGTGTTCCAAGTTCGATGTACAAACGTGCGAATGAAAATATCAAACACACAGCTGATAGAAAATACCACCTTTACCATTACGGCGCAGCGTTTTTCACTGCGAAACGCGCGCAGGCTGGAAATGCCGGGCAGGAAAATCGCGGCACAGCGCGCCAGGCTGTGGGAGATTAGGCGTGTACCGTGTGCCTCCGGTGGGTTTCTAGAAATCGCCACCTGGCCAGCCCGCATTCTTCCCGCGTACAGCTTTGGGCGTACGTGCCCCGCTCGCTCCCGGCTTCAGCGCCCGGTGAACCGCAGAAAATCCCAGCGACACGTACCTACGCGTAAGCGAGCATCTTCGAAGGAAGGTGTTCCCGGCGCGTACGCCGTGCTCGCGCAATGCTGGTAACGGGAGAGGCGTCTTTACCGCTGCATTAACGGTCGCCGTTTTTCGCGCAAGTGAAAACAAGTTTCTGTGCTCTTACAATCGCACTGTTAAATGACAACGTTTCATTAGAAATGATTACGCACCTGGTATATATATACGCACGGCAGCGCGCGTGCGTATGTACGTGTGCGCTGCGTGGTCTCTCGCGAGCGAGCGAGCGAGCCTCGTTTTTCTCCGGGCGTCACATTTTGCCTCGCCTTTGGTTCACTCGGTCTCGGTCTCGGTCTACGGTCGTGACGTTTGCTCGTTTCAATCGTCCAGGCCAATTCTCACGACGTCTATCGTCGAACATTGTAGGAAAATGTTGGATCGGTAGCGATCGACACGGGCAAACGACCGATATATGGAAATGAGTCAGACTATCTGATAGATAGTCGGGATTTTTAAGTGTAATTCTTGTTGGTCGATCGCTACTTTGCAACTAGCGAACCAGTATCGGACAAATTAGAATCGCAAATGAGAGTGCTGTCTGTTTGCTAAAGGAGTAGTGCGATCTTGCGAGTTTGCTGAAAGAGCGAAGAAGAGATCCTCTCTTTGTCAGGAGAAAAAGTTTGAAATGGAAAATTCAATCACGTTCATTTCTCGTTAGTTACAAAAATTTTGATATCGTTCGTGATTCTGTTTCGCGACGAGCGATTACACAGAGGATTATACTCTTGCGTTAATTATTAACGTGAAATAAAAATGTACAAACTATGCAAGAGTTCTTCGCGATAAAAAGCATTTATCTTCGATTCCACAGAGAGGAACAGGTCAAAGTTGCGCAGTGCCGAGGGTCATCTATCGAGAGAGGACGTACGCGTCCGTGTACGTTTTCATACGTGAAACGAACGGCAGGCGATATTTGTATCATGCGCTACAGCCGGAAGCAATTGGTGGAATATAGGCTTTACGATTCCACGGCAGTTCGTTATAACAACGAACGTATTCCGAGTATTCAGTATTCCGAGTTACTCGAACGTGAGGCACGCCGCTAGGTGAGTTTCCCACATCGCGGCTCTTCTGGCGTTCGAATACTAATGTGCTCGTCTCCTTCCCTCCCCTCCCTCGGTTCTACTCGATTGTACTCCTCGCGACACGCGGAAATAGCTTCCCTCGTATTCGTGCTCGTATTCGTATTCGTTTACGCGGTACTTTCTGCCGGAGACGACCAACTATTTCTTCGCGTCACGTTCCTTTGAGTGGACGCCAATAAAGACTGGTTATCGCTTCGCGTATCGTTCAAAGTTCCGCTCTTAAAACTTGCGTTTGTTCGTCGCAAGCGAAAAAGCGACGAAAAAGCAAACGGTGAACAGTTTTGCGCGATTTTTTTATCACTGAAAGTGATCTTTGCGGGGGTAACCCAGAAAATCCGGCCTCTTCAGGTGCAACGCTGATGCAACGAAAATTAGCGATTGGTTGATTTGGGTCACGTGATTCGCGAGGGGTAGACCTCGAGTAGAAGTGGCGATCGCTTCTGCGCCTGTAATTTGTTTTCTATCGATTCAAATGTTTACGCGTCAATAAAATTTTATGGCAAACAGGTCGTCTTCATTCCCTAGTCAGAACAGTTGCTTCTGGGTTTTTCAGCGAGACGAATCGTCTCTGGGGTACGTGTAATGCAGTTTCTTCGCGATGCTTCTTCCGACAGCAATTAATTTATCAGCCGATAAGTCGGATCGGTGATTAATTGTTACTGCTTGCCTATGGGATGAGTGCTCGTTCAGAAGCTAATGGAAAAGCGGATTGCGAAATTCCAACGCCAATTCGATTCGACGCGGACGAATCTTGCTCGATTACGCGTCAATTTGCGCGATGCGTTCAATAACGAGAGTAATTAGGAGAGTTAAATTCGTTTCATACCCGTATCTCGTAACTTTTATTTATGTTCCGGTGTAATTACGTGGAAAGAAGCAATGGCGGGGAGGAATAACGTAGAGTGAAGTTGAAGATAAATTCTAGGAATTAATAAAACTGTGTTCGACATTACATAATTCCTAGAGCTTTTTAAAAGCATCTTTGGAAATGTCGATTTCTCCAACTCGACTCCAAGATTGACAGTTTGATTATTTCTTATCGTCTCACCTCGAATTACTCGACGCGCTGATCGTCAGTTGGAGGAGACGAAGTTGCGGATGGAAATTACCAAACAGCTACGTATCCCCGCGACGAATGTATAGAAATAGGTATCCACCGGAGCAAGCGCGACGCGGGACGTATGGAAGCGCATAAATTTCGCGCGCGCGCATTTCCTGCGCGAAACCGCAATAAGAGATTTCACTCTGCAGACGCAATAAGACGTCTTGCGGGGGCAATAGGTTGTGCAGGGGTCCTGAATAACTCTCAGAGGAAGCAGGTGCAAGGAGGAGCGAGGAGAAGAAAAGAGCAGGAGGGGAAGGGGGAAAAGAAGGTCGTAAGATACGCGTAACGGTACCTAGAGTAGGCACGAATATCCGCTTGCAAGCTGTCGCGTCTCTTGCTGCGTCATCGCATTGTCATCCAACTGTGACGAATTTTTCATTAGACGTCGTTTCGTAACGACGTTCATCAGGGACCACGCAGAGTTCCGACAGTCTCATCTCTCTTCTTCTTCTACTTCTTTCTTCTCTCGATTTCTAATTTTCAAGGCACAGTACCGTGCCTTCGACCTGCCGCGTTTAGGGCCTGGTCTGGTTTGGTAACGCCAGCCAGTTAGCCTTTAATTAAGGGATCTATGAGCAACGCCGCGTCAGCAAACACACTAAACACATTCGCTAAAATTATAGCCCATTATCGGAATTGGTAGCCGCGTGGCTCTGTATGCTCAGCGGCTTAATTGGATTACCGAAGGAACGGCCAACTGGATAAGAGACAGAATCGCGCGAAGAATCGTGCGAATCGTTTGTACGGTGTAAATGGGCGCGGGATATTACACCACACGGAGGTCTATCCCGACTATGCGTGAGCCGCTGCAATTTAGTGGTATCCGCAACTCGTTTTTCACATTCACAGTCTACTAACTTGCTTCCCCTCGTCCAATGGTGGCACGCAAATTCGCGTACGCGCGTGTAAACTTTCGGCCGATACGAGATAATCGGCCGCGACTGTTGCACCTTGTTGGTTGTGCGACTTGTCTGTTCGTTCCCCGATTTTTATTCGTTCAGTCTCTCGGCGCAAAACTGGATTAAATTTTACCTGTCAATTTTTGAAAATTGCATCGCTCGTTTACACTTTGTTTTCCGTCGACTGTAACTACCTCGGATCATAAAGTATTTAACGATTTCTGACAACAGTCTGGAACAGTGTCTGCCAATGTCTCTTTGATCGTAAATACGCACGTTACGTGCTGATCCTCGTTTTGCCTTCGTTATTCACTCGAGCATGTTCAATAATCGCTCGTACATTATGCGAGAAAGTAACATACTTTCAGTCGGATGTTGCCGAGTCGCCTGGTTTACTGGTTATTTAAACCACTCGATAGCCTTTGAACCGGAAGTTCGACTGCCTCCGACCCGTTTGTACCCCATCCATCCATCCATCCATCAACGAGTGCTTCGCAAATGTATCAATTCTACGCACGTTAACCCAGCGTTTAGATCATTGCACGTTGAAGTGATTAAGCTTAATTGATCATTATTCTCGTCGACGAAGATTTCGAAACTGCGTTACAAAGAGATACGAATCACAGATGACTGGAAAACGATGGAATAAAATACGAGTAAAAAGAGTTTTAGCAAGAAGGAGTTAGATCTAGTTTTTGCACACTTTTTGTTGCATATTCTGTTTCAAAAAAAAAAAAAAAAAAAAAAGTGCAACAGATGATCATTTTTGAGGCAGTATCCGAGTTTTAATTACTTTTTCTGTTTTTTTTTTTTATTAGAATTATCCCTTTTTAAAGCAGAGTTATCAATTTAACCCTTTCAACGTTTAATCCGTATTAAAGCATCGTATAGAGAATCAGGGATGCTTAAAATTAGTTTTGTGGTTATTATCGGAGGTGACAATGTGTCAGAAGATGAATGCATTCTGAATTTGTTCCATATTCATTGTCAGTCAATTTTTAAATCTTTGATCGATCAAAGGGACAAATTCGCGAATAATGCGAATTTACTCGCGCAACTTGTTCGCGTATGAATACAGAGAGAGCGATCTCGCGGTACTTTTCTCACCATATAGATCAGCATACGTAGCAACCTCCACACCCCTGGCATCCTGGAGGTCCCAGCCTCTCACGATGAGATACGCTTTCCTGAAAACGACAAACGTTTTGTCATTAGAGTGTAAACGGTTAATTTATTGTAATCGCATGCGGGCGAACCGACGGGCAAAAAGGAACTCGCAGCCGGATCTATTTTAATTTTAATTTATCCGACCACCATGGTCTGGCGAGCAAATTAACTGAACGCTGTCCGTCAGGTCGCGGTTCGAATCCCAAGGAGGTCTCGGCGTAAAATTGATTTGCCAAGAGAAATCATGGTTATGGGGTTTCCAGCGTACGCGCGCGCTCGATCCGTTCCCGTTGGTATCGGGAATCCGCGACGTTTACGATCAATTTCAGACTGATAAAGAACAAGACTGATTGATTTGCTTACCGTCCCCCGTCGACAGTTGCTTCGTCCTTTTACGATCGAACATTCCGCTTTTCAACTTTACACGCTCTTCTCGCATAATTCGTGCAAACTCACTGAACGGGACCCGACGCCAAAAGTGTGCAGCGTTTGGAGCGAAAAGATTACGAATTCTACAATTATTACAGCTGTAGCCGAATGTCTGTTAAAACCTAAGACAGATTTTTTACTCCAACAATTTCTTACTCGTTCCGCTGTCGAGTTGGAAACGATCTTGACAAACGAGAGAAATTAGAAATTATTCCGACGTCGCTAATACGAGGCATCGAGCCTTGTGTTTAATCGAACGCAAAAAAAAAAAAAAAGAAAGAAAAAAAGAAGCAACGCCGCGAAAGAATCGGAAAGGGAAGAAGTTCGTGCCTGACACACTTAGGTGAACGACGACGCATTGTTGGCTGGCCAACAGCGTTGAGGTCGCTAATGAATCGATAAACGATACGTTACCGGTTCGGCCGGTTCCCCGTTTCTTTGATCATCCTTCTAATGCCACTTTTGCGTACGGTAAATCTCACGATCGATCAGAGAGTCGCCGGTTATCTTTCGCTCGGTAATAACATCTCGCCGCGCGATCCGCGCGATCACCAACGGCTGAAACTAAACGAACGAGAGGAAACGATAATCACAGGCGGGGGGGGAGGGTGTAGTCGTTGGTTTCGTTTTATTTGCCGCGTCATTCTAATGGACGGCGATAAATAGGCAAAGCAGCCGTGTAATTCAAAAGCCGGCCGCCGGATGTTAGATGTATCTCCAGCTGGCCGTAAAGTTGGATCGATTTCAAATTTCAATTTCACAGCCAGCGACGGAAAAACGCGACTCGAGTTTGAGAGAGAAGACGCGCGTGCGCGCGTGTATATCCGGGATTAAAAAGGGGAAATAAAACCGTCCCGAGATAAAAATAAAATTAACGATCCGCGTATACACACGGACTTGAAACCTGTTCTCCCGCGACCATTCATAAAACTCGACGACTGTGGTCCGTTTTCGCGGTAAGCCATTTACGAGTGGCTTGAGAAGAGTCGATGGACCTTTGACGGTTGTATTTCGGCCGGCGAGCGTCAATCGCCGGCCGTGTAATGCTGCCAATTGTCGATGATCAGCCTCGCGAGATTGTCGCGAGATTCGATAGTACGCTTTTAGCGAACGTCACTGCGTCACGATGTCGCTCCGAGCGAATTTGTGAGTCCGCACTTTTTTTTTTTTGTCAAATTAAACGCGCTGAAACTTCCAAGTTTCAATCGACTACAGCGATCGGATTACAACCACGTTCTCTCGATGAGTGGAATAGACATTTTTTTTTACAACCGGCAGCCTCGAGCGTTCTCTCATCGACGTAGATCAGCGACTGGCAATTTTCGGAGAAGTTAATCTCGAACGAGGAGCCTCGTGTTCGAACCGAGTGGACTGTTACTCCTTTCTCCGCGTTTCGATACTACAATTTGTCAGTCACGTACACGTCAGTTACGAATCTTGCAAATGTTGAAAAAAAAAAAAAACTGGCGAGTTTTACGCGGCGAAAAAATCAATTTTTCGAGCGAGAAAGGATATTAGCGCGCGTGACCTAGCGTTGTTCGTAGGTCCGCGTCGTAAGAGGCAAAAGGAAGAAGCAGCTGGCTTACAAACGGGCGAACAGCTGAGCACGACGCTGCTATGTATGCTGCGGAGAACGTTAATTAAAATTGAGTTTACTACTGTGTTGTACGCGTAAGTGGCACGTCACAGATTACGAATAATAGTCGAACGTCAGCGGCCGTTCGTTGGCTCGTGAGTCGACGTGTGTGGCTGGCTAGCGTGTCGACTGGATACTAAGAATGCCGTATCGTTAAGCATGTTCAATTAACGCAGTCGGAAGCGACAATGGTTCTCAATCGAGTCGACTCGTACGTACACCGAACGACTGTCATCGATCATCCGTGGATTTAATAACGAAACAGCTACACGATCCGGCAGAAATGGGTTCGACGGGCACGAAAATTAGGCAAGTTAGGTACACGCAAGACAGACACTTTTGCCACGTTACGTCTTTATCGAGTTTCTTTTTAATATTCGCATTAATTAGTTATTCCACGGTCTGGTTATTAATCTCGTCCAGGTCGCAATAGTGTTTTTGTAGCTCGTGGGAAACGGCACCGATCTTCGCCGATCGACGCTTCTTGCACGAAATCACGGAGGATGCAGCGTTCAGATTCACGCGGGCGAATGAGATTGTAAACACAATTCGAGAAAAACGTTTTCCTCGCCTCGTAAATTTTAACGCGATCGTTAAACTTTCTGCGAACACAGGAAACGTTGTTTGATTAAAATAACAGCAAAGACCCAGCCTGACCCACTTACGCAATACACACACAATGTACGTACATCCTAGAATTTTCAGCCATACTCGGTCGCGTATCTTGATCGACGTGATACTCGAATCCGAAACGAAGCCTGCTGAGAAGCAAACTCGGTGCATAGCAAAACCTACCGACCGATGGCGATCGTCGCCATCGACGTCGTCGATGTTAACCGCTGTTACAGCCATTATCCCCGGTACTGTTATTACAGTGTAACTGCTATTCTGGTGTGTTCGCCGCCGTGTTATGGCCGACGACGAGGGTCCCATCGTGCTTTTGACGACGACGAGAAAACCGAGTGTTCCATCGATTACTCGCCGTTTAAACGGCCGGCCGAGAGAGATGCCAATCATCGCGGCCGATTGTTCACGGTTACACGCGGCTTTCATCTCGCGGGTTTGAATTCCTGCCGCGCGTACTCGGCCAGACAGATATTACCCAGCCGGTGAAACCGCGAGAGATCGGAAAAATATCGAACGTGTGCAACGCGTTATACCGTGTCCATCGTAGTTCACGAGGGGGCTCATCGTTCCTCCCAACTTGCCTGTTTATTATGTGCGCGTAGTCTTTCAGCGGTGGAGGTGAAGGGGAACATCGGAGGGAAGATAGGCGAGCTAGACACTCGTGGAATGTCTAAAAGTCTCGCAAAGTGCCTCGAACGATCGGTTACCGCGGCGCGGTAACGGTGTCCCCAACTCGCCATTTCTGGGATTCGCCGGATAGATCCCACGCTAATAATTTCCCCGTGGCATCCTTTCGTGAGATCTCGACTACGTCCTTTCCCAGACGCGATTCTCTCTCTCTCTCTCTCTCTCTCTCTCTTCGTTTCATCGAGTCGGTTTGGTTCGCAGACGAAACCGGACGCGAGCCTACGTGCACGCGTGCCGCCGCCACGGCACACGGTGATTTGTCTCCGCTAGGGTAAATCCCAGCGCAAATCTCTTGATCGCGTTAGTTATGCCGCGAGATTCAGTCCCCCCGCCCCCGCCGCCGTGCCGTTATGCAGCTTGATCTCTCGCGTTGCGTCAAAACGTCGTAAAGTAACCGCTTTATAGGCTGGATATTGAAACGTGGTGCGTGTATCGATGGATATACGGACAGCGCGCGATATTTCGCGATATCATCGAACCCCTCGTGCCTGTTCATTTCCCACCGCGCGTAAATCATTTGAGCACGTTGCAACCGGTTGTTACGCGTTATTTCGCGTTCGTTTGCCGGCGGAGTTTAAATTTCGCTAAAGCGAGCGCTCAAATTGTAATTTTTACAGGTAGCTTTCGTTCGAGAGAGATTTGAAACTCTTTGGTTTTTCACGCGCCAGCACTCGATTGGCGATTGAAACGTAAAATTTCCATCCAGAGATGTCAAAGCAGAAGACTTTACGATAAAACAGAGATCGCTTTACATTTGCAAAAGTTATAACAAAAGTTATAAATTGGTTCCAGTGTCTAATCACCAACAGTCTTCAATTTGTTCACTGACAGTAAAAATCGCGCGAACGTAAAATTTCCCGAGTTATTAAAAACGTAGAAGTACTATTTTTATTTTTGTTGTCGTTGTTGTTGAAAAGAGCCTTGATTCATGACGTTGCAAATCAGGTTTGTGGGGCTCGTGGAATTCTTCGCACGGACGCGATAATTTCCCAGCGTTTCGTGCGTCTAAACTATTCGCGGTATGCGAGAGAGACGTATTATTTCATCACGGGAGAGATACGTAGATCTCCCGTATAACCGACATAACCGACATAACCGACCCGGCGTTCGGGTCGTTAATTCTTATATACGTCCGTAATTTGTAAATGTCACCAAAGTCAACGGTAATTTATTCCGAAAGTATCAGCCGGACGAGTCGAGTGAGAATCGACGTAGATACTCCGGCTGCTGATCGTCGCCGAGGTATTTAACGACAAACTCGTTCCACGGCGGAAAGAGCCGCTTAGATCGGTCGATTAGATCGTGAGCAACGATTAATTATAATCGCGTACAAATGTAAATATCGTTCCGCAAAGGATGCGTCTGTCGCGCGAGCGGCGATGAACGCGGTGAGAAATGACAGAATTATTCGAGAGAGAGAGTCTCTCGTAATTGACGTTTAAATCAAGCGGCTTTCAAACGCGTTGCTCGAACCGGTACCCGGTACCTGAAAATCACATTTCCACGCGAGATAATCGCGACGCGAATATTCCTCGAATTCTGCGCGAACAATTTTTCGCATTTTCATTCGAGCAGAAAATTTCGCACTCGTACATTCGTTTGCGAATGCAATTAAAAGAATTTGGAACTTGAAAGACCGTTTCGCCAAACAGTGCTACTACGTTTCCCTATATATTTCTCGGATACAACGAGCGCGTAAAGTTCCAAACGAACGCACGAAAATTCGCATTTACACGGTCCAACTTTAACGATAATCTACGATTTCCCGGCAAATAGCAAAGACGCAACGACTATCCCTCGATTCTTCAAACGTAACAAATTATTCGCGTAGACGAATCTCATAAACTAAACGTTATTCGCTAATTGTTCCGAGTAACGTGTTACACTGTAACTGTACCACGGTAACACTAATTATCATTAGTGGCATAAATCATTGTTACAGATCCGTCGAGTAACGAGACGTAAATTGCTTGATAAATTAAAAAAAAAAAAAGAAAAATATGACGAACGCGTTAAAGAATAAAGGTTTAGATTTTTCGAATTTTAACGACCGAGTAGCGCCGTAAATAGCCTAACGCGCGTTTACTATTAACAATCCCGATCAAACTCACAGTCGGTTGTGAGAGGCAGTTAAAAACGTGATAGATGGATGATCAATCCCTTCCGGCGGATAGATGAAACGATTTGAAATAATGCTCCGGCCAAGTCTGACCTTGGCGAATACGCGTGTGTCCGATCAAGAACGGACTGCCGCTCAAGAATTTATTGCTCGGTAAACCGAGGAGAAGAAGGAGGAGGAAGGAGGAGGATACAAAGAGCAAAGGAGACAGAACGTACCACGAGCGAGGAGGATCCGTGCGAGCTGTATCCGGACGAGTAATCGACTTTACGATCCATTCACCGCGCCGGAGATCGGTTATGTTAACATTAACGGTTAATGTGACCCAGTGATCGTCGTTGCGGCACAGAAGACAGCCGGCGCGACGACGAGCAATTATGTATCGCGTGCGGTATGTCCATCTTGCGTACCGATCGTCTCGGATGAAGGCTGCGTGGCAGCCGCGTATTACGCGCGCCACACATGCGCCCTGTGCGTTCGACCGTGTGAATGCACTCCGCGGTGTGCACGTTTATGTAAATGCACGCGTGTACACACGCCTGCCTGCCACGATAAGAGCATCGTGAATGGAAAGTCCAGGAGGAGGAGGAGGAGGAGGAGTGCGCTTACGCGAACCCTCGGCCAGAAAACGTGGTGGTTTCCACGGTGTTCGCGCAGAAGACGATAATTACCCGCGCGAACATTGTGTTACAGAGTCAAAGCCTACGCACGAACCCCGTTACCACCGCGGTTCTTTCTCAACGACCGCCGCGTCCTTCTCTCTGGTTAATAGGTGAAAATCAATTTCCGATCCAAGGGAGAGGGAGAGAGAGAGAGAGAGATTCGTCGACATATGGACGAGAAAGTAAGTAGGTTCATTGTTGGTGAACGAGGAATTTACGACCGCGGACGGATTCTATCCAGGCAGTGCGTGCCTACTCGCGGACGTAACCTACATCCGTTACACAAACGATAGAAAGCTTTTGCACATCCGGGACGCGTTAATTCGATAAAGCGTAAGAGGATCGGGGGCTCTCAGCTCCTCGTCGAGGCTACGTTACGCGTGCAATTTTCCACGACGCGATGCCGCGTTAATACGCTCCTCCTCGTTCTCTTTTCCTTCTCTCTTTCCCTTTCCGATCGACCCCATCTGAGAAGGGGAGGCTCGCCGTTCGAGATCCAGGATCCAACACGGTCCCCACACGAATTCCAAGAGCCAGCTCGGCGTGTCGGGGCCCTCTCCAATCGTTTACCGCAAAACCGACAGCTGTCGCGAATCGTCATTATCCTCGTTCGGCCTGGCTATGGAAACCAGGAGAAGCAAGGAGAAGAAACTAGGTTAACGCTATGACGCGCCTGCCCGCGTTTATAATCCGCGTCTGCACGGGCAGCGGTGCGGATTCTTCTCTCCCCCCCCCTCCCTCCTTCCCTCCTGCGTCTACGCGTCGCGATCCAACGATCCGACCGAGCCGGCTCTGGTAACGAGCCTGGATCATATACGCGTAACGCGCGCGCGTAAAGGACCCGACTTAACACGCCACGATTTGAAACAGTTTCAGCCGTGCCGGTTGCGAGCGCGGATAGCGTGTCAAATGAACGTAATGCCGTGGCAGATAATGGATAATGGCACGAATCTAACGCCGATACCGGTTTTCACGTATATATATATATGTGTGTGTGTGTGTGTGTTTTTGTGTGAAACGTACGCGCTCCGCGCCGCTTCCCACCGCCCGACCCCGCTCCGATTACGCTTTTCCACCAGTATTCGCGACGCTCGATGCGTAAAGTATTATAGCCTGCCGCCGCCACCACTGTCGCTCGTCGACCAGAATGCGATAATAACTCGCGCGACGTGTGCGTGCTCAGCGGAAATCGGCGAATCGGCCAATGATCGATATCGCCGCGTGGTCGTTTTCACCGACACGCGCAACGCGCGAAAATCCACGAGAGCCGTCACCTGCGGTTTAGTCGGTGCTTTAACGCTGTTAGGAGACCTCCACCGCGATCCTACACCCGATCGGAGGCAATTGCGCGTGTCGTTCGAAAAGTAGACGCTCCTTGCGAATCGACAAGCTCGACGCGACGTTTTGGGGAAAATTGGACTGTACTTTTCGACACGGAGAGCGGCATTTGACATTTTCAACCGAGACTGCTCGTTCTTGAAGTTTTCATTGACGTGGCGAATTTTACGGTATCAACGTGATATGACACAATGCGATAACACGTTCTGATAACACGTGTATATTTTAAAAATGCATCGTACAAGTGACATTGCACGAGGCATCGACGTTTCGATCTGTTTTAATTTAGAACAATTCGATGAAAACGAAAAATTCTGAAAATTTGACAATATATGAACGATAAACGACGAAGCGTTAATATCGACAAACTTTAGATTGAAATTTCCCTTTGTTGGCAGTTTTTCTTTCGTCCAAAACCAAACTTTCACTCTCCACATCGTCGCAATTTGTCTCGTTCAAAATTAACTCTCTCAGCGATAGAAGCTAACAAACAGGCGTCGTTGGTTTATACCGGAACCAAGTTGTAGTTTCTCGTCGCAGTTCTGAAATCTCCGTCGCTTGGACGCGCAATTAAGATACGAGACAGTTCGATATCGGGGTTGGCAAATTCGGGCTGCGCAAGTTCGCGATAAGGCGAACTTTGGCTGACGCAACGCCAAAATTTGCGAAACACCGGCGCACCACTGGGATGATATGCTATATTCCTAACTGGCCGCAGAGCAATCCCGGCTAACGTGGACGCGCTATGGTTAGGAACAAATGGAAAATTAAAATAAGAAAGAAAAATAAAATCTCGCATCTCGCGTCAGTTGGATTGACGACTGAAATCGTAACCAGCAAGGTTACGAAGCGTCAGACGTTGACCGACTGTAGTCGTCGATAGTGCAGAATGAGCGTCAGACTAGACTGGACGCGGGTGACTATGTACGCAGTGATCGTCAGAGCATCGAAAAGGTTAATTCCTTAAAGAAATTATATCGGCAAACGAATGCAAAGTTATGTCGGGCGTGATCCCGATATACCGCGGCGGTCGCCACGCCGCAGCCACGGAGGTTGAATGCCCCCGTACAGCGTACGGATTAGTGCTTGGTACCAACGTAATCGTATGCCTGGTGAATATTTCATGAAGCGCGGAAAAAAGAGATGACACCTGTTCGAAAACCGTTAGCGTACTCCTTTTGCCCGCCAACGACGGCACGGCGATGGCAAAACGGACGTTCGGCGACTTATTTCGATGCAAATTTTAAAAAGAATGCGCGCGCGCGTCGCGAGTAACTTTCAGGAAGCAGTTACGCGTGCACCGTGTCTTCGGTACCCTTAATAAAACCGTAACGTCCGACCGAATGGCGGTCGGCATCCGGATAATCGTTTCGCGTGAATAAATATTGCGAAATGTTTATATTTTCACGCGAGCAATTAAAAAAAAAAGAGAAAAAAAAAGAAGAAATTTGCTCGACCGACTGAATGTCGACAGGATGGATGTACAGCTTGCATAATTTCTCAAAAGTCTCTTGGGTCACGCGTGAAGGCTTCGTTACTTGTAATAAGTGTCAAGTCCTACAACTGTCGATTTTACAACGCAAGTGCACAAAGTTATCAAATCGCTCCAGCGAGCGAGGTAACTCGGAGATTTTACCCGAAAAGTGGACGGGACACCTGACTAATAAGTTAAGCGGTATACCGAGAATGGAAGTGAGTTAGAAACCATACGTTCCTTAGGCTATCGCGGTCTCTCCTTCTCTTTCTTTTTTTTATGTGACTTTTATGAGCGGTTTTATACGACTCATTTTCAGGTCCGGTTACTTTCGCGAGCATTCGCGCGAATTGATTCTTTTTACGCGTGATCGTGTCGACATTTAGTAACCAAATTGATTCGTTACGTTTCGTTACATTCGGTATCTCGAGTATCCGGAGAAACTGTTCGCGCTGACAATTGATGTAAAAAATCTGTTCCCCAACAAAATTTCAGGACATTTTTTTTTAGAATATCTCGTCACAGGATTTTTTCGTGCGAGAGAACGTTGATATTCGTGCACGCTTGGCGCATGAAGCGGAAAGGTTCTCAAGATGATCCGCAAGATTTATGAGACATTTCGGAGTGATCGTGTACGTGATCGTACTGGTCGAAAGTAGTTCAAAGAATTTAAAACAGGGTCGAAAACGTAAGCTGGGAAAAGAATACGTCTCGGTGTCGTTGTAACCAAAAAATAGTCAACAAATAACCCCGAAATGTGTAAAATATTCGTTTCGAGGTTCCGTACTGCCACGAGAGAGATCCAAGTCCATTCTACAAAATTGGCAAATTTTTAGTATCCTTGGTATCCGCAAAACGATTTAACGAGATCTCAAAGAATCAGAATATATATATATATATATATCACTTTGGGGAAGTATCGAAAGTTCCTTTTGAGATGATTCTTTAATGATTCCTCGGGGGAGTCTAGTATTTTAGAGAACGAGCGTGAAGAATTGGAAATGTCAAACGCTTTGACGCGGCTCGTCAATTCTTTTAAGGTTTTAAGATAAAGACGTGGACAGTCTGTTAGTTCATTGCTCGTCCGGAATTTATTTTTATGTTAATTTCATCTAACGTACTGTTTCAATTCGATCGATCAGTCGAATTTACGGTTTTATTTTCTCTTCTTTTTCTAGAAAGAGTGAAAGATTACTACTTGCTCTCGCGATCGAGTAAATTTCATTACGGTCCTGCGTATCGAGCAAAGAGAAAAAAAAAAAAAGAAATGAAAAGAAAAGAATGAAAAAAAGAAGAACGTCTCGTTGTTGAAATGTTACGTTCGGAATGACCGCTACGGTAGCGTTCTTCAAAGAACGTTCGGCGCAATTAGAACGTTCGCGACGATACAAAATCGATGACTCGGCGTTTCTTCGAAACAAATTTTCGACCGGCACGATGCAGGTGTACGCAGGTGTACGGGGCTGTTTCGCTCATGCACGTGAGTACGTTTGAAGCCGATGAATCGAGCGAGCCTGAATCGGTCTCTCTCTCTAGTTGATCTCTTCCCCGGGATCTCGCGGTACCTCAGTAGCCACGCTTTTACGTTTCGACTCGACAGAATTTGGCCCGTTTGGCGAGAAAATGATCAAAAAGAACGACCAATTTGTCATTCTTCGAGAACGGTGGATTTTGAAGGATTCGAACGATTTAGATACGAACGATACGACGTGAAGAAGTCTTTGTCTCTCCGAAACGAGTTTTTCGTACTTGAGCCAACATCCGGTTCTGGCGTTAACGACCGGGACAACGTTTACCACATTCGTAATAATTTCCCCAAAAAAAAACCGACCGTTTCGCGGTGACGGGATTTTGCGGTCATTACATCGTGTGTTTCCTCGCGCGGAGGAGGTCATTAAGCTTCTGTACGTGCAGGATTTACGAGCGTGTACGTGCACACGTACGACGGCGTGCGTTCTTCGCACGTGGGAATCCCGATCCGAGATAACTTTCATCGCGATACGTCGAGATGGCTATCGCGACGAAGCGAGAGCGTGGCTCGAATCTCGGATTCGCGCGTAGTTCGCGCTTCCTATCGGCCTCTCCTGTCGGGGAGAGTTCGAGCTCTCCTCGTTCGAGTTCCGATTCCGATTCCGATTCCGATTCCGATTCCGATCGAAGGAACGTCGTAACCGGCAAACGTTTCTGTAACGTCGACGAAAGACGCGAGTATCAGCCCGGAGAGTGTTCGTTGGACCGCTAACCGGAATGCGCGCGCGCTAACTCTCGAGCGTCTCGGAGCTTCGCGAAGCGGTTGGGTGCTCGACTCCTCGGCTGCTCGGCGAAGAATAAGACAGAGAGAGAGACGCGAGAGAGAAGGAGAAAAGGACAGAGGAGCACGGAGAGAGCAAGAGAGAAGAGAGTGGAAGAGAGGCCCGCGGGAACGAAGTGCTCGGTGCTCGCGATTGAAGAAGATGGCAAATGAGCGGGACAAGGAGGACGCGAGTGGAGCGAGCGAGAGGAGACGATCTCGGTGGAGCACGGTGGAGATTCGAGGCACATTGCGCCCAGACCAGCGGCACGAAAATTTGGTGAGGCCTCCTTGCCTGCGGACCGACCACATTCCCTCCCCACCCGATTTCCTCGTACGAGAACCTTATCCGCCTGGGCAGTTTCGCCGTGGTCCACTCTATCCGCGTGCGCGTTTATATCGACAGGCCGGATCATCGGCCCGGTTTGCATTAACTGTCGCAACCGCGCAGTCCCGCTTGAATGGGAAACCCGTTAAACGAAAACGAACCAACCCGGCCCGAATGAACGAATTCTTTTTTCCAGAGAGAGAGAGAGAGAGAGAGAGAGAACGTCTCTGTACGTACCAGAGATCGTTTTGACGTTTTTCGTCCACGTTCCTGTCGATAAACGATCACGTCGACGCAGTCGACGAGCGAGGCTAACGTTCGACGATCTTTCAATTTTTGAAAATTGCAATTCTCGCGAGATCGTTGGCGGAGAATTTTTTTACGATACGGAGAAAGATCGACGTTTTGTATGTTTTGTATATGTATATATATATATATATGTATGTATGAATAAGGCTCACCTAGCGATCGCGGAGTGCGTGCGGAGTCGCCACGTGTTAGCTGCAGCTTAGCGGCTCCTCGTGCCGCATCCCGGCAGCCGCGTTATCACCTTATCAACCCGCGCCTTCTTTCCTTGCGTTTTGCCTGGCGTTTGCAGTTGTCCCTCGTGTGTCTCCTCTTGTCTCCTCCTCGGGCTAATCGTTCGCACTAATCGTTAGATCTTGCCTGTTTCAATCACCGAACAATCGACGGAGCACCGTTTGTCATCGGGGCACCGGTCGTCGGTTTCGTACTCGTCGGTGGTGTACACGTCGTCACCCGAGGTTCGAATCGCGTCTCGGCGAGACGACGAAAGATCGGTCACTCAGCACAATTCACCGAATATATTTACGCGACGTTCTCCGCGTGGCGTTCGCATCGATTCAATCGCGAGGATCGCGCGACGGCAACAGATGATCGCTCTCGTGTGGCATTCCGCAAATTGGGACGAACGATCCGATCCGATCCGATCCGATCCCGATTCGGTTCACGCGCGGCTCGTTCGACGAGGGAAGCAGGCACAAAAGAGTCCGCGATGCGCGGATTTCTCACGGAAAAAAGGAGAAGAAGAAGAAGAGGAAGAGGAAGAAGAAGAAGAAAAAAAAGAGTCTGCGAATCGACGATTTTTTCTTGCGTACGACGACGTCTTCTTCTTTTCCGCCGTTGGGGAAAAGATCGCGCGCGATATTACACGTCGGGGACACGACGGAGAGAGAGAACGAGAGTCAAACTCCCGTTGGATCGTAGCCGATGCAACTGAGCATCGATAACGGCAGTGTGGTACCGGTAACGGCAACGGCAGCGGCAACGACAAGTAGTGTATCCGCCAAAAGATCCGCGACGTACGTTCGTCAATTTGTCCTCTCCTCCACTACTACTACTACTACTACTACTACTACTACTACTATTACTACTACTGTTACTATTGCTGCTACTACTACTAGTACTACCTCCACCTTTCCCCTCTTGCTTTTTCTCGCTCTTTCTCTGCCCCCCCTCTCTCTTTCTTTCTTTCGATCTTTCTCCGTCGCTCCACCGCTCTAGCAGAGAATACGTAACCACACTGGTTTACTGGTTCCGTTCGCGACGAAGATGTTCTGCGGACTGATAACCTGCCGTCTACTTACCTCCGGCAAGCGCCCCTAACGCGCCGAACTCCCTAGCACGACAGGTGCTCCGAAGGAGGAGTGGGAATAAGAGGATGGCCTCGCGGAGGGGACAGGGATAACCTACTCGTAGCAGCAGCGGCAGCAGCCAGCAGCAGCAGCAGAAGCAGCAGAAGCAGCAACGGCGGCGGCGGTGGCGGTGGCGGCGGCGGTGGCGGTGGCGGTGGCGGTGGCGGTGGCGGTGGCGGTGGCGGCGGCGGCGGTGGCGGTGGTAGTAGCAGCAGCTCTTACCGGTGTATACGCATTGCGAGAGAGAGAATGAGAGAAAGAGAGGCGATTATGAGGGACGGAGAGAAGGGAGGGTTGGGAAAGAGAGGGATGAGAAAGGAGAGAGAGAGAGAGAGAGAGGGAGAGAGAGACGGGGATAGCTGGACGACGACGACGACGGCGGCGGCGGCGGCGGCAGGCCGTGCAACCAGCACCGAGCAGACCGAGCAGAAGAGAAGAGGGCAACGACACCGCATCGCGGGTCGGTGGGCTTCGACACATTTACCGAAAACTACATCGTCACCACCGTCACCGCCACCGATGTCGATGCCGCCGTTCCGATTCTCCGAATCTCTCCGATAATTGATCGATCGATCGATCGATCGATCGGTCGACACCTGACCCACCGTGTGTTCCGCACGATGCACGGAATTTCGACGTACCCTTTCCATCGTCTACGTGCTGCTAATTCGGCTGACTGCTATTCCGTCTAATCTCGACTCGACGCTTTCGACGTCTTTGCGTCAACGCGAGGAAACCCCGAGAAAGGTTGTCGACTTTCGTTGCCGATCGTCCCTTCCGAATTAGGCTCCGGTTAAGGTTCCCAGGTGGGTTTCGCACGGCACGAGAAGGAACGGTTAGACACGATTGCCGGGGTGTCGGGATCGTCGTTATTTAGGAAGACGTCGGGTGGTCATTCTCGATCGTTGGCCTCTTTGGGGCACGGCCATTTCGTAGCCGGGCCGCGTTTTCCATCTCCCACCCTCCTCATCTCTGCCGCTATCGCGCCACCTCATCCTTCTCGTTCTCTTCATCCTCCTCCGTTCTTACCCTTCTCTTCTTTCTCCCGTTCGTCCTCTCCCGTATAGTCTTATACGTACATTCCTCGCCCTTTTTCTTCCTTTCGCCCGTGCCTTTTCTCTTTCTTCGACTAGGGCAGCGCTCGCCAGCGACGTGGCCCTTTTCTCGTTGCGTTCCCCACGCCCGGGCAAGTCGAATCGATCGCGATAGAATTCATCCTTCCCTGACATTTATTCCTCCGCGACTTTATCGTTTCGATCGGCCACGATGATTTTTAACCTCTCCGTTTCCGAGACCTCTGTCGCGCTAGATCGATCGACAGGGTTGCGTAATCCGTCATCTTCCATCCAGTCGCTTCTCGCTTTTTCTCCCTATCGACGTTTCTCGTTCCTCCGATTGTTCCCGGTTCGCTCGAACACCCTCTCCTTTCCACCTCCGAATTTTCCCCCGATAAATCGATCTAAACCGTTAATCGTGACACATTCACCTCTCGTACTCTCGTGAAAATGGTCGAACGCGGTAAATATGGTAATCGAGTCGGACGAGGCCGCGCCGATAAATATTCATCTCGTCGTGGTTGCGACGCGCGCGCGCGCGCGTTCTGCTCACCCTTGCCTCGCGATTTTTCAGCGCGACTCGCGAGGAGGAGACGCGAGAAGGCCCTAGAGAGCCAGCGGGTCGACGGGCAGCGCGAGCCAGCCGGCAACCGGGCAGTCGACGAAAAAAGAAACATTTTCCGTTTTCAAGATCGCGCTAAAAACCCGGTGCAAGTCTCTAGCGCGCGTTCTGAGAAGGATCAGGGTCGCGGGACCCAGTGGTCGCGGCGCAAGCGTTCGTGTACGCGAGAAGATGTGCGACGCGAGGCGGGGCGAAGTGCAAGGATGGACGATCCGATCCGATCCGAGGCGAGGCCAGGCGAGACAAGACGAGACGAAGATCAACCGAGGCGTCGTCGCCGTGCGCTTAACTCCCCTATAAGGCAGTTCTCTCTCTTTGCTGCCTCCTAGTTGTCTCCCGTTGTCTCCAGGAGTACCCGATGCCTATAGCGAGGTGTCCCGAACGCGCGATCCCCACGTGATCGCCCATCTACTCTCTCGTCGTCTCGAATTTGCTTACATCCGACGATCCTTCACGATCTTTCGACGAAAATCTTTCAACTCGCCTGCCACTTTTCAGAAGCGTTGCTTTCGTGTTGATTCGTGTATCTCGTTGTTCGAACGAAAGCTTTTAGTATCGGGAATTTCAGTATTGATTGTTTGATGCACGCAGATATGCAGAACTAGAGGCAGAACTAGAAAATTCTATTCTGGCGAAAAATGGAGATTCACTTTTACCAAACTTTCAGAACAAACACTCTCACAGATTGGTGAAATATTATAGAATATTCTTGCAACAGTGTTCTTTTGCCCGTATCGTCCAAGTCTTAACCTAATATATATTGTTTCAGATGTTCAATTACACATTTAGATAGCCGATTATACTTTTGGACAGTTAATTACATAAATATAAGCAAACGAAAACGAAAGTGGATCGTTTCGATTGTTAAACGCAAGATCGACGAGATTATATTGATAGAGCGTCGAGAAACTTTTTCTCGCGAGTCTACAATTTTTGTCTCATTCTCTTTCGGAATAAATAATTACTTCGTAGAATCTACAAAATCTGTACGGTGTCGTTTCAAGCGTCAGTGAATGCCAGTGAATTGTACATACATACCAGTTACTTTAGAAACACGTCTGGGTAATTCATGAATTTCATTTTTCTCTGAATGCTAAATGAAAGAGCAAAATGTTCCTTTTAAGTAAATATCCCAGGAACGAGGTTTTCCTGGCGGACAGAAAGTGGAAGTTGAATTGAATTGCTTCGAAGACCGTATTCAACTCGAGCAGTACTCCTTACATGTCGCGTATTCAATAAAACTATACACGTAACGGGCGGTGGAATTTTCGTTTGTTTGTTTCCAAACGGACGAGAAAATCCCTTTTACGTAAGCGTACGTATGCAAATATTCTCGACGACTCGAACAAGGTGCGATCGAAGCGCGAGAAACTTCAAAGCGGCGGGCAGGTACAAATGAAAAAAATATGCTCATGAGGGGGGGAAAAACGGAGAAGAGGTCGAGAAAATGGCACCGTGAGACTTTGCAAACTGCGTTTTAAATACATCCAAGCGAAGACTGATTTCTCCTCAACTCTGAAAATAGTTTGCAACAGATTCCAATACGACGTGTAAATAAGCAACTACAAAGATTTTT
This sequence comes from Melipona beecheii, assembly GCA_032399605.1. Taxonomy (NCBI): domain Eukaryota; kingdom Metazoa; phylum Arthropoda; class Insecta; order Hymenoptera; family Apidae; genus Melipona; species Melipona beecheii. Next base: position 4,069,588 of record JAUCMO010000291.1, read on the forward strand.
AATTGTTAATCAACGAATTGAATTCTTTTTTGAGATTATTTTTTTTGTTTTTAGAAAAAAAAAAAAAGAAGAGACGAACAGGTATTAATGTCAATAAATTCATGCATATCAGTCTGCATTTGGGAACAGTAATTGTAACAGAGAATATAGAGAATAAAACGCAATGCGTTTAGCGATGCACGACGTGCATCGTTTCTTCATTCGTCGATTTATCGGGAAAGTTCCCACGACGAACGAGCTCTTTGGCAACGAACCGCGATCGGCGCTGTTCCTTCGATCTTCGAAGCGCGTCGGTAGCGAGAAGGAGCACAGTTTGGCGGCACGTGAGACGCATTTTCGGCTAGTCAGAAATCGTGAAACGTCTCGGTCCCCTTGTACCGATCTTGTCGTAGCGCGCATATCAATGAGTCGGCAAAAAAAAAAAAAAAAAGAAAGAGAAAAAAAGGTGACCGTAGTCGTATCGCGACCGGTTACCGATGGTCGTTTAGACGGTGTCACGTTGTGTACGCTAATTACTTCTCAGTAACGAACCATTTCCTTGCAAACTGCCTCTCGCGTGATTGCTATACGTCTATCCGCTTCGGAGAAGCGTCCGGTCCATTAGAATCGTTTGATTTGCTCGAGTCAACGTGCGCGGCGATCGTACGTGTTACGTACTGGCCGATCGCCGACAGCCCATGCGCGCGCGCGCGCGCGAACGCATCGGGAGACGTCCTGAGGCCTTCAGGTATCTGAAACTCGCGCGGTCAACTAGCAACCGGAATTTCTTTCGTCTTTTTTACGCCGGCGCAAGAAACAGTACAGTAACCTATTGTTCGGTGCCTCGCTTCGGCCGCGAGGACTCCAGCGACGGGAAGTCGATGACGTTTCTTGCACGCACGTACGCGCAAATATTCGTCTTTCTAAAACAATCGCGGACGTCAGCGATCGCGGTGAGCGCGAGTCCAAGCGTGAGACGCGTTCTACTTCGACGGCGAGTCATTCCAGGAATGACGAGCGATAGCATTCCTCTGAACGAACAATATCCTAGTGCCCTCTGTGCCTCCTCTCTGTCGAAAAATTGTCCGATCGAGTTTAAAATAATGGAAGTAACAACACTAGGTATAGTAATAGCAAGTGTGTATAAATAACGACGGTGATGACGAGTGTGTGTATAAAATGATTTACAAGTACACAAATTATGATAGTAAGTGTGCCAATGGTAATAGTACTTGTTAGATTTCGATGTTTTTGAATATCTGTTTCAAATATTCGAAAACTTTTTGGTTTTTAGTTCAGTATGTAACATACATACTACACCATCGTACACTATTGTGGCCCGACGAGTTGACTTCTTCACTTTGTTTTTATAATTTGCATCACTTTTGCACGTGCAAAATATTTAAATCTTGATTGACAGGAATGAAAATCGCGCTGTCGCGTGTAAGTCAATAGCGCAAGTTCAACGATAATCGCGTGCTAAACAGCAATTGCAGATATTGAATCGACTAATTGCAAGTTTCGCAACGATCCAAGCTCGAGGCAGAGTAGATTTCAGCAGATGAAAAAAACCTTTGCAAACCGTGACTCGCTCATCCAGGAAGCTGCAGGAATACCGTGCTATAGAAATCGTGAACGCAGAGTCCTCGAAATTGCCGCTGCGGGCGATTCAACGAAACGCGGGTAAAAAATTGCGCGGTGTCTCTGTCACGATGCGAGCGAAGAATCGATCAAACCGATCGTTCGAAATCGTTCAGTTTTTCGTTAAACTGCCAACACGCGTTAATCTGCTCTATCCATCTTCCGAATCTTCGCGACTTCAACTATGACCTTACAAATTCACTTCGATAACGTATACCACGTATGTCGTACATCTCTCGCGAAGAGTCAACCCACGCGGGAGTTACGTCTTGATGCAAAACTGAACGGCGTGACTGGTATCGATATTGACTTCAACTGCATTTTCGAAAAACCGATTCTTCCGAGAAGAAGAGGATATCGAGCGGGCAAATAGACGAGGATGTACCCTGTCGAGGATATCCTGTTTCTCGTAGTCACGAGATACCCTCCTCCGCGCACAAAGAGTTTCTCGGAACTGAGAGGTTTGTTACTTTTCAGCGGAGGAAATCATTTTTCACAAAACGCTGACCGAGCTCCGTTCGTTCGTTCGATCAAATCGTCGCTTTGAGTTGTCTTTGAATTTTTTAAATCTTCGTGGAACGTGGAAGTAAATTTTCAAACTCGTTCTTTTCAAAAACGTAGTCTCGACTCGGCTGTGTCGTGATTTCGGGGACACGGACAACGTACAGGTGGGATACGCTCGTGCACGTATCCGAGCGGTATCGATGAACTTTCTGGTTCGGGCATTCAAAGGCGTTCGTGGCCGAGACCTGGCCGGTAACTTATGGCTACGTGCTTCCAATGTGCCACAGGCGCGGCGGAGTGTTCGTTTTCAGGTCGAAAGTTTGAAAGTGGTGCAGACACGTCGCGGATTCAGCCGGCTTCACGCCGAAGCGGAGAGGAGCCACGTTGCACGAGCCGAGTTCACGAGGCATTGGGCCGCTGGTGCGGCGCGCGGCTCCCGAGACATTCAAACCGCGCTGTACATCGGCGACGTGTCTGCACGCGAGTTGCATTCGAGATAGTCCGTTGCCTTCCGAGCTAGTTTCCAGCCGGATCGACAAAGCCGCGCGCTACGTGGTTTCGTCTCGTCCGTACGATTTAGCACGGAACTCGCTGCTTATTGGCGCGGATCGAACAGTTTTCTAAATAAGTGACTGACGCGACAGAGAAAGAGAGACAGACGGACAGACAGATGGAAAGAAGGAGGAGGCAGAAAATTACTTTCGCGCCATTTCCCCTCGGGTCCAAGGACGATCGATGTCAAGGTCGCGCACTCGCGAATCTTGAGCCAAGTGGAAGAAGACACCCATCGGCGCAAACGAATAAGGCAGTCGCGAGATGCGCTGCTCACCGGAATAAACTCTCCTCAACTCTGCGCGTCGTACATGGAGCGATGGGAACACGGGCAACGTGCTTTTACGATATAATTCAAGAAACACTTTTCTTGATCCGCGCTCCGCTCCACTCCGGCGGAGTCTCTTGATATTTTCACTTTCGGCCATTCTTTCCGCATTCCTCGACAGAGGGATTAGTAGCATTAGTAGCGTTTGTCAATTAGTAGCATTCTGCTTTTTTGTCAAAAAAAGAGCGCGTTTCGCTTTGCCGTATCTTTCCAATTCACCTCAATTACGAAGGATTTTTCATTAGTTGCTAAATTGTTGTTCGTTCTTAATTTTCAATCAAGATTCGGTAAAAAAGTTAACCGCCTTTAACAACGATTCTTCGCGAAGCGAGGCAAGCCAATCGCCAGTAGTAGCTTTCACTGACTGATTTACACGGATTTGAATTTTTCAGACGTCGAGCTTTAACGGGTAGCTAGTAAATATCGATAAACTGACTCGCGACTACGATTTTCCATTTACCCGATATCCGTGTTAGAGTCGGCTTATTTTACTTCTGTTTACACGTCTTTTCATTTCTTTTGGCCTGTGCTCTTGCGTTTTACAAAAGTTTGTGTATTTCGATCGCTGAATTACCAATCGAGTATTGGTGTTGATATTTGGAACAACAGTCTTGTGGATCTTACGCAAGTAATTCACTAACAACAAGATATCGACAAAAGAATTTCAGCGACGAGAACCAAGTATAAAACGTATTCGAAAGAGTGGTTACCAAAGAGATTTTCATATAAAAAACGCCAGACAAAGTGTTAATATTTCAACGCAAGAGCCTGAACCGCAGGTACCTCGTCGTCAAATATCAAATATCAAATGCGTCAGTTCTCGAGAAAGAGAAACGACAGAATTCTTAGATTGCCCGTTGGGAAATTCCCAACAGAGAATGGAGCGAACGATCCGCTCGAAGCGCGTTCTTCAAGGATCAACGGGTCTTTATTATTCGGTTGATTTTATTACCCGGCTGCCGGTTTCGCGCGGCCGATTTTATTTAGCAGTTGCCATTGGTCGGCAACCGTAATCCTTCCCATCGCGCTCATCTGAAATTCTACGATCTCTATGCACCGGTGATCGCGGCGGCTCTACCGAAATCAGGAATCAGGAACAACCGGATGTTGAAGTGTTTTATACGTGTCGCGTGCACTTGGCAGGCGCGTATGTAGAACGAAGTGCAGTAAATCGGGCGCGTTGCCACGAATAATATGACGACCCGGCCGCGCATTAAAATTCGCCTTTATTTCCTCGGCCGAGGCCGCGCGTTCGGTACGGTTTCGCTCGTTAATAGAGAAATTATGGAAAATTGATGGCCACCGTTATTTTTTCTTTTTCTTTCGCTTCGAGTCCCGCGCGGATTGGCTCGCATAAACCGGACGATAATTTCTCTCCGGGCTCGCGACTCGCTCGCGTTCAACCTCAAGCTAGGAGCTAATTTCATTTATCCCGACGCGAAGGCTCTCGAGAAGCTGCGCTCGCAAGTATTTTTAGCTTTTTAGATTTAGAACGTGATTGATGCTCTTTAAAACGATCTTTTATACACGCGGAATCGCTCTTGACCCACTCTCTCTCTCCGGTATGTAATAACGATCGGAAATTTACGTTCGGAACGCGAAGCCGGATACTCGACTCGACTGTTTCGCCTTCTATCGTTACGCGCTCATTTGCCTCTTTTTCATTAATTTATTTATTTATTTATTTATTTATTTATTTACGCCGTGCATTTTCCTTTTTTTCTCTCTGTCGCGCAGTATCAAGTACTTTTATCGCTCGCGCGATCGAGATTCCCCGTCTCGGCCACGATCTCTCTGTTCCTCGATCCGCGGTTCTCAGGTATTTCCGTTCATCTTTTATTGCCCCTAAGTAGTTGCTACCTGGAAGAAAGCTCGTCAGCCTGAACCAAGGCTCCGAACCGGACCGAACGCGGAAAACGTTTATTGTCTGCGAATCGTTCCCGTCTCGCGAACGCTGCGAACTGGCCGTTTCGCGGCGGCGGTCTGTTATCGAACTATGCGAGAATCTCTGTGGCGACCGAGAAGGAAGGAAAGGGTGAATCGACGCTCGTCAAACACGTCGTCGTCTGAGTGGTGGCTCGTTATTTGTGTAGCTCGCGAGTTAGCTTCGTCCATTACTTCGCATTAACAGAGTGGTCTTCTGCTTCTTCTCCGTTTCCTTTGCTACCTCTTGCTTCGTCCCCTTTCCTCGTCTCGCGGACACGGGCTGCCACAGGTTGCACAGGCTCCACGACGCAAAAAATGCTTTGTCGAATTCGCCCGAGATTCATCATTCTACCCTGTGACGCGAACACGCAATTTGGATATTACCGGTCGTGTTTTCTCCCCTGTTCATTTGTCGCGCGTGTTCTCCGAGGCGCGCTGCAACGGGGCTAATCGCGTAAACGCTTACGGTGATTGAGCGTATCTCGACGGTGCATTACAGCCGCACCGTGCGACTTAAACGCAGTTTTTGGTGGTTATCCTTTAGGTAATCGGTTAGCTAATATCACCGTTTTTCTGTCTCGCGTGTCGCTTGACTTCTGCTCGATTAATTTTTTCTACAATAATTACAACGTTGATCGTTTTATCTCTTATTAGGACGGACGACCAACAATTTTCTTTCGCACATTACGAGCGAAATCTGGCGTTAGAAGTCGTGGAACTGCCACTTTTGTGACAACCGCACGGACGTTCTCTTAGCGAGATGTACGAAAGAAACGACCTTTGGGAAAAAACGGTGACGGTTTCAATTGCACTTATTTTCCATTTCGACGTATATTCGCGTCGCTCGAGAGGAAAAAATTCGAGCGTAAAAGTTACCCGAGTCTTTTAATCGAATCCCTTCAATTTGCGTCGAACGTTCTCCTCTCGTACATTTCGTCAAGTTTTCCCTCGAGATCGCAATGCCGCGATAAGTTTCGAAATAATCGTCGTTTCATCATTCGTCAAGAACAAACGGCACGAACGCACAGTATTTCATACAAGCATACAATGAGCGAATAAAATATCGAAAGGAGTGGAAAGAGTATTTGCTGGATGCGGCCGTAAATAACGCGAGAAACGATGGATGGTGCACGCGAGAGCGAATCAATATCTTCCTCGATCGCGCCGTGCGTGGCGTGTGTGCAGAGACTCTACTCTGTGTATCGGTTTCGAACCTCGGGTACAATCGGGGCCCGCATAGACTCTGTTCCGCTAGACCGGCTAAAGGCCGTAAAACATATCGATGCTTAATCCTGTCAGACGCCTCGGGTGTCAGCGCGACAACGCAAATAAAAGCCTGCATCCCGGCCGTACAAATCGAGAAAACTACATGCCCGTGGCTGAACGTCCAGGTGGGCGCGACGGCCCGCGTCCCGTTTCGAAAACGTCTCTCCCCGATGGTCGATCGACTCCGTGAAATTTATCGATCGCGGTTCCGCGCTGCGCGTTTCAAGCTGGTTTTCACGCTGTTGGCGGGATATCTCGATTACCCGGGAACGAGTTTAGATGCGCGATACGCGGCTAATTATACGTTGATACGCGTACGCGCGTGTGTCGGAACCACGCCGCGGCTAAGAAGCACGTGCCGGCTGTCTCCGGCGGCTGCAATCTTCTACGCGGCTCATAGGTATGCCTATTTACTAGGAATGGGATCAAGCCCGGTGTGTTTTCGTCCACTGGGTTTCACCTCGTACAAATTTGCATTCATTTGCACGAGCGACGAATGAACGTTCTATATTGCTGTTGGACGTGTTTCGACGATTTTCTACGAATTTTGCGCTGATTTCTGCGAGCAATGAACGAAGAACGCCTGAAGAGTGTATTCGTTCGATGCGAGATGATTTCGAACTTTGGAAGGAAGAACAAAAGAGGAAAAAACGAGTACGTGTTCATTTTGTACAACCTGATTTCGAATCCTAGTATGAATCTAGCAACAGCAATATAGAACGAAATCAATAAATGATTAGATACATGTACAATCACGTCGAACAACGAAGAAACATGCTCCCATTTTTCTATTCTTTGTTTAATTCGAGTTGCAGAGGTACAGAGCCTACGTGGGAGGGGGAGAGGGAAGTACCCGCTTAGGCTCGAGTACCATTCGGAAGCAGACTACCACCGGAAATGGACCGTACACTCGCTGAAAGGCAGTTCGAATTCAACGATCAAAGCTGAAGTTGGAAGCTACTACCTGCGAGGTGCTCGTTCCCATCTCTACTGTTTACCGAGTAGTTGAAACGCGTGATGGTAATAGCGTGACAGCGAGTGAGACGAATGTTAGGCGAATGACGTCGCACGTGCGCGCCAGCGCTATCCGGTGAACCCGCCGTAGGCGTAGCTGGTATCCGCGCGACGGACGTGCCATTAATTAGGTACATCGGGCATCGGGGAGGCCTTTAACGGTATACGGAGAGAGAGACACGTCTGCCATTAACGCAAACGCCCCGGCGATTCGACGCCGATCGCTCGTTAACGGGGAAGAAGGGGCCTAGGAGACTATACGATCGCGAGAGGTCACGCCTCACGACACGTGGGAAAAAAGTGACGGCCTCGGCCGTCTCGGTAAATATAGGCGCAGCCCGCTGTAAAAATTGCCAGACGGGGCATGTTCCGAATAACAGTAAAAGAGCGGTTTATTTGCATTTCGCTTGTAAATCACCCGGGGCCCCGGCTTCTTCTCCTCGCCGTCCGGCCGATTCCGCCATTCCTTGAGCTTGATTTTGACACTTTCAGATACGCACAGATCGGCCCCGCCGCGCTTCTCGGAAAGAAATCGTCGCGTGCGTGCCGCTTCGATAGCCGCTTCCAGCGGAGAACCGAATTAAACTCGCAGACTTGAATTCGTTGATGGCAAATGGACGGTCGTGCGAATCTCTCCCTTTTACTCCGTACGCCTCTGTGACATCATTCCGTACGTTTCGCGACGACGAAAGCAGTGCTGTAGTTAACGAAATCTAGCTACTCGAGGAGTCGAAATGTGTGAGAAGATGGTCGAACTGTCTTTAGCGGGGGTAAAAACCCAGAAAATCACTTTCGGGCCTCTTCAGGTGCAACGCTGATGCAACGAAAATTAGCGATTGGTTGATTTGGGTCACGTGATTCGCGAGGGGGCGTGGGCTAGACTACTCCTCGAGTAGGAGTGGCGTTGTCTGGTACCGAGCGATCGCGGCGCGGAAGAATCGATCGAAACGAATCCGAAGGGATTCGCTGTAATTCCTTCCTCGGTCGATAGAGTTCCTATAGATCTCGCAGAGTTCCGAGAATCGCGGATCAATCGAATTTCTAGCCGATTCGACTTTGTCGAGTCGCTGTATGGTATCGCGACCGGAATTCCTCGTAAAGACAGCGGTGAAAATTATAACCGTTTAACGACTGTGAGAACCGTGAGCGTAGCAATGCCGATTGCGTTATATATTGGAAACGCGGCCGTGGAAAGAAACGAATCGAGGAGATAAAGCGTGGCACGGACAGAAGGGGACAAAGATAGACCTCCTGTCCACTGGACATTGTGCCTGTGGCCGGTGTGGCTGCGTCCAGTGCCTACGTTTCTTGCTCAAAGTGGCAACACGCAGTGGAGCCACGCTGCTTCTTGGAGGCCGCCTCGGCTCTCCTCGCTGCGCGCGCGCGCGCGCGCCACACTCGCACCTGCCAACTAACTAGTCGAACCTGATTAAACTCTGCCCTGTGTGTCGTATGACATGCCCTCCCCTCGCCTTTACTCCCCTCGCCATGGGCAACCTCCACCTCCACTTTCTACTTCCCGTTAACCCCTTCTTTTAAGTCTTCCTTCCAGTCACGTCCTCACCTCTTTCCCTGTTCTCCTTGCCTGCATTCGCTCTATGATTAAAGCTCTCGCTCCTTCTCCTCCCCCCTTCTCCCCCCCCTCTCTCTCTCATTCCCTTTTCTTACCGTTCCTTCGTGCTTCTCGTTCTCTCTCTCCCCCTCTCTCTCCCCCTCTCCTCTCCCTCTCTCTCTCTCTCTGTCTTTCCGTCACGATCGCCGTTTTCTCTCTACTTGGTTCGCCGCGACCGATCTCGTGCGGGTTCGGCAAGACGGGAGAGAAGAGTTACAGGATCACCGATACCATATCTGACCTGCTCGCGATCTCCTCGCCGACGTAGAAATACGTCCGAGTTGGCCAAATGCCTCTTCCCGATTCGTTACAGCGCGAGATGCCACGCTCGAGATTAGGAAGCGCTATCCTCCGTTCCTATGGAATTGCAAAGGACCGCCTGCCTTTCGATGGGGGCTGAAGGGCGCGGCGACGGAGAGAGGGGATCCCGCTTTCTTTCTTACTGCCACTTTTCCATTCGCTCGTACGAGGCCGAGTCGATCATTCCAGACCGATCCGAGATGTCGCGAACGACGAAGAAGTTGAAACTCGTTGGGATTCATCGATAACGTTCTCATTGAGAAAAGGAACGAATGTTCGTTCCGATTTTTAGAAAGAGAGGTTCTTGCACGCCCGAACAAACGTGGAATGTCTTTTTTCTTTCTTCGCGTTCCACGTCCAATTTTCGTTCGATCAACAGATTTTCGTTGCTTGAAATTATTCTGAAACGTGGCATCGCGAGATCGCGATGCGATAAAGTGGTAATTTGTGTTGTATCAGAGAAAGAATTTAAAAGATATAATTTTATATTCTCTTTGGCAGAGATTATAATATTAAAAAAATGTCGAAATTAAGCGGCGCGTAGTCTGAATATTCATAGCTTCTAACGGTGCCGGTTAGGTGGGTCGAAGATCTCTCGAAAATCCCAAAGTTTTAATTAAAGGAATTTTGAGAGACAGGATTACCATGAACAAACAAGAAAAACGAATATAATGGAGTACTTTAGAAACCAGAAAATCCCTCGGTGAATCCAGCTCGCTGATGGCTCGGACACTCGACCAATCCCTGACGTCTGTTTCCACTAATTTGATTAGACGATTAACCGTGCCCGTCGTTCGCTTCAGTTTGATTAGACCGGACGCGACGCACGTCGTAACGAACTCGACGAACGCGGCGGCGTTCGATATAAATGAGAATTACGCAAATGCATCGGTGCAATTTATCGAAACCTCGGCTGTAATTTTTGGTTGTGATGTTGGTTTGCACGTGCAATTAGTTCAAAAAAAAAAAAAAAAAAAAGAAAGAGAGAAACAATTCCAGTGTCTGTGAATTTCGTTCTGCAAAAATGAAAAGAGAACGCAATGCTCAGATCGTTCGATTCAGAGTCAGCAGTACATATAAAAACAACTCTGTGATACACAAGGTTTCAACGGCAGTATTTAGATTTTATGAAATACACATTCTGTTTTAATTTTGTAGTTAAATCTCTTCGAATATCGAGCGAAACAAAATATACCTTTATTTTTGTAAACAATTCTTGATTTTCGATGAACGTCTCGCAAGACACCTGTGTTGATTATTACCCGAATTCTAAGCTCTAATTTTTGAATTTACGATCTAACTTTAGGGCTTCCAACCTTTACAGATATACATATATTAAGAAAATTAACAACGTCCACCAAAATATTTTGCTATTTAAATTACCTCTCCGATATTTTGTTCAGAATAGAAAATGAAATTACACGGTTCATAAATGCTTGTGTACGAGGTTCAATTGATGAACGTTTTTACTTTGCCTTCGTGAAAACTACAAACTCGAATAGCAGACCTCTTTTTTTGTATTCTGTCTGTATTACTTTCTCTGCGGTGCCGCGCTGAACTGACGTTTTCCTCGAAAATAAGAACAAATAAAAAGCTTCTCTTTCGGGAGTGCTTGCGGCTTTTTCTCTCGCAGTGGCGAATGCGCGCGACACGAACCTCGATGAACCGCGGGAGTCGGTCATTGCATAATGTTGCAGTTATATGTGTAACTCATACGAGTACGCAAAAAAAAAAGTAGTCATTCAAGAGAAAACATTAACATACGCGTGGTTAATGTTAATTCACTTCTACCTTGTACGGAACGTACGTTCACGCCACGCTTCGTGAACTTGCGCAGCGATATGCATGTGTAATTTGTATTTATGTATTTGCGCAATTACTCCGGTTTACGTGGAACTGAAATTATGAAAAATTCCATTCCATTGTTCTGCGTTTATGGCCTTTTGTTTTTTATTTCACTCATGCTTAACGTTCCTCCGGGCGAGTAGGAGAAACCGTTATAATTAACGCACAAAGAAACTTTTACATATCAGACTTGCTATAAAGCTTAGTTACTATGCTGCGAATATTTATGCATTTGTGGAAAACTTTAGAATGCAAAACTGCAGATAACTATACACATAATGCACAGAATGTACAAAATATGTGTAACATTCAAACTATATCTAAAATTATATTTTGGAGAATCTTGTTTCACTTATTACACTCGTTGCTACCAACAAAGATAATTCGCAATCACAGAAGGATTTTCAATTGGTCAATTTGTTACTTGTTGATTTATGGAATCTGAGTCTTGACTGAGGAACTCTTGTACAATTGTATCGTTGAACGCAAGGAGGAACTAATTATCAATGGCAAAAGATAATTGCATTTAAAAGTGAAATATTTTTTTACATGTAGCAAAGTTATGTAGCAAGACTACATGAGTGTTACTTGAAACCTAGTCTAACCTAAAAATTTCAAGACTTTTCTTGCGTCCGACAATCTATTACGTTCTATTTAATCCTCAAGTAGCATAATTTATGCCAGATTACTAAAATTTAAGTGTACATTTGGCGTTTTACAATCTCCATGAAAGAGATTAATAATAAAATAAAAAATTTCCAAAATTAAGTAATTTATCCTGACATTATTATATTTCTAATTGGCAATGATACCAATCATGGGTCATAAAAGTTAATAGCACTCTTATGGTTAGGTTCGGATTTTTTAAGATCGAGTAATTCGTAATCGTAAAAACACTGTCAAAAGTTCCATACATAAGACGGAGTAGAAGGTTTAACGAATTGGAAAAACGTTTTAAGAGCGAAAGAAAAGAAATTCAAATCGGTATGGAAAACGTACTTACTCGTGATGCGACGATCGTATGAAACATCATTTGAATCGCTTGCAAGTGAGTTAAAAGTCGACCAAAGTCTGGAACCGGAAAGGAAAATTATGCCGCGGATTATTAGTCACACTTCACCATAATTAATTAAGAGGCGCGCTTAATTTAATTTTCATTACGTTCATTGTCGCGGAAATTAGTTGGAATTATACAAGCAGCGCCGCATGACATAAAATCGTCGAACTAATGATTTACCTGCGAGAACTTGTTGCGCATTTCGTGAGATGGCGCGCCTTGGCACTTGTTTAAGACGGAGACAGAAGGGATTATTAAATATGTACCATCATCACAGACGAGGTACATGTACGAATAAACCAAGCGTCTTATGGAATTTCGTATCCTGTAATCTGAAACAACGGTGAATTGGAGAACTACGTCAAACAAAATGATACAATACAAGTTGGTTAAGGAAAATGATATCTGTCAAAGCGTTGTCAATTGCATCTCCAGATTTCGATACAAGAAATCAGTAACTGTTCCATTTTATACTATGTACTTGTGTATATACATATCAAAAAGACGCGTGCGCGGTCGTGAGGTCGATCATGAAAAATATCGATTATGTTCGAGAATCGTAGAAAGTGTATTGCGTATCTGGCGCTGTAATCTTTAACTAACGTTAAAACACCCAATACGCGCGCGCTTCGCACGAAATATTAATTTGGTTAATTAATAAGAGAACAACCTAAAAGTGAAAAGCATAATTGAATCAATAACGATGAAAACTTGTCGACATTTTTAACTACTCTTAAAAAGAGAAAATCATATAACAATTCGCTTGGTTCCATTTTAAAGCGTAAAGTCTCTACTTGGCCTCGACGGGCTTGAATTTTATTGCACGTTTAAAAAATTTGTTCATATCCTGTAGTGGATGAGAAATAGGAATACTTTTATTTCTCAAACGTTAAACAAATTTTTTTACTAGAGTAGAACTATCACGGCCTTGAAAATTGAAATTTTCTCTTACAGCAACGACTTTTTAAAACTTGTATTTTGATTGTCAAGATTTTTTGAATTTTTGCTACCTCGGGGCAGAGTCTAGTTTTCAATTGTTAAAGGTATTCCAGTAACTGGAAATTATTAATGATATTTCTCGACGTCCTTTGTTTCGCGAGACGCGACACCTTCAGTTTATCCGATAATATTCCCAAGAGACACGGCTTCCGTCTCGCAACACTCGGAAATTCCCAGTTAATTCTCACGATTGTAAATCGTTCTTCATGCTAAAGATAAAGGAGATAAGAAAATGGCTCGGACGGAATACGTGATACCGTGGGTGCAGATGCGGGCGAAAAAGGAGCACATTCTGAAAGCATCTAAGCAATATCCCGTGGTAAGAGAACTTTCCAAACGAATACAGAGAGTTTAATAATTAACGTCGAGAGAGAGAGAGAGAGAGAGAGAGAAAACGGTGTTCGTTGAACATTCCATTTCGAGAATAGTTCGTTCGCGGTAAAACTGAGACAATCCCGTGAGATAGGAAAAACCATTTTTCGCCTTGTCCGGAAATCTATCATTCGGGATGAAATTTTCTTATCAGCCGTTCTCTCGATACGGTTACTTTAAAGTAACAAATTATTCTCCGCGTGTTCATTGGAGGATTTTTAAATGTACGTGATATCGAATGTTCTACGGACAAATGCGAAACGGGAAATGTAGGAAAATTCATACGAATGTAGGTTATTCGTGCTCGACCTCTTGAGTTGTGGAAAACTTGGTTGAAAACGAGTGTCCCGCGTGTTTGATTGTAGTTGTTGATTTCAGTTGGAGCCATTCGCTCCTCGACATTCGATCGCGTATTTTAACAATAACAAGGAAGACAGCGCGAAATCAGCGTACAAGCGTCTCCACAGCCTGGAGTTCGACCTTTCCAAGCTCAGATGCGATCGTACCAAGCCCGACCTCTATTGGTTGGAAATTTCAAAGGAGAACAAAGGTCACAAGGTCCCGATGACTACTAATCTGTGGTACGGCCGACCGAACAGAGTTCAAGTCGATTTCCCCGAGACTAAATTTAATCGATCGAGCAAAATGCAAGAGTTCTACACACGCTGCGGTTTTAGTCTAGTTAGCGACGAGGGAAACGGATGGCAGATCTGTTAGAGCGAACCAACGAGACAAGTGTTTCTTCGTTCTCTTTTTAACTGAACGTGGAACAAGTTGCCTGCCGATTACCGTTTACACGTTTTTCGAAGAAAAAAAGTTTAGTAGTGATCGATCGATACTTACTCAAATCATATCTTTCTCGCTATTTATAAGAGCGACGAAAGTTAGAGCAGCAATCCACGAGGATCTTGAACTCGTTTTGCAGTTTTCACATATTCCGCAAAGCAGAGAGTCAACAAACGTTTCACGAATTCGTCCAACACAGCGAGACGAATCAATATCGCATCGTTTAAATTTAAAGTTGCTTGCTTTCCGTGGAAGCACGTTCCCCCCGTAGAGATTATTATAATTTTCCGCCATGCAAATGTTTAACGTCTATATAATTTACGTACGATCTGGCTTTTTCTTTGACAAATACCTTTGAAAATTGGACGGTCTTGCAGAACGAACTCTACGAAGCCGTTGTTTTCTTGTATCGTATACTTTTGCACGTGCACGAAGACGTTTATTTTCTACTCTAAAATTGCTCGTACGGAAATTACGAGTAACGAGAATATTAATTTCAAACGTCGGAGTGTTGACTGATGCTCGTGGTTGACGTTATTCGATTTTGATTTAATTTATTTTGTATTTATCGCGCTTATTCGTTTCTTTTTAAAAAAACGTCTGTGCGTCATTTGTAGAACTATTTTTGTATCTATTTTATAAATATGAATTTTGTGACTATTTCAACACTTCATATACTTGTGTTTTGTAGTGTTTTGAACAAGTTTATACTTACGCGACAACTGCTTGATTTTCAGTTCCAGATATTTGATAATACAAAATAAAACAATCTTCTTTCCTTCCAGATTTTTACACTCGCAATTTTTCAATTATTTTTGTTGCACTTTGCCAGTCATCTTCGACCGATAAGCTGACAGCAGTGGCACTTCTTGTTAATCCTCTGGTATTTCTTTCTCTGTCACGATGTACCTGAGCGGAGTACAGATTTGGAGTCTACGTTGTTGGACAGATCCGACTGACGAAAGAGGCGGCGAACATGGAACCGTTGTATAGCTGCGCATATATACGGCTCGCCTCTGTACCGAACTTAAACTAGTAGCAACTTTCACCGAGTTTACCGAGAATTCAATACTTCGTAATCATCGTTACAATCCCCACTTTGTAAACTTCTCGCCGGAGGTTCGTTCATTAATGCAATTATCACGCTTTTCGGTGATGTTACGTATTGAAATACATAGATAACCAACGCAGGAAAGTAAATATTTTTGCCACACGTAGAAAATTCGAAGCGAGCGATCCACTTGCTGATCGCAATTCCGTTTCGTCGCGATAATTTCCGCTTTAGAGATCGACAGTTCCGGTACTGCGATATGTGTCTACACACATATAGTGTACGTGTGTAATCTCGATTTCAAGCGAATTATGAGAAATTGCGAACGTTGTAGATAATTTTGGCTATTCGAATGTGTGCGCAATGCCGGAGAGACAGGAAAATTTTTTGTCAATATTGACGACGATTATTTATTCTGCACGCCAGTGCTTAAAATTCTGGCGCAAGATCTTTGCTCTCTAAACGGTACAAACTCTCTCCTGAAAGGTTTTCCTAAAAAATAAAAATTCAACAAAATCACAGTTTCAAGAGAGACGGTGTTACGAATAAAATATTTACGCTTTTAGTTGAGAATAGAATCGAACGTTAATTTTATTTTCTAAATTTTGGAATTATCCCGTGCCACTTGCCTTTTTCAAACTCTCTTCTCTTCCATCTTGAAAGCTACTGCGTCGAACCTACTCCTTCGCATCTCTTTGTTCCCAACTGTCATGTCCCAACGCGGAAAGTTGCTGATACCGAGGACTGCTATATTTCCCCCGAACCACGAAAAGAAGCACGCGCACTTACGTAGACACAAGTGCATACATCGGCCATGTACTTCCGCATCCGCATCTTACACCAAGTTGGCTTCAAGTTTCACGCAAAGTACCAGAGAGATCACTGAAACTCAAAGGCTGGCATAGAAAGTATCGAAACGAATCGACTAAGCTTTACGTAACCCGGGAGAGTCCCTACCCTGGCTGGATGTGTGCAATACGCTTACGACGAATTCATCGATCGGCGGCCACAGATTCTGCTGTTGCTTGTTTCGAATCTCACGTTCCATATACGTCCTTCTCGTTGTCCTTGCCCTATCTCGCGGTGTCCTTGCGCGGCCGTCTTAAATAAAATGTACGATCGTAATTTATTGACGTCTCTTGCCGTCTGCCGTAGTTTGTAGTATTCTCCGTTGCAACACTGAAGTGGAAACACTCTGCTCGAAGCTATAGATCAATAATTGACACTTTTTTTCTCTTAGAACGTTGCGAAATTGTTGGCGTAAACATTAAAATCAAAACAGAAATACGTTCGTACCGCGTTCGTTCTCTGTCGAATTCAACAACACGTTATTATCTCGAGAAAGTAATTCAAAATCAATTTCAATCGGTGCTCAAAACCGAGCTCTTTCTACAAAAAGACTCGGTTACGTCGAACGTAAAGACCAAGCCAACTTTGAAACGTCACAAAGTAGCCTCAATATCACACTTTTCCAAGAATTGCACGTTTACTCGTTGTTCAGCGTCGATGGCTGAATTCCTTCAGAAACGTTTCGTCACTTTTGTTTTTTTCTTTCGCGGAATCGTCGACGTCGACGACACGAATTGAAAGCAGGCGGCGAACGCTCGCGTGACGAACG
Organism: Melipona beecheii; assembly: GCA_032399605.1. Lineage (NCBI taxonomy): Eukaryota > Metazoa > Arthropoda > Insecta > Hymenoptera > Apidae > Melipona > Melipona beecheii. The sequence continues at coordinate 4,086,438 of JAUCMO010000291.1, forward strand.
AAACGTTGGCCGTTTATCGGCGAAGATTTTGTGCAAATTTATGCGCATACCGGCCACCGGTTATTCATCGTGCCCTCGAAGAAAGAAACTTCTCCGTTGTTTCTGGTTAATCGTTCGGGGGTCAGGGCCAGGCTGACACTTACTTCCAATTCTCCGTTTCGCCGTTCGTTAATTAAAAGTTTAATTAACGCGTCGATTAATCAGAATCCCGTTTCGGCCTATTCGCCTCGTCGGCCGTTCTTCGTCGCAACAGGGGAAAAGGAAAAGAAGAGAAAAAAGATGGCGAGCAGCTCGCGGTAACTGGCAGTTGCCCGTTGGCCTGTTGCTACGTTCGTGCGACCGGCCAATTAAAATGTCGTCACGGTTAGAAAAAAAGTTCGTTGTATAATGCCAGTTGAACCAAGTTGGGGCCAAGTGAATTTATTATTTGAAAAAAGTTTGTCGCAGTTTGCCGGTCTAAATTCACCGGTAATGACCGCCAGTCTCTCCTCGTGGACGTTGCACCTATGCCGCGTTAGTCCGTTCGTCGAATAAAATGTTTCGCAGTTTTTTGGCTTGACGATTTAATTCCGTTTTTAATTGAATTTTCGTTAGTCACGATTTGATTTGTTCGTTTTGCACGCGGGCGCCCTGGTCCTGGATGTAATCCATCAATAATCGTTTTCATTTGCCAGGTTAGTTGTAGCTTTTTTTTTCCCAAGGAATTTTTATTTGTTATAAAACAGCTGAATAATTGGACACATGAATAATACACGTTCTGAAAATAAAAATCATTTGCAGTACCTTTACACGAGTACCTAATTACCACTTACGCAAATGAACGTCGCAACGTCGAAGGCCAATTTAACTCCGTTTCGCTCCAATAATGTTCTTAATGGTCTCCATTCTCCGTTTATTAAACTAGAACTTGAAACCTTATTGCAACTGAATCATCCGATTGATTTGAAGGAACTGAATTCTATATTTCTTCCATATTTCGAAGAACGAGAAGGATCAAAATTGGATGTCGCCGGTGGAAACTCAATCAGCAATAATTGTATCGCCGTGTGCATCGCGCAATATTAGCAAGTTCGTCACCCTTCGTAGCTCCGGAACGCAATTAATCGAATTGCCTTTGCTGGCGCAAAGTAACGAAGCCTAAAGGAGGTATCTAGAGTGTGACCACGTTAATACGTCGCTCTCCTAAAAAGTTAAATATATTTCTTGGCGAACGGAAATAAATTTCAACAACTATCAGGGTCCCCGGGAAGAAGTTTCTTTGGAATTGTTTTATAGCACCCTGTGGACTGCGACGCTCTTCTCGAACGACGGAGTAACACCTTCGTCGCACAGTTCGCCCTGCGATTTTTTTCTCTGTTTTTCTTTTCTTTTTTTTTTTTTTTTAATTCTTGACACACACACACACACACGTTGTACTTACACTTGCTAAATAAATAAATTCCAGTGATCGATCACCGAGAGATTGGATTTTATTAGCGAGTGGCAAAAAGAAGTGGGAGGTGCGCGTTTAACGCTCGATACTCGGTAAAAGTCTTCCAGTACCTCGATTAATCATTGAACGATTGTTTTGAAACGCGAATATCGAATTTTAATAACTTGGAGTGCTCCCGCACGGTGCTCGATCAAGTTGAAAAATAACGGAACGAAGCGTGTATCTTGAGCGAAAATGAAACTGATCAAATATATGTCAGCAGCGTTGAATTAGATCGAATAGATTGAAAAACTTGCATTTTATTCGCTGCGTTGTCGTTGGAAGATTATTCTTCTATTTTGTTTAAGAGTCCTCGAGCAAAATTACAGTTCAACGTTATGCAAGTGTAAACATCTGCTCGAGTAGTTTCTTGAATATCTATCTGGAAGTGCGTTCGTATGAATTATTATCGTCTCGTCATCAGATTTGACTCACTTTTTCCAAAGCGATGGACGGATCATTTATTGAAGGCAACTGACGGTTGTGAATATCGTTTCGTAAAGTGTAGATTTTCTGTTTCGACGTGTATGTCGTATAATCTTGAGCGAACAGTGAATTGAATTTCGACGTCCCATAGCCAATTTTATAAATCTCAACAGCTGGATGTGAATAATATTTTAATTATCTCTTTCACTCAAATTAACATTGCCTTTGGTTATTTCCAGTTGTCGCCACTACGCTGTAAATAAAGGAAAATTACATTGTATTTCTTTCGATTGGCGGATTCCTAGAAGCCGATCGATCCGATATTAATCCCTCAAGTATCAGCGTTCCCAAAAGAAATCAGTCGTTCCATGCTTTCCACCTGCCCAAGAGATTCGAGTGAAAGTGCAAATTTAAATTAATCTGCGACAGTTTTTACAAACCACGGTGAAACATACGCTCTGTGTTCATCGAGCTTTGTTTTTTAATCTTCTTAATTTGTAAAATTTCTCGCGACATTGGCGCATCGTCAACGTTTACGCTCTTCTAATATTTATTCGAGTCCTCCTCGTATAGATGCACTATTTATATCTTTCGAGACACGTTTCAACTCGGCATTGTTCTTCATTAAATAATCGACATGCTTGCTTTGCGAAGTTTGGAACACGGAAATTGAGAGCGACAACTCGAGGCAGAACGGTAAAATTTATAATTTACGGAATACGTCGCACGCTCCTATCTTTTGACATCGTCGAATAATTTAAAACTGTCCGTCAGTCGATAATCCATTTATCGCTAGATGTTTCGGAGTTTTTTGTCTGTATAAAAAAGAAATTTCTCTTCGCAACGCGCACATATATGCACACTGTGGATCGCAATGAGCTACTTTTTTGTTTTCAGAAAACACATTCGTTCGTTAACGTTCGACGATCGTTTACAATAAACACCTTTTTTAGATTTTCATCGAATTTGGAAACCTGCGAATTCAACAAATTGACATGGAAAAGTTACGAAGCTTTCACTTTCGACATCCAATAAAACGTTTGTTTTATTTTGGATCGACAAGTGCAACAGTCGCAGTGATGACTCCTAATTATTAATTAAGTTGCAATAGCAAGAGTTTAAATGCTATGGTATTTGTAAATAAATATTTTGTCCGAGAATTTTATTCGAATCGCATTTATCGTTATTTTTGGTACATTTTGTTAAAATGATCAAAAAAGGTTGCACGATCATACATTTTGTTCGTACGCGACAAATTTATAATTGCAAAAATACTTCTCCGTCTTGTTTGCATCGAAAGCAAAAAAAAAAAATCAGTGTCTCGAACTTTAAATTAACGCGTCGTAAAGAATTTGCTCGACGATGGTGTTAAACGATAATGTCAAGCAAGCTTTTACTCTGAAACATTGAGTTACATGTTTGTTTATGTTCAAATAATGATTTTGATAGTGCGATTTTTACATTCAGGCAATCGTCGTTTCGCGCAATCTTGCGATCCTATTGACACAAGGCGAGATGTTATCTGCACGGGCAAAATCCAACGAAACGTGTGCGCGAAAATAGATCCACTAGATCAGACGGTCGAGAAAAAGTTCGGTTTACGAGTATCTGGTTTTTCGTCTGTGAAACTCCGTTGGCCACGGCATTTTTACGAAGTCGAAATTCCAAAGTCGAAAGACTACTACCGTAAAATCTCGGCACGCCAGTAAATTTCCCTCGTACACGCACGTTATCGTAGTCTTGAGTTTCCTTTCCGCGATAAATCATTAAGAGGCATAACCGACAGATTTACAGATATAAATCACCGCAATCTGAATGTTGAGTCTCGTATCTTCCGATTCGCTTGACTTCCCGTCGTATTTGTCAGCAACGGACGCGGTGTTTGCCGAGGAATCATTTCCCGGTCTTTCCTCAAGCGCATCAACGCTCTTATTTACGATCGCGCGGACGAGGGGACGCGAATAGGATCGCGTATAAAGGTATTGCCTTTGTCGAGATAGTTTCAACGTGTTTTCAGCGACATGGCGACGATCAGTGCCGATCCGGCTTGCCGTTTGACCGACTCGGCCAAGCCGCAACCCCGATCCGCGAGAGAGGAACTAACCGCTCTTCTCCTCGATTCCGACATCAATAAGATCGTCGAGCGGAAACTTCGCTCGAATAACTTTCGCGTTTTGCATTGGAGTTTGGATAGCTTGGGGGAGACGAATGGTTTCTTGGGCTCGTACTACACCCTCTCGGTGACGGTGAAAATCGACGACAAATCCGAGCATTTCAAATTCTTCGCGAAAACACCGCCGCCAAACACCAGCCCGCAGTACGATTTTTTAGTGAAAAGCGACACGTTCAACAAGGAAATCGTTGTCTACAGTGAGATAGTGCCGAGGATGGGCGTAGGGAACGGTTCCAAGTGGTTACCGGATTATTATCTCGGCAAGAGTAACGTCATAATAGTCTTGGAGGACGCCAAGCAGAGCGGTTACGTTACCCCGAATAAATATCAGCCCTTCGACGAGGAGCACTGCATTTTGGTGGCAAAGACGCTTTCCACCTTCCACTCGAGGTCCTTGATACTGGACGAGAAGCTTCGTCGTGACAGCGGTCAAACGATCCTCGATCTCTACGGACAGTATACGAAGGAGGTGGCTTTCGTCGAGGGCGAGGAGGTGATGGGAAAGTATCTTTCCTCCTGCTTCAAAGGCGCGTGCACCATAATTGACATGCACGAGGGCTTGAGTCGCGACGAGGCGATTGTTATTAAGAAATGCGTAAACGAGTGGATGCACAAGTTGCCAGAGTGGGTGAAGTCGTCCGAGAAATACAGGAACGTGATGTGCCATCGGGACCTATGGGCGAACAATATCATGTTCAAGAGAGATTCCGCTGGTAAACCGATCAGTTGTTATCTGGTGGATTTCCAATTCCTACGGTATAATCCGCCGGCGGTCGATTTTGTCATCTGCTTTTACTTGTCGACCGATCGCGCTACTAGACGTCGATGTCACGATTTGCTCCTCGACGTCTACTACCAAACCATGAGGGAAGAATTGCGCGCGGAAGGTCTCGACGTCGAGGCTTGTTTGCCTCGTGCGCAGTTCGTCGAGAGCTGCGAGGACGTGAAAGTGTTGGCACTGACGTACGCGGTTACTAATTTGCAAGTAATGTTGCTAACGCAACAAGCCGCAGAGGAGTATTTCGTACGATCGACCGATCAACTGGAGCACGTCGTGTACGGTGATCAGAGGCCCGACCTGATTAAAAGTCAATGTCGCAGCGTGAAGTCGTTTCAGTCACGTATCACGGAGATAGTAGATGAAATTAGAGAGTACCTGGCCGCTAATTCAGGCAAATGCTAGCGGACGAGACAACAGCGATACCGGTTGTTACTGGATTATCGGTCGTTTGTATCTGTATCATCGTCCGTGATGAAAGGACCTTGGAATTAGATCACCGAAGAGGTTGCCCTTATTTCGGAATCTACGATTTGCCGTTGTATCAAATCTCTGGCGAGGTGTGTTGGAGCTCGCTGAGAAAGGCAACGAGGACCGAGATCGATCGATGGCCGTGCATCAGCGTAGGTTTTGCCAAGATATCTCTTGGAATATCGCAAGGCGTTTAATCCGATAGCCTAATTTCTTTCTTTACATACGAGAATAGTCGTTTCGTCTTCTTTTCCTTTTCCTTTTCCTTTTTCTTTTTCTTTCGTATCTTTAGAAATTGTTACGCTCTGTCATACGTTTGATACGTATGATTGTTGTTGCTGTTACGTAATACGAATGTTGCAATAGATCTTAATAACGCGTGGAAATAAATCTTAAATAAATAGCTGTTTTTACGTTCCTGTATTCACGAAGCACACAAGTTTTACAGTACGCTTTAAGTCTTTCTGTGACAATTGATGGCAAGAGGTAATATATTACTCTCTTTCTTTCTTTTTCTTCGTTTCTTCGACACATCATCGTTTCATCATTTTTCCCATCCCAGTTTTTCCTGGCAGCATTCAATAGGAATAAAGCGAACATGAACACCGCATCCGTTGTTTAAAATTATTCGTTGTCATCCAATGTGTTATTTCCTCGTTGTGCAACAATTTGACGTAAATACTTTGTTCGAGGGACTCGACGTCACGCATGGCAGTTTTGTTAAATGCAGAATCGTTAAGAACTCAAAATCATTGTGTGATGCGATGCCGTGCCAGCTTAAACGGCGCCATCGTTCTTCGTTAGTCCGAACTTTGTCGTAAAAGGGAAAAGGGATTACGGTCCGTAATAAACTTTGTTGAAACCCTGCGAGGAAGGATAGGAACTTTTAATATTTAAAGTAACTTTTCACTGTAATCCTAACTCTTTACAGATTCGATATACGTCACGATTGTCGCGAGCAATCCTTTTCTGCATGGAAAAATATGCGCCCGTGCTAATGAAATCAAATTACTCAGTTTTTTTGTTCACTTGATAGTGCTTAAACAGCTCTTCGTTGTAGAAAAACACAAGTATTTAAAATTCAGCGAAACGAATATACCATCACTCATTACTTTTCACTAGTTTAAAAGTCACAAATACCAAGTTGCATCTGAAAAGATCTGCGACGAAACAAATAAATCTTCTTCGAGTAAATAAAATGAGAGATAAAACGTACGAACAAGATTGTTTATAATTATTTTTATGCCGTTATAAATAGAAATGATAAAACTGATGTACAATGTCCTATAATAATAATTTTACCAAGCATTGATTCAAATATTTACTATAAAGATTATTTTCCAAATTCTCGATGTTATCTCGTACCGTTTAAATAAAAATCCATTTGTTTTTCGTAATAAAAATTATAGATGTTAAAATGTATTTAGTGATCTTATGAAATTGTAGATTTATATATACACGTATAATTTAAGAGAGCAAAGGATGCATTGTGCATATACAAGAGTGCAATATCGAGTAAAAGTTCAATTACTGTTCTATCGTTTCTATTTTATTGTTAAATATAGTTTTATTTCATCCACAAATGAAATATTATTTGCAAACATTCCTCGCGTTATTTTCTCTTGAAATACCATAGAGAACGAAACTTTGTTTGGAGAAGGAAGAGTCTCTTTGAAGTAAATCGCTATTGCTTTTCTGTGAAAGAAACAAATTTCTACGGTCTGAAGGTATACAATTATCTTACAGTTTTATACGTTCTTGCAAGAGCTTGAAAATTAATAATTGATGAGAAAATAAGCACATTACGTAAAGTATCATCAATTCATGCGAGTATACACTATTAGTTATTCGAATACTGAATCAAAACACCAAATGAAGAAAATTTTCTATGAATTATCGATTATAATCTTCGAGTGTTTAGATGCTCATATTTGTACATTTTATTCAAAGAAAATAGGTGTTTCATACCTTATCCCATGCTTTTTGCAATAGTTGATTATTCATATTATCTTCTCCTCGTGTTCAAACCTGTCGAATTGAATTATTGAAACAGAATTGAAATTCAACCTTTCAAAATGTTGAAAAATGTTTCAACACGAGGGAAACAATCGTAATGAATTGTTGGCGAATTTATTCTTGTGCAATAATCGAACAGCCGATATTCCTCGTTCGCGAAATGAGGAACACCCAGTTCCATTCAATGGTCCGTAATGTTATGTCAGATTAAAGCAGAAGTTCGTTTTACGGCCGGCAATTCGGAGCAGCCGTAATCGTTTCTGTGTGGGGCTAATGACATCACCGTAAAACGTAAATTGCGCTGGTTATCAATGACAGGCTTGATACTATTGAATTGTAAATACAATAATGCACGAGTGCGTTGCCATTACTTCCTTTTAACTATCCTTTTATTTCCATCAATTGGCGTATTGACACGTTTGATATTTTTCAACCGATGGAATTGCGTATAAACAAGAAGATGAGTCTGAAACGATAATGTATACGTCAGTCCATATTTTTAGGTGGCTGTTATTGTGTCAGCGCGAACGCTGTTCAATAACTGAAAACTCTTTACAGAATTAAAGCAACGTTTTGGAAAATTGTTTTACGATCTAGTCAGAATTATTAGATTTAATCAGAAATGATTAGACTGTTGGAAATAAATTCTTCAATGCGCCTGCGATGACTAAAACATTGATTGAACAAGATAAAATGAAAATACAATTCTACAACATGCAACTCTAACAAACGAAAACGTTGTGAATAGGAATAGTTTTACAAATTTTATAACTCTTGTTAAAATAATGCTTTAATTATGTTTTATTTTTCAGTATTTATAGATCTTACGTACTCTTTCTACAAAAGTTTCTTTTTTGATGGATTGTACTAATACTTGAAATTTATAACGCGTAATCAATTAACTTTATAATTTTTAAATAATCAAAGCAAATTCAATAATTGATTATTACTTTGTTCAATATGTATAATGACGTACAATGTGTATAATGGCGTAGTATGTATTTGTAGTACTATTATTTTCACAGGAGAACGGAAAATTGTGTTTAGTGATTAATGTTTCGTTGCAATAATTCTTGGAAATAGTTGCCAGTATAGTAGAATTATCCCGCGGGTAATGCGATTTCGAGCGATCAGTGCAAAATTACCAGCGTATCGAGAGGAACGTTGTGCCAAGCTTGTTAATCACAAAAGCTTGCTGTTTCTCGCGTGCTCATTATACTTTGTAGACCACAAGCTTTCCATTGAACGATGTAGAATTATCATCGATCAGCCGATAGCATTACGATTCCATTATCTGCATCTGCGCTAAACTCGAGCTGACTAACCCTTGCTCGTTACGAAGAGCCTGCATCTAACTGTAATCCTACAATTATGCTACTTTGTGAATATTATCAGTGCCTACAGAAGTACCCTTTAACTAGAAACTCTTCCGAAAATTCACTCGAAACTGTTTCTGATCAATAATAATGGCAAAATCGAGATAAAAAAATTTTACTTGTTTAAAATAAAAATATATTGCTAATACCTCTGTGGCGGCGTTGCATTCTCTTGCTGAAAAGTAAAGTAATTAAGTAAATAAACGAAACGTTTTGAAAAATTTATATATGTGAAGAGACAATAGGAAATATTTTCTTGTTACCGGTGAACTTAATAGGAAGAGAATGACTTCTCTTTCAGTTTCGAAGACATCAGCAAGTTTCTTTGTTGGCAAGGTTTTAATGGTAGCAAACTGTGTTAACAGGTTCGTGTCTCTTTGACTTTTCTGTGACTTCTTTCCAATTGTGCCAATTTCCAATTGTACAGGTTCGGTAATGCCAAGGTCTTTGCGACGCTTCTTTCCACTTTCCCAGGGGAGAAAAGTGCTTATTAGAAAGACGTGTGGGACAGTGCCCATTGTCCAATTGGTTGGAACACTTGGGCGACTTTCTGCGCGATTAAATCATTTCTTTACCCGGGATACTCGACTTGGCGATCATCGTGGCATTGCCATGGTTAGTTTAACCTTTTCTTACGATCGACGTTGTGTATAATTTTACCTTACGACCGCCAAATTAAATGACAAATACATTTGTACTCAAATTGGTCTTGATATTAATTACAAAATTACATTTCTATTCTCAAAAACACACGATAATCGCGCGGTGACACGGTAACGAAATTAATTGAGGTTAGCTCGAAAGATGGAAATTCTTTGTTCAGTCGGTATTGAAAAATTCTAGATTGCGATTTGATGACGCGATGTTTCTACTACGGTGTTGACGGGAAATCTTACCGACGGTCAACGGACAAGTTCCGGCGAAGGACAAAGAGGCCAATGACATTCGACGAAACAGCGGCACATCCGTTTACGAAATGCTCGTGGGATAGACTGGCGCGTTGCGTCGATTGTACGAAATCTCGTGGCTCGTGGTGACGGCTGCAAAGGGCGCAGGCGTCCGGCGTCTGGTATCCGGTGGCGGCAAGCGGGCTCCGATTTTCTCTAGTGTCGCGTCAACTGCCGCTGGAGAGTCGTGTGCGTTGCACCCTGTTGTCTCTAACCACTCTGTTTCGCGTGTTTTCGGCCCCCGTCACGTTCGCGATTCACGTTTCCAACTTTGATTTCGAGTCGTAAGTTTTGTGTCGTCGCCATCATTTCGCGTCGATACGATCGTGCAACCGTATGCCTTACCGCCGGTCGGTAGTTCCCGCGATCACGCCGCAAGAATGACATTCGAACGTGTCGTGTGAACCGTTGCAACTTTTTCTACGGGTTGATTGTTGCCCGTTCGAAACGAGTTTGTAACAAAGAATACGGGAATAAAGTGTACGAGTGACGAGTGGCGAAATATCCGATAATATTTCAACGTCGCGATTGGGGGACGAGTGCCGAAGTTGAGGTTAAATCGAGTGTGTTCGTTGGGGCGCGTTAGAGGGGTACACCCCCCTTCCCCCGCCTCCCCGTTTCGCTCGTGTTCATAATTTACAGTCTCACTGCCGGTTTGTTGGTCGCGGTTGGCCTCCGAGTGCCTGGCAGTGTACTTAAATATTCCGATGAACGACGGTGTGCGAAGAGAGCGATTTGGAGAGGGAGTGCGTCGAGCATGAATTGGTGCAAGTTACGACCTGTCGTATATTCAGCGAAGATGTCGCCCGGCTGCGAAGGGATGCTTGTATCGGGCGCCGAAGCATGAGGGACGTCACATCTTTAACGTAATGGTGAGTTGCGCTAAGTTTTCTCTCTTCCTTCGCGAGTCCTTCGATTCGAACTCGGATTCGAGCGTCGATGCAATTGATCAGACGCGACGCACCAAACTTTCAAACTTGTACCTGCTTTGGAAATGCCGGAATCGTACGTGGAGCGGCTATAAATCTTTTGGCAAGAGTAGCGCGTGCCCAGCAGCGTGTTGGCGCGTGTTTGTTTTCAGAAACGCTTGCGCGTGTCAATGTTGTTTCCACGAGACACTTTTGTGCGGTTGAAAAATTGGTGAAAAAAACTCCACGCGACGAGTGTATCCTCGCGGACTATGTTGCGACTACCTCTCCCAAACGTACACGCTTCGCTGAATTGTACGCGGCTGCGATTTTTGAATTTCTTTGTAGCGTAACCATGTAAAAATATCGCAGTCAAATGGCTTAAAGCGATGGTTTGAGCGCTGGTTCGCGTACACCTCTTTTCGTTTGCAGCTTCCTTTTCTTTTTTCCTCTTTTTCTTTCTGTTTCTTTTTGTTTTTTGCTGCTGAACACTTTAACGTTCGAGCTTCGGTTTTATTTGCGCCGTTTCGTAGCAAACTCGTCGGACATGACATTGATTTTCCGGATTAATGCCTTACCGGTATTTTTTTTTTCTTTTTTTTCTTATAGGGTCTCTTATTTGCCATCGGAAATAAAATCGCGAAATAATTGTGCTTCCGCTTCGAATTACGTTCGGACATGTTCTAACATTTATCTGTTAAAATGGCCGAAGGGAAATTACGTCTTTCACTTTTCGCTGATTATATTTCGAAATTTCTGCTTTCGAAATTCGAGAAGAGAGCGATGGCGTAGTAAATATCTCAGTCGATTGAAATAATAAGCACCCACTGTTTATTTCGTTAATTATACTCGTATTAGTCGAAATGCGAAATTGTCGCGGAGGTAGTTGCTTTTTTCCGAAACGTTCCGTGTTGTAAAGCAATAAAGGTGGTAATGGTATGCAAACGATGGTTAACAAACAGTAGTAAATTGCGATTTGTTTTCATGTTATTGCGTTGTACTTCGATATTACCGTGAGTAAATTGATTTAAATCTGTATATACATGATATGGGATCGTTTGTACTTTGCAAACACGTGACACGAAATATACGTAAATAAATACATGGATGGAGTTGCTCGAATCTTTAAATAACAGAACGTTTGCGACGTTGTTTGATAAATAAAATTTTTTTTCTTTAACGAAAGATGCAAAAATATCTCCAAAAACACGAACTATAGTGTATGAAATCTTCGCAAGTAAATGGTTTTTACGTATATTAAAGTAATGTTTCCCGTTCGAGCACATTTCATGAAAAATTCATTTGAAACGCAGTACATTTAAAAACCGGCGCGTACAATATTTATGGGATTATGTAGCACGTGAACGTTTCGTTTAATAAAAAAGAAAAAAAAGAAAAGGTAAAAACAACGTAGGAGAAGTTTTCGCTCTGATTTACTTTTCTGCCTTTATAGTTTATGCTCGCTGCTTTAGAGTTTTCCCGGATGTGTCGACGCTTTTTGTCGAAGAAAAAAAAAAAAAAACGGTTAAGCTCGACGTTTCTGCGTATAGCATAGAAGAGAAAAGGTGGCAATCAGCCATTAACGGCACGTGTCCAGGCGCGCAATTTACATATCTGGGGGCTGTTATGCGTGTGCGTGCGTGTGTCTGCTCTAGGTCAGACATAATGGCACTCACGATTTTACTATACACTACACATTATCCCACTTTGCGTTATACACGTCGATAGCGCGATACCTGAACAATCTGAATCGATCGTATCAACTGTTTAATCGCTTTATCCTAACTGCACAATGGAAGAATGATGCTCTGAGCATTGGTCGAGGACTGGTTTGGCCGGTTTCAGCAATTAGCTTAAATATCGCTTACATTGACATTAATCGACGTATCTCGCTGATTCGAAATCAATTACGCGCATTAGCTGTTTTAAAGCGGGCTTGTCGCTTGTTTGCATTTTTTCTTCAAGCAGTTTCCTACCGATATATATATATATATATATATGGTTGTTGGATGAAACGATAAAGATATCTTTGTTCTTCCGGTACGAGAGAATTTATTTCACTGCTGTTATCCTTTTTTCGTGAAATTTGATTTATCCACCACAAAGGAATTCTGTCTCTTACACACGCACGTCTCTTTCATTTAATTAGCCTCGGTTTCACTTTGTGTCTGAATTCATTCTATCGCTGTCGTATAATTTACCAAAGTGCACCTCTTTTTTCCGTTAAATATTCCCTGCAATTATCGGAAATGAATCGAGCCAACAGATTATTTTTAGGTTTTAAATTAAATGTTTCGCGGAGCGCGACGCGAGAGTAAGATCTGTGCGAATGTACTACGCTAAACTCTAGGATCTAGAGCAAATTTGCCTGCGTGTGACGAAAATGGTGCCAATGCTTGCTTGATAATGGACAAAGTCTCACGCGAGGCTAGATATTGATGTCTAGATATTGCACAATTTTGGAAAAACAAGAACGTGAAATAGGCGAAGTAGATGGATGATACTGTTTGGCTGGATCAATTAACCGACTAGCAATACGAATCAGTTTGTATTGCCACGTGTGGAAATGTATCAGCATTGATTAACATATCGATAAAGGACTCGGTTGCAGCGAAATCACCACGGTCGGAAGACTAGAAGTTTGCCTCTAGAAATATATCCACGTGTACCAAAGTTACATCGCGCAATTGAAACGAGTTTTCCTATATACCAGATTAATTGTCCGAGTGATCGAATCATTATCTTTCATAGAAATTTGATAAAAATTACCGATGTTATCATCGATAGATAGTCGTGAAAAGAAACAAAGAGCGAGAAACTTAATTTTATTCCTCGATAAAAAATTAAAAACAACGTCCAGTTCTTCTCGTTAATTACGCTCTAATCAACACGGCTTCTTGCCTCTTTGCGGTCTCGCAGTCTTTTCCCGCCGTTCGGCAAATTGATCATCCATTCTGCTCGATTATTACGGAACAGTAGCGGGGAAATGCGTTGAGTGCAACTTGACAGATCACTTCCAGGCTTGCAGTTTGATAGAGATTTCCACTCGCGGTCGGCCGGATTACGATAAAATTCACGGGCTAACGGGCGTTCCCGGCTAAAGATCGAATCGATGATTAAGCGCGGGCTACTCTGGAAACTAATTAGAAAGTTGTTCAATTTTTCACCGTTCCCGACTGTTCGTTTTCTCACTCGGAGATTAATCCTTCTCTCGATCTTTTCGCTCGTGCATAAAAAATGATTTGATGGAGAGAACGTCGAGTAGCCAAGGTAGCCACAGGCTAGAGGGCAGGGATGACGGTGTTGCGTCTGGTTGGACCTTCAGTTCCAAAGTTTCGCGGTTTGGCGACAAAAGGCCGTCGTTCCGTCGTTTACCCGAGGGTCCGGGGATACTTTTCACGATACTGTTCACGATTTATTCGGTAACCATTAGGCACACACCGGAGTGTGCGCGGCCTGATGCGCGCGCGTGTTCTCGTACACGTGACACGGGAATCACGCCACTCACGCGCTCGTGCATTTCATTTACAAGCGTTGCAGGAAGTTCTTCGATTGTCGTTGTCCCCTTTCGCACCTTGGAAATTGGTTTCCCGTGTCCGTTCCGCATCATCGGCCATTTCTCCGTTTCATTATCTCCTCCAACTGGTATTCTTCATTAAATGCAAATACAGGTGCATCGACTAAATGTAATCCGAGCAAAAGTTTGTTTCGTCACGAGTACTTCTATGACACAACCTATGCGCTCCGTGCAGCTTTAAATTTGTCACAAATGACTATTGCAACTGCTATTATAGCTGCATTAGATTATTAATATACTTACGTTTTCCATGTTGCACGTTTCGAAAAGAATGGAAATTTTTGGAATGCCAGATAAATACACGTAAATCCCACGTAGTTGTTCCTCAAGTCTTAATAAAGTTTATTCAACATTTTGTGGCATCAAGATATTAATCGCACACGCGGTACGAATACAAGACAAGTTTCGATGGTGTCAGGGTAAACAATGTCGCATAGATTTCGTCTGATTCTGTTCTGTGGAACATCCCTGTTGCAGGGATGCGCGGAGATCTCCTACGGGAGAACTTATTCTGCAATGTAAATACATTCGGATGTTTATTCAAACCGTGGCTAAATGCGCAGAAAGTGTTTAGCAATTTTAGCCCGCTTGTCAAGTAAAGCTGTGTCAATTTACTTTGATATCTCATATGCGCGGGTACGGTAGTGCCGCGTGATGTCCCCGATACACACACGTTGCAGCAGCCCCTCGCGCGCACGCGGCGTTCGAGATAAATGGGTTTTGTAAACTAATAGCGTCAAAGCGCGTTTTTGGTATTTAAATCGCGTTAACCGGTCGGCAGTCGAAATCGTGAGATATTAGTTTAATCGTTCTCTCGCACCGTTTCGATATTTTAATTAGAGCGTGTACGGATATCGGCGATTTAATCCGGCAGGAAATTGCCCAACTTCGACCCCACGTTCCTGTAAATTAACGTTGCTCCTCTCCGAATTTCCTTTTTCTCGTTCCATTCCATCTCACGGTTTTATCATCGCGAGGATTCTTTCGTTTCGAAAGAGCCTCTCGAAGCCTCCTATTTTCCTTTTAATTTCGAACGGAATAACGATGTCTGTAAACACGTTGTAAGGGTCGAAAGGTGATGGATGCTGGAACAAGAACAAATGGAGTAGATGAGAAAGAGAGAGAAATGCGTTTCGTTCCAGAGTGCCTAAAACTGCCTAAACTCATCGTCAGTGAAGGCTGATGGCAGCGACTCCTTACGCTTGTTATCGTAACTACCCCCCACTAGGCTGTCCCGATCACCCATCCTAGCGGAGTTCCGCACATTGCTTTGCTTGCAACGTCGGAGATCGGCAGGGCCAGTGTTCAAAGTTGAATAATCTACATTTTATTTTTTCACGAACGGAGCATCAATTAAAAAAAGAAGAAAAGCCTCTGTT
Organism: Melipona beecheii; assembly: GCA_032399605.1. Lineage (NCBI taxonomy): Eukaryota > Metazoa > Arthropoda > Insecta > Hymenoptera > Apidae > Melipona > Melipona beecheii. The sequence goes on from JAUCMO010000291.1 coordinate 4,101,960, forward strand.
CTTTGGTTTTCGCTTCATCTCTCTAGTTTCCTAGCGTAACGGAAAAACTTTTTGCTTTTGATAATTGGACGGTTCAATTTCGTTTTTTTTTTTTTTCGTCGCGCGTAAACTAAAAAGGGCTTTAAAGCGGAAAGTAACGAAAATTCGACGTTTCCACGGGAGAGGTGTTACATGCTCGTTTGCGGGTTAAATTGCGCCCGGGTTATATTAGCATCCAAAAATATGTAAATCAAACACGCGTGTCAGCGTGTCGGTGGAAAATCGATTCGACGTGCATGCCTCAAACATTTGCAGGAGCGTGCGTTTACGATGACCGCACGTGCTGCAACGTGCAACTACGAGTGGCAGAGGTGTACATTTCCTTGGCAATTCGAACGGTTCGTATAGCAAAGAAGAAGTCATAAACCTTTGCCTCTGTGCGCGGTAACGCTTCGAACGCTCGATAAATAAGGCTGCCACCGTAACGTAAATTTCGGTTCGCGCCAAGTTATAGAGGCGCAACGAGTGTATCGTTTGAAGTTAAAACAAAGTCAGCCAGCAAACTGTCGTTTGTTCGCCACGAAATCGTGGAACGTTGCAAACGGTGGGATCGACAGTTTTTGATCGAGCCGAGCTATCGGTTGTTTGTGCGTAACACGTTGTTGACTCACGATCGGAAAGAAGACGAATCGCATCTTGAAACGCTTGGGATGACCGACCTTTTTTTAACACGTTCATCAAAATATTCTACAAAGAAATCATTGTAATTTAAATGACGACAATTCTGTTTAAGTGGAAATCCGAAATCCGTCGTATTGACGAGTTTGTTCTAATAACGTGGAATGCGATTCAGTAGATTCGATCGTTTAAAGTCGCTTAATAATTATATTTAATTCTTGGTAATATAAGGTAAAGGTAAAATGTAAACAGATAATTACCGCAATCGGAAGATTAGAAACGTACGTCACACTTTATCGCACCGCTTGTTACACTCTCGCGGCGAATGAAATTGTTATGCGCGTCACTGTGTGCACGATGTTTTATCTTGAGTTTTACAAGCAGAGAGCGAGCGCGAGCGAGTGTCCGAAGTTCCGTTGTTTGGCACTATCGTCAAGGGATTCGATCCTTTGAGAGTGTGCTCGAACTGTCGTACATGCAGGGATCGGTCGCGCAATTACGTTCGTAAGGGTGTGTGCGAGAGTATCGGGAAACTCCGAAAACCACTCTCCTGATGCTTCATACCTCGCCCCTTCTGTCCAAGCGGTAAATTAACCCTATAACGTTGTAACTTGGAAATTACTACTTTCGCAACGCGTTAGCAAGTTTTATTGTTCGTTACGGACAGGCGCCATACGCGATAATTCCCGATCGTGGTGACAATCGTTGGAACAAAGTTCGCTGCCCTCCATTTTCGTGCAACTGGTTCGTGCGAAAGAAATTTCCATTAAAAACTCGTTTGTCTGATTGCGCGATTGTCCCGAACGCAAAAGAGAATTAGAACGTTATCCTTCGTTCGAAATTTTCGTTTCTCGGCAATTGATGTTTTTCCGTTAAAATTTCGCGCAACGTTCTCGATGTTGTTTGAAAAGTTTTGGAAAAAGTGGAAACGGAGAAGGAATCTCACGGCGGAAAGCAAAGAATGTAAAATTTTCTTTTTAAAAACTCAACACCTGGTGTGTCGCTGAACACCAGGATACGTTTGGCAAAGATTTCGTTGTTACGAAAAGTAACAGAAAAAGAAAACGAAAATGGAGACGAAAGCACGGTCGTTCGTCCGGCTGGTGCGAAAGAAAAGAGAGAGAAGTCATTTCAGAAGTCGTTTCGACAGTTGCGATATTTATTGCCAGCGAATGAAACGATTGTGCGCTGCTCGGATCCATTGATCGATGCGCGCGCGCGCGTGTGTGTGTGAGACTTCTTCGCTTGATTCATGTTTCACGCAGAGCGAGGTAATAACTTCGGCGACGGTTAGTCCGTATTTCGAGGCGTTTCCAAGTAGTAAGATCGAGCATTCGGCCGGCGTTGCGTATACAAACGAGTCGCACAGCTACGAGAGATCAGTGGAACGACCCTTGGACACGCACGTGCTGGTCGTGCAACTCACGGTCGTCCTTATCGCTCTGCTAACAACGCGATAAACACTCGTACGTCGTTTCAATTTCGTTTTTCGGCCTCGATAAGCTTAACAAACGGCACCCACGTTTCGCGAGCTTTTCCATTATCGACCACCTGATAATTATCTTTGCCGTTGCGCGACTGGACAGAGTACTCTTTGCTCTTTGCTCTTGCCGCTTCCTTTTGAAATCTACCTGATCCCTGTGCACTGCGTGTCTGTACACTGCGAAAGAATCTGGTTGCAAATGGAGCTCAAAGTTCGTTTAACAACAAAGTGCGCACAGCTCCGTGCGGTTGCTTTGCGGTGAAACGAGCTCGTGGATTTGTTGTTGCTGCAACCGAGTCCGAGAGGGAAACGTGAATGTTGCTTGCAAATTTGCAACGGACAGATGTGCGAGGAGTTTTGTCGTTCATCGACGACGCGACCGTGTTTTAAGTGCTAACGAGTCCAGCAGACTTTCCGCCAGACAAGACATTCTGGAAAAATGTTTATACAGTCGTTTACAACCGAATCGAATAAGTTAAACTAATTCACTAATTGACAGACAGTTTATCTGCTTCGTAGAATTGTTTCGTCGAATAAATACCGTGCTCGTTTATCAGCACTTTTCTCAAATCCAAGCAATTCTATTCGCGGTATTCGATACAATATTACAATGGCTCTGCCTGTATCATTTTCCTTTAATTATACCAATTACAGTAATTCATTGTGAAATCGCATTTCGTTTTGTAAACATTGTATGCACATTTAGAGCGTTCTAGTGAGAAATTGCGGGCTATTCGGACGGTAGAACGTTCGCAGCCAAAAACGTTTCAGTAAAACGGGTGTTCGGAAAACAGGATTATCAACGAAGATATTTAAAATAATTATTTTCCTCTGTTTCAACGAAGAAACATCTCGCGTAGTCGATTGTCGCAAGGATTTACATTCGTGAAATAATTAAAATCTCTCATCGATTCTCGGATGCAACGTTATACTCAGATTATAATTCTAGCTTCTGGATATAACATTACACTTAAAATATTTCTCCCCGATCCGACATGATGGAAGGATTTTGAACTTAAGGGATCCGACACCGGTCTTTTAAGGATTTTCCCGAACGAACGAGGTTTTCATCGGTTCGGGTTTCCATCGAGCGCGGAAGATCTCCAATCAGTATGCTTCTAAGGTATCGCGGACATCTCTCCATGCACCCTTTAGCACGCCTTAACAGCAAAAGGACAGACGATACCTGAATGGACCCGAGGCTTTGAATGATAATTAAGCCCAGGTCGCCAGATTTTCTTCCACCGTTAGTATTCCTCCATCTTGCGGATCGTTACGTTGCTTCTTGCCATTGACTTTGCAAGAACGTCGAAGCGTTTACGATCGTCCACGGTTATCGAGGGTAACGAAAGTAGAAATTTCAGAGCCCTTTAATCCCTTGCCGGCCGCAATTATTTTCGTGGTGCACTCCGCATTTAAGTCGGGGAGATTGTTCGCTCAATAAAGATGTTCGCTCCTTTTTAACGAAAGTTAAAAGTGAATTTAAAAATAATTCAAAAGTAAATTTTTAAATGATAGTATATTCGTTAATTAAATATATGACCGTTAGTAGGTGTATTAGCCAAGTCTAGATCTTCGTTCTACGTATAAAATCGTTGTACAGGCAAACTGGAAATTGGATCTACCAACGATCAGATAAAATCGTTGTCCAGGTTCTGGATTTGGGACAGCGAGAGGTTAAGAAACTTCAAAGTTGATTCTTCGATGAAAACGCGAACGTTACTCGTCGGTTCCTCCCAACGACGATCGATGATTCGGTTTGGACGAAATCTGTTCCATGATTGCACGTTGTAACTGAGAAGAGAATTGCGGTCGCGACTGCCTGGTTAATACGAAATAATCAGGTGCATTGCACGCGTAACATTTATGCTCTTGTAGACCGCCGGTATAATTCAAACATCACACGCGTGTTTGGCTAAGCAATAAATAATTGTTCGCGCAAATATACCCTGATTTAACCATGATCTATCCGCCATTATACACACAAGTGGGAAAATTAGCTTGGACGAAACGTTTGCCACTTTCACGGCACTCGAACAGCTAAATATTTGTACGACTTATGCGATTTAGACAACGGACTGTGTCTATGACTCTGTCGGATATTATAATCATATTACGATTGATGGTGCTCGAAGATGAAAATCGACTCATCTTGGAATCTCAATGATGGAATTTTGTTGTTTTAAAAATTTAGTAGTTGATTTAAAAATTAATCGAACGATCTTCGAAGCTTCGGGTATCTAAGACTGGTTGAAGTTTATTGACAAATGAAAGTTTTTTCAACAAAATATTGCTTGATTGGTTGTACGATTGGAGAAACTTCGACTGTTTCAGCCAGTTTCAGCGAAGAATGATCGAATGACCGGTGGTATTTAGTTAATGAGAAAGCAAGAACAAACGCGGTTATAGTAAAGGGGCAAAAAGAAAAAAAAAAAGAGAAAAGAGAAAAAAGAAAAAAGAAAAAACGAGAAAGAAGCGGGAAAGGTCGGTGGTAGCGCAACGTAAAAACGGAATAACGCTGAGCAGCCGTCTTTTCAAGAAGTTTATTTTCCGGGTTACTTGGAATTCTGTGTTTGCAAGAGAGTTGCAGCTGCTTTGCGGACAAACTTCCCATTCGTTTGTAGCGGATCTACGCGAGATGTACTTACCGGAAGGGGAACGTGTAAATTTTCGAAGACATCGACGTCTTCAACCGAAACTAAAATTCTTCCTTAGATGTCACACATACTCTGTACTTTTTTTCTTTCAAAGAAAAGTTAAAGTCATCGACATCATCGAGATCATTAGCGACTATTAGGTACTTACATTTCGTAGTGTAGATTTATGTCCATCGAGCATTGGACAGTGTTCTCTTCGGATGATTTTGAGAAGTCAGGACGGGTGGTGGGATTAATCTTATGGGATCTTTTCCGAGCCGAGTATAATTCTTTCTTTTTCGGTTAATCCGCTAAAAGGGACCTCTCGATGGAAATTATTATTACTGAAAGTGATTTTAGCGGGGGTAACCCAGAAAATCGGGCCTCTTCAGATGCAACGCTGGTGCAACGAAAATTAGCGATTGGTTGATTTGGATCACGTGATTCGCAAGGGGGCGTGGGGTAGACCTCGAGTAGGAGTGGCGTTGACGAATTTTATGGCAAAAAAGTCTTCATTTCGATTTGACGTTGCCCATACTCGGTTCCATTCATTCTTGACGTTAGTTTTTGCATAGTGTATAAGTTCTTGACATAGGATGGGAGTTTGTGACTCGTTCAGTGATAGGGTCAATGCTTTCTTGGCATTCGAGTCTGCTATTTCGTTTCCAACGATGCCTTGACGAGATGGCATCCAAGCTATTCTTACATTTCTGTTCAAGTTGGAGAATTCAGTGTAAAATATAGAAACATTTTTGTTCTTTTTCGCTGCATTTGACAAGGCTTTGGTTATATTCATAGAATCGGTATAAATTATATAGTAGTATAAGTATATAGTGTTTGTCTGGATATGGATCATTCATGAATGAAATTTATCGTATTATGCCAAAGACAGATGGTTCGATCATTTCACAATTTATTGTGAAAAATTGAAATTTGCAATATATTATAATAAGTAACGAATGAAGCGTTCGTTTTAATATCTGCAAAGGTTTCTTCGAGAGAAGGATCTTTAAATTTCTGTAAATATCTGCAGTATTATTGAATATAAAGGAAATACACCGCGCAGAATTGGGAAGTTGGCACTTGGAACGGCAAAGGCAAGATACATAATATGCTCGTTCCATTCTACCGTCCCTCTGGTGCTGCTGAAGTCTTCGTTGTTAGAGTTTTGGCAGCGAACGCTGGCGTGCGAGGGAGCTCAGTCACGTGTCACGGTTTTTCTCTTGTATCAATGATTAACGCGACAATTTACGGTTAACGTTTAAACGCTTAAAACTTCATATTTCACTTACAATTTGCGTTGGCGCGTGTCGAGACGAGACACGACTGTTTTGGCGTTCAGAAATTCACGTTCTGTTTGCGAACGCGTGAAAGAAGGTGGATTGTGCCGCGATTGATCGGATTCGACGTTCCTCTCGAGCGATTGTCGTTTAATTCCAGTTTGATTAACTTGGTAGTGTGAATGTATAAAATAAAGAGAGAACTGCTTAAAGTTAGGGATCTGTTTGATGTTGCATACGTCGAGTGACTAAAAATCGCGTGATTTATTTTACTTCGTTTACTACTGTGAATCTGTAAATCCGAGAACACTAACGAGATTTAAATTGAATTAATGTTGTTAATTTAAAGTCTTTAAATCGACATTAACATCCACGCCAAGTTTCTATAGAGCAGATCTCGATGATGGGAGACGAAATGTGAATTTGATTGAAATTACTCCTCAAATAATTAATCAATTAATTACGCGTTAGCATCGAACACGCTGCACGTCAAAGATGAAAAAGGGAAATCGACAAATGTTTGAACGTGGAGCTTTTATTAATCGCGAACGTTTCGTTCGAATTAGAACGAAGTTCTTACGAGCACCACCGATATCTCGAACGCTCTTCGAACGGTCTTCTTTCTTCTGACGTCGACTTTGCTCCAGGAAAGAACGCCATGTTACGTACTCACACGCAGACGGAACAAAATTTGTCTGGTCACGTTAGGAGGGTGTGGAATTTCCTTGCATTATGTCATCGGTGTCAAAACCAAACACGTATGAAGCGCGCTTATGAAACCACCCTGGAGTAATGGCAACCTCTCAAGTTGAGGAGATAGTATACACAATTTTCTGTGTACCGCGGGATGACGAACAATGAGAGGAACAGAAGAGAGAACTGGAATTCTCGCAAACATCTCGTAACTTTGGCCGACCCTTTTCAGTACATGAAAATACGTACAAATGGCAGCGGAAACGTGTAAATTTTTTAAATTAAAATTGACAGAGATTCTCTAAAGATATTAAAAATACTTTTTCTTGATCGAAATTGTGCCGTTATGGCACTGCCTCGACGCTGCTACATACGTTCGTTCCAATTGCGATAAAACGTGGACTGTGTTCAGACATGGAGGATACTTACGAAAAAACAGGTAATCCAAATTTTCAACGTTAACCTGGTGGTTAATAATTCGAAGTTACACGCCGGGGATCGCATATACATACGCTGATTGTTTGAACGATGCATGAGAAAGTTTAGAGATGGCAAGGAACCCGGTATTGCGTTGCCTCGAAAACCATTGATCCTAAAGGATTCGACTGTAATGTGGGCAAGGCGAGGTGCTTTCTGGTAAGAAAACTGTGAGGAATAGCACGGATTTACCCGAAAACCTCGGAATCGAGTGCATGGCTGAGTAAGTCGGTCATTTCCTTACCCTTTTCTAGTTTTCTAACTTTACATTCGTACGATTTATATCGATGTATTAGTCAACGTCGACGTCGTAAAGTAATCTGTCTCTGATCTCTTCAGTTGAAACTGAATCCTGTTTCAAAATGTATCGTACACGTTAAAAATCGTTTCGCGGTTCGTAATTATTTTCCGTACCGAGATTGAGGATCGAAGATCACTCCTTTGCACAGTTTCGATCGTGAGAAAAATTGCTGTTCGTTAGCTCTGTTCGTTGCAGGAAACGATAAATGGAGAAGAAAAAATTGGTCGCGTGGAATTTTTGAAAGTGGGAAAGAGGCAGAGAAATTTCGCTCTTAATGGCAGAGAAATTTCGACGTCGCGTTGAAGTTGGGCTCGCGATGCGTTCGTGGTCCCTGCGCTTACGTAATGAACGGGCGGAGATATTTATCGCGGATGTAGTAAGTACTTTGCCGTTCACCTTCGAGGTTCAAGCGCCCCTTTACTTTTGCTCGAACGTAGACCGAGCTCTCTCTCTCTCTCTCTCTGTTCGTGCCACCGCCTTGAATCTCGTTATCCGTGCTTCCACTCTGTCGCTACGTTATTTCCATTTGAAATAATTTAATGGCGTACCGATCGTACGAGGTAAAAAAAAATCCACGCGGTTCTTCCTTTTTGGTTTCTTTTCCGACGAAAACGAAATCATCTCCGGTGATCCTCGTGTTTGCTTTTCGCCGATTTTATCACTGAAAGTAACCTAGAAAATCGGGCCTCTTCGGGTCCGCAACGCTGATGCAACGAAAATTAGCGATTGGTCGATTCGGGTCACGTGACTCGCGAGGGAGTGGCGTTGTCCGATACTGATTTGTTTTCCATCGATTCGAACGTTTGCGTATCGATAAAATTTTATGGCAAAACAGTCGTCTTCATTTCCTAGTCAGAACAGTTGCTTCTGCGAGACGAATCGTACACGAGTCGTGCAGTTTTTTTCGCATTCTCCCACTCTCCACTTGTTTTGCTCGCGGTGAAAGTCACGATCGAAAAGCGCGGAACAACACCGGCGAGGAGTTATTGATCGCGATGAGCGCGAAAGAAAAGTTGCGGCAACGAAGTTCGCCATTGTGGCGCGATTAAATTTCATTCCGGGGGACGCGCGCGCGCAAGTTTCTGCCCCGCAACTTCGCGACATCGTGTATTATTTTCGACTTTCGATGGCAAACTCGCCGGGACGGCCCGGGGCTTTTTCTTTATCATCGTCCGAAGACTCTAATAAAGGACCTAATAGCGGAAGAATTTCCACGTTGATAGAAAATTCATGGATCCAGAGAGCGAGAGAGAGAGAGAGGAGATTTATGCACCACGATCCTTCCTGAATGTCGCCGAGATCCTCCTCGAGGGGCGCGTTCACTCGTTCGGAAACTATTGATAGTAGTATATTGAAAGTAGAAGCACGAATCCCGATAATTAATATCTCTGGGTGGTGTTCTTGTCTCTCACGTAATTGTAAAGGATTACGGTCCGAGAAATTTAACGCGGGAGATTTTTGCTTCGTGGACTGTCTCAACTCTTGAAACTGGTCTTTCAATTTTTAACAGTTTAACAACTGGAGTTTACGTTTCTTTCTTCATATCGAATTGATACAAAGAAGGAATCAAATTTGCCCTTAAAAGATCATTAGATATCTTTAAATAATAATAATTATTAATTTTTAAATTAAATGGAGTTAGCCTAGAAATTCACGTTCACGTCCGTGTCAAATAATGGAGCAGCTTTCGAAAGAGAGTTTCGTTTTTTAAATTCGGGGGCTGAATTATCTAACGTCGAGTTCGCGATTATCTTCAAATGCGATTATTTTCGCTCTGATAACTGCACTGTGTAAATAATCACCTCCACTTCATTAATTTAACATGCAGCTTATCGCGGCTATCGCATAATCGTTGCGGCGTATCAGGCAACGTACACAATAGGTGCATGACGTTTTCCCACTTGAAAAAAGAACGTTGAAAAATACGAGAGTTAGTTGCGATACTTACGCGACATGCTTCGAGATTTTTAATTACAACTCCGTTAGTAACGCGTTACACCGCTTTGCTGCAATTTTCATTGGAATCCTGCAACGTTTTTGCATCGCCGTTTCACCGAGAGCAAAGTGTCATTCGAAATTATGTACGTACTTTCGGACACAGAGTAATGTTTATTTACCGGCAGTCGTAAGTTTCTGTAAAACACCTCGCTTTACATCGAAGTAACAAACCTGTTGCTTGTAATGAATACCTGTATTTCGAGCTCGTTGCTTCTCTTTCGCAGTCGTGTAACGATCAAACAAAATGATTTTGAAACCGAGTGTTTCTCTTTTACAGCTCGTTCTTTCAGCCAGTATTGTTTTTCATACTGTTTTTCCCTTTCTTTTTTGTTTAACCAAAATTTACCACGCCAGTGGAAATATTTTTGCTGAACTAACAAAGCGAAATTTTTACGATCGGTGGTTGGTTTATTTTGACGAATACTACGTCTTTCGTATCATACGTAACAATGTTTGTATTTTCCTCTGAGGCGGCGCAACCGCGAGTTTCTTGCCATGTATAAACTTTATGCGATTACCCTCGATATCCGATGGCTACGTGACTTCGACTCACTATCCCTTCGTTCGACATCTGTTCATTCTCACTCGCATTTTCACCGACTATATATACGGTACAAGTATCCGTCACGAATTGCCCTAAGATCACATATTCTTAAAAATATGTTGGTGTTTCGTTAAAAAAAGTAAGTCAATAGTTGTAGAAATAATTGCGAGTATACTGGAAATATCAAGAACTCGCTCGCGAACAATTATCTACAAAGTAAGCTAAAAGTTGCATCACAAATATGACAATGCCAACGATAAGTATTAGAAACATTAAGAAACTCGTTTGTGAATAATTGCGTTAAAAAATAAGCCAATGATTATGTAAATATGACGATACTAAGTATTGGAAATACCAAGGAATTCGCTCAACGTATGTATAACCAAAAGTCGTATAAATCTACTGATGTACAAGCAATTATAAAAACGAGCCAATGATGCATGGTATTGTACACTATGGTAATGCATCAAGCGTTGGAAAATAGTTTCCAGGACCGAAAGATCGTTCGATGTTACTTGCCTCGAATCTCCGGGAATCATTCGATGGGAACCGTAGTTAAACGTCGTGAATGGTGGAACGTCGATCGGGAATTTATTCGAGGAGCCACGAATGGCCAGGAATAGAAAGAAGATATCGTTAGTGAATTAATATCTCGCGTCATGGAATATCTAACGTGGATGGGAAAGAAGGGCAGGGAGGTAGGGTGGGCGCCAGATTCCCAAGTACACGGGGAGAGAGGCTATCGTCCCATCGAATTCAAGATAGATCGGCTGCGGCTGGCGTTTCTCCGCGGACTGCTCCCGATCATAAATCACGCCGCGATATGTCTGTGTATCGACGGATAAAGTGGCCTTGAATACTTTGCAAATGGCTGCTGGAGTAATATGGGCAAAAAACGACGAGAGAGACCAAGGAGACGCAAGAAATAACAAAGACTTTGTTTGGCGAACGTTGGCGGGCGAGCGAGCCTCCGTTACTTCGAACTCGGCCGGACGATCGATCGTTTCTGCCAAAACTTTGTCCTTAATGGATAAGCTCGATTGGAGCCCGTTATGCAAACGACAGCTAGAACGTGGCAAGAAGTTGGGGGTCTTCTTCCAAAAATGATCGTTCCTCCATTCGAACTTCCCTGGCGATTGCATTAACGCGACTCTCGTCATACACGATCGAAAGCGAGCAAAGAATTAATCATTCTCAACGAAACCGTCGTCTGATGTAAGTAGAATTGATCACTCGATCGGTTAACACAGCAGGCGTACAATTGATCAGTAGCAGATTCTCTAAAACCGTGGTCACTGAAGGACTGAACGATATAAAACAAAACTGACTCTTACAAACACATGTTTTTAAAATTTTTTATTATTTTATTTGGAAATATAATTAGTGGATTTGTTTCTCTATATTTTTCTCTATACCCTACAAAAGAAGAAAATAAAAAAGATTGAAAATGAACAAGTTGTGACTTTTTCAAACCCTTCAGTTTTTCGCAGTATAATACGAACTGGTAGATACAGAAAAAGTTTTCGAGGGCAAAGGGCTGAACGGATTAACAAATATTTTTAATATACATTACGACACGAACCAGGTCAAATTTTCACGTTAATAACATCACTGAAAATTAAAGCACAGAAAGCGCAGAAACTTTGTACGAAGTTTGATATTCTGCAGTTGTTTAATCGAAAATAATATTAAGCAGAGAGTGGCATGATAAAAATTTGTTCTACGTACCAGGATATGCATTTAAATTATATAAAAATTACGTGCGATTTGTACCCCAGTACGATTCGTCTCACTGAAAGCAACTTATCGATATGCAAACACTTGAATCGACACAAAATAAATTACAGGCGCGATCGCTCAGTATCAGACAAGGCCACTCCTACTCGAGGTCTACTCCACGCCCCCTCAACGAATCACGTGACCCAAATCAACCAATCGCTAATTTTCGTTGCATCAGCGTTGCACCTGAAGAGGCTCACGCTAAAATTACTTTCAGTGATAAAATACAGATATCGGGATACGATCAAATGTTTACTTTACGTGCAAAGTGGCGCAAACCACGAAATCACGCAAACTTACGAATAATCGCAATCTGAATGTTATTAAGAGAGAGGGAAAGTTATAACTTATGCATGAACGGGCTCCGAAGGAACAATTTCTAGAGTCTTTCAAAGCGTTTTCCACTCGTGCGTTTTAATTGCTCGGAGGTGAAATTAGACGGGAGTTGGAAAATTTTCAGCAAAGTTAATAGCCCGGCTCTGCCGATTGCTCTTCGCAGTGGGGAAGATATTAGCGGGGCGCGAGGAACAGGCAAATTATCAGGCTGGACGCGATTGTACGAGGTCCGACAAAATCGTGCATCCCGGGCCGGCCCGGGCGGTCGTAATAAATCAACCGTTTTTGCGGGACAATGTATTTGGCGTCGAGTTCAAGCCACGAATCCCACTAACACCACCCACTTGGCGTCTTGCCATTTTCACTGGACTGTGCGCATCATCGATGACAAAATACGTGACGCGTTATTGCTGCCACTTTTTCCAACCTACGAACAAGGTACTTAACTTCCGACGACGACTTCTGAAAACCGACCGCTGATTTATTTTTCTTTTTTTTGCAACTGGCAGCGAAAGGATGCACCCGCTGGATGTGTACTGCTGAGAAGAAGAAAAAAAGAAAAAAAAATAGAAAATTTAGTAAATCACACAGGTTGGTACAGGGATAAACAGAATAGGAGAATCCATGCAGAATGGAGATCCTTCTTGAATCAGATTTCTGTTTCGGAGAATATGAAAGATCAAAGGGAATAGCAAATTGCCACGTAGCTTTCAATAACTCGCGCGGCTGCGACTAATAATCCAATTCACAGTGTGTCCACGGAGTGAAACGTGGAAGCAAGTTGGTTCGAGGCAAGTTGCAGGATATCAAATCTCTTTATCTTTTAGAACGCCGAGAGAGAAAATTGTAGACTTGGTCTATGAAATTAGTCCAAACCGACGTAGCTGAAGCGATTGAAAATCTCGCACGAACGAGTTGGAAAGCAAAGATGTCGATTTTTCACTTTCTATAGGAAATAAACACTGACAATGTGTACAAGTAGCAAACTCGAGCTTGTTGTTATTAAAGCTCGAAGCCTTTGCTTTCAAAATGTATCGCTCATTTTATTTCAAAATATTTTTACACTATGCAACGAATGTTATGAATTATCACAATATGTAAAAATATCGAGAAATGTTTTTCATGATTTGAATTTAAAATGGATTCAAAGATTGCAGTCTCTCCTTAAAACTTGCCGTATAATTTTCTTTTCGCCAGTCAAGTCTTTGAACTTGAATTGTGTGAAATTTTACGACTTCTATCTTACATCAAGCAAAGAAGACGATTTAATCTTCAAATCCACAAACGTTTCAACGTTTTCTAATCTTCGCTTCGTCATCTGCTAAAAGTAGCCGAAAGTTGTAGCGAGAAAGCATCTAGTAATAAACGATACGCTCTAATGGCGGAGGACTTTCAATCTTCGAAACGAGCCCAAGTTTATTATTGCACGATTTCCTTCTACCAAATTATAACAGTTTCCGAACGTTTAAATGAATATTGATCAAAGTCGCCGTATATTCGATGGCTAGCTGGAATTTCTTTCGAGCCACGACGTGTAGAATTAAAGTTATTTAAAGTCAATGGTATTTGCGGTAATTTTAAATTCAAATTTAAAATGATCAACATAAAAACGAATGGAATATCATTTTCGCGCGTTATGCCACGATATTCACGAAAAAGCGAAATTCATGAAAGTTGCAACAGGGTGATGGAGTCGGCGATCGGTCGGCGTTGATCATTTATCAGGATCTGCAAGCACCTTTGCATCGTTGCACGAGTTTTTCTGGGTTGTCTGGTTTCCATGGAAAATACGTTCACACCCAGATGAGAATCTACCGATAGGCGAGTACGCGGCTAGCTAAACAACGTGTTTACAAGCAACTGACATCGATGACCTCTTCGTGGCGTGTTAACCCTGATTGAGAAGCGTTGCTCTGGCCGAGTTACAACGTTTCCAGCAGTTGGCCACGCTGATAATTGCTTTTTCCGTCGATACATGTACGAAGGTCGAATTTTTCCCCCATTTACCAATTACGTCGTAGACGCGAGAGAATTCTTTTGCTAATAACGTTAATATCATTTTTTGATATACTGATTTTTGATGACATACTGCCAGTCTATTTCTGAACTGGGAATGTTCAAATTGACGAAAACGTATCTTTGAAATGTTTCGCGATTATTTTTTTAATCTCCCGTTTAATTTTCCGGACCTTTGATCGAAATTAACAAGTATCGCAATTTACAAGTATCGGTGTTTACATGCGTAAATTTCTACCGATAAAAAACGGCGCCGATTCTAGTTGGCGAACTTTCGATTAAAATCGTTATGAAACAAATGTCATTATTTCATTATTTCGTAGAATTATTTCGTCAACTTTCTCTATTAAATCTATAAATTTATCAATTGTTTCGAGACAGCGACGTTTCTCCCCCAAAAACTGAACGAGCATTCTTTCGATTCAGAATTTACCAACGATCAAACTTCCGAATATCGAACGTCGGCTCCGCAACTCTCAAAATCCTGCACGTTGAAAGTTCGAGAGGTTCGCGTGCTTCCGATGCGTCGCATGCCGTGTCGTATAGCTTTTGCCCCTCTAAATGAAATCGTCGTTCTTCTCCTTTTGTTATCGATTGCGAAGAACGGACACGCGACTGGCCGAACCAAAAAATTATTTTGATTGCGTCAATTAAAGGGAAATTTATTTTGTCTCGACCGAAAGAGAGAGAGAAGAAAATAAGGGAAACGAGAAAAATTTCGCATAACGATCGACGTTTATGCCGTCCGCGTTTATTGGTCGTTACAGTAATTGCAATTTCGAGAGGCGTTGTCGTGTACCATCGAAGACAACAGGGAAGAAATAACGTTCGAAGAAACGTTCACTCGTTGTGCAGAATATGCTCCAGGGACAAATCTTTGAGAGAAACGGCACTTACGTTCTAAATGGAAACGCGAAGTGAACACTGAAAGTGATTTTAGCGGGGGTCTTCAGGTGCAACGAAAATTAGCGATTGGTTGATTTGGGTCACGTGATTCGTGAGGGGGCGTGCCGTAGACCTCGAGTAGGAGTGGCGTTGTCTGGTACCGTGCTTGTAATTTGTTTTCTGTCGAAAACAAATGTTTGCGTATGAATAAAATTTGATGGCAAAAAGGTTCATTTGCTAGTCAGAACAGTATTCGTACTGGGGCACAAGTCGTGCAGTTTTTATATATATGACGTTGTATTACATTCTATGAATGTAGCTTGCTACAAATTTTGTTTCGATTGTCATTGTCACAAAACAGTTATTCTGTTGGAAAAAATATATATATATATTTTTTATATGTGACGTTGTATTGTACTCCATGTATGTGTCTTACTATGAATTTTGTGTATTATTTTGAACTGCTTTGAAATATTGCTTGTTTGGGACAGCAATCTAATTATTCTGCGCCGGTCAAATTGCGAAGATTCTCACAGTTGATCGAGGAACATTCCTGCAACATTCTCACAGTTCGTCGAGTCCGGGAGTCCTTTCCTTCGCAAGCGAACGATACGAAAGAGGTCACGAACGTCGACGAACATGTTAGCCTTTCGCCAGGCTTGTTCACGCAGTGTGCGTTTGTTCGTACCTCTAATCTAGGTTTATTCATTTATTCTGGTACCATCAGGGACGACAACAGTGTCCGCATTGTGATCCGTCGCGTGGCGTGCACGGTTCAGCGTGTTAAAATAAAGCAGCTTCGTTGTTTGCTAGACGTGCTTTCCCTCCCAATAATCATAATGGAACACCGCGGTAGACCGACGAAACGCGTCTTTGCGTTTATTTGTTTTTTCTTTTCTCTCTTTTTTATTACGAACGCCACTCGTCTCCCTTTTTGTCGCTACTGCGTTTGCATGGCTCTCCCTCGTTCTCCCCGTTTTCACCGAGGACTTCACCTGACCCCGCTGAGCTCCGCGCTCGCGCGCGGGAATTTACTCGCGAATTGCGAAAATTCGTCGACTCAAACGACGGCAAAAGGGAGGGCGGCGCTGATCGATAAGAGACGTCGATCGCGGACGATAAATAACGAGCGGAACGACTACAAGAGGAGTTAAAGTGTTTCCCAGAGCTGGCATTTCCCAGGGAAGGCAAAAGGTTGACCTCTTTCTCCCACGGACCTGTAATTTTTTGCCCGCGCATGTGCCACGCGTGCGATATCTCGTAGTTTTTCAAACACCGCCGGGTTCTAGTTTTGCTTCTTTACTTCTACAGGCAAATGTGTTTTTCGTTTAACAGTTTCATAACGTATGTGCATGCTACGTACGTTGTACATACACTCTTCAGGCTCGTTCGAGTCTAGAGTTGTAGTTTTGGGGACGTAAGGACACGCGCAACACTCAGACTCGACGCGTCGATCAATTTTCCTAATTGCGTTCGCGTACGTGCATGTGCGAAGGATCGTCCCATTCTCTCCGGAAGACACTTAGGAAATTACGTACAAAGTGGCACATCGCGTACAAATCCTTTACCAGCGGAAAGAAACGTGCTCGAAACGTTGATAGGTCCGCTGTGTTTAACGTCAATAGGTTTATTCAATATCGCGTAATTCACTGGATTCAATATCGCGCGATCACTTTGCAATATTTTACGTAATTGCTTCTGGAAGCGTTTCCATCGTATTACGCGCGGAGTCGTTTCAATTTACGCCCGTGATTAGGGAATATTACGTAATCGCGTATGTATCGCGCGCTGTCGTAATGAAGTTCTGCAATTAATTATGGCGACAAACTCGCGAAACACGGCCCGGCGAAAAGGCACCGTAATAGCTCAATGGAAAACTCTCGTCGTCCGATCGACGCAGGTAAATAAGTTTCCCCGCGCGTACCGATACCGGGCTATATCGTGCTCGTATCGAGCTTCTGGCCTCGACTAGTGGCATCGATACGGCGCGAACGTTTATTAACATCGAAGTGCTTTCAACGAATATGAGCATCGAGTAATCCACAGGGATAAGGTAGGCCGAAAGGCAATCCGTTGCCTATTTTCGACAGAAAGAGGAACTGTGCCAGCGTTAAAAGCTTTATCGTTCATCATTCACATCTCGTTAGGTTTCCTCTCTGCCTCCCCGCGATTATTTCGAATCGCGCGCTCGCCAGAAACGATCGAATCGAAATAATCTCGTTAGTCGCCTCCTCTCTGCACCGCGCGTCCAACTGTCCCACCGAGAAATTATCTAACGATAACAGGTTGGCAGAATTAGGGTGGCGGTACGCGAGGCGTTGCGAAATTCGGGCCGAGTGAAATTGAAAAAGCGAAAAGTGAAAAGTATTACGTCACGTGTACGAAGCGTCTCTGCTGTACGCCTGTAGAAAGATTTGAAAATAATGAATTTTTCTTTGTGATGCAGCAATCGAGATTCCAACCTGTTTATCTCATAAACAGATATTTGACAAAGTGTATCGGTGTACATTTATTTAGAAAACTATGTAAAAAAATATAGTTTCTTTAATTTATCGTTTAGATAAACAGTTTTTTCGCAAAATGGTACGCACTGTTAAATTTCTCGTTAAGAAACACTAATTTCATCAATGTACACAGAAATGTGCATCTTCGGTAATTTTTTGGATATTTGACAAAGTATTGTATATTCCGGACCCCCAACTTTAAGGATAGTTTCAACATCGACAATTGCCAACCAAAAAAAAAAAAAAGAAAAGAAACTTTTCGAAATTTTTCAGGAGTTGGATTCTTCGTTCGTAGCTTCGCTTTACTTGTTTGCATCTCGCTCGAACGCTTCGTTATTGTTTCATTTTCTCCCTAAATTTCGCATCGACGAGTTTCCGAGTCAGGCGAATCGAAAAATAAAATTCAGCGCGGCAGAAAGGCGCAGGAAATATAGTTTTCGATATTCTGAGGGAGTTCGATACGAGGTACGTAGTATCTGCCGCTCGACGTAGCACGTAGGTATATCTCTGACCCATCTAACCTGTAACGAAATCGATTCGGTCACGATTCACCAGCGAGAACTGGCCATTTTAACTTTCGTTGTGTGTTACGTTGTTTTGTTGTACACACCGATCGGTCAGCGGAGGTTTATTCCGAAGGAGAGCAACACGGCCAGGCATCCAAAGCTGGTTTATTCCGCTCCGCGCGATCGAGCCAAGCATCCTGGAAATCTGCTGCACGCTAATATGGAAATGAACGGTTAGAACGCGTCTCGAAGATTTATATAAATAACCCAGCCGGCCACCGGCCCGTAAATAACGTCAGATAGATCTGTTCTTAGATACGACGTGAACAGAAAAAAAAAGAGAAAAGAACATGGAAATTCATGAATATAACGCGAAATAAGCGGCTCTTTTGATTAATAGCGCGGTGATACGATCGCGTGAGCCAGTAGTTCGGTCGAGTGGTGTCGTTGATCGTCAACCTAATCAACTCCTCTACCAACCATGGTTGACAATTCGACGAATACAATGCAATAGTGTAGACAATGTCCTGTGCCAACTTAGTTAGATCGTTTATGAAGAAATGTTATTAATTTGGAATTTTCATACGTCGTTTGGTAACGAGTATGAATAACGTAAAATAATTCTCACCTCTGAGGATTTTTTTTAACGCTGCGTCTGATTAAGTAAGTTTTTTATTCGTTAAAAGTCTCATTAAAATTTTTACGTTTCTTTAATTCAAGTTGTAGTTTTGATTAATTATTAATTATTGCCAACGGCAAGTGCCAAAATTTATTATGCCCTGGGAATACTTCAAAGTTTCAAATATTCAACAAGTCCTCAGAACTTTGTTTCGTTGTTGCGGAACGTTTCGGAAGTAGACAGCTAGATGAAGTTAGAATAAATACAGAGATTAGAGAAAATAATGGGAACACCTCGTGTAAAATGCGTATCGCCTTGATCTTGCTCGCATTATGTCTTGTCTTGAATCCAGGACTATTTAAAGGCTCCAAGGACTACTTTGTGCAGAATGGCCTCACTGAAAGGTACTATACGAAGAATGCCATAATGTCTCATTAAGTATCATTGAAGATTTGTAATTTATTTCGAGAATAATTCAAACTGCATCGAAGGCCAACGTGCTGCGCGTTGTTAATAAAATTCTAGATATTCTAAACGAGATGTTTCCATTGTTTTGTCCAGCTTCTGTACGCTTAACAAAATTGGCTAATATGTTCTCCATTTTTATAAAAAAATTTTATAACACGATACGCGAAACGAAATGAAAGAAATTGTATCTGATAAACAAGCAAGCAAACAAGCGATAATTAAATGCGTTCTTGGGAATCAGATACGAAGTAAGTATTTCCACCATTTTGTTCGATCCCTGTACATTTAATAAAATTGCATAGCCTAGTGTACCCTCCCTCTTTATAAAAGAATTTTATGATACACGAAACGAAATGAGAGCAACTGTCCAATCCAATAAAGAAGTAAGCGAGCAAATAAAATTAAATTACATTCTTGAGATACTTGGATAAAAAGTAACAAACTTAGGCACAAAGGTACAAGTGTCCGACAAGCATAATTCTACGCCCTTACTACGAAGACACCGTGTGCACTCGTTTGCTTTTAATTCTCTCGAATGGTATTTAATTTGAATTCACGAGCGGAGAAGCATTCTTTTCGACGACTTTGCGGGACAAGTGCGCCGCGACGACGTTCATAGCCTCATTTGATTCAAAGAGGAGTTGATAACGCGCTTGTTGCGTCGTGGCACAGATTTCGTGCCAGATTCCGTCGCGCCTCTTTATTTCGACGTTTCCGCCAACCAAATTGAATTCACGCCATTGAACCGGCGCGTAAACAAGTAAATAAGTCTACCGCAAATCGACCGTTGCGGCAAAGTTAATCTTTGCCGAAATTTCACTGACCGCTTCATTGATGAGTTGCTCGCCAAACGGACCGCACGGATTCTCACCCCCCTTTCGTTGACAGTTTGCGAACAGGGGCGGGGAAATCGGCTCGTCAAATTTGTTTGCTGTCTGTTTGCGCGTCATTATGTACGTTGGTCTTCGAGGTGTAATACAAAGATTGTGCGTTGTTCTTCGCGAATTGCATATTTTTATTTATCGCCTGGTCCAAGTAACGAAGCGAATCGTGTTTCATTTTTTATCAGTGAAAGTACTATCAGCGAGGGCAACCCAGAAAATCGAGCACCTCTTCGGGTGCAACGAAAATTAGCGATTGGTTGATTTGGGTCACGTGCTTCGCGAGGAGGCGTGGAGTAGACCTCGAGTGGGAGTGGCTTCATTTTCGCGCCTGTAATTTGTTTTCTATCGATTCGAGTGTCTGCGTGTCAATAAAATTTTATGGCAAAAAAGTCGTCTTCGTTTCCTAGTCAGAACAATCGCTTCTGGGCGTTTCAGTGAGACGAATCGTACTGAGGTGCACAAGTCGTGCAGTTCTTTTAATTTCCGTTAATGTAACACACAGCTCCGTAGAGTAGCTATTCAAACGGACGAGACGATATTTTTAATTAGAACGGTGAAAGAGATTTTCAGTTGCGACTGATGAAAAAGATAAAGGCTGCGTTCGTACCGGGCAGGGAGAATTTTCTCGTGCGATTTCTCGGGTAAGGGGAAAAACGCGGAACGAACGTCGGCGGAGAAAAATCAACTGAGCGATGACGCCAATAAAAGGGGGGAATTTTTCATTCGGCGATATCGAATCCAGCGTGCTTCGCCGTCTTTCTATACCGCACTCGAGAGATAACGTTATATCAAAGTTCGCGGTCGAACGGAACGATCGAACACACACCCCGAAAAATGGTGAAAGGGCCGCGAGTTTTCAATCCAATTAAATTTTTCCCCGGGTTCTTATATCGATTCGCGCGCGCGAAACGAGCCCCTCTTTAGGTCGGCCGACTCGATTCAACGCGACCGATACCCCGTAATTTCTGACAACGGAATGAAAGAGCTTTCGATCGTTCGCCCGACGGACGAGAATGTATATTTTGCTTGCCGGGATTATCGTCGAATGCCCCCTTCAACGATACAATGCCTCGGCGGGGAGATAGTTTCATAGATCGAAATGCAACGTTGGTCGTGTCCCACTTTCAAAGAAAATAATGTTTTTCTTCGACGTTTGTCACGTTCGGACGGCACCGCGCCGAGGAATTTGAATTGCTTTGCTCCAGATAACGACACCGCGTCGCAGCGTTCGTTACTCGCAGCGAATTGCAACGCTTTTTTCTGGCACGCGCATCGATCTGTACTTGACGTAACTGGTGTATTAATCGACGAGTCATATTTATTTAGGCTGCGCTGCGAAACAATTTGCATTAACGTTGCAGCTGCGACGAGCAGTTGGCTTCGCTCCTGTGTATTTTCATGACAACTCTGTTCTCTTTCGAAAAATTCTGTTTTTTCTTTTTAAAAAACGTTAACGCTCTAGTTCTTCGCGCTTATTAACACTAGATCTACATGGTCAAATGACCAATTCATTAATTTTAGATAGATGTAAAAGAATGCATTTTTTTGAATGAAATTATTTCCAACGTTATTGGAAATATAAAACAGCGTACTAAATTGAGAACTTTGTTTCGAATAATCCCATAGTTCATCCAAAAGCATAGTCATATATATATATATATATTTTTTTTTTAAACTCTTTATCTTACGATTTTCTTCTCAATCTTCGGTAAACGCAAGTTATTACAACATGTTGTATCGTGTCAGATGTAAAACATTGAAAGCGCCATCAGTCACCAGTTTGAAGGATTAAAATTGAAATTGAAATTCGTGTTCCGGAAGGACTGCGATCTGCTCCTTCAAATCGAAACTACAATTCCTACCACGAGTGCAACTCGATGTTATAAGTCAAATCGAAAAACTTTTAGTGCGAAAATGTCCATCAACTTGTCTCTTTTTTTTTAATGTTCAATTTAATTTTTATTGATCAATTTCGTCACGATTTAATAGATTAATAAACATCGTTATTATAAATTTACGCAAAGAATTTTCTGTATCAACAAATACAAAATCAATTTCTTTCATTTAATTTCTCATCTTCGTCTTTACGATTTACTTGTCTTCCTTTTATATTTATCATATCGAACTCGATTCCGCCAGCGCTGTGTGCGAAATTATTTAATTTCTCGGTAAGAAGTTCCTCCCTTGGAGAGAAAAGGAGAGAAGCTTGCTTTCACGTTTTGTAAGTTTAAACAAGTTCGATTTCGGTCCCGGGGCGAGTGAATCGAGCCACGGGTCGTTGGTGTCGCAGAGGCGGCACAACGTATTCCCATAGAATACTCGGGAACGAGAAGGCCAAGGCGTTTCCTCTCGCGAACGCGCCGGCCTCTGTTCCCTTTTGGTCCGTACAGCCGAGCAAGCGGCTCGCCGCAACGCGCGGCCTCTAAAAACTTGCCGAAGAGAAATTCAGCGAAACACGCGGGGTTTCCCTTTTAGAAGCGCGCGCGTCCCGTGCACATCCGACGTCGAACAGCGCAAGATAGGTGTTTCGTTTCTTTCGTTCTGCTCGGGCTACCGGTTTGACCGGGTTACGAGATGCGACGATCCCTCGACTTAATTGACCCTGGCTTTCATTTACAACGCACGGATGCCTCGCCGCTGTGTTCCACGTCTCGCTTATCGAGGCTCCTTTTACAGCGATTCTTAGGTTAGTCTTTAAGACTATTGTTCTTGCCACGCGTGAATCTCCTGCCCGATGACACGTTGGACGATGGGGGGACCTACGGATACCGCGACTCGCACGATTGATCAAAGCTGCTGAAAACATCGCGCTACACTTTCGCTTGTATCTTTTTTTTTTTTTTTTCGGAAAGTCTAAACATTCAGCTGTTTCTGAGGTTCTTTCGACAACATTATTTCTAGACTTTTGAAATATACTCAATGTAACATCGAACCAATGGTGACAATTTCATGAAAGAATCTTGAAAATAGTTGAAATTTTGACGTCACTAATGACGTTTACAAATCATTATTGTTTGGTGTCATGAATCGTCAGTTACTTTTTGAACATTCTCTTCATAGTTTTCTGAAATTTGCTCATAATTAGTTTTTAGACTTTCTCTAACGTTTCTCTAACACTTTAGAATGTAGTAGTTTTGCAATAGTTGGCTTAAAATTGTAAGAAAGTACGCGAAATTGGAGGATCTTTCTTGCCTTCATAGCAGAAAAATATAGCGAATAATAGTGTTTATCCATTGCGCATATCTTATGATTTATCTTTTACATTATCTGTTGTAAAATATGGATCGAATTTTCCAAAAAATACACGCAGAAAAATTGCAAAACTGTCACCGTCGTGCGCAACTTTCACTGATTCTCGATTTCACGTGTGAATTTCTTCTCGGAATCGGAGAACCCGCTGAAAATAACGCGGGCGATTGTAATTAATGCGCGGATACGCGGTAAGCCAGATACGGACGGTAGAGAGGAGGAGGGAGGGAAATTTATTCGACCGGTTTTTACCAAACACATATTTAACCAGTCGTTCGTCTGGATTGCCGATAATAGGCGGACCGCGCAGATACGCTCTAATTATTGTTATTATCCGGCTCGGCTAAAGCAAAATTATAATTATTTCGTAAATTATAAGTTAGCGATACGGCGGGAGATAGAAGCGAGATAGAATATAAAATTCGCGGGGTAAAATGAACCGAGAGATCGTGTAATTAACGTTTGGCTAGTTACCGCGGTTAACGTCGCTCCTAATGAGATACAATTTATAATATAATGACGCGCGACGCGAGGGGACGCTCGAGCTGAAAATCAGAGGCGCGCGCGCGCGAATTCTCTCGGAGAACGGAATTCCTCCGCGTTTCTCCTCTCGCGGAACGGTTGTGCCCTCTGACCACCTGCATCTAGGTTAATTAATTCTCGCGTGTGTCGCGTTCACGATGCGTGCGTGCAACAGCTGCGAGCGAGGACGAAAGTTCGGTGGCGAAGTTCAACTTTGCGACGTTTCCCCGCGAATCAACGAGTCAGCCCGCAGGTTGGCGCGGGAACCGACGAAATGTTTTATCACTGAAAGTGATTTTAGCGGGGATAACCCAGAAAACCTGGATACCTCTTCGGGTGCAACGCTGATGCAACGAAAATTAGCGATTGGTTGATTTGGGTCACGTGGTTCGTGAGGGGGCGTGGGCTAGACCTCGAGTAGGAGTGGCGTTGTTTGGTACTGAGCGATCGCGCCTGTAATTTGTTTTGTTATCGATTCGAATGTTTGCATATCGATAAAATTTTGTAGCAAAGGTCGTCTTCATTTCTTAGTCGGAACAGTTGCTTCTGGGCCTTTCAGCGAGACGAATCGTACTGGAGTACAAGTCGTGCAGTTTTTTCCTCTCTCTCCATCTGATACTTTTCGCACGAATGTAAACGAAACGGGATTATATACGTAATGTACGGGTGGGATTCACAACATCACGAAATTTTTCCTCAAATCTTTGCAGTCAAGATTTATAGTTCGACAATACGAAATTTAATATACTTTTGGACTTTTGTTGTAACCGTCTCGTATTTGATTTTCGAACGTGTAGTATCAACGAAACTAGATCGATATGTTCATACAAGTTGTAAATTGCGAGTTTACAGTGAACAGAGCTATTTTTGTTAGAAGCTCGTCGATTAATAAACAACTGTTTATTACAGTCATACACGGGCGTAGAAAATTTGCATTTCTGTATGTCGTATGAAACGGTTGTAGTTTCTACATTCTACACTCTCGATAGTGATCGATGTGTCATAAACCCTTGACATGGCGCACGATCCCCTGTTATGGACGTTTCCCCTTGGGCCTAATCGCTCCGTTTGCTACCTTACTGTACATCCCAGTTATCAATACATACGAATGACAAAGAGACACGAATGGCAAAAATGTACCGAGGGAGAGTATCGTAGTGTCCAGGAAAATCCAAATTTTCACAATTTCGATCAATTACGTTCTTCCGGTGTTGGGAACTCTGCGTGTTTAGCTCCACGGCCAAACTATTCTTGCAACTTTATTTATTGAGAAATGGCTGTAATTTAATTTGACATTATTTTATTGTTGCAACTAAGCTATTATTATATATATTATGTATAATAATTATTTTTAATAGTGATACACTTGGCAAATACTAAATACAACACGTTTTCTATTCATGCAAGAAAGTTTGAGAGAAAAATAACTGTTTGATTATATTCTGTTTTATTCTTTAAAATTGTGTAAGATGCAAGAAAGTCTTCGAGTCTGTCAGTTAATTTATACAAAAAGAGTGAGTGTAAAATACAAGGTTGATATTTTTTCAACAGCGTGTTGTTAGTGAAGAATTAACGAATTAACGAACAGCTCGAAGAGCATCGATGCATCTCGTATAGAAAACATATTCACGCGAAAAATTAATTTAAGGAGAGGTGTCGATACTGCTCAAATAACGTCGGCTATTGTTCTGCGAAATGACAGGGAGTACGAGACGAATTTAACGATAACGTTTTTACCGAGAAAGTTTTACCAAAAAATAAAACATCGAAAATATCGATTGAAATTTTTATATCGTTTCACCGTGTTAGATTTGATTTTCCCTGATAGAGAACGTATTAATTGTTAGTCACAAAACGTGCCGGCACAGTTTCGGATATTTCAATCTAGGATATCCCGTATATACGTACGCACGTTGATCTACAACTTGTGTTATTCAGCACGGATAACGTTTTACGTACTTAATGGTCTTTGTTTTAAGTAGAATAACATGTACGATACGTGTACAGAAAGTCGTGGCGCGAATTAGTTATATACACGCACGTCAATTGAGCGTTCGTTTAATTCGGTTTAACGAAATGCTCTCGTGCACTTGGGAAAATCAAAACACCGCTCGATCAAAATTTTTAACTTCTACTTACTTTTATTTACGTAAATCAATAATTTCCTAATTTACGTAATTCTATAGAGGCAACGTGCCGAGCTCGAAAAGATCTTCACAACCCAACTTTATTTATCTAAGCATCTAAGTTTCTAAAATTGGAACAATCACGCGAACAAATTGCGAAAGCTTCCCGCGATTCGATCGTTCAACGAGCCGTGTTATCGCGTATTTTCAACTCGGATCTGAACGCGATGATGTAAAAAAGCTTCGGTCGAAACAACGACGCCACTCGAACGCGAGATTTTTCAAAGATCCGTCGACGACAATTTTCGTTTCATTTTGCTTCTCAACTTTGTCGACTTTATTTAATAAACTGTCACACGCTCTGCAACGTGCGAATATTATTAACTGCGATTGAACCGCGCGAGTTATTTCCTCCTCGGGGGATCGTGAATCTCGAATTATCCAACTGACGCGCGATTTTTTCACGGCTAGTTGCTTCTCGAGTTAATTGAATAACCAACTGGTAACCAGCGTAGATAGAGTGTGGATTGATAGCGTGCACGTTCTAGTATCTACAGCTGATAACGGACAAGTTTGTAGGTATGCAACACCCGACTTTGATCGATCGTTGTTGCAGACTGATTCGAAAGTTTCAAAATAATTTTAAACGACTTCCAAATACGAATTCTTCCAAGGCGCGAACGTTCGTCTCATTTTGGACGATTTCCCGCTTGTACGCTAAATCGATCAACTCGATTTCTGTACATTTTTCAATTTCATTGTTCAGAAACGTAATTAACGTTAATGATTATAAATTCTGACGCCAAGTCTGAAGCTGTTATTTTTTTTCCACTTTTTGTTTAATTTTATTTGATAAAGCTTATCGATGTGTCATATCGTTTACAATTTTTACGAACACATCGTGTGGAATGAAAGGTAGATTTTATGAACGTCTTTTACGTTTATAAAAGAATCTAGCGCGTCTCTGTGAAAAGAATGGGAAACGTATCGCCAACGACGGGAACTCAAAGTAAATAGCTAAACCGATTAACTCCGTCCTTGTGAATTTTTCAATTTCATTGTTCAGAAAAACACAGTTACCGTTCAATTTGTCAGAAAAGTATATATATATATATATATACGGGTTTATTCGTGGAAAGGAGATCGTGCAATTACAAATTGTTATATTTTATACTGTCATCGTGTAATTGCAAATTCTGACGCCAAGTTCAAAGAATGGCATTTCTCATCGTAAGATGTCATTCGCAATTATTCGCGTGAAATCAAAGGATCTCATCTCCCACGAAGGAGGACGCAAAACGATGGGAAACGTATCGCCACAACGACGAGGAGTTTTTTCATCAAAGCAAATAGCTCTGTTTATCGATAGCGAGGTACGTACCTAGAGCGAAGGAAGAGCAAATCGGTTCCGGGCAGACGTCCTCAAAGCTGCGTGGATTTCTGTCAGCGTGGCTGCGAGTCCCAGCTGATTCAGCAGCAGCTCGCTGGAAGGAGGACGTCGCGCGGAACCAGTAGAAACACGTTTAATTTAACCGTGAATAGCTAAAGCACGCTCAACTGTGCACAACCACAGCGAGCGAGCGGCCAATTATACCGCGTCTAAGTCCGAGAGCTAAACGCGAAATCTATCGTGTCGCGGATCCGTGGCACGATACGAGTTTGGCGACAACTCTTCGTTGACTCGGAGGCGAGCCACGTTCTATGATTTCCAAGCTCTCGTTAACGATCGCTTACGCAGCCTCTGAGCCACATCGATCTGTCGTCATCTAGCCAGTGGATTGAGATTTCATTGGTTCGGACGGCATTTCGTTTATTCGCATCTTCGATTATTCGACGAGCGCCATTGTTACAATTACGTTGTACTTTTCATTCCTCGAAGCTTTGAGAAATCTCAATCTCATTTTCCATCATACGTATACGTTATGGAGTGTTTTATTTTTAATCTAAAGAAATCTTTACAGTTACAGATTTTGCTACAGTCTTTAATGTTTCTCAGTGTGTGGGACATTCGAAATCGTTAAACTCGTCATTGGAAGTTACCGAGACTTACTTTGCAGTTTAGTTCGTCCGGCACAAATGTCGTGCTTTAATCGTCGGTAGTTTCAGTATCAATGTTGACTGTTTGTAAATTCGAAGTAGGTTGATGGGATTGACTCAATATAGGATCGATGAACAAAGATTGACCGTGAGATTGACGTTTACTGAGATTACCAGCTCTGATTTCCACGTAAATTGTTACATCTCGATGGACAGTCTCGTTCGTTTATATCTGATCGTAGCTCGTCCTCGAGCTTTTTATTTGTAAATTTAAACTGAACTAATTCATAAATCGTTTCATTTTATTACGACACGCGGTAATAAACTGTCTGTGCTTCGTTTCCCGAATTTTTCTACGTTTTTCCAATTCTCACGCGTTTCTTACTTGTTTCCTCTCCGTAACCGATCGCTCATCCCGATTTCTCTCGTTTCTGTTCCCTATCGAATCCATAAAACATTCGGCCATCGCATGTAAGAGGATCGAAGCAATATTTAAACATTGCACGTACGCTGGAAACCGAATAAATTTTATACACGAACGTCGTTGATCGTGAAGGTACGTTAGCTCGAACAATAATCCGTCACGTTATCAAGTTGTTGGAAAAAGTGTAATTGTTGATTCTGGTACTGATAAATCGCAACGATTGCACGACACGCGTGTTGTTGCGAGTATCAGTCAGAACAGTCGATTACAGGTGGCAAACAGTTGACAGAGAGAGAGAGAGAGAGAGAGAAAATAATTGCAAGTTGTGACGATATAATCACGGATCGGTATCAGGTAATTAAATTGAAAAAAAGAAGGAAAAATAATATATAAAAATACTTTAACCATTTTATCGTTTTATTTTACATATTTTTTCCTCGCGCGGATGGTGTGTGGCGCGAGTTACTACACCACGATATGAACGATATTGTATATTTTCTTTGTTAACGATACCAGTGAAACGCGATGAAAGTGTTTTGGGGGGAAAAATCGATTTACTTCGTACCTTTGCGAAATGTGTAACGTATGTCAAAGCTTCATTTTAACGTTCCTCGCGTGTCACACGAGAGGAAAGAACTTGCAGGAAACCGTGGAATTCTTATTGTCGCCAATTTTCCCCAAAAGTAACGAAACTGATAACCATCGCTGTTTCACAAATAGCGCTAATATATCACACGGTTGGATTACATTTTCGTTTTTCTGGATTCCACACACGCTCGTTGCCAGTTACCAGCGCTATATATCGCTACGTTGAAACTATTCCTGTGAAACTGTCTCTACGAAGTTACGTTGTCTCGAATTCTCCGTGATAAATTTTTCTCCTACCCCGCTGCCGCGTTGCCAGCGCTCGTGTAACATACGTAACGCAATTAACGCTCGAACAAACGTCAATTTTCTTGTGTCGTTCAAATATTCGCGGTGAAAAGTTACCACCCAATCAATACAATTGTGAAATTAATGAAACTTTGAATTTGAGTTTTCGAACGATGACAGTAATAATCGGTGATAAACTTTGAATGATAATAATATTATATCTCTCGTATAATTTCTGCGTATAATACAATTTTCACAATAGTATTAAATTTTATCGGTATCGTTTTCTATTACGTTTTAATCACTACTCGTGACGATAAAGACTTAATGAAATTTCAACATATTTTATATTAACATTATCTCGATATTTGCTTTGCATTTTTCATTTGATTCAAACCGGATGCTTTCTTCTACAATTATTCTATCGCTTGTAAAATGACCTTTTCTTTTGGAATCCAAAAACTGAGTCAATGGTGCACACGTTGCGACACTGGCTAATGAACAGCGATCTCTCTCTCTCTCTCTCTTTCTCGTGTTGTCTCTCGTACGGTTTTTCGTTGCAAGATATCACTGTGTTTACTCGTCCATGCATTGTGTAATTAAGAGTGAGATTAAAATCCGAGTCGGGCTCGATATCTGGGTTTTTGTTCCATGGATTTTAAATACTGCATACTCGAAACTGAAAATGTTTCGACGCAGTTGCAGTTTACTCACTTTATACCGGTTAAAATATAAAACGAATAGTATAAATCCTACAACAAGTGCAGCTTACAGTTTAAAACGGGGTTTGTTCCACATCCGTACATCCTGTTTTTCTATATTTTGAAATGTTGGGCTCGCGTATAGAAATATACAAAATATATAAATGTCGACTCTTTGAATATTTATTTTGTACTAGAGTACAATTGTGAGATTGTACAATGAGTAATAAAATAATTGATTCACTTAGCAGAGGTTTCAAGAGAACACGCAATATATTTAACGTTAAAAGTACCAAAGTGGTTTATAATTTTTGTTAGATATTTTATAGACGCGAAAAGCTTATAATACTTCGTTGTTTTGTAAGGTTTCTCTATTTTTTTGACTTCACTGTCTCTGATGGAAATTTTGTGCTTTAATCGTCGGTAGTTCTAATGTTAATTGTTGTTAAACTCTCAGAGTTTTGGCAATTTTAATCACCAATCGAGTTTGCAGGATATTACATAAAGGTATTACAATTCATTCAGGTTGTGAATTTACACATTTGCAAATAAAAAAAGCGTCACATCTAATCTATCTTGTTCAAAAAGATATCATACTTTGATCAATTCTTTTCTACCACTTTTCAATGAATGCAAACAATCGGATACGAGACAAATTTTTCATCCCAATTTCCATCGTTCCTTTAGTCCCTTCGTCGAAATCAAATAACTACTCTCAAAGTAGATCTGGCAACGCTGTCCACATCTTTTAATTTCAATTCCCATCGCTGGCGGCGCTGCGGCGCAAAATCTGTCCGAATCGGTATAACAGGATGTGACACGAAAATGGTAAGGGGATCCTAGGATCGCAGAGTGAAACAATACTCTGGATATTTGGTTTATTCATGTGCCTCGTCTATGATATTGTCTTCTTCTTTGTTAATCGTCGGGCAAAGTCTCTCGGACTCGAGTGTGCTCGGAAGCGCCATTCGAGACACTTATAAAGGATTCGAATTCAACGACCACTTGCGAGGTGCTCGATCCCATCTCTGGTCGTAATCGCCGACAGTGTCAGCGTGGGGGAGGGGGAGGGGCCGTTCTTGATCTTCCAGCCCCGTCCGAGCAGGAACGTCACGTTCGGAAGGCTTCCTTTGCTCGAAAAGCGGCGGCAGTGGCGACTGGTCGACGACAAAGGACAACGGAACGAGTTGGGCGAACAATCGAGGCTCTTCCGAAACGAACGGCACCGGCACGCGTGTCGCCTCGAGTGCAACTGTGACCCGACTTCTTGGACACCGGCTGTCGCGCTCATGTACGTACACGCATACGTATGTCGAACGTACGTGTGCACGTAGGTCGGCCGGAGCATACATATTTGCGTGTGCAAATACGTTTCGCGCATGGAAGTCAATTTTCCCAGAAACCGCACATTGCGACGCGACCGACACACGGTTTACACACACCGATGCAGAGGCCGATGCAGGCCGATACGGCGAAGCGCAATAATGCATCGAAGGGCAGGCCGAGGAATGCGTTGCCCGCTTATTTCGCGGCGAGGTCGCGCTTCGACACGCGCGAAGAAAGCTCGCTCAATGGGCGAGAAGAATGGCGAGAGTAGCGAACAGGGAAGATTATTCTCTGGCATTGTTCTCTCGTCATCTGGAATTGCATTGTGATACGAAATTCTTTATCTTTCGCGGAATTGAAAAGGCTTTCACAAACGTGTTTCATTCGTAGGATAGAATTTTATTGACACATTT
Source organism: Melipona beecheii (assembly GCA_032399605.1). Lineage (NCBI taxonomy): Eukaryota > Metazoa > Arthropoda > Insecta > Hymenoptera > Apidae > Melipona > Melipona beecheii. Next base: position 4,133,697 of record JAUCMO010000291.1, read on the forward strand.
CGCGTGAAAGTACGTCGCTTAACCACGCGAAAAGTACGCTATCGAGTATGCGCCGGGGACAAAAAACGAAGCGAAACGTCATTTATTTCTGTCAAGTTTCTCTTTGTACGAGGAACTCTTTATACTCTGGTCAAATACCAAATATAATATGTATAAATAATTTCAGAGAGAGCGACCTTGACACGTTGCTAAAATTTCAGACTGTATCGAGTGGTTTTCCGAGAAATTATCGTCTCGCGTGTACGTTGCCCGAGTCACAATCGAAATTTGTTTAGCAGATTATTCTTAAATAAAAGTGAAACAGTGTTGGGTGTATTTTACGTTCGTTTAAAAATTCGCAGGTTACTTTCCCGAACATCTCGGGAAAACGATAGAAATCTTTCTCTGCTTCTTCAAGTGACACTCGTCAGTTTTTGTCAGAGTGAATTTCAGAGTGAATTTCTTTCAGCGCTCTATTGTCAAATCGCGTGATTATTCGACACGCGCGACAGGAGGGTACACGCGGGGACGCGTGAATGCGCGTGCGGAATTACTGTGTTATAAGTGGAGCCGGTCGTAAACATTCGAGTAGCTCGCGATGCAATTTATCGGGGCGGTGCAACGTAGCGAAATCGTTAATCGGCCCGGCTCCTGACCGTATGAATTTTCAAATAACAATGCTCGGGTAATATCCGGGCGTTTACGCGCGAATCCCCGCGATTGTAACGCGAGCGCATTATGCCTATCCACGACCGTGGAACAGACGGCCAATAGTCGCAATTGCGAAGTTTGAAACGTACGGCCTGACTCGTTTCTGCGGTGAAAAGGGAAAAAAGGAAGAATCGACGTTTTCGAATTTTGCGTTTTTCGAAATTAACGAAACTATGGATGAGGATAGAGGCCTTCTTCACTTTGACAGCGATGATTTACCAAGTTCTTCCGAGAACTTTGCAAAGTTGTTTTCAAAGTGAGTTTTATGTACAAAGTTGTTCTTAGTTAATCGCTCGGTTTAATGAACGTGACGGCTCGTTCGTGGCTTCTCGCGGTGTTTGGAGGGTGATGTTATCGTCGGGTGTAATCTGTCAGATCGTTCGAACCTATTGCTATTAACACTGGCGGCCGCTAAATTACGGATCTTGACGAACGCTTCTTCACGACGTGATAACTCTCGCATTGACACAGACAAACGATTACTTTAGAGCGCGTCGCGTGCCGTTGATGGACCGCTGTTAATTCGCGATTTGTTCCAGTCGGTGTTTCCGGAGGAAACTCGACTGTTTAGCTTGGGAACTAACAAAGTTAAACAACAAAATCGTCGACGTTTGTAAACTAAGTCTATTTAAATGGTCAATTTAATTACCGATTCGCGCAAGTATCGCGGACCGAATTGACAGGGGAAGCAATTCGATCGTGTTTGCGACGGACACTGATAGTTTCTGGCACGAATAGTTTCTAAATCGATTTGTCCTCGTTAATTGGAATTTTTCTATCTCGATACATTAGCGAGAGTATTTAGCTTCGAACTTCTTTTTTTCTCAATTGCAATGTTTTCTTCTTTTTTACCATCGATGAATTTGAAAATTTTCGCATCGTTTGCCATCACAAGAGGAAAAAACTTAATACAGCAACTATCGAAATACTTTCCGGAGTAATTAATACGCCAATACCGTTCCGAATATTGAACGTAGCAATCAACAGTTTTTCGTGGCGCGGCGTTATTGATGAAACGCGTAACTCGATCCACCGATCGTTGGTGTAAATCGAGCGTGGTGCGTTTTAATCAAACGGAAAATATTGCGAAATTAATGAAAACAAAACTGAAAAGACAATAACCGTTACGAAATTACTTCCCCGATGTTCGTACGATTTAAAAAGTAATTCGGAGTAATTTGTTGGAAACAAATTGCGCTCACTTCGAAATCTGAGTTTCGTCATTTTTCTTTTTTTTTTTCTCGTTTCGTACGTTGCAAGAAAACAAAATCAAACATCTTTCGAAAGTCGTGAAATCCGCGTTCTATTTTTTAGTGGCTACGGTATTTCTCTTGGAAAAAGAGAAAAGGAAATTTGCAAGAAACCCGGTGACTTCTAATCAATCGATGCATCAGCCTCCGGGGCGAACTGAAAGCAATTTAGCACTTACTTGCAGCGGAGTTGGAGCGCTCGCGAGTAGTCGAGAGCTTGTTTCTTCTCTCGCCGCTTCGCGAGCAACAATTAAAGTTTCCGGCCCCTTATTTCGATTTCGCTCGTTCGAAGAAGTTGCAAATACTTGGTAAACTCGTTCCCATCCGAATGCTGCCGCGTATAAAGTATCGTTGCCTCGAAGATGGTTCGATCGTCGGTCTCCCTGGATGACGATTCATTTGACAATTTCAGCGAAACTTTCGCTCGATGAGACGAGAATTTCAAGCTCGAGCGTCTAACCTTTTTTTCAATAATCTAACAACGCCGAGTTGTGAGTTCGATCGACGTTTGTCCAGATATTCGTCAAAGTCGAATTTACTCGAAAATCCGATCTTGGCAAAGTTAGGCAAAGGAAGCTTTTCAGAAACCACAAAAGAGTCAGCTGGGACTGTCACGCTGCTGACTCGCAAGGAGTGAAGTCTGTTGCAAGGGGCGATTGAGTACTTGCACACTTGTAACATCGTAGATTTACAGATTTAGGATTCACTTGATGACAATTTATTGATCCAACAAAAATTAATGCAATACATCTGACTTCATACTGACTCGTACTTGAATTTTCGCGATCAAAATGGCACGGCCAAGATAATTATCAGTCGAACACGTATCACTGTCGCGAACGTAGGAGAATCTGGAAGTGTCCTCTTCGAGCAACGTCGCCAACCAAATTAAATAAATAGAACAAAACCGTGAATCACGTTCCGTCTGTTATCGGTTTTCGGGAACGATCGTTTGATAAAAAGTGGCGCCGGCAGCGTTTTCGCTTGTGCTCGCGAGCGAGCGAGTCGAATGCCACGGTGACCTAAAATGACTGAAACGTCAGCCAAGACGTAGTAGGAAAACGCTCGAGTTTCGCGTTTTTCCCCCCCGCACGGCGAGAGACCGTGCAAGAAAGTGACATTTCCACGATGACTAATTCGATTAACGAAAAACGACGGCTGGTGAACAGGGAGAATGACTTATCGATGAGCCGCTCGATACGGAAAAGCCGCTCGCGTAATTAATCTTCCGAGTGTGGTCGACGGAGCGTCATCAATTTTCGACGAGACCCACTGGCGCGCACGTTTAATGAAAACGATGCCGTTGCTGATACTTTTATCGTTCTATGATAATGACAATCGAATTATCAGGCGCGCGTTCCGTTGATAAAACGGGAAATGGGCGGAGGATGGACGGCGGAAATTGTATTTGCGAATGCATTAGGTTCGTGGCGAATAACAGGCGGAACATAATGCGTCTGGCGGTGGACGGATCGGCGCGTGTGCCACGCCGCTATCATTACGCGAACAATGTTTGTATATGCGCGTTATCGGTATCGATACGTCGCGTAACCATTGCGCGACGCGGTCACGATCCCTGTGCGTTGCACGACGAATTAACGAGCAAAAAGAGCCAACGACTGCACACGCACAGTGTGTTTAGTAAGAACGTGGACGCCATTTCTCTGAAAAAAGTATAAAAAATTCGAAAATACTATCATATGCTCGATTAATTGCGTGTTCTCAACTTTTCACCAAACGAAATAAAGACCTTCGTATTTTTCGAATTCGACGACTTGGGCTTTCCGCTGTTGACTAAAGTATAAAATTCGCGGGAGAAAATGCAACTAAGATGCAAGAAAAATCACTCGAGTCTCTAAAAATACATTTATTGTTTGTTATAAATTTATAAAATTCCTAGAAAGAAATACTGGTCATTTTGACCATTTTCTAATGATAGTTCTAGTTAGTTAGTGTCATCTCGCAATTTCATGATTGACCAAACATCTTCAAATCCTGTCCAAAGAACTGTCAAACATCTCTAAAAATACATTTATTGTTTGGTGCAAATTTGTTATAAATTTGTAAAATTTCTAGGAAGAAATACTGATCATTTTGACCATTTTCTAATGATAGTTTTGTTTAATCTTAAATTTCATGATTGAGCAAACATTTTCAAATCCTGTCCAAAGAAAAATTTGTTATAACTGGTCATTTTGACCATTTTCTAATGATAGTATTCTAGCATTTAGTGTCATCTCGCAATTTCATGATTGACCAAACATCTTCAAACCCTGTCAAACATTTAACAAAGTACTAGAATGGCGTCCACGTTCTTATTAAACATACCGCATTTGGTCAGTTAATAAACAGTTGCGGAAAAACGAAGACAATTGCGAGCTGATTGCGATGGAATTACCGCGAATTCGATGCCAGAGGAGCTCGTGTTTCAAATATTCGAGAACGTCGTATTCACGGTAACGATGCTAGCGGCAAATAAAAAGAAAAATTGGTACGAATACACCGCAACGATCGCGCGATGATATTCTCGATGCGTCACGCGTTGCATTCGTTTCATGGAATTTTTAAATAATTGTCGGAAACCGACAATCGGTTCTAAATCAATTTCGCGTAAGAACAAAGTAGAGAAAAGTAACGATAGGCACCTTGAATTTTATTCACGTCTGTTGTAGTTGAAATATATCCATCTTTTTTTTTTTTTTTTGTTTGAACTGTTTCTCGGATTTTTCTCGAATAACACGATAATTCGCGTTTAGCCGTAAAAGTGTCATGAAAAAATTTGACAGTCGTAACGCGGCGATTCCATCTTTAAATCTCAATTGTTACGGACGATTTTTCTAAACAGCGAGATATATTCGCCGAATATTGAAACGCGGCGAGCACTGCGTCCAGCGGGAATACTCGCGCATTGTGTGCACGTCATGCGAATCTGATAACGTTATATTTGGCGCTTTATTTATGGAAAAAAGTTTTGACTATTCTGAAGCACGGTTTTCTAGAAAAAATATTTGTTTCTATAAAATAATCGCTACAAGTCACCAGATACCAGCGTTGCATTTAACTATACGTATTTCATTTGCGAGTCGATGAGTCACACTAGTTAATCACCTGTCTTTCGAGATACAAGTTTACGACATGTTTCCAGTGTTAAATGTTCCAATATTAATTTTATATTAAATATTACACACTTTGAAGCAGAAGAATTAAGTTGAAGGTTATTTTAATGCATTTCACCGACATCGATGAAAATTGAGTTTCAAAGTTTATTTTATACCATTGTAGATGCCTCTCAGTATTTTAATCTTATTTTTTTATTTTTTTATATCGCATCATCTTACACTACCTCTACGAAGTACTTGCGTCTCGATCTCGGATCTAGTGCAAATTTGTACGATTATTTTCTTTTCGATTATGTTTTTCTGGTTTCCGGTCGGATAAAGCACGCGCGATAATGTTACTCGCGACGTGAGAAAGCCGTGAAGGTGGATCAAGCCGTGTTACCGAAGAAATAAAAGAGGGTGAAATCCCCGGATTGGTTCCTCGAGTGGTTCTTTTCCTTCGGTAAAGAAGTGACACGTAAGATATTATTTTCAGCAGCGGCAGCAGATCTTTTCATGGCTGATTTATGCCAAACCTCGGGATTGACGTCCTCCTTCCGCTTCGGAGGATCCGCCCTCCCCCTGTCGACCTTTTAACTTTCACACTCGGCTCGAATTAGAACGCAATGCCGCCGAATCCGAAAGCTTTGTCCAATTTAGAAAATTATCGACTTTCGCTCAACTGTAAGTCCGATTGGTATTATCGATCTTGAAGTCAGAAACACACTGCAAGGTGTAGATAGGCTTGACTTATCCGTGGTAGACACATTTTCACGTTTCCGTGTACCGAACAAATTTGAGATTTTTTGAACTAACAGATACTTTGTTATATCTCGTTGAATTTTTCGTACGGTGCATCGATCCGTTACAATTACATGATCGTAAGTGAAGCTGCACGCACAATTTTGTGTGTATCAACTCTTGAATGCACAATTTTTGTTCTTCAAGAAGATAAATTTGCAACAACGTGCGTTAGATTGAGAAAGTAGAAAATACAAAAATTTTGACAGACTTTTTTGCCATAAAATTTTATTAATATGCAAACATTCGAATCGATACACGATCGTTCAGTACCAGACAACGCCACTCCTACTCGAAGTCTACACCACGCCCCCTCACGAATCACGCCCCCTCAAATCAACCAATCGCTAATTTTCGTTGCATTAGCGTTGCACCTAAAGAGGCCCGATTTTCTCGGTTATCCCCGCTGAAATAGAGAGATATAAAGTGTAAAATATCATTTTATAAATTATTTTCACCAATATACGAATTTGCATGTAAAAATCTAATCATTATCTGTATTCGTAACAATATTTTCGAAACATATTTTCTAAAAACGGGAACGTTTAGCTAATTTTCAATAGAAAGTAGCTATTTTTTATTTCTTTTTCGATCCTTTTTCGATCGGCCGTAGGAATATATACGACGAGCATTTCTAGAATCGGTTCGAAACACGAGCATACTTCGCGAGCAATCAGGCTAAAGCATCTATATCGCCGAAACCAGGCTAAGACCCGTCTATACCGATAAAACCAGTTGAAAATACTTTTTCGCGGTAGGCGAAACTTCGCAGATATTCCCAGGTCACTCGAGACCTTGAGTGGCTGTGCAACTCCTCTTTCACACCTCCACAGTCTCAGCCCAAACTCGGCCCGAACGCTTCTCTTTCGCATTTCGAACTCCTCGCGATTCCAGTGTGAGCTAATTCGCCTAATATCGGCTTCGTTTCCATCGAACGATGGAAATTGCATGCAGTAAGTTTCTATCAGAATCTGTTTCTTCGATCGACAGCGCTGAAATTTAAAGTTCTGTCTCTGACAAAGAGTTCAGTTCACGGAATTTCAAATGTTTACTTGCAAACGCGTACTGGTTAAAAGTGTTTTACACGTTCGATATTTATCAATATATGATAACGATAGTTTTTGTATAAAGTTGTTACTGAATTCTTGTACGTTTGAAACAAACGCAAGTTGTTCATCTCGTTCATTTATAATTTTGAGAAAAACTCTAGACAAACCGAGATTTATCGCCACCGTTAAGTATCAATATTCAAATATAAATAGATCTCTGCCTTATCTGTGTATTTTTTGTACTTTAAAATTCCCCATAAACGCATAAACATCCGCAGTCTACTTACGTCGGCCAGCTTAAGATAGCTTAACGTAACTCTATATTATAACGGCTGTGTCATAGCCCATAACGCAAAGCCGGTTATATTAAACGGATAGCGAGTGAATCGAAGGAGCAAATAGGTTTGTCGGGGCTCGAGGATATTGTTGAGCTACAGTCTCCTAATTGGGCGACGTTTCAGCTTGAATTTCGATTTATTCATTTCGATCGCCGATTCAGGCTCTGCTTCTCGTTCTCCTAATCGGAAACTTTTGATCCGTTCGTTTAGATCAATGCGCGCGTGACGTCAAAGCGGATGTTTCTCGTATGGAGAAACAGCTACTCTGCAGTTTAACGGAACGTCACTCGAGTCGATGACAATTTATTTTTCAATTGGATGTTACGCGTGTTGGATATTATGGAAAAGCGACGCCGTTCTGTCATCGGAATTTCACTTCTGACAGTAAGGAACATTCATTACGACGAATTGCTGATGAAATTTCCGAACTTCAAAATTGTACTGATTCGCGTTTCAACAAAATATCGTAACAAAATGTCTTTGACAGTGTGGCATGTGTGATCGTCGGTATTTTCGGCGATTTAATGTATCATTCGGGCGAGTTTGTTGAAAAGTGCAAGGATTATTATTAAAATCTCGCACAGCGTATTATTACTCTTTGCACGATTATTACCGAAATTCCAACGGTTCTGTTTGATCAATTTACCGTTCGAAACGATTGTTTTTACATCGTTACGAAATGCTCTTTATTCGTCGATTTCAAGCGAAAGTGACGGTGAGAAGCGGCAGAGAAGACTCTCAATTGTAGTAGTGAATTGATGTTTTGAAATGGAAAAAAAAAAAGAAACGAAAAAACGCTTGGACTCGTAGGTCGCGAAATCATCTTTATTTAAATAAATTTCGTCGGATTTAACGATTTTTGTTTTAACGGTGATTTAACGTTTTACGGATTAACAATTACAAAATCTGTAATCTCCGTCAGAAACATTTCGCACTCGTTTGAAAATAAAAATTTATCGAAATTCGTCGTCAAAAATTTCCTCAAAAATATGTTAGCTGAGGTTATTTCTATCTTTACATCATCACACAACGCTGTTGTTATGTTTGTGTTTTTCTAATCTATTCAGTTTTGTTATTCCTCAAATTTGAACGATCAATAGTGCATCTCAAAGTTTGTGCTAGTTTGGACAACGTTTGCTTGATCACAACCATAACAATTCGACAGATTCGTGTCGTAGTGTAGTCTTTGACAATTACAGTACTTCACTTTGTTCTTCATTCTGTTGCACACATTAATTTTTATTCTTCCGAATTTTGCACAAAAATTTCGAACATCGTTGAATACAAAAATGTGTACCATTCGATAAAATGAAATATAAAATTCCTCCTTCGACTAGATAAAATGCCAAAGATTCTGAAATTTTTAATTAAAAAGCAATCTCGAGTTTTCTCTAATTATTCTTAATTATTTCTTATTTCTAGCACAAAGAAATATAACGACAAAGTATCAGCAAGTAAAAAGAATTTCCTTGTAAATGAAACTGAGCGGTTGTCACGTGCAAAATTAATTGACGACTAAACCAATCAACGTTCTTGCTTGCTCTTCAGCTACAAACTGATTTTCACACCTACTTTCTATTGCGTAACGAGCGCACGGCATTACCAGAGAATATTGCCAACGCGTACAACAGTTACAGTGTCTGTTACATCGTCGTGGCGATGTAACTTGGGAGTGCCGTTGTAATTTTTGTTGCTTCGTTATTCACCTCGGTTTGACAGCTTAAGTACCGCGGCGGAAAAGGTGGAAAAATGTTTAAAGAGAGAAAAACGTGCTGCGAGATACAGAGGGCTTCTGTTTGAGAATTTAGCTCGCCCCGCATAATTGAGAAGAAGGATTTTCGAGTTTCTTATTCCGTTTACGTACGCTGCGCGGAGGGTGGAGCGGAAGGGTGGGCGGGTGTGCGCCTCGGAAGAATCAAACGGACAGCTCGCGTAGCCCTAAGGAAACCAGAATTTCTCGAGGAATCGGGCGGTTGTTTTTAGCTTGCTCGATCGCTCGTCCACAATGTATTTTTATCTTTTTCGTCGTGAAAAATCGATTCGCAGTTCCCCCTCGTATCACGCAGCGTTATCTTAAATTCGCGTTCGCCGATAGGTCGGGGAGAAATAATTCTCTGACCGGGCTGCTGGCTGGATAGCGGCTCGTTCGCTCTTGGAATCAATTTCGCTTCGAAATCCGCTATTTTTGAGGGTAGGAGTCGACGAACGCGGTGTTTGCTACGAATAATATTCGCAATATTCGTTAGACTGAAACACTCGACGATCATTAACCCCTTGCAACTTAAAAAGTTTCATCCATTTTGAAAATGACTTGTATTTTTAATAGAAAAATACTGAACGATTATCAGCTACAGTTGTAAAATTCTAGTCGTGGAAATTTCTTCAATTAATTCAATCATTTTTTCGTTTCGTAGGAAATTAGAACTATAGTAAAATATATTAATTGCGATTATAATCTGTAACATGTTTGTACAGTTTGTACATTTTTCGCGTGACAAGGAGAGAGTAATGGCGATACAACGTCAGCAGGTAAGAAAAGAGAATGTAACAAAGTGGCTGAGTGTGGTATTCACTCTGTGTATTCGCTGAGAACGTTCGTCGTTCGCAAAAAGATCGACACTCGTCCCTTTTAGCGCTCACATCGCAGCGTGCTTTTCCCTTTTCAAGATGATTTACCCTGGTTGTCCAGGTCTTGTTAAGTCGAGATCAGATCTAACAAATTGACAGTGACTCAGAACAGTACCATTCCAACGATTTCAGGAAACTGGAATTTCGAAAAATCTCCTCAGAGTTTGACTATTCGAATTTATTATTTTTCCGACTTTTTCTATTCTATATTATTCTTTTTTGATCAAAATTTTCTATTTTTTTTTTAGTATCGTCGATTCTACGGTCGACTGAATTTGGAAAAAATTTTTATTTTACCTGTAGGTAACAGATTAGGTAGTTTATAAATGAAACGGGCTGTTCTTTTTTTATTTTGAACGCTTCAGTTCTCGCGCCAGAATTGGCAATCTAGCTGTCAATGTTCTGGTCGAACAGATTTCACCAGTTTGTAACACCTTTCTCTGAAAAGAAATAGACAAAAAAAAAAAATAAAGCTGAAAAGAGAATCTCTCTTGAGACGGAGTTACATAAAAAGTATTTGCAACTTCGATATCGAAAGCAAGATCGTGTAAAAATATAATAAATTATCAAAAATTACTTTCCTTTGTTTTTCAAAAACTACGGTGGCTATTGAAACGTTTCATTCTATATTTTTCCACTGATTTTTCTTTTTTTTTTTTTTTTTTCGTTGTAAGAGATCCTTTTATCAACTGCACTGTTCCAACTAGCGCATAACAGTGTATCTATATATATTTCGGACTCTGTGAGAGCGGAGATAAATCAAGTTTTATCGAAGCGTCGCATATATCGCGACAAAAGTACATTTGGCGATGTAATTTGAATTATTAGCGGTTGCGCGCGAATAAACGAGTATGTGAATATTAAAACACATATGGTCGTGGACTTTCTGGCTCGGTAATTAATGACAATGACAGCGATGAATCATTGTGCTGGCGTTGATAAAAGGAGACTCTGTTTTGTTTGCGGCGTCAGTTTTTATATAAAATGAACATTTTGACAAAGAGGAGATTCCCGTCGTATCTTAAATCGCGAGGTAGTCTTCGCATAGAGAACATAATCTCAGTAAAGAACGATCTAACACTTATCACGTCTATAATCGGAGTTACTACAGTCCTACATTTTACGGGAAGCTTAGGACGAAATTTACGTACGTGCGATTGGTTTGCAGTATTGCTACGATGATCTTCTTGAAGAAAGTAATTTTAAAAAATAGCGAAGAAAAATAATTTTTATTAGAGAGAATCATACGATCGAGAAAATTTTTAGCATTATGTATTCTGAAAAGTTAAATTACATTCTAAAATACAATAATCAGTATTCTAAAATATAAAATATAGTATTCTAAAATTTTTCTTAACATTATATATACTGGAAACATAAATTACACTCTAAAATGTAGTAACCAATGTTCTGAAATATAATGACCAGTATTTAGAAATTTAGTAAAACATAGTAAAATACTTATAATACACAGTGTTCTAAAATGTAGTAAACGTAGTATTTTAAAATTTTTTCTAGCATCGTATATTCTGGAAACTTAAATTAGATTCTAAAATACCAAGTAACCAATATTCTAAAATGTACTAACCAGTATTCTGAAATATTTTAAAATATTAAGTAAAATACTGTGTTCCAAAGTTTTCCCAATTATATATTCTGGAAGCTTAAATTACACTCTAAAACTTCCGCTTTGCAAAAATCGCGCGTTGTCCAGAAAATCCATAAGCCTTCGAATACATTCGCGTAGGATTCACATCGTGCAAGGCCGGGTCGCGAAAAGAAAATTGCGGGACGAGCCACCTCGAGGTCAAGTCACCTCGTTATCGAGCTCTTAAAATTTTCAGGATGAGCGGAGGGAGTAAGCCCAAGAAGTACTAGCAGTCGTTAAAGCCGTACTGAAATTTTTAGACCCATCATCAGTCCTCGTCGGTTGATCTGCTTATCCGTGATATATCACTGAAATGTGGGCCAATGTCTCTCCGAAGATTGAACGTTGATCAACGATAACACATTTAGGTTTGAGAAAAACTCACCTTTCCATCGTGTTACGATGGAATCTTTCTTTAGTACCGTTTCATTCTGTTACGATGAAAATGATCATTATTTTATGAAACATTCTTTGTCAAATTGAAAGATATCTTTCTCTTTTTCTAAGTGTTATTAATAGTGTATCACTTAGTTTTTAGTACTTACATCAACTTGTCATTAAGAACGTGCGTAGCTAATCATTTGATCAACGAGTATTTCTGTTAATGGTATTTCTCTCTTTAGTGGACTTTCGATTTTAGTTTAATTTCGACCGTTTTAGTTAATTAAAGCACGTTTAATTTATACTCTATCGGGAAATAGAAATAATGAAACAATGAAAGATTATATATATCTTCAAAGAATGACACCAGCGTTATATAATTGTAAATTTAAAATTAGACGAAACAGCAAGGGGTTCGATGATCCACCTAAGAATCAATGTGGAAAAATTTGCAAGTTTTGAAGTAATTTCTAAAGTATAGATAAAGGACATAAACATAAACAGTGTTCACAAATTTCATTTGTTTCTTTTATTTCCTATCGTCATAATATAGGACCGATGTTTGTCATTCGGAATCAAACACGTTCCAACCGGGGAAGTTCGTTAAACGGTAAAGCTTACACGCCGCGCAACATTTTCATGGATCGTGCGACTACGAAGCGCTGTCCTTTAATAAATATTGTTCGTGGAATCGGGTCTGCCCACCGGGTCAGACCTGAACAAACAACCTGGAAATTTGACGCGCAATCCGTCGCGATGGAATTATTCCGTGCGTCGAGTAACTTAGGATGATTAAACGAAATTAACGACACTCGTGATCTACGATTAAACGCGTCTTTGCTGTCTCTTCGACGACCCTGTTGAAAACGCGAGCCACTAGCGTTGTTTCATATTGTGAAACAACTCTTTTGTTTTTCAAAGAAATCTTTTCTTGTCATTTATGCAATCCGTACCTTTTCGAAAGCAATTAGAGGCAGAAAATCTAGAATTAAGAAGCATTTGCAACTGCAAATTATTTTAATCAAACTGTCCTTTCTGGTTTTAATCGTCCTTTTGACAAATTCAAGTGCGACGAAAAATACATACACACAACGCACGAAAAGTATGAAAAATATTCACAGCGAGAAATATTCTCATTTCGCTAAAAAATTCTTTCTATCGATCGAGCGTACTTTCCAACGCGCGAGGAAGAATCCTTTGATGCCTAAGCGAAAAATCTTCAAAGAAATCCGCTTCCCTCGTTCAGAATTATATTTCGTCGTTGCATTTCGCAAGTGTATCGCAACTCGTTGCCGGTTTGCGACGTAATTATCGACGATTCGAAAGGTCTTTGAACAATCTGAAAGGCACCTATCGATCCCAGCTCGGCAACGAAATCCATCAAACAGAATCAACGGCGCGTCGGTGAGTCGTTCCACTCATAGAAAGACGATCCTTTTGGCACTCGTAATTGTCAGAGAGTGATCCAATAACCGTAAGGTCGTCGCGGCACTCGGTGGAATTAGAAAGCGTCGGGGCAAACCCGTAGATAACTATTATACAACGGAGCGTTCCGCGTTAAAGGTCGGCCGGTGCGGCTAATGCAGTCTCCGGAGATAAGGAGAGCGAGGACTTCTCTCTTGACCCGACGTGCTCTTGTAACTCGACGACAGTGTTCAGTGTCAGCTTCGATGCCGAAAGATGCGGCGTGTGCAAGAAGTTGAGCGATATTCCCGGAAGTCGAGCGACGTTCAACGCAGAGCAGGAACACGCATCCGACGCTCGGCAACGGAGTTCAATTTTCTTCGCGAAATTTTCTCGCACAGGCGGTTAATTAAATTTATGATCACAAACAACGCTCTAACTTGGCAAACTTAGACTGCGGCTGACGAGTTCGCAGGGCGTTTCAAGAAAAGAGACGAGAGTTCAACCCCTCGAATCTCGGATATTTTTAATATATTCGTTCGAACGAACGTACGAAATTTTGTTTTGATACGCGGGATTGTAATATTTCGTTGATCGAATCGTCAAGTAGATCGTCAGTTCCGTTTACGACGCGGACGTGAAATATTCTAAGCGAGGAAGTCACATCTCGGCGGTGTTGGCTACTACGGCGAGTTGGAAATAAAATTGATTGCGGGGAAATTAAATAGTAAAACGTACATTGTTGCCGGAAAGTACATTTTTCAAAGTGATACTTTGAATGGCCTTAATGGTCTAAAGACTTGAACATCATATTTAGAAAATTATTGGGAGGATTTGGCGAAAGGCAATTCGTAAAAATGTATAGTGGAGTATAGTCAAAAAGTCATTGAGCAACTATATAAATTTGGTCCTGGAAGAATGGCTGTCGTTGTTAAATGCAAAGAAGGTCGTACTAAATATCAAACAATTACCAAACTCGGTAACTTTCTTTTGTCTCTATCCAGTGTTTTTCACCTTCAACGTGCTGTTGCTTTAACTATCTATATATTTTCACGTTTTGATCTCTTTTTCTTTCAATAACACAAAATGTATGGCAAACAGTGTAGCGGCCCTACGATTCCTCGACTACGAGTTTCGAACACTCGACTAGCACAAGCCGCAAGTGGCTGCGCGCCTAGCGTCGAGGTCCTACCGATCTCCGATGTTAAGCAAGCAGCATGCGGAACGCTAGGAAGGGTGCCCGGGCCCAGCCTTAGCGGGTAGTTATAACAACAAGCGTTTGGGGTAAAGGAGTCGCTGCCATCAGCCCCACTGGATGAGTCTAGGCAGTGACTCCGAGACGAAACGCCAATCGCCTTTCTTCTCACTTTCTCTCTCTCTCACTCCTTCTCTCCTTCCCAGCAGCATCCTGGGTCTTTAAATACTTTACAGTTTAATTTATGTTACTTACACTCGTCGATAAAAGCACTAAGAAAAGTGTAAGAAAAATTTTGTATCGTTTGTGTAGTAGGAAAACTCGTTTGACATTTCATTTGTTCTTAGAACGTGTAACTTCTTCAGTTAGCAGCTCTAGATAGATGTTCTACAGTTACTACGCAGCTAGCTAGTAGATTATGCTACTGTTAGAAGAGAAACAATTGTCAAACAATAAGACCGATTGTAATTCATTCAGCGGAGATTGGCCACGAAACGAAGGTGGCAGGCAGCCTTGTTTGGTCCCTTGACAGAAAGGGAACGAACGGCGAGAGCTAGTTGGACTAATCGGCCGGATCCGAGCGGTAGATCGATTCGGGTGAAACGTACGCGATTGAGGAATATCCTGGCGCTCGGGCACTTGGGAATTACTTTGGAATAGATGTAACGAGAGTGTAACGTCCGCGTTCTGACGAAACTTTCGCCTCGCGTGTACACACAGGCTTAGGCGAGTGTCTCCGAGGTTGTGTGCAGCCGACGAAACAAAAACGTGTGCCAGTAACAACGTTCGAAATGAACGGCACGATCCGATCTCTTTCGACCGACCTCGAGCCAATTGGAGAAATTGCTTCGAAACAACTTGGAGCCATTAGCGCTGATTCGCCCGATGATCCGGAGATTTCTCGTTGCGTGAAACAGTGCTGTCGGTCGGTCAGTTTCAATCTTTAAGAGCTGTTTAGTAGTTTTATCTCTGCCCCGAAGAACTGATAATGGAAAAGGTACGAGTAATATCGAGTCACGCTCGCGACCGGAGTGGCAACTTTGATACAGTTTCCGAGAGAAACCGGATTGCAATCCCGCGGAATTTTAAGTTTAAATCCTTTCAAATATCCCTAGTATATAGCAGTGACAATTGAAATATAATAATAATAATAATAATAATAATAATAATAATAAATACAAATTAGAAATAACGTTTCAATATTTTAGATCTGATACGAAACTTATAACTAGTATTAAAGAAGATTAAAAAGAGAATTGTAAGACAAATAATTGAGCAGACCCCAGAGAGATTATTCTCGAGGTTTCCCATCTGGTTAGAGCATCGCGTGGAACAAACATGTTATTTTCCTTGAATTTTCGGAGGATCTAAATATTTGTGCTTCGTAAATACGTAGAAAAAACTTATCAGGATTATTAGACCGCGGATATTTGCGCAGATTCATGCATTTCGCTGTATATATGTTTAAAAAGTTCCCGGGGATCTGTTTCATCCAGCTGCGTATTGCAACGAGCACCGTATTTTACTCGTATTTCCGTACGTTTCGTACGCGCGCCCTTTGCATTTTTGCATCTTTAAATCTGCAGTTTACTGATTATATGCGTATGGTGTACAGGCGCACAAGATTACACGCGCATTACACCGTACAAGCACGATACGTACCTCGAATTTATAGAAGCCCGTTGTATTTTACCGAGAGAAGAGGATGACAGGGAAAGATAACGCCTGGAGTTTTATTTCTCAAAGTATTTCTTTCGACAAATTTCGTTTTGTTGAAAAAAACATATGCAGCGCTAAAAATCCAGAAACGTTAATACAATAAGTTTGTAGTCGTCTCGAGCTCATTCAACGCGTCCCACTTTTGATTTATCTTCTGCGTGAAAAATCAATCTGCGCGAACTCGTTTGTTCTTTCGTCAAATCGAAAGGAAACTCTTTGCGAGAGCGATTAGTCGCGAGAAGTCGCAAAAAGTCGGGGCAGTCGTACATTCGCGTGGCTGCGACGTCGCGGAAGGGAGAAAAAAATCGATGTCAAAAATCCTTTATTTCGCAGAAAGTGTACATTTGCTTTCTGTCGGATAGAGGCTCGTTAGTTCGCCGCCAAACAACGCGTTCCCTTTCCCTTTTCTCTCTGCTCGCCGTCTTTCTCTCTGCGCTTCGGTGTCGAGTGTTTTATTTCGCGAAAGAGATCGACATTGTTGCGAAAGTGTTTTACGTCTCGTCCTCTCCTTCTGCCTCGACTTATGCCTTTTCAGACCATCGCGAGCTGCTCCCTTTTGTTCCCCTCTTCTCTGTCCCCTTCTTATCGTGTAATCTTTTCTTACCCTGTTTTATTTACAGCGAAACACCGAGAATCCGCCGGATTGTACCCAAGTTCTCGATGTTATACTCCACCGAACAGTGGAATTGTTCACGCTCGTTTGTTTTTGCAGATTTCGAGCGAAATTTGAATAAGAGTATCGTCTCTGAATTCCATTTTTGCGATTTTTTTCGCTCTACTTCCGCCTTCGAAATACTCGCGGAACACCGAGATCTTTCTGAGAGTCCCCCGCGAATTACATCAAGTTGCAACAAACGCGACAATGTACTATTTTTTTTTTTTTTCGTCTGAAAAAATTTCAACATTTCCGAATACTTTCGTCGAAAAATCGCGTTTAAGGGAAAGCGCCGTCGCAGAGGACACTTCTTAAAGAGCTACGCAATTTCTCTCTGTCGTTCCAGGGGATTGTAGACACTGAGACGCTACAATACGTTGTGCAAACATCGAGCGCCCGCAAAGGGAAAGAACAAAATAAAATCGTTCGCGGGAGAGAACGAAGAGGGAATAAATTTCAAAGGAAGGATCCGGTTTGCAGATCTCGTAGTTTATCATCTCTCTCTCTCTCTCTCTCTTGAATTTCGAATAAATCGCGAATCACCGCGTAATATCGCGCGTGCGTCTTCGTTACGAGCGTTAACCGGGCGCAGCGGGGGTGCGTTCGTTACTCGTTCACCCCTTCTTTCTCTCGCTTTGCCCCTTCACCGCGACGATTGCTCGCCGAAACGAAAACTTTACCGAATCCTCACCTCTGGCGAAAAGGAGCGGAAATTTCACCTGCAGGCACGATTTCGCGGTTACTCCCTCTCTTTCTTCGTTAAAGTTTCCGCCGCCCGCTTTTGTAGTTTTCAACCAACAGACCCTGCGAAACTCTCTCTCTCTCTCTCTCTCTCTCTCCCTCTCTGCTTTTGCAGCGAGGGGTGCCATCGACGCGATGGGGATAAAATAAAATAGCCGACGAAAGCTGCGGACTCTCAAATTGCGCTCGAATCTAGTTGCACGGCGACTTGGCCGGGGCCGCCGGGAATTTCAAATGAAACGTCAACGTACGAGGTTTTCGCGGTTTCACCGCTCTCATTGTTCGGATCTCGCTGTTCCGTCCGGTGAATTAAACATCGTTGCGTCCACGATCCGATATAATCCGGAATTATCGCGATTATATCGTTGAATTTATCTTCGACTAATTATTTCCCCTCTGTGTTCTTCGACGCGCGCCAATTTTCGGATATACTTCGATGGATACTGACACACGCACGAGTGTACACGTATTGCTCGCAATCGAAGAGATTTTGTTGATTTTATTCGGGTGTGTTTTACGGAGGTTCTTTGATCTCCATTTTATCGAGAAAAATGAAATGATCGTCGCGGCGCGAGGATTTAATTTGGTACAGAGGGGGAAGAGACATCATAGACAGATGACACAACGATTAAATTGAAATTAATATTTATAGTCCGCCGACCTGGAAAATTTGCTCTCCCTCGCGCTGGGAAACTGTCTGACTCCAGTCAGAGCGCAAGTTTATTGCGCCGCGAGGTGCCAAGTCCCGGGAGTACGTGACAAAGTACAAACCTGCTTCTTTCATGTCTCATTCGTTTGTGTCGTCATTTTCCACATAAAATATATATGAAATGTGTCGAATGTACCAACGAATGAGATTTTAAATCTCTTTTCGCAACAATGTTAGTCGAGGCGATGTAAATATTAATTCGTATTTCGGAGCGAGATGTTCGTAGAAAGTTATTTCATAGAAAGTACTTTGGATATTTTGCACGTTCTTTTACATTATTACATAAAAGTCCTTCTTTTCCACAATTTCGCGTTATGTAGATTAATAAATAAATTAGATTGATCGGATAATTTCGCAATTTGTAAAATTTACTTTCGAACAAAAGAGTGCAGGTCGGAATTAAAGTCAACAGTGTTGGACAGTGATTCGTGAAACTTGATAATATATCTGCTCTTGTCGTGTTGTCAGTTGACAATCAAGTCTCTTTATATACTTTGTAACAAAGTCGGAACAAACAGTAGCTTTGTTAGGTATAAAAGGTAAAGCAGATGAACAAGAGGTAGCCCTAATTTTGAAATTTGTCAGCCACTTAGTTGAGAGATTCAGACAAGTTCTTTCGTTATTTTCGAAAAGACGTCGTACTTTCGGGAAATGTTGTTTTAACTACCAATTTACAATTACCATGAAATACAATTCAGTACAATTATACAGCAACAATTGTTGAATTACAATGATACAATTTGTAATTCGCTTCTCAACGTCAATGAGACTATTACAGATCGAACTTTGCGAAGAGGAATACTGGCAATTTCCATTTCAACGTTCTTCTTTGCAATTCCTTTGCATAAGAAATACCCACGCATCTACATATACGGGCTCCTTGTAAAATTACAAATTACACGCACCCTGGCGCAAGAATGAGAGCCGCACCGCGGAATCCAAATACGATCGATCTTTCAACCAGTTTCATACCCGTGAAAGAATTCCCTCTCAAAGAAGAAATGACTCGCGGAATCTCGTTACGTGATATGGTTTAAAATATCGACGACGGGATAGGGGGGGAAGGGAAATATTCAACGAACATACCGGATTCTCATGCATTGCTTCGAAAGAGATATAGACGACGCGGGCCGGAGATAGAATCCAACGAGCCAGGCAATTTGGTCTATTCTCAAGAGTATGTAAACTCCAACACGACCGATCGGAAAATTGCTCTCGCCCTCTTGTTCCTCTTTTTTTTTCTAACGCCGAAAGCGATTTTAGCGGGAGTAACCCAGAAAATCGGGCCTCTTCAGGTGCAACGAAAATTAGCGATTGGTTGATTCGGGTCACGTGATTCGCGAGGGGGCGTGGTGCAGACCTCGAGTGGGAGTGGCGTTCTCTAGGTACCGAACAGGGGTACGAGTCGTTTAGTTTTTCCCTCTTTCTCTTTCTTTTTTTTTTTTTACCTCGGACACCGAGCCGATCCTTCCGCGGCAGTGCAATTAATAACTTACAAGTATTCACGGTGCTGCGAGTGCACGCGCAACAGTGCGTTTGTACGCGATCGAGCCGTCAAAGCGGAGTGCCGTGTTCGTTTGCCCGTAACGCAATATCATCCCGGTGCAGCGAATGCAATATGTATGCACTGGCAACGTTCGAGTGCGACTCAATTTCGCCATGTCATTTTACGCGGAATGTCGCAATTCATATTTCAATTTCTATTCTGCGTGACGCGGCGCGGCCGCGAATTTTTAAGGAACGTTTCGTTCGCAGTCTCGGCGCGCTTACGGCCTCTTCGATATGGATGTTCAAACGGGGAGAAAGAGAAGAGGTAATAATTGTCTTCGCGACGATGACGTTTCGAAGGAGAGGACGCTTTATGAAACGGAAGGGGCGGGTTATCTCTGGTTAAGGAGGGAGTCGACTTTCAGACAAATTTCTTTCGTGATCTTTCGACGATTCGGAGGCACGTCGAGCAGATTAATTACTCGTATAAATTCTTCGTTTATTGCGTATTCTACATTCGTGTGTGGAGTTTTCTTCAACTGAAAATAACGTAGTAGTAATTTCTTTGGTAGACAATTGAAACACGATACGTGGGAGATTGATTGTTCAAATAAAATTCTTCGTCGAGTATCACGACTCGAACGCGTGGGCTTTGCTTGTCAGGTCAAGAGCGTTCGTCGATTTCTTCCCTAAGATCTCTCTCTCTCTTCTCGCCCTTCGTCCAGATTTAAGAACCTCCGTTCGAATAAGAGTTCCAATTACGCGCGGAGACATCGATTTGCCAAAAATTCCTGAATCCATCGGTGCGAAGATTTTGCTTTCCAAGCAAATCGTTATTAAGCGATTGTCGCGCACGTGTTCCGGTGACGGAACAGAAATTTGAGGAAGCGAGAGAGAGAGAGAGAGAGAGAGAGAGTCTCGGATCGATGCTCGCATTCGAACGTCCACCACGTCGAGCCGAAAACGCAAGCACAACTGGAGACGTGCCCTCGACCAGAAGGAGGACAAAATCGAAAGGGCAGCGCGGCGAAGAGGAGGATGCGGACGCGGCTTAATTATCGGCGGGACACGATTCGTAATTATTGCGGCCAGGCTAGAAGCACGTTCGCACAGACGCGGAACAGCACGGAGGAGCAACGTCCACGTGCGTCGTATGAATAACTACGCTTACGAATTACCCGCAATCCTGCAGACCGGTAGACGAACGAGGAGGAGAGAGGGAGCGCGCGCGAGGGTCACGAGTCTTGACGCATGATTGATCACGGCTAACCTCGTTACACGATTAATGCGAAATAATTACCGGACTAACCGGAATTAATGGCAGCCTGTCCATATGAAAACGGCAATGATTCCTGCGAATAGAAGGCGATAATCGCGCTGATGGCTAGCTGCCACCATATTTCGATGCTCGATCTGTCACTGCAACGACGAAGAGCGGTAAAAGAGAGAGAGAGAGAGAGAGAGACAGGTCGTAATTTTTTAATTTCTTACCTTACGTCAGGATTTCGAACAGAGTTTCGTCAGAATTTGAAGCAGTTAGGCGTTAGTCAGCCGAGTTAATTAACTCGTCCGGGTGTTGTTTTCAAGTCACACGCGCGTTCGTCGTAATCGAAATTGATTACTTAAATCGCGTTTAAACGATGTATTGCCGATAACGGGAAGAGGGCTCGATGGATTTGGTGTAAATGCAGTTAACGATAATGCGATTTGCACGTGTTTCGTTTCAATCGTAATATCGCGCGACACGAATGGCTACGGGTATCAACTCATACGTACATACCGGTTGTACAATATATTTGGCCAGTCCTCGAATCGCTATTTATTCACGGGCGTAACAATGAGATTACGATTAAACCGTAAATATGTTAATCTGTTGTTTAGTCAGATGTATCAAATTAACGACGGAAGCCACCGAGTGAGATTGTTAATTATCGACTTTCGAACGAAATTGTTGCGATTCTTCGTTCTTATTTTAACAGTTGTGCGGTAAATTGCGTGTCGTAACGATGATAATTGTTACGATACTTTGTTCTTTCTTCGACAATTGCGAAAAGGTGTTTATAATAAATTATTGCTAAATGTTAGAGAGTATTTTCACTTGGCAAGTGGAACGAGCTTGCGTCGTCGGATCAGTTTCTTTGGATCCACATCGCGCGGAATCATCCGAACAGAAGAAAAAAACGTGCAAAACACTGGATGAAGCAACACGTATAGTTTTTCCAATCGAAATCGATATCCTTCCATGAAAGTGATATCAGGAAGCTTACCGAACGTGAAATCGAATTCTAAAAAAAGGGAAAAAGAAAGAAACAGAGAAAAGGAAATAAAATAATAACGCCGCAGCGCGTATAAATTTGATTTGTTTCTCCGTCGTAAAATCAATATTACTTCTTCGTCCGAGCGAAATATCACTGTCGCCGGGGAATGTTAATACGCGAAAAAAAAAAGAAAAAAAGAAAAGGAGAAAGGGAAACAACGTATCAGTCGTGAGGCAAATTAATTAACGTAGCTCGTTTTACGTTGCAGCGTGAAGCTACTTCAATTTCAGAAATTCAGAAAAAAGCGGGTGATAACTTTTATTTCGCGAAAGACAGAAAACATTCCTCCGAGGTTGCGAGCGAAGCTCCACGGTTAATCGGCGTAAAAATTGCGAGAATCTCTCGAGTGAAAATTTTCGGAGCAGTCGACACATTTGCAGTTCCATTGACAAAGCATTGACAAATGTGTTATTTTATATTATACGTGTATTATGATTTATAATTTAACAAGCTAAGTTTCCAGGAGGTAATATCCAACTCCATCGTTTCCTAAAGACGGAACTTTGTTTTGAAAGTACACGTAGTATCGCAAAAATTCTGAAATTTGTGGAATTTGTCACCGGCTCGAGATCTACGACATAGTCACGCAGCGCCAAATCCTCGCGTTTTCACAGACGCGCGATCGATCGAAGAACTTTGCGAGACACTTCCGTTTATCGATCATTCCTCGATACTCCGTTCCGTCTGCCTGTTTTTTTTCTATCGAAACGTTTCCGATCCGTTAACCCGGCAGTTTGTTCGGAACGAGATCGACGAACAAACAACTTGGTCGATTCAATTAGAGACTGAACGAGCCTGCGTTTCACCAGAGATAATGAGAGCAGAGGGCCCAGGCCATGGTTCTCGCTTAGGCGTTAGTTTCACGTGTGTACGTACGTACGTACGTACGTATGTTCGTTCGTTCAGCTGACAATAGCCCGCACGTTGCAATCCGCGCCACGAGGAGGCTCGATCCCACGAACTCGGCGCGGTGGCGCGCGGAATTTTTACCCTCTCATTCGACTTGACGGCGAATCAGAGGTTTCGAAACGTCCTCGACGACAAAGCTACCAATCGCTCGCCGAGGGAAAGAAAGAGGCAGCCGTTTCGAATAATTACCGACGCGGCTATTCATCATCCCCGGAAACGGCAAAAGTTCCGTTCACTGTCAATAAACCGCGAACATGCCGTCGCATGCAACTCGGAATTTACACGCGTGTTTCACCGCGGTGCGTTTAATTTCGCTGTTTCAATTTATCCCGGGCGAGAATTATCCGACACGGCGGCGGATAAACAATTTTCGTAAAATGTGGAAGTCGAGCGTTGTTTCGAGACTCCCCGCACGTTGCAGCTTTGTTCTGCTGTTCTCGGGCAACGTTCGTTCACTTTGAATAGAATCTTGAGAGGATTTTGATTTGTTGCGAATTGGTAAGTAGAAATCAATTTTAGACTGAATTTGGATAGAAATCAGTTGGAAAAGAGAGTGAGAAAAGAGAGGATTATTGCTAATTCTTCGAATAATGATAAAAATTGTATATAAGATGTAATTGTTGGCTTAGAATTGAGTTAACAATTACTCTAAACTATCGCTATCGTCTGCAAATTATGCAGACTCGTGTTCGATTTGTAATAAATTGGTAAGTAGGAATCAAATTTATGAAACGAATAATAATTTTTCGAACAATGACAAAAATTGTACACGCGATGCAATTGTTAGGTCGAAATGAAATCGAGTCCGCTCAAAGGTTGACAATTACTGTTATTTGTAAATTATTTATCCGGAAAAGAAGATTTTCTGCAGATGATGGAAAGTCACGCAAAGATCGCGTGAACAATTGTGCTTATACGGAGTCGTACAATTTTCGACGATATTTTCAAATCGATCGATGGGAAAAAGCTATTTGTCTCGAAAAAAAAAAACATCAGCATCGTAGCCATTTTAATTTCACTTATTTTGGTTTTCACTTTAATTTCAATATTCGTCGTAACGTAGATATTTACTCGTCGGAAACAACACGCACATAAATTTGCTTGATAAATTACACAACGAACATACAATGTACTTGAAATAAACATAAACTGGAATTAAATATAATATTAGAAACGACTCGAACGAATGAAGAGTGTAGGTAAAAATCTCTCGTTGGAGGCAGAGAGTGGTCAGATCGGCCGAGTATTGCACTCGATTCCCGGGTTGAGTTGAGTTCGACGCTGATGCTCGCAGTCTTCTCATCAGAAGAAACCCTCGTCCTGCCCGTTCCACGTTCGCTACGGAAATAACGTACCTGTTCTTTAAAGCGACACAACGTTGGGTCGTTATCAAGTTCTCTCGCGTATCTCACGTATTTCAAGCGACTAACTACACTCGCACGCGTGGATCTCTCGATCTCAAAAATATTTTGCCCGATCACGCGTAGACGAACGCGAACGAACCATCAATTTGTCATCTAACTTTTGCAATTTACACTTAATTAAAAGGAGGTCGAGTGATTGCGATCGTTCAAGCGCGAACTTTTAAAACAAGAGTGTAAAGATAATTTATAGCCAGTCGGATCGCAGAGAGTGATATTGACGTAGCGTGGAAACAATGTAGCACAGTGGAGCAACATTTGCAAAGAGGGCGAGAACGTTCATTGCGATGAATCAAATATTCCAGTAAATTGTACGACATAACCTCTGCTTCGCCGTATTTGCTATTTATATTTTAAAGCTTGTTCCTTTTTTCAATCGATACGAGTCGCGCGTACGTGGTCAGGCAAACGCTCCGATTTATATTTACTCGATCGTCATCTAATCGTATCCGTGCTACGTATTATAACGAGTCGAGTTAATAATTAATGGAACATTACGAACGACATGCAAATTTGTTATTTCGTTCTAAACGCGTGTCACTTTCGCTGTATCCGTCCACGCGTCCGCCTATAGCGACCTGATCAATTAACGATCATAATACTTTGAAGCTGATCGATAATTGAAGACATTTTGTACATTTCGACAAATATGTTTCTGTTGATACAAACAGGTCGGCCTTGGCATTATCGGCTGAATTGTTACCTACTTGACAAATGTAAACAAATTTGGAACATGTTGCCGAATGTTCGAAATGTCGCCCTTTTTGTCAGGATCAGCGATTTTAAAAAATTATAAGATTCGATGGAAAAGATATCGCAGATACAGCAAGGAAATAAATTAATTGCGGATTAAAATGCGTTGAGAAAACAGGATTAGAAGGTATTATTAATTAAAAGGAGAGATATTTATCCACGTCTAGACTGTGTATAATTATACAATTTTATAGTTTTGTGAACACACAATTTCATACATTTTTCCAAATTCTTGGAATCTCAACTATGATGTTATATAGATATTATATAATATTCTTTTATTATCGCTACATTTTTTCAATACAATCAAACCGTCAAACTTTTGACTTGTCAACGAAAATTTCACATTTGAAATTAGTCGAGTCCTTTTTTCTCGAATTTCTCCCACAAATGTAATTACCGTATTATTCGCCAGGCATTCTTTCGCTATTTTTCAAATAGCAAAGCGATCGAATTATCAAATTTCTGATTTATCGATTTGCCAAGTTTTAACACGAGAATCCCACGTTTTAAATCAGTCCAGTCGTTTCCCCTTTCCGTTTCTCTTTTCGTCTTCTTCTTTTTTCTCTTCGAATTTTTCCTCGCGTTTCTTCGACGGATCTGGCGATCCATCTTGCCGGCGAATTTTTCACGCGGTCGCAACTGTTTCTCGAAGGAAAATCGTTGCGGAAGCACAGCAGTCTGACCCAGTACGCTCGGGCACGCCGGTGACTGCAAAAGCAAGGAAACACGGACGTTTTCGGGATCAATCGGTCTCGACGAGCGCGTTGCATCCAACCGTTTTTCCGTGTCTTTCTTCGGCTCCCTTTCAGCCCCGATACTTCTCCGGGAAACTCTCGCCGGGAGATGTATAATATTACTTCCGCGGCTGAGTCTCTCGCACTGATCTTCGCATCGACGTTATTCTTCTTTGATCGAACCAACCGCGCAATGAAACGTCTACGCGATCCATCCTCCCTTCACCTCCGATTCTCAGTCGCTTTCAGAGTCTTTCGGTTGGTCAGCTCGTTTCCCAACGTTGGTTTCTCTAATGCAAATCCACCTTTCTCGACGATTTCGTTTCTCTTCTTTTCTTTTCTTTTCTTTTTCCTTTCCACTCTCCTCTCGAGCATCGTACCAACCAATTCGCAACTCTTTTATTTTTCTAGATTGGTTCCTTTTTTTGCACTTTTTTGTAAAGTCTTTCTTTGTCGTATTCTAGAAATTTCTTCCCACTTTTCGTAAAGTTTTTAAAAATAAATTGTTTGTTCGATCGCTTGTATTTCCAGCGTTAAAGATCGGTCGAAGCGAGGAAATGGTACTTGTCAGCATCAGGTTCGATTATAGAAAGAGGACGAAATTTTTATTATTATGTAATTTTTATGTAAATTTTCTCGCGTACGAATATATAATGGAAATGGAGTTCTGTAACGAGTAACATTTCACAAACAATTTAATCGAGAACTTTTGGGTTGATCGCTGACCCTGTTTCTTGCACTTTCACGCTTTGTACTTCAAGTTCGACGAGAATAGTGGCTGCGCGTACGCGTAAGTCTGTAAATTCGATCGCGGTGTTGCGTGTATGTTTCTCCATACGCGTTATCGATTAGTTTCGCAAAGTGCGAAAATGCCCAACGTGCGTCGACGAAGGTTGTTATTGAATATTTGCGCCTGTGCTTCGAAATTGCGTATAATAAATCAGACAAACGCGATTTTCCACGCCGAATTTAAAATCAGATCCCCGCAGCTACTTGGTACATCAAATGATACAAGGCGTAGTTTAATTCTGACTTCTACAGTAAGTAATTTTCGTACGATGCTCAAGCGTCCAACAGTTATGCGATCGTCGGATTTTTTAAAAAATTACCTCAGTGTTCGATTGTTGACAGTGTTCAGAGTGACTGAAAAACGCGTTCGTTTGGGGAAATTTCCTGAAAATTTTTAAAAATTGGACGCTCAGAAACGCTGCGTTTCTGAGCCGAGACTCTTCCAGAAAGTAATTAACTACCGCAAACAGCGGACATTGTATTTTACGCACCGAAAAAAATCTATAAACTCGATTAATGGAGGGAATATTCCACGCGAATGGATTCCATCGTTCCATTAATTACCGGAACGATGTGCAATTTGATCGTGGTCGTTCCTGCCCCCTTTTCATCCCTCGTCGCCCCCCGTCGAAAAGAACTTTGTTATTTCGCTGTTTGCTTTCGATATCCACTCGTGGTTGGTCGTCGTCGCGCGCGCCGCTAGGCGTGTAAGCTTGTTTGTTTTACGAGTTGTTTCGAGAAAACAATTTCCAGCCGGATCGATCGCTTTCTTCGCGTGGATTTGTGGCGTGCGCGTGGAAACTTCTGTCCGTTCACGCGTATGCATCTATCCCAACGACCGGAGAGTTGCCGTTTCTTACTGCGTCGTATAATTCAGTGCCGCCGCGGGGTTCACGATTTCTGCGAGCGTGATTTTCGGTTCTCGACTCGGTACATGTTCCCTCGCGTTTCGTAAATCCCGCAATCTATCAATCTTTTTGCGCGCGTCCTCGACCTGTTACACTGGCAGACACTAACTAATGCACGGTGTAACTGCGCTCATTTATCGCGACCCGTTTGATGCTCCGTGTTTTTCCCATTCGGTTTTTGGCCGAGGACGGACAATCCTGTCTGTCGAGGTTTCCCGACAATGTTGCTACGACGTCTTCGTTTTCTTCGATAACCTTTCAATTATGGTTCAATTTAAGGATGGCGTTGTGACAGAAAAGATAATTTGTGTTAACAAGATAATTTGTCAAACTATAGTCCAAAAAGAGAATTGTCGTACGTACGCGTGTTTATTACTTCTCTCTCTTTATTATACTATTTGCTTGCGTCACTTGTCTGTGATTTTTTTTATGATTTCGGTATGTTTTTGTATCTTTTTCAATGATTTTCATTATCCTCCAAAGAGTACGTAATTGACGTATGTGTTTTATCATTAAACCACGTCAACATTATATAAAACACTATATATATATATATATATATATACGTGTCAAAATACGTGACTCGTTAGAAAACCAAAAAGAGAATTGCGTCAGGTTATTTATACCCGTAACATTTTTCCTGCGTAGTCACGACATAGACGAAGCTGTACCAACGTTGAACGAACTGCGCCAACAAGTTAAAAAAACGCACACTACGAAATATATCCTATGAAAATATGAATCGGATATTGGACGTATCAAGAAATTTTAATAGTTGTTATTCGCTGGAAAATGTGTATAGTTGAAGTGTTTCGTGACGAGAATTTAGGAAATTACGAACGCTATGGGGGAACGTATTACATAAATGACGCGCGGCACAGCAAAGTTGGAACTTTGTTTAAACTGTCCTTCCTCTTGCGACAAGTAAGTTTCGCGGATGCTTAAAATTCCAATTGTTTTTGCTGTTTAAACGCGAGAAAGAAAGTTCCATTTTCGGGGCCACGGCGCGGTATGAGCAAACGAACGAAAGCAGAAGAATTTTTAAGAGTATGTAAAGTTCGTATTTCGAAGTAAGTTCATGCACCGCGGTTCCTAAATGTCTCCTCTGCCTCTTCTAGTCGTTACGTTTCGCCTTTCAATTTTTCAAGTTGAAATTCACTCGCGACGTTTCGCGTTAACGTTGCAACGAGACTTTGCTAGAGGTTGTGTCGGTCAAGCTTGAAACGAATCTAAAAGTACGGAAAGATGGAAACTGCAACATATTTGCAATAACGTGACAAACAAGAGCATTTAAACGCCACTGCCTTTAACACACTCGTTTTGCAATAAATATTTTATAATTTTCAGATTATCTATACGTATTATCGCGATCAGAATTAATTAATCATAACATTGACCATAGATTAAGATATAATCGCATTTCGTTCGCGGCAGCACGTATAACGTAATAAATATTTCTACCAACAGACGTGATAAATATAATAACATAATAGATATTCTGATAAATATCCCGCACATTTTCAGATTGATCATAATATTAATCATCAATTGTTACGGTCAGAATTAATCACAATATTGGTCGTAGAGCGCGATCATGGCAATCGTGTTTCGCTGCAGCAGCAATATAACACATTCGATAAATGTGATAAATACTTTTTCCGTACATTTTCAGATTGATCGCGATATCAATCATAAATTATCACGATCACAATTGATCACGATACACGGTCGTAAGATCGCGCAATAGCAATGAAATATCGAAATATTTTACCAGCACACGTGTTTACCACATGGACTTTCGCTACTATAATATTTTCAAATCGATCGCTAGAAATCGGCACATATTTTCGGAGAGAAATAAGAAAAAAAACTGCAGTACGATTCGTCTCACTGAAAGGCCCAATAGCAACTGCCATAAAATTTTATTGACGTGCAAACATTCGAATAGATACAAAAGAAATTATAGGCGCGATCGCCACTCCTACTCGAGGTCTACCTCACGCCCCCTCGCGAACCACGTGACCCAAATCAACCAATCGCTAATTTTCGTTGCATCAGCGTTGCCCCGTTAAAGTCACTTTCGGTGATGAAGAAAGAAGAAAGCGAGAAGAGAGTTTTTTTTATCCTCGAAATGGTGATATCGTACCTCACGGCACAGGGACTCCCGGGGGTACGAAGAATAAATAAGAGTACTCGTTAGTTCCGTTTTCTCGGCTGTCTACTACGTATCCATTACGCGTTTATGCGTGCGTTTATGGCTGCCATAATACCGAGCTTCTTGTTCGAACACCGCCCTGGCTCTGGAATTTCCGCTCGCCCTGTTTGAACGCGAACGATGGCTGCCGGGAGCTGTTGGCGCGGAAAGGACAAAGTTTGGCGCTTTCCGCGCGCCGCGTGTTTCCGCGGGGGCGCGCGTGGATTATTTCCTCGGTGATTTACTCCAGTCCGAAATCACGGTATTCACGCTGGAGGGAAGAGGTAAATTACGCGCGGAAGCCGCTTCTCCCGCTGATACCTTCGCTCTTTTCAAGAACATCGATCATACTTCGCCACGCGAAACGGCTCTCGTCCCGTCGATTACGCGCCCGCTGATTATTTCAAGAAAAATTGCAGTTACTCCCCGCTTGCCAACTGGTTGCAATCATTGTTGACGATATGCGGGTAATGTACATAACCGCCGCCTACCGCCGCCAGTAAAGAAATTTGGAATTTCAGAGCGCGAGGGATTCGTGTAAAGAGAGCTGACAGCTCGATGAAAAATTGCCGGTAATTTTTTGAACCGTTGCAAGTTTGATTTTCGTAATGATTTTTAAAAAATGTCGCGCAACGAGGATTCCTTTTTCTCGATCGTTCGATCCACCGTCGTTTTAAAGAATGAATTTTACAGGGAGTGCTTGGAACTTGCTCCTTTTCTCATCAATTTTGTTGAATTTTGATTTATTTATTTTCAATAGAGCTTCGATTCGCGATTAGCATCGCAATAAGTTCATCTTCTCGTCCAGTTGGTCAAACTGCTGCATCAAATAATGATGCATTTGGTGCGTCAGACGATGTCTAAACACGCACTCGTTTCAAATGAATGCGAAGCGAAAGAAGGGAATGAGAAACTCTTGAATTTCCATCGAATTTTCGAATCACCGTTTAGCAAATAAATTCTCACTTTCGTGAAAAATGTATCTCTCGCCGCTGCTTGCTCTCTCTCAGGCCAGCTCAGACTTCTATTCGCCTCGAAATCTATTTGAAAATTCAAATTGAACGAGATCCAAAGCAAACAACACCTCTCACGCATCGGTACGCTGTGACGACCGCATGTTCCATCAGCGTGTGTTGTTCTTTTGAACCTTCGTTTGCGTTTAACCATACTGACCTGTTTTTTTTTAAATCTGCTTCTTCTTTTTTGTTTCGTTTTGTTTCAGTGATTACGACTATGAAAATGAGCAAATTACATTCTTCTGTTTTTTTTTTTTTTTTTTTTTTGATCTTGCATTTGGTTTTCGTGCCTCGAACAATGGAACGTTAATTTAAAATTAAATCAAGCAAAGATTTAATTGTTTTTAACTTTTGCTCGTTTCCTTCTTTGCAGAATTTTCTCAAAACGAAAGGGTTAAGCTTTTAAGGTTTTTCAGAGTCATTTCCGACTTCCGTCTGTTCTCCTTCCTTCCGTAATTGTTTTTAAGATAAGAAGGTTGATTCTTTAAGATACCCCTTGACTTCCCTTTGTTTTCCCCTTTCGTATAATTTTCTCCGAAACGAAAGGGTTAATTCTTGACTGTTACTCGTTCTCTTCCTTAATTTTGCAATATTGCTTCGCAGGAGTCGAAAGGACTTGATTTTTGTAAATTTCCCAGAAGCATTTTCCACCTTCGTTCGTTTCCTCAAGGCGGAGAAAGTTCACTTTCTAAACTAAAGAACTCGACGTAGCGGGGAACTTTCAAACTGACGCGGCACATATATCGCGTGTCAATAAGATGCGATACAATAAATGCAGATTCTGCAGTTTCGCGACGCGAGCCATTTTCATAATTGCCGACGTAATTTATGACGTCGATGAACGATACACGCGTGCCGCGCATTTCAAGAGGAGAAGTTCCGTTGAAAGCTTCGTTGAAAGCCTTTTCGCGATCGATCCACGCACAACACACGGAGCGCATTCGACGTACCGTGTTATTGCAACAATATCGCCGATACCGTGTTCTTTTTAAAAAACAGGCACGCGCCTCCGAGTATCGTATGCCTCTCTGTTACTATATCGCGTAACTTGAAACTTTTTAAACAACTAACTTATACGTGCGTAAATTGAAACTCTCTCTCTCTCTCTCTCTCTCTCTCTCTCTCTCTTACACTTTCTTTGACTTTTTACTCGAACCGAATTAGAAAAGAGGGCGCGTAAAAATTTTCCGGATGGGAAACTGGAATTTTGGTGTCGTCGAGCACCAAAAAACTTGTAATCAAGTTCATCGTCATCCTCTAAACAGATGTTTACACCACCACTTTCGTAGTCATCGCTCTTCTGAAATAGGAACGTCGAATCTATAAAGTAATATCCGGAGAACGAAGCAGACCAAGTAGAATTCCTCGGTTCAATTTCCTGACGTTTTTGTCCAGGCGTGCCGCGACAAAGAAAAATTTATTTCCTACTCGCGAGGCTTATTCGCACCTTTGTCAACTCGTCGCTTCGTTCATTTGCCCGGCCCTCGTCGTGCATTTGTAACAATAAATTCAAGCTTCGCTGGTTCGAATCTTGATCCGACGTGGTTACGCGTCGCGCGAAATTTACAACGAGACGACGTTTTATTTAAACGACGCTATCGCCATCGCGCAAATCGTCATTTTGAAAATTTCCCACGAACGCCAAAAATACTTTCCCAATGTCACGCCGAACGGGTAATGTAACAATCAAGTTTCGACAAAATTTTGTCTGCTCCAGAAACGCCAAAAATAAAAAAAAAAAAATCAATGAAAATTTAATTACCGACGAAATACCGCAGAGCGAAATTTCAATTCAATTTTATTGTAAATTTAAATCTCGATGATTTATTTTTCAACTTTGAAAGATTTCCGTGTGCGATGTCAAACGTGTATACACGTTGGAACCGTAATGAAATTTCGCAACGCGATGCCACGACTGACTTTTCTCTCTCGCGTGCATTTGCGCTCATGGTGGATCGGATAATGGATGTTTCCTTCCGTAGATTTGTTTATGCAAGGAGAGTAACGTAACGAGTTCACGCGTGAGTAGCAATCAGCAAGGTGGCCGATCCAAGAACGACGGCAATTGCGTGGAAGGGTATTTTGCGCAGTGGCGCGTGTCCCGGCGTAAAAAAGAAAAAAAAAAAAAACGAAGAAAAAATAGCTCGGGTATTCCTGGCATGCTTTATTAATTAAAAACGCGTCGGCCGAGACTCGCGTTACATTTTCCGCGGCTATTCATCACGAAGGTCATAATCTTGTTGTCGGGAGCGGTCGACCGAATTCACAGAATTACTCTGGTTATTACAACAAGCGGAACGCAGCGCTGGTAGTTGACAAAACGCGTTCGTTTCTTGAATCAACACACGACAAGAGGGCAAGTGTCTCGTACGTCGGCCGATCGCGTCGTTTCGAAATGATTTTAATCATCGATTCACGAATAGCTATAGCGATTCGCGTTGGATTGTTATTTACAATTATTTATTACTTTGGATTTTTTCTTATTATCCACGATAGAAATTAGAAAACTACGTATTTTTATGCACTTGTAGGAAATTTAGAAAGGAAAAACTGCACGACTTGTACCCGAGTACGATTCGTCTCGCCGAAAGGCCCAGAAGCAACTGTTCCGACTAGGAAATAAAGACGATTTTTTTGCCATAAAGTTTTATCGACGTGCAAACATTTGAATAGATACAAAAGAAATTATAGGCGCGATCGCCACTCCTACTCGAGGTCTGCACCACGCCCTCTCGCGAATCACGTGACCCGAATCAACCAATCGCTAATTTTCGTTGCATCAGCGTTGCACCTGAAGAGGCCCGCTAAAATCACTTTCAGTGATAATATCCGAAAATACGTAAAATAATCTTCCTACCATTGAGGTACTACCTTCCAAATTATATATTTGCAAAAACACGAAGCACGCACAAAGACCGATGTGGTAATCTGCCGATGAAATCGAATTCAATTAAAATTCCAAAATTGTGTAATTTGAAACCCCGGATTGCTGCTGCCCAGGTAACGTGCAAACAACAAGTCGAGAGTTAAAATTGGACTTGTTCTCGATTATTCTCTGTTGTTGAAACTTCATTCGCGCGTCGTTCCGATGGAATTCTTCTTGAATAAGCGGAATGGAATTTGCAAATCGCCGCGCGCTCTAATTACTCACATTCTTCCATCGCGAGAAATTTTAATTTAAATACAAAGTAAATTCAGACAGAACGTTCATTATCAAGTCGACGATAAACGATACTGTTTCTCTCCGCAAGTGTGTCTCTCGTGTTAATTCCCAAGAACATCTTTAATTGCGTTTAATTTTTTCCCCCGAGCGATTATTTATTTCTGTTCAAATCCGCGAAACGACGGGAATACGTTTGTACTCGTAATTACTTTGAAAAATATTTCTTTCGCTGAATGTGCAACGTCGCGATTTTAAATAGAGAAACTGAATTTCCATGAAAGGAAATTTCTTTTTAATAAAGACAAAAGTAATTTTAATTAAACTTCCTGTTTGCTTTGAGAGTTACGAAAGGTGGGAATGCCTCTATAAATGTACAGGGTATGATTATATAAATGTATCTTTATGGAACGATGTTGGTAAAATTTAAACAATTCGATTTAGAATTTATATTTATTAAAACCTACAGCTCTGTCTTTATTTTTTTTTTTTTTTTTTAAGTTAGATAACATTTTCTGCTCGTTTGCAATTTGCAAATTCAATTTTCTCAACTTTCTCATCTTATTCTTAGCTGTAATGCCCATCTTCCTAACTTTCGCTCGCGTCGCGAATTGTCTCCGTATTTATTTTCTTCTATCAATTAAGTTGTTTCATTCTGCGAAAAGAATAACTTTGAGGAAGTAGCATCAATATTAAATATTAAATTAATCTTCGTACTTTGGTATACAAGTATTATTACGCCGTTCTTTATTTAACGTTTGCTCTTTCACTATATCGCGCGATACATATCTTTTTCACACAGTTGAATAATCGTTAAAAGCCCTCGTTTGCCAAGGGTTTGTCGTACAGATTCATTCTTTCGACAACGAAGAAAGATCTTTCTAAAATAACTCATCTCCGAGGACACTATGCAATGTTTGTTCTTCCACAAGAACCGCACAACATACACCATTCTCTTGCACAATTCTGCAATTGTTGAAAATCTTTGTACGCCAAGGCTCGACGAATAACACCGTCATACGTTTGCACGTAACACGATAAAGTTTTTCTCTGAAATCATTTTCTCTCCTTTATATTATTTGCTCGTACTGCTTTATGTACAATTTGACGCAACGTTTGCTCCCCCGTTGTGAAACTTAGCGACTCAAACAAAGGGAAAGAAAACAGAAAAAGAAAAACTGCACGACTTGTATCCCGATTCGTACGATTCGTCTCACTGAAAGACCTACAAGCAAGGAAATGAAGACGACTTTTTTGCCATAAAATTTTTTATTGATGTGCAAACGTTCGAATCGATAGAAAACAAATAACAGGCTCGAGGTCTACCCCACGCCCCCTCACGGATCACGTGACCCGAGTCAACCAATCGCTAATTTCCGTTGCATCGAAGAGGCCCGATTTCCCGAGGGTTACCCCCTCCCGCTAAAATCACTTTCAGCGATAAAAGAAAGAAAAAGGAACGTGATCGAGGAAAGTTATTCGGGAAAAGCACGCATGAACAAAAGTTTCGTCCGTTAATGTAAACTCGGCTTTACCATCTGCGGTTGAAAGTTCCTATCGTCCGAGGATTAATATCGGACAGCTTCTTTCGTGCGAGAGAGGAGGCGGTAAGCCAAAAGCGATCGGGTTACTGGCTCGCGGCCACTTTGGCCCGCGAAGGGGCAAATATAATATTTCGTAAAGGGGGCCGACGTACACCGTCATTTTCTACTCTAGTTCGCTACAAAAGGGGCGGCGGACGAATAAAAAGCCTCGCTGAGCCTATCTGACGTCCGTGCGCGCACACCCGGGATGTCACTCGCGAGGAACCAGCGCAAACGTGACCTGACGCGCAAACAATGTACTCCGCCAAAAATATTTCTTCCTGCTTCTCGCGAGCTGTAACTCGAGAATTTTCCGCGATGCTCTTTCTTTCCAAGTACCTATTGTTTTCGCGTCGCGGAGTGACAACCTTCGAAAATTCGCGAAAAAACTGTAGACAAGTGGCAACAGGGTTCGTCGTGTCCGCGATACGAAGGGAAAGAAAAGCGCAGAACTTTGAACGCTCGTGAAGCTCGACTGGGAGCAAATTGGAAATTGGAAAAATTGAAAAATTGGTCGATTCGCAAAAAGTATCGAAACTTTGGCGATGTAATGAGATAAAATTTGAAATCAATTTCGAAATATATTATTTGACAATTAAGTTAGTAAAAAAATGAATGAAATTTAATGGTACTTGTCTCAAATTTCCACAGTGATATTAATACACTCCTTCTATACATTCGTCAGAAAAGTCGATAGTTGAAATTGAAATATTTTCGAGACCCAGCGGATTCAGTATAATGAGAAACCCAGCAAAATGTACGAAAGCTCGTGCGCGTCGGATCAATTTCTTCCGATGGAAAATACGCTGAAATTGAAACGTTTCCCCTTTATTTATATTTTTGATACTCGCGAGTGTTTGATCAAACGACATTGGCTTTTTGTCTCGTGCAAATTCGATTTGACGTAATTCTGGAAATGGCTCGTCTTGAATTGAAAAATATATATCACGCGTCGATTTCTCTCTCTCTCTCTCTCTCTCTCTGACATGCAATCTGCGCTAATCTCGTATAACACATCTATCGGAAAAGGCATTACGACATACAAGATGTCAATACGTTTCAAAGCATCGCTAATTGAAACGCGGAATAATGAAAAATTGCGCGGGCAAACAGTAACGTAAAGAGATCATTACCGAATCGCGTAGATTGATACACCGAAGTAATCGAATAAGGGAATTTTCCAAAGTGCATTAGCTCTGCCGGTGTCATCAATTTTGCGTGTAATTTAATTTTGCCGCACGAAAATTAATTCGCAATTTCACAACTTTTATAATCAGATTATTAGCTAATAGGAGAGTGTGATATAATATAAGCTAATTAGATGCTAAGCAGATTATAGTACGTATATTATATACGATATGAATTAACTGAAATAGCAGGTTTTCAGCATTTGTATCGGTATTGTGTATTTTTCGTCGCAAAGTGGGCGCTTCAAAATCCTCTAAACGAGTTTGGTACTTACTAACGTCCGTACGGAACAGTAGCCATTACTTCAAACGTTGTTATACAATTTAACATACATTTTATAATAAATATACAAATATAATTAATTTATTTGGTGAGTGTTAAAATATCAACTCTTGAATGGATCGTTACAGTTCCATCTAAATTTAAATGTATAAAATTTCATTTTGCTTAAGAGTTGGTACAATTTCAATCTGTAATACAATTTAACAATAAGCGCGCTAAATGTCAATATGTTTAACTAGAATAATACAGGTTACGTTGTGATGAGTTAAAATTAAACTATTAAATTTGAAAAAAAGGGTATCACTTGTGTGTTTGCGTAATTCTTTGTTGTCTCGTTATATTTCCAACACACGTTACTAATTTCACATAAAATCCAACGCGACGCAGTACAACAACAACTAAGACTGCGGATTCTTACGCAAACCAGCTCACAGAATTTTTGGAATAATAATAATAACGAAAGAAATCGAGCCTAGATGGAAAATTATTTTTCGCAGCACCATATTTTGGACATTTTTACATATATTTTTCACGTTACGTGCATTTCGTGCAACTTTGTATCTTCAGATCTCGCGAAAGCGCACGAAAATCCAACTTCGAAGGTGCAAAATTTTTTTCAAACTCGACATCGTCAACAACCGATTTTCGTCGAAAGGTTCAATTCTCTGTCGCGCGGACCAGCCAAGTTAGCCAGAAACGATCTCCGCCAGCCGAGGTCCTCGGCGACGTTCCAGTTTCCTCGGGGATGCGAAGAATACAAGTTTCCTCTTGTTCCAGTTCCCTAATCTCGCGTTTCACGGGAAGGTACGCCGAGGACGTTTCTCGAAGACGCGGTTCTTCCTTTGTTCTCGCGGTTCGCGTTGCGCGGGCAACGAACGATTTTCCATCGCTGGCGGGGGAAGGGGCCGGGTCGACTTTAAGCGTCGTATCGGGATCGGCATACGAATCTCTCATTACGCGGATCGAGCGTAGACTGGAAAGAAATTGGCGAGTAGATAAACGGCGTTGCGTCGTTTTCCTCGCGGGGGCGCAACTCGCGACTCGGGGCCCGCCGAGGCAATCGAACGAGGGCGAGCTTCCATCGTTCGCGATAACTCACACGAGGATATGATATACGTACACACACACACGCACACACACACAAGCGCGCGTGCGTGATATATTTCTGTTAAGTATTCCGCCCGAGCTTCCCTTCACTGAAATGAAAAATTACGCTGTCGGTTTTGCGCAGGTAGCAACGCCTGGAAATTCGAGCCCACGCGATACGAAACGCCCAGTGTGTACACCAGTACAGTGTTGCGATGATTTTATTTATCGAGGAGTAAAAGGTTCGTGCTCGCAGACGTTGTCAGACTGTGAGAGATCCCCGATCCTCACGGAACATCGAGGTTTCTCGATTCATTTCGCTTAATTGCATTCGCAAACGAATCCACCGGACGAGAAAAGAAACGCGGAGGAACGTTCGTGAAATTCGATTGTTGCTCGAGGCTTTTATTTGAACGGGCATGGAGATGAACGTAACTGGAGAGCATAACCGAGCACCGTAACGATGAAAAATTGCCGATACGAGCTCCTCTCGCAGCGTCGTAAAAAATATCGTAAAGAAAATCGCACGAGAGTCTATTTGGTCTTACCTCGAAGCGTAAAGTTTTTACTTTGACCAGTTTTACTTTGACCCTCTTTTTTTCCTCCTTTTTTCACAGATGTTTTTGTATCGTGCACCGGGTGAGAAGGCGAGAGAGTGCTTTTGTCCTCGGAAATTGTGGAAATTCGAACACTTTAATATTTTTTCTTCGCTTTTTATTTAAAAAGGTTTATAAAAATTGTAATCTTTTCTTTACAACGGTCCCTTAAATCTTACTTTTTTGCTACTTTGTTGAATGCTGGAGTTTGGATTTCTTGAATTCTTGTCGTTTCATCCTGTCGTTCAAACTTCATTGAAGAAACGACGAGAAAAAATCGTACGCAAGTTTCAAGGATTCGTTGCAGAGGTAAAACTTCGGTCTTCGAGATCGCAATTAGATTTAGTCGCAAGTAAAAATTTTGTTTTCCAAAGAAAGAAACAAATTCACGTGATGAAAGTTAAAACGTATTCGGAGCAGTCGAAATAGAAGTTTAAAGCTTTAAAATTATTTACTATATAATTTTCCTTCGCGAAATTGCAACAGTTTAAAGTTTATCGATCATTATTCACGCAAATCAATTGCAGTGCAAAACTGAAAACGAATTATCCACGAAAACAATTTGTACTCGTCAGAGAAAGCTGAGACAAACGCGTTTCGCATATTTCGCATTCTACGCTCAAATACTCAAGATAAAATATTATTCGCGTCAAGTTTTTTTCCCCACGCGTGTATTCAGCTTTGCTCGTCGCCGTGCAGATTCGTTTGCGTTTCGTCCGTATCGGACGACATTCTCCGATCAACGTGAAATTTGCAATCAATCAGTAATATTTTGTATTCACGAAGATCTGCCGTCGTAAGCGAGTGTCTTTATTAAACGAATGTATCGGCGCGAGAGGAACGGTCGCTTTGAATTTAATTTGCTTAACAACTTTGGCCTGTTCGTCGACGACAGTTAACTGCTGGTAACGAACGAGCGTGACGACGAAAGTCAGTCGAGCCGAGAATTACAGAGAATATTGTAAAATTACAAAAATTACAAACGTCGCCTCGTTATTTCGACGACTGAGTTTCGATCGAACTTTTCTCTAAATTTTTCGTGGGAAGACTACACTGCCGCGCGATTGTCCTTCGCCCGTTGAAATCATTATTGCAATTATTACGTTGATCCGCGGGGGATTCGGCGCGGTATCATCGTACGTTGCACCAACTTGCAAAATTTCAAGTAAATTGGATGCATTGATAAACGACTCGGCTCGTTTACCACGCAACGATCCCTGTCTCGTTCTGAAACGCGATTATATTTGTAACTGCGTTGTCCCTCTGCGTCGTACGCACGGCGAAAATAAATTCAAAGCGTGCATTTATGCATATGGTGTTCGCGCGTGCAGTCGCGTAAATTGCCGACCGCTTTATTTACTCTCGGTGACCACGCGTTACGAGACTGCTCGTCGCTAAATATTTTGTCAAGTTTGTCGCGACACTTTTCCCCGCCGTGTCAAAGTCCGAGTTCCTTCCGCGAGTGAACGAAATAATGGTAAATGCGACGCGATAATTCGCCTCGAATTATGAATAAACACAGCGAAAGGTGGCGAGTTCGAATGAATCTTCTGCGTGGTACGATACATTCTCATTTACATTTTACGATTCCTGTTGTCTTTCGGTAGACTCGTTGATTTAGCTGTTAATTATTTCCTCGTACGACAGAAATCGTGTCTTTGAACAGGCCATTTTTAAGAGAAATATAATATAGACTTTCAGGGAAACTTTCACAAGAATCGAAATAATAATAAAGAGAAGTTTTTAAATTTAGGGAACTGTAAAGTATTTAAAGACCCTGGATGCTGCTGGGAAGGAGAGGAGGAGTGTGTGAGAGAAAGTGAGAAGAAGAAAGGCGATTGGCGTTTCGTCTCGGTGTCACTCTGCCTAAGAGACTCATCATCTCAGTGAGGCTGATGGCAGGCGACTCCTTACCCCAGAACGCTTGTCGTTATTTATAACTAAACCCGCTAAAAAGGCTGGGGCCCGGCCCACCCTCCTCCTAAGTGGGGTTTCCGCATGCTGCTTGCTTAACATCGGAGATCGGTAGGACTTCGACGCTAGGCGCGCAGCCACTTGCGGCTTGTGCTAGTCGAGTGTTCGAAACTCGTAGTCGCGGAATCGTAGGGCCGTTACATTAAATATATTGATAAGAAGTTTTAAATATATTATATCGTATATAATAATAGTAATTGTGGGTTTGTGAGAATAACAGAGCCAGCGTAAAGGGGAACCCACGGAAAATAAGAATAAGAATAAGAAGTTAATAAAACGTGGAAAAGTACAATAAATAGAAATATGCTTCTCCTTTCTCGCGGATCTTGTCGGAATCAGCTACGGTTACGGCGGCTTTCGGTCGTTCAAAGTGATTTACGGCGGACACGTTAAGCAAGAAAAAATTAGGTATTCCAAAGGGTGACATTTTCCACGGGAAATCTTTATCTAAATTCGCCTGTACGTACGTGACGGCTGTAAATGCGCAAGCACAGCGTGCGTGGAATTTATGTGACGCGAAAATGTGTCGTATTCTCGCGACGTTTTTTGGCCGTTCCTTTTTCAGAGGCGCGCGCCCGCGCCATTGTTGATCACCGTTTAGAGAAGGAGGCACTCTTTGTTCGGGGCAGCTCGTCGACTGGCTTTTACGCGTAATAGAATACGTGACACTGGCAGCGTAACGTGAAATTTCAAGGAGGGGCGGGGGGGTAGAAAAAGAAAAAAAAGAAAACGCCCGAGGAAATATTCATACAAATCTATCTCACTCGAGATGACAACGAGGACTCGTAAATAACGCTCGACGGGACCATGTTTGCGCTCATCGCTAATGCATAAAGCAAAATATTCAACGAGGATTCATTCTCGTATAAATTTTCTCCTAGTGCCTTGCTTCTATCGCTTCGCGTTTCATCGAGAGGTGTTCGCGCGCGCGTTAAAATACCAATGGATCGAGAAATCTCTCTTTTTCACAGACATTCGAGCATATTTTAGCAGTCCATGCGTACTTTCTTTTGAGATACCTGCAAGTTAGTTATTTATGTTCGTGCGTTATTAGCCTTTTTTGATTTAAATATTTCACGTGTCTTACGCTCAAAACGAAATTCAAAGAGAAACGATCGCGTAAATGTTCAGACATAACGATCTATCGTAATATAAATCTCTAAATTTTGACTCATTGCTATTAATATTGTTAAATACAACAATGAACGACAATAAATAAATATTTAACGATACTAAGAATAGTAATGGCAGATTAGGTGGAGTCAAAATTCTTGCGACTTTAGTCAAAAATTTCTCCTTCGTGCGAAACTCGACGAAATTTCCACGTATACGAGGCATATCGAGCCAATATTGGCAATTATCCTCGATATTTTCAATTGAATACATTCACCGCAACGGAGAACTCCTCCAGCTTGTTCATCTACGCCGATTCATCTCGTCGATTCTCTGTTATCGAGTACGCGCGTGAAAAATAAGCTGGAAAAGGATCGAGTCTACACACACACACACACACTCTCTCTTTCTCTCGGCCTGTTAAGAAGTACGAGAAGGGAAACAAAGTAAATAAAAAGGAAAGGGAAAAGGAAAGAAAAAAAAGGAGGGGGGGGGGGAGAAATATAGTTGATCGCCGGGTGCTTTTCAGCAATGTCAGCAGTCGCCGGTGGTTTTCAGGCCGACAACGCGAAACGGGGTCACCGATCGCATTGTACTGCTTTAGCAAGTGGAGGGCCGAGGCACTTCGCAACAATTCATGCACTTTTGACCTTTGCCGCGTTCTCTCTCCGCGAGAGAGTGCAACTGGAACGGCCTACTTCTTGCATGGACCCCGAGCCGGCGCTAATACAATTTCCAGGCAGCCGTCGAGGGCAAGTATCAGCGCGACGCAGCCTGTGTACCGCTGAACCTGCCCCCCCCCCCTCCTACACGTACACACACAACAGCGTGTCGATGCAAACTGGAGATGGGATCGAGCACCTCGCAAGTCGGTTCGTACCTTCGGTCGGTTGGGCTCGAACTCTTTTCGAAACAGCCGGCGATGTCGTCAAATTTTCAATACCGCATTCGCAAATCCGAGTCGAGTTTGAGAGAATCCGCGCCAAGTTTGAACATCATCGCGAAGCCTCGCTACAAATTAACTAACTGTGCGATTTTACAAACTTTTTTTTTCCTTCTCTGAAGTTTAGTTTA
The DNA here is from genome assembly GCA_032399605.1 of Melipona beecheii. Lineage (NCBI taxonomy): Eukaryota > Metazoa > Arthropoda > Insecta > Hymenoptera > Apidae > Melipona > Melipona beecheii. The sequence goes on from JAUCMO010000291.1 coordinate 4,176,592, forward strand.
TTCGTTTTTACGCGTAAATTTTCAATTAACTTTGAAGCTTGTTACGATGATCGGTAGAACTCGGCATGTCTTTTTTAATTTAATAACTCTCTTTTCGTGAAGTTCGTGTTGAGATTCGAAGCGAAATTCGTTTCATGGAACATTATCGACAAGACCCTTGTAGCACTTGAAAAATATCCGATCTTCACAATTTCGAACGAATGTCTGCAAGCTTCCTAAATTTATTTACAACAATTTCGAACGAATATTGCAAGTACCACTCGAATCTTGGAGTTTGGAAAAGTTGCGTAGGTCAAAAAGAAAAGAAAAAAATCTTTTGACCTTGAAATTCAAGATCGGAGTCAATTGTGCGGCAGATTCTTTGTGCGTATTTCAATCAACTCGAACGTATAGCCACGGACAAACTTTTCTTTCCACGTTGTACAGAGTAAATTCGTTCGTTTCATGTACAAATATATTCATTCGTTTGTCGACTAAAACGAATTCATTCGTCCGGTTACGTTCGAACGTGCGTGAACGAGCACACAGGCATAGTTATTGGAACACTGTTACCTCCCCGAAACTTGAATATCGAATTTGATTCGATTTCCCAAGTACATGACTGGACTTGATTCCATTCCTAAACATACGGTACGCGTCTCGGCAGACGTACTCTAGATTACGTTTATTAGCGGTGCACACTCCTGACTTGGGACGCTGAGAGTGTTGCGCTGATTTTGCTCATTAGCGATGACCTTGAACGATATTCCCGGGTCACGATGAAATATTTCGTTGCTGTGATACAATCTAGCATCCGGTAGCTTCATTACCAGTGTCATCGTTGAGACGAGTGTCGTAGAACATGGGAAGCGTCGACATTTAAATTCATTGCAGACTCAGTCGTGGAAGAAATTTTTCAATGCTTTTACATACTATGACATAGTTTACATACTTTGTCATCTGTCACATAATGTAAAAACATTGCGAAATAAAACGAACGATGTATTTTGAGGTACAGAGGCTTCAAGTTCAAAAATGAGCCTAGATTTGTAGTGCGTTGTTAATACGATACGATATAATAGAATAGTTCGAATATCAATGGAATTTACCGTAAGTCGCTTATCATTAAAAACAGCTTCCATCGCGCAAATATTCTTTTGACGTTAATTAAAATATAATTACAATCGAACTCTTCCATCGAGTCTAGGTTTTGGAGAAACAAGAAAAAGGGATGTTTTTACGGTACAAACGACTCAACTTTTAAGCTCTCTCTCCATACAATAATATATTTTCAGCAAGTAATTAATATTTGCAATAGATTTCCGATATTCGGTCTTTCGTGGTACGCGATAAGAATTTTTGGTATATTAAATATTTTCACGACGCTCGTAGCGTATTGTAACCTTCAACGCGAAAGATATCGGGTTGTATCGGAGAACCCGTGTTCTCTTAGAATATGCTCGAGGTCTCTGTTTCCATCGAAAATTTCATCGTGAAAATAAAAACATCTGGTCGCATCCGCGCGATAGTCGCTCGAAAGGCCAATATCTTTGCCGGATGAGAACTTCGTATCGGACGCGTGCTTGTTAAAAGCACGAGGCAAAGCCACCCCCCGTCTCGCCCCGTTCGCCATTCTATTTGTCGTTCTACGCCGGTTTTATTGGAGTTTCTCAGGGGCAACCGCTGAGAAAAAGAGCCAGATTTGGCATGTTAATTTATTCCATTTCGCGGAGAGAAAGGGCTTGGTGAAAAATCTAGGCCGGATTCCACCCACGTGTAGCTTCGAGTCGCGTCGTTCCACAACGTCCGTGTTAATCACCTAGTGGACAGTGGAAAGTCGAGGCTCGACCGAAAGTAGCGAACTTTGCCTCGCTTTGTTCTGCAAACGTGAATTCATTCTCACCCTCGTCGCTCTGTATGAAAATATGCTCCTCGTCGCTTTGCTCGATCGTTTCGCTCTGACGAAACGACGGATCAAAAATGGCGCGCATTTCGAAGAAAGTTCGAAAGAGAAACACCACGTGACTCACCGACAACGAATAATTTTCCACCCGTGGGTCATTGAAGTCATTTGTCCACGCGTTACAGAAATATCCGAAAAATAAGTGTTTTTTGAAAAAAAAAAATTACTAGTGCAATTTCAGTGCAACGAAAAACCTTTTGACCCCACCCAACAGTTCCAACAAAGTCCCAATAAATGCCACGAAATGAACTTTGAGCGAGACGAATCTGGAAAACAAGCGACGAAACGAATTGATAAGAGATAAATTGGACGAGGAATCACTCGTTATCGTTTGCAAAGTTCCCATACTGTTAGTATTATTCTCATCGAAGTTACGCGCGCGAGATAGACTCGACTCGATTTTAATTTATCCTAGATATTCGCAGAAAAACACTTTCCACTTTGCACTGACGTAAAATCGATGCTCCGTACACTGATGTTCAGTTTTTCTCTCGAACCTCGGCTGCTAAACGCGGTACGTACCTGCGAGGCACGGAAAAATGTCGAGTCATCTTGGACGTGACACCGCTATTAAATTCACCACTTACGCAGCGATGAATGCCATTATGCGCGCAGCTGCTGAGAAAGTTAGCGTTTAAAATAACGCGATCCCGATTCCACGCTCAGGCCCACAAAATGGAATTAATCGGCAAAAGAATTAAGAACTCGCTAGTTTTCGATGCATCGCCGCGTATTGTAATTTCATCTATTTACTTGAAATTAATATCACGCAATGACAACTGAAACCGAGCAATTTAAATATTTTAAGCTTCGTTAAAAAAGAAAAAGTAACAAGTCACCGATGAATGAATTAAATTTCAAAGAATTTGACAAGCAATCTTTCTTGGAGTAGGAAATGCCACTTTTCAAGGGGTTAATCTTTGTGCATTTTACAATCGACGATTTTCAACATTGTATTACCACACATGATATAATACGTATAATATAGCGTACATCATATACTTTATTACAAAAATTTTCCTTGCCCGAAAAAAAGAAGAAAATCCTATTAAAACAATTCCGGTCGTAGTATCTTTCCTTTCCTTTCTTCGACTCATTTTTGACCCGACTTCGATATGCAAACCGCGTCAATTACCAACAAATACGTTCAGCCGGCACCGATAGCTCTTGGTAAGTCGGCTGTCCTGCCTATTTCGTGTAGCTTGGAAAACGAACCTAACAATGCTCGACCACTGTCCAGTTGGCTACTGGTATCTAGCACAGTCGACCGGACCTTTGTCGCAAGAAATTTATTTACTCGACAATGGTTGTCGCAACGGATATTACCACTGCAGTCTCTCCCTGACGAAAAAAAAATATTAAATACCTCGTACTTTTCGTATATATGTATATATAACTTGGCTAATATGTAACGAGAGAGAGAGAGAAATATTTTCTACTTATTTATTTACGCCTGATTTTATTGATGTTATCAGCTGTTTCGTCGTTCACATCACTATATTCTTATAATATCCTCTATTCAATGAATCAAGATTGTCGTAAATAATAACAATTAACGAATTATCGTGTCATCTGTTTAATAGAGATACTGTCCAAAAAAAGACAAGTTGGACAATTGCAGCAACGCGAGTATTGATCATTTTGATTCTAACTGTACGTTGTTTGGTGCACATTAATCTCTTCGCTCGATCTGCATCGAGCGAATTTATTTGTTATTTGATTGAACGAGTGAGAAAATTACAACCACTTTGTTTCTTCTAAAATGGAGCGAATCTCTGGAAGATTACTTTATTTTACTCGGTTCGTCGGTTCTCCGTGCGTTTCCGAGATATTTAAATTTGCAACACCCTCGTGTTGGAGTGGCAAGATATGCAACCGGTTATGCTCAGTGAGAAACTTTCATTAACGTTCTTGAATGAAATATGCTTTTGCGCGCTCGATAATGTCGTGATTCTTACAAATGGTTGCACGTGCCCCTGGCAACCACCGTATGTGTTTAACGAACGAGCATTCTTTCGTCGAGCCGTTGAAATTACAACGCAACGGCGTGCGCGACTGATTCATTTGCACAGTTCTCGGCTTTCCCCGATTGTTTGAAAAGTGCTTACAAAATTCCCCTCGTGTTCGTCGAACAATCGCGGCGGAGCAGGTTCAAGAATTTTCAATGAGTATCGCTGCTGAGATCTTTTGTCGAGCGAAAATTTCTGTCGATAATAAAAAATTTGTCGGAAGGTCGCCGGCTAAATTAAAAACGTCGGCTACAGTTTACAACGTTGTTCAACAAAGTTCCGTCGGTACTGGATTGTTTGCGAAGAAAAAGAAAGAGAATTAACAAACTTGTGTAATTGCTTGTTAAAGCGCTAATTTTGTCGTCTCTCGTCGTAATTTTACTCTGCTGGAAAAAAACTGACCGGCGTTCTTGGCAAGTTTGAAAGCAGCTTCAAGTAATTTGCAATGTATTTTACAAGTTTCGGGGAGATGTATGCCGCTGGTAAACATTAATTTCAAAGGGCAAACGCTTTAGTCGAGGACTGGCATTCTCCGACTTCCGATAGCAATTATCTGGCGGGGATCCAAGACAAACGAATGCTCGATAAGAAGTTCGGGGAGAGCTTCGGGCAAACTTCCGGTCAGTTTCCGTGATTTGTTTGTGTTCATGTATCTTCTTAATCATGCTAATAGGGACGATAAAGCTTGAAGATTGGCGAACGGTGTTTCATATATCGATCTTCGATTAACGTTGCAATCAAACGCTTTCTTCTACCGAAACGAATCTTCAATCTTGCAAGATTGAAAAGCTTTTTCAACAACAATACTACTACTACCACTACTAATAATAATACTAATACCAACAACAACAACAGCAACAATAATAAACGTTAAATAGCAAAATATAAACGCCAGTAATTTTTCATCAAAGATGATAAATTTTATTTCTCGGGTGTTTTACCTTAAAATTCGAGCTTAGCTGATAAAATACTGTTACTCAACTACTGCCTGTTAAAATAATGATACATTAAATTGACAGTGTCCCCAGTCGCGAGATGGCGAAGAAAAAAAATCGTTGCGCCCGTGTCGGGGCAAATATTTGCATATCCCGGCTGCCTCCCCCTTTATTTGATTCAATCCTCGAAGAAGATACTAAAAATATCGCTGTTTTAAGTGTTTGCCCAAGAGGTGTACCCAAGGTCGATTTCAAAGGGACCGAAATATTTGCAAAAGAGGTCTCGATTGTTCGCCAGTGTCAACAGTTCCTTTTCACTTTTTACGCAAAGTGAAGCTACTTCTGTCGACGAAAATTCATGGTCGTATCACGTGGATCAGTCCTGGATACAGCGATTTTCATCCGCTTTTGCTTTCTCTTCATTTCCCTCCAACTCTTGTTCCGTTTCTTCGAAATAGATATCCGAAATTCTCTTAAAATCTCTAATTTTTCAAACTACGATTCTGCAGATTTACAACGTTGTGTTTCTGGTGATTCGGATAATTTTTGTAATAAAAGTTGTTACGTTTACAAACGTTTTACCACTTTTTCACTTTGCACTCTAATTTCATCGATATAATCTTTGGTAGTGCTTTCGTAGTTCGAGAAAAGTTTACATACAATTTTTTATATAATATAAAATATCAAGAGAGATCTAGAAAATTCAAACATGATCAGAAGTTGAGGTTATAATTAGTATATTACCGCATAGAGATATTCACATTCACGGAATAGTTTCAATTTCAATTTTCATAAAAGAGAAGAAAGCAAATCATTTCTAGTTCGTGCGAACGATCGACAATCGCGAACAACAAGTATAATCTTAGGTAAATGCTTGAACCGTACCGTTGAAAGAAGAGATCTCGAGACGATAGGATACGAATACCAGATAAGGAAGCGCGTGGTACCGATCGCGCCAAGTACATACAGCAATTTTTGGATTATAGTGTTCGCGCGTAATGGCTGAGAATGTACATTCCCTCCCCTCTTGCGGAATCGCCTTCGAAGTGCCGGCTTTTCCACCCTGCTGTTGGCTTTAAGTAGATTTAGCCGCGCGAGATCGCTCCACATTCGGAACCAATCGATGGTGCAATTTTAATGAAGCCCCGTCATTTGCTTAATTCATATTTACGGCCGCGCTACTTGCCAGGATTATTAAAGTCCTGTTTCGTTCGTCTGCGATATCTTTTTCCAGATATTTCAGCGCGCTCGCGTTGCGTTCGTTAGCTGAAAATCGTGATTTCAATGTCGTTCGACGTGATAAATATTTGTAAATGAGCATCGGCTGGTTCTAAATGTCTTATTCTTAAAATTAATCGAAACAGCTTTGTCAATTAGAGGTAGAGGCTTTGTTGAAGACGACGAACTTCTTAATCTCTCAGCTATGAATGATGAGTGTACTCGTCATGAAGAAATGGCAAATATTTAAAAATTTAATGAAGAATTAAATTTTTTGTAAGAAATAAAACATATTTGTAAATCTTAGATATTTCAGAATATTTTAAGACTGTTTGAGTAGTTCTTTTTGCATCTTTCCCAAATATTTTCTTGCTAACGATATTAATTAAGTATTAAACAAATCAAAATTATTGATTTTTCAAAACAAAAAAAAAGAAGAAATAGTGTTATTTCCTTATAATTTGATTCGATTCTACAGCAGCTGCACATGTTCCACGTTTGACGACTATAATGTAAATACACACTATTAAAAGCCAAGAGGTTAAGTAATAGAACTGTTGAACAATTTAAACACAGTAACAAGTTTTAGAGGGCAATCTCGAACCTCTCCACTTGCGATTCTGCGCAGTCAGTCCAGACAGAAGAAGAAAGGTTTCGGGCTCTTGTCACAGACATCTTGATCAATTTGACAGATCGACTCAAAATTTCCGACCAACGTTCCTCTCGTTTGTTTGTAAAAGAACGTAAAATCGGCGAGATTCAACATTCGCAAGTGACTATACATATTCTGTCAGAAGTACAGTTCCAGGGCTTGAACTGAACTGTAAACTTTTATAAATACAAGTTATTCGGTAAACCTTTAACTTTCAAATCATTTCTTTTTCCGTTTTAAATTAACTTTTACATTAAAATTTTGATTCTGTTATAAAAGTTCAATTTTAACAGTTATTTCGTGTTTAATTGATAAACGTTTGATTGATACTCTTCTTCACTTGCAATTAGCATTATTTGAGGAATTGAGAAACATAGACGAGCGTGTAAGTCGGGACTTTTATGCATTTAAACGATTCAAGGTTTCAACCGCAAACCTATGTAACACTTAACGTAAATGTAACTTTTTTCAAAGCTGAATATCTGTGTCTGTTCAACCAGAACTTTTTCTCACTTCCGAAGAAAATAAAGGAAAATAAATTTCTATCTATCTGGCACACATAAAACTGTTCTCCTCGAAACAGAAAACTTAAAAGTGAGGAAATATGCGTCGTACGTACCTCAGAAAGAAAACACGAGTCTAATTTCGCGTGTTTCCCGTTTGCGAGGTTAGCCGGGACGGATCTCGAAGTGTGGAAACCGCGGCGATGGTTTTGGCCCGACCGGGCGGGGATCCCGAACTTAAAATTCCGCGCGTTCGCCGGTCGAATCAATTTGACAAATCGGTCGTGCCGTTCGTTCTCTGTTCCTGTATATACGGAGGATCCCCGGCCTGGTCCCGAGAACTAAAAGTCTGCTCCGCTTCGTGGAAAATTCAGTATATACCGCGCCTGCCTCTCTCGCACGGCTGCCTCCGTATATGCGGAGATCGGTCGTGCGCGTACGCGCGCGCAGGCCTCTGTTCAAGAGTTCATTTGCTCTCGCCAGAACGGATACCGGAAGATTGGCCCTCCCAGTGTGTACGAATGCAGCCGTGCACGCCTGTACAGACTGTTTCTAGATTGAGCGATCAAAGTGGTGAGCCCTTGCCGCGCCGACTGACCGTAACCGGGTCTGACTCGCCTGAGAATTTCAAGTCGAAACGATCGACTGTACCGAAAACTGTACTTTTGACAGAGAATTGACTGTTTCCGAAAGAGACGTTGATACTCCCTAACGAAGACGACTTTTTTTGCCATGAAATTTTATCGACGTGCAAACATTCGAATCGATAGAAAACAAATTACAGGCGCGATCGCTCGGTACCAGACAACGCTGCTTCTACTCGAAGTCTACTCCACGCCCCCTCGCGAATCAACCAATCGCTAATTTTCGTTGCATCAGCGTTGCAGCCCGAAGAAGCCCGAAAGGGTTTACCCCCCGCTAAAATCACTTTCAGTGATAAAAAGTGTCGTGATTGGAGCAAGAGTGTACGTTCTACGTGTCTTAATTCCTGAAATGATTAAAAATGAAAATGTTCGATGTGCCACGATACACCACTACTGCACGTGGAAAGTGTTGCTGGTACGATCAAGATGCTTCCAAAACACGAAATGCCATTTCGACGAAACAACGCATTACCATTTTACTAAACTCTCGAAACTAACTGCCAGAAAATCTCGTCGGAAATTTTGTTCTCTCGCGTCGACGGTCTGCTGCGAACGTTGCACGTCATAAATATCCGTACGCGCGTATGATCGCTTGTTTCCGCGAGGCGTTCCTCGAGCTGATTGGCGGTTCGTTCTTGCAATTATCCGCTCGTCCGCGGATCTTTTGGATTTCGTGGTTTCGGCCTGGAGCCGCTTTCATCGCGCGTTTTAATCAGCGTGTAATTAGATTGGAAGATCCGTACGGCGCCGCGGAACAGCAATTAAACGTCTTGTGAAAAATGCTTGCGGTTTTTGTTTCAGATGCAGAGAGCGGTGCTACTGCTCTGTTGGCTGCCGCTCCTCAACCACTGCCACGCCGTAAATCCAGGTAACGGAAAGGAACTTTGTCTCGGCTTTTATTAGAATCGGTCTCTCGTTCACCTTTAAAACGTACTCGCCGTTGTCTCTCGCCGCGTGCTTCTTTTTCGTCCGATTCCGTTTTAAAAAATGAGGTTTCATCGCTGTGTGAAGAACTCCGCGATTCGTTTCGCGAGAGAGAACAGGACTGGAACATTCGGAGTTTTAAATATCTAAAGCCGAGTACTTTCAACAATATTTTTTTATAGGCGAAAGAAATTTCTACTTAGGTCTCCCATGAAAATCCATAGTTTGGTAATATTCAAATTGTTCGCGAGAATCTAACGGAGAATTTCAATGTGCAGAAATTGAAAACACTCTTTGAACGTGTTTTCTCTTTCTTTTCTGCTACCTGTGCCACCTTTTTTGCTACTCTCCAGTTCAGTCAGCTGAATTTTGTCGCAATAAATTGTTTATCACGCGCGCAGAGATTTGAAATGTTGAACGTTGGAAAAAATTTCCATCGCCGTGGCGTGTGGTCTGTCGTTCGTTTCTCAGCTTATTAATCGCCGAGTTAATGATTATCAATAACTGCTAAATTGCGATATAAACACATGCACGTGCATACATAAATTTTACATACATCCATTGTCAATTAACGCGTTACGTGCATATTAATGAGTATTCACAGCGTCACTTGCAATTGTAATACACGTGCAATTGTCCGATCCTCTGTCCGACAAATATTTATTAACCGCTATTGTTCTCCGTTTGCGCCCGGTTCTCTTGCCTTCGCTCGCTCCACTCTTTCGCGAGGAACGAAGATTAAAATTTGCGCGGCCGAACGGAAAGTCCCACGCACGTGGAAATTGTTGCACGTGGCGTGACGCACGTAAAAACAAACGTACAAAGTTTCAACGAATTAAACGGGAAACGTTGGAAACCAACGTTTAAAATGAACGTGTTTATTTCGTCTCCTGGTAGGATGAAAAACTTGCTTAATTCACTCGAAATAATCCGACTTGCTGCTGTGATTTCCATTAACGACTGTGAAGTAATACAACAATTATTTCATAGTTATATACTACGCGACAATATTGCAATAATACTGTACGTGTTGTTAGAATATACGTTGTTTTATTATTACAGTTGTAGTAAATGTTACGCGTTAAAACGAGACACGAAAGGAAATTGCTGAAATCGTGGAAGTAAGTTTCCGAACATTTGTGGAAAAAATTTCGATTAAAAACTATAGACAAAAGAATAGACCGAAAGATCATCGGCATCGATCGGCCAAAGAAACGGTGTATAATAATTGTGACAGCGCTTGTCAAAATGCGTCGTATTCGACGAGTCAAAATTTGTTCGACAATCACTTTCAACGCTAGAAGTTTTTTTCAGAAATAAAAGTTCGCGTTCATCGTCTCTTCCTGTTCTTTGCGCTCCAATTTTGATACTTTGGTCCTAGCTAGAGTTCCGGTTAGTTAAGAAAATGGTCAAAACGCAAGAATTCGGCAGCATTCTGATATGAAAAAAAAAAAAAAAAAACAACCTCTCGTACCTCGTACGGAACAATCCTCCGGCGACCACGCCAATAAAACCCTCAACAATTTCATTCGACGCGGCGTCGTAAATCCCTATCCAACTTCCGGCAATGGCCCCGCCGTTCGAATCATTAAAGTTACAAACGACGAAAATGTTTCCGCGTTTCGCGGGGAGACTGTGCTCGCAGCGAAACTCGCGGAAACTCGCGGCCCTACGTAGAAAGATTCACGTCCCGCGGAGAGCAGACACCGCCGTGGTATCGATTCGACGTGCCGTTTACCGCGAAACGATACCGATGAGGATCGATTCGCCGCCGTCCGACGTCCGGTTATCGTGCTAATGCGGCCCGCGTTCACACGGCACGTCGGCCTTTAACGTATTAGCCGGAAGTCGTGCAGCCGGAATTTGAACGTATCCAGGCAACATGCCGGACGCAAAAACACCAGCTCGAGCTTGGGGATCGTTCGTTCGTTCGTTCGTTCGTTCGAGAAATCGTCGTGCGGCGACCGACGCGGTCGTCGGTTTTGCTCCAAGTGACGAATCGCGGGGATGCACGGAGGGTCGTTTCTCCCCCTGTGCGTTTCGTATCGGCCACGCTTATTTACATCGTATCGGAAGCGTGTTACAACTTCCGTTCGAGGAGTTCGCTGCCCGTTCGTGCTGATACCGCTTGAAGGATGAAGCTGGCGAACGCGTGGTAGGTTTGTACCACCGGGGACTGTTTCACAGCCTTCCACGGCTGGTTTATTTATCTCTGGCACTTACGAGCAGTTTATTTCGACGCTAGTGCTTGCGAATAGTTTGTAGTAATTGGGGGTAGTTTAGTTTAATATTAGTAATTTGACGTTGGTATTGGTTTCTACGGATTCGTCTCTGGCATTTAGGAGCAGTTTACTCTAACGCTAATATTTGAGGGTAGTTTATTTCGACGCTGGTGCTCAGGGATGATTTATGACGATATTAATAATTAAGAATGGTTTAGTATTTTGGTGTTAATGTTAGTACTCACCTTGAAGGATGAAGCTGGCGCGGTGGGTCTGCTTTTGCCTTGCAGGGGTGGTTTATTTATCTCTGGTATTTAGGAGCACTCACTTTAAATTTACTTCAACACTAGTATTTGAGGGTAGTTTATTCTACCGCTAGCGCTTAGGTACTAGCAGTATTAGCAATATTATAGTAATATTAGCAATTAGAGGTAGTTTAATATTAGTATTTAGCTTGGAGACTGGAGCTGGCGAACGCGTGGTAGGTTTGTAGGGAATGCTTTCGCCTTGCAGGGGTGGTTTATTTATCTCTGGTATTTAGGAGCAGTTTATTTTACCACTAGAATTTCGAGATAATTTATTTCGACGCTTGCAGATGGTTTATTTTAATATTAATATTATTTTAATGCTAGTATTGGTATTCACCTTGAAGGTTGGAGCTGGAAGGGTAGTTTACTTATCTCTTGAGTATTTAGGAGCAGTTTATTTTAACATGAGTATTTTAGCGTGGTTTATTTTAACGCTAGTGTTTATAGCAATACTAGTACTTGGGGATAGTTTATTTTTCTAGTATTCGTGGGACAGTTTATTTAATTTCTGCAAAATGAGAATGCAGATTTCAAGATGATGCTTACAGAGAATTAATAGAGTGGTGCATCGGTAAATTTTCTAGATTTACAATGATTTTTTTTTCATTGAACGTAACGTATCAAAATGTGTTTCTTGTCGTGTTACAAACCCTCTTCCCATCCTTGCAGTTTAATTTCTCTGATATAAATTTTGTAACGTATCGGTCGTTCGAAATCGGAATCAAGCAACACTTGTTGCTGCTTCTATTTATCCGTGGGACAAGCAAATATGGAAGATAAAAAGATCTGAAAATAAAAATAATTAAATCTCGCACCTGCCTGAATACAAATTTCATAACGGACATGTTACAGACAACGATTTGATCCGTTTCATCGAAGGTACAAGGATATCGACTGAATGGGAGTTTCGCGTGTTTTCAAGAAACATTTGGAAAAAAAAGAGAGAAATCGTTGAAACAAATACGAAAGCTCATGAAATTGTTCCCGTTTCCATTCGTTACACGATGAAACACGACGAGAGCCTGCAGAATTTTCATGTTGTTTAAACTGACTTACCCGCAGCTTTGTCGAATTTTGCGAAATTTTGGGTTCTACAATTTTTGCGGGAGCCGCACTCGTATCTGCGAGTTGCAATAATCGAATTAACACAGCCCCCGGATCGCGCAGATACTCCGCGAGTATTCACACACCGCATAAATCAGTGCGCACGGACGAAAATTTGAAATATTGATACGCGATCGCTCGCGGAGATAAAGCGAAACGCTTCGAACCCCTTTTCGAAAACCGGCGTGCGCGCAGCCTCGCAAAATTCTAGTTATTGGCCGGATAGTGGCCTCCTGGGAACGGTAATGACTTGAATTATGTTTTCATTATTGCGCTCGGTGGAAAGTAGCACTCGCACTTTTGCCTTTTGAACTGCCCCTCCTATCGTGTCGCGGCGATAAACTTTCTTCGATCCGCGGAACAAATGTAGAAATTTGTATTCGCGACGAGGTGACGAAACTCGACGACGATTAGTGTGAAATTTTCGCTCCTACGCGGTGATTTCAATGTCTGGGTCTGCGTACACGTGGTGCCAAGTTTATCCAAGATAGTCCGCGGGCAATGTTCAACGCCCGATTTCACGTTGGAATCGAGGATGCGCGCGTCCAAAAGCAGCACGTCGAATGTCGAGGATTTATTACCAAGTTTCGCGGCACGTATAATGAATTCGAGGCATTAGCCTCGCGAAGTACTCTGTTCTACGTGTTCGAATTCAAATCCGCTATTAACAAAGTAAATGGTGACAGATCGGTTTCACGATCATCGGTTGCACAACTGAAGCGGAGAAAGGATATTTTGCGCGAAAATGAAGTTTTGAATTCCAGATCCAACATGGATTTTTTTATTCGTTGTTTCGGGAAATCATGTTCATTAACCCTTTGAACTCGTGTGTCACGCCGTAGGTGACTTTCGCACAACACGTTGGAAATTGTTTTAAAAATTGTCACACTTTAGAAGATTATAGAAAATAATAATAAAAAGCAGTGAATTTTTATCGTTGTATATTAATTTACCTAATTTACTTTGAAATAAATACGAGCGGCATTGCAAGTATGGTATTGGCCTATTCTCCGATTAAGAGAAGAATTCTCACGAAGTTTGAAGACTTTGTTTCATGTGCTGTACACATGTGAGAGTAGATCAAACAAACGATAAGGGGAATTCTTCAACCGCACTAGGTTTAGGTTGGAAGGAAATCAATCTCTAACTAACTGAACTATGATTGAAATTCCTCAACCGCGAGTGTGATTCTTCAACTTTGTTCAACTCACTGAAAGTACTTTACTTGAACGTTTCCCTTTTCGCATGCAGTTCCATTGTGTGACAATTGCAATATGATAATGACAATGGTAATAACTTCCAGGCGTTAAACAAACTCGGGAGTCGAGCATATTCGTTTCAGCATGATCGTAACTCGCACGGTTCCCCAAAATTACCCTTTCTAATTATACTTTCACGTTCGCAGCGATAACGAATTTCGCCCGTTATTTTCCCTTTGTACAAAAAGAAATTTTGCATTTTTACATACCGACGATGCCCGCTTATCGATGGGTGAATTTTCGTGCTAAAATGCGAAACATCACGGGCAAGGGAAAAAAGAGTGGCGCATTTCATTTCGCCCTTCCGTTAATGATATTCGCGAGATTATTCGTAAATTACTAGACTATCCGCGTATCTTAATTAGCCCCGGTGTAATTGCTTCACGCAGTCGCGCCGTAGGTTTCGTCCGACTGAACGTTATGCTAAATGCTCGTCGCGCTTAAAACGGGGTGCGTCCAGCCGCCGATTATTTTTCCGATTTCATTGCCAGTTTATCTGACGATCCCCGCTATGTAATTACGATTAAACGAGCGGCCGATAAACTCATTTTGCGACGAGAAAATATTTTATTAAACAAATCGCGTTGTTCGCTCATTGGGAAATGAAATGATAAATAAATTATGTCTCAGCGGTTATTCGCTCATGAAGAACGATTTTTGTTCATTTTCATCGAAATATTCTTCGTGTGTTGATTTGACGATAAACGTAATTTTGAGTAATTGAAGCAATTTATCGAATAAATTGTGTCTAAAATTCTGCAATATCTAAATGTACGTATCTAATAATTTATGTAATATTAATTTGATAGACTACTCATATATATATATATATAAAACTATCAAAAAAACTTTGAAATAATTTAAAATAATTAAAGCGTTACTGAATTATTAGAATTAGAAACCAAAATGGCCGTAGTAATCAGATATTTAGATTCTACGAATTTTCAGGAATTATTTAAACGGCTGCGGTGATTTAATTGCGACTGTATTTATTCAAACAAATTATAGACGGGGGAATGAAAGCTGACCGAGAGCTAATTAAACGTGACAACTCTTGATTTTGATCGATTGAAAATCTAATGGCCGAATTTAACCGAGAATAACTTTGAATAAATTCTAATTAAACTCATTTGATCGATATCTTCCGGTCTCTAGCCATCGAATCAACTCGCGAATATTAGCGAATTTCGTGTTTATTAATCCAACTTTAGGGTTGAATAAAGAAGAAAACCCCGGTTTCAGAAACCAGAAGCGCTTAAAGTAATTTTTAATTCCGTTTCACGAAATTCTGTTCAAACTCGTTCGAACTCTGGACAACAACAGCAATTTGGTTTCGTTACCTGGCTTATGGTCGATACACTTCGAGCTGCGAATATTATTCGCTTCAATGGTAATCCGTCATCGCTCGCGTTTCATTTCGTCCGACGAACTTTCGCGCAAAGAGGAATAACAGGCCTTAATCGCCATTTCTATTGCTGTTCACGTGCATTTTATTCTTGTACATACATGCATGCAGCGAGCGTCCATCTAGGCGAGCAATACAGCGGAATTTACGTCCGATGTTAATCGTCCGTCAGTGGACGTCGCGGTGCAGTTGTAACAAAAATTACGATTTTAATTAAAACTCATTCACTAAGCCCAAATAGCTTTAGGCGGGAGATAATGTATCTGGGCTTATTCGACGCGAGATAATTACGTCGCACGAGTTCTCGAAGTGTCGTCAAGTCCCAATTGTCGTTAACAAACGTCATTATTTATTTCTCGTGAGCTTATTTGGGAAATAAGTTATTTCCAAGATTGAATTCAGTTTAACTGACTTCTAACTGTGAACTATGTGTCAACTAACTGTATTAGTTACATTAGCTGCAACACTATTTTGGTCCAAAATTAAATTAATATCACTTAATTAAAAGTTGAATTTCATCTCGTAAACTTGGGAAAACTAGGGAATTAGTTATTTCTAAGGATGAATTTAATCCAACTGATAAGATTCCTAGTTGATTTCTAACTGTGAATTATGAATTAACCAACTCTCTTAGTTAATTCAGTTATAATTAGCTATATTACTATTTTAATGTTGAATTTAACTTTGTAAATTTATTTAGGAAATAAGTTATTTCCAAGATTGAATTCAGTTTAACTGACTTCTAACTGTGAACTATGTGTCAACTAACTGTATTAGTTACATTAGCTGCAACACTATTTTGGTCCAAAATTAAATTAATATCACTTAATTAAAAAAGTTGAATTTCATCTCCTAAACTTGGGAAAACTAGGGAATTAGTTATTTCTAAGGATGAATTTAATCCAACTGATAAGATTCCTAGTTGATTTCTAACTGTGAATTATGAATTAACCAACTCTCTTAGTTAATTCAGTTATAATTAGCTATATTGCTATTTTAGTCTAAAATTAAATTAATTAATAAGTCATTTCTAAAATTGAATGTAAATTTATTTAGGAAATAAGTTATTTCCAAGATTGAATTCAATCCAACTGTGAACTAATTGCATTAGTTACATTAGCTATAACCGTATCAACTACACCACTATTTTGGTCCAAAATTAAATTAGTAAGTCATTTCTAAAGTTTTTAAAATTTTATCTTGTAAACTTAGGAAATAAATTAAGGATGAATTTGTACAATTTACAAGTGCTGGCCAACCGTGTATCGACTAAATCCAAGGGAGAAACTCTATTTTGATTTCTTTTTTTTTTTAACTATCGTTTGAAAACTCCCATCAGCAGCCATCCTCGCAAACGACTAACAACTTCTTTTCACTCGTCATCACTTTCATTTCGGATCAATATAGGGGATATAGGTGCTCTGTGGTAATCATTCATGTAGAAATCGTTTCAAGGATCAAGGGGGATTAAGCGTGCAAATCGAAAAAAAAAAAAAAAAAAGAGAAAAAAATAGAAAATAGAAAAATCCGTTTCTATATCTGAAAATTCCACTTGCACAAGTTACTCGCACAAAGAGAAATCGGCACGCGAGATATAACTGCACAGTCCGGAATGTGACGCGGACGTAACAGCGAATATCCTGAAGAATGGAGGACATTTTCCTAGCCATTGTAGCCAGTCTTTCTTTGCAGATGGAACGTGTAATAGGTTTCACTGAATTTTTACTGTGACGGTTGACGTTGAACGTGACACGATCACGATGAAATTTCTCGAATGTTTGCCAACGAGACGTTCGAGGACTCTTTATGGCAGTATTGTTCGAAAAAGTCGGTGCAGCGTGATGATTTAGCACATCAGCTAATTGCAAAACAGTTTGAAATTTCTCGTAATTTGTATCGCGCGTTGAATTTTCTGTCTTTTTAGTATTTTATCATCTTCATACGTTTTAGTGACAATTTCAGTGCGAG
This sequence comes from Melipona beecheii, assembly GCA_032399605.1. Taxonomy (NCBI): domain Eukaryota; kingdom Metazoa; phylum Arthropoda; class Insecta; order Hymenoptera; family Apidae; genus Melipona; species Melipona beecheii. Next base: position 4,193,685 of record JAUCMO010000291.1, read on the forward strand.
CATTATTAATACAGACTGTGAAAATTACTAAATCTCTGTCGAATCCACGGTTGATTATTTATTTATTAGTATTGCTGATATCAGATTTTTATTAGACATTTACGAAACTGCGAAAATATGTAAAAGAATATGCAAGGTCGCATGAAAAATTCAATGTTAAAATCGATATTTTAACTATCCGACTACTGTTCTCTAACTATTAAAAGTACGAGCCTGTGTAAATGTTCCCGCTCTGAAGGTCGAAGATTTACAAAGATCTTGTAAATACAGTTGAAAGAAGTTGACACGAAAGGAAGTTAAAAAGTTTTCCGTTAGTCGGAAAGTTAAAAATTTTGTAAAAACGCACATGTTAAAAGCAAGATGCTTCAACCCCGTGGAAGCTCACCGTTTCCCAATGCATTTGCAATGATTCGTCGCGTCTAACGAAGTTTCCCGAAAAATGAGAGCGTATCTTCGCTTGACGAGAAAAGTGCCAGCTTCCATTAGACGCGGCCCCAAGTCGGACCAACGCCACGCAAAAAAGTGGATGGTGTTTAATTTGGCGGGGCGCGTTGCGCGAATGGTGTTCATCGCGTCGTCCAGCATCGTTGAAGATGTTGCGCTGCTACGTCCACCGCGTCGCGTGTGCGGCAGGTAGTCAACAACATGGAACGGACGTTGTTTCGTATGCTCCTTGTGCCTCCATGTCAGCGTCGAACACTTCCTTTGTGCGTCTCTACCAACGCGGAGCATTTGAAATCAAGAGTCCCATCGGTTTTTGCAGGATTCACGCGTTCGTTTCATTGCCATCCCGATGTTTTAGGATACAAGATACTATCGTTTGAATAACAACGTTAGTGGAAGAGTAAATTCAGTCAATTCAATTTACAAACACGGGGTTTTGAACAATTGCACTTCATCGGAATTTGTGGTTTCTTGTCTTACGTTTATTTGAATTTTTCAAGAGTGAAATTAGAACAGCCAGATGTAATACGAAAATTGTTTCTGATCGAAGCTTGAAAGAATGTCAACTCGCTACAATAAATCATCGTCGGGAGAAGGAGTAAATTAAAAGAATCAGAACAGTCACAAGTTATTCCGCGATACATCAAGTTCATTGAAATTTCATTATTAACCACATCATTACATCACTTATTCCACTTTTCTTAATCACCTGAACATTTCAAACGAAACTACCCATGGAAGTTAATCGCCAATCCAGTTCGATCTAACTTTCGTCGTTCCTCCTGTGTTTCTCGGCAGTCGCGCTGCATTTTTTAAACTCCAATCACCGAGAGTTTCGTTTCTCTCTCTCTCTCTCTCTCTCCAATAAAAAAGAGAAAAGAAAAAAAGGAAAAAGGAAGGAAGAAAAAACGAACGCGTAAAAATTGGAGATTTGCAATTTAAAAGATCGCAGCGACTTGAAACTCTTCCTAATCGCCGCAATACGGCGCGGCGTCCGAAACGGAACCGCCAGTTTAGATCTAATCAATTCAGGTTGTCACGCTGCCGCGAATAATTTGGGCGCGCCGGGATTCTCGACATAGCCGCGGGGGAGGGGGGAGAGGGTGGGAAGTTGGCTGTTACAATCTTTAAACCGGGCGCTCACTTTCGTCTCGCTGCCGGAAGTTTAATAATATCGCTGGCTCCGATCTCGTCTTCGGACTTTTGGCTCGGCGGTTCTCTCTGTATGCGCGAATTCACTCGACCGCTTTCATTACCAGTGGTGCGCCAATACGTGGAACTAAGAATGGTATCTGTTAAGGAAATTGACCTGCTCGTGCCATTGTGCAAGCGTGGTTCATTAACGCGTTCGAGTTTTCAAGATGGCGAGGAAGGCGAGAAATAAATTGTTTTCTTCTTTCTACCTTTTTGGTGTCTGCGTGTTAATTCCTGGGACAAAAAGACAGTACGTTCTGCAATTTTTATCACTGAAAGTGATTTTAGCGGGCAGAGTAACCCAGAAAATCGGACTTTTTCAGGTGCAACGCTGATGCAACGAAAATTAGCGATTGGTTGATTCGCGTCACGTGATTCGTGAGGGGCGTGGGGTACAAGTCGTGCAGTTTTTTAAACTACGTATAATGCACGTATAAAATATGTGCGTAAATTATAACATCACTTATCCTTAAGTATAGAGCGGCCACCGAAATACAGCGTGGTCACTGAAAGATACAAAACAAACAATGCTTTTTAAATTTGTTACTATTTTATTTGGAAATATAATTAACAGATTTGTGATTTTCAGTGTTATGTATGAATTTTTGTCAATTAAAATTCTTTCTTTATGAATTTTTAAACCCGTCAGTTTTTCAGTGGCCACCCTATATGCTGAATGTCATTACCGAGACGCAATTTTCCAAAGAGATACGAAAACGAAACTGTGAATATTGTAAAGTAGAGAGAGTATTATATCGTTAGTACCCTCGGGCATGGATTATCCTGCCACGTGTGTCGTTTCGAACGTTATTACCGAGACACGCAATTTCTCAGAAATACAAAGACTTTCCGAATGTTTACCGACCTCAGTCGTACCGAAGCTATCGAAAGCGTAACATTCGTGTGAAACACGGCCAGTTAAGTGCGCATTAACGTTTGCAAAATTGCATCGTGGGGAAAAGTTAAGTCCAATTGAAATTGAACGAAGAACGTTACTCTGCGACAAAACAGTTAACAAAAGTCACAAAGTGTTAATGAATTTTTACTAAAAGATCCCGATAGTTATGGGGAAAAAAGAAAGTTGTAAACGACCGCAGTATAAACGTGCTATAATACGCATGGCGTCGTTGTTGTTGAAATTGAAATGGATCGAAAATATCGTCAACTACTCATTGAAAACTCGGTTTATTGTTCTCTCGGAATCTTCAGACACGGGGGATCTAACATTTCGTGTTCTGACAGTGGAATTTCCGAATGTGCCGTAATACCATCATCGTTTGTTACGTTTTTGTTACGAGTGACGAATTGACTACCAGCAGGATGGAATTTTGCAAAACAGTGAAAACAGAGAGACGATTGCGAGTTATGAAACGTCAGGTCAACTGGGATCAAGGTTTTTGTTCATTGTGCGTCGGAATAATCGAAAAGTCGGACTACTGTCTCCGCTGTTCGTCGCCTGCAGTCTGACCTTTTCTTCGTGAAACTACTGCGAGTCTAGTCTCAGGTTGGTACCTATCTATTAAAATATATCACAGGATATCTCAGAGCGTAGGGTGATGTAGAATGATTAGCATTTCTAAAACATAAGTTGTCTGAAAATTTGTAGTGTCTGAAACATTCTCGAATTTCTAGATCCCCTGTAAATTCTTCTATTCGATAATTAATATCGCTTAAAATATCACTCTCTCTCTCTCTCTCTCCATGTTTATAGTCTCTGACAATCGAAGTAATTAAAACGTTGCAATTAGAGAAACGATTGAAATAATATTTTCAACATTCACTTGGAATAATTTTGAAGCTGCTTGGTCAAAGCGCCGAATGCTCTGCCGATAATCGAACTCGCTAACGACGTGGTCAGTAAGCTGTTTAATTTGGAAACTCACCCTTCTCTCGATCGTTAAGATACAGCTGCAACGTTCCGCATTTACGTTCCACGTAACAGAGTATCGCGCACCTTAATTATAGCATCCAAAATTCAGCAGCTCGTTCGCCCTTCGCGAGCACTCGTCCGCGCTTCGTCGCTCCTTCCATCTGCGCTGTTGTTGTTCCAAGCGATTCGTCCGTCGTTAAACTACACATATATAAGCGTAATGACTCGATAATTTCTTCTGCTCAAAAATTTGTTCAAACTAAAAAAATTGGCATTCTCGATACACGTGATAAGTGACACGAATCGATGATATTCATGGTTTGATGTTCGTCACACTTGGGCACACGATGCTTCATCAAAATTTACAATTAAAATTGCAAGTAAAACAGGTCGGTCGAAAGTAATGAAAATCTATATTATTTTAATGCTAATAGATTTTATCATTTCATAGAGAGTGACTTTGTTCTCTGTATGAATGCATTAAATTCTCATTTTACTTCACGTGTGGTTTAGGTTAGGTTTATCTTATGGTACTTTTGCGTTTTGCATCGGTATTACAAACTTCGTTATTTATTTCTTTACGTACGTAATAATAAAATAGGAACTTTGGTGTAAAAATACTAATTCTCTTATTTTTTAACACGTTGACTGCTGTGATAATCACCGGTGACCGTCGTTTCTAATTCCATGAATATTTCAGAACAATTGGAACGATTAAACTCCATTTCGAATAATTAAAAATTTAATACGATTAAAATCATCAAAAAATAGTAATTGAAATATTTAAACCCGTTGAAATATTTTAGAATAAATAAATATCATTTCAAGCAACTGGATAATATCGTAAACCGAAAAAATACAATTTCGTTGTGCCTTATCGTAACCTGACATCTTATCAAACATTTTGTTCTACGTAGAAAACGCGAAAGTTTAGCGTAAAGTAATAATTGTCTGTAGAACCGGCAAGATCGCTGCAGACGCCGACTCGACATTTTCCCAATCGATGAGCGAACCTTTTCAAAGTATTCGCCGAGAAGGCAGAAAGCTACCTTCGTTCCGAATGACTCCTCAACTGAAACAACATTTACTCGAGGAATTTTGTTTTATTCCGCGTAGTTAAAAAGTTTGTGACAAGAAACTCTCTTTCCTCGAGAGAGGAACTTCGATAAGGAGAAGGGGATACCGAAACTACCTGAAACGCGAGGGAATTCCAACTCGACAATTATTTTATTAGATATTCAAAATTCCACGGAAACATTTGAATTCCGAATATCTATCGAAACTTCCGCGAGTATCGCTTTGAGCGTCAGCCGCTTACTTCAACGGCGACGATTTTTCCGCGAGAAGGGAAAGGAAGAAACAAGTCGAACAAAATTATCGTTCGGAGAATGGCCTTAAAAAGTCACGTTTAATTAACAGCCGCAGTTCCGCGAGACGCGGAATTCGTCAGTTTCGTCTCTTTCTTAGCAGCAGAGATACGTACAATTATAAATGATTAATAAATAAAAACAACAAAAATAATTATAATCGATCGTTTTTGATTAATCGCCGGTGTGTCGATCGAGGGCCTGCTGCGAACGTTACGCGAACGACGATAATCAACTAGTTGGAAGTAAACTAATTACCGTGATGATCTGTTCGATGATTCGCCGCGATACGATAGAACGCGACGCAACAGCGATACGACGCGAAGGCAAATTCCAGCCGGGTAGAATGCGGGTTTAAACGTCTATTTGCAGATATCCGAATATTCGATTGGTTAAACCGTATTGGTGGAAGTGTCGTACCCGAGGTGTCTCAAAGTAAGGTTCGTAATGTCTCCCAAATGGAACGTCTTCCAGCCGGCTTTCGAGCGGGTCTGACTTCCAATTCGGAAAACTGGTGTCCCAAAGGCTTTGCGCCCTTATCGCGTTTCCTCTGAAGCGAGGAAGCGAAGGGGCGGCGCCACCCTTAATGCAACGGCGAGCGGAATTTAGCGAACGAGCTGGAACGTGCTGTAGCTTTTCAAATCCTCGTATCGGTTTCCTAAAACGTTCGAGAACTAGCTTTTGTCCCGTCTCGTAGACACCGTACGGGGGGGGTTCGGTTTATTAACGAGAACGGCTGAGAACGACGGTAGTTCTCAGTTGGTTCGGTAAAGCGTGACGACGATGAAATTTAATCACTTGTGCGTTCCAAGTCTATTTTTTTTTCACACACGTGTTGCAAATAATTTTTGTTATTGTAGTGTTGTAATTTTGAACGGCTGTTCTTGTTCGAAGTTAATATTGATTTCGCTTTGGGAGCATGATTGCACAAGTCATTTAAATTACAGTGAATATTACTCGTAGAATATTTTCATTCATTTATTTATATCGATATTTTTGGACAGCCATAATCCAGTTTGCACACGTGCAACTCGACTCGAGCGTAGTTTCTTCTCGACAATTTTTTGGGTGTTCACTGCAGACGAAGAGCGCAAGAGCGGAAAACATTTTCTTTCTATGTCGAACAGTTTAGACAGAAAAAGTGTCTAGGAAATTAAAATTGGAAATTATTACACCGCGTGTGTAATTGGCTCTTTGGAACATTTTTATTACACGCCGTGCGTGCGACGCATGATAAAAAGAAAAGAAATAATAATGAAGGTGGAAGAACATTTATTTCAAAAGTAATAATTATTTTAGGTTCGGTGATAAAAAGTACAAGATAATCCATAGATAAACTTTGAGAACATTACAGAGGTGATAAATTTTCTTCCAACGACGCTTATTTTTTCTCTTTCGTCTGCGGTAATCCTCGAAACATTCTCCCGCAAACACAATTTCCCGGGGTTTTTCCTTTAGCAAATTTTAATCCTCACGGCGACTTCTTCGTTAACGACTAACAAACTCAAGTTCAACGTCGTTGCAATCCGTCGCGAATTGGTTGACAACGATCGAGCGGAAATTTTTCCGTTTCTCGCGCAACGTGCCGAACATCGCCGCGAACGGTAATTGATCTAAATCGCGTCTTAACTGTACTCGGTCGGCTGGCCCGGCCCTTATCGATCCAATCGGATGGAAACTCGAAAGCCAGGGCCGAAACCCAATTCAACCGATTGGCAATACCGCGGTTTCATTGTGGCCTGGCGCCGCGATTGTTTGACGAGCTCGCCTTGTTACCCAAGTTGCGCAAAAGTTTGTCAGGCTTCCCCTCGGTCGGTTGGCAATTTCAGCGGCAATGTTCAACTTATTCCTGCTGATCACCATCCGGAATGAATACCGCCGCCCGCTTTTCTCCGCGCGACGTGTTTCTCGCCGCGAATTCCCGACGAGTCTCCAACCGGAGAGGGAAGACGCTCCTCCACCCCCCGGTGCGTATTGTTCGAGGTTCTTGCGCGAGGAAAAAAAAAAAAATAGAAAACCGATATCGGCTCGCGGAGAAATGACAATGAGCCGCCGAGTTGAAAGGTTGCGTCGGGCTGTTTTGTCGCAATTACATTATGCGGAGTGCACGAGCGCGCGAATTCCTCGAAGTATCGAAGTGTCTGCTGGAACTTGCAGTGTTCGAGCGTACTTTAAAGAAGCGGAAACTGTAACCAGTCTAATTGCAAGTAACTGTCAAGGATACATACGGGTTTATCGCGCGGTCTTTTGTCAACTAGGATTGCCTAGTTTATTTCTGCAGCGACGATAACAAGTGTTTCGAATTTGGTGAATTTGAAGTCGTACTTTCAAGTCGTCGAACGCAGTGTTTGCAATCAATCGATTAAATTTGTTCTTCAAATGGAACACTTGTACAAGGATGTGTAGAACGGAACATTCCAATTTTCTTCTTTCGTGGATCTTGAAGTTCATAGCCTTTTAAAAATTCACTTTTTCACCAATGAGAGTTGTGAACCACGTGTCACAGAGGTGGAGCACCAGAATTTTGGAGATCCTCAAATTGGGCACGGTTGGCAAACCACCGCTGTGGAACATTTTTCCAATAACAGCAAACAAACTTTCTACTATATCACGTGAACGCAGCCAAGTATGGATCGTCGTTACTTGCCTCGACAGCTATGACGAAAAAAACTTTGCTTTTTCCCCCGGTTCAACGAAATCGCACGATTGAAACCGAGGAGGGGAATTTCGTATTATTGAGCGGCGAACAATCGTTGGCTTAGCATCTCGAACTCTGTAAGTACCTTTAAATAAAGAAAAGGATCAACTGCGATTTCCTCCGCCGTTATCCCTCGGAATTCTCCCGATAGTAAGGCGAGAATTTCCTCGTGGAACTTGATCGTCTTATGAACATGTGGAAACAGCAAAGTTGAGCCGTTCCCAACCGGGTTACCGGTCCGGGTTTCAAGCGGCAGGAGAGATAGATCGCGGCTAGATTAAAAAGTTGCAACGTTGTTAAATAAAAGTTTCGAATCGACGCCGCTCCAGCAGTTCGTGTGCTTCTATTTGTTCGATTTCGTCTGTATTTCTATTTGTTGGCTGTATTCAACAGGGATGAAGTTCAATTCTGCGAGGACCTATTTCAATGGTAATAACAATAATAACAGTAACAACGATAACGACGCGTAGCAAATTTTACGTAGATACAAATTTGGAGGCAAAGTTCTTCGTTGAGGATTATTATTTACACGTTAAACGTTCATTTATCGGACCTTGTAGTGACAAATTAGTGAAATCGTTTTTTAAGAATTTCTCAAAGATTCTTTCCTTAGATTTTCTAGTTAGGTTTCGATTTCGGTTTAGAATTAGGTTACTTTGGAGACACAGAGACAAGCGTATTTAGGAACTAGTGAAATAATTCCAAGTAATAATAACAATTGATCACTTTTGCGTGTTATCAGTCGTGCAACTAATTTTATCTGAGTTTTTTCGTTCGATATTTACTTTGGACGAAAATGAAATAAAATAATATTTATAAATGAAAGGGGGAAGCACCCAATTATTATCTCGAAATATTGATTCCAAGCAAAATGGTTGTAGCTGTTCTTGCAGTTGTACTTTACAAGATGTTCAATTATTCTAGTTGGCAGTAAAAGCAACTCTGCGCTGCTTTTTCCACTTTAAAGTGCTTCAATAATGGCAAAATGGTTACTGCTTAGTAGTTTTCCATGTTCCGTGTACGTACGAGGATTCCTACGTACGGGGCATTTTCTATTATTCCGAAGGCAATTCGGTATTCATGAATCGCACGTGCAGTACTTTGATAGCTAAACAATTTCTGTCAGAACCAACGTTTCCGTTGCTCGCTGGATGCATATCGCGGCGGTGTAAATGAAAATACGATTGATTTATGGCGCGTTAATATTTTAACCGCGGATTTTTACACATTTATGGGAAATTTTGAAACGGGAAATGCACAGCGAATGCACGCGATGCGAAAAGACATGTCAAATATACCCAAAGCAGAATAACAAGTGGCGCGTGAAACAATTTTCAACCGGAGGTTCCGCGTTTTTAGTGGTATTTTCGAAAGTTGCACAAAATTGCATAAAACTGTTCTGACTAGGAAATGAAGACGACTTTTTATTGATATGCACATATTCGAATCGATGGAAAACCGTACCAGACAACGCCACTCCTACTCGAGGTCTAGCCCACGCCCCCTCGCGAGTCACGTGACCCAAATCAACCAATCGCTAATTTTCGTTGCATCAGCGTTGCACTTATATAGAGGCCCGCTAAAATCACTTTCAGCGATAAAAGGGTCAACTGTTTGTACGAAGCGTGAAAGTACATATGAGAGTTGTAGATACACGCGTGAAAAGAGTGCAAATATCAGTTTTTCTGAACGAAACAACAACTTGTTTTGTTTGTCGTTCAACAGCTAGATTCTCCGATGTGTAATTTTCATCTCCGATAAAATTTCTCTCTTCCCTCTGTTTCTCTCTGTTTGCGTTGGGAAAAATTACACGTCCGACACGCCTAATCAGCTCTGCTCTCCCAGTGGGGAAGTTCGGCAGCTGAAAAATGAAAAAAATTGCAAACTTTGCTCGGCAAACGTAGCCTCGCGCGACGCGAAACAACGAAACAGCTTCTTCTCCACGTTGGAGAAACGATCCTAAGCCCCCAAGAAAATCCCCAAAGAAATCTTGACTTTTCATAATATCGTGGATATTTATGATTCCGCGTAACGTGCAGAGATGCTGAAGTTGAATTGAAAGTTGCGCTGCTTTTTTTATGATCTTTGAAAATTTCTAATCACCCTGGTGGTGTAAATTTTTTCCTTTTAATCTGTCAGTATCTGCCGAACTTTCCCCGTCAATCGCAAAGAGAAAAATCAAAGAGAGAAAGAGAGAGAGAGAAAGAGAGCGAGCAGTCTCGTTGAAATACGGACGCACGCCGGCGTTTATATCCAGAATTTGTGCACGTTTCTCGTGATTCGGGAAGATATCGGGATCGTAATTTCCGCTTCCCATCTCGATAATACTCGGCCGCGGCACGTGCAATGAGAATGGCGTGGCAATAAGGAATATCTTGTGACGGGGCACTCTCAGAAAGAGAGCGAGAGAGAGAGAGAGAAAAAAGAGAGGGAGGCAGAGACAGGTAGGGATTTAGAAGACGAACCGTGTAACCAACAACCGGTCCCCGATGGAACCGGCGCGAAGTAATAACGCGAGAGAGATTCGGGCATTCCAGATTTATCGTGGCAACACATAGCGGTGACGTGACGGGAACCGGCAACGAGGCCCAACGACAGCTGGCTCACACTCTCTCTCTCTCTCTCTCTCTCTATCTCTCTTCGTATGTTGCCACGGACGCGCACTCACGCCGGCAGAGACTCGTGGAAAATCCACAGAGAAATAAAGTCGTACGAAGTCGCGAGTGTTATGAACAAGCGCGACGCCGCGCCGCTTTGCTTATTCGGGTTGAATCACCCCGCGTGTACGCCTCTCGAGCGGCGCAGAAACGGTGTTCCATGGGTGTGGAGCGTTGAAATGCTGGAAATTGAGGTGAAATCAAGCGATCTTGATGGATGGTTCAAGAGCGTTAATACGGGCGATTTAGCGAGAAAGTGGTGGATGATAAGTGTTTAAGAGGCAAGAGGGGGGAGAGAAAGGGAAATATTTGAGCGTTACGCGATTGAATAAATTCTCGTAACGTGTTGGCTGAGTTAGCTTTTAATTGACAACGAAAGTAGAAATTGAATCGAGTAGTTTTAGTGTTGAATTTTAAGCTGATTTGACGAGAAAGGGGACGGTGAGTTTATGAAACATTGTAGGGAAAGGGATTTAGTGTTTAATAAAGTTGTTACGAACTAAAGTTTATACAAGATGGCGTAAATCGTGCTTGCAAATTTTACAGACAATAGGAATAAATGACAATGTAACGTTTTCAGTGATCGAGTGTTTACAATAATCTCTATAACGATCTTTTTCAACAATTACGAGAGAGAGTTTGAACAATTTTCAGACACCAGATCTGTTTTATAAAACAGTAAAATGACGAAGTAAAGAGACGAATAAATGAAAATAAATGAGAGGAACAAAATGTATCTTCTAATCTCTTTTCCACGTTGTACATCGAACAACACTGAAACAAAATAACGAATATAAATTTCCATTTTGCGTCGCGATCGCCGATATCTTTCACTCCGTGATAAATTCATTACCGCTTCTACAAAGCAATTATGGTTATGCAAACAGTGAGTAAGTAACTTCTTTCCCCCTTTCATTAATCAAGCTTACGTTTTCATTGATTTTCTTTTGGACAGTGACAGGTTAATAAATTAGAAGTTGGTTGGTTGAAACCGCGTACGAACGAGAATTAATTTTTCAAATTTATCAAACTTGAAATTTGCCCAACTTTCCCTTTGACGTTTTACGTTACAATAACATGGTGCTAAACTGTATTAAAGTTCATTTCCTGTATTATAAAATTTAAAAAATATTCGAAACATCCAACGCGAAGTACTATTCAAGTTTCTTTTTTCTAGAAAAATAATACTTTCTGCGTGTAATATTTTAATTATAAAACGCTTGACATTATATTCGTTGTAATTAGAAAATAGTTAATGCATGTACGTTGACTGAATTTTATTGACCGGTATTCCTAATTAATTGAAGTCCCATTAAAATGAATTTCGTTCAAAGTATTATGATTGTACATACTGCGCAATTATGAATTATTGCCCTCTTTACAAATTATAGATTACACGATAACGGGAGGTAATTAAAAACTGCTTAACTGTTCATTTGACGAATATCACACTCGTAGAAATAATTTGCATGCAACCTCGTCTGTTTCGTCACTCGCTTATACCACTGATCGTTATCGCGACAGACGATACGATCTTTCTCTCCTCGCAAACTGAAGAACGTACGATAAAGAGCAGTTCGGCAACAGCCGAAACTGTTTATCCGTTCATTTGACGAACGTCACTGGCTCGTCTGCTCGATCGTTGACCTACGCTACTGCACGTAACGCCGCGACAGACAATACTCCCATTCTACGCGGTGCAATGCAACGGTGTTTCACGTCGTTTCTCCAATGCCCGACACGGTTCAAGAAAACGGTCGCCAACGTCGACGCATCACCACACCGCTGACAAATCGCGAACGGTTGCGTCACGCGAGTGCAAGTAGGTCGCAGGATGATTCCTAGGGATGTCTGCGAATGCGAACTAAGTTTGGAACGTCGAGTACTGCTCGGAAGTAACAATCGTTTCGCTTTGCTAATAAGTATAATGAAATGAACGAATTCATTTTAAATGATATATATATATATATATATATCTTTTTTTGCCACATTACCACACAACGCCACTCCTACTCGAGGTTTACTCCACGCCCCCTCGCGAATCACGTGACCCAAATCAACCAATCGCTAATTTTCGTTGCATCAGCGTTGCACCTGAAGAGGCCCGAAAGTGATTTTCTGGGTTTAGGTTACCCCCGCTAAAATCACTTTCAGTGATAATAATATACAATGACGTGTAATAGTGTACACACGAGTATAATGAAATTAATCAGTTTATATGCAAGCAATAGTTGATGTGCGTGCGAATGTATACATCTGTACGAGCAGTGAATGAATACATGAACGCGGTGCAACAAATGAATTTATTTCGTACATGGAATAAATGAATACATGAGTGTAATGGAATGAATTAATTTTTGACATATAATAAATGAACGTATTCATATATATATATATAGTATCCACTTGTGTAAATAATAAATTAATACACGAGTTTGACGAAACGATTTATATAAAATGAGTACACGAGTACAAGTTTATTTCAAATTCAACGACTGAATATACAAACCTACTTGTGTAATGATAACGATAATCATTGATATATTTATTGTGATTTAATGTATCAGTGATTTTATCTAATGACTTGTATTTGATAAAGTACTCGAAAATATTTTCTATCTTGCGTGTTGTACAAAATCGATACGTTTCACACCGCGATCGACCAGCGTCTACCCTCGATGAGGGATTATTTGCCACGCGGTGAAACATCTGAATCGCGAAAAATCGAACGGTTGCTATAAAGAAAAAAAAAAAAAAACGAAGTGGTGGAATGAAAGAGAGATAAAAAAAGGAGGAAATTTGTCCGAGCCGTAACTTCCGGTCGATAGACACGCGGGCCAACCGATTCGTGAATGAATATCTGGCGTGGTGTGTATTCAATTTCAGGGATCAACGGCGAATACGGCGAGGTTCGTCGAGTCTCGCTGAAAAGTATAATTAAGAACGACGTATTTGTGAAAGTCGTCGAATGATTGATACGTCGAACGGTAGAGCAAATCGAACGTGGAGAAATGAACGGAAGAATGCTGCCGACTGACTGGGAATATTGATTAATCAGAAAGTGTAATCCACCGCGGACGTCGAAGAAATCTAGTTTCTATAACGTGATCGTTTTGTTCTTAAACGTCGTCTCGTGCCCGAATCGATTAATCCCGTTAAGTGACAGTTGAGAGAAAGTTTGAGATGTAGTTGATAACAGAATTTCGCAACAGCTGTGATCATATATATATATATACATAGTTATTTACTTAGTGATCGTATATATATATATATTTGCTTAGTGATACATAGTTATTTGTTCAGTGATCATATATATATATATACATTTATTTATTCAGTGATCATAGTTATTTTTGTTCAGTTATTTGATCATATATATATATATATTTGCTTAGTGATACATAGTTATTTATTCAGTGATCATATATATATATATTTGCTTAGTGATACATAGTTATTTACTTAGTGATCATATATATATATACACACACACACATAGTTATTTACTGTGTAATATAGTAATATAGTAGATTATCTAATTTTTCCCTATTTTATTTAATATATATACAGTATACTACATACTACAGTTTGTTATTTGTAGCAATATAACTAAAAATGTTTGTACCGGGATAAAAAGTTTCATGTTAAATAAAAGAGGGAAAAATTGCGTTGAATTATACGTTTCAGTTGTTCTCTTCGTTGCTCTGCTTTATTAGTCCGCTACCTGCATTAACGAAAGAAAGAAATCGAATTAATTATTCAGAATAACCTGCAGTTACTTTTTTGTTAGTCCGACAAATATGACGAATTAATAATAATTACGAATTATTGGCATTGTTAAAGTTACACGAAGTAACCTCAGATTGTAATTGGAACGTAGCAGAGTTCTCTGTCTCTTTCCCTTTCTCTCTGGATATTTGTTACATTTCGTACGAAGAACGCGGAAGTTTTGTTAAAAAGGATTTATTTGAATGGAAGCCCGTTCCTCGCATTATCGTAATTAAGTAGTGAAAGACAAAGGGGATTACAGGTTTTTTCCAAACGGCTGGCCGAGTTCGATTGATCTCGGTTTTTAACCTTCGAGGCAAAGTGCATTTAACGGGAATCACAGAATTATTCGCACGGTGTAATCGTTCTGTCCCGAAAACGACGTAAAATTCGATCGTGTCGCGACGATTGCCCTCCGCACGTACCTACATTCTGCGTTACATTCTGCATTTACATTCTGCGTTTGACCCTGTTCGTTCGTTCGTTCGTACGTGATCACACACATACACACACACACACACACACACATACACGCACATACCAGGGAAAATATCGCTCGCTAATATCTATCATTTATCTCGATTTTGACACCTACATTGAACGCGATGCCGTCTATAGAAGCTTCGCGGAACTTTAATTACTTCAACGGAAGTTAGACTGCAAATAGCGTTAGACCGTGGGCTGTAGCAACGCGGAATGAAATTATTTTCGGAAGTACGACGATATTCGTTTACGGTTCGCGCGAACCTCCGCGAAACGCGCGATATGTTATCATTACGTGGATTAATAACAGCGGTCATTCGCCATTTGCAGCGATCAACGGACGCATCGAACGGACGTCCCGAAAGAATTACGATCGCGCGTTTCTCGAATACCTCGAATTGGAAACGAAAGTGAGATTTTAATCTCGGTCGCGGAAAGGCGACGGCAGTCGACAACCGCGAGTTACGATTTTTCTCAGCCGCGCGTGGAATTTGAAGGCAAACGCTGCTCGTCGTCGAGGTTAATCGTTAATCACGGATGAGAATTACTCGGGCGTGTCCCGGAGAAGAAGATCGGGAGAACTCGAGTGACGGGTTTGATCAACACTCGGCGAGAACTTTGTTAATCGTTGCTATTTGGCCGTTGAGGAGAGACGTTCTCCGTATCCTCCATCGCTCGACTTGAATTGATGAGCGGAGTGGATCCACGCTCGCCAAATTGCAGATGTAGAAAAATTTCTTACGGTAAATCTTGCACCTCCTTCCACCGTTTTTCTGTCGATTATTTCCTACGTGAATCAATGTTGTCCCGATCGGGGTAAACGTTGACCTCGAAGACTCTTCTTCTGAAGACAGAATAATTCTTAAGAGGAACGGATTTTCGTGGAATTCCCTCTGACGCGATTAATTATTCTTGCAAACGAGCAAGAAATCCTTTGGGAGAGTACAACGACTCGATTAATTTTCCAAGAAGATCGTAAAGACAGCGAACGACAATTTTGAATTGGATTTATTCAGAATCGTTGCGAAAATCTTTTCTTCGTATCGTTGAATCGTTCCCCGAAGCAACTTCCAGAGAGATGAAGATAAATAAACGATGGATTTTCGAAAATTTGAACGAAGAAATCTTCGATAAAAATTACAATTGAAAGAACGTGTTTCTAATAAAAAGAAACGAAAGAAAATCTTCCACTGAGAAGAGAATTCGACAAAAGTTGCAAGGATCGAAGGAACCTCGTGACAATTACATTAATTTAGTCACGACGTATTTCTGCAAAACTTGTCAGTGATACGTTTGCACGGACCAGACTAAACAACATTCCCTTAGCTCGAATCTGTTTGATCGAACACACTGCAACGCACGCGAACGTACGTGCATCTGCCTACGCGTACATTTTCCTCGAGCTCTTTCGAGTTACTGCAGTTTCATAAATAACATATTTGTAACCGTGTCAAAAGGCTACGAGTACTGGATTCTCGGGATAAAAGTAGCGAATGGTATCGCCGTGTTTCACACGGGCGAGACGGAACGGAAATGTAATTTATTTCCAGGGGGGGGTTCTAAAGCTGCGACGATTTCGGGTACTGAGCACGATTTCGAATTGAACATTTGACACGAAACGAGTATTTCTTCGTTGGAATGATTTTTTTTTTTTTTTTTTGAAAATTTAAGAATCCTCTTGTTCAGAAGAATAATCGGTGGATATTAATTTCTCGTGTCTTTACTTTGATGAAAATGGAAGAAACGAAAACTATGCGCAAATGTTATTACCAGAAATATTACCGTTGAAAAATTCGTGCAAAGCTCGTGGAAGACTCGAAAACTTTATTCGAACCACCCGCTTGAAATCCGTAGTTTCAACGAAAAATCTGCCACGTGTCAAGTTCACGTGCGGTTCGATCAAAACGGTTGTCTTGAAAACCCAGTGAGACCCGACGAGACGAAAGAAAACTATCCACGTGGCGTAATGGATACGCATCGCGAGGGAAGGCGCCACAGTTTCCCCAACTTTTACCCCCTCTGCTCTGACGTTTTCCATATTTCACAATCCGCGAGTCAGACGCAATCCCCGAAAGAAAGATACGCCGTGAGGAGTAGTTCCAATAAAGGGAGCTCTTAAATAATAATACAACCCTGTGGCGCAGCTTCTCCGCTCCGCAACCGGCAAGTTGTGTAGATACCCGACGGTGAGAGGAACTTCAGCTTCTTCCCGTGCTCGTTAATTTCGCGCGAACTTCCTCGCTTGGCAGTTGCCTGAAACAAAAGGGGTGGAGGGAGGGAGGGTAAGGAGAGGCGGAAGAGCGAAAGAAAGAGAGCGGAGAAGAGGGGAAATTTCTCCGGGGGGGGGCAGTATGATCGAAAAAACCGAACACGTTTTTCGACTATGTCCCGGCTATGTTCTCTCTATCGAGTCGAAACATCTATCCGCAATTACGGCCGATTGTCGAGCACGCATTCTGCGATGTACACTGGAAACAATGCCACTCGCCCCGGCATTGGATACTCGCTGACTCGAAACTATTTTGCGCAATTTTCTCGAGTATTCGCCTGCAAGCGAAGAGAGAGAGAGAGAGAGAGAGAGCGAGCTTGCTCGCGGAACTTTCTTCGAGAATGGATGCCGATGAATCGACGCGAGGGGAGAATCAAATGGTACTCGTGAGATTTGGTCGAGTCCAAATGGACAAAGCGAGCGAGCGAGCGAGAGAGAGAGAGAGAGAGAGAGTTTTCCGGTATTCGAGGATCGACATTCGTTACGTTCGACGCATCGACTCGTCATTAACGAAAGAGGTTGGTCGAAACGCGAGCGAGCGAGCTGGCCTCTTCAACCTCTGGCTAATTTCGTTGGGCCGCTCGATGGAATCAACCACTCGCATCGTGGCCAAGTCCATCAATATGACGCCCTTTGCACGCCCGTCACGAATTTGACGCGAGCAGGTCGCTCCAACGGAATCTCGCTCCGAGAGCATTGTCATACACGAGTATGCGTGTGTGTGCGAGCGCGTGTAGGTACGCGGATATCGATAGGAGGTCGCACCGGGAGGATAAAACGATCAACGGTCGTTCACCTTGTACTTAATGGCCATAGTTCTCGCCACATTTTCGCGACATCGTCGAGATAACTTCTTGCACGGCGGTACGCGCGCGCGGGGGAATCTGGCGTCTCGTCGTTCCTCCTTGAGACCAAGGACAAGAAATTTCACGCGACTGAATTTCTGTCTGTGGCCGGTCGCGAGATTGGTATTTCGCTGCGGCGAACGGCTGACGCGATACAGTCTGTACAGAGATTTCTCATTGTCCGCTTTTTCGCCGAAGAATTATCTGAAAGTTTCGAAGACAATCTTTGCCAGAAGCTGTCAAAAATTTCATCCGATAGTCGCACGACAGATTTTTCGACAGTCACGTGATGAGAATGTATCGTGGAGTAGAGAGTAACGTAGAATAGTTAAACTGTTGATATCATCGTCATAGATTATATAGCAATCTGATTCTCAACTAGGAAATGTAGACGACTTTGCCATAAAATTTTGATACGCAAACATTCGAATCGATACGAAACAAATTACAGGCGCGATCGCTCAGTAACAGACAACGCCACTCCTACTCTAGTACTCTATCCCACGCCTCCCCTCGCGAATCACGTGACTCAAATCAACCAATCGCTAATTTTCGTTGCATTAGCGTTGCACCTGATTTTCTGGGTTACCCCGCTAAAATCACTTTTAGTGACACTAAAAACTTCTTACGTAAATACTTTAGTTGTATAAATGTTACATTCGATCTAATTAAACAAAATAATAAAACTAATATCGTATTGCGATGATATAAAGCGGAAAAATCTACGAATGTCACAAATATCCATGTACTGAACTTTACGAACGTGTTGACTGCTCTGCACACTTTCCTTTATCTTTATCAGAAATGAAAAAAGTCGTAACCGACCATTTTTTTGTGTCTTCTCTTCTAGTAAGAAGAAGAATAAAACTGAAGAATCGTCGAATTTTCGAACTGAAAATTGACGTGACTTTTTAAATACCAAAAGTGCTATATTTTTGGAACGAATTTTCGGACTTTCCGCTAAATTTATATTACGCTCGTAATAAAGGGATCTGCCTGATTGCGCTCGTCATTAGGGGGATTCGCATCAACAGAATTCCATTACAGTCGCACAATGTAAACTTTGTGTAACGCGGAACGATTCAGAGGATTCTGCTCTTCGGACTAAACGAGCTAAACTAATTCACCATCTCGACAAAGTGCTTTCAATAATGCTATTTCAGAAGAAGATGTTTAAACGATCGGTGAAACTGTACCGAATGAATCAAGCAACGCGCGTCCTGCAATGAATTTTGAAAGTGGTGAGACTTGTTTTGTCAAACGAACTGTTGCTTTGAACGCTAATTTGTCGCATTTGACAGTTAACATTGAAAAGATTCCCTATTCGAGAAATTTCCGAGTCGTTTGAAAAACATCTGAGGAGAAATAAGAGAGAAATGAAAATTGAAACAATCTTGTCACGGATAGTTATGCGAACGAGTGTTTTGTAAAATTTTCTGCCCTCGAGTGACGACCATCCTATTTCTCATCGTTATTCTCCAACGCGGTTCGTGCACGTGTAAAATATAACATTTTAGCTACTCTTAAACGGCCGTGCACGTGCGTCACTTAAAACACTTACCCGTGTGTACTTTACTTTCTCTCTTTCCCTTTGACTTAACTGTTCGGTCTTTGTGCGATCGGTTCAAAGTTCTCGTGCAGTTTTCTTTTTTTTTCTTTCGCCGTGCTCTTTCCAGCAAGTTAATTAGCGTAATAAAGCAGCCGTTTAAAAGAGAAACGCACGTCAGCCGAGCTCGCGAGAATGATTGACTCCGACTACTTGCGTTCGGTTTTTGTAATCCGATTACAATTCAGCTATGCTAATATCTGTCTCAATTCGTTTGTCTACAAATTAATTTTCTTTATATTCACTTATTGGCTCGAACGTGATGAAATATTTCGAAAGACCAATCGTTTCTAACGCAAATTGTACAGAGTGCAATAAAGTGCAATTTTCATTGTTAAATGTTCCTCCTTCGTTCTTATGTTTTGTCTAATCAAACGAATGATTCGCCAGCGATTTTTCTTTTAAAATCTGTATCGAGATTCAATACAACGAAACACTCTCTTCCTTTCGGTTCTTCAACGATGAAAATTTTGTCAACACATGGAGAGCCTAAGTAAGTCTCTTCTGAAGACAATAAGTACGCAATTGTCGAGAGTCGTCATTAATTATACTTTTTTCCCCTGGAAATACGTCGTCTGATTTGGTCACCGCTGTACCTTCGTTTAAGACGGAGACGTGCTAGGTAATTCTACTGACAATTTCTCTGACTGTTCTATTCTCTCTCTCTCTCTCTCTCACCTTCCTTTAATTACAGACTCCCTCGGCAGCGTATTAAACGAACGCGCAGAGACAACGTTCGTACGTTCAACGAAATACGAGGAAATTAAAATATTTTCTGAAAACTAAAATAAACCACCTTAACAAATTAGAACTTTTCATAGAATTTTTCAACTGGTCCTCAGTCGACTTAGCGAAACCGCGGTTAATTAAACACTTTGCTCCGTTTCAGTATTAACTCGAAATTTTCCTTCCACGCGGGAGCTCGACGATTTCCATATTTTTCGCGCGACTTTAGCTTTCGTTTCTAGTTCTAATCTCGTCAATCTTAATTCTCGTGTCGGTACTTGGAATTGCGTTTCGAATTTTACGCGAATCCGTCCATTCAGCTTCGTTCGGAACGTTTTCGAACGTCCAAGGAAATTTCCGCGCTTCTCCGAAATTGAATAGAAGGTTTCGGTAAATCTAGCAGAATAATCGCACGGCGAATGGCACGCTCGAGCACGCGCGAACGCTCGACACGCGCTTCTATTGACACGAAACCTAACGCGTAACGTGACGCGTGTCGCGGCACAATGCTTATCAGGCCATTCATCGTGATGTTTAATCAATACGAAACGAGTTTTCGAGGGTGTACGGTGTCTCGCGGCCGTGAGCGAGGGGGGAGGGCCACGCGAAAAATTTCACGCAATTTTCCAACGGGATAATTCCCATTGTCGCTGGAAACAAAATGTTTCGTCCGTCCTGTTAGCGAACACTTCGCGAAACATTAATTGCAAATAATTGTACGCAGGACCGGGGACGGGGAATTAAAGGGAAAAGCCCGAAATGTATTTCGCCGACGTTTTTGTTGATATTTGCGCCAGTTTTAAAACAAACGCTATCGTCATTGCCGCGCGTAATTACAGACTTGGCTGTGTCCACCTTTCGTCGAAATTCGATCAGACAATGGACGCTTCTTCGACGTTTCCAAGAAATAAACGTTAATTAATACCAAAACGATCAATTTATAATTTTTTTTTTTTGTGACACTTTATATAGACGTAAAATAGCGTGTTTCAACAGTTTTTTTTCTAAAATGACAATAGAAGCTTTTGCGCCCCGTTGTGTTGCAAAGTTTCTTTATTTTTTTTGTCTTCTTCAGTGTCTCTGATGGAAATTTTATGCTTTGATCGTCGGCAATTCTAGTGTCAAACGCGTAATCGTATTTATCAATCAAAGAGGCAGCATTGAAATGATTTGATTATCAGCGGGAGATTATAATACACGCGAGACTCGGATGACGGTCACACTGTGAAATTTTATGCAAATTTGTATTTAACAGGTAGAGCCTGGATTGAAAGTTATTTCACGTACTACATGTTGAACATTGTTACACACACACATATATATATATATATTTCTTTTGCATTCATTTCTGTGCAATTTCATTTAGGTGCATGAAAAATCTCAGTCTAACAACAACGTACGTAAAATACGTTAAAAACCTCGTTACCAATTTGTTCTCAATTTCACACCCATTATATCTCTTTCGTCGTTTGATATTTTACTGACGTGCAACGTTCACCTTTGCAAATAGTGAACAAGTTACAAAAATTGTGGCCACTCGGAACGCAAACAGAAATTGGACGACATCCACGCCACGTTTTTCTGTTGGATAATTGTTACTTCTCGCGTACCTGTTGCTTCGAGGATCGTTTCAAACCGACGCGCTCGGAATATCAAGGTGAAACCTCTTTCTTCTTGCCGTTCGTGAGTCTTCCAAATTTTTCGATCGCGAATTAATGGCACGCCAGTAGTTTGCCATCTACGAACGAGCAGAGACACTACTACTCGCCGGGAATGCCGATTGAAAAAGCGGGCCCGGCCGAAAGATTCATCAGCCAGTTTGCAAACAGCAACGTTTAATCGTTTCCAAATAACGCGCTCGTCCCCGCTGGTTGCGGTCGGAATTCTACTTCGCGCGATTCGGGAACGTGGATTTTATTCGCGCGGCTTAACCGCAAATTCCACGGA
Source organism: Melipona beecheii (assembly GCA_032399605.1). Lineage (NCBI taxonomy): Eukaryota > Metazoa > Arthropoda > Insecta > Hymenoptera > Apidae > Melipona > Melipona beecheii. Next base: position 4,215,559 of record JAUCMO010000291.1, read on the forward strand.
ATAAACGCTTTTGTCTCTGCTCCCTCGGCAATTTCCAAGCATCGCGCAGCGATTCGAAAAAAGATGCAACAACGTGCTCGCGATGCAACGCGATACAAAGCAACGAATTCGTTCAGGTTGCGCGCGGCGTCTGACTACCAACGTGCTCGCTCGTGGGTGCAAGATTTTACTTGGACCGCGGCCAAAATCGTTCCGACGATTTTCGTCGTGACTACTCGAACGCGATATCGATTCCTTTTCGACACGTGTACTTTTCGCGCGTTTTCAAATTCCTCGACGGACGGTATACAGTACATCACAATTGAAGATGCGTACGATTATCTGCATAATTTTCCAGAATCCGGAACAAGTAATAATCCTGGAGAACGCTCGAAGCATGTAAGATCCACACGATACCGTACGTGACTGAATAGAAATTTCGTTTATTACTTATTTCGTCTCGTTGCAGTAGACTCCGTTTGCTTTTCTGTAGCAGTAACAGAGTTCGACATTGACGAGCAGTTGCGCATCAAATTCATCGGTGGTTAGATCACAGACTAACTTTACAACAGATCTGCTCACTTGTACATGAATACAGCGTCGAATACAGCGGCTGTTCAAAGAACGGACAAGCAAGACCGGTATACTCCCAAAATTCAAAATCGTACAATTCGATAATTAAAAAGAATTTGTACGTAATTAATTAATTAGAAATGCTACACGCGTAAGATGTAACTCACAATCGGTCGAATATTACGAAATTGGGTTTACCAAAATTTATCGAGAAAATAGAAGAGTTGCAATGTTCGACGTGCACGCGTACTCAGCCGATTTACTAAGAAAAAACTTTATATTCTCTTACTGTTGACTTGTACTACCAACGTCTTGCACGAAGAAGGAGCACGACTTCGTTCTCCAGATTTCGTCAACGCGTTGAGCGAAAATCACGAGTGTTCGTTAACGACTTGCTTAACCGTGCTAATGGAAACCCTAATTCGCGATCGGCCGGCTGGCGAAGGCGGTGTGCGGATTCGCGTGGATAGTCGCCGAGCGATATAACCGAGCAGTCGATCCATCATATTGGTCAATCTATCGTGGAATGGTCCCAGCGAGGTCGTTTTATCGTACGACCCGGCCAATCCATCGAATCTCACCGTGAAAGGGGACGAGCGTTCGCGGACTACCACCCGGGACGTGGTGAAGTCGCAATCGCACGTTCTCTCGCTCTCTCTCTCTCTCTCTCTCTCTCTAATCTACCATCGCACACAAACACATGCACACGCATACTCCGTTCTATTTATTCGTGGACGATGCAGCTTCGTATAATTGATACATAGCTGGCCAGCAGCTGACCAAGCGACCGCTTTCCGATGCGGCAAACGGCTGAAAAATATTGTTAGGCCAGCGATAATACTGCAGTGTATCACGGCCGTGACGTGGCCCGGCGATTTATGCTTTAAGAACGTCCACAACGCCTCTGTCTCTCGCGTATTGCTTGCCGAGGCTTTTTCCAACTTCTTGCCGATTCAAGCCTACTTACGCACGTTTGTTCCTCTTTTTTCCCTTTCTTTTTTTTTTCTTTTTTCGCAGCGAACGTGCATGGGACGACATTCGAAGCTGCACAGTCCTATTTACAGCACAGAATTTTTTTCCAATTCCTTTCGCGAGCGGATAAAATTGTCTGACCTGTCGGAATCATCTCGTCAAATGATAATATTGATCAGTCGATAGATTGCAAGGTGTAATTGATTGAGAATTTGTCTGGTGAAATTTATTTGTTTAGTTGTCGAGTTTGTTACCGTTATTAGCGCTCGTAACTGGTAATACTGCGCGGGAGATCTGTTATTGGATCTGATGATTAATGTTGTTTTATTGATAGATTTCACTCATCTCAAATTTAATAGCGAACAACTTTCATGATGTTTCGCAATTTAGTGTGAAGCTCAAAGTTATACAATGTCACTGATCTTTGTATGTACACGAATGAGGTTTTTGGATTGAGCTTTTCACGAAAATCTTTAAACAACTCACAGTTTGTAACTGGTCAAATTTCATATGTAATATTGCGCGGGAGATCTGTTATTAGATCTGATGATTAATGTTGTTTTATTGATAGATTTTACTCATCTCAAATTTAATAGTGAACAACTTTCATGATGTTTCGCAATTTAGTGTGAAGCTCAAAGTTATACAATGTCACTGATCTTTGTATGTACACGAATGAGGTTTTTGGATTGAGTTTTTCACGAAAATCTTTAAACAACTCACAGTTTGTAATTGGTAAAATTTCATATGTAATTTTGCGCGGGAAATCTATTATTAAACGTCACGTTCTTGTTGGTTTATTGATCAATTTTACTTGTCTCTTTAATATAATAACGAACAACCTTTCACAATGTTTCTTTAACATATGCTCGAAACTGTATGTGTATTTATGTAAGTGTGATCTTTGCACACAAACAAAGTTTTTGGACCGAGTTCATCATAATCTTCATTCTCTCAATAATCATCAAGCAACCTTAGTTTTCACCTTTGAATTGAATCGAGCAACGCGATTGTTTCCGAAACAAATTGTTTCATAGAACGAAATGAAAATATCGGGATTAACATCGAAGCAACGAAGGAAAATTTTCTCCTCGCATTATATCCCACTGTTCTATAAACTCTTCCCTTCTTCTCCGATTTTCAGACGTTATTACGTCGCGTAATGGATGAAGAATAATATCCGAGTCTATCACATCGTTCTCCTCCTTCTGGTTTCGATATCATCGGCTGCATTAAGTCGCCAAAGTTGCGGTCGGAGGAACTCTCGACTTTGCTTTTTCCGCCTTAGTCCCCGAATGTCAAAAGGTCTTGTACAAATGTCTTCGTAACGACCATGAATGGCCACGTCGTTCCATTTCGTTTGCATTTAAATGGAACTGAAAATATTGCTTCGCGGAAAAATCATTTTCGACAGTCAACGGACAATGCTCGCAGTCAACGAGAAATGCAATCAAACTGACGTTGAACGTTAACGAGAAAAAAAAAGAACGTCCCTTTGGGCTGCGCGTGTGCGCGCACGATAAATCGTATTTCTCCTCTGTTTCGTTTCAATCGAAAAGATTTCGAATGCAATGTGAAAGTTTATCGAAGACAGCGGCGGAATTACAACTCGTAAAATGTAATTTCTTTGGTTATTTTCGCTTTGAATTTCTTTCGTTTCCGGGTGATTCAAATCGAGATTTCATTACAGGAGACAATTTCCGATTACAATGTCAATATTACATTGATCGGTGACGTTATTGTAGCATTGTGAAATTCTCAACGCTAATAGACTGCAGTGTTGTATATTTTTCAGTGCTGAAAAATAAAGTATTACTATATATCATATTTTTATATGCTACATGTTATATTTTTATCGTATTATAGTAATTTATATTTTTATTTCAATAATGTTTCAATATTGTATTGAAAAAATTGTATAATTTAACTGGAATCCATAGGTTTGATTGTTTTAATTTAAGAAACGCAAATGTCTTTCTGCGTGTAAAGACATTTCGAAGAACAAATGGTATCAATTTTACTTCGCTGTGTCTTGAGAGTAATCTAATCGCTCGTCGTTCTCTCGTCTGAAATTTTCACTCTTGCCTCGCAATTAGTTCACACAACGTAGTTTCAGATGCATTTTTTCCACGAAGATGAGCGCAACAAACGACGAGTCTACGCGCGCACGAGCAATTCGGGGGGCGAATGCTGGTTGGACAGACACCATACATCGGCGGATGTTTTCACGGTGACCGGCGGGCATTGGCGGGATAATAGTCGAATTGTACACTTTGCCCATTATGATCTGACCGGGAGCAGACTAAAGCCGAGTATTTATGTAATGCGGCCGTGTCGCAGTAATGCATGCATTGCACGTCCGTCGACGCGGGGTTACAGAGCGTGTTAATTACTGCGTGGCCGTTACGCGTCATAAATTAATATTTCAATTACGATTTCGCTAATGCCATGTACCTTCGGCCCGATCCGCATATTTCGATTCGGGCAACACGTGCGACGGTCGCCAGGACTCCAACTACGCTAACTCTACGCACCAGAGTGTACCCTGTTTCACGCGTGGTGAACGAGTTCTTTCTATCGTTTCTCTCTTGAAATTGAAAGTACCGAGTGTTTTGTGCAATTCAGTCAATCCCTGAACTTTAGAGCTGGGCGATTTTTCACGTCCTTATTTTCTTTTTCTACGCGCAATTTTCAACTGTCGTGCTCACATTGGTAAAATTTGAGAATGTATATACGAGCAACTGCTTTTTTTCTTTCTTCTGTTTTCGACGAAATTTAACAAGTCAATTTTGACACTGCCGTAGCTTTAAGGCTTCTTCACCGTACACGTCGGATAATTTTTCGCGAACTTGCGCAGCGTTTTTTCCCTTTTTTCGACTTTCCATTCTGGAAATAATTACCTTTTGGCCAATCCGATATATTACCAGATATCTACGTGTTTACTGAAAATCAAGTAAATTAGCAGTTAAATGTAAAAAACAGCACGAATAGAAGCACAAATATTGAGAACGATCATTGTCTAAATTAATTAATTTTGTTAATTTTGATGTCGCTTGTATGAAGTATCCTGTAATTTTTGCATGTTCCAAATTCATTTCAGCATAATCACGACAGCATAGGTCGACTTTCGTTTCAGTTTTAACGAAAATTGTCAAAATATTTTACGCGCGTAATATGTTCATAAAATGAAGTTTCTATAATATTTTCATAAGAAACCGCACGTTTTAAACATTTAAATACCCGTATTAAATAATATATTTAATTACACTTGATAATCGTAATCATTAATAATTACATTTAATAATGTTATTAAATAATACGATGGAAATACAAGGCATATACACACCTGTGTATTAAAAATGTGTATTAAAAAGGGAACCTCTGCTCCGAAACTGTTGTTCTGGCAAGAAGGGAAAAACGCGAAGAAGAAGATCGTCGGAGGAGCGAGCGGCGACAATTTCTTAGCGAGAATCGGGTCGGTGCCGGTACGAAGCGCTCGTTTGATAGATAGATCTCGCGGCATGCGGGGAGCATCAATCTAGGAGCAGGTGGTCGTACCATCCATGAACAGATTAGCAAAAATTTATACGTCGGCTGGTATTGTTTTACCTTCCATTGGCCGGGATTTGCGCGCGCGACGTTCAACGATCGGAATATATTTTTCTTCGTTATTTCGCGTGTCTGTGTCCGTATGCGTGGGCGCGTTTGTGTGTCTGTCTTTTTTTTTTTTTTTTTTCAACCACGAACATACACGCCAGCACCATTGGGAAGATATTTATTCATGAATCCGAAATTACACTGTAGCCGCGACGCTTCCGTTTCGCACGATCGGTTGCGTCGCGTCGCGCGGCACCGGCGAAAGTTATACGGGGTTACACACAGTTTCCCTCATATTTCATGGTTTTTCCGCTGTTTTTTTTTTTTTTTTGCCCTTCCCTCTCCCCCGACGATGCAAATGTTAAGTATATTTGAATTGCAAAACGCGAAGTGTGCGTTTAAATAAAAAACAAAGTTGCCGCGCGTTTCCTAAAGATTTAACGCGGTTGACTGCGACCCCCCCGCCCGTTCCCATGTGACCAACGTTTATCGATTCCGTGTTTACTTTTGAATACACTGTTTCGCGCCCGTTTTGCGCCCGATGACGAATGCCAACTGGGAAATACGCTCGGATCCTAGGGAAAATACGAGAACGCATCGTGAAATTTCTCTGTATAAATAGAGCGCACTTAGCCGACTGTTTGGAGTAATGAGAGAACAACAAACAACGTTCACACGGGGCTATCGCCGAATTTTCTGTCGTGTGCAATTCATTTTCTTCCTTGCTTGCAGGATGGTCTTTGCGTCGCGCAAAATTTTCGATCCGATGCCACTCCTACTCGCGAATCACGTGACCCGAATCAACCAATCGCTAATTTTCGTTGCATCAGCGTTGCACCTGAAGAGGCCCGATTTTCTGGGTTACCACTTTGAGCGATAAAAAAAGAAAAGAGGAAAGGCCTTCAATAAATCACTTTGTTCGATATTGTTCGCCGTGAAATGGACAACGAATACAATGGCATCCTCTCGTAAATGCTTAATCTACGTACAGCGCGTAGTCCTGCACGGGCTTTCTAGCAGCGGCCACGTTAAAATTCGAACGCTCGTCCATTCTTCGGTACGTTTAATATTGACAGAATACATTTGCGACACGCGAGCTGCTCGGAGATGCAGTTCAATAGTTTACGTTCCTCTGAATCAGCCGAGCGTGCCGAGGGTTAAAGACAGATATTGACTGCACCAATGGACAGCGTCCTCTATGGACCATCCAGATATTTCCTGCATTTTGTACCGGCAGCGGCACAAGCGCTCTCAAGCGGAAAACTTTTCACGTAATATCGGAGGAAATGCTACTCTCTGGCGCGTCTCCGGCACCAGATCGACAATGGACGGCCTGAAGAAGTCGCCGATTGCCTGTTACGAGGTAGAACGGCGCGGGCCTGTTCCTAAGAAATTGGTGACCGTCCGGAGAGATCCATGGATACTCGGCTTGATTACCGCCGATTCTTCGATACCGGATAGATCACAGCCGTTTCAGACCCAATCGTCCAGCTTGTTTTCCCTTCGTTGCGCCGAGGGGGCCGAATATACGGGGTGGCCGAGGGGAAAGAAACTTCGTATAAAAGGGTTTTGCGCTGCAAATGAACCTTTTTATATTCACTTCGTTGCAAATCAAATTCATTCTTTTGCCAATTCACTTATCGCGTATCAACGCTCAAACGCTAAAGTCGCTCAAATTGGACAAGTTTTTTCGGCTGATCTGATTCTCACTCTTGGAGATTGTAACGATTATTTTAACATTCTAACTAAGCACTCTATGCTAACGTTACGTCGACTTTATATTAGTTTTTGTTTATGTATTATTAAAATTTCCATTTCGGAACAACAACTTTGCGTCGGATTTTGTTTTTATTACGATTTTATTAAGAAAACAGAAAAGCATGATTTTCGAAAAGCAAGAAGGTTAATTTCGAATAGAGAGAACCTGAGAGTACGTGGCAAAATTTTTGGCAACAAAGTATGCTTTAGAATAAATTATTGCGATCATTGTCATAAAAAATATAGCGTTTAATTATTAACTTTTTAATCGGGGTTGACCCACTCTGCTTCCGGTAGAATTGAAAAGATTTTCTAATCTTCTGCCCCGTTGCCTCTGGTTTGTAATTGGCAACACGTTGTTCCTTTCACACCGAGGTAACGACCCGGTTGTTCACAGCGAATAGCTCGAAATGAAATCTCTATCTGCTCTAGTCTCAGTGGGTGAAACGAATCTCTCGCAATTGTACCGAACAATTCTAACGTTCTAGAGCGCGAAGCGTCGGACATTTCCAGAATTCCTCGCTTCGAAGAATTCTAAAAATTTCTCTCGTCCTTACGGTTTCGATTGAAATTTAACGCTTGATTCTTTGGACTCTGGCTTTTAAGTTTAGGTTACGCTCGATGGTTGAGTTTAGATTAACGGTTGACCTGGTAATAAGCACTATTCTTCTTTCAAAGCAAAAACTTAAATTGGGGATGATGGTTATTGATCATTTTATTATCATCTCGTTGTTGTTATTATCTTACATGAGCAATAAAGTGAATTTTACACTTAGAGTTTGTGATCCATTAGAAAGTCTAGATTAATAGCACATCGTACATACGTATTTCTATTACAACTATCATTATAGAAGTTTCATAAATAATTGTTTTATTTATAATAAACAATTATCATAAACAGTTCTTTCATTTTAACATCATAACGTATATAATTGATCATACTTATGGATATGACTGAGTTTTTAACAAATGCTTGAAAGATAGGGATATTGTTGAAGGAATTAATATTCACGCAATTAAATATTAATAAAATTAATATTAATTTCTGTTTGGACAGAAACATAATTGCATAAATCTGTTCTTGCTTAGTATCTGTTAGAAATTGGCTGTTGGTGTTTATTGCATATTATCAGATGAGTGCCTTCGGTTGAAGTTCAGGCCTCATTCCATTCATTCTTCATTATTTCTTTTGCAATGATCGACTTTACAAGGTATTGAAACGAGTTTGTCAGTGGATGAAAGTACTGTAGCTTTTCGTTTCTTTCGAATCCAAATAATGATGGCTTTATCGTCTATAACTGTATCGTTATCGAGAAACGAATAACAGAAACGGTAGCGTATAATCGTTGATAAAAATAGAAGAAACAAAAAAAAGAATAAAACGAGGAAACCATTTGATCGACAAACGAAGCATGAAACAAACAAACGTCAATCAAATTTGCTCACGTTGAGTAACTTTCTTCCTTAATTACTCGTACTACGAGCTACAACCCCGGGCGTTTTATATAATCGGACGGGCACGAAACGGTGAAAGAATTTCACGATGCACACGCCGGCGATTCGCGCAGTGAGGTAATTTATATCCGGCTACGCTCCGCGCTCGCATTGGTATACGTAATTTAATCAATAAGCTCCGCGGTATCGCGCGGTTGTTTATTTCGTCGTGCTCTCGCCAGCATTTCAAACGGCCGCGCGCAATTTCTTCGAGTGCCGTTCAACGTACTGTTGTAAGGTCAGTCGATATTCGCGGATATCCAGTACGATAGAAACACCGCCGACTGTTGCCGTCGAACGAAGGAAAGAGAGAAAAAAACTGCGAGACTTATACTACCTCAGTACGATTCGTCTCACTGAAAGGCCCAGAAGCAACTGTTTTGACTAGGAAATGAAGACGACTTTTTTGCCATAAAATTTCATCGATGTGCAAACATTTGAATCGATAGAAACGCCACTCCTACTCGAGGTCTACACCACGCCCCCTCGCGAATCACGTGACCCAAATCAACCAATCGCTAATTTTCGTTGCATCAGCGTTGCACCCAAAGATGCGGTCAAAAGTGATTTTCTGGGTTACCTCCGCTAAAATCACTTTCAGTGATAAGATAAAAATAAAAATTTGACCAAAAATTTGTGTACAAGAGTAGAATGATAAGACAAAGTAATCCGTACGGTAATCTAGTACGGATCAAACACTCACGCGTAAACCGCGTTGAAAGCCGCAGTAGTCTCCAGTTTCGAACGATACCGAGGAGCAACCGCGGATGAGTAACAGCGAACGATCGCGATTGAGGACGGAACGCCATTGTTTTCGAAACAAATGACAAGCGTCTCTTCTCTCTGCTTCCGTTTCTCCGTTTTATTGTTCCTCCTTACCTTCTTCCTTTCATCCTTCCCGCCCTTTTTTTCCAATTTTTGTTGCGCCACAGTTGCCGAAATAAACGCGGTCGGGCAAACCGCTTGGCGGAAGTGTCCCGCGCCGTTGCTCACTCATTTTTTTCCTCTTTTTCGCGAAAACAATTGAACGCCGTCCGGCGATGTCATAAATTTCCCCGGGAGATTTTTGTACACGCAGTTTTTGGCTGTTTATCGCGTTCAGTCGCGGCAGATCCTCGCGCGATCCTATTGTCCGTTTCCTTCGTCCTTTTCCGTTCGGGCGATATATGGCCGCGGTACGTCGCAATTTAGGTGACGTTAAATAACACCCTGGATCACAGGCCTTTCTCTAATCCAGCCGTTTCTCATTTTCACGCAAATTGTCGAAATGGACGTCGATTCGTTTAGCCAGGGAAATTTCTTTTTCTCTGTCGCTTGCTTTCCTTCAGTCGCGTTCAGTTGTTGAACGTTCGATTCATTGCGAACGAGATGCGATCTGCGTACCTCCGAGTCTAGTCTTCTTTACTCTCAAATTTTAGAAAAGCATCTTTCAATAAAAATGTGTCTGTAGAAAAAGAAAAGAAAGGAAAAGGAAAAACACAAAGTGCCAAGACGTCCAAATATTTGAGAAAAAACAAATCCCCCCCGTTTGGGTTCCGAGCGAGACGTGCCTCAAGGAACAACAGCAAACGATCTAAATACAGTCTGCTAAACGAGCAAATATTTGAGAGAAGCCGGAACTCGCAGTTTATAATGTCACGCTGGGTGACAGCCAGCCAGACGTAGGAATTAAAGAGAGTAACAACAACGAGTTAAACTGAATATCCTCTTAACGGGTGCGGGACGATCGAGGCTAACTGCGCCGGCAGCGATCGGAATTCGATCGCGCAAAACGTGCCTTTCTTGGCTCGGCCCGAAACGGGTCGGCTGATCCGAGAACAAACGACCGAGGACAAATGAGTAAAACAAGCACAAGCCGCAATAGTAATCCGTGGCCTGACGGAGGATAGTTAATTAAAGGTAAACGTCCCGGAAGTCTGCCGAGGTCTTCCCTCAACAGGGAGAATAACGGGGCGAGTATTCTAACGGGGTAGTATTAGTATGCCAGCGACGATACGCGTTCGAACGGGTGTCGCGTGAATTCCTTCCGTTGGAGGCTACCATCTACGGTCAAAAATGTCGGAGAATAATCGGCGCGAGCAGATGTTTATATATACGAAATGTCGAGATGAGCTGGTCTAGATCTCGACCTCGTAGAAAGCGGGGCACGTGGCGAGAAGACGCGCGAAGAATCGGGGGAGGATATTATTCTCAATTTATCTCGGCGGCCACTTAGCCTTCGTCCGTTTCGTGGCATCGGCCCTCGAAGGAATAGTCGTGCCAGAGCTGCTGCGAATCGATAGCGAGTCGGTCGGAACGTGCCCCGATCTCTTCTTCCTCGCCACGTTTCGCGATACGTCGTCCGCGCTTTTCTTTTCTTTTTTTTTTTTTGAAAAATGCTTTATGCATCATGCGGAGCGAATGAAACATCGTTGAATCAAGATTGAAACTTTCTCGAACAACTGGTTCACCTAAAATATCGGAAAAATTGTTTCACTTTCTCTTTACAACGATCCCTCGAAATTCGCTATGCGATTTCTCGTCTCATCGTCTCGTTGAACTCTGAACGTTCAGAGTTGGAGGTCTCTTGGATCCTTGTGTCGTTTAATTCTAAATTCGAGTTCAAATAACGAATTAACCAGGATCCATCAAACGAAGCTTCTCTCTTTTCGTTTTAAACGTTGAAAATTTGTCGGATGTACGTGGGCTTGACTTACTGCAGATGCTCATTGGCAGGCCGCCAACGGACGATTCGCCGGAAAATTATTCCGTTTACCACCTCTCAGACGTTTCCGGAAAGGAAGGTGGCTCATCCGGCGTCTCTTGGATCTGATAACCCAACGAGAAGTATTTCAAAATTTATCCGACTAGTTGGATCGAGATTCGTGGAAATCGTTTTGTCCGATCGCGAGTTATCGAGTTATCGCTCCTTAACGAAGCCGCGCAACTAATTGGAACGGAAAGCTTCTGGAAATATATCGCAAAAATTTACGCTCGTTTCAGTTGATGCGCAGTGTTGTCGTTCTTGATTAATTTGTTTCCCCTCGTTCCGTTCCATTTTAAAGGGATTTTAATTCAACACGGTTTAGAAAAGAAACTCGGGTCACTTTATTTTAATTTCAGCTACAATGGTGCGAACGTCTATTTATAAATTCAACACTTTGCACTCTCTTTTGATGCCGTTTCCCTGAAATTCGTACTCTGACTTTGTTTCGTGTTTTTCCTGGAATAATAATTTAAAAAAGTAGTTTAAAAAAAAACCTGGAACTGGACGGACTATCTTACTTTTTAAAATCCGTAGTTTGTGTTTTCTTCCCTGCTTTGTGTTTCTATCTTGTTATCGCTACCGAATTTTAATCAAAGTTTTGTCACAGGTGTTTTCTATTTTTCGTTCATTCGTTTCCTTTAATTTACACTTTTCGACACACAGTCGTAGGAAAACACGAATCCACTAGCTTGACAATTGTTTGCAGAGTAATTCCCGTTTCGTACTTACATCGTTTATAATTGAACGCCGCTCTCGAACGAATTAAATTTCGAATATTTTTCACTCCCGAACGAATTTATATTTAGTACGCCGTGTAACGCGACGCGCATATTAATCACATCGGCGCGCATAATACAGCGACGTGTGCAGAAATAATAACTCGCGTGCGATTGCATTAATTTTCATTCGTAAAAAAAAAAGGAAAAAGAGAAAAGAAAAAAAGACACGAAATAGGCACGATTTCTGCCCGTACAATAAACGTGACTACGTAGCATTCGTTGCAACGGACGATGCAAATTTACATTCTCCGCTGTCCGTCGCATCGGCGTGCTCCGTTGATTAACGAAAATATGATCGCGTACAACCCCCCCGCAAACAACCGGAGGACGGAAATACCCGCCGCGTCGCGTCGCGTCGCGTCGATACTTATTTCCACTTCGTTCCGCAGAGATGAGCTTGCGCTCATCATTCTGACGCTAATCGATCAATTGCAGAGTCAATAACGATGTAAGTGGTATTAAACAATGAATTAATTCCCCCCGTAACCGGGGCCGGCAAATAACGGAGGGAACAGCGATTCCGTGCGTGTCAACAGCGAAACTGTCCGTACTGTTAGCCGTAATTGCATACGGATACGGATCGTATTGGAAACGCGTCGAGCCTCGCTCGGTCGGTTTTCGGGGCTCGATTTCATTTGTCATGCTCGTATCTCCGGAGTAATACACCGGCAACGATCGGCGGTTGTATCATATTTCGACCAGCGGAGATAGCACGTAGTTAGCGTTGGATGTCGTTGACTGACGACCGGCAAGGTCGTTTAATGGACACCACTATGTACGTACGTACTTACGTTACAGCGTACAGTCACAGAAGCTCGTTCGGGTTACCACCGCGGGCTCAGGTTTGTAACACTGTACACACACGGTATCCGCGGTGGCACGCTGAAAAGTGCGTTACGAAGTGTGTTGTAAGTGGACGAACGAACTTTAACAATCAATTAGAACCCAGCCGTTCTGGGTTGTCGATAGCTTTTTAGCTCCTAGGATTTTTCGATACGGTGGACATGAATTTGTGGTTCTTAATCGAGGTCCTAAATATCTCACGGGGGTACATTACCCGTAGTGTAATGTTCGTTTTTCTTCAAATTTAATAATTTAATGCCATCCACTGACCTATAGTCCAGTTAAATGTAATGACATTTAGCGTGCATATTGTTAAATTATATTGCAGATTAAAATTTTCAACAGTCAAACAGTCAAGAAACGATGTTACTTGTGGGTAATCCTGATGTGGTATTTACTTCAGACGTGGACGATTTAGCCAATAGTCCAGTTGCTAGCCAATGTCTGTGAAAAAGATGGCACTTGACTCTGATTCGTTAGATTCAACAGACGCAAAAGCGAAATATTGTCACGCCTACTTGAAAATTCCGCAACGTCTCAATTGCCAACTTCTCAACTCCCTGTTCTCAGCTTCCAGTCTCTCGTACAACGTCTCATTGCGCTTATCTTTGAGAAGGGACGAAAAGATCAGGCCGGGCAAGAAACAAACTTGCGAGATCCTAGCGAGTCTTCCATCAGTCTTCCATCCATCAACCTTCCGAAACGTCAGAAGAATAATCTCTCCTATTCGAACGACGTCCCGTTGCCAAACATCGCGCCTCGTTCGAAAACACCGTAACTCCCTCCTGCGTAGTTTCTTCCCGCTCCACGCTTCCGCTTTCACTTTCTCTTTTATCCGTCAGCTTTTAGCAGAAGCCTTTCTATGTCCACGGGAGTAATCGCGTGATCTGAGAGTGGCGCGGAGCTTTCAGCGGATGTCTGGCTTCGCTGCATCGCGCCGTGGATCTCTCTCTGGTGGAAGAACTAGCCGAGAGATAGATAAGCCGCTACGTCACGCCAACTTTTCCTACGCACGGTGCTCCTCCGGTGCGAAGTCGAGCGATACGAGGATCGCAACAACCCCAGGATCACCCGGCACCACCTCTTCCTTGGTAGTCTCGCGAGTCGTGGGAGGAAAACTCGACGAGCTTTGCGGTGTCGGTCTCTGAAAAGCCAACCGGTCGCCAGCCAGCCGTCGATCGACCGCTAAGTGATTTCTAGTGTTTCCTCCGGGCAACAGTAATACGTTCCGAGGCTTATGTACGTGCTCAGACTTTCCCCCCTCCCCCTCCTTTCCCTGGGTACATAAGCGTGTGCCGACTAGGCTATCGGCGGGCAAGATCTGGCGCGCGGATCGTATCAGCGATCCGTGAATCACCTGCGAGGGTTCTCGAACTACGATATAATGCTCGTGGGATCGCGAGGCGAGGCGAGGAGCGGCGAGGCGCGGTGCTCTCGCGAAGAACCGGAAAGTGATTGCACCAGATACAGAGCCCGCGCCACCAGCTGTGCGGGCGTCTTAATGCGACCGTGCTGCCTCGTAAATTACTCGAGGTGGTCGAGAGGGAACGCGGTGGCGCGTGGTGATTCACGCGAGAAAGATCATTTCGAAGTTAGACAAAGTCTTGCCGGGAATTAATATCGCGGCTTATTGCGGCGTCGACACGATCGGTTTCATTCGAATCACGGCTTACATGCTCCCGCGCGTGGAAACTTTAAGCAGCGGTTTAAGTTTGGTTTCGAAGCTGGAGGCTTCGTGTTAGATGCACGAAGCTGACCTCGCTAATGTAGGTCTTCGCGGTGGTAATTGTACCGAAGAAGTAGGATTTTAATCGGACAAGTTGTTACATCGTGTCGTGAACAAGAACGAAAATTTGTTGTTCGAGCGTAATAACGGATGTACAAACGTATCTTTATTACATTATTATCACGGGGGTAACCCAGAAAATCACTTTCGAGCCTCGTCAGGTGCAACGCTGATGCAACGAAAATTAGCGATTGGTTGGTTTGGGTCACGTGATTCGCTTATAATATTACGATCAAATTTTATCATCATAATTGTTATCAAAATTATTATCATTCAAATTTAAATGATAAAATAAATAGACTTTTGTTTAAATAAAAATTAATTAACAGAAGCACAAATAAAAATATCTTTTCAACAGAATGGAAAATCCAAGGTTCACTGTGTCGATGGATTTGGTTGATCTAGCGTTAAAGAATCGCAGATCCAAGACATGACATGTATATATATATATATAAAATAATTGCGCAATTTTACGCAAACTTTGCCTAGCAGTAGAATAATTCCTGAACCTGTAATTCGGGAAGAATAAATTTCGCGCGAATCGTCGTAACGTATCTTCCTTAAAACAAAAGAGACTTAATTCACGAGCAACGTTATCGTCCGCTGAAATTCACGTCATGAAGAGAACGGACAGACAGCATACATTGTACATGCTTTCTTTTTTTATGCTCGTACATTCTCAGAGGAGTGGCCCGCTTTTTGTCCATTAGCCTTACATGTTATTCGGTTATAAATAGCTCCGAGAAGATCCTCCAGTCAGCACGGGCGGACGTGACCGAACAATGATCTTCCCCAGAGATTTTCACAGCGGCTTACAGAGAAAAATGAGCAATTAAGAGTCTGTACTCTCTCCAGTGTTATCGAATTTTCTTTCGCCAGGGCCACGAGCACGCACGAACGTAAGTTATATGTAGGTCAGTGTGTGAGACATTGTTGAAAATTAATTTTTCGTGATTTATAATTGATATCGATAATTTTTTGCGTGTGTCGTTTAATTTAATTTTTATTTCTATTTTATACTTTCGTAAACCTGGCTCTGGGAATGTACAGAAATTTGTTCCATTTGTTAAAAATTGTAATAACTTCTTCGCTTTATGTTTATGTTACGCACGTGTTGTACGTACGTAATTTGTAAGTTTTTGGAATCGTGAGCGTCTCAAAAATGCTTCAACATCCGCAGTTTATTCTATGGTGAAAAAGTCAGTGACAAATTGGCAGAAAAAGAAATTCCAAATAGTGTTCTCGGTTTCCCACGTTAAGGGGACGACTGAAAAATGATGATTATTCGAACAAAACTTTGGGACCACTTTCGTTGCTCACCGTCGGTAAAGTGAGAAACTGAGGAAAAACTTGAAATTCTTGTCAAAAAATTGCAAAAGTAGTTGGTCTCGCGACGTGAGACGTGAGTGTGTAAGATTTATGGCATTTAATTTGGCTGAAAACTTGGGGATAAATCATAAATTTAATAAGAGGGGAAGGATTAGCTGGATATGATTTTCGGATCCGTCCGAAAATGAGAAGGTATTTCTTATATTTCTCAGTATCAAAATATAAATAGAGGTGAAGCTGATTTATACTTTCAATTATTGGAGCAAATTTTTACGAAAAGATCGTAAAAAACTCTCTTAAATGAGAAACTTCTGGAAATATATTTAATGTGAATGAGAGAGGGTTGCAATTGAATAATAAACTAAAAATTGAGTTCAGGGTACATATCTTTTGCCTGGATCATTCTGATCCAAATGAAAGATTATTTTATCACTGAAAGTGATTTTAGCCTCTTCAGATGCGACGCTAATGCGACGAAAATTAGCGATTGGTTGATTTGGGTCACGTGATTCGTGGTACTGATCGCGCCTGTAATTTGTTTTCTATCGATTCGAATGTTTGCACATCGATAAAATTTTTAAAACGTACGAGTCGTGCAGTTTTTTAATTTTCCGTGTAACAATTTTTATCGCTCCCCTACGTGACCCTTCAATTAAATTCCACAGCGAATAGTATTTTTTAAAGCAAAGAAGCCTTGTCAGTTTGCAAAGTTGCGCGTAATACCGAATCGAAAGAATTCGGGAAGGATCGCGGAGCGAGTTGTTGGAGACAAAGAATCGTGGCCCGTCACGTCGATCGTAGACAGCTCGGATCGCAGAGTGCGTTTTGAGATTCCGGCGTGTGGCGCGACTCGGGAAAAGCTCGTGGGATCTCGACGTTGACAAATTCCAGCCACCGTGTATTTTATAACGCGGGTTCGCGCGTCCCCGCGTTCATATTTGATGCATCAAAGCGAGCGGAGATGTCGCTGAATGGATCGCGAGGGCAAACGCGATCGTGACGCACGGTTCAGCCGCGGTATAACTCGTTCTGGCGTGATGGTTGTACCGGCGAGGTTCGTAAGCAACCGTGGAAGACAGACGAAAGCGAAGGGAAGGAAAATGGAGGAAATGAGAAAATAAAAGGGAACGCAGGGACGAAAAAAGAAAAAAAGGAAAAGAAGAGAGAGAGAGAGAGGGAGAGGAGAAAAAGTACCAAGACAGTGGTGAGCAACCCGTGGCTTTTCAACTACTTAGCCCCTCAGTGTTGCACTTCATTTAGCTGAAAGCAGCGCAAAAATGAAACTAATTCTGGTATTTCGTCATCATCGCTCAATATTGACGTTGAAGGGGTTCTCGAAGTTTTTCAAATGGAAATGATTGATTCACAAAAGTAACGTTGAAAATGTTGGTCTTTATTTTCATCGTCGATATTGTTCTTTATTAGCGAGCGTTGAGTCCAATAATGCGTAAACCAAGATGGGTCATAATACTTTTTTTTTTATAAAAAAATTGTACTCTCCACCTGATGAATTTCTATTTAGGCAAATAATCAGTTTATTCGGTAGTGCTTAATGCTATTTTCAGAAATGAAAATTGTGATAAATGATCATCCTGATAATCGTCCCGATGAGAATCGACTTGCAATTAGAAAACTGTGTCAGAGTCGAAATTTTTAATAAATTCAATCTCTAGCAATTACTCGGAAACAATGTATCGCGTACCATAAGTAGGTTGGTCAGTGCAAGTCATTTTTCATCAAAAACAATTTGCGCTGTGCAAATATTCCGTTATCATTCGTACATTTAGTTACATTACAATGTAATCACCGGGATATCAAAACGAAACTGTCGATTGTCGAGTTTGACAACAAAAGTACATATTTATACGGCGCAAATAATTTTTTATCATTGCTCGCGAACGATTTAGAAAAATTTAGAAAATTCGCAAGTGCAAAAAGGCTCGAGACTTCTTTAATTTTGCGTCTAATATCTCGTTGGTGGATAAGTGTAATATTCTTGAGTAATATCTCCGATATAGGTATACCGCAATATTTTTGATTTCTGATAATCGCAGAGCGAAATTTGTTCACCACTGTGTTTAGAGAGGGTAGAAAATCGCGTGGCTACTGTGCGAGCAAAGAAAGAAGAAAATGATGGAAATTTTTCTCGATTTTTGCCAATTCACTCTTTTAAAGCTCTTCAGCAAACTGCGAACGAACCGCGAACCGCGCGATTAATACGCGTCAGTCGAAACGCGACACCGATCGCCGAGCAGAACGAATCCTTTTCCGTTCCTGGTTTTTCAAATGACGGATCAATCGATCGAGCGCCGTTGGACTGGCACTCTTATAAATCGGTTGGCTCCGATTAATCGCGTTCTGTTGGACGAACGCTTTCTAATGAATCACGTTCCGCGGAAATAATCAACGGAAACTGCGCGCTAGCCGAACCGGCCGACGCGAATTAATCGCGGAGAGGGGCCGGTGATATTGTTGCGGATAAATTATTGCGCCCGTATCGACGAGCTCTCGTAATGACCCACATTTCGTGGATCGTTTCGAAAGCGAGCTTCTATCTGGCTCGGTGTACCATTGATAACGCCGGACCATGAACTTCGATAGGCTTTTTCTGGGTTTATCCGATAACCATCTTACGTGGACCGCAATGAAAATCGATCGACTGGTGGAGAAATATTGTTAAACGTAGTGACGTTGTACATACACGTATATATATATGATTATTACCAGTTTATTTTGTTAAATTTTGTTAAATCATGCTGCGTTGTTTCGGTCACTTTCTCGATCTGCTTGTATCAAAAAATATCTCGAGTGTTTAAACGAACACAAGCGTGAGGAAATTTTTACTAACAACGCGTGATTCTTCTTCGATTGAGTTTCGTTTTAAAATACTGGGTAAACAACCGAGAGTGAGAATTGACTTCAATTAATATCGTTAAACATTGGAGTCCATAAAACGGAGTTTAAGTTTTTAAATTTTGGAATCTTTAAATTAAAAATTCAATTTCGTCACTAATCTCAGAGATTGCGAAATAAAACAAATTCACGATTTGTATCCCAGCACGATTTGACTATTTTGCCATAAAATTTTATTGATATGCAAACGTTTGAATCGATGGAAACGCCACTCCTACTCGAGGTCTATCCCACGCCCCCTCGCGTGAATCACGTCCAATCGCTAATTTTCGTTGCATCAGCGTTGCACCTGAAGAGGCTTTTACATTAGGAATATAAATCACTAATGTATCAATCTACAACGTTATTACACGAGAGTTAAACGAACCGTTTGCAAACTATACCGATAATTCCACAAATTAGAAAACAGGAAAAGTATATAAATAGAATATACAATCGGTAATGAAGCGAGGCTAATTCGATTTAGTTCCAAAAACGAAGAGAGACCAAGTTCGATATTACAATTGCGGCGTGATTCGAACGTCGCTCGATTGTTCAACTGCGAAACGAAAAAAAGAGAAAAGAAAAAAAAACGGACGAGCTTCTGTCGCGATTTCTTTGTGGCAAACATATCGGGATTCCCGGCGTTCCAGGCTGGTTAAACCAGCCAGAAGGAAACTGGGAAACAGGAAATTAAATCGCGTTGTCCCGATACGAGGCCTCGGACGCGAGCTTTGACTGATCGCGGCGATTCTTTCCCCAGCTTCTTTTCCCAGGCACCGCATCGACTCCGATCGTTCCTGGCATCATCCTTGCCTATCGAAAATGCAGGCATCCGCGCTGTTGTCGCGACTCCCCGCCATCGATTATTAACCGGCGAGCCATCTGCTCGAGCAATCGGTGATTTTGTTGCTGAAAGTTTCGTGGAAAAGTTACGTGGGTCTCTTGCGGTACGTTTCCTCACAGAGAAGTCAAACTTTAATTTGATTCTTCGAGATTGACGGTAGGATCGATGGTACGCGAGACGTGACGGGGGTGGTGGGGTGGGAGAGCGCGAAGGTGCACAGGAACCTCGGAGTAAGATCGATGGGAAAAGTGACGAGTTCATTTCGGGAATAAGAAAAGTTTTTGGACCTTCGGATGGAAGCATTACTTTCGGCAGGCTGTCAGATGGCGGATTTCATTACCGTGAGATTTTTATGCCATTGTTCGAGTCAGCTTCCTGTTAAAAGCGTTGCGTCATTTCCTTCTTATTCCGCGCGTGAAAGTCTCACACCTCCGATCGGCAGTCTTTTGGACGAGTGCTATATCTTGTCTAATAAATAAATACGTGTACAGATATTACAACAGTGTTTATTTGCAATAAATACAATATGTATTTACAGCGAATACGTACTTTGTACAAGAAAGATTCTGTTATTAACATATTATAATACAATTAAATTAGACGCAATTAAATGTAAAGCACTACTTTATAAATTTCTATTGTTGATATATCGATGTATTTTATTGTTACGTTACAGTACAATAAAACTAAACTAAATACATTCTGTTGTAATATTCAAAATAAAAGCGTCCCAATTTACTTGTTCGTTAAAGTTGCACGAGCTCTGAAAAAATGACGATGCTTCTAGCGTTTGCTTACTGGGAAACACGAATAATTAATCAGAACGAATGTCTGCTGTACAATAACTGTGGGAACATTATGCAAAATGCAGTGGAAGTTTTAGTCATTTCACTGTACTAAATTTTCTCAAACAAATGTGAACGACAAAATCCGCAAAATGTCGAAAATCCTAATATTTCTTTGTTCACATCCTAATATCCGTTACACGTGTTGCAGGTTGCTCCTGCGTCGTTTACAGCAGCTCGGACAGACCTCAAGGTGGCACGTTTACATCCCCTTATTATCCGAAGCGATATCCATCAAATATCGATTGCCTGCTTTACACGTTTATCGGTCAACCCGACGAAATCGTCAAGCTGACGTTTCATAACTTCAACATCCGTCGTATACGACCCGAGTAAGTACGCACTATCCTTCAAACTGCTTTGCAATTACGTTGTGCATGCTTTGCATAAATTCTTCCATCTGAAAGCGGCGCGTGCTTCGATAAGTATTCGCGAAGTATCGTTCGACAAGGCCGCAAAGATCTACCGATAACTAGTGTCTTCTTTTTTGATCGATCGCGAGATATTTGAATTCTTCTCAAATACGCCAAAACTGCGAAAGACCAAATTGTGCAATAATTCTTTTGGCAAAATTGAGAAATTAAGAAATTTCCAAAAGTGCAAATTGCTTCCGGCGACAATAATCTGTAATTGACGAGCAGAGCGCGACGGAGTTGATGTCTTCTTTGCTACTCGACGACACGTCCGTACGATATCACAGTTAATATCTTGAACAGCAGGTACGCGTATCTCTGTTAAATGACAACAGAGACATTCGTGTTAATTAATGAACATTTCGCTTTCGACAATCGAGTTAACGAGCATCGAACGTCGGACAAAATATTCGCAGCAGTCGAGCGCGCTGATGTCACAGTGCGCCGCGAATTCACGGGTGCGCCGCGACCTGGAATTTTCTTTCCTCTCTGGAAGAAGAGATCACCCGAGGACGGTCGGAGTTGAAACTTGCATTATACCGTTGAAACTTACATTTCGCGCAGATGGAAGCTACAGGGGACAGGGACCGGGAATTTTGAATAAATTATCGGGCAAAAGACACGATTTCCCGGCGATCCGGACGCAATTCGTCCAAATTATTCCGGCGGTAATATAATGCGTGCACGCGAGAACCTTAAAATTTTCCGCGGACCGCGTTCCCCTAATTGAGATATTTCCTACGTCCGTTTGCAACTCGCAGAGACAGAATTCTCGAATCGAAATGTCGTCGATCGCGTGAAAATTGAAATTTTCTATTTGTTTGTCCGTCGGGGGGGCTAAAAAGGTATTTTCGTTCGATTTTTCGCCGCAGAGCGAACATTTTGCGCCGGTGACCGAAAATGACCCAGTTTTCCCCCGCTACGAGCGTTAATAACAAAATGTTAACAGCCACGCCTTGAGATGCAAATCACTTTGAGCGTCTCTTTGAGCGTCACCGTGATATCGCGGATATCATATTTATAATCTCGTTAACGAGTGAAACGCGAGATACAATAGCAATTTTCTTCGTTATTTGAGATTTTTTAATCAATCTCCAATGTACAACTCGCGTGCCGCACGTCCGAAGATAAATTCTCGATAGATTTTCATCTCTCGTAGAAAAGCCGCGAGTGTCGGAAACGTTACGGCGCTTCTCAAGCCGCGCAAATGACATTTTACTTTCGTGATATTTCAACGACTCGAAAACTCGCCGAGCGTCGAATAATCGTTTCCGGCGAGTCCATCTTATCCCGCGGAGCGAAACGTAATTAAAGGATCGAGTCGCTTGCTTTCCATGTTCATTATCCGCAATTACCGTTCGCCGCTCTCCGATAGCCTAACATCCAACGCGCAAAATGTACATTCCGTTTAAACAGTGCCTCTTATTATCTCGGGTAACACGACACACGTGATGTGATGTTTCTTTGAAACGTTCGAAATTTTGGGGATCGCGTTACATCGCGGACGAGATTTAGTTCTCGCGAATCCCATCGACAACCGCAGAATATATTCCGGTTTCAACAAGAGCGAAATTGGATATTCCCCGTTAAATTAGATCAATACGGGTCCGATTATTGGACACAATTATTCGAGACAGGTTGAACCATATCTGGCGGACGATGTCTGGAATTTTTTTGCAACGTTACACCACGAGGAAAAAAGTACTTCGTTCTTTTGTCATTCGATCAAATCGAGCATTGCTGAAAGCTGATCAGGCTGAAGAAACGGGTCATTTGCTCGTGCAGTAGAGAAAAAAAAAAAAAAAAAAAAAAAGCACGGCCTGAAACCCGAGGCAGTTTAATTCGAGGAAGTAATGAGTCATCGCTAATGACTGATTCACCACCCTGATTAGAAGCCTTTGAGCTGCCATCTTTTGCGAAGCCTTCAGATTCATTTATACAAGAGACAGTTCGATATCTGCGAGATGTCCAAAGTGAATTTGATCAGTTCCTTTTTTTGGGTTGAAGTCGAACGAATGCCCTTAAACGATACGTAAAATAATGCTTGCGTGCTGCATCGAAACAATGAAAAGGGGAACTTTTGTCAACGAAAGAAATTTTATATTCGAAGATTCACGTTAGTAATTTATTGTATAATATTATTATTTAATAATATAAAGTCATATATACTGTTGGTTATATATAGTGCCACTATATATATCGTGTTTTATTTAATTATAAATATTGGAACATTGAGGAAGGAAAAGTTCCGAAACGACAATGCTCAAAAATTCTTTGAAATATCTTTGCTGTTTGTTCTTTTCTTCCCTCGCGTTACTTTTCTCTCTCAAACGCGTCTCTCCAATTCAGTTTCCAAGCATTTACATACTTTTTCCACGCAACTAAACAGATTTTGTTCTGGCACGCGACGTTGCAAAAGATCTTCAGACTGTAAATTTCATGGTTTTCGCGTGTAATTGGAAAGTCTGACGCACGTTGCAGACGATGGCGGCTCAGAGCACAACGAGAAAGTAAAGTGGAAGAGCCGTTCTTGATATTTATAAGAATATGCTTCGCTCTTGGATAGACTCTGAAAGTAGCTCTTTCGAAACTTCCCTTCGATATCCTGTTTCCAAACTCGCTGCAACACGCTGGGAAGCCAAACAATGGACCACTTAAAATTCTCATTCTTACATCTACTCTCATCGTCGTGAGAAATATTGAAAATCGCTGTATCGTGCTGTATCTTTGTTGCACAAAACGGAACGTACCGTCCAGCAAGAAATCTATATCGGCCTTTGCGCGATTAATTTTTCCCTTCTCTCACGTTCACCTGTTCACAAACATTAATCCAAGTTCTCATACGGGACGATTTTCTCGAAGTTTTCAGAGTCTGAATGGAAGTAGGTAAGCAGTTGCCAAACAACGTGGTCGTTTTGTTTGATTTAAAGGTGGTCGGATCTTTGAAAGAGCCAGTTTACGAAACCGTGTTTGCTCAAGAGTTCTGTCCCGGTTTTTTCCAAAATAATATCCGACTCGGCGAGTTTATCCCTCGGCATTTTAATCGACCTTTATTACGCGAGTAGCCGCGCGACCAAAGTTTCAGGTTCTTTAGCCTCGCTTCAATCGCCTGTATTCCGTTAATCCGTGTTTGTGCGTTTATGGAAATAAAACGAAAATAGGAGAGTATATAAATAATGTAATTCGGGTTTTCCTTTTCTCTGCATCGTTGATAAATTTCGAGTGTACGTATCATTAAATTGTCCATCGTGTTGTTGTTTCGGGCGTTTCACAGACGAATCGACGCGTCAGATTGGAATTCTTAACACGTTAACTACTAGTGACTGACGAAACAAATTTAATACACGTGCATCAAAAATTGAAGAACTTTAAGATTATAGGAAAGAATGGCATAGTACGAAGCTTCTATTGATATTTGTTACATTTATACGCAACGCAATGGTAATTTTAATTAAAACAATTTAGTGATGTTCCTTCGCATCACAGACTGTTGTTGACTTCTCAGTCAATATTTCTTCCCAGCAGTGTCGTATTTCCTTCATAACAATTTTTGCAAAATTATCCGACTTGGATGCGTTGTCTTGGAAAACGGAAGGATGAACAAAGTAACGCACGGCACTTAACGCGTTAAACTTTCGAATTCGGCGTTTGATTCACTCGACAATTGAAGAATTACCAGAATCGACTAAAGTGTAATTTCTCAATTCGTAGTGTCTTTCAAACGCGAATATTCGACGAATCGAAATTGAACAATCGCTCGGCTGAAATTAAACGCAAATCCAGCGTAGAGGAATACGAATTTGGTCAATTTTCAATCTAATCAGTCGGAACACGTTTCTAAAATGTGATCGGTTACGTTCAATTTGTATAGACGCGAAACTCAGACCGCGGCAACGTGTTCAGAACTCGTGTAAATATTCGCATATCGATCGAGCTTGAAGTTCAACGATTAGCCCGGGCAAATTCGTTGAGAACTAGTTTGCAAACAGTGTAGCGCAGCTCATAACGGGGTTCTTGTAAATCGAAGAGTGGCGATATTTAGCCATCTTTGCCCTGTTCTTGCGCTCTCAATCTCAATTTCAATTCATTCTATATATTATAGTTTGCGTCGTAACAAACACGTCAGTGTTCAATTTCAAAGAGAAACAGTGACGTTCGGCCAGTTCGCATAGTTCGCATAGTTCGCGTAGTTCGCGCTGCGATAAATTTGTCAGTTTAATTTCGACGAGTTTTATTACCGCGAGAAGGAAAATTTATAGAATATTATCGGGCGATCGCGAAAATTTAATGAAACCGAGCATCTCGAACGTACGATTTCCCGATGCGTTTAAATTTTATGCGACGCGATATTAAAAAATATTTGCCACACTCGGCGCTCCAAATGGATACTGCCGTAAGAAAGAAAGAAAGAAAGAGAAAAAAATAACACCGTACAGCAGAAAAATATTTCGTCGATTCGTTTCTCCGTCGACATTGAAAAATGTAAGAAACAAATTTGCCACGAAACGAACACCGACGACGAGTACGAATTATGAAATTGCCTCGTTACGCAGCCAACCGTTTTAGTGCATGTATCAGTGTTGCATCGTATCAGAAATTATCGAATTAATCCGTCAGAGGTAATAACGTTAATTGTCTTATTAACAATATCCCCGTTACAACGAAATGGAATTCCTTTTGCGCTTGTCATAAACAGCGATCGTTCGGATATTTGAAATGCCGCTATTTATGATTCGAGTGTGGGAAAACCTGCTGTTTTCTCGGAGGCTTAACGAGCGCTACCTTTCGAGATTGAAAATCTGCAAGTCGTGCGCAACGCGTCTGCGGACTGCACATTTTTGTACAAATTGGTATTTTTTGGAATATAACTGGAAAAAAAAAAAAGAAAGGGAAAATAGAACCTCGGCAGAACCGGCTAAATGGAGAGAGCACTTTTTTCGTGTTACGTACACTTTATGCAATTTTGCACTTTGAAACTTTCTATAAATGCGTAAAAATCCGCAGTCTGATAACGCGCACACTTGGCCAATATATTTTCGACGTTAATCTTGAAACTGTTTCAACTATTGACATATTTGACAAAGCTAAAGCAGTAAATGTGATGTCCCGTATACATAGTACGTTACATTTGTTACATTACTTTCAAAAATGAGTTGATTGATTCTTCTTAAGTAAATAATTCGTTAGTCGTGTTACCGCTTTCTCGATTCGCCTCGACAATTAAAATGAATATTAAATTCCATAAATTCAAAGTAATAAAGGATTAAAAGGATTAAACAATTACTCGGCACTTTTGCTTCAATGAATGAAAGAACGTTAGATCAAAACTTTTGTTCAAAGTAAAAAATTACGAATACAAGAGATTTATTTTATATTTAAAAAAATGATATGATATCTAGCAGAATTTTAATCAGAGCGTTAAAAATGTGAAATATCCTTCTGAATTATGTCTGCTTCAACAACGTGTCGTCCCTGACATTTGTCGAAGAATCTTCGTCATCGTATTTAAGAAATAGAGGTTTCATTACGAAAAGAATAATTCACGTAAGTCCAATAGATTTATCACGCGGTCCGACGTGACGGAAGCTTGATCGAGCATACTTAGTTGGTGTTATGTCTCAAGGAAAGACGGATCATCGGATAAGAGGCGTTCCGTCTTACATCGAGCGAGCTGGGACGACTGATTAGCTGATGGTTACGCGACGTGTTCCCCTGATAGCCAGCTTGCAAACCACCGTGATTCGAAACTCCACACACACACACACAGAGACACTGTGCATTGAATGTAATTACACACAATCATGTTCCTGTGTCGTAACGTCAAATATGCCGGCCCTATTCCTGTTGCGTTAAATTAGATTCCCATACAAAATATCCCTCGACTCGTGGTCAGTTCATTATACTCGCAAAAATGTGTCGGAAAGAAGGAAGAAAATTTTTTCGTTAAATCGCTCTCGAGAAAGTTGAGTTTGAATATTTGTCGAGTATAGAATAGAATTTAGTTACAATATCGTAATGATTATATTGTATACAAAAAAAACTGTACCCCAGTAATGGAGACGACTTTTTTGCCATAAAATTTTATTGATATGCAAACATTTGAATCGATAGAAACGCCACTCCTGCTCGAAGTCTATCCCACGCCCCCTCGCGAATCACGTGACCCGAATCGACCAATCGCTAATTTTCGTTGCATCGGCGTTGCACCTCAAGAGTCATTTTATATTTAAAATTTCATTGAGAAAGTGCTCTACAGGCACGCTTTTGTTTTAAACTGAAAATCAACGGACAATAGAGCGTAGTTGTAGCTGTAAACGTAACGATTATATCACAGCATATTGTAACAACCAAACTATTTCATCAGTTAAAAATTTTGACTATAAAGCATCGAGTATTTGTTTTTAATGTAAAACTCTTTACAAAATCTCTTTTATTTCCATGAAAATGCGCCGAATAAACGCGTCTGTCGAAAACGTACAAACACGATAATGTCAAGTACCTCCAAACGATCTCTCTCGTTGCCGCTCGCGACGTTATCGCACGTCAGCCGGCGTGTTTGCCCTTAACAATTATTGCGAGAGGAAAATCCGATTGCAAAGACAGTTCAAGGAACGTTTTCGCGTGTCCCGGTGGCATTTTGACGCATTTCGAATGCGTATCACGAAGTTTGCCGGTTGGTTTAGAGCGGCTAAGTGTAGGAAGGGTCAGCGATGTGACACGGGTCGTGGGGGGAGGGAAGAGTCGGTTAGGAGTTCAGGAAGGAGGAAGTTATGAGACGAAAACGAGAAACGTTTCTCCCGTGAATGCCGCGTCCGTTTCCGTGGACGGGACCGACCCCCGTAGATTTTATTTTCTGTTCCGAATGCCGGTGTTCCACCGAGCGGAATATGAATCTCCCTTTTGTGAAGTTGCGGTGGTCTCGACTGCCTTCTTTCTTTCTTTCTTTCTTTCTTTCTTTCTCGTCCTTCTCTCTGCACCCGGGAACTTCTCCCGGGTCTTTCTGCTCATCTGAAGATATAAGTCACGTCGGCGTATCGATTTTTCGGGCCGACATAATGAAGACTAAACAGTCAACATGTACCGGGGAAATATCTCTTCTGAGGCGTGCCACGAGGCATCGTGAAATCTGTTGTCAGGAGCAAAAGTAGCTTACGTCTGACTGAGCTAATGCCACGAAACAAAGTGGCTCGTACTAATTCGAGAAATTGTCGAGGGTTCGACAATAAGACTGTGATTTCTGTCGAGTTAGGTGGTTCTGACGACGACTAAATTTTTTGAGGTTAATAGCTTCGACGTCTTTTTGTACGGAAAGAAGTTGTTGCTACGAGAAGCAAGAATGTAGCATTTCTATTCTAGAAAATGACGTATTTTTTAAATGAAACACAGACATAGAATGGTCGCTTGCAAAATATATCTTTTCTGACCGTTCGAAAGGTGCAATTTAGATCTTGAAAAGAACATGTCCGATGAAACGTATTATTCGTTGACTATTTTAGTTAAAAAATTACTAAAAACTCGATGGTCCTGATTAAATTGAAAGTCGACATCCAAAGTCGACGATCCTCGATGGCGAAAGAATTAAACCTCAGCAAAAACAGGCCAATAAAAATCCCGATGTTCCGTTTCTTCTTCTCGCCATATTACTGTCGCTTCGATTACTTGTTTCTTACAAGTCGGTCGGTAATTACGGTGTGTGGTCGATCGATCGATCGACCGACTCTCGGTGCTGGCTCCAGAATGACCGGCGCGATACAAGGCCACGATTATGTATGCAAATATGCGGGAGAATTTCTGCTGACGGGCATTATGCGTCGAAGTACGACGGAGCCGCGGGAACTTCCGACATGGCGAGACAGACTGTCGGAAACATGGGCAAACAATTGGGTAATGCACGTCGCTTGGTGCTGGGAACGCGGCGAGGATTTCGGTCGCGCGGAAATTTCTGCGGTTACGGCAAGTTCACGCGTACTGACGTGCGCGAGGAGAAGATTCGTTCCTTCTCGCGCGAGGAAACGAGCCTGACCCTCGTGAACTCTCGGAGATCGTCGTTCGTGAATTTTGCCAGACCTTGCTGAATCTTTCATCCACGCTTGCGACGAATCATTAGTTAATAATTAACCCCTTTTTGGAAATTATTACGTGTCACATAATTTTACAATGCAGTTTTTATAATTTTATTATTGTAACGTGGGTGGTTGTTTTTAAATCTCCATTTCTTTTTTTTTTTTTTTCTTAATGGAACGATATATATTTTCTGCTTCATCAATTGATGCAATTCGACCGATTGATTTGTGTCCATAGAAAAAAGTAAAAATGTCTCTTCAACTAGTATTTTTTCGACATACATAGGTTGATACTGTAGCGGCCCTACGATTCCTCGACTACGAGTTTCGAACACTCGACTTGCACAAGCCGCAAGTGGCTGCGCGCCTAGCGTCGAGGTCCTACCGATCTCCGATGTTAAGCAAGCAGCATGCGGAACCCCGCTAGGAGGGGTGTCCGAGCCCAGCCTAGCGGGTAGTTATAACAACAAGCGTCTGGGGTAAGGAGTCGCTGCCATCAGCCCCACTGAATGAGTCTAGGCAGTGACTCCGAGACGAAACGCAATCGCCTTTCTTCTCACTTCTCTCTCTCACTCCTTCAGTCCTTCCAGCAGCATCCTGGGTCTTTAAATATCTTTACAGATACACCCTAAAATACTTTGGTAGTCTGAATTTGAACTATTCCATTTACAAAAAAATTATTACTCTCATGTTACGACAGCAGTTTTCCACATCTCCAAAAATAATGAAATATTCAAGATAAGTTAATACTCAAGTTACATGGCCCATCTTGCATAATTATACGACGTAATTAAAAGAATGACATGTCTTTTAAGACATTTAAAAATATTGAAAAGCACTTGTTATAATAATTAACAATGAGAACAAATTTGACGAAAGTTCTGTAATTTCTGCACAGCTTTAATTTTCTCACAAATGCAGAAAAATCTACTAATCATTCAACACGATGTTACATTTTCAATTTTCCAAATATCGCGTGAAATTCAATTTCTGTCGTTCTGACTTCACTTCATTTTTATTGGCACTGAAGGGGCCTATAATAAATAATAAACTTGGAGCTACGATTTGCAGAGCTGTTGAGTATTGTTGCACTTGTCGAAGAGGAGACGAATCGAGAAACTTCTGGAAGCGTTTCTGGAAATCTGCGAGTGAGAAAGTTCGAGAAAAATAAAGAGATTGCGGGGTAAAGATTTGCTCGTGCTCCGTGGTAGATAAAGAAAAGGTCCGAGATCCGCGGATGAATAACAATGAAACAGGGGGTGAAATCGCTGTAGACTCGTCGGAGGAAGCGTTTGAATATCTTCCACTGTTTGGAGACAGATGTCCACGACTAACTCTTAAAAATTGTGATAACGTTTAATCTACAACAATATTTCTCATTTTCTTTTTTTGCGTTTATCGAAGCTACGCGATCCTAAAAAGGAGATCGCGGTCTGCTATTTTTACTTTCGACGAAAACGAAAGTGAGTTCCTCGATTAATCGGTCGATCGCATCGGGAATAATTAAACGTTCAAGCGGTGGATTTTCGAGCATGGTTTACAGTCGAATTGGCTTTTCAACGCGTATAAAATATTCTGATAATATTTGAAATGAGCCAACAAATTGAATACAATCAGCCGTTTACGCATACGTTAAACTTTTCACGCTTCCGCCTCTTTTCCCGTTTAATTCACATTTTATTCGAATGTTACACGTACGAAATATTTTCCCACTTTATCTCTGGAATAACGTTGATAGAACGTGATATTGAGAACGTGCGTACTTTTAATTCGCATTTGATTTGAATTTTATCAACAAAGCTACGCGTCGAAAAGTTCAGAACCGTAACGTGTGTCGCAGATTCGACGCTTAATTTCGCTTTATTCAATTTCGTCGTCCTCGATCGTTCGCAGCTGGTACGTGAAACTAAATTCAGCTAACCGGAGGATTGTCACGTTGAACGACAACACGCGATTACGCGCGAGCGTGATTCAATCGCGAAGAAACAGATCCAGTTGCTGTCGCGTCAATTGCCGAGAAAGCCGTCCCTCCGTAGTCTCCTTCGGACTTACGCGGAGCACGTGCTTGCCCTCGAGCCACACACACCCCCTGCACCGGGGGAGGATTTTATTTACAAATCCTGCAGCGGTGGTGGCCATAAATCGTTTCTGCTTCTAAGGACCGTCCAGGCGCTTCGTATCCAATATTAAGCTGCCCATGAAGATGGCCCTATTAATATGGTGTGCAGAGGCACGGCGATCGTTTACACAGCGACGCTCCGTACTATATATATTCCAAAGCTGAGAAAATCCCTCGGAGAAGAGAGGAAACTTCGCTCTTAGATCCGGCCGGCGTCGATATTAAGCTGCCCTCGCAGCCGTGCTCAGGCTGGCTGGCACACCAGTGTCTCCGGCTTCCACCGAGTTTCACCGTGTCTTCGATTCTAATTATCGACTGGCTCCGTAACGACCTTATCGCCGATCGGTTGTCTTTGCAACTGGTACGTCCATGCAGAAGCTCGGCTGCTTGATTTCATCGGTCGGATCTTCATCGTAATGTCCATCGCGCGACTCCTGCGACGACCGCGGTGCTCGTAGTTAATTACCAATTTATCTGGAATTGCCAATCTTCGTCGTTGCCGAGAGCGACGTTTCCGCGTCACAGTTTGTCAGAACGTCTTTTCTTTTTTTTTTTATTACGAGGATTAACTTCACGAATTACATTACACGCGTGTAAAAAGAATTTGATACCTACTGGAAGAAGGTATCTGAATCTAACAAGCAACTCTTCAACCTCAGATGAAATAATGGTAAATCGATGTTTAGCGATTTGAACAACTCTGATCTGTCAACCACGCGAGCGCCATCCAGCTTAAAAGCTGGACTGTGTAACGAATCGCGAAAATAGGGGATCCAACCTCGATGTTCTCCCATTCTTCCTGACTGAAACGAATCGTTGATGGCCTCGCTGCGATATCCTGTAGCGGGATTTCGACAGCGTACGCGCATACGCGAAGTATGCATTTCAGTCGAATGTATTTTCTGCTTGCGCGGAAAATAAGGCCGACGAGCTGTCAGCTGGCGAAATAATCGATCATGTATCAAACAGCGACACGCGTAATCACTGCGCCTCGCCTCGCCTCTTCGTACCGTCGTACGATCATCCTTAAATGCAGTGTTATCGTCACGCGATGAATTACCGCGAGTGAATAATGGCTTTAACGAAACTATCCGTTTCGATAAGGGAATTGACAGTGCGTACGCGCGCACTGTCCACTTTCCGGTGACGTACGATCGCGTCTGTTTTATCTTCATTCGGCAGATACCGCGCACGCTGCGCGTCGAACTTGCTATTGTTGCTCGCGGGGAGTTTTAGTTAATGATTTTCCACGCGATCGATATCCGAATGGCAATTGATTACGTGAGAAGGGTAAAATTGCTCGGGGGCAGTTTCAATCAATGATTTTCCGAGTGATCGACATTCAATTGGAGAGTGATTATGCGAGAAAGTAATATTTATTGCGTGTCGCATAATCAAAGTAAGACTGTTTCTTTCCGAATAAAAAAAAGACACAGCTAGCTTTTGCCGAAAAACGTTCTCCTGTTTCCATAAGAAGTTAAATCATTTTATCAGAATACACATAAATATTTCTCTCTGATAAAGGGAACGCACAAATAATTGTAAATTATCTTTAATAATTTAAAGACTTGGCATAAATAATAATTTCATACGAAATATATAAATGGTTGGCTCTGTAGTTGGCTTTTTTGCTATAAAATTTTATCGATACGCAAACATTTGAATCGATGGAAAACAAATTACAGGCGCGATCGCCACTCCTACTCGAGGTCTATTCCACGCCCCCTCGCGAACCACGTGACCCAAATCAACCAATCGCTAATTTTCGTTGCATCGGCGTTGCACCTGAAGAGGCCCGATTTTCCGGGTTATCCCGTTGAAATCATTTTCAGTGATAAAGTAAAAAAAAGAAACGGAGGAAATAACAGAGAACGGTGCTCATCGGTGTTGGTCCATCTAAACGATCTGTGTAACAGCACGGTAGTCAATGCCGTGGCTCTATTTTGGTACGGTATGCGGCAATTTGGACGCAACGCGTTGCACCTCGACGAAATCGAGGTTCAGCCGTTGTGTTTCATAGCGCGGCAAGTAGGAACAGGGGGAACGCAGAAGGATAGGAAACCTCGAGTTTGCGGCCCGGACAGTAGTGCGGAACGTTGTAGCATCGGCTTTCATCGCAGCCGGGCCGAATGCCGCCGCTACCACGGAATTATACTTGTCTGCCGCGTAATTGCCGAGATTAATTATGTGCGAGATGAAATTCTTGGTCGGCAGAGTGTGACAATCCGTGTGACAGTTTGTCGTCAACCTCTCGCGAACGTAGTTACTCGCCGCGTTGACAAAAGACTTGAGAAAATAAGAGGGTGACGAAGCGGAGATTCGAAGGGAAGAATAATAAGAAAATAACTTCCTCCTTTTTTTTTCCCCCCTTCTTCTTCATTTTCTCAAGCGATGTCTCAATGACTATGTATGTTTGTTTTCTGCAAACAAAAATGCGATGAAATTAGTTTATATAAGCAATAAATGAATATATATATATATATATATATGAATTCGTTCTGTAGATTTTGTAGTAAATGATTACACAAGCGTAATGAAGTGAACACTTGAATTCATCTCAAGCAATAAACGATGAATCAACACATCCGGATGAATTCATTTTCCGTAAACAATGAATGAATATATATAAATGTGAACGTAAAACATGAACGAGCTTATCTTATACAAACATAATAAACGAGTACGTGTTCATATAAATATATTCATTTTATACGAACTTTGCACAAACTTTCGAATTCCAGAACAATGTTTCAAAAACTTTCATGTTAACTCGATATTTGTAAGATTCGAAATTTTCACGAGCAACCTTGGTCGAACCTTGGAAATGGTGGGTGCAACCGATCGCACGTAAAAGCGACAGTGCTTGTAAAATAAGCGTTTCTTCTTTTCAATTCTCACGCGTATATAGTCAAATCAGCGCAGAGGCACGGAAATTTCCGACACACGTCAGAAACTGCTCTTCGGCATTGTCCCCTTCGATCCTCGAACGTACGCGAAGGGCACTCGGATCGAAGCACGGTCGATCGTATTTTCAATTAACGCAAGTACAACAACGTTAACTTTGTGAAACATTCAACGAGAGCCCCCTCCCCCTGGGGAGGGGGGGGGGGAAGAAGGCGCGTCGCGTCTCGCGCAAGAACAAACTTCCGTTCGGTGAATAAATGGCGCCACTAATGTCCGAGGAAAAAAGGCGGCCACGGTTACTTCATTGATTTTGCAACGGCAGTGCACGCCATTAATGGTAATGGGAGCGTGGAAATGGATATGAGATCTTGGCAGTGTTCGAAGGAACGGCCGCGCGCAGCGGGAATAATTTCGATAATTCGAAAGACGCTGTTAGCTTGGCCCCGTTACGAACCGATCGCCGGAACGCTCGCGATTCTAAAACGAATCCGTGCGATTGCAAGGTGATTTTCGCTCCGACGATCGTGTTGAATCGGTCTGTATCGTTCGGCTCGAACTGATTGAAAGTGCGACGCACTCGCACGGCGGAAGCAACGTTCGGTTTAAAATCGTCGATCGGGAAAATGTCGTCGGACACGCGACGCGCGCCGTGCGTATTTTTCGAACGAACTCGAGCGACTCGAGATCACCTGTTGTTTCAGACGAAATTGCGCGAAGATAGTTCTACGACGGTTTCTTTGGTCAAGGGTTTTCTGATAAAGTTCGAAAGTTTGCAGAGCCTAGGAAAGTTGGCTCGTCGAGTGAAGTTTAAAAGTTACTGAAATTTTACTTATTGCTCGCTCGTTGCTACTCGCACTTCGCGCGATTCGAGGGAGAATGTCGGACCATGGAAGTTGGAATTCAAAGATATTCAAAGATACAGATACACCGTATTATTCTACATTTATCGTTCCAAGTAAGTTTCGAAAGTATAATTACTTTGGCAAAAGTATGTGTGGTTTGTAAGGGATCACATGGCGCGCTATTTGTTTGTTTCCCGTCGATTTTGTATTTTCGTCGAAATTTGAAAGTTATCTTCAATTTTTGGATACGGAGCTCAATCTCTTTTCGTCGAAACAAAAAAAGGAAAGGAAAAAAGAAATCCCAAAGCTGATGCCTCGTACGTGCAACAGTTTGAAAAACAAAGAGGAAATAACAAATAAAGGATTATCGTTCGATGAATGTCTTTTTGTCTTTGTAACGTCGATAGTTTCGCGTGTATCAGGATTGGAAAAGTATTCAGGAAAAAATATTCGACGTGTTGTTGTTCTTGATAGTCTATATTTTCGCGCAAGCATCTTTTCACGCGCGTGTAAAGTGTTTCGTCAATTTCGTTGGCGTCGAATTTTGCACTTTACACTTACGTGATAAAAATGTATAAAATACGTCGTTACATTAAACTCGATAAATATATTACACTTCTGACACGTTCTCGTGGAAAAAAATCTGATCCGACTATTTTTCCAGAAAAAAAAAAAACATAAATTTTGACGTTGATGTATAAAAGTCGCTTTAATACGTGTCGCGGAATTTACTCCACAATTTTTGTTGACAAAAGGACGCAACAAAAACCGTGACGTTCCTTTTAAAAAATTGAGGATTACTCCGGTACTTCGAAAAGTACGAAAGATTTCACAAAAAAAAAAAAAAAAACGATATTCACGCAGTTGCAGCTTTTATTTACAAAGCTGTCAAAATGTTTCTACGGTGTTCTAGGACCATAGAGTCGCTCCATACTTTACTGAAATAATTCAACACTCGAAAGGATTATTTACGATACGATAACAGAAACATCTGACAACTGTGAAAAAGAAAAGGGTAAAAGAATAAAATAGTCGAACAATATTTTCTTTTTCCTCTTTCCTTTTTCTTTTTCTTTTTTTTTGTTTTTCGTTGAAGGCGTTTCTTTTCTATATAAAATTAATTTTGAAATGTTACTCTCGAAATAGAAATATGGAAAACGTAGTAATGGGCTCGGTAGACGAGCTCTCTCTTAATCTTCGACGTGACAGCTTGTGGCTCGGTCTTTCTAGGGTTAGTACAGCGTGATGAATGAAGGTCGAGATTTTGCTAAATACGTAATAAGTCCAGAAATTATGCGCCTCGCGACCGAGCTAAATCTCAAGTTCCTAAATTGATAAAAATTTCCCACGGACATTTTTGTATTTAGAAGGTAATTCTCGAGTACCGGTAAATTTGCATAAATTTCTACGAAAATCCCTCGATCTTAAATAATTCCACGATCCTCGTTCGTGCGTTTTGTGTCTTCCATTGAAACCGCGAGTTTGACATGGTATTTCGAGTCGTACAGTGGTTGTGAAGGGAGGAAGATTTATGACTTTGCCTCCAAAGCGCTTTCCTCGACTTCATGACAATCAGCCGGTGACGAAAAATGAATTATGATTCTCGAATGCTCGGTCGTGCGTTGTCCTAGAATACCAATGTGCGTGCAAAGCTGCTTTTCAGACACGTGTCATCTTCGTTTTCTAGCAATTATCCTCAACAGTTGTTGGTCCCTAATAAACTCTAATTCCATTCTAAGAAAAAAGTTATCGTCAGCGTTTCACGCGGCATCTCCTCTATATTATTGTAAAACGCATAAAATGCAAGACTGAAAGAGAAGTACATCGCGAGACGTATGACAATGACATTTTCTTTCTCTGACAGGTTCGTTTTTACACTGTTATGTACCTAGAAATAGAAATTTATTTCTTGAAATTGGTATTCTACTCGTACACGCATTCCGTGGACTTTTGCACTTTTTAATTTTCCAAAAACGTGTAGACACGTTCACAGCCTGTTCGATAGCAAATGCAAGACTGAAAAAGAAAAAAAAAAATACGTGGCAGAAGCGCTGCTGTCTCTCGTGTTCGCAACAATGGAACGTACGGCGTAACCGGAAGTACGGTGGATCCGTGGTTAACCTCGCGAGAGCGTCAACGCAGAGACGAAGAACGGAAGAGGAGCAAAACGGCGTAAAGTGTAAAACGCAGTTCTCGCTCTCTCGACTGTTTTACGACGACTATCGTTGCTCTCTTAACAACTTTCCCTTTTTTTCTTCTCCTTCCTCCTCGCGTCTCTTTACGCACTCGGACGGTTTTTACGAGCTGTCGTTTCGCCGGCCGGATTAACAGCATCATCCGTTGGCGAAACATCGGAGAGAAATCAGTCGCTGGCTTCGCCGCCCGTTACATCTTATCGCTCCTCTTTAAGGATTTCCACGCCACGCCGGAAGCAACTATTTCACGACCGCGTTTACCGCCGGACGCCGCGACGATAACGCTTTACGGCCGCCGCTGCGTGCGCAGCGAGTTCTCGCGTCCGTCGTAAAGACGATCATCCCGAGTCCTTTGTTCCCCTTATTTCGTATCCTTTCGTCGACTTTTATTTTTTACACGTGCTGCCAACAATAAGAGCACGCAGGTACGTCAACGTACGTCAAACGTACACGCGCGACAGAGGCAGAGATTCTCAAAGGTTTTCTACTTGTCGAGTTTGCTCGTTTCCACGGCACGCTTTGGTTAAACGCGCAGTGTCCTCCGGGTAAATATTAACGAAGCGTCGCGATGATTTTGGCATTTTATTTAGTCAGAGTTGAGGGCAAATTAAATCAGCGACTAACGACTTCGTGAGCTGTATAAAATTGACCAATGACTAATGACCAGGTACTCGTGAGCTACTCGTGACTAGTGATTAATTTTTTGTCAGCGATAACGGATGAATGCTGATTAATGACAAGACTGACTGTAATTGTGAATAACGACGGAATTAGAATTTAAATATGATTAATGATTGAAAATGGTTACAAGTTCAAACGACACGTGACGTTGATAGAAAATCGTCTTAACAAGTTATTACACGCTTCTAATTTGTCATCGCATTAATTTTCGTTAGTCGTTCAGATGATAATGAGTAATTACACTTGCGACTAATTAGTAATTACTGAAATCGATTGTAACCAAATAATCATTGATTTACCGGTTGATCAGAGTTTCGCGTAATCATAACTAAACAACCAGAAACTTTTGATCAGTGATTATCTAGTTACGAGTGTTGGTTATTTTTAATCATTAGTTGACAAGTCTGCTTAATACAAAGTAAAACTAGTCTGCAAAATTGTAGAATCACGAAACTATAAAGTCACTTGGGTTTAAGATTAAAAAAAAAAAAGAATCTTTGAAGAAACTCGGTCCGAGATTTAATGGAGTTAAAGTAGAGATTTCGTCGTTTTCAAAATGATTGCGAGATTACAACAGTTCAAGCACAATTTTTCGGTTATAATTTATCGATCCTTTAATTTTACGGAGCGGAGTAAGTTAAATAAATTATTACTTGTTTTCTATTGTACCAAAATATACGTATAGCTATATATCGTAGTACGCAGCTAAAGGGAAATTTATGTTGCCTTCACTTTATCGTATATTGTCCGTGCTAAATCACGCGTATTTTATTTGCTACAAAAAAAAAAAAGGAAAAAAAAAGAGAGAAAGAGAAAAGAAAAGGAATGGTATAGATAAAACGCTGAATGGCTTTGAAGCGAGTATAATCTGATGTGATTAACATTTTTATAAATGGTCCTGCAGAGCTTGGATTGTAAAGGGGATGCTTTATAAAATGGGATTATATAATTCTTAATGGATTAATCGATACAGCTCGTCATTTCTTAATGAGAAAGAATGAACTTGGATAGATGGGAGATACGTTTCGCTTGAATTATGAGGACAGTTGGGAGTCGTTCTCATTTTAATATCGTAAAATGATGTTGGTGCGTCTTTCAAAATCACTGCATATCACTTTTCTGAGCGAATTTTGCACGTAATTTTATCGAAGAATCCAAATCGAAGTACGACTGACGAGACAAAGTAATTTTTCAAAGACGTAGAAATGTTTCTAACGCAAGTTTGCTTCGCTTTTTCTACACAGAGAATGTAAATTTTGCGAAACAAAGCGGATGTTAGGGTAGCAGGATATCTCGTTGCCAGAATTCGTACAGCGCGTTTCGCGAATCGTAGCCAACAAAGTTTAATACGATTCAATAGTTAATTTCTGCCACAGTGAGGAATCTCGATGAATTCTCTTCGTTGTTCAAAGTAACCATTGTAATTATTTGAATCACGAGCAAGCTCAACGCGAGGTTCCAGCGGGAGCTGGATTCGTTCGGCCGACGAATTTCACTGGGGACCTCGTTTTACTTGAATCACGGGCAAGATCTAAGTGGCGGCGCGAACGTCACGTCGCACCATCGTTGTTTACCACCCCAAAAGGACAAAAGACGGATTTTCATTATTCCATTCATGGGGCGCTTCTAATTTCCGAGGGTGGCGAGGTCATATCCACTTGTTTCCTCTGATTCCGGACGGGTCGTTCGTCGGGGTCGTGAACGGCGACGCCTGGACGCGCCTCGATGATTAACCGTCTCGATGTTCCGTCCGCGTGATTCATGGAAAAACGGGTCACGAAACGCGAATTAACCGAGCGTCGGCATTCTGATCGATTTGTTGTCTCGATTTTTCTGTGCCCTGTGAATCCGTGGCGTGAAAACCTTTCCCTCGCGTGACTTGCAACTGCTCGCGAAAGTGAGTTTGTATTTTTCATCACTGAGAGTGATTTTAGCGGGGGTAAATAACCCAGAAAATCGAGCAGCTTTAAGTGCAACGCTGATGCAACGAAAATTAGCGATTGGTTGATTTGGGTCGCGTGATTCTCGAGGAGGCGTGGCGTAGACCTCGAGTGGGAGTGGCGTTGTCTGATACTGATTTGTTTTCTATCGATTCGAATGTTTGCACATCAATGAAATTTTTAAATCAGCGCCTGAACGCGTTTCAAGAACATACTAGTACTCGTGTACTCGTTCTTGAAATCTTTCAGACTCACGAGTATTTTGACATTTTATCATTGGTCTGTATAAACTAAATTTCGGTGCTTCAAAACTGTGATTACATTATTAATCGTTAAATTTTGAAAGTCGTAATTATTGGTACAAATACTCTCATCGCGATTTGATACTTTCGATCAAATTTTCCGTCCACAAATGTGTTCCATGTACGATACAATCTTGTATCTTTGATAAAAATTTGTTGTAATCCGCGAGTTCCGATGCTCTTTTTTCCTTGCAAAATTCCAATCAGAAAATAAAACCATTTTTGTCGTATCGCGTTTTTCTACCATCGTAAAGCCAGAAACTAACCGCAACATCGCGGGTGCCGCGTAATGCCGCGATTGTTATATAAATTCCACCTATTTCTATATTTATTACGCAGAACGCGCGTGATTTTGCATCGTTTTCCATCTTCGCGGCAGTAAAAATGTCTTCCATACTTTCTGATACGTTCGGAATTTGAAAAATGCCAGAATTCAAAAAAAAAAAAAAAAAAAAAAGAAAATGAAAATATTAGAACACTTAGTGGATGATCGTACGTAGATACATACACGTGACAACAAATATTCTCCAAGTTGAAAAGTTCGCTCGAGCCGATCGAAAACTATAAACGTGACGCGCTTGGCGAGCAAATATTCGAGGAAATCAGTTCCGATGAAATTTATGCGAGATCTGTAGTGGAAAAATTTACATAACGCAATACGACGGTGTGACACGTAAACCGCGTTTCCCCGCGAAAATAGTAAAACTGTATATCTGCGAGACAACGGGGTGGCACGCGTAATGCGCTATTTTCGCGTCAGAGCGTTTGCAAACGACTTATTTTAAAAACAAGTCGACGAGAAAATAACGTAAGAGCGTTCCCCCTTTTCCGCTTTATCTTCCAACGATGATAACGCGTTCTGCGCGTCGAATTCTACGCGAAACTACAGAAATAGGAATTTCCCTTCCGAGCGATGAACGTGAAAGCTTCGCTGATATTTGCCTCGACTGTGCCATTTGTAATTCGACTTTGGAAACAAGCGTCTCGTTTACGCGCCAATGTTCCGAAAGTGGAGAATTAATTGATCACGAAATTGTGCGAAATTAAAAGAGAGGAAATAAACGAGTTTCTCGTCCCAATTTGAAAATCGAACGAAATTTGATTATTCCGACTAATTACTTAAAGGTATATATATATTTTTCTTCTACGAAATATTCGGACGAAAGCTCAAACGTCTGTATTTCAAATCGTGTTTAGACGTATTTAGACGTATCAAGGTGTCAAGAATACTGGCTGAGGTGCGAGTTTATCGCGTTAAAATCCCAAGAGCTCCTGACAAAATGCAGTTATTGATTGTACTCGCGCAAACTCGCGCATTTCTTTATTTGTGTAATTCGAAACGAATAATCCTCTTACAATTTCATCGAATATGCAAGGGAAAATGTTCTCCGTGAAAAATATTACGAAATAACCAAATAACCCATTACCGTGCATATTCTAACTAGTGTCTCTCTCGAATTTATTTACAGGAAACGAGAAAAATTCTTTTTTGACGTTAAAATGATGTTATTTTAAATGTAATTAAAACATACGTTTCGATGATTAATTTACAATCGTCCGCGACGAAATTCGAACATTGTCCTAAATTTATTTGTGACGCAACGTGCTCGATCAAAATGTACATTTTAATAATTGATTCACAGTCGTCCGTAGTAAAATTTAAATATGGTCGAAATTTGCTTACACGGAATAGGAAAAATTCTTTTTTGACGTTAAAACGATGTACTTGATTAAAATATACATTTCGACAATTAATTTACAATCGTTCGCGACGAAATTTCAACGTTGTCCTAAATTTATTTACGATACAACGTGCTCGATCAAAAATGTACATTTCAATAATTGGTTTACAGTCGTTCGTAGTAAAATTTAAACTTTGTTCCGAATTCACTTACACGGAATAGGAAAAATTCTTTTTTGCGTGTTCGATCAAAGTGCACATTTTAATAATGAATTTACAGTCACTCGTAGTAAAATTTGAAAGGGAGAAAAAGTTTCCCTTCGAGGACAAGTGAAAATATTCATACTTCTAATTCACTCACAATCATTTGCGTACAAAATTGGAATTTTACGTTCGGAACGGAGTAAAATCCCCCCTTTTTCTGGAAGGTGAAACGACGCGCATACATTTTTACAATTCGTTCGCGAACATGTGCAGCGAAACCTGGAAATACCCACGTCCGTCGTAGTGTCTCACGTTGATCTACCGAAGTTAAATAGAGTTAGCAGCAGCGTTAGCATGCGTGCAATGTCACGCGATATGCACGCAACATGTTTCGAGATAACACGCGTCTGTACCATTTGATTTAAGCAGCACAAATGCTTCGCGCATCGCGTTATATTTCGCAAATATTGAGATTGACCGTTCACGCAGCGAGAGAGAGAGAGATGATGCCGTTTGATTTAGACTACTCTCCACGTACAATGTGGAGAGCAAACTGCTGTACATACACCGATCTAAGCACACCGGCGTTCTCATCGTTTTAGTGTGTACATTTCTTAATGAGATATCTGTCGATTCAACGGTTTGTTTCTTTTTCAACGCAAAAAATACGCTGCGTCGGGCACGAGGTTCTAGATTCACGCGCGAGCGAAGGTTATTTTACACTGCATGATGAAACGTGTTCAAACATAGCTTCGCGTGTTAACGAGACGGAGGGCCTTTCGCGTCGTCTTTCAATATCGGGTACGAGTTACAGTTTCGACTCGCGAAAGAAAGAGCAAGCCACGTGAAACTGTGTGACGTTTAAATTTAAATCTTTAATTC
The DNA here is from genome assembly GCA_032399605.1 of Melipona beecheii. Lineage (NCBI taxonomy): Eukaryota > Metazoa > Arthropoda > Insecta > Hymenoptera > Apidae > Melipona > Melipona beecheii. Next base: position 4,258,225 of record JAUCMO010000291.1, read on the forward strand.
AACTTCCTCTTGAACTGGACGTTCAGTCGGTGAAAATGATGCGTGATGTTTCTCTGGTTCGTACATAGTTCCAAAATTATCTGAAAAATTAGAAAAAAAAAAAAAAAAAACAAATTACAGGGCAAGAAGCCCTCGCGTTTTCATTCTAACTGAGAATTAAGATTGGTATTAACGAAGAAATTTCGAACGATTTTTTTGTCGAGAAAAATTTTTTATCGAGGTACTTCAGGAAACACGAGTGCGAATAAAAAGATTGTAAGTTTGTTGAATTAATTTTTTCTCCGCGTAGTGAAGAACGCAACAACATTTCAACCGTTTGAAAGTATCAATTATTGTATCAAAAACGAAAGAAAATGCGTTTCGCGAAACTGGATGTTTCCCTTTACCTTTTCGAAACCGAAATATATTTCGCGAAGTTCAGATTTATTTCACGTTGTACCTACATTTTATTAAAAAAAAAAAAATAAATAAACGGCGGATGTGAAGCGAGTGAAATCTCTCCCGGGAATCGTTCGAGACGATATAAAGGTACATCCACTAATAGAGGCACGGTTACGCGAATTCGGTGGGAAAGGAAAGAAGAAGTCAATTTACAGAAGGATTCCTTCGACCGCCGCCGGTCGCGAAGTTTATTAAAAATCGGGGTGTAATAATCTCCCCGAGTGAAGGGCGCGTTAAGTAATAAAGAATAGAAATGGGATTTCACGGTGCGAGGTATCCCGTAAAAAGGAGGCTTATTTCCTGCGGGAGAAGGGAGGAACGAGCTTTTCACAGCTACGAATGATAACATAAGTCTCAAAGACGACTCGGTGTCTAAAGGACCATCAGATCTGGAACAGAAAATTTAATTAGGTAATGAAACCCGAAGCGGGAACGTACGTCCGACGGGGCGAGGGGGCGAGCGAAAATATAAAAGACAGGAAGAGCGAAGAGTGGAAACAAAAGGAAGCGAAAGATGGAAGGCCGCTCTGGAGGAGAACGTGATGGTTCGGAGCAGCGAAAGAAGGGAGAGTAAGACGGAGGAAATAAAGGGAGAAAGACCGGGGGCGGGGATAACGGTAATATTATACTTATATTTGAGGAGAAATTGAATCCAATTTCGACGTCTTCAGCGCGACCTTGAACTGTTTGATAAAAGCAAAACGACACGAGCAGTCCGACGAGTGGCAATTGAACTTTGAAGATAAATAAACGAACTTATATTGAAAGCTTATATCGGAGAGGAAAGAGGACGAGATTTCTTGCGAGAATAAAATAAAAATTTCGTCGTTGGTTTGCAAGCGAGCGATGATTTTATCGAGCATTTTATTTTGATTTTTACGCCAGCGGGGGAGCCGAAAGCGCTTAAAATTCATAGAGTTCAAGATTTAGGTTCGGCACACGAAATTCCAAAGTTCTTAAACACCCGATGTAAATTCAATTTTCATCTCAATGCGATTCCTCGAGCCTTCCGAACTTTCTCCCTGTTCTAAAATTTCTTCGAACGTTCGTGCGATCTGTTTTCTACGAGAACGAAGGGAGAAAGGAACAAAAGGATTTTTCGCTGCAAGCGTTAACCTATCGGAAATGATTCTCGTTCCCCCTATTTCTTAACCCGAGATCCTTCGAGACTAATGTTTCAATTCCTGATCTAATGCAAGATCTGATTGCTTACCATCTTACTACTTCTCCGGGCAATCAGTCCTCTGACATTCGACAACGTGACTTGACTTGAAGTCGCTGCCTCTCTTGTCTGATCACCCGAAGTGCCCCACCGTGCGTCTACGTTCCGTTCAGTTTCTGTGAAAGCTGAACTATACCGAATTACTTATCGAGTTATGTTCAATGATCCTCAAGTTGGATTACTACTGTCTTGTATTTGTACAGCGCAGACATTAGTTGTCTCTACTCTGTGACACGTGAGAGTTGATTAGAAGTAATTCAGACGAAAGAATAGGCTCGAAAATCGATCGTTGAAATACAATTCGCTCAGTAGCAGACAACGCCACTCCTACTCGAGGTCTACCCCACGCCCCCTCGCGAATCACGTGACCGAAATCAACCAATCGCTAATTTTCGTTGCACCTGAAGAGACCCGATTTTCTGTACTACCCCTGTTAAAATCCCTTCCTTTTGAAAGGAGCCTGACTTTCACCACTTGCGAAAATTGAAATTATTTATCAATGTAAATATCAGCGGGCCATAAATTTACAGCACGTTCGAATTGGCGCCTGATTTCTATTTGGTTTTCCTGTCGGTTTGCTGGAAAAATTGGCGGAAAGTGGAGCGACCACTTCAATTAGTGATACTCTGGGAAAAAAATCCCTGACGTTAACGCGGCGGAACTTTCGCAATCGAAGACTGTAAATCTCCCCGATTGAATCGCTTTCCAACCGAATCACGCGAACTGAATGTGTAAAGCACGCCGATAGCTTGATAACCGGTCGTCTGCGAAAGTTTCTTTCTAATTAATTTTTATATGAAAGTGATTCAGAAGCGTGGAAGCTAGACGGGAGGAAAGATTGGAAAAGAGAGAGAGAGAGATGAAAGAGCAGATTCAGAGACGAATAAGGGGATATAGAGGGGAAGATCCTTTGCTCTCTCGGAAACTTTCTGCAGCTGCCAGTGCCAAGATATTATTCAACCGGCGGCAGGGACCTTTATTAACTTCCAAATTAACCGTTGTATCGAAAATTATTCTCGAAAGAAAATGACGGGGAGCCTGCCTGTTGTAGCGATGCATTATACCGGTTGATGAACTAGACGGAAATACAGGAGCCGCGATAATTCCTAGTTCCGACACTCGGCCGAGTTTCTCGTGCAACAATTCCGCGAGAAGTAAATTCAACGCGAGTAGACGAACTTTAATTAGTCGACGCAACCTGTTCAGACACTTTAAGCACGCGCAAATATTTTTATTTATTTACATCTCACATCCCTCGTCTATATTTTCGAAGAGTACACAAAGTTTCATTCAATCGTTGAACAAACTTTTTGTAGAAACGTCGCCTCATTCCCCTTCCAATTTACGTCCAATCAACTGGATTCGGACGAACGTTGTCAATAAAATGATCGGCGTCGCGAATTCGCTTCAACTTTAATTCGAAGGAAAGCGAACGAGGTTACAGAGGAGGTCCGTGGAGCAAGCATTCTGATATTCGACGATCAGAAGCGTTCTATCCTAACGGGAAATTTGTCTGAACAACGTTCAATCGTTACCCATCGTTGCCCAAGTTCTCTAGCCTTTGCAGAGACAATGCTCGAAATTTACGGCGGTCTCGGTGTCTATAGCTGGCGCTGAAAATTACCAGAAACGAAGATAACATTGCTCGAATTTTGTTCGAGCGTTCTCTCGGTCGAAAAGAAGAAAGCGCGCGGAATGTTTATTTCGCGAAAGGGGGTCAGCGTTCAAGTGAATTTTCGCTTGAAAATTGTTTCGCCGCTCGAGATACTGTATTATTATATTATACGGGGAAATAACAAGATACAGAGTTTTGCTTTCAGTTGCCTGATCGATAACGTCTCAACAACTATTGGCAAACAATTTTACAATTTCCACGCAGAACTTGCCCGCTCGCCTCGCTTTCATAATTTAACAAAATTAGTGAAATTAAATCAGATAAGAAAATTCTACTTCTGTATTTTATCATACACTCGTATCGAATTCTTCACTCGTCCTTAAAATTGCCAGAAAATCGCTCGGTCACTTTGTACATTTAAATTTCATTTTTTAAGAAGAAAAAAGGTACTCGTGGACGAGTAAATAGTGCCACGTTAACAAGACTGAGATTAGTATGTCCCTGTACGTCGCCGTTTCGATGCTCAGGTTCGTTACAGACTGGAGTAATGGGTCACTTGTTTCTTTCTATAAAGTTCGACCAGGAAAAAAAAAGAGAAAGGAAAAAGAGAAAAGAGATTACACGAGTGAGCAACGGGTAGACAATCGAATAGACGAGAGAAAAGACAAATAGAGAAGAGGAGAAGCATCGGAACACCGGTACGAGGAAAATCCTAGCGCCGGTGTAGCTAAATTAAAGAGAACGGAAACCTTTCCCCGTTTCACCGAGGAAGACATCAAAGCCAAAATTGTTCGACTCGTCTCGGCGAACCGTCGCGGACAAGTTCTTTCGCACTACGTTCCGTCATTCTCTCTCTCCCTCCCTCCCTCCCTCCCTCTCGGGCTTAACTTTTGTAATTTTCGTTCGGTTTCGCGGATTCCGTGCCATTTCGTTTCGTTTTGTTCCGGCAATTTGCGTAATTTCGCCGCGCGACGAAACATATTGTGATCGAGAGAGAGAGAGAGAGAGAGAGAGAGAGCAGCAGCTGGTTGCCGGGAATGAAAAAAAGAGACGCGTGGTCGCCGCCGAAACTTACTACTCGAAGCAGCGAATAAAAGAACGAAGGATTTTCTAGCTGGTCGAATAATCGATTCGATTCGTCGAGGAAAGCAGAGAGGGGGGGGGGGGCAGAGAGAGAAACAGGCGAAATTACCATCGAGGAATCGTTAATGAATTTTTTCTCTATTTCTACGCTTGCTGCCGACCGGTTACGAACATCCCAGTAAAGCACGGCTTAAAATAATGTCGTCGTTAAAACTGACAATCGATTTCTTTCTTTCTTTCTTTCTTTCTTTCTCGTTCTTTTCAATCGCTGGCCAGCGAGCGGCCAAAACAAAAGAAAATGGGCAATCGAGTCGTTACTTGTTCGCCGATGTAGGTACGAGAGATACGAGAGAGGGGTGGAAAAAAAATGGCGTATGATAATGGAAATTCGCACCTTTGCCAGTTAATTAACTTTGAAACAAATTTCCAGCCGGTTCGTGTGTTTAATTAATCTCGCGAAGGAGTTATCGATTGTTTTCTTCGGACCTGTTAATTCATTCAAATCCGTACGACTCTCTGTGATAACGTGATATCGCGAGAAACATTTTTGACGATTATCGTTGCATTTAAATTATACGTGGTACGTTCTTTTGCATTTATCGCGAGTGTACGTTCTGCCAAAGATCGTCGACAACGCCACTCGCTCGAGAGAGTAGTACAAACTATGTTTGATCATCCGCGACACGCGAGAAGACGGTGGATATCGGAAAGGAATATTTCTGTTCAACGCTTCTGGTGGATACGTGTATTCGTTGGAATCGATGACACGTTAAATATCAGGAAACGATAACAGATGTCCATAAAACCTGATTCTCCCTTTTTTTTTAAACATCATTTGCAGGATCACCGTTTGTCCGAATCGTCGATACGAAAACCAATCTTCGGTGACACGCGCTGTCAAAATTTAAAATTCGAGCTTTCAGTAGAAATTTTTGAAACACGATCTGATCCCTTTTCTAAATCGACGTTCAAACAATCGCCGAGCGTTCTTTTATGCTCTTCCTGAATACCAAATACCAATTATCTCTAATTTGGAGATATACGCGTTTGCACTTCTTTGCACGGTTCGGAATTCGTAATTAGAAACCGCCCTTTCAACAAGACGCGATCTTTCACTGCTGTTATTTATCGAAATTACTCAATTAAATTTCACCCGCAATTGGATTGTTCGTTGTAATCACGTTATTTGAATATCACCGCAGGCCGGTGTCCAATTCTAATTTAGAATTAATTAGATTTCGAAATTAGCTTCCAGAACTAATAAATATGCAACGTATCATTTGTTTGGCAGTGAAATGCGTTAATCAACATTTGAACAGGAATATATCGACAGATTGCATTTGGATTTCCGCGTAACGGCGGAACCAAGTGCGGCAATTTAGTTGAGAAGAATTTTCACGATAGTGTCTCACGATAGCGTGATAACAGCTTCTCAACGAGGTAATAACCAGGACGCAATCGTGATGTTTAGTCGGACATTTTAGGAGTTAACAATCGGCGAACCTAATCGGAAGTGACGCGGGGCAGGGGAGAGGTGAAACGCCGCCAACTAAATTGGGCCAAGCCAAAATCACCTCTGTGTTTTCTACCACCTGCTGCATATTTCCGCAACTTAAACTTTGCGACGTATCTTGTTAAAACTTTCGACGCGCGTCTCCCTCGACTTCGAAAATTCCTCGGTATGTAAATGATTTCGGATTACAACAACGCAGAACCGAGGAATTTTGCGAGCAAGAAACCGAAATTCTTGTCGTTTCGTCGTTACGCGTTAAATCTCCGTGCTTCGCTGTCGAGATTTACCAAGTACGCATCAGGTATGCACATACTTGATGTACACATGCGTGTACACGTACGGCGTGCAGATATTTCGCTTCTGTTTGTTGATCTGCACGCACGTGTCCCTTCCTTCTTCTTCGTCTTAATTTCGTCAGGGAACGTACACAAAATTGCTCGGCTTCTCCTCGTCCTCCAGATTTCAAAATTCGTCGCTCTCGATCTTAACTTGCACTTTGTCGAGTTAAATGTTAAACTCGACGTGGCCAGAAAAATGATCTTTTCACAAGTTTGTAAAAATTCGTCTCCTGGATCACAAGATCCTCATTCGTTGGGCGTTTTTTCTTTTTCTCATTTTTTCTCAACGTCTCTGATGGAAATTTCATACTTTATTCGTCAACGTGAAATTAACAACGTGAAATACTCGTGCTTTGCACTCGCGCTTGTCGCGGTTAAATAATCGTAAAATAACCACGTCGTGGCGTGACTAATCGCCAATAAAAAGTAAAATAGCGGTTGTCAATCTCCCGCGAGCGAGCGAGGCTGTCGCGCGGCAAGAAATGGCCAAGGTGACTAGGAAGAAGTTGAAGGTAAAATCGATGGAAAGTTCGGAGCACAATGGCGAAGAACAAGCGATATTACGAGCGGCAGAGCCGCCATTAGGCCTCGTAGTTTCGCGGAAACGGTTCTCTCTGCTGTGTAAGAGGAAAATCGGTACCGAGCCACGAGTGTGAAGTTGAACCGAGACGCGAGCAGAGCAAGAAGAAAGGGGAGAGAGAGAGAGAGAGAGAGGACAGATTGAACGGAGGGAACCAGCCGATTACAGTTATGGAAATTCTTAGCAAGAAGAAAGGAATAATTATCCTGTAATTGTCGCGGCGTAGTCTCGTCGTGCTCGCGTGAAACGCCTTTCAATTCTGGCGCGTATTCATACGGAAAGGTGGTAAGTCGAGTAAATGGAATAATAGCCGGTGTCGTTGTGACTAAGGGAAACTCTCGTTTCCTGTTAATTTCGCCAAACTACCACGTTACGATATTACGCCGCGTATTATGTAAATGATAGTTACTGGGGAAACATTTTCCCCGTATTACGCTCTTTCCGATTTCTCTCGTATTGAATTACCGCCAGACGCGACGCCAAAAGCGTTTTCTAAAAAGAAAGAAGGAGAAAAACTGCAACTTGTACCTCGGTACAGTGTTTTTGCTATAAAATTTTATCGACACGCAAACAAAACATTTGCGATCGGTACCGGACAACGCCACTCCCATGCGAGGTCTACTCCACGCCCCCTCGCGAATCACGTGACCGAAATCGACCAATAGCTAATTTTCGTTGCATCTGAAGAGGGGTCACCTCCGCTAAAGTCACTTTCAGTGATAAAAGAGGAAAGGAAAGTGTCGTTGGGGATATTTGATCGTTTCTCTGATTATCTCATCAAGAATCGAGATGCGCGATTTTGTGAAATGAAATTTATCTATTTGGAACAGTGCGATGAGCTTTTGCATCGTAATGGCATCCCGTTTTGTAACGAGGGTCTCGCTCGCAGATGGCAAACGCAACGAAGGCAAATTGTACTTTATCAATTTTATTTTCAAACTGCAAATTATTGGAAACGGAAGGAAATTACTTGAACGCAGTTTTTTTAAGTATTTCGCATGGACTATCGAGGAAAATACCCAGAAGGCGAGCAGCTGCGCTCGTAACGAGTTTAATTGTACTCGATGCGAATCACTTTGTCCAATCTGCTGAATTCTTCGGCTAGCGAGCGTTACAGTGAAGTGGAGTGGCTCGCCGTTGTTGCATACTTTCGCAAGCCCTTTTCCGCTTCGAGAGCGGAGAAACAACCGAGCAGTCATACCTTAGATGCCTCTCGGTGGCCGCAACAGCAACAGTATTCATCACCCATGTGATACTGCAGTGTCACTTTAGCCGGGGTGCGTGTTTGTGGTCGCGGTTTGCAAGCGCGCTGTTCCTGCGCCAACGCCTCGAAATATCCAACGAGTCTGACAAGTGTCGAGGGGATAGGCAAAGTTAGCCTCGACGGATTCGGGTGAAGGCTGCGGTGGATTCTTCGTCGGTCCATCCTTCCATACACCTTGCATGCGAGCGTAGCTCTGAAGCTCGTTTTGATGAGGCCACCTGCATTTCGTCACCTCATTGGCCTCACGCAAATATTATCTCTGCGAAAATCAGACCTCGCCGTTATCTTCTGCGTGATGAAACTGTGCTAGAAGGGAAACTTGATCCTACGTGCGATACGCGGACTGCGGATTTTTATATGGGAATTTGATATGACACATTGTGGATCTTTTTGCACATTCATGAGAATTTGACGCGAATAAACGTACAAAATATGTTTGACGTAAGATTCGAAGCAGTTTTCTATACTCTGTTTTTTAAATTGTATATTGAAAGACTCGAGTGGATTTTTCTGTACTTTACGAGAACTTAATGAATGAACGAATCAGAAAAAAAAGTGATTCTACTTGTGAATTCATGCTGATAATGATGCAACTATCAGTAGAATTCGTATTTTCGAGAGTCTAATTTAAAAAGTGCGAAAGAAGAATGCAACAAGTATTATTCGAAGCATATTTGTTGTACACGTATTCTTTCACATTACGTGCAATTGTTCTGTGTAATTTTGCACGTCTGAAAGAGAATGCACGATCTAAATTGACACAACTACTTTTGTACTGCTGTACCGATGCCACGTTCAACCGAGAAACCACTTTATCGCATCGTCGATCATTGTCAGTTTTCTATACGAGCGATTAATACAGTGATAAAATACACACGCCGGGTTGACGATTCCAATTCTAATTAAAGAGGATGTTGACACTCGGTACAGGTCCTCTTGTATATTGACACAGATCACTGTGCAGAACGCTGCGTTGCTACGCGGTCCGTAAACGAGATCGTAAATTGCGGCGGAACGATCACTCGAATCGATGATTTCTGGCAACGATAACTCACGCGAAACAATCGGCCGCCGTGTATATCGGTCGAAACGATTCGAGTCGCGTCGCTTTAGCGATGTGAGAGCTTCCTTCTTCTTATGACGTATGCACGCTGTGTCACACGACCTGTCCGCTTATCGCGATACGTTATACGTACGTATACCGACATTCGAAAGGGATCTTCCCTCGTGAAAAAGAATCTGAAAAACAAAAACACGAACCTGGTCTCGTTTTGAAACTCGAGGTCTCTATTTGTAAATTTTTTTCCGAAGTTAAAATCGCTAAAATCGCTCAAAGATTGAAGTCTCCCTCTCGACGATTTCGACCGATTTTTTTTTCGTTGTCGTCTCATTGCACTTGGAGATTGCACTTTGTACCTCAAGCGTTCAACACGCACGAGTGAATCCAGGATCGTTGTTTTCCGATTAATTTTCACGGAGTTACGACAATTTAAATATCGGCAATTCGTCGTGGAAAATTTAGAGGCGATCCTCTAGTTTCGCGCGTCAGTGTGGTTTCCCTCGGTTCGTCGTGACTTACGATTCATATTTCGCATTACACGGCCAACGTGCTTGCAGCCCATCCTTCAAACCGCCGTCAACCGCAGAAAGAATATACAGAAGGCACGATAATTCGCTAGCGGCGTATTACTATTACCGGAAGAACAAAGTTACATTAGCGACGAATAGAGGATTAAATTAAAAACTCGGCGGACGCGATGCGGTGCATTTTTAAACACGCAATCACATTCAGTTCGAAACTGGAGCGCGTGTTACTTATTCACGTACGAAGGTATGATTCACGACTCCGCCCCCCACCCCCGTTGGTGCAAGTTAATCCGAAAGAATTTGCATTCGCTGGACTCCGCGGGGTGAAATTTCTCAGAGCTTTCGAAGTAAATTTTTAACCCGGCGCGTAGATAGAGTTTGAGGAACTTTGGATTTTACAGGGCTCTCGCTTAACCGCGCGGATCTTCGCGGCTGCGACTGCAATCCTATCTTCTTGACAGAAATGGCGTTGCCATCTTATTCAAAGATGTTCGAATTGCTACACCGCGGATTACACGCTTGTGGGAAACTTTAGACAGAGTATGGAAATTTTTACGTTCGTTCCATTTTATTAATATATCGGTTTGCGCGAACATTCAGAGACAAATGGATTGTTCAATTTTTTCTGAATGATATGAGTTGACGGAGCAACCAGAATTAAGAATGATCGCGTAATTCCCTGGAGAGTTCTCTTCTCTTTCCTCTGAATCTGTTATTTTATTGCGCAAAGAGTCTGCGGTAGTGTCAACTGTTATAGAAAATGGCATCGACGCTAGGAATTTCATAATCGATCGCTTTGTTAATAACACTTTGATCGCGCGAGTTGATACTGATACCCGTGGTTCTCAATAGTTATAATCGCGACAAAGTTTGGAATTTGCTTTGAACTCGAACATCGTCGTCGAACAATGCCCTGTAATCTACCGTCCTTTTGACAAAACGCGCGAGAAATGCCTAAACGGCAGTTAAAAACTTTCAAAAATTCAACCTTTTACGTCTCATCGAGGTATTTGTTACTTGGAAAGAAAGAATCAAATCTGACACGAAACTTTATACTCTTCCATCACAAATCTAGTCTAGCTAGTTGATTATTTCGATTTAATTGCACACATCGCGATTTTCGTTTGAAAAATATATAAAAGAATAAAAAGATACATTTCACCCATATCATTTTCACGTAATGAACAGAACTGATGAAAAATGTAAAAGTACGTTGTAATAAAAAGCAGCAAAGAAAACTAGCGAGCAACATCTCGAGCAATTTGCTCTCGCAAGTTCGTTCGTTTAATTAAGCTCGCACGTGAATTCCGAGATTAATTAAAAAACACACAGTATTTACGTGACGAAATCGTCAATCATTTTTGACGAAGCCGATCGATGCGAAACTTTCGAACCTATTCAGTTCCAGTTGTAAAATTGAATCTCGCCTAATTTCTTGCGTTTCGTTAACTGGATTATGATCCAGTGAACGTTAGTACCGTTTAATGGACGCCGGGTGCCATTGAGAGAGAGAACTCGCCGGCAATATCTCACGGGCGCTTCTGCCGACTAGCCGCTGAAACGTAACACAAGGTTACACTCGACTCGCCGCTCCTGCAAACAGTTTTACGATCCAGCTGGTACTCGCAGAAAGAGCGGCGGACGAGCTTTCGCGGGTGATACACGGTGCCATTATTTACGGACACGAGGCAAGCCCCGATAAACGGCGGACCGGCGTGGAAAAAAGTCTCTCCAAGTCCATCGCGGGCGTCGCAAATCGGCTATACGTTTTGGTTATCGTAGACGCTGCACGTTCGATGACAACGAGCTGCGACTTGCCGCCGCGCGTTTCCGAATTCTCCGAATTCGCCTCTCTGTTCGCGAACGAGTCGAAAATGGGACGAACATTATTGGATACCTCCGACCTTTCCGCGCAGTGGATAACACGACGTCTCTGAATTTCTCTGGACGTGCTTCGATTTATGTCCGAAATTTATCTCGATTTTGCTGGATTTTTTCCCCCTTCTTTTTTCTATATCGGACTCTGCGTAATACAAACGTGATTTACGACGGAGTTGCCGAACATTTCCTCGGGGATTGTGAAAATTACGAAATTCGAATACGTGAATTTGCTCGAATTAATTCGCTCCATTGTGTTAATTAAATTGCACTTTATTTTTTATTTTTTCGGCTATAGTTTCAACGACTCGAATTGACAGAAGAGTTTCATCTTTCAGTAATACGCGTCATTCTGGAATAAGAAGATCTTTTCTTTCCGATTGAAATATTTTAATCTGATTAACTTTGATCTGATGCTAGAACAAGTTTCTCGCGTCATTGGCGAATTCCGTTTAGTTTAATAACGTCGAGAAATAAACATTTTGTCTCGGTGGACGAGAGAAGTGAAGAAAGAGAAAGAGAAAAATTTCTTCTTCCACAGAAAGCGGATTAATACGAACAGTTGGAGCTAATACGAAACAAAATCACGAATTTCACGAACGTAGCGAATATTATATTTATGATTCCTAAAAAAAAAAGAAGGCATGGAGCAAATACGAAGCTCAGCATGGAAAAATACGCGATATCGCTGAGAACCTTCCGTTCTATTTTTGCCTGATATCGTTTCCGATATTTTGCATAGCCTACAATTTTATTATACAGATCTGACGTACTGTTTACTCGTGATTTATTTTGTTGTGAAATAACGACGCATTCGTGAATGTGATCTAAGACGTTGGTAATTGGCCTTCGATCATATTATGGTTATATCCTCTTGAATATTCATCGCTCCGTGCATTATAAATGGCGGAGTCACTCACTTATCAGAGTAGCAAGGTTTTTCCTGCGAGAAACGTTTTTATTACGGTCGAAAGAATGCTTGAAAATTATAGGAGAATACTCGAACGAACGTTCACCTTGCCTGGTAATAAAATTATTCAAATGATTGATTTATTTCTCGTCAATTTCTTGCCGAGAAAATGACACAAGTGGTGGTAAATTAAAATAACCATTACTTTTTAATTTGTGAAATTGATCAAAGTGGTTGGTTTCTTTCGATCTTTATTTCCGCGAGCACAATTGACAAAAATGGAATGTAAATTATTTAACGTTGTATTCTATTTTTTCTATACTTCGCGTGTCGTTGACAATATTGCATTCGTAAATTTTCTGTAAATAAAATTCTGGAACGAGGAGGGAAATTATATCGTCCTCTTGTAAATTTCCCACGAACGCATAAAAATTTCACACTTTTACTTACGAACGGGGCTGTGTGCAGACAAAATGGTCCGTGCATCGTGAGAGATGTTTATCACACTTCAATTTATCTCGCGTTCTTTGCCGAAATTTATCACGGGAAACAAAAACTTTGTCGACCAATTAACTGTAATTTTCCTCGATTACTTTTTGCGCTCTTTCGGGAAACTCGGTAATTAGAAAAAGTTGCGAGAACGACTTGACATCTTCGTTAATAGCGGAATTTAACAAACTAATTCTGATACCGCCGTAGTTTGAAGGCTTTTTTCCCTTTTCAGAGCACAACAAAACTTTCCTTCGTCATTACCAAATTTATACCGCTTTATTTCAAAAATAAATTACGAGCAAATACGATTCGTCTCGCCACGCCTCCTCGCGAATCACGTGACCCGAATCAACCAATCGCTAATTTTCGTTGCACCCGAAGAGGTGCCCGATTTTCTGGGTTACCCCCGGCTAAAGTCACTCTCGGTGATTAAAAAAGAAGAAAACGGAATTACTTTTTGATCGATGTAATGCGAGTTTCGTTCACCGAGCGCGACTCGATTGAACACGCGGCAGGGGGCGAGGGGCGAGGGGCCGGGGGAGGGCGAAATGACGCGCGTTGCGGTATCGAAATACGGCGGAGGAGTAATTGTCACGGGGCGTTACAAAACCACGAAATGGGGAGTGACAGCTGTAACAGCGACGGTGGAAGTTAGGAGAACAAGGGAGAGAATGGCACGCGACCTAGTAATCGCTCAGCAGTAAGCATTGAATTCCTCTTTCCTCTTTTGCACCCCTCTTCCCCTTATAGACGCCCCTTTCTGCCAGTTCGCAGCCATTCCGGCTGCGCCTTGTGTTGAATCCCCGCGTGCCCTTGAAAGGCGTCTCGTTATATTCTTCGAATTGTACTCAGTCATCCTGCGGAGCGAACAATTTCGCGTTGCTCTCGCCTGTCATTTGGAATCTCACCTCGGATGGATGCTCGAGTGCTTCTGAAATGCGTTCGTCGCCTCTCCGCGTCGCGACGTGCCGCGTCTGCGACCTCCACGTACGAGCAGACATTCTTCGCCAAAGGGTGTTCGAGTCTCTTTGCTCGCGAGGTTTTGTCGTAATTGTTCCACCCTCCGTGTTTTACGTTTCTGCCGCAATTCTGCTTGTTCGAACGATCGTTTAATTTGTCTCTCGCTTGGAATCAATTTGGGAGTTACGAACGTTGCAATTGCGAGTTTCATTTTTAAACGGATTAATTACGCTTGAACAGTGATATCATAAATAAAGTGGAAATTGTTATTTCTCGCGAGATGTTAGTTCTTTCGAAATTGCAATATTTCAAGCTGCAATGTATTTTGTTACAGATTTTCTCTTGCATGGAATATTTTTTATTTGATTTTTCTAGATCTAGCACAATTATACTTACATCCGTAGCTGTCACTTCTGCAATTACCTATCAGTTTTCAAAATAATCGTAGACACGTGTTTGAAAGAATTCACACACGTTCGAGAGGTAAATCGAAGCAAGCAGCGTCTCGACAATCGACGTTCATCTCCTCGCCTTGAACACATTTCCAGTGTTATTTCCCTAACGAATTTTCTCCGCTGATCCAGATCAGAAATTTCTTTCAATCCGGTTAAACTGGTTTTGTCGCATTTACAGATGGGTGATGAGTGGAATATCGGGGCACACGTCAGAGCTGCCAATGGAATCTGTGCACATGTCACGCTGATTTATCGAAAAATCAATTAGATTTCCTAGCTGATCCTTTTGGATTTTGTTGAGAATCTAACAGTGACTCGCCGAGAAGTTAATTTCATGCATCTTGCTTGACGATCAAGATTTTCGATTCAAGATTCGTAAACTCGCTGCACGTGTTGAGAAAATATTTCATTCTCAGATAAAGCAAGTAACGCAATTACACTTGCATTAACGTCACGTGAACCGAGTCGTGAGTCGTCAAACGTCTTATCTACATAAATTACGTGGACGTATAATTGTTAAACGTGATTTAAATTCGCAGCGGATATTTACGAATTTTCTTCAGAGAACGTAATAGAATGAGTAATTATTTCTCACTTACAAAGTACGAGAGGCAAGTACGATGTACGTAACAATTTCTTAATTTCTTAGAAATATTTATTTGTCGGAGATATTTCATTTTTTTTTGCTTTTTCCCTGAGCATGAGATAATCGTTTCAACAAGTTCCAATACATTGTCGCGGGCATCTTTCCTTTCAATTCGGCGATTCGTAAAATATCGTCGCGTGTACGATCATACTTGATCGGACGTTTCTGGAGAACGGTACGTATCGTCGTTGCAAGAATATACAGGAATATACGTCAGTTCGTCATAAGCACTTGAGCGTGACATTCGCGTAATTTTCTCAGGGAACTCGTAGAACAGCGTATCCATTCGTTTGCGTAATTATGCAGCGAAGAAATTTAGGAGACACTCGGGGGTACCTCGACCGCGCATTCTCGGGGTGTTATTTATTGGAAGGATCGTCTGAAACGTCCAGCTCGGGCGCTGCCTCCCCACCGGGAGAGCGGGATATTGAAAGGGATCGCGATTCTCTGACGCTGCCGCGCCATATGGAACGAATGAAAAGTGCGGGGAAAGGTATTAAAGAACACGGTCCGCGGGATTGGCGCGAAAATGATGGCGCGTTACCGCGAAAGGGGACGGAAGGACCGGCGCTCAACTTTCCGTTAGTTGAAATAATACAACCGCGGTGTGCATTATTTGCGAGCACGTCGGCAAAACTTCGCGTTAACGAGCAACTTTCGGGCGTCCGTGAAGTTTACGATCAAATTTCAATAGGATTCGTAATTACGCCGCGGGTGTTCGTGCATTTATGGAAAATTTAATGAACAGAGGAACCGCGTGAAACGCGCAAGGTGTGCAGTGCAACAGCGCGCCTGACGATCATTCTGAGCGCAAAACGAAACGCGAGAGATCAACGCGACACTTAGCGGCAAGAATATTTCTGCAATTAGACTCTTTTTTTAACATCGCGTTCGTAAAGATGTTCGTTTTCAGAAATACGCCGAGTCTGTGCAGAGTTTAACGCGTAACGAAGGAACATATTCTTCGCGGGAAATTATGGTTCAAGTTGGTTATATTATCGTTCAACTTTAAAAGTAGTAATGCTATCCTCGTTGGAAGTATTGCGTTGTAACAACTCTCTGATTAAATGTTGAAAGATGCTTGGAGGTTTGTTTAGAGGTTTTTAGAAGATCTACGAATAGTAACGACAAATATATTTTTTCTTTTTTTTTCTGTTTTTTTTTTTTTTTTTTGGAAATTAAATCGCCACTGAATTTAAAAATATTTTCAACTGCGAAATATCGAAGTGAAGAGTTGCCGAGTTTTTATTAAATTTTGATAAAAACGGTGCTTTTCAACGACGATTCCGATACAATAATTGAAAAATCAGATTTCCTTGAAATATGGAAATAATAAAATATGGAAATTGTAAAAGTAACGACTTCCAGTCACTCGAATTCTGAAACTTAATCCTGATTTATTACGAATTGATAACGATATTTTCCAATGTTCAACCTGCCCGAATAAGTCACCTTATTCTAGGTAATAAACTGAGCCGATGTAACACAATAAATCCTCTTACAAATGTAAAAATAAAACATCTGTCAGATGTATAGCAAATCGTTTATTATCAATATTTCAGTTTCGTAAGAGCGATTAAAATCAATGTAAAAATTATGTCATTTGTAGAACGATTTAATACGTGCATCAAAATTTTTCTTTCACGCATTTCGACATTAATACATAATGAATGTTAAAATGAATAATTCTGAATTAATAAATCAACTTCGATGTTAACATTGAAGATCATAAATTTAATAACACAATTTTGAAATTAACAAATGGACTGTAACGTGTGAAATTTCAACGACCAAATTTTTCGAATCATAAATCGAAACGACTATCAGTGTCTACAATTTTAACGATGATCGAGAGATCGTGATCGAAGATGCGTCGAATTGATTTGAATTTCATTTCACGAGGACGCGTCATAAATTGAGTTTTCGTCAGAAAACAAATCTGAGGAAGATGTAACGAAATTCTTATTACTTATAAAATTATTAGCTATAAAACAGGGGAAATGGAATAACCCGAGCATCAACTGTCTGTTTTTACGATCCAGGCTAAGATCTCGGCGTTTCGAGAACGACGAAGATGCATCGTTTCTTGCGCAGAAAATACGGCGACATCAATCCTTTGTCACGCAGTTATTGGGAAAATGGATCGTAAATTCTGTCGACCTCAAGTACCGTGACGCCATATGTTTAATAAGGTGTGAAAATTACAACACGACCAAGTGCAACGCGAAATTAAATTGGTTCGGTGAAAATTACGACAAATTACAAGCTTGTAAATTTGTAAAGTAAATAATCCGAGATGTATATTTTTTTCTGTTAAAATTTCATGATTTTTTGAACATTTCTTAGCCATCGGAAATATTAGAAATGTTAAATTTTGGAAAGAGTTATCAGTAATATCATTCCAAAATTTCATCAAGAATCCCTCAAATTTGTTTCTCAAAGCAATTGACGTATTTTTCCATTTTCATTACTTTGCCTAATGATCTCTGAAACAACTTCTGAAACTAGATGACATTAAAGATCAATGTTCAATTTTAAAATATGATAAAAAATTCATTCAATCACAAGCTTTTCCTGAGAAACATTTTTGCAGTCATCGTTCTGTCAGATTACAATCTCGATAAAAGAAAAAAAAAAAGTGAAAAGTAATCAATTGGCCGAATATTCGAAATTCTTCGGAAACGTTGGAAAATGAAGTCGGCCAAAGATTTAAGTCGACAATATCAGCCAGGCTGACGGTAAGAAAGCGGATTAGCGGAAATCTTTCATCGGAGGGTAGTGTTTGTCCGATGAATACTTGCGATTTCGACCTCGGGTGGCGCGAATGTACAAATCTCCTGTCACCGAGATAGTCTCTTAGTGGTGTTTGCCAAGGACTTGGCTTGGTCGACTGTACGAATCGGGATTTCCTGGGATTTCAACAAATTGTTGCGTCGAACTCGCTTCGCCCGGCTCCTGTCCACTTAACGACCAACGGAGGTTACACGTCGAATTTATTGCCCCTGCCCGTGAGATATTTTTAATATTGCAACTAACGATCACGAGCGTGAGAGTTTAATCTTTGCTAGAACGCGTTGTCCTATGAGAGGATTGTGAAAGTTGACAACAATTTTCCAGACGTTTCTGAAGCAAAACAAATCGGAGACTAGTTTCTTCTTTCAACAAATTGATCTTTCTTTCTGTTTTGAAAGATAATTGGAAACAACCATCGATCTTGATTCTTAAAATAGGTACCAGATTCATATCGAATTATTCACGGTTGATTACAGCTTCGTTATAGCAACGTGAACTTTTACAAATGTTGATTTAACTTCGATGAGAAAGCTATTGACGAAAGCACGTAGTGCTAGTTCGTTCCTTTCTTCATCTGTCAGTTAAATTTCTGAAAAGCCACGGGGATAATTCAATTCCACTGAACTCATGTACCAACAATTTTTTGTTACAATTCAAATTTAAGGCGCAACGACCTGGACAATCTCTGTCGATTCTTTTTCACTCTTGCTGGAAAGATCGATCCTCGCGTGTGTCAGTTACGCGTCGGGGTAATTTATTTCAATTAGATCCACGAACAATCCCAAACGCGGCGTCGTCTGTTTCAAGGGAAATAGCTGCGGAATTATCGCGACGGCGAAGAAGAGCGACAGAATTCTAATCGCCATCCACAATACCAGTCGTCTCACGAGAGGTTCATCGCGGATCATCCGGATATTCGGTTCGTGCCGTCGAGGCTCAACAATCGCCTCCCCAGAATTCATTATCCAAGCTGGCTTAGGATTTAAGGAAGGGAAAAGAAACGATCGAATCAAATCGGACGCCCCGATTCCTACCCACACTCCTCGAGCAAGCGACGTAAACGCTGTTCAAGATCGCTCATAGTGTCGATCCAACGTGTCTTTGTTATTCATTTGTATGATGAAGGACTGTCCTACCCGATGGTGGCAAAAAACGAAGTGAATGACTGACTTCAATTTCTAGAATCAGCCTGCTGGCTTCAATCTTTCCCTTCGAGGCTTCATTGCATCTCAGTTGTGACTAACACCTACTTATTAACATTAACATTACGACGTATTACAATCGTGACTGGATTCAAGCCTTGGATCCGTCCAACGATAGCAAATCGAGATCGACAACCAGGAAGATAAAGATCTACTACTTTTCAAAATTTCCCGAAAAATCTGACCCAAGAAATAAAAAAAGGTGGATTTTCGTCAAGAAGTTCTACAAGAGTGATTTTAGCGGAGCTTCTTCAGGTGCAACGAAAATTAGCGATTGGTCGATTTGGGTCACGTGATTCGCGAGAGGGCGTGAGCTAAACCTCGAGTAGAAGTGGCGTTGTCTGGTACTGAGCGATCGCGCCTGTGATTTGTTTTCTATCGATTCGAATGTTTACGTGTCAATAAAATTTTATGGCAAAAATGTCGTCGTCATTTCCTAGTCGGAACAGTTGCTTCAGTGAGACGAATCGTACTGGGGTACAAGTCGTGCAGTTTTTTGAATGTGTCGAATAAACTTCATTTAAAGACTTTCACTTTTGCGCTAAAATGCGAAATTACTCTTCACTCGGCCCAATACATACGCGCAGCTCACTCTAAGTCGTCGTCGTCGTTAACAAACGTCTTATGTCAGCCAGTCAGAAGACGGAAGACGTTCTGCTAGAACACGTGTCGTGTCCTCGCGCGGTTGTTCATTATCCTCGGCCGTAGTACGAAGAGAGTCCTTTGTGAAACGAGTCCGTTCGTGCCTCGTCGTGACCTGGTTTTTGTCTGGCGGGGGGATAGGAAAATTTTGCGGAGAGAATTCTCGACGGGTGTGCACAGAGAGAGAGAGAGAGAGAGAGACGACAAGGAACGAACTCTGGCGTTACGTCGTGCACTGTCTACGACGTTCGCTGAATTATTGGTCGAGATGGCCACTCTCCATTGTCAGATCATATCCCCAGCGGAGAGACTGGCCCCTGGCTGCAGAGTGGAAACCCTGAAAGACCGCCGTCGACTTCCGGCCGTTTCGTTCCCGGCGGGCGTAACGAGACTCGAGCACGAAATTACCTGAATATTTTCGTCAATTGATTCGGCGAGCTTCTCCGGCAAACGAGGAGAAGCTTCGTCTCGTCGAGTCAGGTTGATTAGAACGTTGAAGGAACAAAGTCACGGCGTTGGATTCCACGGTGAAGAAGTGACGCTTGCAGCTTTTAGAGAGTTTTATTCTATGTTGTCAAGGATTGTGCTACTAGTCTTTTCAGCACGTTTTTTTCTATGTAAAGAAAATCGGTCGTACATCAAATTCACATTGAAGGAAAAACATAAAACAGACGCAAACAGGATCCTCGGAGGAACTGCCGGATCTCTAGAAGGAATAAGGGCGCTATCTAAAGACTATAGATGAATGACACTCGAAAGTAAAGACGACTGTCAGTTGGCTTCTATTCTTTACATCTTTTACACTTTACAAATCGAAGGAAGGAGTGGGACTATTCCAACTATTGGAATTTGCTCTATTCACAGGCCACTTTGGGAGGACCAACGATTATTCTGTCGACTGAAATATCTTCGATTGCAAATAACGATCGCAAGCTTTAAGAAAACTTGAGAGCTGCTTCTTTCACGACGAATCGTGTCGATGGATTGATTATTATCAACTATGATTGATCATAACTGTTGTAACATTTAATGAACAGAATCGCGAATTATTCTCTTGACTGAAATGTTTTCGATACAATCGATTGATTGTACTTCAACATAAATATTAATACATTTCGATTACTTTCTCGGCGAGAGAAACTCTCTTTCTCGGATTGCTGATGATAATTATCGAAAATTTCTTTCTTTCTTCGTCGAGATTTACATCGGAAAGTAACTGTCCGGTTTCGAAAATGCTTCAATGCGATTGTGGAGGATTATTTCGGTCGGACGCGAAACAATACTTTACACTTTGCACTGTCACGAGCGACCGAAACGGGGCTTTCCTCGTCGATGACTACCATAAGCGATCGAACTGAATTTCCCTTCAAACCGTATTCTGGTCGTCAGTAGCGATTATTGTCAACGAAACAAAATTACGAGTCACTTATAATTTGTATAAGCCAAAATGATGAAATTTTTAATCACGTATGTAGTTCTGCAGAGAATTTTCTTTGCACGTTCTTTGCATTAATATTCTCAACGTAAATAACGAACAAGTTTGAATTACTGATTTTTTCCATAACAGCTGTTACTTTACTAGTTTACGCTTAGAACGATGGTGTAGAATTGTACGCGAGAAGTAGAAATATCAGAGCTTTTTTTATGAACGTATTGATGCCTCGTATCATGGAAGATATTATTAATAAAAACGACTTTACACTGAGAATTATTTTGAAATTTTGTCGAAGAAGCTTTTTGTTTCGTCAGTCAATTAACTCGGCACCAACGAAATTATCTTCGTTATTCCCGGCCACCATAAAAGACGTTTACGTATTTCTTCGTTAATTAATGCGGAAAATTCGATAATCTGGAGAGCGTAGAAATAATCTACGATGCCTTCTATTTTTATTTCTTGCTCGCTTTTTTGCTGGTGAAATTGATAATCTACAAAGAAATGCTACGTGTTTAGATTAGATTTTTGCCAGACTTTCTCTGTAAAAACATATAAAATCGATTTTATTTGCCGGATTATCAAGCTTGTACACTGAAACATACAGGGTGTGTCGAGTGCACGTAACAACTGAAGATTTAGAAGCTTGACCCGATTCGCGCGAGGTGTCAGAAGCGTCATCTTGAAATGTACAATCTCGAATTTATTCAAGTTGAATTACTGGAGTCCTTGCTTAAACAGGTCATCGTTTACACAAGATCCCCCGTAAGCAGCCTAATCAACGTTGCCAAAAAGTGTCACTCAACGGACAGCGTTTTATCCCTCTGACCTAATTCCGTCTCATTCTTCGTTTCCCTTCGTGTTTATACCTGACTTGTCAGTGTTGCTCGCAAATCTTCAAATGTTTGGATCCTTTCGGCTATTTTTACAGCGAGTAATAAAAGTAGGTTTTGAACGGCAAAATTGGTGAAATACAAAGATGAAAAATTTGCGTGTTGCGAGTTAAATTGTCGAACTGAAGTAATAGAAAATGTCAAAGCGATTTTTACCTCTTTGTGTTTTGTCTCTTGTATCGGGCGGAAATTAGTAAAACGTCAAAGTTTTATTCAGGGTTCGAAAAATCTAAAATTCACGGAGCGAAGGCTTTGAAATTGAAGCAAATTTGAGCAAGTATAATCTTGAACTCTCTCTCTCTTAAGTTCGAACTGGACGAAGCTTGCCAATGTCTCACGGAGAAATCACCGTTCTTTCAAACATTTTCGTAAATTTAAGAAATTTATGGTCATCTTGACACTTGGAATATGAAATTACCGAGAAACCACAGAAAAGCAGAAGTACTTTTCTCCTCCTCGAAGTCTACCCCACGCCCCCTCGCGAATCACGTGACCCAAATCAACCAATCGCTAATTTTCGTTGCATCAGCGTTGCACCTGCGTTACTTACCTCGTCCAAAATTCACTTTCTACTCAAAGTCCGCAAGAAAGTACGAATTCACGTTGCCCTGGCGATCGAAGAAAATGGCGAGAGTCGGGTATGTACAAGCGGTTTCCCCCTTAATAGCGATGGATGGGCTCGAGATTTCGCCGATAATGTCCGTATGCACTACTCGAGTCGAGAAATTCCGCGGGCTCTCTCAAGTTACAGTGGCCAGTCACGAAATTCTCGTGCACGCTGGTGGTCTGTTCGCTCGCTATCACTGCACGTGTGTGTGTGTGTGTGTTGCACGCCGAGCAGCCGGAAGAGAGTGCACGTAACTTCACAGCATGTAGGGACCACACGATAGAGCAAAGCGAACTCCGCGCGATTACGCGCACGGCAACTTTGTTATCTGTATTCGCTGGGTACTCGCGTCTGGGTTCTCCAGTGATTAGTGTAGAAAGTTTCATAGACGAATATTTGCGGCGGAGATTCCGCGGTACAGTTCGTTCGTTATCGAATCGAACCGTTATCGAGTCGCATCGAGGGTCCACGGGCCGAAATTTTCTGCCTCGCTCTCCTCGCTTTCCTTTCTGGCCAGTCGCAAAGTCGCGTGTCGCAAATAATTACCCCGGGATTACGATCGAGTTACTCGACGGTGTACGCTAAACGTGCGTGTCGGCAAAATCGTAGACTGAACATTGTGGAAAGTTCTTCTATTTTTTATCCCCGGACATTGTGGATATTGTTTCCTCGTGAAAAAGAGGGAATTAATTAAAACGCGACGTGATTTGTAGCAGCCAGTTGACGAATTTATGGGGGTTTTCAGGTGAAATATTTTCTCTGCGGAGAATATATGTATATATATATATATGTAGGAATGTTTGGTAGGCAACAGAAAAAGATATTATTTAATTATAAAGAGTATTATTTAATTTTACAACTACGCTATGACACCACGCTCTACGCTCTTTACTCAACGCCGTCCTCTTTTTCTCTGCACGACGCTACGCTCTTTTTATTTTTCTGATGCTACGCTGTTCTATTCTCCACTCGCACGCACTCCTCACGCGTCAGTCTTCAAGGCACAGGCACACCATGGTATCAGTTGTATATATCTGCACCCGCCCAGAGGATACTGTCATCTAGACAATGACCTCTCCTCCTACACACACACACACACATATATATATATTTTTTTTTTATTTCGTGCATCTCTGTTTTGTCGAACGAGGGTAGAACGTTCTGCACGCACTTCGGCTGAATTTATTCATTGAAATTTGCGGCTGTTTCTCGGTGAATTGAAAATTTCATTTTAATAACGTCGATCTGTATTTTTCAATTTTTCATTTCGAAGAAGTATTGTTCTTTTTATTTTTTTTTTTGATCGAGCCGTGTCGTGTGCCCGACGAGTTTTGAAAAATGCAAATGCACCGAGATTTTTCCAAATTCCATTTCGCAGTCGTTGGTCGACAAATGACAAATATCCCAGTTCGGTGCCTTTTGGGATATTTTTAATTCGTCGAGCAGGATTGAACGAGCCGTTTTTCAATTCAGCGTCCGACAGATCATTTTTTTTAGATCGAGTTCGTTTAACTTCTTGTTCCCTGTGCTCCGATACACGAGAGGCTGTTCTGTGTTTTCGCGGAAATTCTCAGTCTCGCAGCGTTCTGTCTTCCGCGAATGTGGTAGATCTTCGTTCCATTTGGACTTTGCGACGTACGAGTGTTTCGGGTTCGAATGAAAAATATATTCGCGTTCTTGCCGGCGTTGAAAAACCATCCGATCAAATTAATTTGTCGGGTGATCGAATGTTACTCGCGTAATCTCTGAATTGATTCTACGCAGAGGTCGAACAATGCCGATGATTTATGAAGCACTTTCGATAATTAGGCGCGCGTCAATTTTAATGTAATCAGCTTTCGTTAAACCTTCCGAACATTTGGTTTTCACCTGTAATATTGCCGCTCGAATGCATCTCAATTCGTTAATTATTCCGATTCGTCAAATTCTTTTCAAACATTTGCGTTAACTTTCGATGCAGTTAACTTGGAATGGAAATGAACGTCTTAACAAAATCAATTTGATTTGTAGAATTATCGATATTATCGATATTATCATATTATTTATATTGTTATAGAAATTTTTGATTTGCACGTGCATTTCATAATACAATATTAACTATCATTGAAAATCAATTAAAATGACATTGCTGCATCGTAACACACACATTTTGCGTAATCAGAATAGTGAGAAAAGACGTACGTAGGTGCAGTTTAATTGTCAAAGAGGTGTCGCGAAATTGTTTTCACTTCACTCTCATCCCCCCTCCCCTCTTTCCTTTTTAATCAAAATCTTTTTGCCGTGGTCGCACTCGGTTCCTTTCCGATTTCTTAAAAGCTTTTCCATGTTCCCCTGCTCACTTTTGCAAGGTGTTTACCAAGTATCCCATTACGAGTGTGTCGAGTTTTTAATTGACGTTTGAACGCGATTCTTCACTTTTTTTTTTTTTTTTTTTTTTTTGTTTCACGAACCGAGTAATTAATGTTCGTGAAATAAATCGTTCGAAACACTTGGTTCCTCCGGATTGCCCGTTTCTGGCGTTGCAGTGTGCTTTACTTCCGATTGGTTTCGTATTTTTCAACGTCGTATTTCGCTTCTGAATTGGGCCAACTGCGAGAAGCCGGCATAGACGGCAACAAGCAAATTAAAGTAAACGTGGAACGTACGAATGAATTGCACCTTTAAATTGAAAAGTACGGGGATCGAGAAAATTGTAACTGATATATTGTCTATTCTATTCTAGTTTCCTTGAATATTGCAAACAATCTGTTTGAGAACGCGAGAATAATAATTTACGCGTGTACTTGAAATAAACAGATTTATCTATTGATCTATAACTATCATTCACATTGATCTTGTCTGTCTATTTTCGGTTAAAAAAGTTTCTTAAAAATAGAACGAAAGTAGGAAAAAATTTAGACTGGAGGAAAGGCCACAAAAGACGTAAAATATTTAACCACGCGGGAGATCACCGAGACATTTACTAATTTAAACGTATTAAAAAATGAATATCGCGAAATTGATCGTTAATTGCTTGCAAAGTTAATGGAAGCCCGGCTGCTTGAAATATCGATGGGCTGCGATGAAACGTCGATAGAGCCGAGCTTCTAAGGTCACCCGATTCGAATTAATAATACCGAAGCTCTGATTACGTCTGAAGTGTTTAACGTATCGGCGAACTGACAGCGAAAACTTCGGATGAACTAGCCCCCGAGTTATTGCATCAATTATGAATTATAGCCCGGGAATTACACCTCGCTTTATGGTTCTGTTGGGCGCTCAAACTCCTGTCACGTGCAACTGCCAAAAGTTCCCGGCCAAACTTTGGCTTCGCTGAATTATACGCGAATAAAATTCTTTCTACGAGGAGTTGATAAAACAGCGTTTCGTTTTAATTAGCGCGCAATTACTCGACGCTGAATACGCGGGATTCGCGGTAACGATTACGTGATTAGGAAATTAAGTTGCGAAATTAAGTTTCAGTGAGTTTGCACGTTATACCTTTTTAGAGATCCATTATTGCTCCGTATGTAGGAAAAATTTGGATCTTGATAGATATTCGCCTGTCTTCGGCCAACATTATCGTCAAAAGTAGCTGGTTGTTGTAGCATCAAAAGCAGTGAAATCAATTTTAAAAGTTGTGCATTAAAGTTGCAAAGTTAATTCCTCCTTAAGATGAAAATTCTAATTTTGCTTTTACAATGTGTTTCTTAAAGAGCAAGCTAAGACATAGTTAAATGCTTTATGAAAACTGTTTCCGCAAGCGAAACTTGTTGGCAGACGGTACTCGGTTTTTGCGGCGGGAAGCTCTATTCTGATAACGGATGCAATCTAATGCTCTTCTTGTCTCGTTAAATTAAAAAACATTCGGCCGTGTATCGATTTTAATTTTCCAATCGGTGTATTAAACGCTGACTTTTCAACATTCTATTGAAATAAATGCCCAATTTCTTTGTTATATACGCGGCAAACAAAATTTTCAAAGCATAACGAGAAAATCACGTTTTACATTTAATTTAAAATTAATAAAATTAGTTTTTTTCTTATAGTTTGATGTTTTATTGAAACAGACAGGCGGGAAGAAACTTTTGGCCCATCCCGTACAACAGATAAACTAAATATTTTCGTCGTATCTTAAAGAATTTTCTAATAACGTACGTTCACGGAATATTACACATGACACGAGTCGCTTATTTATCTTCATTTTCTCTAAAGATCGATCAATCTCTAACAAATTCCAATTTGCGACGTCTCGACTCGCAAAAGCCGAAAGACGGCAAGGTCGGCACCGCGCCACCTTGAAATATCGATCGTCACGCACGCACGCCGCGAGGAACCATCGGCGTCCATTGTGGCGGATTTTGGTTCTCATAAAGCTCCATTGTTTAGCTGAGCTCGCGTTCCTAAATCTCTATTGTCGCGTCGCGGTGGATAGAATCGCGACGACGCGCCTCGGTTGAAAACCGGCAGGCCTCGGTTTCGGTTAAGCCACTGCGGATCGGCCAATGTCCATCGACTCACCCGATGAAACAATGGCCGATTCTTACTTTTCCATTTGCAAATCTGTATACGTCCCTTGCCTCGCTGTGAGGCAAAAGTCGACGAAACTCGCGCTTACTCGAAAATTAAAGTCGTTGGATGGAATGAGGATTTTCACGCATTTGTGGGGTAATTGAAGGTATATCGAATCGTCCCATAGATAACGCGGTTTCTTTTCAGTCGTCGAAACATTAGGTTGAGTCATAAATAATTTCCGTTTTTGGGAACAAATTGTAACGAAGTATTTGTCTTCTTGATTTATCAAATTCGACAAGTCTGAACTCGTTAGCAGTAAATAGATATCGCTCAATCTTACTACATCGGAATTAAATAATAAATTTCTGACTTTGCGTCAAAGTGCTTTTGACGGGGGAAAAAATTCTCCAATGGGAACCAAGTTCGAGAATTTGTCAAAAACTTTTTTAAATCGAAACTAGCTGAATTCTACGCCAAAGTAATTGCAACGTAGACAAATAAACAGAAATTATTTATGACTCAACCCAATAAACAATGAAATATGTTGTAATTGTAAACGCAAGAGTGAAAAAACTGCACGACTTGTACCCCAGTACGATTCGTTTCACTAAAAGGATCAGAAGTAACTGTTCTGACTAGGAAATGAAGACGACCTTTTTGCCATAAAATTTTATTGATATGCAAACATTCGAATCGATAAAAAACAAATTACAGGCGCGATCGCTCAGTACCAGACAACGCCACTCCTACTCGAGGTTTAGCCCACGCCCCCTCGCGTATCACGTGACCCAAATCAACTAATCGCTAATTTTCGTTGCACTAGCGCTGTACCTTCTGGGTTACTCCCGCTAAAATCACTTTCAGTGATAAAATGTGCAACACACTTTGTAAGAAAGCAAGCATATTAAATGGTATGCAGCATGCACAGGACGTGTAAAATCTGCAGTTTCTTCTCCCGAATGTACGAAATTGGCAGCGTCTTACAATATGCAACTATCAAAAGTTATAAAATATTTAAAGAAATTAAAATTGAAATCTCTAAAAATCCAAAAAAGAAGAGGAAAAGTACAATCGCTCTAGCAATTCTAGCGTTAAACACATCGCAGAGACACGTGATTGCCTGGACTTTGCGTGACGAAAAATTCGACCGCGAGGAAGAACGCGTTAACTCTAACGATACGACGAAAACACACGGTCAGATTAATCAACCTGGTTGTCATAGTATACACGACGTTCGTTTTTTGCTGCCGCGATACGTTCTGATCGCGCGGTCTCGCGAAAACTCGTTAAATCATCTCGCGAAGCTTGTTAAATCTGCTAAAAGGATCATTTGCTCGGCGAACAGGGAAAAAGCGTCGCTCACGAGAATGATCGTAGATCCCTGTCCCGACAACATTTTTACGAGCTCGTAAAAGAAGCCACGAAATTATAGATCATCTCATTCGGGCGGCGATAAATCCGACACGAGCGAGTAAGATTCGTACGCGGCCAATGAGTTCTATAAATATTCCCCGAGATACACGCTACTTGCCTCGACGAATTTACGTTCGATCCGTGCCGTTTTCGGGCTGCGAGTGGATCCTTTGTTACAATTCTATTTCACTCTCGGCGTTTCTCACCGAAAGTGGAGCAAACGTTGAGACGCTTTATTTTAAATTATCGACGACATATTTCCTGCGGAGATCGGATCTCACGAGATCTGCGCGAAAGCACCTTGCACAAATAACTCTGTTGATCCAAATGAATTTTGCGCAGTTCATTCTCGATTGATCGACGTAGGTGTGATTCGTCGAGTTGAATGCCTGTTGTTGGTCAGTCGATAAAAATTATATTTGAATTATATTTAAAGTGGAGAGAATGTAGGATTACGGGACAACCAAGCTTGCAACCAGATAAAATGTCTCGTTCTCTGCGTTCTCTTCTGTTCCCCGCGCGTATCGCACACATTCACTATCTCTCGATGTTCCCCAGTAGGGAACGAGTACAAAATTGATACTTCGAGCAATGGGACGTGCACAGGTTTCATGTCCTTTTTATAAACGCGATAAATTATCAGCCCTCAAAATTGATTCGGAGAGAGATTTTGCAGAAATTTTTGAAGCATACCGGGTGCTAAAAGAGAACGGACAATATTTATAAAATGAATCTTTAAACGTCAAGACAATGGGAAGAATTGCAGTTTTTTTAAAATTCGTTTCCTACCCTTCCTAGTCTGTCGATATTTTCAAACTTGCAGATCTAGATTCTATACTTTTAAAAATATTTAAAAGTATTTAAAAGTGATCTCTCGTCGCGTAACAAACTTTCTTTTCCTCTTTAATTTCTCCTTAATTCAACTTCCATTGTTGAATCGAAAGCTTGTTGGAAAAAAATTTTGTTCAGCGAGATACATTAAATGTTCGTGCGTGTTCCTCCGAGCTATTCAGTTTCGATATCGTCAAACGTATGTAATGGTAAAAGCAGTCGCGTTTAAGATCCCCGTAAACGTCCGAGTGACTAAACGTCGAACCAAATCTAACGAGAAACGCTGCTTAAAAATTTGTTCAACTGTCGATCGTGTTCGACGTTGGATTTGTTTCGAAACGATCATGGAGCGCTTTTACAAGCTCGATGGCGTAGCCGGGGAACAAAAGCGAGAGATGTTCCTAGCTGTGACGAGGAAATCGGCAATTTTCCGCCTACGTCGAGACGAATTTTATTTTATCAACAAGACGATCAACGACTTGAAACAAACAGCAATTGCTAAATCATCTAACATTGTTGTTTGTTAGTTGTTCGATGATATTGAACTTTTTTAGTTATTAGTTATTCCGCGACAATTTTCTACATCAACGAGTTTCACTTTCAATTTATATCGTCGTTGCGACGAAATGATAATTTCAGTGACGAAACGAAGTTTCACTTTTTTAATTATCAGCTCGAGAGAGACAGAGAACGAAGAGTAACGAAAATGTCAACTTGCTTATCTGGATTTCGCGCGGGCAGTCGTACGAATTCCGAAATGAAAATCGCGTTATTTCGTCGGCGAAGGTTTTATTTTTACGACGAAATAAATTGAAACAGTTAATTAAATGTGAAATTTAGCTTTGCGTGACTGGTCAACGCTATTCCGCGCTTTTCCATTTTGCAAAAGTTCTCGTGATTTTTAATGCTGTTTGATATCCCCCCTCAGTGCAGACGTGTAAATGCACGCGGCACGCCGCAGTGACTTTCCATGCGCAGCTTTGGAACAATGAGTTTTCGAAATGCGGGCGCAAAATGGGTTAACGAGATGACGCGATTCGATGTGTAATTTGTAGCAATACTGTTTGACAAGCGGAAACTAATGGCGAGCGTGTGCCTATAAATCGCGTTAATAGAGCGACATAATGCAATCGCTAAATTAATAACGTTGCCAGTATGCATCAGCCAGTAAAACCTTTAGCTAATTTCGCTCTTGGTTTTTCGCTCCGTTTCCAAGACCATTTCGAGTAAAACGGGAAATGTCAACTTCATTCTGTGCGTTATGAACTACACGTACTTGAAAATCGAAGAGCGAGGCCAAACCTCTGTTAGCCAACTTGTACAGAAAGTTTAAACCGTGGTATTTTTGGAATTTATTTTTTCACTAATTTCACGTGTGTTATTCCTAATTTTGCAAGACTACTCCGAGCGAAATGGAAAATTTTATGTAACCTAAAGGATGAATAAATTACGGGAATTACGAGGCACTTCTATCGGCCATTTTGCGGAGAAATTTTAAACCGTGGTAACTTTGAAATTTGCTTTTCAACGGGGAAACTAAAAATTGTACATTGCAGTTGATACTTGTATTATACAAGTATGCTGTGCATAAGGTGTCAGATGTTTCGTGCTGTAATTGTAATATTCGTTTGCTGAAACTTTTGAAATTTCGCGTTGCATCGTGATAATAAAATAAACGTACTAATAAACTGCGTTTAGGAACAAGCAGCGTGCAGTCAAGTGCAACAATACGTCAGTTATATTGCGTTTCATGCTCGTTTCATGTTTTTAAACTTTCATCGCGCCGGTGACGCACTTGGAAGTGCTAAGCACGGCACGTTACAAAGCCAACAAAGAGTTAGTTGAAACGAATTAAACAACTGTAATTGCAACTATAACGTTTCTGTTGCAATTTCGCGCTCACTGAGAGACCGAAACTTTGTGCTATCGAAAAGTTACACACTTCACCGAATCACATACACGTATCCGTCAATTAATAATTTTTAATAATTGTGTTCTGAGATGATTCGTCGCTTTCGATCCCGGACCGGCTCGTTACACTGCGTTCTTCTTAAAAACATACAAACAATTGTAAGTTAAATTTTCTCCTCAACTTGGCGCTGTTGAGAAGTTACTTTCCTCACTGAGGAAACGTATGCACGTCCGTCAATTAATAATTTTTCACGATACCAAGCAGAAACGTTCTTTTATAATAATTCAAAGATATCAGTCATCAAATTCAGAAAATTGAGAAATTGAAAAATTTACACACTCCAACGTGAATTTTTTGAATTTTCATTCACGATTGCAATTTATAATTACAAATTCTAAAGTATTCCGTTTGTTTCGATCAATTGAAGTATCACTATTGCTGAGTGGAATTGCACAATCGATATATTGCAAATATATTCCAAATTTTTCGGTTGACTTTCGCAGTAAATGATCCAACATTTTGATTGGTTACCTTCAATTACAAATAATACTTTCCGCCAGCGAAGGGAAGGAAGTTGTCAGAAATATCACAAATTCTTTCCTCCTCTTACGTTCCAACGATAATCCCATTTCTTACTACTTCCCTGGAAACGGAAGAAGAGACACGATTAAGAGAAGACTCGTCGTCACGGAAAATGACGTCTTCAATCGAAGAAATAAATATCTTGAGTCGTTCGAGCTTTCTTTCTTCTTTTTTTTTTTTTCGCTCGCTCGTTGCCCTTTACTTTTCGTAGAAACTTCTCCGTTGCGTGAGATGATTGCTCCCCTCACGGCTCTGGCTCCCTGATACAATTTCTGGCGTTTCCCTTTTTCGCGTCTCCGACGGGCAATGGGATTAAAAAGCGACCGAGCGCTTCCCCAAGGCAGGAAGTGCGTGCGGCGCGCATAATTGCCGGTGGCCGGTTAAATTTCGCTTTACGCGGCGAATCGCTTTTTAAAGAGGCGACGCGGAGGCGCATAAACCGACACCGCCGGACTAAATCGAGGGGCCGGGGAGGGGGAGGGGAGGGGGTTTGAACTTGCTCGTCTCTCGCACGCCGGTGCACACACACACACACACACACTCGCTGCCTTTTAATGGGAAAACACGTATTACTGCCGCTAAAGTAGCACTGGCAGACGTCTTTTACGAGCCCGTCTCTGATGCCAGCCATTCGGACCGCGCTGGGTTTTCACGCGCCGCCATTTTCTTGATTTGAGGACAAGCACGCGCGCGCGCAGGGAGCAGAGCGTCGATTCGACAGTTCCGAGCGTGTTGCGATTTCGTCTGCCATCGGCAATCGCGTTTCTTCGTGCAGGAATGATGCAACGATCGAAGCGTGCCCGTGTGTGCGCAGTCGTTTTATAGGCTATTTGGTATCCTCTCGCGGATCATATTCGAATTAACTTTTTTGCAAATGACAGAATATTGACAATGACAAGATTTTAATATTGACAATGACAGAAAACGCCACAAAGGCAAAGTTAAGTCTCGATTTGCAAAGAGAGACTTGTGTTGTTTTTATTTGGTTTGACAATTTAATCTTCAAGTTACACCAAAATTAAGTTAAAACTGAATACTTTTTTGTGTACAATTTGCAGAATAGTTTCTGTACGTAGACTCTCTGTCTTACAAAGTGGTTGTTTATGTCGTTCATAAAAGTAGAAAAGAAAGAGCGTGTAAATTTTCAAACGACAAAATGTTTAAAACGGGATTGGATCCGGAGGAGATTTGAAATCAAATAATTTTGCGCAAATAATTGAAACGGAGGAGCTGAATTTTGCGATTTTATTTCAGTCGGGCAGAATCAACGATTACCCGCAGTGAGATAAAAAAGACGTGGCAGCTTTGTTTCTGATTCTGTCAGAGGTGGATGTTTCCGTGGCTTTGGCCAATTGTTATTTATTTCTCGTAGCGCCGGCCTCTTGATATTTCTCGAGATTCCGAGTTGGTATCGGCAAGGAACCTTTGTTCTGAACCCGCGTAGCATAAACATCGTAGAAATTACAAACTGAACCGAGACGTGGAAACGACGTACAGTTTCGTGAAAATAAAATCGCGTTTATGTGGGAACACCGATTGTCAAGAAAATTCAATCTCTCGTCAATTAAACAGAACTGACAAATTTCACTCTGATGTATCGCGCGATGATGCAAAGGAAGTGTACTTGAAAACGGTTCGAGAAAGAAAAAGTAACTGTAACTAGTCGATAACAACTAGTCTAAAATTTCTTAAAAATAAAATCATACGTAGTGATAAAAATTTAATTCGATTATGTATATTACACTACGATACGAGCAATTCTACTGTGAAGGAATACTTAAAAATATATTCAACTTGATAACAATGTTTTAGTTGTTCCAACATAGTAGTGCATGTTTAACGCAATTTGCGCTGAATTATTCTTTTTATTTTTCCTCAAGTTGCGATCGCAATTTTCCGACCATTATTCTAACGATAATAACTTTAGTTAAATGCAAAAATGATAATCAGGTAAATTGCGAAAGCCAAGATTGAAATTTATTCGTAATTTGTGCTTGACTGTATGAATTTTATAATGAGACGTTCATGAAAATGTTTAATATTAATTGTATCGTGTATTAATATTTAACAAAAAATATGAAAAATTTAATATATGTGATATATTTAATCGCATTATCTGCAATATAATAGTTTTAGAGATGTTCGTCAAAATCTCTTTCGCAGCCTCTCATTTTTCATCCCTTTAACACGCGTGTGAAACGTGTGAAATGCGAGAACTACATTGTAAATACTTCGGTGTCACCAAATCGGATTGACACATCGATATGCAGCGGTTAAGAACCGCCACCTTGTTTCTCACATTTTTATAACACGTTTTTCCAAAGACTTTCTTTCCTATTTCCCCCTTGATGTTCCTCGCGATCTCGCTTCTCTCTCGTCCGCGATTTTCTTCAACTTTCCCCCCGGCGCAAACTTCTCTAGGAATTTTCAGTTTTCATCCCTCTTGTCTCGCTATTTCGAAGGTTCTTTCGCTCGTCCTCGCGGCAGCCGTGGGCAAATGCACGGGCAACGTCCACGTTCGCACGAACAGTTTCCGGCTTCTTCCAATTTTCCTTTTCCCCTTACTTTCTCCAATTCGTGTCCACCTTCGTCTTTCGTTTCCTCGGTCCGTTCAGAGTCTGCAAATTTTTTCGGTCTTTCACGCCACGACCGAATTCGAAGCAAATCGTCACTCCGCTTTTACGCCGCGCCGCCCTATTTTCTCTCCGTTCAGCGTTCGGTTACGTTATTTTCTTTTCTTCCTTTTTCTTTCTTACGATAAAAGATATTGCGATTCTTTGTTGAAATCTCAACTGAAATCAATGCAAATGTTGAGACGTTGAGATTTGAATGAAGAGTCGCAAAAAAGAAAAAGGGGGGGAAAAAATACTAATCGGACGTTAAGCGATAAAATCAACATTGTTAATAAAATTTGTTTCCCGAGTGTGCGGCAAGTGCAGTTTTATTCGGTTTGTCAGAAAGTAACGAAATTCGTCACGGTGTCACCGTAATTATTTATACCGTGCGCTGTATATTTTCGTTCAGAACGCGTTTACACAACGTAACATCGTTATTGAGATGTATTCAACGACGCGCAACAGCGTTGAGTATTGTTATCGGCGCGATGTCCGTTGCAAATTAATTCGCGATATTTGACTGGAAGGTACGTTGTTTGCGCAAAGACTAACGCAGAGTAGCTGAATACCGGTTGAACGAGTCAAAGGATCGGAGAGACGTTAATAGCTTGTTAAATACACGATTATCAAACAATTTCTACTATAAACACATCGCGTTTCACCAAACAGCCATTGCTACCGAAACAGTGACCTCGTTTTCAATATCAATTAATTAATATTGACGCGTCGAAGCGGTTTTAAAAGAACATCACGATATTTTAATTTCTCTCATACGTAAACTGATTTTCTACTACTTATTATTATCGGTGAATGTAATCGCAGAGTTTAGCTCTGTCGAGCCGTCGAACAATTTTCGAAAAGATTTTTGGCCGAAACGCGAGTGGACAAACCACTAATGTAATATTCCCAAAAAAAAACATTCCTCACGCTCGGCGCGATGCCCTGGGGATATATAAGCCTGGCGTAAGTCCAATCAGAGTGGGACTCTTCGCAAAGTTTTGCACGCTACGCCATGATTTCGTGCCAACGATCCCACCGAGCTCTTAGGAAGAACTTTTTGAATTGTGGCACGCTAATCAGTTCCCTTTTCCTGCGCACTGCGACGTACGTGTGATATATACCTTCCTTCCTTCCTTTCTCTCCCCTTACGAACTCTATTCATCGGCTCTATTCAATGCTCTGTCGAATAACAATCTAGATTAACAAGTACGATATTTCTGCGCAATTTCTAATTTCTCTCCCTCCTCTTCGTTCGTTGTTCAACTCGGGAGAGACTTTTTGCAAAACTTTTGCGTCGTTTGGTGACTTTTGACGTACCGTGAGTGTAGAGAAAAGGGAATTCCTTTGTATACTTGCAGTCCTTTTTCGAACATTTAGTAACTGGACATTTTATTTTGATAATATAATGCATGAATATTGGGATGTTCAAAATATAGAAACTCACGCAAAAGAGGCTTTATTTATTACGTTTAAAATGGTAAATCGGAAAAAATGAGATTAATATAAGCGTTCAAGTATACCATCACGATATAAAGGATTAATAGATAACACAATTAATGAACGTTGTGCAAAAATAGATAAATATTACAGTTAACAAACATCGTATTAGGCACCATTAAATCATCGGTGATCGTAATAATTTAGCGTTAAATTAATTTTGGAATTTTTAGCGCCGTGTGAAATCACGATGATCAACCTCTGTCAAGGAAATTATAAAATCAACGACACGAGGAAGACTGAAATTTTTTAAATTACGTATTTCTTTTTATTTTACATTCCACGTGCTCGATGCTCAATGAAATATTATTATCACCGAAAGTGGCAGGAGTAACCCAGAAAATCGGGCCTCTTCAGGTGCAACGCTGATGCAACGAAAATTAGCGATTGGTTGATTTGGGTCGCGTGATTCGCGAGGGGGCGTGTCTGTATTGAGCGATTGTGCCTGTAATTTGTTTTGTATCGATATTATATTTGTTGCTTCTGCTTCGCCTTTCAGCGAGACGAATCGTACCGGGGTACAAGTCGCGCAGTTTTTCGTTCAGTTTTGCTCGTCGCTGTGAAACAAGAGTAACAGTACCGACTTAATTTTAACTCCGTCTCAACGTACCAACGTTAATAACGCCTTCGACGAAAACAAGTAATAAATAAAACTGTTTTCCGTGCACTGAATTCCGAGCATCGACAAGCAAGAAATGGATCCGCATGCAAGAGAAAAATCATCCCCCGTGCCGCAGCCGCAAGGAAGAAACAATTACGATACACGGAAAGATCAAACGGGACTCTCGTTTTTTTTTTTCTCTCTCTCTCTTATCGCTGACCATACATCATTCGAGGCGATTGAAACGGAACGATTCTTATCGGATCACGGTTCAAAAATCGCTTCGTTCATCATCCGATAGGAAACTTTTCCATCGTTCCTTTATCCGGCTGCATCGTCTGATATTTTTCACTCGTTTCGACGACGCGGCGAGACGAGCTGAGTTTGTACGCGGTTTACAGAAAAGGATTATCGCAACCGGGCCGTGACGGCCCCTGGATGCTCCCTGGAATTTCCTATCGATTTTCATACCGAATTGCGACGAAACGAATCTTGTTTGCTACTCTCTGAACGGGAACAAAGCGCCGGCATTAACAAAGGATGCGTCTCTCTGTAACTCGCGGCAAACAAATCTGGATCTCGATAGAGGGAAGTTATCGGGTGTTATTAACTTTATTCCGAGGGTGCATCCTGGCAATCCTGAAAATTTCATTCGGTATTCGTTGCACAGTAACGACGCGGGAATCTTTTCTGCTCGTTGTCGGTGTATCGGTGAATTGAAAGGTGAAAAGGGACGATATTTGGGAGATATACCTCGATCGAAAAAATTTATCGGAAAGGAAGAGCGAAGGTTTTTTCGTTTTCGAAGATTTGTCGAATTTGATTTGACACGATATAATCTAGCGTGATAATTGTATATAGATAGAACTGAATTCTATTCTACCTGCGAAAGTAAGTGAAAACCGTGAAATAAAATTTTCCCATTCAAGATTTCCTCGTTTTAAAGGAAATAGAACTTTGAACTAAAATCACATTCTATACTTTCGACACAATAGAATAAATGGAAATAACCTCTTTCTAATTTCAAACAAAATGACAAAATTTTATTCCATCTTCTCGGCTTATTTTTCAATAAAAAAAAGTAGAATCACGTACAGTGGTTCGTAGGCTACCAGATTGGAAACAATCTCGAATGCTAAATTTAGGCACGGGTTAGATCTCCCGGCTATTTTTCGTGTATTCGTTACTTTTAACGAGACGGTAAATAATTATTTTTGTAAAAAACAACATAATACTGTAACATTAGTTGAGCAATGCTACAATTGTTGTAATTATAATTATAGAATAATGTTACGTGATAATTGTTACACGATATTAGGATTGTTGAGAGAAACGAATCTCTTTTCTTTACTCTCTTTTCTTTTGCAAGAAAAAATGGGAAAAATGTAAATTCCAGTGTTGGTCCACTGTCATTAGGAATTCACCCGTTTTCAACTTTAATTTTTACTTTATTGTAATTAAAAGTTGCGTTATATCATTAGCAAAGGAGAAAAAACTAAACGACACGTATGTAAATACAAGCTAGATACATGTGCATAAATCTCCACAAGTGAATCGAGAAAAATTCAAAAGTGAAGTTTATTTTCACCTCCAAACCAACAAATATCAAATCGCACGAGTCAGTTTTGTCCAATCGAGCAACAACGAATTGAAGGGAATTTGGTAAAACAGAAAAATTTGCTTTAATGGGAAAACGAATTGGTCGCCAACATCTGCGCGTACTTTCAGATTTGTTTCAAACGTAGTCAAACGTGGCGACGATTGCGGTGCCGGATCGCGCAAAACCTCTTGTAATTGTCGTCGAAACAAAATGGGAAAAGTGCTCGAATGCTTTCGCGAGCCACTCTGCGCGCCAATGTAATAAATTGCAGCAAGAAATTTCCGTTTCCTGATCTATGGGCTGGAGGGAAAAAGAACAAAGAGCGTGTTGTTGCGCGCACGGCACGGAACAAAGCGACACGTCGAAGTTCGAGCCACCCCCCGCAACGGGTGAGAAGGGGCTTGTTTTCATCTTTGACTATGAATCGCTTTGTGTGTAAATTCAGCGAGGTGGCTGTAACGCTTGACGATCGACGAAAACTCTTTGGGTTTCACGGAACGACACGTTCTTTGACAAACACGGTCACCGAGCATAGTAAATGTTTCTCGAGAATTTAATTCACGAACGCTTGGATATTTCATGACTCCGCTCTTCTCTTTTGTGCGCGCCGCGCGTTTTGTCATTCTCTCGTTTCTCCTTTGTTTCGCAGTTCCCTGTCCGATATTCGCGATTTTTCGTTTCCGATGCTGCGAAACAAATTTCTGGTATGCGTGCGTGTGCGTGAGTTGAAAATTTCCCCGATCGGAAAATTATCGGTGAAAAAAATTCTTTCGCGGATTTGCACCAGTTAAAGTGAGAAATTTTATTTCATTTGGAGATGATTTTACTATTTGGCGTATTCGTATCTTTATCTCTAAATTTGTAAATAGAGATCAACCTGTTGTTTGAAAACTCTCCAATTCCAATGTTCGCCGTACACACGTTTAAAGCAAAGTCACGGACTTTGATTATATTTGCACAATTGTAATAATTGTCGTGAATCCTCGTCTATCGACTGCCATCTCGACGAGTGAAAATATATAACGCAACAGAATTGCATCAAGATTCATTCGTTCACGCGCTGTTTGTGCAACAACGCAACGACGCAACATCACGCGCGTTTTGTAATTTAAAATATCGTTAAATTACGCTCCGTAACGTTTACACTTGAAACGTAATTATAACGGCGAAGTTAATACACTCGTTTAAACGTCAAATTTTGCAGAACGATGATTTAAATCGGACGCACGATGTTTATTCACGAGTTTCAACCGCGATTTATCAAGTTAAAAGTGGACGCGATAATTCTGCCGGATTGTCTTGATGAGCTTTAAAGTTAATTTGAAAATGTACGTTCCCGGGCGTCGTTGACACCACGTTGGAACCGTGATTTAAATACTTCTTACGAACGAATTTGTTACAAATACGGGCTTCGCAAAAAGTAAAAGTGGTTGAAACTAGTTGCATTAATTCCATTGATCGTCTTAATAAGCCGCAAAGTTAATTTAAAAGTTCATCGTTCCCAGACATCGTCGACTTTGAAACGCGACTTGACGATGTTTTTTTCTTGAAAGCGAATTTGTGAAACGAGCGAGATAGAAATTGTCAATACTTTCAAGTTTTCACTTCGGAAAGAAAAAAAGAGAGAAAGCATCTCTACTTTCACGATCTTGAGTTCATTTTTTCCAAAAGTATTTTTACACCATGTAGCAGATGGGAAAGTAAGAAAAATTTTTGTTCCCGAAAATTGTAAAAGTATTCTGAAAAATATTTCTGAAAAGTTTAACAAACTCTTATCGTGATTTTGAAGATCGAAGCCTCCTCTTTACGACGATTTCTCAAAACCTGTCGTACAATTTTGTTTTCACCATTTTATTGAATTTTGAACAAACGTTAAAGTTTCCTGAGGTTTCGTTGTTTGATCCTAATGTTCGAAGTTTAGTTTGAAAAGAAATGGTAAAACAAGTCCTACAAGGGTTTGTTGCAAAGGGGAAACTTCGTTCTTTGAAATGACGGTGAAAGTAGTTTGCGAAAAAAAATTTTTCAATGTTTTGTCAGGGATGTTTGAACTTTTGCAATTGCCGGAAAAAAGTACTTTCGCTTTCCCACTCGTTGCATAAAATCAATTGAGAAAACAAACTCAAATCTCTCAAGGTAGAAAGTGTCTGTACTATGAAGATAGATTATAGATTATAGTTTTACAAAGTAATAAATTTAAATTTGTTCGTCTTAATAAAGCATAAAGTTAATTTAAAAATTTATTCTTAGCCCGTCGTCAACGTTTGAAACGTGATGACACTTTCTTCGGCAAAAATGAAACGAACGTGTGCTTCACGTAAAGAAAGTCGTTGGTTGGTTAGGTTAGGTTAGGTTAGGTTTTCGAAACGCAACACGAGCGTAAAACTTTTTTAAATAAATTTATGAAACAGATATGGTTCCTTCAGAAAAAGGAAGAAAAGATCAGAACTCATACTGATCGTTAATATTGTTTCTGTATTCGTATTCATAGAAGTATGAATTATACGCGTCTACGGTATCTGGCATTCTTCAATATTTAATCCGACAAAATCGTTCGACGACCGTTCGCCAAGAGTTGCGATTAATTTCGCCGGCGAATTAGGCCACCGGCGAAATTTCGTTAGTCTACCGTCTACGACGCGCTGCCAGCGCTGCGGAGAACATTTTACCTAAGAGTAGATGGTCGTCCCGGGGGAATATGTAATTTCCACAGCGTCGATATCGCTTATAAATCCATCCTCGAAAGGCAACTGCGAATGTCTGAAGTGTAAGAAGACACTGTACACTCTTTTCCATTTTGACTTCCGCTCGATATGTGGAGGAAACTATGGAAACCGAGGACTGACGATGTTAGGCCGATTAGGCTGGCGACATTTCGCACGAGTGGCCGGCACTTTTTCTGTGAAAAAGTAGTTTGAATGGAAAAGTTTTAAAAATTTGTACACTAAAATATTATTATATCGATGTTGTTGAGAATGACTTTATTTTTTACTTATTTACAATTACAGTCAAATTGTACATCAAATATAATTTTTCATCTTCAGTTCCTTTCGAGAAGAAATTTTTCCGATTACCACGGCAAATTCCACTGAACAAAATCCACATTCAGATATCTGCTTCCTTCCTCCTTCGCTCGTCACTTTGCAAGAGCAACAGTTAAGGAGCGCGGAAACGAAGAAATCTTCTTACGCACACAATTAGCGTTGATCGTTCCTTACGCGCCATCAACTTATCGTCCCCCGAAGGACGAAAGTTCCCGCAATTGTAATTGTCTCCGTTTCGACGAACAGAGAGATATCACGACGGGATAGCTCGCGACAAATGGAATATTGCCAGAGGTCTGCCACTAATTAATTAGAAATCGTCCGAACGCTTGTGATGAATAGGTTGCGTAACAGGGCCATTAAAGCCTCGGTTTTCGAGCGGAGTTCCCGCGGCGCGTAATTAGCTTGTTCGCAGCTCTCTCTCTCTCTCTCTCTCTCTCTGTTCGCCGAAGGGAAAATAATTTACCAAACCCGACCGATTCTTAATTATAACTCACGGGCCGTTCCCCGCGCGTAAGACTAAGTTTAAAGGGATTTAAGTTTCGTCGACGGCGGGATAAGTTTCCCGCGCTGGTTTGCTCGCGGGCTAATGGATGCTACACGTATATAGAATTAGCACGTTAACAACCGCTAACGAGCCGGCAAATTGTTTTTCGCGAATATTGCCTGTCCTCGTAAGCTGCTTGGCTCTATTATAATCCGTACTAATTTCCGCGTTGTATTCGCTTTAAGTCATGGGATCGGAAATACTCCCCGAGCACGTGAACTCTGGTAATCTGTGTACAGTCGGACTTGGGAACACCTGTTCTGTTTCACTGCCGACGCTAATTAGTCAATTAGCCATTCTACGAGTGTTGCGGACTCGATGGCCGACGGGTTGCCTCGCAAGGATCTCTGTTGTCGGGACGGGGACTCGAATGTCCTTGAAAGAACAAACTAGAATAGAACGTATGGAAGTAGTCGTTCGAGAAAACTTTGCGTTTCTTCGCATCGAAGATTGGTATATCGGAAGTCGAAAATTGAAAATTCTAAATTCCAGTAAATTGTTTGAGAGACAGTACTTTACATTTTTTATAATTAAATTGACAATTTCAATCCAGGTAAATTATTCTAGCATCTAATGACATTAACAAATGCCAGTTGAACGTTAATTATTATTTCGAGCAACGATTTTACCGAGAAAGAAACTTTTAATTAGATTCAAATAAAATAGAACGTAAGGATCTGTGCAAGAAATCGGTGATTTAATACTTGTCAGTGTCAAATTATTACAATAATTATGTCACTCCCTTTTGTCCAGCAGACAAGTGAAATGTACAATAAAAACTCGTAATCACTACTACGTTTTAGCATAGAATCCAGAATTTGGGGTTGCTAAACAGAGCATCGCATAGTGTCGTACAAGTACGTTGGCTCACGAGTGGAATCCATCGCTTTAAATTTGCATTCTCTCGAAGCATTTGCTTCCCTGGAATGTGGATTACATTTGGGATTTTTAACCAATCATCAGTCGTGCCGTCTGTCGACGTCACCCTTTCCCACGCGTTTTTAAAGTTTTTAAATGACGATGCACTCTCAATTGTCGAGTGCTGAATTCAAATATACAGGGAATCGACGGTATGGTAAAAGATATAATAAAAATATGGTAAAATTGATTAATCGAATATAGTCTTTAACTTGTAAGAATTACACGAGTCTCTCAGAAACTAAATTGACCAACTCCACTTTTAACTCTACGTTCTATCGATCATTCGTTCAATATTTTTAATAATAAAGTTTTGAAATCACTCTTCAGATTTTGTTTTGTAAAACGAGTATGAGATTAAAATATGATCAACTTCAGTTTTAATTCATCTATGCTTTTTCGATTATCTGTTATCAACAAAACAACTTTGAATCAAAAGAAATTTTGACATTCTCGTTAAGAATTTCATTGAAACTTCCGTTTTGTTTGTTTCGAGACGAGAATAAGGTACAGAAATTAAAAATAGAAAAAGATCGTAACAGGGTCAATGAAATTATTCAGGTACACAACTGGCATTCGACATCTGGAAAAAGAAATCTGAAACCTAATTGCTTTAGTGATTTTCACTGCTCTAAATTCTCTGAAGCTTGATTGCACCAGTAATGGTAACTGCTCTACGGTCGTGACTATTCTATGTATCAGGAGCCCGATTGCTATCAAATGATTTTGTCTGGTTCGGGGCTTGTATTATTCAGTTGGGAGAACCTGAAATTAACGCAGCATCTCAAAAGACCGTACTTTCTCCTCGAAAAACAACGGTGGGAAGTTCATTTCTAGCGACGAAGGAACTTGAGTTTGGCGATGAAGGATCTTAAGAAAATTATTCGATTAATCTTCTTGAGAATGAAATTCTTGAAGTTGCAAATTTCGATTCGAATGTTTTTACAAGAAGCAAAATTAATTGATCTCTGTCAACGATTTCTTTCACCCTGATGTATTTTATTTTTCACGCAATTACCACAGACTTCCATGCAATTTTCGTGCCTCTTCGCTTTTCTACATTTCTCGTAATTTCAAGAAACTTCGTGGTCCAATAATTACGTGTCACGCCTGCGTGATAAGTGTGCCTGCACGTACGCGTGAAATAATCTCCGTTTCGTCGCGATTCTCTTTTCTCTCTCTTCGAAGAGGTTACTAACAGCTCGCGACTGATTTATGTTCCA
Organism: Melipona beecheii; assembly: GCA_032399605.1. Classification (NCBI taxonomy): domain Eukaryota; kingdom Metazoa; phylum Arthropoda; class Insecta; order Hymenoptera; family Apidae; genus Melipona; species Melipona beecheii. The sequence goes on from JAUCMO010000291.1 coordinate 4,302,052, forward strand.
GCTGCGTGGGCGGTGACTTTTTAAAGGTGTTTCTACATTTAGAAACCAGCGGCGTTTCCGAGTACACGCCCTGGTCCGGCGTGCTCTGCGGCGATCTGCACGACATCCCGCAGGTTCTCTACAGTTCAAGATCTACGCTTATTTTGGAGCTTCACACACAGGGACCTCCGTCTAATGCGACCGGCTTTTTTGGCAATTTCCATTTCATCAACAGACGTGAGTCGCTCGATTATATCACGCGTTATAATGTATAATATTTTAACACTAGAACTACCAACGATTATAGCACAACGATTTTTTTTCATCGATCAGTAATTCGTTGATGTAAAAAAGAGACGGAGAAACTTGACGATACTCAAATTTTTGAAAATTTTTGCGTCTATGAAATTGGCAACAAAAATTGTAATAAATAGTGTCGAACATTTTGCTAGTCAAGAATTAGTTTGAACGGTTGAAAAGCATTTATTGTTGGCTCTCGCGATCTTACGAATCATTGGAGTGAAAAATTGATACAGTGAAATCCTTATTCGAATATCACGAGAAAATGATTTTCGCTAGTAATTGAAAAATCATTTGTTACTAGTAAACCTGATCCAGTGTAATAATAACGACCAATATTCGTACATTAAGATATTTGAAAAATAAAAGTGCCGCTGTAACTTTTGAAAACTTCATCCGCGTGCAAATTGCTTTTTTAATCGCGCAACGTCATTCGTTTAATAATGTTACAACGCTCGAGACAATTTGAACCCTTCGTGCTTAAAATGGGCTCTCTCACAATGGGCGCTTGAAAAAGATCGAAAAGACGATACCTCGAAGGAAAAAAGAGATCGTACACGTGCTCTATCTTGGATCTTCAGCTTGAATTGTTGCGTATCAACTGCTTGGCAATCTCAACTTTAATAATGAAGATATTCACTTTTAGGTCAGTAAATCGATCTAAAATTCTCGCTAACGTGCATAAATAATCGCGACACCTAGCGCAACCCCGTTATTTCACAGTTTTAATGCAAATTACGTTTCGACGATCACGGACGTTGACCTTCTACCATTAATTTTCGTATTTTCCATTCACTTCCAACAGACAATTGATTTTCGGCTAGAAACAAATATCTCAGTCGTTCTAATGTCAGCTAATGTTCTTTTAAAGAACGTCTATCAACTGTATAGATTAAGATTAAATTAAGGAGAATTAATCGTCGAAATCTAACGTAATAAATTACAAAAAGTGTCTGAACATCTGCGCACGATAAGAATTATATAAATCAATCGGGGGCAGAAGACTCTAGTTTGCATCGATGGGAAAAATTTGCAAAAAGACTCGCTCGGTAAAGGAGGTAGTTAATGCGTGTTTCGATACGTGCATGCTTACTCAAAGCTATTAATTACGCCACTTAGCACATCGGTCATTGAAGCGGAAGATATTCGGCATTAGGACGAAAGATCTATATGTGCGAACCGCTTAAGCGCGAATTTACGGGAACAGGGATTCTCCGAAAATCCCTCTAACGACAAGTTACCACTGCCAAAATTTAAATACCACAAGTCCAAGTACAATCAAGTACGAAGAAATTAGTTAGTTTATGAACGAGACGAAAATTAGCAAACCAAGTCGGTAAGTGAATTAAAATTAGATCGAGCGATGCGAAATGAATGTGTGAATAAATAACAGTTGGAAATTGAAAGAATAGTCTTCGTCGAAATTCATTCGTCGAAATGTGTTTTAATTTTCCACGTTGAGACCGATTACATCGCGTAATAATTATATACGAAGCAACGTATGATATTTCATCACGTTCGTTCGTGTGAGAATCGAAAAAATGTCCTACTGCATCATGCTTTCGCAAATGCAATTTTTTTCCTTTAAACAACAGTGAAGCAAAGTGAATTGCGCAAATGAAACACAAAACACTGCCGTGTCCCGGTGTCGATCGTTAAAAGCGACGGACTGTCTCTGAACCGGAAATGCCCATTGACCCTTGCGAGACACTTTCCGGAGAAACAAACCGAATTAAGACTGCCGGACTTTTCAACAAAAGACCCGACTGGTTGCTCCGTCCTAACGGCGGAAACTTCGCCCTCCAGATCGGTGAGGTTTATTATATAGCTTCAGTGAGGTGCTTATCGAGAAATTGCAGCTTTCGTTTTGCGAAGCTTTTTCTCACGGGAAAGACTTAGCTTCCCTGTGCGCGCGCGCGCCGACTCGATTGGAAATTATTTTGAAAGTTATCTAAGGTTGTTCGTTCGAAGAACTCGTTGGTACGTGTTCGCTCGGAAACGATGCTAATTAAAGCGCTCTCGTTCTCACGCATTCGCGGACTTTGTTGGAAGGATTATCACTTGACGCGTTTTTAACGGAGTGCAGCGGCTCGAAATCGGTTCGTCGCGAACGAACTGCATGGAAGAATGCGCGCGCAATCTTTCGTAACGATTAACGCGTCCGAGACTTTCCTCCGTTCCAATTAACTTTTCGACTCGTCGCGATCTAGAGGGACAATTTTCTCTCTTTCTCTTTCACATTTTATCACTGAAAGTGATTTTAGCGAGGGTAACCCGGAAACTCTGGCAAAACTCTCAGGTGCAACGCTGATGCAACGAAAATTAGCGATTGGTTGATTTGGGTCACGTGATTCGCGAGGGGTACAAGTCGTGCAGTTTTTTTGGTACCATGCTTCTGGTACCAAATCAGTGTGTCGTTTTGTGTAAATTTCAGAACAAGGTTTTACACCTCGTCTTTTCTTTTTAACTTTTGGAATTTTCCAAGCACGGTAGATGTAATCTTCACGTAGCATAAAATTAAGAAACGTAAGATATTCAGAAATGTATGTAAGAAATTCTTCCAACGTCTTTTCAAGTGTTGCACTTAATTGTCCTTAGAGGGATGAGGAATTAAAGTTAGTCGAGGCTATTACAATCGCTGGATTATGGTAAATTATTCGTCGAAGGCTCCACCTTCTTGCCGTTTATTCGAAAATGGACGAATAGAAGCGTTCAACCGTGACTCTCTGTTCTCTTTAACAGATATTAGTTTCCCCGCTGGAAATCCTCCGACGACACAGCGCTTACACGAGTTTTCATTCTGCCGAATTGAGCCGCGCGATTCCGCTCGCTTAACGAGACGACTCGCAAGCGAGAATTCCGCATCACGATATTTGTACAAAAGTGTTAGTTTTTCAAACGTTTGCAGTACATTTCGTGTGATTGACAAATGATCATTGTACACACACGTGTGCGACATTTATCCATCACTCGAACGTAAATTCACGTGAATATAAATTTGCATATTAAACGAACGTCATCCGGATGATCTTTCGTGTTTTGCAGAAAAATGTTGGCAGTATAAAATATTTCGTGATTTCCGACTGAAGTGTCCGTTTCACGGGAAATTCTGCGCGGAACAGGAAAATTAAAAAATTCATATTTCGTAATATGAACGCGACCCGAAGCATTTACCGATCATTCGCGCAATACGTATCAGTACGAAATAGCTAATTATACGAAAGTATCGTAGAATATCTCGTACGAAAATCGAGCTCATCATCTTAGTTACTGTAATATTCTATTAGAAGAGAAAGCTATTGTTGCTACGTGACGCGTCAAGCGTTAGATACCGCGAGATTTCATACACCAGATATTTCTTCAAACTGTCACCAGTTAAAGGATTTGAATCATTTATCTGGCTTAAACGGTCTGTAACTACTTCCCTAAGCATTTTCCGTCCATAAATCCTTGTCACTTCCACCGCTGCAAAACAACGCAAAAATGTAGCGGACAGATCCTTCTTAATTAATAAATGTTACCGGCAAACGAATCGTATCATATTCACCAGGCTGAACTTTTTTAATCCAATGAGAAAGGGATTAATATTCATTTGAATATTACTTCTCGCGAGTGCGATGCGTGGCTTTGTTCGCGAAAGTTCGTTTGTCACCTGGATGTATTTGTTGAATTAACCTCGTGAGGTATTTCATAATTTCGCGTTTCGCGATATTAAATATTCCGTGACATTGAGCGCGTAGCGAAACGAGATTATGTTAGACGCGCGAGACAATCGGATTTGACGCGTTCGATACGCACGCTCGACTGAACTTTGCGCAATTTCCGTCCATTCTTCCTCTTTCCGGTATCTTGCGACGAAATCTCTGCCACGTGCACTCTCGATTGTCTCCAAAACAAAAAGTAAGAGGATTCATCTTGTTCGTATTCGACGCACAGCGATTTTTATAATAATTCCTGTGTAAGTACCCTGTATAATGCATCTTATTTTGCAAATACCTTTTCTCAGTTATTATCACTGAAAGTGATTTTAGTGGGGGTAACCCAGAAAAGAGGGGCCTCTCCAGGTGCAACGCTGATGCAACGAAAATTAGCGAAAATTGGTTGATTTGGGTCACGTGATTCGCGAGGGGGCGTGGGATAGGACCTTGAGTAGGAGTGGCGTTGTCTACCGAGCGATCGCGCCTGTAATTTGTTTTCTACCGATTCGAATGTTTGCGTATCAATAAAATTTTATGGCAAAAAGTCGTCTTCATTTGCTTCTGGGCCTTTCAGTGACACGAAATTGGGTGACAAGTCGTACAGTTTTGTCATGGTATATTAGATTACGAGTACTTTCATCAATGTAATAAGCTAAAAATCGACAAGAATTTATTTCACCTGTCAAATAATTGACAAACATTTTGTGCATTTGTCCATAATTTTTCGTAAAGTTTCGAAAGTAAGTCAACAATTCAAAATTTATTTCTCTCATCCGAAGTTTCTTCTGCGGTGTTTTCTTATCGAACGAGGGACACGTTGAATTTCGCGTGTTCGCAGAAATCATAAATTCGCGAAAATTTCGCTCGTAGATTCGCAAGGGGCGGGACCGAACAACAAATACCGCGTGCAGACACGAGTGAAATCGGTTGTTCGTTAGTAAACGTTCCACGAATACGAAGACCAGGCGACGCAACGTGCTTTAAACACGTCGGTCCGGGAACTTTTTTATTTCGCTCACGTGTACTCGCCAGCTTACGTGTGCCACATGTAACAGCGGCATAATTCTTCCCGGCCAAGGGAGAGACTTTCCTCTCCGGCAATTCCGAAACACACGGTTCTCTCGTACGGCTGCTAACGTTGTTCCTTTTTACGCGCGGAACGCGCGAGAGAAGCGGGAGAGGTCGCCGTTTCTCAAAAACTCGCGCGATTTGCATGAGGAGACGCATCTGCGCCGAGTTGCCTAATTTTTCCACCATCTCCCCCCCCCCCAGCCTTTATGCTCGTTAATACATCTCCGATGGTAGATGAAAGAGTACGAGCTGAATTTTGGTCGAGAAGGAAGAAAAGAAAAGAAAATTCGCGCGTATCTCGAAGATAATACGTCGTCAACTTTCACAGATTATCTTTGAAATATACGCGAATTTTCGTCTTTTCATTTTTTCTTTTTTCTTTTTCAATTTTCAATTTTCAATTTTCACGTTCATAATCTAACGTCTGGCATTACGCTTTAAATCTCGATACTTCGAGCGTTCAATATTTCAATGTTTCACGTGAAACCGACAGTTTTGATTTATACCTCTTTGTCCGCCCATGAAAGATATTTATTTATAATGGTTAAAAAGTTTCGCAACGTTTATTCAACTTGTCTCTTCTCTTGACAAAACCGATTTTCATCGTGGATTTTCTCTGTTGAAAGAGTGGATATATATATATATATATATAAAGAGAAACGTGTTGAAAATAATCTAATAACAAGCGCAATGTATAATACATCGATTCACCAGAGAGGTTATTCATATAGAAAAATCTATGTTATTCAACGTTGTATAAAATTAATATAACTTAAAGTTATCAACGTTGCATAAAATTGGTTAATCGGCTTACAAACGCTAATTCATTTCAATGATTCCCACTAACAAGTTTTAACGATTCCTCGAGTTTAGTTTATTTTCATTTCGACGATTGGCTGATAGAGAGAGAAAAAAGAAGAAAATTCGCTGATTCGTATCGCGCCAAGCTAAAAAGAATCTGGTGCGACTCTCGGCATAGAGCAGTTCGTCAGCCCTGACCTCATCTGTCAAGCAACCTTGCCACAGTTAACCTTTACCCGCCACTCCATTACATCCACTCGTCTGTCCTCTCTACACTCCACTTTCCTAATAGCACAAATTTGACGACTCGGCCAACCATAGAAAACGGACAAAGCAAGCAGTTGCAAAAAAAAAAAAAAAAAAAAAAAAAGAAAAGAAGAAAGAAAAACTATAAAACGAACAGGATTCTCGCTGAACGTTTCGGTCTGAATGTCAATCAAATCAAATCGACTTCGATCAACTTTGCGCGTTCGTCACTCTAATTATTCGGAATTTGTACACTTTTTACATTCAAAAACCTTGAAATCAAATCGAAAAAAATTGGCACGTCCGTTTGTACAGGGTGATTGTTCCTTTTCCAAAGTAATTTTTCCTTTCCGCACAACTGTATATCTTTTTTTTTTTTATTGTGTCGTGAAAAAGAGTGCGTTCAGATATGAAAATCCGAGGAAGCTCGAAAACTCTGAAAAAAGAATGATCTTGGACGAAAAGTGTTTTCAACAGTTGTTGGCCTTTCGATACCAAAAAGGTGCTTTTTGCACCATCGCAATTCGAAGAGACACTCAGATGGCCTTCGTATTTTCGTCATTCCAATAGAAATAAGTATCAAGCAGCAACGAATTACGATCTGTTCTTCGACGGAGAAATCCTTACTTCGAAACTTCGAAATTCGTGTTTCGGAGCTCTCCCTCTCCCCCCCAAGTATCGTAAATCCAGCGAACTCTCGCCTCGTCGTTCGACCGAACTTTGCAACGTAATGCAACAAGACAGAGGGATGAACGCCGAAATAGTTACTCCTCGCTCGCAACTTGTCGTTTTATTTTATTAACGTAGAAATTGTTGGGAACGACTCCTATTTTCTTTCCTCCTTCCCTTCCGCCCGATGTAATTGCGCTTTTAACGTTGCCTTTACGAACGCGGCATGTAGCACGTATCAGGCGCTGCAATATTCAGGAGTTTTCGTAAGCGTACCAAGCACGCAGAATATTTCCTGCTTCGGACGTTTGCCGGCAAATGTGACATTACTTCAGCGCGTAAAGTTCTCACGATTCTTACGTCGATGTTTGAGTTTTACGATAATTGGAACGTTGCGAGAAACAGATCAACAGTGATCTGAGACGTTCAAAGCAGTGACAGAGCTGTAAATACAAAAATTACGAAATTAGTACAACATCTAATTTCTTCATTTTCGATGATTAACTTCGTTGATGTAGTTGATGCGTTCGGAATATACTCGGAATATAAACGCGCGACTTGTACGGCAATTAGTCGTCTTCGTCTTTGTTAAAATCATTTGATCGAAAAGAAGGTCGATCGCAACGCAAGAGAACTCGGATCGAGGGAGATTATTGAATCGTGCGTGGAAATTTGACAACGGTCGACGTTCTGACGAGAGAAAAAGCGTGTTCAGGGCGGAAGCTAGAACGAGACGGTCCTATCGCTAAACCGAGGGGTCAAACATTCCGATGAATAATTCATCCGCAGACTGAACATTACTTGGCGTTCCAAAACGGACAGTTTCTCACACGTGGAAATTTCAATTTCTGAAACCGATCATCACGGGCTTCGATCGCGATCACGATCGCCGAACATTCGCTCTGTTACAACGGTCGCTCGTGTTGTGCAAATCAACCGCCGAGAATCGTGACGATCGTACATCGCTCTCACGATGTTTCTCGGCAACGAGTGAAAGCGAGACGTAATAATTAAGAAAACTGATGGATTAAAGTTTTCGGGTAAACTTTGTGAAAAAAAAGAGTTTCCAATAACGCGAAGATTCGATATCACGTATTTGAAACTATAATTATTCCTAAAGGGAAGTAACAAAAGTTTCGAAGTAACCGTTAAGAATTCAGTTAGGAATTCTGTTGAGAAAATATAAAAATTAGATTACAGCAGCGTTACACTAAACGATAAAAATTACATAACGCGACAGTAGTCGTGTGGATCTATTTCGTTGGAATCTTCTTCTCAAGCTTGATAAGAAATTCCTTCGCTAAATAAATAACGAGTAATACGTTTTAAACATTAATAAATCCGGTAAATTAGTAACGTTGTTTAATGCTAGAACAACGAAACCCTTCTTTTCCTTTTTAAAGACGCGAGTATTTCTGTTTAATTAAGATCAATATTGATTTCTACATACTTGAACAAAAACATAATTCTACTACTCTTTAAATCTATTTATTGTAATTATCATCATTTATCATCGCAATGATTTACATGTAGAATATTTTAGTCAAAACTCGGTTGTTCTCGCGTTAAAATCATGAATGTTCGTGATTTACGTCAATTATTTCTGTTTCGAGATAATCACTAATTTCTGCAAAACGTGTACTGTCTGACGTAAAATAAAATACCTATGTTTCAATTCCACGGTTTCTCGACCCGATGGTACGCCAGTTGGGAGCAGATTCCGGGTTAAAGTTAAACCGCGGGTGGCCGAAATTCATCGAGAACTCGGCCAAGCATAATGGAAGTCGATAACCAAAGAGATTAGCGACACAGAGATTAGACGACAGATAGGAAAATCGGTGTTCGGTGGCTGGCTTATCGTAAACCGTGTTATCAAAGCAACCTAACATATAACGTTTCACGCGAAGGAGCCGCTTGATCCCGACGGCTAACTCGATCGATATTCAATTTCCTCGGCTCGATCGCCGTTACATCGTGAGACTTTATCACTGCGGGCCCCTCTCGCTGATCGCTGATTACTAACCGCCCGCAGAGACGACGATGATATTTCACCGCGCGCGGTCCAACGAACGAACAAACACCTTGACAGACCGCGAAAACAAATGCACCGGATTTGTCGTAATGCGCGAGGAACGTCACGAATCTATTTCGTTCGATCCATCATCCGAGACGGACCCGTCACTCGTGAATGGTACGCCAGTCGCGACGATTCGCCGCAGGTTCGCGCAAGAAGAAGAACAAAGGGGGGGAGGAAACGGCAGCGTTCTTGCGCACACGTGTATAATATACGCGACTGTGACAAATGTGAAAAGTTTCTCTCCTTTCTCTTTTTCGAACAAACCAACCAAACGTTATCAAACGTCGTAAAATAAATATTATCATCGTCAAAAATTGTCGCTAATAACCGTACAGTCGATATAACGTAATAAATGAAATGGGAAAAAATTAACGAATGAATAAAACATGAAAAATGCGAAAAGTTTCTATTTTTCCTCGTCTCTCTCTCTCTCTCTTTTTCGAACAAACTGACCAAACATTACAAAGTTTTACAAATATTACCATTATCAAAAAAACTGTCGCTGATAATTGTACAATAAAAAGCAAAAAGAGAAAATAAGCAAATGAACAAAATACACCATCTTACGATAATTCGGACAAAAAGGAGAACAAAAAGGGGAAAAGCCAATGTTTTTACACGTACGTATATAGCACGTGACTGTGTCAAACGTGAAAAGTTTCTACTTTTCCGAACAAACTAACCAAACGTTATAAAACATTATTCAAACCTTGTCAAACGTAACCAAACATTGTCAAACGTTACGAAATATCGAAACGTTCTCATTATCGATGTACGGTCAATGCGACATAAGCAAAAAAAAATAATAAAACGCATCGTCTCACGATAATTTCCTGCAGAAGTTTCCGCGGTGTCTGGCGACGAGAAAATTCGACGCGTTCCCTCGCAGATTATTCCCCGCGTCCATTAAACGGTAAACAGCGTGCCAAGCAGCGTGTTCGGCGCGCGCTGATTAACCATGTATAATTAAAATGTAATTTCTCCCTCGTAACCGGAAAGTTTTAATCAAATAGGGCTTAAATCGAAGGACCGGCAGAGAGAGAGAGAGAGAGAGGGCTGCCGCGCGATACACTAGGGGGACGATTATCGCGGATCACGGGATTTGCGGTCACCTTTCCTCGACGCCTAACGTCCCGTTTTCGACACGCTCCTTTGCGTGTTATTTTCCAGTTTCACGGACGCCACCCCTTAGTTTGAAAATGTTTGTCCGAGTTGCAAGTGGTGCGTTCCGAGTCGTCGTATTATGCGCTATCCTCGAGCTCGTTAGTTCCGTTTTATCGGGTTGTTTGTCAAAATATTGTGAAAATAACGGCGCCGCGAGCGTACGTTCCGGTGGAGCACGCTCGAAACGTTTATATTTGCAATTAACTCTAGTTGCATCGATAGGGGACCGGGGTCGGGTGGGGGAATTTATGGAAAGCAGACGCATAAATATTAAGAGAGCAGTCCGCCTCGTAATTATTTCCTTTGCTAATTCCCGCTGCGAGGAAATAATCGGCGCGATTTTAATACGCGAGGCCGGTTTCTGTTTAGAGCGGATTGATATTTTGTTCAGTTTCGATTGTTACAGCGTATTCTCCCTGACGTAAAAATGAATTTTCTGATATTTTCTACGCAGCTTTAAATGAAAACGCGCTCCATCAGTTGGATGGAAATCGACGTTGTAATTGAACTCGGCGAAAATTAAGCATGAAAAACTGATAATTCTATTGTCATCTGTAATTACGAATCGTTATTGTTGTATTATAATCTACTATTACGATTCATCTATTGTTACGAGAAGCGAAATGTAACAAAGATATTTTGTGTTCAGTTAAAATGGAGCTTTAAGGGATATGCTTGAACACGATACAAAAATGTGATGAAAAATTGTTGTAACTTCGTGAATCGTAAATCGTAATGTTTTTGCATCATGCGTCATGAAGGAAAAGCAAGCTTGTCGGGAATTGTACAAGTTTAAACGTCTCCAAACTGACTGAAACGTTCTTTTCGTGACCATTTTATCGAGAACCTCTTGAACATTAGGATTAAACGACACAAATTCAAGCAGTCTCAACACCTCGTCATTTAGCCGTAATGTTCGAATAAAGTAAAAAACGTAAAACGTGCAACAAGTTTTAAAAAATCCTTGTGAATGGAACGCTTCAATCTTTGAGACCGTGACAAATTCAACGACGGGGAAAAGTTCCCTTTTCAGAAATGTCTCGATTTTCGAGAACAAAAACGCGCTGTAAGATACAAAAATATCTTTGAAAAGAACCAACGCAGGGTTATCAAAATGGAGGCTTCATTCTCGACCTGGATCGTCATGAAGTTACAACAGTTCAAGACACGGATAATTTTTAAATCTCGAGTCCGCCTCTGTAGACTCTCGTTACTACTTGTTAGAAATTTCGTGTTGATTCGGATAGTATTGCTTTAAAAAATAATAATAGAGTTTAAAACATCTAGTGAATCTTTATCTGAAAGTAAGCTTCCGCTGCGAAACATGATACTCTTTCACTATTTCAATTTGTGTCTTTAGTCTTTAGTCATCTAGTGTATTTAAGTAATAAAGAAGAACTTGTAATCATCTTGTGTAACACGACGATACGTATATGTGATCAACTTGTAATCATCTACGAATATTAAAAACAATTGCAACAATAATCGCGATAAGCAGTATTGCGACGACGCGACCCGTTGTTGTTCAGGGAGTAGATAAGGCAGAAGATTACGGGATCACAGGGTAATTCAGTTTGCCACCCTGACGAGCTCGTCGCCTCAATTTCCCTGAAATTCGGCAATTAATGAGAAAACGGTAAAGCCGATACCTTGGAAATCATCTTGGCAAAAGTGCTGCTTGTGACGTGCATTGATCGACCAGAATTCCCCTTTTGTTATTCGTGATCGTTGGAAAATGTAATGACGATTAATTTCGTTGTATAAATTTCGGTGTTTTATTATACCAGATTGAACGCATCCTCGTTCGAAAGCATTGAAACATTTAAAATTGAATTATCATTATGAAAACTTTCTGCAGTATAAAGGAACTCGCGTGTTTCATATTATCTTTTTATAACGTGAAATACGCGCGATTGTTTGAAAATTTAACAATAATTAATTCCACTGTACAACGCATTGTAAGCACGCTTAATTATGCTAGAGTGTTACGCATCCCCGTTCAAAAGATATTTAAGGTTGAATTATCGTTATCAAGCTACGAGAAATGGTTTGTTAAGGTTCATTATTAAAACTGAACTGTCATTATCAAGTTTCGAAAATCTATTAAATAAACACGGTATAAAAAAAATTGGTATATTTAATACTGTTTGGATAACTATAATTTAATCCATAAAATGATTTTTTACCTCCCGAAAGTTTGAACTCGAGCAGTTGAAATTCAAGCAAGAGTCCATCCTATTTTTTAAACTTTATTTTCAGCAATATTTGGAGTACCTTCGACGCAATACGTTTCATTTTATTCGGTCACAATTACCTCGTCCTTTGTTTCAACTCGACCAATTTAAACGCGGCTTTAAAATTTGTATAAAACGGCGGAGTCGGTGTTAACGAGTCGACGAGTCCTGGACAGTGTCCTGGCCGTCGTAAATTTTAAGATACGCACACGCTACATCCCCCCCTACGTCGAAACTCGACTCGAATCACGATTAAAATTCCAAGCTCCGAGCGCTTATTGCGCCGCGTGATAAAGGCGGCAACGTTACGATGGTCGAAGATAAAGAGGAAATATGGCTCAAGTACGAAATGTCTCCCGGCTATTTGCACCCCCCCCTCTTCACCCCCGGTATTGATTAAAGTGGCCAATTCAGACTGTTGGACTATTTTCAACTTTCTCTACCGCCGGCATCGTGCTAATTACTTGGAGACTGGCCGTCCGAGATTTCGACGGATATTCGATTTCCTCTTTTATCTGAATCCATTTGAAGCCTTCCGGCAATTAGAAGCGGGCCAGCAACCCGTGGACGCGCGCGTGTTATTGCTATCCCTCGGAAAATTCTAATCATCGGCCCCCGCTCCACGCGCCATTGTTGACCGGTAACGTCAGAAAATGGCCGATCGTCTGAAATTATTCAGCAAGATGTTGCGAGTTTTATTTTATTTTATTTTATTTAACGAGAGAACGGGGAGAACAAAAGGAAAGACGTCGACGTCTCGCGAAGAATTCATTTCGAACGAGGCGATCGGCGAAACGGGGATCATTCGCGTTTCGGAAATTAAATTCCTTTGTCGCTGAAAGCACTTTGCTACCCGGCAGATTTTTCGACGATTTTACACGAACGCGGCGATTGTTACACGCCGGAGTTCGCGCGGCATTATGCTAAAAGGAAAATCGGAACAATGGGCCCGCGTCTAACTCAATTTCGCAAGAGCGAGTGGCATTGTTCGAGAGTGAAGTTACGATACAGGGTAATTATTACCTGGTACGCACTTCTTCCGTGAAGCAGGAGAAGAACGCGCCGGCTGCGAAATACATTTCTGTCCTACCAAATTTTTGACGAGAAATTCTTCAGATTTCGTCTGTTTGATAAATTGGATTCTTTTCATTCGAACAAAATTAGATACTACGTAAAATATTGTGTATAATATTTGATAGTGTAATCTCTAAAACGTTGTTCAAATCTACGAATCAATGCATCTCTTCTGCAAAATCAAGTTCAACGATATTTTTTGAATATTAACAATTCGCTCAGTAGATTCAATGAAGGTTCTGTTTACATATTCATGAATGTTGATTCGTTTGAAAAAACCAAAACGCGTCGCATCTCTCTGGCGTTGTTACAACGTTTGAACGTTGATTTAATCTGTTCCATCCGCTTTTTTCCCGATGGAAGAGTCTTGATAAATGTGAAAAAAAATTTAACGCTGCAATCTCCAAAATTCAGAATTCGATCCATTCGCCAGCAAATAAAAATAATGGAAGCTAGAGTGGAAACGCAATTTTTAACGATTCTCGGTTATTTATTTATAACATCCCGCTCGGTTAATTTTATTCGTCATAAATATAGGATAGAATTTCGAATTTTCAAGATCAAATTTTTATTAATTTTTTTAAGTACGATGTACAGCGAAGAGCGTGACTGAGCACGTAACAATTTACTGTCTCGACTTGAAATTTTTTTTTTCTCGAGCAAGTGAAAACATCATATAAAAGACACTACGTGCAAATACTCGATAAAATGTCAAAATTCCACGCGTATGCTCATCACCACTGTCCACGTGTTTTGATTATCATTTTTTCGTTTGATTACAGCCACGTTTAAATCGTACGAGATTTAAAGATTCATCTTACGACAGATGTGCTATGTATGAATTTCACCACATTCAGGTTAGCACGCTCGATCTTTCAAGACGATGATTTGCTACGAGGGGGCTATTTGGTTTGGTCGTTTAAACGTACGCTCCGAATTTCATCATTTTGACAGTTCTATTATCGTTACGAGAAATATACCACAGTAAAATCTTCTCGCGTAATAAAATACGAGCGTTATAATTCTCACATGGAAAATGCGAGAGTAAAAAATTTTTTTTTTTTTCTATTTCGATTTACTTCTCCACGCGGAATTTACTTGAGGTGTTGGAACGTAATTTTCCATTTATACACGCACACACTTTTCGTTTCCATAGCTTTCGCCTTGCAGTAATTAAAATCGCACGCACATCCTCGCTGAGGAATCTCGGGATACTGTTTAGTCCTTCAACATTCGGTAGATGGCAAGATTTTCCAACTGTACGTTGTATTTTACAATCCAGTCGTTTCGTAACTTGATTTACAATTCATTTGGTTCAGTTAATCCTCGCAAGTTCTTCCACAATTTTTCCAGTTTCGAAGCAGATGTAGCACCGTACCAGAAGACTCTCGAACAGGGCTGAAAACTACGATCGCTAAGAGAACCATGTATCGTTCCCTTCCATAGAAATGGAATTACCGCGTCGCGGATCTCGCGCGCCATCGAAGAAAAATTTTCGTCACCGCCTCTCGAATAAACTCGTGCTCTCGGTCGATGCTTAATTACTCTCGGGCAGGTTATTCAGTCGGATCGAAAACAAGCACCAGGGTTGTCCACCGGAAAGTTGTTTTCGACAGCGTGGCCGAACGGTGATCATTTTCTCTCGCGATCCCACGCGCAATCGGTTACCGTTTATTCTCACGATACCCGAGATACACGTCTGATACGCGAGAGTGCTCAAACTCGCGAACTTTTTCGCAGCCAGCCGAAGGTGAATCTCCTCTCGCGAAGTGTAGCGACGGCAGGGATGACCGGACGAAACTTTGCCTGGCTCCATCGTCCGTCTTTTTCGCAGCCGCTCGTAAACAACTTGCCGTGTCATTACGAGTTTCAGCGGACGGATATCCCTCGGCGACGCTCGGGGTTAATGAAACTTAAGAAATTTCTTGCCGTCCATTCCTGTCCCGGGGATCGCGTCTAGCCGGAGCTCGTTTACTTAAACGGGATGGTACGAGACAAGTCGAGCACCAAACGATGCGTCGCTGTCCGACGTGGCTTCGAACGAACGAGCCGCGATTCCTAATTTTTACGCCGTCGCGAAAAGTGTAAAAAGTACGTTCTTTCGCTGTTCGTCTTCGGCTTTAACCAGGGATGCAGATAAATTAATGTTCTCGAAGATGAAACGAAAACTAAAAATTTCTCTGCTGGAGGATCAAACGATCTGTTGGTCGATATTAAAAAAAGTATAATATTTGTAGCGAATGGCACTGAATATTATTCGATGAATAGTACTCGATCGTAAAAAATGGATTTTTAATTATTTTTTGAACGTTTTTGAAAACGAATCGTTTCCAACTTTTATTGTACAAATTCTAAAATATCCACTCCACGAATGTGTAGCACAAATTTTTGAGCGTAAATTCGGAAACAGATATTTTTTCATTTACGAAATATATAAACGGAATTTTTCTTAAAAGGGGGTAACCCAGAAAATCGGGCCTGTTCAGGTGCAACGCTGTAATATGCAACGAAAATTAGCGATTGGTTGATTTGGGTCACGTGATTCGCGAAGGGGCGTGGAGTAGATCGCGCCTGTAATTTGTTTTCTATCGATTCAAACGTCTGCGTATCATCTTCATTTGCTAGTGAGAACAGTTGATTCAGATTAGTATACCAGACAAAAATATCACTTCACATTGACATTTTAAAAAGAAATCGTAAAATAATCCACTTCGAAGCACAAAGTCTCCACTTTCGCACTACCGAATTTATTTCTTCCAAAAATATTTTCACGTCGTGTCAAAGGGGGCGAGTAGAGATACTTTTCCTCTCGCAAGTTCAAACGTATTTACAAAAACAGAGAAGAAATTTTACTCGCAACTAGATCCACCGTGATCTCGAAGATCAAAGCCTCCCCTTCCTCTCGAAGATCTCTCAAAATTTGTTGCACGATTTTCTTCGTCGCAAAGTCGCCGAAAGAAGTTTGAAGTGTTCGACAATTTTTCATCGAACGTACGAACGCTCTCGACACCGACTCGCGCTTTCGCAATGCTCTCGACTCTCTCCGAACGTCGCCGACGTGCAACACCGTGGAAAATTCATGCGTCGACCTAATAGAACGTCGTTTCTATGCGTGGCCGACGTTTCAATCCGGCGGCGGTGCTTATCTAAATCCCGAGTCGGGAAGTTCGGTCGTTTAAGCGGCATCGTTTAACATTAATGAGATCACTGGTGGGGCTAAAATGCCAAAAAGGCTGGCCAGCGGATTCGATACTGTGGCTGCCCGCTCGGCCTGTCGTTCCTGCTTCAGGCTGGATTAATTGAGCGGCTGGTTACTCGAGTTAAAGAGAAACCGGCGAAACGTCGCTCGCGTAAACTCCGTGAGCAAATCTCGTGAACGACGTGCAGCAGACTCTTTTTAACCGTCCGCCCCCTTTGACTCTGCGCCGTGCGCCTGGAAAAGGGGTAATGCTCCGTGAAACAGCTTCGAATCCGCTGTCTTGTTTGTGACAGTGCGGTTATGAAGTTGCGGCTGCGTAAAATGAAGTTTAAAAAAAAAAGGAACGCCTCGAATCGAGACGGGGAAACAGTGGACAAGTTCTTTGAACGAGTGTCAGGCCAGGTGAATGAAACATCAGGAGGCCACGTGTTCTCCTAATATCTTATGCTGCGCAGTACGAATCAGAGCACACATACAACGTACTCAAGAAACAATATTTGCCAGAATGTTTATAAATTCGTACATTTGTAAAAAATGTACAACAATCTTTATGGCTTAGTGGTGATTTTCTTCTGTTATAATCTGTTTCTGATACGTTCGAAAATGCATTCGAAATTACAAAACTGGGGAGAAGGGATTGGGTACAAGTTTGCAAAAATCACATCCGTCTCAACAGTTGACTGTCATTTCGTCGCTCGCGCTTAAGAATCTACTAATTTGGAAGATTACACGAAGGAAAAACTTATCGCTCGTGACGTCTCGCGGTGACGTAAATAATAAAATTACGTTGCTGTTGAAGCGCGCAAGTTTCGCGTCGCGGAACGTTCCGACTGATAATTTCGCCAGTGGTAGCTTACGGAGCGTCGGTTGTTGCACGCCGACAGTCGGAAAACAGACCTCGTTTTCCGTTTCTCAATTAAATTCTCAAATTACTCTCGAACAGATATCTCTATGAAATTTTATTGCGTTCACCTCGTTAGCTGTCGCCTCTCGTTGCGCGGACGCGCATCAGAGTGTTCCTCGTTGTTCCAGTCAAATTGCTTGTTTACCAGCTCTTTATTCGCGTTGTTCGTTTAATTTCTACGAAAAGTAATAAACGTCAGTGGGGTGGAAATTACGACGTTGCGACAGGCGTTCGCAACATTAAGTTCGTACGACTCTAGTTTTCCATGTTCTTTTCGCGCGTCGTTCTTCTTATTACAATGCTGTGTACACACACACACACATTCGCACGTGCCGCTCGTTTCCTCCCCAATGTTTTCCCCATTTTCATTGCTCTTTCCCTCGAGTTTACGTTGCACCGTGTCCAGCATCAAATAGAAATTGCCTCGGCATCACTGGTAGATAGTAGCAAACCGATACGCGAATGCAAATACTTGATCGACGGATAAGCATAAATACTTTGTTGCAACATTGTTTGAATTAAAAAAAACAGACACCTCGTTGGTAGTTTAATTTGTAAATTGTGTTGTTTGCGTGTTTTAACACGTGGTCTTGATTGTACAGCGCGCCATCGATCTGATCGTACAAGATCCGAATAGGAGATGAATCTACACTCGTAAAAAGTGAGTCGAAGAAAAAGGAGAGCAAAAATCGAGCTTGGAAATTTCTCGAGTGTGCTTGAATTTGACTAATCCCGCGCTGGGCAGGCGCGAGTAATCGACACGACGGTGTTCCGTGTGTGCAAACAAAAAGGTATCGTTTGAGGCATAATTTTCAGGAGAGTAAACTTTTAATTTTTAATTTAAATTTTACTGTTCCCTTTGACGTGCTTTTCCCATGTATTTGTTCAGATCGTTTCGGCTCGTGAGTATTTCGAAAAACAACCAATTAAAAACGAAAAGAATTTTCACTGCGGTTTCACTCCAACGAAATACATTTGCCAAAAATTAAATCACCCCGCGAGGGAATCAACGCGCTTCGATCCTCCGTTCGGTCTCGCCTCTTTGTCGATCACCGTGGATAACCACTCTTAATAATCTCGATTTTAATGAACGCAATTATTCTTATTATTGTCCTTATTATCCTTAATTATTGGCGCGTAAATAAAGCCATCATCGGCAACGCTGATCGCGCCGGCAATCAACACACACCGATTACCGCCCGACGCGTACATTTTTAACGCAATCTCGCCCGGGGTGTAATCACATATTCTCGCCCGGAAAAACAGAACGTTCGGCCGGCATCGAGACAATTATCGAAAAATGATCAAGCTCGTTGTCGTGGCGCAAATCGTCCCGACGACGTGCCCCCTCCGCCCAATTTTCACCCTCAACGACGTATTCCGCGCAAGGAACGGTGTATTAAATCCCGGTCGTCAAACAATAAATGCTCGTTAGTTAACGATCGCGACAATCAGGCGGACAAACAGTTTCGATGCGCGTTTAACGCGGCCTGTAATTTTTAAGTCACGTGCGAGGTGCGCGGGCGTGGCCTGGCGGGAGGGAGGGTCCCAGCGTGTTTGCAAAGCTGTGCAATTAAAACGACGTAATTTGCGGGTGCGCGCCGATCGGCCGGAATCGGGTAAACGGCGCGCAACAGCGTTTCGAAACGCCGGCGACCACCGCGTGTCGAGCGGCTATTGCCTTAATTCGTGCGGGCCTGGGCAAATTGATAATGAATCCGAATCCGCGTCGTTACACGATTAATTTAGGGAATGGAGAAACGGGGCCGATTCTCAGCGAGCGGAATCGGCTGTTGAGCGGCGATCAAATATCGACGTTCCTTCGAAGACGAGTTGCTCGGTTTTGAGACTGTTGCGATTTTAGTCGGTGCCACTGCGAGCCCACGCAACGACGGAAAGTTGAAAATCTTTGGCGATGGAATTGCTCGGTGATGCATTTTTTGCGTTTGTCACGCTATATCGAACAATTTGACGTTTCGATATTTTGTATGTACTTTTACGTTCGTGGTATATAATTTTATTTATTATTTACAATTATTATATTGTAATGTAATTATAATTATTATAATATAATACATATAATACTATAATACATTATTATATTTATAATGTATTTTACAATACAATAATAATTTCATTTATTATCGTGTGTCATTACATTTAATAATAATATAACGGTGTATTTCAATAAAATTTTGCCTCACAAAGAACAATACATTTCACGTCATACTCTTTCTGCTTTTTGTATTAAACGTTTGGGTATTCCAGGACGTACGTGACATTTCTCTTGTCAGTTATTATTTCGCTTAATGAAATTGCGGCATTTTTTTTTCACTTTACTCGTAATACTTTTTTTTCTTTTTTTTTTTTTTTTTTTGGTAATCACTGTACGTTACCGTTTGTAACGAAAATTACTCGCGGAGAGGAAAAGGATTGGTTAATTGATTGCGATTATTTACTCTAATGTAAAATCCGAAAGCCAACGAATAGTTTTACGCATTTCGACGAAATAAAAAATCAATGAAAATCGATGATTTTCCGTATTTATGCTCGACTCTTTTCAAAGACCTGCATGAATCGATCCATTCGAAGGTAAAGGTGGTGGGATTTTAAGCTATCCAAGAACCACAGCCCACAAATCCTAGTGGTCCTAATGGGATTTGGAGGAATTTCTAGATTTTGTCAAACACGTGCCAGGTAGTCTTTGATTGAATTTTATTTCAGAAATTCTTTTCATTCTACCAGGAATTTTTTCATTTATTAAATACTTTTCAGTTTGAAACTTGAGCTCAATAATCTCGAGGAGGAAAAAAATTCTCAGATACGCGATATAATATAATGCAGGAGAGAAAAGCTTGAGAACGAAGCAAAAAATTTTTCAAATAAGAGATTCGACAAATATTTGAATACCGCCGCGAAAATAAAGTAAATTGAGCCAAGTAGAATATATTTCGAATCGACCATGCGTCGTTTTTGCAGAGAACGGCTTTCGTAATGGGATTAACGTACGAGGAGAGGAAGATTAAGCTGCGAGATTAATCCATAAGAAAATACGTAACGGAGAAAGATTTTTTGCCGTTCTCTCGGAAAGAAAGAGCAGACCGTGTATAAATCATCCGGGCTATTCACTGTCTCTGAGTACTTTGTTCTTTTTCTCTTTGGAGAGTTCTTCAATTTATTTTGCAATTTTGATAAACTCAAATTTACGCAACCTCAATAATAATTTCCTGCTCCGTTTTACAAATGATGGTTCGATGGAATTGAGTGAAAATCATTTAACACTAGACTCGTAGTGTAGTCGAAACTGACCAATTTGTAACTTTTCGTAAAAACATATTTGCAACATAGTGCATTTTTACAGACTTTTAATAAACAAAAGCTTGTGCTCTTTGTTCCAGATTTTTTCCCTGTTTTGCTCTGATTTATATTCTAGTGTTAAATGACAGTTTCAAATATTTGGGACCTTGGTTGGAACGAAAATTATTTTAAATTGAGGATCGCGTTTCAAAAGTACATTTCCTTCCAACATAGATTCTAATCGGCAGCTACGAAAATCTGAAGATTCTATTAGCGAAGAGAATCACCGATTTCTTTCTCTTTCCTCCCCAATGCTCGATATCTCGCGCAAGCATAACCCCGCGTAACAGTAAATTCACCCCACATTTACGTCGTTCGCCCGACGACCCACCCTCTCTCCTCGTCTTATCGAGAATTTCAATAACCCAAAAGAAGAGGAATTTACGTCGGCGTAAATTTATTTCTCCCTTCGACCGGACGAACGGGAGAATTCAGCCAACTCGGACGAGAAAATTCCTCGCAACGCCGTCCCGATAAATAGAGTCGAAAGAAAGGGAAACATCGCGTACCGCTCGTTCTATCGGCCACTCAAATCTGGCCTGGCTCGGCCTTCTAATCGCTATCAGCCGGTCTCTCGGACAGAATCCTCGAGTCGGGGAACATACGCTACCACTGTGTACGTGCACTCGTGCACGTCGTGTCCGAGCACGTGCACGCAAACCGTGCACAACCGCAGAGGCACAGATAGCGCGTGGCACGAGCAGCCCGTTGGTGCAAAGTGAGTACGTGTCCCGCGTACAAACTCCATTAAAATCTATCCGCCGGGTCAACGTCGCGAAATTTAAGAAGCGTCTTCGGACGCACGTTTCTCGCGTCCGCTCGTAGGAGGGGATGGTCTTCTTTATCGCGGCACCGATAGACCGTCGAGCGCACTTGGAATCGCGTCGACTAAAAATTCGAGTCACCTCGAACAGAGTTTGAACAGTTCTCGACAGTTCCGAAAATTTGAGTGGTTTGGGCGAGTCTCGGGAGGTTTGAATATTTCAAACTTCCTTGATCGTGCATCAACTCTTGGTATTATTTTTGGTATTTTACGAATTGAAATTGTCGCGCGTTCTTTTTTACGAATTTACCATAATTAACGTTTCTTTCTATTAGTTTTACCAAGTGCCAAATTCACCGGGTTTTTCTATTTCATTTCAACTCGAAAGAGGTTCGTAGAGGTTGAGAATTTTCAAGTTTCTTCCTCTTTTCCTTACATTGAGTATAACAATTCGTGTAACGTTGAACAAAGTACGAACAAAAATGCGAATTTTTGCGACAGAAGTTTTTGCGAATGAAATAAACAAATCGCGATACCAAGCAATTCAACTTGTATTTATATTTATGACACGTGGCGTACAAATTGTAAAAACAAAATTTTTGTTAACTAGATGCCGTCGAGTTTTACGAAAACGATTAAAATCTCCTAGAGCTTCGAGATTTTCAAGACTTTTGAAATCCGTTCCAAACGCCAAGTCGCTCATTTTCAAAACTTCCAAGAATATCGGCACTCTACGAACAGTCGAATCCCACGCACAAATAATTCGAATTCTGACCATCCGAGGAACGATGAAAATAAAAAGAAGACACTTTCGATCGATGAAAGTATTTTTTTATATCGAGGGATTTTCCACCTCGGAGGACGGAACAAATTCCCTTGGAAATCGTAATTGCAGTTCGTTTATGCGTCCGTTTTTTTTCTCGCTCTCGTTTCCCCCGTCTTTTTTACGACAGAAGTCGCCGTGACGAATGAGGGACGCTCGATTGGTCCGAGCGATCTCGTCTTCCGGAAATTCGTTCCTCCTCCGTGGTTGCCGAGGTAGAGCTCGCTCGAGGCTCGAGAATTTGCAGAGACAGGGGGTTAAAGGTGAAACGGCCCGAGGAACACGATGAGTTCGGTTGCCAGCAGGATTGTTAGCCGACTCGTTGTAAATCCAATGAATTTCGTCATAACGCGTTTGGCGGGATAATTTCGAACGTCTGCGGCTGACAGACGGTAGTGATCAATGGCAGTCATCGAGCGTCGTGACAACTCGTCGAAATAAAATCCTAGGGCAGGTACTAAGCAATATTGTACAATAAAAATAGCGTGATAAATACAAATTATAAATTATCTACGATATAATTAAACAGAGTAAATACAAAATTTTACATAATAAAGACTCTGTTATATTATATTAATACGTAGTATATAAAAATACGATAAATAGATTATGAACTATATACATAATATACAATATACAACGTATGATAAATTATCGTATTTATAATAAATACAAAACATACTTTATACGACAAAGATCTGTCAATATATTACCAATATATTGTATCGTATTATAAAATAAAAGGTCCTAGGCAATTGTTCTACCTGTTTCATTTCAATGTCGAAACATTCAGTGCGTAGAAATTATCGGAGCGATAAATAAACACGCATACGACGTCCCGCTTAAATGGAATCATTAATCGTGTGGATAATTTACAACAATTTCGTTGTCACTGAAGGCAAATAAAGGAAACAGTTCCAAGTTCTAAATTGCTCGAGACGTTGACAATCTCAGAGTACAGTTGGAGTAAGTAACGTTTTTGTAACGTTCTTCGACACGTGTAATTATCACCGAAAAGTAGACGGAGTAGTATTACTCGAGAGCATTCCCGCCAGCCAGCCACATTTCTTGCGTAACGATCCAGCTGATCTTCGACTATTAAATAGAAAGCCCTGGCGCATAGATGCGACCACTGTTACACAACGGAATTAATATTCCTGCTGGTGTGCGTGTATATATATATATATATATATATATACATATGTATATATATGTATATTGTTGTACACCCTATCAAACGTAGGATGCTGAAAGCACAAGTCACTTAATTATCGCTGGCCTGAATGGAGGAAAGCAGTAGGTACTAGAATTTGAACATATACCCGTAGTCTCCTGTAATTACTTGCAGGCTTAGGAATGATGATAAACTGACGGAGATTTCGCTACATACACCGTTACCACGCGAGCCCTCCTTGCAAATGGGCAAATGAAATTTCGCGATGCCTGTTTGTTGTAGGTGTTGTTTCGCGCGGTGACATTGAATTCCTGGCGGTTTTAATGGAAGAGAAACGCTGCGATCAATTCTGCTCGCTTTTGGATTTTTTCGCGCGAAAGAAATAGAAATACGAATGTAATAGGAAAAAAAAAAAAAAACGGAAAGAAATTGCAACGCGTTGAAAACGAAATTCGTGAAAGTTGAGCGTAGTTAATCAGTATCCTTTTCATTTTAATTTACGTAGTCTCAATTCCCAGATGTATAATTCTTTACGGTGTGCAAAAGTTATTTCTCACTACCGGTGGGAAAATATTTTCAGTTAAATACAAGTATTTAGAAACATTAAAATTTTTGATATATCTTGGTATAAAACAGAGGTAACGTATATGTTCATTTCATGCCACAAAGTACAGTTACAAGTTACAAGTTTGTTTCATCACTGAAAGTGATTTTAGCTGCAGGTGCAACGCTGATGCAACGAAAATTAGCGATTGGTTGATTTGGGTCACGTGATTCGCGAGGGAGCGTGGGGTAGACCTGGAGTAAGAGTGGCGTTGTACTGAGCGATCGTGCCTGTAATTTGTTGTGTATCGATTCGAATGTCAATAAAATTTTATGGCAAAAAGATCGTCTTCGTTCCCTAGTCGGAACAGTTGCTTCTGGGTCTTTCAGTGAGACAAATCGTACAAGTCGTGCAGTTTTTTACTAACGTGTAAATTTATTGTTTAAGGGAGTGTAACAGCAAGTCAGTTTACCCCAATACTTTGTTCATTTACTTTAATTTAAATAAATTATTTTTAGGTAACATACTTGGAATCAACATCAGTGTAAGTGACGTGTTACAAAAATTGGAAGCAAATCCCGAATTATTTATTAGGTTCATTAGGTACGAGTTCATCGTTCGCAAAGTTAATTTGTAACATCGGTGGCATTACATTCGAATCAAACGAGCCTCTGCATCATAAATCATGCGGATATGACCTAATCCAGTGCCTGTACGGCTTGCAATTAATTACGGTACGTTCCTAATTTGTACACATCGTACCAAATGATTTCATTGCTTTGCTTAAACGAAACGTCGTTTAATTGCATCGTATACAATTACCTATCGTTTTTTTTTTTTTTCTTCTTAGACACGAACGTCTCTTGAATTTTCACGTTCTTAAATCAAATTAAATTAATTTCCAAATATAAATAATCTCCCAAACATTTTTCTTCACTTTGAAGCTTCAGCCTGGCCGAAATGAAAGGGAAAAAGGACTACGAATGTCTGGAGAAGGGGGACTGAAATTTAAATCCGGAATATAATTAGCTCAAAAATTGCGTTAGCGGATTGCTTAGATCCTCGACTGCGCACTTTTTGAAGAATTGTGGCGCGCGCTTCCCTCTAACTCGCGTGCTCAATCCCGCGCTATTTTGCAATTTAGAGGCTGAACTCCGCGATGAGCTGACTACCTGGCAGTTTTTTAAACGCTCCGAGCGCTCCTACTTCAACTCGTGTTCTTCCAGAACCGAAAACACGACTTTCTTCTTTTTATTTCTTTTCCGAAATGAATTTCGAGTACGATGTACACTTTTATCGCGAAAAGGGATTAAACTGTGAAAATTGCCCTCGTCCGACAATTTCAATTCAGTGCGCAATTAACAGCTGCGAAGTGCGAACAGACTGTTGATCGACACTTCGTTGCTTAGAATTTATTTAAGTTTGACGAAAATTTATCTAAATGAAAATTCTCCGAGTTCAAAATGTTTCTCCCGTTGTTTATTTCCATCGTGTGAAGAGGAAACAGAAGAACAAGAGCGATTCGCGTGTCCGTCTGAAATAAAAAAAGCTCGGCACGTTCTTCATTTCGTTGCCAGTTCGTTTTCGGATTGGCAACAATATCGACGATCTGTAGATCGCCAATCTGCCCCGCGCTGGGAAGGATTTAAAACGGTTTTTGCGTCAGCCGGCAGAAAATTCAATTATTATTTTCCAATCCCAACAATCTGTTCATCCCGCGCGGCGCGCACGTGCGAACCCCGCGGACTGCGCGCTCCTAGAGGATATTGACTTCCACCACCGCACATAATTTCAATCTCGATTTGTAGCACGCGCTACAAGCGTTTCGTTCATTTGATTTTAAGATCGTGAAACCACTCGCCAAGTGTTTTCCCCTTGGACAGTACAATTTGTACAGGTTTTGTACAGGTTGTAATTTTTTTTTTTTTTTTTTTGATGGAAATGGATATTTTTCCTCGTCCGCATTGACAATTACACTTGCTCTCAAGTTTAGCGCGATCGTTGAATTTTTATATTTGGTAAATACAGAAGAAGTTTAACGAGAAATCACGCGCGCTAATTGAATTGTAACACATTTTTGTGAGACATTTATTATTGTCAGAGAATTATTATTTGATCGAAGGATGATCAGAGGACGTGGCAGAGGTAAAGTCCATTTTCTTGCAAGTGAAACCTTTTATTCCGTCAACTTTGTTTGCGCGAACTCCACTTGTTTGAATCTGAACTTCCATCTTATCGAACGAAAAATTATTTTTACAGAGGAGAATGAGTGAAAAAAAAAATACACAGTTGTACGAAAGAAGAAAAAACATTAAAGACCTTGAAAATTCTTACCAGTTACTGGCCTCTCGATTCACAGCGAAAAGATGAAACACCTTTTTGCATCGTCGCCTCACTCACCACTCTGTACAAACTCCTCCTTGTCTCCCGACAAATTTATA
Source organism: Melipona beecheii (assembly GCA_032399605.1). Lineage (NCBI taxonomy): Eukaryota > Metazoa > Arthropoda > Insecta > Hymenoptera > Apidae > Melipona > Melipona beecheii. The sequence goes on from JAUCMO010000291.1 coordinate 4,328,570, forward strand.
CGCATCAGCAAAGTTCCACTTGTTTCCATATTTATCCATATTTTTCCAAACTCAATTTCTTCTCGAAAGTTAAGTTCTCGATAAAAAAAAAAAAAAGAACAGTGTAGCGGCCCTACGATTCCTCGGCTACGAGTTTTGAACACTCGACTAGCACAAGCCGCAAGTGGCTACGCGCCTAGCGTCGAGGTCCTACCGATCTCCGATGTTAAGCAAGCAGCATGCGGAACCCCTGCTAGGAGGGGAGCCCGGGCCCCCAGCCTAGCGGCGGCGGGAGTAGTTATAATAACAACAAGCGTCTTTGGTAAGGAGTCGCTGCCATCAAGCCCCTACTGATGATGATGATGAGTCTTTTAGGGCAGTGACTCCTCCTTCTCTCCTTCGCAGAAGCATTCTGGGTCTTTAAATTCCCCTTACAGTTCCCTAAAAACAGTTAATCCTCGATAGTGTGGAGAATGAGTCGCGATTAAATTCGCAGTTTAAACACCGAGAGAGAGACGGTAACTGTAGATTTTAATCAATCTCAGTTATTCCGTTTGCTATTCATAAATACCGCGGCAAAGGGAATCTTGCGCGAATGTTCATAGCGAGTAAATGAACAATGAGACACGGAAGTTACAGATGAGCGGACGGAGAGAAATGTTTTAGATTTAGCGGTGTACATTTAAGGCGCGAAGGAAAGGTGGGGTTGTGTGTCTGCTCAAGACACTCGATAAATGTGACCGCGTGTGATATCGGTGTGATTTATTTCCAGCGAGTGATGGAAGTTGTAAAACCGGAGGATGTGCAGATGTGCAGATGTGCAGCGCACGAAAGATACACGCGTAGGATAAATGATAATTGATTAAAGCTGAGAGAAGGTAGCTGTTGTACGTCGTCGAACCGTTTTAGTAATTTACATCGAGCGTTACATTTTTTTACTTTCATTTCACATTTATATTTGTTTATACTTTTTTATATGAATTTAGATTTAAATCGTCATGGAACAATTACCAAATTGAATTTTTGTGTAATCTCGTACTTTTAAGAATTTAATTAGTGAATGATAGTTAGATTGTCTTATAGTACTGGAATAAACATTGCAGAAAGCCTTGTATGTTTATATATTTTTCTTCATTATGTGCAATTTTGTGCAATTTTGTGCTTCAAAATTTCCTGTAAATACCTAAATTCGTATCTTTCTGAGTGGGATCTGGATATGAAATTATTTCTGGTATTGTATATTACACAGAGTATTTTTTGTATAATATAGTATTTTGTATTTTTTTATATTATGTGCAATTTTGTGCTTCAAATTTTTTTATAAATGCATAAATTCATACTCCTTTGAGTATAATTTAAAAAAGAGGACTGGTTTATTTATTAAATGTTATATAAAATATTTTGTATATTTTTTATATTGTACGCGTTCTTACACCTTTAAACTTCGCTAAAGTGCAAAAAAAAAATCTGCGGTCTACTAATCGCTTTCTCACCTGTAACTATCACAGACGATGATAACATCGAGGCAACACGAGAGAGGATAAAAAATAAACTTTCAGGCAAGAGACTTGCTACATCTCGTGTCAAGGAGTGTTATTTTCTTGCGTCTCAAACACAAAAGCGAACGAGATTCAATTTTCCCCGGATAGGATAATCCCTTCCAACAAACGAGCAAATATACTTTAAAAATATATTTGCTTTACCTTTGTAATAATTCTCTCTCTTTCTCTCTCTTCCCTGTTATTTTTTCTCTCTTTTATCTTTCAGTTTAATTAAAACTCTGGAAGAACTGAAGTTCGATATCACGTACCGATTGATATTTTGATCCGTTCTTCTGACTCGTGGCTGAAGCTCGTAGCGACGTAAACCAGAATTTGGAAAATTTGAAATTCGTGTTATTCGTTACATTGGTAAATTACTGAGGCTGTCGGCTATTTTGTTTCGCGATTAACGGAGAAGGATCATTTCGTAAAAAATACGAGCAGATGAATTGATCGGCTATTTTTCAGTTAGTTTTATCTACAAAGTACTGTAATTTTAGATGTTAGGATTAGATGTTAAAATATTAGACTAGGCATGTATTACATTTTATAGCAATATTATAGATGCAATAAACGAGATATTGTTTTAAATTCGAAATAATCTGACGATAAATTTAATTTGGAATTATTTCAATGAAAAGGAGTCGTTGGATTGTAATAAAAAGGATCTTTCGTTTATCAAACATGGTTGAAATAATACGATAACGAACAAGGTTCCACTAAAATTGTTAATGTATTATGATTGTACGAACATTGTGCGCAGAAAGTACACTGTAGAGCACAAGGGTTACGCGGCGCTATATAATCTGATATTTAGAAGGCAAGTGGCTAATATATATGTAAATATCTCGTACAGAGGAAGTCTACATAGCCATAGTCAACGTTTTATTAGATTAAATTCTTTTTTATTCCAATTTGTAATCTCACAAAAGAAACTTTTTGCCAGACTAAGAAACTTTCGTTATGTTAATATTTAAATGCCGTTTAAGTTGAATTTCGACTGCTTCTTTCAGCTAACTTTCTAAATTTGCACGTTTTTCAAAATTTTAAATTTTCGCAGGAAATATCTGTCCAGAGTCGTAGCGTGCAACGAAGTCACGGTGTTTAAACGATATTTTAAGTCAAAGATCGCGAGAGGAAGGATCAATTTTTGGGAAAAGAAACTCTTCCACTTTTAAACTAGCGCACGAGTAAGAGAAACGATGCTTTCCCCGCCGCTTTGAAGTTAGGTACAGTCCGAACATTTCGACATTGATCGCTCTAAATAACTCGCGGGGAGAATTTATTTCGCTTTCAGTTCACTCTCGAATTCCTTTCTCCTTTTGCTTTTGTCTTGCACTTTCGAAACCCGTTCCATCGAAAGAGTTACGGTCGTCTCATTCTCGCGAAAAATTCACCAAAATTCAAGGAAATTCAACGAATGAAAAAAAGTTATTTCCCAAATTCTAGTCTCTATTTTCTATCGTACATTCGACGAACGAAACACACACGTCGTGTATTATATATTGTAATTTGTGGTTTTGGAAATCAATCTCTAGAATTTTGCACTTTAATTCATCGAAACGGCTCGTAGAACGGCGGGGACGAAGAATTGCATTAAAACGTAGAAGCAGAAACGAATGGAAAAAGTTGGCAATAGGAAAATTCTCGTTTCGGATTCGCTCTTCAGTAACAGATTACTCCTTTCTTCGAACGCGTTTCACTTCTCCAAGGAGATATCCCGGTCCCTGAGATCTCGGAATTCTTCTCGCAAAGATCTACTAAGATCTACCAAGCGGTAATTCGACACGATGAATTCATTTCAGAGCGCAGAGCTACGAAGGGTAAATCCGAAGTCTTCGCGGCGCCTCGTTTTCCACAGATTTTTCCTCGGCAGCGTTCTGACATTTTTCAGAGCTTCCGAAAACCAAGCTTTCGAAATGCTTATATAGTTCCATCGAATGAGTGTGAGAGTTAACGCGTGCTTGAACGCGGAACTAAAAACAAATTGTGACCAATCTACTCACCTAACCTAACCTAACTGGCTCTATTTTACGGACAAATATCGGCGGCCGCGAGACGCGCGAGGTAACGTTCCAGCTTCCAAATTCCGTTACCGCGAATCTGAATAATTATATGTGCGCAAATACCGCGTCGCTCGTGTACCACGCGAAGCTGAATTGCTAACGCATACCCGTTCCTAACGAACTGCCGCGGTTCTACGAGTCCTTAAGACAACAAAGCGCCCTGCGGCCTGTCAGACAATGCGCGTCAGCTGGCGCAAAATTCGGAAACGACCGACCGGTGAAAGCCGACTTTGCCGTCGATCAGGGATCGATCGTCCCCTTCTCGAACAAAAGCCGCGGAATATCGTTCGAAAATTGCTACAGATAGATGCTGGAAGGCCGAAGGAAATTGATTTCGCTCGCGCACGCGATTGTGCAGGATCGTTGCGCGTCCGCGATAATCGGTTTGTTTTTGACGAACGCGAAGGCAAAATTGACACGAGTTGTAATAGGATCGCGCGGAGTTCGCCGCGCTCCGATGTGTGACGATATTCGACGAGATGAAAATGACCAATTTCGTGGAAATTTCACGAATTACGGGGAATTTTGAATTTTAACGGGTCTATGATGCTGCGTTTTTGGAGATTTGATTGATTCCTTTTTCTTTTCTTTTCTTTTTTTTTTTTTGCAAAATGTACGTACGAGTAAATGTATTTCCTTGATACAATTTCGTGCTTTGATCGTTTACATTGTGGATATTTTTACATCGCGGAAACTCGGATTTTTACGAGTACAGTTCAAAGTATTCTGAATCAGATAGATGATAATTTTAGATTAATTTTAGATTAATTAGATACTAAACTATATTAGTATATACCACGTTTACTATATATATTTATTACTATTTTGAATTTATATCACGTTCTGTTCTACTCTATCAATATCCACGATAACTCCAATTTGAACAAATTTTGCATATCACGCGTGTTTCGCAAATTTTCAACAATTTCTAAAATCTCCATTCTAAGCGTACAGTTAACCTGACCAACTGCTGTCAACATAATCTTCGTAGTGTTTCGAACTTTTGTTCCAAAAATCGGACCGTCAATTTTCCACACTCTGACGCGCTACCTACGACCCTCTGTCTCTGTCTCTGACTCTCCTCGAAGAGAGAAAAAAAGAAAACGACGAGCGAAAACACGCAGATAGCGGATAAAGAAACGGAAGGAACATCGGCGCTGGCGTTGTGGAATCTCACGTAAGACGAATTTCGTTACCGAGGGGCTATATCGAGAAATTTCGCTGCTCCTTGAAAAACAGCCACGAACGAACGAGGCGGTCGCGGAACAGCCTCAAAGCGAACCGATAGAATGGGAACGCGAGCGAGGGTGCTGCGAAGGGAAGTCCATTGGCGCGGATTACGTTCGTTCCCGGGTAGTAATTCGACAAGTCCGGGGTTCCTCGGGGCCGGTCGGTTCCTCAAAGCCTCCATTTTCTCCACGCGGCGACTTCCTCGTCGAGATATCCTCTCTAGACGCTGGTTCGATCGGTTTACTCGTACATGCGTGGTATAGTTCTGTCTGTCTTTCTCTCCCTGCCAACGCAGAAAGTCAAAAGAGCCTCGGCTCTTCCCCGCGAAACCGAGACGCCATCTGCGGAACGTAATAATCGAATCCCACCGAAATCAGATCACCTACGGAAATAGAGAGCGTCGCGGAAAAGGAGAGGACACATACACGCGCGCACACGTGCACATCGCGATCGATCCCGCGCGCCGATATCAAGATGGATTCTATTTTGGTTTACTGCTCCCTTTACTTCGTTTCCGACCCGACCCGGGCCCGGAGAAGCGGACTACAGCGGGGAATAAACAGCGGCGAACGGGCTACTCTTATTCGATTAGGTGGGAATTGGGAATTACGTTTTACGGAGTTTTGCGTCTGTTAATTGGATCGTGAAAGTTTCCCGCGCGGGACTGTCTTTCTTATCTGCCCGTCGAGGGAGTATGTATTATATTCGATGTCGATCCATGTTCCGTCCTTCTGTCGAGGAAACGCGTGTGAGAAATTTACGAATTTCTTGAATGTAAATTTTTTTTTGAAGAGTTTTGTAACGTGGCAGAATCATTTGTTACCGACGAATTTTCAACGTTTCGATTAACTTACTTTAATTATTATGAAAATAAAAGATACACGAATTGTGTATTTGGGTGTCCCAAATTTAAATGTCAAAGCTTTGAGAATAAACTGGAAAAAAATCAGAGATTTGCTCGATCGCGAGAAAAGAAACAGAATTTATCTCGCTCTTGTTCAATTCAGTTTATTCGAGAGACCAAATTGTAGCTACGACGGTTCAAACATCACGAAAACAGTGTCTAGTGTCAGCGTCAGAGCGATCAATGTTCGGTATAATTGCATTGTCCAGTAAGAGGCCAGTATTTTGAATCATTAAGTGAGTAGAAATATGAACGATAAGATATATAAAACGAGTGCAGGAACGAGCATCGAACGATCTTTAAAGCATCGGTATTTTCACACTTTAATTTCCAGATACCCTGTACAGACGATTTCTCTAAAAATTGTCAACTTTGAATTTCCAAGTAATTAAATTCCTTGAAATGCTCGACACACTTTCGTCCTGCAGTTGCGCAAATTTTCAAACTCGCCGCTTCACAGCGAAACGTTCAATGTTGCGCATTTAGCGTGATCAGGTGGAACTTTGTTAAACAGCCGATTCCGCAAAGACGAAAGAAAGAAAGACAGAGCAAGGAAAAAAAGTGCAAAAATAGGTCCTGAGTGGATGGCCACAAAAGTTCATTAACTCGGAGGGTACTGTCGAGCTGCTCGCCCGTTTCACCTGTTCCCTTTGCGACGAAATAGATTAACTTAAGATGAGATCGGGGCAATAAATTTTACCATTGGATTCACGGTCGAAAGGGTTTCCAAGTGGATGCCCGGACGTCATCATGTGAGGTCAGATTGGCTTAGGTTGACTATTAGTTAATCGCGATAGGGTCGTCACGGCGAACTTCGCTTAAGATTGATACGCTGGTGCGGCGGCGGGAGATCTTTCTGGTTTGTAGCCATGGCTTCCGCCCAAGTGAAAGTTCTGTTGGAACAGAAGTTGGAAATTCAACGAACGGCGCGGTCGCAGATACCTTATCGATACTCGAAATTCAATAAATCTTGGAGCATTCGTTACAGAGCATAAGCGCGGTAATGAGAGTGACGTTCGAACTTGCACGGAAGATTAGAATTGGTGTCTGATGCTCTGCAGATCGAGCGAGAATCAAACGACGGTGTTATAGCGAAACTGGTATTAAGATATCGAAACACGAGTGATCTTCTCGTTAAATATTAATTGCTAGATTAAATCATCTCGAGAGAACTCTTTTGACCGCTTAGGTCACTTTTTAAACAGAATAATTCCGAGTGAAAAGTTGTTTGAACGGTCCGATTAGAAAATTGCAAAACACAAATAAACAATCGACAGGACGTACAGAGAAGTTGCCAACGAGTGAAGATTGTTATTTTTTTAAGTATATATCAGAGTAAAATCTAATCTCGCGATCCGATTAATGATTAACAATTGTAATTAATATGTGGAATCGAAATATCAATCGTGATTATTGATTACTTCGTAATTAGTAATTGTTGATTAATAATAAAAAGGCAAGTAATCAAAATCGTTAATCACTGAGTGACTACACTTTTGATCATATTTGTTATTTGCGTTGTTTTGCGATAAAACATAAATTAATCACTTAATGATTTGAAAATTACCGATTGCAAATTACAAAAATTAATCAAGGTTGTAACAATGATTACGATTACTACGATTACTATTTAATAATTGACTACAAAGTAATTGATTACTATTCTCTGAAATACCGATTTATATACGATATACCGTCCTCGCTAATAATTACAAATTACAAGTTTGTATGAAAGTCGACATGTATTATATATACGTGTTGTTGAAAGACAAAATTTCTCCATCTTCAATAAATTCCGAGATATGTTTTCCACTCCCTATTTTTAGTTTTTATCTTTGCATCGCGATTGCAGATAAAAAAATATGTGTCGAATATTTTCGATCACATTACGAATCTGTATAATTTGACCAGAGTCACGCGTAGATAATGCTAGCTACTACTGTTAGCTAGCTGGCAACAAGACAATCAGGTCTCGGGGCTTAATCAGTGGTATAGTTTCCGTGGAAACACAAACAAGTAACATCCAGCTTTCTTCGTGATACTCGGGTACTAACAATTAAACTTCAGTTTCCCAAGCAATTTGGTGGTCTTTTGAGCACATCTTAGTTGAACAGCATGTAGTGTATAATATCCAGAATTACAAGATATTGAACCTCAAGCACACATTATGGGTTTAATATGAGGATATTATCAAAATATATATGGTATATGTGCATAATAAGCATGTTTAGGCATTTAGTTTAATAAAATATTTTTAAAAACGACTATTGTCAAATAACTACACTTATTTGCTTCAATCTGAATTATTTGTTTCAAATAATATTCGACATTCATGGAGATTCAAATTGTTATAAATGTACAATTGGAAAATTGTTTTGTCTACTAAATACTGTAGAGTATTACATTTTAGTGGTAGTGTTATATTATACTACATTTTATACTATATTATCACTGAAAGTGATTTTAGCGGGGATAACCCAGAAAATCGGGCCTCCTCAGGTGCAACGAAAATTAGCGATTGGTTGATTTGGGTCACGTGATTCGCGAGGGGGCATGGGGTAGACCTGGAGTAGGAGTGGCGTTGTCTAGTACCGAGCAATTACTATTTGTCAAAAATCGTTGTAATGGCAAAACCTTAGAATTAAAGTCTCGAAGAATGAAAACCAAAAATTGGTTCAGTTGCACGTTCCAATAATTTCTTCGTATCTTCCGGTTCTCTGACGAGCAATTTCCCTTTAAATCGCAAATGAACCCTCGCCGATATCAAGCCAGCTCGCGGACACAGCTGGCTAGTCAACCGACCAATCAGACAGTTTCGATTCTCCACTCGTTCAAGATACTTTGCAAAACATTATCGTTGACGCACTGCCAGATGCGTCGTATTAATTACCAATTATACGAGAGCCGCGTGGTTGGCGTGTGTCGAATAATATCTACAAGCGGCCATACTCTGATGTTACAGTGAATTCACCGACTCGATTGGCCACCCGATTTGTGCCAGTGTGAAATGACAGTCGTTCAAAAGTGTCACATACAGTGCCATACGCATCTCCGTTGGTGTGATTCCGAAACAACGTTCGACGTTAACAAAGTGCTGCCCCGAAATGGCGCGTATGTGTCCGAAGCGTGATAAAAATCTCGAAAGCTTAATCGCGATCCATTGTTGCTCTACTTTCGAAATGCTCGATTGTTTACCTCCGCCGGGCAAAATCGAACCATAGATTCATTTCCGCGAGCTTTCGACTTCAAATCTCTGTAACCTGTGTGAGGTTCGTTTACTTGCGAGAGGAAAGGAGTATCGTAGTTGTCAACATCTGATCGATCAAACATCGGTATGTTTATTTAGCGAGTTGTTTTACGACAGAAATTTGAGAATTCTTTTGAAACGACGTTGCTGAGACAATTAAGCTCGATCAGTTCACCGATATAAATCTAAATTTCTAGAATTTAATCTAGAATCGCTTAAAATTGACGCATTGATGATTTACTGTGCGTAATATTCGAACAGTAACAACGAAAAGATCGCGCTATTTTAGTCATAAATTGGTACGTACTCGTTGCTTGCTGATATTCTCGAATTCATCTTCAAGCATCAAAAATATTTCCAGCCAACGAAATCGCAGCGCTGGATCAGGAAATTCAATCGAGGATGCAGCGAAATTTTCAAGGAACGTGAACTCGGAATCACGTTTCGACGTATTATTTAAAAAGCGCATGCTTCGTGCAAGATTGAATCCCGATTGATACTCCGAGAAACGTCGTGACCCACTTTTTTTCTTTGCGTGCGAGCGGTGGAAAAGGAGCGTTGCACTCGCTGCATCTATCACTGACCATCGCGCTATTGCCGAATCTAAGTGCGGAGAGTAGGTCAGTGAGAACGAGCGAATAAAAAATTCAAGTATTTGAACAGCAGGGGAATATTACGGCGAGTATTTCTTTAACTACACTTTACTTTCGTCTAAGTCGATGATTATATGTCCCGATAATGCCAACAATCCTGATATCTTTGTATCTTCGATTCGAAAGTTAATTTTGGCTCGGCTCTCTTTCGAGAGTAATTTCTGAAACGTTTCCATTAATGAAATTGCCAAGGCATTGTCTTTCCAATTTAACACTCGACTCGTTTTTGCCATTAAGTACGAGCGTGAAGATCGAGAATCGAGGACTTTGCACACCGTTGCAGAGCTCTCAATTATAACTCGATCGATCAACCGCACTGTTCTCGATGGGACGACTTTGCACGGGTGAAAAAAAAATAAAAGGGAACTTTGAAAATAAATTCACTCGTCGGAATTAAATAACAATTCGTTGATTATCGATCGTCGAACTTTAATTCTCGTGAACTCGTGAAAATTTTAGAATTTTCTTTCACTCAATGAGACTACATTGTGCAGCGAATTCTTGCTGATAAGTATGTCATACGTAATTCAATCGTTTATAGACGAGACACGCTGCATTACAAAAATGTACATCGAACGAAAGAAAGTTGCTTCGTCACATTAGGGCTGTTTTTCCTTCCTTTTTCTTTTTTTTTTTTTTCTTAACACTCGCGTGTCTCTTCCGGAATTCCATTCACAATGCAAACAGCCGCAACAAGTCGCAATTTCCCTAACAAAATACTAGGATAATTGCGGAAGCTTTGACCTCCCACGCAATCTAGTTGATATTGCCCGTTCGTATATCGAATTCAATTTCCATCAAACGGTCAGCCTAGTGAAAACAGGTTTATACATCCGGGTGAAATTGTGAAACACGAACGAAAATAATCAGCGTTCTTCGATAAATTTATTTTCTTGCCTCCCCCTCTTCCTCTCCCCACCACTATCACCACCGTGTCACAGAGATTACCGAAATTGATTTTTACAACATTTGATCCGAATTTTACGTCACGTACGAAATCAATAAAGATCTCTCTGCGAGATGTAAAAAAACGAAGGAAAAAGTACGGAACGACGCATAACGATGATAATTTGTACGTGGGAACGAAAAATATAAATAAGATTATTAACATATGCACGACGCGTGAAAGAGAAAATTGCAGCGTAGCATAAATCGAAGATTATTGTAATATCAATTCGAGTATTTGCTGCAAGCGAAACGTTTAAACTGTTACTTGTATCAAATTATATTATTCTTTTTTTTTCTATCGCTGAACAAACTGGAAAACCAGAAGAACAATTTGGTTGAGATAAGCGGAGTTCAACGACGTCGTTAAACAATTTCCTTTTCTTTCGCAATTCTTTTTTTCCACAATAGGATTTTTATCGACTCGCGTATCGATCGATCGTTGTCGAGTCAAGTCTAAATCCGGGCTTGTTATCCGCGTGTTATTAGAAAGAAAAGTGAACAGATTCGAACAGTAGTCGTATTACTTGTGGGATCTAGATTTCTTGCGGAGAGCCAACTTCGAACTCGTATTTCAAGGGATAATCCAACCCTTGTTCTGAAATCACGAAGTCATACTGTCGTGCTTCGGACGAACAACCAAGCAAGGCGGCCGTGAGCTGATCGGATTTGTGGATGATCGCAAGTTTCATACTCGATTATTGGAAGAATTTACGTTTGAGAGGTAACAGTGTCATTGCGATATTATAGTTATGGAGTAAATAATAATAATAATGATGAGAGAATTAAGCTCCAAACACGTTTGAAGTCTTGAAATTTGCTGCACCACTTTTTTTCGCCGTTTTATCGAACCGTGAACACCAAAATTAACCAAAAAAGTTGAAAAAATTCCCAACCTTTGGCCATTTAACCGGCAGCGTTCAAAGTTCAATAAAATGACGAGGAAAAATCGCATAGCAAGAGATTGTTGCAAAGAGGAGACTTTCATCTTTGATCGAACATCGTGGATTTAGTTTTTTCAGGAGAAAAATTTTTTCACGTTTTTCAGAGCTATTTGAATTTTTGCAATTTTCGTGCAGCAAAAGTATCCTTGCTACACGATGTAAAAAACATCTCCGAAAGAAACCAACGTAGGTTGTCGAAGCGGAGGTCTCGCGTTTCGAAATGAGGTCACTCGGATTTTTATGCGATATTTCTTCTACGAAGCCATATCGGTTTAAACTATAGACAATTTTTCATCGAACGTGCGAATGCTTTCGTCCACCCCTGCAGAATTATTTGCCAACAAAAATTCCCCGACACTCGAGAGAAGTTCGTTGCTCGGAGCTCCATATTTTGTCAAAGTTTACGATAAATCGTCCTGGCCTCGAAAGCCGAACAGGAAAAATTTCTCGACAGCTCGACAACCGTTCGCTCTGTTAGCATATTATCGCTGAAAGTGGCCAGAAAATCGGGCCTCTTCGGAGTGCAACGTTGACGCAACGAAAATTAGCGATTGGTCGATTTGGGTCACGTGATTCGCGAGGGGGCGTGGGGTAGACCTCGAGTAGGAGTGGCGTTGTATGGTACCGAGCGATCGCGCCTCTAATTTGTTTCTTATCGAAAAAAATATCGTCATATCCTAGTCGGAACAGTTCCAGCTTCTGAGACGAATCGTACTGGAATACAACTCGTGCAGTATTTTTATTGAATTTGTACGTAAAGAACGATAACGTTATCTCGTTACGACTCGCCATAAACTTTCGTCTCAGCACTCGGCGTCCAATAATTTTCCAGGGAATGAGGGGGGGGGGATTAATTCTATTCACGAAACGTCGAGCACAACGTATGGACGAGGATATAAACGCTGCTGCGGGATACTTTTGGCACATTTCGTGCATATAACGCCGATTGACGGACGGAACTGTTGTGTTTACTGCAGCTGGTTTTAAACAATGCAAATTACAATTACGTCCAGCGACGATACGTCGCGGTGCTCAGCCATTCGTCTCGCATTCGCGTTATTACCGCATTATTTACCGCGGGAGCCGGCAGCCTGTTATTCTATTACAGACCTTACCGTTGCGCAATTGTTCCGCTTCCAGCGGAACTTTTCCCGGGACGCCCCTTTTGCCGCGTCGAAAGGCAATTATTAATAACAACGAGCATCGGTTGTTCGAGGGTTTTGCCCGATAGTAAGGTATACACGACCGGTTGTCGGATCGTTGTGCGCGATGAATTATTCACACCCTCTCGCGTGATGTACTCGTTAAAAGTCAAAATTGTTACGCACACGCATGCACGGTTAAGTTGCGCACTCGTCTACGTCCGTTGCGACGATTTCTTTCATGTTCGCGCGTTACTTCGACTGTTGCCTCTGAACATGTCCATCGGACGCTTGTGACGTAGCTCGTCACTTTCAGAGATAACGTCGGTGAAACTATTTAGATACAGACCGGGGTACTTGAAAAACAAATCTTCCGATATTTTTCGTGTGACGTCTCTGCTCGAGCATGAAATAACTTTAGATGCGAGAAGTGGAAATTAGAACAAAAGTTCGGGTCATCGCGGTCGAGAAGAGAGAAGTTGGAATTGGACAACAGCGAAAATTGAATTAAAACAGAGAGAAACGATAATTGTTAAACAAATATACGTACAAGCAACGCGTTTTTGATAAAGAGAATCTGCGACGAAATATATTAAAACTGTTTGGAAATATCTTCCAACAATCCTCGTCCGTCTTTCGTTCTCTCAACTTAATTACATATAATTGGCGACAATTGTGTCAAAAGTGACGCAAGTGGTGAGAAGTGAACATCTGAAATGAAAAGATGAAATTCTTTGTAAATAGCAAAATGTGTCAAATTGACGCAAAGATCAAACGAGGATTAAAAGCTGTCGTCTTTGGACCAAACTTTTATTTTTATAATGCTATTAAAGGTTTGAACGATGGAACGAATAGTGAAACGTAATGATATATCTAGAAGCTTAATTTTCCCAAGTTCACTCTTATGCAACTTTTCTCTCCACTGGTCTTCTTGCCGGTACGTGTACATATGATGGCCAACTAGTTCTCTCGTGTACGTTCACATACCCGTATACCTGCGGAAGGAAGAATATCCTTTTAAAACTAGGTGGCTAGGTGGACATCTTACGTTACGGGAACTTTCGGTCGAACTTGTTTCCATGAATTAGGATAACTTGCTCTTTCGAACTCTCTTTTCGCAAGCTTCCAGACCTTGATCAGCTCGAACGAAATCCCAAAACTCCCGCGATAACGGCTTCTATCAGGTATAACGATCGTTCTTGCTGCGTACTACTTTGTCAACTGATCACCAACGTTCTATCTTGTATATTCAGGAATACGTTCTGAGAATACATTATATTGTACGTTTTGTAGAGTCGTAAATATTGGATTGGAACAAATCCTTTTTCGAACGTTCAATCAATCCTTGATTTAGGGTCACTCTGTTTAGGTTTAGGTTGAAACATCTGCTGTTTGCATTTGCTCTAAATAGTTTAACTGATAATAGCTAACTATTTTCTCGTACATCATATAACTTTGAATACAATGTGTACGAAGAGAACGTTCGTGTAACGGAGGTTTTGCCGCGTTTCGTGCAGCGCGCGGCGGAAACAATAGAAAACTACAGTTCTTTGCACAGAGGACGCAATTTCACGTGATTCACAAGATATCGATCGTCCCCGAAGACTGGACATCGTCTCCGTAAGTTATAGAACGATAGCGCTCGGTACCTCGTTCGCGAAAGTGATACTCGAGAGAAACGTGTACCGGCCTTTCGCGAAGCGACAACCATAAATAAATAATAATATCGGCTGGGAGGCGGCTGCGTTCCTCCTGCGGCGGAGGAAGAAATATCGATCGAACCCGGCCGGGCGATGGCGGATCGTAACGCGGTGATAATGTATTCCGTTCTAGTAATGCATTCAAATTCACCGATGGACTAGCGACTTGATCCCTTCTTTCATAACTTGGGGGAAAGAACGTTGTCGGGCAGACCGATCGACGATCCACCACCCGAGAGAGAGAGAGAGAGAGTCGGCCACTCGTCGTGAATTTCCAACCACCCACTACACACGTAGGTACACACATGGACGCGAAAATCGAGAGACGCTTATTTTCCCGCGCGTCGCTAAAATCCAAATAAACGCGGCCATTAAACGACGCTTCTTCCACCCGCGTTTTTCCTATCGCGGTCCCCCCCCCTCTCTCTCTTTCTGATTTTCTCGCCTTTCCACGTTCCACCCTTCTTCTCGTTCTTTTTCCACGCCATTCAGATTGATTCATTACAGATGATTAAAGCTGGGGAAGCTGTAATACACATACAGTCCATGGCAACAACGGCGAGGCGAGGTTTCCGCGCGCGATTTTCGACTGTTGACACCGCGGACGGATCGAAAGTTGTGATTTAGCTGCCGCGAGTGGCTGCGCGCGTGACTCCGGTGTTTGTCACGGACTCGATATTATTAATTAGGTTTAGGTTTTACGTCGGCGATTTGACTCGATCAGTGATTGAAACCGCTGGTAGGCGAAATTCTACCGTTGGGAAATTGACGCGATCGATCGAACGATCCGAGCGCTCTGATTTACGACGAGGCCTGCCCACTAATCGTCGAAGCTGACAAAATTTTGGGCACTGCGACTGTCGTGCACTGCTGCGTGGAATGTATTAATTAGGCAGATCGTAGACTGTAGTTATTTCTTACGAAATTTTAACGCATTTTAAAAAAATGCAGATTTTTCTTCGTAATTTCCATTTTTGTCAATTGTATTCGTTAAAGTGTGAATTTGTACGACCATCGTTATTACTAAGTGAAAATAATCTAGGAGAAGGAACGAATTAGACGTCTATGATTAATTTTTGCGTCATGGTTTTGAAAATAATTGAAATTTTTTTCTTTTCCTTCAAACTTACCGTGCGATTCTTTTTTTTTTTTTTTTTTTTGGTTCGTTTTGCAATTTTATTGAACTTTGAACAGGTTGAGACGAAATATTCGAATTTACATGTGACATTTAAATTTTTGTCGTTTCGAACTCTAATGTTCGAAATTCAGTGAAATGACGAAAGAAAATCATGCAGCAATTTTTAGGAGCTTCTGACGTGTGAATTTGTACCCATTTTTTTTTTTTTTTTTTTTTTGGAAGAGAAGAACAATTTTTCATTTGCTACATGCTGTTAAAATATCCTTTTCAAAAAGAAGAAAAGAAACGAATTCAGATTAATGAAAACAAAAGCTTTACCTTTTAAAACGCTTTAAAAATAGATTGTTATTCGATCTTTCTTCCGAAATACTGACAATTTTTCATTTAAATTAATTGTGGTTCGAAATTGACTCCACGAAAACAATTCATATTTGCCAGAATAGCGATAACGAAACGGAATCGTAAAGTTTTAACAAAACAGTGCATATTTCGCTTTTCGCTCCTGACAAAGAATTGAATCAAATTAAAGATATTACCAGTTAGTCTTAAATTTAATCGTCGTTAAGAAGTCTTGGGTGACAAATGGCGCACGAAGGACTCTCGAAGGAGTTCTTCTTAAGAATTCCGCTCTCCTACGTCCGCCAATTCGTAAACGACTTTAAAATCGATGGATCCCAGTCCCGGTCTTTGTCGGGGTCGTGTAGTTGCCACTCGATTCCGGTCACGCGGCCAGGCCACGCGATCCTTTGACTTCCTACCACCGCGATTTTCTCTATTTTCTCGCCCCCGGTATCGGGCAACTTCGGCGTGTTTCACGGCTGCCAAACGCGCCTAACATTTTCTCCCCTCTCCCCTCGGGACGATCAGCCGGCTCTGCGGAATGCCGGTTTCATCATCGAAATGGAACTTCGAGTCGCGTCGCGAGTCACTACGCGCGCCGAATAGAATCATCCGCGCTCGATCGTCCCGCTTCTCCTTCTAATCTCGCGGTTCCCCTAACGGCTCTAGCGTTTTTCGCGATCGATTTAATTGTCGCTGTCGACCCTTTGGCAACTGCCCTTTTTCTTCTCTCTCCCTTTTTTTTCTCACGTTCGCCAAAGTGGCTTCGGAGGGAAAAACCCTCCTCCTTGCCTTTCGCTCCCGTTTCGCGAGAGCGTGCAGCGGCCATTTTCTTTTCTCGCTCGGCCGATCCAGCCGAGAGAGCTTTTCGTTATTCATCGAAGGCAACGCGATTTTACCTCGAAACTCAACGCTGTTCGTCAATTTTTCCATTTTTCAGCGAAGATGTATTCCCATTGTGTACGCTCTTTGCGTCTCGTGCGAAGAATTTTTAACGAAAACGTATAGAAGAGCGGAGGAACAACAGGTACGAAAGCAGATACAGTGAAAATATAGTAATAGATTGTAATTTTAACGAAACGATTAATTGGACGGAAATAATCGCAAAGCTCGAAAACTGAGAGGATAATGCAGATAAATGAACAGTACAGCTTGCGGTGACACGTTGGTTTAGGTTACTCCTGCTTTTCAAATTACGATTTATTCTCATTCTGGTCGTCTCTTTCCGATCTCGCTCATCGATTTTCTACAGGCACAAGGACGAGGGTCACTGTCCGAACATACCCGCACGCCCTCCTACCATTTATTCTCATTTCTTTATATACAGTAGTCCCCCGATAAGCGATCCCATTTTTCTGCAGTTAAGGCTTCGTATAATCAGCTTTATTTCTCTCTCTCTCTCTCTCTCTCTCTTTCGTGAATCATTGAAAGCGACCAGGAATGACGCTCGAGTTTCGCCAGGTTTGCCCAACTGAAGGAGAAAAGAGAGATTGTTTCCTGACGAAGAAAAGGGACGTATTCGGCACGAATCGCACGACTACGAAAAAATACTATTTTAAAAATTACGATACAAAGAATGGCGAGAAAGAGGAATTTTGAAAATTTTATAACGTCGCATTACGAACAGATGGAAACCGATTCATGCCGTTGAATTTTCATTAAAAGATTTAGTTTTAGACTCAATTTTAATTTTATAATTAGCCTTAGACTTGATTTTCATTAAAGAATTATCATGTAGATTTTTTTATTAAAATGGGAAACATTTTCTTTTTCTATCCAGCCGGTGAATTGAGAATGTTGCTCGTCAAGGTTAAATGTCAATTCGCGCCTTTTTCCCCAGTCTCATTTTGTTTGCGAGTGAAAATTTTGCGCTCTGAAAAAAAGGAAAGTGACAAATGTCTCGTAATTACGAAATTTAATGGAAGATTGTCGAGCAAGATTAGTGAAAACTGCGCATGAAAAAGGAAAATGCGCGTAGGTACGTGTTTACAGACTTGGAAATGTATGTCGAGCAAGAATGAGCTTGCATTAAAAAAAATTGTGTAAATCATCCGCAAAATGTGCGACGAAAGTTTTCGCAAAATAAACGCAGACCGAAATGTTAAAAAGAGTTCTCTCTTTTACATATGCGAAATACGATTGTCGCGGCGTTTCTGCATTATGTACTACATTTTTCGTTGCATTCGATCCGATGTTAATTCTTTTGCGGTAGAATTTGAAATGACGGGACATTTTCTTTTGCGTTTTCCCCCCAGTAATAAATTGCAGATAAAAAAAAGTACAATTCTTCAGAGATAAAAGGTGGGTAAATTTATTACGTAAAAGTTGCAAAAATATTATATTTACGGGGTGTGCTGTTTCTCTGTTGCAAAATCTGAAAAAGAAAAAGAGAGAAAGAGACGAGCGAGTATGAAACAAAAAAAAAAAAAAAAAAAAAAAAACGACCCAAATTTCGCTAAACTCGGAACACAATTAAAGTGTTTTTTGAATCTTTATATATATATGTATAATATAATTTAAAAGTTAAAAAATAATAAAAAGAATATATACATATATATATATAAGAATTTAAATATTTTGAAAATGTTGTTATTCACGCAAGGAGCAAGGTGAACGCTCATTGGAATTTATATAAAACTCGCTCTATCCTCGTTTCAACTTGCTTGAAAATTATACGTCAAATACGTTTCCCGGAAGGAAGATTGAAGGTACAAAGAACATACCGTAAACGGGCGGAACAACGAAAACACGTAAAGGATTTTAATTCGTGCATCAGCCCCTTTCAGCGAATTCTCTCTGTTCTGCAAACGGTATATTTCCCGATACTTTTTCGTTGCGCGAGTACTTTAACAAGAGAACGTCCGTTCTTCCTGGAATCTGAAAAGACCTGCGGGTAACATCTCGATTTTCACAAGAATGCCGTTCCGCTGATATGAACGTCACCTTCTTGCCGAACGACACAGTTAAAAGGGGGGGACGAATTGGAACGAATTTCGAGGAATTTCTGCAAGGGTAGTTGAAACAAGAGGGAACAGATTTTTCGTTCTGAAATTCTTATTAAACATATACAGGTGGAGCGTTACAACTGACGTGTTAAATAATTATAAATTAAGAGTAGAATTATACGAATATTTATTTCAGTCAGAGTAAAAATATTCTAAGGTGTTATATATATTTTGCGTGACATCTGTTTGCTGAAAGTGGATTTCTTTTTCTTCTCGCGACGATTCATTCTTCATTTTATTTTATCATATTAATTTTATATGGCAGAGTCGTTTACTTATGCGAGCAGAACGAGGGTAGTTTCAATGCAAAGTCCCTTCTTCCCTTTGATAACGAGTTCTAATATTCCTCGAGATAAGACGTCATAGAAAATGTGGTCATTCGTATTTCGAAAACACCATTATCTTTGCACAAACGTAAGCTTCGGAAGCTATTTTGAAAGCATCCTCTGTAGCATACAAAACTTACTGCACTACGTTACAGACCGAAATATCTGGTCGCTCAGGGCTATTAAGGGTGCTAAACCCAGTACCTTACAAGGCAACAAGCGAAAGAAACTTTTAGTTTAAAAGAAAAAAGCGAAGAGAACCGTGTTCGAGAGGGGACTGTAGGAAGAGAGGCAGAGATCGTGTTCCAGTTTCAGTGTATGCCTCGAATATGAGTCAATTTTGACCAATTTACGTTGCACGAATTTTTGTAATCTGTCCGCAGTGTGTTCAGTTTTTAAATAAAACCTCCAGTTTTCGAAATGTTTTCGACACAATGGCGAAGAATCATTCGCAAAAGCATGTTAAAATTTATGATATTTATGAACGTGACGACATTCAAATCGTCTTCGGTGATTTAGGTTAGGTTTAGGTTAGGTTAGAAAAACACGTTACAATTTATTGTATAAACATGTCAAAAGATATATATTTGGAGACGAATGCTCCATAATTTGTTGAATAAATTGAACTTTAAATCAACGATAAAAAAATAAATAAATACATAGTGTCAATTTTTTAGGTTTCTGACAATTTCAAGAAAATTTTGACAATTTAAATCGTCAGACTCGAAAGCTTGTCCCAAAGAAGACGAAGGTACGGGCAACGAGAAAAGATTCATCGCGCAGCAAAGAAAACACAAGTTTCCATTTATATATTTCAGAAAACAAAGATTCGAGTCTCCAAAACTTCAGGGCGGACAAAAGTCCATGAAAATGAAGTTACGGATTCTTCCCGAGCGTTAGTGCCATCGTTGAACATCGTATCGTGCCAAAGCCTCTGGTTCGAAGAACAGAGTTGAAACTGGAAGACACTTGAAATTTATTCAAACGAGAAAGGTTCGTCCGAGCGGAGGAAGACGGCTGGTCCATAAATTCTAGATAATTACTAGCCGCTTTGTATATAGGGTGCGTCGAAATAATACGTACGAGCAGGCAGGGGTTAAAATTTTTTTAATTTTTTTCGTTTTGTTTGAAGATTTAACAAGGTACGCTTAAAGTTACGACAAAGTAGAATAGCTAACAGCTATTTTCATTAGTTTCTTTCCAAAAAAGGAAAGAAACGAGATGAAGATGTGGAATAAAAATTGTTTTGATCAAGGCTTTGTTTTGTTCGAAGATTTAGCAAGTGGTAGCTTTGGTAGTTGGCGTTACAAGTACCATGACTGTAGGGAATATAGCGTTAACTATAGGGTGGTCACTGAACGATACGAAACAAAATTAACTTTTACAAACACGCGTTTCTTAAATTTTTTATTATTTTATTAGGAAGTATAATTAACGGATTTCTTTCAGTATTTTTCTCTATAACCTACGAGTTACGACTCTCTCAAGCCCTTCGGTCTTTCGGTGTTGGCCACCCTACAGAAGAATTTTTGAACACGATCGCACTCGCTGTGCGAGTCAAAAATCGGCCGAGTTGTAACCTCGCTCGAAAGTGCGCGCGGTATTGCCTGCGAGTATTGCGAGTGGCGCGAAGCTTCGCGGCCGCGAATGTCCCCGGCAGAGGAGCGCCTCGGCAACTTTGCTGCAATTATAAAATAGAAGCTGAAAGTTTCCGCGAGACAAAGGTTCCGGGCCGCTGTCTCGCCGCCACCGCCGCGCTGGAAAAACAACGCGACGCGGCGAAATTAATTTCGCCGCTTAACGCACGACTCTTACACGTTGCGTAGGGTCTCAGACTCAGCAATTAAACGCGCGAGCCGCGCCTGAGCCGGGGCTGGTTGACACAAAGCGCGGAGGAAAACTTGTTCGTCCCTTTCTTCGTCGCCTTTCGTCCGTCTTCTTTCTCTTTTTCCTTTTTTTATTTTACACCGGCCACGTTGCACTTTGGGCGAACATCTTCAGACGGTTCCGTTGCTGGACTCTCCGTTGGAAAATCGCCGTATTCTTTTCTCCCCGGCCGCTCTCGCTCGTTGAATTAGGGGAGGCAGTGAACGGGAAGCTTTTTCGTGGAGCTTTTTCGAGCCAAGTCGGCGAAAGGGTGAAAACTATGTGTCCAGTCGAGGAATTTCTCGTTGTTGACCTCTCGTGGGTTGGACGAGAGTATTCGCACGCTTGGTGGAAAATTGTCCGTGTTTCGAATTGTTGCAACTTTGCAAGGGGAAAGAAAAATTGTGTCCCACCTGTTAGTTTAGGACGTAGCGATGAAAAATTGACGATAATTTCAATTGTTGCAACTTTGTAGAAAGAATCATGCGACAGTTTAAAAAAGTACTGAAATGAAAGTCAATAGATACGATAATTTGTATGATTTATCATTAGTATTTTAATTTCTCTTAAATTTCACGAAATTGTAGGAAACACAGCGATAAAGAAATGTTAAGCGAATCTTTAGAACTTTCTTTCATAGCATCTTTCGGTAAAAAGTAGAATCTTCGACAATGAAAGTGAATTAATTGAAAAGAATTGCACAACGCAATGCTGCGTCAAAACGGGTTGCAAAAATATAATTTCGCCTGTTACACCGTACGTACGACTGCACGATGGAAGAATGCAACGCCAGAGACGAAGACGATTCTGCGCGCACGCGAAAGCAAGGCTGAGTGGATGAAAAATAAAAAGTTTATTTCGTTTGAGGCTTCGTTTTCGAGAAAATTGAGTTTGGAAATTCGCCGAGTACACGAACACTCGGCTATCTATCAACCGAACTATTCTATCTGAACAACTTCAAACTCGATTTCATCGAAAACGTGGCCTCAAACGAAAGAATTTCATTTTTGCATCTTCCACACTGGCGGAATAACTCTTCTGCGCGATTGTGCCATCTCGTTTCGATCTGAAATTAACAATAAGAGCGTGTATACTCGACGGATTTTTCGATTTCGAGCAATTAAAATTTTGTGGAAGAGTTTCTTTATCAACTGAATTAATTTTCATCTTCCTCGAACATACAGCAAGCTTGAAAATGCCGGTTTAATAAAAATTACGATTCCAAATCATCAGGCGATCAATCTCCTCGATCCTTGTACAAGGATACAATGTCTGCATCTCTGTCTGTAAATTACAGATCGCTGTCGCAAAATCGAGATTTTCCCTTTTAACGTCAGTTTCCAGTTTTTGTACCCAAAATCTCGGGAACGGAAACATCTTCTGATTCGTAGAATATATTATTCCAAATATAATGGAAAAAGAGAAATCATGCGTCTGTTATAAACGAGAAAAAATTGTGCAACGAAATTATTTCATAATCAACAGAAAGTTCTACAGAATACAGAGACAATATTTTGAAAACTCTCATCTGTAAATAGTTTATACATCACTGTCTATGTGCAGACAAAATGAATTGGCCTTTGTTTAACAAATAACCACACTGTATAAATCACGTTCCTGACAGGAACGAATCCTAATTATGCGATGCATCAGAAGGGGCACGAGTTGCCGCAATGAAACTCTATATATGTACGTGGAAAACTCATGAAATATGTATACAATGTATGCGTGAGACGGTATACCTGAAGGGTTATCATAAATTACGGACGATTTTCCTTCAGCCTTCAGATCACTTTCTCAATGGCGGAGTGAAAGATGGCGGCTAGAGTACGAATGGAACAGATGACCACGCGAATAAAACGGTCGTTGTAATAATACGAACGAGGGAGAAAAAGAGCAGAGAGGAGGACAGGGAATAATGCACGGAAGGAACGGCCACGAAGTAGGGACAAAATTGCGCGCAACTTATAACAATCGGCCGTAACGTCACATTTTTATGACGCTGGCCGCATAGCTACCAAGAAGATTTCCGCAAGTTGCAATTTCCTCCTACTTGGGGAGCAGCATCTTCTTCGTCGACCTTTGGAACGAGAGGATTCGCGATTCGAGGAAAGGGAAGGACTGAAGGATTTTTCCATGTAGGAAGAAATAAATACGGAGTTAATCCTAACCTAAACCTAACCTAAACCATTTCTGCCTTGGACGTTTAAAATATCCGTGACGTTTTCATGAAGCGTAATGTAATGACAATTAATAATTTAGCGCGCAAATAACAATATATAACGACAATTTTAATAATCGACGTACTTTTCGAATATTTTAATCCTTCACAGGATGATTTTCTATTAACAAATTCACACTGATATCACGTTTTTGAGGATATCGAAGGCGTGTAAGAAATGCATATAATCGATCCATATTAATTAAAAATTGAAATATGCTGTGTTTAAAGCGTTAAAAGAGTCATTTGTTATCGCAGAAAATATTGCATTCACTTTCATATCACGCTGCATTATCGACAATTTTTCACTGCCACTGGTGTAGTTATGCTCTTCGCCGTACCACGCAAAACATAACCTATAAATCTCCCTTCTCGTGCAATTCGAGAAGCGACGTTCAAAAATTCAGATAAACGTACACCCGCACGCAGCACGGTGTAACGGTAACGGTAACGTTCACAGCGAAAGAAATCCTCGATGAAGGTGTTTCCGTTTGAAATTAAATACATTCACCGGCGATTATAAAGCGGGAACTTCCAGTTGGCTGGCTGTTTAAAATATTTCCGGCGTTCTCGCGTTGCGAGAAACAATGCACCGGGCCTGTATAGAAAACTCTTTGCTCGTCTCTCTGCCCTCGGCGGAATCGCGTAATTAAATTAAATAACTATTCGACTACGCAGCAGTCGGAAGGGCCTCCCCCGCGGGGGAAATAATAAAACGTATTTAGAACGTACCGGCGGGAGTTGCGTCTGCTTTCGTACCCTGCGTTCCCTTTGAACTCGAACGGGGCGGCGAGACAAAGAATCGCGACGCTTCTTCATTCTCGCTGCGAGAACGAGAAAAAATCCCGGTCCGCGAAGGAAATCTGGGCCAAGTGGAGGCGTTTGCTTTTATTCCCAATAACAGAATAATGGAATGCAAAGGAGGCGAAACCCTTTTGTTCGTCTATCACAGACGTTGATAGAGGGTGCGTTATTTCCTTTTTTTTTCTTTTCTTTTCGCCGATTATCGCCGAGATCGTCCGGGCGAACGAGTTACGAACGTGGGACGATTTGTTTATCGACACGTGATCAAGAGGAAACTCTTTCCGAACTCTCTTCTCTCTGCGAAACGATGGAAATGTTCGATCGAGGAAAACAGAGCGACTGGATTCTCGAACGACGTCAAAGAGAGAGGGGAAGATTAACGAGACGACAGCGATCGCTGCCGCGGCGATTGGTTTCCCTTCGCGACGTGATTTTGCCGGCGCGATCATTTTACAATAAAAGTACGCGAAATAATATCGAAACGAAAGGTGAATTGTCGTTTACTTTCTTGAAGAGATATTCTGAAGAAAGAATCGATTTGTTGATTCTAGCAGTTTCTGAATTGTAAAATGGATGGAGTTCTGTTTAAGATCATATTTGCACGTTGATCCCGATCGATGTCAACTTCTACGATCAATTCGTTTTGAACAGTATTTCCACGTTGCGAAACAGTTTTGCGAAATTATCCATCTCGATAAGATATTTCAAAATTATGCACCTTGGCTCTACGAATCACAGATCACTGGAGGTCTTTCAATCAGAATCCTCGTACCGCGAGTCAATGCTCGTTCGTGAACCGATTTCATTGTCTACCTGAACTGTCGTACTCTGCGTTAAGCAAATAAAGACACTTGTTTTTAAGCAGATTGCTTTTCGCCTCCGTGACGGATGAAGTCCCCTCTCGCCTTAAGTGTGTGTTCCTTTCAAAGAGGAAGCCAGCTATTTATCTTTCAAAGTAATTTCGAATTTCTTTGAGTGGAAGCTCGCTACTTATCAGAGAGAAGCTGGTACTAGGTATCGACGCACCAAGTTGAAACATCTCTCGCTACCCTTTATTAACGCACGTCTAATTACACGCGTTGTAATTAAAACGTCCGTGTAATGGAGCAAAAAAAAAAAAAAATTATAGCGCGTAACAACGATCGAGAAGATTTTGTTTGCCGACTCGTATAACCGATCGTTTGCATAAATTTTGGTAACAATGGTAATTAGAGGAAAATCGCGCGGTACCGGCCAGAGTGTGGCATCGATCACAGCTGGTTTTCTACACCCTCAAATATTAGCTTTACACTCGCACGAACAACAGATAAATATTAAGAATATTAAACGCTGCTTGCAGTAGTTCGTTGCGATTTGTACATTGCAGATTATTATTTTCATCGTGAGTCAATTTAGTTATCGACTTGTTTGAGATTAGCATAATCGTTCAATTTTCTGATAAACTCACACAGAGTCTGGGAAATATATTTCTCGGACCCTGGCGAGTTGACGAGCAAGAATTACGCTTCGTGCAGATCAGCGTTGTTCAATCAGCGGCGTGAAATTGCGATTTAATTAATGGCTGAGTGAGGCGAACAAGCAAACGTTCAAGTTATTTCAATATGGAAAGAAAATTCCTCGACAAAACAATGTATGTTGGGTGTAAAATATTTACGTTTCATCAACTGGTGCATACTAATGTTTCTTCAACGTCGCACGAGTACAAATATACTGTGTAAAATTAAAAAACTGCACGACTCATACCCCAGTACGATTTGTCTCACTGAAAGGCGCAAAAGCAACTGTTTGTTCTGATTAGGAAACGGAGACGACTATTTTGCCATAAAATTTTATTGATATGCAAACATTCGAATCGAATTACAGAAAACAAATTACAGGCGCGATCGCTCAGTAGCAGACAACGCCACTCCTACTCGAGGTCTAGCCCACGCCCCCTCGCGAATCACGTGACCCAAATCAACCAATCGCTAATTTTCGTTGCATTAGCGGCCCGATTTTCTGGGTTGAAATCACTTTCAGTGATAAAAAAAGAAAAGAAACAGTTGCATGAATTTCTACGTCTTGACGTAGAACGTGTTAAAGATTTCTTCCTACTTCGTACAATTCAATTCCTCCGACATTTAATTGTCCAATAGTTTTACCGTTAAAGTATGCAAGCCGATGAGATTAAGAAACTTGACATACGAGTCATTAGTTGTTTGTTTAATTGCTAAGATTGCTAAGATTACGAGCATAAAGCAAGCACGAAGATTCAATGAAAAAATGAAGTTAACCATTTTTCAAAGGGAATGGTTAATAGCCATCAAATTCACCTAAAGTTCGTTGCACTGGTCCAAAACGAAAATTCACATGTGAATTTTGTTTTTAAGACAGCTAGAAAAGAACCTCTGACATTCTGATAATTCTCTAGCTTTTTGCAGAAGCGAGTAGCATAAGACACGATTGAATTGCTAGATGAACGACAGTCGCACGTTGCGTATTTCGTGGGAAAGATTTCTGGTCGAAAGAGCAATCGGGTAAATTTAATTTCGAGATCTTCGTCGGTTCAGTTTGGTTTCGGTCAAAGTAGTTCCTCGGTGCCAGCAAGCTCAGCTACGAAGCACTTTCGTGGCCGCTTCCGGCGGTGCAACTTCCGTTAGCTTAACGTACGTCCTTTTCTCCTTTTTTTTTTCGCCGAACGTTCTAGATAAACACGAAATCGTTTCTTTTGACAATTAATAAGTCTGAGTCCTGGATTTCTTCGGACATTTTCGATTATTTGCTCATATCTTTTTACTTATTTATTTTGTTATTTTGTATTACATATTTATTTTATACTCACGTTGGACATCTTTCTAGATTGTCGACTTTCGATTATTCACTTTTACTTTTATTTGTACATTTTATCGTTTGTATTTATTTTTATAATAAACATTTTAAATGGTCACCTTTCTTTAGATTTTTTCCCTTTCGAAAATCTACCTTGAGAAATAACAAGCCGAGATATTCTTGATTATTTTTTTATCCTACTTGACAGAAGAGTCGCAGTTTTTGTTAAAAGCACCCTCCTCTAATGGAGTAGAATAAGTAGTAACGTGCGAGCCTCCTCTGCTAGTCAGCCTTCCCTCCGAAAATCTAGCTTAAAAGATAGTAAGTCGTGCTAGCAGGCACTCTTCTGATTAATATGCTAGATAGCACTTCAATTAATCCACGCCGCTCAAATGCGTTCAAGTAATAAATCCCCGAGCTTGATCCTTTGATATTGTTGGCGTTCGCAATTACCTTAATAAATTCTTCCTTCAAGAGATCAAGACATCTAGTAACTTCCGATATACTATAATCGCAAGTGTCTACTCAAAGTCCAATCTGTAGCTGAAACAAACGTCGACGTCCAGCGAGTAGATGCAAAGTGACAAATTCGTCTACGCTTGTGTCGATATTTAATTGATCAAACAAGCTGGACTCCATTGTCCGAAGAAGAATGCAAAGAAAACAACGCTACTGCGTTGAGGATCTTCATTACACGATGGCGTTAACTTGCAGTTGGATAGGTCTCTGGAGAGTGGAGAATACTTTCCCAAAGTCCTTCATATTTCTAGATAAAACGGGCTTAATTCAGGATGAAAGATCAAAAATTCCAAGAATATATCACGCGGGAAGAGTAAGAAACTCTGGAGCCATTCTTTACGGCCTCCGAGCAGTCCAACAGTTTAATATTTTACATTTTTACTGGCTACTTTGAAAATGATCTGGACAAGTCGGTGTTGCAGTTAACAAACACCTTGTTCCACGATTACTCTATAATAACGAACAACGCGCGGCGATTACGATTGTAGGATTTAAACGACTGTGAATTCGTCATTTCTCAGTATCTATACCCTTGAAGATTTCACACGCAGTATGAACGTACATTCTTGCCATACGCAGCCAGATTTCTACGCGACACCATGCACCCTAGTGTTGTGCTCGCGCAAATTCTTGAAATGCGGCGAATACCTCTTCGCTCGTTACTTTGGCATAAACATCAGTGCTTGTCGATAGTTTCCACGTATTTGTATCTCGATGATGTATCATAGTCGCGCCTTGTAAGAATTTACAAAATTTTGCAAAACGTGTCTCTGCGCCCTATGAAAAAATTTTTACGTTTCAAGATGTTATATTGGACTTTCTTGGACACCGCGTGTTGTTTCAAAGCTTGAAAAATTTTGTTCGATCGAGTGCTTCTCTTTCTTCGTCGCTTCATGTTCATTTTGAAATAAATCATCCCCCAATTTTTGCGAGCAGTGTATGATAAGAAAAGGTAACGGGAGTTCAAATACGGGTGGCTCTGCCGCGTATAATTACAAAATTGCCTCGCCACTGCGCCTCCCCGTTGAAACTTCGCCATCGGCAGCAAACTGATATTTCACTTGAAGCGCGACGCATCAGGCAGCGGCTCAAACTTTTTCAAAACACGCGCTGTCGATATTGTTCTTAACCGCGCCGCGCCGCGGAATTTTGCACGCTGTTGTTGTTCGCCGTTTGGAAATTCGCACCCGATACATCGTGCACGTCCGCGACACTTTCACCGTTCAAAATTGCCTCTAATATCGCGACAATAATTCCCAGCGATGGTTATACGGGCGAAATGAATGTTTTGGAGTAATTGCGCGTTAATATCGGGACCGGAGCACCGCCGTGCGACAATATCGTAAAAATATCGGTCGGGAAGCGTATTCACGATGCCAATGGTAGTAGCAGCGGCAACAACAAAGCACGCGCGATGGTTATTTGCATGAAAATGATGCAGGAACCAGCTGCCTAAGCGACGAGATAATAAATTTCGTTGCCATGTATGGTAACAGGTTACGCGTCATCGAAATTCCCAACGTGTTTTTCTCGTTACGATATATCACAATCCGATTGGTAAACTATTGCGCGAAATACTGCGCCCGTATGCACAGTATCGTCCGATCAACACCATCGAGATCAATTGTTTTGGGGAAACGAAAACTTTCCTCGCTTAGACTGCGGAAACGTACATTTACGTTATTCAGAATGTAATTGAAGAGACACTGTTTCACTCACTAAATGTTGTAAAAAATATTTGGATATTTCGTGTCATTTTTTTATATTTCGCACAGAATGTGCAACTTTGTTCTTTTAAAATTTCTTATGAATGCACGGCCTGCTGATTATATTGTTTTGGGTTAGGAAAAATTGGGTTTTTAACTAAACAGACTTTTATTTGACAAAAGCGGTATATATTTTGGAATAAATTGTTTGTACCAATACGATGAGGAATATAACATTCGGTAGATTGTCGATGCTCATGGTGTTTTTAGTGCACGTTTCTTTCGCTCGTCATCTGTCTGTGGAAATATTTTTCATTATATCGGGTTATTTTTATTTCTTTGACAACACGATAGATGATGAAGTTAACTAAAAAATGTTAATTATTCTTCGACGATATACGTATATATAAAAAAGCTTTCTAATATATTTTTTCTCATAATTTCACGTTACACAAATTCATACTTTTCTCTATAAAATATTGAAGAATTTTATCTAGTCAATCATCGAGGAAGATGTATATATTTTTCTCTTCTTTGTTGAGTGACTTGGAAAATTAAGTAAAATTTCTTCCTTTTAATATAGCATGCGTTACTTCTATAAAAGTGACGAAGCGAAAAATTTTAACAAATAGAACCGTATATCAAATTCATCGACATTCCGGTTAGAATGATTCAGATTCCAGTATCGACTAATCAAGTGAAAATGCTGAGGAACTCTTACTTCGACTGACACGGCGCCGGTACTTACTCAAAGCGTTGAAGTTAAAAGCAGCATGTGTAATTAGATTAGATCGCGATATAGTCAACCACCGTGCAAGATTTTGCTCTTCTGGCTTCGCTTAAATTGAACTTTAATATCGTCAAAGATAACGTTTCTGCCACGATAGGGTGCTTTTGGCAAAATAGCTACCGATTGAGAACAAATCCTTGCTAATGCGAGGCTTAGCAAACTCGTTTAGTGCGAAATATACTGAAAAAAAATTTTTGACAGTGCAGAAATAGAGAAAGAAACAGAAGCAACTGTTCTGACTAGGAAGACGACTCTTTTGCCATAAAATTTTATTGCTATGCAAACATTTGAATCGAGGTCTGCCCCACGCCCCCTCGCGAATCACGTGACCCAAATCAACCAATCGCTAATTTTCGTTGCATCAGCGTTGCACCTGAAGAGGCCCGATTTTCTGGGTTACCTCCGCTAAAATCACTTTCAGTGATAATAAAACAAAGAAAAGAGTTTGAAAAGGAGAAGATGCACGGTCACGCATGGCCTAGTATTTTTTTTTAAATAGGGAAGAGTCACCTAGTGCAACAACTGTGCAATTTTAAGCGAACAACCCTGTTGGCTTCAGCTGGTGTGACTGGATCGTCGGTAGAGCGTCTCTCGATCTCTTGAAATAATCAAGAGGCTCACGGTCTCTTGACAGAGAGAGAGAGAGAGAGAGAGAGAGAGAGAGAGAGAAAGAGAAGAGTCGTTGCGTAATAGTCTAGTAATGAAAATAACCAAAGTAAAAGCCGAAGTAAAACGAAAACCTTTCTCGGTTATGTACGAAAACACTGTGCTAAATATTATGAGAATAATTCCGACCATTGTTAAATGAACTTCAAATTCCGTGTAATGAGATTATCGGCTCAAGGAGGAATGCTGGATTGCCCCAACTGGAATTGGATAAAGAGATGAAAAAAGGGGGCAAGATGAAGCAGAAAATTCTTGTAAATAATAAAATTATTATTACAAACTATTATAAAATTTAATAAAATTATTTTTAATTTCTAAATAATTGAACAGCTTTCTGAGATCTGAGGGGATCACAAAATAAAACGCGTGAAGTTGAGCAAATTACGTTGCAAGTTTCAGCTTTCGAATTGGTCGTTTATTACTATTTTGATTAATCATTAGTAGGTTTCAAAGACCTGTTAGAAAATTATCCGTGCAAAAGAGAAATTACTGCAACATTTTGAATGTAATACAACGTAATAATAGTAAAATATAATAAAATTGGATACAATGTGATAACTTTCTACGATACGTTGCCAGAAATAACACTGGGTATTCGGGGAGCCGCTGCCACCAATAAAACGCGTTACGTGTGAGAGATAAGGGAGGAATTATCCATCGAGAATTCCTCCCACCGAGTCAAACAACATACCTATCATGATGGATTTTCACTTAAGTCAACCGAACCGTTCGAGTGTTGCTTTGCTCAGGATTTGCTCCAGGAGTTATGTGAGATGAACGTGACGTATCAAACTCTCGAAGTAAACAAAGTGTAATAGTGTTGGTGATCAATACTGAGCTAATGGCGGATAAATGTCACCGACGTCCGGCAAAGATCAAGCCTCGTCGCCTAACATGGCCGACGCGTGTAGCGCGATTCATGTGTCAATATCGAGAAGGATATTCATTTCGACTGAATATTCATCAAGCTTCAAACGCGCGATTTTTGCTTCGTGTTCTTTCTCCTGCAGTCGTTTGGTATTAATAATACAAAGTGTTGTCCAAGCGAGTTCGCAACGGGCGTGCATTTAAGGGATTAAATTAATACCAGCAGCATAGAATAATTAAATTAACTGCTGAAACATTCAGGTCAGGTCTTCCGGAATGAGAGGGAATGAAAGACGTCTTGAGCTTGAGACGTTCAGTGCTTAAAAAAAAATATATATATATATATAAAGCATATTAAAAGATGAAAATAAGTGGGAATCTACGAATGCAGAGGGCGGGAGGAAGGAAATGCTTAATAAAGGCAGAGAGTTGTAAAATGAAAACGTACTTCATTACTTTTTACTGTATATCAAGCACAACAAGTCATAAAACATTTACTATTATTACCAGAGATACTTGGCTCGCCCTTCTTTACAACTCTTCGTTTAAGAGTCACGTTACTTTTACGTTTCCTGTCGGTATTTTTTAACTACGACTGGCAATTTCCAGCAGTAAGTTCTGTCTTCGTCGTTAATCGCTGAAGATCGCAGTGTTTTAAACTGGATGCAAATGGTAAGATTTCAATTATTCGTGATACAGCTGGATTAGAGTTTTCAAAGTGATTGTGAGCGTTATGAAATGCAATGATAATAATGTAAATTAAAATATGAAACTACCATGGATTTGAAGGTGGAAGCCATTTTGTTGAAGTTTGAATGTTAGACACAGATGACAAAAATCGTTGTACTCATCTGCATTCATTGGCGAAAGAAAATCGTACAGCAAGTTTTAAGGGGTCGTTGTCCTCAAATGCATTGCAGATTCAGTCACAAAAAAAAAATAGTATAGTGTAATAATATCGCATTTTAACAAAATTGCAACAGTCTCAATATTTAGTGTCCGAATGTTTAAATATTTGAATATTAATAGGAGTATTTCGAATGTTCCTACGGTAACCGTAGGAATGCTGAAACCTAGCACATATCAAGTTGTCTTAATCTCAAGACAGTTTAAAACAGATAGCCTGCAGGCGTTATGTGTAGTTATACTTTTAAAGTAACATAATATTCAGGATGAAAGAAAACGGATGATCGAGAAAAAGTGTGAACAATGTGTAGAGTAGAACAGAATTAATCTCGTTTAGTGTAGTTAAACGTAAATTTTAAGTACGTGTAAATTACATCCAACGTAACAAAATATACGTGATACCCGCGTAGGAAGAATTGGTCGAGACGCGAACTATAAAATTCTTAAAACGGAGAGAGAAATTTCGCTGTTGTGCGTGGAATTAACACATTTATTGTTGACAAAGCTGTCTCGTTCTTCGGTAGCAGGATAAAGTTACGGTAGACCCGGTGGTCTTCATATTTCCCTATTATTTTTTCGGCGTAATAAAATAAGATTACTTAGTACTCTCTCCCTTTCTCCCTCGGTTTATAAGGATTGTCGGCTTTATAACGCCGAGAAGGGCAAAGAAAGAAGGTCTCCATTGCAGTAGCCACCTTTGCCACTGGACTTTAAGGGGGCAAGTGTTTTAATTAGTCCCGTGTTCCGTGACACTGTGTTAGTTTCGGGTACGCTCTTTTTTAACACGCAAAAAAGTCCGTGTCTCTTGCAATACTTGGCTCGTTCGCCGTATCACACGGTTATAGCGCACTTTCTTTCTATTACACTCGTTAAAGAATGCAAGAACGTGCGATCGTCAAATCGAATTAAGAAAATTTGTAAATTATCCCGCCGTTAATTGTATTAATTGTACAAAAACTGGTGAATTTGCCGTGAAATTTTATTGATACGCAAACATTTGAATCGATACAAAACAAATTACAGGCGCGATTCCGACGACGCCACTCCTACTCGAGGTCTACCCCACGCCCCCTCGCGAATCACGTGACCCGAATCAACCAATCGCTAATTTTCGTTGCATCAGCGTTGCACCTGAAGAGGCCCTATTGTCTGGGTTACAAAAATCACTTTTAATGATAAAATAATCTACCAATCGTAAGAGTTCTAATAACACTCGCGTTATGGGATGACAGAACATTTGTTGGCTCATTCATCGCGATGTTAGTTTCCAAATGAATCTCACATGCAAAATTGTACATAAAATTTTCCAAGTTTCTAACTACGTGTCATCTCGAAAAGTCAAATATTTATTTTGTAACTTTCGAACAGTTGTCACTTTCAATGTTGGTGTGAAAGGATAGAAAAAAAATCATGTTTGTACGATTGATTCCTAAATAGAAATTACTTACTATGAGAACTAATATCAAAATTAATGAAAATTATTAACTTTTGTTATTTAATGCTTTTTATACAGGAACTTTCACTCTAATGGAACTGGCGAGTTTTCGTTTAGCAACGGCAATATAACAAAAAGTTTGCATGGAGCAACGAGAAAAAGGGGAAGGAGAGACATTCAAAGACAATGGTGGAGAATTTGCATGTTCGAGTACGTTAAAAACGTACCCCGTTTCGGTTTCATAGATCATTGAAAGCTCTAAATTCGACCGAAAGTTGGGAAAAGAGACGAGGCTATTGTTCGCGTCGGGCGGGAGGAAAGGATCGAAACGATGAGTTTCGCGGAAGTGGAAACGTTCGCTTGCGCGGCATTACTCACAAGGAACATTTAAACGTCTCCTTTTCTATTCTTGTTAGCCCGGACAAAGCGTTTAAGATGGTAAAAACGGTGCTTCTCGCGGGTCTTTTGTAAACGGTCGGCCGACTCACCAGAAAAGCGACTCACGATAAATCTTTCAA
The DNA here is from genome assembly GCA_032399605.1 of Melipona beecheii. Classification (NCBI taxonomy): domain Eukaryota; kingdom Metazoa; phylum Arthropoda; class Insecta; order Hymenoptera; family Apidae; genus Melipona; species Melipona beecheii. Next base: position 4,362,835 of record JAUCMO010000291.1, read on the forward strand.
GAACTCGCAACGCAGCGCCGCAATACTGATAGAAAGACACTTTCCTCTCGTGATCGAATAGACCGCGGATAAAAATCGACGACGAACGATCAGTTTCATTTAACGACAAACGTCGTTCGCCTTTATATGTTAACTTCGCAGTGAATTTCTCTATTTACACGCGGTGTTATCAACAAGTGTAAAAAATTACAAAGAATCAGATCATTGCACTTTTTTTGTTTTTGAGGTATAATCAAAATTGAAACAGAAATTCGTCGTCAAATAGAAAAATTCTTTCCTTAAAAGTGTGAAAGTGAAAGAAACTCCAAGCGTGGGATTGAGTTGAACTTCTTTTCCAATAAGGTAATAAAAAAAGATAACATTCTTACTTTCTTTTCGATCGAGTGTACGTAATTTCCATACTTGCTCGTCTAACATTTTTAGTATCAACTGTAACACTTGGTTATGGCAACGATCGTGCCATTAAAGTTGGAAGGAGTTCGCAATCCGCATATTTATAATTATAATTAGGTGCGCCATTTGCACAAATTAGAAAAAGAAATTCTTCGTCCCGTCTGTCTCACGCTGCAAGTTTTGCCAAGTCGGCAGACGTCGCAGTCAATTTCCCTAAAGACGCGCGAGAATCGGTGACGTACGGCGGAAAAATGCGTCGCAAGTTGAGCAAGAAATCTCAAAACACGTCGCGCGAGAATCGTGACACCGCGGAGACGCGCGAGAGACGGTGGTAATAACGCGAACTTGAGGTTCCTTCCGCTCGTCTCCCGCGTGTCGGGGATACACCATTAAAACGAATGCGAAGATTATGCAAGTATGTGGCACGTTGCCACTCACGATCCTCCGAGACGCGATTCAGCACGTCCAAGGGACGCGTTTCAAACTTGATTCCATCGCAAAGTTTCTTAACTTTTCGAACGCGTATGATCCCTCCTGCGAGACGTTGCTTTGTTCTTTTTCTCTCTCTCTCTCTTCTTTGTTTCGTTTATTTCACAATTCCCCTTGCCTTCTCGTTTCCTCGTTCCATTTTTCTCCGTTTCTTCTCTTATCCTCTTTTTAATTTTTGCTCTTTCATCACTGAAAGTCATTTTAGCGGGGGTAACCGAGAAAATCGCAACGCTGATGCAACGAAAATTAGCGATTGGTTGATTCGGGTCACGTGACTCGCGAGGGGGCGTGGGGTAGGCCTCGAGTAGGAGTGGCGTTGTCTGGTACTGAGCGATTCAAATGTTTCCATATCAATAAAATTTTGTGGCAAAAAAAGTCGTCTTCATTTCCTAGTCGGAACAGTTGCTTCTGGGCCTTTCAGCGGGACGAATCGTACTGGTCGGTACGGGTCGTGCAGTTTTTGCTTATCCTGTTTTTAACTTTTGTTTCTTTCCTTTCGTCTCTTTCTTGTCCCCTCCCTCGGTTTCACCGAGATCTTCTGTCTTCATTCATAGCCGGTTCACTCTCATTTTCGTTCCGAGAATGTTCGAAGATGTGACGTGAAATTTTATGCATCGGCAGGCCGGCATGCGCGACACCTCCGGCATTGCGGCGACGTGTAAAATATTCAGATGGGATCCGCTCGCCGTGCCCCGGTACGCTGCCTGCTGAATTTCGTGTACCGTATAATACCTGCGTATCGCGAAACGTATTACGATTCCTCCGACAACGAGATTTTGTTCCTTCTCGACTGCGGCTCTTCCTACCGGTGCCGGTTCCTCTCCCACGGATTTTCATTCATTCCAAGTAGTTTACGCCGAGTAGATGGGAAAAACAGGACTCGTGGACTTGCAACGTGTGCATTTCTTCTTTAAGAAACAACAGAATTTTCGTTGATTTCTTGGTGTTGAGATTCGTTTAATGAAAAGATCAAAGGGAAAGGATACATCCATAATGATAATAATTCGTGAGATTAAGATTTGAGAAACGAAATATCATTTGAAAATTAAATGAAACGTAATGTGTGCTGTAATAATCATCGAATCGACGAAATTAGATCGGCAAAATTTACACTCTACACTTTCTGTAGCCTCGTGCGTTCGAATCTTCTCGCGATATATGTAAAATACGAAACACCTATTTACATATCGCGCTTTGGTTAGAATTCGAGGGAAATTTCTCGTGGATGGAATTTTTAATAATTTATGAACGTTCAAATTATTATATTTTTCAGGAATTCGTTGAGACGAATCAACTTCTGTAGTTTCCGTATCTATCGAGGAGCATAGATTTGAAACTACTGACGTAGGTTTCCACTGTTCTTTTCGAATTGTTTTATTACAAATCCATCGATTTGTTCGCATTTTTCCTTCTTCGAATTTCTTGCAGTTTTCCATTCAAGTTGGGCCATCTAGATGTTATGTCACTACTGTGTTGTTATAGTATTGAGATGGCAAACACATTTATTTAATTGTCGCGTCTCGAAACGATCAGAGTCTACGATTTCGACAGACATAAATTTTGACGTGAAATTTTCGAGATCGACGCCAATATCGTGTTTTTTGACCAGTTACGCGATCCAGCGAGAAAAAACATATTTATACGTTTGTAGGCAAAATAACATCGCCGACTTTGAAAACTCCGATGTCCAAAAATGACCTCGGGAAGAAAAATATTCTTTGTTACCGTCCACGTTACGTGAAAAATATTTTTTGCACATCGTCGCGATTCAAAGAAACATCTAGATAGTCCGATTTGAAACGCTATCAACGATAGTAACGATCGAACGAATAGCATCTATTTACAGTCAACCGCAACGACACCGGAATCGGAAAGTCAATTGTGCATTCGATGTGCATTTCCACAATTACGCGTTTAAGAGATCTCGTTTAAAACGGCGTGTAAAACACCGTCGTCTTTGAGTTTCGTACGCCCGTCTAACGAGAGGGAACGTTTTTCGGGCATTTTTGTTTCAACGGGCGGGAATATGCAAACTCGGTGGAAAGTTCTCGTCGATTTTCAATGTTTGACATCATGTTCCCCGTTCACTTTGTCGTCGCAGTTTTCGATGGTCTCTCCGCCGCCGCGTGAAATGGAAAAGTTGGAAGAGGCGCAGGGCGGTGGGATTTTCACGACGTGGTCAATGGCATGTTTCTCAAGCACGTTTCATTTCTGCGTGTTCAGTGCCGAATTCTGCGCGTGTTCACGGAACGAAGCGCGCTAATTTCTTTGCGCGAGAAACGAGAAGCCGATCGGTTTTCGGTCGAGTAGAAATTACGAACGAAATTTCACTCGCTCTCGCGCTTTGCGCGATAAAAATTGTAATATTATAAAATATGTAGAGACACGTAAAATATCCAAAGTAACGTGCGTAATATTTTAACAATTTTGACAAACGTTGCATGATGTTTTACATAAATATAAAAATCCTGTTTCTAATATCCGACTGGAGGAGGCAGCGCGGTATTTCAGAGAACTTTTATATACTTAACGAGCTTGGATTTCTATTTACAATGTGCAAGATAAACAGGTGGAAGGCGAAATTTGTTCCGCTGTAGAAATCTGAGTGTAATGACGTAAAACTTGCACACGCGTGTCCGCGGATATTAATGAGAAACTTACACCGTGAAATATTATTAAAATTCATGAAACTCAAACACCATGCTACTTTGATTAAATTTTCTTGGGACTGGGAGTTTCAGCTTAAAAGTGTGAGATAAGTACGTATGTTTGCTCGTGCTGAAGTTGAAAAGACTATGTTAATTGCTCGAATTCGGTCTGCCTAAGGTACCGTGAAATTTGTTTATCAGCTACTTATGTACACGCACGTGAAGTGCATCCTCTTTGCATTCGCTTATGGAAATCGGGAAAATTTCTGCGCGTGAAATTTAAAATAAAAAGACGAAAGCGTGTATAGAACCATTATTTCGCCTTTAGATAATCAATTTCTTTGTCGGAACGGAGCAGCACAAAGAAAAACCCCAGTACGATTCGTCTCACTGAAAGAAGCAACTGTTCTGACTAGGAAATGAAGACGACTTGTTTTGCCATAAAATTTTATTAATATGCAAACATTTGAATCGACACAGAACAAATTACAGGCGCGATCGCTCCTACTCGAGGTCTACCCCACGCCCTCTCGCGAATCACGTGACCCAAATCAACCAATCGCTAATTTTCGTTGCATCAGCGTTGCGATTTTCTGGGTTATCCCCGCTAAAATCACTTTCAGTGATAAAAAGATGTAGAAGAATAAATCACGATTTACAAAAGTGGGAAATTTTGAAACCGTCTTTCCGCTGTTTTGATATTTTCGAACTATTACTGCCGTAAGCTCTGAACGATTTCGCGTATAGCGCACTGCGAACGAAATTATTCGTCGTACCGTATGAACGCAACGCATTACGCGTTTAACGATAATGGTTTCGCGAAGCATCTGTGAGAAAACAACCAGTATCGGTGAACCATAAACGTGATAATGCAAGGCATACTTACGTATGTACGCACGTATGTACGTTATACGTGTGATCTGTGACGAGATTCAGACGTTTGAGAAGTACATTCTCAGTCTCTTGGACAGATACTTGCTTTCGAGCTGAGGCAATTATCCGTAAAATCGAACATTTGCAGGTAGAAGGCGCTGCGCGAAAAATCGTTTAGATTTATTCTTGTCAGCGTCAATAGTTTGGATGTACAGAGGCTGCAGGGAAATTTCTCATTCTTCAAGATGGTTATTTTTATTCACCTCGGTTAAATTCCTATTATAAACAAATTTTATTACACATAAATTTCATTCGAGATAGTCGCTGATATGGAATCTTCTTGTTCAGAAACGTTATTGAGTGCACTTTGCGCGTTATTTTATATACTTCATTCAACGGAATGCCACGCCTTGAAATACCTCACGAAAGTATAAAAAAGAGTTCAATTATGTGCATATTTCATTGTTTCCAGTATTGTGATCTTCCGAGCCGTTAAAAGAGAATCGCCATCCGTCTTTCAAGCGCGTTGAATACCTATCCGCTTGTTGCATTGATTTCCGACAGCCGTAACCGGGAGGTTGAAGGAAATTTCGCGTCTCGATATTGCTCGTGGGGCGGCCGGACGGAACGAAATGGTTAAGAAAAGGACTACAGCCGGTGTAGGCGAAGCAGCGTGCCAGGGATTATCCGTCAATGGATTCGAGCAGCCAATATCCGTGTTCCGATACAGTCGTTTAGTTTATGTTATTTCAAAATGAATTGCAGTTCGATAAATTCAGCTTTCCCTATCAGGTGCACAATCAACAGCGCGCAGAGTGGATGAGTAGGGGAGGGGAGACAATCGATTGTTCGCGAAGGATCAACGACTGACGATCCCAGTCCATAAACCCGGAACCCGGTGGTAATTAAAAGAAAGGCGCGATCTAAAAAGCCGCGTGCCTTTGAAAGATAGAATAGAATCGAGCTTTACCCGGTTTCCCTCTTTCGCGTCCCTTTGTGCTGCGTCCCGAGCCTCCGACCTTTTCAATGTAATATTAACGAGTGTGTCTATACACCCTGTCTCAAATATAATTCTGAAAATCTCTTCCGAATTCTCGGGATTTCGATATTTTGTAGAATCGTAAATATTTCAGTTGTTGGTAAATGCAGTCAGTGAGATGGGATAACAATCACGTTGGATTTAAAAAATAAAAATTATGCATACGATGAGCGTGTCACGTGGCAATAAAAAATCGATCGATCATTCGCACTGATGTAACTTCGTGCGAAGAAAGATCCACTATCTCGACAGTCGTGAGTTCTTTCGTTTTGAAAATGATTTTGGAATCGTGTAACGGGTGGAAAAGCGACGACTGAATCCACCCTGGTTTCGTAGAGTGAAAATTTTTCCTTTGCTGTACGATTTTCTTTTTTTGCCGTTTTATCGAAAAAGAATATTATTCGAACAATGAGTTTGGATGCGTTCAACAAGGAAAATCGTGCAACAAGTTTCACGGGGTCGTTGCGAAAGGGAAATTTTCAATCTTTAAATAGATCGTGGATCTAACTGCGAAATAAATTCTTTGCGTCACGTTTGAATTTTCACAACTTTCCATTTTTACTTTCCGCTGTTATAGTTGAAGCTTTACGCTTTTTTTCACGAGGTTCTCATCAGTTTAAATTATCGGCAATTTTTCATTGTCGTTGGTATATTTATGCTCTTCACCGCTGCGATATATTAAAACGCTGTAACATTGACGCGTTCCACGCCACATCGTAAATTTCCAACGATATATTTTCTGCACACAGATTCGTTTATTCATTCGCTGCACAGAGTTCTGCATTTATGACCTGTATAAAAAATTCATATGAATATAAAGTATCTATAATCTATATACCGTGGGAAATACATTGTTGGAAATTTATGAGTGACACGGCGCGAAACACTACGGTAGCAACGTTACATAAATAGGTGAAACAAAGAATGACCTTGGAATAGAAATGACCCACCAATAAATCTAAATACCATTCGGATAGGTATTGTCCTAACTGCGACAGAAAAGGAAACAGAACATCTTCTTACTCCATTTACCATTGTAACAATGACGATAAGATAAAGATAAAAATCACGTCCTTGGAAATACGTCAGAGATACGTCTCGTTTAGTCGTACGTAGAAAGGCGTAAATATTTTAATATTTAAAATTACGCGCGTACGAATTCGACGTGCAGGTAGCGCAAAATTGCGTTGAAAATTTTAATCAAGACTCTTCCCACAGGTAAAGCTGTATGCACTGTCCTAAAGCCGATTTATGAAGACGTGTTTCGTAAGACGCTTTATTAAAATTACACGGACGAACGTGTACAAAATGGCAGCGAAACGTTGAATGCCGCCGCGCATATTCCGTCACAGTGTCGCGGCTTGAAAACACACTTCTTGTCTGTCATCGAAAAATCATTTCTCGTACATTGTCGTTGCTTTATCACAGACACCAATTTCCTCAAGAGGAAAGAGACATTGGGATTTCTTGAAGAGATTATTGAAAATGGGAAACGTTTGTCAATGTTCGTGATCATGACAGATCTAGTCACGAGAAAAATTTGTCAAAGTTGTTGGAATTTTAATTCTACGATTTTCGAGAGTGAAAGTATATCTGCTTTCTCACCCACTGTGTTTTTTTGAAAAAGAAGAACGAAACGAATTGTCAAAGTAGTAAAATTGCGGTTTAAAATGTCGGCAATTTTTTTCCGCAATTTTAATTTTTTCAGAGTAATATTTCCTTTTATATAAAATTCGTGGCCCACTGGCAGATGATTCTACCTGTAAAAATGTGTCCTAAAGAAGGGAACAAAACTTTTTCGTTAGAACCTTCGTTTCCGAGAAAAACGAATTTGTAAATTTATCGAGTATACTCGAAATTAGCTAGTTTTAAACATGGCCAAAGAGAAAAAGACAGGAGGTTATTCTACGTGCGAAAATAAGCAAAAAGAAACGTGGAATAAAGTTTTCCCGTAAGGTTCGCCTCTTTCGAGAAAATCGAGTTTTATCAAAAATTTATCAAATGCACGTGCAATATCAAGATAATCTTCAACGAAAACCCGAAGTTCATTTTTTATCCTCGCATCTCCAAGTTCAGCCACACAGTTGACGAACATTCAAACTCGACTTTCTCGAAAAGATCGAAGGAATTTCGTTCTTTCCTCTCGACACATTTTCACGCGTGGAACCACCTCCCCCGGGGTGGCCCCGGTTGACCACAGAGTCGCGGGACACTCGGCGCATAATTACGTATTCTTTCTCCAATTCCACGGCCCTGAACTTTTTCAAACGGGAGTGTAAAAGTACGCGAACGAAAAAGCGCTCGCGGTGGGCCTTCAAACGAGAGGCCGACACGAAAAATTACGAATTAAAAAGCAACTTGAGTCGCAAGAAATTCTCATCGAGCCGGGCGGCTAAACCGCACGAGCAGTGAGCACTTTGTCGGCACAGTTTCCCAAGCGGTTGCTCACAACCGCCGTCACAACAAGTTAACCAGAATTTCAACAGAGTAGGGAGCGGGATAGGGCGGCGGGGGGGTGGGGGCAGAGCGGAGCGAGAGGGAGGATATCAAAGCTGCCGGAGGTGGTGGATACGCGATAACTGAAATTTTCATCGGTTGGAAATTTCACGGTTGTCGGGTCCCGGTCCGTGTGTAGTTGTCAGAAAAAGCAGCCGTGCGTGTGCCTCTGCACCCGAAACGGAGAATATTAGCGTGTGCACGCGGCGAGTAGCAACCGCGCGCGCGCGCGCGCGCGTTTAACCGTCCTTTAAACAATATCGCGAAATGAAACTCACCGGCTTTGCCCTGTAACCCCCACTCCCCCGATATGCCATATTGTTTCATTGCGTTCATCGTGCGTGAACGAGCTTTCACTTTTATTAAGCGAAACGCGCGTTCATGCGCGACCGTGGCGATTCGAGGGCCGAGAGGAAGACGATCAGAGTGTCGGCAATGTTTCACGACGTTCTTTTGGTTTTATTTTCGTTCGAGCGGAGAGCATTCAGACGTCTCTGGAAACGTTGAAGAAATTTTTCTCATCGCTAGATATCTGACGATCATACGTAACATTTCGACGTCTAATCTCAACGTTCAAAATTCAATAAATCGTGCAGCAAGTTTCTAGAGTTTCGTTGTGAGAGGATAGAATTATCAGTCTTTGAGATCGTGGTGAATTTAATGGCGAAAGAAAAAAATTCCAGAGACGTTTAAATTTGTACAATTCTCGAGGGAATGAAAGTGTTTCCACCCATTAAATGTACAGATACCATAGAAAAAAATATACTAAATAGATTATTAAAGCTCAGACAGAATACTGATTCTTTTTAATACAAAATTACAACAGTTCGAATATAAACAATTTTCCTTCGAGAATTAAATGATAATTTAATTTCGCGCAAACGAAGGTACGTAAATGCTTCATTAAAAACGTTGCAACAAAAATAAGAGGTACTGATAATTTTTCCTTTGATATCGCGATTAAATGAACTTTCGAGACACATTTTGAAACCTCTGTGATCGTTCGATGGAAAAATTCGCAACAGTCTGTATATTTTTTTCACTCAAAAGCTAACACGAAGCAGAGATCTCAGACAAAATAAAGCCAATTTTACGAGGACGTGGCCGTCTTGCTAATCAATTTTACGAACTAAACATGTGTATAATCGAGTTTCCGTTTATTTTGACAGTATAACTCATTTATCTTAAGACGGCTTTATTAAATTAAGTTGTAACGAAGGCTGTGTAGTGTAACGTTGTTACAAGCGTCGGAAGTTCTATAACTCCGTGACGTCATACACATTAATGGATCTTTGTATCTCTACCACTATGCGAGGCAACAAAAACTTCCATTTATACGTTCATTCTGCAAAGAATCGTTTTCCCATTTCTAAAAATCGACATCTCGATAAATTTTCATTATCGCGAATCTGTGGAATTAAAAATTTCTACGAAATACCAAATTTCGTACTATTATACCAAATTACGAATTCATTATTTTGATCATTCCATTGTTATATATACGACTTGTACAATTCGTCTCACTGAAATGCCCAGAAGCAAGTCTTCTGTTTCTTAATAAAACCAGACAACGCCACTCTTACTCGAGGTCTACCCCACGCCCCCTCACGAATCACGTGACCCAAATCAACCAATCGCTAATTTTCGTTGCATCAGCGTTGCACTTGAAGAGGCCCGATTTTCTGGGTTACCCTCGCTTTCAGTGATAATACGCAACTAAATTACACGATTAACATTTCTAAAATTTTTATAGAACATCAAATTTCTACGAAAGCTCTGAAATTGGTGTTTTCTAATCATTGTTGCAGCATACTTTCGAAAGTACGAGAGTTCCGCACAAAGATCCGCAGTCTGATTATGATTATAAGCTTCCTTGTTTTTTGACTGCGAGCATTCCTACGTTAACGAGCTTTCACTTTCCTTGCTGAACGAGTTTCGTGGATTCTTTTTCGCGCCCTCGCGACACCGTATGGAAATGCTCAGCCGCATGAATATGCATGGGGAAGCACTTAATCGCGCCGTGTCATTTAACTGCGCGACTGCAACTTTCCAAGTCCTTTCAGAATTTTTAATAAACTGGCCTTTCTAATTTTCGTAATGAGAATTTAAGAGCGCCGCCTAGCCAGCGTTCACGTCAGAATCTTTTATTTAAATTATCCGTCTTCGCAACAACATCTCTCTCAAAGTTTCTCTCGTTTACAGTTTCCAATGGAACTTATGACGTGGAATCCTGTTTGCCATCCGTTGCCTCGCGCAACTTTCAACGCAATTTTGCGAATGTCTTTTTTTCTGCGTTAGCACGTTGTTAGCGCAAACGTGCTAACGCGAGCAAATTAGAGGAACGAAACTTACTTTGGAAGCGTAACTTCAAACGACTGTCGTAAGAAGGTTTCTTTCAGATGTAATTATTACGATGACCAAGTGGACTTTCATGTGATACAGAACGAGATTCTAGTTATTAATTATTCTGATCGTCGTAATTTTATTTTATACACTCGACTGATTCATTTTTGGTGATTTAAACGTTGTTTCTTTTTTTGCTTTTCGGTTTTATTTCTTCGACGTAACATTTTACTTTTGTCACGGACAGTTTTAGCGTTAAGTACTGGTTCATTTTACGACCACACTGTGCCGCTCGTTTCTGGTGTATCACGCACTTGTTCTACTGAAAATGCGCGAGGATGTGGAGCGGCACACATGCAGGATCAACTGAACCAGTTGTCACATGTAAATTGTAAATTAGTTTTCATTAGATAGTTAACTTCTTGTTTCAAACAATTTCGAAATTTGTGATACCTAGACTGCGAATTTTTATGCATTTCTGTATCTTTATAGTAGAAAAGTAAATAGAAGTTTGTTTCATCTACTAAATATTATAACAAATACTTTTTACGACCTTCGAAATTAAATCCGCCATTTGACGACAAATAAATTATCAATTTATGCTGAGAGTTAACTATTTGCATTGTTAGCAGGAAAATATCGATCGTTCAGATTTGACGACAGAAAAGTACAAATAATTCTGTATAACTCGCCGTGCGTACAAATATACAACTACTTGGGTGCATACGTACGACTGAGAGCCGCTTGCGACTGTGTACGAGATCATGCTATTGCCGCAACCGGATTACACATATTCCGAAGTTAACTCGGCGCAATGATGTCAACTTCGCTATGTAGCAAAGGCTCAACCACATCAAGCGTGCCATACGCGGCCAACCTTCGTTCAAGGTGCATTGTGTCATTTGGGGGATTAAAGGGGCGGGGAGAAACAGGAAATCGGACGATCGAGAGTAGAGAATAAAATCAATCCGTTCGAAACCTCCATGTTGAGAAGTAAAATTTTCAACAAAATCAAGTTCTAAGAAGTCGTTTTAGCCTTCAAGACCAATGATGATTCTAGCCATGAAAAAATTTTTAGAGGCGTTAAAATCTTTGAGAATAAAAATATCTTTACTTTCCCACGTGCTGTGTGGCTAAATCGTCTTTGAAGCAAAGTAAATTCGTTTAAAATTGGAGATTTTCGGTGAGACCAAGCGGAGTTGCAATTTATTTTTTACAAAGTCATACAGCTTAAGTTATCAACAGAGATTGAAGTAAGAACAATTATCCGAGTTGGAGCACATAGTTCTCGGTGAGAATATATTTTTCAGGTTTACGCAGTTGAAAGACGTACGGAAAGTTTGAAACAGAAAATGCCGACGCGAGGGAATTGAACTTGATCTGTCGCTGAGTGTCAAAGTTTCGACTTAATATGAGCAGACTAAACTTTGATAAAGTTATCGCTCTCTTCGAAGGATGGAAGTTGAAACTACGAATTGCATTGTTCGGCTCGCGTATTTGGAAAATACATGTTAATAAAATGCGTGTTGAAAGAAATTCGTAGCAAGTAATTTCACTATTTAAATAACGAAAAGAAAAAAGGTCTATGGATTCTGAATGAAAATGTCGAACTGTTTGGTCGAGAATCAGAGCGAGCAGAAAAATACTGATAAATTGTTACATAATAAAAGAAGAATTTAAGTTTACACTTAATATGTTGTACAATCGATTGCGAATATTTGTGCAGTTTCAAATTTTTTTTTACGGCATCTAGTAAATGTCATAACAAACATTCTGAATATTTGGATATTTGATACTTTGCGCATATCGTACGCACGTTATTTTGTAGATTTTTGGAATCTTAAAAATGCACGAACATTCACAGTTTAATTGCAATATATGTGCTTCACTCTCGGATTAATTGGCAGACTAACTAAAGTCGAGAATCGAAATGTGCTCGACATCAAATCTCAATTTGGTTTATTGACGTCTAAATGCATTCTCAGTTTGCCTCACAACGACAGAGCCACCTGTTTCTTTCGCGATTTCACCAACACACACACACACACACACACACACACACACACAGGAAACAGCGTTGCTTGAATCATCTTTGTTTCCTCGACCTTGGCTCTTGGATTTCGCGTTGGGGCGAGCGCAGTTTTATTGCGACGCCGGATGTTCGCCATTAAATGTTTCGTACACGTACGACCACATCGCGTAAAAGATATCTCGCCACACCAACAGAGCACCGAAACTTTTCCACTATAGGGGACATGACGGCAAAGAAACGTAAATGCGAGAGATCCACCCACGATCGCAAAAAACGAAGAGCCAAACAGCCGAAAGGATCAAAAGGAAGAGGCGCATAAAACGTCGAAATGAATTGAATTCGAGATAAAAGTTTACGATCCAGCGAGGAGCACAACTGAACGCGTAATGGTAATTTAAACTGTTGTAACTTCGTGAAGAGAAAGTCATATGAGTATCGACTTGGTCTCATTTTCAAGTGTAAGTCTTCTACTTTTTTTTTCAGCTTCGTATTTTCCAAAGATACTTTTACACGATCGTGTAGAGAAAAAAACAAAGAGTACTTTTGCTTTTTCAACTCTAGCGTTGAAAGTTTACTAAAACGATGAGAAAAAATTGTATAGCTAATTTTTAAGGAATTGTTGCAAATGGGATATCTAATCTTCGATACTGTGATGAATTCAGTCATAAATAAAATTTTTCAATGTTTTTATACGTGCGAATTTTTGCTAGACGATGTTAAAATATCTTGGAAGAGAAACGAAATCAGGATAATCAGGGCAGTGAAAACAAAAGCTTTAAAAATGAGACCGAATAGATTGTTCTACGATTTTTTTTTTGGACAAAGTTAACACAGTTTACAGTATTGACAATTTTTCATTTAAATGAATTGCGGTGCAAAATTGGCTGCACGAAATCAATTTATATTTGCCAGAATAACAGAATGATAGAACAATAGAATGCAACAATCGTGAAATTTTTTTTTTTTTTTTTTCTTTCTTTTGAGAGCCAAAACATCCTGCAAAATATTACACATTTTGCTTTTTTTATACATTGAAATTTCTTCCTTCGGTATTTTACTGTTTTCTGTCGTCGTGTGGAAAATGCTCAACAAATACACGTACAATCAAGTTTTGTATAGGAAAACCATTTGTTTCTCCCCGAGAAATATCAATTATTTGCTGAACCTCGATTTATCTCGGTTATTTGCCCACCGTGAATCGAGGTTCTACTGTATTACTGCTTTTTGAACCGAGTGATTGATCATCTAACGGTGCAAGAAAATATCGGTGACATCGCACTAACATCTCGTGACTTTTAATAATTAGTTATCAATGGCGTGACTATGGTCTCGCGTAATTTTCAGGGATTAGTGACTGATAACGCTTTTTAGGGAATCGTAAATTTTTCACGATTCCTAGTGAAAGTTTATTAATTAATATTTAATTAATCGATTGAATTAAATTATGGTTTCGTTTCTTCGTTACATAGTGCATAAGATCATATAAAAGAGCGTGAAATTACTTTTTAGTATAATACAATTTGCATGTTGATTGAAATATTTATCTTGCTTGCTAAATCTGTTCTCGCGTGCGAGAAAATAGTAACTTTTGTGTTTAATCATCCTTCCAATTTCGTCTGATTAAAAATTTCGTAACTGAAAATCTCCCTTTTTCGTTATTTCCCTTTTCGCGAATAATCTTTCGCCCAATAACTTTGTCGAACATTTTTACCTCGCGTATTATGATTTAATTTCCAACAAAACATTTAGAAACTTGAATTTAATGCAAGTTATTAACTCCAATGTCCAATTAAAACTACGTCGCGCAACGGAATACGTACAGTAATTTTTAAATATTCAAATGTCTGTCAAAGTAATCCATCGTGAATTCGAAGACCGATGTCTCTCGTTTGCAACAACTCTCTAAAATTTGCTGTACGCGTTCGAATCTATTCACGATCCGATAATTTGGCAAGGAGATTCAAATCCAAATCGTAGATTCAGCTATGAAAAGAAACTTTCGATGTTTCGAGAGACATTTGAATATATATATATACATATTATTTTGTTTTTGTCTCCTACCATGATAAATGGTATGAGAACATTTTCTTACGAAAAATGAATCCATAATTCATAGCCAAGGTAGCCAAGAAACCCAGATTCATCGTCGTGTGATTTTTTGTTAAAAGAAACGCAACGGTTAAAATTTTTCGAACATTGGAAATTTAGCGTTAACAACTTCGCTAGCTCCTCTACAAAATCGCAATGTTTCGTTGCTTCTTCCACCCCCTGCTGCTAAGGGAAGATGGAGCCAACGATACGGTTCCAGCGCATTTAGGTGTTGACGTGTCATTATATCGTAGCCCGATTATGTCAGTTAGGCATCCCCCGAGCAGATAATCGCCATTTGTCAAGATAAGTAGTTGCGGTCTGTCATGTAGCGGCGAACATCGCCGCAAGCATCTTGCTCCCCTTTCCTTATTGTCCTCGTGATTATGCGGTTATTCGGGACATTGCTGCCGGCTGGTGGAACGCGACACCGTAAAATCCATCGAAATAATTCCACCCTAATGGAAAATAGCGTTTTGTTCGCTAATTGAGTCGATCCATTTGCACGCGACGATCCGTCTGAAAAACCGTTCCAACCCTTTGTTTCGTCGGAACAAAGACGAAGATTATAGGATTTCCAAGGCGTCGGCGTTCGAGCCTGGCACCTCTCTCTCGCTTCGAACCCGAATAATCGCGAGGGACTGCAATGCTCGGAGATAACTCGTCGTCGAACATTTTTTTCATTTCGATTTCTCTCGTACGATTCTACGCGTTTGCGAATCGGACGAGAACTGCGACGGTCCAACGTTTGCGTTAACTGCAGTTCCATGTCGTTGATACGTATTTCAAAACTGTCGGTAAACGTGTAAAGTGAAATTTGAAAAGTACGTGGGTGCATTGTCCTTGATTATCTCGTTAACAGCGATTTTAAAAATATTTTCCATCGAAGCAAGAATTCCTGCGAGCTAGAGTTATTTTTAATTAGCACTTGGTTCGTGGACGTCGAATTACTAAAATTCAGAAAATCTTGTTCTTTGAAAATTAAACAACGTACTGATCAATCAATTAATTATACACGTTAGACTTTTCGTCTTGTCGATTTCCTTTTGTTTCCAACAATGGAAATGTTTGAATAATTCGACTAACACGATAACGCGAGTTCGATCGATCGTGTTAATTAAATTAAATTGACGCGGCCGTACGATCAGATATCGCTGGATGCACGAAATTTCTGATTTTAGGGCAATCGAACGACCAGCCCGGATATCAGTTACGGAAACATTCCTGATTGGAGATGCGTGGAAATTGGAAAGTCTTGGTGCATGATGTTCCGGTTGAAATGACTTGCCACTCGTTTCGGAAAGCCGAAATTTCCAATGGAAAATATCCGCGGACGTCCGAAAGTTTCGAGTGGCGGTAAATTTCGTTGCGACGAATTACACATGGTAGAATTATTCGCGTTATTTGAAAAACCTCGAGCGCAACAAGATGATCGATTTCGGACGCTGCGTACACTTTTGCTGGTTTCGTGCGAAACATTAATCAACGTTTGTTAGAATTTTGTGTTTGTGCAAGTTCCGAAGTATACAGGGCAAAGTATACTTGCAAAAAGTGAAAGATGATTATCTTAACGCTGACTTAAATTAAATTGTTCCAAACTCTAAGAAGTTACACTGGAACTCACGCTGGATAACCAGTGAAATTTTTATTGAAACACTGCACGTGTGGAGTCTTTACAGTCCAAATATGCTTCTGAAGAGATATATGTTCGCATATCAATTTAATCAACAAGTATTACGATCAATTATTCAATATAATCCACAAAGTAACAGTCTTCAGTTTCTTTTAGAAACATGTAACTCATTTTCAGTATGAGATGTTGGTCATTAAAAAATGTCCACTCAATTATGCAACGTCATACAAAACTTGCAATACGAATCAGATAATATTAATCATTCTCTGTCGATTATCGAACGAAAACACTGTTCTTGACACTGGAAACACACAGTTTCTCGCAGTTTCTCCTCGCTTTTATCATTTTATCGTCGATTTTTGTTGCAGGACTGTTCGAGACGGACGGCGTGTTGATCCCCGGCACGATGTGCGATCTTGAGTTTGTCAGTTCGCAGTCAAAACGGCAATATGGACGCTTCTACTCGCCGCGGTACCCGTCCTCCTACCCAAAGAACATCCGGTGCTCGTACCTCTTCCGGGCAAGGTAACTACGCTGACCTACTATCGAGCTTGCAAACAGATCCCGACGTAATCCACATATAATGCATCTTGAGGCCAATCTCCATTCCGACTATACTATATATCTAACGGTCTCGCGCATTTAACGGCTCCAATCCGTAATCGAGGCGCCGGTTAATTAACATCTGATCCATGCATCTTCGTCATCGTGCCTCCCATCGACACTCCGTTGATTGAATAATTTCAGATCATCGTTGGTACCGGCTGCTGGCGATTCTTTCTCGAGATGTCTGATTAGATGGGAATGTCTAATTTGAAAAGCATCTAAGCATTTTGATCTTGAAATACGTTTAAGAAATTATAGACGACTTTGATTATTTATATATAGTTTCATAAATTCGGATATTCTACTCTTTTTTTTTTTAGTGTTTCGATATTTAACATTTTTGAAGAAATCTGGTGGTCAGTATGAAACAATAAAAGTTTGTAGACAATGATTAATAAGAAGCTAATTAAAATGGAACTGTATATACTTGTTTTTATTATCGATTTAGTGCAATGGTATGTTGTTTGAAGAGCAAGTAACACACTCAATATCTTTGTTAACATCAGTGGCATCAATCATCAAACTGCGTCACTTCATCTGCATCAATATCCTTTTCAGTAACTGTACTGCACTTTGACGGCTCTGTGCTACGTACAATGATCTACTCGAACGTATTTGCAGTTTCTCACATTCCACGCGCTTACATTCGTTGACGTACATTTAAATGTGTAGGAAATAATTTTTCAGATTGATTTACGACAGTATCCAATTCGCATTATTATCTACACTGTTTTGTTTAATTGAGCCTCTAATAGCCAATCTGAACGACAAATATTTCTGTTTGTTTTCAAAATATACAGTTATTCTGAGAAGATTTGTGAAAAGTACGAGTAAAAGATAATGGAACAGAGAGTTACGATTAAAATTCATTCGTAAAAATTATTAAATACATCAAAGTTAATTGACAATTCTTTGCCACTAGACGCGAATTAAGTGACGATTACCCAAACGTCCGTAATCTTCAAAGACAGTTCGTAAACGCGTATTTACATATATACGTGCACCGTGTTTGCTTCGCGTGCGGTTCGCTAAACACGCGGTACTACCGATCGTGCATAAACGATCGCAAACGCTCTCCAAGACGTTAGCAAGCATCGTTGATCCACGAAGGAACGGCGAAAATCCCCGCTGAACGCGCACAAACGACTAATTTCGTTTGAAGTGCCGACACTTCTCGATAATATTTGCAAATGTTGGCAAACACTTGCCCACCTCTACCGGCCGTTCGAACGGCTCACAAACATTTGTGAACCTACGAGTGCGGAGTGAGTCTTGACACGATGTGTGCAGAAACGATCGGCCGAGGCTTGCTTGGCCTGGCCTTTTCCTACATTTTCGATAGACACGTCGCCGCGAATCAACAGGAAACGAGTCTGGCTCGACACTCGTCTGTTTATGAATCGCGCGTGATTATTTTTCTAGAAGACGCGGCAAATTGTTATCGACGAGTATGTGTCGGGATTTATGGATTTATGGAAAATTGGTAGTTGCAAATATGCATGCATGCATGCATAATGCGTAAAATACTTAAAATCAATCAATATTATTTGTAGGTGGTATAAAATATAAAATCAGCAATTAATTATAAAGTAACACAGAATCGATCAACTTGTTCTTAATGACAATTATTGCTGGTTTTTTCATAGATAAGTAGGTTGATTTCATAAAATTAGTATCTAACGAAATAATATTAATCCAGAATCGTATAATCAGCCGGAACGATACCACTAACCAATACTAATGATTGTTGGTACCCTTATTGTTAGCCGAATCATTGATAGCTGCTCGAATCGTAAGTATCGACTCACAATCACCGACGATACACTGAGATAGTATCGTTCGATGGCCGTAAATCGTGAGCCTGTTCCCGAGACGAAACCAAGGACAAGAAACGTACGAATCCTCTCAAGCATTCAGAGAGAATGCTCGTTAGTCGTTGATAGTCCGATAGTCGAGGCTCTCTCCTTCGCGAATAAGTTACCCGATATTAATTTGGCGGGTAACAGGGTGCAGCGTTGTATACATCGCTGAATTCACCGTGAACGCGAACGCGAACGCACACTCGCGAACATAAATTACGGTTTGTTTGAGTTACTAATATATACGTTTGAAACTCCGAGTTAGTGCCGCAGCTGGAATTCGCGATTTGACACATAAAATCCGGCACCACAGTTGCCACCGGGATTGTTATTCCCCGCGATTTCAACTATTGAAAAGTTTCGTATCGCATTGCGGATCGCCGGCGTAATTATGTTCATTGTCTCAGACGTTTGAACGCGAGACTACGAGTACGCGGCTTGGATATGAATATTTTTCGCAAATTTCCCAGTTTCGTTTCTGTCATTATGACATTATATTGTTTATTTTAACGACAACGCAGGACACACACAAGACGATATTCATATAAATATTCAGAAATATCTGTCGTTTTGAGGCAGGTAATGTCTTCCCTGTCGCAACTGCGTACTGTTCCATTTTAAGATAACGTATCACCTTATTTTCGTACATATATCACACACTTCCACATTTCCACACCAAACTTGGAGATTTTTTATTGGAAGAAATGTATCACCCATAAGCGATGTAAAGTAAATTTTTTTAAAATGTAATAAGCATTGTCGTCTAGTGACAATAATTTAACTTGTCGTAACATAACCTATATTCTAGTTAAATATGTTGACTAATTTGGTATTTAGCGTGCTTATTGTTAAATCACATTATAAATCAAAGCTGTATTGACTGTTGACAGTGTAAAAAAAACGACATTACCTCTAATAGGTAATCCTGAAATTAATGGGTTGTGTGGCAATTAATCTGTTACATGTGTTCAGTTGCACGATCGAATTAACCCGTCTGATTGATTCTGATCCAGTTGAGTCGAACTGATAGACTCGTAGATCCCGAGTAATTCTGTCTAGTTGACCGACTACTCTCTGACTCTCAACTCTTGTCATAGCATAGATTTCCAATTACTATAGCAACTATATACTTATTTATAGAGAGAGGGAAGTTCGTTGAAGATTGAAGTTTATATAACGTACGTTTGCACGAGCGAATTGACAGAAACCTGACAAGATAAAAAGCAGAAACTTCAGAGTATGAGATTTCTCTTTGGTTCAATTTCTATCGGGAAACGCAAAGGAAACCATAGTAAACGTGGTACGACCTCGGTGTCGATACATCGGCCGATGTTGCAACTTGGTACTTGCAATTTGAGGTCTTGTTGCGTTATTTGAAGTTGTTTGCACTTTTGTTTCATTATCAAACGTGTGTATCGTATTTAAAACAAACGTTGTTTATAACCAACTGTCCGTACGTTTACAATGCGAGAGTTAGATAACTAAACGGCAGGATGTTATCGCATAAAAAGAGTAAAATTGTTATTTATTGTCGGAAGAGGTTGGAAATATCGTCATTTCTTGTGTGCGCGAAATGAAATTATCATTTCTCCGTTCTGCGCGATACAATATTCTAATATTCATTAATTATTTGAATTTATCAGAATTTATTTATTCATATACGCACGTACATATGGATATATGCAAATGTTTGCAAATATTTACATCGAGTGTATCCTGATTTTATGAATAAGTATGGCTAACATACAGTAAGGAGCAAAACTGAATGTATGCACATATGAAATTTCGACGTAAATAATATTTTATTGGATATTTATAACGCAGAGTATAAAAGAAATAAAATAACGCGTTTTATAGGATGCGTATGCTTTTTACGATCGTGTTGTTATTTGTTGTCTGGAGGAAATATAAATTTCATGGAGTTAATTTCGCACCACCATTTTAAAGCGAGTTCGTTTTCTTTCTCAAAGATATTTTAACATCATGTAGAAAATGCAGAAATTTTCTTTTCTTTAAAAATATTGCAAAAATTCGAAAACATTCAACATGAATATTGAAATTTCTTACTACGTGATACTTTGTTGCCATTTTATTGATCCTTGAATATTAGGATGAAAAACTACAAAATTTCAAAAAGTCCTGTCATTTTGTCATCTTTATAATATTCAACAAATATTCAATAAAATAGCGAGGCAAGTATTTCTTAATTTGAAAAAAATTTTAATTTAGTTTTGAAAATCACGATGGATCACATCGTGAAAAATATTTTTCGTTCCATAAAGTCGCAACAATTTCAAGTATCGACAGTTCTTCGTCATTATGTGTTCAGTTATGCTTCCATTTTCAACCGTGAATTTTCGAAATTATTGTCGATATCATACAGTTTACAATACAACGCTCGTATAATTCATTTACAATAATTTCTAACGTTACGTATACGAAATATCAATGTCCTGAACTTTTATTCCGAACCAACAAATAACACGCGGAAAGAGAAAAATATCCGGGAGAATAATAAATAGTCGCGGTTGCCTCGCTCACCAAAAATTCTGTGTCATGCAGCCAGTCATCCGCGTAGATTTAGACCTTTCAATCCACGATATGATTGAACGAACGGAAGAACAAAAACGTTGCCATCGAGGTTGCAGCAGTCCAGAAAATTCATGGCGAAAGCTGTCGTCGGTCGGGGCTGCAAAACTGAACGCTATGAAAAATCTTCAATGACTCGTTCGCAATTTGCTTTCCGGAACGTTGAATTATTATTCAAGACGTTCGGTGTAATTGAACTCTCGTGGAATTCTCGTGGAATAACGAACGTCGATATCGAGCGAATTTTTATATACAGATAAAAATCGAGATCCTGATGTAATAATAATAATTCAAAGTTCAGTAATTCAATAATTCCTAAACGCTAGGTATTTCCATCTCTCAGTTTTAATGTTAAAACTGGGTCTAGATTTCGTTCCAATAAAATAATTCTATCCAAGCTGTAATAAAACTATTTTAATTGAAATTCTCGAATGGTTTAACAAAATTATAGTTTCTCGTGAGAAAAGATGTTGGTAAAGAAACACTGACGATGAGATTGACCCGTATCTTACAATAAGGTTTAAGTAAATTTTCAACTTGATCGAACCGGAAGTGGTGAAAGAGTGGCCGCGAAATGAAAAAATATATCCTTCCTTTCTCTTCGAACCTCAGATATCATCCTGCGTTCTTATTAACATCGACTGAAACTTAATAAGAAATCCTAATGAAACTCGATGGCCCTTCCGTTGCGTACCTAGAATCCAATGTAGGAGGATCTGTCCCCTGAAATTCAATGTACGAGAGTCAGGATCCTTGGAATTGGTCGGAGCTCGGTATTTTTATATTTTTACATGGTTTCAAGTGACATTTTGACGTCAAAGGTCGTTGCGCGATCGCGAAAACAGGGAAACGTATTACAAATTACAAAGAAAATATCAAAGAGTTGTAAAAGTTACTCGGAAACATAATTTTCAGGAAAAGAATGTCTACAAATTAGTCTTTTTTCTCATAATTCACGAAAAGGTGAATATGCATTTCGACAAAAGCGAAAATAATTTTCCTATAATTTTTACAATAATGAATATTGTACAAAATATCGTAAAAGATACAAAACAAATTACAGGCGCGATCGCTCAGTACCAAACAACGCCACTTCTACTCATGAATCACGTGACCCGGATCAACCAATCGCTAATTTTCGTTGCATCAGCGTTGCACCCGAAGAGGCCCGATTTTCTGGGTTACCCCCGCTAAAATCACTTTCAGTGATAAAATGTGATAGAAAATTAATATTTCACTTGTTTTGTCGCGTTCTTTCGCACAATACAGTCTTCTGTATTTCGAAACCATGCGAACTGCATACTTCGAAGAAGACGCGTAAAGGCACGGTGTCCCGTTGGAATGCCTTTATAGATATAGAATTCTCCTCGTACGTTTTTACTCGCCTCCAAACCAGAACCAAAACCGTATAACAACGAGCGAAGTTAACAACGATTCGTATCACCGCACGCGCCAAGTGCACTTTGGAAGCGGCAATAAATTCAACGGCAAACTCAATCGTTCAGCGGATTTTAAGTTTCCGAGACTTCATATCGCGCAGCTGAATGATAT
The DNA here is from genome assembly GCA_032399605.1 of Melipona beecheii. Classification (NCBI taxonomy): domain Eukaryota; kingdom Metazoa; phylum Arthropoda; class Insecta; order Hymenoptera; family Apidae; genus Melipona; species Melipona beecheii. The sequence goes on from JAUCMO010000291.1 coordinate 4,385,474, forward strand.
ATTTCTCGATAGGTGACTCGAATTTCGCGTTGCCACAGTACAAGTGACGAGATGACGCGATGACTCTTGTGAATAGCAAACGAATAGCAACTTTGTTAAGAATTAAATTCTAATTGGAGTTAGTTTGTCTTTGTCAACTTTTAACTTTACAGCACTAAATAAATAAAGGTTTCTGTCTAAAAAAAATATTCGAGCTAGTTCGCTCTCGAGTCTTTATTTCTTCGCGAAACGTGTTTTTCCATTCTTGCGATTCGAGAATCTTCTTAAGTTGAGTGCAAAATTTAAATGTACTCTTTTGTGGGAGAAATTTTCTTGTTCGACTCGATCGTCTTTGTTGCAGTTGTTTTTTAGAATTTTATCGTCTCTTTCCCTAGATTCGTGTTATTCGTCTGACTGTTCCTTATTTGACACATTTTATCTCTTCGTAGCAATGTTGTACTTGCATTTAATTTTGTTATAACTGAACGGCGAACGTTTTACTCATTTATGAGAAATTTAATGTTGTAGTAATTAATATATATATATTATAATTATACAAAATACCTAAAATATAGCGTCACTTAAATGTAACATTTTGAATTATCAAAAAAAAAGAAAAGAAAGAAAAAGGAAAAAGCAATGTGAATTTTCATAGAAATTCGCATTCGTATTCATTTTTTATGCAAAACCACGTCGTTTACACGGTTGTGACACTCCTCTCTGTACTGTATCGACGTAGCAATGGTTATTCTACCTGTACCTAATCTCGTTAGAACGAACCGCTGCGTTCTCTCGTCTGGTCGCCAGAAATTTTCCGATTTTCTGGCCGGTCCAACTTTCCTCGTTTCTCATCTCCGTTCCTTGTTACGCGGACTGTCGAAAGTTTATACCGGTTGTGTCGAGCATTTCCCGCGTAACCTTATAAAAGGGCTGGACAAGGCGAGAAGGAGGAGAGCGTGCGGCGCGGAAGAGACGGCTGTATTCTTGATCCATGAAATAACTTTCTGACTACTTGAAGACAAAAGCTGACAGCCGGCATTTGCCGGCTGCCTGTCCGCGAGACGAAGAAGCAGATATTATTCGAAATTCCGGAATATTTTACATACCACAGCAACTGCAGGAACTTTGACCATTTATAATTTAATAAATTCGTACGCGGTATGTAACGCGGTATGTAACGACAGTGATTGAAATCACTTTGAATCGAGTTGGTCGTTTTAAATCGACCTTTCTAAATCGAGCGAATTAATAAATTAATGGTAACGCGGTGAATGGTGAGATTAACTGTTTGCCATATTCCGATGACACACACTTTGATGATGACAAAATCGAAGGACCGCGTGCTATTTTATTCGTAGAGTTGCTCGACTCGTCGTCGAAGACAACACGTAAAACAGTAAAATTCCCAATTTTTTGATCGTTAAGAAAATGAAATTGAAAACGACTCGTGGACAATTTGGCCTTTTACCGATCGCGAGAAAGACGAAAAGAGAAAAACGAATAAATTCGAGCAATTAGAATTTTGAAACGGTGGAACGAACAGGTGGAAAAAAATTCTGCCATTATTTCGCTTTATTGCGGCGTAACTGGAACTGAAATTTTTATCGACGGACAAGCGGCGATTTAGTAATGAACATTCAATAACGCTTGATTGTTTGATTATTGACAGGGAATTGAAAACTGTGTTTCTGGATAGAGCAAATTTAAACTTTTTGAAATCGACGTTTTCCGAGTAGACTCGCTAATATTTTTTTTTAATTTTCGCCTTTAGCTAATTGCAAAGTACTATTTTTTTTGCTCTTTTTTTCTTTCGCCATTTACCGCAAGTGGAAAATTCCGAAGGAACTTGCAAGTTAATCTTAAAAACAAGAAAAATCTGCAAGTCCACTGAGAAAACGTTGCGAATTCCAAATCGCATTCGCGCATTCGTGGAATAATTTCCACGCGAGACAGACAGACAGACACGAAATATTTGTCAAGGAAGAACGGAGAGACATCTCGATTGAAAGTCGGGGACAAAGCACGAACCAAAATTAGAATACGAATCCAAAATCCGAAGAGAGAAGAAAGCTTCGTGGAATTAAATTCCAATGGACATTTTCAGCGTCCTTGTACTAAGCTAAATGAAATTTCTGTTGAAAGAAAGAAAAAGGAGAGAGAGAGAGAGAGAGAGAGAGAGAGAGAAAAAAAGGAAGAATCCGCGAAGATAGAGAAGCCGTGATTTAATCTTGGCGAACGGCGAAGTGGTTATTATAAATCCAATTTCTCTGTTCTCAATAGAGGAAACACACAATTAGGTTTCTTTTGATTTCCAAGATCCATTTCTTTAATTCAATTACGGCCTTTTCTGCTTGTCAGATGCACGCTTTCAAAAGCAATTATTTGTTTCGTCGGCCGAAAGTTTCGCACGGCCATTTCGCTCTATGTGAAAATTTCGTTGTCAGTCTATTTGTCGCGTCCTTTTTTCTTTTTTTCTTACCGACGTAAGTCTCGAGTGTCTCAAGAAATAAAATACAAAGGTCTGTCAAATGAATGAGAACGTTTTCAAATTTTTAAAAATGTCACAAGCTTCTACGAAGTTATTTGAAGATTTTACGCTCAAAGTTCAAACAACTGACGAGATTATAATCATTCTAACAACTCGACGATATTAAAGAAACGCGTGAAGCTTAAACTGTTCTTCTTTAGATTTGGAGATTCATAATATTCGTGGATTTAGCTTTTATTTACTGTCTTACCGAGACACGAGTTTTCTCGTTTGCAAAGGTTAAAAAGAAAAGTGTCTGGTTCAATTTTGTAGTGTTACCATTTTTTTTAATTATCGGTGTCCCTCTTCCATTCTACTATCTGTCGTTGCCAAGTTCATTCTAATCAAAAATATTCCGGCTTTTTTACTCGGCTGGAACGTTCGAAACGTTTACATCGCCATCAATTTTTATTATTTGTCGCGAAAAACAATTCCGTACGTCTCGCTAAAACAGAGATAAATGTCAGAGACGTAAAATGTCAACGAAAAAAATCGAAAAAGGTCTAAATGAAAAAAGCTTTCGTAACAACATCCTCTTAAAGATGCGAACAATTTTAGACAAAAGATAATAAAAAGTAGAATAATTGAAGACGTTTCTTTGCACGTACCGCGCATTCTTCCGTTCTTCGTTATTCCATCGAGAATTAATTTAGTGATAGAACATTCAAAAACCCAGAAATTGCCACGAAATTGTGTTATTTTGTCAATTTACGAATCAATTTGCAAACAGCGGGCATATCGCTCGTAATGAATTCCGTTTAATTAATATCGAGCAATTTGTACGAGATCGTAAAAAATAATTAGGGTTTGCTTGTTGACAAACATGTTTATAATGAATTCCGTGTAATATATATGTTGCGTCGAACGCACAATGTTAATTAACACTTGCAGTGTATTAATTAACATCGACACAAAGGACAACGGTCAACCTTATAGTTTATTCATAATTATTATTACTAACAACGCGTTTGCTAACCTAATCAAAAATAGTTACACTTGACATTTAGCTACTTACGTTCCTCTCTGATATTTTTTAATTACGTTCCAGAAGCATTATCAGTATCGCGAAAGGTTTAATCGCCACTTTCGCAAAGCAAAAGCGAAATTTAGATTTCGCACCGAGCGTTCAACTTTTGATAAATTAAATCCGACTATAAATAAAGTCAAATTTGTAAAATTAGTTCGACCCATCGAACTCCCCAGTAATTTATACCGGTACTTTATCTTATTCACGCGCGCACGCGAAACGAGTTTTATTCTCTCTGAAAGCATGGCTGCAGCGAATTGCGAATGCTCGACGTTGTAATTAATAAAAATTTTGCTCGACTATTCAGGCAAATGCAGCCCGTATGGTGGAACGATAACGTTTGAAATTGAAATCTCGTTGGATTTTCTCTCGCGCGATGAGCGAAATCGATTTTCATTTACCGTCGCATTAATCATCGGCGAAGAATAAATACAATTATCGGGGATGTATCGGGACCAGGATGTGTGCCATTAAGTTCGACGTTGGCTTTACACACGTTTTTAACAAAATACGTCGCGCAAAAATAAAATACCGTTCCGCGATATGTTATTTTTCATTGCGTTAAAAATTTCCACTTGGAGAAGCAGTTTCGCTCGTCGACGATTCGTTTCTGCGTTTCGTTTTCGATTTGCACAGTGTGACGATAACACAGCGTCTCGTTTGAAAATGTTTGCTTGATAGTGTGTCCCTTTGGTTTCAGATTAAAGGAGAGGATACGTTTATTTTTCGAGGAAATTTCTCTACAAAAGGGAGATTTGAGGTGAGTGTTCGCTTGTTACATCTTATTCTTTTAATCGTGCATATAATTACAATGTGTGTTTGTTACATTCGATACATCAGATTCGTGCGTGCTTTGGAAAATCACATCGACACAAAGTTTTCAGTTCATAAATTTTCGAACAACGTGGCACGAGAGCGCAAAAAAAACGTTTCTGTTAAATTATACGATCTCCGTATGTTCCTCAACAGAGAAATAATCCATCCGTGAAAAGAAACGAGTATCGTTTTATTGCAGTTTATAGCTTCGGGATTCAGGTAAGATTTAATACGTCGAATTGTTGCTTTAGGAGCGCTGTTTAATCAAATTGCCCAAAGGGATTTGATATTAACGCGAGTCGAAGAGAAAAGAAACAATCGCGTTTAATATTAGCGCGCTACCGTTTCTTCGGTAAATGAGTTAAGTAACTTGATCATAACTGAAATTATTCGCGTTGCCGAAATACAGTGCGAATTCAATTTGAAATTTCGGGAACGTGCAGCGCTTGCTAGCCGGCGTCAAACCAAATATAGAAGTTTAATAATACTAATTTTCGGAATGTAAAATCTTGATTCGCGTTTGGTTTGCGCTTCATTCGATTGTGCCCTCGTATTTTATTCGACCTCGTTCGTCGAGTTGCGAGGATAACTCTTTGACATCGCGAGAAACGATTACAGGGTGAATTTTGGAAAATTCACGATTTAAAAAAAAAAGAACTAATTTGATGATTTTTAACACGTTAAAACACATTTGTATGTACCTTGAAGTGAAAGAAATGAAAGTGCAAGAAAGAAAACCAATTTCAAAAATTTACTAATGTCGATTAATTCTTAGTGAAAGTGATGGTAATTGATAGTAAATTACTGATTTGTTTCTTCCAATTCCGAAAAGTCACTCGAATCTCTGGAAGTATATAAAATCGTCGCAGATACCTGTGCGAAAAAATCGCCATCACGGTGGATTCGTATAGTGTTAAACGTATAAATAATAATATATCATAATAATGATGGTAACTACAAATAACATCATAGTTCTGAACGGAACTCTACGTTTCAAGCTCATCTTTCACCCGGTACTTCTTCATTCGCTCCGCTGAATTATTTACAAACGAGCAGTTTGCTGCGCGAACATTATGCTTCCGCGAATAAACGCATCCGCAATAATGTTCTGAAAGAAATACAAGCCGGCGTTTCTCGGTCGTCTACGTGACTCTGCCGGCCTACAAGTTGAAAATCGTGCTGCTGTTTCAGTAGCAAACCGGGCGAATTACATCGGCCGGCGGTGGAGCTTCGAAATTCGCGATATCGCATGAATCATTTGCGAATTTTCCTTTGGTGCCGCGCGGCCCAAAATCGATATACGTGTGCAGAAGTAACCTTCCATCCGCTGTCGTATCGATTTCTCTTTTATCGAAGCTCGGCTCGCTGATTTGCAATTGTCAGCACGATTGGTCGCCAGTCAGAGTTGTAACTTTTGTCAAATCTAATTACTCGATCGATGTCTTTAAGAAATTTAGGTATTAATTTCTGCGAGAATGTTATTTAATTACCAACACAGAAAAGTCACAAGAAAAAGAAAATAATTCACAATTCGTGAGTTATTCGTTAAAAAAAAATTTTAAAAATTTGCACAGATTTGTCGTAATTCTTCATTTGTCAACAATTGTGACAACTATTAACTATTAATTGTTGTGAAATTTACACATTTTTACAAACAATTACGACCATTGTTAATTATCGTTGCGAAATTTACACACTTTTGCAAAATCAACGTCCCGTATAACGTATCGCGAGATAATTATTAAGTAATTATTCTGATATTTCGCGAGAAGCGATTGGAATCGCTTTCGATTATTTTTATCCTTCGCATAATTGGACCTACTTTCGCCCCGGCCGTTCTGTTTGAGCTGCTAATAACGATAATTACACGTTATTACCGCGGAAGGATTACCGAGCTGAATAATTACGATCAGCGTGTGTATATATTTTGTTGTTAATCGTGAAATATCTTCATCCGTCGAATGTTAACGTAGGTGCACTTTCGTTTCTGCATTATCGAAGATAATCAAATTCGTTGCAGCCAGATTAAATACTAATTCCAATACATCGTGTTTGTACGCTCCTGCGTGCTTCCGTGTGTCAGTTTCTCCTCGTATTTTCAGTTTCGGAACTCAGTTCGCTCGTTCCTTTCCTTCCTTTTACCTTTTGGAATTTTGAAATTCTCGAATGTATTCTAATTTCTAAGGGTTCCTCTGTTCCTTCAGTTTCGCGATCTCCGCTTTTCATCTTTTTTACTTTGAATATTCGAATTTGCTTTCAATTTGCCAATTCGAGTTTTACACACTTGTACCCGTTGCACAATCGAATTGCTGTCAAACTATCGATTCATAGGAGTCATTAATTTTTTTTTTTTTTTTTTTCGATAAGTAGAGGAAAATCTGATTGGAAGCTAACAACGATCAGTGTGAATTTAATTGTACAAATATCGATATAACGCATTTCGTAAAGAACATGATAGAATTTAATTAAAGCATCGAAACTTGAGGATTTAATTCTTCTACGAGAATAAAATTCTTTTCTCTAAAGTTCTCAGCTCTTCTACAAAAATTTAATTTCTTTACACGCAATTACACGACAAATCTCAAAATTACACGGGACGCGTGAATTTTAAAAATTACGAACAGTGCATAAAATTTAAAAATCACGAAAAACACGTGAAACATTTTAAAAATTTCAAAGTTACACGTGTCTGTCAAACGAACACGACACTCGTCAGTCACTTCATCGTCAACTGTGTGACAACGACTTGTCAAAAGTAATTGACCTTCCATCCTGTGCAAAATTGATGCATTGAAAGAAAAATGGAATGTGTTTGTTTGACACGAAAGGAATGCTAGATATACAGTTCTCCTCCCCGAGAACAGTGTAATTACGAAGTCATGCGGAATATTCATAAAAATTTCATACGTATCGCTTTCCGAAAGCGTCTCGTCTAATGAATAGTCTGCGAACTCTTGCGCACTCGTGAGAAATTCGAAGAAGCAAAAATACAGAGGACGCACGTAAAAGTACATAAAACGTAATAAGAAGATGGAGTGGTGGGTAACGGTGTAAGTATTTCGAACGATTATTTGAGAAATTTCGGAGGACAAAGGGGCGAAAAAGTTGCAGTTGCAGAACTATTTATCCACCTTTGACCGAATTTTTCATTCAGGAGAGGAACGAGTATATTTCTCGTTCCAGCGAATGCGTGTTACAGAATTATGAAAGAATTTTTCCTTCCATCCGACGCGAATGTCAAAATTTATTTTTAACGCGCTTCTTCCTCCTCGGACGACGTTTCTTTAAGTGCTCACGAAAATATGAAAGTGCACAGAGATCTGTGGTCTGATCGTAAATTCTCCTCCCAAAAAAAAAAGAAATAAAAAAACTGCACGACTTGTACCCCAGTGCGATTCGTCTCACTGAAAGAAGCAACTGTTCTGACCAAGAAATGAAGCCGACCTTTTTGCCATAAAATTTTATCGACGCGCAAACGTTCGAATCGATAGAGAACAAATTACAGGCGCGATCGCTCAGTAGAAAACAACTCGAGCCACTCCTACTCGAGGTCTACCCCACGCCCCCTCGCGAATCACGTGACCCAAATCAACCAATCGCTAATTTTCGTTGCATCAGCGTTGCACCTGAAGAGGCCCGCTAAAATCACATTCGGCGATAAAACAGAAACTTTCGTCTCTCCCACGTGAAAGCCACGGTCAGTCGTTCGTCGTCCCATTACGCTAATTGTGAATTACGACACCTGTCGGTTATTAACGTTTACGAGTTAACGAGGCACGATAACGAGTGAGAGGTGCGGAGGGAGGGAGGGAGGGAGGGGAGGGGGGCGCAAGATCGCGAACGCTCGGGCGAAACTTTTCTATTTAAAAGTTTTCACCGAGGCAACATTGTATTCGGTCGTGGTCCGATGGTATGTCAAACTTCGCGTAACGGGGGTGAGGGAAACGACTTTAGGTGGATTAAACACGCAATGTAGATTTGCGTGCGCGATAAACTTTCCCGGATTAATATTTTTCCCCGCCCCTTCCAGCGAACGTTCGATCGTTCGCCTCAACTTTAATGGGATCCAAACAAGGGAGAAGTAAGAAGCTGTGTGTAAAGTTTCCCGTGCAATCATTTGCAACGTTTGAAAGTCTGTCTGTCTGTGTGTGTGTGTGTACAAACGGGGAGAAACAAGGTTTCGGAATTGTTTAAATGCTGGGTACGTTTATACATATTTTTGTTATCGCGTCGAGCCGGCGCCGGTGTTGTTCAATACGTTCGGAACGTTGTTTCACGGCGAAGAATGTGAAACGTGAAATATTGAAAAAGTGGGTGGTGCAACGCGAGAGAAGAAACGCGTTTGCGTTACGTTCGAAATAACAGTGGATTATGACGGAATCTATGCAAGATCTTTTTATCTTCATGCAAGATTTACGTGGTTTTATTTTTATCATTGCGCAAGAAATACCTGTTTTACGCGAGTTTAATTACTATAAACGCAATATGAACTAATGGACGCGCATCGAATCTGTGTTTTTAACACTGTTAACAACGAGAATGAAATTGCAAGAATTTATCTAACGTCTTTTGCTTAACAAACTATATCGCGAACGAGAAGCGGAAAAATCCGTTTCAGATTGGACGAACGCCTTCGAGTGTTTGCAAACGGGTGATAATGGGCGACGTCGACGTTGGCGTCGTCATCGGTGTCGTGGAAGTTTGATATATCCAAGCCATCTATAAAACTGGCTCTGGCAGCTGGCGAACAATCGCCAGTAGAAATTCTGCGAGAATAGGGACGGCTCGATATTCTTCTCTGTCTCTCCGCCCCTTTCGTTTCCCCAGACAGATTTGTTCTCTTGATCCTGACCAGCTCTTTCTTGGTCTGTCTAACCAAACTCCTTCCCAGCTGAACGACGATAATGTGACCCATACATTCGCTCGATATACGATCAGCCAAGTGAACGATGTCTCAAACTGGTCCAACTGTTCTCTAGGAAACGGGGACAGTTACCATCGTAACGGAGAGAGGACGTTAAAATTTTTAATTTTCTATTTAATTTTCATTTATTCGAACCTCCCTTTAACCCTTTGATCCCTTCTGAGGAGACATCTTTTCCTAAATTCCTCTTTTTATAATTGCTGATAATTATAACGTTGTGGTATGTTTGATGTTGTATGATGTGACGTAACAATATCTGAACAGACTAAATTGTTCAACTAATGTTGAAAAAAGAAGAAGAAGTATTAAACTTCAGTGTGAATGAGTTACGGGAATTTTTTATGACTTTGTGTGTTTTATTATTATTACCGTAAGAAAGTATCGAAAGTGCAAGGAAAAGTGTATTCGTCTATGAGGTATTCGCTCATCAATAATGGTCAATAAGTATTCAGTTGAGCATTCACTCATAACTAACTTGCTTTAAAGAACGCACTATACAATTTAACACGCAAACAGATAAATCGTTAGATCAAAGATTTATACTCGGTTTTGATACTCGGTTGATTTCAAGTGCGCATTATTTTAAAAGTTCTCTCTTCGACTTTGTTTAAATACGCTCGATAATCACGAAACATTGAACGCGTGACTAAGCAATAATTGTCGACACGTGTTCCGAGTCACGAAAGAGACGCGAGACGTTCGATGTTTGAACAGCGGACGACAATTGCGAAATATCGAATGTCCGCGTGGTTGTGAATTTTAATCATAAACGTAACAACGAATGTAATCGCGGTCCACGGATTACTCTAAACGAATCCAGCTAACGCGGAAGTTTAATCAACCGTTTTCTAAATATAATATTTTCGTCAACAGAGAAAGAAGGAAAAAATGCATTTCAATCGACACACGCGTAAACAAATAATTCTCCACGCAGAGCAAATATTAACTTTCGATTTAATTTGTAAAAATTCCATTTGCAGTTTTTTTTATTTATTTTTTCTTTTTTTTGCAAATTCCGTCCGACGCGGAATGCTCGCGCCCTCGTGCGTGTATTTGCAATTCCATTCGAAATAAAATACTCGCCCTCGCACGTTCAACGGAGTTCCATCTCTTTTCCCTCCTCCGGGAAGATTTAGAACCGGCGGTAGAAACGTACGAATTTAACACGGTGCTTTAACCATTAGTCGTTATTAACCTTACCACAATAGGCGGGTTCAAGCGACGGGGAAACGTACTTCTTCGCGGGAAAATTCCTCCTCCTCTTTCTTTTTCCCTTTTTTTCTCTTTTCTTTTTTTTCTTTTTTTTAAATCCTGCAGCGCCGGCTACACCTGACTCCTAAATCCTTTGAGCGTGGCACGGACCATGATTCTACTTAACCCACATAAAGTTCCACTGTGCGCGAAGACTTAAAGCTGAAAATGGTGATGGCGGGGTCGATTCGGGAAACGAGAGGCGCACGGCGACTCGCAGCTGCCAGCGTGCAGAAGTTAATCCTTGATAAATCCCCGAATTCCGCCTTAATTCAGTATTGAGCTGCCTTGATTTCATTTCGCCGTTGACCTTTGAGCCTCCAAATCCTTGCGCCTCAGTCCTTGCTTGGGACGAGTCTTTCGTTCCACGCGATATCGATATCGAAATGCACACAGTGGCGCTGGAGGAGAAAGTTTCCTCGGTGTTACTCAGTCCACAGTCATCCATTCTGGCTCAAAAGTCTTACTCAACACGTTGAGTGAGACGTGGAAGCCATCGGTGACCGACGAATCGAAGAACAGTAAGAACTCACAGTTCGAGTAAATGTTAATAATTTTAAATTTTTCGATATTAGTTTCGTTACTATAAAGCATAAAAAAATGATTTTGTTAAAGCACTGCAAACGAAGAAAAGGTAAATCAACACAGTCTTCGCAATGTGACGACTTCTTTGATGCATTTTTTGTTTCTGTTCTGATTGTTTTGAATTTCTTTTATAACATCTCTTCTGCAAAATCGTCGCTCGATCCTGGGTTTCTTCGTTTCATGGCACAATTTTCTCTATAGGCTTGCACGCGAATAAGTGCAGCCCTCAATTTCACTACATAGTAGAAATAAAATATCGTGAAAATCGAAGAAATGCTTTTCCATCAATCATGTTGATATACCTCGACTTATCAACATTACAAGTGTTTGTTTCAGAGCCAGTACAAAGTGCTGATACGTTGTAAAATATAGATACGATTTAAAAGTTTCATTATCTGCGACGAAAATGCCGAATATTAAAAATCAAAAAATATCCAAAGACCTTTGCGCGGGGATGTATACGTGTTGTATTTATACCCGTTGCTCTCTTGCTAAATTTATTTTACAAGATCATTGACTGTAATTACATTTTTCCCTGTCCACCGTTGCGCGTAGTTTTTTAATTTAAATTTCAATAATTATAAAGAAGCCTGACGTTCACTTATAATTGAACAGCGGGAAATTTACATTTTTATGAACACGACTATAAAGGATAAATACGGAGGGATTGGCTCGTTGATTAAAAAATTATAACGGATAGATTATTTATTTTATATGCGTATGTATATTTGCATATTACGCGCGTTCTATGGATTTTTGCACTTTTAAATTTCGTTTAATTTACATTTCCAGCTTAAATGTAAATAAAAATGTCGTCCTGTACTTTTTGTTTTTAATATTTTACTTTCTACGATCGATGTTATTCGAAAGATGATCTACGACGTCGTTGGAGGACAGCTTAAAACGTCACACTTAGAAAGATCTCAAGCTAGATTTATATTCATTGCCTAGATCTCTGTTTGACCACGCTAGGATCATAAACTGCAAAAAGTGGCTGATTGATAGTCCACGTGAAAACGTTTTAACCTGTCCATATATCCCGTCTCGTAAAGTTTCTTTACAGCCGCGTCTGATTTATTTCCCATTAAATCGAAACACACGTTGTAAAATTTTTCTAATTTCATAAATTTTACAGAGGGCGTTAAAGCCAGAAACTTTCAGTAATCTATAAAATCTCTGCAGAACACATTTGCACGCCAGTATTTCCTATCTTATTTTTTGTATCGTGCAGCTCTATATCCTGCACTCCCACGTAGCTAAATGAAATTCAGACAAATAAGGATGTGCAGAGATCAGGAATCCCTCGAAATCGAAGAAAGTTTCGAGTTTCGAGAATTCGAAACTTTGTACATTTTTTGTTTCTTTTTTTTTGTTTTCGTGGTTCGAAACTCGAATGAGAAAAATCATAGAATCAATGAAGAAAGAACAATTTGCAGAGAGAATAAAGAATAATTGTAATTCTGAGCAACTGTTCTGACTAGGAAGACTTTTTTGCCGTAAAATTTTATCGATATGCAAACAGTACCAGACAACGCCACTCCTACTCTATCCCACGCCCCCTCGCGAATCACGTGACCCAAATCAACCAATCGCTAATTTTCGTTGCATCAGCGTTGCATCAGAATTGTCGCAAAGGAAATAAATTATCTCGTCATCTTGTGATCCCGTTAAAACGTCGGTGTTTTACGATCGTTGCCCCTGTTTTGCTTATATCGAGGGGGAACGTTGATGCACGAGCAATTCAAGCTGCAGCCAGGAAAAACCTGTAATTACTGCGACGCGAGAATTTGTGACTCTCAAATATTAGTTTGCAACGAGCTGCATATTTTTTCCCTCCTTTTTTTCCCCGGACTAATACGCCAACCGTTGCCGGCTTTCGTTCTTTAATTCACAAAGCAAACGTTCCATCTTGACAAAGGATAATTGATTTCGGTACGGTTTCCCATCGAATCAATTCACTCTGTTCAGTTTCTGCTGAAACGGCTACATTATTCGCGCTTTCTCTCTTTCACGCACGTTGATTTCCATTTCCATTTCCACGCACTTTTAATAATAACCGCACGGACCAATTAGCTGATGCTCCGATTTCCTCGTGTGTTTTTTCAACATGGACGATATTTCGCCGGATATTATTAAATCGAGCGCTATGACAACCACCATTGGAATTTTCCAACCGGTTTTCCGAAAAAAGAATTACTTGCACTCGTCGACGAAATAATCGGCGAATGACAAAACGAAGATCTCGCACTTTCCTTCGTTTTCGGAGTTCGATTCTTCTTTATTCTCAAAGTTAGTATAGGGGATATTTCGCTTGATCTGTTGACGCTTCGATTGCTTGGCGAGAAACAGTGTGAAACTAATTTTTTTCGACGTTCCTGCCGGTTGGAGTTTAAGTTTAATTGAAATTTCGGGGCAAGTCGGAACGGTTGAGCGTAAGAAGCTGGAAGATTGATTGATTCGATTACCTTAGCGGAACGATTCGTTTCGACCAAACAAAATGGACACCGGTAAGAGAAGTGGCTGCATGCTATTAATTAATCTTACGCCCGATAAGTTCCACCACGAGGGTAAAACTCGCTAAAAGCGAGCAACGCCGTTTGAGAAATGTTTCGATATATCAGCGTTAAGCCGCACTGTCAGACGCACTCGGATATTACCCTGAATGGTGCTGATGGATACTGGAAGACTCCTCTCTGTCAAGCCACTTGATACACCCATTTCTGAGGCGCTCCTGAAGATGCTCGCGGAGGATGCCGCGTATCGCCCTCTTATTCGACGTTTGCGGTTGCAGATTCCGTATTTTACGTATTTCGCGAAAATGCACGACTATTTTGTACAAAACCGCGAGGTAGCTGAAGACGACATGAAATAAACACGACAGATTGACTTTCGACGAACATTGATACGCATTAACACTCGAGTAGCGTTTGAACGTTGAAACGCAAGTTTTGCGATTGAAGTTGCCTCGCGATTGAAATTTTGATCGATCGCGCGACATTAAAATTCCATTTATCGAGAATTTTTTCAATCTCGAAATTAAGCCCGCTGAATAAACGTCGCTGTAAATTTTTTTTTTTTTCACTGCGGCGAATGTACAGTCATTTTTAATTACACGCGATAGAATACGAACGAACGCGCGATGTGAACAAATTTACAAAATATTCAAAGAACAATCCTTTCTGTCGAGGTTCCACTTTTTCTGATCGTATTGTACAAAGTATGAGTTTGCATGAAAATTCGATCGATCGCGCGATATCAGAGTTCTGCTCGTCGAAAGTTTCATTACTCTTAAAAACTAAGCTCAGTGTCAACATTGCTGCGAGCGTGCAGTCACATTTAACCATTAAATTGATACGAAATGCCGATTGCACGACGTCAGAATTCTGTTCCAAAGAAATTGACGAAATTCTTCCAATATTGCCATAAAATTTCCGACTATATATATCGGGGGTGCAGTCATATTTAACCATCGAGGCGATATCGCGTACAAGTTCGCATACAATTGAAGTTCCATCGCGATTAAAATCCCGATCCAGAGCGTGCGCCGGAATTAATGCACCAGCTCAGTTCTTCCACCCTCGCGCTGTGTGAGTTCACCTGCTCCTTTCTTATCCCCACGAAAATACGATTTCCTGCGCGAAAGAAGTGGACTTTGTACTTTCTCGCAAATTTCCGCGTCCTTCCATGCGAACCGCACTTGATGCGCGCGGCAGTAAGGAAGTCGGCCTCCGTGGCTGGGTATTCTCCAGCGTGGTGGTTCACGGCGTCGGAGATATCCAGTCACCGGAATACCTGCATTACCCGGTACCGAGACTGTGCATCGTTGAATATTATCAGCGTAAATAAAGCCCCGGAATCTTCCGACCATTTTTCCAATATACTTATCTCGATCTAAATTCTGGACGGAAGACTGTACGGCATCGTTGCGCATCGCGCGACCAACGCGTCGTTAGAAACCAGCGAATGGAACGCCATTGATGGAATTTGAAATCTCGTTCGAGGGGAGATATTAGCCGGATTAATGCAGCGGAAGAAAGAGTCGCGTAATCTCTTCAAATCCTTCAGCGAACTTCATTTCTGGTCTTGGAGGGCGGATTTTCTAATCCAGTGCAGCTTTATTTCCATACTTTGAAACTTGTGGTACGTGGTACGTCAATATCGATTGGAAATGGTGCTCCAAGTGGAGCGACAGTGGTGTAGTACATATTGAAATAAATAAATAATTCGACGGTACGTGATACATAATGTACAAATATAAGTTTGGATATGCAAATCAAATAAATAATAATATACGTCGAAATAAATATAAAATCATATAAAAGCACATTCAATATTGGATGAAGGAAAGTTTGCAACAGGGATGCATTGATCTAATAAATATCGTAGTCTTTATCTTATTTATATAATTCCATTTTTTGTTATAAATCTAGTATATATAATTTTATTATGTCTACAACACCTGATACAAAAGTTATTCTATAGTGAATAGTTTTCCAATTCTAATTTTTCTCCTTAGAATAATTTCAATTGAAGAAGAACCAAATGTGCTGCATATGTGTATCAGTGTCTCTGAAGAAGTTGAATATTTTCACGTTTAGTTTAAGTAAGAATTATTTATATTATTTGATGACACATAGATGTAATATATAATTTCAAGCGTTCAAATATTTCGATATTGGGTACTCAAATTTACTCAAAAAATTACGAAATTATATCATCGGACAGTGTAGTCAGACTTATGTACATATTATGTACGACACGAAATGATATATTTAAAAAACAGAAATTGTTTTGTATATCACTGCAGGTGAGAATCCAATCCCAAGTTTACTCGAAATTAAAATCGTAACGGAAGGGGGAAAAAAGCAAAAAAGAGAAGTTCCACGATTTCTAGTATCTAGTATCGATGTATGGTCGAGCAACGCACAACAGATGTACTTTATGGGACGTGCGGATGTATAATATTTTACGCGATACGGAGAGTCGCTGGCTGCAGAGTTGCAACTTGCCGCGTTGATTCGGCAATTTCCGAATTTCCGCGTTGTTGTTGCAACCGGTGCCGTATCCTTGGCAACTATCTTTGATATTGACCGATGATGTTTCGCTGTTTGATGGCTGCTTCTCCCACTTTGATTGTTCACCGTGCTGCGCCGTGATCTACAGGTTGCATCTCGCTCTTCTTAATCGCTCCTCGCCAGCAGACGTAGCTGAAACTCGTTGCACGCAGTCTGAGCTACTGTTCGTGGTTGAAGCTAGAGCTAATGGAAGGAATGTAACTCTTGGATCTCCATCTTCCGCCGTAGTAAACCTTAACTACGAGGCTACAATCCAGCTAGCTTAATTTTGTTTAAGTTGTAACGTTTGTTGCGTTCTCAGTAATTAAGCTGCTAGAATGTTTCTAACGAGATATTTCGCATCATTTTTCCGAGCTTGGTTTCACTGCATATATATATATATATATATATACTGCTAAGTAGTGGAGGAAGGAAATGACGAAGCGTTGAGGAAGTGGAAGTGCCGCTATGAATCGAGGAAGAAGACGTCTTTTCTTGCCTGGGAAAAAAATGGAAGAAGCTGGGAAGGATGTTGGTATCTGGGGATGCCGCTGAACAAGTGTTTGCTCTTAGAACGACGGAGAAAGTGGAAAGTTCATGAATGAAACTCACAATTAGGCGTGACAAAGAACGTTATTGATCGGATCTGATAACTGTTGCAAATACGCATCGAACGAGACTTGCTTTTCTTTCATATATACATATTTTCGAAAATATTCGTTCTCGTTAGTTGTTTCAATAAATACGAATATGTGTTGTAAAAACATTTTTACGATACTGACGACGTAATTCCAAGTATTCGAGCGAGTGCGAATGCTTTTGTCCACTTGCAGAGAAAGTCGTGGAACGAAAGACGGACGCACTCTTTAATCTCTCGCTCTTTGACGATCTTTCTCTGCCATGGGTAATTGTTTAACTCGTGCAGGTAATAAGGTTATCCCGCGGTCGTCATCGATCAAGGCCTTAAATCGATCGAATCACCAATCGCCCGTCGGCTTAGCGCGCTCCGAGCTACCGACCCCGTTACCGTCACGTGTAATTCTCTTCCGTTCGATTGGGCAAAGTGGTTCGCGTATACCTATAAAAGAGAATCGTCGACTATCGATGGGATACTGCCATTTCTTTCCTCCTCTCCCTTTCTCTCGCCCATTCCTCCCCCCCGCGTTCCTGGCCACCCGTTTTCAACCGTTGCTTTTGTCGCTCTAGTATCTTCGCAGTTTCACCTTTAACTTCAACTCTCCACGTTGACCTCGACTCTTTCTTCTCTCTTTCCCTCCAGCGTCGGTATCTTTCGTCCAAGGCACGCCACTCGCATCCACCGTGTTCGGTGCTCGTGCACCTTTTTCCACGAGATCTCGCGACGAACCGAGCCACTCGGAGGTAAATTATCTCACCTTCGTCGTCGAGGAGACCCGGCCTCGTGGAACGTGTAGCGCCGACTACTACAACCGAGGAATCGGGACTCCGGGGTTTCTCCTCAAGTAGCACGAACCGAGTCGATAAATGAACGAGCCTGGAAGGTCCACGCGGACTTTTTCTAAACGCGTTTCAATTTTCTCCTCGTCTCCTCGACGATCAGCTCACAGTTCACGGACGTTTCGCAAAAGAAATTGCGTTAATACGTAAACGCAGTGTGATAAATTGGTGATAAACAGTGCTGCTCGATCTTGATTTTGTTTTATTGAAAAGCGAGAAAAATTTGAATTCCGACTTCCTTCAGCTTCGCCTCGCTGTGTCTTCTGAAATTTGGCAAACTGGAAACCAACGCTGCTTTACTCTGGCAAAGTGAGATTGTAAATTTTAATTTACAAGAGGAATTTCACTTCGTTGCGTTTTCTTCGGTGGCAATAGGTTGGAAAATATAACCCGTTCATCGTAGATGTTACCTTACCCTCCTTGAAAAGTAGAAAACTCGTCTCGTTAATCCAATAAAGTGGGACTCGCTTCGTTCGTCGTCAGATTTCGTGAAATTTCGAAAATGTTAATTTCAGTACTTTTGAAGTACTGAAGTTTTCCACGAGGTTCAATTCTCCCGCAAATGAAACGTAATTTGAGGCAGACCAGGAAAAGCTACGTGGAAATTAATCAATTTCAAAAATACTAAAAAAAAAAAGAAAAAAGAAACAAAAAGAGAAAACGTAAATAAACAATAACGCGGTGATTAAACTTAACACAAGGGGAACGTTACGCAACGGTGTAACTCGCCAGCTATTTTTAAACGACAAATTTACCAGAGCCTTAAATTCTTTTCGACGAATTTCAACGAATAACTTCAAGCTAGAGTATTTAAATAATTTATCGCGTTTCCACGTTTCGACGCTGATTTACATACACGCCCCGCAATTTTAAAACTCGATGCAACGCGTGAAATACGTTCCGCGTTTTTCGAATCCGTTTGCAGAAATTTCCCGTTCAAATGTTTGCTTTGGCATTATTTCTTCGAGCAGTGTTTCACTTTCATCGTTATTTCCCGAATCGCGTTACGTTACGCCGTTGTACCGTATACTTTTAGCGAGAAGCTAGCAAAATATTTTGCAACATAATGTTTTCCTAGAGAGAGAGAGAGAGACTGTCTTTTTGCAACCTGTTTGTTATACATCCCCGATATTTCTATTGGAACGCAAAAACATTGTCAAACTGTAATAGAGAAATTTAATTAAAGGGCAGAGTGCTTAAAAAATACCAAGCAAATATCGCCCGCGCTTCGTTTCGTTCCGTTTCGTTCCGTTTTACGATCGCAATTTCACGAAACTTTGGGATTTTTCGTCGCGCTCTAAAAATTTTCATGCTCGTCAAAAACGTCACAATTGCGTCCATGAGTACAACAAGCCATACGACGGAACAAATCGGTTTTATTTTCTACTTTCGAATTAACACCGCGATCGAATTATCGTTTGGCTTTCACATTCGAAGCTGTCGAATTATTCCAAATTGAATATATACATCGGAAAGCAATGGAAATCGATGGCAAGCCACGTTGTCGTTGACGCGAGTAAAATGAAAGATAATAATTTCATGGATAAAATACGCGAAGATATCGGACGTTTGGAATTAAAATCGGCGAACGTAATAACAAAGTTCATCGGATCGATTCGTTTCATTTTTCGGAAGTAATTTTTGTTGACAAATTGCCGTTTATTTTGCACGTAAATGTTGCGCAAACCAAATATCGTGGACTATTTACGCAGGATGCGATAGGATCACTCACTGAAACGCTCAAAAGTTATCAACCGTGTAATAACCGGCTAATTTCAGGAGTAATTTTCAAAATTGACAACTTCTAGTAAGAATCGCTATTGCTGAAAATTACACGACGTCGCACTGCCTAATTACCAACCATTAAAAGTCGCATGACGTCACCGTCACGTCATCAGGTCACGTTAAAGTTAAAACTCGCGTGACATCATCTCACGTTGTCAATATGTTATATATCTTTCTACGCGTAGAGATGCAATAAAAATATCAAAAAAAGTATGGTACGAAATATTATTCTCTATCTAAAGATTACTCCTCGTGTAATGTATATTTGAATACTTTTAAGCTCGACGGTATGAATAAAGATGCGTAATTTAAATGCTGCATCTTATATGTTTTTGAGCTTGATAGTATGACCAAAGATATATAATTTAAATGCTGCCTCACATACTCCTATATCCGAATGTTTTTAAACTTGACAGTATGTGCAATTTAAATGCTAGGTTAGATAGTACGAACAAAGGTGTGCAATTTATAAAATATTACTGCATGTTTTTAGTCTTGACAGTAGGAACGAAGACACATAACCATAAAAACAGAAAATCTTTGAAACCAGAAGGATGGTTGAATCTGAATTTTTGGAGCAGTGTTTAAAACGTACGTACAAGGGATGATAATCATCTTGACAGTGTACTTCATCTGTTCCACGCGATCCAACAAAATTTCCAATGAAAGTCTTCTTATTGTCACAAGAAAAAAAATCTTTCGTTCTTTATTTTAGCTTTGTTTCGATCGTTCTGCGATGCGTATCGTGTCGCGCAGACACGCGAGACGCGCGCGCCGTTGCGAGATACGGAACGAACCTCTCGACTCTCCCTTCGATTATTCGCGATCGCTGGGTAACGTACCGATGAGTTAACGAAAGGTGTCCTGTTACAGTTGCCTGAATAGAGCGGACTTAATCAGGATACACGACGGGACGGACTCAGGGGCGCCCACAATAGCGGTGCTGTGCAACCAAGGAACGGAAGTGGAAGTGCTCAGCACCGGGTCGGACCTGTACGTCGAGTTCGTTGCTAATTCCGAGTGGCCCGGCCAGGGTTTCAAGGCGATGTTCCAATTCCAGCCATTGGACGATGCGCCGCATCCTGGTGGGTAACGAACGACACTGTTTTCCTCGGCATTATGAAAATCCGCCGAATATAAACTCATCGCGTATTCCCTTCCATGCGATTCCGTTTCGATTTCCTTTGCCGACTCCTCCTTTGCTCTTCGTCGTTTGAATAATGAACAGCTTCCAGCGCCGCAATCGGCTGGCCCAAAGCGCCGAGGGAACGTCACCGAGTAGAACCGTCATGGCGAAATCGCAATTGTCTCCGCGTCTCGGTAATCGTCTGTTTTTCGCCACGTCGATTGCCGACGGTGTTTAATCGACGCCCCTGTGTTTCGCCGAACTTTCGCAGCTCCTTCGAAATTTACGGTGATCCCGGCATCTGGGCAACTGTGCGAAATTTTCTCCCAAGTTTGTTTCGCCGGTGCTAAGCAAGTTTGTAGTTTCTAAATGACGAATGGCGGGGATCTTTCCGCGACGAGCGTAAAAAGTTGCCACCGCCTATTAATCTTAATCAGAAACAAAAGTTGCGACGATATCCTCGCGGAATGATGGTTTGTTTGTCCGACGAGTGTTGCGGAAAAACAGAGTTGTATACAGTTTCACTCGGGCTTTTCCTCCGATAATTCACCGTCAACTGAAGATGGCGAGGTATATCACGTGACAAAAATTGAAAAATCACTCAGTCGATAGACCATTCTAATTCAGTAATTTCGAATTACTTTGTCAACGAATTTTTAAAATAGACTCGCGTAAATAAACGCGTCTGCTCGTTAGACGAGTGTCGTTCGACTCTGCAAGCTCTATCGTCGGTATTGCAGATTCGTCGGAGCGATCGGTTTGCTGGTTGAACGTGGAGCGTCGCTGAGAGTGGCGTGAGAGCGTTTCGAGGCAGACGTTGCGAGAAGCTTGCTGCATTCTTGCGCTCAATCACGTCGGTAAAACAGAGTCCGAAGCTTTCCAACAAACCGTAAAATGCAGTGCTTCGGTTGGACAGTGCTCCTTGCTTTTCAATTGTTCTACGTCCCTTTAGATAATTTCCGCGAACCGCGAACGTTGAAACCGCGTTGTACCAACGAAGCACGAACGTGCCCGGTGTTCCTTGGAACGTGTTATCGGCGCGGCAGCTCGGCCATTTGCATAAATTCGTTATTACGCGGACGATAACATTGGTATCCCTTGTTGGTTCAGCCTCCTTACGCGTTACTGGCATGTTAATCGCGGTCAAATTAATTAACGACCCCTTGACATTGACGCGAGTTTCTCTGTCTCTGCGGGTCCCTCGCTTTCATCCCGCGCGGAAACATCCAGTTGTACTTTCGTCGATAACGAATTTTTAACGACCGTGTACGACTGATGGAAAGGTTAACGCGAGAACGAAATTGCCAGCGGAATAAGGTTAGTTTGCACGGCTGACTATTTATGAGGTAATAAATCATAAATGGGGGACCGTTTGCTAAGGTAGATTGGCCATGTTCCATTCGCATACGCGACTCCCAACTGTAATTAACGGCACTGTATATTCCGAGGATAATTACAATAATGTATTTCAGAGCCGGACAAGGTCGTCCCAGGGGCCGTTACCGGTAACCCCAAGTACTCGGTCATCGGACCGGCTGTCAGCGCTACCAGTAAGTACATCACTCTGTGTCGTCGATTTATTATCCCTCTCAATCAATAATTTTCCATCTATTCGATTATCACCCCACGCCCTCGCCGGTATTCACCCGGTAAACGACTTACTTCATAGATAATCCGGCGGATTCTACGGATCCGCCGGACAAGATATACGTTTAGAGCGTGAGAAAGCGTGGGGTGCCAATTTCTTTAGTTTGCGTAGCATTGTCTGCGGTAACTGAAATTGGAACGATTATTTATTTATTTATATGTTTGAGAAGATTTTAAACTTATCTTTTCCTTTCAAATCAAATAGCTATGCTTTGTGATTATCAAGTATTTATTATTTACGCAATTTTTCATTCTTAATTCTTGAAGTTACGCTTTGACATTTTACACGTTCTTTTCAACTAAAGTTCTGAAGAATTTTCCTTTGCGATACTTTTGAAATACACTTGAAAGGAACGATTTTTGCTAAGCATTTGAAGCAAATATTAACTGGACTTATTTGATAATTAACGTAGTAAGTCGGATAGCAAGTTTTACTTTTTGAATTTGACAAATCCGAAAATAAACTAGTCTATAAAGTGTCACGAATGAATTTTATGTGTATCACGTAAGTACGATAAATGGTTTAAATACAAAGACATCAGTTACGTGATTAAATGCAAGGTAAGTGTATAAGTATAATATAGTTGTGTAGTTAACGCGTAATGCGTCAAGAACCAGTTAGTCCAATCTTGTACAGAAATATTTTAATATTTTTAATCTACTAGGTTGTTCTCCGTTCCACGAAATGAATATTTTTAATTTCAACGTACATTGGATCACACCTAAATTATTGATTATATCAAACTATTCACTGCGTATAATCTTCTGTTACTCCTACGTCTTTAGAATCACAATCACTATTTGGTTTTTGAATTTAAAGTTGCTTGATCCCTTTTATGGGTTCACCTTAGGTACTAAAAGTTTTAATAGTCGAAATCTAGAAAGTAGTTCAGCAGAAAATCAGCTATCAGTGAGAGAAATGTGTCTTGTAAAGTTCAATGGTCTGTAACGTTCCACCAATCCAAAATTTCTCTCCCTCGCTGAACGATGACATGACCGAGTCCAGAATTGCTATCAATTAACTAATCACTCTCAAGTATTATTCAGAAAATGCAGCAGCATCGCGTTAACTAATTTTTGTAAATAATTCAGAGCCATTTCTGTAGTGAACAGACAACTCTTACATACGCAAATGTGATGGGCACATGAGCTGATTGAAATAATCAGACTGCTGATGTTTATGCATTTGCTGATGAATATGTACTACGCTGGCGTAACATGCAAAAATATAGAAAATATTCAACGTAAGGCACTCGCTGTAATGTTTAGTCTTCATTATCTCCGTTTAAATTTCTTTACTTCTCTCACAGTCACATATTCATTCATAAAGAGAAAACATGAATTTGCATAAATATTCGCAGTTTGGGAATAATCACCCGCAATAAATGTTCGACGTTAATTATTTGTTTTCTTAAATTTCTAATAGAGTCGGGAGATTTTTATTTATAGAAGTTATATTTATTGGAGTTTTTAGCAGAACTAGAAGTAATCACTTGTGATAGATATTCCAAGTAAGAACTTGTGACTCATACAATTATGTTATTATTTTTACAAAGAAAGCTTGTCAGTCGATTCAATTGTTTGTCTCAATTGTTTGAAAATTTCAAATGATACGAACGAGATACAGATATGAAATTTTCTGGTCAATAATTGGCAAATCAGAAATCACATTAATAAAGAGTAATAATTATTGGTCCGTAGCCTGTCGAAATCTAATATTTATTATAGGTATGTCTATAAATATCAATTTACATAACATCACGCACAAAATTGAACAATCAATTAATCATATATACATTAATAATAGATGATAATGCGTTGATATACGTTCGGTATATTCGCATCATTGTGCACATTCATTTATACATATTCAAGTATACATAAAAGTAAATAAATATTGAACAACACATAAGATTACTGATAAGAAAAATTAGCAATGGAAATCTTTTATCTGTTTAAATTTGTACAATGTATGCTTCTGTGTCTAAATCAGAAGAAATCAATGTTAATTTTGACAAAAATACTTGCATTTTGTGAGCAAGTATTTTTGTCAAAGTAAAAGAGAAAAATTTGAAATAGTTTGATTGTTCTAGCGTTAACAAAGTATCTGCGAAATAATTAGAAATAAATGATCTTCTTTCGCATGAAAACAAAGGTATTCGAAATCATGATAATGAAAATTCTACTGCAACAATTTTCAATTATTATAGTATACGTATATTTTGTCACTCGATTAGTATTTATCGACGCACTTAACGCTTCACAGTATTTCCAAATTGCTAGAATCTCGTAGATTTTTCCAAAAACCCAGTGTCTCTAAATAAAATCGCAGTATATGAAAAGAATTTTACCATACGGAATAAGTAACACTGATGCCCATGAGACATCATGTAGAATACGCAAACAAAATCTCGACGTTAAAACGATGAAGCTGCTGTGTCTATTGCTCGAATAGATTATTTCGATGCCTCGAACAACGCAGTTGATCGACTTCGCCGCGATACGATTTCTCCGGCCGGGGAGTTCTTCTCGGATATAACTTCACCGGCTGAGTTGCATAAACTTTGCCAGTAGTGTGTACTTTCGGAGTCATCAGCTGCTTGTAACGCTCGTCCTCAAAAGCTCGAAGGAGAGGACGAACTTTCTATCTTTTTCGCGAAAGCTAGCTCCGCCGGTTATGAGTAGAAGCTACTAAATTAAATTATTCAGTTGACAAGTACACGGTGATCCGGCCTTTGTACACAGAGTTCGCCGAAACTCTTCGCTTTGACGTTCGTTCTATCGATATTCGCGCGCGTGCGGCAACTGACATTTTCTTCCCTCGTGCGTCGCTCGTTTGATGCTTGTTTTCCCCTGTTTTTCGAACAAATTGAAGATAAAAAAAAAAGCAGAGGCAAAAATGATTTGCGAACCATCCGGGTGTCTCCAAATATCACAATACCTCTCTGTTTCCTTGGAATTTCACAAATACTGTTCCGCAGAGAACGGAATGAAGGTTTCAAGTGGTTCAAATAATCACACGCTACAAAAAATTATATAGAAAGAAATTGATAAAAAGGAGCAAGTGATAAATTTTTTTTAACGAGACTCCGTTTTCCAAAAATGTGGATTTTGAAATTGCGCAAAGTGCACGTATTTTAAGAAGCGTGGGTACATTTTCTCGAAAACCTTTTATTCTTTACATTCATTTTTCATTTATTTTCTCCTTTATGGAGAGTTATACACACAACACTCTGTACAACCATCATGCATTCATCTTTTGAAAGTAGCATCTACACTATCGACTCTGCTGAATGGTTCATGCAACTGGAACATGCCATATCTGTCGTCCCCTGACAGAAGAAAATGTCACACTGAAAAAGGACACTAAAAAGATAGATAAAGGAAAGGGAAGGATAGAGTCGTATTTTATTCTTAGATGTAACGATTAGATGTAACTTGTATGCACCGTCCATTTGCATACTATTTCTCGTACCGAAAAACCTTTTTTTCTTTTTTCTTTTTTTGCGTAGATCGAATCATTTCCTCGTTGCGAGGAAAAATTATTCTGGTAAAACGGTATGATTAGTTGGTGAGGTATTTCAAGTAAATGCCTTCGTTAAGAAGGATTTCTCATTGCATTCCAGAAACGATGTACGTCTCTACAGATCGTTTGAGCTGCTCTAGGAATTTTTAATTAAACAGTCATTCCGATACTTCCGGTTCTTCTTCTTTCGCGCAGAATGCCACTAGAATCCGAGCTATTTCGAATAGAATCTACAGTCTCGTTTCAAAAAGTCACTCGTTATATTTTATTCGATGTTTCACGTACGCTCTTGGTAATTGTTTCATTCTCCTCTATAAATCGTTTTCTAGCGGAACATTTCGTCCGTGCGTTTCATTAAAGCAAATTCTCCTTGCAGTCACTCGAAATATTCTCGTCATATTCTCGCGATTCGATGTCAATTTGTTCGCGAAATTTGAAGTAGAGCACGTTAATTAATTCAGTCCCTGAAAATTATGTACAAAACGACTGATTACTATCTAACATTTGCATTTATATAACGCGTTCAACATTTCCCTAGAAAGCAGCCGATCGATTACGATGTAATTGACTGCCATTAAATGAAAGTGTTTAATGCCAATGTTTCATCGGTGTAACGCTGTTTTTACGAGTGCTCATGAAACAAGGAGAATTATACACGAAACGACTGATTTCAGCGAGAGAAGCAATCAATTAATTACAAAATTAATGATTAAACATTTATTAAACACGGTTATACATGATGAACGATTGAATTATAAATTGATATCGATTAAACATTTATTAACGACTCAATTAAAGAGTATTTGGCAGCAACGTTTCATTAATTTATACTTTTAAGAACGCGCATGAAACGATAGTCCAGGTGAAATAAAATTTCCAAATTTTAAATACCAACCAGCGTCAGTTTCAAATATCGATTTCGAGTTACCAATTTTTCCGTAAAAGACAAAAATCATCTTTGCGATTTCGTACGACCGATTCTTTCTTTGTCATTTCGATAGGCAAAGTGGAGGATTCAACAATTTCGCGCAAAGTCTCCAGCAGACCAGTAACTTCAAATACCAATTTTTCGCAAAAAGAGCAAAATCACTCGCGATTTCACACGAAACGGTACTTTTATCGTCTCGATGGATAAAGCGAACGATTTAACAATTTCGCGGGAAGTTTCCAGCAGGCGTTCACTGCTGCAACTGCTGGTGACCATTACCCAAGTCCGACGGCCTTTAATTGATCTCAATTAATCCGAGAGGACGAATAATTCCAATATTCAGGGGCCGGCTTAACTTTAATCTCAATTTGTACGTCCCGGTCCCTGGATGGCGGTGTTTACCCAGTGTAAATCTATCCGTGCCGCCGATGCACGGCATGTGCAACAACACTCGAACAAAGTCTCACGAAACGCGCGCAATGGCAACCTTTATCAAGGCGACCGGTATCCCGAGGAGTGTGCTCAGGACTTAGCTTTCTGTGTTGAGAGAAGTTTCACTGCGTGAAAAGCCGTTGCACAACCGCGTCCTTACCCTCCTTGTAACCCTCTTCACGATACTTACGTTTAATCGTAAAACAAGGTACGCGATGTATCCGCACGCTCTTATACACCGAACCTACTTTCGTATGCTCCACGCTCGTCGGTAAGTGCTCTAAATTACCGCTGCACCTGCACGCCGCTGGGTGTATACAGGGTATACCGGGTACAACCGCGCTACGGGTGGATTTTTCGACGAGGGGATGAAACGAAAGTATGAAATAAATACGAATTTCGCGTGAGTTCGAGACTCGATTCCCGAGGAAATCGAGTCAATTTTGGACCGAATACGAACGAATAATGAATTTTGATAATCATTAACGATGATCCGTCAGAATAATTTTTCAATCATTCAACAATTAATTTCTATTTTATTTGGACGAGCAATATTTGAGTATTTGAACATTTTCGCTTTAATCTTTCGACGATTAAAATTTCCGTCAGAGACGTTAGAGTAAAAAGATAGAAACACTTTGTAACGCAATGGAGTACGGAAGTTTTTATTTACACGAAAGATAATTTAAATCTACAAAAACACGCGTTTTTTTTTTTACATTTATTCTAAGAAATTTCTCAGAAAAATTGTAAATCGATCGTTTTAACCTAGTTTACACTGTTCAATATTCGCTCGTATCCAATTGTTGTCGTATCACGTTCAAAACGAACTCTTAAACGAATAATCGATATTCCATATTTTCGATTTATTTTTTCAAAAAACAATCCACACTCTCGGTTGTGCCGCTGGCACACGCTGTCTGATTGTACACGTGCAAGCAACCGATGAATTTTCCGTCGACGCGAGGCGCGGAAAAATTTCCCGACCGCACAAAAGGGGAGTCCTGAAAACGAAGGAGCGGTAATTGCTACGAGGAGATCGCGTTGCTCTAAACCCTCTTCGAATTTCTCCAATGCGCTGTCGCGCCGTACCATTGCCCGATCGATCTCTAAAAATATTTTATGAACTCGCGACGAAATTGGTCCGGAGTTCCCGGTTATGGAAAATCATCCGAGTCTTGAATTTTTATGCCTTTTTTTTCTCCCTTCTTTCTTCTCCCTCCCTCCCCCCTCTCTCTCTCTCTTTTTCTCTGTCTGTTATGATTCGTATTGAAAGGGTTTCGACGGAGACTCGAGAGCCTTTTAAAATTGAAAAGGGAACGACGTATCGGTGAAGAATGTTTGAGGCATTGGTTGTGTTTTCTTCGTTTTTCTTTTTCCTTTCTTTTTTTTTTTTTTTTTAACTTTGCCGTGGAAATGGTGGGCCGCGATTGAATCGTATCGCTGGAACCGTTCCGACCGACGACGTGTTCAATTGGAAAATTCTGTCTTGCAATGACAGGAGAAAATACGTTCTATTATGGGATATAAAAAGTGTTTGATTCGATCATGGAAAATAAATATTATAGTTGCGATTTTATTATTAACGTACTGTCGTCGAATCTTTGATAGAAAACAATTGGTAATTTATCGTGGATAAAAGCAGAAAAAGTTCATTGTGAAATTGCTAATTTTCATCGATATACTTATTTGTATTTATACTTAACGCCTCATGACACTCGTACGTTTTATCTACAGGACACAATATTTAATTTTTGTGAAATATTACAGTGCAATTAAAATATGACGAAAGCGGATATTTCATGTCGTGGTATTAAATATTCATGTTATTCATTTGAAACATTTATTTACAGGAATTTAAATATCGTATTTAAATTCAATCACTTTTAAGATACATATCTTGTAATTTGCAAGTCATGTCGCTGTCGAATACAGTAATGACTTAATAAAACTTCAAAAAGCGTTAGAAAAAAAAGATGAATCGACACAAAACAAATTACAGGCGCGATCGCTCGGTATCAGGCAACGCCACTCCTACTCGAGGTCTACCGCACGCCCCCTCACGAATCACGTGACCCAAATTAACCAATCGCTAATTTTCGTTGCATTAGCGTTGCACCTGAAGAGGCCCGATATTCTGGGTTACTCCCGCTAAAATCACTTTGAGTTATAATATGTTTCACGTGGGTAGGAAACGAGCTTGCTGCATCTGTGAGAGTGGGTCAGATTGAAGTTAAAATCTGTGTAAAAATTGCGTGATAAAATGAACGTAGACCTTTAACGTCGAAAAATCGTGTCATCAACCTAACTTCCGCGCACTTTGCCGTGACATTCAATCTTATAAATCCATTCTCTCTTAAAAATTTCGACGAAAATGAACAGAAACGTAGCAGAACGTGCTTGAAATCCCTCCTTTCTTATTTTTGGAGAATTTCCGTTTTTCCCCGGCAATTCTTCCCGAGCGTGATAAATTACTTTGATCTCGCTTAGATTTCTAAAACGAAACCCATTAGCATTTCTCAGAGATTCCCCGCGGGATGTATCAAGTCGTCGGATATGATTTATTCGAAAATTAATATCGCGAGAAAGCGTTGCCGGTTACTATTGTTTTATGCTCGAATCTCATTAGTTCTCAAGAGATGCGACGTTCAGATGACAATTATTCTACGTTCGCGCTTATAAATCATACGCGTCAACGTACCGCGATAAATAATTACAATAATTACTGTACGTACACTTTACATTCAGCGCTTCAGATTTCGTTTGTAAATTCCTTGACGTCTCCGGAGAGGAATTGAAAGTCGAGAATGAAAATGATTATCGATTGTCAAACGTTGCTAATAAAGTAGGGAGAGATTACAAAGTTCCTTCGCTTATGTGTATTCGTTCGAATTGAGCAAGTTTGCAGTATATACGGACGTCAGAATTGAAACAATCGTGCTTGCACAATGAAAAAGATTTGCTTAAAGGCGAGTACCTACCACTAAAGTCTCGGAAGTGATTAAGTTTCAGACAGGGTAGCAAGACAGATCAAGGTTTTCCTTAAATGGTATTCTCGCGTAATCTTCTGTTTAAAAAGAGAAGAAAGTCATTACACCTGTTGATTTCTTTCGGAACTTCTTCTTTTTCTTGTTCTTTTTCTTGTACCGACAATGTATAGCAGAAGAAAAATCCACGTAAAAGGTGTTTTTCATTGTCAGAGATATCATTGAGAATGGGTAAGAAACCGAGGCAACCTTTTAACTTTTTTCAATATGTATTTCAATATGTTAAAGTACAAACGAACTATAGTTTAATATTTAAAATTATTTTGCACACGTTAATGCTAGAACTGTAGCAATAAAAAGAAAATGACATAAGAATGACCTGTCAAATTGTAAATCGAGAAAATTTCGATGAAAAATTATAAATTGATCGATTTAATCACGTACCTACAGTAGGTTTAAAAAAAAAAAGGTATCGACGCACCTAATTTTTTGGTGATATTTTTATGACGATCACACATCAAAATGTTTCCATAAATAATTAATTACATACAAAATTAACGTGCACAAGTAGTTTCGAATAATGAGTTGTACAATAATGGTACAAGAAATATAAAAAATTCGAGAATTAGAAAAGTATTGACACATTTGTAATTTCAATGCTTAATCTGCATTTAATGGCGAAATATTGTTAGAAAAATTACCAAATATCCTTTCGTAAGCACTGAAATGTTATGGTGTCACGCTAATATTAGGAAAGGACGCTTGTCTTTGAACAATTAAAAAGATTTCATATTTTGTTCAAATACGTACATGGAGCTACGTAAAAAGATTGCCTGTACCTCAATATCTTTTTGATTCTCGAATTTTCATGTTACTTATATCATTGTTATATCATTGTCATTAATGAAAATTGTTACTTTTGTACGTACAAATAACAAACTATTCGCGTCAACAGTATCCACTCGTTTCCCACGGAAATATCGCAAGAAAAAACTGCAATTGTAGTTTCGAATTTGCACGCGTTCTTTCGACAGCCGCCTAACGATACAATTTAGGAGGGCCTCGCGTCGATAAGGTAATTACCAGCGAAATTAATTACGCCAATAAATAGACGGAGGGAAACTTGTTCCGTCGGCATAGAACGGGCAAGTTTTCCAATTTTCTCTGGCGCGGGACGAGCGGGAGAATCGCGCGGCGGTGGTGCTCGCGGCCGCGACGCAATATCGTCGCGCATCTAGGAATCAGTTTACGGTCGCTCGTGCACAACTGTTTTGCCCCTTGGCCGTCGACTGAAACGAATAAGCAATAAATAAACGCGCCGCGGACACCGGTAATGCTCTGCTAAACCTATGTATGAATTACCGCCGTCGCAGAAATAACGTATCTGGCAGATAATGCGGAACAGGAGACGGTAAATTCTGGTGACGTTTCACTTGGAGGTGTGGAAACGTAACGGGCGCGTGGCATGAGCCATGGATTGGTTCAAAGAAGAAGAAGAAAAAAGAAAGAAATAAAGAGAAAGAGAGATTCGTCTCACTGAAAGACCCGGAAGCAATTATTCTGACTTTTTTGCCATAAAAGTTTATTGATATGCAAACATTTGAATCGACACAAAACAAAATTCGAGGCGCGATCGCTCGGTATCGGGCAACGCCACTCCTACTCGAGGTCTACCTCACGCCCCCTCGCGAATCACGTGACCCAAATCAACCAATCGCTAATTTTCGTTGCATTGGCGAGCCCCGCTAAAATCACTTTCAGTGATAAAAATAAGATCGGCAGAGAAATGATGGATCGAAATTCTGCAATTTTCTCTCGCCAGACTGGCCCCGCTCCGGAACTACTACATATGCCGTGGTTCTCCCGTAGGATGTTAACTTTTCACAACGATGTAACTTTGTTTCCGGCTTATTTTACGCCTGGCTTTGCGTCGAGGAACCCTCTCTCTCTCTTTTTCTCGCTCGCTCTCTCTCGTTCGAGACTGATAAAAAGTTTCTCTATTAGATGTGTATAACTCTCATATAAGTTTGCTTTAAAGCGAAACTAATCAGTGTGTGTTTTTCACGAAGCTGTTCACGTTGGGGTTAAGTGCTAACAAATTGGAACTCTGACTTGAGAATTCGCTGGCTAAACAGTTTCGCGTCTGCTGGAGGGACAATGGGGAGGATATAAGTATACTCGGATGTCCTTGTCGGGAGGGAAGTGGGTGGTGGAAGTGCAACGAAAATTTGTAATTGATCGAGTTAATCGTATCTCCAAATTTTCTTGGAGATTCTTTTAGAAGATCTTGACTGAAATCAGAACTTTCATCGAATGTAATAAATATTTCCTATATTTCGAATATGATATAAATTTCCTATATAACGTACGAATTCCATTACGTTGGATTCACAGTGTACTGTAACAATACACGAAATTCTCTTTATTGCGCATAACGAAATTATGTTTTTGGAATCAATTCAAGGAAATCCGTTCGTACGTTGTTTGCAGAATAATATAAAATGCAGGTATAAATTAATTCATTTCGTTTCTTATTTTATTCCAAATAAAAGTGATCGAGACCAGTTTGAGTTAAGCTTAACGGAATTATCACATATTTGTACGATTTTTGCCAATATCGACGGAGCACGAAACATTCTAACTTCCGATATTGATGAAATTAAAAATTAAACATTCGTTCGACGCAACGCACGAAAATCTCGATAAATGGACACGCGTTGTTTCACATTTTGTTGTTGCATGCAACTTCCGTGGCCGCGATATTTCGCCGACACAGCCGCTTTCGTAATATTTCACACGACGCGCTTACACAGAAACACAATCAGAACGGATAATGGCCGACACGAATTGTGTTATTAAAAATTCCTAATGAATTGTCATACTTCCTACAACTCGCGTCGACCGTACACGCCGGGGCTAGATACATCGCTGTCAAATTCACACTGTCAACATTGCCTTGCACCGATGAAAAAAGGCTTTCGGACTCGTGTGAAATCACGTTTATTCGATAACGCGCGCACCGATCCGAGTCCTCGATGGAAAATTCCATTTTTAGGTCCCCTGCGCTATCTACAGGTGTAAATAATAACTTCGCGCGATGGTTGCAGGTGTAGAATTTTTACGTTCTTGTAAATCGTCACATCACGCGGGTATGCATACGAACAACGAAAAAAAAAAAAAAAAAAAAAGAAAAAAAGAAAAACGAATTAGAATACTTATATTTTATATGTATAAAGAAAATTAGCAAGTGACTACGGAAATTTGTACTTTTGTAAAATATGATTTTAGTTAATTAAGTAAAATTATTTCGCTTGGTCATTTCTTTATTCTACATGTTGCAACTGGTATTTGTAATAGCTTGTTATTATATTTTTAATATTTTGTACAATTGTACATATTTAAGTTACTTGAATAATAAAACAATGAGTGTAAATGAATATCAATGCGAGAAAGTATTCATTTGTGAATCGCGAGAATTATTGATTCGCAAGAAAATTATATTTTCTTTAAACTTTAGAAAATTGGCAACTAAAATTTCATTCGCAATAACTTGTGAAATTATTATTATTGTTGAACTATATGTATGATCTATACATCCTCAAATTAATTGATCAGAATCAGGATCATTGATACGTTTCCAGTTATTGACAATATATCAACGTCGAGTTAGACTTTCGAGCGACAGAAATCTATTTAAAAAAATAATTGTTTTCTTTTTTAAATAACGTCACGTTTCCGATATTTTTTTGTGTGCGGAAGTTAGGTGCTCGAGACTTCGATCGAATATCGTTATATAGCTAAATTACAATTTCATTTTTACCAATCTCGCGTGAGAAAATTGTTTCGTTTGGTGATTTATAACTTTGATCAGTTATTTAATTATACAGAGAACGTAAATAAACAATACACGGATGTTTCATTTTTTTACACAGCTCGTTAAATATTCAAATGAAAGTTGTGATTCTGATGAGGAAACACTTGACGTGTTTATGATTCAAATTTTGCACCCGATTCGTTGATTATAACGCAATTAGTGGGAAAAAACCTTTGTATCGATGAATAATTCGTATTGTTCACGATAGCGACGGGTCGTCAGAAATGTTTAAAATAATAAGAATATTGATTTGTCAGGTGATCTTGTATTTTTAATTCAGCTATCTCATCGATGGAAGATCATTTTTTCAATTGACACTATAAAACTTGAAACTAATTCCTCTGCATCTTCTTCGAAAGTCCCAAACGCGTCTTCCCCTTCCCCCGTCTTACCATTATTCAACTATGATACATCTACTTCGCACATATTCGTATCGTCTTGAAAAAATAATTTTCACCCAATGCGCGCACTGGCAACGTGAAAACGAGCATACGATTAACGACCGTGATCGCGTCGATACGCCAAGCCGGCAGCATTGCACGCTTTAAGCGAGCAAAGCAACCAATCGGACGTACACGCATAAGTATAACGCGCTGTAACCAGCGTTATTTGGCCGCATCTACTACTGTCAATACGATGCACAATGAGGCTCGATCGTAATAACCACCGAGTATTAAACCGGCACCCACCTGCGGCAATGCGTCGGATGCAGAATAATCCACTTGAAACGAAACGACCGCACCGTGATAAAGTGGGTACTAAAGCGGCAGCGGCGGGCTAAAAAAAAAAAAGGAAAAAAAGAAAAAAAAAATCGCGGTACAAGGAGCCTATTACAGACACTTGTCCGGCAAACGCTTGCAGGTTAAAATTCACTCCGGTATCCCACCCCACTCTCCTCTTTCTCTCTCCACCCTCCTCGTCAACCCCATCGCAATCTCTCGGAACAAGCTTTTAAAGAGTTTGACGACGGGATTTATTTATCCGACCCCACCTGGACCGGTGGACGACCCGGCCACCGCTGGCTAGCTCGGTATTTATTTTGCCCGGCGCGCCGGACGAAACGGTGACTACTATTACCTGAAATAACTTGTTTCCTTGCGGCCGAATGAAAGAGCAGTTTTCGGGGCAGGTGGGACAGGGACCGTGAAAATTGAACAACGTGGAGAGTGTGTAGAATTTCAGAAAGCATCGTCGTCCACCCGGTGGACGTTCTGAACCAGATAATAGTTTTTCCAGCAATTGCGATGCCCGGCGAGGAATCGACAAGCGAAAAGGGAATTAAACAAAAGGTTATACACGTTCGCGTTTATTCGTCTGCAACATGTGAAATTATACGCGATAGAAAAAAAAACACACACACGCACACGCACATATGCGCGCGAGCGGAGATTTATTATTAAAGTCTGTGCATGGTTACCGTTTGAAACATCGGGATACATTTTTTTTCTGCCGCAGCATATGTCGGCGCGACGAAAACACGCGCATTTTTCTTTCGGAACGTCGATACGTAACGATATCCAGTTTTCGATTTCATTGGTCGAAAATGTTTAATTCCTCGTCCTCGAGATCCTTGAGAAATATTAAAGTTATTTTACATTCTCGAGAACGTGAGTCTGCATAAATATCTACAGTCTGAATAATAAGTATCGCTCGATTCATGAAAGGGAAACCAAATGTAACATTTTATCACTGAATGTGATTTCAGCGAGGGTAAGAAAATCGGGCCTCTTCAGGTGCAGCGCTAATGCAACGAAAATTAGCGATTGGTTGATTTGGGTCACGTGATTCGCGTGAGGGGGCGTGGGATAAATCTCGAGTAGGAGTGGCGTTGTTTGGTATTGAGAAACAGAAGACTTGCTTCTGGGCCTTTCAGTGAGACTAATCGTACTGGGGTACAAGTCGTGCCCCAACGACTTTTTTATTCTTCCTCCGTGTTGCGCGAATTCTCTAAATTCGAAATCGATGAAATCGTTTTGAATCACTGGAACCATGAAACGTACGATGACTTGATAATTTTTCAACGTTTTCAGATTTCAGCGATTTTTCATAAAATGTGCAACAATATAAACGTCTTTCTACACCCGGTGCAAGTCTCATAGTCATATTCGTCGATAGTTCCGCTGTTGAAATAAAATCACAACGCTACAGAAACATAGCGTCGAATTACACAGTATCGTGCGAACGTATCACCACCATATTTATTGATTCGTCAGTTTCGTCGGCTCGCACTCGTGGGAAGCATCGATGAATCGTCGGACGAATCGGCCGTGGCATCGACGTCGATGTCAACGCGCGTAACAGAGGCTAGTCGATTTTCCAGGCTAGTTATCGATTTCCGTGGTACACGCCGACAAACGCGGGGCGAGATCACGCGGCTGAAACTGGCTGATGTCGGAAACGTATAAGATCCATTTCGCGTGCTTTTCAGCGGTTGACGTGGAAAGGGTCGCGATTTACGCCGAAGCTTTTTCTTTGGTGGCTCGGAGGGGATAGGAGGGGGTGGGGGACGGGGGAAAGTCGATGACCCCTTGGAAACCGTGGAAATCTAATAGACCGCAAGCGAGGATGAGATATTGGCTTCAGGATCAGCCTCGATCGATGCCCCGTAACAGTACTTACACAAGGCCACGTCCGAGTTCAACTTCATATCCGCACCGAGTTTTCTCGTTTCACGAGCGGACCCGCCGCCGATTTTATCCCGATTCTTCCCGGCTTGTATCCCGCTCGGCAAGCGGCGATTAAATTAGCAAACTGCTGGCCGTTGAAGATTTTATCTCGGTTAATCGACATCGGTGATAATCCGGCGTTTGAATGCGTTTCTCGCGAGGGTGAACGAAAGTCAGAGAAAGGACAAGGGGGGAAAAATATAGATCCTCGCCGCTGGCCCGATTCCTTTTCGTTTCGAGGAGTTTTGCACGTTTTCTGTCGACGCCGGTCTGAAGAGGATGTCGGTGACTAATGACGTTAAGGCTCCGACCTCTGACCTTAATTTACCATGCCATCCCTAATCTCGTCAGTCGACATGTTTTTCTTATTTCGAGGATTCTATGGACATTGCTTTTCGGGGAATTTCGTATCGGTTTTTTTCCTGCCTGGTAAAAGAAGTCTTTTTATCGTGATTGACGTCTGATTGCAAATCATGTAAATTCAAATTACGTTTAATACTGGAATTATAGAAGCGGTCAAAATGCGAAATGTTGGAAATTTTATGGATGTGAAACAGTGTATTTTTGAAGATTTGAGCAATTTTTCGTAAATTTTTTTGTGTAAATAGAAGCTCTGTTATATTACCAAGATACTCGCTATTTTTTGCTTTAATGTAAATTTGGAAATTTTCCGCTCTAATTGTCGGTAGTTTTAATGTTAATAGAACATTGCACTACACTTTACTTCTCTTGGAAAATCTATGGTAACCGTGCAGACTAGAGTAGCTGTTTCATGCTGGATCATAATCATGCGATACTCTTTAAAATCAACGTAATTATATTGATTTATAATTAACAAATCAATAATTATAAGTAATGAATAATAAATTAACGCGTTAATAATTAACAATCGATGTGATCGTATACAATTTAATATAAGTTTTTAATAAAAAGGATGGTCTGTTTTTTCAACAATCAAGAGTCACGTCTCAGTCTCTTTTTTCAAGTCGCATAAACACGTTATGTTTTGTGGAGCCATATAAAGCAAACGCTTAATGGTTCCGCGATTGAAAGCAACTATCGCGCGGAGGGAAATGAGAACTTCTCCGCCATTTTTGTTCCTCTTTTGCCCGGTGAGCTCGCAATAATGTAACTAGAAACTCTCAATCTCGCAACCCTTTGTAGAAGTAAACTTGCTCCTGCTGTTTCATTTATATTTACTGCGCAGTAAAATTAAAGAAATACCTGTAGCAGTTATCGCGTCGACAGTAACTTACCGCTTGTTGTCATTTGTAGGACGATGTAAAGTGACAACAATTGCGCGCGAATGCAATTTGAAAAAGAAGCTGACGAACGAGGAAAAGAGATCAAACAGAAATTTGCGAATAGAACGAGAAATTAAACCGAGTTCATTAAAACGAACGAAAGTTAAACCAAAGTTTGTAGACAGTGACACGCGTCGCATTAGCGGTTCCTCTTTTTTACCAATTTTTCAACATTTCCATAGTTACTTACGGATACTTACAGAAAATTCTATGGAAATGTTCCAAAAATCGTTGAAGCGAAAAGAAATTATACGGAGAAGGATAGCGAATAGATGGAGTGGGCCGTAAATTCACGGCACAAGTGGTATAAAATGAAAATCAAGAATGACAATATTGCTTTGGTAGCTCCTTGAGGAAGTCGAGTTTGAAACTTGTCAAGTATACGTGAACTTGGCTAATTCCCAAGTAGACAGAGGTAGACAATTGGCAGGAGATTATTCTACATCTACGGACAAGTCGGAAAACGTGGAATAAAATGTTTCTGTGTAAGACCTCGTTTGGAGAGCATAAAATTTGTACCCTTTCAAAGAGAATTTTTCAAAATTCGCTTTAAAAACGAGATTCCTGGCGTCTTTTCCGAAACCAAGCCTCCGGTATAATTCTTCCATTCTTGACATTCTTTCGAATTTCGAATCGTGAAATCTTACACTATTAGTTACGATTTGTGAGGTACGATCATAAATTAGTTATGATTTATGATATCGGTCGGAAGTTTAAGATCATTACACGCGTTGGGAAAAAAGTTGCAATTTTTTGAAAACAATTCTATTCAAGAATGACGATTTAATGGGAGTTTTAAAATACCGATAACACTTCATCGCATGTACACTTTCAGAAGTGACCACATATGTGTTTATTATGAAAGAAAAACGTTCACTTCTAAATTCCGTCTGTCGTACATAGCGTTTCTATGAGAAAAAAAAAATATTCACACACATCTGTCTACTTTCTACATATATAACAAACGGTTGATTCATTCTCCTACTATGATCGTCACATTATCGTTCATTTTCGCGTCGATTGTTTCTCGACACATCGGAGCCGAAACAGCCTCTTTAACGAGGAAATCGGTTGTTTCGTGCTTGTGACGCGTTATGCAACAAATGAACAGTTCGATTAATTGGGGAGGAAGGCCGTGGCGCATCAAATATTTATACGTACTGCGGATTTCGCCTAGACAGAACGATCGCTGGCCGTCATTTCGTTTCTCCCTCTCTCTCTCTGCCGTCACGAGCACGCAGTCGGCGAAATCGGCAAATTTTCCGCCAAGTCACGCGTAACGTCTGTAATACCCGTTCGTGGAAATACATCGCGAGCGCCAGCGAGTACGTACGTACGTATCTCTTTCTATAAGCCAGGTGACTACTCGGCGAATAACGAAGACAAACGAGTGTTTCAATTTGTTGGAACGCGAAAAAGCGCGCCGCGAACTTACGCCAACCTGGACATCCCGTCGCGTTTTTACACCGGCGCGCGAGCGTCTCGTTTTCGTTTCCGGTCTTCTCGCGCACTGCGTTATAAAACTCGCTTTTTTCCCTTCGATATTTTCACAGGTGTAATATTTTCATCGTAGACTATACTTAATTACGAAACAATGGAGTGGTTAGTTACAATCGAATATTAGAACTGACCAAATCGACACGTTTTTCATAGATGCAGGATCGATATATTTAATATTTAAGGAACGTTCTACTTTCGTTAGCTTGCTTGTCGAAATTGCACGAATAATTCAAAGAGAACAGCGTTCGCAATATCATCACTTTCCTCTGCTTTTTAATCTGTGGAAGTTGGTCAATACGAAACAACTCCTTTGGACGCAAAAATTGGAAAAGGAAACTAATCAGAGGAAATGTGAATGGTGGTCCGATTAATGCGGGAAAAATTATGGAATCAGACATGCACGCAAGATACTAAAGATACTTCTTTCTGCAATGTAATAAGTGAAATATGTATCTTCTAATTAAATTAGAAGTGTACGAATTGCATGTGTCAGTATGTAAAGAAACGCTGAAAAAATGTGTCTGACAATACCTAACTACATATTTGGTAAAACGTAAAGCATTCAAAGATATTCCGGAAAGAGGGGGTGCGCCGATATTTTTTTGATTCATCGTACGTGGCTACGGGCCGGTCCATTGTAACCCCGAAGCTTTACGATCAAAAACGAAAGCACGGGGAAACGATCATACCGTGGCGCGCGACGACGTGAGCTGCGTCGGATGCACGATTCCCAGAGCAGAGAGACCGCAACGAAACGAGCAGTCGACAGCCGGTTGGAACAGCCCCAGCTGTAAGCCAGCCCCGAGTAAAATTTCACCGAAAGTCTATCCGCCCGATAAATTTTGGGCACGAGGACTTCTCTCACCTTTCTCATTCGGCCGCTTCCGCTTTTAGGTTATTCCGACTGACGTTACACTCGAGACGTCGACCCTTTTTAAATATTGCCGCGGCTCTGACTATTTGATGGCAAACCGGATACACCCCACGTGCACCGGAGGACGTGCTTCGACGCGACAAGTATCACCGTCAAACTCGGTGGACAATCAAAGAAGCTCTCCCGATTAATGTTTAAAAAAGGTCCGAACTTGCTCGCGTCCCCGATGAGCCGCAGAAGGAACATGTTGAGTAATAATCAAATTGTGACTTCATTGCAATTTGTTGCAAGCTGATTATCACGTACAAATTGCACGTTTGTTTTCAAAAAATCGAAAGAGTTTTAATAGACGTAAATACCCAAGTACATTGAGAAGAAATTTACGTCAAATTATGATCTTGACTTTGAAGGGAGATATGAGAAGGATTTGAGGTAGTTCGTCTCGGAGTCACTGTCTAGACTCATCCAGTGTGGGGGCCTGATGGCAGCAACTCCTTACCCCAGACGCTGGGCTCAATCACCCATCCTAGCGGGGTTCCGCACACTGCTTTACTTAACGTCGGAAGATCGGCAGAACCTCGACGCTAGGCGCACAGCCACTTGCGGCTCGTGCTAGTCAGTGTTCGAATCTCGTAGTTGAGGAATCCTAGGCCGCTGCAACTTGAATTACAATTTGTTCAAGCTGATTGTTACATATAAATTGCACGTTCAGAGCGTTTGGAAAAACTGGGATCAAACTTCTGGTAAAATTCAGTACACATGTATGGAAACGAAAGAGTTCTAATAGACATCGGCAACCTCATAGTGTTACGATTCCAAGAAAGATTATTTCAACCCACGTTCGTTGCAACGTTCTTACAAGATCAGTTGCAACGTTACGAGCTCTTGAAGTTCGAGCTCAGTTTCTTGAAACATCCTTTCAATATCTTTCATTCGACAATGTTCGACACGAACAAGGAGCAATGCACGCTCGCCAAATTGTTACCAAAGAAATCGTACGGCAAGAGGTTAATTAACGTCAAAGTGGGTGATATCGCTGCCGGCGCAAGTTCGAATTTCCATATTCGTGTCCTCGAACCTTAATCAAGGGTTATGCGTCATCGTCTTCATACACGGAATTATTAATCTTTATTTGGAAATATGAACTAGGAGCGAAGCAGTGAATGGGTATCAGAATGTCCCCCGCAGCGCTGATAAAGCATGGAACCGTCCACAGTGTTGTAGCCATTAGTCCACGCCAACTTCGTAGGTACTTAATCTAGGTATTAGACTTAGCGTCAAGACGTGACATGAAGTTTCTCCTATTTTACGCAGCGGGTAACACCGCGGGAAAACGGCGCTACCTTGAAGTTTAGGTGTGAAATATTCTCAACGATTTCGCGAGGGTCATTCAGTGTGCATGTATGTGTGTTTATTACAATGTTTGGGTTTTCTGGCGAGAGCCTTGTATATATCGTTTCAATCGTTACCTTGTGTAGGAAGCATTTAAAAGTCGCTGATAATTTAAAAATTGTCTTACAGCCAAAATTTATATCCTCGATAATTGATTGTGTCTCTGTTGAATTATTTTGTATGATTGTCGTACGCACGAGATGCCAAGCTTTTTAACGAACAATTTGTAGTTTGAATTTTGATAATTTTTATAATAGTACGTGAACACTTCTTTCTGATCAAAGAAATAGTTGGAATGATTTTTAGATATTTATTGGAACTGGAATACAATATTACAAGATAACGAGCAGCCAATTTCGCGAAATATTTTTGCTGCTCTTCATTCAATATTGTAGCTCGTTACGGATAAATTTCACTAATTAATTAATAACATACTCGCGATACACGTTTGAAGCGTAAAAATAGATAGAAATCGCCGAACGATAAGTCCGGAAAATCTCTTTTTTTTTGCAGAAATAAAGTAGTTTCTGCAATCACAAATTTACGCGAGTTTTATGCCTCCGTGCTTATCAGCAGATAACAGCAGACTGAACAAGCAGCCGTGGTTGAACGCAAACATTAGTTGAAGCTTAATCGAGTCAGAGACGATTCTGACTAAGTCTCTCATTTTATCAGCAGGCTGACGTTTCCCGAGTTTTTATAAACGTTTTCCACTCCGCGCGCTGGTTTTCAAAATTAAAATTCTTCGAAAATTAAATCACTCCTTGATTAACAAGCCCCCGGCGAAACAATAAAAAACGTTTCAGCGCATTCGCCAGTAGATTTTTTTTTCCAATCTACCAATACTACCAAAATATACTTCGTTCATCCTCTCGCTACTTCATCCAATTCGAAGTGAATCTCACGGAGCCACTTTTCGAGTTTTGTAAACGTTATCCATTCTATACATTCTACTTCTATATCGTTCTTCATGATTAAATCATTCTCCCTAGCGAGAAGTGTTCGCCAATTTTCTTCCAATCTACCAATATCGCTAAAGTATACTTCGTTCATCTTTCTGCTCAGATTGAAACGAATTTCGAATTTTACGAACGTTATGCACTTTATACATTCTTCTTCTGAATTGTCTTTATTCTTATTTTATTGAAGCTGTTTTTATTGAAATTGTTTTCATGAAACAATGAAAAGTATTTCATCGGGTTCACCAATTTTCTTTCAATCTACCAATATCAGTGAAGTATGTTTTATGCAGTCCGAAATGGACTGTGTATCGCACAATCTATATTTTTCGAAAACTTTGTAAACTATTTATTTATTCTCCCAAACTGTTTTTAATCATTCAAGAGTTAAATCATTTCCTATTCAACAGGTCCCCAATAAAGGCACAAAAAGCATTTCGTTCTAATCTCTACTAATTTCTTCTAAACTAAATCACCCACGGATTTAATCAACCGAGAAAAAGAACAATATTGATTGCTAGTTATTAATTTCTCCTAAAATTCTTTTAGACTAAATATTTATAATCCAAAGCAAATATCCACAGAGTAACCAATTCTAAATTCGTAACAACCAAAATATCACTGACTCTAAATTCGTAATAACCCAAATATAGCCAGCTAAATCAAGCGAGGAGAAACGATATTGATTGCCAATTTTTTCAAAAATAGACGCGACGACGAACAGCAAAATGTTGTAGTAGATCAGCCAGCGGATGCAATGGATCGGTGGTTATGCAAGACGCCTAAAAAGCATTTCATTACGATCGTTAATTTCTTTGAAAATTCTTCCAAACGAATTACATCGCCTTTTTTTCCGTCACTTCGCTCAATTCGAAGCGACCATCGCAGATTCCACATTCGTAATAACCCGAGGAGGATTCAGCCAAGAAAGCCAGCAAGAAAGCAAGCAAGGAAGAACGATATTGATTGCCGGTTTTTTCTCGAAAGTAGACGCGGCGACAAACGCAAAATCTTCGCCAGTGTGTGCAATGGATCGGTAGTGTGGCAACGCCGTACCATCAGTACATTTGTTAGGGGCATTTGTGTCCAGAAATTATTGCCACGTAATGTCCGTCCGGCGAAAGTTGCGCGAACGGTTGGTCGCTAACGTTCGTCGTTTTTGCAAGGACAACGGGGATTCGGCCAAAAATAAAAGCTATCCACCACCGCGTGGCTCCGGCAATTATCATTAGTTGCACGCGCGCGCGCGCGAGCGAGCCAGCAACGTCGCAGCGACATTTCCGGCGGAACAGGGCGAGTTCGGGCTGGAGAACCCGTTCGGCGAGTCGGTTTCTTTTCAGCGAACGAAATCCGCAGGACCCGATGGACGGCCGATAAGAAGTTCCTCGTCGACGAGGAAAGTTGATCGTGCCTGGAAAATTATGTCCGCACCCGCGCCTCAATTAAGGAGACGAAGTTAAGCGACCCTGGGACACGGGGACCAGTAGCGAGTTAATAATGGGCATCTATGAAAGCGCCCGCGACTCTGTTCCTCCTCTCCGGTGATTTATCGCGAACTGGCTTTAACGCGACCGGGGATCTCGCTCGACTCGGAAATTTTATGCGATCCTGCGCGTACCCGTACTGCGTCTAGAGATGGGATCGAGCACCTACTCACAAGTAGGTACGAACTTCTACCCGTTGGATTCGAACTCTTTGTAGCTGTCCAAGTGATGGGTTCGGGATCAGAATTGGGAATAATTTATGCCACGCGAATATCTTTCTGTCGATCAAATGGTTTAATCATAGTAATAATTATTATGATATCTACTGAAGATTTTTGACAAAAAATATATGTTTGTAAGACAAGTTACTTTTAGT
Source organism: Melipona beecheii (assembly GCA_032399605.1). Taxonomy (NCBI): domain Eukaryota; kingdom Metazoa; phylum Arthropoda; class Insecta; order Hymenoptera; family Apidae; genus Melipona; species Melipona beecheii. Next base: position 4,429,973 of record JAUCMO010000291.1, read on the forward strand.
GGGAAATGGCTTCGCACGTGCCTCAAATAACATTATAATTGTAGAATAACAGGGGAAAAACTGTGACTGTATAAGAATTAGAACGAAACTTGTATAATTTTGTAGAATTGACTTGAACAAAATTTTAGTTACAAACTCGAACAAAACTTGTGATTGCCTAAGAGCACTATCCATCACCAAAAATTGCTGAATACTGAATTTTCCAACAACTTCGCAGTTTGTATATAGTTAGATTTTATCTAATTTGTGTTTCTTTATTCTATAATATTATCGCTGAAAGTGATTTTAGCATGGGTAACCCAGAAAATCGGGCACCTCTTCAGGTGCAACGCTGATGCAACGAAAATTAGCGATTGGTTCATTTGGGTCACGTGATTCGCGAGGGGGCGTGGGATAGACCTCGAGTAGGAGTGGCGTTGTTTGGTACTGAGCGATCGCGCCTGTAATTTGTCCTAGTCAGGTTGTTTCTGAGCCTTTCAGTCAGAAGAATCGTACTAGGGTGCAAATCGTGCAATTTTACATATAGCTATTATACTGAAGCATTCTCCATTGCGATAATAGAACAATTACCTAAATATTCCTTCTTTTTTCGTTTGTACTCATATTTATTTCTTATACTCGTGTCAGGTTCTAGAGTTTGAAACTCTAGTTTCTGTAAAATTAATACATTGTACTCGCTCAATGAATCTTTTGCGTACAACAAGTATTATATATTTTTCACATGCACTGTGTTCATTCAGTAGGTATATTTAGTGTATCATATTCGTTGATATTTTCACTCTCGAGTAGTGTTCGAAATGAAATCTCGAATTGGGTACAAGATTGTAGCGGCAGGAACAAGTTTGCAGATACCAGCGAACCGGCGATTTGCACGAGCCTGATTTAAGGAATGCAACGATCGAGGCGATAGAATTGACGTGGATTTAAGGACTCGAAGGAAAAAAATTGGGAAAGTCGCAGAAAGAACGAGATGCATGTGGAATTGATATTTCAAAAGAGTCACGCGAGTCGTGCGATGAAAGAAAAACGTGGCTTGGCACATAAAACGCCGGAGCGTTTTGCAAAAGCTTGGTCGCTTTTATGCCCTTTTCTTCTCCTCGGTCCTTCCATCTTCCATCTCGAGTGCAAATCTTTTTACAAGAAATGAAAATTTTTACGATAATTCGTTACCTCGAAGTTTCACGTGGCCTAATTCGTTTTCCCGAGATTGATCGTTCTTGATGTATAACTTTTCTTTCAGTTCAGTTCCCCGTCGTTCACATTGTGTTATCTCGGTTCGTGTAAAAATTTATGACGTGTTATACACACTGTAGCGAGATAAAATTTCGAGCTGACGACATAAAATCCTTTTTCGATCATCGTGCAATTCAAAAATTAAAAGTTCGCAGAGTTTCAAGAGTAGGCTCTAAAACTTCGTTTGTACGCGGTCTATTAAAAAGATATTAATAAAAATGTTAAAATGTGGAGAGAATGGAATTTAAATATATACTCCGTGTGTGAATAATTTAGAACAATTTTGAGAAAAGTTTCGAGAAAAATGGCGTCGACTTACGTACTATTTTGCACGTGTAAGATCATTTATTTATTTAAAAATCGTTACATCTAAAATTATCATCGAAAATTCATTTATTGTAGAAAATCTCTTTTCGAATTTTAGTCGAACGAACATCTTCAACGCATTCCACGCGTTCCAACATTGTTCTCTTGTCTTCCGTCTTTGTCTCGAATTTCCCGGAATTTGCCCGCTGTCCTTGAAAATTCGTTTAATTCTCCGCTCGGAGGAGCAGATTCGCGTGTCGACGGCGATTCTACGCTCCGTCAGGGTTAATCGCGGCGTTGTTCAGCCTTCGTAGCCGCTTTCGTTCGCTTTCTGAAAGATTGCCAAGCGATGCACAACACGGTGTCGTTGAACTTGCCGTTGGTTCAGCCAACGTTGGTGACGCAACGCGATATCCGATAGGAATACATGCCGAGTCGCGGAAAAGGAGCATGTGGGCACACGAAGGTGCAGGCGAAGCTGCGCAAAGCGGTTTGAGGGATGATAGGTCGCTCGAACTCGACAATTTTCGCGGAAGTTGCGACAGTTTGTCTACGTCGCGCTATAGTATCGGGTAAAGTTAGCGGGCACGAATAAGCTGTTCCATGCCTGGTTCTCGCAATCTCGCCCATCGCGCCTTATTTTCTTTGGCCCCGCCGCGGAAAAACATAGCGGCGCATTAACCACGCTCACAGTTATTTCAAGAAGTTTAAGATCTTAAAGCTGCCTCGCGCAAAACTCCTCCTCCCCGTACACGTTTCCGTTATCGTAACTTCTTTTTACCTTCGATATCTACTGTTCCTCTCTCTCTCTCTCTCTCTCTCTCTCTTTCTCTGTTTCTGCGAACCGCCACCTCTTCGTGTAACTTCATGTAAGCTTTGTACATTCGAATCTACACATTTTAGAGGTGCGTAAAAAGATCGGCCCTGGTCGTCGTTGTCATCGTCACGATCGTCGTTTCCTTAGGGAAGTATCGTTCCGGGGAAATGGTGAAGAAGAAGGATTCTTTTTTTAGTGTGTATACGTGTACGTGTGTGTGTGTGTTTGGTTGGAAAAAGAAATGATTAGCTGCTAGGATACGTGCTCGGTAGCGATCGACCGCATCCGGCGCATCGTCGGAATAGATTCGAATTTTGTCTGGGCACTGGGAGTATGGCGGGAACGAACGAAAGAGAGAGAGAGAGAGAGAGAGAGTCGTGATTGCTTCGGCCGGAAGTACTTTCCCGGGGTAACGTAGAATGGATAACAGTCCCAATAAAATCTAATTTAACCTGGGAGTACAAACTAGGAGATGATACATTTTGTGGTCGACTGACTCGAAGTTGCGGCGTAACAGACGGAAAATAGGTCCTGCGAATGTGCTTGCTCTCTTTCTGCATACAAATGCACAGTGCAATTTTGTCCTGCGGACTCCTACGTGCCTATGTGTACACGCAATGACACGTGTCTCGGTCAAAAAGATGTGTTCCACAGACGGAGAAAGATGTTACACAAACAACAAATTGCAGAAAAGAAGAAAAAATCTGCACGACGTGTACCCCAGTACGATTCGTCTGAAAGGCACAGAAGCAACTGTTCTGACTAGGAAATGACGACGACTTTTTTGCCATAAAATTTTATTAATATGCAAACATTTGAATCGATACGAAACAAATTACAGGCGCGATCGCTCAGTACCAAACAACGCCACTTCTACTCGAGGTCTATCCTACGCCCCCTCGCGAATCACGTGACCCAAATCAACCAATCGCTAATTTTCGTTGCATCAGCGTTGCACCTGAAGAGGCCCGATTTTCTAAAATCACGTTCTGTGATAAAAAAGAAAAGATACACGAAACGAGCGATAACGAATCAATTTCTGGGCCACACTGTACGAATATTTGCATTTAATAGTAGTATCGCAGTACTTTTGCAGCTCTCCAAGATCGCCTGACCTCTCTCCGTTAGACTAGACTTTTATCTTTGCAGGACAAAGTAACGCTAGTACGCGTGACGGACCAGTCGGAAGAATTAATTAATTCATTCGTCGAATTAAAGCAGAATGAAAATGATTTTCCACGAGCAATAAGTTCGAGGAATGGTGAACGAATTCTTAAACGAAATTTTAGTTAAAACGCTACCTTTTGAGTCTGGCAATGTTACGCCGTAAAAATTAGGGATGTACCTTGTTTCGCTATAATTCGCGGTTTGATGATTATAATTTGTTGTAATATTTGTTGTTTCGTGAACCATGTTTCCAATGACATTTGTTTTATATTAAAATACTCACGCGCGTATGTTAACAGTCGTAACTGTAGAAAATACAGGTGGAGGCATCCGGATAAGTAGAAACAGACAGCGGTTGCACATCCCACGGAGGTGATAGCTGTTCGGATACGATTGTAATTGGCAAGTCCATATCCTCAACACGTAATATCCTTCCTATCCGTTTCCTGATCCGGCTTTCATTAATTTCTATTTCCGCGTCGGTCTACGTCCGTCCTGGCAACTCCAGATACCCAGCAATCGGTTTAACGACCTCCTCCATCCAAATTCGCAAATATGTTTACAATTTTACAACCTCCAATCGATCCCTCGTTTCCTTCCGTTACGAACTCATTCTTCCTACTGGATTTGCCGTTCTACAAAGAGAACCGTCCAACAGAGGATTTGTTGTCAAAGTGTTTTCGATTAATCGTTCACGGTGCAGTGGGTTCATCCTCCGTCGATGGACGGATGGGGCAACGTGCTGTTGCGCTGCTAAGTACGCCGATAGAAAGGAAATTATTTCGATATTTCAGTTTCCTCGAGAAAACGAGATATAGCCTTCCTTTGTATATTCGTTCGAATAATTTCGGTCTTGCAGACATTATCGGCGTAAACATTTGTTTTATCGCGAATAGACCGTAGAAGTGAAACGTCAAATTAGGTAACTTTGCTCTTCATTCTCGCGCCCGAGGCATCGGTCGTGTGTTTCAAAAAAAAAAAAAAAAAAATCTCAACAAGAAACGGTCTGACAAAAACCTGAGGAAAAATGCGCTCTCGAAAGAACGAGTACAAAGCCTGTTCGCGTCTGTTTAAAAGTGAAAGACGGTCGGTAAGCAGCTTTCTCAAATTGTTCCTTCCCTCCTCCATGCAAATTATTTCACCGCGGCCAAGTCTAAATAAAGGAGAAGTTTTTGCGTGAATTTATTAACGAAACTGATTGCTATTGTAAGAAGTGGTCGACATCGGCCAATCTTCCGGCACGCGTGATTAATCGAGCCTAAGCAAATCCGTAATCCTTCGTGCACTAGCGTCGTTGCAGCGACGTCGACGTAGTAACGTGTTGCGTCGGGTGACATCGGATAAGAATAACCTCAACGCGACTCGCGAAAGAGTCAAATTTCCATCAGATACGTTGATAATAAGTAACGAAAGAACGCGGAAGATTTCACGTTTTAAAAATACTTCTCTAAAAATACGCTGTTCGCGCGTCTGTGAAATTTCTGAGAAAAAATTACAAATCGTGGTTCGTTTCGGTCACTTCCAACGTTAACGAACATCAAACCGATACGAACCTCGTATTTTCGATCGTTTCCTACGCAGCCATAATTTTTCCGATCCATTATTTGTTGTTTCGCGGGGAAGCCAATCCAGCGGCAGTATCAATCTAACTAGTTCGTGACATAACTGGAGACTGGAGTAATTCATCGACGTTGAGAACTGTTTCCCAGGGATCTCGAGGTGAAAATGAAGATAGATATGGTTATGCGGCATGCCGGGCGAGAATAAACACTCTTTCGAACAGCTGGGGCTGGGTGGGTGCCGAGGGGGGCGGGAGGGGGTTGGTTGGCGGCGGAGCAGTGCGTAACTTGAGTTTCACTTAATTTTAATTGGATCGCAGAAAGCAATATCGAACGGTATGGTTTAGAAATTTAATTAAGAGCAGCGTGTACAAGTTAAAGAGGTTTTAATTAGATGGCAAGCTTCTGATGAAAAGTGTTGTAAAGTTAAAGCTTGCTATTTTCGGTTCACGGGCCGATGTTAAATTAGTTATAATCCAATTAGCTTAAAAAAGAATTCGACGGAATTCGCGCGTGCGTTTGCCCGTCGAACCGTCGAGCTTCCTCTCCCCCCCCCTCTCCCTCCCCCCGCCCCCTCTCCCTCGCTCTCTCATTATGTACGGAACGTTTTAATTTGCGAACGTCGATTCGTCCTCAAACGACAGGGACGGAAAGAAATTATCGGCGCGTTTTATCATCGAGGGGATAACGTCGTGTTCGTTAATTAATTTTTATCCACCCCGGCCATCAATTCTTCCCCCGTCCCCCGCTGCCAGAGGAGACGCGCGTCGCCGAAAGAATCGCATTCGCCATTCAAAGTGAAATATTCCCGCCGGAACTCAGATATTCTCGCTTTTCCTGCGAGAGTGCCATCCCCCGTTCCCTGCGATGTATCACTTCGCGCGCCGCGCGCCCCCCTCCCCCCCTGCGCACTGATTTATCACTGGCGGGCGTGTAATCAAATTTGTTTAAAATGACGCGGAATGGCAAAACGATCGATAAACGTACGCATAATGGATAGGTTACAAATCGATCGGGCCGGTATGTGGGCCAAGCGGCCGCCACTTTATTGCTATTCGAAGCATCGAGCCACCGAAATAATTCAAATCCGGGCGAGATGTCCGGCGGCGATACGATCGATGAAATCGCCAGCAGCCCCTTTGGCTCGTTTGTTGCGTTTTGGGCGCACGCGGGAATGGAAAAGGAACGGCGAAGCGCCGCCGGCACGGCCCGCGGCCTCCAACTAATTTCTATGCTCCCGTTTACTAATTTGTCGCGGCCTGGTAATACGTTGCGCGTCGCCGCGCTCGCCTCGCCTCGCCACGGTCAGCCTACGATCTCATTTTCATTGAAGTTTACACGGGAGAAATTGCCCGGGCCTCCCCGACGTCATAAGGTTTTCATGGGGCTTCGGGGAACCGCGCGCGTACCCGGCGAAATCACGTTGCGGATTGCGAATCGGCCGTGCGTAACGAGTTCACCTTTTGACCCGCCGAGAGGTTCGAGAGGTGCTGCGAAGGTGACGAAACAAACAGCCGTCGACGGAGTGACGGAAATTGTGACAATCTCTCTTCTATTTGCGGTCGCGTGTTTGCCATTCTTCGTCCGCGCTTCGGGCTGCACTCGCGTCGTTCTCGAGCGCGCGAAGACGAGACGATACTTTTTTCACGAGTCGGTCAGTTTGTCCCTCACAGACAAGCGCGTGATTCGGCGCAAGTGGTGTTTCGAAGTAAATGAAATTCCACGCGACTGGTATAGACCTCGTGTTATTAATCTTTGAAATTTAAAGAGAACGAGTTGGTTTTCTCGTGTATCGGTACGTCGATGCGTTTTCAAAAAATGTAATTTCACCTTCCTTTGCGCGACAAAGTCATACACGTGCGGTTCTATTGTACAATATGTGTACGATTTATTCATTCAGGTTTGATTTTATTGTATTGAAGGAAATTGTATATGTTAAATAATATAAGAAAACTTATTATACGTGCAATTCAATACAAACACAAAGATATTTTATTATCATTTACAAACAATAATACGTAACAAAATATATAGCACAACGCGATATAATTAAATTCGTATAAATAGGATACAGCTAAATAAATCGCAACGAAATGTAATATAAATCATACCGAGCCACGGAAACTTGTAAAAAATGAACGACCCGAGTAATTCTTCTGACTTTTTTCGAACAATCCCCATTCGTTTTCGGAAGGTTCACCGACAGATTTAATGTCAGTTATTAAATCATCGCAGAGATTCCACAGCTTCGTCAAGATATATAGTTGGGTGGCGACCGAGCCGCGTAGATTGTTTCCTCCTTGGAGGTTCTAAGAACCGAGTTCACCACGCTAGTACGCGATCCTCACACGATCGGTCGTCTGCCAAGTTAATCTTGGTGCAACTTGTTCAAGATGGAGGACGAGCGGGAAATAAATAGCCCCGAACGATCGACCGTCTCGAATGAACGATCGTCGAACGGTTAGCGGAATGCCGAACGATTTTCCAACGCTAACCAATGATTTTGTTCGACCATTTCGGAACGATTCTAGTCTAATGAGCGTTCCGTTCGATCGATGGGATGGCTCTCGCGAAGTTTGAAACGATTCTAACGCGAGAGATCCGAGCGAGTGCTCTCGCAAAGTTTATCGTTGCAAAAATACGCGTTGCAAGAAAATTTCCAACGTTCTTCCAACGTTCTCCATAGAAATATTCTTATGTGTAATTAATCACTAGAGAGTGCTTTATTCTTTTGTTTATGGAAATAAACGTACAATTCGTACAAAATATTTCATTATTCGGTGGTACGTGAGTGTGAGTACTCTGATATTTAACACTCAACGTACATTTTTGACGGTTTTCGATAAGAAAATATGCAGAGCTGAAGATGCAATAATATTCACTTTCAGAGTATTTGAAAGATAGTGCATTATCTTACACCACAATGCATACGTAGACATCTTTGGTTTTTAAAATTCACAAGTGATCATAACCATATTGGACAAACCCAAATAAGATGAGATGGAAATGAAATGAAATGCTCATACCTGAGGGTAGGATTTATGTGAATCCCACTTTATTATTACTAATGAAAGGATCTGCAGAATCTGTCGTTCGTCTCTCAATTGTGTTAATTCTCTGTCATCGCGTTAATTTGACACCGACGGATCAAATTCCATAATTTTGCAACTCACTTGATCGAACTTGCATCGAATTAGAAAATTTTGATCTGTGTTGCAACCAGATTCACAGATTACCACCGAGCCACTCCGATCGGTTGGTCAACAGGGCGTAATACGCTTAAATAGATATCAGTCCGTTGTTACGCCGTAGCGAAGAGGTCGGTAGTCAAGAGGTTCGCGCTGGCTCTTCGAGGGGAACTGCGGCAACCTAGCGTGCAGCCGGTTTCTTGGGAAATTGCGTCAGGATTATAACGGCTCCGCCGTTTTCCCGGGCGTTTCCAGTTTTCGACTTTGTAGCAGATACTCGAAGTTAATTTAAGAGAAGCGGTAAAAGTTAGATAGCGGGCGGGCTGACCCAGAAAACTGCGCCGACTATCGGAGATTAGAGAGAGCTCGCGCGAGCGTGCGCCATTAAGAAGGCCGGCGAGTATGCCAGTTACAAAATGGAATTCTCGCGGAAGAAGAGGAGAAACGGCCGTGCGCACGTTCGACTCCTCTCGAAGTTTCTGCCGTTTCGACCAGCCTTCAAGCTTCGCCGTTTCTTTTCGTAGCTCTCTGCGAGAGATTCGAGCGCGAGACAAAAATTTCGCGTGTTTCTTGTTAAAGACTTCTTCTAGTTCGAAAAGTTCGCGAGAGAGCAATTGTATCCGCTTGTCACAGAAACGCGCTTAGTAATTAGAATGCGGATATTCACGCTTGTGGTGTATGTAAGAAACAGATGTCATTTATATTCGTAGAATATGCAAATAGGAAAGAAGTGTGTAATACTCATTTTACAACAAGTATATTATATAAATAAGTATATATAAAATTTTCTAGTGTATAAAATAGTATATTTTATACAAAACAATGTATTTTATTCTCTAGTTTTTTCATTACAAATATCAATATATTTGTCTGTGAATAAACGCGAGGTAAATATAAATATCACACGTGGCATATGCATAAAATATGCGATATTTTGAAAGTGGCCAATAACCTAAACCAATAACCAATAGCGTTATCAGTTACCAATATTTTTAAATTTGTTAAAAATTAAAACGCGGGTCGTTTACACCTTAATTTAAAAATCAATAGACTTGGGCCACTTTCAAAATAAACAGCTCGTACGTTCGTGCATACGTTCCCAAAGCATAAATGCAATTCGTGTACGTACGATAGAAAATACACTTTTAGACTCTCCTAATGACTGAACAAATTTCTGTCTTTGTCTACGCTCCGTTAACATATGCATTTGCACAAACATTCGCATTCTACTTATTTTAAAGACGAGATCTCCTATACGTCTCAGTGCACGTGTAGGAAACGTTCATTCGAAAATCGCATTTTAAGAAACAAAAACAGCGGAGTGTTCCAGATCTCAACCTCGTTATACTTTGTAAACGTCTGTACTTTGTAAATCGATTCATCTTCGTTTTCGAGATATAAACGGAATTACCGATAGCTGTCGAGTTGGAGCATTATTCCCGTGTTCATCGAGATGCATGGAATTTTTTCGTATAGGATCGATATGAAATCGAGGGTGTATTTAGGTGGAAAATCTAATGAATCGATAGCAAAAATATATATGTAACAGAGAGACTGCTGTTAACGATCTTGTTAATATTCAGGAAACATGCTTGCTTCCACGGACGAGAGACGATCATTTTGAACAATGTGTGTAAATTAGACTGAATTAACACAAATCAGTGTCAAGAAATAACTTGAAATAAATGCTTGTCATTAATCCTCTAGGTATTTCATTTCATTCTGAGAACGTGCAGTTGCGTGCTCGATTATTTTTAAGCTGCGACGAGTACATTCAACGAATGCAGAGTAAGTGACATTTGCCGTAAAATTGAAATTCTTCGACAAAATTTTCTAATTGCTTCTTTTGCTTAAATTCATATTTATAAAACAACTTTTCTCCTTTGTCCCAAAGTATTTCAAAATGTGTTAAAATGAAAAATATATTTTTCGTTTTAAAACCTGAACGAGTACACTCGACACAAACATCGAAAGTGTCAAGCTAGCTCGAATGTCTCTATTATCCGTGACTTGTACTACTTTTGTCCAAAATGATCTCCTAAATATCTGACATGTATAAACGCGTTTGACGAGTGTAGTCCCACTTACAGTCGTCTGATCGAGATTAGAAAGTTCACGGTAGTCGAGCAAGTAAGCGCCAAGGAAACGAGAAGAAAGAGACCGCGTGTGCACGTGGGGAAATTTGGCGAGAAGTTCGCCCTCGAGGCAGACTTATAAATTTCCCGCACGACTCGCGGACGATTGCGGCATCTCGGTTGCCGGTTGCGGCCTCGTTCGTGCACACGCTGCTCGCCACGCGAACCAAAAAGGCGGCGGCGGCTGGCTAGCCGGGGATAGGCTGGTTGGAGCAACCACCGTCCGATGACTACGCTGGCAACGTGGGTGTGATGTATGTATCCGCTCGGGTGGATGGCAAATGCGCCCGTGGCTGCGCCCATCCGCACGACCAGAGAGATTGGTCGGAAGAGGAAAAGAAGAAAGAAGTATCGCGTTGGTACGACGAATGGAAGTTTTCGGTGGAGAGGGTGCGTTAAGTGGCGCGAGAGGAAGTCGGTGTTGCGCGGCGCGGTGGCGCAGCGAAGGGGTGGATGAGGATTGTGGGTCAGAGGACTGTGGCGCGACGTGTCGCACGACTGAAAATTATGACTCCTCATTTACCGTGGCAAAGCTCTCCTCCTACCTCCTCCTCCTCTTCTTCCTCTTCTTCTTCTTCTTCTTCTTCTTCTTCTTCTTCTTTGTTTCGCGCCGCTTTTGAAGCTGAAATTTCGCACACGTACATCTTGCACGCCGAGTCACGAATTGATTATTTCTCCGTTTCGCCGTGACGCGTTCGGGGATTTCGTCGTTCGCGGTGTTACCGCGAGGGCGGGCCGTTCGATGATTCGTTTGAATATTCGTCGCGTCGAAAGGGATTGCTTTCGTTTGCCGGAAATATCGAGCTGTCTCAAAGTTGGGAATGTAAAAAAAAGTGCCAGAGGGGAGGGGCAATTTGCAAATTTCAAAGTATCGTCGGAAACCGGGGAAAAACTTGCGCGCTTAAACTTCGAAGTGGGTTAAGCGCTTTCCTTCGTGGCCATGAGCGTAAAGGCCGAAATTTGGTTCCAACGAGATACGATCGTCCGAATTGGTACGAGAATTGCTCCAATCGTTGATTAGACTCGTCGACACTTGCCGTTGAATTAATTCGTCGTGTCGTTGAAATGCACTCCGGTTTTTCACATTTTGCTTGTCTCAATTTAAGAAACGAACGTGTTTCACTCAATTGAGCTTTGAATATTAAATTTTGACCATTCTTTGTCCGAATATAAATATTGAATTCCAAATACCTCGAAATATCATATTTCTTCTAAAATTTCGATCTAAATTTTCGATATTCTTACATCTAAAATATATTTAAAATACTTGTAATTCAAAGAGATAAAAAAGATATGTTCGAGTAGATGAAGAAACGAGCAATTTGTATTACTCGTAAAAACCCAATCGTATAAATTGCATTCTGACACGTATTTCGATTTACGACGACAAATACAGTGTAACTGTGAAACAGTCAGGGGTCAATTGGGAATTTTTCAAAATCCTGTAAAAGTTTCGAATTTATATTAAAACAGAAAATAGTATCGGATAGTGGTATCACTTTACAAACGTTTATTGAATCGATATCAGTTATTTTCTTTTTTTTTTTTTTCAGTACTATGTGTTTTTCTATGAATTTTATTTCCTTCATTAAATGTATTACAATGTCAGTTATCAAATTTCCTTTTTCTACGCAGAGAAACTAAATAAATAAATAAATTGTTTCCTGTTAAAACAGAATTTTGACAAATGGAAAATTTGAACAAGGCGATTCAATATTATTATTATGTTAAATTGTTACATTTCGTTACATAGAAGACTTTCTCTATCCATAAATTTAATATTAGACCTTAATTAACTTAATATCGATCCCTAACATATCAGAATTATCTTCTGTAACGCAATTAACGACGATTACAAGAATTTCGTTTCTCTTCGATAATTAATAACAAGCCCAACCAACCTCACTTTTATATTCTTATAAATAGCGATCTATTATTTTCTTAGCAATCCACCACTATTATTTCCCAACCCATTCGCATCATTATGTAATTTCTACAAAACATTTTTGTCGCGGCATCTATCGAGCAATTAAGAGCGATATTTCTATGTTACACCGCCCAACAATCCAAATATTTATCACTCACTCAGGTTCGAGCAATTAACTGCGACGATCGCCGATCGTAATTATTCGAGTGTTCCCAGCGACATTTTTCAACTGGAACATGCTTGATTTCCCTTATCCCTGGTAAGTCCACTCAACATGTACCACGAAACTGCGCCATCGACTGCACCCTATAATTTGTATGCAGCGATATATTCACGGTCGTACAAAAATCCGCACATAATTTCGTTCTACGTCGTAAAGGGTGACTCCGTAATCCGGCCTGGCTTACAGGCAGCACGTTTCCCTAGCAGTTGCGCGATACAGTCGCTCTTGAGCACGGTTAGACCAAATATTTCGCGAGAGATAAAGACAAGAGAGAATGAGAACGAACGTTTCGAAATTATATACGAAACGATTCCATGGAATATGCATTCGCGAACAGCCGAAATGAAAATGAAGTGAAAGTGGGTCAAGTTGCGAAGAGGTTAGGAAGAGGTCGAATCGCAGAGGAGCGTGCGAAACGAATTAGGTTCCAAGACGTTTGGCCAGGATCCGATGATCGGACAGATCAGTTTGAGGAGAGTTTGCTCTCTTTCCGTGGCAAAACATGCAGACAAACTGACGTTACAAAATGTCCCAACATTTAATGACAATAATCGTAACAATCGTAACAACTAATACATCGAATTATATACGACCTATCAACAATAAACTGACCACGTCTGAAATATATTTCAGTGTCCAAACGTGCTGGGACAAAACTCTGCGTTCTCTGTTGTTACTAGCATACATGCACGCGCGCCAGCCACGTTAAAAACGTAACAAAATCTCGAAAAGCACGAAAAGCAGAGGAAAAAGGAAGAACGCTACTCCGTAAAAGGAAACCACCTATTATTAACTCAGACGACAAAACAAATGTGCACAGCACGCAAATTAAGTTCTCTTCCAACCGGACATAACATTTTTCTTAGTCCGGTACACACAGCTCGCGCAACAGCAACAAACATTCCCTCCCTTTGTTCGAATTTTAATGGGCGAGTTGTCTATGCATTAACAAAATGACGTTTACCGAGCCCAGAGCGTTGTTCAGCGTTTCGTGCGGCGACAGACTTTCTCCGACGCTGGCCGACAGAGTAGTTTCCTGGTAACGAGAAACGTTATCTCTGATAGAATAAAACTCCAACAGGCGGAGGATGGCAGCCTCCCCTTTTGCCCAGATGCATATTTAGAATGTCAATATTGAGGAAATTAATGCGCCGTCTCTTGACCGAGATAAACACTCGCGGACCTATATTTGGCCCGGCGACTCGCGACCTTTATCCTTGGGCCGGGGTTGTTTTAATTTGAAACAGCCCCCGGAATACCCGCGCTCGGCTGGCGCGAAATGCTTTTCTCGTTGGAAGTTCATGGCTCGTGCGACGGACGGTTCTCGAGCGCTAAAACTGGATCGTGTAAATAATATACGAGCCACGGTCACCGATGCGCGAGTTAAAAATGTACCGTCTTGCGTAACACGCGGACACACGTCCTTTCCGGGAGAGGGGGGAGAGAGAAAGAAAGAGAAGGAAAACGACAGATTCGTTCAAGATGAACGCGACAAGATGAATATTCAAACATTCGCCAACCGCGTACATTCGTTACTGCAATTTACTTTGAGAATATCATAAGAGGCGGTAATTGCTAATTTTCGGTCGAGCAAATTGACGAATACGAACATAACGAAGGAAGATATAACTGGCGAGAAAGAAGGATAGAACGATCGTGGACCGATTTTTAACTCGTTGTTAATTTTAAACATGGTCTAGGAACTATACTAGCGGAAACAAAAAGTTGAACGTTCGAATATTTCATCGTGATTTTCTTTACGTCTTCTGTACGCATTTGACAAAGATCAATATAGCACGTCGCTTGTACAATTTTGATACAGAAGTTAAAAGTTCGTTTCAACGCTCCTATCGTTTTGTTTATCTCTGTGAAAGAGTCACGAGTTACGCAACGCCGCGGGAAAGGAAGGTCAAGTGCTTTTTAAGAATCGCTTTTTATTCCAGCCCGTGTCGATCGATAATCATCGCGAGATCTTAATTAAAAGTGATCTTCAGATAAACCCTATTCTGTCGAGGAGAAGAGAGGGAGAGGCATTCTTCGAACATTTTTCCAATCCTCGTGAGGATCGCTCGATCCCAAGGAAACACTCTTCTGCAAAGAGAGCAGCACACTTTTAATTAGAATAAAGCAACGCGTCGAAATTCTTGGCGCGATTCACCGTGCACCTGATCGCGCTGTCTCATTCAGCGGGAGGGTTCATAATTTTAATCAACGAGCGCGCGGGAAAAAAGCGAGGATGTTGTACGCAGGTGTTTGCCGGCTGGTGGGTAATAACTGATTACGACATTGTCGAACTTTGCGCGAATAAAGTGTCCGATACGGCCACTACGCCGTGGATCGGCTAATTATCGACGAGCAAACTGTGCCACGTCTTCGACGAAACGTCAAAAGCAGGAGAGGAAGGAAACGACGTTGACGAAGGAGAAGTGGAAGAGGACGAAGAAGAAGAAGAAGATACGCGCGACCGTGATGTAACGTGATTCGCAGGGCGAGGCACGCGAAGACATCATTGGTTCGCCGAGCGACAATTTTTCTCAAACAGTCTCTCCTCTTCGCCCGTTCGGAGGGTTGAATCCGTGCTTGCAGAAAATACAATCACTGTCCCAGATCCGTTGAGCAAAGTTCATCCCTTTGTGTACCGTTCGAAAGTGAAGTAAAGTGCTCCTTCTTTCTCTCTCCCCCCCCCCCCCCCCGGTCCATTCATCATTTTCTTTCTGCCCCTTCTTTCCGATCGTCTCCTCTTTTTTCCGCCGGGTCTCTGCCGATCTTCCTTTCTTCCTCGGTCCTCTACTTTGCACCGTTTCGACCGTTGCGATATTTTCCATGGACGGCGGACGAGGCAAGAAGACGAGCGAGACGAGTGAGATGGGACAGAGACGGGGGAGAAAGATCGTGCGTGGTACAGTGGAAGGAGCGGTTCCAGTATGGTTCGTTAATGCCGTTCAAACGAATCGGAAATCTCTGTTCTTGACTATGCCCGAACTTCGTGCCCGAAGATCGACAGGCAATTTTTTCCGTTATGCTGCCAGGACTCGCGTTCCTCTGGATGTCGTTTGGATGTCGTTTCCCCTATTGTCGATGGCGCGGGCGCGATGCTCTCCGTACGTTGGCAGATACTAATAGAAATCGCGGGTCTGAACGAACATTAAAATACACGCGCGAACTAAGGAACTCAGAATTCGCGTTCTTAATATTATATATTACACACGTTAAATATAACCTCGTTAAGTATTTTTGGACACGATGGATCTGAAGAATAATTCGAAAAATATCCCGATGAGAACGGATTTAAAAATAAGAGTTTCAGACAGAATAGAACTTAAAATGTAAAAATAAAAATAAAAATTTGTCTATTCGGGAAATTTGATAATTTGTTCATCGATATTGAAAAGGTTCTCGACATTTGTAGCAAATATTCAATTAATTTTTGATGAAATCTATTTAAAATAATTTAGCCTAAAGTAACTCGGTTCCGACTTTTATATACTTTTTTCTATGAGAATTCCTCCAAAAACAGATATTGGTAATACGCAGAGTTCGAGCGGAATTTTCTTAAAAATGGAAAGCACCTGTTCTTGTCCTGGCTTAAATCATTTCGTGGCATCTAAGAAATATATCCTACTTACTTGCGTTAAGTATTCCGTAATTTCTACTCAGATTCGTATTTGTAGACAATCACGTCGTGTCTCAATGTGCTAATAAAATGTCAAAATAATATATGCGCGAAAAGTTTTTGCGAGCAACGGTTATACACCAACTTCCAGCAGATATCTCCCATTCACCAAAAAACTGCACGACTTGCACCCCAGTACGATTCGTCTCACTGAAAGGCCTAGAGCAACTAGGAAATGAAGACGAAAATTTTTATTGATATGCAAACATTTGAATCGATAGAAAACAAGTTACAGGCGCGATCGCTCAGTATCAGACAACGCCACTCCTACTTAAGGTCTACCCCACGCTCCCTCACGAATCACGTGACCCAAATCGACCAATCGCTAATTTTCGTTGCATCAGCGTTGCACCTGAAGGCGCCCGATTTTCTGAGTTACCTTCGTTAAAATCACTTTCAGTGATAATATTCGACTGTCGCGAACACCGTTATCGCGTTGTTCGCGATCTGAACGAACGCTCGCCTCCCTCGGCCCCTTTTCGGTCCACTTGATTAAATTCCCGTGCAAATTCTCTTCTTACGCATCAAGCGGCTTAAAATGTAAACGCCTCCCTCTGCCGAAAATTATTATCCACGTTCCGATAACGCGGGGCCCCCTCGCCCCCCTGGAATTTATCAACTCGACGCGCTTCGCTCTCCTCCGAGCGCAACTTTTCGTGACCTGCGTGCGTGCTCGAATCGGCCCGTTATCCGCGGAATTAAACGAAGCTTAATCTGATATCACCGCCGGATACGTAATAGTGGCGCGTGTAGCTCGCTCGTCGTTGGCACGCACGAATTTGACCTCGAATTTCAGAAACTTCCGAAACCCCACCTTCTTCCCCGTTTCAATAACGCTCGCTGAGAATGTATTACCGCGGCGGATACTTTGAATTCTTTGCACAAAACAGTTTTCTTGCAGCAACAAGTTGCGTCGAGATTCTCCCGACGCTTGTGAAACGCGCATAATGCAATGTTTCGGATATAACTTGCAGCTTCGTAGCAAGCGCGTAGTAATTTTACCAAGACGTGTACCGCGTGTGTCTCAGGCTTTTTTTTCGCGAAACTTTGCCAACGTATTTCATAGTAAAGAAGAGTATGAGGGAAACGTTGCGTAAACTGTAGGCTCTTAAATTCTTTGTTAAAATGTTACTGGAATATTTTTGACAATGTAATTGAAAAAGTAGAAATTCATGCTGCATTGCTCTATTTTGTGTATTTTTTTTTTCATAATACGAATTCGATGCAATTTTAAACTTTTTCTATAATTGCATAAAAGTCTCTCTTTCTCTATTTTTAATATCACACAGAATGAATTATCGATTTATGTTTACATCGTAATATTTTTAGTTTCAGTGCAGGCCAGTGATCGAATCAATGTCCTCAACATGTAAATATATGAAGCAAATATTGACCATGTGCTTATACGTTAGTACATCACGAAATACCAGTCAGCTATCATTAATAAATAATATTTTAATAAAGCATTTAAGAGTCTACGTTTACGTAACATTTGTTTGTTAGTTTTCATCTTGGAATATCCCGATAAAATATTTGCAGAGAAAAATGTCTCTTACTGAGAGATCCTGTATTTCTTTTTATTAAATTTTCTGCGTCGTATTATACTTACATATCGAGGTAGATCCTCGAAAATAGGAATGTCGAAAGTTTACGAAAAACAAGAAAAAAGGATTAATTAAAAGTTTGATAAGTTTGAAAGTAGAAACTCGAGCTGTAAATAACGAAGTTTATGTCTTTGCGACGCAGTGTAACGATATTTTGTGGGAGAAATTTTCTAAAGTAACTTCTCCTGAATTTTTCTTCCAGTGGAAAAATTTCGGGAAATATCTCTCCTCAACTTGCAATTAATTTGAAGCGTTCGCTGTTTAATGCTTTCATGCTACATGCTCGAATTTGTAGCTTAGCCGTAATCACAACGTAAATTTGCGAAACTTCTCATCTTTAATCACATTCAAGTTAGTTCTTTATTTGAAAAGTTGTTTCCCCCAGCAGTTTGCCAAAGAATGCGCGGAGACGCAAGTCCCCCGTAAACCAAAGAAACTTGGAAGTTATTTTATAATTTACAGTAATCATATAGAAAGAAAGATAAGGTTATGCATTGCGTAAAAATATAACAAAAATTGATCTGCTGGCACGTGATTGTGCACACAATGTAAAAGTACCGTCGAATTAATGTAATAAATTCATTTATTTATCGATGTTGTACACTGCGTCGTGACTTGCTTAATTTCACAACTAACGATCGATTTAAAAAATTAATAGAACACGAGAATAATTATATATAACACTTGGAGCAACGTTCCTCGTCCGAGCCGTCTCGGATGGTTGTCAGTTTCTCGACACGATCGACCCCCGCGTTGTTTGATCCGATAGGTATTTCGCGTCACGTGAGAGGGAAAAGATAATCGTGTTTACGGTTCGTGTCCAATCTGCTTTTCAAAGGGGGAGGGCCGAAAACGAGACGCGGTGCCGCAACGCGCAACGATGGTCCCTTTAAGTCGTCAGATATCGCGACGTCTCCAACGTTTTACGAAGTTAATTCCGCGATGTAATTAGAAGCCTTTCAAGCAGCCGCGTTCCCTTACTTACCTCGAGCAGAGACAAAGCCTGTGTGTACACGTGCGTGTTCCGCGCGCGCGTGTGTGTGTGTGTGTGTACGTTAAGCGGCCAGCCGCGTGGCATGGACGTGTGTGCCCAACGGCGCATCGTGCAACCGCATTCGGAGACGACACGCCGACGCTTAATCTTTCCTTCTTGCCTCTAATGCTCCTTTCGCTCGCCACTTGCTCTGTTTTCGTCCTTGAAATTACGCGAGCTCCTTTCACGGTTCTTCGGTTTGTCAATTCGGGGTCGCAAATTCCCTCCGCCATCCGTCTCTCTGTTCTCGGCCTCTTTTTCACCGCGGTCTGTCTAATTGCAACCTTGATATTCTTGAACTCTGCCTTCGTAACGTAACGTAAGGTTGACTCGTGACGAATGTTCGATTAGGTATATTTACTGAAATTACAATTACTAGTCAACTAATGGGGATTAATCTTTAACCTCTTGCGTTGGAATGACGTGTCACGCACGTCGAGAACTTTTTGTCCCAAATTGCAACATTTTCTCAATTAAATGTAACCCAGACAAAACAAATGATAAGTTTGTTAAATGAATAATTTCTATCCAGTGATATACCGACGAGTTCAAAAGAAAGAGAAAGCGACAAATTATTGTACGTGGTTCGGTCACTCGTTATGGTCCGCGCGAACCAGTTGCCAGCGCAAGAGATCAAATAGCGTAGACCGTCTATAAGACCACCACAAATTTCTATTTGTACTTGCTCCGCTATTTTCATTTATATTTACTGTTGTTCGATCAGGCTTGAAATTCTTTATTATTAATATATAGTCGAATTTATCGCCTCTCTTATGACAACGCAATAATTGTGAACAGTTTGTAAGATCTCATGTACGTTTTGGTTATATAGAATTATTCGATTTCTCACATCCTCAGATGTAGTTGAACGTACGTTGTAGACTGTTTCAATTTTTGTATCATCACAATTCGAAAAAATTTATAATGTTAACTAGACGTTTGGCGCCAAACGTCACATTTTTGTTCCAATTAATTCACCTCAGAGGCGGGATAATTGTTCGGGAAGAAGTTTCGAGAATTAGGCTGCCATTTAAATACAAAGTCAGGACGCGAGTGTTCATTGCGCAATCGTTCTGCTTTACATAACTTTCCGGACACGTTAGAACGAACGCGAAAGCTCCCAAGAACGAACAAAGCTGGTGTATAAGTTTATTCGCAGCAAACGAACGTTACTCGCGGTAAATGTTGCATCTCTCTCTCTTTTCTATTTTTTTTTTTTTTTTTTTTTTTTGTCGCGTTATTATAATTGAGCAATTTGTTCTCAAACGAACACAAAGGTTTTGAAGAAAAGAGGAGCGTAGAGGTTTTAATTATGTCATTAATGACGTTGTTTTCAGTTCTCTGTTCTTCGTTATTTCAGCGTGTATTAATGAAGAAGTTCAATTAGGATAGAAACGTAACTAGCTATTTTTAACGCTGCGTCGTGCAACACGTTCCGACAGACGAATAAACACGACACGCGCTGGAAACGTGTGCTCGAAGTAATTTGTTGCGTCCATGTTATAATTGAATACCACATGGTGGCTTCAATCTCATTTTCTCCTTGCTGAGCAATGTACAGAGATTATATTATAAAATAATCTCTTGGTTGCTCCACCGACATGTCTGCGTTGTGAAGATTTCTATGGTTTCATTAACGAATTGCACGATTTTTACATTCCATGAACTTGATACTGAATTTGGCCGAATTTGCGAATCCAACTTTCACCGTCATTTTGCATGTAGTTTCATTCAACCATCTCGCTGCATGATGCAGTTAAAGCGTCAGCGTGAATCTTCAATTGGTTCAATTAAAATCCACGAGTCACTCATTTGAACAAAATCCATTGAAAGAAGATTTTGCAATCTCTCAAATTATTTGTACGATTTATCGAAAGAAATCCGTCACTGAAAAGCCTCGGAGCTTATTTCGCGCATCATTCGTAGGGGTCTTTTGCATTGATAACGAGCTAATTCCAGAGGTCTAATGAACTAGAATCCGATATCACGATCGTTCTTAAAATCGATAGCGAAATTAAAGGTCACCCCCCGTTTGGTTTTATTGCTTCGAGCAAAATTGGAGTGCGATGAAAAAAAGAAAAGAAAAAACGGAGTGGAGAAAACAAGAAAAAAAAGGGGGGGGGGGGAAATCACGATGGTGTGGCGAGGTCGCACGCGCGTACCTCCGTTAAATGGAAAAGCTTTCCGGGAACTGCATCCCGTATTTTCTTTTTCCGACAACAGCCAGCCTCGTTACTGTCCGCACGCCGCGCGGCACGTCGCGCGTTCCAGTTTGATCACGATTCGTCTCCAACGATTGCGCATACGTGCTCTGTAGCTGGAATTTTCGTCGTACGTAATCCGAAATTATTTGCACGTTAACGCTGACACGCGTTCGCCCCGGACTGATTTCCTGAAAATAGTTTGCCGAAACTATGCTCTACGCGTCGTTAGGGCGACACGGGGGGGGGGGGCACCAACGACGCGACGCGGCGCGACGCTCCTAACTCGCTATTATCGATGTACACACGTAGCCGACATTAAAAGGCACTTAAGCCCGGGCTTCGCGTACCAGCCAAGAATCTTTCCTATAAGAACATCGGCAAAACGGCACACCATAACGTTAAATAAATATCTCTATCGTCTCTCGGTTTAATCACCTCTGTACAGCGAACCTCACTGTCGACTTTTTTCTTCGACCACCCGCGACAGAGAGAGGGGGTAGGGGAGGAGGGTTGGTTGAAGTCACCACTTTGCGCCCCCTTTCCCAAGCGAAACGGTCTCGCCAGTAACAGTAGGAATACATAAAACCGTAATACCGCGAGCCTATTTACTCATCTGGCTGCGCTTATTACCTACCTTCTTCCCTTGTTACCCACTGTTACAAACGGTCTCTTCCCCTTTGCTGGAATCGTTACGCCGACAGCACGATGCCCGCATCACCATTTCAGTCTCCCTTCTCCACCCTCTTCTTACGTTTCTTCTTACCTCTAGTTCTGCCGGCGGCTTTTCCCCTTCCCCTCTCTCTCACTCTCTCACTCTTTACTCTCTGCTCTCTGCACTGCTACCTACCCCCATTCTCTCTCCCTTTTCCTCTATTTATCCTCCGGCTCTCTCTTTCCCTTGCTCCGCGAATCGTCGGCGGTTCTCATTTTTCCCTTTTTTTCCGCTACCCCTCTCCACCCTCTCCTTAATCGTTTCTTCGTTCCTTATTCTTCCTCCCGTAAGACCCCTACAAGCCCCATTCACTACCCGAACTTTTACTTCCGTTTTATTTTCTACGCTTAAAGAATATTTTCCGCGATAAAGAGATCGGGTTATGGGCGCACAAAGGCAGGAGCTTTCATTCTGTTTGTTCCGGGGGCGCCGGAAGAGACCGCAACGTGAGCTGTATATGTATCCCCAACCCTCTCTTTTTCCCCCCTCGCCACTTTACTCCTTACCCTGCTTCTTACCGCAAAAGCTCGCCCCTCTGTCTGTCCCTGCTTCTCTACTTCGCCACGTTCTTACCCCCCTTTTTTTCCCTCCTCTTCGCTCCATCGTCGCAAACCCCCCTCCCCACTCTCCAACCCCCCGCTTTTTTCTTACCGCTCATCTGCGAGCTCCGGCTATGACTTGCGGCGGGTTCCTCGGCGTTTAATGAAAGCTTTCGGCAGGAGTCAGACGGATAGTTTTTCTCTATTAATTAGAGAAGACTCGGCTCGAGTTGTTTCATAGAGAAGACTCGGCCGAGTTATACAAGTCGCGATGCAAGAAGACCCTGACTGGCATTTGTTCTTTATTTCTTCCTTTTTCTACTCGTTTCCTCGCTTCGACTATTTGCCGCGACTCTGGTAATTACGAATTAAAATTGAAATTTCTAATTACCGCCGGGGGATCGATAACCGGCCCAGCCGGCGTTGTTCGACCAACGGGGGCGAGATCTTATTCTCCTTGACGGCGATAAAATTAATACCAAGCCGGTGAATTATTTTTACCTCGTTACTCGCTGAATAACCGCCTGTACCGAGCTGGAGATCTTCTTTATTCTCTCTCTCTCTCTCTCTCTCTTCAGCTTGCAACGTACGGGGGAACGTAATCGCGAGACAGGTGATTTTGCGTTTGGTTTCGAGCTTCCAAATCGTTGAAAGTTAACGTGGATTTAGACGTGTGAAACTTTCAGACGGTTCTAAAATATTTCTTCGAGTTTTTAATAACTTTCTGATCGGTCGTTTTTGAATTAACTGCTAGCTTTCACGATTACTCGTAAAAGTTCCAAATAACGTTTGAACAGCGCTTACTTGCAAAAGTACGTTGGAATGTTGGAATGTAAAATGCAAAAGCATAAATATGTAGAGAGAGTGATTTGACCGGAATGGTATTGTAAGTGTAATATAATAAAATATTTCAAGTTAGGATATCGATCGATCCAGGCATGTGCATTCTGTGCACACGCAGCAATCCGCGTCGATTTTTTAAAATCGATTTCCATCATGGTTAGTTGTTCAACGACGAGCCATAAAATTAGAGTTTCCAGAATGAAAGTTAGACTAGTTGGTTACAACTAGACCGTGGATTTTTACGTATTCATGAAAAATTTGAAATTACGCGGAATGCATCTAATATATCAAAATATAAATTCGTGCAAACTTTGCTTTTCGGGAGGGCCAATTTTTTTTTTTTCAACGTATTGCAAAGAGAAAATTTGTTCCGATTGAGATTCTAGATCCTGAGAAATTAAAATACTTCAAATTACTGTTTTCTAGTTCCTGAAATTGTAAATTTTTATTATTGACTGGTTTCGTAACATTGCTACGTTACTTTCTGTTCTATATCTTCATTCTTTAATGAACTATTTCTTTGAGGCTTGATCTCGAGGAACTAAAATTCTTCGAATTACTTTCTTCAGTTCCTGAAATTGTAGATTTTCATTGTTGACCAGTTTTACCTTGCAATGTCAGTTTTCTGTTCTATATGCGACAGTCTATGTAATATCGTATTCATTTCTTTGGTGAACTAGTTTGCACTAAGATAATATATCAAATCCAACATTGAAATGCGATTGGAAGTTCTGGAATAAGGGAACAAAGGTGGAGCCTTTCTTCCATGAAATTAGCCTTCGGGAGAACAAATTTGTCTTAGCAAGTAAAATTTGAAACAGTTTCACGTCAATTGCGATAATGCCCTGACAAAAAGTTCTCGAGCAAAACGTTCGAGACATCACGTACGGTTATGTTCGTTCGATAGATACGCGAGAAAGTCAAAATCAAAACCAGAATTGAATTTAAATTAAAATTAAGTGAAACTGAAATTCATTTCACGAGTGCGAAAGATCGCGAACGTACTTCCCAAAAAACTGCACGACTTGTACCCCAGAAAACAAATTACAGGCGCGATCGCTCAATACCAGACAACGCCACTCCTACTCGAGGTCTACCCCACGCCCCCTCGCGAATCACGTGACCCAAATCAACCAATCGGTAATTTTCGTTGCATCAACGTTGCACCTTTTAGCGGGTTACCCCCGCTAAAATCACTTTCAGTGATAAAATTTCCTGCCACTGATATGCAATACACGAAGAGTTTTCTAAACTTTAGAACGGTTAATTTTATACATTATCCTCGTCCAATGCAAATACTGAGCGTCTCGGTATTTTTGTCGCGCGCCTATGGTTCCGAGATTAGACCGGTTTAAATATCGACATCGTAATTTATTCAATGCAATGCCCTCTCCGGATAAAAACTTACGGCACGCTCGATTTCGACCCGAAACTAGCGGCATTATTCAAACTTCTAATTATCGAGACCGGTCTGAATTACGAGCGATATGATTGCGATAACGAGACGAGGGAGCACGACGACTCCGAAAACTCCGTGCGCGAGATCTCGAGGCCGCGCGTGCATATCTATCGCAAGGTCTTAAATTAAAGAGCGAGAGAGAGAGAGAGAGAGAGAGAGTGAATCGAATCAGATTCCTCCTTGCAATTGGGCAGAGAAGGTCCGAGGAATCGCGAGGCGAATCAAGCAGCTTCGTCGCAACTCGACCGGTCAAAAGGGATGGCAGGGGGTTAGAGAAACGAGCAACGATCGTGGAATGAGAACTGATAATGATATGCGGTCGATTCGAGGGCCGACTCTGTACCCTGGAAAAAGTTTCTCGTCATTGGGACGACTATTCAAATTATTCCCGCTCGTTGGTGTAAAGGGGGGAAAGTTCTGGCACGGTTGCTCGCTGAGATCGCTATTCTCTCTTTGCCCTGTTACTGAGAAAGAAAGAGAGTCTCTCTCTCTCCCTCTCTCTCTCCTATAATTCTTAATTATAATTCGTAATTGCGCGTACGGTGCAATGTCAAGACTGTTTGGTAGGCAACCGAAGAAGATATTATTTAATTATAAAGAGTATTATTTAATTTTACAACTACGCTATGACACCACGCTCTACGCTCTTTACTCAACGCTGTCCTCTTTTTCTCACAACGACGTTCCTGCTCGACGCTACGTTCTTTTTATTTTTCTGATGCTACGCTGTTCTATTCTCCACTCACACGCACACCATACTATCAGTTGTATATATCTGTATCCGCCCAGAGGATACTGTCATCTAGACAGTGACCTCTCCTCCTACAAGACTAATTGTCGCTGTCAAAGACGCGCCCTCGTTTGTCTGTCGATCGAAATCTGTTAGGTTAGGTAGAATATTGCAATTTCCATTTCTACATCTGCAGTTTGATTTTTATTTATTTCCTTGCAACTCCCTTTCCTGTGATTTTTCTTTCCTGTGAACTTTCGTTCTTCTGTGCTTCAAACGTGCACTGCAATTTAATTTGGCAA
The DNA here is from genome assembly GCA_032399605.1 of Melipona beecheii. Lineage (NCBI taxonomy): Eukaryota > Metazoa > Arthropoda > Insecta > Hymenoptera > Apidae > Melipona > Melipona beecheii. The sequence goes on from JAUCMO010000291.1 coordinate 4,455,627, forward strand.
AGGTTGACGATTTTTCAGCGTGTCTGGACAGCTAATTTTAAAGCGTTTAATTACGATCGATTGATATATAAATCGGGACGAATTTATTCCACCCAGATTTCGTTAATCAGAGGGTACTCGTTTCCACGAAAAAGGCGAAAAACATCCCTCGAAGCCGTTCAACTTTCACCTGAAAGATTTTTCGCTACTGGACAAGATGTCAAAATCGAGCATTTGCTGACGTAACAACGTCGGGTAAAACGTTCGCCTGGCATCTTGCAAGCGTTTCTCAGGACCTTTACTGGAAACAGTCGAGCGGTTATCAAACGAACGCAACACCGTTGTGGAACAGGCCGGTCGTGCGCGCCCTAACGAAATTCAAATCCGTTCAATGAACAATTCCACATGTTTAAGCATCAGAGGCGATAAGAGTTTGCCGAGGTTACTCGAGTTAAGAAGATTATTAACTTGTCAGTGACTCGCGAGAGAGTTGATCTCTCTCGTCGGCAGGCGAGAAGGTTCCCCCGATGGAAAGCATAGCCGACTCGGGAAGTTTCCGCCGCGAGAGAAAATGAAGGGACGCCGCATTAATCTTTTCGCGCGGCTTGAAATATTAACGATGATGTCCTTAGCGGAAACTTGGAGTCCCCCCCCCCCCGCGCGCCGTTGTCCACCGAAAGAATTGAAACCAACGAGATGTGCTAATTCTCATTTGACGAGCTCGACGAAACCGCGGCGAGTTGATTAATTCGTTCATAAATGATTCCGAATAATTGCGAAACGAATTAATTGATTCGTTCAGTTTCGCGTGGGGAGCCTATTCCGATATGTTGGGAAATTAAAGTTTCAAAATTGGTCCTTGGTTCTGGCATTCGATTCGACGTGTGGTTATCATCTCCCAGTTCACACGTGTGTGATAAAGCAAAAATCGAATGTAACCACTTTGCTATCGTCTTAATAGCTTAACTACTTTTTTGCACTGGATTCTGTCGCTCAGTCAACGCGATAACTATGTTTTTGTTCCAAATATTTCTTATCAGTTCAGGCGATGTTCACAGTTTTCCTGTTCGAAGAAATTAATTAGCAAGTTTCATCGAATCACGATGAATTAAATTGATAAATTTTTCTTCGGATATAGCGGTAGTTATCCGATACATAGTCACTGTGGGATTCTTTAAATAATTCTTTAAATTACCATCGTTGAAGCCCGTGATTCCGCATACTTAGTATTCTCGTGAAATTCAACGCATACCGATAAACAACGATCCAATTTATTCCAACGATTGGAATAAATTGGAAAATTCGTGAAATTTTTATCTCCTGTTAGAAACGTATTTTTCATTCCGATGATTTCATTTTCACCGTGTATTATCTTCTCCTTGCAACGTTTTTTTTTTTTTTTTTTATTTTGACACGAATTTAAATAGTTTCCGCGTGGAACGAAGTTTCCCGCTGTTTTTAATTAACGTGAAATTTCCGGGTGCAATCGGAGTAGAAATAATTTTTTATTGCGAAAGGAGGAAAATCAATATGTACATTCGTAATGTAATTTTTCTGTCTATGAATTCCAAGTTTAAATTAAAAGTAGCTATCACGGTGGTCGCTCGTAATTAGTCGCTTGCCATTGTTATTACTGTAAATTACATATCTGTTATGTCAAAATGTATTTGCAAATGTAAATTGAAGATTGCGTTTAATTTTGACGAAGCAAGTGGCTGTTATATCATTCGCAGTGACGAAGTATGCCAACTCGTTAAATTATCATTACATTACTGTAACATTAAATAAATATATCTAGTATCGAGCTTTTGGACTCTTGATAATTTTAAGCACTCGAATTGTTCGATACGAGCTGAAGCATCTGAGACTGAAGTCAAATTTCGGAATTTCGTCGGCGAGTCGCTTTCCAATTTTTCTGAAAGAGAAACGCCATAAACCGGTAGAGTTATTCGCTGTATCCGTAAGCCGTTGTTCTAAAACGTCGACTCGTTGCTCGCAGTCGTATTGTTGTATGGGAACGCTTGAAATAAAAAATTCCTCCCGATTCATGAACCAAGATTTTTCGTTCGAAATTCAGCGCTGGGTTTTCCCAGAGACTTCAACGACAGATGGCTATTTATTTTCACCCGGTGAGAAAAAAACCATTGCAGAGCAACCTGAGAAGTAACTGCGCGCCGCGATATTATTTAGTCAACGCGATACTTTTTTATCAGCCGCTTCCTGAAATCTCCGTTTACGTAACATTTTGAGGTTCTCGATACTATGGATTTGAGAGAGCCTGCCGTAGCTTCCTTCTCCGCCGTAACTTCCCTTTCTGCGGCGTTCCATAGCTTCACTTTCTATACGGGTCTTTGTGGCTTCTTGAACAGGATCCAGGCAACGACACATACACGTGCTCCTAAATCCTGGTACGCGATGATATTGGACGATACGCTGGGTTAAAAGTAAACGAAATTAGTTACATATTTCACGGAATAACAATGGATGAATCACGCGCTCGCACGGAAATATTTATTACATCGCGTGCGCGTGATATTAACATCAGAACTATCGGGATGGTCGGAATCGTCAATTCGAAGTCGATATGACATTCGAGGTTTTCCGGCATATTTTGCTGGTATTTGAGTTAGTGATAACGCGACATTACTTATTAATGCAACGCACAATCGTTGTTACGCGTTTGATACCTTTCTACAGCGACTTGACGTCAAGTACGTTACGTATTTGTCATGTACGTTACTATAAATAACGTTGATTCTAAATTACAAATACAAATTTACGTTACAATGTGGGGGATGTTGAAAAAAAAAAAAATTAATTTCGAGGAAGGTAAACGAACGATGTAATTTCGCCCTCCAAGATATAATTAGAGCAACGACAATAACTTTTTAAAACATCTCGTCCGTAAAAGGACTTTTTCTCAGTTTCCATTACGTTAAATTAAAACAAACAAGCGACGACGACGATCTGTAGTTGAGAAGAGAGAGTAGAACAACGTCTTTCCGTGTGTGCAGCTCAACTTCGATTTTCAATTGGCGTCAGTGACAACGAATAACACGTGCATACCTCAATTACAAATCAAACGACACGAATTGAACAATATGTAAGTTAAACGATAACGTTATACAAAATTGACGTTCGTCGATAGCGCAATAAAATTCCGCTAGAAATTCAAAGCGCACGATCCGAAACCAGCCGCGAAACGAGATTGGTTCTTACGCAGAGAAATAAATCTTTCCAACCGTTCCCGAGTTTCCCGACGGGAACTCAAAAAGGCGGCGCACTACTTCTTCCAACAATTAACCGTTAACAACCGTCGAAAGATAAAATTCGCAATTCGCCGATTTGCCCTGGCGGGCGCTGTTTGAACGCGATATTGCTCCTGTCATATTTATCGAGCTTTCCCGCGAGCAACGAGCTGCAAAATTGAATCGCAAGTTTTCGAGCAACACTACTTTAATTCACCCAGTGGACCCGTCAGGGCCTCGCCACGATGCCGAGGAGGTTCCTTCCAATTTCTCGCATCTCCCCCGATGCAATCGGTCGCCAGTGCTACGCGCGAAGGCCCCTCGGCTGCTTATTAATTATTTCGTAGTTTCCTCGGTTGGCCCCAATCATCCTGCAGCCCTGCTCCAGTAGTGCCAGCGAAAATTTATCCTCCGCCGCCCCCGACTCTCGCCCGTTCCGCTTTACACACCAGCCATATTTTACTCTTCGTCCCCTCTAATACTTATTTATCCCTGACCCATTTTGCCGCGCAACATCGATAATTAGAAATGGGATCGAGTGCCTCGGAAGTAGGTTCGAACGTTATGGCCGAACCCTTCTTAAGTGTTTTCCCTTCCCCGATGATCGATACTTCCAAGTACGTGTTTCACGCAAGTATTTCCAGAAATTGTTTTTCTTTTTTTTTTTTTTTTTTTTTTTTTCGTTCAAACCGTGACGTAACCTCGCAGTCAATGGAGAAGACAACGAGAGATGTACGCACGATGCTTGGAAATGTGGTTTTACAGAAACCTGTACTCGAGCAGGGTACTCATTTTCAGATTCACGTTGCGTTCATCGAAATATTTTTACTTTTGGCTGGTATAAATGTAGGGGACACAACCTAGGCAGCATCATAAACATTCTCACGACGTGGACCCAGGATGCAGTATCGTCAGGGCCATGAGGTAATTGTCAAAAACCTCTCATGGAGTCAAGCCTGACCATCCACACTGCAAGAAAACAGTCCCTTGATGGGAAAGGATATAGTGAGAATCAGGATACAAAAGGGCTGACTCCAACGCGTCAACACAGTCAGTTACCCTCAGTTTATCATCAGGTGGTCCACGTCTTGTGAGTCCTCCCGCGTGTGCAGCCTGATCGTGTCGCCTACTTCTCGCGACATATATATATATATATATTTTTTTTTTATTAGTGCAAATAAAAGGCCTTGAAAACACTAAAATAAAAACTTGGACATTGAACTTGACTTGTATATTGAACTTCATGGATACATTGTGTATTGGATACACTATACTACAATACAATAACTGGATACAACGTATACATTGCGTGCAATGTGTACATAAAACATGTGCGTCAAATTCGATGAAATGCACATTGAATTAAATTTCTATAAAATGAACGTACTGCCAGTACACTGAAACATATTTATTTTCGAGTAGCATTCGAAACTCGCGAGACGAATCTTAAATGTCAAGCTTGACTCAGATCGATAAGAAGGTTCCATTCTTATCAACGTCGCGCGTCGCAACGCGGCTTGTTCAACAACGTTCGTAAATTTAAGGGAATGTATTACATTAGCTGCCAGCTGGTTTAAATCTGCGAAACTCTCTGCACGCGCGCGCGTGTGTGTGTAACGCGGTTAAAAGTTGACGAGATTCGCCACTCGCTACACAATCGTGCTCGAAAATTGATACGCGTTTGCGAATAGCGAATATGACAAATCCGGACAATTTTCCCATCGAGTGTCTGTGGCGTGACAGTTTCGTTTTATCATTTCTCTCCCTCTCTTTTTCTATATAAACTTCGTGAAACGTTTCGCGAAATCATTTATGGCGGTGCAGGGAGATGAATTGTATTTTCTTTTTTTTTTAATTATTCGATTTCGATTTCGAATGTACATCGTTGAGAAAATAGAGATAACTTTAAGTGGTAGAATGGCGGATGTTACAAAACTCGATATCCAAAGGATTGTTCTTTCAAGCAAGGCTCTAGGTAGGTATTTCATTCGTCTATCATCGGTTTTTATCGGGGGAGAAAGTAGGATTGCAAAGACACGTATACGCGAGAAATAAAACATAAATAAATCTATCGAGACGATTCTAAAACATCCGAAAATGGTTTCACCTGTAACACGAAACTCTCCTCGGCGATTATTTCGTTTCACGTATTTCATATATCCTATAGTTCTAACACTTTCCTATCGCGCTCAAAAGTCTCGGGACACTTTTATTTTTAATATTCAGTACTTGTGTATATTTTATAATATAATAATGTCATATTACAAAAATAATTACAATATGTATAATTTAATGCATCGACAGAGTCTTTATTGTACAAAGTGTATTTTGTACTAATTGCAAATGTCCCACTTGTTGTACATAATTTGTAATTTACATTTATCGTACTATTTTTGTCATACGAATGCACAGTGCTTGTAAGATTTCTCAGCGGAGGACTATACGTGCAGTATATTCTCCCGTATATTCCCCCTTTCTACGTTCGATGCTCTCTTTCATTCGATTCAGATAAACTACGCAGACATTCCCAGGACACGTTCGATCACATCCATTCGCTGCTTTGTGCATTCTTCCTTTATGTTCTTGTCTCGAAGCACTCAGTACCTTCACGCATCTCTGACATCGGAAATACTACGCTCGTTATAAATATTCACGGCAAATCACCCTTTCCACAACTGTTTTTTGCCTTTTAAATTCACCGGCATTAGAGTGTTCCTCTTACGCGTCGAGTTAGATTCGGCACAAAGGCTCGCCGTCGAGCGGTTCTCAGGACAGCAGAGTAGTGGAACGTTCAATAGGTTAGATCTTGTAAGAGCTTCGAGACCCCGTGCGCCACCGGAACACTCAGAGGAAAGACGAACTTCTATTACCGCTGTTCTTATGGCAAATCCGCTGCGGCTGCAACAATGTCAACAACTTTGATCACTTTGACGCAAGTGTCAATCGAGGTATATTTAAAATATATTTGAAAAACACACGTCGTACGTCGTTATAAATGCTGCTTTCGTCCGAAAGGTTTCAAAGATTAAATTGTTAGTTTTGATGGATTTCCTTCTCCCCTCCTGGCTTGATATTTTGTAATAATTTAGAAGCACTAACATTTCGAAGAATCGCTAATTTTTTAATTAAATCATTAATTATCGAATTAAAATTTGGTCGTTAAATTTCTTCAATCATTGAGTGAAATAGCGAAGAACGTAGGAAGAATGTTTACTTATCTCTCAAAAAATGTTTGAAGATATTATTATTGAAGAGAAAAAATTAAAGAATAAATACGTAACGCAGGTCTCGTGTAACGGAACCTGTCATAAATTGTTGTCATCGAGACAATTACACAAGAAGAGGAAAAAGGATAAAATTTAGAGAAAAAGAATAATGCACAACATTCGACAACAATAGCGTCAAAGATATTCTTAAGACAATAAAACGGAACTGCAAACGATATTTACTGCCGCATCTTCTTTCGCAGCGAAGTATAATAATCTTATTGCTTTCTTCCTTCAACATTAAAGACGTAATTTGCATGAATTTCAATGCCTTAGACAAAGTACCGGAACGGTCTATTACCAATTCATGGTTTGGTCTTCAGTCTTTAGACATGCTAAACTTCCGACCCAAAATTGTTCGGTCACACATGACCGTACAAACAGGAAGATTTTATAATTCACTCAGAATGTGAAAAGATTCAAAGAGGCGTAATGCGCGTATGGGGTGGCTATGGTACTTATTTGCAAGTAGATTACCGAAACGTGTCTAGTTGCTGCTTTTCGAACTAAGTCGGGCGTTAAAACTGTTGAAAATGAAAAGAATTAGCCGTCAAAAGTGGTGTTTCAGTAATGTGCGACGTGGCAACGTGACGATAAAAAAAGCTTTATCGGTGGCAGGAAATTTGTACAACGAAAAACATGGGTACGCGTGTAAACTTAATAAAACGAAGACAAATACGTTTCATAAAACTTTACATCGTAAAAATCATTGTATTCATTTATATTTTTGTTTATTTATATTTGTGTATTTATTGCCTGTAATCGATATTCTTGCTTGTTAGAATTTAAAATTAACGATGCCCTTTCGAAAGTAAAAGTTTCGAGCTTCAAAATTAGCCCAAGTTTACCGTCGTGCAATTTCTTTCTTACGACAACTTAACATTGTTCGCGTGACGTTCATTGAATCACGTGACCCAAATCAACCAATCGCTAATTTTCGTTGCATCAGCAATGGACCTGAAGAGGCCAGAGTTTCTGGGTTACCCCCGCTAAAATCACTTTCAGCGATAAAAATCGAGCCACCGGAATGCGCCGGAGGTTCGTTATATTGGCATACATAAAATGTAAATAATCCTGCTTGCGAATCTTATTTATGAGAAGCGGGCGGTACATAAGTTGCCAGCGGGCGTCTTGCGCCGGCTCTCCGGCAAAGGAATTAAATTCAAAGTTTCGTTAAGGATACTTGCCGAATAAACAAGCAAAACCAAAAAGATATTTATCAAACTAGGCTCTCCTCCTTCCGGTCTCCCACCTCCTTCTCGTCTCTGAATCGCGCAACGTGCAACTTTCCGCGCGCGCCTCTTTTCGTTTCTTCCTCGGCCACCGGTTGAAATTCCAAGTTCGCCTCGAAGAACACTCGAGAACAACTCCGACGGAAACGATTTCCGTATAAGATCGCCAACTTAAACGGAAACAGTTGTCGATGATGGTGGTGGTGATGGTGGTGGTGGTGGTGGTGGTGGCGGCGGCGGCGGCAATGGCGGATTGCAATGGTGGCGAGACGTTAATTCTTCTGCAACGTCTCGTTTAATGGAACGTTTTTCCGGCGTCGGAGCTTGCGTAACAATAGTGTTTGACCGGTGTAATCAATCATTTTTTGGACCGTGACAGAGCCATTTTCCCCGCCGCTATCAATCGTGACGGATTCGACGCGGTATGTACGTGACCGACCGATTCGCCGAGCTAATCGAATTTATTTTACACTCTGTTTGAAAACGCCGGGACGCAGGCCGGGGACGCCGTCTGTTGAGCGGTCCGCGGCCAACGGCGCAGAGACGACGGTATTGTCCCCGATCGGGCAGTTGCCACTGGGTATATCGAGTCCCAGATCGCGACTATCGACCATCGTCGGGACTCGACGATGCGTCGTAACTGGACTGGCGATACGGTCCGTTTGCCGCGTCAGAAGCAAATTATAACGAATGAACGGCCACGAGTGGCTTCCACGTCAAGGGTTCCCGGTTTAAGGTTCGCGATTAATACGCATCGATTGCCATCGACCGATTGCATTATGCCTCGCGATAGCTGCCGCGAATACGCGGATCAAGCTTAATGACGCTCAACGTTCCGTGATTCGATCGCTAACTGTCCCCTCTCTAACTCTCTCTCTCTCTCTCTCTCTCTCTTCTCTGTCTCTCTTTTCACCGGTTTCTTTCCACTACGCTTCACCTTCTTCTTCCTTCACGCCCGTCATTCCTCCATTCCGTTCGAATTATCAGCATTATACACATACTTCGCTTCGGCAAAGCCAGCGTGCTTTTTCAGCCGTGGCTGCCGTGGACAAATCAGGTTCCGTCGTACCGTTCGCCATTGTGACGAGTTACAATGAAACGTCGAGGTTACGCCACGGACAGAGTCCGTCCTCTCAAACGTGAAACGCAAACTGAATTTCGCGCCGGCTAAATGGCATTGCATTTTGGTCCAATGATTCACGCGATTTTCCGGCCTCCTCCCTCCTCTCCTGGTCGTCGCGTCGTCCCCGCACACGTTAGACACACTTGCACGGATACAACGAACGACGCGACGCTTTTTGTCCTCCAAGATGCGATCTTCGAACGTTTCGCTCGCGTTCGAGTCGACCGTTGTTTCTCCGAATAAAGGCGAGATTTCCAATGAGCGTCAGACGCGCGTCACGTGACACGTGCATTAGTCTTTCTAGTTTTGTACTAGTTTCTTTTTATTATACATAAAGTTTAGTGTGTGTCGGTTCATTTTATTACTTATCATTATATTTTATCAACGCTATACAGGCCGGTACCACGAATGTGCATCGTTTGTAAAATAGCGGTTAGGTGACGCACTTTCTCGCCATTTGTGATTCCATTCTTCACATTCGTTTAAAACACATTAATATCATATATCGTCGGAGAATTCTCTGCACATTTTAACAAAAGCTTTTTCACCAAAGAAAGAAAAAGAAGAAAAAAACAGCAGAATTTTTTACATTTTCCACTTTAGTTTGTACATAAAATAATAACCCTTTGTACTGTGCATCGCCGGAAACTTTAGCTTTTCCGTAAATCCGTTTGATGCCATAGAGGAGTACGTTTATTGCAACGTTTTAAAAGAAATATGTTTGACATTTGTTTATGATTATTCCAAGTATCTTTTCTGATGCACAAATATACGGTATATTTTGCTACTTTATTTTGCTTGTCCGAGGGAAAAATTTTGCCAAGGTACTCTCACGTTTAGGGAGAATATTTTTCAAATATTACCGCGTGAAAGGAAATTATTATCTTTAAAAATATTATTTTAATTTCTTTGGCATACGAATCTTTAAAACTTCTTTATAACAATATAACAGAGTTGATTTAATTTCTCTCGTCGTTCTACATTGTTTTCACAAAAAAGTGCCGGCCGGCATAGTGTTAATTGTGTTGCGGGAAAGGAAAGAACATTACGAGTCCAAAATATTTTGTAGTCGCGAGTGCAGCATTCGAAACGTTCTTCGTCCAGTCTCGAGTTTGATCGTGAAATCCATCGACGCGTACGAGAACCTTGTAGATTCTACAAACAAGCTCGCAGTGCCTTTCAGAACTTTGGCTGGTTTTTTGTTAATCCACACGTCCATACGTTTCGAAGCTTGCAATTTATTTCAGCCTCGTAGCCCCATCAATTTCTCTGGAGAATAAACCCTGAAATTTGCAGAAGTTCCCCGATTCGAGCAGCGATCCAGCAGGGACAAAGGGAGGGGAGGGGGAGGGGGGGATGTTCAATTTCGTTCATCGATGTATTCGACGTCTTCGCAGAATTCGCAGTATCACGAACGCCAGAAGGATGAACGTTCGTATCCTCGAAGCGAGCGCTCTCCCCTCTCGCCCCGCCTCGTGTTTCTGACTGCTATGGCGCAACAGTACGCGCGTCGAGATACGAGAACGCTCAACGCGTACGAGACGGAACAACGCGAGAACGGCGACGGGACAACGTGCCGTCTGAAGAGACGGTTTCTCAACGACGTGTTATCGCGTTCGCGCGGACGAGAAACGAGAGATACGCTCCTTTATTAAGACGACGCGGTGTACGTTTTTGCAACTTCGTGACCGGGCTTTGTAACGCGCGCGTCTCTCGCGGAGGAGCAAGCTGCTCCGTCGGTAACCCGCTTTCAGCGAGTCAAGTTTCAGGTTAATGAATTTTTTTTTTTTTCACGCGAAAGAATCCCTCCTAGGGTCACGTATGTGTGTGTAAATGTAGCACAGTTGTACAATCTGTAGTTACTATATTTTTAATTACACCAGATGGCCTGTGATGTTCGAATGTACGAAATGGGGCGCGACGTGGGGCCGTTTTTCTTTTTGAAAGAGGAGAGAGAGTTGTTAAAAAGTGTCGGTTCAAGCGTTGTTTGAAAAAAGAGTCTATTTGAGTCGATGATCTGTATTTTTTGTCTCGTCTAATTGTCGCTAAACAAATATCATTTATATTTCATCTCGTTGAAACGCGAGGGGGGAAGAAGGAATATTCTCTTGTTCGCTCAAACGAGTTTTTTAGTATTTTGTTTACGCGTATCTCGCGAGTCGATTCAACGAAGCGAACGGGGCTCAATTCGCTGGAAAATCCACGTGTAACGATGAAATTTCTTCTCTCTCTCTCTCTCTCTCTGAACAGACACGATTAGCTCGATCAACACGTCGCTCGTTACGTCGCGCGTTACTTTCGTCGTTTCGTCGTTTTCCACTTTGTCCAGGTGTGTACCAGCGGGTATCGGTAGCGGCGGTAGCGATTCAGTGAGCAGGCCGAGTTCATACGTTCAGATCCATCGATTAGTTATTGGCAAGCGGTGTCGTAAACATGCGCGATCACGTCGGGCTCGCGCATTATAAGCGAACACGTTTCGATATATACGTTTAACATTCCATATTCAGAAAGCCGGCCGCATAGATGGCCGGTCTCTCGATTTATGACCGGTTGTCGAGCATTCGCGGAACATCGGATTTATCGTGGCTTACGCCGGACCCTCGGCGCTTGCCCACGAGATTCCACCCTCCGATACCGTCTTTCATCCGCACGCGGAATATTTATGAAAAGGTTAGTTAAATCAGCGCGGCACGGACCGATCGGCGAACAATCGTCAAGGAGTTCAATTGGATCAAACCAGCCTCGTTACGTATTCCGTTCGACGGATCGCGATGTTGCCATCGCCTGCGGAGCGTGCAGACGCGAGATCTCTCACAAAGGAGAACACTTCGCGAACGTGTATCCTCGGCGTCGAGGAGCCGTGTTACACGCGCTGGATCGTGCTCGAAGCTTGCTCGCGATAAAGATCGCAGAATTTTCTCCGCGATCGTGCGTCGGTCGACAGGTAGCTCGACAGAGATTGAGAACGAGATCCCTGGAAGAAGGGTCCGCGCCGATCTATTGGCTTCTTGCTGCAAGTCGTACGTTAAAAAATTTTCCCACGAGTGTCCAAGCGCAGCCAGTACTCGGGGAAAACTGAAACTAGTACTTCTGCCACTTGGTTTTACGGGCCCTTTCTTCGGTAACGTCGCAGTTGGGTCAACAGAGAGGGGGGAGAGGGGAGGATGATGACCTCTGCTCGGTCTCATCTATGAGAAAATTGCGCGAACGATAAATCCCGACGTCAGTTGCGGGACGAAAGGATCGTATCGCCAACGTAACCGTGTGTTTGGAACGTTCGAACGTTCGAACGGGCGTGAGAGGGTCGGGGTAGGGGGTGGTAATGAGAAATTTCGTTTCGCGATGAAACTGCGCGAGATCCGTGAATGTACTTGTTGTACGAAAAATGGAAGTGGAAGGATCGCGCGACACGCCAACCGCGCGTTACTTTCGACCGAGGGGTTACTTGGGAAGAAGAGTGGAGGGGGGTTGACCTACGGTACGCCGTGTGTTTATATTTGCCGGTCGCGTGACGAGTGACTTTGCGGGCCCGTATTTTCTCGTGTACGCTCACCGCGGCCGGATGATGCGCTGCCACGTACAGCGGATCCAGCCAGGGATTGCGTTATATCTCGGTCACGTTCAAGAAAGTTCGACCGCGCGGGGGAGGGCAGAACGAGATCCAGCGTGATTTACGCGGGCGATTACCGCGGGAGAAAATGTTCGAAACCGATGTACATCAAAGGAAAGATCAATGGACGAAATTATGGGGCCACCGGGGCCGGCCAACCGGGACTAGGTTTCTACCCACCTTCCCCTCTCCCCCCTTTGGATATTTCAATAACTTGGAATCCAATATCCCAACTACGAAGAACGAAGAAAAGAGCCTCGAAACGGACTTGTTCGGATTCTTCGCCGGGGAATAATCAGCGAAGAATTTCCACGTTTCCTGGCCGGACTGCTCGTCCCTCGTGATTATTTCTTTTAAATATTTCAATCTTTCGGAATTCGATATTCCAATTACGGAATCTATCCAGGTTTTTCTACTCCTCCCCCTCTCCTTCGTGCTTTCTTTCTCCTCTCTCTCTCTGTCTTCTGCTCTTTCTTTTCGAGGAAAGCCACAGCGAAGCAGAGAAAAGGGAAGTAATTTAGCGTTTTGGTTAAAAAAAAAAAAAAAATGGAAGGTGGGATATATCGTCTTTAATTCTGTAGTGAGATCTGAATATCCGTAGCCATCAGTAGCCGTAGAGCATACTCGATATACTGTTTTTCTCAATTTTCTTTTTAAATATATTCTAATATCGACGAAATAAAATTAATACAAATATTTAGATATTTGCACGATACAGATACTTGCAACATTGCACTGTTTATTATTTGTCGTCGTCGTCTTTCCATCTCGTTATCAAAACTTGCGACAAAATGTTTGAAACACTTTTACTGATTTACTGATGGTATTCCAAAGTTTATAGCGACTGATCAATAGCCGTTTTAAATCTAACAGACTTAAACTTTTACATCTACTATCGCGCTAACTTGATTTTGTTGAAAGTACTACACCGTTCTAGTCTGATTATAGAGGTTTAATACTAGCTGCCTTAAACTTCAACCTAGTAAAAGTTTCGAATGCTTGATCATGTGTTCATAATTCATTATCCTTACGGCTTTACGTGTATTCGTGTTTGTCCCGTTCAATTAGTTTTCATAGACTTTGACCTTTCTACGTTCTTCGAATTCTATCTCTCTGTTTCTTAACTCTAATTTCGTTTCAACTTGATTAAAATTTCTTAAAATTTGTAAACTTTGGAAAAAGAAGGCATGATTTTCTTTTAAGTGTTAAGACTTGTTTTCTTTCGATTGAAACAGTAATGAGATTGTAGCATGAAAGTTTTAAAATTGCAGCGAGATCAAATAACCAAAATGGAAACTTGGAGATATTGTTGACCAGAAACATTAGTGTTCGTCGTAAGTATCTTTAATGAATTAAATTTTATTAACTGTTTGAAGAGATTTTTTTTTTTGACGATTACTATTTATGATCAAATAACGACTGTCGAATAAGTTGAGCAATTGATTACAAATTTGCAAACAATTCAGAAATAATTTATAGATCCACTCGAAACTACGAATTGGGATCTCCGTTCTGATAATATGCGGAACACGCCACTAAAATGAGAAGAAAAATTCATACAAACATGTATTCGATGTGACCTCGTTTTCAAGTTATAGCTTATGCGTTGCAACAATTTTTCAAGCATAGTTCTCACATCGATAACTACTACGAGTATTATGTGTTAGTACAAAAGCTTCAGTGAAGCAAGAATATTCCAAATTGTTGAAATTTTCTGATGTTTTTAATATTCTCACGAACTCGCGACTGTCAAAGTGAAAGCTTCACGCTTTAAAATGAGACCAATGTTGCTTGTGAACTTTATTTTACGAATTATTAGAAATTTCTCAAGCAATTTCTCTGAAGATACGTAGGTAAATATTACAATAGAAACTAACTCGAAAACAAAAGTCACGTCAGAATTTATTTAGCGTGACGAGTCAGTCCTCGAGTCGCCCTTCGTTACCCAGAAATGTCGTTAATCGCGACATTGAGTTCAACAATCGAGAAAAAACCGGGGAAGAGGGATCGTGTACTTCAATCAGCGAGCCGAGCCCCAAAAAGTCGTAAATCCATCCAACTCGCGAGGCTGTACGAAACTTTTCTTTTCCCTCAATTACCGCGAGTCTCCGCGTACGTGAAAACCGCCTTTTTCAATGCCGCTTGTGTATCGTCGATCCGATCGAGTCGAACGCCAAGCATCCACGACGACAAAGCTTGTTCCCGAGGGTTTCTAATAACTTTAAGAGTGCAATAAACGAAAGTAGACACCGAGATCCTTTCACCCTCGAATCCTCCGGCGAACAAGAGGAAGTCGAACTCTCGTAAAGCTGGCTCCGGGACTCCGAGTACATCGTCGGCGGAGGGAAATCGTCGTGGAACCGGTTCTAGTTCGAACGACGACGAACGGGTCTTGGAACGCCGTGGAACGCCGAGTGGAGAGTCTGGTCAAACTCTGTATCTCGGTCAAGCCGCAAGAAATCTGAAATTATCGAGGGTAGGAGGGTTAACGAGACGCGAGGGGAAGGGTGGTGGTGGTGGTGGTGGCGGTGGTGGAGGGTGAGTGTTGCGGCAGAGGTAAGAAGACAGGGGCGGCGGTCTCCGGATCTCGCGCGGAGGTGAACGACGACGGCGAGAAAAAGAGAGGCCGCCGACTGACAGAGGGTGAAGCTGAGACTGAATGCAACCGGGGGAAAGGGCGGCAGCGGGGCGGAGAGGCGACGTACGTTCGGTGATGTCGAAGGGGAACAAGGGGCGTGCGTGCACTATGGGAAAACGTTGGAGGGCGCAGTCTCGGCTCGCGCGCCGGGCATTCGCGTTCGCGGGCCGCGTGTTCGTTGCTCAGTTTCGGTCCAGGTGCAACTGCACGCGCGTCTTCCTCGCACGTCCCCGTCACGTCTGTGTCCTTCGTGTGTTTCTTCGAGGGGGCATCCCGCGGACCAGCGAGTCGCGCAATTACACGCACGTGGAGAGAAAGTAGAAGAGTTTCGCGACAACCCCTCTTCCCGGTGGCTTTGACACTTTTATTTTTTTCTTTTTCTTTCCTCCCTTTTCGTCCCCCACCCCATCCACCCACTCACCCATCCCATCGGGTGCTTCTTCGCCCTTTTCCGAGGCAGTTTCCGAGGCAGGATCTGATTTTGGAGGACCAACAAACACATGTGCGCCTGCCACTCTCCAGAATTTTCTTGCTTCGCGAGAATCGGGGTCTTCTTGGTCCTTTGGCCGTCTTCTTCTTTCTTTTTTCCTTCGAACGGGGTTTGGCTCTTCTCCTTCTCCTTCTCCTTCGGCCCGGCTCGCGATTAACGAGATCGGCAGTGTCGTCTGCGCGTCGTCAGCTGCAACGGTGCACACCCTTTGCCGGATTATTTCGCGCGCGGTGCACCCTCTACTAGACTACGCCGTCTGCTCTTCGAGACCTCGTGGCCGCAGAGACCGCTTCAAAGTTGCGCTCCTTTGACGCGTTTATTTCGCCGCGCGCACGAAAGACAGAGAGAGAGAGAGGAGTCTCACGCGTGATTTCGATCGGGCAAAATAATGACGACGACGTGACAGCGTTCGTTGGAAATCCGCGAATTTTTGAATTCGAACGAACGTGTCGATTCGACGGTTTAAACGCTTAATTCGAGGAGAAAACATGGACGAAGAATGGCACGCGACGATCAATCGGAAACGAGTCTGGCGAACCGATTGAACGAAACAACGAGCGAGCGAGTGACCGTGTTCGAAACGCGCGTACGGTGAGTTCGTTTCACGGACGACTACGATCGGGGCGAATTTTCGATCGTCGAAACGTTCGACCGATAAAAATCGATTTTGGGCTTCACCCTCCAAACGCGTCTCTCGCTCGCTCGCTCGCGATCGTTGCGTCGTTTCTTCCGCGCGCGTCGCTCGTTACGTTTGTTAATATCGAGAAGGAGAAAGAGTCAACGTCCGACCCGACGATCCGCAACCAACCGACGCGGAGAGTCGAAAAGGAAATTTCGTTGATCGTAAAATGGCCGGCCCCGGTCCATGGTTAAAAGTGCGGTCGTTCTTTTTCCTTTGTCCGCGTGTTTGTTGAAACGCGGCTCGATTGGCCCGAAAGCAAAACATCCCCGTTGAAAAGCTCGCGTTCCTCTTTCTTTCGATCGTTTTCCCACCAGACATTGGCCGCTGCTCGCGGGCAGGCCGGCTAGCCGATCGTCGATTAAACCGCGGCCGCGTTTCTATTTACTTTTGCCAGAAATTCGAGCCCCCGCCCGCAGTTGCCAGCCGTGGTGCATTGCCGGATTGCCAGCTCTGTGGATATTTCGACGGTGTATACAACGCGAGACAACTGAAACACAGGAGGAGGAAACACAAGTGTGGAAACAAGTAACAAAAGACCAGTGTGGAAGGAGAGACGAGTGAAAGAAAGAAGGAGATCCGACAATTGGGAAGTACAGTGATAAACGCAGGAGGATCGCGACCGAGTGATACGACGATGTTGCTGTTTACGGTTTGGTGGCTCGTCTACGCGTCTCCGGTGATTTTCGCCGTGCAACGCGCGAAGGAACTCGGTGACGGAAAAGGTAGGAAAAGGCATCGCGAATTAAAGCGTGTTTCTTTTTGTTCCATTTCGCCGCGCGCCACTTTCCCAAACGGCTTGAGAAAGAAACGTCAGGCGTTTGTTAAGCGTTTTCGCTTAAACAATGTCGTCCCGGACGGGGACGATTACGGAATGAGAGAGGCAGAAGACGATAACCCGGCGACAGACAATTGCAATAAGAATACTCCTCCGCGGAAGGAGGGGTTGTAATAGTGGCCCCCCGGTATCTCGCAGGATATACCCGGTAAACCGTAAAGGGGAACGTTCACGGAGAGGCGGCTCAATGACGCACAAGATTTGCACTTTATTAAAAGACTCGTTCCGCGAACGAGGCGTTCGAGGGTCGAATTAAAGTGCCGGCGTTCCTTCAACTCCGACCTCTTCCTCCCGGAAGGCGTGTTATTTCACGCCACCTTCCGCGTCGTCGTCGTCGTCGTCGTCGTCGTCGTCGTCGTTTCTCTCTGTTTTAAGTCGATTAAAATGACAATAACCAGCTCGCTGGATTCGATGCCGATGGAAGGTAACACCTCTGGTAAATGGCTATCCTTCGCCTCCTCGTAGCGAGGGAATTAATTTTCATTGTACGCCGTCTCTCTTTTTCTCCCTCGTCCTCTTTCCGGTCGTGCCTTCGGTGATTCTAAACGAGCTACCAATTAAAATTGTCCGGGATCGATCCGGCCCGATCGCAACATCGATGGCCACCACCCAACACACACACACCTGCTTGGAACAACGACGACGCGAGAGGCAGAGCTCCTATTTCCCTCCTTCCACGCTTCTTTTGACTCTCCGTTGTTCTTTTAAGCTCTCCTCCTCCTCCTCTTCTTCTTCTTCTTCTTCTTCTTCTTCTTCTTCTTCTTCTTCTTCTTCTTCTTTCCCTTCCACTTCTCTGCTCCAGTCTCTCTTACCAACTGCGCCGCGATACAAGCATCGACGCGATTTCGCGTGAACGACGACCGGCGTTTATCGAGCGTAAAATTTGGATTTACCTGCCGGCTGATAACGCTTGCTCGAGTTCGCGACAAGCGCTGCCGGGAAAGATCTTGCACCTGATGCAGTCACGCCGAACTTTGCCGCTTTTCCTTTTTTGCCACCTTCGCTGCTCTCATTCGTTGTTAAATTAGAAATTTAATTGCTCGAGCGACCTCGGTCCTCGGCGAGGACCTGCAATCTGTTATCAGCGATTGAAATTGAATTTATAATTTGTTAATTGCATTAATAAAAAGTAAGAGTCAACTTCGTTATCGATAGCTTGCTCAATCTCAAGAAAGTTTCGTTTCGTTTAATGTTTCTTTGAAGATGTTTGTCACCACAGTTACCATACTTTCGCTTTATTGAAGAAAGGAACACCAAACTCCTTCGATCGACGAGTCGAAAAAAAAATGTATGGATTCGACAAAACCCACCCTTCCACCCACGTCGAAAAGTCATTAGCCTCGCGTTACAATCGCCCTGTCGAACAACTTTTGTTGGCAAAGTTTTTTCATACCTCGAAAGACAACGAAGACACTTCACAGGCGCGGTACAGGTACGCTGTCGCGCAACAGATCCTCTTCCTTAGTGACGTCGCACGCGCGGAAAACACACGTTTTCTCCAAACAACGGGAATCGAACGCGTTGCGAGCCATTTGACTTTGAATTTTTCGAACGAGACCCTCGAAACAGGGTGAACCGACGAGCGGAATATCACCCCCGATGGGATCGCGCGGAACGGCGAACGATCTGAAAACGCGAGCGCGAATAGCTTTTGCGTTGGCGGCGGTTTGAAAATCCGATTCGAGCGCGTGTGTTCATTGACGGCTCGATTGCGAGTCGTATCTCAAGCGACAACCGCTGCTCTTTCGTGAGCGAGATCTCTGTCGCCGTGTTTCGAAACAACTGCCGTTTCACTCCCTATGTAATAATTGCGCGGCGTGTACACACACTCGGGACTTTCTCGCGTTTCCGTGCCCCGTTTCCTCTGCTCTCGTCGTTGCTCCCGTTTCTTATTTCAACCGCGCTTTCGGGAAAAAATTCAGCGGTGAAAATTCGGGCGACGAACGGGCGGCGATTTAATCTCGTTAAGATAATGCGGCGTGTTCTTGTCATAATTTTTCGTACCTTGTTTTAATGTTTGCCGGGGGCGGGGGAAATTAAACGCCTGAAAATCCAGAGGGGATTTAGTTTTTACAGCATCGTCTGTTTCCCGCGGTGAATCGTTCAAATCGTCGAGTAGCGAGCGCGATAATTGGACGAATAATCGAGCGGATCGAACGTCGTTAAACTGCGGACGAAAATTGATTCGACGAAAAGTCACGCTTCTTTGAAGGGGCGCTGTAAATTCGATCGAGGAGAACGTGCGTTTTCTCTTATCATCTTTCGTTCGCGCGCCGGTTTGCACCGGCAAAGTGATTTCCGTGTCCCTTTGCGGGCGTGTTTAAAGAAGAAACAGAGAATGCGTTAACGTGATTTATGGCGATATAAACTGGTTCCATTTACAGGGGAATGCGAGCCGTGACAGAGAATGTCGAGCGCATAAATCTGCGACGATTGCGTTTGAAATAGAGCGTGCCATGTGCTCGTGTTTGAAAAGATAATGGTAACTAGCGGATCGCCGAAATCTCTCCATTTAAACAAGTTTCACTCGCGTCGACTGTGAAATATGCGATGTTTCTCTCTGTCTCTTTTTTTTTCGCACCGTTCGCGTGAATCGAAGTAGAAACGTTGATCGCGTATTCAAATGTTTATCACGCGAAAATAAATATACTTTACTTTAAAGCGGATGAGTCGCGATATTTGAAAAAAATAATTCGACGACGAGTGATTTTTCGGCGTGATCGAAGTTCATGTTACATTAATGATGCAACGTTCGCGTAAATTCTCATCCGCATTGCAATTGCGATTAATTTTTCAACTCGTGGGACTGAGGATAAAATTTTGCTACGACGTGTCAGAATTTGTTTTCTTCCTTTTTTTTTTTCTTCAACTCGTAAGATCGAAAACAGAATGGCCAAATACAAAGGGAAATTCAACTGAAAATGTCAGACGTAATTGAAATTTCCCTTGGATGAATTTTTACTCGTGGTACCGACCGTGAATTTCGAAAAGTGAAATTCGAAGAACTGTACGAGCATGCACATTTGACACAGAAAATTCAAACGTAAAATATTAATTGTTATAAAACGTAGCGTAGAACGTCGTTTATAATTAGACGAGAGTTGTCAAACAAGATATCATTGTTATCTGCGCGGTACCAAGTATTTCGAAATTCCATTAGCACTTTAACGACACCCGATAAAATGTCTGTAGAAGCTGTAAAATATATATCTAATGCGAGTATACATGCACTATGTTTTGCAAACGAGTAATATACACGTATATACACGTTTGCAGTAAATGTCTCTTAACTTTTATACGCGTTTCGAGATTGATTTCAAATTTTACTGGTACAATCACGACACTCGTATCTCGTCAAAAATAGAATTTTTCCGTGAGAACGAGTATTTAAAGAGTACATCTTTTCTTACTATTTTCGTTCAAAAGCCAAATGAACCTTTACGTTCGACTTTGAAATTTCACGTTCGAATTTAAGCTGCAATTTTCAAAGTTCCTTCCAACAACGAACAGTTGACGCGCAGTTGAAACAACGACCCTCGATTGATCAGCACTCGAAACTAACGATACGAATTTTGGAGCCCGCGCCGCGAATAAATACGAATCGCTCGAAGCGAGCAGTTGCAGGGGAACGACGAGCGGAGACTACCTCTCGCGACTTGGGCGAGATATTTATTTACGGTGTTTACCCTTGCCGAGAAGTAAGGGTGTTTGCCGTGAATAAATATTACTATTTTTATGTTTATCAAGTGTAACGCTCGCATTGTTGCTCGTAAATCGACCGACCCGGCGGTAAACGAGGCCCCCGAATTCAATACAACGTTAAGATAAGAGTTCTTGCCCGGTTGCACGGTACCGTATAAATGTAACGTTGGCGAACCAACGACCGGAGCAGTGTGCGTGCGCATGGCTGGAAAGGTCGAGTAGGGGGTGGCTCGTGTGTACGCGCGTGTTAGCGCGGGGCTGGTAAATAAAAGCCGAGCAAGAAGACCTCGGAGGCAGAGCGAGAAGATCTCGAAAGACGAGATTTAAAAGCGAGGGGAAGCGACCGAAGCGGCGAGCTATTTGTATCCGTTATAACAACGCGTTATTTTTATTTAACGCCGCGAGATCAGAAAACCGTGTCTACGCGGGAACGTGTTTCTTCAACAGCACCGCCCGGAATAAAAGTTGCGCGAAACTGCCGAACAGCTCGGCTCGCGGAGAGCGAATAATCCACTTTCCGGATTTATAACGCGTTTCGCCGACTTCGCATCGCGGGAAATGTACATCTTCGTTCCGCGCTCGGGTCAGCGGCGAAATTGAAGAGACACACCGGTTGCAAATGAAGACAAACACGGAAGAAGAAGTTAGCCCACCGGCGAGCTAACGGCGATTCATTCGCGGAGAGGGCCATCTTATCGAGATGGTCGAAATCCTCGCTCGACTTCGCGAACCGCGGGCTCCCGCGTTTGAAAACTCCCGCCGATTCTCCCCTCTCGCAAGTTGGAAGCTGGGCGAGTGAATTCAACCCCGAGGTAGTGTTTTTCGGTTACGAGCGATTTCTGCTAAAATTGGACGATATTTTACAGTTTATTTCGTGTATTTTACGTTCTCAGCGAGGATCGCGATTCTTTTAAATCTTCGATCACTGAGTCTTTTCTTTCGTACAGTGGAAGAAACAGTTAACTGACATGGCGTCTGACAGGCGTCTAATGAAAAATTGTTTGACATACAAAAGTTGTACGTTTTTAAGATCCTCGTAAAAGTTTAAGATATCTGCTCAATTAGGTTCAGGATGTGGTTTGATACCGATTTACTTGGAACTTAATGTTCTTTCGATTTACGATGAAAAGAATATATGTGGTCAAGTTGAGAGAAATAAAGATGACCCTGAAAATTTCACACACAAAAGATCGATACGCCACATTTTGCCTCCCATAAAATCATACAACTTTTTGTTAGACGCGTGATTTAAAAGTTATTTCCAGTGTGCAAGTTACGTTAACATATATTATAATATGTAACATAATTATAAAACAGAATACATATAATAAAATTTCAGATGATATTTTTGGACCAGACCACTAAAATTTATTTTCCTCTTACAATCTGTAAAAGGAAAACTTTTGTTATTAAAATTTCCAAAATTGTACGATCCAACTGTCGTAATCCAAACCGTT
Source organism: Melipona beecheii (assembly GCA_032399605.1). NCBI lineage: Eukaryota > Metazoa > Arthropoda > Insecta > Hymenoptera > Apidae > Melipona > Melipona beecheii. The sequence continues at coordinate 4,477,889 of JAUCMO010000291.1, forward strand.
TATATCGAAGATTGGCAAAAACTATTTCATACGTTCTCAACTACCTACAAAATTAAAAATGAAGGTGTTGCGAAAGTTGTCCTGTTTCTTCCGTACCTTCGATTCATGATCAAGACGATATTGATACACGAAGATAAAAGGAGCGTGATTCTCCGGTGTAAAGGTCGGCGAACGACAATCGGGAGCGTCCGAACACTCGACGAATGGAGAGAGCTACTTAGAAAGAGGTTGACGATTTCGGCGGGAAAATTAAACGCAACTCGAGTGCAATGGAACGGAACGAGAACGAACCAACGGCGAGATTCGAATCGACAAAATGCAAGAATGAGTTTCGACAACGCTCTCACGTGGCTCTTGTCCCCTCTGCACTCTCTTGTGTTTCACTCGCATTTTTCCCTTTTCTCCTCCCTTTTTTTTTTTTTTGTTTCAAACAGAAAGGAGCAATTTGCCGGGCATATATATGTGTGCGTTCATTTGTTGAACCGACGCGCGGCGTACGAATAGTTTCACGCCAGGCCGGTTGTTTCATTGTCCCGCCGCGAAAACGCCGCTTTATTTCACAGCAGTTGTACAAAGAAACGCTTTGCACGGCCAGGCCGCGCGCCGATGCGCGCGACGTGTCCATTCTTCTTCCCCGGCAAGTTATGGTTTTTCTTTCGGGTATGACTTTGTCAACGCGCGTAATCCAACGAAACGTCACGTTCGCCCTTGCGTTCAACCCTCTTCGCCGCGACGGTTCTCGCTCGTAAATTTACCAAAAAATAGGGGATCGTTCTCGAGGAGCGACGTTGAACCGCGCGAATTCGCAGCGGCTCGAAGAAGAAAGAAATCATCCGTAAGTCGGGGAAGGGGGTGGGTGTTCTTTCTTGCCGTTCTTTTGATTTATCTCGACGACATTTGAATTGCATCGGGAACAAGTGGCAGCGCGGAAAACTTTCCTACGCCCGTGGCGAGAACTCACCGACCGCCCGCTGGGGGTGTCGAAGAAGACGTCTGCTTTCAATTCGTTTAATTCCCTGTAAAATCACGGCGAGGTGAGTCGGCTGGTAAATAAACGATCGTTCAATTGGAGTTCTTCGACGCTCGAAACGATAGGTACACGCGTAACGCGAGAATCGATACTGCCCGAGAACGGCCCGAGAAATTGTTCGAGTACGTTTCGACTTTTTTTTTAAGTAAAATGGATGCTTCTCTTCGCTGAACGAGAGAACCAAGTTTAGATCAATAAAAGGTAAATCTTGATCACTTGGAAATTGATCGAGCTGAAAAGTTATTTCAACTTTTCCGAATTCGATTGTACAAACTTGAGTATAATCGATCGAATGGTGCCAGCTGAGGAGAAGTGAAAGGAAATGACATTTCATAGACTCGCGACTCAAGTAGACGAAACCAATATTGTCGTTCCATAATCGGTGTAAAAAATATGCTGACTCGTTAATTTGAAAATTCTCTGACGTCGCGCCTTTGACGTCACTTGTATTTACACCTCGGACGATGAAAGTTGTAAAACTTTCGCGTGGCCGCGCGTCTCTGCGTCGATGTCCCTTTGACAGGAGAAGCCATCGCGTCCGATTCTGTTGCGATCCCGGCCAATGAGGGGCCGTGTGAGTAGCTTCGCGGCGCCGTTATTCGAATTGCACAAACGTGGCGAGCTTTCGCGCATCGAAGTTTATCCCTGATAAACACACCCGCGAAACCTTTCGGACGTCGAGTTGTTCGGGTAGCCGGTATCGATCGGCTCGCCAGCGATCCCAGTTAAAATCTGTTAGCCACGGCTGACCGGCCGGTCTCGTTATATTACGAACGTAATCTTTTAATTAACAATTTATTACGCTGTCGCAGACGACGCGACCGTAAAAAAAATAGAGAGAGAGAGAGAGAGAGAGAGAGAGGAAAGGGGACGCGAGGGAGCGACAGCGGAGAGAGGAGGGACGAGAGCACGGCCCTGTGAAACGGAATGGTTCGTTAAACAACCGCGATTTTAGGTTAATTAGCGATTATGGAAATACGATCGCACTTAATTGGGACGCGGCAGCCCGTTATAAAATAACGCGAACGGATCGGCCGAATGTTCTTCTCGCTTGGGAAGCGCCGGTGTGTGACCAAACACCATTACTAATTACGTACCCCAGGAACTGCCAGTAAATTGCTTCCATTAGGCACATAGTTCGCACCGCATACTTGCTACGGCTTAGCGTCGCAACAGCTGCGACCCCGTCCCACCATCTACGTACATCTACGTACGTACGTGTCCTGGCCCCGTAAATAGCCGGCTGGTTTGGAAAAATACGAGGCACCCCGAATTAATTCGACGCATTAACCGGCCCGCGCTCTCGCGGACCATCGACAGTTTTCTGGTCATTCGAAACTGGGAACCGGTCCAACACCGGGCGACACCCAGCTCCAGAAAGAGACACGCTCCGAAGGAGCTGGTGTTTACCGGTTATTTGTCCAGGATTTTACGGTTTCTTGACAGCGGAATACCGGTTCCGGTGGCTATTCTGGCCGCGGCGAATCGCTTCGCTCCACCCTCCACCCCCCTACCCATCCTCCCGCCCCAGCTTTCTAAATGCTCCAGCGAAAGATAATCCAAAGTTTCTTGCCGCTTCTGGAGGAAACTTGTTCGAGCTTTTGGCCTGGGCTAATGGTTTTCTCTTGGTGAATCACCACCGTCGAGACAAAAATCGTCCAGTCGAGTGGACAATCTGTACAGATTACGCGCACGCGAGATACGATCGCTGGAAATGGGATCGAGGTATGCACGTACGTGCAAATCCAAATCAAGTTGGATGTAGGAAGACAGAGCTTCGTAACGGTAAAGTCTCATAATTCTGTTCGTTTCGATGCGAGAAACAAGCGAATGCAGAGACATTTTGCAGCAAATACACGAATCTGTTTCTTCAACCGAAAGAAAAAAATCTTTGAAACTATTAATTTTTCAACCCACGTCTATTAGAACTTTTTCTCGTGTTTCGGCGAGCAATCTGTTTGTCCTAAAATTGGTTAGAAACCATTTTTCGTCACTGAAAAGTGATTTTAGCGGGAGTAACCCAGAAAATCGGGTGCAACGCTGATGCAACGAATATTAGCGATTGGTTGATTTGGGTCACGTGATTCGCGAGGGGGCGTGGCGTAGACCTCGAGTAGGAGTGGCGTTGTCTGGTACCGAGCGATCGCGCCTGTAATTTGTTTCGTGTCGATTCAAATGTTTGCGTATGTTGCTTTTGGGCCTTTCAGTGAGATGTCGTGCAGTTTTTTTCTATTCGCTCTGTACATTGCCTCTGTATATTGATCGTCCGAAGATCCCTTGTTTATGAGAATGTATCGAGAACTCTGAAATATCGACAGCGTGATACATTGATCGCTCGAACGCTTCATAAGACGAGATTTGCTCTTTTCTTTTTCAATTCTCACTGTGACATTTAACTATTTCTTGAACTAAAAAAAGAGAAATGCACCGTCAATTGTTTCTCAGCATTGTTCTCTCTGTCAGTTGTGTCAGGTAAGAAAGTTTGCAAACGGAAGAACGAGAACTCGGAATATTTTGTTACAATCTCTCTTTCAGACCGTTCGTTCCGAGAGTGTCTCGAACAATCGGCTCGGATGTATTTGCACGTTGCCGGCACTGCGACTGTAACTTCTAATTTAAAGAGTTTTTTCCCCACTCGGATAATTGCCATTTAAATGAAGGCTAGGAAAGGAGGGGGGCATTCGACGACAGATCGATACGAAAGAGCGCGAGCGGGAGGAGAACGACACGGCGTAGCCGGCAGCCGTGTACCGACGTCCCATGGCCCTTAAGCCGGCCTAAGCTGACTTAAGCTCACTTAAGGTCGCGCCGTTTCTTCGCAAAGATGAAATTGGAACGCGTGCTTACTCGTCCAAATTAAATACACGGTGAATGACGTTTACGTAGCTGCTGCTGCTGCTACGTTCCCCTTACTACGTCGCGGGAAAAGCATTTGTCGCGGGGGCCCACCAATTCTGGATGATTAACTTCGGAGCTTTGTCGCCGCTGCTCGTGGCTCGGGGAACCGCTGCAGTTCCGGCTGAAAAGAGAGAGGGGGGGGGAGGAGGAGGAGGAGAAACCCGTGATTTCTCTCGTCGAACCTTGTTACGGTTTAATTAAAACGTCGGAATGTGTTCGTATGATTCTTCGTTTTGTCCTGCTCGATATTCTCGCGGGGATTATTTTAGAAGGCATTCCAGCTATTCCCCGTCGTTCCTGCGCAAAGAGGCTGAAACGGAGAGGCACAAAGCGCGGGAAATAAGAACGATTATAAATTTTTCGCCGAATTGTCCCCCTGGATTCTCCGACGATTCCCTTTGCTCGTCCGTGTCGAAATTATCAAACCATTTTGTTTCCTCTTTACTTTTCCAATGGCACGGTATTTCATATCATTATATATTTCAAATTGTATGAAATTCTACGAGAGAGTGTACCGTATTGTACTAGTGAAAAATATCACGTTACTTCTATTTCTATTATTGTTTCTAGGTTGTTCAACGTGCTCTGACTGACACTCTTAAGTAGCCGGTCACGGAAAGCTCTTCACTCTCTCGGCGAGAGATAGAAATTTATGACTTTTAACGAAGGACTTAAAATTCTAATTTAAGCAACGTTGGATTTAACGATCAAAGATGTAAGATTACTTCACGTGTACTTGAGGCGTATGTATACTATCTCGCGCTCGCAGTTTTACACGTGAATTAAACCGATGTCGTTCCGACGTAATTTACTGAAATCATTAGCAAAGGCGGGTAAGGGACGAGCAGTTTAATTAAATACTAATTAATCCAAGCTTTTTTTGCGCACGTCCGTTAATTACTTTCAAACGTAAAGATCGGATTTACTCGTTAGTTAGTAAATCGTGCAACGTATCACGAATGTAAAAACAGTCAATTGTCTCGTTTCTCGTTAAACAATTTTTATTACGGTGAATTCTGCACAATGTTGTAAACAGAATATGAAATTGTTGTTATATGTAATATAATATTTTGTGACTGGAGCGTAATTATACTAGTGGCGATGAAAATTTGTTACTTGACAGCTCAAGATGACAGGACTTTGTAAAAAAATACCCACTTGGTCTGATTTTAAAGCGCGAGGACTCTATCTTTATTCTAGGAAATTTTAATTTTAATTCGTAGAACGTCAAAAAATTGTCTTCGTAACTGGAAGGTCTGCTGCCTTCTTGAAGATCGAAATTTTCTCTTTACGACAGCCCCCTTAAAACCCGCTGTACGATTCTTCTAGGTTGTACACGAGATGTTAAGATTTCTTGAATTTTTGCCGTTAAACATAAATATTGAACGTTCGATGAAACGGCGAGAAAAAAAATTTTACTATACAGCTAACAGGTTTGAAGAGATCGTTGCAAGGGAGAGGCCTCGATCTTCAAAATGATCGGAAACCTAGTCGCGAAGAAAATATTTTTTGTGTCTTTAGTTTACGCTTGAGCAGTTACAGTTATAAAGGAAAAGAGTACGCTCATTTTCCCGCATGGTGTGAAATCACCTTCGAGAAAACAAATCGGAGGCTGTCAAAGCGAAGACTTTGCAAAATGGATCGTCGTACGATTTTCTTTTCCGAGGTTACGTCAGTTTAAGTCATCGACGTTGGTGTGATTACGTTCTTGGAACGAAGAAATAGTGGAATTGACAATCTGTTGACAGATTTAAAGCAGAATAATTCGCACGAGTAAATTAACTGAGATGATTTCTCGAATTCACAAGAATATACAAATTCGGTTGAAAGTGATTTTGCTGAAAATCGTTTGTACACTGAGAAGGTTAGTATCGGAAAGCACGAAACAACGGAGCTATCGTACGAACAAAAAGGTTAGGTCTATGTTCCGGATGGATACATATTGCAGGAGCGCAGTAGTGAGTGTCAATATCATTCGCGAGACATATTGGAGAAATTCAGTAGTAAATAATAAGTGTCAATATCAGCCGGACCGGACTGACGTTTCGATTCTTAGATTGACCAATGCGTTAAATTGCTGGTAATATAAACAAAATTAATCCACACGTACGATTACTCTTCGAAATGGACGAGACTGCTCGCACGATTGATGAAAAATTGTTTGACGTAAACTGTCGTCACTTTGTAAAAAGAGAAGGAAAAAACGTAAAACAATTCAGTTGGTTTCGTTTTCGTTTCTTTTTGTTTCATAAATGAATCTACCGTCTTAAAGACTGAAGTCTCTTATTTACAATGACATCTTGAAACTCTTTGTACAATCTTTTTTTTTTTTTTTTTTTAATTATTTTATCGAACTTTCGATATTGGAATTAAACGACGAAGTGTTGTTGGGATTTCTTGAATTTTCAATAAAACAATGAAAACAAAAATCGCACAGGGATTGATGCGAGAGGAACGCTTCAGTCTTCAAGATCATAGTGGAGATCCAGTTGCGAAGAAAATTTGTTCAGAGATTCAAAGTTTCACAATTTTCGACAATGAGCGTACCCTTTTGTTTTTCCACGTCCTGCGTGACGTTGAAACATTTTTGGAAGGAACGAAACTGCCCGTCAAAGTAAGAGCTTCGCGTTTTAAAATTGGACCGAGTGGATCGTTATACGAAAGTTGCGTCAGTTTTAAATTATCGATAATGTTTCTTTGTCATTGATGCTTTGTCAATCAAGCTCTTCGACACGTTTTTTAACACATTGAATTTTACATTCTACTTGTATAATACATTGCACGCGCGGAATTCAATTAAAAATTACCACATCTGCAATTTAAAATTGGCACGATTGTTTTTACATCTGTGATTCGTTGTTCGACAACTGTTCGAGTAAATCCGATCTTTGAAAGTAATTCGCGGATGCGTGCAAGAGATACCTGGATTAACATTTAATCAGTATTTAATTAAACTGCTCGTCTCTTATCCATCTTTGCGCATTACCTCAGAACGTCGTCGTAATTAATTTACGCATAAGATCGCGAGATAATGCACAAACTTCAACTACACGTAAAATCTCATATTTTTGATCGTCAAATCCCGTTTAAATTAAAATTTTAAGTTTCCTTCCTTAAGAGTTGCAAATTTCCATCTTGTTGCGACAGTTTGAAATGTCGGTGTATTTTTAGAGATTTGAACGATCTGATTAGAAGTGTGCAATAGAAGCTCGTATGATTGATTGTGTCGCAAAGTTTTTCCATTTCTTCTACCTTAGGACATTGCAAAATATCACAATCAACGGACGGAACGGTGGTAAATGCTTCACGCTACTTTCGAATATCCTGCCGTTTAATTTTTAACTCTCGATATTGCGTCGCAGCATGTAACAGCGTTGAAACTCGGAAGCGCGAGGAGCCAGTTTTCATTTTCATTAAATTAATTACTTGGCGCTTTAAACGAAGAAAAAAAGGAATTACCCCCGGCTTACTCCTTTGGAGTACCCGATAAATTTTTTATCACAGCGCGCTTTTAATTATAACTCTCGAAACGCGTTCAATAGATTTTCGAATATTAAAATATTAATTCTACCTGGGTAGGGAGGGGAGGGGGTAGGTGGGAATCGTCGATCCGTTGTCTTTATTTTATACGTGTACAACGGAGCCACGCGCGCGACTTTACGTTTGATCAATTTTCCCTCTTTTGTGAAATTGAACAAGCGCGGCTGCTGCTCGTTGAAATCAACGGCGCGGATAGCGAGAGGAGCTAATTCGTTCACGTGCACGCAAGACGATTTTTACACTCGCGTTACACACGAGCTAAATGTAATTTGTTCGGCGAGAGTGGAGCGGCCGCGTCTGCGTCTGAAACCGGCGCATGATTTTGCAGTTAACACCCCCGCGACTTTGGTCACCGGCGGAGGCGGTGTTTCGAGCGAATCGTTTCTCCTTTATTCGCGAGCGAACGCCTCGCGTCTCTCCCTTTTTCCTTTCTCCGGAGAAATTTCTTCTCGAGAGAGAGAGAGAGAGAGAAGAAAAACGCATTTCTGTACGACGTTACGGTAGCGTTCGAGGAGTCCGCTTCACCGCGGAAGAGCTTCAGCCGCGAGAGACGAGACTTTTCTTCCCTTTTCTTTTTCTTTTTCTTTTTCTTTTTCTTTATCGAGGGACACGAGCTCCCTTCTCGACGTATATCGCGGCAAGCGTACGCGTCGAAGGAGCGCGCCTGGAGATCTTACAAGCGTGTTTCTTTTCTCGTCGACTCGCGACACGTCCCGCGGGTTTCCGTTTGTCGTTCGTTTTCACAGCAGGATGGATACGCCTCGACAATGAAAAGTCCTGGTAGCCTCGATTTTCGCGACGCACCAGCCGCGGTTTTCTCGATCCAGCAACGCGGCGATCCATTGTCATCGGCACGACGAAGTCGTTCTCGCGCGCGACTCGCCGTCGATACAAGTGTCCCGTGCGAAGCCATCTACGCCAGTTTTCTCTTAAACTATTCGCTGCAGAGAAAAACGTTTCGAGGAAAACTTGCGTTTTCAGACCTTGTCTGGTCGTGCTTTCTTTCTTTTTTCTTTCCGACTTTCAAGCTGAATTTTATATTTTTATAATAACTTTGGAACACACTAACCGAGACTGTTACTTGGGTCGCCGAATTTATCTTCGTACCAGTATATTTGTGGCCCCCACCACGAAACGTGACATGGGCTCAATGCGAAACAACGCAAATGTTTCCTATTTGAAACATTTTCCCCTACAGCGAATAGTTCGAGAGAAAATTAATTAATTATTTGATCGATCGGATAGCTTCGTGCAAGACACCCTGTATATATCCCCACCCCCCGTTGAGAGTTTCGTAAAGGCGACCCATTGTTTCCCGATGATCGTTGCGAAACGTCGCGTCGACGAGGATCGCCTTTGTTCGGAAAAAGTACACTTCCGCGCACTTCCGACTCGTTTTATCGTCCGCTGCTCCCGGACTGCCGGCTCGAGTCTTCCTCTCCACCGACGCACACGCGTTGCCTCAGCGATTATACTTTACGCCGAACCGAACCGTTGGAGCTGTTCATTTGCCACGGTTCATTTGCCACGAGTGAAACTCGAACGCGAGTCCGATCAAAGCGATCTCTAACTGTTTCTGATTTCGGGGTGGGTTCGGTGAAACGTTTCTCGCTCGGTGCATCGAGCAACGTCGATTGTCGCCGCGACAGCAACGCGGGCGTTCGAAATGGCGTTGCTAAGCCTTTGCCGTCTCGAGATTTCACAGCTGCACTTACCGCGTTCGCGCGCGAACGCGAACCGAGCGGAACACAATCGTAGCCACGCAAGATTTCCGCAAACAGAACGGAATGCGACGATAGCGTGGCAGTTAGGTAGAGAGTGCGGGTCGGGTGTGCAACGAGTGGCAGAGAGATTGTGGGTGAACACAGAGATAGATAGAGAGAGAGAGAGAGAGAGAGAGTAGGAGCAAACCGAGCGGTGGCTGCTGGTACGTGCTTCTGTGACCCCTATACACCCGGAGCCACGTTTCGACTACCACGGTTCTAGGCGTTCACCGGTACGTGCACCCTCATTATATTCGTACATACAAAGTACATGCCAGGCCTGGTACACGTGTACGTAAGTAGAGCGGTTCGAAAGCACGAGGGCGGAGCTTGCGGGACGATACAGGCAGCTACGCGTGAATAACGTTGATAAGCATCCGGTCCATGACACCGCCACCTTTCTCTTTATCTCTGTCTCCCGTGGTAACTCGTTCTCGCGTTTACCGCCCCCTCTCTTCTTTGCCCCGTTCCAGCTGTTTTATTTCCCGGCGACACCTATCTCGGGCTGTGATGCATTAGAGAGACACCGCCGGTGCCATCGTCGTCGGCACGTTAGGCTTGTTTGCTAGCCGAGATATCCGACTGTGTGTGTGCGCGCGCGTGTGTGTCGGTCAGTGGAAGGAGAAAAATTAATTAGCCCGCGAGACCACGAGGAGACGCTCGGCGAATCTCTTTCGCGTTATTATTATTTGCTCAGACCGTGACTCTTTCAAATAAGCCGCTTGGCGAAACGTGCTGGTGTCCATTAATCCTTTGCCTTATGATCTTCTTCTTGAACGAGCGTTAGCGGTCGACGCTTGACGTTGTAAGTTTTATTTTCATTCGAGGAGATCGAGTTTTGCCAGCTGTCTGAATAATAATAACGCGAATAAAATAACGGACAAATCCAAGACCCAAGTTTCACAAAAATATGCAATTTCTTCCTAATTATAAAACTCGTTCGCAGAAGCCTCAGTTCGCTACTCTCTCTCCAAGATCATCCGATCGCTTTACGATCTTACGGCGCGAGCATATGTACAACTCGTACGCGGTATCCGCTCCTAAATATACTCGCGCTGCAAATATTCTCCCCGCAACGAAAGATGCAAACGTCTACCTCGATCGTGCCCTATCTACGTCGAGATATATCATACTACCCGATCCGAGCCGAGCTTTCCCTCCCCATTCCCGCGATTTATGCGAGCATTCTCTGTCTCGGCGAGCACTTTGCCGCTTCTTCTCTTTCGTGCCTCCTTACGTACGAGAGAAAATACTGACCGACTCGTGCAAGAAAACGCGGGGGAAGACATTGCAAAAACGAAGCGGACGTACGTTAGAAAGCTGACTCGATGCGGTCCGCGGCGGGCTGGGGTCGGACTCCGGTGAAACGGTCAAAGGTAAAACGTACTTGAACTTTGTCAGCAGAAATCCAGCGTCGCGACCGAAAATTTAAGCAACGACGTTTCCGTCCAATCGCACGAGTTGTCCGCGCATCGAAAGGGGCGTGCCGGCGGATTACCATCTCGGGAGGAATCCTTCCAAAGGGAGCCTCGTAAGTGGATGAACGACGTTCGAGAAATAGCAACAGATTCATTCTCTTCGTATCAAATTTTGCGGTTTCGGTACGGTCGAAAGTTACAGTGTCTTCTCGAACGTGGGGATTTCCCACGTGACACGCCGACTTTTTGTCGAACTTGGATTGCGCGGAAAAGTGCAGGGACCGCAGAAGTAATCGCAGCGAATTCGATTGATAAAATTACTAAATTTCTAAATAAATTAATAGAACATCCGGAAATAAATTCGGACACTTCAATATCGAAACTGTTATAATTTCGTGTAATAACAAACTTCGTCTCGTTTTAAGCGTTCGTTTTATCGAATTTCATTGACCGGCGGAAATGAATTCATTTTGAATTCAAACAAAAATTGCACGCGTCTGTCAGTGCATCGACGTTGTTATATTTGTGGACAATATTTTCGAAACGAGGCAAAGTTGTATTAATGACAAAGCAGTATCGAAACAACGGCGCAAACAGGACGACAAGCAGCGGCAAGGCGGCGAGAGAATAAAGTGGCCAATGAACTTCCAACAGCAACGAGATTACGAAATCAAATTCCATTAGATTCCGCAAATTGCAAAAACGTTGCAGAGCCAGGGCGTCGTCGCAGTCGTTCCGAAATTATTACACGTGGAAAATTATTGCATCGTTTCTTCCCTCCGCTGTTTTTCCTCTTCTTTCTTCCCTCCATCCATTTTAGATTAATCTAACTTTCCCGCGTTGAATTTTCAGTCAGTTTCGCACTACCGCGTCCGACTTTCGCGAGCTACGTCCGTGTTTGAGTTACGTTTGAATATCGCCGGCCTGTTCTCCCGCGCGGAGAAGAAAATGAATAAACGCAACTATCAGGCGAGAGCATTTTTACGACCCGGCGGCAAGTTTCTTTCGCGGTCTTGCCGTCTTTCCGGGAGGGGACTCTGGAGGGAAGTTAAATGCGTCACGTATTTTCGCAACTACCACCTCGGCGCGCGTAATGGCCCGTCGGTCGGGGCAATATGTGGCGATAACGCGGAACCATACTTGAGAAAGATTAACAGGACTCAACGCAAATAGGTCACATTTTTCACCGGTCGGGTTTCAGTGTTTGACGCGTAGCCACCAGCTGCCACGAGGCGTGCAACTATGAAGAATGAGAGAGAGAGTCAGTGAACGTTACTTGCGTGTAATACACGCACGCGAGTGTCACCAGTACGGACGTGTAAAATTGAACGAGGCACGCTTGAGCGGGCAAAATGTCTAATTCGACGTGAATTTTCGCCGATATCATCCAGATCCGCGAAACGACGGTATGATATTTTTCGAATATTAGAACGGAAGCTGTATAACCTTCTATAAATATGAAATTATTATCATTATATAAATATAAACGGAGTGCTTAATTTCATCATTGATTATTTCTTACACGTAATACTTTTATCTCTTTGGTACAAGATTTATACTTTGTGGTAAAATATTTCGACTATTTCATACATCTTGCCAATTTATTGTTTATTGTTTATTGGAAACTTTCTCTCGTTCGAATTGCATTTCTTTTGGCACAGTTGTTGGTAGTTTTGGTATTAATAGTTCCAACTTTATCGAGTTGCATCGAGTCGTGCTTTTACGTTTTTACTGCTTCGAAAGATTGATTTCTGCTACGACGATCCTTATGTTGGCAACGTTCGGAAAACGTTCGATGATTCTTTCGTTTCATTCCAGTCAGATTTACCACCCTCGAAATTCGATTTCACGCGGCTCCATCGGCAAAAACCGGCATGCGCGCGGGTCCAGTGATTTTTGAAACTCGATTTTCTGGAAAACGAGTTTACGAATAAAGAATTTTCATCTCATACCGTTTGATTTATTTTTGATTGATTTTCACCATCCAGTTCATATCATCATTTTTCCATCGGTGCGTTCGATAAAAAAAAAAAAAAAAAAAGAAAAACAAATTTATCAACGAGTAATAAATCGCTAGAGACGCGTCGCTCTATTATTTATTTATTCCGCTACTATTTTCGTTCGCCCTTATCTTTCTTTTTTTTTTTTTTTTTTTGTTTATCGTTTTAAGCGTTTTCAATAAATCAAGAGCGTTTGTTAACCGATGCTTTAGCAAACGACGTCTCGCTTCGATCGCGCGGCGTTCCGTGCGATATTTTAAAGGGGATGACGCGTTATCGCAAAGGTCTATTTTATTAAAGTGACGAACAGATGACGGCGAATGTCCAATGAATAATTTATCTTTGCTCTTAATTTGAACGAAAGACCACTTCGGAGGAGGAAGAAGAAAGATCGTCTCTCTCTTTCTTTCTTTCTTTTTTTTATCTTTGGATCCTTTAATCGACGCACGCAACAATAGACATAATTTCGGACTTATTTATTCTGAAATATTCGTACATTTCAGTTCACAAACTCGGACAACTCGAAATTTGCATTCAGATGAAAGATGTAACAGAAATAAGAGTTGAATCGTGACTTTCCCCGGTGACTAATAAGAATTTGGATTAAGAAGGATTTGTGCCGCGTCACATTGCAACTGTAATGTTACTTCATCTACATTAACACGCGAGCTTATAGCTGCACTACATTAAGCTGCCTGTCAGAGCATAAGATGCCACTGCGTATGCATTAACGCGACACTTGGCTCCAACTACTAACTGCCACTGCGAGAAATAAATTTGCCAGCTATTTGTTCTAATTTTCCTTCGACTCTTAGCAAGAGTTATTATTCAAATAATAATCAACAAACGATCTCTACGATAATTATTACTTGTATATGTATATGTATGTATGTATATATATATATATATATTGCGAGTTGTATCATGTGTAATTTATACAACTCGCATACTTGTAATTATAATTATAATTTTGACTCGCAGACTAGACGTCGTATGATAGTTCTTCAAAAACTCCTGAAACTATCTTATCTGTCTTATAATTATAACTGCGACGTTAGCAAGTAGTATAGGTCAACGGAGCAGAGTTGAGCTTACACTCGTGAATAACTCGAGTACCATATCATGGGCTTATGGTACGTCTCTCTCTCTCTCTCTCTCTATTGAGACTAACAACAAGGTCGAAGCTATTATTTCTAGCTCAATTAATCAATGTGTGTAATTCTCTCTAAAATGTTACTTATCTCTCGTTATATATTAAATTTAGTTTAAATTTTTGTCTGTGTTGGAAAAGATAAGGATTCGATCTATTTCTTCAAGTACAATCCTAGCTTTCTTCGCCCCAAGATTTTGACGAAAAGACAGAGTAGCCTACATTCAGCGTTTGATTCGGAATTTTTCGATAAATACATTGATATGCAAACATTTGAATCGACACGAAACAAATTACAGGTGCGATCACTCGGTACCAGACAAAGCCACTCCTACTCGAGGTCTACGCCACGCCCCCTCGCGAATCACGTGACCCGAATCAACCAATCGCTAATTTTCGTTGCATCAGCGTTGGAGGAGAAAAAGAAAAATTTGTTGGAAGTGAACCGGCGAGAGGAAATGTTTATTGCGTAGGGCGTTTCGATGCAACACACCTCCTCCTGCTCCTCGAGATTACGGCGTTAAATTGATATTACCGTCGAAGAGTTCGACAGTAATCTAATCCCAGCGTCACCTTCGCTCTGCCCTCGAATTAAGTCTCAATTATTGTCCCGGCCAGAGGAAGACGAGAAACGTCTCGAACTCTGCCAATTGCTCGCTCGCGTTAAATCGGCTCTTAATTGACAGATGAAACGACTCCTCGAATCGAGCCACTCGCTGCAATAAGACGCGGAACACTTTTTCCCTTCTTCTTCTTCTTCTTCTTCTTCTTCTTCTTCTTCTTCTTTTTCTTCTTATTCATCGTCCTTTATGAAAAAGCCAGTTAGTCCTGGTTAAGAACTGCCTCGTCGTTGGACGATATTCAAAAACAAGTTTTTCCGCTGGCTGTAAACTCGCTGTTCAGCTGGGACTTTACTGTTTTTCCGTGAACCACTTTCAAATATTTTCTGCTCGATCTTCACGTCATATCCTTATACGTAGCGACTGAACTTTCTATTTCTACGGTATCTTCGAAGAAGTTTACAAACGAGGAAACCACTCCAGTGATCTTCGTCAGACTTTCGGTCTAAAAAAAAGCAGAACGAAAGGGACATCTTCCCAATCAATTATCTCGCACGCTTTCCTTATTAATTATCTTTCTCTTTCTGTCTTCAACGAGACTCGATCGTACCAATTTACAGCTGGAATAATATGACGAGCCTTCGTCATATTGCAAACAAAATGAAGAGACGATCTCTCTCTCTCTCTGGAGTGGATTTCTAGGATCTCTTTCTTCCTTCTCGAGCGAATTCCAATGAATAGTTACGCAGCGGTTTCAACACGTTACGTGTGACAGGTGACGATCGATTATCGTTAATTTCCGATATTGTTCGCCGATTAATTCGATCGGATTTCACCCCGGATCGCCTGGTTTCTTCTTTTTAAATCCGATCGCGCTTTCTTCTTTGACCTTCGTGTTTGTCGATTCCATCAGCGTTTTTCTTTTTTCCTTTTTTCTTCTCTTTACCCTCGACAACGTTGTCGAGGCTCGTTCCATTGTTCAACGGCGAGATCGATGCATAGAGTCGATGCGCGAAGGAATGGCCGCGGGTGTACGCGCTTTTTATTTAGCGGTTCTCTTGTCGCTCGTACAAAGTATCGCGCGGACCGTCCCCCCTCCAGCCGAGAGGATATTTACCAATTTATGCGATATCGATTTTACAAAGCGATACATAATGGTAACAAAACAGTGGCAGCGCGAAAATTTACGAGCTTTGCGGATTAATAATAATAATAATCGGGGAAAGAGAAAGCTCCGAGATCATTTGACATCATCATTTGGTTGTTCTAACGTTCAACGTTCCGCACGAATTTATTGAAATATTTCGAATCGATCACGTCTGATCACTTACCTCTCGCTGTCTGTCCGCAATATTTCATTCCATCGAGAATATTCTTCGTGTTCGACGTGTTTGATAAATTTCACATATTTAACACACGAAGCGCATTTTTCCTTATCGATATTTATCAATATTTATACAGGTCTTGAATACCTTTGTTATTATTGGCGCACACGCGGCTATAAATCTATAAATTATTCCAATAACGCCGCTGATACGACTGTTGTTTTTTTCCCGTTTTTATCGAATATTTGATTGATATTGACTTTATCGCATAATATACGGAGAATAACTTCCACAACGCCAAGATCATCGACGCGTTCGTAGTCAAACAAAAATGTTGTCCAACTCTGGCAAATGATCACGATCCCGTGATTACGATCAGACGTATTCGCACTGTCTCGTTCCTTCAACGCCGATTGACGTGTCGTGAACTTACGTAGCACGTGCAACGCTCCTAACCGAGTTGCCCTAACCCCTGGGCCCAGTTCCTGGCAACGTTCCGCATAGCAATTCCGCTGGCCACATGTGACGTGGAAGGTAAACACAACCGCGCAACGTGGAAAAGCCATCCGGCGATAATCGTCGCGTCAGATATATTGATACAGAATTAGTCAAAATTGACGTAGAAAAACATTAATTTCCGATTACTGAAAGAGACGGAACTAATGTCTCTTTGTCGAGTTTCATTTCCGTCTAATTCACATCTATCCTCGTTGGTGGCGAGCCCGTGCTCGCGATAGTGTTGCAGGATATCGGTACTCGTTTCCAATTCAGTTCCAAGTGATGAGTTTTAGCAAACCACGAGTGGAATTTCGCCGTGTCGAATTTTCTCCCGGCTACGACAGCCTTTCAAGAACTAGTTTGTGTCTACCGTCTACGAGCGCGGCGGGGCTTCTGATTTTCAACTCGACGCCACCGGTGGAGCAGAGCAGCAAATTTAACAAGCTTTTGTATTTCGGACAATGCAGAAAACAATAACGAATATTGGATTGAATTTGCGAACTTCACTTCCGTTTCTGCTTCGATGAAACTGTTAATTATTATAATAACGTCCGAACGTTCGGATTTCAGACATCGCGGGGGTATTTTCACTCGCGCTAGCAACGAAGTAACAGTGGACTAACAATGCATTTTAACGCTTAGCAAATATTCCCTGGAATTAATTTTATGCAAACTCGCGCACGACGTTACCGATGAAAGAAGTAGAAAGAAACGTGGATATCTCCGAAAGATCAAACATTGAATTTTTCACGTGCCCCTCTCTGACTATCTGTGTGCACTCTGTTTGCTGCTTTTATGAAAATAAAGAAACGCGTATCACGAATAAATCGAAAAGCACGATCTTGCGAAACTAATCGAATCGAATATTTTGATAAATATGTCGCGTAATATGTTGCACGAAATTTCACAGGCATTTCGTTATTTGTCTCTTCCGGCTCTTGTTTATTTGCTCGTTCTTGACAAATATTTGGAGACTGGAAAATAACGGATATTCGCGTAGAGAGATGCGGCAAGTCGCCTATCTACGCAGGTTTACGCAACGTTATTTGAAAATATGAAAAACTCACTCGTGCGCGCGATCGTAAACTATACACAATGTTTCTTAGGGTTCTGCAAGTTTTTCTAATTAATTAATTAAAGTCCACCAAACTTCCGTGAATTTCCATTTAGAAGAAATCCCTGAATTTTTTTCTAAATTTCTGTAAAATTATTTTACCAAATTTGTAACAAATTTTACCAAAAGTGACACTTGAAAATCACGTTTTTCGTTTGAAAATTTCAATCAAGCACATTTGAATTTGACTGTTGAACGTGACAGAAAAGAATAATCAACGACTGTTCTGCACGAAAAAGTAGGCCAAAAGTGTGGAGTAAGATTTCTCGTAAGACACATATCGAGTGAATTCCGAGTGAAACGATTGAAGTCCATTTCTCCGAACGTGAAGCTTTAAACGAAGCTCAAGTGTATCACCCGTTGTCGAAACACTCTGTATCAAATACTAATCCACTTACGTACGTACAACGCACCACCATTGCGAATTTCTCTTTGACGATACAGTTTCGACGGAATGTTTCCGTTTTGTAATTGCGTATACGCCGGTGCTTCGGTATTAACATATTGATTAAATGCAATCGAATGCTGGAAATTATTTCTTCGTTAGCCAATTTCCCTGCATAGTAGTACGCATGATTTGCGAAATCAGCGTTTGGACGGGAGCGCGTATAAAAGGCAATATACCGAGTCCCTCTACGACCCCACAATAGTATTTCCAACGAAGGCGTTCTCCTTTATTTCCCCTCATTGACCTCGTTGGCAACTACCGTGGAAGCCTCGTATCACGCAGTTGATCGATCGAAAATTGAAGATATCCTACAAATCACACTTTCCTTCGTTCTTTACCCCGACTTCTCTCAGATTTCATTTCGACTCCATCGAACAGTAGGATGGTAGTTTGTTAAAGAACGTATAAATAACACGGAATATTTAAAAGTAGACAACGGAGGATAGTGGAAATTGATGACAGATTTCGGAGAATATAGTTTGCTCCATGGAATAGTATATAGGCAATTTGTCAAAGACGTAGAGTATTTGTGAAATATCATATTATTGAGAGGAAGATTAGTTACAATTCTTAGGAAGGTAATGGTGCAATAAAATTTTTGTAATTTTTTATCACTGAAAGTGATTTTAACGGGGGTAACCCAGAAAATTTGGCCTCGGGTGCAACGCTAGTGCAACGAAAATTAGCGATTGGTTGATTTGGGTCGACCTCGCTAGCGAGGGGGCGTGGGCTAGACCTCGAGTAGGAGGTACTGAGCGATCGCGCCTGTAATTTGTTTTGTGTCGATTCGAGTGTTTGCGCATCAATAAAATTTTATGGCGAAAAAGTCGTCTTCATTTTCTAGTCAAAACAGTTGCTTCTGAGCCTTTCAGTGAGACGAATCGTTACAAGTCGTTAATTTTAAAAATTTATTATTATTATAAGTTATATATTACTTTAGTATATTTTAGTAACTATAATAGTAAAGTTAGTTAACCATTTTTACATCGGAGTAAAGGTTTAGTTGCACGGTTTCCTTATTATCGACACGTTCGAATTGTGAATGGAGAATTCTTAACAGAATGTGACAAATTTGACACGTAACGTCAAACACGCTAGGTGTAACTAGTCGTTGTTGCAACATCGTTGAAATTCTCGTTGAAAGTTAAATTTTTGTGTGCCTGCCTCGGAAACGAACGCGTTTATTTCATACGCTGAAACAGTTATTTCGCGTTTTTGTCAAATTTACGCAACTTGTTGAACAAGTGCTCATCATGGACCGTACATTCAACGCGATGTATTTCGAAATAGTACATTTGAAACATCGCACGGTCGTATATTTGAAATGTTTTTCAAAGTATTAACAGCACTAGTTTTTTAAATTTATTTTTTTCCTTTTTTTTTTTAAATAAAAATAATCCCTCGATACGTTAAATCGACTCTCGAAAGTAATATTTCGATATTGAAACCAGTTCGTACAATAGATTCAGAGATATTGCCAATTATATATAATCGTTTGTAGTGCAAACTATTAGATGAAATATTACTTGAAACGTTTTGTTTGCTGTGGCAGATATTAATTTCTAAATTCGTTGATACCAATTACCAGGAATGTACGTCGGATCAGAAATAAATCTGGCAAATTCATGCTTCTAAACATTTGCAAAACGTGTACCAAAGCATTATTTTGGTGCATTATTTTAGACGAGCGAGCATTTCCACTGCATGAGAATATGAGACCGTATTCATTGCATACAGAGCATATCTAATTACCACCTTTCGAGAGCAAGCCGTGTAGTCGAAAATGCTCGCGATGTTTTCAATTCAGCTTTTAACATGTATAGAAAGATTTTCCCAGCTACCGGTCGGTTGTCCAACACGTTTTATTTATGTAATTTCTTACAAAAGGGAAGCGACTGTGACAATTCATATGCACGCGTGTTCACCTATTAATTAAGTAATGTCTAACTATTTTAAATTAATGATAGTAATTTTTGAATAACGTTTCGATATCACAATATCAATTAAACGAACCCCTAGTGTTCGTGTTAATGAAGAACTATGAGTATTTAGATAAAAGGGTACTCAGATGGTGGAACGCTGTTTTTTATAATAATAATAAAAATTAAGTGAAAAGAATCATTTCAAAATTTTTCATGCAACACAGGGATGAGCCGGATTTATTTTTTTTACAATTCATTTATTCATTTACATTCATTCGTTTATTTCAATAATTTCATTCCACGTTCGATAAATTCACGATCGTTAGATAACAAAGAAATTGAATTTCAACCAGAGCGTATGAAAATATAAACTATTGAATACTATTGAAATCAGCATGATCTAATTGGTATCAATATACAAAACAATTGTGTAACTTTTTTCTACGTTACACGATTCACGAAGAAATATCTCTAGCGAACAAATGAGAAAGTACGATGATCAAAATTTGGCTCGCGCTCCACGAAATATATAACACGTGATAAATCTGGCGATCCAGTCTCTGTCGACCTCCAGCGAAACGAAAAATACGACTGTTATCTACAAGAACAGTTTCGATCGCTCTTTGAGCACCTATAACTTTAATTCCCACCCCGCCCCGATAATTCTCACGGATGGCCGTTCCCCGCGCGCGTTCGTCACTCGTTAGCAGCGAGCAAGGAGCGAGCCGTTGTTTACGCGGGCGTGGCAATGTTTCAGATTGATCGTTAACAACGTAATTAAACAATCCGTTGGCGGGGAAACGGCGAACGTTAGGCAACCGGCTGTATCGGTACTATAATCCGACCAATCCGACGAGCGGGCGGCCGGCTGGCAGGGCCGCGTGTCTCGCGGCTGCTGCAGAGGCGCAATGAGCAGGCAACGGCGTTGATTAGAACCACTCATCATTTGACTTGCTTGTAACATCGTTGTTTGCACGAATTACAGGCAGCGAGGTCTGACGCGTGTACACGATAGCAATCTCGATGGTAGCGAAACCATGCCGGGTTCCACCGTTCTAGAGAGTTCTATTGCGATATTTGATCAATGCCGTTGGGAAGATCCGTCAAATCGTCGTTCGACGGATCAGCAGATATCGAGGCAAATGCGTTTCGCGTTTCGGGGATACGTTTCGCGAGTGCCTCCGGAATTTGTTTGCTGTGGACAATTTACATACTGTGGAGTAATTCGCGATACGACCTCTTTACAACATGGACAGTTTTTAACTGGGTTTTCAGAAACGGGAACGTACTTCTTCGTTGATCGATGCAAATGATCAGTGCGTGTCTGAAAATTGAAAAGAAACAAATTGCACGTGTATAAAATACAGACGACATCCCTCTCGCGTTCTTTTTTGGGTCTTGTAGAAACGAGAGCAAAAAGTTACAAGATTCGAGTGTCACTTGCGACAGTGTACGAGTATCGAACTAGTTGCTCGTTCTAGACTTTGGAACCAAATATAAAATACTTTGTATGAAATGAACATTGCATCAATGCTTTTATAAAACGAACACATTGTTCTCGTACTCAGCCTGGTCGTTCAAAGAATCATCATGTCGATACATTGTTTTTATTAAATGAATACACTGTCATACGTCGAGCACATTGATACATTGCTTGTATACAACGAATAGCAGTTTAATATCCATAAAACGAAACTTGACTCGGAGTCGTAAATACAGACATTGGAGCCGATCCCATCCCTAAGATTTGGCACGTTTTGCCAGCTGCCGCGGCACGTGATTATGGGTGTCAAGTTCGATTAGCTTCGCACTCGTTTGCGCGAGATTTATGGTAATCTATTCGCTTTTATCATGTTTGCATTTTCGCCGGTAGCGGCGCGCGTTGTTGCTCTTTCGCCAAGTCACGCCGCGCTGCGCCGCATTGTCCCCCTGGCTATTTCGATTTCACGTTCGATATCTGTATTTTTCTCTCCTTTCGCTCTCTCCGCTCTGTTTTTCCAGCAAGAACGGAACAACCCGTTGACGTTGCCGCGGCGCTTTTATCGGCGAGATGGTCGATTGCAGATTTCTCTCGTGAGAAAAATACAGGTGAAAAGTCGGGGAAACACCGGGGAGCGGGCGAAGCGCGTCAGCTTGTAATTTCCATAATTTCCCCAGTTAACACCATAGCAGGCCATAGCACCGCGCGATTGCGCGTCATTTGTAAAGTAGCGGTCAGCAGCCGGTGGCGCACATTCGCGTCATTCGCGGTTGTCATTTCGATTCTTTTAGTGTATATACAAATATTCTTGAAAATATTCTCATCGATATTACACAAATTTCCATCATTTGTTCGTAATAATATAATAAAGTTGCTGTTGAGAACACGAATGTGCCTCGGCTCAGCGTGGCTGACCAATCAGGAAGTTGACCACTTGCAAACTCCAAACAAGGCTCCCCATAAATTTGGGTCAGTCTCAAGTGCGAAGTCTTCCGCACTATGTGGATCATCGTGTCGTAACAAGTGCGTGCTCGAGATATTTCTCAGAAGACGATCGTTCTCAGAAATGCACATGGTCTCGATCGGTCTTGGCTTCTTCCTCCTTTGGAAAGGGTAGTTCAAGAGGAGGTGACTTTCAGTCTTTTCGCAAGAAGGCAGTTCAGTAAAGTTAAAGCTTAAGGTTGCAAAAATCGTTGTCACAGTTAAACAGTGAAAAAAAAGAGCGTCGTGACAATAATTATACAGTTATAGTGTTTCTACGTCAATAATCGTCAATAATCGTCAGTTGGTCAAGTTAACCAAGTTGGTTAAGTTGACGATAAATCGCAGGTTTAGCAAGATCCATCATAGTCAGTCATTTCTCACATCAGTGGGTGGTCCTTTGAAACCCAAGATTCCCAAAGTCGTGATTGTCCTTGACAGTTGCTTTAATTTCTATTTTCACGGTCACGCGAAATACAAACGCGATATCGGCGTCGAAAACTTTTCTCGGGATCTTCGAAGAACAGTCACGTCGTGCCACGACGGTAATTACGCGAGTCGAGGTCGTCCGGCGTGCATGATCCCCTGCAAAGAGGCGAGGCTGCAACAGCGGTTAGCTGTTATTGAGACGCACGAACAGTGTGTGTCGTCAGAGCTTTCTATGACGTCCTTGATTCGATACCGGCGTTGCTTTGCCTCGCGTGGGCTTTGAACTAATTCTGACATAACCTCGAAACCGAATCCTCGCTTAACCTCTACGTACGATTGATTCTTCTCTCTCCCCCGCTCCCTCGCTCAGTGAACTATAGAGATGGTTGCACGCCCGGCTACACTGTAATATCACTGAACAATCATTCGGAGACAACATTTGCTTACCTTTGCACCCGTAGTTGTAAACTTCTCTCCTGAGCAGGCACTAGAGACGCGGTTATTAGACTCTGCTTGTCTATGGAGCTGTTTCACTGTTACTCTACGGCTCTGCGCGTACGCTGTTGGCTGGCATTCCCTCTTGCTCGTCCCGTATCAAACCGAGTCAACGCGCTTGTTAAATTATGAAGATCACGTCGAAATTGTACCAATGCCTGGCAAATTAATTACGACAAACTGTAGCGAGAAAGGGGGGAGAAGCGCGGAGAAAACAAGGAGGTGAAGTGCTTTTCCCCGGGAAAGAGTTGGAATTGCGCGAGGTCCGTCGTAATTTTTCCAAGTTTCCCAAATTCACGATTCACGCTGGCCTTCTCCAAGAAAAACTCCTCCTACGAAAAGGAGACGATGCATCTTCCGACAAATGGCTCGCTCTCCGGAGTGGAAAATTCGCCCGGGCGAGTGTTTTCCACCGGTGCGACGTGACGTACCCGTGAATCTCATCTTGAGTGATTAAGTATTTGCGGGAACGCAGATCGACCGGAAAAGCGCGTATTTCCATATCCAGTTGCAATCGAGTAGAGACAGGCGAAATTTGCAGTCAAATTTGCAGTCAACTACAAATTTATAAAATTATTCCAAGACGTTTCAAGAAATTATTACAAATTATTATAGAAAATTCAGGATCGCAGGTAAAAGGACTCGGGTATCAAGTCTTAGAAAGCCACTGCAAAGGAGAGGCTTCGATCTTCGAGTCCATTGTAGATTCAGACGTGAAAAAAATTTTTCAACATTTCACGCATACTATGACTGAATTTTCAAGGAGGAAAACGTCCTGTCCTACGCGATGTAAAATCATCTTAAAACAAACTGGATGTAAGTTTAAAATTTACAAGAGGCTTCAAGCTTTGAAACGAACCCAGGTTTTGTTTCGCGAAACTGCAATAGTTTAAATATTCTGCGTCCGAATATCAACGCGAGCAACCGTATATTTATTAACTTTGTCAAATACAATATTTCCGCGATGTATTTTCCATGCCATTTATCCCACAAATTTTCATTACGCCTCGCTGCAAATGCGACAGCATCGCGAGCTTCCGAGGCAAATCAGGCACGCACGTCAGTTTCGAGCTATTAAGATGAATGGATCATCGTTATCGGGCATTATCGGGCAACGTAAGACATTGTTTGAGGGGGAACTGCTTTGGAAATTATGCCTGCACGTTGCGCGGTAAGAATAAGTCGAGCGTGGAATTGCAAATTTAATTGCTCGGTGAATGAAACGCGTTTAATTCAGACTCTAATTTCTGTTCGACGTTATTATTTATATATAACGGTGATACGCAATCACGTGGAAACAATTAAAATTATCGAAGTTAAGTTTAATTAAATCTGGAAATATGAACCCCGCTTTCAACTTGAGAATTATTATTCGTAATAATAATAATAATAATAATAATAATAATAATAATAATAATAATAATCATTATTATTATTATTTTGCCGTTACGTTGAAATTAAAAAACAGCAAGTGCTTCACGGATTCGTATCGCGATACGTTTCAGCAATAACGCGGAATATGATTTAACTCTAGCCGCGAACAATTTTCACATTTTTCTGCACAAACTGACGGGTGAAATTCGCGTCTTGCGTCTCGTAAAAAGACCAACCACGATGCAAAAGCATCGAAATAAAGGGAGAAAAGGTTGAATTGAATATATGAAAGACTCGTTAAAAATAAAATAATTAATTAATATTGGTCTGTATCTATCTGCGTACTTTAAATGTTCGAAATGTTTCTGTCTTATCGATTTCAAATACTTGCCAATGCCATTAGTAAGATATTTATGTGTTTACAGGGAATTTGAAAGTACATGTAATACGAAAGAAAATATATACAAAATATTCAAAGTACGGTGCTCGTTGTAACATTTAGCAAGTTTATAATAATTTTTTTATATTCTGAGAATTACGAGTTTGCATAAAAACCCGCAGTGACTCGTCGTGTGGCTGCCCCGATTGCAAATACCATTACTTGTCTACAGAATTTGTCATAAAAATACAAAACGAGTTTCGACACGTGAAAGTAAAAAAACTGCACGACTTGTAGCCCAAACAAACGTTTGAATCGATTTACAGACGCGATCGCTCAGTACCAACGCCACTCCTACTCAAGGTCCACCCCACGCCCCCTTGCGAATCACGTGACCCAAATGAACCAATCGCTAATTTTCGTTGCATCAGCGTTGCACCTGAAGAGGCCCGATTTTCTGGCTTACCCCCGCTAAAATCACTTTCGTTGATAAAAAAATCATTGAAATAGCGCAACACACTTTTCAACGGAAAAAAATTCTCAAACAAATGTTATTTCGAAGAATCTCAGACAGAGTGCTTTCGAATTGCAGGAATGAAAGATGAGAATTTCACATTTGGCGAAAACGCTCGTGTCTCGTAAAAAAAAACGCAAACGGGACGATTTCAGTTCACGTTGAATCACTTTCTCCCCGTTAAAGGAGGAATTTCCTACGCTTTTCACGATCGCTTTTCTTAAAAAACGAGCTTCCGCTCCGAGTGATAATTATTCGAAACGACGGAACGACAGGTCGCTTGAACCAATCGGATGTATAAACTGATTCGCTGATTAAAGGTTCTAATTATATTTCGCCACGAACAGAGGTGGCGCGCCGCGAATTCCCGGCGTAATGCCGAATCTGCAGTTGCACCAGCCCCGTTACAACCCATTAGGATGTTTGATGAATAGTGCATTGCGAAGGACTATCAGGGCACCACGCGTTGTCTGTATTTCGGTCGTAGCATGCCGCCGAACCGCACCGGCTTTGAATAGATCATAGAAACGCACGGAAACCTTGAGAGAAACGGACGGATAGATCAGACGAACGCCAGACCGCAATAACACGCGCGCGCACGTGCCTCTGATTCCGGCTTGATTTATTCGCGACGATCTATCAGAACTTGCGCACACAACAGCGAGCTTCGCGAATTTCTCTTTGAAACTTCGTTTGTCCGGCTCTGGTGATTACCCTCTGGTGAAAAATTCAAGAGGTACGCAACGTGTTCGATTGAGTGAGGAGTTCGAACATGGTGGCGAGAGATATGAAATCTTCTTTCTGTGCCCAAAAGCGAGATAATTTAGCGCGAGCTAAATAATCTTCTACGATCAGAAATGAAATAATTAGATGATTATCAGAGGTATTTCATTTAACTGAAAGAGGATAATACATTGTAATTTATTGAACAAACGTGTCATAGGTTTGACAATGAATGGATTTTTACTTGTATGTTTCGTCGTTAAACTTTTTGACTTTTGACTTTTGACAATTTTAAGCAGGGATTAAAAATTTTATATTTCGGAACGCACGACGAATGAGAAACTTTGCAAAGCTAACAGATGGGACACTGACAGCGCGAGATTATATCTTAATACGAAATCTGCATTTTTACGAGACGAAATTAAAGTTGTAAGATTATCAATTAACATGTTTAACGACTTTCCGGCGTTTCGAGTGCGCCACGCTTTATACGGGCAGAATGTTTCAAATGACTAGAAATGGGGGGACAAATTTCATAAAGCAGAAGCGAATTGCTCGATCAATTTAACGCGATTTTCATTTTTTTTTTGCTCTCTCTCTCTCTCTCTCTCTCTCTTTTTTAATATAAAAAGCTGCTAACGTACTTATGCCTTGAGGCTATTAATTTCAGAGCGATTTTAATTTCAGCTGCATCGATATAACATTTTCAGCTGCATCCTGTCGCCGACCGTTTTAAAGACAAGCTCTGTTCAGTTCAATCTGCGCTTTCTATTAATCGCGATTGATACGCTATATACCACGGTGTGTGAAATTTGTTCGAAGAAGCGAAATGAATTAATGCACCGACTTTTATCGAATTACGCTGCCCGTACGTTTAGAGGTCCTGCAATTACTCTTCTCTGAAGATTCCTGCGATTTCTGAAACTCAATTTCGTGTCGTTTACTCTTGTCAGATGCGTACGTGTTTGAAAACCTTTCGACTTTCACAATGCAAAGATCGTTGGAAATTTCTCGATTTTATATTAAAGACAAGACTGACTTTTCTCATTTATCTTTGACGCGAAAATCATCGAAGATTTGAAAATCAACAGCTCATTTCTCGCTCTCAGTTTCTCAATTCTTGCTCATAGTTTATCAGTCAACGCTTTCGATTTGTTGAACAGTATAAAAAAAAAAAAATGAGACTAAGAATTACTCTTCTCTACCCCGCTCTGAAACATTCCTCGAAACCGTAGAACCTCGTCGTCACATTTCCCAGCAATTAGTTGAAAGTACTCCGGCACGGTTTGTACACACAAAAGCCAGCGAGGATAAAAAAGCAAAAAGGTAAAAAATTATTCGACGCTGTCCCCCGTGTCGTCGGATTCCCCCCACGGGGGGGGGGGAAGTAATTTACATTCCGATTCGGCGAATCGATCCGTTCAAAACTCGGTAATGAAAGCGTGAACGGCGTTACGACCATTAAGAGCTATTAGAACGCTGATGAACGGATCAGGAGGAGCACCGACTGGTGTTAGCATTGCTGTTTCTATTCAAGTGCAAGTGGTGGCTGGTACACGAACAGGACAGCCGCGGGGCTTGTAATTTGCGCAGGAGTGCATAGAACAAAGAGAAAAGGGACGCGAAATGGGAATAGAGAAAGCCTTCGAACCGATCTCCACCGCCCTCGGGAGAGACGGGTTCCTAGGTATTTCAAGTGCAATAGCTGCTACGAATGACCACCGAAAATCCGATTTCGTTCAAATCGCGTCGCTCTCTCCACCAAGGACAAGCCTCTCGGATGAATTTCTCTCTCTCCTCCCTTTTCCATTTCCTCCTTCGCCGAATCTCCGGGACCTCCACTCCTGCCCCATCTTTCTGTGGCAGCTTTAACGCGCCACATCTCAAGGCGGAATTTCTTACGAACGTCGCTGTTTGGACGCCGAGAGAGATTTCTGGTAGGCATATTTCGCTTTTTATCGCTGAAAGTGATTCTAGCGGGGGTAATCCAGAGAATCATTTTCGGGCCTCTTCAGGTGCAACGCTGATGCAACGAAAATTAGCGATTGGCCACGTGATTCGCGAGGGTAGACCTCGAGTAGGCGTGGCGTTGTCTGGTACTGAGCGATCGCGCCTGTAATTTGTCCTGGTCGGAAGAGTTGCTTCTGGGCCTTTTAATGAGACGAATCGTACTGGGGTACAAGTCGTGCAGTTTTTTCTTTCTATCCTCTTGCGTTTCGTCGTTTTGAAACCGAGCGCGTTGCAACTTTACTTTTGACGATTGATCGAGGAACACTGGGCAACCTGTTGGCAATGTATCTTTGACGCCGCTTCGAACGTGCGTCGCAATTTAACTTGACGGTTGATTGAGAAGATACTAATGGAAAACTGAATGTATCCACGTCAATCTGAATGTACGATATAACCAAGGATCAACAACTTTCTTAAATCTCGCGAATTACGAATTTTGCTATACACCGAACCAGGAAGAAAAAAAAGGGAAACCGCTCGAAAGTCGAGGGAAAATTGTTCGCACGGTGACCACTGCTCTCCACGCCGCCATCCGCGTTCGCTACCGAGCAGGAGTCTCGGGTCGGTCCATTTCAGAACCAGTTTCGTTCCGCGCAAGTAATTCCGAAGTCTGCCAGTCGAGCTGGAATCTACGTAGTTGGCAGACCCGTTTCTATTCTCCGTCCTCTACAGGGACCTATGGGAATGTGTGTGCACGTGTATACAATAGTCTAAATGTTACACACACACGTACATGGATACAGAGGCACCCGAGAGGCCAAGCGAGAACAAGCGAGAGTAGCGTGTAAGTACGTGGCGCGGCGGCGAAGAGAAAGGCGAGGGGGCGAGGGATTAAACGACGATCGAAGGTGCACCGGGGGGGAACTGGCTCATGGCCTCCCTTCGTCGGGGCTAACCCCGCCGCGGCCGCCGCTGATTTATCGCCCGTGGAATTTATATCGCAATTAAGTGCAAACTGCGGTGCATTTTACGCGGGTGGGAGATATCGATGCCGCGCGGCTGCCGCAATGACCGTTGTCGAAGACGCGATGCCCGAAAAGTAAAAGGTACGTCTCGCGTCTGAAGAGGCCAACCCGGGAACCTCGAGAATATCGGCGGCCCATTCTTTCCCGTGGATCGGGCGTCGACTGACGAGAGAGGAAAGAGACCTTTTCTTCCTCGTTCGATTCTCTCGAAATCATATCCATAAATCGAGCGGGGCGTCTTTGGTGAGGGGCTGGAGGAGAGGGAGGGGGAGAGAAGGGGAAAAATAAATTCCATTTCTGGAGACAGTGGAAACGTCCTGGCAGATACTCGAAAGTAAAAGGGTTGTTCGTTACGGTCCAAGTAGTCGAGGAGGTTGCCGGTGAAAGAAGGCCCCACATCTTTGGCCTTTGGAGATGGATGAAACGGCCTGGGAGAGAAAAGAAGGAACGCTTCTGTCGGCGAACGCCGTTATTTGAACGAAACTTCCCCTCCAGGAACGTATATTTCCCTTTATTCAACGACGGTTCATTGTTTTATGACGAATGATTCTGGTCGAACGGAGGGTGTTTTCATTACGACAGTCGACGATTTCAGTAGTAAGGGTCAACGACTACGCTGCTGTCGCTGATTCCAGATGATTTTGGCTCGGATCTTTTTGAGATTTCTCAGACTTTCGTAATTTGTAATTTTCTATTTCTGCTTCTCGTCTTCTCGTCTTCTCGTCTCCTTTCGCGAGGAAATCGCTCATCGGTAGTACGGGTCAACGACTTGCGTCATCGAATCGGTCAAACTTCTTGCGTACACTTCTCGAAGTTTTTCAAAGTTCAAATTTTTCGAAGTTTGCCGAGAAACATAATTTTCTTGGGAACTCGTTTCTCGGAATCGAGAAACTCTTTTTTTTTTCGTTCTTCTTAAGAAGGGAAATCGTCCATCAGTGATGAAAGTCGACGACTGCACTCAATAATGCGTCCAGACTTTTTCAAATTCGTCGAGCTGAGAAACATAATTTTAGGGAAGTCGGTCGTCGAATTGAATTTTTCTTTTTTCAGTCTTCTCAAGTAGGAAAATCATTCATCAGTGATAAAAGTCAACGAATACATTCGTATCACTAAATTGAGGCAAAGTCAATGTGCGTTCAGATGTTTTAAAATTTGTCAAATATAGAACAAAATAAAGAACAAAATTCTAACAATTGTGTAAATTTTCAATGAAATATAAGAAAATCTCAAAGTACAAATCGTCAATTTGCACGATACTTTGATACATAATTGAATAATCTTGTCAAAAATTCATATCGAAGAGATAAAGAAATCTCTAGGAATATCATCTAGTAATATTTTTCATTTTTTCCACAAAATAGAGTACTTTTATACGCTTGGTCGTTAGTAGAAATATTGTAAGAATTTAAGAACTTGCAGTATTTTAGAAGATTATACCACGCACGTGTGTGTTTCATTGGCCTTAAACCTGGTATGTTTCAAGCATGAAGCGTGATACATGAAACTATTGCAACTGCGTTATAAATTCTTACAATATTCGCAATGTTTTATAATTGCATCCGTTCAAATGTAAGAAAATTCCGAATATTTTTCTACACTAATCTTCCACGGAAAGCAACATTTTCTGAGAATAATTTCCAACGAACTGCATAGTTTAATTGATTCAAAAAGTATTGGGTTATTCTTACTTTTATTATGAATCACATTGTGTCTCGATTTCAACTTTGAAGATTATTTTCACTCTGTGCTTCGTACGTAAAAAGTTTTCCATATACCAAATATTTTTTCTATGTAAGTCTTGTAAAAGTTTCCCAAGACTCTTCTAAAATGGCACAAAAGAAATGTGACGATATACTTGAGAAAAATGCAAGAACAAAGAACCAAGTGCATTCTTTACTGCTTTACAAATGCGTTGGCAACGAAGAAAGATGAAGGAACTTTCGATACCAAACCATACTAAAATCTTCTTTCGTAAAAATCACAAATTTTGACTCGTGCGAATAATTATTTACGCAATAAACGTAAAAAGGTCCAAATTCTGCAAAAGATCTAAATTATCGTTTCACTGAAATCACTTTATACAACATCGAATGGAAATCATCGCTGGTGCAAGTAAAAATTCCGAATGAGAATGTAAATGGAAACCATTGCTGAAACCGAAACTGTCCGTCAGCGGACAGTCGCGGAACATCGAACACGTCCCAAGTCCAAAAGCGGAATTTCGTTCCGAGGCGAACGGTGGCAACACTTGTAACTTTATCGCGTAAGTTTTATTAGAAACGGCGATGTCACCGCTTTTACGTAGCCGTAAACGCGACGCCGTAAAATTCCACGAAAATTTGCCAACGCGTCGGAAGTCCGCGAGATTGGATTGTGAAATTTTTAACGCGCCGGTGAAAAAATTTTTTCCGCCGTTGCGTGAAAACACAAACCTCGAGATCGGATGATAGTCCTCCGCTTATCCGTCGAGACGGATCCGCGGAAATCCCTCTGACGTTGAGAAAGGAGAATATCCGAAATACGATCGGAGAAATATCGAGCCTCGTAAAATAAAAAGAAAAAAAACTGCACGACTTGTAGCCCGGTACGATTCGTCTCACTGAAAGACCCAGAAGCAACTGTTCCGACTCGGAAATGAAGACGACTTTTTTGCCACAAGATTTTATTGATACGCAAACGCTCAGTAGCAGACAACGCCACTCCTACTCCACGCCCCCTCGAATCACGTGACGCAAATGAACCAATCGGTAATTTTCGTTGCATCAGCGTTGCACCTGAAGTAGCCCTTTTGATAAAAAGAAAAAATTTACGACCGCCGTTCCATCTCAGTTAGTCGGGACGAGTTTTTGACTTTTTGACACACACTCGCACGCACGCACGCACGCACAAGAGATTGCGTCGGTGTTGGTCGCGACTGTTGTCTAATTCACAGGGGCGAGTTCCATCGGGAACTTTGTTTCTGAGCGGCGAACAACCGCGGCTCTCGGGAAACGATAAACCAGAATAGCGAAACTAAACGCATCTAATTAATTGATGGGTCGCCTGAAACGAGGTCGGGAACTTTTATAGAGACGCGGGGAAGTTCGATCGATCGAAACGCGTGGGATTTCACCGATCCCGAGAGAATAGTAATAAGTTTTCTCAAGATCTGCGGGTGAAGTGCGATTTCTTTGACATATAAAACCGTCGTCATTACGTGCATTGAAAATTTCGTATATTACTCGACTCGAAGGAAGGAAATTAAGAGAGATCAGTCTCGGTGTTCATACGTAGCTGGTACGTTGACAAAAATTTATTTTTATTGGTAGACGGAGAGAAAATATTTGCAAGCGATCAATGTATTTTACAGTAAGTAAACTGGAGTGGAGTTAACGAAAGGAAAAACAACTTGCTCTGTTTTTACTAAAAATTAACACTGCTAAATTCGACTGAAACAACGATAGCTCGAGATCAGCGTAGCATTTTCAGAACCACCCTCGAACGAAAATCACGAAGCAACGTTTCGATCGACGCTGCCCAGTTCTTCCTCCTCCTTGCCACTTTTCCCACATTGGGAAAGTTTGTTCACGCTCCGTGACAATTGCTCCAATAAACCATACATAGCAACCAATAAACAGACACGGAGTTCCCGACGGAGGGATAACTCGTTTGTAATTTTCACAGTGGGAAATTTCTCTTGGCTGCAGCCTTCGATTTCAACGATAACTAAATTACTCCCGTGGAACAAGTCGGCATCGTTCGTAGCGAAGATTTTTAACGCAATCTCGAAGCTGCCGCGTTCCCTTTGAAGCGCAGCACGTGAAGCTCCCTCGGCCCGTGTTGCGAGGCATCGCGGTAACGCCTCGAGACTGATGAAACCTCTAATCCTCTTGACATTCTCGACGATGAAACGCTTTGCTCGACGAGTCCAGACGCGAAAACAAAGATAGGAATTTGACCGGTTTAAGTCTTCGGCTACTGTCTTCGGCCGCCATAAATAAAATTCTTCGTGAGAAACGCGTAAAAGCTCTCTCTCTCTCTCTGACGGAGAGTGGTCTCCGGTACAAGGAGTCTGTTTATTAGACAACGAGAAGAGAATTTAGCCAATCAAAGTGAAGCGGGAGAATTTTGAATCTTTGAATCTTTTTGATCGCGATGTGTGAATATTCGAAGCAGCTACAATATTTCAAGTATTTCGATGAATAGTTGGACAGTCATTTTCTTTACTTTTCGACTTGAAACGTCATTTACTTTATATCTGTCTTATTTTATTTTATATTTTGTAAATTTTTATTTTACATTTATCAAATTTATTATTTTTTTCTCACAAAGAACTTTTCATTTCTCAATGTATATTTGAAATGTTAAATTTATTATTAAACTGATAATAAAGGACGATATTTTATTTATCTACACAGGAAAGTAATAGATTTTCTCTAAAATCTAACTGTACACTCCAAAAATTTTGATATTTAAATTTGATATTTAAACGAACCCTAACAGCAGATGATTCACTAACAGATACCCTGTTCTCACGAATATTAACAGGAAGACACTGCCTCTGCACAAGATTCACGAACGTAACTTTGAAAATATCTTTTCGTCGTCGTCTATATCTTGTCACAGATTCGAGATGGAGTGCCAGTTCGGGGGGATAAAGCGCCACGTCGATTTCTGTCTCGACCCCTTAACTCTTAACTGTCCACTCGCCTAATGGAACCCAATACCTGTTTTAAATATTGAAACAGTTTTGCGAGGTAAAGGCGGCACGTAATATTCCTCGCGAGCAGTCATTTTACCCGTCATCGTTATCGCACTCAGGGCTGACGTTCGCGGTTAAAACCTGTTAATTGATACGTCTTTGAGATTCTGGCGCATCAGTCATTTCTATGGCAATCATATAGAAGGTCGGGACGCGCGCGTATTTGCCAAATATACAGCGATAAGCTGCTTCCCCGATCCCAACTGGCTCGCGAGTTGTTTAAACTCTGTCCTCGTTTTTACATTTCGTCGTATTTGAAACAGGCGTTCGATCACAAAAGTTAAGAAAGAAGTAAACAGTGATCTCTCAATAAACGATCTTTTTCAATTACTCACGCAAATTATTGTCGCTTCGGGTGACTTTATACGACGCGAACGAGCCGTGAAAATTATGAAGGAGGGATTTGTCAGATTTTCATTTGAAACAAAAGTGTACCCTTCGTATACCTGACGCAATTGCACTATTTTCCTTTCTTTTTTTTTCCTTTTTCGCAGCTGCCACAGGTACCGCGATAAATAATTACGTTAACGTGCACGCAATTTTGGAAATATCTCGCGCATTTGTATTCTCGTAGAAACGATATTTCGCCATTT
This sequence comes from Melipona beecheii, assembly GCA_032399605.1. NCBI lineage: Eukaryota > Metazoa > Arthropoda > Insecta > Hymenoptera > Apidae > Melipona > Melipona beecheii. The sequence goes on from JAUCMO010000291.1 coordinate 4,512,239, forward strand.
TATCACTGAAACGTGTTTTCAAATATTTGCCGCGCGTTGTTTGTACCTCTGCCCTCGTAGTTGGAAAATATGCGATAAAACCGACGAAAAAAAGCAACGAAAGCCAGACTTCATTTTTTCCTCGTGATTCATTTTTCCCTCCGCCCCCCCCCCCCCTTCTGTGCATAAACCGTTCGGAATGACATTTTTCAAGGAATTTTCGTACGTAAAAACGTCGGAGCCCGATGCTCTCGCACCTCTAAATTATGAAGAAACGCGCGCAAAAAACCTCATCGCATCGGGCGTTGAAAGTTTCCCGGTATGATACACGTCCACCTAACTTCACGTACAAATAATTGAAAGGAAGGGTACATCGCTGACCTACTCTCCAGCGAAGAAATAATGAAAAAAATTCAGTTTACGAATCATTTCGTTACAAAGGCGGACCTTTTGTAATGAAATTTTTACTCTTCGAACTTGCGCAGTCTCTATTTTTTTTAATTAATCAACGTTTCTTGTTAAATTTTTCACCATCATAATGTTCGTCGTTCAAAATTGTCACTTGTGCAACGAAAATGATCAACGATTTGTACATACCGATCGTAATGTAAAATATATGGAACAAATTTTAAGGTAGAAAAAGAAACAAATTTTATAAAAAGAAAATTAGGGATTTCTATTACAATTGTGTAGACACAGACGTATGGATTGGCTCCGATCGAAGTCAATCGGTGTAAACTAAAAATAATTTTCGCTACGCGAATGTTCTTTCGTTGTCAAAATTTTCAGTCAATGGAAGAATTTAGTCGTTATAATACAATAATTAAACTGTTTCACTGTCTGAAATTTTTAAATGGAAAATGACTTACGTAGATAACAAAAATAGAAATACGTGCAAATGTTCCTTTTACAATATTACATGTTCCTTTTGTTATATTTATGGGTTGTGCCACGTGAAATGTCAGATTTATTCAACATTTGAACGTTGATTTGTTCGGTCGCTATTCTTTGATTAGAGATTTGATTTGGTATTTTTGGAAAGCTTATTATCAAACTACGGATTTTCATGTAAATTCCTGTTTTCAGGAATATAGTTAAAGAAATGGAATCTTGCTGATTCGTACTTCCAAATTTCCCGCAAACGCATAAACGTCCGTTATTATATTTTGCATCCGGGGAGGGTGCATCTTTAAAAGGTGCGAATGCTGGATTTCATTCCTTTCCAAACGAGCTTCCCTCGATATGTTCGCTACTCTGTAAATTCCTACTCTCTTCTCGTATGAATTCAAATTAGGTCGTAATGCGTCCCTCACCTTCCCTATTCCCCAGACGTCTCTCTAACAGGTTTTTCAAAAGTTTGGAATCATCCTCGCGTCAGGAAATGTTCAGAGGCGGAACATTGCATCGCCGCCGTAATTCAAGTTTATCGCTTCTGAGGACCAAGGCTTCTTCGAAAAGTAGAAGTCGTGGACGCTGTTTGAAAAATAGCGCCTGCTCTGACCAAGATTGAAAAATACCCAACGCAAGCTCTATTTATAAAAATAGACGGATGGAAGAGATGGTATGAAACAAAATTGCGGAAAATGCAATTTTTTTTGCATCACCCATAAAATACCGGGAGTCGATTACTTCGATGCCGTATCTTTAAATTGTACAATTTAAAAGATTCGGGCCAGGCGTGAATGGAGAGAAAGAAGACGACGTCGCGCTCGACACGCGCTGTCTGCGTTATCGTTAGCTCGCACCTCTAACCTCGTAAACTGATTGCCTTAATTACCCAGGCATTTCCTGCTAAGAGTCCAATTTAGTCGTCTGGGCAAAGTTTGTAGGGGCGGGATTGTAGGACGCCGTTAGAAGAGAAGAGTATAAAGTACGCTAAGCAAGTGGTGAAAATTTCAATGTAATCTCATTATCAGCCGGGTGGCGACGGCTCGGTTCTTCTTCCCTCGATGCGTCTTCTTGGAAACGAGTAAAAAAATTACATTTGTCGGTAGCGTGCAAGTGATTTACTCGACTAAATTGAACATTTCGATTTTCTTCTTTCGATTTATTTGTCGTTAGAAACGTAAATGGGACTCGAAATATCGACAGTCGTCGTAATCGCGTTATTTAGAAGCAGAGTAGAAAGTAACAGAACTATTTCTATTCGTACGTATACTTTAGTAGAGCAATTGAATCTCTTCGTCCAACGTGAGAATTTCTGTTAAAGATCATCCGTTAAAGAACATAAAATATTTGCCTGTCGTGGATTTGGATAAGCGAAATTTGTCGATTAATCTTCTTGAATTTATCCTCTTTGAAATATAGCGAAATGGAAACACTTTTAAAAGAATTCTGATTAATTTCGTATGCAACAAATGAAATTTCTAACAATTCCTAATTAAACTAAAAGTCCGAGAAAATTGAATTTGGGTTCCCGGCATCATTCGTAAAATTCATAGAGTCGCAATGGGACGTATTTAAATAAATAGTGTAAACGTAAAGCTTTAAAACGAAGCAGTGCTTAGTTAATGTAGCATCTGCAATATGGAATATCATCCGAGAGCTCGAAGCGAAAGGTGATTATTTCAAAGTTTTCGAACAGCTTCCTGCCATTTAATCTCCGCCTTGTATTATCTCGGCTTGTCGCCCGTTAGCAGCAAAGGGTTAACACGAATAATTTGTTAGAACGATCGTTAATTAATCACCGGGACGCACAGAGTGGGTCCCTTTTTTGTCGGGCGCCGTGTACGACGTCGCGTCGTGTTGATTAATACGTTGTACATTAAAACATCTTGGGGGAGGTGAAGCGAAGCGGAGTAAAAGGAAGGGTCAGCGAGGGGAAAGAAAAGACTGGCGGCAAGTCCGAATGAAAGGATGAGGAGGAGGAGGGGGGAGTCACCCGTCGCCGGATGCACGGCTGCAAATTACTTTAACCCGTAACGCCGATGGTACCCCGAATCTTACTCGGTACATCGATGATTTTCTTCGCGCACCTCAAACGATCGTGCCTCCGCTCCCGCCTTTTTTTCTCGCGCCTCGCCGCTGACCCGAGAGGCACTTTTTCTCCATCGCGAATGCTTTCGGGGCGATTAATCACGCGCAAAATAGATGTTGATTACGACGTCGACGTCGACGACGAGGACGAGGGCGTCGTTTAATTAGCTTCGAACATGGCAAACATGGCAACGGACCGACTTCGTTTACAGAGCGGAGGGGAAGTAAGCTGAGAACCGCAGCAGTTTGAGAGGGAAATAGAGAAAGAAGAAACGAAGGATATCGTTGATCCTTTCAGCGGTTTCCGCTCGCGCCGCGTCGTATCTGACGAGAGCACCGGGACACATTGCGCTCTAATTACGTCCATAGCGATATAACGGTGCACCTTTGATGGATTCTAAGAGGTAAATTACGCGTGACCGCTATTAATAACCGACCGCGTTCATCGCTGGCCTTGGAAAAGATGCAAGCTTCTAACCTAACGTTAGTCCCTTCTCGTTAATTACAATCGTATTTGCCGAGACCGTTAGAGCGGCTAGCTCGACTTCAGTCGTCGAAGTAGTTCAAAGTTCAAAGTTCAAAGTTTTCAGAGTAAAAAAGAAATCGAATTTTCGAGCTTCGAAACGCAACATTCGTTTTCTTCTAAATTGTTTTCTACGCGTGGCGAAGACACTTTTTGTTCTCGAATATTCTGACAAATTGTCACGCAGTAAATAAAACGTTGAAAACAATTCGTCGCCAATTCAGTGATCATTGAGTATTATAGACTTGGACGATGAAAATTGAAGAAAGAAAAGAAAATCGTACGATTCGTAAGCTCGCAGAAGAAAGGGCTTCAACCTTCAAACATATCTTGGATTTAGTCACAAAAAGAAATTTCCTACGTACGACAATTTACGGTACTTTCAAGAAGAAAGGTGTCTCTACTTTTCTAGCTACCTCGCGTCACGTAAAAACGTCTCCGACTAAAATGAATGATTGATTTTGAAAGTAGCTTCGAGCTTTAAAACAAGCCCCGATTTACTGTCGTACGGTTTCTTCGAACCGAAATTACAACAGTTTAAACAAATTTTCGAAACGTCGGAGCAGCTGCGCGTCAATTTAACAACGTCAATTTATATATCGTACCGTGCTTCAAATCTCCAAGGTGTAGATTTTCCTTAATGTGTAAAATTCATCATCGAGATGGTGACTCGTTATCTGCCAAGAGAACCTCGAGACTTCCAGGGACTTGATAAGCTATCGCTATCTGCAGCCTCGGCCAACTGCGTTCGCAGCGTGGCACTTCCATTGTTTAACTCTGCGCCATGTTTATTTTAAAATGCGATTTGCATTTCCATGGCGGCGGTGTTTCGACAATGGCCAACCTCCTGTTTCTGCGCCACGTTGTAAATTTACAATCTGCAAAACAGAGAGGCGCGTTTTAAGCGGCGCTCGCAAAACCGAAACGATATTAAAGTTGCATGGGGTGTCTCGTATAAATGCGAGCAACAGCGGGGTTAGCTTCCGCGTGACACGTCAACTTCCCTCTGGACCGTTCCTTTTCAGCTTTCGCGGTTTCGCGAGGATTTTTGAAGATCTTGGAAATTGCAAAGGTAAACCGAACGTCCCAAAATGCTACGCGAGTACATACTGTAGGAACGTTTGGTAGGCAACCGAAGAAGATATTATTTAATTATAAAGAGTATTATTTAATTTTACACCACGCTCTACGCTCTTTACTCAACGCTGTCCTCTTCTTCTCTGCACGACGTTCCTGCTGGACGCTACGCTTTTTTTATTTTTCTGATGCTACGCTGTTCTATTCTCCACTCGCACGCACTCCATACTATCAGTTGTATATATCTGTACCCGCCCAGAGGATATTGTCATCTATACAATGACCTCTCCTCCTACAATACTTTGGTCGAATCGTTGTTCGACGATGTGTAAATTAACGGGAGATTTGTTTAAATTTGTTTGGGAAAAATTAACAGTAACAACGTTCGCCAAGATCTCTTTTGAGGAAGAGGAATTGAGTTGAGTAGTTGGACGACCTTTTTCCCGAAAAGCTTCGACTCTCTTCGCGTGGTGTGTAAATGGTGGGAAATTACTCTATTTGTCAAATTGGTTTTTATCAACGACTTTTTACGTTCATTTCCCTAGGCGCCTTTGGCCGAGCAAGAAAGAGAAATAAGATGGCAATTAGTAAATGCCCCGGACTTTTTTACAATGGCCACGTTTACAAAACCTAAATAGCCGTCCCAATTTCACGATAGACAAAACTTTCGCAAATGTCCCATGCGACGATTCAAAGGTAATATTAATAAATGACAAACAGTAATTCCATTCCCATTATTTGCAGAGATATCGAACCGAGGTTTTTCTGTTAACTGGGCAAAATTCATATGGCAAGTATTCTGCTGTGGTAGTTAATTAAAAATTTTTTTGCAACAAAAAAGAGTCGAATCGCAGAGGGATTTGAACATTCAATGGCAATTTTGATAAATTCGCGCTCTTTCTAAAATTGTTTCACCTAAAAGTAAAACGCGTGGTGTCGTTTCTCGCTTCTGACGAAACTTTGTTGAAAAAATTTTTTCCTCCTGGTTTCTTACATTTTTGAACGGAATAAATGAAAGGACAAAATGGAGTGACGATTAATTTTGAATCTTGACGTGTCGAATTTAAAGGGTCAGGCTCTTCTTGAAAACAAATTTCATCCGATTCAAACGTGGCGTCATTTTTATGAAGCTCGGCGAACTTCTAACGAAGCTTCGTTGGTAAAATGGCGTTTGCTACCGTCCACTGGCAAACTTTCGATGGTCATTCTTCTAAATTGAGTTCCATTTTTGGTCTCCGTGGAGCTCGCAACCATGGACATCATGCGCGTTTTTTTTTTTTTTTTTTCTAGAAATCAAGTTACTCGATTTAATGCAACGTCTAAAACTGTTGACGATGTGTGTTTTTTACGTGCTACGTTGCCGCAACTCCGACGAAAACAGAATTGTTCACGAAACTTCTTTGCTGTATTTAATTCCGCTTGCGGTTGTTCTTTGTGTCTGTGTAACAGAATCATTCAGTATGTCAACAATTGTTTTGTTTTTTTTTTTTTTTAAATAAATCGTCATAAAGTCCGCATTGAATTTGCACTTTACGTTTTTCTGCATTTTTACGAAAGCAATTTTCATCTAGAACGCCAGATTGTTTTTTTTAATTTCGATATAAAGGATTGAACGTAGTCAAACGTTTACTTTGTGCACTGGGGAAAATTGATTTGATTCTTTCATCTCTAATATTTCGTTTAATGTTTCGGCCCCCTCGCGAATCACGTGACCCAAATCAACCAATCGCTAATTTTCGTTGCATCAGCGTTGCAGGCCCGAAGAGGCCTGATTTTTCTGGGTTACCCCCGTTGAAATCACTTTCAGTGATAAAATGATCTTCTTGCGCGTAAATGATTTCCTTCCACGTAAAAGAAAGACTCGCGCGCAATGATCGACAGACGGATGTGCAATATAAAATACCAAATATAACGCAAACACTAAACATCGTACAATATAAAAATATTAAAAATATAAAATATTTGTCCGAACCTCGTTTCCCTCGGATAAGAACGCGATCGAAGCGTGTAATCGGTTACTCGTGGAAACGAAATTCTTAAAAAAAAAAAAAGAAAGGAAACGAATCTGTCGATTGATCGATTTATATTCATCGAGCCATACTTCACAATTATACCGATAACTCGATCGAGCAGTAGCCACGCGGATAAGAATGTCACGCGCCCCACATCGCCGGTGAATTTCAAATCGGCGATCGGCGCCGATCTCGAGGACACCGAGCCGGTAACAACACCGAAGATCACCATCGACAATTTTATTTAAATTCCACCGCCGTTGGCAATCATATTTCATCCGAGCGATATGCTCGGTGCATAAATGAGCGTGGCTCGCCGAGTTTACGCGTTCACGACGCTCTCCTCGCTCAACAGGGGGGCACTTACGAACCTCCCCGTGACACAATTATTAATCGTTGAAAGTCGTGGCAGCGACGTGGCAGCGGCATCGGCGACTCAGCAGAATCACGATCTGCTAATAAACGGAAGTGGCTGCTGGAAGACGAGTTCCCCGATTATATTGCCTCGTCTCCCCGAAGCCGAGGCGGGGCGAGAACTTCTGTTTCTCTCCCAACCAGCCGCGGTAACTTCGTTAATTTCTTATTAATGGCGATGAAGTTTCGCAAGTTGGTTTACGGGCTGAAAACTCGCGAGACTTTTAAAGAAAAAAAAAAACAGAGAGAGAGAGAGAGAGAACTCGGCCCGAGCACCTGCCTGTCATTCAGATTTCGCAGCGTATTGTTCCGGCGACTAAAAAAAATCGGTCGACGACGGAAATGCAGGAAGCAGATGGCCGAGGGTAATGGCTGTTTAATAACGGGCGCGTGCAGACGCATCGATTATCAAAGGCAAATATTTGAGACGGTTGTGTTGCATCGCGCTGGGTGAGTCGTGTAACTTCTTACCTGTTCCACGGAAAAATTTGTTTCAGACGATGATTACGCGATATCTGAAGAAACGCGTAACGTCGAAATATGCGTATAGAAGTGTGGAAGTTGCTGTTTCTAAGCGAGACTGTGATCCACATTTCACGAATAGATCGTTAATTACTAGGGTGTTTCGATAACTCTGTCCATTTTGAGTGTCTCCGTTGTTTCTAGATATTTTTCGAAGTCATTTAAGTATAAATTTTGTGTTTAAAATTGGATTTTGTATTTAATAGTGAATTTAAAGTGAATCGATATCGATCATGTCATGATCTCATCATCGACTGTATTAATAAATTATTAAAAAGATAAGGTACAAAAGGATATTTGTTCAAGAAATATTTTAACCTCCCGTTAAATTTATCGTATAAAATAACCAGGGAAGGCTGGGGAAGTATGTTTATATTCACGCTTCGCTGTCCTTGTCCTATCTTTACATTCCCGTTCACATTTCACTGTCCTTGTCTTTCACGCATGTAAATTATAGAAAATTAAAATTAAAATACCTCCTAAACTAATCGTTTCTCAACATAGAAATTGATATTTTTCTACACGTCGATTGATGGATAGAAAAGTAAAGGCAACCTCGAGATCTTCGAAATCTCTCTCTTCACTTTTATTAACAAATTTTATCGATATTTCTAAAAATAACAGAGACGAGCAAAATTATCGAAACACCCTATATTTCCATTAATGTCTCCAATGTTTTTCCAAATGACACCACGCTTGGAAAGTTTGGAAAAGTCAGATAGTTCAATAGAACGGATCAATTGATTTATACGAGTTTTCCTCCTCGTTGTTAGTTATTTGCATGAGACATTGAATGTAGATCGAAAGTTTGATTCGTACTTGATCGATGGACCAGCAGTGTCCGAGGTAATCACCTGAGCTTAGAAAGTTTAACCTTTATCTCTATTACCATAGTATCACGCGAATACTGATCATTATGGAATTTCAAGCAATTCTGTTAATTCCTCTATTTCCATCAATCGAATCAATATGAAACAGGCATCCTTCACAAAGCCAGGTGTTTAATGGTTTACTAAATAATTGTAAATAATTCGATTTATTGTGCGTTCAAAATTTCTAACGCTCGAATAATAACAGTGATTCTGCGTTTCTAGTCATATTTTATCATCAATTGTTTTTGACTTAATTTGCCAAGCGAATTTAATTTGCAAAACTTAATAATGTAAAATCTACGTGCAAGTTACCTTATCTCAACATCATGTATTCATGTTGTTTTGTTGGAAAACGACGTCCGCGAGGAAGGTTCAGTAATCGAATCTACCGGTTAGTTTAACGTTCGAACGCTCCCCCGTGAAGTGTCGTTCCTTATCTAAATTTATGATCGAACGACCACCGATACGAGAGAAAATTAGAAAACTGAAAAATACACTTTCCCGCGCTATCTGTAGTTTTAGTTGAAAACAGGAAGAAGCAGCTTTATGAAAATGAATTTGCAACAAATGTATAAATCGTTATCAAGAAAAACGTCTGGTGTTACTTTTCAATTTCATTTCAAACACACATTGAAATTTTTTTCTTTATATATTTTTCTTCTTCTTACCATCTTTTTTTCTCAAGTATCGAGTTGCACAATGTCGCAATTTTCTAACATCAAACTTTCAACAAAACTTTCACCAATTTCATACTCACGAAAATACGAACTAGCGTGAACCAGCACAGCTCAGAAACAAAATGGCAACTAGTATGTAAGTGAGTGCCTCGATTTTCGTTTCGCTGTCGTTTCACGTGCAGTGGATCAGGACAGCATCTGATTCGTGGAAACGAGCTGAAGCTAGATGTAGTACGGTGTTTGTGGTAGAAAACGAAAGCACGGTCAACCGATCCAACGTCTCGAAAGCCTGGTGGTATCAGTAGCAGTAGCTATTGTGCTCGGACATCTTGGCCGAAACACGCCCGGGCAACGCCGACGAACGAAACGTCACGGTGTCGCTGTGGAGCGGAGTAGAGCCGAAGCCAACAGGCTGATGATTAGCGAGCGACGCAGCGGAGTAAAATCACGTCAACACTCGAACGAACGTAGCCATTTGTCACGGGGTGTAATTCGATCGGTCCGACGAGCCGGGCGCGCGGCGTGCGTAGGTCGGCCAGGTCCTTGCAAGCTGCAAGCTCGTTGCATGGCCGGATGGAACTTAATGCGGTACGTCACACTATGCAAATACAGGATGCTCCGGGGGATAATGCAGGCAAGAAATTGCGTTTGACGCGCCTATATCAGCCGGTACTTAAGGGGCACATGCCGTTCTATGTGGCTGTGCTTGACGCGCCTATATCAGTCGCCGTTCAAAGTTGGATCTATGTATGTACACGTGAATATGTACGTAATACTCGCGCGTTCGCAGCCGATTCCAACGCGACGCGTACTTCCAGTCCACTGTCTTACGACAATACTAGTTTCCTCGGGGAGCAAAGTGACGATGGACAAGCAGAAGCTTTCCTTTTTTTTTCTTTTTTGTCTTTTCGTTTCGGTTTTAATGAGACCGAGAGACGTCGTTCTCCAAGAGAACAATAAAGGAAAAAGATCCGGGAGAATTTTGTAGCGACCGTTGCATCAATCTTCGCCAAATCGAGGGTGTCGATTCAAGTCGCGATGGTCGTGACACATAATTTCCTGCACGTGGCGTTGATAGCGGCACAATTCAAAAAAATTGCAAATTTGCTTGTACCGAATGCGATATATTTGTAATTCGATCAGTTGTGCGTCAGAGGACAGATCTATCAATCATTATCGATGTAAGTTTACATGTTTTAAAATTCACATTTACGGTTTCCAAGTGACTGCCAGTGCCAAGCAGCGAAGATCGATACTTATTTACAACTTTGTACAAATTAAATTGAGATTATACGTAAAATCGTCGTGAGATTAAATGACACGAGAAATCATTGTAAAGGGGAGGTTTCGGTCTTCAAAATCACGATGAATTTAGTTTTAAAAAAAATTTTCTACGCAAATACGTTTAAATTTGCGAAATTTTCGAGAGGAAAAGTATGTGCATTTATTCCCTCTCAAAGTGATACGAAAGTACCTGATAGAAACGAACTGTGTATTGTGAAAGTAGAGTCTTTCCTACGATTTTTTACCACGAGGTTACAATCACTTCTCACTTCGACTCTTTGTGCAATATTTACACCGTCTGACCACATAGGAGTTTATTCTACTCAAAATTTCTGACCACGCAGAGGTTTATTCAAGTTTCTGGCTGAAGCAGCCTATTTCTTTTCAAGCACACAAAAGTGAGAAAGTTAAAAAATACTCGACAGTAATTTAAAAAATTCAGCTAATTAAAAAAGAAATACTTGTTGGTCCAGAGAAATATACACTCTTTGATAAAAATGAGTAACGACTCTTAAACAATCCCAAGATGGATATTAACATCCTTGTTGCAAAGGTATTGATCAGAGAATGAGCTAGATGCAAGAGTGATCCGAATGGAAAGAATCGTTTCGCTGAAAAATTTATATTTGAAACAAAGCAACATTTGTAAATAATTCAACTATTTGTAGAATGCGACTGACGTTTGTTAGAGAAACATTTCATTTATAGATATATTTCGTTTCAATCGCACCATATTCAACAAGTCCATATATATTGGAGACGTATTTTCCATTTCTCAATTTGAATAAACGCACGATATCACTTCGAGCGAAACATTGAAATGAAAACGGACAGATCTGATTTATGGTACATAAAATACAGTTTATAGGATATATAATCAACGAAACGATGGAAAAATATATATATATATATACACACATATATACGTAATATGTATACATATATCGATTACTTCTTGCGACCAATTAAACGATAACTGTTTGCAGTGTAATTACAAGGCGATAATTATGATTTCGATTTGTCGCCAGCAACATTTATTTATATTTTCATTTTACGCTTTACATTCAATTTATTTTACTTGCTTATTTTTTTTTTTTATGTATTTAACGTTATCACGAAAGAATAATTTCAATTTTTCCTTTTCAAAGTTAACGTTGCTGTACCCTCGTGGAACAAAATTCCAATATCGCGTCAGAATTTATTTCACGACTTTCATTACTCAAAAAAGTTCTTTAATGCTTTTGCGGCGCGGGATGTTTGTAATTAAAACTATTAGAGGTTTCCAGATGCAAACCACGATCAACGCCAATGATCGTTGATATTACGGCTGGTTTCGTTTAATGCTAATGACACGAATAACCATAAGGGAATTTAGGAAACTAAAAATTACAGACGATAAAGGCCTTGCCTTTTTCTCGAAACGTTTATCGCGATGTAAATGATGAATATCATTACTAACGAAGATACTTGAACATATTTACGATAGAAAATTTTTATGAATATATGATACGCGTTTGCACCATGACAAAGCACGATTATTGTAATTATAAAAATGTATATAAAGTTCAGTATGAATAATTGATTTAAGTATATATATGTTAATTTCACGCGCAGTACTATCAAGTGTTGACTTTTGATTTAACGGGCTTTAATTAATTAATCTTGCGATAATCTTGAAATATTTTCCAACGCTTGTAATATATCTTCGGATATCATTCACAAGTTATAAAAAGATACTGTTTACAAGAAATGGCATATTTAAAAAAATATTCTACAAATGATCAAATGCTGCTACATATTAAATTGTTAATAAAATAGACAAACTCGTCACGTACATTCTTATAAATGTTAATGATGATCACAGCGATTTTCATTGCTTATGATAATTGGTTGGCCATTTTTATTGACGTTCAATTGTACTTTCAGCTTTAATAATCGATAACGCGACTGCGGCGTCGTGCGATTTTCAACCTTGATAACCAACAACGTGAATATAGCGTCGTGTGATTTCCCTCCGAAGGTGTTAAAAAATAATTTTGTTTATTTTACCACCCAATCATGATTAAAGGTGTTAAAAAGATAATTTCTACTTCAAAGTAAAGCTACGTACATACACTGTATAACAAATGATGCATAATGATGTTGGACTTAAAGGTTGTACAATCAAAGCCAAGATACGTATAATGTTTAATTTAATGTACACTTAAGGGCAGACTTGAACTAAATTAAATTGACTCTGTTCCACGCTATTTACTCGGTGCTAAGCAATTCCGCAATTCCTTGTTTACCCAACGGTCAATTTCACATTGTTCTCTTTCTCTTTCTCTTTTACTTTCTATCTTCGATATCATATATCATTTTAATCAATTAGTCGTGCAATGTCTACAGATCTCTGGTCATAAACTTGATCGTTTCTACAAAATTTTAGCATTCCTACGACCAATTGAACAGCATATTCGTGCATATTCCTGTCACTTTTGTACTATTTTTCCACTGTATTTTCCACTGTACTTTCAAGTTTCATACGCATTTTCAATAAACATCTGACGCCTCGTAAAACCTTCTCAATGTTGTTAGAAATGTATTTCAAGTCGCTCTGCAGAATCTTCAGCCAATTCGTCAATATCTATTGACGTTACCAAACGTATCAACGCCTTACGTTTAAAAATTTGATTCAAAATTCGAAACAACCGTCGTCGAAAAAAAAATGGAAAATGTAATTTTTCTCTAATTTTATTTTGCGCGTTGCTTCCTGCGTTGAATCGACAATTACCTGTGCCCCTTTCGCAAAGAGAGAAACGTAGTCGAGATTAAATGAAATCGAATGAAAATTCACTCGAATTGCATTTCAATTCAGAAACGACGCGGCGACGAAATTCTCAAACTCGAGGCAGTTCGCGAGTTACGCGAAATAATTCGTCGAATCTCGCAACGCGGCAACGGTTGCACGGAGAGCGCGCGCTCTCGGAGGCTGACTTTTTACACTCCCTCGTGCCTCAGCCAGCTGCTAACTGGAAATGCAATCTGCGTTGCGCACGCAGAGCGGCGCGTAAAAGGAAACGAGTTGCGAAAATCCGGGGAACTTTGAAACACCTCCGGGAGCGTCTCCTCGCATTTTGATTTTCACACTCTCTCACCTGGCTCCGCGCCGCGCCGGTAAATTCCGAGCTCTCCTCAAACTTCGAGGAGATTGAATCGATGCCCCGGCATCTTGCGGCCTGGCGCATCGATATATACCGGAAGGCCGGATGAGTTTATTCAACCGCCGGGGAGATTTCGCTCTTTAGACGTGGAATAAATATTTCTGACTTTGGCAGACGACGACGACGACTCGGCCCCGGCGTTACTCATCTGGCGATCTTCCGCGCGTTCCACCCCCTCGGGGGAAATCTCGCGATCACCGTAATTCTTACGAACGCAAACGAAAACCGACAGCCCGAAATAATATACCCGGGCGCAGTTGGATAAATCCGTTTCTTCCCCGGCGGAGAAGCATCCCGGCCAACCGCTGTGTAACATAAATCCTTCGACGGTCCACCGATTAAACGGGAATCGACGATTTCAATTTGCATTTTTCTGGCTCGGCTCGCCGACCGAAAACCCAGAGAGAGTATGTGTATCTGTATGCACATTAGTAAGTATTTACGTAGCAGCGAGCCAAGCGGGTCAGAACGAGCGCGGATGTTATCAGTATCGGGCCCGGTTTGTTAATTCGAACGGGCAGCGGTAATTAGCAAGTTTTCAAAGTGAAGCATTTACAAAACGCGTGATATCGATGTCCGGTGTGTTAACTGGAGAACCTCGAACAACGAGTGCAACGGGTCGGTTTCTGTTTGTCAGTCTTTGACAGATCCACGGTCTGTGAATCGGTGTGAAAGTGTGTAACGATACATACTTGTGGCGTAACAACCACGCGGTCGTTTGTAAATACCAGAGCAGGGATAATACGCGTTCGTAGGAAATTTGATAGTTCGAGATATTCAAGATACAATGCAATTGCGTGAAATAACTTCCCATAACTTTTGAGTTCCAGTTTCTGTTTCTTTTTTTAATGATACTTTCAGAAATATTAATTCGCATGCATCGATCTTTGGAACGTATTAAGTTCGTGTGCTTTTTTCTAAGTAGACAACGAAAAACTTTATTGACCATTTTGCCACTTTTCTCTTCAGAAAACACTGACCCAAACACTGTTTGATACAAATATCAGAGATTTTTCTTCTCGAAGAATTTCTGAGAGAGCGAAACGAGTGAATAATCCTGTTGCAACAGTTTCTGACGAGTCCCCAATGATGTATGGGGGTCTGGCGTTATCGTGATGGAAGACGACTCCTTTCGGATTCTGGACGTTTTCGATGAACGGTATTAATTCGTCCAGTTGTCGACAGTACACACTCGAGCCAATCGTTTCAATCCACTTGGAAAAACACTAAGACTAATCCAAACTTCCGCTTTGGATCGGTTCGTCGCGTTCGCTCCGCCATTTTTCATCGCCCGTTTCAAAATGGATCGTTTCAAAAGTGAATCGCGTATAATTACGCATTTAACCAGATGAACTTCCCAAACATCGAGTTTGGTTCTGCAACGCTTTCTGCAACGTTTCGCGTCGTGTTAGCGACGATTCGCATCGACCAACCCCTTTATTCTGTCGTCGTCGATCTTCCCACGCTGAGTTGAAATGTGACGCTTCTTCTTTGAAACACGTCGAAAACGCTCGATCTGTGTTTCCATTTTTTAATTTCAAAACGCGCAAGAGAGAACACGTAATTTTGAACATGCGCGTAATTTTTCGAAATGTGTCGTTCGATCCAATTCGTCAAAGACGATCCACGAACGGACAGCGTCACGTCGACCTCTCGATCGCACTGAATCAGAGTTGGCTCGGACTTCCCGATGACCGGGATTAGTCGAAATTGTAGCGAGCTTCGTAAGAGAAGGATTGCCGGACACGCGCGAAACGTCGCTCGTAAAACGCCCCGGGAGGCGAACGTTGTCGCCGGGATTTCTCGTTCAGGGGAATGTAATTATAAGGAATCAGGAAAAATGGGGTCCCCCCCCCCTGCGAGAATAATGGCTCAGGTAATGCTACACGCTGCCAGCGTGTGACCGGCTTGAGTTCCGTTTCGCGTTGCTGCTAGGATTTTCGTCCTAACGACGAATCCGCGCGATCGTCGTGCAAGAATTTTCTGACGATTTGAACGTTGTGGACGACGCACGCGTGGCGATTAACAACGCTAACAACGGCAGCTGTCCTTCGTTCGTGCAGCTACGAATAAATAATTATTTAGCAACCGTGCAACTCTGTTATTTATTATTTCGCGGGAAATAATGATATTTCTGCGAAATTAAATTCCACGTTAAATTCTACGATTTATCGTTTCGCAAGGAATGATGGCGTTAAATCCTATGTTACATCGAGTCGTACAACTCTGTTATTTATCGCTTCACGATCGAGTGTAAATCACGCTGGCCAGGATTTATCTCCTTAGTCGCGTGATAAATTATGAATCGTCGTGAAATTGAACTCGCGGGACATATTTGTGAAACTGTATGAAAAACTAGTTTCGTACACTGCTACGTATGTTGGTAATATCAGGAAAATAGAATTTTAAACTTGATTGATGTCGAGGAGAGGTTAAAAACTCTTCTTCTTTATTCACGATCGTCGTAGAAATAACAATCCAAAGTACAAATCTGTATGTCTGAGCGCGAATGAGTTTGTATGTGTATTTTAAACGAAAATCTCCTTTCTCGTTCGAAAAATAATATACAAGATGCGAGTAATATTTACGAAACGAAGGCTGACATCTCGCCGGTTCGATGATACAGCTGAGATTGAAATGCGAACTATGAGGTGAAAGGGAAGATAAATGCGAAAGTGAAAGCAATATTTTAATCTGGAAGGAAGATCCATGGACCATTTCCCTGCGAAAATATATGTTCGAATGAAAATGTGATATTGTTGACAAGAAGAATCACGTCCACGCGATTTGACTGATATTCGAAAAAGAAACCCCGCTTATCACGAAATGGCCTCAAAGAATTGATGTTATACCGCGACGTATGTATCTGAAAACGATCCAACGATTGCATTTGCGGAGAGAAACGTATCGGTTCGATCTTATGAACAAAATTTTCATACGAATTTACGCTTACTCGATTACACTTGTGTAATTTGTGTAACTCGAACGTGTAAATCAACAGTTAAATACAATGTATTCGTATGTTTCGTTTATTTATTCAATGTTATACATATTTAATAGTAGCACCACCAAATTCAGATTTCAGATCTGTTTGCAACTGTTGAGAAGATATTTCTGTCAAAATTAATGTCGATTTTTCATTGAAGATACAACATGAAGACACGATTATACGTGGAATATTTTGATTTTGATACTTTGGATTTTCAGAAACCAAATATTTAGAATATTTCCAATATTCTGAAAAGATAGTTGACAAGCCGTGCCATTAAAATTTTCACATTTCAAGCAATTAAAATATTTAAGCCAAAGATATTTCCCGACGTTAAAGCGTAATTTCGGTGGGAGATAATTAAATGCGCGAGCAAGATGAGAATTTCAAATTCGTGCGCGTAAAACTGGTAAACAATTTCGCGGTAGACAAAATCGCTCATTAATTGTCTCAAAAAAGCGTTCGACACCGTAAAACAAAAATCCCGAAATTCCAAATTCGTGCGCGAGGTCTGCACAAAAATTCAGCAAAAATTCGGAGAACCGTCGCGCGATAGCTGCGGCGAGAGTCGTACGTCGCCGGATCGTAAACTGGCGGAGGGTTTACGTGTTTACGAAAATTTATGCCCGCGGATCTTCCGTCCGTGGCAGCCTGGAATTTTTGAGACCAGGTAACAAAAGGCACGCTGACGGCCCTCGTCGTGCATCGAGCCCGCACGCGATCTGCCCGTAAAACTATCGTAATTAATTTACAACCATCAGCGGGCATCAGCCGGGAACATAAATCTTCCGTGATAAATGCTCCGGCCGGAATCAAATACCGTTTCCCTCTGACCGCGAGTTACACGTCTATCCTCCGAGTCGCGCGAGCGTTTTCCAGGAACGAGTCGTCGTCGCCGTCGTCGTCGTCGTCGGCGAATGCCAGCCGCGTTTCGAGTTGAAAAGAGGCAGCGCGGCTCTCTCCTCTCGGCGAAGGATTCTCGGAGATCTCCGTTTCGGTGTAATCCGTGAAACGGTCTGCCATTCGTCTTGTCAGTTTCGGATAAGAATGAAAAGCGCACGGGGAATCCGGGATGCGCGCGAGTTGCCTCGACTTGTGTCGCAGCCTCGCTGAGATTCCTCTCTCTCTCTGTCGGATGACTGGTAACTGCTACGAGACAGAGAGAAACAGCTGGTTCCTCTCCTCCTCCCGGTCAATGCCGTCGGGTTCGACAAAGAAACGAAGGGGCGTAATGGTGACGAAGGAGGGTGGAATAGAAGAAACGTGAAACATCGGATAGCATTTAGGAAAGCTCGTTTCTCAAGTCCGCCGAGAACACCGTGCGAACACCGGCCGCGATATTTATGAATTACTGCTCGGTCACGGGTATCGCGAACCTGCCTCTCGTAAATACAGTCGGCTGTCCTCCTTACCTTTTTACCGCAAAGGCGATAAGTACGGCGGTGTCTGATTTCCGCGAGACAGACGGATATCGTAGAAAGCTCCGATACACCAAAATACAACAGTAGTTCGTCGCCAACTGCTGTTACAATATTGTTGATTCTTGCGTTTCATATCTTTTCATATTTCGACTTTTTTTTTTCACTGACGACACTCGTTGGTGAAATATTGCTTCGTCAATCATCAGTACAATTTCACGATCCCCAAAAAGAATTACAATCATACATTTCATTATCTCTAAAAAAAAACTGCACGAATTGTACCCCAGTACGATTCGTCTCACTGAAAGGCCCAGAAGCAACTCATAAAATTTTATTGATATGCAAGCATTTGAGTCGATACAGGCGCGATCGCTCAGTACCAGACAACGCCACTCCTACTCGAGGTTTACTCCACGCCCCCTCGCGAATCACGTGACCCAAATCAACCAATCGCTAATTTTCGTTGCATCAGCGTTGCACCCGAAGAGTAATTAAAGAATTACACAGCTGAGAGTAATTAAAAGGAATCTTCGTCGCGCGAGAGAGAGAGAGAGAGAGAGAGATTTTTCATCCGTCGGTGAAATCGCGAACAAACGGTCGGAAGAAGATCGATTGTTCGATCTCGCGGTAGAAAGTTGCCGGGTGAGCGCGCGCGAATGTACAGAGAGGATATTCGATCCTGGTCCTTATGCTGACCGTAATCCGGCTTATCAAATAAACCCACGTACATCTGTAATCGTTCGACGCGTTCGGATTAAACGTAATCCTTTTATGCAACGCTACAAGAGTCATCTGTGCGCGAAGGGGGATCGACGACGTCGCGTTTCAACCGAAACGAAAGAAATCGTTTCAACGTAGCGGGTTTTTCCCTCCATTCCCTTATTACTATCAGGTCCGGTCCGTCCTCCTTTTTTCCTCCCCACTGGCCACAGGTCACGCTGCTCTTCCGCATAATTCCTCTCAATGCAATTTCCCGCAATGGTCACCGGAGTTTGTTCCGCGTCGAGATTATTTTCCGCTTCCAGGCAAGATCCAGCAAATTATTATTCACCCGCTGTTTTAGAAACCGAGTTGACGGGGTCGAAAAAATTCGCCGGTCGCGGAACACGAGCTCCACCGACGAACGACGCGTTTCATTTTCGCTGGAGAACGCGCTTTCACGCAACACCGAGGTCGCTCTCGCGCGATTAACCCTCGACCAAAGTGTCACATCTTCGCTAGCAATTAATACATTAGTTAGTCGACATTTCTCCGTTCAGAGTGAAACTACTAGCAACGAAATCATTATACAATGTACATTGTACAATTGTGTACAATGCTTCAGGAATTTTATCCTATAATCGACGTAATTCGTCGCGTGTTTGACTAAAACTACCAAAACGTGAAACAGTGCGTTTCAAGAGATTTAAATGAAAGTAAGATGTATGTATAAATGAAAACTCGTGCAAGTTATCGTTGCCGTCAAACTTTTCTACTTTTTCACTCTGACGGAAATCTCACGCTTCGATCATCGATGACACCAGCGTTAAAAGACGCAACGTCGTCGGTCCCGATGTATTGAGAAAACAATTGTAACGTCGAAAGCAACAATTTACTGTCAATTCCTTGTGAATTATCCGCTTTATACGCCGTCATTCGAAGGTTAACCACTGTCATCTCGAAACGCAATTGAAATTCGGCGAATTGAAATGCATCAGTCCCAAGAACTTTCTTTCTTTCAAGGGACTCTCTCTCCGGTCCGGGCCCGCGTGTTTCCCGCCTTTCGGCGGCATTGTCCCGGCAACGCGGTTAGATAACGAGATCGTGGGGCAGTCATTCGCTAATGTCACGCGCAGACCTGTTTGATGCCGCTAATATTTCTCGGGGAAGATTTCTTTGTCGAGACGAGACGCAAGAAGATACCGGCGCAACGAGGTCCCGAGGCAACAACAATGGACTCTGTCTCCTCCACCCTCGCCCCATCGTGTCGTTGGACGTTTCGCGTGCTCTCTGCTGGAAATAATTCGCGGAATTACCCGATTACGCTTTTTTTTTCGCCGGCGGCGTAGCGAAAATTCGAGCACGGTGCACGGTCGTCGAGCTTCACTCGCTCGCGCTGCGAGAAACGGAACGACGACGAGGCGCGGAAACTAGCAAAGTGTTCTCTACTACGTGCGAGAGAGAGAGAGAGAGCGGAGCACAACGATCCCGGTGACCCGTGCATTAGCGCCAGGAGATGTGCCGAGTGTTGGGTCGTTAATAATTCTAGCCGGGGTCAGCCCCTCGTGCCGTGCGAGCCACGAGTATTTATCCGCCACGGGGTCGTAACACCGGGGTTGGATTGTTGCGTCGCTGCGTCTCGTGACCGTGCTCCGAAACACCGAACAACGTTGGCGCGGGGCTGCGATAGCGTGGGTTCGCACGGCATGCGAAGAATTTGCGTTCATAACTTGCCAGGATTTGTCCGGCGGCACGGCTCGCCACGCGTTGATTGCTGTTTTAGATTGCGGCCAGATCGATGCGCGGAGTCATGCGAGTTTCGGAATGAAAAGTTGATGTAATTCTCTCTTGCTCTGTGTGCGTGCACGTGTACGTACCTCTTTGTTTCTCGAGTTGTACGAGCGAGAAAAAAAAAGAAAACTTCCGACCGAGGCGAACGAACCGTAGGAATTACAGCACGGTCGCGGGCTGACTGAAAGATTCGAAATATGGAACGGGGCAAGGTATCAGGAATTAATCGGGGGAAAGGCGAAAGAATTGAACTTGTTTAAAAGCCCCGGGTAAATTGGATGAATCCTGGTCGTCGCGTGTACTCGGTTTGAGAAACTTTTCGCGCGAATGCCACTTTTCGAAAATTCAATGTCACTTTTAATCAACGTTTCGTGCATCCCGTAGATCTCGAATGGATTGTCGAGGTTTGGAGTCTCGCGGTTCCAAATTACTTTCAACTTACGTCTACGACATTTCCAACAATTAATTTATCACGTTGTTCTTGTTCTTTGAACATAAAATCATTATGTAGTGAGAGATCAATCGACTAATTTGTTTTAATTAAATTTTCATAATTTTCCAATTTCCATTACGAAATTGAGGAAAAGAAAAGCTACGCGTAAATTTCGCGCGATTTTAGCAAGAGGTTGTTGCACAACCATCATCCGTGATAATTGTCTCGAACAAAAGGAATTAGAGTTTCGCCTGAACGTTTATTTATCTGGCAAACGTTAGGAGAGATGATCGTGCTCAAATGCACTTCGCTAACGATCAGCTTCAAAAAAATTCCCAGCCGTACTCTGCCAGCTTAGGGCAACATCGAGATGTTCGTGACCGAAACAGTTAATAACTGATCTTTGCACGTTAGCAAAAAATTAGAAAATTGAACATTACTCGTCTTTCGCTCCTTTTTCGGAGCTTGCGAATTCACTTTTTGACGTAACTTTCTTTTCAACTGCACGACGCTTGTTCTCGTTTCTATTAATTTTTCTGTTCGCTGAAATTTGTTAACGCGCGCGATATAAATTCATCGACAAAGCGGAAATGCCGAGCGTATCTCACAAATTTGACGAAATATCCGGCGTGCGTGCAGGATGCTTCGACGGAAATGCGAATAATTGTTTGGAGATCATAAAACTGCACGATCGGTGTCAAAACAGAATTTCGATTCCAAGTTTCGACGTAACGAAAAAAGAGAAACACAGCGCCTCCGGTAGAGGATGCATGTAACATTAACGCAGTAGAATCTGAAATGACGGGCGGGGCGCGCTCGCCTTTACTATATTTCGAGGTTTTTTGCATTTGAAAATCCGTGTGATCTTCGCGCGATGGTTCTAATAATATATTCCGTTTACACCGCGCGCGGATGCACTTGATTCTGACGCACGAGCGGGCTAAATTTTTTAGCAAAACGTACCTCGATTTGCCGTAACTGTTTCACGTTGCACATTTACTGATTTTTTTCGCCACGGTTCAACCAGCACGGGAAAATCATTTCGGAATTTATCCCCTTTATTTTTTTTTTTTTTTTTCTTTCTTTCTTTCTTTCTTTTATCTATCGATAAAACGTCAAATTAACCTGCCGCGTTAAAACACAATCGAAAACAATTTCCAGCGCCATTTTCAAACGTGCGAGACGGGGAGGGGAGGGGGAGAGATTCGACGTGATTTATTAAGTTCTGTGAAACGGCGATAGAATAATGCATTACCATCAAAGTCGCCGATTTCTCGTTCCCTTCAGAATTTCTCTCTCGTGACCGAGGCGTTCCGACTGTACGGAAAGAATCGAAGGTATCCGTGAAAGAAAAAGAAGCAATGGAGGTCTCACTTGCCCCGATTGCCCCGGAAACGAACGAATCCCCGGCAGTAGGGGAACATCAGGTATAGAAGGATAACACAGGGAAGCGTAATCCCATGGAGCCGTTCTCTCTCTCTCTCTCTCTCTCTCTCTCTCTCGTCTTTTATTTTACGGTTAAAACACAAGAGTCCTGATTTCGGTCTTTGAGACTGAAATTAGGGACGCTTTGTAATTCCATGCACGTACGTGCAGTTGCGCGGCCCTATCAAAAACAATGGCGGAACAACCGCTAAAAACCAAGTTTGCAATTGACGTTGCGGCTGACATTTCACTTTACGTCTTAAAGAGGTCGCAATCCTCCTCCCTCCCGGTCGCCGTCCGGTTAGTTACGCGGCACTGTCTTCAGATTTTCATCCTTCGGATAAACGCTTCCTCTTTATACGTGGTTTACGCAGTCGATAAAGAGCGTATTTCTCTGACGAACGATCACTAAAGTAAAATTTGTCAGTTTTTTTTTTTTTTTTGAAAGAAAAAGCACGCTAGGTCGAGATTTAATAATTCAGATCTTTCGAGTAGCTCGAGTTAAAAGTAAAGAATATTTGTACTAACAAATGTACCAACAAATTAATACTCCCACAAATAAAATTGATGTCAATTCCCGTAAACTAAAATTCTTCTATTAGAACTGGAGACAATGATAGTAAAATCGGCGCAAAGAGAATAATTTTTCGTAAAAAAAAGAAAAAAAGAAAAGAAAGGAAATCCATGTAAATTACACAGATCTGTGTCTCTGTCTGATTGTGGATTCGAAAATACAGCGTATACAAAAAAGGAGAAAAAAAAATGCACATACGAAATCAGCAGTGATTTAATTTTTCCCTGTCACGCGGAATCAACCGAGATTTTATGACATTAATCCCTGGCGTAACGCCAGCGGATTTTTATTCTACATTAGTGGATGATGAAATATTTCATACGGTATCCGTACAAACTGATTTATACGGGTATCGATGAGTATCGGGTAGAAAAAAAAAAAAAGAAAAAACCTAAAAACCTTTATCGCATTTTCACAAGTGAATTCCGACTGATGCTGCAGAAATTATGCGGTGTTTGATTTATTCTTTTGAGTGCAACACGGGAGTTATTGCGTTGTCATTAATCTCAGATTATTGGACACGCGAGTGTCTTTTATGCTAATAGATTCGTTCCGTAGATAATGAATTTTTATTACGAGCAGCAGTCGTTTTTCAAGCAGTGACGCGGTAACAGCTCGTTTGCACGAAATACATCGATTTACTGAGAAATATAGAACGTTTAATAACGTCGTATAACGTGGTTTAACGTTTTAGATCTGAGAATTATCACGTGATGTAGAATTTTAATTACTTGGACAATACGCGATATGTAACGTGGGTTTAACATTAGGCGTTGCATGTTGCAATATTGCGTAACTTGATGCTGTACGTTTATAATTAAGAATAGAATGCAAATCACAACCGATCGGATAACTTTATAATTTTAAACTTCAACAGAGAGTGTCTTATTTGCACTGACATCTTTTTTTACTATGTTGGAAGACGTATAATACGTAAAATAACGCAAATTTGTTATTTTGAAGGAATTGTGAAAGATGTGCATGGGAAGGATTTGAGGTTGCGTTTCATCTCGGAGTGTGTCACTTGCCTAGGAACTCATCATCATCAGTGGGGCTGATGGCAGCGACATGTGTTGTTGCAACTAAGTCACGCGCTAGACTGGTCCCGGACTCACCACCATCCATCCTAGCGGGGTTCCGCACACTGGCTTGCTTAACGTCGGAGATCGGTAGAACTTCGACACTAGGCGCACAGCCACTTACAGCTTGTGTTAATCAGTGTTCGAAACTCGTAGTTGAAGAATCCTACAACTGGCCGCTACAATTTGTTGTTTGTTCACTTAAAGAAAAATCAATATTCTCTTTCAGTTTTCATCCAGAATAAATTTTTTTTCTTTTTTTTGAATTGTATTACACGGTGCATTTTGAGATAGCTGATCGAACTCTGGTATTGCATGTTATTTCTTTTTTAGAAAAATTCAAATAGAAAAAAGAAACTCCAACGAATTTAATCGAAGAAAAAATTTAAATACTAACGAAATAATAATTTCTTTACAAGTTTAACAAGTTAATTCTTAACTTATTTTCTTCTTTAATTTTTTTGAACAAAGTTGAACAGAGGAGGGATTGATTTTCACCGACAGTTATAACACAATAGAAAAAAAAAAAAAAAAAAAAAAGAAAAAAAAGAGGAAAGAACGAACATGTGAAAACCTATATATTAATTCACGTCGTTGCCAATATTGCACCGCTCCGGGCCGAAACAATCAATGACAGAATGATATGACACCAAATTCTATTCAGTTGTTTGCGCATCCGATCAATTTTTAAAGTCAATTTTCTCAGAAACGAAACAAAACGTTTTTCACAGTCGATGCACTATTTTCGCGTTATTTCGCCGTGCATGGCAAACTTTGATGATTAATTTCAGGTAAAAATTGAAACAACGTCAATATTGAACTAGTCCGCGAAAAAAAATTTATATATTTTCGAAACTGGTTCGGATCCCCGACTCGAATCGTTATCATTTTTTCGCCATCAGTCACGCAAAGATATTTCTCACGGAATTCGATCCACTTCGAATTCTAATCGGAATCTGATGAAGAATGGAAACTGTCGTCGACAGATATCGGGGGGGAGAATTATTCATAATTTTGGCCCATGATCTTCCGTCTCTGAATACGTAATCAAAATTATATTCAACCGAGGAGGACTGATTAATAGCCTTATCGAATCCTGGATTACCATACCTATTGACATGCGAGAACAGTGTTTCAAGCTCTGCTTGTCATCGTGACCGAGTCTACGGAGCTTCAAGTGAAAAGATTCGATCTCGAACGGTCAATTATTGTCCCGATAATGCGAATCAGGTCGCTGCGAACAATCGAGCGTGCGGCTAACCAGATTCAAAAGTCACGAAGTCATTGTCAGTCGCTGGTTTTAAAGCCGGGCAAAAAGTGGATCGTGATGTTCATGCGTGACTTTTCGGCTTTCAATTAAATCGGAAAGTCTGTCCTTTGTCCTCGAGTTGGTCAAGCCTCTCTCTTCCTCTTCGTCTCGTTTTCTCTTTTCTTTTTTTTTTTTGTTAATTAAATTACCGCGTTTCCGTACACGCAGAGAGGACAGCTCGTACTTGCGCGTTGAACAAAGAGAATAAAAAATAATTTTCGCCGTGAAGTTTCCCGGATCAAGCCGCGTCGAGCGATGTCAAAATTAAAAACTTTTTTCATTTCACCTGCTGCGAATCGATCTGTCGACCGTGATGACGTCGTTCTTTTGGAAATGCAAGCATTCCACGTCGAACGATGTATCTGCAAAATTGTTCGTCAACTTCGACCGGAATTGCGCGGAAAGGAAAAGATTACGCTCCAATTTGAATATTCGGCGAAACTAACTAACGCTTAGTTACGTCGTACTAAATTTTTTTTCGTGACGCTAGAAATTTACAATTTCATGAGAAGTACAATTTGAGAAACATATTACGCTATAAAATCTCTTTAGCATGAGTTTCGCACTTCTGGTTGACGATTCAAATATTAAAAGTATATTCATGAAGTGCAATAATAGCGAAGCAATAAGTAAGTACGTTGATTTGTCTTTCAAATTGCACGATGTTACAATACAGTTTGTAATTATCTACTTTTAATAACATAATTATGCTTAATTTATATTAATTGATATAACGTATACTGTATATAATGCAGTATCATAATTGTAATAAAATAAATACAGTATAATAATTGTATTTAGTTCAAAATCCGGAAACTAACGATCGTTGTAAATAATTCACTCGGTACTTCAGTGATACCATCGAGACACAAGATGTTCTAGAGATTTACCGTCGTTGCAGCAGAAGAACAACTATACTAAATAATCGATGCGCCCCCGTCGCGGAGAGACGAGAAATTACAAAATTTGAAGACCGTCTGGCTCGGGACCGAACACGACAGCCAGAACGTTATTACAAATGCAAATTCTCGCGTGTTTGTTTTCCATTATATTTTTCCTTTTGTTTCTTTCTTTGCTCGTGTTTCGCACTTAAATGTTTAACGCTCGGTGCGTCCGCTTGTTATTACGCCGTCGTGCTCTCCGAGGGTAGATCCAAAGGGCGTACGCGCGTTAAATATACTCGAGTCATTTCAATTTCACGCAATTTAATGTTACATGGCTGTTACGTGCAATGATACGTTTCATCCTCCGGAAGAAAAATACCGGGGCGCGAAGGGTTCCCGACGTTGACTAATGTTTTCCATACGTTTGAGAATCCACTCCGTTGCAAGCAGGAAGCACAGCTGGCAATTAATATGAAAAGGCAACTGCAGAAATATCGAGAGAGACAAACAATTATTTCTATGATTTTTCGTTTCGCGTGCGTCTGCTCGGTGTTACGTACAATTTATCTTTCCGCATTTCCTTGTCCATTAATCTAAATCCTCGTACGACGAGCGTTTGTTCCTTCTCTCGTCGTAATTAGAAGAATTACGTGCCTGTCAGATTGCCGTTTTGGAGCTTCCCGTTTCATTTTTCCTTTTTTCGATCAACTCGAGAAACAATTGATCGATAACAAGAATCAATTCCACGGATCCTTTCCATTAATCTTGTTGACGAAAGAATCGGAGATTCTCTTGTGTGGTCTTGTAATCTCTCGACAAATCTTTGATTACTATACGATTCGATGAAAAATAGGTTTGAGCATTTGGAAGCGATTTTTCATCAGAAATTTCGTACAATTTTTACACAATTTTCCAAGTTCTCAAAGGCAATTTGGGCAAATTTTTCGACACAGTACCCAGACCCAGTGCAAGACACGAACAAACAGTTTTCTACCATCGAAAACACGATGAAAAATAGATTTAAACAATTGGGAGCGTTCTCCAGAAATGTCGCGATAACGTGCAACTTTTGCACAATTTTCTCTACACAGAAGCTTCTCGTACCTATGTCCTCAAAGGTTGGGCGAATGTTTTAACACAGTACCCAGACCCCGTGGCGAAACTGCATGACACGAGCCAACAGTTTTTCACTATTGAAAACGTACACGTTCGTTTAGAACGGAGCCGGCGATTCCGATCGGATGCAAGATTCCGCGCGTACAGCGACGCGGAACTCCCGGCGAATTACGCGCGAATTTCCACGTATAGTAAAGCGAAACGGCCTGGCGCACCCGCCATGGAGATGGCGATCAACGGGCGGGACAATCGGTTCGAGATGTCTTTATGGGGCGGCTTTCGGCCGCAAAAATCGCACAAGAGCCGGCAAACTTACAATTAGCCGCATAGCTGTGTATTCGCAGAGTGTGACAGAGGGAGAGAGGGAGGGTGACTACATGTGAATGCGGAGGGAGCACGAGGCATACGCATAATTAGCGGCGGGAAGGACGGAAACGTGACCGTGGCGGAGCGTGGAACGCAATATGGCCGAAGTAGCGTGATTGAAGCGCACGACAATGCCCGGGACGGTTGAACGGTCGCCACGTAGCATATTTGCGGGAAAATTGGATTGCCATCGCCGCAGTCGTCGGTGTGCGTCCTTCTCTCTCTCTCTCTCTCTCTCTCTCTCTCGCTCCTCTTCCCGCTCTGTCTTTGTTCTTTGTTGATATTCAATTCCGGACCAGGGGGCAAGCCGTGAGGTTGTCGCGAGACAAGTCAGAAGGAAGGTCAGAAGTGTGCCCGAGCCCCGAGGAAAATCCGCGCGCCGTCACCGGCCAAAAGGAAATTAATCAAGCAACTCTGTATGCCAGCCGTGCCGGCCGAGCGCACCTCGACTGAAATTGAAATGCCGGGGCTGAAGCCGAGGCCGGAGCCCGCGAATATTATGAGGATTATCCGTGGGGAGGAGGCCGCCGCTGGCGCCATCGAGAAGTGGCAAGACCTCGATTTAAACTTACACCGCGGCCGGATCGCGGATCGTGACCGGAGCCGACTGACATCCGATTCCTAACCGACCCTCCTCCTCCGGGTCTTACCTTTTCCGGATCTATTACCGCGATACAGAGAATCGTCGTCTCTCAAAGCTTTTCAGAAATTCGTTTCAAGAGCAAGGGAGGGAGGGAGGAGGAGGAGGCAAAGTTACGTTTAAACAGCGAGTTTAATCAGTAGAATGAAACTGGAGATTTCAGCCGCGAGATTGTAGCCTCAATGGAGCAATTGTGACGTTTTGAATTAATGAAAATAGATTATAAAAAAGTGTATAAAACTCCGCAACATCTATTGGTTCGTCACGTGTATCTGAATTTTGAATTATAAATCTCTCTCACGTAAGTATAGTAGTAGCAGACGATGGTCCGGTTTGGAATTGATGAAAGTGGATCGAATCGATTGCGAGCGAACGAAACCGGTGTTGTTTTTCTTTTCGGGAACCTGACGAACAAGTGCGTAAATGGTAATAAAAATTTGAACGTGACGACTCGCGACGTGACAGCGCGACGATCCCGTGAAATTTCACAACACATCTGTCGACTTTATTGGTTCATCGTGGTGCCGCGTGTCTTTTTAAGACTTTTTATTAAAAAATTTTTCCCAGAGTTGACGCGAATAACGGTTTCGAGTGCCGTTTCGGTTTCGCGGCAACGAAAAATTGATTGATCGACGAAAGGGATTCGATAAAAAATTTGACAGGTCAAACACGGGTTTATTTGAACTGGTGACACACCTCGATATCAAAGCAATAGACGATGAAATACAAACTGCTGTGCAGGCACCGTTTCCTTCGCAGTATAGTGGAAAAACGGCAAAGTATCTACCTCTTTACATTTTGCTAAACAGTCTCAACGATAAGCCGTGCACCACCTCTACATCGCGAGTCGCTGTGTTTCCTCCAACGCGCACTCGCGAAAGATCCTTTCTGCTCGTTGTCTTCGCCGAGACTTTCGCTTCTCAAGTTTCTTCGGACGTCCTCAGTTGCCTCGGTTCTTTTATCTCGTTATATTCAGGGATCTTTCATCTCCCTGCAAACGAATTTTCTTTTTCAAATACTTTCTTCGTTTCCATCCTCCCTTTCTACGCTTGCTATTTCTTCGGGATGGTATCCAAGGTCATTCCCGTTGCCGAATCTCCGCGACTGTTTCCAGTATATTTACTATTCATTATTTCACTGGTATTTTTTCCTTATAAAAATTCTATTTGTGTGCGCGGGATGTTTCCAATTATCTTTCTCTCTATAAAAGTAACAAAGGAAAAGTGTTTCGCGAAATTTACTTAGCTACCAATTGCTTTGCTACGATGTTATAAATTGTTACCAAGTTATTTGAACAGGAATTTAGAGTAGGAATAAATAGTACGATCAGACTGATAAAATTTCGAACAAATTCAGAAATCCTAACTAAAAGTTACTAGATGTTACTAGAACAACGAAATGTTACTAGATTATATGTAGAAGAAGCACGCGTAAAATTCACGAAATATCCACTATATTAATATATTAATGTTAATAGTAATTATACTAATTATATTAATACATACCTTTTAAGACCACTTTCAGTAATTATTTTTTTAAACCGATTATTCATTCATTCGTACACTAATCCTTTACTACAAAATATCTTACAACTTTGTACCAGAATTACCTTCAGATATTTTGTAATTACCATAATAATCACCGTGTATCAATTACCAATTAGCAGTTGTTTTAATTTCATAAAAGGTACACAACGTATTCACGAAAATTTCCACGACGCTTTAAATGCTTTAAAAAAAGGATTCTCTAATTAAAAATTAAAAACACCTTGTACCTCATCTCGTGTACCATGGCGCGTTTCACAAAGTTCCTTTTATAGAAACGTCGCTGTCAATCCGCCTTGTAATGGACACATTGTTTAGCCCCATGCTCGAGTTTCAACGGCATTGTAGTCGGTGGAACAGATATAAAGAATTCTTCCACATTTTTTGACAGTAAACGAATTTCAGGTCCTTTCAGTCCAGAAACTTTTACGACGCGATCGATCAGCAATTCCAGCATACTTTCCGAATGGAGCCTTTTGAAACGGAGGGTTTTGTTTCGAGAGGAGAAACGTTATCAACGTTGCAAATTCGTTTATTCAATGGCTGTCTCCTCTTCTTTTTTTTTTTTCTTTTTCTGCGTTTTATCGACAAAGCCGAAAGAGACGAGAACAATTTTTACAACATTATCAGCGTGTCGCTCAAGTACGAGGAATTTAGGGACGTTGCCGAATTCAACAAATGACCATTTTTGAACGATTAACTCGAGAGCTGTCTTACGTTGCAAAGCAATTTTTCACGTTATAAAATCATTCCCGACACGCACACAACCTTGAAACGTTTGCAATTCCATCTTCGTCTCTCTGAAAGCAACGCGACAAAAATTCGCGTTACGACGACATGAACGTTCGATCAAATCGATTTAATCGTCGTTTCTGACGTGCAGGAAATTGACAGTGAACACGAACAATTATATAAATTTGCAGACAATAAATTGAAATATCTCTCAATCCGTTTCATCAACGCGAATAATCAGTTTAAGGCCGTCCTCTTGATTGTTCAGGATCAAATGAACGATCCGCTCCTGTTGTAGTTTCGCTCGCAAGTTTGCCGCTTCAATTATTTTCAAAAGCAATTAGAACTGAGAACTAGTCCCCGGGACTCTGCACTTTCTGCCTTTAAAATATACAGAACGCCATAAAGCGCGGCGTACGCTGATCAAAAGGCAGAGGAGGACAAAGTGGTGAAATATTACAGCGAAGTTTATCTCTTGTTGTTGACCCTGAGCCAATTCACTTCGAACAAAGAATGACCCAAATGTTTGCCGGTTGTTGCTTTCCACCGAACAATTAACCGATTGTTAACTTCTGGCACCAAGTGCAACGTTGTCTCTTCCGTGTTTAGTTGATTGAATTTTCGAAAATCTTCAGTGCGACGAGTTCATAATTACATTATTATTGTTTATAATATAATTTATAATTATAATTATAATATTATGGTATTCCAGTCCAACAACAATGTGAAATATCATTGCATCTCTGAATTATGGAAAAAATTCCATGAAACTTTCGTGGAAACATTCGTATTTCATGGAAAACCTAAAAGTGTCAGATACCGAATTTTTCAGAAGCTTGAATCATTTGCGCATCAACGATGTCACGTTCTAGCACCGTTGGAGCTACCTGCGAGAAGAAAATTTCACCGAAATTGTGCAAAAGTGACAGTGTTCTCATTTGAGACGTAGAACATTTTCCCCTGGAGGAAACGGGAATTTTCCAATTTTGTCACTTGCAAATGCTCCTCGGCGAAGAACATTTTCAAACCGAAATCCCCTTTTATGCTCCTAACGTTTTGATCTCGACGCGAATTTGCTCGATTTTTTAACTCTGTGTGTGTGTGTGTGTGTGTGTGTGCGCGTGTTTGTGTTGGTAAATACGCGCGAAATTAACGCGGCTGATTCGACTTTGGCTCGTGGTGCCGTGACGAGACGAGATGAGATGAAAACGTTGATTGAGCGTCGGGAGCTACGTACACCGAGGGAAATTATTATCGTTTCTTGCGGCTTCTGGTGAATTTGGCTCGTAAGAGGCTGCGCGTTACGTGAGCGGACTCTCGCTAAATCGACGGGAAACGTTGGTTAAATTGCTCGCAACTTGTATCCGTAAAACATAATAGAACTGGCTGTTTTAATTGCAACTCTCTTGCAATTTGCTTTTCGTTCCGCAGGATTCCGCAGTTTACATTAACAACCGTGTTTTCCAATTAATTGCACGTACCGAGCCAGGGCGAATAGTTCGACTTATTTACCAACGTTTATCCGTTCGTGGCGCACGGGGCGAATTTATTTGCTTCGATAATCTGAGAAACAAATTGACAAAGAGGCACGTACGTCCGCAGTACGGTACGGGCTGGCGCAAACGAAAGAAAACTATAGGGAGAGGATGAACATCGAAGGCAGAGATCTGCTCGTTTGACACGTTCCGAAGTGCGCCGCTGCTCTTGCACCGAGAACTCGATGTTCCGCCACTTGATACTCGCCGGTGTTTAGAAATCCGCGCCAAGTCCGTGTCACGACGCTATCGGGCGATGTTGACGTTGAATATGCACGCTCTCGTAGAACGTAACGGATATTCGCCAACAACCGTGAAGATGCTGCGCAAAATTCAGCAAAGACCTTGGAATCATCTCTCGAGAAAAGAATCGACATTAAATCGTTATAAGTATTTCTGATTGAAACTATTCGAAGATATTATTCGAAATGTGAATCCTTTGATCAAATTACCAAAAACAGTAGTAAATCGGTTTAGGTTAGAATCCTATTTTAATAATAAATCCACAACGCTTCGGCGCGAAGATTCAAACCTGATAGAATAAGATTCGATTCGATCGCAAAATCTTCAAACTCACAAAGAAATGAAACTAGTCGGTCGTTCAAGTGCACGAAAGTAGAACGGCAGAAAATTTGCAAAAACTCTTTGCTGACTGATGAATCGTCGAATCTTCGCCTGAAAAGAAAAGCGTCGAACGAATAAACTCGAACGACTTTCCCGTTTGCGAAACGACGTAATGAGTAGCGCCTCGCTGCGAGTAAAAATTCAATCTACCGGCCGCGATAGTGGTTCGCTATCTCGGTTCAATTAAAAATCGCGGGAGCGATACTTTGGCGAGAATTATCGAAGGAGAACGGACGTCGTTCGCAATAGACACTGCGGGCCGTCGTTCGATTTGAAAAAGTAATAGCCAGGATGAGATGAAAGGTCCGGCGAGCACGGATAGCGCCGGCACAAAGGGAGCTCGAAATAATGAAAATTTCACGCTGTTAATTAATTTCGAGGCGTTTATCCAGCATTTATTTCCTTCGATCGACCTTTTGTGCCTCTCCCTCGATATTCGGTTCTTTCGCGCAGAAACGATCGCGGGCCGCTGTATTAGTTTGCGCGGTGCCCGATAACTGTCATTAACAACGTTCGGTCGGGAAGGAAAAATATCGGTTTGCCTTTGCTTTGGTGGCGTTATTCCGCGGACGGCTCGCGTGCAAACATCGACGACGGTGGTTGGATATCAATTTCATTCGAAAATCCGTACGTATTACGCGGTGCCGCGCCACCGTCCATGCACAGATCAATGGCTCCAACCAGCGCGATTCTTTTCTTTTTTATTTTTTTTTGAACCAGCTCCCACCAGGATAGATCTTCCTAGTGAAAAATCCCTGACCTCGCCGAACGCAAGAATACCCAAGAGCACGCCGGAAATCCCTACGCGAGGAACCTTCGTATCCGGAAGGTTGCAGAACGATCTTTTGATCTATCCTCTGAACTCGTTGCTTCCGCCTCATTAGACAATGAGCACGATGATCTCGTGAAAGTCGTCGGGGAGCGCGCGCAGAGTTTTCGGTCCCCGCGATACGAAAGAGGGTGCAGCGAGCTTCGAGCAGTTTTTCAAGCGAGCCACTTTCACGGGAATTCTGCGCGCTTCGAGCTTGCGTGACGAGGCATTATCGAGACGGGAAATATCAACAGCCGACAGGTACGGGCCGCAGATTGTTTCTAGTTTTTAGAATAAAAAAATGTGGTGGGACAAAAGAAAATTGCAAAGGAAATTTTACACTCTAAAATTTCCAAACGTTGACAAACATTTTAAAAGTTACATTCTCAAGATTAAAGGCACGATAACCTTGCAAATGTACAAACGCCGCCATAAATATTTGTTGTCCACTCGATGGAATACTTTTATTCGTAGTTGTCGATGTCAGACATTATTTCCGCAATCAATTGCAATATTTCTGTAACTGTACAAAAATATGGTACGAATATATTTTTTACAAGACAAGAGTGACCAAATGTTAAAATGAACGATAATATGCATCGACATATAATTAGTATATTATATACATTGATGTAATAATTATACACGATATATCATCGTTCATAATAATATTAATATTACAGCCACAAAGGTACCATGTAATACACGTAAATTTCTTTTTTTGATTAAAAGATCAGTGTGAATTCCAGAGTACTGGTTGGGCAATGATAATTCTAGCACCTGAACCGTGGTTTTCCCGAGCACCGTAGCCTCAACATTTACCTCATCTACTTAGCTGGCAATTGCGAAAGAGCAACGAAGCAGGATAAATTACACGGTTGCCTTTTAATCAGTTCATTCAACTAAAGTAGACGCGGTCTTAACTCGACTACCACCGACGTTACTGTCGCGCACTGCAATACCACCTACAATTGTAATTTGTTTCGTGATTAACGAGCGGCAAGAAGAGAATCTTCATCGTGCGCGCGTCACTCTATGATTCTTGCAGTGTGAAATTAAACATCTATCTCGCTATCCGCGAGAGTCTGATCGAGTGAACGCGAGATTTTGTGCGCAACACAATTTCACTGATGTGCGCCCGAAGTTGCGAGAAGAAGTATCGACATGAGTGTTCTACTGTGTTGTGGATAAATGGTACATTTTTTAGAGATTGCGTTCTTCGTTCCACCATAAATTAATCCTATATGGAAATACAAATACTTGTAATACCAGATTCTTTTTGTATGTAAAAGTGATAACACGCATCCCCCTTTCATTTTAAAACGATGAAAACGCGTTTGTTGTTCCAACAAAATTTCACTTTTGTTCAGGGATACGAACGTGATGTGCAAGGAAGGTTCAATCCACAAGATATTTAGTTCTCGTACGTGCAAGTATGACATGGACGATTTGAAATTGTCGCCACTGTAATTCATCGACGTGCGTGTTGTATCTCGACTGTGGTTGCGTTGCCGAAACCGATGTTTTCCCTTTCGGATTGGTCGTTTTCCCTTCTCGCGATTCTGTCGGAAAGGATCCCACAGGGTGACATAATTCGCCGTCGAAGAATACGGCATCTCATTTTCACTTCGCCCCGACGTCGCGTCACTTCAAAGGACCGTTCGTTCGGAAGCGACGCCATCGTCAACCGCTAACAGCAATACGCTCGCGAGAGTGCCCCCGTCTCTCAAAACTCTTTGAAAGGAACGAAAACAGCGCAGGGTGCTACAATTACTCGTCGCGAAACCTATTCCCGCTTTCCTCTCAGTTTTCGTTTTTCGATGTGCGAGGTCAATGTATAATATATTTTGCGGGATCCTATAACCGCGCCTACTTCGCGATCCTCTTTTTCCTTTTCTCTCTCTATTTCTTTCTTTCTTTCTTTTTTTTTTTCTTTGGTGATCGTTTCATCCTGTGCGATAGGATGCAATTAAAATGTTTGATAAAAGTTTCTCTTTTATTCTCGGCTGCCCTGCGAACCCGCAGGGTCGCGAAAGTCAACCCCGAAGACTCTTCAATTGACGTTTTTCAAACACGCGAATTTTTATTCTCGCAATTTTCACGGTGCAACTTTTTTTCGCGTGGTTTCGTATTTTCTTTCTTTTATATATATATAAGAAATTATTTGTTATTACATAAATTAAGAATTATTTTCTTTTATATATATATATAAAATACTGATGCTTTCTATCAATTATTGTACCAATAATGACTTTCTTGGAATTTCAAAAAGTTTCACTCTCGTGACTAAAAACTCACAGAATTTCTAACTTATTGCAGTTTGTCTATAAAATTGCGAACTGTTCCGAAAAAGCTTGTAGTCCCACGTATCACGAAAAGAGGTTGAAAGCGCAGAGCTGGAGACGGAACGTTAGTGTCAATGAAGAAAAGTTAATGCATCGCAAATGTAGCACCGTAATTACCGAACATCGTAGCTTCGACGGTGCTTTGTCATCGATTATTACTTTGCGAAACTTTTAAAAAGGCATTATGATCGCGGCAAACACTGAGAAGAAACATAAAAGATAGAACGATAGGGCTTAAGTATATTGGACGCTCAAGAGCACTTGCCCGTCATGTCGGTTACTAACAATAAGTAACAAACTTGGCGTCGTAACGAGACTTGCTTGCGTAACAGTTTAATAAATAAGTAACGATGGATGACTTGAATTTTTATGGCTGTGCGTTCTCTTCTCATCGCGATGTAATGCCGCTTTATCCGTTCTTCTGTTTTATTACGGATCTATCTTTTATAATGCAGCTGTTCTCTGGAGTTTCTGAGAATGGAATTTGTCTCTCTCTCTCTTATCTGTTTGGTCCTCTGATATAAGTGAAATTTATTCGTCGTGATACGTGCTCGTTCAGAATGGCATTAATCAGTAAAATTTAATTCGAGCAACAATTCCGTCGTCGGAATGTCTGTAATTCTTTTTTTTTTCTTCGCGCTAAAGTCGCTCAATTATTTAGTTTGAGGAGAACTACTGAAAATGTTTCGTATTTGTTACGTTTTGCAATTGTGCATTTATATTTATTAATTACTTTTACAATTTTAGTATCGAACAGATGTTCACCTATCGATTATTTCAATTCAAATGTTAATTGAAATCAATTTATATAATTGACGTGCATTTTATTTGGAAATTTATATATATATATAAAATTGAAAATTATGTTACAAATAATTGTAAAACTAGCCTTGGAATTTATATCGATCAACGCGATCAATTCCGAACAATTCGCACGAACCGAACAAGTGAAATTTTCGGAGAGTACGACTCAAATCGAATGTGACGCGAATTGCACAGGAATTGTGAGAACGGAGCCGTACAAGTGAATAAAAGCCAGAGATAAAAGGGACGGTAACGGGATAATTAACTATCTTTAAAGTGTTCGCATTAAAAGCGAGCCATTAAGCGAAATTTACGGCTGCCCCTCGCGTAAATTAAATCTTTTCGAAACGAGACAGTTATCAGCGCAATTCGAGCCACGCTCGAGTAAGACGCGGGATATTTTACTTCCCAGCCATTGCGCGTCTATCTCCACGGAGTCGAAAAATTGCAAAGTTCTTAGCATAGAGAGAGAGAGAGAGAGAGAGAGAGAGAGAGATCCACCGTGGCGGAAAGGAAGCTCGGTCAGGGATACGTAACCACGCCACCGGTTCGGAATCTCTCGCCAGAGGAGTCGTACACGCGCGCCGAGTAAAATATATTTCCCTTGAATAATAATTTCGACTTTCCGTGGGAGAAACGACGTTTTTCACCAGGTTTCTGCTGGTGGATTTTCAACCGCGCCAGCCGTCGTAAACTTTTACCTGTCGATGCGATGGCAAACGCCGGATATTCTTGAAACTTTCGGCCAGCTCTTTCACGAGGCACTACCGCAGATTATTAAGAGGTATCGCGGATAAAGCGAGGGGCATAACTCAATCGATAACGATGCAAGATTTAAACGCTGTTCCAACTGTGCAAAGAAAAATTACGCGGTAATCCATTTGATCTCGTTTTAAAGCGTGATCACTCTACTTTGACAGTTCTGAATTCGTTGTTTTATCACTGATGCAACGAAAATTAGCGATTGGTTGATTTCGGTCACGTGATTCGTGAGGGGGCGTGGGGTAGACCTCGAGTAGGAGTGGCGTTGTCTGGGATACAAGTGCAGTTTTTTCTTCTTTTTTTTTTTTAAGATTATATCATCGGTGCTCAAACGTCTCTCTGACGATGCTGGGAAATTTTTTTCACGACAAAGTCTACGACGATTTTGTATAATTAAAACTTTCTGTAAAACTAAAACTTGCCGTGTGATTCTTTTCTTCGCAATTTCATTGAACTTTGAGTATTAAACTTGTTCAATTTCCGTCGTTCAAAGTTAAAAAAACGACCGTACAGCAAGTTCCAAGAGTCGTCGTAAAGTGAAAGCTTCAATTTTCAAGACTATGGTAGATCTGACGTCGCGAAGAAATTTTTTCTGTAAATTTAAATACATGAGAGACGAGAGGAAAGTTCCGTTCTTGTTTCTTGCTCTTGCAAGGAACAAAGTTTGACCAATAAATTTTTTCACTTCTTTCTAAAGTAACATATCGTTGAATCAGATCTGTTCGAAGGAAATCAAAAACCGAGTAACACTAACGTTGTCGCGAGGAGAATTAAATTCTCGGTCTCTCCCCAACAATCCGACGTTATTACTTCTTCACGAGGAATTCTCCGCGGGCGAAATCGCGGTTCGTCCCGCAGGCCCCAGATTTATTCATTTGTGTCTCGATCCGCGACGCGTTAACATTAATGCTGATGACTCGCAGGTAACCACCAGCGTCTGTATCCGTGTGGCCGGCCATCTAATACGATTGTCAAGTTGTCTCTCTCTCACTCTCTCTTCCCCTCTCTCGGGAAATACTGGCCGGGTTTACCTGCTGCGGCGACCCATCGTCGGAAAGTGTGTCTACATTGCTCAATCCTCGCACAATCCAGGGAACTTTCGTCCTCGCCCGGACGATTTCCCCTCCAACCAGAATCTCCTTTCTGTCCCGCGCGAAGACGAACGAAGTCCAACCGAAATCACTTTGTTGATCCCCGCTGGATTGATCGATTATCGTTGGCCGGCCGTTTGTCCGCCTTCAATTTTTCATCGACTCGCGTCTGACAAATCGCATTTCTCATCCTTTGGCGGAAGAGCGCGATACGTCGCGTCGCTAATTCCACGTCGGAATTGTCTGTCTGTCGTCATTGCGAGTTTGCTCTTGCGAGTTTTACCGTAAATTGGACTCTTAGAATTCTTAATGCGAGATACGAAATGGAATTAAATATTGAAGATTCTTACAACGTAATACGAATTTCTGATTGTTTCATAACATGTATACCAATAATTTTACGATCGCTCGTTCTGATGATTACTTTTTTACTTCATCTCGCGCGAAAAGTGCGCTACTTCATCAAAGACGCAAGAGAGGTAACGCCTCGGATTCCTCTGATAGTTTGATAAAGAAATTTCCGATACGATACCGAAAATTGCAATATTACGAGCACCATATTGCGGAATGGATGATTTCGAAACAACCGTGTGGGAGTTTAGAACAAGTGGTCAGTTCTTACTTGGCGGTTATCGGCCACTAACAGCAACTGTGCGAGCAATTCAGCTTTCATCAATCAGCTTTTAGTTAATCTTCGGTCAGGATCAGCAACTTCTGAAGCAATCAGACCTCAAAGCACTCTTTAGTCAATAAGTTAGAAAGCTGTCAGGCTGCATGACTTACAACACAGTCGAATAATGATTAATTTATGATGAAAGTATCAAGAATCGCACTGATGTGTCCTCTGCAGTCAATTTGTTATTTGTAACAACGTCATAGAATTAATTGCTTTTAATATATTATTATAACTTTGATACATTATTAACAAACTTATTATGTAATATTGTGTGCGTGTGTGTTTATATTACATGTAATAATATATATGAATGTTAAACAAATAAAATTTTTGTTTTGTATCAACTATGTGTATATAATACTATATATAATAGTATATAAATGAAAATTCCATTTTCGCAACTTTTACTCGTTTCACAGTTCCTTGCACAATAGCATCGTGGAGATGTTAATACAGAATTCGAAATATTTCAAACGGTACGTACGTGCGAATCGTAGCCAATTGTCGGGCGCGAATTTATGAATGTTTATTTTCGAATCCAAACAAGCTGAATTCAAACAAGTCCCGATCCGCGATAAATAATGCTGCGAATTTCACAAACGATAACACAATAAATTGGAATGAGTAGCGCGTTGAAATTGTATAAAAATTTTTCCGAAGCTCTTAGTGGGTTTAAACTTTTTTTTTTTTTTTTTTTTTTTCGAATCAATTTTAATACTTTTCAACGCAGCTGTGTCTGGTTTTATTTCGCGACAAAAAGGAAATATATATGTATATATGTGTGTGTGTGTGTGTGTGTGCGTGTGTATTTTTCCTATCACGTAGGCCGAACGAAAGCTTTCAAAATAATTAAATGAAAAATTTTTACCTCGCCGATGTTTATTATATAAAAACGGGCAATGTAAACGATGTGTTCGTACATCGGTCGTCTGCCTTGGAAACAGCGAGTTTTCATCGAGCTCAGTGCGAGATGTTTAAAAAAAAAGACCAATAATAAAGATTCGTCGCTTTAAACGTTCTCGAACGTATTTATAAAAATTCGAATTTAAATTGAAATATCTCGTTAAAATTAAATTCTCATTTTCGCTCGTTAATTCGACTGTAAATGATACAATTAAATCTTTTTCTCATCTGTATACACACATATATGCATATAGTCCCTGCATATTTGAAACATTTATCTTGCGCAAAATATACGATTTCAACACGATGCTACTTAATCTCCTGGCAATCTGGGCGAATTCTCATTTTATACGAGATCACCGATAAATATTTTTATCGACACAGTGGAGAGCCTCGATTATCGGAATTAATTTGGAAGGAATTTGTTTGGATAATAGAACTTTTCGATAACGAGCAAATGTAGCAGTATTTACGATCTGCCGTTATACTGTAAAAATCTAATCTGGAAGTAGAAATAAAGAATAATAGTGTTTTGAGATAATGACAAGTAAAAATTCCTGCAAATTCTGGAAGCAAGAATAAAAAAGCATTGACAAGCATTTCTTCTGAAAATCGCGTTGTCTCGCTTTAAAATTTGTCTGACTCATTTGTCGTTTCGCGCTTGTTGCTGTTGCGTTTGCCTCAAATCTGAAACACGAAGAAAGGTCAGATCACGTTTGCCAGCTGTGACGCGAATTGTTCTTCGATCTACATAAATTCAACGGAACACGTATGGCCGCCGTGTAAATTTGTCTCGACATTTGTTGTTCGCGTAAACGCGCGTGCAATCGACCGTGAAGGATCCCGACAAAAAAATTTGTTCGGGAAACGGCGGTAGGTTTTTACAGTCGTGAAAGAATCGTGAAAGGGTTGTTGCGAGCCACGGGGATCCAAGCACTTGCCCCCGAGATATAAAATTCGAGTTTTATTAAATTGAAAACCACGCTGTAGCTTCTCCTCTTCGGCTTCACGGTGATGCACGGACGTATGCGATGATATTACCGACTCGCGCGATGGGGAATGTCGGTTTTCCATTAACACCGTTTTCCAACCGCGCTGCCGAAAACTCGCCTTCGCAGCCGTAAAACGTTTGTATTTGTATTTCTCCGGCTGTGCGTTCGAACGCGAATATGCTCGTATTAACAACGCGAGACCTCGACTCGACGTTACAAAGTTGTTTTTTCTGAGCTTTTCGTACAATTTTCGAACACGAATGCCGCAAGTAATTCAAGTATTGTAACTGTAAATAAAATATTGTTCGAAAT
The DNA here is from genome assembly GCA_032399605.1 of Melipona beecheii. Classification (NCBI taxonomy): domain Eukaryota; kingdom Metazoa; phylum Arthropoda; class Insecta; order Hymenoptera; family Apidae; genus Melipona; species Melipona beecheii. The sequence goes on from JAUCMO010000291.1 coordinate 4,553,635, forward strand.
TGCAACATACCCCGAATGAAAGTTAAATTATTTCTTTATTCGTTATTTATTACAAGTGATGGAATTATTTTCAACTTTAACGTTTAATATTAATATAATACTCGTCGATGGAAAGGTTGCTTCTCACTCATTTCTCTGGATAAACGATTGAATAACGAAACAGAGATCGGGTAGAGGGTCGACGTCCCGAGTTTCTTCAGAATTTTTGAAAAAAAGAAAAAATTTTCAACCGAGTTGAGCGAATCCATTCGTTCGGTTGCGCGAAAATAATCGCGATTCGCTTTGCCGGAAATCGCTTTAAACGTTCACTTTCGTATTTATTTAACGAGCGCGCCGCGCGAACGTAAACTCGTAATTAATTCAAATTACATCGCGTTCATTAACAATTTTAATACATCTATTAAGACTTCAATTCTAAAGTTATTTGCAATAATCTACATATATATAGACGAGACATTACGCGGTATATGAAGTAGTTACAGGATGAAATTCATTTCGCTTGCAAGTGTCCGCCAACACTTTAGCGAACTCAGCCAGCAAAACCGCTTTTCAGACGCGTCTGTGCAGCGAAAACGTTGAAATACAGCTGCATTAATGTTTAAACGCGTTACAAATTTTCCCCCCAACTGGCTACCCTGTAACGGAACAGATTATCTCCGCGGCTACGGTGTTTTTAGCAGATAATTCGTTAAAAACCTTTCGAATTGCGTAATTGCAATTTCCCGTGAAACGCGAAATGCTCGTTCGATTCGTCAGAAAGAATCGTGGCGTTGAAAACGGGATTCCCGCGATTTCTGTAGCAAAAAGTTGAATTGTTTGTTGATTGAGTACGAGCGGCTTAAATATTCCACGTTCAATTATCGTTGCTGGCTATTTAAGTTTTCATGTAACGGGTTGTAATCTCGATTACGGTGCGACGTTTAAATTCTCTTTCCATTTCTAAATGCAGGTAGACTCGAGCTATCTCGCTTCCGAGGAGAAGAGATTTAAATTGATCGAAACCTAAAGTATTAATCAGTAATTTATTATTAATTTGTTCGCGAGATCTTATAACAATCTTATTACATTAATCTGTTTGTCTACATTTTCTGTATTTTGGAAACGCGCAATATATATTTTCAACAAATAATTGAATAATCTCAAATAAATAACTTGCTTGACGACGTACAATGTACGTTCCAGTTGTTATTATCACTGAAAGTGATTTTAGCGGGGAGACGCAACGCTGATGCAACGAAAATTTGCGATTGGTTGATTTGGGTCACGTGATTCGCGAGGGGGCGTGGGGTAGACCTCGAGTAGGAGTGGCGTTGTTTTCTACTGAGCGATCGCGCCTGTAATTTGTTTTCTATCGATTCGAATGTTTGAAAATGGCAAAAAGGTCGTCTTCATTTCCTAGTCAGAACAGTTGCTTCTGGGCCTTTCAGTGAGGCGAATCGTACTGGGGTACAAGTCGTGCAGTTTTTTAAACTATTCCACAATTTCCATTTTCGATACGCGATTCGAAATTTTCGCGAGAGATTCGAATTTTTCTCTCTCACTCGGCAAAAGAAGAAAACAAGATAGCTCGTTGTTCGATGCTCGGAAACAACACGTCTCTCGGTTTTAATAAATAAAAAAAAGAAAAATCTCGCGACTCGAAAAAGAAAATGGGAAAATCTGCTGTAACGTTCCCTGGCTCCGTACGCTCTCTGCGTTCATTTCATAAGCGATGGGCACGCCATTCGTCCGAAAGTTTTTTTCTGATCGTTATTCATTACCAACCGGCTGCGGCCGTGGCCGACCGACGGAGAAAATTTAAACGTTGGCCAAAACGAACCGCCGCTGCGATCGTATTTCGATCCAGCGGCCAGTCATTCGTCGCATCGGAGACATACTCGTACAGACCGCGAATTTTTGGTCACGCTGGCGGTGGCGAGGGAGAATGGGAGAGCAGCAGGACCCGTGGCGCGAATCCAAACGATGGCAGCTCTCGATAACAACGTGAAAAAGCGGCGGCGAACCGCGCCGGTTCGTCAAACTCGTAGGAAACGACCGCGCGCGATTTCGCCACAAAATCGCTTCAATTGTCGTCGTATAACGTCGCATAACAACGCACGTGAAAAGTTATTCCGTCATTGCGCTTGTTAACGTTCGATCTCTTCTTCTTCTTGCACGTGAGGAAAGGCGATGATGGTGAAGTCAAATTCAATACGATTTGGCTCGTGAGATTGAAAAATTCTGCCTCGCACGAGAGTCGATTGTTGCTCATTAAAACTAATTTACCACAAGTTACGCTGACTTAACTGCATGACGATATTATATCATCGCATGTTTGTATTATATTCCTCCCGATATTTATATTAACACGAGTACTCTGAATTTAAATATACGACATGATAAAAGTACTCTGACGTTCGAATGAATCGAATCTCTTGAAATAATCGAACACTGAAATTTCGCTCGAGTGCGTTGTTATAAGCGTATTAGAGTTGCAAACTGAACGCAAAGCCATCGGCTATAGCTCGTTGCTCGCGGTTGCCATAAACGTTACGCGAACCAATCGCACGATTGAATAGACTCGTACCCCAGTACGATTCGTCTCACCGAAAGGCCCAGAAGCAACTGTTCCGACTAGCAAACGAAGACGACTTTTTTGCCATAAAATTTTATCGATACGCAAACATTCGAATCGATAGAAAACAAATTACAGACGCGATCGCTCAGTACCAGACGACGCCACTCCTACTCGAAGTCTACCGCACGCCCCTTCACGAATCACGTGACCCAAATCAACGAATCGCTAATTTTCGTTGCATCAGCGCGTTGCACCTGAAGAGGCCCGATTTTCTCGGTTACCCTCGCCAAAGTCACTTTTAGTGATAACAAGAAAAATAGATCGAATTTCTATCGCCACGTTGAAACTCATTTCTCAGTGGATAATATTTTTCAATGCACGGTACCTCTGACCAGTTTCTCGAATGTATTTCAAGTAAGCGACGGTTTCATTTCATTGTCAAGTAGTGCTTGTAAAAGATTCAGAGGAGGATTCGATTGTTTTCTTGAATGCTGATGAGGGGTCCGGAGCGTTGTCTCTGCAGTTTTATAAATACCCAGCGCACTCTTGATCCCATCACTAGATAAAACGTGGCCGAGATCCACGTTTCTCTCTCTCTCTCTCTCTCTCTCTCTCTCTCTTTCAATGTGTATGTATGTGTCACCGTTACCGCATGCATTATTGGCTTTTTATCCCAGCGCACATAGAGCACATTCATCCTCCACGTTGAAGCGGCGCACTCGTAGCGAGAGATTGAACCGGCAGATCAAATATTATGACAGGCAAATGCATGGAAATTTTGTCGGAAGTGTTTCTCCGAGCTATTCCCGGTCCGTTTCCACCGGTCGGGATCCGCTGTCACCGCGGCTCTCTTCTTCGAACGATTTGACCAGCTCGTCCAATTAACCCTCCTCCTACCAATGAGGAGAGGGAGGGTGAGGGAACAGAAGGGGGAAATTAACATTTCAGTTAAAAAAGATTTTCGTTTCAATTATCGGTCCGCGTTCGCGCTGACCTAATGATTTAACGAAGAAAGCGAGAGAAGTTGGAACGCCAGCAGCGGTGAAAAGAAAAAACGGGGACGTTCTCTAATTTCTGGGTCGTCGGAAGTTCGAGTTTCGGAACCGTTGTGATTAAAATCCGCGCGTAGGTGCAACCGCGAATAAACGCGTGAACGCGTTTTCGCTTCGTTCCCTCGTACATCAACTTAATGTCCCACGATCGATCCATCGATGGCACGATATTATATTCATGTGCAAACATGTAGACGCTGGATTACAGGTTCCAACTATACAACATGATTTTCAGTAGTTGATGCGCGTATCCTGAATTATCAAAGCTACGTAGTGACGTATTACAGCGGAGATACGCGTTGTTTATTATTCTTTTAATAAAGATATATCTCGATCGTTGTTAGGGAAGAAAATTATTGAGATTGGAATTAAAAGTATGTTAACACGATGTGACGACAGTTTAAAAAATATATACAATTGTTTATTATTTGTCTGATAAAAATGTATTTCAATCGTTGGCATGGGATTATTGAGATCAGGATTAGACGTACAAAATTAAACTTGACATGTTCATTCTGGCCGTCGATGACGATGGCGAGGAATGTCTCCTCAAATTTAAAACTGTTTCACTGTATATTTTTAATCGCTATTTTTGACAGGAAGTTACAAAAGGATATCCATAGCAATGACGAATTGCAAATGAAAGTAACCTTCGACTTCGTTTCTTGATTTTGAATTTACTTGAAATTAGGCACGAACTTTAATTAATTTGATGATTTGTACGATTCTAAGAAGTGTTCTTTCAAGTTGAAGTCACTTGCTTTGTGAGTTTCATTTCAAAGTCGAGTAAACGTTTATGGAAACGACAGATAAAGAAAACGATAGCGCGCTGACTTTAAGAAACAATATTTCTTTGTTAATTGGAAGTTTGAAAAATAGAGAGAGAGAGAGAGAGAGAGAGTTCTAGAAAATGAGAGAAAAGAATAAAGCAAACGACAAGGTAGTCGTCAAAAGACTTCGAAAGTTAATTGTATCAGTGGAACTGCAATCGACATTGTGTCCATCGGCTTTTATTACTTTTATATCGATTTTAATCCTATTCTGCAACTTCATTTTGTTCGTCGAGAAACTATATATCACTCGTTAACAAATACTGCGTTTATTACTGGAAGAATTGTAAAAATTCAGACGTCGAAGAGACTTTTTCAAGCTCGAGTTTACCATGATCTTGAAATTTTCTCCTTCTACAACGACTTCTTAAAATTTTTTTCGTCATTTTATTGAACATCTTGAATGTTATTACCTAAATGTTCAAAGTTCGATAGAAAATCGACAGAAAAATTGTGAAACAAATTTTAAGGAGGCTTCAATCTCCAAAGTCATTGCAGATCCAACTGCGAAAAATATTTGTTCAGCGTTTTTAGAGACGTTCGAATTTTTTACAGAATTTTCGAGAAAAAAAGTATCCTCACTCTATAGATAATGTAAAGTCAACCTTCAAAGGAAAAAAAATGAAAAAAGGAAAGAACGAACTCGCGACTATCTAACTTGTCGAGCCGGAGCAGTTTCGTGTTTTAAAGCGGGAGCAAATGGATCGTCACGTGATTTATGAAGCCGTAACAGTAACTTTTTAATTACACTCCTCGCTCTAATTTAAAAAACCGAACGCGTTTAATTCGAGGAAAAAATGAAGAAACATAACGCGATAGTGAGGAGTTAGTGAATCAATCCGCTCGTTGTTAACCCTATTTTAAAGAGCAATTTTAAAGAAAACAAACACTCTACCTGCACGGGTATTTCTTTAACGTGAAAAAAAGGATTTCAATCGTTAAACACAAAATATTTCTTAAAATGAAAAAAAAGTAATGTTCAAATAAATTCTTTATTACAGAGCGAGGCGTGAATAATCCCACCATGCAACGAACGTTTTAAACGTTTAAACTCATTGAAACGCGTCTCTAGGTGGGGTTAAAAAAATATCCCACCGTGCGTTAATAAAAACCCGAAAGAGGGTTCAAAACAAATCAACGAGTCCAAAATGTCATCGGCCAAATGATCCTTTCCACTCGCAGCCTCCATCGTCCCCGATGCTCGAACGTGCAGGGAAAAATGGAGTCGCGGACTCGATATTGGCGTCGCGTCGTTTTTCAGTTGAAGGCAAGGGCGTCGTTGCCGCGGCTTGCTCGCTCAATGAGGAGAAGTCGAGTCGCTCACGGCTCTCCATAAAATACGACAATACCTCCAGAAGCATTAACGTGATCTGTGTAAGCCACGTGAGGTTCTCGCTGCGGATGCGGTCCCTGAGCGTGTACCATCGGGACATAAATAATGCAGAACACTCCTAGAGCCGCCGGTTCACGTAGAACCAATACGTTCCTCCCACGGAACTGTAAACTAGATAGGTTAAAATCTAGTCGATGGAATAGAGCGCCGAGGGCGGCTCGTGCGCCTCGTGCGCCTCGTGCGCCTCGGCTCTTCTCCCAAACGAATATAAACCAGCTGTTTCTACTCGGCCAACTTGCCTTATTGCATTATTTAAATACCGTGAATTATTCAAGCGCGCGACAGAAAATATAACTGACAGACGGGCGGCTTATTGCGACCAATGCTGCGATCGGCAAACTTACACTCGCTTAATAACAGACTTTCAACTTTCCAAGTCTCTCCAAGTCTCGATCGGGGGCGAGCTATTCTCAAATTTTTTCGACAACAAGTCGGTTTCAGTTGTTGCGCGAAAAATAACTTTCTTTAAAAACGATATAACTGTATATAAATAAGTTATTATAAATATCGCACAAAAGTTTTGTTGGTTTATCTTCGGAATAATAAATTCAATTCAATATTAATTCGTTGGATGATAAATTATTTATAATCTGAATCGAAAAATGATCAAAATCAAGGATCTCTTTTTGTAAGAAAAATATTTGCTAAACTACCGATCAGATTTTTATCTATTCTCCGAACGTAAAGAGAACATGTTCATATTTTTCTGACAAAAATTAGCGTTACAAGGAATGATTATCACAGTACATAGGTGATTACTCTGTTTCACGGTTTCAGTTATTTCAGACAGACACGAGCGCAAATGAATTCGTTATTTAGAAAAGGGAGAGGCAAATGATTCATCGCGACAGAAAGAACAATTTATTAACTTCAGCTGGCAAGAATTTATCATCATCGAGTTTTATTAATGTCCCAGAAATTTTTAATCAGACAAAGTCGCTCTTCCCTTGATACGAGTAACAAATCCTTCTCCTCCATCTTCAATTAAATATATAATCAACTAGTTTGTTTACTTCAGAGTAATTAATTAAATTCCCGCACTCGCACCGTGATTAATTAAATTTTTACAATTCGATTTTGTAGACTGGCGTTCATTTGGTGAAAAATTTGCTGATTAAAGATTGATTAAATTAAACGTAACTCGTGATGCCTAAAATGAGCAACAAAACGAGCGACATTTATAACACATTGCAGCGAAACAAATTTCTTCCCAAGTGTGAAATATCGAAACTACTCGTTGTTGAGGCGAGAATGAAAAACAACTTCAAAGAGGAACGTCGGCAGACGAAAGCAAAAACTTTTCGCACAAAGTGCGATGATATTACTTTATTACCTCGGTTTACGCAGACCTGCGCGATAATTAATAATACACGTCGTTCGAAAATCGAAAAGTGTCTCATTTAGGGCGGTTACTCGGACTTACCCGCACTTTGTTTTTCCGCGATAAGAGCCGCAAGTTAGCTCAATATAAGAAGTTTCTCCCGACTTTCTTTTCCGAATGGCGCTCGTAAAATTAATCCTCTTAGAAAGTGCGCTGCTTCTCTCGAATTTCAAATCTCACCCAAAAAGAAAACAACGCGCGACTCGTTCGCTTTGAAGACGACTGCGTACTTTGCAGAATCCTCCTTTTGTTTTTATTGTTATATCTGCTAAAAAATATTTGTACAGAGATAAAATCCCTCGCAGCAAATGTGAAGAAATGAGCTCACTTAGTTTCCGTTGGATGTGTTCACGACTACTCGATTAATAACTAACTCAATTAACAATCTGCCAAGATTGTATGTACTCGCCAACATTGGGAGGAAATATTGGCTCTTTGAGGATTCTGTTGAATCTACTTTCGTATTAAAATTCGTGTTTTCCTTTGCTCCGTACCCTACTTGTAACAAGATTATGTTTGCCCCGTTTCCGATAAGCACACTGACACGCGAAACATTACGAGATTTTACAAGCGCAACTGAACGCGGAAGCAAACGGACTGCTGGACTTTTGGGAAATTACGTTTAAACATAAAAGTGTGAAAAACATAAGAAAAAAAAAAAAAAAATATAACGAGACTTTGCTTGTTGTAACATCTCGGTAAATGAGACAAGCAGTTCCTGCACGTATTTGTTTATCGCGAATAAATTGCGAAAGTCGCATTTCAGGGAGAATTTTACGACAGAGTTCTGTGATTAGTTCTCTCGCCCTACAGTGTCTCACTCCGTTGTTTGAACTCTGTAATTTATGGCCTGACAATCATCAGCGTACTCTTACAGCCCTTGAGCTCAAGGGTGTCATCTTAAGCATATTTCGGAGAAAGCGACACGAGTCAGCGATAGAGTTATCTAATTAGCAACAAGTTACGATAGTTTCGCTCACACAGCCTCTACGTCATATTTAGCGCGCATGAACGTGTATTGTTCCCTTCGCGCCTCTCTGCGTCGTATATAATTTTCGGTTCTAATTACCGTTTTTTATTCTAGACGCTTCAAGACTCTTCGAACGACGTTTATATTCAGACATAATCATTTAATTATGTATTAATATGTTCGTACATTCGTCGATATCCTTTATCGATATAATATTTGCGTCGCTATTTTCACATCTTGGAATTGCACTGGCACTACAGTGAAATACACTCTCAACTGTTGCGGTTACAATTTTTGAATTGATCCTGAAAATGTTCTACAGAAGTTCAAGTATATGTATATTTCATAGAGATTGCAAATAATCAGTTATTTATTCAACATTCAGTGTTACCAGTTATATTTATCTATACTTGTAAATAATATCTTGTAACTTTTATACATTTCTAGATTGAGTGCAAATTTTTCTAACGCAGGCATGATAGTCGCGTGTTTTATTTAATTTAGGTTCCGCACATCGTCGAGCATATTTCAATCCTTTGAATCTAGAAAAAAGTTTCTTTACCTCTAAAGGTGACGGAAATACTGGCTGGTATCGCGAACCTGGTCTAATTTGCCTGTCTGTAACGTAGAATACGAGCCAAGTATTGGTAAATCTAATTATTGTCTCTACCTCAGCCGAATGAGATAAATCCACGTTGATTTGGTAATCGGAGTGTTGCTTGGCGGTCGCGACGTAATTGACAAACCCTTGTTAGTTCTCGCTGAATCAAGAGATACGTCTAGATCTCCTGATTTCGTTAATTGTAAGCAGATTTAACCGATCCGGGAAACATAAATTGTTGCTTCCCCGTCCGTTTCGAAACCTCCGCATTTTTACCTCCGTTATGGTATAACGAAAGTAGAAAGTAGAATTTATACTCCTTTCAATTTTTTCGTGAAAAAATTACTACACTAATTTAACGTGAAAGCAATTGTTGCGTACATCTGTATATTTGGATACCTTTGGAATATCAATCAATTTCTATCAAATATAATTCATATGTTATAATATATCCATGTATTTAATATTTAATATTAACGAAGTTGCTAATCGTTAAAACGATTCCTTGAATAACACACACAAAAAGACAAAAGTAGACTCGTAGAGAGGTATCTCAAATTAGAATGTTTCAAAGCGTGTCTGACCATACATCGTTCATTTCTCCTCGTCGCCTCAATTCTCGTTCTCCGAATTGCAATTATTCGTTTGAAAATCATCTGTCACTCGACTTGACGATAGAAAAAAATGCGGCAAGTTAGAATGCTGCAGAGCGTGTCTGACGACGTACCTTCCGTTTCTCCTTACTGTCTCGACTCTTCGCTACACCTCACAAGTGTACTTTCATTGTGTATAACAATATGTATTACGTACACGTGAGAAATTATTTTCACTCGTTTCTGTTAGAACGTAATCACGTTGTTAATTACGTTGTGTATTATCGTGCGTGACGTAAATTACCATAAATTATCCATTCGAAAATGTAATATTCATCAGATACTCGAAAAATTATACTGTGAAAAAATTACTTCACTCTATAATGCCACTCGGGGTTCGTGATTATTCTTATGACTGTTTTGTATTATTCATGTTGCGAGCGAGAGTGACAGAGGGACAGAGAGTAAAGAGAGGTACGGGAGAGAAATGAACAGGTAAGCAAATGCTGGAAAGCACTGGCACAGCAACAGAATGTATGGGCAAAGGGGATGAAAGAAAAAGTGCAGGCTGCATGCACGAGGAGAGTGTACGTGAAACGGATGATGTGTGCGACGATAAGCAAAGAGCGCGTGAAACATTTGCAGAAACTCGGCGTGGAAGGGAAAGCAAATATATTATCAGGATACAGAGCACCGGGATGGCGTTGACAACGCGGAGTATGTTTCACATGTGTTTATAAGTGTACGCTGTACGTAACTACGATTTACACGTTATAGCTACAAATTATTATTTAAACTGACGGCGTGACGGTTTAATGAAATGTTGCGACAAATCGTCGTGTACGAAAAAATTATTTCAAACACGCTTCTCTTACAGATGATGGGACATTTGGGAAAATTTATATAATCATTAGGAACTTGTTGGAAAATCGTACGTAAGATTTACATTCGTTTGTCATATATTTGTGGTGCAAAATTTTTTATTATATTTTTATATTTTACAACATCATTGTCATTGTTTTCTTTTTTTTTTTTTTTTTTTTGCGTTTCGCAAGTTGAAAATGATTCTCAGCGTCAATTTCAGACGTTTGGTTCTTTATTTGAAATTTCGGATCAAAGGATTTTGATATTGCGAATAACTTTGTGACATGAATCTTGTAAAATTGCTCTGACGGACCCACACAATTCCGACCGATTCATCATTTGTGTGCTACCTTAAAATGCACGTGAAAGATTCACTGAATTATCACTGAAAGTGACTTTAGCGGGGGTAACCCAGAAAATCGGGCCTCTTCAAATGCAACGCTGATGCAACGAAAATTAACGTCACGTGATTCGCGAGGGGGCGTGGGATAGACTTCGAGTAGGAGTGGCGTTGTCTGGTACTGAGCGATCGCGCCTGTAATTTGTTTTGTGTCGATGCAAATGTTTGCACATCAAACATCTCTATAAATATTTTACGTTTCTATTTCTGCAAATATTTTGGAACAAATTAAAACGAGATGAATTTTAAATAACACGAGTAACTAGATAATATCGTAAAACGAAGAACGCGCTTTGTCGCAACATAATATCTCAAGTATTTTGTTCCACGAAAAAAAAACAGAAAAAAAGTAAATTAGCCATCGGTTATCTTATCAAGTTACAACATTTACTTTTCGAAACTGTGCGTACATCTTCCCTGTGCACAGTCAACTCTCGAAACACAGTTTACCCCCCTCCCGTGAACTCTGATGACGAATTATTCCACCTTGGCGCGTTATTTGCCTTTCGATTCTCAGGTAGAAATTAACGGGGTAAACGGAAAACTCGGGATCGAAAGAGAAGTTGGAGGGGGGGGGACAGCCGAACGCTCGTTATCGGCATCTTCGGTACGGTAACTTCGTTTTAAGCCAATAAACAACGCCGATGCGGGTAGCGACGATCGTCTCTGGATGCATCGGTCGTTAAACTTCTCGAGTCTCTGCAAGATCGTGCAACTCGAGCCCGAGCAATCAAGGATACGCCCAAGTATTTCGAACAAAGTTCAACGATGGAAAGGATTTCGCAGGATGTCGTACGCGCACGCACACGAGCGCTAAACGCTCGCGGTTAAACGGAGAATCCGTTCGCGAATGGTGAAACGAGGTGAAGCGACGACGGATCGATCCGTGCGCGGCGAAAGGAGTCACGCAGCCCCCTGGGCACTCGATCGTCCGGTTTAAGTCGATAAGTGCAATTCGATTTACCCCATTGCTGTCGACAGTAATGCATACTTTATACTAGGTTTCTCTTCCTTTCAATTTCCTTCCACTTCAACGTCGGTGAGACCACGGTGGCGACAACGAACCATCGTTCCCGGTGTAATGGGATCGTCATCTTTTCTCGTCGAGTTCCTCGTCCTCGCCCACTCGACAAAACCAATTACCATCACCGGAACCAATTCCCAGATATATTCTGCCAGTCATTTCTGTTTGATTTCTATCCTATCGATTATTGTTTCCACGCGAACGAGATTTTTACAACCATTTTTTGCACAGATAGTTTGCAGAAAATTTTTTATGCAACGTTTGACGTGCGAAATTATTGTCCTCCGAGGTTCAAGACATAAAATCCCATAAAAATCCGTAGTTTTTTCACAAATTACACGTACAAAGTTGTTGGCAATGATTGAAAATTATTATGGAAATTAGATTTGGTACGTCCCCCGTCTTTCAAAGAGAATTTGAAATTCGTTTTCTGTCACGGAGATTTTTACGCAACGAAAAAAAAGGTTTTTAGACGTATTGGCGTGTACTGGAATTTTCTGCGAAAAGAATCGGAGAAACGCGCGATCCAAACTGTAATAAAATTATTAGTATCGTGATTTATTTTCATTGAAATAATTGATAATTTATTTTAATCAGCTTGAAATTTCGTTTCGTCGTTTCGTCGTGTGCCGTGTGCACGTAGCTTCAAGTCCGAAGAGAAGACTGTAGTTTTTGTTGTGTCGTATGCAGCATCGCCGGTGAAAAAAACGTGATCCTGCGAGTGCATCGGACAGTTCAAATTCAGCTATTCAAGCGGTTTGTTATCGAAACCTTTCTTGCATCTCGCGTGGCAACGGCCTACCGCAGAAATTTTTCAATTTTTCGCGAGTCGCCAAGTTTTCATTTCGAGAACAAGCGAAAAATGTATCAGCCTTCTTGCAACAAAATATTTGCCGCGCAGTCGAATTCAATCGATAGACTCTCTAGCGAAACTGAAATTTACTATTTACTGCTTGAACAATTATACGTTCTCCGAATATGAGAATTTAAGTGCGATCTTCGAACCTAATTCCTCGAATCCACAAAATTATTTGTACAAAATGTTCCAAGAGTATCTGGTTTGTAATTCGCAATCAAAGTTCCTGCTCAGACCTCTGTAATTAAAATCTGCACTCTTCAGAAACGAAGTGAACTTCACTTGAATTAAAGATTTAAATTTTTCTCAAAATTTTCCAAAAATAATGAAAAAGTTCTACTCGAGCTGTCATCGAAACACGGGTTACATCGTGCACGTTTCAATTTTCACAAATTGTAGCAGCGTGCACCCTAATTACGACCAACTTGTCGGAAATTCAGGGCCTTTCCCCATTTTTACTCCTACTCTTTTTTTCACAACTTAACGCGGGGCTGGGCTCTCGCCTATCCGCATACCGCTCCTTCGTTCGCCGCTACTTTTCTAGGAGGCTAGTTTAAAATTAGGCTAATCAATCATCTCGGCCCGCCTTCCATCCTCGAAATTCATTAAAGCCAGTCCCGGCCTGCTGCCGCCTCCGGCTATTCAGAAAATATAAATTAGAAGTTGGGAATTATCATTGCTCTCTCGCGTTACGCGTTCCCGTTCTTACCATCGGCTGTTGTTATTAGCAATTAAATCCTGAATTTCTCGATATCGCGCACGTTGACTTTTAATAAAGTCCGACAGCTTTTAATTAATATGTCACGGAGGGATAATATAACGAGTTTCGCCTTTGATGGTAGAAATATTCGTTATACCTTGTGAGTATCATTTACTTTCTGCGATTGCGGAGCATTCTTTGTGATGTTGAAAGCCGGACAGAATGCAACGTGTCGTTTATTTTACCTAGCGTTGTGTCGAGGTTTCGTTCGTATTAATCGAGTTAATTTAACTCGAATTGTATTCGTCATTGTTGATGATAATATTTATTGTTAAATTTATTATTGAAGGTAAACGCAAAATTTGGATTTGGGAAAGTGAAGCCAAACGAAATGACTAATCGAGTTGATTGAATTCAACTGGAAGTCGGAAATGTACATTTATTAAAGTTACACTTGTTATTAGTAATAATGACAATATCATTTGGTTTTAAATTACAAAATTTGGATTTAATAAAGTGACTGACTGGACTAACAAGCTGTAATTGACTAACAAGAAGAAATGTATAAACTTGCAAATATTTATTATTCCATATGCTATTATTGTTCATTTAAAATATTTCATATGTGTGTATAATAATAATTACTATTATTTACATATATTAACATAATATATCAACATTAATTTTTGATATAAATAACAAAAATATTAAAGTCTCACTTGATTCAAAGAATGACAAAATTGAAGTTCCTGTAGCACTGTAAACGTCTGAGAACTAATGTAAATTAACTTAGCCAGCATCGTGAAAGCTTAGAAAGTACCTATTTTTTTTTTCTCTCTTTTTAGATCGTGTGTTGCATCGAAACGTAAACGCAAGTTTTTCATGGCTATGGAAGAGCGTGTTCTTAGAGTGATTGTAGAAGGAAGATTAAAAAACAACAGTATTAAGGAGAAAGCTTCTTGTTCGAAGTAACCAATGATTTCAATAAACGTACTTTTTACGAAATAACAATCGCGTAATAATAGAGTTCTCGGGTAATGGAACAGTCGCAACATTTTTTAAATCTCGAATTTTATTTATTCCGATAAAGATTTAGAGCGTTGGATCTTTATGCAAGTTCGTTCAATTTTGGGGAATACAACAAAGAAAATGAAGCCTCGAATAGAAAATTATTTCACGTACTAAATATCATAAATGTGCAATTTTGCAACGAGATAAAAATCTAACTTGTTTCAATACTCAAGAATCAGAAAGCATTTTTTTAACTGCCGAATCGAAACAGAGCTCTTAACACGAGTAACTCTGTAGAGTTGCATTCTTTACATGCCTGGAACCACCGAAGCCATTCTTCAAATGCTTGAAATACCTCGCCGCAAGAAGGCGCGTTTTCATCAATTTCGCTTGCCGAAGATTTACGTCTGTGACATAAATCTCCGTCGATCCACAATGAAATTACACGCAATTTACTGCTTGCTGTAAATTCAATCAGCAGCGATTGTTAGCAGTAAAATATTTATGTTTGCGTTCTTTTTCAAAATACGAGTAGTACGTCAAACGTGCGACATTCCGTGTCATCGTTAGCCCAAAATTCAAATTTCTTTTTCACTATGAGCGTTACACGCATTAAACACGTTAAACACGCGAGAATCCGCAATTTGCTAATTAGAAGCCATTAGCAAAATAACTTTATGATTTAGGTCGTCCAACTGCATTTACAAAACGTCGAAAAAGCGCGTGTAGCCGAGCGCATATTCAATGAGCGTATCCGTGACCCGCTGATAATTACCTCGTGTACGAGGCGAGGCGTGAAACTTCGTTAACCCCAAAGATAATCTAACTTTATACGCGTTTCATGATTGTTTCGTACATTATTAGTCGCGCAAGCGGTTACTTTATTATTGATACCACGCTGATGGGGGGGGGGGCGGATAGCGTCTAAATTGACAAGTGGTGCAAGTTCATCATTTTTGGAAACAACCTTCGGGGCTTGTAACGCTTGCATAGCTCGCTGAAACGCGGAACATCTAAGGCGGCGAGATTGTTGGTGGCAACGCTTCGAGAGCACGAAAATTTATTACACGTTGAGTATAATTGCCCTGTAAAGTGATAGAACGTTTATTACAAAATAAAACTGCACAACTTGTACCCCAGTACGATTCGTCTCACTGAAAGGCCCAGAAGCAACTGTTCGATGCAAAACAAATTATAGACGCGAACGTCACTCCTACTCGAGGTCTATCGTGACCCTCGCGAATCACGTGACCCAAATCAACCAATCGCTAATTTTCGTTGCATCAGCGTTGCACCTTTTCTGGGTTACCCCCGCAAAGATCACTTTCAGTGATAAAAAAACAAAAGAAAGAATGAAGCCGAATAACGAGTTACAAAATTATCTGAATATTTGGCACAGAAAAATTAAGTTCACGTAATTTCACGTTTATGAAAATCGATATATTTTATGTGTTATTAAATTTATAAATATATTAATATCTCGTACTATTAGGATCTAATCACTCGAGTAATTATACTGCCAATAGCTCTCTATGGCTCGTTTTAGATCTTGAATTTTGAGAAAAAGTTCCGAAACGAACAGCGACTCGTAGTTACTCGCGTTTGTCAAATGACGAGTCGACGAATTGATCGCAGCCAATAGCTCGTACACGTGCACACTTCGATCTTGATTCATAAAACATTCGAGAGAGATGATATGAAACATTACAAGATGGATATGAAAGTGCAGTTGCGACCAGAACACGAGTCGTATATATGTATATAGATATAGATATATAGATATATATACATATATATACGTGCACTCCCCTTGAAATTCTTATCTCTTTCAGTGGCCATCCCGGGCTGTGATTTATTCGTTTTCCAGGGATTTATTCACGCGTGTACCGACGCGACACGAACGAGAAACCTGTTGCGATCCGGCTTGCGGTCGAATTACAAAAAGATTGAATCTGCCACGTAATATGCTGCAGCTTTCGGTAATATTGTATAAACCGGTGTAATTCAACTGCTGTTTCGTCGGCCGAAATTAAAATTGGATTGCTCGTGCGTTTTGTCGGGCTATCCACGAATCTACAATATTTCCGGTGATATCGCAGATCGCAATTTACGCTTTTTCCATTTTCGGGAACGCTTCTCTGCTCGCCCAAATATACACGCGAAAGAAGAATACGTGCGAGGGCGAACATAAGGTTGTATTAATAAAAGTATCGACCGTTGCTTTTTACAATTTGTTCCATTAACGTAGGCTGTGCTCAAAATGCACGCTCTTTCAATTAAATTCATTAACATTTCTAATTGTTCGAAAGTAAAGACAACGAGATTGCTTTCAATTCTAAGATGCACGACCGATTTAATAAAAACTT
Source organism: Melipona beecheii (assembly GCA_032399605.1). Lineage (NCBI taxonomy): Eukaryota > Metazoa > Arthropoda > Insecta > Hymenoptera > Apidae > Melipona > Melipona beecheii. The sequence continues at coordinate 4,570,233 of JAUCMO010000291.1, forward strand.
TGGAAACAAAAGTTCACCGAGTCGAAAGCAACTCTAGCATCGATTTTCTTCGGAGCGAAGCTTCGCGTGCAAGAGCTTGGTTCCACGCGAGAAATCTTGCTCTAATTGCGCCACAATTGCAGGGACTCGCTTCGTAAGACTCCTTGCAAATGAATCGTTTAATGCAAAAGCGGCGCAAGTCAGTTCCTGGGTTATTTCGCCTGACACCACGTTTCGAAAGCTTAACCTCCGTTCCGCTTTGCGCGGAGGCGACGCGAGTTGTAACTTTATAACGGCTCTTTGACATTTTTGTATTTTTCGCAACTCTCGACTTGACTCTCTCGACTTTCACGCTGAAACGGATGAAACGAACAGCTGGCTTCTTCTTTGAGACGTTGTTCTACGAGCATCGCGTCAGATTTAAACGGTACAACTGGCTTTCGCGTTTCACGCCAGAACCATTATTTTCTCTATGAATATTCTGTGTATACGTAAAATTAGAATCTTCCCCGAGTCGGATTTACTCCTAAGTGGTAGTAACGCGTAGCTTACTAGCATTTGTTAAGCAAATGGTCAATCATGCATAACTAAGTGGGGTCGCGTCTGCGTTTCATGCATTATAAAGATGGCCGCCACTCCCGGCGGTTTGTTCTTACCGGCTTACCATATTGTCCGTTCTAAGTAACTGCTCCTCGTTAACGCGGCCTCCTCTGATATTCTATTTAGGACAACCAACAGACGCCAGCGAACGTTACACACGAGGTTACGCCACCAAATTTGATCATTATTACTGGTGGACTTGGAGGTTAGGCGATCAAAGCCAATAACATCAAAATTAATACGTATTTAACTTGGTAAACATACTCGGCTAGATTAATTAATTAAATTAAATTAAATTAAATTAAATTAAATTAAATTAAGGTATATCGGTTCATCGGATACCGTTTATTCAATTCTGTACGATTAATTCCACATTGTCTGTTTCGTTCTTCTTCGCTCAAAAATCAGATCCACACTGTCTGGTTTTTTTCCTCTCCCACTCAACAGTCGGATTATTCACACTCGTATTATTATTTTACAAGTATTGCACAGCGTCGTGCAACGCCTGTAGGCCATTTCTGCAAAGCTCGAGCTTTAAGGTCGTAAACTTGACCTGCATTAGGTTTTAGCATTTCTACCTTATTGATGAGGTGAGAGTGCTAGTCAGTCATCCTAAATAATTTCTGGCCTCTCATCTTTCCACATTCGCAGTCATTCGTTGTTAATAATTTCTCTGTGGAAATGTCAAGTGTGTCTCGCTACGATTCTTTTCGAAAAAGAAGAGACAACAGACTATTACTACCTCCAGTCATTAACTTTCTATCGAATTCTGCATTTTTGAAACACTCGTGCACCGTTGCGACCGAAAGCCCACCGAAATGTCTGGACACGCGTTAAGGGCAATGTAAATATTACACGTAACACGGGACAAAAGACTCTTCGTATATTTCTTCCCTTGTTATTTTTCAACCCTCTCCTCCTCGTCGCGTCGAATAAGCTTCGCAAAAATTTCCAGGACACGTACGTTCCACTCAAAAATAAAGATTATCAGCGTTCTTCTTTTATTTATCTTCTACTTGATACCCAGTCACCGTAGGCAATGAACGTTTGCGCTAAATTTCCGCTAAATTGCGCGTTACACGGAAGCGAAAGCTTTGAAGACGACACGGACGAGGCTGGTACATTTGAAAATTACTCGTTATCCGTTACGCACGGACGAAAAAATTCACGAGAAATGTGCCACTGCAATCAATAACGAGGAAATTGGATTAATTAACGGATTAACGAAATAAAATAAATTCGCACTTGGGTTTTGTATTCGTGTCTCTGTTGCACGTTGGGAGTTTGCACGTATAACAGCATACGGGGAATAAATTTTAATAAAAATGTCGCGGGCACATTTTTGTATAACAAACAGGCGATTAAATTACGACCAAATTGATGAACTAACGCATAAATTTTCGTTTCGGTAAATTGCTAAATGTATGGAAACGAGCTTCTGCGTTTCGTACATTCGTACCGCATGAATTATACGATAAGTAATATTTACGATACTGTTCCATTTGCTTTACTTTAATCAAATTTGGAATTATTCCATTTCATTCTCGAAGTAACCGAGTTTACCTCCTCCTGTTCAGTTTTTATTACAAAAGTGACTTATTTGTACAACCTGCGAATTATTAACGCATCATCTTTGATACCGTTGCGTACAAATTTCTCGCATTATGCTTATTACGTGCAATTTTAACATATTAATCACCTTCAAATAACTCGCGCGATTCGTTTTTTTCCTTCTTTTAACTTTTGGCATTCGAAACTTCGTCGCGCTTTCATCTCACTTTTACATCGCGCGTAAAAATTGCATTTCATTCCGCAAAATAGACTTCGATTTACGTTTGATATTCGCGAGCATTTTCCCGAAAGCTTTTGAACAATTTCACGCAACAGCTTTTCGTGTTTAATTGTATTTTACTCGTCGCGTAAAAGAACAGTGAATAATTTTTTTTTTTTACCGAAACAAAGAATTATGTAACAATGTAGTATTTTTAACACGCAACATGTTCACGCGTCATCATTTCATGCTTCACCTTTGTTCCGTCGGGGGCCTCTAATTTCATCATGCTTTATTATGCTGCAGTCTGGATGCATCATCTGCCAACGTTTAATTCATTCAAGAATTTGCTAGAATTTCGTGCAATAACTTTACGTTTCACGCTTATTCGGCGTGTCTGTTAATTATCTGTCACGCGTCGGTCGATTAATTGGCTCGTTGCCCTTTGTTTCTTAATATTATTACTATTTAGACTTTTCTCTCTGTGAAAATTCTGACAAATTTTATTATATCGTCTGCTGAAATTCTGCTGCAAGGTAATAAATCACGTAGCTGTACAATTTATGGTGATTAATAAGCAAATTAATAACGGTAGATATTAGCCGACACTCGAAAATTAATTAATCGACGCCAAATCAAACAGGAAGCCACGCATCCGTTGAGAATTAAACGTAGAAAAATTATACGCTGCATCGTCGGAATAAAAGTAAGAGCGCATCTGTCTCTCTTTTCCTCAATGTTCGTGTCACTCTTATTCCAACTAAAATATGCGTTTACAGAAATAGAAAAAACACACAAATTTCCGTTCTCTTCTGTTCAATCGTTCCGAACCGTGCGTTCACAGAAATAGAAACAGAGAAAAAATTCTAAACGCGCCTGCGTGTCGACCAACAGCAAGATCGTAGAAAAGTACAAACCCAGAACGAAACAAAACAAAAAGAATTGCAAGAAACAAAAATCAAAACCGCAGTGAAATCAAAACGAACAGTCCTGCTTATCGCGAGACGACGAGATCTCGAATCGCGCCGCCGAGGGACAAGGTAAAACACCCCACGCCGCGCTGATAACTCCGCCGTTAACAACCTTCTTAACTGCCCTGCGCGAGGAACGAAACTTGCAAATCAAGTTGTTTGCTTCCTTTCCGAAGACGTCGACGGGACAAAGCCTCCGTCACAATGGCTAATTCGCGAGCGCGCCGCGCCGGGGGCTAATTGAAGCACGCTCGAATCTACGAGAATATCAGGGACAGAGAGACAGTTCCATCCCCTTTCCGAAATCCGTTTCTCCGCTCACCTGGCGCCTGGGGGGGGGGCGTGTAAACGTCACGCAAATTGTCCCTTTATGCCGCGGCGCGGACGCGAAACACACCGTAGAAACGAAGCGCGTTATCCGGCGATTGTCCCCGTTTTCGCGCTCGTTTCTGCCTTGGGAAAATTCGCGCGAGCTCCGGCGAACGCGAAGACAATGGGCACCGTTGCTGAATAATCTCGTTACGGAGGAGCAGCAACGGCGCCAAAGATCACGTCCACGCCGGCAGAGAGAAACTATTCTCTTGCTCTGGTATACATCTCGGCTAATTATGCTCTTATAACTACTCCGATTGCGAACGCAGTCGGTCTCTGTAACATCGAACTGCGATCCGGAGAACGGACGTCCGCGCAATTTCGCAAATATGTGTTTTTACGAACACATATTTGATTCCTCGTTCGAAGTGACAAACTTCTTCATCCGAGATCTTGTCCTTTTGCATCCGAATATTGTACGAATTGTATCGTTGAGACTGCTTGCACTGTTACCGACAGACATTCCGTGGGTGTAGTATAGCTGTGAATTTCAAGCAAACCTTTGCGTCAATTGTTGTTTATCGACAATAGTCTTCGTAAAAGATGAGTATGCACGTGTTTGCAGAATATCGAATGCTTGCGAGATAAGCAAAAAAAAAAAAAAAAAAAAAAGAAAATCAAAACTCAACAGGAATATAAGAGTGAAAGAGTGTTTGAATGAAATCTAATTTCAGCTTGGAATTTTACAAGAACTGAAAATCAATTCTGTACGTTGCTGTCCTCGAATGTTTCAATAATTGCTAGTTTAGTAAGCGCCGATTGAAATTATTTGAAAGTTCATTCGAAACGTAAATATTCAGATGAACATTGATCTCTCGTACGCACTTTGTGGACTTGTGAAGTCTTCAATCCTCCCGAGAATGTGCGTAAATCCAATCAGTCCACGATGGCCGCAGTAAGGTATGGCTGACGTGTATCGAGAAATTGTACTTCGTTGTTGTTATTGTTACGCCGCATTTTTTCCCCCCGCTGGAGAGTTTTTTGAATACGTCGTTGAGGAACTACCGGACGCAGAGTCCCCGACCTCGAAGAAGATCATCCGTTTCATCAGACTGTGGAGGGGGGGAAAGATCTAGAGGAGTTGGAAGAAGTTTGTTCGAACGAAGCGAGCAAGCGAGCGTGCGGTTCCGAACGTGCGTGTGTGTGTGTGTGTGTGTGTGTGAAGGGGGTTACAAGTGTATTCATGCGAACAGAACGAACTCTACCCCCGGTGTAACTTGACGGAAAATGGCCTGAACACATTCGAAATGAAAATACGTTCGAACGTAATTGGAAAAGTAAGTTGTTGGCAAGCGGAACGACGAAACGACGTGGTGTTAAACCTGGCCTCGAAATGGAGCGTCCAACTAAATCTTCGCCGTTATAATCGATATCGATTCGTGTTGTTGATAATTGCGCGAGTTTAATATAACGTCTGCGTAACAGAAGCATCTGTGTTGTTTAAGAAATAATTTTAAAATCTACGAATGAACACGAACGAACAATGAACGAAAGTTTGTGAACACGGAAAAACTATCCCTCTCTTTTCTTGTTTGTCACGCGACAGATTTTACAGAGTTTACGGAGCACGTCGATTGATGGATAAAAAAAAAACTATGTTACACGCAACTTTCGTTTGAAACACTTTTTCGTAGAGCAAATATAATAACTTACGATTCGTTTCAAATCATAATGTTATACTGATCCTGTTGCTATTAATAGTTGTAACATGGTTTACACGCATAACAGTACTTGTCCACATTTTAATTTTTCATTAATTTAATTATTCGTTCAGTCATAATTATTGTGAATTTAATTGAAATTATTCAATTTTAGAGTATTTCATCCCACCGGAGAAGAGGCAGATGTAACTTTTTCATTTTCAGAGGATTCGGAAAGTACATTTATCTATAAATAATAATCACCTATGTATGTAAATTGTACGGAGTAAAATACAGGAGCAGCAGAAAATGTCCGATTCATTCGCTGCGCCTCAATCGCCGGTTCGAATGAACGCGAAACCCCTTTCTCTCGCTTATCTTCTCTCATTCATTTCCTCGCACACGCTTGAATTACGCCCGTACCGCGCACACACAACAATTATATCTCTCGTATCTGTCCGTTCTCGCATACGAATTGTCACGAGTCTTCTTTCCTTCGTTTATATGCACCGTGTAATATCGACAGTTACTCGATAGTCACATTAATCATTCGAGTAATAAAAAGGAGTGGTTGTTATCAGGTGGCTCGAACGAAAAACCATTTCCAAAGATGACTTGCGAGCTTTTTGAAATTGTTTCAAAATATCAATGTTAATTTTTAATCGCGAGACTCTTTATTTGTTAGAAATAGAAAATGTAATTGCGAGTTAAATTGGAACATTGTATCACTGAAAGTGATTTTAGCGGGGGTAACCTAGAAAATCGGGCCTCTTCGGGTGCAACGCTGATGCAACGAAAATTAGCGATTGGTTGATTTGGGTCACGTGATTCGCGAGGGGGCGTGGGGCAGACCTCGATTCAAATGTTTGCATAGCAATAAAATTTTATGGCAGAAAAGTCAGAACAGTTGTTTCTGGGCCTTTCAATATCATTTGTCGGTCATTGAATCGTTTATTAATTTTTTATTGCAATATCATCACGTGAGATTCTCGAACTTACTATTGAAAATAGCAGAAGCAGAAAAACAGCGAGTGTATTTTTTTCTTCTTTTGCTTCAGGAGCGAAAGGGTTTCGTTTCCTCTTTTTTCGTGTTTCGTTGCGTTTCTTCGCCTCTGATCTAACCCACTAACATTAATTAGCAATTTCATCGTTTGGTCGACGAATCGGATAGCGATTTACAGCGAAGGAAACTTCGTTATATGCCGGCCAGGGAAAATCGTTCCCTACTTATCCCAAACAATTTGCAGGAGAGACCGCTTGAAAACGAACTCGAAACTACTCGAGGAAATCGATTCTTCCCCTCATCCCTCCCCCTCCCCCCGTGAATCTTATTATACCTCACTTTTAATTCCACTTCAATGGGAAACTTGTTGAACGTTCGCGTGACAGTGCACACAGCATTTCCACTCAGCGTGGTCCGCGAAATGGCATCTTTGTCTCGAGAACCTTTCGATCGCGGTCGCTTTATAAAACTTACGAGAGAAAGGAATTACCACTCATCCCATTATCTCGTAACAAACGATCGGAATCGGTTGGCATCTGAAAGCAACGCGACGTCCCATTCCGTGTGTATACAACTTGAATGGCAAAGAATAGAATTCGATTGTGCGAGCATCGATTCGAATAGTCAGTTTTTACATATAACTTTGAATATAATAATTTAAACGTGTAAACTACCAATGTATCGTTCCATTTTACAATTTATAAAAGGTGTTCGTTTTAAAAAAAAACACAAAAGCATAAAGTATAATTTCTTCTCCGATTTCTCTGATTGATCAGTAACTAAATATTGAGTTCATTTTAAATCGCAAATTCGTCGTATGACCCAACAGTTACTGTTCAAGCTTGTTTTGGAAAAAGAATGTTTTGTCGTGTTGCTTTCGAAAAGCAAGAGGAAAAAATTATCCGACGTGTATGGTGAAGAATCTTTAAAGCTGCAGTGTCAGAATTGATTTTGTCCCCTCTCTAAATTTCCCATAAATGCAGAGAAAACCCGCAGTAATTTAATAATTAGGATTAGGACTCTGGTGAAACGAGAGTTGCAAAATCTCGTTCGACAATTTTTCAGCCAATGAGAGTGCAGTTAAATCTTCAAAATTCGTTCGTGGAAAGTCCACCTAAAACATCTTCGCCAAAGTGATTAAAAAATGATTAAAGTATAATGTTCCTAGTATCATCGGGAATGGAGAACGATCACAGTTACAAAACCAGACAACGTTTCGAAAAAACGATTGCTCTCTTTTGTTCTTCTTTTTCTGTCGGACAAATATGACAAATCGGTTTGTTGTTTCCGTCGTGGACCGGAGCCTTCGTCAGATCGAAATACAATAAAACTCGATTGCACTTTCGTTGGCTGCAAATTATCGAACGAGATTTCGGAACTCTCATTTCATCCGGGTCCTAATCTATTTACGACGCGTGTCATGCGACGGGAGAAACGAAATCACGCGCGCGCGGGCTAACAAAGCGCGAAATAGTGGAGTATCGACGATCGTTGATGATCTCTAAACAGTAAACGGCCTCGCCATTATGAATACACTGCTCCGTTTGACATTTCCGTCCAGTCCGTGCAATTAACGGGCTTTCGTTCGCGATGGAAAGAATTCATGGGAAAAAAAAGAAAGGAAGACTGATCAACGTGCGTGCAAACTTTGGAAATGAACGAAAGAACGTAAAGGGTATCTGTAAAGAATATTTTAGACCCAGGATATGCTGCTGGAAGGACTGAAGGAGTGAGAGAGAGAAGAAAGGCGATTTGCGTTTCGTCTCGGAGTCACTGCCTAGACTCATCAGTGGGGCTGCTGATGGCAGCGACTCCTTACCCCACTAGGCTGGGCCCGGCACCCTCCTAGCGGGGTTCCGCATGCTGCTTGCTTAACATCGGAGATCGGTAGGACTTCGACGCTAGGCGCGCAGCCACTTGCGGCTTGTGCAAGTCGAGTGTTCGAAACTCGTAGTCGAGGAATCGTAGGGCCGCTACAAACGTTTTGAAGATGTAGATGTTTAAAGAACATTGTGGTTATGTATTTTATTCGGTGGCATCGTGACAATGATGTGGAATAATACGCAACGTTATTGATTTTCGTAATAATACAAGCGTCGAATTTCAATACAAGAAATACTCTCTTTGACTTCTTTCTGTAGCCGCAGAGAGATTTCCAAGTTATAAATTGACTAGTTACACATTATAACTTGTTGCTGAAAAATTTTCTTACATCACAATAAATTATATGAGTTACAAAATCTACAGTGATTTTACAGAGTATGTAAAGTACTCGCGATGAAAGACATTTTTGTTAAAAAAAAAAAAAAGATCGTGTAAGAAGAGGTTTAGGTTAGGTTAGGTTTAGGTCAGCTTCATTTAAAAATCTGAAGCCTCCGCGTTGATCTTTTTTCGGAGATGTTTTTACACTATGTAGCAGGTAGAAGAGAAATGATGCTTCAAAAGTTCAAACGCCTCTGAAATTAAAAAATTTTTTTCGTGACTGGATCTACCGTGGCCTTGAAGATTGAAAAAGTGCAAATCCTCTTAAAACTTGCAATTAGCGCGACGTTTCTTCGCCATTTCATTGACCTCATTGAACGTTAATGTTAAAATCTCTTGAATTTTTGTCGTTTAACTCCAACGTTCAAAGTTCAATAAAACAACAAAAACGAAAGCCTTTTAATTATTGTATGCGAATTTATCCGCCTGAAATAGCGATGTGAGAAATTTTATATAATTTTGTACGGTATTTTGATAGAGAAACAGTTTTGTTTTATACGCCTCGGACGTCGAAGAGAAAGATTCGAGCGAAAAACAACGAATAAAAATCCGCGAATCAAAATTTTCGCTCGGCTTGTCGATCTCGATTCAAGCTGTTTTCGTTTTCAGCTCGCCCGCACGAGCTTCGCTCCACGCGCGAAATTTACCGCACGCTTTATTCGCACATTGTTCGTATCAATAAACTCACCTACGTGATCGACATCTTCGACGCTTCGGTATCATTGAAAAGTTCGCTTTATCGAATTGATTGACCGAATGCCCCGCAACATTTGAATTAACGGTCAAAGTTCAACGTGTATTTATTACGCATAGAATTTACAGAAAATTTTGCACTTTGCGTAGCTTGCAACATTTCGCTCCAATTGACAACACAGTTTAATAACGAACGAAGTTTATACAAAGTTTGTTTTCTCTTTCGGTGTCTCAAAATATTAGTAATAAGTAGATTTGTACAATAGAAAAGTGGAAGAGGGAAGATCACGAAATAATTTTACTTAATATTAAATAAAAAAAACTGAGATTTAATATTTTAGCGTACACTGCTGAAATTGAAAAAATTGGGACTGAGGAAATTGGGATTCAATAATTTAGTGTACATCAAACACTTGACGCTCTAGAAACATTATAATAAAGTGTGCTTAATTGTGCGAAATGTACTATAAAACAGAAAATCATCTCAAAGTTTCTTTCTTTCATTCTTCAATTGTGTTTCTGTCAGAAATCGGTATTAATGCTCTGAAATGAATGTTTATTCCTGCTAATCACATTTCTCTAAATGCTTGATTCAAAGACCGATTGTACATTAAAGTGGAGACTTTAACAAGTATCTCAAATCTTTTCAGACAGAAAAAAAAGACCCAAATTGCCCCCAAATTGGGAGATTAATTTCGGCAAAAATACCCGTATCTGTCAAAGACACCTGAAATCCGCCATATTGGTTGTTCCAACGTTAAGTTCCCCACTCCAATTTTTCAAAAATAATACTCTACCTTTTTTACTTCACATCAACGAGTTAAATTTTCAACGACGTTTGAAATTCAAGATAGGGGCAGCCCTAGTTTTTAGACAGTTCTAGAAAATCGAACTACGGTGACGTGAGTTCCCCAAGACCTTGGTAATTAACGATTACGGTAACTTTCCATCTTCGAAGACTATGGAAGAAACTAAGCTTCGAGCTTAGCGAGAAGTCCTGTGTTCCGAAGGAATACGGTTTATCAATTTATTAGTAAAGTGCACGGACGAGCACGATGGGGACCCGATGCCTTGGAGTCGAGAATGAAACTTTCATTCGTGAACGAAACTGATACAAAATTCCAAGAAGAAGATAACTACACCACTAGCGATAAGTAAATATCGAACGTTAATCGCGACATTGTAAATTCGCAAAATTATTCAAAAAAATTGCAAAGTAGTAATTTTCACTCTGGCAGTGTTCTGGTGTTAATTTTATTTCGCGCGTTTGAAAGTTAAGTTAATTATTGTTTTTAATGAAATCGTATGTCTTTTTATTACACTATAATTTTTAAAATACCATAATTTCATTACGGTGTCAAAAAACAAATTAAATCATTTACACCGAGAAACTATCAAACATTCGAGGAATACTTGAAAATTATGCAACCGAATGATAATTTAACGCAGCTGAGAAGCGATGATGTTATATAATATTTGCCAATATTTGACAGGTTTCGATTTAATCGCGCTGAATGTACGTTGTTTCATCTGGCAACGCATTGTACGAAGTTTAAATTTAAACGTAGAGGATAGACGTAACGACACGGAAATGAGTATATTTGAAAACCTCACTTGTCATTCCTTTTATTATCACTTTTCACTCGCGATCAGAGTTTCCACCATTGCAAGATTGCACAAAACGCGCGAACGATCCTGATGTAGAAATCGTGTAGCTGTTAGCTGCAGCAGAGCCAGTATCGAGAGCCGCGGGAGGGTTGAGTTTTCGTGAAGGAACAGGGTGTAAAATCTGGCAGCGGGGGGGTTATCTTGAAGCTGAAAGTTGAGAGTTGCCACGGAAAACATCACCTCGGAATTCTTCTTCGAGAAATCGACTGAAAGTAAATCAATAAATCACTTTTCAGAGATTATCGCAAATACAGTCAGTCAGTTTAAAGTAGTCTCGACTTTTCCACGAGAGAGAAATTGCAATAGCAATTCGCACATCGTACCCATAAACGCACGCGCGTGTGCTTACCGACTATAAATTATTCAACAATCGAAGGAAACCGAATAAGCAACCGGCATTATTTTCCTGGCGAATTCCCGCATTAAAAATTTAATAACGCCCGGCAACGACTGTTCGTTTCTCCAGGTGTTGTTCTCCGGGACCCCTCCGGTCGCTCGAACGACCCTGTCTCCTCCGAAATAATTAAATTCACTGGTATTTACCATTGCATTTATGCGGGCGGGCGGGCTCGTTCGAAACGAAATTTCACTAGGAGTTTTCCATTGCCGCGGGCAAACCAGAATAAGAGAAAACAGTGGCGAGGGAAACAAAACTGGATGTCTCGTGGCTTTTACCTCCGCGAAGTAAGCTTCAACCGGGGGGGGGAAAGAATCTTTCTCTCCGATATTCCTGGCCAGCAACGTGCCGAGCGAATGAATTTTGCACGAAAAATTAACACCTGTTAAGTTTCACACAGTGCTCGCGATAAAAACTCGCAGATTTCTCTTCTTTATCTGTACTGTGTGTTATGGTCGTTGTTGTTCTAATTATTATTCCAGCGACATCTCACAAATTTCAGACGAATCTTGTTTCTAGGATATCCAGGACCCCCGATTTTTCCAGGTTAATTGGTGTCAAATTGATGAAAGATTAACGAAAAGACAAGTCAATCAATTTTGTTTTGTGAAAATAATTCATTAATAGTCAATTTTATATCGCTTACACACTTCACACGCGAATGAAACTCGAAGCACTGTACGAATCACAAATTTTGATGATCCTAATAATCCTAAAAATCAAGATCGTCAAGTTTCTTAGATTTAAAACGATCCGAAACGATTGAAAAACCTCGATTCTCTCCGAAGGAAGATCGTTCCTTGGTCGGCCTGTTTCGCGCGACAGATCGAAACGAAGCGCTCGTCGGATCGCCGACCGTTCAAATTCAATAGGAGCCGACAATTTCTCGAATCCTCGCCTCCGACTGGTCGGCGATCGTTGGCAGGCCGCCAGATTCCCCCGGCTGGATTAACATTTTCGCCGAAGAAGGAACGGAGGGGTGGTGAAAAAAAAAAGGACAAAGATTTTTTCCAGGTTCCAAGCAAGGTTCAGCCCTCGAATAAGGAGGCATTGCCACCGCGTGCACGCTCTCTCCCATTCTCCTCTATAATCCTCGACCTGTTTTCGTCTATTTTCATCGCCGACGTGTTCGTTCGTCCCCCCTTGCCACCGGGGGGTTGGACGGGTCCAACGCTGTAATCGCTTCCTCTCGGAACGAAGGCGAACGGAATAATGAATCCGGCCGCGTGCTATTAGGTTACACGTTACACGTTGACACTTGCAAACGCCACGATGAATATGATATCTAATTCAGGGCGGGCGTGGAGAGCGGCCAGGCTACTCCGAGTCCGTCGACGTTTTAACGTCGCAGCAGGGCGTCGAGAACCGTGGCCGTGGCCGGCTATTAAATTGAGAGACGCCACCGCCGCGGCGCTCTAGGTGCGCTCTAAATAATGCATACCGGGGCATACTGCATAATAGACGATCGTAGATGCCCGTTACCGCGTCGCGGTTTGCAGACGAACGCGGGCCAAATTCTTTTTTCCTTTTTTTTCTTGCTCGAGCGTCGTCGCGTCTCGTCTTCGTGTTCGGGGATTTTGGATATTTTTGGTCGGGTTGCTTGCTCTCCGTGCGTTACACGAAACGCAAATGCAAAAACCCGAGCTGCAGAGACTGGAACTATGATGTACGTACGTAGTGATGTTGTTTGAAAGTATAATATACAGGGTGTTTCTTGCGAAGGTGATTTTCTCTCGAATTACTCGCTAATGAAGTGAATTCGAAGAAGAACGTTTCAAACGAAACTCGTGTTGCTCGTAGAGGCAAGGGGCATTTTATGGCAACCGCGAATCTTGTCCCAGATTATATTATTAAAAAAAGAAACGAAGGTAGCCTTGAAATCTCGGAGGCACGACCATCTGTGACGACCTCTCGAAACAACGTTCTTCCCTACAGCGAATAGTTTAAAAGAAAGTTAGAGGTTAGGTGCGTGTGGGACACCCTATATAGCTTGAACTTGTCTTAAATACGGTCGTTTTTAAGACGTACGAGATGGGAAGAAACTTTGTTAAACTTAAACTTTGTTAATTTGATACGAAGGGGGGCAATAGTCTTCTTGTAGGTGCGCTTGATGTCGTTTCAAGGTCACACTTTTTGCTCCATTAGTCGACATAGCTCGATATGTTCTTCAAAGTATAACCCACGTACGTTCGTTACAAAAAATGAAAATTATTAATTTAGGAAATATCTCAACTTTAATCTTTTTTTCGTAAAGTTTATGCGTGAAAGGCAAGAACCGAATGCTCGTCCTATTTTTCCTCATCTTTCACTCGATGGACTCCGCGTAATTAAAGTTAGAATTTCTCCTAAACTGATGAAGTTCCTCGACATACGTAGATTAATGAGTAATGAAATTCCTCCGCTTAGAAAAAATTTTGCGCTATAATAACTTTCAACAAAATTCTTTTCGCGTCTCCAAAACTAACAAAGATCAAATCATTTATTATTCCGACAAAGGCTGAGCCGAAATTCTATTCCGCAAAGTTCCATAAACCGCTAAGAGTTGGGCAAGTCCTATAAACCACTCTCGGTGGTTTGTGAAACTTAACCAAATAGAATTTCAATCAGATTGGCACGTCGACGTCGACCATCCAATTCGAAGTTCCCCGTGAAAAACGGAACTTTTCGCTCCCGCGATCTTCGTTGTACAACGTACAACGACGTATGAAACACAGAAACGGCAGTGTCGTAACAATATTTCCGAACATTGGCACAAACACCACTGTCCATAAAGAGTAATTAGTCACGATCTTCCTGCTTCCTCACGTCTCAAAGAAACAACGATCAGATTACACGCCCTTTCATTCGCGTTACTCGTGAATAATTACGTCACGCTATCGGCCAGACGAAAGCAAAATCCAAGCGATCCGGTCACCGCGAGAGTCTCGCCGGCGAGACTCGTTCGAGGGCGAGCGTATTTTGTCACCTGTGGCAAATTAATTCCCTTCATACCCGAGCGCCAAGAATCTCATTAGCCGAGGGAACACGTGAATTCACAACTAACGCGGAAGATCCAAAGCAAGCCGTGAAAGCAGTAATTCAAACTTATCCGACGATCAGATAACGCTCCGCGGAAACACGTACCTTTCAACCCACACCATATAAGAACCAGGCGCGCCCACCTCAAATGGGATAGATACAAATTTACCTAGTATCCAATCTGTGACAGGGATCTAAACACGCTTTTGTGCCAAACGATGTTTGCAGATGCGTCACCGACACAGACACGCACACCCGAGTGGCTTTCGCGGGAGCGTGCAAAGACGCCTGATTCGTTCGTTATCTCGACACAGAACCGGGCGCACACCGTTTACGAACACACATTCGCATTCTTGCCTGATTATTTATCTCGGCGCGAGATAAACGTCCGATCCGCGGATAATTGCGCCCGAACGTCTCCGTCGAGCGTGGACGCGGGTTTTGTCGGAGAGAAGAAAGGGAAGAAGAGTGATTTCAATCCTGGTGGAAACAGGCCGGACGGCCTGTTCGAATGTTTTATTGTTTTTCAATCGTAGAGAAGCAGAAATGGACAGGTGATTCGTAACTGATATGAGGGATTTATTCGAGCAGACGATACAGCCCCCCGCGACGGTTGTTGCGCCCGTGTTCGTTGAAAGTGGTTTGCACGCTGATACAGATAGCTGTGGCGAGTGGTTTTTTGCGCAGTTCAAATGTTCGAGGCTCTTTTTTCCCCGACTCGAGTAATCGGGGATTTACGCGACTTTGCGTATTTTTACGAACGTGGTTGAAAGTGTAAAGACAACGTTAAAGTTAAAGGGAAGAAAAATGTATGAGCCTCCTACTTTACGAAAAATCATTTAAACCTTTGAAAATGCGCCGTTTTATGAAACGTATAAGATATTGAAATATTTTATGAAACAACGTAGAATATCCAACGAAAATTATAAATTATAAATCGGTCATTTTGGTTCCAGTGTTGAAGAAACGGAACCAATATCTTTTTTATAAATTCCATTTTTCTTTTCTTTTGTGCGCGAAGATACGAAACAGAATCGTGTGATGTTGCGCGAATTTATCACCGACGTAACTACTCCGCTTGAATTAACCGAGCGAGCAGCATCCCCTACCGACTGACAAATATTTTTCCAAGCTCTTCGATTAAACGTCGCATCTCCAGACAAAATACGATTTCATCGCGATTCGAACGTTGTTTTTTCCAAGTGAATCTACGCGTATCGTTTCCTCATTGACACTTTCTCTTCGAAAGTAGAATTTCGAAATTTAGTGATTCTTCTTGATCAGCCGTTCGAATTGAATCGGAAAGCGGTGGAAAATCGTGATATTTGTAGGCAACTAAATTATCATTGGAATTTAACCAACGAGTTTAAGATGGATCAACTTTTACACAATTTTGCAATTACTTTATATAATTTTTTATGTATTAAATACATCACTGTCAAAGAGAGGGGGCAAAAGTGATTTTACTCAGAATTGTACAATTTAATTTTCGATGTACATATACAAAAAAAAGACAACGAAGCAAAAGTGACTAAATGATTCTGTTTAATCATTTTATGTAATTATTCTTGATGTGTTATCACCAAAAAATGATTAAGTGACTCTACTCTAAAATTTTACAATTCTATAACTTGATACAATTTTCAATGTATTATCGTGTTATCGTCAAAGAAAGAAACCGAGCAGAAGTAATCCTCCTCTCTGCGACCGGGGGTATCGAAGATTATTCGCTGTTGACGAAACTTTGATCGATCATCATCCAGCGAAATCGTCATTCAATTTTCAAAATTATCTTTATGCACCTTTTCACTTCAGTATTCAGCCTCGTCGTTTTCGGTGTTCTTTCTTGCGAGAAAATAGGAACGCGTACAGGTGCTGTAAGTTGGCGTTTTCCACTTCCGTCGTAGGTAGCCAAAGCAAAGCCGTAGTTAGATTATTAAAGCCGGGTTTGGAAACTGAGTTCAGGTTAGAAGCAACAATAGGTTCGGACGACGACGACGACGACGACGACGACGACGACGACGAAAAGCAATCCGCGGTCCCCGCCGCACCAGTGAACCAGTGACTGTGCAACGTGTACACTCGAGCGTCGAAGTATCGCCAGCAGCAACGAGGTGGTTGGACTTTGTTGCGTCTCGCCACACCGGCTCGTATAACGATCCCATCGGTGGCGGGCGCGCCGCTTCTATTCGGCTGACGCCGGCACACGCTAAACCACGCGCGCTCTTCTCGATTATCGAGCCAAGGGCCAAGTGTACGCGCATTCAATTGCACCGCGATAATCGGCGATCGAGGCGTATCGCGATACACAAGCGCGATCGCGTTGCAAAGTGCCGCAATCGGCGCCACTCGATGCTTCCAATCGCTTCGAAATCGCGCGCTTTTATTGGATTCCCCGTTTCTTTGGCTCTTTTCTTCTTCTTCTTCTTTTTTTTCTTTTTGACAAAACTGAGTGCAGTTTGCATCGTTGTTACACGTATAATTGTTGCAAAACAGCTCAATTGAGCGATACAACGGTGAAACAAATATGTTGCTGTTTGAAGAGTTTCTTGAAAACAGATGTTTCGTTGGTTCTTCTGTTTCTTTCTTGATTTTTCGAGAATTTCTCAATTTCAAGAGCACCGTCTTGATGTGCAGAAAGAAACTGAAATATACGCGTCTCATTTTGTACTAATAATTTTTGAAGTTACAAAGGGACTTTACGGGCATGTTCATCGAGAATATCAAGAACAACGGAAGGTTTGACTTCGACGAAATTTCGGTAGTTCCAACTCCGAGCATAGTTGTTAATGCCTTTCCTTTTACTCTTTCCTCGAATTCAGCACCCAGCGGTGGCGTCCGGCCCGAATTCCCCAGATACTTTTCGCGTAACGTCGCTCGTTATACTCTCGAAAACTTTACACGGTCGGTGTTCTCGCGGAAACTTCACTCTCTCGCCACGCGCTGTGAACGCTGTTAAGCACATTCTATCTCCCGTGCGTGTACAAACTCGGACCCTGTTTGCACTCGGTGCTCAACAAATTTCAGCGCAACGGGCATTCCTAAACATCGTATTAACAGGCTAACAGTTGGGAAAATTTGTCGCGCGGCCGTAACAAAGGCGGTGTTACTTACATTTTTCTGCTTCTGGAGAAGCTTGCAGCTTTTATCCAACGGGGTCCCCCTTTCGCAGAGAGGGACAAGCGAGGAATTTCATTTCGTTGTGACGCGTTTCTCGCAAAGGAGGAAGAGAGAAAGCTGTACACGTCAGCCTTAAATACAGATAAATTTAATTATTTATTCGTACGTCCTCTGGATATCCACCGAATGTTTTCTTGTCCCCTGTATAAATACACTTTTCATATTCATATTGTTATTAAAAAAAAAATACCATAATGATTTGATCTATCTACACTCTACGAATCTGTATTGAAAATGAAAAATTATGCTCTTCACTGCGTGTCACAATCTCAAAAATATTACGCTCATGCATCAATTATATGAATTTATTTACGACGAGACACTGCATGGAAATAAATATAGATTTATATCGTTAAAAAAAGAAAAGACGACAAAGAGATATTTCTAATAAAAAGAATTGGCGTTGTGAATAATATCTCGAAAATCGAAGCATGTGACGTGCGACGTTTCTCCGTACAATCGTGGATATCACAGATAAAAAAACAGGTGCATGCATTGCTTAAACAATGCACAGAGTATGATTGACGGACGCGCGGGATTTAAAAAATGTAATAATTTTTTTTTCAAGTAATTTTTTACTATCTACGATTTTGCCCACTTCACTGCATAAAATGTTACCCTATCTTTTGAAAAATTTGTATTAGTTGCGATAAATTCTCCCATTGTTTCATCTACTTATCATTCTATATTAATTACGATGAATGTAATTCTTTAACAAATAACTCTCAAATAAATTTTGCTCGCTACAATTTTATTAGAATTTAAAAAATGATAGGTCTAGAATCTTTCAATTGTGGGACTTTTGAAGACCCCCTGTGAGCAAGTGAGCAAACAACTCTAGCAAATACATCAATCGACGTTCTGTCTGATATATTATCAATTTTTTCTCTTTTCTCTAACGTTTCACATTGTTTTTGCGAGAAAATCCAACAACAAATACAACAGAATCGCTCACCCTAACCTCAAAGCGAAATTCTATAGCTTTCGATATCTGATTTTTTTTTTTTCGATTAAATTCAGTAAATTCCAACCGTGAAAGCAAACACGGCCCTCAACAAGTTTGACAAACGTCACGGCTTGCTGACAAGCTTCATGAATTTTTGCTTGTTCGTATTTCCAACATTTCCGGACGGGGAATCCAACAGTGGCGTAGAATGCCAGGCATTCGGTGGGAAAGCTATTCCGAATGGCTGCAAATCAAATTCACGTTCGCGCTGAAATCTGTGCCGGTTGATTTTCATTGCCTCATTGCGTTCGTTGATAAAATTCGATCGTTGAATCAGATCGAACCTGGGGCGCTACGTTCGATGCTACTTTGACGAAAGTTCGCGCGGAGCAATCAAACTCTCGCCGGGGGATCTTCGCGAATTTCCATCGACGCGTGCCTTCCGCATTTTTGCGCAGGGGAAACTCGCGCCATTACCGAATGACCGCTGCGATTCTCTGCAATTTCGAATCGAATTCAGGTCAGTTGGCAAATTGGTAATCCGTTGTGAATTAGCTGCGAAGATAGGCTCAAATTGTACGACCGCGTTACGACGATTATTAATGATATTCTGTAGAGATTAGTAGATTAGTAGATTAGTAGATTATAGCGATTAAATTGGTAGATTACAACGATTCATTAATAATATTCTGCAGAGTTTAGAAAGTTCAATTTTACAACTGTACAACGTAAATGATCTAAACCTAAATTTCTGACTCGATGACATTGCATTAAAAATTGATAAACTTTTCATAAAGCTTGCAGTTTTATATTTCGTATGCAACGAGAATCTTACTGTGACAGTAAAAACAATTCTAAATTTCACAAAAGAAAAAACAGATTCTCTAACAGCGACGTTTCTATCTTCGTACATTTAATTTAATTTGTCAAGTTGATTCCTAATTGGTTTTTCGTGCGTGTCGTTGACTTGACGAATGCTAAAAAGATTTATAACTACACCGTTCTAAAAATATTTCTAGCCTCGGCACGTCTTCGAAAAATCCATCAATTTACCGTGTTACATGCGAGAATAGTAAAATTTCATCCTTCGACGTTCATTTTCCTTACAAATTAATCTACCAGAGTGTCTCGCGCAAACTTTCCAATGTTTAATTATTTCTCGTTAAAAGAATCTTGGCTTACGCGCGAATCGTAATTTCGTTGTTGTTAACCCAACTCAGGAGATAGATGACACAGATCGTGTAACCGTCCCGAGACAAAGAAACGCACCGGTGAAAATCAGGATGCGTGCACGCGCGTGCACGTAACGTGAACGCGGTGTAACGCGATGTAAATGTCAGGGGCAGGCGAATAATAGCCGAGCCGCAGAGGCGGAACTATTTCCATGCGAAATCGGCTTGATTGACGAAACACGGGCAGGAAGAGCGGACCACGGGAAAATTCTATCCATAATAATTATTCAGAAAGACAATATTGGAGTAGTGCCGTTTTAAAAACGATCTATGACTCTGGACCGGGCTGATTGCAATCTCCATGGACCATTTTTGCGTGTCGGTCGCAGCGACCATTGTCGCATTTCTATGGAATTCCCCCCCGGCTACGTGTAATTTTTAACGTCAACTCGACATCTACCGGGAGTCTATTCTCGATTACAGATCGCGCGTGTACTGCCACGCTCAGAAATCTCAGGACGATACATACGTTGTAATAAAATACAATATATAATACAGTAAATACTATAATGCTATATAATATAATACAATAGTACTGTATAAATATTATAATACGTAAATTACATATACAATACAATAAACACAATACTCACAGTATAATATAAAACAGAAACTATTAACATTTGATGAAATTTGGTTTGATGATGCAAATGACGGCAGAATAACTAAACAAACAAGAACACTTCCGTTCACTGATAATGGCAGCAGTATGCATTTTACTGTTGTAGTCTTCTTTCTTCGTTCTCACTGAACGGCACTGCACTGCACTGAACGATACTAAGCCGTACCGTAGTAGTCGGTTACCCGCGTATTTATGTTTATGTGTCCTTAGCTTACCTTCCAGTTTTGGCTATTCGCAAGGAGACATCTTGCGGCACTCTGCCCAATTATTTCGACCTTATTTTTCTGCCACCTGCTCGATTACTCGCACATTTTAACGATATATTAACATATTCTATCATTATATTAAAATACACGCAATAAAATAAAATTAGAATAGAAAATATATTCATTCGTACTTAATTTCAAATAAATACAACAGGTATAAAATGTACTTTATACAATGAAAACTCTATTAATATATCAATACATTGTATTATTACACTACAATACATGTACGTATGATAAAATTAAATTACAATACAAAACACGTTTATTCACATTTCATTTTAAATTGAAATTAAGCAGGATACGTACAATATGATTAAATGCAACAGACATGAAACAGAACAAAGTTAATATATTGTATCATAAAATATACGTACAGAATAATCGCCATGATGAGCGAAAATGGAAATAAAAGAGTCGCAAGATTTTTGACAGGAGTGCGCATACGTACGTCGCCGCGGTTTTTGACAGAAATTCGAGAACCGCGCGCGTACATACCACTGTCGTCATATACTTATGAACAGGTCACTAGACAGGTCGCTGTAGTTACTCGTCGATTTTAATTAAAATCATTTTGGTGTATTTAATGCATGCGCGGGTTCGCGCACGTTAATTGAATTAATTATCCTTCCGAACTTCAATCGACGCTGATGGCGGTAGAAACCAGTCGCGTAAAAAAAAGAAAAAAGAGCGGGATGTCTCCATGTTCAATCTACACTCCCTCTCTCTCTCTCTCTCTCGCCGATCCCGCTCTTCGTTTTTTCCAATTTTTTCCACCCACCGAAATTTTCGTCCCTTTCCATCGAATTTTCCAGGCCTTCCCGTGGTTCTCACTTTCAGGCCCGGCTCTCCGGTTCTCTCTTCATTTGTATTCACCGGCGGTTATTTGTCAATTTATAAATCATTTTATTCACGGCCGGCTCGGCAAACGACGACGCAACAACGACAACGACCCCGTTTTCAGGTCGACGCGTTCCGACGTGTTTATGCAACCCTTGGTGCGCGTTCGAATAAACGGCTGGCAAAACCTAGTTAGGCTGTAATTTTACAATGGCGACATGCACGAAGAGTCACGATAACGAGACGCGTTTTCGGCGCCACGGGCCCGCCAACATTTATAAGTGAAAAAAAAAAAAAAAAAAGTGTTCGTACAGGCGAGTCGACCGATCCAGCTGGAAATCGATTACGTCGATAACGAGCGCCGGCGTTCGGCTCGCCAGCCTAGCGAGCATTATGCCCGCCGCCTTCGCGCTCCAGCCTCGACTTTGCATAACTCGCCGGGGATACGTCGGGATTATGTCAACGAACCGTGTTATTTCTTTTCACGGGGGGTTAACAGATTCGAGGGAGATCTTTGCTCGCAAGAAGCGATGGAATAAGTTCGTTAGCGAACGGATTTCGTATTTTATTGTAAATAAAACGTCGTCGATGTTATTCGAGAATCGCGAAATTTTCTGCCAACGTTAAACCAATTTGTAAGTATTATTCGAGGGTATTTTTCATATTCGTTTCGTGTTTACAGGATTTTTCGGAGATAGAATGACATTATAATTTTCAGAAAAGTGGAAGAGTTAGAGAAATTGGAGATGTATTCGTATGCTTGTCTTCTATTACTTATAATACTTTCCCACTTTTCTCTTCTTTCTCTGTATCGTTTCACTTTAAAGAACAACACCGCAAGAAATAAAGTTGTCGTTCCAGACATCTGGAATCTTTATCACTCACTCTTAATTCCTTACTCCTATTACTCACCTTTTAGTTTCAACAACTATTTATTAATATTGACTCTCTTTTAACCAGATCGTCACATCTTTCATTATTCAGTTTTAATTCTTTCGCTTTTATCAATATTTTATCTATTGACATTTATTTTTACCTATTATATATTCATAACAGTTTTTACGTTTCTCTTTCAACGTTCAGAATTTCGCAACACCGCATTCCATTCTTTCCCCTCGAGCTCAATTTTCGAACAACTACCGAAACAAATTTTCTTCCCCGCGACAATCGAAAAGATAAGCAAAGTTTGCATCGATTCGTTAACCAACAAGTTTTGTACGACAATCGAAATAGCCGACCACCGATAGCCAATATCGCTGTAGTTTAAGAAACCAAAGTCTGGCAGTAGACCCTCGTAAAGTGAAGAAACTTTTTCCTCTCGTGACCCAATTTCGCAGAATAACGCAAAACGATGTAACAACTGCGACGACTATTAATTGGCTGGATATTTTTCGGACAAACTTCGTGCACGCGGATTAAACTTATCTTTGATTTACGATATAGACGATAGCAGTGTACAAGATTTCGGAGAGTTTCAGCTTTTTAATCTCAACTTTTCCGAAAATGCAATCTCCTTGATTTCGCAGTTGATTGTAATTAGTGTACGAAAGTGTTTCTATCGATATTTGAAATTCTTACAACTTGTCAGTGAAAAAAGATCCATTTCGAAGCCCTCATTACATTCAATTCATATTAAATTCATTTCTGGTTTTTTTCTGTTTTTACATCATTTCTCTCTCGAAAAGTTTGCAAATTCGGACTTCTTCATGGAAGTTTACCGAAAAAAGTTTCCCTCGTAACTACATCCATGGTTTTGAAGATCAAAGTCTCTCCTTTGTTAAAATTTGTTACACGATCTTTTCACACAGTGTTAGGAGATTTTGAACTATCGACTGTAGTGTAGACTATGTGTTATTCCATTTTGTGCTGTAAGATGTGTCGTTCTTGTGTTTTGAATTCCAGGCGAAATTAAACGATTCGATAATGCACAAAACATGTATGATACATCGAAAATATACAACTCGATATAATAGTATAATATTTGCTCAACCTTACTTCAATTGTGCTCGTCTACAGCTCCACGTTCTAACGACGAATTACATTAACGAACGTAGATTAATAAACTCTAATTCACGAAGAACGGAACATGAATTCATACAATTATTTATACGTATCATTGACAATGCAATTGATATCCAGTAAGGAGCTTTGCGATTTTCGTGATTTCGCGAAACTGGCGGAGACGAGTAATCAAATCCGACGTTTAACCAGGCGTAACAGCGTGTAGGCGAGGAAAGAATAATAACAATCGCTGAGCCGGGCCATCGTGATTTACGGGTGGTCGTTAAGTTTCGCCCGGGTATTATCTGGTACGGCGTGAGAACTGCGCGATAGGCGCGCGACGACGAATCGGCTATTTGCGAGGTGCTCGAGATAAATACGACGATAGCGCGGCCGAAGGGGGGCAGCAAGCCCAAAGTGGATATTAGATGCCAGAAGTCTGCGTTAATAATTAATGCATCGTAACGACCGTGTCGTTGCGAGTCAAGTGAGAGAGAGAGAGAGAGAGAGAGAGAGAGAGAGAGAGAGAGAGAGAGAGAGAGAGAGAGACGGGCGGGCGGGCCTGACAGAACCCTCTCTTGCCTCAGCAGAGACAACGCAGCTCGCTTCATAAAAGAAAGAAAGGAGAGAAAAAAGGGAAGGAAAAGAAGCAGCGAGACGAGAGAGAGAGAGAGAAAAAGAGGTGGAAGAAAGGAGAATGGGCAAAGAAAGGAGAGAAGCTTGAACAAACAAAGCGCGCAGACCGTGCGGCAGCTACTTATCTCGACGCAGCGCTCTACAGAAACAAGAAAGACCGACTCGACAGCTCGGCAATGACCCAGCTTTATGAATGCACGAGCAAAAGTGCGCTCGCTCTATACCCTCCGCTTCTTCTCCGCCACTGGCACCGAATTTCTCGCGTCTCTTCCGGACTCTCCCCGGACTGCGACGGACTTGGCTACTTTCCATTCCCTCGAATATATCCGTTTTCTTTGTCACAGATGTTCCTAATTTTCGTAACGTTCGCCACGGCGAAGTAAAACGTCCTGGCGAAGCGACGGGGCGGAGAGGAGAGTCTTGTTGTCAGCGGAACCACGTGATCTCCGGCGACGCTCGTCACGCTGAGGTTTACGTTAGGTTTAGGTTAACCGATACGTGTGTTCTATTTTGTCGCAAGTAGGTTGGTCGTCTTTCCTTCGAGTATCGCGTGAAATCTGCAAACTCTACAGACACTTTCGCGCAAAGAGAGAGTCGATGGTAAAATTCACATTAAAGAAAAGACGTGGAAGGATCTTCCAAGAACTGCGTAGTCCCTAGAAGATTATAAATGACGTCAGTCAGTTCCATTTCGTGATAAACTACAGCGCTTTTGAATAAACGTCCAACTGTATATTCTTTGCGTTCAATTTCCGAAATGTATTCGCGCTGCAATTAATATATCTGGCGTCTGTAATTAACTCATTATCGTCGACATGAATTGTGCTTGGTCGTTGCAAATTATGTAGCATCCATTTGATCGATCTCCTGGAATATATACGAGCGAGCGTATCTATTGTATCGAGTGTATCTCTGTTTAGTCGAACAGTGTGCTTAACATAAGTTATCGTTGCACGCTGGTTGAAAATTTGCACGGACGTTTCATCTTCGTTGGCGAGAAAAGTGTCGAACTTGACGCGTAATTATCGATATATGCATCGATGTGTCAGTTTTATTTAGAAAGAAGTTAATGATCTGCGTCAAATAACAGAAGAAGATAACCGAACAGTTTCACGTCTCCACGCCTCCTTACTAAAAACTTTGTCGTTCGTTGTAAACATTAGTATAAAATTCCCATTTCCCCTACTTATGGCTCGTAGCAGCCTTAAATTTCAAGGCTCAAAGACTTAGCTACTTGACCTACACCACGCATCGGCCACGAACGCGGCCCCATCATCTTGATGGATGTGGGTATAAAATCCCTAAACCCTACCCTACTGAGACACGGTGCCAGTCTATCGTCGACCTAAATCCGCCGTTAGCAAATAACGAATCTCTATCGACGTCGCGCCGACACAACGTTGCGTCTCCGGCTGAAGAATCTTTGGATTAAAGAAATCCCTTGGAAATTATCCTCTTTTCGCTTTGTGCTTGAATAATTTGAGAGATCGAAGTCGCGTTTAATCGACAGCAGTCACGGATCTGTCGAGGATCTTCATTCTTCAGGCCGGATTATTTTATTATTTGACGAAGAGAAGGTCGGTGCGCAAATTTTCAGAGATTCGGATGATTTCTCGCAAAGTGTACGAACAAATGTTTACATTTGCGAATTTTCATAACCTTTTGAGCACATTTGGAACAAAATTGGAGGACGTTTTGTTATAAACTACTGGATGTTGCACGATTCTCGTATTTTGAGTATTTTGTACATTGTCTGAATTTTGTTCATTTTAAAATCCCTCGTATAAACGCGTGAAGATCTGCAATTTAATTATTAGAGTTCAGGTTTGTGACGTCGGTCGTTTAACAAATGAAGAACAGAGTATAAATTCTTTAATATAAAAAAAAGAAAATAGAACTTGAAAAAAAGTTACATTTCTTTCAGTAGTAAACTAGTGATGAGCGTCATTTATTTACGACGTAAAAATTATTTCTTATTACTTTGTGTCAACATAACAGAAAATTTTTCCAAGGATTTGCTTAGCTGAATATCGACCGAGTGACTACTAAATCGAATTGTCTCTAAAAACTGAACTTGAGTCGCAAAACTGCGTCACACTGAACTCTTGATCTCCTCAGAGTCTTCTTACGTAAGATCTTGATCTGCCCGTTTTCAAAGGACTCTGAGTACGGGGAAGGTTTCCAGAATTTCTCATTACCACTCGGTAAGAGTGACTCGCGTGAGATGGCAAGTTTGGGAAACGGTTCCATCATCATTTGGAAACCGTTCTTTTGCTTGCACGATACTTCTGATACGTGTATACGTCAGAGCAATAGCTATTGTGCGAAAAATCTCCTATAAATCTCAGTGATGATATTTATAACATCATGAACATGTTGTACATATTCTGGATATTATTGCAAGTTCGACAATAATGATATTATAGTTGGAAATTCTCTGAATGGTCTATATTTGAAAGTTGCAAAAAAACGTGTAAAAATTCCTAATTTGACTGGGTCTGAGTCCCTGGGTCTATGTGTATGCAAGTTAAATCGATGAATGAAACAAGTATAATTGTTATTTTGCTAATCTTGAACGCAAATCCAGGTTCATGTAACAGCGAGTTCGATGCTAATTTGACAAAAATGTTTAAACTTACACTTTATCCTAATATTCACTTTCTCTACATAATTGTACAACGAATTATGTTTTTGTATCATGTCATGTATAAATAATAAAAATCGTGGATATAAAAAAAGTCAAACAGACGAAGATGCTCTACTTTCAATTTTATATCAAATTCAGATTCGATACCTGCGGCGGAGAATGCATATATTCCCCTCAAAATTCTGTAGACATTTTGCAAGGTAGAATGGCAGAAGAAACTGCATCGTTGGTCGATATTCAACCAAGTATTACAGCTCTACTGTTCTCGTGTTAGAAACCATTTATGAATATCGTATGGTATCTGTGTGCACTAAACCTGAAAAAGTCCCAACCATCGTGCACATTTTGAAACAAACCCCGAGCCAAGACAAGCTTGTCTCTTTCCACAGAAAATCTTCTTCTAACGAGTATATACGGTATCAGGAACAATACTTTGTTTCAATGACGAAACGAAATGTACATTATATAACGTAGGTTAGAAACGAAATCTTGAAATATCGTAGATGATAAGTTTTAATTCCAGAACAAAGCGTCGAATAAAATACACAAATACACGAATATACTTTAAATGAAATATAACGACGACGGTGACTAGCTTTGCCAACATGAATACATTTTTTACAATACGTACCCTCAACTGTATCCTCATTCTCACTCAAAGCTCTTGGCCGTTAATTCTCTCTGGAAAGGAAGAAACTCTTTCTTTCGCTCTCAAACTCTTGGCTGCACCTCCTCACCTGCCCCTCGCACGCATTCTTCAGAAGCATTTAAGCTTGCACGCGCCTATTTTTTCCTCCTTTTGTCTCTTTCAGCCGTTTCTAAAAGACATTCGAGCGTATCCACTTCAAACTTTGGATAGCTGCACACGCCCTTTCACGCGGAAATTTTAAGCACTTAATTCTAAACGCTATTCTTTCGCGTCGTTGTTCGAAACAATTCTCGCCCGCGCGTAAAAATTCCCTCCGCCCCCGCTATAATACTTCGCTGACACTTCTCGTCTTGAAATGACTTTTCAATAGAACGAAACAATAGACGAAACTCGTTGAATGGTGATTTGTACATTGATATTGAAAATCTCGTGGCGCCGCAATTACGTTATCGGTTATTGAAATTGAAGATCACGTCGCCGATTAGTAATTTGTGTTCACAACGCGAAAAATTGTCGATAATTTATATAAGTTATCGATAAACTGATTAAACTTTGTAGAAAAAAATCATGTAACGATATGACGAAAGAAAGATCATGAATGAACAATCGTCGATAATTTGTGAACTGATATAACCTCGTATAAAAATATCGTCTTTCGTAAAGTTTGGCAATTTTTCATTGTCATTTATATAAGTTATGCTCTTCGCTGTACAACACAAAAAAATGATCAAATGAAACTATTTCATTGTTTCGACCTCTGTCTAAATGAGGCCACCGGCAAATCAAGGAAAGCGAATGCAAGAGAAGATGGAAATAGAAAAAAAAAAAAAGATGGATAATACCGTTCTGTCATTCTGGCAGAAAAGTGTGATAGATCTGCAATCCTGGGAAATATCAGCCGGCAAGTGGGCCTTGACTAAGATTCCAAGTGGCAAACAATCCATCTGCTGCGTTGCGACATACATATCTGCTAATTTTGCCTGGGAGTCGCCTCGTTCGAGTTTCTGCATGAAACCGAGTGGCAAGTGAGAGTTGCCTCTCCGGTGCAAAGGGTTAAAAGGACACTCAGCGGTCTCAGATGAGTAACGTTTACGTTTCTGAAATTATAAAGGTCGAAATTATGTACGTACTCCTTCTCGTTTCTATTTAAGTTCTCAATAAGATTTCAATAGAGTTTGATAAATACAAAAATTTGCAAAATTGCGAAATTCTTCGATAACTTTTACATTTTATCATCTTTCAATTTTGTACAATTGTCAATTGTTTTCGTCGCTTTCACATTGTATCATCATCTTTCAATTTTGTACAATTGTCAATTGTTTTCGTCGCTTTCACATTGTATCATCATCTTTCAATTTTGTACAATTGTCAATTGTTTTCATGGCTTTTACGTTGTATCATCATCTTTCAATTTTGTACAATTGTCAATTGTTTTCACGGCTTTTACGTTGTATCATCATCTTTCAATTTTGTACAATTGTCAACTGTTTTCATCGCTTCGCGTTGAAATTTCAGAGCGAGATTATTACGCTCGATCTCGGCCAACCTTTCAGAAACTTCTCAATTCAAGAACATCACGAGTGATAATTTTATTATACGTACGCAACGTTTTGAACGTACGTTTCGTAATTCGGTCGATTAATAAACCTTTTCTTCCAAATATCTCCCGAACACGCGTGACTCTCTATTTCAAGCTACGGGAATTAATCAGGATTTATGCAGAGGCGGACTGCTCGGAATTTGAAATTCCCCGAGAAGAAAGTCCCGCTCTGAATTTCCACGGCGTACTCGGTAAATTATGGCTGTTTTTTTTTTTTTTTTGCCCTCGGATAGAGGAACGTCCGATATATACCACCGACAGAGAGGAAGGGAACGTGTCGTTGTTCGTGAGATTACTCACGTTTTCGTAACTTGCACGTAGCCTTTGGCATCGAGCCGTTCGATCACCCGGCCCAGCGGTAAGCTCTATCGATAATGCAGACAGTTTCCATAGGGTGTCCTGGGAAATCGGCTTAACGAACGCGGCTGAAAGATTATTTTCAAAGGTGTTCATAATACATCCGGTCGTACGTTAAGGATGCTCTGTCTCCCGACGCCAGCCCAGAGAGGGGCTGCGTTGCTATTGACCGCGATGCGAAAAAAGCCCCGCGGCAGAGAGAGAATTTCAACGCCCACCCCTCTCGCCACCCGTTATTAAATAATTTCGAATACCCGGCTCGATTCCGATTCGATGAAATTAAATTAAAATTTTCGATAATTGGAGCGTTAAAAGAATGAAACGGAATTTAGAATAACGAGAGACGCGAAAAGACAGATTTTATCATTCATTTCGCGGAGAGGGTGAGTCGATGATTGATTTGCGTTGATTGAATCGACTCGAATAGAAATTGATTTAATACGGCGTATGAATTTCCAATAATAATTAAACGTAGGATGGGAAATAGAATTAACTGTGTGTCGTACGATCTTTTCTCTCTCTCTCTCTCTCTCTCTCTCTCTCTTTTTCTTTTTTAATGGGGTTTAGGCGATAGTCGAAGTTTGTTCAATTTTTTTCAACAGATCGAACAAATATCACAAGTAACAAGGAAAATTTCGAATCAGAGATCGGAAAATAAAATTTCCAGAATATTTTCGGAATGTAACGTGACTGGATTCAACGACATTATTTATGAATTACAGCTCGACGAAGATATAATGCAATTTAAATCAGATGTTATTCGATGCAACAGGGAGCACGTAATTGCACGTTACATTAACCATTTAAAATCCACGTCGAAAGTAAAACCACGAAAATTCACTGAAATTATCATCGAAAAGCGTAATTTCGGAATATTTTCGAAAAATATCATTGCACGAACTGAACGAGATGAACAATTTAAATCAGAAGACAGCCAATTTAAATCAGATATCGTTCGACGTAACAGAAGGTATGCAGGTTGCAAATTACATTCACCATTCGCAATAAAATCCACGCCGAAAGTAAAACCACGTACGCACGAAAATCGTGGCTTTGAAATCATCGTTGGAAAAGCATTTCAGAATATTTTCAAAAACACAACGGACATTTTTCGATCAGGCATATCCTTCGACGTGTATATAATAGGAACTCTAGTCCAGTTTAGTCGAGAATGGAAACAAAAAAAAAAAATATCGCGTCTTCCCTTCACTTTTAAAAACTGCCGAAGAGAACTTAAATGGGATGAGAAGACCTTTCGTTCCTCGTTTGTAGAAAAGTTTCCTGCTCATCTAGCGTGGCACAGAAGAAACGTTCGGTAAGAAGGGGTGGTTTGGAATTCCCTTTCGTTGTACATTACGTTAGCATCGCGCGGCAAGATGGATTTCACAGTTAAATGACATCGTTATTCTTCACCCGGGCTAACTGTTATTAACGAAAACTATTATCAACGAAGATACATTTATTCGCCGGGGGTTAATGTATTTTTAATTGCGTGTTATATTCCCCCGGCGAGGAAGATGAATTTCACCGTTAACTACCCCCGTCATTTTTTTTCCTCCGCCGCGCGAAACACCGCGAAACAAAAGATCTATCGCGAAAGTTGCGTTCCAAGTTACACCCGTTTGCAATACCCGTTCCAAAAAAGTAGAAACACATCGGTGGTCGGCCGATGTTACACATCGTTTCTTCTTAATTACTCGTTAATCGTCGCGATAATAAAGTTCAATCTTGTTTATGATTTAATTTTGAACTAAAATATACTATTCGTAATAATATCACTTTACGTTCGTATACTTACTGTGGAAATTTTTATGAACATATCACGTGTGTTGCACGAAGCATTTTGAGTGACGACTATATCCACCAAGTTAGAAAGAGATTACCCAGTACGATTCGTCTCGCTGAAAGGCCCAGAAGCAACTGTTCCGACTAGAAAATGAAATTTTATCGATATGCGAACATTTGAATCGACACAAAACAAATTACAGTCGCGATCGCTCGGTACCAGACAACGCCATTCCTACTCGAGGCCTACCCCACGCCTCCTCACGAATCACGTGACCCAAATCAACCAATCGCTAATTTTCGTTGCATCAGCGTTGCACCTGAAGAGGCCCAATATTCATGGAGATAACACGGAAAAACAGCTACAATTATGTTCATACACGTTATATTTATATACATTAGATGTAACGAGATGTACAATTATGTATATAATAATGTCAAATACTCAAGATGGCTACTAATTCTACACGTGTATTAATATTCTACCAAATATATACTTTTATATACATTTTCAGATGGATGTTGGGTTATAACATAAATTTAAGTAGATTATGTTAATAGTTATATCAAATAATACAATCACAATCACAAACAGTATGATCGTGACAATCGAACACATAAAGATAAAATTTTATACAACGCAAACGATGAAAGATTCTCTGTGACAAACACTTTCGAATACTTTCGCAAGACGTATCACTGGAAAATAAAATAATTTGCATCCCTTTAACATCGATACAATGCTTTAATTGTTATCACTGCACTCGTAATTATTTGTACGAAACGACGTCTCCGAGACTCGACTTTGAAACGAGGGGTTAATCGAATCCCCCAGATGCGAACAACGTGAATTATCGTAACCGATGATGAGACTTTTGCGCTTGCTCGATTAATACGTACGTACGTACCGCGCCGCGATTTCTATAGAGTCCAGGGTGGAGGGGAGGAGGAGGGGGGGTAGAAATAAAACGTCACCGATGCACGCGTCGGACGCACACAGGCGGTCAACAATATCGGATAGTGAAATCCTTGGAAATGAAAAATTTTGCTGGAGGGCCAGCCATGCACATGCACGCGCGGGCCGATCTGTTACGTAGCGGGCGCAACGGGTTCTGTCGATTGTTTCGCCGCATGTTAAATCGCACACGAAAACAGGGGGAACGCCGGAAAGAAAATACCGTGGCATTTTTACTCGAATTGTCAAAGGAAACGTGAAACGCGAAGCTTCGTGAAAAATAAAGAACGCGCGCTCCTTGCGAATCAACGCGAGAGATATTGCTGCTCTTGTTTCGTCCCGTAATGACGAGTCCACGACGAAGTTCGCTGTTTCCCAATTCCTATCCGAGAATCGCTAACCGTTTGAACAATTTCGCTCAGTTTGATCAAACAAATTACGCCTGTTCCAACATGAAATAATCTAAAAAAACAGTGACAACATAGCGATGTAATTTTCTATTTTTATAAACATACCTTTAAACGAACAGATTAATCGTTTTGCCTGTACGTATTTTGCAACTTTGAATTGTGGATAAAATTTATGGAACAATAATCTGTATAATTTCTCATATCGTGCGTCGTAAAGTGTGCTTGTCGTGTTATTACCCACGCGCAAATTCTCAGAAATACAGAAACAAAAATGTAAATACTGTCCGTAACCTCGAAGCGAGCAAGTTTGAATAAGTTTCTGATGTTTACGCTCCTCAGTCGTAAGCGGAGGTTATCGAAAGCGTAACGTTCGTGCGAAATACAATCGGTTAAACGTAACGAGCGAGTAGAAATTTGCAGAAATTGGTCGTGGAAGAAAGTTAAATCCAGCTGAAATACACGCGATATTGAAATTACACGAAGAACGTTACTCTGCGACAGAAATAATTGCCAAAACAGTCAACAGAAATCGTAAAGTGGCGATGAATTTGGTAAAAATTATTCTTTGAATAAATTTAATTATGGGAAAAGAAGAAGCATCTGACAACTGCTCTTGGAGTAAAGCTTGGGATAACGAGCTATTCTTGTATAAAGTTCGACTGAGCTGGACTTGCGACAAGTATCAGAAATGTTCGACGTCTTTTGAAGAACCGTGAACATCTGAAACGATGAACATTGCGTGCAAAAATGTTGTTTCAAGCAAGAGCATAAGCTATGCCGCTTACAATTTGCTGTCTACGCGAATAAGAAATGGCAAAGAGTCATACTTGTCAAATGAAAAGAGATTCGATTTGGCTTGCACTATTATTATCGCGTTGTACGAAAGGAGCAACAACTGTTGAGTCGTCGAGCCATGGAAGGCGGTGGTGTAATGATTTTGGCAGATGCTGGTTACCAAGGTAAGACGGAAACAAAATTTATTACAGGAAAATTAAACAGTAGAAAGCATATTGAAACGATTGTCGAACAAATTAACGCGTATGTGACACAAATTGCTGGAAATAAATAGATATTTCTTGTGAACACTATAATTCACCAGAAATATCTTCTATATTTCAAATGATATTATTCATTAATTTACTGATATCATCGAGTAATCTTTAAACGCGAGCATTGAACATTAAAAACACACATATCGAAACTCCTTATTCATCCAGCACGTGTTTCTCACGTTTCTCATGCTTAACCCTAATTTCTTCCCTTGTTAAAAAGAAAAAGAAAAAATTACACGACTCGTACCCCAGTACGATTCGTCTCACCGAAAGGCCCAGGAGCAACTGTTCCGACTAGGAAATGAAGACGACTTTTCTGCCATACAATTTTATCGATATGCAAAACAAAT
Organism: Melipona beecheii; assembly: GCA_032399605.1. Lineage (NCBI taxonomy): Eukaryota > Metazoa > Arthropoda > Insecta > Hymenoptera > Apidae > Melipona > Melipona beecheii. The sequence goes on from JAUCMO010000291.1 coordinate 4,604,135, forward strand.
TACAGGCGCGATCGCTCGGTACCAGATAACCCCACGCCCCCTCACGAATCACGTGACCCAAATCAACCAATCGCTAATTTTCGTTGCATCAGCTGAAATCACTTTCAGTGATAAAAACGAGAAACTCAATAATTTGTTCGCGTAAACTCTGCCGACGACGAGTTATCGAGAATATTTATCCGACTGATCCTTAAGCACGCGAGTCACGCGATATAATTAACGGCGTAATATGAACCGGTTCGGAAATGGATTTTCCAGCGGTGATCGTGTCAGCCGAAAACGTCGCGCGATAAATTACGCGCTTCAATTAAACACTTGAAACGAGTTCGCGCCGACATTCCTCCCCAGATTCACCGCGGCGACATTAACGCGGGTATCGCGTTAATTTACAATTTTCAACGCGCAAACAGCCACGTGAAAATTTCTCGATGGCTACGTGTTCGCGCCTAAGCTTTTATGGCGTTCCCTTTAAACTTTCAACTGCGTTCTCTCGCTCTCGTCTCTCCCTCGCTCGCTCCATTCTCCCGGTATTCGTTCGCCACGCGGCTCCGCGCCGTCGAATGCAAGTAGGAGCATTTAAATTAACGATCATTTGAGCCGCAGGTTTGCAAACTAGTCCTTGGCAATTCTACGGTGCTCGTTTAATCGCCTCGGGCTTTTTGTTTCGCCGCGACTTAACGCAGTGATATCCCGCCCCCTCCCCACCCCGTAACGGCGAATATGATTCGTTAACACAATCGCGTCTCTCCCGCATTGATTTAATTAATAATTTCAACCGCCCCGCGAACGCGCCACGCGAAAAGCGTTCGATTCTGTCGTTCAGCTAATGAATCTCGCGCGCCGGCTGTTTATTAAAAGGGTATTTCGGTTTGGATTACGATGTCGCGGTCGCGGATGCAAAAAGAATAGATGAAAATCCATGGGAAATTTCCGCGGTCCACTTGCTCCCTCCGTGTTAATATTCTGTTAGCGGTCGAAAGTTATCAAAGCTCTTTGGATTGAGCTTTCTGTAGTTGAAAGCTGTCAAAACTTTGACATTTCAATTATTACTGTAGTCTAATGCGTTCTACTTGAAAATATAAGCTAGTTAAAAAAAGTAATCTCTTTCGTGAAAAACAAAAATTTTGTTCGATTATCTTTCAGACAACTTCGCGGTTCTTATCTTTTTCGATAAAAAAAAAAAACAGTTCCAAGAGTTGATTTGATATCGTCATCAGCAGGAAAATTTAATCAATTCTGACTTTATGGTTTCTTCGTCATATAACGTTGGAAAATTTTCTATCAGCTTACACAGTGTTTCTCTCCGTTTTAGAAACACGACGAAAATGTTCCTCCTTGACTTTCTTTTTTAAATCGACGCCAAAATTTTCTCTTTCTAAAACCAAACTTGAACAGTAGCCTACAGGTTACACAATGAATTTACGGTTTAAAATGGAAGATGTATGTATATGTTCATCTATTTAAAAAAAAAAAAAGAGGTAATTGCTTTTCTACATACGAGTAATCTAATATTTGCAAATTTAAATAAACAGCAAGTTTCTTATTCCTCCTGGAAAATTTGATGTTTTCTACAACTCTCTAGTTGTGACAGGAATTTAAATTTTATTCCAAGAATGGGTCGTAACCTCGAATTCAGGAAAATTTCGAGTTTCGAGAATACTTTTTTCGTGATTCAAAACTCTCGAAAGTCGGGTAAAATCAACGAACAAAGAGTCATTTGCAGCGTCCAACAAAAGAAGGTTTGATCAAATCTTTGATACGGGATACTTTACTAATACTAATTTGGTGATCAATTTTCGTTTTTAAGAACATCGATCGTAACTCTGGAATAATGATGTGAAATTGTAAAACATTCAAAGCTAAAAAAATGAAAAAAGAAAAAAAGAAAAATTATAATCCAGAGAGAGTCGATTAGATATTTCCGCACGTTGTCACATTTTTGTTCGTATTTTGTTCAACCGTGGCCAATAAAAATTTAATATGAAAGTGTCGGCTCCTTCTTAAAACAAGAAATTCCTCTTACGGCATTGAATCAGCACGTCGAGTTTCGAGAGTGTCGAGTTTCGAAAGTTTCGGGAGTATCGAACTCTTACGAAAGTTCCGGATCCGAGAATTGAAAAATTAGTTTCAAACTCCGCCCCGTTTTATTTGAGGAATAATTTGGAGTGATGTCGCATCGAGGCACGAGAATGTATTTTTTTAAATTGTTACCTTCTCGTTGTTAGCAGAATTCCGACTTGTCGACAGAGTTATAATAATTTGCATAGAGTTTACTCTATCTGCTGGTAATTTTTCGTTCAGTCAACGAAATTTTCGGGATTAAAATTTGACTGAAAAATAGAAAGTACGGAGTGTTGAATCACTATACTACTGAACTAAATGACTTTACAATGTTAGAAGGCGGGAAAATTAGCAGATTTGATTTTACCAATCGATCGTGTCACTCAAATTTTATTCCATAAAACTGACGTATTAGTGCTGGAAAAAAAATGGTTAGGAATTTAAACTTCATTGTGAAAAATCTAGGTGCTGAGCTACTTCAGTGTTAAGTAACAAAGAGCGCGTAAATATATCTATTCCACGAATGAAAAACAAAATGGAATTCCACAGTGTGATGGAATTTCGCAAATCTTGTAGGTTGCTGCCTGCGAAACGCGGGCGTGTAACAAGCTTAAACGCTTCCGATACGTCAGCATTGTTGTTTCCACAGATTAATTCAGCTTACACGCGTCCAGATTAAGTTTTACGTATCAGCTGTTGCAAAAAAGGGACGAAGCTCGGATGTCATCGCTATCGATCGCCCGAATCGACAAATGAACGTGTTGAAAATTAAACTGCTTCTTCGCTCCAAAGTTTAAACATCTGCGATACATTTGCACGAATGTTTCAATGAAAATGCGAGACGTTTAAATCAAGGCGAGCGTCGCGAATAAATCAATCCGCGCGTCTGGAAAATTTCGAGAGTGAGTATTTTTCGGAGATAATAGATACGGTTCAATTTACTGGTATAGATTTACAAACCGTTCGACCAATCGATTCGCTTTGTCCGATAGAAGCTGAATGTACTGTGTGTGTACCGCGCAGTTTCCTACTTTTTTCGCATTGTTATTTTAAATGTTTTCGTTGTTCGAGTCCATGAAATTTGAAAACTTTGTGCAAATTTTGATTGCTATTTTCTCAACGCTGGACAACGTTGTCCGATACCTTTTTTGTTCTTTGTTTTCACACATACGACACAGTTCTGTTCGTCGAATTTATACATATTTATATATATATATATATATATATATTGCGCAAACAGCAAAGAAGAAACAGTTCAATTCGCGTTTTCACCAAAAAAGAGAAAAACCCGATCAAGTGTAAATTTTAACAACAACAATCGGTTCTGCCAAAAATTTATTTAACCTTTCGTCGTTGATGGAGAAAAAAAAAAAAAAAGAGGGGAATCTGTAAATCCTTTCTCAGAACTATCGGTTATTCAAGAGGAAATCGGTTCCGGAAGAAATTTCATTAGAACGGGACGTCATAAATGTAAACACCGGAGCAATGAAAATTCCATTAAACGTCGCAAATGCAGCGGGGCGCCGGATCGCGGAATTCCACGATCGAACTTCCCCAAATAAATTCGACGGGAGAAACTTCCGAGCTCCGAGAGAAAACAACGGATAAAAGTTTGATAGAAGAGAGATTAGCGCTTTCAACTGGCGCGGGGAAGGTAACGTCGAGGCGCGTAATAATTTCAGTGGAACCGTTTCCTCCTCCTCGGCTGGGAATTTCCTCTCGGCGAGAAGGAACTCCTCGTCCGTTGTGTGTGTATCATCATCCGTAAAAAAAACGATAACGTTCGATTCGTTGGAAGGATCGGCGATGAATCGACGAACAGGTAGGAACCTTCTGCGTTCGCGCAGAAGTCGAGTACGCGTGTACGATAAGTATTCGATAACGAGCGGGTTTGAAGGCAGAAAGAAAACTCAGATAAGAAGATTTACAGAACGTTCCATTTTTCGTGGCTTTTGTGCGCCGGGTAGGGAAATGCATCGTGCGCGGTCGAGTCGCGAGTTCTCGCCCGAGTATTCCCGCTTCTCGTTAAACTAAATAAGGGCTGTTTTTCGCGGGAAAAAAAGAAAAGGGGGCGAAACTAACGAAAGAAAGGATGCTCGCTCACGGTCGTGAGCCCTGGCTGAAGGGTAGCAAACGAGCGTAATTAGACACCCCATCTCGCTACCTCGACCGATCGTTTACCTCTCTGCCCTCGCCGCCATTGTTGTTCCGTTTCTTCTCGCGGCCTTGATGCCGCCCTCGTCCGCTCTTCCAATCCGTCTCCTTCAGCCGCGATGTATCCAGTTACATTATACCAGTCGGAGCAACCAGCCCGGAGAAAAACATTGTCCGAGCGTTAATGACAAAGGCATTCGTCCACCAATTGCGATTCTCAACCCCCCTTCCGTGTTTCTTCTGTACTAGAGACGGCGCCGAGTACCTAACGAGATCATTCAATTTATTATTCTTATAATTTCTCTTTCAAATCAAAAGTGGCGTCAAGTTGCAAGTTTTCGCTCTTCTACCTGCTCGTTTGTTTTTGCTTTAACTCTTCACGATGAATCATATCTTTGATTATGCGTTGACCGTTAGAGCGGAATATTACTATAAGTTTTCTAGTCGTCTGCCACTGCAACTCAATCTGACAATTGACAGTATCGAGAAACGTAATTAACGTAACGGTACAGGAAATTCTTCAAATTCTTGCAAGTGGACGATTTTTGGTGTACTTCAAAGCATTTTTGACTCGAGGAAGCACGTTCCTGTTTTCAAGACTGCGTCTCAGGCTAATAGAGTAAATACAAATTGCTAAATATAATTTGGAGCTTCATTTTTTATTATTTCAATATACTGAATTAGAATTTGATCGACGTGTTAACTTCCATTTAAAAATAAGAAGTAAAATTTCTAAAATTTAATATCGACTTGAAGAAATTAGTCCATACAATTAATTTTATATTTTCGCGAGTCTAATTAATAAATAAATAATTTAAATGAAAAAATATGAACATACATATGCACCATGTGTGCATATGTACAATATATGACTAATCGTACTACCTATATTAAACTACAATGAACAAAATACTCGATATATCGGAAGGAAGTATGGATGTGGTATGTGAGTGAGAGGAGAAGAGAAGAAAGGCGAATTGCGTTTATAGGATGCATTTTTTCGTCTCGGAGTCACTGCCTAGTGAGGCTGATGGCAGCGACCTCCTTACTCCAGGCGCTTGTTGTTGTAACTACCCGCTACTAAGGCTCGCCCGATCACCCATCCCAGCGAGGTTCCGCACACTGCTTTGCTTAACGTCAGTGTTCGAAACACGTAGTCGAGGAATCCTAGATATATAGAATATATTACAAATATTCGGAGCATATTATACGAAATCGATGAAAACGAAACCTGTCTTGACTTGAAACTCGAGCTGGTACACGCCTGACTCAATTCCCTAGCTTCTTGCCACCCTTATTCTTTCCCCTTATTCCAAGTTGCAGCTCTCGTCCCTCTTCGCAACTTACGGCTACCTCACTTGCGGCAATTAACAAATTAATCGCAAAGCCCGAATCGTGGAGCTCGGTGACGCGGACACGTGTTTGTTCGCGCGTGTTAATGAAACCTCAGCGAGTTAATCGTGACGGTTATTATCACGAAGCGGATAGCAGCGGAAACTACCTTTGCTTTGGCTACATTGTTATCCGAGTTCCATTGTAACCTGAGAGAAATATCAATTCACTTTGCAATACACAGGCTGATCGGTCAAATGATACAGCGTATCGGCCGTTTGTTAACGACATTAACGTCAAGCATTAATTTATCGTAAAAGGCGATCGGTTTTATTCCGTGGGTGTTTCCGCGCTGGATCTAATTAGATCGATCGCGCCTCTCGTTGACCTTTTGTTACAGGTTACGCGCTTTCTCGTTCGAGACGGACGAAAGTATCGATCTTCCTTTACGATCTTCAAACAGTCCACCGTGATTGCCCTCGTTCGAATTGTTACGGAGTGTTCGACGTTCCGCGACACCGTCCGGAATCCGCTTTTTATTCGTCCAGCAAATTGAACAATTGAACGTTTAACCGTGTACTTAATTTGAATGTGAAAGGCTATTGTTTGGACGGTAATTATACGTACATTGATACTACGTTAGCACAGTGACCGAATAATTGATAATACACGTTCGTTTTGAAACACGCTCGAATAATTTATTTAACGCAGTCAAAGCCGACACTATGTTACATCATCTGACGCATTAATTATTCATACAGCTATTGATACGACCGATTACAATATTATTCATACAGCGTAACGTGTCTTAGAATGTTGTTGTAACAAGTCACGATGAACATCGTGCAAAAGTTAAATGACGAACGAGTACGTATTCAAATTAAAATCGCCGTTAATTTAAATGGATTGATATCGTGCAAGTCACGGCTGGGATCGCGCCGATTGTCGATTGTTCATCGTAATGAATTGTGCATAATTGCAGCGAATTCGTGCTGAGCTGTTATTTTTCACTGGATTATTTTACATCAGATAGGTCTCAGATAGCGTATAATTGAGTATTTTATCAATATCAGTGGAAATTGATCGGAACAACGTGGAAAGGGAACAATGAGAAGAAAAAGTTGTGCTTGAGCAAATGAAATAGCAAGAGTCAAGTTGATTTAGTTTCGTAAGATTCGAGGAAAGGGGCGTACAAAGATTCTGTAAAAATGACAATTACAAAATTCGAAAATATTAAAAGACAACGGTTGAAGGGACGGATCATCCCGAACTCTTCAAAAGTAGATAAAATTGGTAAATATTCTTTTACCAATTGATAATTACCAATTCTTTCCTACAACAAAAATTACTTCGTCTCGCAACGTTTGACAAAAGGCGAATGCATTTCCATCCAATTTCTTTGCATCTCCAACGAGAACGAGAGGCAAACGTTGGGAAACGATGCTAACAGAGGATCGTTAGATTTTGTCAGCGGTATCAATCGGTACGATCTGTGCGAACGAAGCGAATATTTAGGAAAGAGTCATCGTTACGTTGAGATGGTCGGACATCTTCGGACCCAGATACCGAGAAGCAGATGAGACACGAACGATTTTATTGTGCTTTTATTGTGCTTCTTATCTTGCTCTATTTACCCCGGCATCTCTCTGCCTTTGATAATTTTTTACACAGGCTCGAATCGCCCCTGTACCGAGCAGGAAATAATGGGATCGACGCACGCTTGACTTCTGCAAGTCCGGAAAGTTTGCAATCAGTCGTTGATGAATAAAACGGAAGGACGAGGGAAACGGATATAAGAAAGAGGCGACGAGGAGGAAAAAGGGAGACTGATCAAAGAAATTAGTCCCCCCGTTCGAGCGACGAAGACCAGGCGGGAATGCTTTGTATAAATATACCCGATCGGACGATCAATTAATTATTCTATCCTGGACGCGTCGTTGCGCGTTGGGCGATTATTCTCAACAATTTTGAGAGAAACTTTGGTTTGAACTGAGCGATTCAGAGATTTCTGAAAATTCACGTGAACAAATAAATTGTCACTACATTGCGGATTTTTATGCAGTTTCATACTTTTTATACGCGTAACTAAAGGAATGGAATTTCAATAAAGTTTTAGTTCATCCATTAAACGTTGCAACAAATACTTCACTTTGAATATTGTTTTATCACATCGTATATATTATGTTGCATCAACACATAACTTGTTGTATTAATTGCAATTATATTGTCTCGATACATAATATTTTTGCAGTTAGGCGCATTTTGTTCGTTCTTAAATATTCCACAAGTGCACAAAAATCCGCACTGCAGTTATCACACAGCGTTTTGTACAAACTTGCATCTGCATCAACATTTAAAAACACCCTATCCACGCTTCGGAATAACCTTCCAAAATGTTTCGCCTTGCATATTTTTACGTCGCAGTACAACGCGATCTTCGCGATGAAAACGCAAAGCCAACGTTATCCGCGAAGAACGATTAGGAAGCATAAAGTAAATCGCGCTGCAGTTGAACGAAACTTCCAACAAACTGCAAACGCCAAGAAAAAAAAAGAACAGCTGCTGAAGGGAGCAGGGAAGCTAAGCCAAGCAATCAGAGTAACAGATTTCAAACACTAAGTGTAGGATTCCCGGCAAAATAGAAGATAACTAGCCGTGGGTCGTTGGGCGTTAAAGCATAAGAAGAAGTGGGAGTTTGCGTCTTGACGAGTTCGCGCGAACATGTACGAACGAATAGCTTCGGGTGCTTTGGCAAGCGGCCAGCTCGAGTATCTCTCGTGTATTTGGCAGAATTTGTCGTCATTCTAACCTCCCTCTCTCTCTCTCTCTCTCTTTTCTCTTCTCCTCCTCATCCCCGGTTTCGTTCCCTTTGTTCCACCATGACTGTCTCATTCTCAGCCGCGCGACACTGTTCCCCGGTTCCATAGGCCTCGCGCCACTCCTTTAGATACTCGACGCGTCTGGGTACGTATGTTTGGTTACGCGAAATGCTCTCGCGCATCTCAAGTCGAATGTTTGATGGCGCTCTTCTGTTTAAACACAGACCCAGACACCACCGGTGAACGGACCGTGTCTTCAGATCTGCATACGTACCCTCCGGGGGAGGGGATGACGTTCGCCTGCATTCGGAGTAACCCGAATTCGTTCGTTCTAATTGGATCAGACCGGTTGAATCGTTTCCTCGAAGGGAGGGGGGGAAAAGTCGAAATTCGTAGGCGAACTTCATCCACGTTTCGTTTCGTTTTTCGTTTTTTCGTTTTTTTTTTTTTTTTTTTGAAAAATTGATGAAGCACTTCCTTCTACGAAAGCCGTCCGATCCGTCCGTTCGTGAATCCTAGATATCGTATCGGGGCATCCAGCGGCGATAAATCCGCAAAGCCAATGGATGAAGCAGCAAATCATGCTCCAAGTGACGGTCAAATATACTTCGTAATCCCCCAGGTAACAGGATCTATGGATTCGCCGAATATGCGACTTAATTGCCTCGGTTGTCTATGCGTGAACTATCACCCTCAATTTTGCTCTCAATACCACCGTTCCACTGGGGGGGTTACAACCATCTGTCAGTCGGAGAAAGTAGAAAAAATAGACAGACAGACGATACATCAGTAGATAATTGATTATTTAACATCAACAAAATGACCAGTTATTCTTTATAAAAATTTCGTACGTTCGTTTCATTCTTTTTCGGAAATTTTCTGACTTTTTTAATTTTTCATTTATCCAAGCGTTTCAACGATTTTTCGTAAAACACGGTACGAACAAAATTTTATATTTCAATCGCCGCGATTACGTGTTACGATTTAATTCCTCGTATCGAATAATGTTGTGATCTCTGTGAAATGCCAGCGCACTCTAGAACATGAGAAGATGGCGATCGACTGTTATTGACTCTAGATAGAACGATGAAATATTCTTTGCTTTATTCGTTTAATACATTTAGGCAATGACGGAAGTACACTCGAACGTGCGAATGGATCGTGCGAATGAATTTGAAGAGGATATCCATTGAAGAACAAAACTCGAGAGTTTCATAGCGCGTTCTCGATAGCGAGCTCGTACGAGCACTTTTTCTACGTAGATCAATTGGCCGGATCGATTCAAAGCGAAAGCAAAAATAGGCGAAAGAAACGAATATATAAAGAATATATTTGATGTATTGTATATCACGTGCATTAAATAAATTACAATTTCTATTTAAAATTAACAACGAAAAATTTGAACTGAGTTGATAAGACGATTAAAGTCATGTGTCGACTTTAATCAGAGATGGGGCAGAATTCTTGTCTGTATTTTCGTGCGATTTCGTTTGAACCGATGAGATTGACTTGACACCCAATTTCTTCACGATCTACGCCGCAGATAATGGAAATTCGACCCGCAGTGAACGTTGTTAACAAAGGAACCAGATCCAAGGGTAGGCGATCCTCGTGCCTCCGAATTATCTGCGCTTCGTATCATTTACGATACGTCTATCGCTATCCAGTGTACGAACGCACAAAGTCTCAACACTTCGTATTCTCCACAGAAAAACGTTCTGACAATTGGCTTCTAACGTAAAACTAATTTGATTGAGTTAAATTGGCGCAATTAAAATTCAGCGTCTCGTCATTTTTGCAAATTTCACGTTTCAAAATACTCTGAAATATCAGAATTTTTCACTCGCTCACACAGAGGATGACACGAATAATCGCGAATTTCACAAAACTGAATCGAATAAGCTCAGTAAGACCTCGATTCCGAAAGTGCTCTTCCGCCGCATTATGTTAAGCAATGCAAATTGATTTCAAAGTGTTTGGCTATGCGCTCGTAAATTACGACGATACTTGAATTTTCTCGTGTAAATCAGATTTAATCTGTACGTATTCACGGACTTTTGGTTCAGTGCCGTAATGAATAATGGTGGTAATTTCGTTAATATTATTCCAGATTCTCCGCGATATTTAATGCGAGCATTAATCGAGTACGCCGTTCTCAATATTGCGCGGCAGCGTGATTTACAATTTACAATAAACCTCAAAAACGTGAGTCTTAAATATTGTAACGACTCGAGCGACGTTGTAATTCATTTACGTTTCGCGAAATCGAAGTTTCGTTCGTGTCGCGTTCCCGCGTTCTCAATTCGTACTGAAAAAATTTTTAATAATTCCGTTCCGTAAATATTCGTACCTCTAAACGCAAAAATATCGACGATGGAACTTCCGCGTAGCCATCTCCAATTTTTAATCGACGTACACCCGTTTCAAACCCGGTAATCGTCACTTTTTCAAGTAAATAAATATTTCATCGAGGTAATATTGTCTTTCCGTACTACCGAAATTTCAGTCGACTGTGTTTGGAGATCAGAGTTGTAATCGTGCAACGCTCGCGTTTCTCAGAAAAGTATAAAATTTGTTTCTTGCAAAAGAGTAAAGGATGCTTCGGATTTTTCAACGACGACGCACACACACAGACACGTGTACATCCAGTATTAAATAAATTTCATTTCAAACCATTCGTTAGCATATATTAGCATGAAACGCATATATGTATAGAGAGGTACGCATTTTCGGGCAATCCAACCAAGAGATAATGGTAATACTAAAAATGTGACACGGGATTTCAGAGTGAATTAAAGTGATGCGGAATAATAAATCAATGTAGCCTCGACTCTACCAAATGCAATATATGAAAGAATATTACGCACGGTCCGAATGAAACGTCACAATCGCATTAAAAAGAAATATGAAATATTCAAGCGCTTTGTACTTTGGATTGTAGCAAGAGCGAGACCGATGAACTCGTTTGAATTACGCCGCTCGTGTCAAATTTTAAGACTATCCTTTCATCGAGAGTATGCGAAACGTCGATTGTAATTCGCTTTCTCATAAATTCTTTGTAACATTTACCTTGTTACAGATACAATTCTCGTTGATACTTGATAAAAATTCACGCGATCAATTCTCATTGTTGATGATGCAAAAGCAGGTTATACGTACTCGTTATTTCCCCTAACGAACTATCTGTAATAAGATCCTTAGTCTGTGCTACTTAAAAAATCTACACGACAAAGGCTCGCCAAAGAAATTCAACTCGAGCTTTAACGATTATTATTATGATCGAACGTTGTTAACGAGGGATAACTCCTCGCAGATCCATAGGTAACTTTCATCAGTCGCTTGTAGTAGAGAATTTTACAAATTTCCTGTTCGATGTAAAAATGCTGAACGACGTGCGAAAAATGCGAAAACAAGTTACACAATTGGCCAATGAATAACTTGTAATAATGGTAAATTGCGTCGCGTTCAACGCCAAATTGATGGCGGAGGTGTCTACGTGTCGAACAGTTCCAAGCATTTCTCACGCAATGAACGTCGGTATTCGTTTCTATTTGGAAGAAAACCAACGACGGTGAAGACCGAAGGCGCGAATAACGAAGGAGACTTACGCCGTGGCGTTCAATCATCGCGAACGTCTCCGGAACTATTTCATTTTTCCCGTTCAGCAGCTCGGCTGTTCGCCGCGCTCATTCTACGCATAATTCTACCCCCTTGCCTCTTAGCGATGAGATCGCTGCTGCTGCTGCTGCTGCTGCTGCTGCTCCGCGGATTATTAAATTCGACGGTGGCGAATTTACCGGAACCGCGATTTCTCACATAGGATCCGCTCGCGATTGTGATGCGTCCGCGTAATAAATTACCGGCGTAATGTTTCCGCGACGTGCCGTTTTAAGAAAGTTTTGCCAAGTCGGCGCAATAGAAAAACACCATAAATTCATATCGATTTCGAGAGACATCGTCATCGGACGCGCAGACGACGACAATGGTTAGAAACGACCGCCAGCGCCGTGGCCGTGATCGCGACGACGACGACGACGACGACGACGACGCGTCGGTGGCATCGAGGACGACGTCCGCGAATAAATATTCGAACGACTAGTCAACGTTTTCCATTCCGGTTCGCCGATCGTCCAAAAATCTTGGGCTGGTATAACGTGTAGGGATGGATTCGAGCGCAATATATAACCACGAAAACACGAATCAAATTCGAAAGCAAAAATGTACACCACGTATACGTGTTAAGTTCAACATGTACATTTCACTCAATATACATAATTACGTTTCATTATGGTTCAATAAACACATGTACATTTCATCAATGCATACAATGTACGCAACATATTCCTTCAAGTTCAACGTATTGCACAGTATGTATATTTCATTATAGTCCAATTATAGTACAGTTCATATATATATTTTTCATCGTGTTCAATGAATTCATTCAATGTACTAGTTCAATGTTACAGTGTATTTCACTGTAATTCACTGTACTAGTTAAAAGCATACAATGTATAGATTTCATTGTAACATGTTCATTATATAATATACAATATAATTTTATCATAGATCAATGTATACAATGCAGTGTGTATATTCATATTTCATTGTAGTTCAATGTACAAGTTCAACATACATTTCATTACAGTTTAATGTTCAAGTTCAATACAAATTCAATACAAGTTACACATTTCATTGCAGTTCAATGTACAAGTTCAATATACATTTCATTACAGTTCAATGTTCAAGTTCAATGTATACATTTCATCGCTTTTCAAGTTCAATGTACAAGTTCAAATTCAATACAAGTTGTACATTTCATTGCAGTTCAATGTACAAGTTCAATGTATACATTTCATTACAGTTCAATGTTCAAGTTCAATGTATGCATTTCATCGCTTTTCAAGTTCAATGTACAAGTTCAAATTCAATACAAGTTGTACATTTCATTGCAGTTCAATGTACAAGTTCAATGTATACATTTCATTGTATTTTAATGTAGATATACATTTGCAAGTATACAATATGTACATTTTATCAAATTCAGTGTGAAAACACTCACAAAGAGGTTGAATCCAACTTGCTTGTGCCGCACTCGATCCCATCTCTAGTATGTAATGTGTGTCGCGGTCACCCAGCCGCGGAATGACAGATTTTTCTATCGCGCAGACGGATTTACAACAAGCCTTCAACCATTTTTCTCTCATCCCTTTCCGTCGATGCTCAGATATTTTTTCTTTTTTTTTTTTCTTTTTTCGTCCGTCCTTTTTTTCCGCCGTGTGCCTTCGTACGTTCAAGCTTCCGTAGTAATTCAATTTGTCACGCAGACGGAAGTTTTGATAACATCCTTCCGCTTGATTTGTACGTTTCGCGGTGAACAACAGGCAGCAACAACAGCACCAAAAATTCTAAAGCACGTATACGTACAACACAATGGCGATGCCCTATCGATTTTACTCATAGTTCACCGCTTGATATGTCTCGTTACTCTTCTTTCGTTTAGCTCCTTTTTTCCGGCTCTCCTTTTCCCTTCGTCCATCATTTTTTTTTTTTTTTCTTTCTTTTTTTCTTTTAGTCAGTGTCAGTAATTAAATTGTAACCTCGATTTTAACAAATTTCCGCTGACATTATTTCGCATTAAAATAATACCTCCTTTACTCGGACGTTAAAGCGGTCCGGTATTCGTAGAATAATCTACTTTTTCATCGCGTAATCTCGTGAATTTTAGCTTCTTGCCGCAGCCACCGTTGACGGACATCCACGGTAACCAGAGTCTTTGTTACGTAATAAACGGAATAAATTTATTAAAAAAAACGTTTAAAACCGAAGCAGAATTCTTCCCTGTTCTTCGTAAATTTTTTCCGCATCCATTCGATTTCCTTTCTCCGTATTCCTTTCTCTTAATTTTGTTTGCTCCGTGTTTCTTTCCTTTTCTTTTTTGTTTTCTAGCAAAGGAAGGATATATACTAATTATCGTTTCCCTGTTGCACGCGCAATTCTTGTTTCCTCTCTTCCTTTTGCGTCTGTTCTTATTTTCTCCATTTTTCCGTTCCTTTCACCGGAAAACGGGAAAATACTAATTATCGTTCGTTGCTGTATTTGCAAATTATACCTTTCCGCGGTAATAGCAAGCGAATCGGGTAACAAAAAGGAAAATAAAATTCGTACTCGAAATTCAGCTCGGCAGAGATTTTTCATTTCGAGAAATTGCTCAATGAATTAAACTAACAACAAGAGATGCTGCAGGAAGTAATAAAAAAATATAGGTGGATTAAAAATACAAATACGTTCGCTGTTTGTTGCGTGGAAATTTTCATCGAACAATATTCGTTACGGGTGTTTTCTCAATGTGCCAACAGAACTCGTGAAAATTCCACGAAACGCTTTTACTACCTATTTGGACGGAGCTCTGTAAATTATAAACTTGGTTAATGCATCTCTTACGACATTCCGAAACGCAGCGTGTAAATTTAGAATATTCGCTTTTTTAATTTTGAAGCGCAGGATACGACGTGCGAAATTGCAAAATACGCGGGACAAACACGGGGCTCATAATTAAATCATACTGTGCGAAAGATATCCCGCGACATGAAAATTTAGTGGAATAATTCACAACAACGACGTTTATACATTATATATTTTGTTTAATATTATATATTAACTAACATTAATATTGTACATTGATATTTTACCTTTTAATATCCGGACCGTAGAATCCTGCAGTCTCATAGAATTTAAAGAAATTCCTAAAATATCGTGATAAATTATTGCTCGCCGCTTAACGGATTGATAAATGACGTGAGTAATGGCGCATTTATTTCCCGGTGCACGGCAACAAGGCGTCTAAGATAGTAATTACGTGGGATTTTACGTAAAGAATTTTAACCCGGGGAGCAGGGACTAAGGGATCTCTCTGGAGAAGAAGTGGCTAGGATTTCCACCGTTTATAGACGGTGATTTGTTGATCGATGTGGTTGGCAGGCGTGGTGCAATGCGGTTATCCTGTCTTCATCCAGCCTGTCCTTCCGATCTTCTTCTTCTTCTTCTTCCTCTTCTATTTTTTTCTACTTTTCTCCTTGCTCGCCGCCCATGGACTTACTGGCCGCATCTGCGAAGCGGCGAACTCGATGGGGGGGGGGGAGGGGGGACGAGAAACAACGAAACCATTCGTTTCATTAGCGTAAAAACCCGGTCACGGAATTTAGCGTAATTAACCCAAATGTACAACGGTTGCTCGGAGAAGTTCGGTGCTGGCGTTACGATCGGGTCTAACGATCACTCGGGTACAGAGCGTGGCTAATTTTTTGGTATCGATCAAGAACCTTCAACCACGAAATATACGTGTGTGTATATGTGTATACAGGGTGGGAATACCCGAGTATCTTCGTCGTTTCTAGAGAAACTTTCCAAACACACGTACACATACACTGGTAGATACACTGTCTGGATTTTTATTATTTTTAGAAATAATAAATGGAAATTAAATGGAAATTAAAATAGAATTGTTGATGATAAAATTAAATACAACAAACGCACAAATAAATTAATGAATATATTTGTACATTGAGAAAAATGATTGATATTAATAATATCCTTGAGCTATCTGACATATTTTTGTATGATTGTTGTATCGAATTTCCACACTGACGAAATGTAAATTAAATGGTGATTACCCGTGGCGAAAGAATTAACAAGTTTAGACGCTATAGTTCTATTTTGTAAAACACGTGCAACACGTTATAATTATCGGAGCAAACGAAGAGTTCATAAGAAAGGTGTCTGCCGATGAATTTTTATCTTTCCCTGGGAAACGAGAGAAATTAATTAATTTCTCACTTGTGAAAAGTTTAATTTCAAATTTTTTTTCTGAAGTTATATATGTAAACACAAAACGGCTGCGGAAACTTCTATTTCGAGTGATAATTACGAGTCGAATTCAATTTAATTTGCCTCGGCACTCGAAAACTGTAGTTAACAAGAATCACATTAACGTTATTGCAAGAGAAATATCACCACATGTTTCAAAGCCAAACAATCCCAGCTGTCGGTTTTATTACATTTAATATTAAAACGAACAGCAAAGATATTATTGCTACACGTACGAGGTGAAATGGAGTGAAATTTCCTATCCGGGCTCGGTCGACGTTGAACGCCGTTACATCGATAACGACAAATATTAGCTCATTGTCTTGTCGACTGTCGAAAACTGAAAGTCACATTCGCGGAATTCCTCTCCTCGAATTTTCAGAGCCGAAAAGCTCGCGATATGGGAGAAAAGAGGGGGAGGGGAGGTAGTAACAAACAAACGGTGTTAATAAAAGCTGAAACGACAGACACGATCGGCGATATTCAGCGACGCGCTTCACCTGAAACATCTGTCGCTCGAAACATCTATCACTTAACTTTTGAAATTATAACCATCGTCGGTGGGCAACCGTCGTCTCTGCATCGTGCCTATTTCCATCGTGATTTACGCAGTTAATTTCACACGAGTCAATGTCCGCCGATACCGGGATTTACGATCCCGCGAAATTCGAAAACGGCGAATTACGCGCGTACCGGGGGGCGACAAAGTGGGCCGGAGTGTTTTAGAGCCAGTTGCAGCGTCGGATTGATAAACCGCGTCGATCGATAAACGGAGTCCGAAATTGTCGAGACTTTTTCGGTATTACTCAGATTTCTGGTGTTAAAAGAGAAAAAAGAGTATCTGATTGATTGAAAAAGGAGAAAGTAACTGCCTTTATGTGAAGGTGAAGATTAAATATGGCGATGTTTCTGCAGTTTTATCGCAGACTTTTTTTTTAAGAAGGTGCTTCACTTTTTGTGAAAATTAAATCTGAAAGTCAAACAAGTGACTAGACAAGATTGTTAAATTTTTGTGGGAGAAAAAAGTAGAATTTCGATAGAATCTTGTTTTTCCTACTAAGTACGTTACAAATATAATCACATTATGTGTCGTGTGCATTCTCTGTTCAAATTTTCATCGATCATAATTCCTCTAAAATAATTTGGAATATTTTTAGTAATATTCCTACGTAGGAATATGACTAAAAACACACAATACATTTATAAAGCGAATGATTGATATTTACGCACTACTTGCTTATGTCCGTTACAAGATCGGTGTAGCGATAGGGAAGAGAAGAAAGAAGGACAAATGAGGGGGAAGGAACAAAAGCGTTTCGTCAGCAAAAGTTAGAGACTCGTTAGTTAGAGACTCGCCAGTAAGATTACCGAGCAAGTCCGTGTTTCAGCCATGATGCTGCACAGTTCAGAAAATATATTTGCAAGAGAGCCAGGACTTGGTTCCCGAGAGGACTTTCGAGAATTGTGTTTTCTGTGTGTATTCTCTCCCTGGTGACTAAATGTGGCCGAGTCATTACAAGTGACATTTACAAGAGTCAATTTCAGCGTATCCAGTCCCGAAGTTCGTTCAATTTATTTCCAACGCCGAGAATAAACAGCGAGCAGCGAGCCAACAGAAAGCGATGACCAATAAAGATCATCCTAGAAGGGAAGGTTACAAATATTTCCTTTAAGTTTTAAACGACCGAAATGATTTCCAACGAACCAAAGTTTGTTAAACGTACCGCGTTGACCTTGCGACCTCCCGAAGCTTGGCATTCGTTGATAAAATCGGCGTTTTAATTTTGAAGCGCGCGTGTGTTGTTCGAGTTTCTGACATTGTTTTTCATTTACGAAAGCGGAGCCTTGATTGAGAAATCGTCATGCCAAATTTCGCGCTGCTCGCCTCTTCATCCGTGTGTATATCTGTTTAATGATCCGTGCGGAAGTGGGAAGCTTGTTGCTTCCATTCTTTGCGCGTTTGTTGCTTCGGCAAAATCGAATCAACACGCAACGCGTTTGTTAATGTTAAAAGCGAGCTTTCCAAAGGGAAAGCTGAAGTGAAATCTTCAAAAGGTAGTGGAATTTGTCAAATTTGTCGCGTGATTACAGCATTCGTTCGTTATTATGGATCGTGGTGTGTGGTATACAGTTATGTTTTCCATTAAAAAAATTCGTACGCGATGAAACCACGTCCAAACCTCTTCTGAATCTAAATATTCCATGAATCTAGCTAGTTTGTACTCGTCTTCGTACGTGTATACGTACACTTTTTTTTCTTTGTACGTATCGTAGTCTATTGCACGTTTTACAAATTAGCATAAAATTAGCATAAAGTAAAATCATCTTATTCTTTGTCGCGTGTTTCTTTATCTTCATTTACATATTACGTGCTAAGGTGACCTACGCTGTTTCGTTTAACGCTTTAGCTTCCAAGAACGTACCTCGAACGTTAATTAAGATGTTACTGTAGTAAAGTAAAATTCATAAATACTCTCACAACGTTCGATCAATTTTTATAAACATTCGTGCCTAACGTATTCAATTTAGAACTGATCAAACACTGCCTCCAATAATTACAACATATCCACTCAATAAGAAATATTTCACAAATTTAATATTCAATATTTAACATTTCCGAAGATGAAACTCTCGGTTGAAATTCTCGCTCTCCTTCAAACAGCGGGCTTTGACTTCGTTTACGCCGCAAATTGCAACGCGCCATATTTTGTTCCAGAGGACGCCAACTTATTCTCCCCGATTCTTCGCGCTCTCGTTTCGATCGATCATCGATCGAAAGTCACGGTGGCACCTCGAAAGTTGCATTCATCCTTGCTTGGTTTGTTGTACAGAAGCAGGGAACGCCCGCGTTGCCGCGAGCCATCGGTTAGAAAAGGGACATTGTTAGCCTCGGCGGCTATTATTGTTAGCAGGATTCGACGGGCATAAGCAGAAACGCCAACGCCAACGCCTCTTCCCGGTCGGTCGTTGCCACTTCGCATCGTTGCCTATCTCTCTCGATGCGAAGCCATTTCGTTAGCGGAGGATACCGTCGCGCGATCGAGTTTACCACGTTTTCTCCTTTCATCTTGCCAGCATATGTCTCGCCACAATGAGGACGCGAGTATAATAGATCGACTTGAAGATGGAACGACGTCAGAAGACGAGGCAAATCTCGAGCAGCGGCGACAGGAATTTCTATACTTCCGCTTGACAGACGTCGCTCTCTGGGATTGTAATTTCAGCATCCACTCCGTTAACCTCCCTATCCTTCCCTCCATCCACCCACCCGTCTGTGCACCGTGTCTCTCTTACGTTCCCCACGGGAACGTTCTTATTGGAACGATCGTAGGATTTTATGCAACGAAATCATCTTCACCTTTGTTATTATCACGGCCGTTTCTCGCACCGCCCTTTCTCCGTGACCAACTCTTACAATCTTTATGTACGTCGAAAGAAAATGTCCACGTTTCTCTATCCCCCCCTCTCTTTGTGCACGCGCTCGTCTATCGATAGCGAGATTGTTACCGTTTTGCTCGTCGTGTATTTGAAGGACGCTTTATCGCGAGGGGCAAAGTTTGCGACGCGAAAGGGATGATTTCAAGTTTCTTTCCCTTGAACGCGAGGCGAACCAATAACGATGAAAAATGATCGAAAAACATCTTAAAGGAAAAAAAAAAGATCAAAGTTTTTGAATCTCAAGACCTCCGCTTTTCCCGAGTTCGTCTTTCGTCGAAGACGATCTCACGTCGTGCAACGATGAGTGAGAAAGCGAGGACACTCAAAATTATAAGAATTCGAACCTCTCTAAAGGTTTTAAAGAGGACGCTTCGATCTTCGAGATCTGCGTGGCGCGGTTGATTGAAGAAAAAGTTGTCCATACCTTGACAAAACTATTTGAATTTACAAAATTAACGAAAATTTCACGGTCGTTGCCTGTACGCGGAATGCATTGATCGTTGAAAAAAATGAGACAGGCCTTCGTCCAGATTTGGATAATATCGAGCGATCGTTCTTCGAGCATTTCACGTTCGACGAATAATTTACTCGTTTATGGGTCTTAAATTCAGTCTGAACGCGTCGCGGGACTTGAGCGAGACGAACGTCGCGAAAATTTTAAAATTTCTCGTTGGAATATTTCGTCGCTGGAATTTCGCAAAAATTTCATTACCGGCGTCCACGTGTTTCGGAGTGCAAATAAAGATGCATCATCGTGCTGCGAGGCAGATGAGGCGTAAAAGCCTTTACCGTGGCAGTGAGCGGGGTCGTTGAATTTAACACGGCGTATAAACAATTAAAATTAGTGTAAGGCGTAAACATGGTATTTGTTTCGAGTTATAAAATTAACACGATGCCTCGTGTATACGTAATTTTCTCGTTAGTATCGCGCAATATTTCATATCTTTCTGAGAGCGCTAATTTTTTAATGCCGTTGCACTGCATTATACTCGCTTCACGATCTGCGTGTTTCACGCGCGGTGACGGGCATAGAGAAATAGAGAGAAATGTCCGTAAATTGCAGTGGTTGTATTATGAAAGATATTATCGACATTCTTTTCTACGAAGTAAGCTTCAAAAAACACATCTCCTGTATATTCCGAAGCACTGTAAACACCGTGTTTATCACATCACGTTACGTTGCATATTTCAAGCAACGATTCAATATTTTCGCGGATATTACTCGTTGTTAAATAATTAAATATTAAACACCGTGCAATTTTTATCTCGCGCGAGCGCACTTCCGTTTGTAAATTAACGTGATCTCCGTTACACTTTTCATTCATACCTGTTAAAATAAGCGAAATTTATTTTCTTTAATTTCGCCCGTAATGCTGGGAACGTTGCTTGCAACGTTAGATAAGCGAACTCGCACACGTGTAAAACAAATGCGTTTTGCAAGGAATGCAAAACAGAGATAGACACTTGAGAAAGTACGCTTCGCAGACTATCGTGGAACAGCCATAACAGATAAGATGGCTCGCAGTTTCATTCGTTCCCTCTTCCTTTGCCTGCAAATGTTGTCGCAGAATATTAGGCACGCGTACGGTGGTTCTTTATTCCTTTATTTCCTCGCGGAAGTGGGGAACAGTCCCTTCTCTTATTTACTCGACCCTTTTTAACTTTCAAATTAGTAAACCTAAACGTAAAACATCGAACACCTTGCGTACCATCAGCTCGTGTCTCTCTTCTTTTCAAAGCGTATATTTTACGCAACGATAGTACAGTTTTACAATCATTTCAATCTAGAAACTTTTTTTTTGTGAATATGAATGAATCTTCTTCAAACAATCTTCTTCATGCTGTGAAAATCACCATTACTTTACTAAGAACTAAGATAAAGGAAACGATACGTGTTCTTGCGCTTCGAATAAATCCGTGCGTGAAAACAGCAAGAATCGAAGACAAAGAAATTCGCATTTAGAACTCGGGGAAAGCTGTTTCAACTAATCTTTGTCGCACGGTTCTCCGAGCACGAGCTCTTGTAACATACTCTTTTCTTGCGAGTCCTGTATATTATCCATCGTTAGTAAACGAAAGTACACATCTCCTTCCATTTTCCTCGTCTCGATCCTTCCGTTATGATCTATAAATCACTTTGCGAGTCGCCGTGTAGCTTGCCTCGTTTCTTTCCTCCTCCATCGCTGGATCGATAGACGTTTCAAACGTTCCGAGTCGTAAACGCGAATAGCGGAGGCGTGAAACAACTCGAATCGCCCGGAAGTGAACTGTACGCGATCCGAGCTTTTTTACGTTTCC
This sequence comes from Melipona beecheii, assembly GCA_032399605.1. NCBI lineage: Eukaryota > Metazoa > Arthropoda > Insecta > Hymenoptera > Apidae > Melipona > Melipona beecheii. The sequence goes on from JAUCMO010000291.1 coordinate 4,626,100, forward strand.
GATCCCTCCCCAGACCCGTTCAGAGGGGAACCGTTCAGAAGCGAGCTACGAAGATGAGAGAAGATCAGTTGTTACAGGCGAGAGTCGAGAAAATCAATATTATAGACTGCAACGTTCGGCGTGGATGGTGGTGGACGGCGAAAGGGAATGTAATTTGTAGTACAAAGAGACCGAGGGAAAGTGAAGATATCAATCTTGTTTTGCCTTGGGATTTTATTTTCAATCTTGGTTGGTTAAACGTTCGATGTTGTGACTTGGAATATTAAAACGTTACTGTACGTCATATCTGTTTATTAATTTCCGATTTGAAGAATTGAAATTTATGAATTAAAAATTTTGAAAGTGAAAACTACAGTAACGTGACTGATAACTAAGTACTGAAAATCAGATGACGTCATTTAAAACTGAAAATCACACGACACATCAGTCGTTGTAACCACTGAAAATCACACAATGCCACAGTCATCGGTTATTAAATTTCACATCGAGGTTGCGTCGCTGATGATGAAGTACTAAAAGTTATACAACTGCGGTGATTATGATATAAAATTATATGTACTGCAGTAACCTGTCGGTTATTAATCCCTCAATCGGAAAAATTAATTTTCTTTCGACGTTTATTTTCCATTTCTGTAAGACGACGATATATGCGACGAAATACGAGTTTATTTTGAAAATGTGGCACAAGTCAGTACTCTGTACTTTTCTTTTCGTTTGCATTTCTCTCGGTATAAGTAAGCTCGCGCAGATGCCGATGTCAGTCGAATTATCATTCTTCGTTATTGCCGCTTTCGAAATAAACGGCTCGGATATTGGCGTGCTTCGTTCTGACGAAGCAACAAAATGATTTTCTCGGCACGATGAGACATTCCGTATCGCCAGGTGCACGCATTTAAATGGTTAAAGTTGAAAGTCACGTCGTCGACTGCCAACGATAAGCCAACAAAAATCGCATCGCGACTGATTTTATTCGCATGTAGCGGCAAACGATACACAGTATAGATCTGGAAATATCTGATTCGCGTTCGCTGTTAATGAACCGGGGGACCGGTGCAACGCTGGAGCTAATTGTGGTCGAGAGAAGCGCAAAATAGAATTTAGTCGGAAATTCGCGGGATACGGGATACGCTGACTAATTATTCGAAGGGAAACTTTGTTTTCTAATTTTGCCAAATCGTTTCGCCTAATTATTACGTAAGCGATTCAAATGTAACGTGAAGTGAATGGAATAAATATAAAAAGGGAAGATTTAAAGAAAAAAGCGACGTGAAATGAAGTTTCGCCACTGTTTCCGGAGATCCCGCAGTTTTTCTAAATTTATAACAACAATTATTCGTGATACAACGTACAACGGTTATATTTCTTCTCACGTCGTGATAATTATTATATCAATGTATTATGATACAATTATACAATGTAACAATGTATCGTAAAATAATTTATACGTTCAATCTAGGTCCTTCGTAACGTAAATCTCACGAGAGGGACCTACGGAGGGGGAGTATTCCTCTGCCGAAATAAATTATCCTTTCGCGTGAAAATAGGAACGCGCGGCGTTCCATCTCGGACATTTCGAATAGCTGCCACATTTTCGCACGCCGTGTACACGCAATAACTGTGAGAAGAAGAGAAAACGACGATAAAATTTTTAATACCGCGCGCAATGCTATTTTGCGCGCGCGCCTCGCCCTGAAAAATATATTTCTCGAATTTCAATCGCTTCGATGGTCTAACACGCGCGAGAAACGCCGACTTGAACCCCCGCTGAAAATAGCGGCGCGAGGTATTCCATTAACACCCCGCCCCTCTCCACGAAAGAATTTGCACCGCCTTGGGTGGAAAAATTCAGACACAGTGTACGATACAATTTCTCAAATCGTATCTCTCACGCGTTTACCCTGTAAAATGCGAAAAATGTGGCAGCGACTGCATCGAGGGTGGGGGGGGGGTGGGAGAGTGGAAGCGCGCGTAAGGAAATTCTCAACGATTTCGCATAGTTCGATCTTGTTTCTAGTTGCCATCTACTCGATCGAGGTCACGCGACCTCACCCGGCTTCCCCGGCTCGATAAATAGAAGGGCTTTTAGAAGGGCTTTAAGACGCGTTCTCCTTCTCTCTCGCGGCGCGCGCGCGCGCGCAGATTACAGGAATTTTAAAATATTCGCCGTACGTAACGCACCGGCGCGTTCGCGGGGCACTTTGGAAAAACGCGGGCTCGAGAATTGGGAGAAAGAGGAGTGGAGCTGGAATCGAAAGCCTCCCTCTCCACGGGAGACTGGAAACGTTTCACAGAAAGAAGATCTTACGCGCGTACAAGGGAATTTCACCGTGGTGAATCTGAAGTGGCGGCGCGGCTCGTTTAAACTTTTTTTTCTCGCGAGGATCGCGTTGCATCTAGGCTTGCGTTGCTTGGCCGTGGCAATTTTTCCACACACACACACACACACACACACACACACACACATATATATATGCTATTCGTTAGAGGAAACGACGAGGACAGACAAAGAGAGAGAAACGAAAGAGAGAATATCGAAGCGAGGAATTCGAAGAGCGGATCTTGGCGAAAAGACCAAAAGGCGATAGCGCGGAGGCCGTGAATAACCGATACGAGTACACGTGAAAGAGTACGTGTGCCAAAGCACCGTCTTAAAAGACACGTTTACGAGCCATAGAGGGTAACCGGTGGAGCGTGCGCGAATTCGGATCAATTGGCCAGCCACGCCAGCAGCTCGTTCAGACACCCGCTCGTTCGGACGACGCCGCGGCGACGCCAGCTCGTTCTACGAAAGATAACGCGGCGCACGTGGTCATCTGGAAACTGACAGTGCGAACTCTGTTCGTTACTTTCTCATTGTACTGTTTCCTGAATCGTCCTCGCTCGTTCGCGACGGAAACTCCAAGGAATGATAAACTCGCAGCAGGAGACGCTGTTCCATAAAAGTTCATTTAGTTCTGTAGTTTATACAGTCTGTGTATATTGCAGTGTATTACATAGTACACGGTGTATATAACGCACTATTTCAGTACACTATAGTATACCGTATGTATATTCTGCAATGCAGTATATTATAATATAAATAATAATATACAGTCTGTTACGTTTCTATAGTTATTACGGTAAATCGTAGTTTCTACGTAGTCTAGTTTCATAGAAGATGCCCGACAAACGGTATAACTGAAATAAGAGCGATTCATAACGGTGAAACTAGAGACACTATTCGAACTGCCAAATTATAAGAAAACGACGTATAAACGAAAGTTTATGATGCAAATTTTTACCAAAAATCCATAGTTACAAACGAACAAAATTTCTACTCTTAATTAATTCTAATGTTAATAACAAATTGAAAAGCAGAATAAAATTTTTCATGCGAGATTCTGGTTCTGAGAATTCCAATATCTAAATAATTAAGAGCGTGATGCATTATGAATAGCGTAAAAAAAGTACGCATCGGGCGTATTATTGGAATAAAAATAGACAAACGGGACGATAAATTTCGTTGCTTCGTAATAAAAGAAATTTCATTTCACAGAGGTTCGATACAAAAAGCGGAATTGCTTGTTCAACATTTTCGCCAATTTCCAAAGGAATAAAATTTATGTGCGTAAATGTTCGGCTTCATTCGGTGTTCTTTACCGCTCGGCGCAATAAATACAAGCGTGAGCAGAGAGATCCCCACAACGAGATCTACCAACATTTATCGAGCAAATATTTAAAGCCAATTTTCTCGGGAACAGTGCCCCGAATGAAAGGAATTTGTTCTGCGCTTTTGATTTTATTGTTTCCCGTAGAATTACTGTGTATTGTAGAATTACTCCGTTGCAAGTGGAATCAGCGATCTTAACTCGCAAGAACTATTGTCGATGAAATTTCATCCTATGCAAATTCCGCTTTAAATTATTACGTTATTGAAATTGTTCAAATACCCAGCACAATGATAACGCGAGTTGTTTTGCAAAAAGTGAACCTCCGTTGTTTCGCGAAAGGAAAGTTCAAATACGCATAAGTGAAGTCAAACATCACTCGTGGCAGTGTTAACGTTGATTTTCATCGTAGCTTCGAAAGAATTAAAGTTGTTTAGCTGCGAGCGTTAATTCGGACTGGAATTGTTGTTTCGAAATTTAAAGGTTAATCGAAAAGTTTGCTTCTGGATGCTTCGTGCTCGTGTAACGAACGTGTAACACGAACACCGCTGAAACGCTATGACAATTTTTATCTGCATTATTGATTCCAAATTACGACAGAAGCACTTTATCAAGGTATTTGGCGAAATGTTGCAAATTGAAAATCTTTGGATTAAGATTATCAATAAAATACATACAGCGACTGTATTAACGCTTACGTTGAAGAATTTTTTTTTTTTTTTGTTTTTGAAATGCCACACGCTTTTTTATTACGACACTCGTGTCGATATTTATTTCTTAAAAAAAAAAAAGAAAAAGAACAAAACCTTACTGTAACTTGATTAATATTAAGAAACTTATTCTCGCGGAATAATTCGATTCTGGAAAGGTTAACAGCAACGATGGATTCATAATTCTCCGAAGTGTCGGTCTAAATCGAGTGCCGAATGGAACAATAGTCCCTTCCATTCGAAGCAACGTTCTCGAGCGCTCGAAGGTAGGTATTTGTTCTTTCGCATTGACGTTTGACGTGAAAGGAAATATATATCCTGAAAGACGCGCGTTTTGTTTCGCATTAGCCTCTACCTCGTCGGGTGAACTAATTGTATTATTTACAGGTAACATCGTTAGTTAATTAATCACGCACGCGTCTGAAATACACGTGCCGGGCGCGTGCGTAAATTTCGTTCTGCAACTTTCGCAGTTTACAGTTAATGCACATATCCGTAAATACGGATTAAACGCGGGATAAAAATAGATTCCGCGCGAACTCGTAGATTCAACGCGTAAATCCATCAGCGCCCTCTAAGTGAGATTTATACATCAAATTGTTACGTACGAGACGATAGATTATACAAGCGCGTAAAATTTCCGCGTTTAATGAACCGTAAAATAGCATCTATCGTACGTCAATTTATAATTCAGGATTAATAGTCGAGCGAGGTATGACCGTCCTCCGTTCTCCGTAGACTGTTTCAAAACATAACGCCGACATAAATTGGCAAATTGTGCACCAAGCCGAATAACGGGCTAAAATTAAATTCGAGTCTTTACAGGAAATGAAACTAGATCGCAACGTGATCCGATTAACATTAGTAGATCGAAATATGACATTACTTAAAACGCAACACTGAGTGTGATGGATTATTCCGTTCAGAAGGAAATGTTATTTTACAAAATTCTGAAGCGTTATTTGCAGAGTGACGAACGACTCTTGCGAGCGTCTGACTGTAAACTTGTTCTACTTGTCCGACTACAAACAGACCCACTCTATTTGCAAGTCATCATATACGAACTCGCTCTGCTTGCGAATGTCTGACTACAAACAAAGACATTCTACTTACGTCAATGACGACGCTCTCGCGTACAAAATGAAAATAGTTCGTTATAGTGTCAGTCCTCGAGTAGTTTGTCTGACGTTACAAAAATTCAAAGTGTACAATTTTGTTCTCTGTTCCAACAGCGATCACTAATAAAATTGTATCAAATTAAAACTCCCAAAGTTAGACAATTTGAAGTTCTAAATTTTTATGGCGCTCAGTGTCAAGCAATTTGAACCGTAAAATCGTAAGACATTACGAACCATCGCTAACTGATTTTCATCTCTCGACTTTCGTCTCAATCTTACAGACTTATACGCAACGATTGCTTCACAACCTGTTAACAATCTTTCGGAGCAATTGTGTCTCCGACGGTACTAAGAATGTTTGTAGAAAATTTGCGAAACACGAGAACAGTTTTTTATTCCCTAAAATCGAAATTCCCCTTTGATGGATATTCGGAGTAAGGCACAAGCTGATGCGTTTATAGACAGTATGTACGGCTAGTTAATACGGTTAATCCCGCACGGTTAATCCTTCTTACGTGAATTATTCACGTCCGTATTACAATGGTCCGGAAGCAAATTAACCTGTCAATCGAGGAAGATCAGTTAACTTCTCAGCCGAATTACCAATCTCTTGGTCAGAATAATTTGGTAATTATGTATATGGAACTTGCCACTTCGATAATTCTATGATGATGTATTGTCGGAGGTCAACGTCCGGAGTAATTTCATCATGTACATTGCACATTCACATAATTACCGCTTGATTATAGTTTCGAAGATGTACGCGCAAAAGTGTTTCCGATTATACGTCGTATTTCTAAAATTTGCAATATTTCATTTTTATCCTCCAATTAGTTATTGGTTTTCGAAATTTTCATTGCTAAATTACGAAATCTTCATTTTCACAACTATAGCGTACAGAATATTGTGAATATTGTGGAGTTAGTTTGATGAATTCTGTATCTTTGGATTTTTCAATTTCTCAATCAAAAGTTAAAGACTTCATACGTTAATATAAGAATTAACCCGAGTTACTCAAAAAAATGTAAAATAAATCATAGTACGGCAATAATGGTTTTTTTTTTTTGTATGCGAAGGAATTTCAAGGCCACGTCTATTTTTCTAAATGGAATGACATATTTTTGACCCGTTGATCGATTGATATTCATAACGATCTATGTATATCGAAAAATTGCTAATTTAGGAGATATTGTAACTTTAGTTTAATCGTCGTAAAATTTACGGATGAAAGACAAAAATGGTACGAAAATGAGAATACTGCTCTTACCTCCCTTCGTCTTTCACAAAATGAACATAATACAGGTTAATGTTACTTTCACAAAGAACGCCAAAGTCGGTAACCTTGAAACTCCTCCATCTTATGAAAGAAAATTACTATTATAATACTAAAATTTACTAGTAATTTGTGCACCTCGGTAAGATTCGCGCAAATAAATCAAAAGTATGGACGACGACGCACACAATTTCGCATCCTCAACGGGTTAAGCAATTCGCGCGGTAGCGCAACTCGCTCTTGAGGAATGTCTCGCGGAACTTGGTTGCACGTGTGCTTCGGTATATATACTTGTGCCTCGTACTCGCGCGCAAGTGGACGCGCGAGGCGCCACCAAGCTATGTAGGTACATATGTATCTCGTCTTTATCACCGGCGTAAATTCGATGCTCTCTCACGGTTGATTTCAATTCTACTCCGGCGAAAGATATACGCGTCTCGGCGCGACTCGACGCGTTTTCGGACGGACGATCGGACCAAGAATTCGAACAACGGAGATAATTACGAGCCCAACGGGCTGAAAATTGCCCCAGCGTGGTTTACTGTCTTCCGTTGGAACGTGTTTCAACGATACCGTGTTTAAACAGATAACAATAGATATTCGCTTCATACGACGGACATGACACGAAATTCTCTAATTTCGTTTCAACAACGTGTCCAGTGCTCCGTATTTCTTTGCAGAGCAGCGTGCTGAATCAAGTTGCGAAATAATTTGGAGTTGGAGTTATGGAAATTCGTGTTTTTTGAAAATAGCATCACATACATTTGCAACTGTTTCTCGTGCGACGCGCATTCTGCTCTTAATAAATTTTCCACGGCGCTCAAAAATCTGCAGTCTGGCAATTAAATATTAAACACTTTTGAGGTTGAGGAAATTGCGTGCAAATTAAAATTAATCTGAAACTAATCTAAACCTTCGTAGGATTATTATATAGCGTTGCAGTTAAATTAAAGTTGAAATTTAAAGAGCAACGCCCACCTTGAAATTACAATTAAAACTAACTTGGAAATCGAAAGTTGCGGAACAGCGGCAATTAAGATGTTAAGAGGCAGTAATTAAAATCAGAAATTAAGTTCAACGCGAAAGTAAATTAAACGAAAATGGTAGTTAATCTTGCGAAAATCGTCGAATCGCCGTGCGTGAAATAATCCCCCGGATTTCGTGCGTCTTGCATTCGTTGCAGATTTCAACTTGCGCCGGGAGACGATCATTATGAAACTAGACGCGGAACACCTAAACTCGATCTCGGTTCAGCCATTCCGAGCATTCGTACTTCCTGCGCTACGGGAGCAGATATTTTGTGTCGAGGGATAATCCAGAAACGCGGATCACTCCGACGTGCTTTTGTACGATGGTTTCAGCGAGCATAGAGGTAAAACTTACAAGAAGTGTATCTCGTAAATTTAAGGTTCTCGCATTTCTCACGAGGACAGTTATTTTTAGCAAATACCGGTGGAAAGTTTTCGTGAATTTTCGCATGTTAATTGAAGCAGATATCTTATTTCGGTTAATTAACGCGTTCGATCGATTTATATAATCGCGCTTAGTGTCTAGTGACGAAGAAAAGTCTTCGAAATTATTTCTGAGTAGTTTCCTTGAGCTATTTTTGAGTTTGCGAATAATCGTAAAATGTTAAACGGTGGTCTAGTCGAAGTAAAGTGCTTAGATACAAAATGGGCTTGGTGGTCGGTTTTTGTTTTATTTCAACATTTTCAAGAGTCAATTTGTATCCTTTTTAAGATACAAATATTTATAGATAATTAAGAGTTATTAAAGAGTATGTTATTAAAATATAATGAGCGTAATGAATATCTCGTAACTTTTACGCTCTTGCCCGAAAGTTTAGAAACACCCCTTACTTTCTAAACGAAACAAACATCTTCCTACGTTTTGTAACTTAACAAAAATATCGTAATTAACGTACTTTGATCGTCAAATTTAATTAATTTATAGGAATTTGACGCTCACTCGTTAGAAAAAAATTCTCCTGAAATCTCAAACGTGCTCTAAAATTATCATCGATGAAGCTTTGAACACAACATTAGGGGTACCCACAAGTAATGTCGTTTTTTGAATACTGTACAAAATTTTACTTTGTTCAAGAATTAATAATAGTGTTCAATCTGTAACATAATTCAACAATAAGAACACTAAATGTCAATATATTCAACTAGAATATAAATTATGTTACAACAATGGCAATCTTTATTAAATTTGAACAAAAAAACATCGAAAGCGTTGCATCATGGGTACCCCTGATATGTTCGTTTCTGCAAGCCTTGAAATACTCTCGGAAAATTTCGCAACATGCCAAAACCTCTGCCATGTTAATTGGCCAGTTAATTGGAAACTTTCTTCGTTCGCGAGTTGCTGCAACAACAAATGCAACAATTATAACAGGCAGGCGGACAACTGGTCGAGGTAACTAACTCGTCTATCGAGTTATGGTAATTGAACTGAAAGCTTCGGTTACCTTTAATTTCGGACAGTGGCGTAGACGTGTGTACGGAATATACGTATATCGCTAGATATATCGCTTGCGGTGCATTAACCGCGGCAGCTCGCCGTCAAGCAGTTCGATAACGCTTATTTGAGTCAACGTCCTCAAATTCTCAGGAGTTTGTTGCGGACGATGAAATGGGAGGGGGAGGGAAATGTCAAGCGGTGCCGGTCGAATCGGACCAAGCCAGACCTACCATTCATCTTTCATCGTATCACGTCATAACTAATTTGGAATTTCTGTACAGTTCCGCGCGGATGTTAGAAATTCTGAGTCTTTGGGTGCAGATTGTTTTTGCGACGGGCGTTGACGTCAAGCGTAGAGTATTCAACGAGGCATGTTCGTAATCTCGAACGAACGTTGCGGATATTAACGGGAGAAGATCGTAAACGAATTGTGATCGCAAATGGATTAGAGGATCGAGCAATAATTTATCGATGATATTGTAGATGTTTCGATTTCGTTAAATCTCGTTGAATTTCATAAAATCATAGTCTCACTGAAAGGTCCAGTAGCAACTGTTCTGACTAGGAAACGAAGACGATTTTTTTTCGATAGAAGGCAACGCCACTCCTACTCGAGGTCTACTCCACGCCCCTCACGAATCACGTGATCCGAATCAACCAATCGCTAATTTTCGTTGCATCAGCGTTGCACCTGAAGAGGCCCGATTTTCTGGGTTACCCCCCTTCTTCTAGATTTCTAGATAGATAGATAGATAAAATCTACAGATTCTTCTTTTAGATTCCCAGATCTAGATCTATCTAAATCTGTAGAAGATACGATGGTGAAAATCTATTACGCGAACGTTTGAAATTTCTAAATTTACCTTCTGATCAGATTAATTTGAGAACACGATAGAAAAAAAAAAAAAAAAACTGTAGATTATAGATACCTATCTGATTTTCTGTCAAAGATAGAAATAGATCTTTAATTTCCATTCGTCGCGTATAAAAGTTGCAATTGTCCATTACAACAAATCTTACATTTTCCTCGACGCGAATAAACTCGTAGTTCACGAGACGAAGAGTTAAATCCATCTTCGGCGCAAGTACTCCGACATTTTCATTCAATTCGGCTCTCGTGTGCATTGAAATCGTCACGGTCAACGCGCGTTGGCATTGTAACGTAACAGGATACCGCGAGACGATCCCGAGTTACTTCTGTCTCGATGTCCGTAATATCAGGACCAGGTTGATACCACACGTGTATCAGGTAAAGTTGGTAATGCTCGAGGTTCGTGCGAGAGTTGGACCAAAACGGATCCATTTCACGTGGGCAACAGCTAAAGCTCGACCCTCGATATCGGCGTATCGACGCTGTTTTTTCGCGCGGCGCGCATAGCTCCTTGAAATTCCCTTTCGGCTGGGAAATTTTCAAAAATTCCGCCACAACCCGACGTGGCGAGAGCCCCAACAGCGTTGCAGCTACATTCCACGTGCCGCGACATCGCAATCGTTTCTTCTTTCTATTTGTTAAAGAAAAAGCTCCTCCCTGCTGGTTCCTCGCTTGGACAAGCGAATTTGCATCAGGTTTGGACGATGTTCTATTTCGAAAATGATAGTTCCTTTTTCCTCGTTAAAATTGACATCGTTCTCTGTTTAGACAGAAAAGTAATTGTACGAACCTGTTTACTTCACTTGTCATCATTTAATTATAATGAAGAATGAATTTTGTAAAATGAAATAACGAAGATATATTACGTAGAATATTTGGATACGTGTTAAAGCAATTTCGGTTGTTCCAACTGAAATTGCTTCCATGTTAAATTGTAATTTTTTATTGGTTAAACTTTATTGATTCGTACCGCGTGTTTTGCAATTTAGAAGGCAACAACGAGAAGATCTTTGACCTTTCTCTAGACTCTAGAGCTTTTCTTTTTCCGCGTTCGAAGAAATAATCTGGTATTATTTAGCGTTCCTCGTTTCGTTTCAATTAGCTTCCCGATCATATTTCAAAGAATAAGAAGGGAATTGTATCAAGGGCTCGCGTCTTCGCAGCAGAACCCCATGTATTATTTATGAGGAAAGATATGGGATTACTTATTTTTCCTGTACGATTCTTTGCGATCGTGTGTGGTTCCCTTTCGCAAGAAAGATTGGATCAAATGAATTATTCACGAATACATTACCTTCAAATAATTACGTCTATATGGTTTGTCAATAGAATACTTTCAAAGGAATACTTTGAGAACAAGATCTCAAATTATTCATTATTATTATTATTATTATTATTTCATCCGTTCGATGTATCTTTTTTTTTTTAACGCGAGATTACGCAAACGTGTAAATTCCACTCGATCTGCAGAGTATTAATATTCGTTTTATTTGTAGAAATACGTCCCGCGATTTTCAGTAGGTAAAATATGAAATATTTATTCACGTGTGTGCGCGCGGTATTTGCTGCAAGTTCGTCTAATATCTTTTCGATAATACACATCGTTTGAGAATCGAAACAGATAGTGGAATTTTTGATAAAATTGTACCGTCGTTCGCAACTTCGTTGGAAATATGTAATAAACAAACTTTCGTCGTTCGTCGACATTTTTTCTCTTTCGTCGAAAGCCTACGCAAACGAACCTGACACAACGCTCGAAAACGTTTCGATATGAAATCGGTTCGCAGAAACGGCCATTTAAAATAAACACGTTCGAACGAGCATTCGTCGTTAAATTCCAAGCTGATTGTCCGATATCAAACTGACCGAATTGATTTCAATGAAAATACACCGAGTAGCCGAATGCAGGAAGTAAAATCGAAACGAAAACACGGCCGCCCTGCAGGCAATATTAACGGAATAACGTTTTCCCTTCTAAAAATACAGTTTTATCCACGGTCCGGCGCTTCTCGGGGCTCAGCGTGACCGCGAGTGGGGCCGGCGTGAAAGCTGCTTTAATCTCGGTCAGATTCAAATATCCGTGTGCCGAAAATTCCATTCGAATCTTAACACCCGGTCCATTATCGCGGTCCATTGCGGCCGAACGAAAGAAGAAAGAAAGAAAGAAAGAAAGAAAGAAAGAAAGAAAGAACCGCTGTTCAACTTTGAAATCCTCGGTGGATATTCCATCCCGGACGGTGGACCGTGAACCGTGGACCGTGGACACAGTCAAATCGAAAGAAGGAAGAAAAAGATCCGGGGGGAAATGGGGGAGGCGTCAAAGCCGGGTGTACAGAAGCCGGTGTACAGAAGCAGAGAAATGAAAAGGGAAGGAAGATGGAGAATGGCATTCCGTTGGCGCAAAGATACAATACGTTGTGCAAAGATAGTCAGGTCGTCGTCTTTGGCGACGGACGGTGTCCTAAGGGATAAGCCGAGAGTGGCTGGTACCGCTAACCACGTTCGATAAGCGGTCAGGTCAGATCCCACGAATCCTAGCGTTTCTCTCCGGCCACTATCTTCCGGTATAGTCGCGGTAACTGTGGCAGTGTGCTCACATTCTGGCACCGGAACTTTCCTAAACTGTACGGCCCAGTGGAAGGTGCTGGCCGCGTTTTCCTGGCGCGACCTCCTCCTCGTTCACCTCCCACCGAGCGAGTGTACCTTGATTGCTTCGTCCACCCTTACCTATACGGATGTTTTGTCCGTCCCCGTAGGAATGTGAGAGTGGAAACCTAGTAGTTATTGTTATAGGAACACGGGGTTCATTTTGAACGTACGAGCGCAGACTGTCCGTGTGAACGCGAGGTCCAGCACGAATATACGTATACGCCGGAGATGTAAGCACTAGGGATGGGATCAAGTGCAATGTGTATCTACGAATTTGAGTAAAGTTCGATAGTACACTTGCTACATAGTCGTTTCATAATAATCTTCAATGTTACGTGTTAAATCTACAGGCTCAATGTACAAGACATGTACGTATATTGTTCGATGTACAAGTTTAATGTATATAACAATATATCTCTTGTAATTCAATGTATACAATATATATATATATTTCGTTATGGTTCAATGTATTCATACAATGTATACAATGTGTACATTTCATCAAGTTCAATGATATAATATAATGTATACAATACATTCCTTGTAGCTCAATGTATACAGTATATACATTTCGTTATGGTTCAATGTATTAGTTCAATGTATACAATGTACACATTTCATCAAATTTATTATAGTTTAATATAAAGTCACACGAAGTCATATGATTTCGATTTGAAAGAAGAAAGAAATTCTCGTGAGATACGAATTTGAATCTTCAATTTCAATTCTTCGAACCGATTAATAACTAACGTTTGTTGAAAACTGAGAAGAAAATCGCAAAGCAAGGAATTAACAGATGTGAGAATAAGAAAAATCTTTGAGTCTACCAAAAAATCGTATTTCCACTCGCGCGAGAGGAGAAACGCTTCGTTCGTTAAAAGATTCGAATCTGCTTGTAAGGTGCTCGATCCCATCTCTAGTTAGCGCACAGCCGTGCACACGACTATACGCAGCCGTACGTCACGACACGAGACATCGTCCTGGACAAATGGGATTCGTGCCGTGCCATTGACTGCCCTCGACGTACCTACAGATTAGCGTTAATGTGTTTTGTTGACCTCCCGGCCCTGATTTCACCCGGATGTATAGGGATATTGAGGATCGCTGGTGTTTCACGTTGCCTAGGCGCGCGTGTCGAGATTTTCGCCGAGTAACACGCCCAAGCAGACACATCGTCCGTGAAATTAGACGATCGGAGATCTCGCCGCGGATCCTGTGACCTTCGAACACCGTAGTTAGTTAGGTTAAGTCTGATCAAATCGAGAGACGCTCTTATCTGCGCGAGAAGAAAGAACTGTGTCCATTGTCCAACGCGACTCGATGGTTGCATCGTGTTACGATCTGGTACACGTGTTTCTCTATTCCCGGTGCCTCTTTTGCCGAACGGAAGCGGAGGATCGCCGAGTTTAATTGCGCCCGATGCTGTGAACGCAGCGTTCCTCCTAGTCTCGCTGGCTATCGGCCGAACCCGGATTAAAGGGTTATCGTATTTTCTATTTTGGTATTTTTGCCCTGCGACCAGCAACGTTGCTGAGTGAAATTGAGAGGGACGCATGGGATAATGGTTTCTTCCGAGTCCGATAAACGATCTATTTTCTGCTTCGCCGATATTGAATTCTTTTTTTTTTCTTTCTTTCTTTTCTTTCTTTCTTTCTTTCTTCGGCAAAACGAACAAAGTCTGTCTCGTCGTCAGTAACAATAATTTACCAGTTAACGACTATTGGGGAATTGGGAAATTGACGAGCGACAAATTCGAAATTGATTTACCTTATTTACCTTCAAATGTTTTCGAAAATTCTCGTCCGCAAATGAATTCGAGTCGTCGTTCTTCTTCATATTTTATTACCGTAATAATAATCTTACGAATGTAACACGCTGATTTATTCCCTCGACCATACCCTGCGTTTATGCTCTCTCGAGCTTGATTCATCTTATGCCTCGCGACCGGAATTTCCGTCACCGAAACAACAAAGGCAGTTACCCGGAATCTACGAAACACGTGAAGCTTAAACCGTTCTCTCTTAAAATCGTAAATCGCGGTATTCGCGTTCACCTGTCCACCTGGATGACTCGATTACCTGTATACACGTGATTTCCTCCCTGCTTTTCTCCATTTTGTTTTTTCTTCTTTCTCTTTCCTCCGTGCTTTTAATACATGAATAATTTCTTGCAGCTCGCCCCTGCACTTAATCCGCTTTCCCTCCGCCAGATATCTCCGCCGGGACCCTTATAATGAGCCCACGGCACATGCAAGAAACACGACGCAGGCACACCGGGCGCGCAAAGACGTCCGGGCGAAATTTCCCCTTGAAATTCGTAAATTACCTCACGGCGGGCCTATTCTTTTATTTGCAATACACAATTCTCCTCCTTTGAGGAATCCACCCGCCTGTCACCGTTTGCCCTCGCTTTTTGTCTTTATTTGCCCATTGCCGCGCCGTGCTGCGCGAATCCTTCGAGAATTGTATAACGAGGCAGAGGAACGAGATAATATAAGCCACGCACGGCGAAATTTCTTGGCTGAAATTTACAAAGGACGACAACCGGGAATTAATCTCGCACGAACCGGAACACGAGGGAAACCTCGCTTCTTACCCGTTCGGTTGTCCGCTAGGACAATGTTCACTCACTCTCTCTCTCTCTCTCTCTCTCTCTCTCTCTCTCTCTCTCTCTCACTCTTTCGTTTCAACTAATTTCCTTCGTTGGATTCTCTGTGTTTTTTTTTTTTTTTTTTTTTTTTTCTTTCTTTTTTCTTTTTTCATCTACCGGAGAAGCTCCATTCTTTTATTTTTTCTTTCTTTCTTTCTTTCTTCGTTTTCACTGGACACGTTATCGCGTCCTATGTTTTAACCGCATATTAATCTCGCGAATTGGGAGAATTAACGACAAAATCTTTCTCCTTTGTCCCTATTTTCCCTCGAGTCACTTTTTCCACGGTTTTCACGTTTTATTCCACTTTCTTTTTATTTGTACATCTCGCACGCTCCCGATGCTCCGTTTCCGTTCGTTGAAATTCGTCGTTTACCTCATTGTCTTCGCCCCTTTCTTCTCTTCTTTTCTTTGGATCTACCAGTTAGGCTTTGATGCCCCTTGCGGCGTAGAAAACGCTAAGGACATAATGGTGTTTTTACGACTCCACCCTTTAACGATCATAATGCTCTTTGTGGAATGTCTGTCTTTTGTCTTTTTTCTTCCTTTTTCTTTTTTTTTTTCATTCTTCCTTTTCTCTTTTCACGAATGAGACGACTCCGCGAGAAGGGGAAATGTAGGTTGCACGACTGTATTTATAATAACCCGGTTTGACGTGACAAGGGCGATCGCAGCGAACGGAATATCCAAGTCGCAAAGAATGAAATGGGAACGTCGATGTCGCAAATGTCCGAACGATGAATTTCAATTTTTGGATACAGCTCGCGCTGCCGGTAATGTATTTACGACTGTTTTTTTTTTTTTTTTTCTTTCTTTTCACTTCTTCCCTGCGTCCCGCTGTAATGGGATGCAGCGTCGGAAAGTAAACACGACATGGGATATTTTGATTCAGCGAAGTTAGTGGAAGTTTGATTTATACATTTCCGACGTGTTTCGTTCGCGAGCATCGCAACAAAATTGCAAATTTAATCTGTAGCAACGGTGTATCATAGGAAAGACATCTAACGTTTCGTGTTTATTGTTCTTGAACGATAGTCTGTCGCTGTCGTCTACGTAGCGGTTTAAAATTCCAACGACGACGAAACATTTATTAACAAAGCTATCGAAATACTGTGCTTGATAAATTTTTCTATACTAATATTATGTTTTATCATAGCAATTATTTCATTACAAACTGTTTGTAATGTTTTGTAAATTACTTTCAAATTATATACGATCGGATACGGATTTACTTTCACAATGAATCTACTAGAATAAAGAATTGAGTAAAAAAATTATTTTTAAGTAAATTATAAAATCTGACTAGAAATTTATAGACTGAAGTAACTCTCTAGACAGTCTTTGTCGATGGTCATAAAAATATGAATTTGCAAAAATACCCGTGCTCCGCTGACAAAGTGCACGTTTGTCGAGACGAAAAGAGGAAAAGGCAAAGTCGAAATTCGACGAGGAACGTTGAATGCCAAGTCTGAGTATGTAATCGATACATTTTTCTACCGCGTCAGAGCGCATCCTCGGGAACTTTCTAACATCGCAGTATCCGTATTATTGCAACGAGAATGGAATATTCCACGCGCTTCTATCTTAATAAGTCGAACTCGGCAATTTTCTCTATTTCCTCTATTTCTGAAAATTCGTTCTTTATTGCCCGAAAGACAATTATCGAGTTCCTGCATAATCCTCTTACCACGTCGAGGAAGTTTCGAACGATGAATCTCCGAATAAAGAAGATTTCGCAAAGGCTGTATTTTACGACGACATTGTGTACCGTTTTAGTATTCATGACCCTTTACGTTTCATTAAGACTTCCCCAAACAACATGACGTTTGCTTTTCAAAATCGCGGGACGCGACCTCGTTGCGAGGCGAGTTGCGTTGTCAATCTCGAACGAACCGTTCGAAAATTTATTTATATATTTATCTTGCTAGCTGGAGAAAATTGAAGGAAGGGAACTGTGGAAATCCCACTTCGAATCGATCGATTCCTAGAATGAAGTTTCCTAATTCGAATCCGTTCGATTCGCCTGAAGGGAAAAGGAATTCTAATTTAATCTAATTGCTTCCAAAATTACTAAGTTACTCAGACTTACGTACGTCTAAAACTGAAAGCGAAGCTAATTTAATTTGATCAAGTGCCCGATTTACAACCAAAGAAAAGTAGATCGTAATTTTATTCGACTGTTCGCAAAATGAAATTCCCAATTTACTCTAAGTTCAACACTTTATTCGCACCTAAAAGTGAAATTTCATTTGATTTCAACTCTAAAACAAAGACGCGTAATTCGCGTCTGAAAGTGAAGAAGTTTCGAAAACGCGTGTTTCTCCTTTGATCTCCGTGGATCGTTAATTTACGTACACAACGCACGTGCTCATCAGAAAAACAAGCTTTCCTGCCTTCGTTTGAACTTACCTGTTACACAGCGTGCGTTTTAGCGGTAATTAATTAACTATCGATCGTTCGCCGATGTTGCGCGTAACATATGAATGACTGCGTAATACGATTGATGAAAACGGAATTGTCGAAAACTTCCCGGAACGAAAAACACACCCGGGGAGCACTCGAACGTCGTTTAATTAAAATCATCGCTTTAGCGATGAAACGAAAATAATACATTCGACGATATAACGCATTTATACAAGTAATCGTCAAACGACACGATAGAACGTACGAACGTGAAAGTGAAATTGAATTTATTTTCCACTTTGACAATCGCAGTCTCTTAATTCACACTTGGGTTTCAACTCGAGAATAGTAAGTTACATCGACCTGCGTTGAAATGTTATTTGTGTGGAATTAATGTTATTAATAAATATCGTTAAATTTGCGATCGCAGTTAATATTTATTCATTTTTTTTTTTTAATTTAACTCTACGATCCTCGAATTAAACGACATTAATAATATTAATAACGATCATTATCTTTTTCATTTATTGAAATTTTAATTCTGACAGAGAGAGAGAGAGAGAGAGAGAGAGAGAGAGGGGAAATTGGCTTTCATGCAACGCATTAACATCACGAGCGCGGAAAGAGTTTACAAATTAATTAGAAAGTTATTCGCCCGTGTGTGTAACGAAGTACACGATTATCATTCGAACCAATTTCATTTACGAGTTTAAATCATAAATAAAACGTGATTTTCATTTAAGATAAAATTTGAAATAACGTTCCGTTCTTTTTCCACCGATTTCCGCGCGAATTATTTATTTATTTATCGAAATTCACCCTGTGACGTCACCCTCCGATTTTACGAATATTTCTACGCGTCGCTTCGAATTAAATTTGCGCGAATTAACAAAATATCGAATCACACGTTGCACGAACGTCGAAAACTCAATTGATTGCTCTCAAATAGAACACAAAGAGACTTTGCACAATTTTGCACAGTGAAATAGAAAAATTGCACGACACACCAAAGTACAGAAGATTTAAATGAATTGACACTTTACGAAGAAATCTCTACAAATACGCTGTTTTGGTAATTCTAACTTTAATGTCGATCATTTCAGGTACCGATCGTGATACTTTCGATATGTTCGATAAGAACGCGGTAAATTTCAAACGACAAAAAGCGACAACCAAACGTTGAAAGTTTGATCGCGAACACCGCCAGTGAAACGATATAACACTGCGAAATTATGAATAAAAGATCCGATTATGAATATTTATGCCCACAGATTGGTGTGCTCGGCAAACATTACAGCTGAATAACAATAATATATGCACGTGTCGCACGATGTTTGCACAACGCGTGAATTTGTCAATTACCGTTACGGTATGCGCGGGGATGCCCCAGGATGCATGCATCAGTATGCGCGTCGCGTGGCGCGGCGCGACGTTTTAACAATTAAAAGCGAATCATTCTTCTCGCCGCCGCGAACGTAATCGTAATCGTAATCGCACGTTCTTGACGACGTTACTCCCCGCGTAGATGGCGGAGAGGAAAAACGAAACGAAAGAACGCGGGGGGGGGGGGAGAAAAGAAAGAAACGTAGCTTAAATCCTTTTGATTACACACACTTTGACGAGCGCGCTGCAAAACTTTATATCTCGCTGGTGCCACGGTTCCCTTGGCACTTGGCACGCATCTCGCGATTGTACGTGAAAAGGATTGAGTTCAACGCGATCTCGTCTCAAAGACGCTTGATGCCAGAATGTAGTACGCCTTCAAGCGAATCAAAGGCTGCTTTTTGCAAAGGGTGCATATCGTCATTTGTTATTGAAATTCTGAGACTACGTACTTGGAGCGATAAGAAAATTTGGCGCAATTTCGTGAAACAGAATTTAACGAATAATAAAATTAATTGAACAGAAGAGATTGCTGTGGTCAGTATGCCAAAGAATTATTAACTTTCGTTTTGTCCGTCATCGCGTGTTCATAATACAGAACACAGAGAATTATGGACAAAATGGTCCTATTTGTATACTTGTTTTTCTATCGTGCTCGAGGCAAATAATTACGTTTAAAAATTCCACGAGATTTACACAGACTGACGCGTTATAAATATTTTCGATGACCGAGGTACCCAAAATTTGATTCTTCTCTACCATTTCTTTTTGCACGATCCGAATCTTCGTTATTCGAATATTTTCATATTTGAAAGTTAAATGAAATTATTATTAGCAAACGTTCTCCTCTCCTGATAATATTCGTAATTACGTTAAGATAGTTGAACAATAAATATTCGGATAAGACTCTACTGTATTCTACTGAAAGAGCGGCTAGAAATTAATTATTCTTACAGCCTCGACAAACAACGTTTGTTTGTTTCTCTTTAATGTGTTTTACAGCAATATAAAGAAAAGAATTTCCGCGTTTTCTGCCAAGAATTACATTTTTCCTCTCGTAAGGGCTGATTCATTGAACAAGAGTGGCTGCGCGACGACGAGCATTTTTTTAACCGACGTGCCATAATTACATTTCCATTATCTTAATGCAGGCATTACTACGGTGACCGTAGTGTAAATATAGGGCGGAGGTCGCGTAATTTCTCGCGTTTAAAAGTCTTTTTCAATTTTATTTCGTTCGAACGGAGTTGGAAAGCCGAATGAACGACGTCTTCTCAAACTTTAATTATCCGTGCGTGCCAACGAACGCAACGCTCGAAACGGATTAACTCCCCGCCCTGTGTCTGTCAAATTCGGATTTTCCTGTTAATTGAAACACTTTTATACTCTGTTAACTGATACGTTAATAACGTTACTTTTCCAACGTTTCATATTTTCGTTCGTTCGACTTTAATAATTTCCCACTGATCGCTCAATAGTATTGTTATAACTAGAATATTTTCTCGAACAATCATTTTACTAATATTAATAATAAATGTATTATTATAATATTGTAATATTACATACTATGTAACAATACATTATTAATATAATGTTATCGTTTGTCAACAATAAAATAAAACGATAAGTTATGGATATAAATTATAGATTTCTCTTGTACAACTTGTTATACTTTCGTGAAATGAAACATTTAGTTACTGGTTGTAAAAATACTTTAAACAGTATTTTAAGTATCACTTTAAAAAATATCGTTCGAATTCTATTTCTCTTGTTATCAATTTCGATATCCGTTGGCTCAACAAAACACCAATCTCGTCTCCGTTTTAAAAAAATTTCTCACAGATATTTGACTTCTTCCTTATCCAGGATCTATCCTATTTTCCAAGTGATCCCACCTCTCATTGCTCATTCATGTACCTCGACCTTCCCTTACTTTATAATTCTCCGTTGTCTCGAATTCTTCTGAAAGCCAGTTTTCCTTGAAAATAAGACAGATTTTCTCTAAGCTACCCTCTTCGTGTGTGTATATATACACAATTACACGTCTAATTTGCCCAGTCTACGTTACAATCGTCTTCGCAACACGACTATAATTATCATGCAATAGATAGGTTTACAAGAAATTTCTTAGGTGCGAAAATGCACGTAAGAATACGAAATATCCAAAGTACGACAATCCACGTAATAGTGGACAGAGAAAATCACTGATAGATTTGCTATCCAGTTTCTCTTTTCTAAAAATATGAATTTGCAGTAATCAAGAGAGAAACGGCGACAACATCTAAAACATACGTGCCAAAATAACAAAGAGACCTAATTGCAAGTAACAAGATCGACGGAATGCAACAACTTTTTCCTCGCGCCGATACTCGGTGCTTCTTCCTCTCGCCCCCTCCCCCCCCCTCTTTTCCCTTTTTCTCTGCTCTTCGAAGGAAAAAGATTGCGGAACGCCGCGGCGTGCAATGCCTAAATTAATGCCCGCCAGGAAGATGCCATGGTTTATTACTTTCCCTTGGAGCCATTAGAAGAGGCGTGACAACGGTATCCTCTCTCGCACCCTCCCTCTTCCCCAGCACTTTAGGTCCTTCCATAAATATTCCTTAATACGCGCTGCTATAATGCGTATCGATGCCGGCCGCCTATTTAAACATAAATATGACTGCATGCTCAATAAGCGTCCTTATGGTTCCCCTAATGTTGGCTGCATAAGATCGGCTAATTTATCGTTAATTCATCCTATTTTCCCGGAATTAGCACGGTTCAATGGATCGGAAATAATCCACCGCTTACGCTCCGAATATCTTTCAACCGGGGAGGGGGGATATTCGTTTGTATGAAAATAAGCAGTAACGAGCGACTTGCGGGTAATAGCGCAGATAACGTTATCGGTGAACGTTGATGATAGGAATTCTCGTACTCTTTCGTCGTGCTTTCGATGATACAGTGGCTCGCAAAAATGTTCGAACTCTGTAGAATATTCTAGTACGTAACACAGTGGCTTTCGTTTCGTGTTCGGTGTTTATTAAATATTCAAAATGTTATAATTTTGTGAAAAGAGATCCTACAGTGACGAAACTCGAGACCTTTACTCTCAGAATGCGTAATTCATTTTATTCTGAGCTGCTTTTACACTATGCACCGGATGACACTCTTCTTCTCGGGAATACTTTAAATCGTTGCAGCGTTTCGAAAATATCGAAACAAATTTGCAATCTTAATGTACGATTTTATCGAACTCTGAATATTAAGCGATGACGAAAATTCAAGAAATCCATAAATAATTGTGAATTTTGTCGAGAAAACATACTTTTCCCAATTGATACTTTGTACCATGTATGTAGATACTTTAGAAAATCATAAAATCGTATACTCGTGCAAGAAGATTTCGCGCCAGTTACACGTATAGAAACCATTCATTACTACTACTGTTAAAATATTAGCGCTGAACAAACGTACGTAGCCAAAAGAAGCAACATCGCCAGCATTTCGCTGCGTGCGCGCGCGCGTGCACGCAGCCATGGGCGAAACAAAGAAAATATTAATTTCAGCGTGGAAATAACAAATCCGTGGATGTTTCAAAATATCATTCCAACCTAGATTCGATTACCAGCAACGAATGCTGTTTTTTTAGAAGCATCACTGATGTTTTCCTCTTCGCTCGCTTCGCCCCGTATTCGGAACGCGGAATATAAACAGTCAAATAAACCGGAGCTCGCTCGGTAAACTCTTTATCTGATCAGAAAACTGAAAAATCGGAAACGCAGCATGATATTTACTTGCGATGCATTATTTATTTGCACTTTTGCGTTGCTAGGGTAATACCTCGACGCGCGAGTTCCCGACAACTGTACAGCGAGAGCTGCTCGGATTTTCGTATAAAACGCTTTACGTTACGTTAAAGACATCAACGAATGTTGATCGAAATTAGTTTCACTCTGCCACACTTCATTTTCAATGAATTGAATATTTCTTTAACGATGATGAAAATCTTCGTGTTTGAACACAATACGATGGATCAGTATCATCAAGTACTTCAAGCATCTAATTTGTCATAAAATTTTATTGATATGCAAACATTCGAATCGATACAAAACAAATTACAGGCGCGATCGCTCGGTACCAGACAACGCCACTCCTACTCGAGGTCTGCCCCGCGCCTCCTCACGAATCACGTGACTCAAATCAACCAATCGCTAATTTTCGTTGCACGAAGAGGCCCGATTTTCTGAGTTACCCCCACTAAAATCACTTTCAGTGATAATTCAGTGATGAAATTGAAGAATCAAAAAGTTATTGTCACACGAGGGATTTTTTTGGATTTCCATCGTGTATTTAAGAACAGATCAAATTTTTCCTTTCTTAATGGAAAAATATTATTCGATGACATATCATATTTTGTGATATCCATTAAATGCAGATTAAGTATTGCAATTACAAGTGTGTTAATACATTTTCACAAAACTTTCGAGTTTTTAATTTCTTTCGTTATTATTGTGTAGCTCGTTGTTGGAAATTACTACACATTGTGTACACATTGCTTTTGTATGCAATGGGCAATATTTATATTTTGCTAATACATCGTTCGTTTTCACAAAGATATCGCTAGAAAACTAAATGTAGTAATACTTTGATATTTTGTTGGTATAAAGTATCTCTCATCTCAATTTTACATTTAAAATTTTCCTAACGTGTTCACTGTCCCGCACATTATATGTAATGCACTGTGATAACATATCATGTTTTTTGATGCACGCGTACAATCAGTTGATTAAAATTTTTTTTTCGTCTGTTGAAATGAGAGCAAAAACTGAAATATAGAAATTCAAGAATCATGGCACGGTTAACTGAGCTCTTTTTTTATAATTACATACAAGAATTGCCACAAACATTCCTAGTCCGGTTGATTTTAATTTTAGTTAACTTTAAGTTGTAATTTGATCGACACTCATTTAATTGATTTTAATATACTGTGTATATATATGCACCTATATAACAGATGTTGATTTATTATTTGCAATGTCGCCAATGGTCACGACAGATTACTTTCCACTTCCGGCATGTTCTTTCTTGAATATAGCAACCACTTCCATTTTCAAGATAAACTAAACTTCGACAACAAAGTTAAATTTCCCCAAGGTTATTCTTGAGAGTGTGCCTTCGAAACTCTTACAACCAATTACTAATTTACCCTTTGGAAATTTTTAAAGGGAACCAACTTTCGAACACGTCGGCTAAGAAATGTTTGCCCTTTTATCGGGGCACTTCAACGAAAACGTGGTCGTTCTTAACTTTACAGATAATTTCATCTCACAATCTCAATATTCTTCAATTTACGTTTCACTCTTTGCAGCTTGCAGTGTCGTTTTGATAATTTTAAAATCACAAAATGGCATTCAAAAATTAGATTTCTTTTTTATTCGAGAGATTTCGATTCTATTTTATTTATCCGACAGTTGGTCGATTTTCTTTAAGCACTAGTTTTTACAGTGTGACTTTTATTATTTCTGACAACATTTTCTTCTTAATACATCCAACGATGTTACGACGTTGGTATAAAAAATGTTGGTATTACAGCAGTACTACATATCGTGTAAACTTATCCCTGAAAAGTTGCAACATCGTGTTAACCCCTTCGGTTGTAGCGTATTTCAGGCTAAAAGCATACACGCTGCCCGCAGGTTTGTCATGTAAATAACATTTCTTTAGTGAGTTTCTTTGGAAATTTCAATTTCCACTCACGATAGTCTATTTTTTAAACACTGTAAGAAAGTGACTGCACGCAGCGTGCAAAGTTACTTGTTGAGTGCTTGTCGGGATAACGGGTAAGCCACCCTTTGCGTCTCGGGGCTTACCGAGCAAAGATCACGGACATGTTTCGAAAGATACACTCCGAAGTGATTCAATTTCAAGATCTTTTGAAAGTCACTTAAATTGTTATTGGCAATTTCGACGTATGTTTCAATTTTTAATTTCACCAAGATGTTCGCAAGATTAAACATTTTACTACTCGAAGAAATTTCATTTCACGAGTTAAATCAAAATTTGTCTCAACTTTATTTCTCAATGACATTTTACTCGCAAATATCTTTTAATTCAATCCAACGACTGCACAAAAGTCCTGTGTTTCGATAAAATTCAATTAAACGAATTTCGCAAATTTTGTAACAAACTTTCAAACTAATCTCTCCCAAATACAAGTTTTCTCCATATCACCACCGATTCCAAAAGAGATTCCTATTGATGTACGAACTTTTAGAAATAATATTTCATTTATCATTATTTATTAATTTATTTGAAACGACGAAGATATTTGCGGTAGACGAATTTAACGTAAGCTCATTTCAGATTCCGAAATAAATGGAAAAGCAACAGTGAGCGACGAAGATCATTAATTTCAGATTTGAATTCAGATCCTTCCTTCATCGTTTCATTAATGAGCCGATCCGAATTCCCCAGACGAGAGTTGTCGATAAATTTCGTGTAATATTCGAGTATCGCCGCCTGTGAATCAACTAATCACTTACGTAATTTGAATCTGTTACGTTCTATTCGCGATATCACAGCTGACGATGTTATCATGGGCTTTAGACAGCTTAGGATCATCCTCGAAAGCCGAGTTTAACGCCGCGGTATTGCAAATTTACGAATCACTCGTACTTGTCATTGTTATTTCTTATTTCGTTGTTAGTTTACGAAAACCTACGGAATCGTGAAAGAGAAATCCGTAACTTATACTTGTAACTTTTGACATTATCAATTGACAAATTATTGTTCGAGAATATTATATTTGATAGCACTAGTCGAATTTGATCAATGACGATTATTTACAAAAGTTTTTCATCCTTTTCATTTCTGCATATAGCTTTAGTGAATTATAGCTAGTTAAACCAACAATTTAGCTCTGAAAGCAGTAACGAGTAATTTTATCACCGCATCGCATCGCATCGCCAGGGTAGTTTGTCCTACGATTGGGCCTTCAGTGAATCAATATTGATGGAAAGTTGGTCATTCGGTATATTCAGGGACATACCTTAAACCTACTCACACCAAAGTGTAAACGGATTCACTTTGAGTTTCCAAATGCTCGAGATCAGATAACAACTGTTGATGGAGATTTTTCACGGATAGATAAGCACTCTGAGGATATAATACAGCCCTCCTCCCTCCCCCGAAAGAAAGAAGAAAAGGAAAGATCCGACAAATTTAAATTTTCCTTAGATCGCAATGTTTGTCTTTAGAGCTTCAAAGACTAATCACAAAAAATATATTATATTAAAAAGTTCTTTCTCACTAACCAATATTAATAATTAATTCTAACTAATAAAAGTTACCACGTGTACCAATCTCACTACGAATAACAATTCCATCATTGTACCATCTTATCAAACTGTAATTTAGTTATGCACCAAATTTCTTGTTAAAATAGTAACGTATCACTACTACCTCTAGTATTTGCATACATCACTTCTACCATATATTGTTCAAACAGTGTACGGTAACCTAACCTACACACAGAGAGATAGAGAGCAACCACGGTTTAATTACCTATTTCTTCCGCGGAGCGTTTCTACCGTGCCTTCCGTGCACGAATAGCGCGCATGATAAACGAGCAAGTTCATCGCTGGTCAAGGCGGACATTCCACGGATTCCTGAAGTGTTTTAGGACGGCCGCGAAATTTTACATTTCGATCAGGGCGCGAAGGAGAGAACACGTTAATCATCGGTCGACAAAGACGAGAGTCGATGTCGGTAAAAACTAGGGATGAGATCAAATCCAATATATATATATATATATATGTACTTGGGGATATCTACATGTATCATGTGTTTCAAACGTTTCAATAAGTTTCAATGAGTATGCCTGGATTTTATAACAAATCAATACATTTATACGTCAATCGATACAATATATATATTTCAGTTCAATATACACAATGCATACAATGTATACATTTCATCAAGTTCAATGTAATTCAGTGAATGTATACGTTTCATTGTAAAACATTTTACAAGTGCAATGTATACATTTTATTGTAATACAACGTGCAAATTCAATGTATATTTTTTTATTGTGATACACATTCAATATATACATTTCATTGTTCAATGTACAACATCAATGTATACATTTCACGGAACTACAAAAATATATAAGTTAAATATATATATTTCATTAGAAATATAATGAACAAGTTTAATACATACGTTTTTTATGGTAGTATAATGTATAAATTCAATGTACATGTTTAATATGTATATTTCATGACAGTTGAATGCACAAGTTCAATATATGCAATATATATTTCATCAAATTCAATGTGTATAATATATGTAATTCATTGTAGTTGAATGTAAAAGTTCAATACGTACAGTGTATATATTTTGGCAAATGTATACAATGTATACATTTCATTTTAGTTCAAAAGAAACTTCATTTTGATACAAACAAGAACATATTTCATCAAGTCAAAACTACACACCAAAAATGGTCATATATATATATATATGCTATATGTCAGATTAAGTCGCAGTGCACATTTGAAACGATTTAATTTAAAAGTAAACAAATAAAAGAACAGAAGTTGTAATGCTTATTAAAGTAATTACTTACCACTGAAAACGCGTACAAAGATCCCGAATTCGACGATTAGAGGTTCTAACCTAACTTTCGAGGTGCTCGATTTTATCTTCAGCGGAAACGACACACGGTGAAACGGGCATGAAAGCTGGCGAGAAAGAAAATCCGCCCCGAAGAAAGCTAAGTAGAACTCTTCGAAACGTCACGTTCACGGTTAAATTCCGGAAGACCGATTGGCTGTCACGATTACCGATCGTTTCGTGTTGCAGCTGAACGAGCGACAGAAAAAATAAGAGCAGCGCCGGAACACGGCGTGAGGAATGGATCTGTCGTTGCGAGGCGAACCAGAGTCCTCTGTTGCTTGATCGCCTACATAGCATGTAAACGAAAGGATCCTGCCGTTACAAGCGTATCCGGATTTTTGGTTTTCTCGAAGCGCACTGTTGAGATGTCTCCTTAATCTTTCCCTTTCTTTTTCTTTTTTTCTTTTTCTATGTGTATAGTACGCTCATTGATACTAGGAAGAAGACGCTTTAATTAGTAATAAAGAGATTAACATCGATCGAAGGCATTCGTATGTAAAGTAGGGATCGAGTTGCGTTGTTTTCTTTCCCCCTCTTTATTCTGCTGCTTTTTTTCGTCGAAGTGAATGGGCTTTGTTCGTTAATTTGGATGTTCGAACTAATTTGTAAAGCAAATTCTTGTATAAAACGCAGCTTGCTCCGTTTCACGGGATCGGTCGACTAAATAAATTTAGTGGATCGGAAGAAAAATTATTTATTTAAATACACGCGTACACCTTTACGGATAAGTCTGTTATTATTGGCAGAGTGTGTATAAACGTGTCCGATAATTTCAAATCGTTCTCCATCGAAGAGTAATCGATATTCAACTGTTTAATTAACGTGTATTTAATATCAGCACAATTACTATCTGAAACATACGAAAATGTTGATTTTCATTATCATCAAAGGCGTGTAAAGTACATAAGTGTAAAATAACGCAGAAATGAAAATGGAATCAATCACGAGAGTTAGTAAAAGAAATCAAAGACTGTAGGTAGCCAGGACGAAGAAATCTGGCGACCTGGTATCCGCAAAACGCATCGTTAGGAGACGTATCTTTTTTGCAGCGGGCCGATTAATAATTTGAAGCGTCGTTGTTTAGCAAAAAAACGGCACGGAAGCTCGGATGCTGTACTGGTCGAAAGCGCAGTGGTTGCACGCTCGGAGGACAATGAGCCGGTCGAGTGGCACGGTCCATTCATTTCGAGATCTTTATCGTCGCTAATCGGTCCCTTGATAGACGAGCTCTCCCCTATCCTGACGGACTTGCGAGATGATGGATGTCCCAGCTTCGGAAGCACGTCGAGGGTCAGCACATCGTCCGTAACAGAACGATGAGCGCGTAACGCGAGGATATCGATTCGACGCGGCTCGCCTCAGAAGGAGGTGAATGTTTCATAGCCGGTTTCTCCGTGGAAGCAGTGGCCGAGGTGTACAGAACCTCGATGGCTTTCTCGGTCGATTGACCGGTCGAATCACACAGTTGACCCCCTCGGTTCATCTCCGTCCCTATGGACGATCGCTTTAAATATTTCATTTCGTTTAACGCGTCGAGCCGTCGGCACATCATCGTTCGGAACTTGTCGATCGCCTAGACAAAGCTTCGATTTCTTTTTTTCTTTCTCTCTCTCTCTCTCTCTCTCTCTCTCTCTCTCTGTCGTTCGTTGCCGGATTGCTTCGACTGCCCCGCCCACGCGGCCCGTCCGCTCGAGAAGCTCATCAACTAATGGAAATGCGATCGAGCGATGAAAACGATATCAATCAAAATATTTGTCTCCGGAAGAGAAAGCAGGAAATCGGGCTCGAAAGGAAGAAAAAAAAAGAGAGCGAGGGAAAAAGAAGAATCGAAGACAGAGAGGAGGACGAAGGAAGAGAGGTAGTGGAGGGAACGAGCGAAGAAAAATAGAAGGGTGGGAAATGGTGATAGAACGGCGCGCTGCTCGAACGGCGAAAAGGAGAAAAGTTATTAGTCCGACGAGCGGCACCTGTATGATGAAAAATAGTAAGTTGCGTCGACGACGTCGACGCTTTTCCTCGTCGTCGAATTATACCGAGTGGCAGTGGGGGGAACATTCTTTCCGAGGGAGAATAGCAGTCCTCTGGCAGGAGGGGACGATCTAAGTAAGCGGAAAGGAGACGAAGATGTAACGAGAGGGACGAAGGGTAACGCGAAATCTCTGACAGAACGGCGGAATACTTGGGAAAGTGACTCGAGGTACGCGAGCGTGGGACGTTGAAAGGCAACGATGAAGAACCAAAAGCCGATAAATCAGCCGGTCTAGTCAGAATTAGTTACCGTTCCATTTTGCCACGACGTTAAGTAAGTTCTCTTCCTTCCTCTTCCTTTCCGTCGTCGCCGCCCTCCCTGCTCATCCGCCGCTTGCTCCCTTTCGATTTCCTTGCTCCCGGTTCCCTGGCCTTATCTACCCCCCTCCCCGGCTCGTCTGCAAGCTCACTTCGTTTCCTCCCCTTTTCTTCGCGGCATCCGGATCCGCGGCTTCGCCCCTGAGACAAAACCGCCGCGCAACCACCACCAGTTCGCCAGTTTTCCAGAATTCCACGCTGCTGCCAGACACCAACGTCGGTTTCCGGCGTGGCGTCACCTCTCTCTCTCTCTCTCTCTCTCTCTCTCTGTCTCCGTTTGTTCTATCGATCACCCTCCTCCACCCCCTTCGGGGATATCGCCTAACCCCGGCCACACCGATCGTCAACGATTGGAAATACGCGATTTCTCTGACGCCGTCGTCGTCGACGTCTCTCTACTGATAAAAGGTCACCGACGATTCTTACGGTGAAGAGAAAGAGAGAGAGAGAGAGAGAGGGAGAAATTTCACACATCCCTTGACACGTCATCGGTAAACGTGAAAATGTAATATTCCGCGATATATATAACGCGCCTACCGTTCAAACCGCTCGGGGTCGAAGAAAAGCACCATTTGCCATTCATTGCCTATTTTCTTTCCATTCAGCGTCCATCTCTTTCCGTGTTTCTCGAATCCCTTTCTCGAAAGGACAATATCGCGACATTGCCGCGGTTATTTATCGCTTGCCATTCGTGGTTTAAAATTTCGTCGAAGTAAACGTTGTCCGAAAGTTCGTTTCCTTTCATAAAGAGAAGGAACGAGAAATATTACGAATATTCGGAAGAATATTTTTGCAAAAGTTGAGCTTGCAAGTAGATAGATCGCGAATATTCGAAAACTCAGATAAAATATTTTAACAAAAGTTAAATATAATCTGTCTGTTGGGGCGCAAAGCTTCTTTTATTAATTTCTACATAATTTTTCCAGTTTTTTGCTCCTTGCTGTTCCAAAACTCCGAATTTCCAGGAATGTTTAATTCGTCGGATATCGTAGCCACTGTACGAGTATCAGAAATCTATCTAAAACCTGCTTTGAAGACCTCCATGCAAATTTACATCAACTGCGCGCAGCTCCCGATAGACATTTAAACAAGTTGCTTCAACGCGTAAACTTTGTTGTCAGTCACTGTCAGTACAATAATGCAAAATTATTACCGAAATACGCTGCTATGATATATCCGAACTTCCGTCCTCTGTTCCAGATTCGAAGCAGTTCGAAGCAGCCGTGCACGCAGCATCCAACGCAAATTCATAAGAATTTAAATTTTGTGCTTTTTCCTTTTCTCGTTTCTTCCACGTGAAATTAATGCTTTGTTTAAGAAAACTGCTATATTACCAAGCGAGTTGGTAATTAATTGTTAAATCAACGCGAGCGCAGATAAATGAATAGCAAATAACATTAAATAAAATATTTAATGGGGGGTAATTAGCGAAATTAATTATCCATTTAAAAGTTTTCAGTTTGATATTGGAGATAATAGCGTGAAATACAGAGATCGAAACGTTATACACACTCTTACCGTATAATCGAATGTTTAAATCGAATACGCGAACAATGAAATTTTAGCTCTCCTTTTAGAATTTTCGTGATTTTAAGTAACGAATTCAAAATCTGCGCAATTATACGTGAAATTTTGTGAGTGCACGGTCCCGAATAAGAGAGAAAGGAGTCGCTCTTGCTTTTGATTCTCAAAACAGCTTCTAAAAAACGAAAGCGCATTGAAACACGTTTTTGAAACGCGTTGTTGAGGATTCAAGTGCGCTTTCGGCCCAAGCACGGAGTAACTTTCAACATTTTATTCTTTGTCGCGCAATTTCTACCGAAGAATCGTTTATTTTACATTCGCTAGAATTTCCACCGTTGCGAAGCACTGTTCACGCGAAACAGAGAAAAATTTAAGCGTTGAACATCCATTAAACTAAATATTGATTTAGTGATTCAAGTTGGTAATTTAATAACAGATACGTCCGTTAAATTGATTTTAAACTGTTGCCAAATTGGCGGTATAAATACGTTATTACAAAGTGAACTGTGTAACAATTGACGTGAAAATTTCGGTACGAGCGAGGTTCACCGACGCGTCGGGAAGTTGAGCGATAATCTTTCGCGTGGCCACAAATTTATTTCGGTTGATACACGAGCGGCTATCTTTTCGGGACGGCGGTGTTCCCGTTTGTTGTCCACGCGAGCAAAAGGGAAATAGAAGGCATTTCGGAGCGCACTTAACGACGTTTATGAAATGAGTTACTATTATACGGAGAGTTCAGTGGTTAATCGGTTTAAGTCAAGAGACCGTAAAATGGGGATTCGTGAGGTACAATGAAACAGGCCCTGCACCGAGCTTCATCAGTGTGCCGTATCGGAAATTATATAACACCTTAAACCGTGAGATAAAGCGCCAGACATATTGGACGAGATAAATTTGTTTCACGGTGGACTCGATTTTCAGTAAGCGCTGCGAAATTTGCTTATCGCACAATCCCCCGCTCGCGTTTCCATTTCTTCTTTCATACTCGGCTCAACGTTGAAACAAAATTGCTGGTAAAATTGTTCACTTTCGATGAATCGTTGAAACTGATTTCGTACTTACTTCTCTCATTCATCAAACGAAAACAATATTTTCCATACAAAAGTCGTTTTATCGATTGACTTTTCGCTTTTATTTTAATTCAAGACGAAATAATCTCGATTTGGAATAACTGAACGATAGCCGTCAAGTCGACTGACATTGCAAGTGACAAATTCGATAAATACGAAAGAGCATCTGGTCGATAGAAATTGACGTTGTGCCTGGTCTTTGATAAATTAGAACTGCTTGCGTCTCAAGAAGCGGAGACAAAATATCGGAGAATGGTTCAATTATTAAATTTCTTTGATACCATTACCGACAATGGACGCTTTGTAAAGTAAAATAATTGCATTTTCGTCGTGCGAAGGCACTCTGCCCAGTTATGCGTGAATGGAGTATACGACAATTTTATCGGGAGCAAGAGAACGTCGCCATTTTTTTCGTTTTTTCTTTTTCAGTAATTAGTGACACACTGAATAATACTATATCGCAAGCTCCCTACATATTTTGATAATCCACTGGAAATTTAATTACGCAGTATTTTACATGCATTGGGAAAAATTAATTCTTTCGCGATTGCTCGGTAAAGTCATTAATTTCTATTTTGTTAAAAAACTATTCCATCCGCGATGTTATTCGGAAGTTCAGTTTTTTAAAAATTGTTGCCTTTGTCATTTCTTTAATGCTCGTCGAAACGTTAATTAATTTTCTAATATCGATTATTTCTGTCGTAAAAGGTTCTTACGAGTATGAAACGTGTCGACATTTGCTTGAAAATTTACGCTTACAAGCGTAAACCGTATCTTTAAACTTTGAGATGAACAACGATACCGGAAGACGATGATGTAGTTTTAAAATATGAACGAAGCAATTTCTCCAGTGGAATTGGCGTAACTTTTTCCTTCTCTATCTCCGGACTAGATTATTGATATAACGCGACTCGATTTTCGAACGAAACTTTTTTTTTTTTAAATCATCTCGCTTCTTGAAACTTTAAAACCGAATATCGACGCGAGTAAAACTTCGTGCAATATTTCTAACTACTTGCGTCGCTGTAACACAAACAATTATACCAAAATTTTGATAATCAACGCGAATGCAGAAATATCTGCAACGCTCCGTCATAGGAGAATTATTACACAAAATATTATTACGAATTAATGATATACTGCTTGACACAAATTTACTCAGCTGCGTTCCCGTACTCTCTAATCACTGTGTTTACGCTCCTCAATCATTATATTTCCGCAACCACATTACACATCAACTTGCATACGCTCGATCACCACATCCCTGCAAAACAAATTTAATTACCTTCGATGAACAATAATCGAACGTGCAAATAAATTAATGATCAACAGCACAATAACGGGCAACGATTAGCGATAATCATTATTACTGTTAGTACACGATATACTGTAAGTATAACGAGTTGCGTGAATCGATTTCGTAAACGCGTGGAGATTGTAATTCTTACGCGAGTGATCGCACGCCTTCGATTATAACGTTGTGTGAAAATTTCGCTTCCTTTAACTTGAAATAACGTTTGCTACTTCCTGAAAACATTTAATTCCACGGTGTTAATTCATAGTTAAATTATGTACAGAATGAATGTAATAATATGCCGTTTCTTCGAAATTTCATAGAACGATACAACGATACCAAAAAAAAAACTGCACGACTCGTATCCCAGTACGATTCGTCTCGCTGAAAGGCCCAGGAGCAACTGTTCTGACTAGGAAATGAAGACGACCTTTTTGCCATAAAATTTTGATATGCAAACGTTTGAATCGATAGAAAACAAACTACCCTACGCCCTCTCACGGGTCACGTGACCGAAATCAACCAATCGCTAATTTTCGTTGCATCAGCGTTGCACCTGAAGAGGCCCCCGCTAAAATCACTTTCAGTGGTAATGTGTAAAACGATTCTACGTGTATATAGAGTGATGGTACAACCGAGTGGGTGATTCTAATCAAAAAAATGAGTCAAAGTCTATTTTCTTGCAAATAACGTCTTAATTCTACATTTTTCGCTTATCCTTGCACACAGAATACCTTCGTGCCAATTATTCTTTCGATTCTTTCGATTCAACGATTCTTTCAAAGTATCCCACAACTTTTCTCGATAAAAAAAAACTAAATATTTAAAACTTCCCGACCATCGTTGAAGTTTCATATTCAACGGTACTAACAATTTTTCTCGTCGCATGTTTTCCTTGCACGCTCCATCCTCCACCTTCCACCTCACATACGACACCGTCTGCCGTCTCCTCGGCCCTCCATTCGTCGAAAATTCTTAAACATCAATGGGTGCTCGTTGACAAACATTCGTCGCGCGGGCAAGCAAAAAGCGGCAGAGATTTCCTGGTGAAAAGTTCAGGGCGCGAGGAAACCGCCGGGAGGAAGGCCAGGCGAAAATATACGATAGCTGGAGAGACTCTCGTTCGGGTTGGTGTCTGGGCGAGGAGATGCTTTCATAACTGACGAAGCCGCCGCAGCTTCGTTCCCGCGTCGAAATATCCGCGCGTGAATAATGCAGAAATTCGCAAGAAAATATGAAGGCGCATTACCGAAACGGAACAGGATATTCACGCGGATATTTCGCTGCGGCGGCGGCGACGGCGGCGGCGGCGATTCTGCTGAGCGAGTACCGGACATCGGGCCCGCGATCTACGAGGATACTAAAGCCAGTCGCTTAAATCTACGGAGTTGCGTCGGCACTTGCCCATCGTGTTACTCGGCAAGACGCGACCGGGCAAATGGCGTTCAAATTAATTTCGCCAAACTTCTGGCCCCCTCCCCCTCTGCCTCGTCCCCCGCCATTTCCACTTCCCCTCTGGCAAATTATTAATACCGTCGTCGGAGGTTGGCGCCTGCTGACTCGGTTGTCCTCGGTTAAATACACTGTTTAATTAGGAAATCCGCAATTGCGGCGGGGCACGGATTGTCAACGGTTTTCAGTCTATTGCGGTCCTATAAACTGGTCGCAACGGGGAGGGGTGAATACCTTCGATCCAATCTTTTGATTCGCGTTCGAACTAAAACTCGTTTCGAACGCGTGTACCGTAAATTGATGTTGGAAGAAACGGTTGATAATATATCTTTAATTCAGAGATTTCCTGAATGTTATGAAAGTGGACAACTTTCGGAGATTCTTAGATTCGACGAAGCGTATTTCTATTTTACTTTTAACTGATGTATCCATTAATTTTGAACTTTTACATTGAACTGTTCGTACACGTTGTATATACTGAACTTTTACATTGAAGTATTAGATAATGTAAAATCGAACTTATACGTTGAACTTGGTGAAGCTCATACGATAAGTGTATTAGTAGAATATTTATACATGTTGTATTCAGACATTATATTAGTGTATCAATACATTTTATTTTATATTCGTAGATTGTACTCGTACAATAAATGCATCAATATATTCTCACAACAATGAATACATCGATACATTGCAGTCAATGTATCATACACCGAGTATATCGATACATTGAGTACAGTGCATTGATACATACGTACATTGAGTATATCGTACATTGCACTCACGCACTGTACTCATACATTGTATGTACAATGAATATATCAACACATTGTGTGGTACAATGAATACATATAATTCATTGTATACACATAGTACATCAATACATCGTATTCATTGAAACATTTTTACTTTCTAATAATACGTTGTATTGGCTACGGACCGGATTGCCCGTGAATGAACGACTGCGACTACTAGCCGCTCCGGCGCGACGAGTAAACGAGTTTAAAACAATTCCGACGCGTCGCGTCGCGTCGCCGTTGCCTCCGTTGCCGCGTGTCGCGTTGCGTCGACGTGCAATTACATCACGTGCGAATCGTTCCAAGAGTTTTCGAAAATTACACGGCCCAGTCCATTTGACGCAACGAAATCCCGCCGCTTTTCGTTTCACTTCCTTTTCCAGAAACGTTTGGTGGCACTGGGTGGTTACGAGGGCGCGCGATATTTGACGAGTTGCCTGCAAAACTGGCTGTAAATTGAAATTTTCCATGCTGGAGTTTCGCAGAGACGCGCGCCGCAGAGGCGTGCGTAACGTAAAGTGGAAATGAAGTGCGATTAAATTTCAGGGTGAACCCGAATGCTGAGAACCGCCATGTTGGACGGCCACGCGTTGCATTGTGTGCACGTTTCGACGAACGAGATTTTAATTAGCCCTCAGCGCGATGCGAGCACCGAGAATTCGGTTATGCGTCGGGAATTAATCGCGGTCGTTTGATGACTGTACGGAAAATAAAATTTCCGATGACTTTGTTCCTTTTTTTTTTGTTTTTTTTTTACAATTACAACGAGCTCCCTTATGTACGATTTACAGCGATTCGCGGAAAGTGTTCAAATTGTTCCAACAGCAAGTGACATAATCGTTCTAGGTCCAAATTCTACGTAATTGTGCAAACTGCAATAGACCTTTGCGTTACACGCCGGGCTAATTTGTTATTACCTACTTAATGAATATACAGCGCAAACAGCTAGACTATATCTTCTTCGCTGCATTAAAGTGCTAAATACTTTCGCGGTTATCCCTTGAGAAGGCTACGAAAGTTTTCGAGCGATTTTTTAAACTAATTTCACCAACTTTTGCTGTTGAAAGAATTTCGTAACTTATAAGAAATGGCTAACTTGTAATCTTGTAACCAGCGGAAGGATATTATCGAAACTTGAAACTAATTTCAACGTTTCTTGCGTTCCTTTAATTTTTCCCGGTTTGCGGAGAATCGTGTCAGAGTTTGTTAGTTCGGGCATTGATGTTTCCGAAAATAACAGAAATAACAAGGAAACGTCCATAGAAACGTCACGAGTCAATAACCTACTAAATTATTATCACTGAAAGTGATTTGAGCGGGTGATGCAACGAAAATTAGCGATTGGTTGATTTGGGTCACGTGATTCGCGAAGGGGCGTAGACCTCGAGTAAGAGTGGCGTTGTCTGGTACTGAGCGATCGCGCCTGTAATTTGTTTTGTGTCGATTCAAATGTTTGCATATCAATAAAATTTTACGGCAATAAAGTCGGAACAGTTGCTTCTGGGCCTTTCAGTGAGACGAATCTTCATTTGGGACGAATTTTTATCTCAATCTCGTCCCAAGAACAAATTCGCGCAACAAACAAAGCGGAGAATCGTCGACAGGATCACCCTTCGGTTTATAATTTAATATAATCCCGCTGTTCGTCCCTCGTGTACAAGCAAACAATACCAACGCTCAACGACGTATAATTCCTCCGACCAATTAGAAGCTCGATAAAAGGAGAAAGGAGAAGAACCGATCCCTTTCTTCTTCTCCTCCGTTGTTAACCGCCGGTGACAATAGTCGCGAAAATAAAAGCGATCCGCGATTCTTCATTCCAGGATACTTGACGAACCGTGCCTGCGTTCGCGATTGTTAACTTCCCGATATTAAACGCGGTTCTTCCTGCTCGCGCGGTTCAAATCTCTCGTCTGGATCGGCTACACCGGCGACTGCATTAGACGAAACCGGGCGCATTCTTTCCAAAGTAGACGCATCGATCGTCATAAGTGAATTCGTCCTTCGAATATAACCAGAGAGACTTGGAATACTTGAGCGGCCTCCTAAGAATTTTGAGAGGGACGGCTCATGAATGCAAATTAAAACGTTTACCCCGCTCCTATCGCGCTCTTCCTCGCTCCCTTCCCCACCCCGTTCACGTTATTTGACTCGCCGTATAAGCGGTGTTCAAAAGTCGATAAGCCGCTACCGGGCGGTCGCCACCGGAAGACTTAAATAATGAACGCGCGGTAAATAGCTCTGCTTGCTAAACATTCTTCCGTTCTCCACCTTTCCTCCAACTTCT
The DNA here is from genome assembly GCA_032399605.1 of Melipona beecheii. NCBI lineage: Eukaryota > Metazoa > Arthropoda > Insecta > Hymenoptera > Apidae > Melipona > Melipona beecheii. The sequence continues at coordinate 4,664,703 of JAUCMO010000291.1, forward strand.
CGACACTTGCTCCTTCTCCTCGTCGCCGTATTTCTGCCCTCTGTCACCCACCTCTGTCGCTCGGCTAGGTTAGACTCGACCGCAAAAGCTGCCGCACGAAAATTTACAGAGCCGGTTCGGCTGGCTTGGCGGATCAAACGGGAGAAGAAGAAGAAGAGAGAAGGAGGTGCGCGTTAATTTCCAGGTAGGGATATTTCCTGTCGTTAAACAGAAACCGCATTAACGTCGAAAGTGAATTAAAATTCGCGAATCGCCGAGCCAGCGGGCGCGCTGGCACGATTATTCAATTAGGAGCCAGGGCACTTGTCGCGGCCCCCCTTCCCCCGGGGATTTCTTGTATTTTTCTGACCGAGGCCGAGCGAGCCCCGAACCGGCGAACGACCGACTCATTAATTCCCTTCGCCGCGGCGTATTGTGCGATTTAACGAATCGCTCGACAACGGCGCAGCGTTTGTTGACCGCTGACTCGGTCGCATTGCTCGTTCCTCGCTTATGTAATCTCCCATTTCCGCGGAAATTGGCCACTAACGAAGCGAAACGGCACCGTAATCAGGTAAGTCTGCTAGGCTGCCTCTTGCTAACCCAGTTATCGACGAATTTACCGAACGGATGTAAAAATGCCGAGGTTTAGGTTTTGCGGCTGCCTCGGCAGGAAGTGGCCACGCTTTTGACAAATAAGGACGTTAGAAACTTTCTTGTATCCTTTTTTCTTTTCGGTAAATTTCTCTTCACATAAGAGTCTCTTTCTTTTTGTAAATGTTTCGAATCAAAAGGGAGATATAATGTTTGTGCGACGTTAAAATGTCTAACGTGTTTTCAGTCTTCTAAAGTTTCTCTTTGACTCATTTTATTAGAACTACCCACTCGGTTGTACCATCACTTTATATACACGTAGAATCGTTTCACATATTGTCACTGAAAGTGATTTTAGCGGGGACCTCTTCAGGTGCAACGCTGATGCAACGAAAATTAGCGATTGGTTGATTTCGGTCACGTGACTCGTGAGGGGGCGTGGGGTAGTTTGTTTTCTATCGATTCAAACGTTTGCGTTTTTGAATAAATCAATAAAATTTTATGGCAAAATGGTCGTCTTCATTTCCTAGTCAGAATATTTAAGTGTCCGTACATTAGCGTGAGTAACTGCGTGTCACGATGAACAATTTCCAGCGACGCTGTAACTTGTCGTGGAATATCACAATCAGATTATTTAACTCTCCATTAATATTGATAGCAGTTCAATATCTCTACTTCGATTTAACAGAGTGAAATCACGTCAAAATTATGTATTTCAATTACGCGAAACTGACGAAGAAAATTAAGATATAATATATTGGTATTATGCATGATGTTCATTGATGCATCGGATCGTAGAATCTGATTTATTTGACAATGATTGTAGGTACCAGATGGAACACACATTTAAACGTGAAATTATGTAAGTTCGTTTAACTTGTTTGCCCTTTTCGAAAATTAATTAATAGCGTGATTGTGTTGATTGATTGAGGTAGGTATCAATTCTCCGAACTAATTGAGATGAATTTTTTTTTTTTTTTTTGACCGTTTGAATGTTGAATTGAACATAAAAATTTTAAGAGAAATACTCAACGAATTGGTATAAAATAAATATTCATGCGCATTCTAAGAATTATAAATTATAATTAAATTATCTGTATTATTATTATTTATTTTCATTTATAAAAGTTATAAATTTAGATCGCGTGGAATGGATAAGAAATTTTTGAAAACAATAAACTATAAAACTAAAACTTTCGCTTAATATGTTACCGAGTACTCTTGTGTAAAAACCTCTTATGCAAATTTCCGCAAATATAGATCAAAAATACAAGGAAAGAATAGAACAACGATTGATCCAAAACTTAAACCATTTACTGATATTGACTCCTAAAAATAATTATTATCATATTTAAAGTAATTATTATCACAACCATTCTCCGCGTTCGAACGTGCAGATTGAAAGTTCTTTGAACAATTTTTCATCGTAGCATTGCACCAAGAGTATACGTATAGCGTAGCTTCAAGAAATAAAAAAAGAAAACAGTTGCAATCGTTTTAAAAAGAAATGTGCCAGTATGAACAATATCTTCGATATGCTAATAATCTCGAGAACGATATCCGGATATGTAAGACTGCGATCCAAACAGTCATGCAACATTCATGAACCGTCGTACATATCACTTCACCTTTTTAGTTCCCAGCAGTAAATCCCTGTCATATCGCATCTTTCAGGTTTCGAGCATTACAGAACCTTCTTACCACTATTTTCTTTTAAAGTCTGATTTATTCATATTGATTTACGAACGTGTACGCCGTTGGCACGAGAATGAAGATTTTAATGAGACAACACGCAACGAGAGAGTAAAGTAGATTCAAAAACCAAACGGAAGAAAAAATTACGTGTGATAAAAATATTGTACACTGATACGAAATATCAGTACACACTTGTAGCAAATAATAAATCAACGAATGAATCAGTCGAATCAGAGAACCGTTTAAAAACTTACGACAATGCGGGAAAAGCTGAATCGCTTCTGAACATGGAAAATATAAAAAGGCGACCTTTTTGCCATAAAATTTTATCGATGTGCAAACATTTTAATCGATACAAAACAAATTACAGGCGCGATCGGTCAGTACCAGACAACGCCACTCCTACTCGAGTAGCTATGCCACGCCCCCTCACGAATCACGTGACCCAAATCAACCAATCGCTAATTTTCGTTGCATCGGCGTTGCACCTGAAGAGGCCCGATTTTCTGGATTACCCCCGCTAAAATCACTTTCGGTGATAAAACATGTTCTACCGGTTCTACGATAACTATTACACAGGACCACGTAACTTGATTACCTTGAATATCTTGCTTTTGAAGACGTGAAAAAATTTTGTTGACAAAAATTGTTTACGCACGGAGGAAGCCATAATATGACAGTGTTTTTGTACGTGAGGTATCCAAGGTGATGAAATTACATGGTTCGTCCTGTGTGAATAATTACAGCGGTTAATAAAAAGAAATTTATTTTAGGGACGTTATGAGTGTCGACAAATTGTTAAATGTTACATCGCAGATACAACGTTTATTTCGATATATTTATATTTATATCGTGTTAATGATTCTAATATAATTTTACTTTCTAAAAGCGATAAAAACAGTTTTGTTTCTGCATAATATATATTTCGTACACGTAAAATTCTTCTCTCAATCGTGAAATAACTCGCGAGGGTTAGCACCTCGTCGAGTTCATGTCCGTTGAACAGGGAAGATCGAGCGTCGAAATTTCTCAAATGAGATCTCACGTCGTCGTGCGTGTAAATTCGTGGCACGCCTTTGAAGCGTCTACGTTTCACGTCGTGCGGCAGCCAACTAATTACGCAAACAGCCCAATGAACCAGACGAACGATGAATTAATACTCTTTGTGTCTGGTAATCAACGCCGCGACGCCGCGATTAATTAAAATTTGCGAACGCAACGAGACCACTTGCAACAAGAACTGTCGCGCGAACAATCTCGACGGGAGTTCTTCGTGCAAAGGAATTCGCGTGAAAAATAAAATTCCCCCCTTGCCTCTCCCTCCGTTGTAAAAGTAAAGTTTCCCGTAATTTAGCCCCGACACGGAAATGGAAATCCAATAGGCGAAAAGTCCCTGACGCCGAAGATGATTCCTGGCTGAAGGCGAGTCCTGAATTTTCCACTTGCGCCGCGATATCGAGCTTACGACCCTGCGAACAGTCGTCTGTTTATTCGCACGAAATTTACGACTCGCTCGACGAAAATATATTTGAGGTGGAGAGATACTTGGGCACACGAATGCGCGTACACTGTTGTACAGTGTTCACAGAGTTCGGCGTAACAATGGCAAGCCTAGGAATGTGCAAATAACCGCGTACAATGCGCGACCTATACGTTCAATATACCAGACGCAACAATAGTTGCGTCTAGAAGAGTCGTATCTTTCGTGATGAAAAGTTAAAATTGAGGAGATAAATAACCGACTGGTAGTTGTTGGACGTTTATGCAAAATAGACCAGGGGACTAGGATCGAATTGGAAAGTTATGTTTCACTTATTAAAAAATACGACGTCGTTTCGTTTCAGTTGACTTTTGTTGATTTTCTTCGTTGTCTTTTTATCGCTAATTTTTATTGTTGTTAATTCTATTTGTGTTGTCGTAACAAATATGTGACAAAGAAGGCTCGTCTGTCGATGAGAATAAACTTTGGATATATATTTTATGCAAAATTGCCTACTCTCAATACGGATTTAGAAATATTTGTATTAGTATCTTATTAAATTGATACCGTGTAGTTCTTAAATCAATGAAAAAATATTATGTTGGTAATGTAAGAATCAAGTAAGATTTAAGATTTATTGGCAACACGTTCACCAAGTAAATTTTCTGCAACTCCGTGTTCTCCGATGTCAATATTTTGCGCAGTATTTCGATGAAACGTATGATGAATTATTCACGTGTGAGGAAAGATTTCATTTTTCAAAAGCACCTTTGGTTACAAGAGAAATTTTGTAACGTCAATTCAAAATCATTCTTCCGTGCGCTTCAGTGACAAGCTGATATTCCGACGAAATCTGTATTTTCAATAAAAAAAAAAAAGAAAAAAATAAAAATTTCCCTGAAATTGTATTTTTCAAGCAGCTGTCAGCAAAACATTTCGAAATTGTCTCTCGTACGCGGCGAAATTTTTTTAATATTCAAATTCGAAATAAATCTGTTTACGTCCGTAACGAAGAGCGTCCGTCTCTGTCATTTAATCGGCAACAGCTTTTCCCGACAGTGTTTCAAAACACTCTCAATCTCATCTAACAAGTTTCTACGTTCTACGTTGCGTTCCATGCATAACCGTGTTTTATCATCTTCTTCTTGCAGCGTCACTCTGCGACATCGTTTTCAACAGTGACTCGACAAAAACCGGCGTAGTCACGTCGCCAGGATATCCGAATCCTTATCCGCCGAGGACGCACTGTACATACGACTTCCAGGGACGAGGAAAAGAACGAGTCCAAGTGGTATTCCAGGATTTGAATTTGTATCATACGTCGAACACAGCGAACGAGTAAGTTTCTGTTTCGTTACCTCGATCATTTTATTTAGAGAAATGTAATCATTCGAGATGTCCTCGGTTTGCAAAACGCGTCGTGAAATATCTGTAAGAAAAGAAAAGAAACAAGGCCAAATTACTTTCTAAAATTGCAGCGTCGTTATTTAGTAAAATCTCGTTCGAGTACTTGTAATTTGTAAACTACTTTCATTAAATGGGAAAGTCATTATTTAATAAAATCACACTGTTTAATCCCGTGTCAAATGAATCACAAACAATTTTGAACGTTTGAAAAATCCGTTCGGTGAAATTTTTTGACACGAAAAATCGAGCTTGAAGAACTTGCTCTTCCTAATCGCCGCTACGAATTATAAGAATTGAAAAACTTCGCGAGGAATCTTCTCACAAATTTGAAATTATTTAACATCGAAAGGGGAAACGCACGACGCGTAATTTTCCGAAACGTTTTGAAAAACGTTTGCGATGATTTGTTGAGAATTTTTTAAGTATCTTTCTCGTGCAAGTCGAATGATCGCACAATCGAAAATATTCCAGAAAAGTTACCTCTCGACGTCATGAAAGTTATCTTTCAACCCTCAAAAGTCATTTTGTAATCCTCAATCGTCATACATCGTACGCTTCTAGACTTATATCTCGGTGTACCTACTTCTGTGAACGTACTTAGAGCTGTCACTTAGTTAGTCACACTAATATATATATATATTTATATACACCACCTGGAAGCTCCACTTTTCAAACATCGCTCTCGTGTACCACTTCTGCGATATTCATTTGAAAAGAGACGTGTCCCGCGCACGTGTTTATACTGCAGACAAAATCACGAAAGTCATAAAAAATTGTAAAATTAAACGAATAGGTTATACGTGTTATGCTGACCTGGATAGGATTTCGTGGAATAAAAAGCTCGGACAGCTGACCCATTTGTCAAATAAAAGCCGAAGTGTTGTAGAGTATGAATCAACTGACGCAGCTTCCCGTCCGGTAAAATATCGTTCCTTTCTTTTTTGTTTTTTTCTAATTCTACAAACGGTCGATATTTCGCGATTTTAGTCAAACACGCAGGAACTTCCTGACGAATTTCACTTTATTTTGCATCGTTCGTTTTCTTTTCGCCTTTCGCAGTGTTCTGTAACAAACGATATCTCAGATTCGGAGAGAATGCGATTTTTCAAATGATTTAAGAAGGATCTCGAATTCCGATGAAACGATAAGTTATTCCAGATTATATGTGTCTGGATTGGTATCCGTACTTTCAAGTCACTGACAACGAATATTGCGATCGAACGATCGAAAAACGCGACAAATAAGTAACTTCGAACGATGAAACGCCAGACGAAAAAGTGAAATAAAAAACCGGGCTTTGTGACAGGATTAAAGACGCGCGAAAAATATAAAATCGCCCGTCGAATCAGTCACGTTGTATTTTTAGAGTCAACGTGAAAATATGAAATAAAATACGATCCGTGCGATTCCCGTGCAGAGTACATATTGTAAAACCGTTACACGTTTGTAAATACGAGCATCGCTATTTTGTGCTTTTAAATGATTAGCAAAGAGAATCTGCAAACACGCGGCAATACTGAAAATTGAAATTGAAGATTTTATTAGACTATAAAGTAAAAAAAAAAGAAAAGAGCAAGAAGAGAGAGGAAAAAATGGGGAAATTTAAACGCTTCAGTTGCATTAACGTTATTAATTAAAGAAACATTTTATTTAAGACTAAATAGACCTATATTTGTATTATCACTGAAAGTGATTTTAGCGAGGGTAACCCAGAAAATCGGGCCTCTTCAGATGCAACGCTGATGCAACGAAAATTAGCGATTGGTTGATTTGCGTCACGTGAATCGCGAGGAGTAGGAGTGGCACTTTGTTTTGTGTCGATTCAAATGTTTGCATATCAATAAAATTTTATGGCAATAAAGTCAGAACAGTTGCTTCTGGGCCTTTCAGTGAGACGAATCGTGCAGTTTTTTTCAATATCTCCAGTATTGCGATTAGCATGTCCGTGAATTAATGATAATATAATGTATAGAATTATTTTTTTATTATTTTAATGGTTTTTTTTTGTTATTAGGTGACCACGTAAGTATCTTTTCGTCAATTTACGGAACAGTTGGATCATCGCAATATACGATCGTGACTAAATCGTTTCGTCCAAAGAAAATTATATATACGTTCGTATACAATTAGTTGCGAGTTATTTTTCATAGAAAATGATTTTAAGGTATAAAAAAAAACGATTATTTTCTGCACGCGAAAGACCTATTCTCCCCTCTGTTTTTTTTTTTTTTTTTTTTATCAAATCTGGCAGCTCGACAAACGCAAAAGATCGACTTTTAAATCCTGGCAGAACGATTCGATCCTTTCAGGCCATTTATACCACAAACGACTGTTTTTTTCTTTTTTCTTTCTTTCTTTCCTTCTCCCCTCCATGGTGGAATAAAAGCGAGCCAAGCAAATTGCGAACAACCGCCAGCGGCGCTCTTGAGCGTTAATTTAACGGGCATCGCGCCTATAATGGCGGAAAGAACTAACAGGGAGGAGGATCGGCTTACGAGCGAGCGCTCTTTCACCGACTCGTTCTCGGTGTGTAATCGAAAGACAATGCGGAATTTGGCAACTGCGATCCTCGGCACGGCTTGACGTACCTTCGAATACAATTTTCACTGAGTGCATCGAGTGGCCGATGGCCGAATTCCGCCATTAGCGTGCCGATTGATCGACGAGTTCGTTTCGTTGTCGAGCGACGAGGATCGGACGTTCATGGAATTCTGCTTGTCCTTGTGAAAAGCACGGGAACGGACAGTTGTGATCGATTTCACGAACGCAGCGTCTCTAAAGGGGGTTGCGTGTATCGTGACAACGCGCCGAATATACGCGGCGGCCTCCTGCTGCCTGGTAACCGTGTCCACCCGACTTTTCTCCTGTTTTTTCTCTCTCTCTCGCTCTCGCTCTCGCTCTCTCTCCGCCACTTACGCTGATTGCGAAAGGTCATCTACAGAATTAATTGCTCTCTAATTGTCAGTTAGCGAGGACAATTACTATCTTCCCGAGGGAACCGCCGTTTGTCTCCCCCCCCAGTTATAACTCCGCCCGCGCTTCGAAACGAAGGGCAAAGCTTATACGGTGAAGTTTCTCCGTTTTTTTTGAAATTCTGTCTCTGGCGAACTTTGGGATCTAATTTCGATAAGTCGGATGGCAAACGGGCCGAGCGGATATCGATGCTAATGCCGAGCTGCTGCTGCGTATTTGTGTTTACTTTGCCAAGGATTGTTGCAGCGTTAATTTGCTTAATTCGCCGTGGTTAAATCAGGATGTAACGTTGGCGTTTATCTCGCCCGTTGCCGGCGGAACGTCGGAATTATTACGCGGAATAATGCCGTAAAACATCGAAAGCGAAGTGTAGTAGTAAACACGTTTGGCGAACGAAGCCGTGAAATTTTTATTTAAACATCCGCGCTCGACGAAATCGCAAAACCCACGTTAATACGTTCTGTCGGCGAATGTATAACTCAAGAAGTTATTCGGGGGTGGAAGAAAATTCTTCGGAATTTTTGACCAGAGGCCAAAGGGGTGATACGTAGATACGACGCGAGCAGGAAATTTTCCAGGTGAAACTATCGGAACCAAGTGAAATTCACTCTTACGTTCTTCCCTTCTTCTGAAAAATGGTACAGGAAAGCGAGAGAAACTTTCGCACGATCGCTCTCCTGTTTTGTTTCATCAAAGAACTTGTGAATCGATGGAATTTCCTTTGACTCTGATGCGTTCCACTTGTGACACGCAATTGTAATTGCAACGCGCACAATTGTTTCGCTTGCATTTTTACGCTCGACCGGGAAAACCAATTGATTTGTAACATTCTATCCGGAGAATTCTTTCCGCAGCTGATTAACGTTCGCCGCTGATTAACATCAAAGTTACTCGGGAATTCCAACGGGATGTGATCAAAGAATGCAAATAGACGATGCTTGCAACTGTTTTTAAATGACAAAACTGCACTTTTAATCGCACGTTTCGTTTGATATTCAAGCGTTGCGCCGCGCGTACGTGCAATTTGACAAGCGTTAAAAACGTCACAGGAATCACGAATCCCTGTTTCAACAAGAAAACATTGTCGATCTTTAACGCGCGACTGCTTTGAACGTTTGTTTGCGCGATCGCGTTATTCGCGATCTCGAGAATTTGTGAAACCATTGTTCGTAGAGCGATTTAAAGCTTTTGCTTGAATTATACAAATATATTGTTGAATACGTTTGGGGAAAAAGGCAGTTTCGAGACAATGGCGATGATTGAAGGAAATTAGCGGTCAAACAGTAAATTTGCACGACGCGGTTTGTTGCGCGTAATAACAGTTTTCATCTCTCGTTTCATTTGCAATTTCTTTGTCACTTCGAAACGATGCGATGTTCGTAAATATCGTGTCCGTTTGAAGCGCTTTTTTTACACACACACACACACACACATATATATATTTGCAAAATGTTACAATCAAAAAGCTCATTGTTATATCCCGATGGCAATTTTCTGGATGGTAAAATACAACCGTTCTATCCGTTCCGTTTTCACATAAAAGAATTCAAATAAAAGGGCGACGAGTTTTTCAATCAGTCAACCTGATGTTATAATCGCCAATGTGAATGCACGTAGATTTCTTTGAAAACACGTATAAACGTTATACTTCGGCTCGACGCGTTGATCCTCGTCCCGTCCCTTTTGCGTCAATTCGTTTTTCCCGCGAAATCTGTAAATTTATCAGTTTCCTTGTTCAATTTGACAAATCGAGTTTGGCAAATGCGGGACGGATGAGAATTCAACAAATTTTCGTAAATTGTCGAAACAAAGAAATTAAAATAATATCGTGTCTCTCTTAGTCTAGTCGCAAAATTTATTTAGAACTAGGGTTAGTAACACTCATAAATAAGATGCATTTTAAAACTGTTACTTGCTGGAAATGAAACCTAAAACAAACCTGCTTCGTCTACTGCGTATCGTAATATACTCTATTCTAGATATTTGACGCAAGTATTATTTCTTATAACTTTCTTACAAATGCTGCGTTCTACTTGTAGGTTTCGCTTTCTTTGAGAGTGGCGGATATTTCACGTGAAATTCAAAATGGCGTCGGAGAACGAAGGACGTTAACAGGATTTGCGAACGATGAAAATGATCAAAAGCACGGGTACTCCAACCCGTGAGAGAATATTGTAACAAATGCGGCGATATTTTGTGGTTGAAACTTGAAAGCTCCTGGTCAGAAAATAATAGCTTCTCGGCCGTGCGGCCGTCGCATGCTGTAACACGATGCAAACTCCATTATTTCCATTTTGTCCGAGCGTTCAATGATGAATTAAAATAGGTGGAGGAATACGTTCGTGGAGATTTCGCTGCTTTCCTCGAGCGTGTCTCGGAGTTTTTGTCTCCCCGATAAGAAGTGAATTTCTCGAATTTAACACCTGGAAGGTTATTGCTGCCACCGGCGACGCAGTAAAAGCACAGCGGCCATTACGTTATCTTCGTTAAACGGGGGGCAGGCGGTGCCATAAATCCAACCATTAACTGACCTGTCAATTTGTTAATCCCCTCGATGGAATTAGGCTGGCAGATTTATGCCACCGCGTCGAAACGACTGTCTTTTCCGGCATTTTCAAAAGCGATCGCCCGTTGTAAATGTCATCGATCAATCGGCGTCGCCGAAACTCTTCGTGTTGTCGTTGCGTCGTTGTGGAAATTACGTACTTGTGATTGCAACGTGTATCTCAACACGATTGCGTCGCGTTAATTTTAACATTTCGTTGAGGTTTACAAAGGTTTGATCGACAAATATCCAACTGGATGGCAAAGTTCAAATTCGCTCGCGTTTCGGATGGTGTAAGAATGATTTATGATGATTGACCGATCAATCTCGGAAATGAAGTGAATGAATTGTCTCGTTGCGAATGAAGTTATTCTTCGCCAGCAGGATATTACCTGCGTAAATTGAATTAATCACCGAGACGAATTTGATGGAAACTTCGTTAAAAAATATGAATGCAAACGATCGAGTGTTTCGTTTGGGAAGATCGTGACAGGACCGTGACTGAAAGGGTCGAACGAGAACGAAGAATGAAAAAAATTTCATTAGTAGCTCTATTCAAATACTTGCACCAGTCAGGTAAAATTCTCTGGGAGACAGCTTGTCGTTGGAACTACCGATGATTAAAGAATAAAGTCTCTGTCGGAGACATTAAGTTGGAGAATCTTTGTACGCGAGCTTTTTTTGTATATTTGTACGAAAAGTAGAGTCAAGTTGCTTTGCGTCCATAAAATTTCTAATATAAATTCACACCGATCGTTCCGATAATTCCAATATTGAACATCAAACTCGTCGATCAAGCGTCCAAGCTTCGAACGAGGAAAGTAAATTTGAGTCTCCGAAAACACACTGTTTTGCGTCTGTGAAATTTCTAAATTGCTCTAAAAAGCGACAAATCGATTTCGATGACTCCAGTGTTGAACATCGACGCGCGTCGATCGAGCTACGAACGAGAAAATTTTATTCCATTCCCAAACTCCGACTAATTTGCACGATTTTAAGTATCCCTCCTCCACGTCGTTTTACCTAAAATCGAGTTAAAAATAAATTTCTAATTAAAAGCTCGCTTTCTAATAAAAATCCTCGCAAATGGAGCAGATACGGGGGAGCGTAAATACTCCTGAAACGGGTGAAGTGTCGTGGGAATTAAGGAGAAGATAAAAATATTCAAGCGACGTTATTTCTACGCGCAATCGAGACTCCACTCGCCGACACTCGTCACATTCGCAAAGCCGCCGCGTTTTAATTGAAAGCAGCGTCGTGGACGGTGAACGACGTTATCTCATTTACCGTGCCGCTGCGATCTTATTTAAATTCGAAGACTCGGAGAGCCCCTCCAACCCATCCCCTCGACGCGTCTTGACCGATCTCCCGAAAATTCACGGCGCATTGTGCGCGCCGGAATCGAAAGAGAGCGTGTCGATTTACCGACGGAGTGGTAAATCGCGCGAGCGAGCAAAGGCGAGGGAGAAACGCCGATCGGGAAGAGATACTCCAGTCAGGAGGATGGTATTCGGGGAATCTGACTACAACAACGCTTTCCTGACAACAGCAATTGCGATCGGTCATCCCCTCGTTCATTTTCCACGTGCCTGGCCTTAAACGCAGTTTAATTGCCACTGGCACGTTTCATCGTGCGGTCACTCGAGTAATGTTTCTCTGGTCGTGTAATTGTTCCCGTTCGCATTTCAGGAAAATCGAGATAATCGCGTGCAACAACATCGTTCGTGGTTGCAATCGAACGTGTTGCAGCCAAAGAACGAGAAGAACTTTAACGAGATGAATCGGATCGATCGTTTCGCGACTTGTACCCCAGTACGACTTGTCTCGCAAGAAACAAATTACAGGCTCGGTGCCAGACAACGCCACGCCCCCTCGCGAATCACGTGACCCAAATCAACCAATCGCTAATTTTCGTTGCATCAGCGTTGCACCTGAAGAGGCCTAAAATCTTTCCCTCTGTTTCTCCCTTTCACTTTGTTCACGTAGATCGTAAATTTCTTGCTAACTTTGGTTGATGTAGTTAACAAACGAGATAATTGACAATCCGTAAGTTGTCAACAAACTCGTTTAATACGCCGTGCCAGATCACTTTGACAGATGCCACGTGACTTGATGGAACGTGATGAATGTCACGTCACAATATAACGTAGTTTGACGAATCGTGCTAACGTGGAAACATTTCAGGCGGTAATGGTACGTGTATCGTGACGATTAACGTATTTTAAATCGTATTGTATATTTTTAACGTTTGAAGCCAATGAAATTGTTTCTTCTATCCCCTATCCAGTCTGTAGACACACTCTCTTCCGCGTATTTCTACGTACATGTTTCCGCAGTGATGTATTATTGCAATTTTCAGAAAATCAATCAAGATACGATACTCTGCAAAAACTGTAGTCCCGGTGTGTGTTAGTGACAATTTATAATGCATCGTGTTTCTGAGCATGATGGAATATCGAAAAATAAAGCAACGTGTTGTTGTGACAAACTGATGACAGATAAGGTGCGTTTGATACGCAGTTGTGTAGCACACGGAACATGAATTATTTCATATTTCCGTCAATCTGACAAGTCAAACAGTTATATTCTCTCGCACACGGAGGTAATTTTTATGGGTGAAACTCAGTATTCGTGACTCATCTTTAATTCTGTAATTCGTTGTTCTAGTTGAGGATAGCGTGATGATAATCCACTCGGTTTGTATCACCGTATGAATTATTTATAAGCTTGCTCTCGTTGCTACGTACATTTTGCTCGAACCGTGCCAGGAAGGAAGACGAATTGGTTCTAATTATAATTATCAATCTCCAAACGTTTGATTGCTGCAAAAATGTTGTCGGTGTCCGCGCCATTCAGTCTGAGGTGAAAACTCGAAAATAACGACTGCAATTTATTTTCTTTCGTAAAACTCGAGCGGTGGAAGGTAAACGGCGCAACTGCAAACATTTGAAAAGAGAGAAAGACGCGTGTGTACAGGTGTGTCTAACGAGTAACGGAAGAAGAGTCACGTTAATCGAAATCTGTCAGCGAACGTGACAAATTTTCAAAGTCGATTTCCTCAGAAACAGCGTTGCCTTCCCCCCACGACCACGCGTTTCCACCGCGTCTCCGTGGAAATGAGTAATTACTTTTTCAATCAGATATTTCATCCGACTTCCACTAAAAACTAGAAAACTCAAACTTTATTTCCTTCGGCGAGTTTCTAATTCGAATAATAAAAGTTCCGGCCGGCAGGGGGGAAGAACCGGGTGGAAGAATTTCAAACTTTATAATAATTTCGCGATCGTGACGTTTGCCTCCCGACGAATTCGAAACAAATTAGATCTTCGAAGCCAATATAAAAGCGAGCCAGGGGCAAAGTCCGAAAAAGTTGTAATTTCACCTGGACAAAACGAAAATGTAGAACGACTCAAATATTCCGGAAGCGCGTTTCCCATTTTCCATTTTTTCCAAAATTCACGGGGGATTTCTCCCTTTTCCCTCGACGTAATTACAGTCCGCGGCGCCGTGGTACTTTCTTCCAGTTTGATCATTATTTCATGCCTCGTTATTTTTCTGCTTTCAAACATGCGAAATTTACAATTTATTTTAAAATGATTTTCCTCTCGCGAGTCTATGATTGTAATCCCCGTCGACGTACACAGATGAGTTATTGCAGCTCTGTATCGATAGGTCCGAAGACCGTGATACCCAAGATATTATACTCTTACGATCGATCCGGCCGGAATATCGGAAATTCTGAAATTCCCCGTAATACGTTTCGCGATCGCGATCGCGTGTAAAAGCACTTGACAATGCAAAATATTTCGGAAAATTATCTATTATTGTTATTTTCATTTTTTAAATTTTTATCACTCGTCGTCGACATTGCGTTGTTATTATTATTGCAACGAGATCGTGTGTTCGATGAATTTTCAACATTGGTTATGGTATTCAGAGATGAAGCTTTTTCCATGGAAAAAATTGTACCGTCTGTTCTCGTTACGTGTCCTCGGTCTTCTCCGAGTTTTGTAACGCCAGTTCGGTAACACGCGGCAGAGTCGTGTGACAGGATATTGATTAAAAGCCACGCGTCCGATAAGAAAGGACTTTTATCAGAAAAATACCTCAGCTGCTCTGAAAACAAAACGAGAAAACGCGAATTACATCTGCGCGCATTCTTGTTATTTATTACCCAACTTCCAATAACTTTGCGCGAGACATTTCTACCGCCAGCGTAGCGTCACGCGAGATTTACTTAAAAAAAAGAAGCAAAGAAAACGAAGCACGCGTACGTTCGGCGGAAAGAAGATTTTTCAGTCGAGATATATATTTCAGATTCCCTTGATTTCGCACGAAGCGTCGACCTAACGAAATAAAAATTGCTCGCCGAAAAGTTATCGTCCGTGCAAAACGTTCAAAGTGGAAAACGCGAACGCGAAGAATTACCAGAATTGCCGATCGATCGAAGGTCTTAATTGCAACGATGGTTTGCAGTTTTCAAATCGAAACGCATCGAATCTGGTGATTTTTATCGACACTATTGTATTTTCGTGGAAACAATTGAAAAAAAAGTACGTTTCACTCATTATTTTGGATACTTTATACATTTTCGTGCTTTGCGAATTTTTTCTAAAATAAAAAGCATAAAAATCCGCAGTCCATCAAATACCAGTATCTCTGCGAATCTCCACGTTTTCCTTTTTTGTTTTTTTCTTTTCATTAGTTATCGCCTAACACTACGTAAAAAAAAAAAACAAGAGTCATGTTAAAAAGTTCAATTTTTAGCAGAAGAAAGATTTCCGAAGGAGGGAAAGGTTGTTTAAGAAGAAAAAGTTCTCCGGTAGAAATGGCCCCGAAGTGCTCTTGTTTCACGTTATACGTATTCCAGTGCGCACACAGCGTGGGCACGCATTCAAATGCAGTGAATAGAATGGCGGCGAGGCCGCCGCAACCGACATCTGATTTTCCTGGCCAGTTTCCTTCCAATCATCCGAGTGGATTGGTCGAAATTTTCCTCGAGCGTCACACACGCGGAACCAACCGGTTCGTGCACTCTCCCTCCGGGTGCATTCATTCCGAACACATTCGCGTCGCTACACACGACCGGCCAAGCACGTAATGTTACACGAACGCACGCGCAATAATATTCTTTATATCGGTCCATTCGTGCGACTTTGCTTCGCTCAAAAATTCTGCATTTGGTAACCGGTAATGTTGAACCGGTGGAGTGTCAGAGGCCGCGCGTCCAGAAAACGAAGGGACAACGCGAAACGGCGCACGGCGACCCGTGAAAATATTTAATGAAAACCGTTGCTTCGAAAATTCCAAGTCACCGCGTGTCGGGTTGATGGAGAAGCAATGTAGCTCTTTTTTAATCGCGCTGGAAACACCAGCCACGAATTACTCGCGCGCGCATTCTGATAAAATCCAGCCGAAACCGCGACTATTTCATTTCACTCGAGCTCGATTTAATTTTTAATGCGTCGCGACATGGCGCAATTATCGTCGCGAAAGGAGGACCGTTTCGGCAGTCGTAATTCTCGGAGATTGAAATTGAAAATGGCGATATTTTTGATTTGGCAATCAACGTCAACGGCAAGATTGTTAGCGAGAGTGATTAATTAAACGATGATACCGTAGCAAATTGCAGCGAATTGTTTCACTTTTATTTCCGCGAAACTGACATTACTTTCCCATCAACGTCGCCTCGATTTCGTTCTGTACGAATCGAAATAAAAACCACGACGAACAACAATGACAAATAATATTTAACGCGGAAATTTTACGATATTGCTGAAATTTTCGTTCCACTGATCGTCGTGACCCGAAAAGAGAGTACAATTACAGGAAATAAAACGAAAAGAATAGGCACGGTTAAAACGTTTTCGCTGTTCGCGCAACAGAATGCCGATAGAGTAAAGAGTAAATTAACAAATAACGCACGATAGAGCAAAATAAAAAACTGCGTTGTACTTGTACGATTCGTCTCACCGAAAGGCCCAGAAACAACTGTTCCGACTAGGAACATGAAGACGACTCTTTTGCCATGAAATTTTATCGATGTGCAAACATTTGAATCGATACAAAACAAATTACAGGCTCGGTACCAGACAACGCCACGCCCCCTTACGAATCACGTGACCCGAATGACCCAATCTCTAATTTTCGTTGCATTAGCGTTGCACCCAAAGAGGCCCGATTTTCCGGGTTACCCACGCTAAAATCACGTTGTCTGCATTATTCATCTTACAACGCGCGTTTCAACGACAATTTTCGATGAAAATGAGTGCGGTAAAAGCCGCAAATTGGGATTTACGATGCGTCGTTGGAACTTGCAGCGTACTAATAAACTGATACACTGCGCGTTAAATATTTATCAATCGGATTTGAATATTTATAATAGGTTAAAGTGTTAAAGTTAATGTGAAAGGTTTTGCGGTGTGGAGTATTCGAGGGATGTTACGAGTGTAAAATATTTGAGTTGTTTGTACATACTGATACAATGTTAATTCATCGGAGAATACAGCAGAGTTCCGCTCATCTGAAGCATTATCTGTCAAAGGACAGACAGTTCGTAAAACTGTTGGAATTCGTGTAACGAGGGGTCGCGAATTTTCATGCTGTAATAGTTCACGTTCAGGTGTGTGAATTCAATTGGCAAAAGTACAGTTGATTAGGCATTAGCGGAAAATTTCGTTTCGATGATCCTTCCGTGTAGTTTCCACAAAGTTCGATTCGCCGATAGTGTATTAACGTAAATCTAAATAGAACGTTGTTTTAAAAAAAAATCAGTAGATCCTGCGTTCCGATTCCGAACGGAAGACTTACCATCACCGTATCGTGTCGCTGAGTGATTTAAGAGTAGCCATGAACAATCTGTAACTAATGGAGACAATACAATCAATGTTCTTGCAAAGGGAGATAAATCACAGCATGCACATTAATTCGCGACAGATTGAACGTCAGACAAGGATCAACGAAAGCGATGTATCACGAATTCTCGCTCGTCACGGATGTTAGCTTCGCCAGAAATTACTTACGCTGGATATAAATTTTCTAAAATGATCACATCTTGCGTGTGGGCTGAAAAAATAGTTACTAATTGATGGGGGGGGGGAACCATCCTGTATATTTATTAAGCTGAAAGTATCACAAAAATGATTTTTTCGCGGAAAGAGGAGTACGAAATTTGTTAAATTTAAAAGCTTTCACGTTGCATCGTATGTAGATTATATTGATAAATCTTGTTCAGCGCTGAAAGTAGCGTTATACTCCCTAAATAGCTTCAGTCGCTGAATTCGTCACGTCCAGATCACGAAGGAGCACGCTTCCAATTGCCGCTCTACTCGAGAGATCTATTACATTTTCACCCGTTCCAATTGGAAAACGATCGGGGCATCTCGTTTGAAAATTCCGAAAACACCCGCGAAATAAAGCAGCGAAAATAAATCGCACGAATCGAGGAAGAATCGTTATACCTCCGCTTTAAATAAATTCAAATTTAAATTTATATTTAAATTTCGTTTGTTTAAATTTATGCCGGGGAAATATGTGTTTTCGTTAAATCTATATTTAAATTTATTTAAATGAATTTAATATCACGGCGACCCATCGGGGGGGGGGGGAGGAAAGAAATATTACACAGGAACTTTGTGGTGCGTTTCCAATTTACATCTTGCGAGTCTATCGAAACCTGAACTCCTAGTCTCCCGTAGGATCTAATATGCATGGAGTGCATTCCTCGCCGCGCCAATGCGAACCGAACTCGAAAATTTCAACTTCAAAAACAAATAACCCCGGCTGTCCGTTGTTTCGCCCCGGACCGCGGGACTTCAAACAGTGTATATTTCCACCGCAATTTTCGCAGCGCCACGCGAAGTGTGGCGCGTAACCTAAAAAAACCCCATTAATTTCAAAACTAAGTTCTAACGCGCGCAGGAGGCAGAGAGCCTTGAAAGAACCTCCAATATTTCTCGCGACGAATCGCGCGCCGGTTGAAAAGACGGAGGCAGACAGGTATAAAGAAATGGGAATAACGAGGGAAGCGAGGGACGGGTGGACAAACGAGCAGCCGCAGAAGAAACAGGGAAACAGAGAAAGAGAGAGAAATTTTTTAGGATCCGTGCGTTCCGAACGAAAACGAAAGTCGCGATAAAAGAACGTCGAGTTCTTTGTTCGCATCGGTCGAGTTGTTGTCGGGAGTTAGGTGGTAATGTTCGTACTCCGTTGAATATGAAATTGGACGGTAGACGCGGCCGCGACCATCGTGCATCGGGAAAAATACATCTTGACTTGACGGTGTTTCTAACGGGACGTGAAATCAGTAGCGAATGGAAATGCACGATGGTCCCTCGGGTGAAGCTTCCTTTGTCGGTGAAAATGAAAAGTTTTCCCATCGAATGTGTTTTACGCCAGGCGCCCGTTGACGCGCGACCGCCTCTGCCTGTCAAGCGGATCGTGGATAAGCGCGAAAGCGAAGGAACGAGGAACGATTCGACTCAGATAGAGAGAAGTGTGTGTGCCAACGTTCGGAGAGAAGTAAAGAAGTAACACGGGACTGTATTGTTTCTTTTCGACCAGATGCATAATTATAAAATTCGAGTGAAAAATTGCAAAGTACGTCTTGGATTGTTCGTCCGTAGTTCTTGCGCAGCGGCAGTTCTGTATTTTCCAAGTAACAGATTTCCGTAGTTACTCGGAGCTGCAAATAAACTGGGTCGCCGAAGGTTCGTCGTAATTTATAGCGGATATTTATCGGTCGCTGAGCATCGCAGCACTGCTCGTTCGTTAAAGCGGAGCTGGAATTTCTCGAGCGCGTGATCTTTCGCCGAGAATTTTCATCGCGAGCGCTGTTGTCGCGAGTTTTCGCTAATTCGCGTTAATTCGCTGATAATTGCTCTTTAGGTGCGAAAATAAAATCGATACGAGTCGACGAGGGATCGATGACGTTACCGTGTATCCCTCGCGACAAATTGTTGCAGATGAATTTGAATTCTGTGCAGAGTGCTCGTTAAAATATTTAATAGATGAATCTTACAATCAACACTCGTTGCAACATTAATTTAAACGAATGAGTTTCACTCTTCAATTTCATTCGCAAAAATATCTGCAGTGTATAATCATTGAAATGTTCAAAAGTTCCCATCTTCTTTGAGATTTATCGCACATCTGTGCAACGCCTGATATTGCCCAAAGAAAATATTTGTAAACGTTTGTAAGTTTGTGAGTTAGGGTCCCGACACCTGTGGCAAACAATAGCTGATGAAAAAATAAGAGAAAAAGAAAGGAGAGAAGACACAGAGGTTAGCCAAAAACGCAGTTATTTCGATTCTCTGTCTTCGGTTTAACGTTCGTTAAATCAATGCACCCCTAACGTTCGTTGCGCGCATACAAATCGCTTCGTTAAAAGAACAGGAGAAAAAAAGAAAGGAGTCGGAGCTGCGCGATACATATCTTTGAATATATATTCCTTTTAACAGCGTGATAAATCCGCCGTTTCTCTCCGAAAGAAGTTATAGATCTTTTGTATCGTCGTTTTTGCTAGAGCGCCCGAGCATTGGGCAACATTCGTACTTATTATAGTCGGTTCAGCGATCCGAGCGGCGCGCGCGAAAATTTAGTGGCCTCTCAGAGTATGACTCAAACACTGGTTACCCCGTTGTTCGTCCGATCGTTTTACTTTCACGAATTCACCGGCGATGTTCGACGGCGTATTAATATTAAACAGCCGATGATTTCGCCGACGTAACACTTGATTATTGCAAATAACCACGGAACTATCCACTGCAAATGTTTGAACGGTCTGATTATGGTCGAATTGACAGTTTGTTTACATGGAACGTCGAAAGGAGGTGATTCGCGATAGACTTCGTAGAGATTGTAGAAAGACAGTTAATTGGTATGGATTTTTATAATTAATTAATATTGATTTGGATTGCAAATAATTTTTGTTAACGATGCACGATAGTGATGCGTGCATCTAGTCATAAATTTATTATTATCATTCGTGTGTTACATCATTCCGAAACGAAAAATCATTACGAAAGTAAGATTTATAATTTATAAAAACACCGCTGATTTTCCAAAATACCTTTAAAAATAGTGAAACTCACGCTTTGGAAGTTGCCAACTTCAGTCAACGCCGTGTCCTCTAGTTATTGATATCATCATAAATCTGCGATATGTATCGTACCAATTAACAATCCCGTTAGCTGCATAGGCACCTGAGACCTAAGCTCTTACGATTCCTGTGATGGACGTCACCTTGTTACTATACGCATGTATAGCGAGCAGTGGTTGCAAATCCCGGAACGAATGTTCATTCATTGGTCACGTCCATCCATTTAATTTAATCTCCATCGGTATGTGAGATGAGCAGAGAAAGGCCACTCTGTAGAAACAAGTGAACAAGTATATAAAATAATATTTAAGAAACAAATTGTAAGCCATACTGAATTATTATTACATTCTCAAGCAGCTAATGTAATTCTAAATCTCTTTAAATCTATTATCGCTGCGTTTAATTGATTCTACATTGATAAAAATGTGGAATGTGTTTCAGCTTTTTCTTACAAAATATTCGTAAAATGTGTTGATACATGTTCGAATATATATTGAGGATTTGTATTTAGCCGCCATAATCTATCGACAAGCGCGCCGCCCGCGGCCTTCTTAGTAAGTGTTCTTCGTTTCTTTTCTTCCCGCGTGTGCCTTTTCTCTCCAAAAATTCCTTCGCGTGTGTCAAATCCTCGTAACAATGTCGCAACGGAGTACTCGAGGTTCTTCTTTGTATCGTCGCGTTTCTCGATTTGTGAAGACTCTCTCGACAAAACGAGAAGAGAACAGAACGAGATTTTTCTACGAAACGGGACTTTCGTCGAATTCTAAAGGTTCGATTTGTTTAATTTCTTATTAAAAACGTGCAGTTTTATTAGAAACGCGAGACAATTTCATACGATAAAATTTTAACGAGAAGAGCGAGCAGACAATTGTTATTAATACTGATAGAAAAAAACGACTGGTATAAAAGTTACTAATTGTCACGCATATATGCGCCATTGGGAAGCCATGTTGGTTAACTTTGTCAATAAAAATAGAAAAATGAGGTTAGAAATTTCTTAACCTCTACTGTGGAATTTATAATCATTTACGTTTACGGTAAATAAATTGACAGAAGCAAGTCAATTATTTTTTTTTTCAAACAATTATATAGCAATTACGTATCTAACGATCAAAAGTAAAATTGATAAAAAATGAAATTGATCGATTTGGCAAAAGCTCATATTAATTTTAATCGCTACTTCACGTACGCTAGTCCCACACACGCGTACGCAAACAATTTTCAAGTAAACAGCTGTCGTCTATTAGTAATCACGTAACTGGCTAAACAGAATTCATTGTTTCAACATTGTTTAATTGACAATACTTCGGAGAACAAGAGCAACGGCGCCATAGAGATACAAACCGATATCCCGTTTATTTGTATCGTTTTATCGTGGTTGTGTTGCGAGCCGACCCCCAAAGCAATGTCCACGTTTTACGATAGACCTTGCCATTTATGCGAATGCGAGGCAAGCGTGGAGCCGAAACGCGCGCATTGCCAATGCATATGAAAAAGATCGATCGAACAACGCCACCGGGCTGTTTCGGCAACGTATCGAAAAGCAATTTGTATACGGCGCTCAGTCCAAGTACTTTAAAATATTACACCGGTTTACGCTTGTTTCCACGGGAAGGCGCGAGTATTTCTCTTTGAAAGCGGCGCGTTTATTCAAAAAAAGAAAAGACCGAGCTTTATTAATCCACGTCCGCCCCTCACTTGACACAGTAGTAAAATATTAACACATACAACGAAAGGATAAGGTAGTATTAAATTTGCAAACTCTTTAACGATAAATAAACTCGCGCAACGAAGAAAATAGAACCTAAACGAATATGGAGATTGCGGGAGAAAGACGTGATATGTATATTTTCACGTTATTTTATGAACAAACAACAGAATTTTAATCGAACGCAATTGAAGATAAAAACATCTTGTTGCATCGGACTGAAGGATGCAACATTTGTGAAAATAGGTGATAAACTGACGAATTCAAAGCTTATTTTAACATCAAACGTATAATTATATTATACTATATATTATAATTATTCTTACAGTTTCAACATGGAGCACGCTTAGACGATACAAGTACCAAAAGTACTATAATCTTCAATGCAAAATTAGAAGAAAGTAAGAAGAATTTCTTGGTTCGTTTCCCATCTCTTTCTTCGCCTTTAAATTTCTCACGTCGTTTAGATTTAGATTCATTTCGTTCTCCGTATCTATCCTAATACCTGCGAACAGTGGTGTACTTAACACATTTAGGGAAGTGGTATTAGTTTGATTTATCGTTTACATAATACATAGAGACATGCACACATGTACAAACT
Organism: Melipona beecheii; assembly: GCA_032399605.1. Lineage (NCBI taxonomy): Eukaryota > Metazoa > Arthropoda > Insecta > Hymenoptera > Apidae > Melipona > Melipona beecheii. The sequence continues at coordinate 4,687,787 of JAUCMO010000291.1, forward strand.
ATTCGATGCTGTTTAATACTCTAAACAGTGTTTGAAATCTATACCTACACGTACACGTACGTGTATGCACGCCAGTGAATTCCAAACACATTGTAATTGGAGATCTGCAATCTTCCCCGGCAAAATCGCACATGTTTTCAACGATAATCGCTCCGTGCAAAGAAAACTTGCGCAGTTTCCGCCAAGACTCTGTTAAAGTCGTCCAAGAGCGAAGGACAAAGGGAGCAAAGCGGGAGTTTTCTTAATTCCCAAAATGCTTTCCGCAAACTAGTATTACGTGGAGTGTACAAGCACGCAATTTAGGATGGTTGTACATGTTCCTAATTTTGGGGGAGCCGTTGCCACAAGTCCTAAAACCCATTACTGATCAGATCTGTTTGAATCCGGCGTACACGAGTTTACAATACGCTGATGAAAAGCCGAGATCTAATTAAAATTTCAGCTACTCCAAGACGGGATTAGTTGGATAATTATGTAGACTGACTGTGAGATGGAATTCGTAATGTTAAAAATAACATTACGTAGTACGTAGTACGTAATTGCTATGCTAATTGATTATCTTTATCTATACTGATCGGCTGTGTAATAATAATTATCGCGGTATTAAAGTTTAAATAACACAATATGGCGATACGAAGGAGCAAAATATTCGTTAAATGTTAAACATAATTTACGTTTATTGAGCGACTTTATTTATAAAAGGAGAAATTTAAAAATTCAGAAGAGTATTTTTCTTTAATAGCAATAGCATGGATGTATTTTAAGCTTGCGAAAGCTGTAAATAGAAAAATGTTCTTGAACAAAGTGCGAGTTAAAAATATAGAATCGTACATCTGGATAGTATTTGTTAAGTATTTGAGTATAATAGAGCAGTTATCGCGAGCACTGTTTTGAAAAATAGGAATATTTAGCAGAAAATTACGTAACATTTTGTAGCGCTGAAATGCGTACATTCTAGAGATTTAGGGTATTTTCTGTAAGGTATTTAAAGACTCAGGATGCTGCTGGAAGGAGAGAAGGAGCGAGAGAGAGAAAGTGAGAAGAAAGACGATTTGCGCGTTTCGTCTCGGAGTCACTGCCTAGACTCATCATCCAGTGGGGCTGATGGCAGCGACTCCTTAACCCCAGACGCTTGTTGTTATAACTATCCCCGCTAGGCTGGGCCCGGCGCACCCTCCCCCCTCCTAGCGGCGTTCCGCATGCTGCTTGCTCAAAACATCGGAGATCGGTAGGACCTCGACGCTAGGCGCGCAGCCACTTGCGGCTTGTGCTAGTCGAGTGTTCGAAACTCGTAGTCGAGGAATCGTAGGGCCGCTACACTAGAAATAGTTTAGTATTCTGATATATAGTTAAAACTACTTTAAAATAGAACAAACTTGTTATTAAACAAATTTTACATAGAGTAAAATTGAGCAGTGTTTCAACCATTATCTATTACTGTTGGCTTTAAACAACTCGTGAAACGTACATATAATACGACTTTCTAATATCATTAATATCCATTTAAAGAATCATCGAATGTGGGACAGGATATTTTAATAACAAGTTCTTGCAATTAATTACAAGGTATTAAACCAAATACAAAATACATTGCGCAGCAACGATTAAGGCAAACAGGAAATATATCATAAATTGCGTTTCTCGCACATTTCGCGAAACGATATATGCAAATGAAACTCGCAATGTTTGTTTGCCACAATTTTACACATATGCTCCTCCGCGCTGCGAAAACGAGGAATGTTTTGCGTGGCCTATACTCGCTCGTATCGTCCGTTTAGTCTCGCACACAATTTATCCGATTACGCTAATCGATGATAATGAATATTGACACTATTACCCTGATGATGTATTGCACGTTACGTTCATGTACTAGAATAATAATAATTCAACGTAGCCGTATCAGCGACGAAAACGTTCCGTATTTTCCGTGGATCCAGCGAAAGGATCCGGCGAACTTGTTGTTAATTATTTCTTCCTTGAAAATTGGATAATAACTCAGCCACTCGATTGAAATAATTACTCGAGCTATTAGTTATTTCGAAATTTATGGCAACAAACTGGTATTATTTATTTTCATTGATGCAACGTTTGTTGTGAATTTCAGATGCGACGGCGTGGATTCGTTAGTGGCGTACGTGCAAATAGACAGGAAGAAGGAGAAAATAGATTTATTTTGCGGTGAAAAGCCAGCGCGGCCTATCATGAGTAACGGACCACGGCTTTCTTTGGAATTTAATGGCATCACATCGTCCCGCCAATCCCGAGGCTTCAAAGCTGTGTACTCCTTCACAGAAAGTAAGTACAACGATCGTCCTTCCTTTTTATTAAATTCGTGCCGGATAAAACGTCCCGAATAAAATTCTTGATAAAACTTGATAAAACCATTTCTGCCATTGTTCCTTGGTAGATAAAACAATTCTCAATTCTGGATTTCGCTCTTATTAAATGAAATGCTCGAAAAAAATCTGAGTTTTAATTACATCTAAATTTTAGGACTCTAAAATTTTTTACACACAATTGATTATGAACAGAAAATTTTTAAGTACAGAATTGCACGTAATATGTGTATAATATCTAAAGTGTAGTATTTTCTATAATATTTCTCTGGTTCGTGCATTTGATTTGGGATTTTTATAACGATTTTCTGTCGAGATTCTACTTTTCCCAATTCTATCCTCAAAAATATGAATTCGCATATAGTCCAATTGTGATGAATAACACACACTCTGCATCAAGGAATTTCTACCATTAAAATATTTAGTACTGAGAAGGAGAACTTTCGCTTCGCATTACTAAACGACGTGTCGTTTTTTAGTCGAACTTTAAATAAACAAATTCAATGTGTCGAATTTGGTACGTGCGAGTGAATGTTGAGATAACCGTGTCTCGTAATGAGTGTTTTTGTACTCATTCGATCGAACACGTTCCACGAACAACTGAACTGAGAATCTTAAATTTGATTGAGAGGCGATAGGAGAGGATCCACGTTGCATTGCAGCAGGTCGTGAATAAATATCGTCGATCATCGAGGAAACAATTGAGAAGCGTTTCATTAGAAAAAGTGCTTCGTTCATTCATTGACGCCATTTAATTCTCAGTAATTCGAAACCGACGCATATAAAATTGCGAGATGTTGCTGGAATATGATGAAAGTGATCGCTCTAGTCGTTTTTAAAGAGAGAATCGTCCACTATCAAGGGAAACAAACCAAAGTACATTATTCTCCGCAGTTTTTCAAAAATATAAATTGACAAAGTTATAAATTGATGAATATGCGAGCAAACGTCGTTTGAAAGTTTAGTTAAAAGGGTAACCGCTGACAATAAGCGCCCCTATGGAATTCAGATCTATCAGCGTAGATGTGGGTATAATCCTTGTGGCGCTCGGGGATTTCGGCAAATAAAAGCGAAAATTTTCTCATCGTCGTGTATGTATAGCGTTCGTTTTTAGATGAACTCGTGTCCACTTGAATGTACGTCATCCGTACGATAAAGACTTTTTTATTGGTGGTGGAACTGAATTTTGTTCTTTGATCTTACACTTGAACTGTACGAATTCTTTATAGAAATTAATCCCATTTGAAAACGTTTGATTTGTGATTTGTTCGGAGTAATAGCAATTCCGATAAAATTCAAAGGGATACAATTATATCTTGTTTAAAATCCGTTTCATTCTTGTCAGCCGCATTTTACAAAGAAAAGTGGGTAACGTGCCACGTACAAGCGTTCGATTGTCGTTCGGTGTATAAAGTTCGAAAAATTCCTCGAACTCTCTGCTTCGACCTCGATCGTCCTTTTTCCTTTCTTCATCGACTCCATTTGCACCTCCTTTCGTTATTTATGCCTTCTCTCTCCCTGCACTTCTTTTTGCCTCTGCACTTCGTCTCTCAAGAGGGGTAAAAGGAAAGCTTCTCCTTATTTCACTCTTTTACACATTTTTTCTCAAATTCCTTTCCTCTTCCGTTGTTTCCGTCGTCCAGTCTATTCTTTCTGTATCCGTCTCCGCGCTATTCCCCCCTTCCCTTTCTCCACGCTCGTTCACTTTGCTCATTTTCTCGCCCCGACTCGTGTTTCTCTTTCGAACCGACTCTGACGAGCATTTCCCAGCGTTCGCACGTCCCATCCAGCGTCTAGTAAATTCAGATATTGTCAGTACCATAAATCGGTTCGATGTGCTCCGGCAAAGATAGACGATACGCATCATTGAGAATAAGTTATTGGTATGGGACGTGTTCGAGACGTAACATCGGTGCATGACGTACGGTCTTATGTACGCCCGTATGCGCTCAGCTCGGCGTCTGTACCACCGGCGGTCCGGTCCTTTCTGCCGCGCGCCTACGCCCCGTCAAAATTTCAATTTCCGTTGAGCATTCTATCGTGATGGCAATGTGTCTCTCTTCGTACGGCCGTTCATCATCCGCAGCTCCGAGGTTCAGATTGCAGCGTACACGCCGGAATGCCCGGCTTGTAGAACAAATGGATCGCAAAGTGTGTTTGTCTTTCGCCCCTGGGAAAGATTCGCCCGCGGGAGCGATACTTGCCTCTCGTGGAATTTGAAAAAGAAAAAAAAAAGGAAAAGGAATTCCTCCTTTCGTTGAGCCACTCGGGGCGGCGGGGAGGGGGGACGATAGATAACACGAACGCAGTCGAATTTAAAAGCGGGTCGGGGAAAATCGAAAGGAATTAAACTACGGGTTGCAAGTTTGCCCTTCTCCGAATATTTCGCTCGACTGCGGAAGCGTTTTCATACCGAAACTTTCTTCCTGTGTTTGAAGGAGAGCATTCGAAGATCGCGGTGTTCAGCGAGCTCGAGGGAAGAGCTGATGGAACGGAAACAGGGGAGGGGTAACGTTGTTGACGTTAGCTTTTATTCGTGACTATCGTCCGTAAGTAGGTACTTGCACCCTTATTTCCAAATTATTGCGAGCGTGTGGGGGACGGAAATTCAGAGCGCACGTACACTCGAGGCGTCTCGGTATTGAAAGTACAACCAAGGGGAGAGAGGATGACACTACGTGAAAAAATAAATCGAGAGAAACGAAGAATAAATTTCTCTCGCCCTGAAGACTTCGTTTTCAAAAGAATCACGTTCTGAGAATTTTCAGCTAATTCTCGGCAACTGCTCGGGAATAAATAATGAACTAAGGAAATTGTTCTACCTGTGAAAATAAGTCGAAAGTGTCGAAGTGCGATTTTTTCGCAAAATTTTATACTTCGAGCGTACGTTTACCAAACGTACTCAAACTCCGTTCTCTTGAAAATTTTACGGAAGAAACAGTTCGGCTAAAAATGGCACGCACGCGCGTCTGTATCATGGCTCGGAAGTTGGAAGCAAATGGTTTTAGTTTTCCGATCGCTAGCGAATCTTAGAATCGAACAATTGCAAAACGCTTGGTGCTTGGATGCTTGAACTTTTTCCATTTTCGTGGGATACCATTGAAATTGAACACGTTGGACATTCGCGATATAAAAGAGACTGTAGTAGTCGATGAATATCTGATTCTCAGAAAAATATTCTCATATTTGTTCGATCGATAAATTTCAAATAGACGCGCCGTCTCCAATTAAGGAAGAAAAATATGTTCTTTCGTTTCTATTATACATTTCAAAGAAACTAAATCAAATTGTATCTGAAAGGTGCGTGTTTGCGTACGTCGAATTTTGACTTGATGTTAAGATAGTTATCGTATATATATCAAATAATATAAATGAGAAAATGATCGAGCACGTTTCATCAAATAAATTATGTAACAGAAATTAGATATGTCAAATCAATGTGTCTCCAATTGGAAATTACTAAATCATGTATTTAGTAGAATATCTGTGCTCTTGACGCTTTGTAGATTTCATGTCGTTATTACATCAGCTATCCCAATAATTTGGTTTATAATTTGTTAATATTATGAGCACAGTTTAATCGAATGATTTCTAATTTTCAGCGTGTTGGTTTTAATAGGAGTTAAATTTCGTGCTAATTGCCGAGAAGTATTTTTAAATATAATTCACAGAATTATAGTATTACTTTAATGCTACATCCTTTTACGCAACTATGAATAATGTTGAATATAAAATTGATATGTTTGTTTGCCTAAGAAAAAGGGTATTCGTTCTTTGTGATGAAGTGGATCGCGAGCAGTTAGTATGTGAATCACACAACTCCTCTGTCACAGTAACAGTTAAACTTATTAATTAACATAATCAATGAAATTTTACAATATCCCATTCCCATTCTTTTTTCATGTTATGTAGCAACACACGCTAGTCGTCAGTTCGATGTAACGTGATTACCATCCATTACACGTCAGTGATTATTTCATAAACTTTCTTGCTCGCTGTTGCATAATAATCGACAAAATTTCACGGTTGTACAGCTTCCAGGGCTATTTGCCGTTCTTTTTGTAGAAACTGAAGATCGAGCACGAGAAGACCATGTAAATTAAAAAACTTTCGTAATAGAAGATGAAAGAAGAGGGATGTTAACCCTGTCCTTTCTGACGTACTTAACCTAATTATATTATTTTTTCTACGTTAAAAGATATCTTCAGTTTCCACGAAATGTAAAAAAAGTCGATTTTTCATTTGAATATCGTTCATTTTGCGTGAAACATGTCGTCGAAACAGTTACAAACGCAAACTCGCGCCCCTTGTCGCGATAAAAATAAATTTTCACGTGTAACGTGCAACTTTCAGTTTAAATATTATAAGTACATGTTACAAATTATATAATATTTAAATGAGTTAGTCTCTCAACTACCATGCACAAAAATAGTTGCGTATAAGATTATACGAACGTCACATTTCCAAGTTATTACAAAAATAAAATATAATTTTTAATTAAAAAATTTCTTTAATTTGATAATCTCAATATAATATAATATAAGGTTGACAGATTTTAAAACGCGTTTCTAACCACGTTTGAAAAGATTTGCACAAATTTTGTGGGACGTCAGCTGTTTACTGAAAATGTGTGTGAAATTTGAAAACGTTCGTCAACAATAACTATCGAAACTTAACAAAAGTATCGTGTTCTTGATAGAATTGCACCAAGTGTCCAATTATTTACGCGCGCGACACACACACACACACACTTGTATCGGTAACTTATTAATAGGTAATTTCGATTTGGCGAATCCCAGCGTTAATTCCCAAACTTTTGTTGTTAAAGATAGAGTAGCACGATGCATATACAGATATCGCGATATCTCACATCCCTGCCCTCTCCACGCTCATAAGTACACACATTAGATCCGCGCGTTAATTTCAAGATACAAGTTTGCCATCGGTTAACACCAACACCGACTGCCTCTATCGCTGGTGCGCGAACAATGTATTATCCCGGCAAGTTCCGGGCTCCTATTGTCGTGTAATTGAAACGCGAACAAACGGATTTCGAGGCGGTTCACAATAGGTAGGTAGGAAAGAGAATCTGCGGCGCCGAAGTTCTTCGTTTGAGCGAGGTTGGGCGAGTCAACCAGGCTCTCTCTCTCTCTCTCTCTCTCCCTCTCCCGTTCCTCTCTGAAACGAGCCGCGCGCTAACGATAAAAAGTTTCGCTTTAATTGCTACGCTCGGATATCCTTCTGGGGAACTTCAAAGCTGGATATCGTCTGTGAAAAAGCTGGACTTCCGGGACGCGCGCTCAGAAACCGTTCATAACCGGATTTCAAGAGCCAGCTACTCTCAAGACGCGCTCGCCGCGCCATTTCGAAAATCAAACGCCAATTAAAATTAGCGACGCGCGCAAGGCTCAAAGGGCAGGCTCGATCGGTCGGCTAACTGTCCGGCGAATCAATTTTTCAAACGCGGCCGCTCGCCTCGTGTTTCGGTAAATTGACGCCGCGCAAGCCAGCGAATTTCCGCCGGCCGGAAATCCTCGCTCGGTCGTCGTCCACGGATTTTTTTTACAAAAACCAATGAAATTGGTCCTCCCTGCCGGCCCCCTCCGAAAGAGTTTGGCCCTTCCTCCGCAGTTTTTATTGTTTCGCGTACAATTTCAAAGTACGATTCCTAGTTGCGCCAATGGAATTGCTAATGCGACCGGCCGTTGAAGGGGAAAAAAGAGAGACACGCGCGCGCGCGCGCGGTGGAACACTTGCACCGCAACGTGTACAGCGAGGTATTTGTTTTCGGGAATAACATTTAGAATTCAGATCGCCCCCTTGATTGCAAGATGAAATAGATTAAAATGACACTGTCATTCCGATACGTTTGAACTTTCACCGAGAGATGTATCGAACGGACCGATACAATCCCCGCTTTAACTTTAAGAAAATGAATTTTCCTGCTTTGGTTCCACAGAAATTGAAGTTGAAATTGAAATTGCTCTTGATATCATTTTTCGAACAAACGTTTAAAATTGTTACGCGTTTCTCGCGTGTGTGTCTGTAGAAAGAAAAAAAAGAACCAAAGGACGCAAAGAAGCAAAGTTTCGTAACAACACGAATAAATTAATAACTTTACAAGCTTTACAACTCCGACGAAATTATGCAAATTACCGGCTCAGCGCTGCGACGCGACGCGACGCAACGCGACGATAAATTACCGCTGCACGATTTTTACCGGCAACGGAGCGAACGTTTATTGTCGTTCGATTCATTCTGGAATTCCGACGTATAAAAGGACCGGCGCGCTTCCTCTGCCCGGGCAATGTTACTTCTCGAAACGGTTTTCGAACGCAAATCGCCCCGTGTAACCATTGCCCGGGTGCACCGACTCGAAATCGCAGAAATCACGTGCGCGTTTCTGTGTTCCTCGTCAACGTGAAACTCCATTTCGCCTATCTGATCGACGATATATTCCGCATTCCCGTCGACATGGACGTCGTCGTGTCGAGAAAGGAATGACTCATTTTCAACAGGGTGAGAAGGGTAAAGTCCTCGGTATGCCGGTTCACACCCGTTGGATTCCGGAAGCAGGGAGGAGAAACAGGAGAATGACGTCGTCCGTTGGCGACGGACGCGATCGAACGAAATCGACGCGAAACTTTTAGAATCCGCCAGAACGAGTTAGAGATAGCATCGGGGACAGCGTACAGACACGGATACCGGGAGACATATTCTTGCCGACGTTTTTTTCCCCTTTCTTTTTCTTTTTCTTTTTCTTTTTCTTTTTCTTTTTCTTTTTCTTTTTCTTTTTTTCGAAAACTCCTCGCGAAAGGAGCCTTGACGGATTTACGAACCTCCGCCAGCGAGAAGTATGCCAAGAGTTTTGAAAACAACGGGGATACTTGCGTATGTATGCGGCGGTATGTCGATACACGCGCACACATATCGATTCCCCGAGCGTGTAGCTAGAGATGGGATCGAGTGTCTCGCAAAAGTTTCTTCTCCCCTGTTGTTTGCTGTTTTGCTAAAATCGCTTCGAATACGGCAAATTTGTGTATTAAATTGGATTGAAGTTTGTACATGCCTACATTGTACATGTTCAACGTTAAATTATAATGAAATATGCATACATTGAGCTACAGTAAAGTGAGTACGTATTATTATATATACGTTAGTTGTACATTCGTACAATGAACTATATCGTACAGTGAACTTGTACATTGAATTGCAATGAAATATACATGTACATTGCACTCATACGCTGAATTATAATGAAATGTACGTGTATATTGTATATATTGAACTACAATATAATATAATGAATACATTAGTTGTATGTACATTATAATGAAATAAATACACTGAACTTATAGGTACATAAAATGTTGATATGAGATGTATACGTATATTGAACTATAATAAAATGTACACATTAAGCTACAATGAAATGTGCATATTGAATTATATATACTATACATTACATGATCAAATATATGCGTACATTGATCTTGTAAATTGAACTGCAATGAAATGTGTGCATTGAACTTGTGTACATTAAAACACAATAAAACAAATATACATACATTCCATAAATTGAACTTGTACGTTCAACCGCAGTGAAATTGTACGTTGAATTTCAATGAAAAATACATTGAAATTGTATATTGAATTACAATAAAATATATATGTACATTGATCTTGTAAATTGAACTGCAATGGAATGTATGCATTGAACTTGTGTACATTAAAATTAAAACAAATATACATACATTCCATAAATTAAACTTGTACGTTCAACTACAATGAAATTGTACATTGAGTTACAATAAAATACACATGTACATTAAGCTACGACGAAACGTATACATTGAACTTGCAATGTATTCGCTGAACTTGACTTGACTATAAAACGAATACACTGCGAGTGTACTCGTAAGTACATGTTGGACTTAATCCCATCTCTACACATAGCAGGGATAAAGAATCCGCGTGCAAAGTACGTACACGTTCGCTATGGTCGTATGTATACCCCTCGACACGTGTGCAGCCCCGTGTCAAATGCTCAAAACTTGCGTCCATATTCGCGGCAACGTTTTAATGTAACCTGGCGTATTTCACTTCCGAACTTCGCGTTCAGAGTTCAGATGCAATATTTCCGGCTTACTCGACAAAGTCGATACACCCCCCCGTGCGTGTGTGCGTCCGTGTGTACTTGTAGGCATGCATCTTTGCCAGCTGCTTCTATAATATTTGGAAGAAAGTAAAAAGCGACATTTCCTACAAATTTCTACTTTGCACACATTTTACAGTACGTACTTTCTTGCCGCTGCAAGCACTCAGCATCTGGGTTTATTTCGTGCAACACAATCGCGCTCTTTTCTTCTCGAAAATACTCTTCTTTCAATACTGAATACACGTTCGCCTTTTACCTCTTTGTATTTTTTATTCTATTTCACGATTAAACGTATAGGAAATTGTGTTCGTTTTATTTTGCTCAGCCTACGTGCATTTAAAGACGCGCTGAATGACGCGTTTCTTCGACCGGCTAGACGAAAAGAGATTTAAATTATCGGAGCAGAATCGAATCTGAACGCGAGCCCGCATCTCTCGCGGCTTTTCTGTTTGAAGATTTCTTTAACCAATCAAGCTGTTCGATTTATCGATGGAATCCTTCTTTCAGAACTTTATACATACGTGTAAAAAGACTCGGATCAATTTGAACTGAAGGGAGGGGGAGCTTTTGCGAGAGTTTAAACCTAAAGTTTAAAATTGAAATTAAAATTATATATCAGAATCAAATAATAAACGTAAAAAGTAAATTTCGTTAATATCGGACTCTAGTTATTTTTCAAATAAATATCAATAAACGACTCGATAAAACAGCAGAGAATCGTCCATCTTAATTGGTTATTTTACCTCCAGAAAAATATAAAATTGAAATTTTGCGTTTGTAACGTACAATCGAGAAATTTTTACTTTTCACTGCCATCTCTCCAGAAGGCAATGGTATGGCAATAAACTCGCATTTTTGCTGCTCAATTGTGTCTGCTCCGTCTCAAATAAAGATAACAGAGGAATATTTTTCTGATAATAAAATTCCTCGACATTTCAAATAACCTCATTAATTAAAGCAACTGGAATATCAAAAGGTCTATCTATTTCAGTTCAGCAATCCGACTGGTCTGTGCCTTTCTCTACCGTGAAATCTAAAGTGCAATAATTTGCTCTGCAAAAGGAAGACAAATTTAAATTACAATGTATCGCGCGTACTACTATTTCAATGTAAATTAATTAATTTTCCTTCCCTTTTCACATCTATCGCGTATTTCGATCACGGTTTTGCCGAATCTCGGCATTAACACTACGAATGTGCGAATATCTTAATATCAGTTTTTGGTGTTATTCGTTGTTACATGCCGCAGACGATTTAAATTTCGAGAGCATTCGACTTTCTGAAAATCTTCCGATCAGATCTAAAATTTAACGCGCAGTGTACCAACGGCAATTCTAGCAGACAAATTCCAACAGATTTCCGTCATAATATCCGCCGCACTCGTCGGTCAATCGAATATAAAATTCAAATCGATTAATCATATCCCCGGTAATTTAATATTAATCGTCACGTTTCGCATGACGGTAAAATGTTCTAATATTTATGAAAGGGAAACGTGCGTCATAATGAAATTCAATTCGAATAAATCACAATAATTCGAAATCCGACGCCGGTAAAAGCCCCTCTCGGGACGCGAAAACACGGATATGTGTCCTGCGGATCGGCGGAGGATCTTATTCGAGCAACGTATTAATTTTCGCCGAAATTATCAAGCGATATAATTTCGCTCGGTGTTTATAAAGTCGCGCTAATCCAACGACGAATTAATGAATCCGCGATTGTGATTATCAGAACGCACCGGATGGTAAATAACGGGAAGTGTCTGCCCGTGCGGTTTGCGGTATTTTGTGACGCAGCAAATACAAACCGGCGGAGCAACAGAGAGAGAGAGAGAGAGAGAGAAAGAGAGACGATATGTCGACCGAAGCGGCGAAAAACAGCGCTCGAAATTGTCGGCAGTCCAGGCTCAAAGGTAATCTCTTAAATAGAAACGTTCGAATGGCCGTTTTGCATTGCGCGGGAATTATTCCGCGCGAATAACGAAACGAGCTGCCGGAATCGTTATCGTTGATTACAATTGCAAAGTTGGAAGGCAACGGGTGGGGAGGGAGGGGGGGGGGCCAACCAGACAGCCAGGAAGGAAGGAAGGAAGGAAGGAAGGAAACGAAACGAAAGGCGGACCTCGGGACGGGAACTCGGTTACACACACTGCCGAACCGACGCGACGACGGCAGCTCCGGATCTTTTGTAATGTAGATCGCGGGACGATTTTACGACGGTTATGCTCCTCGAAAGTGTGATAAACAGCCCGCATCTACCCGCATAGACACAGACACAGCGGTGGGAACTCGAGATGATCGGAGCTACGGAGGCATACGAGGCGGCAATCTAACGGAGGTTCCTATTTCACCTGCGCGTAAATGCACGCCTGCAAAAAGAAAAGATCTGGATCACGAACTATTAACACGTTAATCGCCGAGCGCGAATTAATCGTTAATCGAGCAGGTTTTTCATTTTTTTCTTTCTTTCGTGCTTTTGTCGCTTGTTCTCTACGTGTTTCAGTGTTGGTTTGTTAAGTTAGAAGTTTTTACACATTTCTTGCGTCCCTCGAGTGTAGACTAGAAATTCAGAGAATTTGCAACGAGGTCCTTAGATTCCATGTTTCTTTCAATATATCACAAGTACAGAAGTATGACCACGTCAAAATGATTCAAAAATTCCTTATATTATTGCCATATCGTTATTTGATAACGAGTTTGATTTGCTTAATTTAAAAATGATTCATTATTGAAAACTCATTTTTCTACTGAATGTTATCTACTAAATATTTCTTGCTTTAAGATTTAGAAATAGGATCATCACCCAATGGAAACTCACTCAGATACGCGATTAACGTGTTAACACAGTGTAGTATTTATATATATAAACAAAAAGTACTTATACACAGGTATAAAATGTTAAATACACACGCGATTTTAATGATTATATTGCCTATATGTTGAATATTAAAAATATAAAATGTCGTGATACTTTGAGCTGGAGTGTAGATGCATAGCACCAAGTCAGATCAAATCTATTTAACGTGCTTCTAATACTAGCTAAATATATGTAAAGATAGATAAATACGTGTAAATGTCACGTGCACAAAAAGATACTATATACGTAAATATTATACGTGCAAAAAGACACGCACACGCGTATTCTTAATTTCTCAGTACACGAGCGAACCTCTACACTGTCTCCGGATAGGATTGAGAAGGCGGTCCGCCGTGGAAGAACATAAATTGCCAGCTCGTATATACTTGAACATTCTTCAGCGGCCCGGTATTATAAAAGTTCTTGGCGAAACTTTATCAATTTAACGGATTCGCCACGTGTATCAGGGAAAAAAGCCGCTCCCGCTCGCCCCGCGTGACTTCCCGCCGCTTTCAATTACTCTTGCCCGCGAATGGCTGCACACACGTACGGCCTCTGATTCCGGAGAGCTTGTCGGCCACGGCGAGAAGAAACACGTCCGATATTATGGAGAGGGCGAGGGCGACTTTTCGGCGATTATGTAGATCAGCGTTCTTACGAACGGCGCCGCTGCGCCGTGTTTAATTTACAAATTAGATAAAGCGGCTTGCCCGAAAATCCTATTCACCTCGAGCGCTTAGGAAAAGTGTCGACCGTTATTGGGTAATTTTTCTCACAGGCAGGTTTACTCTCTCTCAGACCTGTGGCCTGTTCGTTAGCTTGTTTGGTTTGATTCACAATATCGTTCGCTTTCCGGTCTCGTTTCTAAGGCAGTTTTGTAAAAAAGACTAATTTCACGAACACGATTGAAAATAAACTCTGGAAAAAATTTGAACAATTTTCCACACTTTGTCACAGTCTGAAGTCATACAAATTGGAATTTGATATCTCACACGAGATCTCTTATTCCGACGTGGCTACACGTACCTCTCTCGATACTTTATCAATTGCGAATAAATTGAACTCTCGGACGTACTGGCGCGTTATCCAATAAAAACGTTAGCCGTAATCTTTCGATCGCCGTGGTACAGCTGTGCGACACCGTGCTAAAAGAATCTCCGGCTCTCTTTCTCCCAGTTGCGCAATCCCTCGCGAAATAGCTTATCCCGGAAAGTCGCAGAGATGTCGTAAGGAGGCCGAGAGAAACGAAAGGCCAGGGTTCGCTGGCGGAAGCTCGCAGGTCAATAACATAAAAATGGCACGTGACGCTTCCCCGCAGGATGGTCGCGATAAATATTTCAAAGGCAACAGACGTCATTGTTCGTCTGGTTCGTCTGTGTATCGATATCGGGAGCCAGCCGTTTCATCCCAACGGTGTTAGACGAAAACCGAGCGTACTTTCGGCTGTATGAATTCGATTCCGGCGTTTCGCGTACGAAAGAAACGGAGAAGCAACCGATATCCGAGCGAAAGCGAGACGAAATTTTCTCAGGGACTGATCTTAAAAAATTGATGCCGCGGCTCGTCCCGGGCTTGGTTTTATCGCCGCAACGGGCTACTAAACGTACCATTTTATTGGATCGTTCACGGTACAGATACCAGACGCGGTTGTGTAGCCATGCACAAATCTCGATGGCGAAACGAACACGCCCGGCCAACGGCGAACAGACTTCTCTCCATTGTACCGCGTAAATTGCCTCCGGAAAAAAAAATCGCGCACGCCGATTCCGAATTATGAATCACCGCGAACGCCAACGTTCTTTCATCTATATTCGTTGGAATGATATTTGATTTTACGCGATTCGATATTTATCCACTTTTTCGTGACGTGAAATTTGCTTAGTCAACGTGGGGCAAAATTGTCCGAGGTAATCGCGAACTTTTGGGAAACTTTTTGTTTCAAAATGCTGGAATAACATTTGCGCGTAACAGCAGCAAGCATTTTTTTTGAACCCTTGGCGATTCATAATTGTTTTCACAGTTGAATCGAAAAAAGATTCGGGGGGGGGCGGGGAAGAATGGAAACGTTCGAGAATTGAAAACTCGAACAAAGGTTCTTTGTTTTTGGTTCTGTAACTTTCGTTACAATCTATTTACTTCCGTGCGTATTCTACATTTGATGTTGAATGTCGATAAGCGAAACTTTCTTCGTAGCGTGCAATCACGTCGCTCTGAGCCACGCATTCTCGAAACCGTTCATTTTGATTGACATTTCCAATCAACGGGAGTAATTATCGATAGGTACGTACGTGTTTATAGTCGCAGATGATACATTAAGAGATATCCATCCCGCGATACAGTTTTCCACAAAAGAATTCCACAGAGGAGCCAACAGTTTCTGCCCAATTTTCATAAATATAAAATGGCTCTCGAACGGAAAAGGCTATCTTTTTTATTCCTGACAAAAGAGCGTTACTGAAAATATAGCAGCTATATTTTTTATCGAAAGATGCTTTCAATGCTTGCTATTGACGATAAAGAAGCTTTATGCTATTTCTCTTTACTTGTCGGCGACATGAAAATATTTCGCTCGAAAAAAGAAATACTCTGCGCTACTTGCACACTGTTTTTGCCTGTTAATAAAGAAAATAACAAGTCTCTTTAAATTTTAAAAATAAATAATAAGATTTAAAAATACGTGTACATCAAATATTGAAAGAGGCACGCTTTGGTGTTTCTTGTCCAACAATGTACATCTATCGTCTAGAAATATCTGACCATTTGCTGGAATGCTTTTACTCGTATTATTCAATTGGTATTAAGTATTAAAATATTTATACGAGCGTAGGAAAATATAACGGTGAGATAAAAGTATCTTTGAAAAATTTTCGTTCGAGTACATTTTGTACATCGAGTGTAATCGTATCTTTAGGATTAAGGATTAAACGTATACATAGATCTTCAAATGCCCGTGATCAACACGTATATGAACAAGCGAGACACTTGAATTTCAAGATACACGATAAAAAAAAATAGATTTAATAAATTTTCTACATTCGGTAAAATACTGTGTTCCTGTCAATTGATAAACTCTGCTATTTGATCTGATATTTCATGCTGATAGATGGTAGAATTGACAGCCAAATCTAATAAATCGTCGCATTACGATTCACTATAAATTTTATTCAATCGTGTATATAACGCGTCTATTTAACCTTTAATATACACACGTTTGATACATCTGAAGCTTCTACAACAATAACACCAAACGATATAACATAGTTTCGTTTTATACATTTATTTCATACTTATTTCCCTACAATATATCCACAACGCTTCACTCAACCGTGCGTTTAACCATCGTTAAACATCTCGTTCACTTCTCTCTATTTTTGTCACATTTGAAACTCCTACAATGATAATAATAAGAACAGAGAAATAAGAGAATCTCTGAATGGCAAAGTAAAACGACAAAGTCGGCCTGTTACTCAGTAGCCGGGCAACAACATCGAGAGCGAGTTATTCTCTCTAGTTGGGTAATTCGAACGACGTGCGCTTTTCTTCGTTTTCTCTTACTTCTTCTTCCCTTCTCTTCTTTTCTCTTTGCTCCTTTTTAATAATTCCACAAAAGCCGAAACCACACGTACACACGGCAGCGTCAAAGCTGAAACTTTGTTAACGTGGCCAAGAGGAAGGGGAGAGAGGGAGAGAGAGAGAGAGAGAGAGAGGAGCCAGGTCATAGTGTCAGATGTTGGAAAGCCATGGCTGCGGCCGTGCAAACAACCTCCTGTAATTTCCGTAAAAAATGCACAAAGCGTCGGGAGGGAAACGTAGCTATCTCGTTACTTTAAACCACCCATTCTGCCAGTGTAATCGAGGACATCGTTTGTCGCTTGTAAAACAACCGGGGCCCGGTGTCGAAAAAAAAAAAAAGAAAAAAAGAAGCGGGGCCGGCAAATGCAAATAGGATCATTCGAAAATGAAAACTCGCCGGGACAACGGACGAGTCCGCGATTCCAGCTGGACAGAAATAAAAGGAAAAAAAAGAGAAAAAAAAGCTAGCTACGTCGGGCTTGAAATCGGGCAATATGAAGCTTTAATTTAGGACGCGGCCAGCCAGGCCTGGCCGGTGCGTACGTGTAAAACGAAATGGAGCGGAAAAACGTTGAGCGATATAACGTTGGGGCCGCTGTGCCTAATTTCCATCCGCGGTTTCCTATCATTCTCTTAGCGTTTTCGTTTCATTGTTATTCATATTTCCAAGAGCGAAATGTTCCGTGGCCTGTATGATATTGGCGCGAGAGGTAAAAGCAGGATCGTGAACAATGTGTAGTTGGGAATTGGTGGCAGAAACAACGACCGGATTAATTTTTGCGAAATTAAATTCGACTTCCCCAAGCTTTTTGCCTTCGAAATTTCTGTTATGCCTAGAATAATTTCTTTTTATCACTGAAAGTGATTTTAGCGGGGGTAACCCAGAAAATCGGGCCTCTTCGGGTGCAACGCTAATGCAACGAAAATTAGCGATTGGTTGATTTGGGTCACGTGATTCGTGATTCCTGTTTGAATCGCGAGAATAAAGCAGAGATTGAAACAGATATCGCAACAAAGAACAATAATTTTGATTCTCAATATCACGGAAAAGGTGATTTTCCTGTATTAATTATTATAGTGTACAGCGTATTAGTAACGATCATTGTATTTAAGAAAAGCAATTCGTACTTAAAGGTTGGGTTTCAAAAACTCCAATCAAATTACAACAATGTGCAAAGTTCGTTTGTACGAACTTGTTAATAATAGTTATTATTATTACTTATTAATAATAGTTTATTAATTGGAATTCGTATAATAATTAGGTAGAGTTAATATAGTAATTTTTCGCAGTAATAAGAGTTTAAGTTCAAACAAGTGTTTCAACTCGAGAGTTGAATAGATTTCTATCGTGTTATCATAATTTTCGATTGATGTTCCAGTGATAGTGTTTCAGTACGTGAAAACTGTGAAACACCGTTTGCGGATTTGATATATATTTCAGTTTACATTTGTTCTCCTTTACGTTATGGGATATAGCACGTAAGCAGGATGTATAGGTTTGTGATAGTAAAGTATGTGGAGGATCTACGGGACAGATATATCTCAAACAGTAAATCGTATTTCAGAGCCGAATAAAATCTCGGCGATGCGGAGATACGGGAAAAAAAAAACGTGAAATTAATGCCTGATTTCCCATCACGATTACTATAACGTATGCTTTAATGCAAAACGATAGGCAAACTATGTAGTTTCGCGCCGTGTTGTTAATTACCTAGTCAAAGCCGTTTGTTTCACAATAATCCTAGCGTTGCAGAGCAACGGTAATTGTAAAGCAACACTCCGGTAATTACCTGTTACACAGAAAACATTTCATTGTTATCGCATTGAATCGATATCATCGCTGAGCGACGACAAACAACGATTTTATTAGATATTTACGGACAAACGTACGTAGTTGAATTATGAACACAGCTGTTACACAGTTTCAAAATCCCGTATCGAAAGAAATGAATATGACGCATACGTGTGTTCGACTTTACGCTCAAAGTCCTATTAAGTTTAAAATTGAAAATGATACGTTGTAGACATATCCGTGTAACGTAATATATACGAGAGAGTATCCTTATCTTTTAGAAACGCTGATCCCTTATTCGCCTTACTCGTGTCAGTCGATCTTGAAATAATTATAATTATGTTACCAGTGAATGCAAGCTCTTCCAATTCACTTCAATCCAATTTCTTTCACATTACTCTCAAGCCTCTTCGTGGATTTCAATATCCTATTTATTAGCGGTTCTTTCAGTGCGATTTTCCATCATACATCGGTCTTGGATAACACTGAATTTCGTTCTTACGTTTTGCCAATTAACTCCTAACTCTGTAACTCTGTAAATGAGCAGTCGTCGCTTAACTACGTTGAGAAACAAACAAATAAATTTTTAACGTTTTAGAGGAATTCTTAGTAGGTATACACTCGAGACAATCGCAATTAATTTATATTTTATTTAGACTCTTATCATTATTATTATTATTCTCAGTGAATAAAAGAGACACAGATGAATCGAGCTAATCTTCGAAAAAGTTAATACAATTGTAATTGCTACAAATTCCATGATCAATTAATCATGAACTTTCTCATTCTTGAACAAGAAAATCTCATCTTTATGACATTGCTGTGTGACACGTACGTCTGAAAATTAGTAACTTTCACACCTGGACTCAATTTTGTTTTAATTGTCCATGTTAAGAATCGTGTACTCGTTGTTCCTGTATATAATTTCGTTTTATAAAATCATGGATTGTCTCACGTGATTTGCCTTTTAAGCTCTCTTTTGTCCCCCACTGTACAATATATGCACATAAAATACTAATAATACCAATAACATATTTTATATTTGTGTAACACGTACGATGTATGTACGATGTATAAAAAAAAATACAAGTTTTTCTCAAGTTATTTTCTTATTGCCGCAGACTGCAACTCTTTTCCATATCCCCGCAATATTCCGGTCGATCGTTCGAAATGAGTGTAAGCAATCTCTATAAATTCATTACGATCGGATTGCAAAAGGGTCCGCTACAAATAGCACAAAATCGCATTTAACCGATGCGTGGATCAATATTTATTGCCTGGTTGCTCGTCGACCCTTTCAAGCTTTTCAAAAGGGTTCCCCTTGATCGCCTTTATTTATACACCGCTACACCGCGCGGCAATGCAAAAACAACCTAATAATCCGCGTCCAATAATACAGCGTGCATGCATCGGGCGATCACTCAAAGCAGCGACGTCGATCGTCTCTATCGCGAGTAATAATAACGATCCCAATTATCTCCACAACAGGTGCGTTCGCGTAGCAATAATTTGCCTGCCTCGGAGTAACGCCTTGTCTCTAATTTCTTTCGTCGCGTCGCGCGTTATCGCGATCGAGGGAACGCGAACAAGCATGCGGAATGCATAACGATCCGCGAACGTGAGTACAAAGCAAGTGATCCCGAGTCGTAACGCGACGAGCGAAAAGCCAGGAGAGAAAGAGGGGGGGGGACGCGTCGCGTACGTTTGGTCTGACGCGCGTAGTCAAGTAGAGTAGGTCCTCGCGCAACGTGGCAACAACGCAGATCCGACTGTTGCAACGTTGCAAGAATTTTCACGGATTTATTCGATTACAAGATTTAGATATTTTTGTTACGACGAACCCTCAGCCCTTGCACTGTCTTTCTGTTGCAAAACTTAAATACAGACTCTCCTCTACAAAATCTCCAAAGAAATGTTTCATTTAAGTCAACTTTACAGACAAGTGACGTTTTGATTAAATATTCCGAAAGATTTATCAACTTGAAGGGACGAAATGACAGAGAACGATCGACATTTTTCGAACGGTTTTTCCCGAAACGGTCGGATGTTTTAAACAGCGTGCACTACCGCTGGAGAACAGTACGAAAAGAAAAGAGTGAAAGAAGGGATGATGCAGCAGCAGAGCGCGGAGAGAAACGCGCAGGGGCAAGCGTGCAACTCGCGAACCTCTCCCATTTGGTTTGCCACAAATGAATATCCGATTGCTCCTATATATATATATATAGGATATGTATGCGTTGTATATGTATATCCGTTATCCGGTGATACCTTTAATCGTGCGTTATCTTCCGCAGGCTATCGACAAACGTCATAAAATCGGCCGTGATTCTATCGCGAATCGGTCGTTTCAAAATCTCGAAATGCAACGATCCACCCTTGCTGACTCCCGGCTCGACTAATGCGAATGTTCGATCACGTTTAAGATCAGTTTGCAATAGTTGTACGTATTGCTGTGTCATGTCGTTTCACGTAGTATGTGAGTTTGTTGGTACACGACTATTCAATACACGGCTTCGGTGCCGTGTGTTTTATACGTTGCAGTATTCCAACCGAGCGAAAAGCATAACTTTGTCAATGAAAAATTAATATGACGTTGTAAAAAAAGTTTTACGTCGTGCATCGAGTGCTATTTTCTCGAAAATTGTAAAAATTCAATTTCTTCTTTACAGCCATTTCTTAAAACTTGTTGTACGATATTTTTTTCGCCGTTTTATTTTTTTGTTTATGTCGAATATCAGAGTTAAGAACAAGAACGAAAAATCCCAACATTTCGTCAAGTTCAATAAAATGGTAAATTTACTGTAAAATTTACGATAATGGCCGTCTCCATTTATTTAACGATTTATCTCTACATTAACTTCAATTTCTCCCACCTGCAAGCATAATATAATTCTTTACTACTTCTTCTTTCGCAATACAAAGAATAAAAAGTTTTGTTTACGAGATATTGTCAATATCATCTCTTTTTTTTTTTTTGAGTTTTATCACTGAAATCGGTTTTTAACCAGTCGTATTTCAACGAAATTCGTTCTCCGTTTCATCGAAATAGTTAATCGCGCTTTGAATAAATCGTCGACTAAATCGTTGTTCAATTTCTATCGTCCAGAAAATTTCTCAATTTTAAAAGAAAATAGAAAAAAATCATCGTTATTGATTTCAAAGGTTGAATTGAAGATTTTTTAATCTTAGAAACGCCTTTTTAATTTTACGAGAAATCAAAGTGTTAATTTCCATTTTGTTTTGTACGAATAAACAAAATATTCTCTCAACGTCTAAATTATGTTTCACGTAAAGGCGACTTCTCCGTTGCTATGTTGGAAATATACCGGCTAAAATATGTGTGCACTTTGTTGCATAAACACGTTCACGTTTGCTTTCGTGTAAAGGAAACAATTCATTATCTTAGTTGCACGTGCGTTCCTCTAAGAAAAGTACACGTGCCAATTGCAAACACTCTGCGTTGAAGAAAATTAATTAACTAACAGAAGATGCAAGATGAGTGACCACGTGCATTACCTGCGCTTGTTACATTTTACACGCATAATCGTGATTTATAATTTGCTCAAAGTTTAACAACGATCGCGCGATTCGCGTTTCAATATAAAATAAATTTCTGTGTAAATTTTTTAACTTGTCCAAATAAATAAAGAAGCACGTTTGAAAAGTCGTAACGACGAGAAAAATTAACGTAAATTAACGTATCGCGTTGCGTGTTTTCAAACGCATAAACGTTTCCTTAATTGGAGTTTTTGCGGATGAAACTCGCTGAAATTATGCACGGGATAATACGGCACGATTTCGCATGTTCAATAGTGTTTCAAACCAAGATCCGTGACGCTTGCGCGTCTTAATTTTTCATACTGCGACTTTACACGTTCGAGCCGACGTCGAAAATTGGAGTGCCTGTTGACCTATTAACGTTTCGCTTCAAAGTAGCGGATATTTCATATCCGAAACGCGAGTTCGAGTTTCGCAGCAATGTAAACGTAGAAATTTTTCCCAAAGACTTCAAAACTGCCTGTTACGTTTCATTGTGCCGGAAAAACGGCTCGCACCTATTTCTTAACTTTTGTGCTCTTCCGTTTCAAGGATACACTCGTTCCACTTTTGAGAAATTCGATAGAAATTATTACTTCTAAGCTTCGTAATTTTGCTGGTGGTAAATAATCGTATAAACGTCGAATAACAAATACCGAAAATACGAGCGGCGTGAAACTTTAAACTCGTTGAAATATTTCACTCTAAACTCTCTCCCTCTCTCGTCCCTCTAAATTTCTGCGTTGAATTTTCTATTCATTCCTAAAATTCTCCTGACGAATATAAGCACAGAGAACTCTATACGGCCGTTCCAAAAATTCAAACGCACGTCGGTAAATCCTCGCGTTTTTGAAGATCCTACGTATAGCGGTGCAAAAAATTGTTTCGCGCATATATAAGTACCTTACATTACTTGGCGCAATTAAAAATACTTCCGAATTCCAGCTGATTAATTTAACGAAAAGGGAAAATTGTTATACGCACATTTATTAGAAATGAAATAAGCTTGACTGATTTTAACGAACTGGTTAATCTATAAATATAATATTGATAAATGTAACGTCATACTTTTCACGATTATTGCATTATTTCTTGACTGCATCGTAAGAATTTTTACTTTGTTGTTATTGTATAATATTCTGCCTGAAACAGTCGTTAAATATTCACAGCGTTAAACTTTCTCGTTGCGTAGAAAATTTTGCAGGTCGGCAGTTTTTGGCTTGAAATGAAATATTTATACTCGATATTTGTACATAAAATGATGTTCGTCGTTAATAAATTATCCAGCTACCTTCCAACTTAAATATCCAGCCAATTTCAACAAAAATTAATTCAGAATTCGATTGAAAAAGAAATTACTTCACGGTTCGTTTACAAAACAATTTCATACGAATTGAAATTGTTTCAGAGCGTCGGCGTTACAAAACCATTTGCGCTCGAATTTCTCTCGGTCTTTTAATCAAAGGAGCTGTACAACACGTTCAAGCAGCTAAATATTCACAACAGCAATTTCGTGAAATCGAGCGTAACGGGCAAACTTCGACATTTGCTGCCGGTAATTCGATGCAGTATAATTTATGCGCGTATTTGCAAATACACGTACATGGAAATTCAGATATCTTTATAAATTAGCGAACTCGATGAAGTAGTCGAAGCAGCAAACTCGTAAACCCTCCAGACCCCCTGGAAATCGTAAAGCGTCACGTGTGCTGTTTACTCGCGCGGACGGAAACGCGGCGCGAAAATAAATTTATAATTAACATCGCGAGTATCGACGGGTATAACACTGGATAAACATTATTTCGCGACGGAACAATCAGACTTTTCCTTTCAAAATTTATATCGACTCAATTGACGACGATACTCGTCTTACGTTACTCGCTTGGTTCTTTTCTTATAAAATCTAATTTCGCGAAGGATCAAGAATTTTCTGTTTTTAAAAATTGTTCTTGGTCGTTAAAGATCAAAGAACAATTTATCAATGTACTAGAAGTACTTCAATTTCTTGAAATTTCATAAAACTATAATATATAAGAAATAATGAAAACTGCACGACTCGTACCCCGGTCCATGGATCCACCTCACTGAAAGGTCCAGAAGCAACTATTTTAACTAATTTTTGCCATAAAATTTTATCGATATGCAAACATTCGAATCGATAGAAAACAAATTACAAACGCGATCGCTCGGTAGGTCTACTCCACGCCCCCTCACGATTATCACGTGACCCAAATCAGCCAATCGCTAATTTTCGTTGCGTTAGCGATGCCCGATTTTCTGGGTTACCCCCGCTAAAAATCACTCTCAGCGATAATAAATATAAAAAATAATCTTTGATATTATCGTCGATCTAGCCGTGAAAAAATTTTTTCCAATTTTTTTTCAACATTTTTAGATTTTGACAATTTTCGAGATCCGAACATTCCGTTGGCTAACTCTAATAAAGTTCAGTAAAATGGAGAAAAAAATCGCAGTTTCAAAAGTTCGTTTGTAAAGAGAAAAGCTCAGTCTTCAAAACTATGGCAGATTTGGTCTCGAAAAGAATTTTCTGCGCGTTTTCAAAAACGTTTCTATTTTTACAATTTTCGAGAATAAAAATATCTCTACCTCGCCAGCCTCCATTTTCTCATCGTAACGTTAACTCGCATTTTACTTCTTTTAAACAAAAGTTATTCGTGTGCGTACAAATATGCGTACGTATCGTTGCGATCAGTTGTAATTTGCAAACGATAAAACAAAACGATCAATGATTTTTTTTCGCAATTTTAGTTCTTCTGGAAATTATTCCCACATACATTCGCTTCCATATGCATTTTACAAAAGCCCCGTAATTCGAATTACGCGAGGCTCCATTACCATTTTTAATACGTCCATTAAGACCTCGATTTTAAAATTATTTGCGATAATCTACGGGTGCATCTAGTTTACGCAATATGAATCCATTTCTGTCTGAAAATTTAATTCCTCGTTTAAATGTCTTGTATTATTTTTCACCGACGATCAAAAAAAATGTGTTTAATCGCAACGTCGATCGGAATTTTTGCCCCGTCGTAAATGATCGAAAAAGTTCCCGTACGATTCCGTGTAATACCTAAAAAGAGAGAAGGGAAAAGCTGCGCCGTAATCTGTTTCACTCTCACGGATGCGAATATTCCATATCTGTCGATTGTCGAATCAATTTTCTCGCGAGGAAACAAGGAAATAATTCATCGGATCGCGATTCTCTGATCAAATTACGTCTTATCTCACGTCGAAGGCTAAACGAGAATGCTTTTCGATGATTGCGCGAACGTATAGTGCTTCGCTCCTTCCTCAAAAAAAAAAAAAAAAGAAAAGAAAAGAAACAAATAAAAGAGGAAGGAAAAAGGTTCAATTAGCAATCCATTAACTGATATTGCAGCAAAACTGTCTTATCGCTTATCGGTGGCAGCAATCTGGTCACTGCGTGGCGAGCAATCCGTAATGGAATTGATTTCAGACGTTATCAGTTACCCACATCAAGTATAATCAGCCGTTCCTGCAGTGTCCGCAGTTATTCCGCGGTGTATTCCGCGCCGGAATATGCAGTATATTACGCGTAAATATTTACGGTCTATCCAATCATTTGCGACAACAAAATTTACTGAAGGCAGATGCGATGAAGCGCGTGCTTTGTGGTCGATTTGCCCCGTCGGTGATTATCGCCAACTACACCCCTCGTTCATTACGTTAATACACACGTGCGCGCGCGTGCTTGAAAAATGCAAACACCGTGTCCGATAATTTCAGACGGCCGCGCGTCGACGTTGCCGAACAATTCCACTCCGTTTCGGCGAAGTTTGATGGAAAGACGATAGGTAAAATCGAGTGCGATACCTCGAGCAATTAAAACGTAAAATTCCCGTCAGAGAATGTTGAAGTAAATAAGAGAAAATGGAAAACTTTGCGATGCAACGAAGTACAGAAGCTTTGGATTTGAACATTTTACGAAAAATCAAAAACAAAAGTTACAAATTTCGACCATTTTGGTAGTTCCAGTGCTAGGAATAGAGACAGATACAATTGTACTTCGAGACAACTGAAAAGATGATTGAAAGAAAATTTTTGTATCTGTTGTGAAATACTTGATAACTTGGTATTTCCTCTGCTCGAACGACGGAATTTGAAAGGGACTGACGAAAATGTTACAACAGAGAAATTTGTGCTTTTAATAAAACGGCAGGAGAGACAACAGGGAAAACCTACCGTGTATGTAAAAAGTCAACCGAACAGCAATTGTATCGTTATAATGTAATGTATCGCAATGTATTCAAGTGTTAAAGCGTATAGAATTATCAAGACATGCAAAATTATTCAACTCGAGAATTGGAATTGCGTTGGGAAAAGAAAAAAGAAAAAGGAAAAGGAAAGAGGATTTTGAAACGAAGTACCTTCAATCACTCTCCGTCTTTTTAACAATATTCTGATTGGCGGAAAAAGGAAACGGTGGTGGTGGTTAAGAGGACCTTTCAAGTCGAAGTCAAGCACTCAGGCTAAAGATAATTTATGGCGACGCGAACTGGGTGACATTTTCTAGAGGACAGTAATTTGACTCGACGTTCGACTAAGACCCCGGATTTAAAATATTTCTTTAAAGAGGAGCGGCGTCGTGTGCCTTATCGGATTCGTGATACTTTGTATCATAAATATGTAAGGGTATAACAATGAATTTCCATAGGCGAAATCGGTGTGTATTTCATAATACGCCGAATTAATAATAACAAGCGTGCGAGAATTTTCGCTTTTTCAATCCTTCAGCTGCTCTCGTTAATAGTTGCTCTGATAATAATTCAAACGATCCAGAATGTTCACATGGTAAGACACGATAGCAAGACAAATTTTTAAATCTTTAGGGTTCTATAAAGATATTTTAGACCCGGGATGCTGCTGGAAGGACTGAAGAAGTGAGAGAGAGAAGTGAGAAGAAAGGCGATTGCGTTTCGTCTCGGAGTCACTGCCTAGACTCATCATCAATGGGGGGCTGATGGCAGCGAACTCCTTTACCCCAGACGCTTGTTGTTATAACTACCCGCGCTAGGCTGGGCCCGGATCACCACCCTCCCTCCTAGCGGGGTTCCGCATGCTGCTTGCTTAACATCGGAGATCGGTAGGACCTCGACGCTAGGCGCGCAGCCACTTGCGGCTTGTGCAAGTCGAGTGTTCGAAACTCGTAGTCGAGGAATCGTAGGGCCGCTACAAATCCAACAGCATGGTAGAATTTTCGTTTATCCGCAGTCATCTTTGTTTGTATGAACATGTCAATGCCGAATCTCGGACGTACAACACAAGATCTCGTATTTGTTATCCTTATCCATTATTTTTTTATTATTATTATAAACAAATAAGAATGGAATATGAAGAAAGCTAATGACAAATACAAAGAACAATTAAATGAATTTCATTAATGAAAAGAAGGATTTTATAGAAATTTCGAGATCAAAAGCTAATAAAAATTAGCTTATACACTCGTGTGTACTTTCGATTGGGGCAATTTCGGTGGGATTTTGAGCGAGTCCCTTTTTATTCTCTGAAATCTTTATATTGATAAAATCTTTTTCATTCTGTGACTGCTATCGCGTGTTTGTCTTGAATTATAGCAAATGACTGACTCATCAGCCAAACTTGTAAGCCTGAGAAGCAGTTCCTGAATCGGTTGAACTAATTTGCTTCAAAATTACGCAGAGTTGATTAGATAGTTCTTTGAACTGCTCCCTCTAAAGCGTTGCCGTCTGTGTTTGTTAGAGGTTCATCTCGCGACTCTAAAGAATGCAACGAATTTTTTAACGACAAAATATTTTTGTGAAAGACATTTAACTTGACATTTGTATACAAGTAAATGTTCGATAAATTCCACATTGACATTTCAAATCATATTAACTTAACATTTGTCAAATTACATTCAAATATTCAAATTTCACGAAAACTGGAGAATTCAGAAGCCAATTGGTACGAGTCGTTTGTTCTTAAAAACGTTAAATGAATATTGCTATGCTGTTTGAATATCTTTTCAGTCAACAGAATATTTGTACGGCGAATATTCAAATCGTTTCTAATGAAAACTGAGACGAGATTTTTATGCATTTTAAAATTTTTTTGAGCATAATTGAGAGAATAATAAAACAGAAATTTGTCTCATCTATGGAACATTGTAATAAACAGTCTACCGTGGACACTTTATGTACTTTTGCACATCATGTGCGCACTTTTATACTTCCAAATTTCCCATAAATGCATAAATACCCTGCAATCCATTGGTTGGCTCCTGAACTTGGCTTCTTCGTTTCAACCTGCTACTTTTTACATCAATCAGATATCATTTGAGAAGCGAGTTTAGGCAAACGTCTACTAAACCTTTATCATCGCATATTGCATATTTTCTGGATCTATATTAAATCCAGTGTATTTGTTTCGTACTGCGAGTACTTAATATCACCGCTCTCCTGAATGGAATATATAACTCGAACGCCGGGCAACAATTAACTTTGTAGCAAGTTATTGCACCGTTTGTCGATCTATGTTTCAGTGTTTACTGTTCCATCAATAGAATCGGTATTCCCGATGGTATCCTACAAATTCGCGATACACACTTGTTATTTTGTTAATTATCAACGGGATATTCTTCTGTTTAATTCTCGTCTGTATAAATTTGTTGTCTCTCGAGCGTATATAAAAGTTGGAGGTCTTTATTCTACGCGTGCCTGTTACTAAAGTCTGTGATTCTTGTCAAACTGACGAAAATCCTCATCGATAGTTTTAGCGTCGACTTTGAATCGATTTGATCCTGAAAAAAACTCACGCAGGATTTTTGCAATAAATCGTGAAACGATCACGTACAGTCGCTAATAAATTCTTACTTGTTATATGTATAATGTATATCTCTATTAATTCTTACGTATATATTCTCCATTTCTAGTAATTCTTATATACATTTTCATATTGTCTTCAAAGTCTAGAAATATAATCGTAGTATTGGTCTCTCGTTACGGTGTTGATGATTTCGTACAATACACGCAAAATGTATATGATATATTCTACAAGTTCCTTCACAGTGTTCGAATACTTTCGTCTGTCGTTGTATGTTGCAAGGCCATAAATTTCAGCAACAGCTCAGTTCAGACCTCTTCAGGTGCAACGCTGATGCAACGAAAATTAGCGATTGGTTGATTTCGGTCACGTGACTCGTGAGAGGGCGTAAGGTAGTTTGTTTTCTATCGATTCAAATGTTTGCATGTCAATAAAAAAGTCGTCTTCGTTTTCTAGTCAAAGCAGTTGCTTCTGGGCCTTTCAGCGAGATACAAATCCTACTGGGGTACAAGTCGTGCCGTTTTTTATTTCCATTGTCTCGAACGTTGAAATTTGGAGAACGCGAGCAGCGTGACTCGGTTGACGAATCAGGACGTTACTTAACGACGAGCGAAGAAAGAGGTGAGAGAGGAAGCGTGTACGGCGTGCAGGAAAAGGGAAAAAGACCCGAAATTCAACTAGAGAGACAAAGCTCGTTGTTTCGAAAAGCGTGGAGGCGCAGGCAGGAAGAACGGAAGTACGTGAAACAGCGAACCTGGCGTGC
Source organism: Melipona beecheii (assembly GCA_032399605.1). NCBI lineage: Eukaryota > Metazoa > Arthropoda > Insecta > Hymenoptera > Apidae > Melipona > Melipona beecheii. Next base: position 4,717,624 of record JAUCMO010000291.1, read on the forward strand.
GTATCTGGCTAGGCCTTGCACGACCCGGCATAATACCGGATGCTAAATACCGAGGCGACAGTCCCGAGGCTGGCGCGACGCTCAGGAAATTTCTTCTTCAGAATCTCTACGGCTGCAGGCCGTAAAAGTTGCCGGAGCAGTTTCGCACACTTGCGCGTTAATTGCGGAGGATCCGCGTGTCGTTCCGTATCGTAAATAATTACGATGAGAACCGTCCGTGGAGAAACGAAATCAGGTCCTCGTGCGAAATCTGTGCCGAGGAGCTCCAGCACAGAGCAAATGTTTCTATAAATATAAAATGTTCTTGTGTGAGAACAAAAAGCGTTCTGCTTTTTCTTCTTTTTTTTTTTTTTTTTGTTTCCCTTTGACAGACCTACAAAGCATTGAAAATTCAACGGTCCATTGACAAAACTGTTTTTTATAGATTTCGTAGAACGAAGAAGTAGAAAGAAAGCGATGATTATTGTTGGAATATACAATTCATCTGTCATCCTCTTGCAACAAAATCGGCTCGCAAAGTGGCAGTGGGTAACTTGATTTTTGAGAATCGAAGGAATTTATAAAAACTGGGATTGATCGGTTTAGCTTCAGCAAAATAGTAAGACATTTTAGTAAAATATACAAGGCAGTGGTCAAACGAATGGAATCGAACCAAACAACACTTTGTGAAACGTTACGTAATTATGGGTAGAAATTGTCGATTAAATTGCCATCTGGCAAAATAATTTATTCACGCTCAAAAATGTAATTCCTAGTCTTCCCCTTACTTTGCCTAAATACTTGTTTGGTATAATTCGCGTCAATTTAAATTTGTAATGCAGATCGCATTCCGCTTACTCGAGTAAACAGATAGTAAGAGGTAAAGGCAACCTCTGGAACTATGGAATGTACCGACGCACATCCGAGATCTGCACTGTTTGTAGTCGTAGCTTGATTCGCGTGTTCGTCACATACACACAGACGCTCGAACATAGACGGAAATTAATTCAATTCGTAAGATCAAAAGTAGATCGTTTGTTGACAGCAAGAAATTACACGCAAAATATCCTCTCGTAAAAAACTATTACAATTTAAATTAGCTCAATTTGACGTTTCTTTAAGTTTCTTTAACGAGGCTTTGTATTTAAATGAAATACAAACCGAGCCAAGACAAAAATACGATTTTATTTAACGGAACAGCGAAATGTCATTTAATAAAACGACAAAGCTCGACAGAAGTTGCGAACGAGAAATTGCGAAAGCGAAAGAGGATTATATTCACAAAGTTGGAATTTATTATTTCCAAATTATCTCGTTCTAAATCAAAGTTTCCAATACGAGTATTCGTAAGAATACCATAAAAACTTCAAACCGTTGGAGTTTCGAAGTTATTTTACGAAGTCTCCTGCGCGCTTTGAACAGCCATAAATGTTTACGCGACTTTCGTTGCAAACCGTATAAATGAAACGGGTCGGAAACGCGTTTCGTATCATTAAAAACTGTCACGAGAAACCGAGTAATTGCTAAATAAAGTCGTTTATCCAAGTACCAACGAGACTCTACTTACCCCGTACAACGATATAACACACATTTCCCAAGAAAATGTCCAAGTTAAAATCCTTATAGCTTTCGAAATTGCAGTTTCCCTCGTACTTTTAGGTATTTGTGTGCGTATGTGTCATGAAGTATTTTTCTTTTTTTTATCACTGAAAGTGATTTTATTTGCAACGTTAGTGCAACGAAAATTAGCGATTGGTTGATTTGGGTCACGTGATTCGCGAGGGGGCGTCTTCATTTCCTGGTCAGACGAATCGTACTGGGTTACAAGTCGCGCAGTTTTTTTACATTTATGCACGTATTATTATGAATAACAAAAATTTCCCAGCAGATAAAATATCACGCTAAAATTTAACGGAAAGCCATTTTAAATTACCCTTTCATTAGACCGTGACTTCGAAAGAATAATTAATATTCGTGCGAATTAAAGTTACAACATTAAAGCGCGTATCATTTTTTCCAAATGTTGCGAAATATTTTACCCCCGATATCGGTCGCATCTCGTGAAACTTTAAACGAATAAGAGTGCAATTTTAATCGTACGTAACGCGCGTTGCGATTTAATTTGTTACGGTTCATTTCACATTCCGCACAAAGCAAAATCTTCCTTATCCGTTGTTCAACTTGTCGCCGATCGCGAGCAACGCGAGTTGTCGCGTCCAGTTGCAGGGACAAAATCTTTTTACACGCCGTTTTACCGATACGTGCCGCTCTAAATAAAAGCAACGTTACTCAAACGAACCGCGTTTGTGCTTGAAATTTAATTCGTAAACCTTGGTCCGCGACATTTAAAAAAAACAAGCTACCGATTCGTACCGTTCCGAGTAATTTATCGGATTCGAGCAAGCTTTCTTTATTTCTGACGTGTAATCGGTACCGACTGGGTTATTTAGCTGGCAGATTACGGTTGTAGGAGTTTCTAACCGCTAAAGCTAACTGCAAACCGAATTTCCAAATGGTCATTAATTTAATCGCTAACCGTGTCTAAGTAATAGTCTGGTCACTAATTTCAGTAATTAAACGAAACTTGCGCTTCCCGGCGTGCAAGAAACCACTTATTCACTAATTTCAACAATACACTCCGTAGTATATCCCTTGCGACATTTTTTCCCAGTTATCAGAAACTCGCTAATCTATTAGTTATTTTCCGCAACGAATTTCATCGAAAACAGCTGACTCATTCATCAGTCTCAACATTTCTGTTTATTTATAATATTTGTATGTTAATGTAAATATTTTTATTCACCTATACATTGTTTCTGTATTCTATATCTGTAGTTTTGAGCTACTCGAGCATATATTTACAATTTTAATTTTGGGACATTCGTGTACATACATATTGAGATATTTATGTCGATTTATTCTCACATAAAAATATGTATATATTTTATATTTCAGTTATATTTGTCAGATCATCATAATTAACAAAGAAAAGAATTCTTTACAAAGAAACTTGGTAATCAGAAATTGGGAAAGTTGGAGAAAAGTTCCACAATTTTAATTTCACAGTTACGCGAGCATTACAAAATCATCGTGTATATTCATTTTCTGTACAATCGAATCGTGTTTCCTTTCAATTATCGCGGTGCTTTAAAAATTAGATTAACATACAGAAAAAAAAAATAAATAAATAAAAGTTGGAAGCAGCATTTACTTCGAAGGGAGCCACTTCGTCCGAAGCGTTCGGAACGCTTTATCATGCAGTCACTTTCTTTCCTTTCTCGTAAAGTACACAGCCACGAGTAAACGACAGACACCGTCTCTGTGAAATTAATGCCGGGAAAAAGTATTAGGTTTAGGAAATAGAGCTTCGGAACTATAGTCGCTTTGTTTCCCATCTGAAATGAAACGAACCTCGAAGAAAATTGGTATAAATTATTTTCCGCTCCGAAGCACGGGCGCACGGGACCGATGGAAAAATGAAAGACGGAAAAAAAAAATTTCGTCGCCTAACGAAAAAATTTCGTTATTTCAAGGAAAAACCTTTGTTTTGATATTTTTCTCTTATGCGGAATTTAATTCCAAATTTTTCCCCGCCGGCGGAAATTTTAATTAAAAACTAAAATAACTGAAAAAAAGTCTAAACGCAAAGATTAATTTTCGTTGCAAACACAAATATTTTGCTCGCAGTTTAGTCGAGCAGAAATATTTTGATGGAAACAAAAATATAAGAACACGCTTGTTTCCGTTTCTCTTTTATCGGCGAGTTAAAATGTAGCGAGTCGTTCGATTACTTTGCGTCGCTGTATTTCTGTACGATAACGATCGAGCGATCGATCGATCGATCGCCAGTGACCAATTTTCCATGTTTGGTCAAGTTTGGTCTAAAGAGAAGAACATTTTTCGAGAAATGGGTCAACGAGATAACGTGGACTTTTAATTCCAGCGCGTTAAAAAATGATCGACGAGATACGTTTGTTGCATCGCACGTGCACAAACTGCTTTTTCAATTGCGTTTGGAAAGTGAATTCCGGTCTCGAGAGTCAGCCACGTTCGGTGCGCTCCGCTTCGAGCAAACAAAAACAGAATTCACGATCTACTAGATTCTAGATGGAACAAGAAGTTTATTGGTTCAGAACGTGTGTCTGGAGTCTTGAATATTCCGAGATCGACTGTCTACTCGGACCATTTACTGGAAAATTGGAATGCTGTCGAAAATGGAAGTTTTCAAACAACAAAGCGATAAACGACGCGAGCACAACGTATATATATATATATATATATTATATCGGACCGCCTAATATAATTTGATCGACAGAGAAGAACGACATCCTCCCGGCGCTTGTTCGATTTGATAACTCGAACGGATGAGAAACGAAAGTTTTCAATGTGGCATTGCGATTCGCGGGCAACGATAAAAAGAACAAAAGGGGGGGAAAAAAAAAGAAGAAAGGAAACAATCTCCAATCCACTTCTGGCGAAGATAAATACCTTCTGGTCGGCACTTTTACAGTAGCTTAGCGGGCGAAGAAGGTTTGCGAGAACGGAGGAAAGTTCAATTGCACGTGGCGTTTACGTTTTCGAACGAACGAGGTCAGCTAGTCGGTAGCGGTTCACGCCGCTTTATCACGCGGTTGTTCCCCTTCTTTCTCCGTTCCCGAAGAAAGGCAGGCTGGGAGATGCGCGCAAAGGTTGAACGAATAGACGAATATGCGCGTCGCTGTTAGTAGCAAATGCGACTAACTAAGCGCGAAAGTGCGCGGCCCGTCCTCGAAAGCTTATTACTCGATGTTTACAATCGCGAGGGAAACTTGGTCGGCATATATAACGGGTGGAGTAACACTTTGCAGAACTGAACGGTGGAAGTTTCGCCGCAGAACTTTGCCGGCCATGCCCTCTCCTCCCACCCGAACGATTTCAAACGAGGCCTGACGACCTTCTCCCCGATCTTATAATTAACCCATTTCGCCGTGGAGCTTTAATTTTCGGTCGCCCTGTTCGTCCGGGGGTTCGAAAGTTGCGATTCAGGGTGGCACCGGCGTCGCTGAACTGCGCCAGTCGCGAAACTTTTATCGCTTCGGCGGACGAAACGATTCGTTTCGAGGTGGTGGTGGAGGGCGTGAAATCGCGTAAAACGATTATATTTTCTTAGACAATTTGTCTCGTATAAAGGACCGGGTGAAACTCGGTGGAAGATCGAGGCTCTAATGGCCGTTGAAAGCGACGTTCTCGCAGAGAGGATGAGCACGTTTGTGATTTGCAATGAAGATGCGACGAGTACAATTTGAAGTAACGTATCTCGCGGAGCGATGAACAATTCGTTTGGCTTTCGAGCGCGTGCTGGAACTTACGTGTAATCGGGCGCGAGACGATTCCTTTGTGGGAAAGTGGAATATTGGAGTCGGCGGTTTAGTTCTCGAGAAAATCGACGTTGAAGCACTTGCGCTAATTCTAAATTGAACGGGATAACAATCAAACGTGCGAGAGTAAGTCGAAAGAGTAGAAGAAAATTTTTCTCTTTTTTTTTTTTTTTTTTGTTTAAAGCTTCGTTCTTGAGAAATTGATAGCTTGTGCATCATTTTCAACCACATCTGGCATACATTACGAGGTTTTCCTGTTTCACCTGTATTAAACAAATTTTAATCTGTGCAATTTTGAGCAACAATACGCGGCCACGTGTATTTAACGAAATATTTCCATTCAGAAACATGATTTATCGGATAAAAAAAATTGTTAGCGGTTTGAAACTTTGTGTATCTGTTTGGTCGTGTTTTGAGACACAGTTATTCGAGTTATCGCATGCTTTCAAATCATTCGTAATAGTTGCGAAAGAAAAAAGTCATGGATGAGTTTAATCGCACGTAAAAACGTGAATAGCTTATGAGTTAGAATTGTATCAGTAGATAACCACTTTTATTTTCTTCTATTGAACGTTGCTGTTTACACAGATTTTTAATTGGACAGAAATGATTTTGATCTTACAATCACCTCCAATCTCACTCGATGTGTATAACATTAAACATATTGTAGGTATATTTAAAGAACATTGAAATTCGAATTTACCTTGTTTCGAGTAACTATATTACACATTACCTGTATTACTTTCTACGCAGAATGCAGCAGATGTTAAAGGGGATTAAAGTAAAGTGCGCGAGGAAGAGGAACTTTTTCAAATATTTAGCGCGATCAACGGATGGTAGATGCACCGTTCTTGCGGTGAGAACATTTTTATTGGTCGATAAAACTTGGGAGTAGAATGCGGCGAGGATGGTAACTAAACGAAAAGGTTTTAAAGGTTTTAAAGAGGATGTAATGCAGCGGAGGGAGATATAGCGAACGGTGTTTGAAGTTTAAATGGTTTTTATAATTGTTATCGAATGTATCTTTTCGCGTTTCGTCCCATTACCTTAAAAACGGAATATCCAATATCGTTGCTTTTGCAGTCGTAATAAAAAGCGCGCGTTGCTTTCATCGATTTTTTTTTAATTGACCTGAAACGTTATTGATGAAATATCAAAAATGACGAGAAAAAAAGAAAAAAAAAAAAGGTACGAAAATTTTCGAAACGTCCGATGAAATGAAAGCGCGGAAGCCAGTCTTCTTCGTTCGCCGAGTTAATTTCAACCGGTTCCGGATTGCCGGGTCAGGCTAATCTCGTTTCGTACGTACTCTTTACTTATTAGCCGTTATTTACACGTTATTTGATCACTTCGTGATGTTTGTGATTGCCTGCATGATATCGCTATGCATCTCGCACGCTTAATAAATATTGACGTTCGTTAATGAACGGCCCCGCGCGCCGAAATATATAAAGCGTGACTGTCATAATCGCTATATTGTATAACACACGGTGAGCATCAATAAACAACAAGAGCATAATTGCTTACGTATTATTAACTAGATGTTCGAAAATCAAACCAAAGAGAGAGAGGAGGCTGCTTCAATTTGTCAATGAATGTACAATTCATGGGTGATCCTGTGTGTCTGGATACCAATGTGTAATTTAGCTTCATATGTCAATACTTCGGCGCATAAATCGCATAAGGCAATTTAATATACGGTGATAAATATTAAGGAACATTTTCGTAGTTAATCGATTGGGTAAGGTATTTTTAGTGTCACGCGTTTGCAACAGATTATGCAACAGAAAATACGAGAAAATGTTTCAGAGGAAAGTTGCATAGTTTCTGAAGGAACAACATAACACTGTAATGATTTTGTTGTTATTTTGCTTTTTTACCGAGATGTAGAAAGTCACTTTTCTCAAGATTTTTTAAGTAGAACGATGTACTTTTTTGACCTATTAATCGATACAGCTCGACATTCTCTACAAATAGTATTAATCTGTCTATTGCGAAAAGTTGTTTAGTTTAATTTTACAAAATCTGTGCGCGAGATGCCTCTTTCAATTAAGATTAAAATATCTCTTAACCTTAAATAAATATATTCTCTCAAAAAACTGAAGGTGATCTTTATATCTCGATAAGATAACAAAGGAAAAGATTACAGTGTTGCATGCAACATTTCTTCGAAAAACATCCGTGGTCTCAAAAATTAAAGAAACAACAGCGTGTGTACGTGTGATATTTAACGTTATGAAAGTAATAACGTTCTATATTTTACGAAGCAATTGTTACGAAGAGGAAACTTCAATATTTAAGACCATGGTAGATTCAATCGTGAAAAAATTTTCTTGGTGTTTTTACAAGCGTTCGAATTTTCACAATCTTCTTTTTCCATTCGCTACATCGACGTTGGAATATCTTTAAAAAAATAAACTCGACGCTTTAAAATAAGCGCAAGTAAATTTTTTTCACAGAATTGTACACGCAACGGTTTGAAATATCGACAAGTTTTCGTACAAGTTATTGTCCGAATACTTTTGCGGTGCACGTATTTCAGGTCAAGGAATCCTCGAGTGCGTGAACGAATTTTTGACGCGACAGAGATTTTATCGACCTGACGAGTCGTGCAGCGAGACTTGATTAATTAAACTCGCCATTTCGATCGATTAATACCGAAGGAATCAGATTTTTGAAATAAACTTCGAATAAAATAATTTGATACAATCGGCCGATAAAAGGATCGCCGTTCCGCTTATCCGAAGCGCGCTCTTTGAACGGTTTCTCATTACGCGGGTGAAGAAAGGCGCGAACAAAGGTGATCCGAGGGTCGGTTCAAAGTTACCGACTTCCTTCTTCCCGCAATTAAGTACTTGAAACAGCCGCGATTTAATTAACGAGGTCGAGCCACCGTCATATTTGCCTCCTCCCCGTGAAACGGGAACAGGGCAGTGGCGCCCCCGGCCGGAAACCATTTCCACTTCGCGCGGGGTTTTATTCCCGACGTTCGCGAGCAGATTTCAAAGAACGCTAACGCACTAACACGTTTGCGTCCCGGGGTGTGTTTCAGATTTCGGGATAACGACAGGACGGCAGGAGGCGCAATATCCCTGTGCCTTTGTTTACAACAGCAACGAGACACGGAACGGCACGTTCACCTCGCCGAATTACCCGGGCCTGTATCCCCGCGACACCGAGTGCCATTACTTCTTCAATGGCCACCCAAACGAGCGGGTCCATCTTCACTTCCACTTCTTCGACGTCGAGGGTGTGACACCGTAAGTAAAAAGTTGCTCGCCCAACGACCCTTCGATACCGGTACCACCGCCAGGCGACGGCTCAGGCCGTGTGAAACTTGCCTGTGGTGAAATTAACACGCGAGAAATAGGAAAAAGTTTATAATGCAATAAGGAGTAAAGAGCTTTTATTAGCAGTTTAAACGAAGGTGAAATTTTGTTTCGAAAATGTGCGTCTTTTTTTTGCGATTTATTTAACCCCTTGCGCTGACAACTGGTCCGCGGACCATAACGAGTGACCAAACCGTATACAATAATTCGTCGCTTTCTTTTTCTTCTTTTGAACTCGTCGGTATGATATCACTGGATAGAAATTATTAAGGAGTAATAAACTCATCATTTGTTTTACCTGGGTTACATTTAAATATACTTAAAACTAAGAAAATTTGCAATTTGGGACAAAACGTTCTCGACGTGCGTAGCAATTGTGTAAATTGAATGAGAATTCAGACCCAGGGGGGAATTATTCGACAGTATATACATTAATGTAGCATTTCTGTTTTAAAAAAACTTGAAAAGAGTTATCCATCTGGAGTGGGTTAAATACCGGTATTCTATCCGTCACATAAAGGATACCTCCAGTTTCTGACATGCAAAAAAAAGACTCTGCTATTATCCATAATAGTCTCGAGAGGAAAGGCTTGTAACCATTTAGGTTAATATTTTTACCAATAAGAATCTTGAATCTTGAAATACATTTTACATTGAGAATTGAGAATTTCAAATACATAAAAAAAAAAAAAGGGGGGAGGAGACCAAATCAAACGAATTAAAAGAAATACGAAACAAAGATGCACGAAATGGCATTCGTTATAAAAATTTGCGACACTTTAAGAAAGAAATTTTTTGATTAAACGTTCGCGAAAGAACAAATTACAATCACAAACTGGACAATTCCGCAGAAGTTGAATAGCCAGTGTAAGCTGTTTTAATTTTCAACCAAATTTTAATATGCAATGTATTTCCCTAAAGAAATAATATTTCACTCGATTAACTGTATCGATTATAACATTTCGAATATAATGTTTATGATATATTTAAAACGTATCAAATCAAAATTTATAGCAAGTAAAAATTCAGCGAACTAACTAATAGACAACAAGCTGAGTTAACAAACCGTTCGACGGGTTGTTTCTGCTAACACAAACTTTCCGAGAACTTTGAGAAACGTTGCTTTGTATTTAAGTTTCGCATTCATAATTCTAACAAATCTGCGTTCTCTCGAACAACGCGAATATTTCTTAATTCGTTCGTTTCTGTCTGATATTTTGCAAACAGTTTCACTCTGTTACATTTATCATTTACGATAATTAAATTGGTATGTTTCGTCATAATTTCGAAGAGTTAATGTAGCATTAATAGCCAGTCGCATATTTTCGGTTCTCGCAAACTAAATTGAACGTATGAAATTTTCTACAAGGTTGACCAAACTACCATCCATCATCCGTAACAGAGTGATTCTGTTCTGTTTTTAGAAAAATGACGCCTTTCGAAGGAGCGAGGACGTGAAATATTCTCTTTATAACGATTCTTTAGAATTTGTCGTACGATTTTCTTCCTCCATTTTATTCAACTCTGATATTCAACGTTCGATAAAATGATTAAAAAAAAACATCGTACAGCAGAGGATTTTAAAAGATTTCTTCTCCTCTCATAGAGGAGAGATTTCAACCTTCAAAACCATGGTAAATGTATCAAAAAAAAAAATTTTTTAGTATCTTTAGAAACGTGTGAATTTTCATAATTTCCGAGATCCTAACATTTCGTTGACTAATCTCAATAAAGTTCAACAAAATAAGGGGAAAAACTCGTGGTGCAAGTTTTGAAGAGTCGATGTAAAGAGGAGACGTTCAAGATTATGATCGGTCTAGTTGTAAAAAAAGTTTTTCAATATTTTTGGAAGAACTCTGAATTTTTACAATTTTCAAGATTCTGAGATTCGAAGAGAGAAAAACGTAAAAAAAGTTTGAAGAAGTCAGCGTAAAAATCTTCACGACCGTGGTAGCTCCAGTCCCGAAAAAAATTTCTCAGTGTTCTCAAGAGACTTTTGAATTCTTGCTGTTTTCGAGAATAAAAATATCCTCCATCGTGTTAAAGACATCTTTGAAAGAAACTATCAAAGAAGAGACTTCATTACATTTTCATTGGATTGAAAATGAAACCAAGTGAATTATAATATGATTTCTTCTCTTTCTTTTTTTTTTTTTTTTTGAAGTTATAACAGTTACGTCTCTTATCACATAAACTGAAACTTCCGCTTAAGAAAATCTTTGATCAACTCTTGAGAAGAAAAGTCTGTTCTATAAATAATGATTGTTCCGTATTATGATGTATGACGTACGATGTGAAATGAAAAGTATGGATGATTTGTCATCGCTAACAAAGGAGCTACGCTGCGTAACTCACTTTGTCACTGTACGATACAATTTACGTTTACACTGCAATTTCGTGCATCGCATTTGGAAAATCACAAACGGTAATAAGAATCGCAACCCTTCGAACCGTAGAAACGCGAAGAAACACGAACGTCAGACAGGAGAAATAAACTAGCTACTCGACCGTGACTAGAATCCTCTGTATCGATCCTTCCTCCTGTTCCTCCTCCTCGCCACTCAACGAGACGAGGTGAGACAAACTGAGTATCCTTAGCCAACTAGAAGTCTACTGGAAGCAAATCGATGCTAGTTCGATTGGGTTTCCTGATGTAGTTCGACGTTCCACTAAATCAAACTACGTCAAACAAAGTTCCAAGCTGCTTATCAGGGGTGAAGACTCCACGTCCGAAGAGAGGGAGAATGCAGTAACCGATAGTCCGAAAGCCCATCGGAACGTCGAGTATTTGCATCGCGCTGACCAATTAGCGGGTACGGGCCCACCCGCGTGGCGAAGGACGGAAACCAGGATGTAATTCATCGTGCGATTCACATTAAAACGGATTGTTGCAGTCTGCGCGATATATGATATGACACGTGGTCTGGATAATTGTCATTTTCGCCTTTTTTTCTGCCATCCGGGCGCCAGCACGCGGGTAGAAAGATACGCGACTTACACAGCCGGATTACCATCGGATTAGCATCGCACGGAGAAATTGTTTCGAAATATCGCGAGACGCCGTATGTGCCGTGGAAAATGAAACGGGCGAGATAACACACGAGCGAATATCTGCTCTTTCACGAGAAACAACGTACTACTTTGTTTGCTTTCGTCTGTCCTTGCGTCTCGAGTGCAAAGGTTTTATTGTACTTGTAACGCTGAAACTGTGTGTTTTAAACTAATCTTAAACTTAAATAGATAAGAATGACAAATAAGGCGGACGTTTCTATCTGAAACTAGGCAGTTTATCACCGATAAACTTGATCCAAATAGACATTTCTAAAAGGAGCGTAGATCTTTGTGGTGTAGATTTTTTTCATTTTTATCAATTACAAGGAAGAAAGTGACAACGTTTCTTATTTTTGACATTCAATGCTTATTATATAGGTAATGCATCGACATTTCACAGAGTGTTTTCCTGTTCAAAAAAGTATCGATCAATACTCCGCATTTTAAAACAAACCCGATACTTGTCTCAAAGCTCATGAACGAAAGGTACGATAGAAATACACGTTATTAAAAATTATTGAAATCGGATTGTATTTATACACGCGTGAAATAGATTTTCCACTAGCAGGGAAACTTTATCTTTCTTTCGCCGTGGCGATGAAAGCCAAACGAACGCGTACAGCCGAGGAGGAGGTCGTGGTTGGCGTTGCACTTTGTCTAATTGAACTCTTATTCGAACGGTTGTGCGTGCTCTTCGAAGAGAAGGAAGAGAGGCGAAGAAATTCACCACCTGCGCCCGAAACGAAGCCGCTCCGCACCTGTAATAACAGATTCCTCTGACGATCTTGATATCGGCCGACCTCGATTTATTAAATTCAGGCCGTGTTTCGCTCAGGCGAGAATCGATGAAGTCGCCGAGGCCTGCTTCGTGCTTCCTCGCCGGTGTTATTGTTCAAAAATTCGGCAGAAATCGGCAAAACATGACTAATTAGCGGCCTCGAGTAATGAACGGCCCGCCGGCGGTATTACAACATGGCCGTTATTGGCGATTTAACACGACCCAATTAGGTTATTGCAAAACCTGCCCTTTTTTTTTTAATACACGTACATTAAATACGCGTATTAAAAGCACGGATCTTCAATTTGTGCCACACGCGCAACCGTGCATCTTGAGGCAGAAATGCATATATTACTGTCGCGTCACGTGAAATCGCGTGCTATCGCCTACTCGTAACACTATACTTTGGAAAGCATTAGTAACACCGGTGATATTAGTATTTAAATTAGTAATTAGATTTAGTAATGCATTTAGTTCCTTGTTCTTGTTAATACAATCTCAGGCAATAGCTCTTCTGACTGAAGAAAAGTTTTAGGTTAGGTTTAGCGCGTAAATCGACTCGGATGCGCGAGATAAATGCACGGAAAGAGAATTGAGGCGAATATAGCTATTTAGTTAAAGGATCATAAGAATATTCTGATACGTATCACATGTGTTTGAAAGCCGAATTTGATCGAGACGAAATCAAATGATATTAAAAAGAAATGAAAAGTGTAATTTAAAGATTTCGTCAAATAATAGAGTGTCCCATTTTAATCTGTAAATGCAATTATTTCCATAAACGAAATTGTTCTAAAAGAATTGTTTTAAAAAATTTTTTCTGTTTCGAGAGGGCAGTAACTGTTAAACCGATAGCTTTTCGACATGCACAATAGGTTAATACCTTTTTACAGAAAATGACCTGCTGCGCTGATGGTAAAAAAAATTACTATACTTGAAGAAATACTAGTATCTCTTTACAACAAGTACCTATCTCTTCGTATCTCCTACACGTGACAAGAACAAAGTTCCTCTCAAAACAGGGGAAAAATACATTTGAGACGTTTTTTAAATGACGAACAACTTTGGAGAGAATTGTATTTATAGATTAAAGTTACTCCATCAGTAATTTTTCCACTTAAAATCGCGAAACAATGTGAAAAGTGAAACGCGATTAGAACCCACGTATGTTTTCAACACGGGAAATAACAAAAACTTTTCGAATTACTTACTATCGCGATAGTAACGTGCTTTTATCCTCTACGTTCAAAACTTCGATTCCTACTTGCTATATATGTGTGTGTGTGTGAATCCGATTCCGTAAACACTCCGAAACGTACGTAAAGAAACGCGCGAACCGAATGATGATCTATCACGGGAATTGCCACTTACGTCATCGATGAAAGGAGCGACACGCGTGATATATATCTCCGCCGCGGCTATAATAGCGTCATCGCTCACGTATCAATATTTCTTACGAACGCGATATGTTATTTACAGGGGAGTCTGAATGCATTCCACCGCATGGACGAAACTTGCTCGCGTAAATCGTCGTTATCAGTGCCATTTATCCTTTCGTTGATAAAGGCTTCCTCTCGCTCTCTTTAATTACAGGACACGAGGCGTAACATTTTCGCCGGCGGCTTTCCGTGTGTAATATTTCTGATAGGCGCGTATGTATTTCCACGGCCTGCGATCGCCAGGAGGCGGTGACGTGACACTCGTGTTGCCACACAGGCGTTGTCGGCCATATTCGAGCCGTTTATTTTGGAAATGGCCGAGAATAGAAAATAAGAAATATTGGTAAGATGGTGGTATATGTATTTGTGTAATTTACCAACCCAATTTTTGACGGCTATAAATGGACTTGAACGGCCACTTTCAAAATTAACGAAGTAACTTTTTTTAATTTTTGAAAAGGCGCAAAGCCATCTTCCCCTTGAAACGAGAAAGGAGATGTCATAAAATTTTATTCACTATTAAGGCAGTGTTACGTTCAAATAATATCTCGTAATTTATAATTCAGTCTTCTCCAATCGAACACTACTGCTTTAACAATAAAAAAATATAGCTCTTATCTCGTGCAATTTTACTGCATGATATAATACTTATCGCATCAGCTTGAAATGGGACTCGAGCCACTTTCAAAACAAAAGCTAATTTCGAATATATTAGTTACGATTTGTCCAAAAACGGAAAGACGACGTAAATATGAACTTAGGCCGCTTTTAAAATAAATACGGCTCGTTATTTTCGCGCGGCCGTGGCTTAAGAAAACTCGAGCTTGGCACGCGGTGCTGCCGAATTGTTCTCGCGCCGCGCACAGAAATAAAACGACGTTCGTTTCTGACGCCGACTTTAATCGCACGTTACGTAATCGGGGAATTCGTCGACACTCGTCGGACGATAACCCGACGGGGAAATACACGTTTATGGAGCACGAAAGGAGGAGGGCTGTACGAACAGAAACAGAATATCCAGGAGGAGGATACAGCCGATTGTAAATATCCGGTGATGAACGCGAGCCACGCGTGCATTCGCAGATGCACGTGACTGTACGTATATCGAAATTATGCGCGGTAAGAGCCAAGATAGAATTACTTATGGAATTGCCGGGCCGCGCGGCCACGAAAGCAATTTACGAGCACGCGCCACGCCGCCACGTTGGAACACCGCGTTGGGAAAGATCATTCGAATCTCCTCGATATTCGCCGCGAGAGGTGAATATTTCACCGAACGTCCCCTCCCTCCCTCGTTCCCACCATGTATATCAATTCACCAGTGACGCACGACCCGACTGAAAAATATAAATTCACCGGACGAATGGCGAACTTAGGATACCGCTGAATAATACATCCGCAATTGTATTTCGTAGCCGTGATAGTAAACTAACGCTTGCCGCGGGCTTGTCATCGGCATTGCCGAAACAGGACGCGAAGTTCTCGTTCAACGCACCGCGCGAGTGTTCGCGAGAGGCACGATGTTGTTTATTAATAACGAGTAATCCACCGAATACGATACTTGCGTTGTTATATTTAAACAGATGTCGAGCTGTTCTCTTTAATACATTTGTGAATTACAATTTCACATTGAAATTAAAGAAAGAGAATATCTCCAAATTTGTGTGTGTGTGTGAAAGCATTAGTAAAGCATAATAACGATAATTAATCCAAACTCGTGGTCCAAAACAGCGGTTCCCAATCTGTAATATACTCCCTCGGGGGTGCGCGAAAATAATATCGATAATGGCAGAGAGCAGTTAAAAATAAAAGCAGTTAAAGGAGCTGAAATGAAAACGCAAGAGCAAAGTTGTATAATTTTGATTTGCGAGGAGAAACTCGTGCTGTGTTTTATTCGCTTTGACATCTTACGTCAGGCTGCTGCTACAAGAAATTGAAATAAACTGTAAAATGTAAAATCATTGAAAATGCAAATGTCGTTAGGTTGATTTGAGTCGTTTGTGCTTCGATCGAGCTGATCTAAGGAAATTAAAAGAATCAAACTTTTTTGAGGGATGGACGGGAACCGCTGGCTCTAAAATATAGTTTCGCTGCATTTTTAATTCGACGCTCAATTTTCTAAGAATTTTTTAAAACTTGGCAACTTTTGTTAAGTTATTAATCTCGTAACTTAATCTATCTAACTCTGCGGAAAGTCTGGGTTTCTTCGAAGTAAATTTCGTTTTCACTTTTGCTGATCATTCCCTCACCTTTTCCTGTTTTATTCAAGGACCGATTGTACGTCAAAGTGGAGACTTTGATCGGCATCTCGGAATTTCTTCAGACTTTTTAAGAGTCAAAAACTATCCAGATTACCAACAGTTGCTAACGATTTCGGCGTTTCGCCAACGATTTTTTAAATCGAGTTCAAAATTTATTAACCAACGTGGAATTAACAGTAAATGATTATCAAAGTTATAACATTTAAAGAAAATTAATATCATCGCGAGGGTGTGCGCAACGAAAGAGCCAGACTTCCGTAATAAAGCACGCCGAAAATCGTGTAAACTTCGATACTCCGTATTCTGCTCGCATATTGCGTGTAATTTTATACAAGTTCGCAGACACGGATAAGCTTGTCTCCTCGTCGTTTCTTCGGGATAATATCGAGCGCAATATCTTCCCGTTACATTATGTTATACTATCCAATTCATAAGATTATACCGATCCTATACAGGATCGTTTTAAAAAGACGGGATTACGCGGGTCAGCGATTTTGAAATAGGGACGAGGAGTAAAAGAGTTGGAACGAGAACATAAAGTACAGAACACAATTCATTGATTGTATGTTCATAGTTTCGAGATGCGTCGTTAATCTCTTCGTAACTGAGTCATTTCTTTCTCAAGGACTGCCAAAATTAACGAATCAATAATTAATAAAATCATATTAACTGTGATTCGATTAATCTTGGTCCTAAATGAAATTATAAAAACGTGGTTCGTTTTTTAATAGATATAACGTGGCAGCTTTGAGAGATAGATAATAGATAAATGGTGAAGTTATCACGTTTTCAAGATTGGGAAAATGACGAATTAATTCGTCTTTCCCCCATTAACAGGTTTAGGTTAGGTTTAGGTTAGGTTAGGTTAGGTTAGTAAGCTGAGTAATTCTATCGAGAGGTCAGACCTTGGTTTTAAAAGTACAATTCGAACACGTAGAAACTCATGTAAAGTGCCTATTGTACGTACGAAATTGAATATTAGATTAAGATGAAATAAAAGGCTTGAAGAATTTCTAGTTATTCATCTTGTGCTACATCATGGATAACATCACAGACACATTAAAGGAATCAAAATAAACTTCGCAGAACTTGAATATCACAACATAATCGCCATCTTCGTTTATTGGGATATCGTGTTCAATACGATATCGTTCAGTTTTTCCATCGTACGTAATTGAACATTTTAAATGGTGTGAAAACCTGATTCATAACCAGAATTAATACGTTTCAATCGTTTGACACTTTTTTCTAAAAAATCTCCATCTCCGTTAGATTTGCTCGTTTAAACGAAAGTCGAAAAGCTAATCCACCTCTGATAAAGACGACGTTGATGTTACAGCTGCGAGGCGATATCTGCGAGCGACTTCGTCGAATTTTCGAATTACATGTCCAGGGACCGGAAGTACTCGAGGCACTGCGGCCAGCAGAAGGAGTTCGACGTGGAGAGCGACAGAAAGTTCTTTCGCGTAACTTTTAAGAGCAACGACAGATACGATGCAACAGGATTTAACGCAAGCTACGTGTTCGTCGACGAGGAAGGAAATTATACAACAAAGCCACCGATGAGCAACGCATCAGCGATAAAAGGTAAAGCTGAACTTCCTCCGTCGCGTTTTTCTCCCCCGGCTCCCACTTTTTCAAACTCGGTTTTCTTTTTTCTTTTCTTTTCACTCTGCGCTGCTGGTTCTTAATTTCCGCACGACGGCAGAGAAACGAAAATAAAATTCTCGAAATATTAATACGATCCTCTGGCTCTGATTGTACAAAAGAAAATTTAAATACGCCTCATTTAACAGCGCACGCGGGAGAGAAGGAAGGCGCGTGATATCTCCGTTCCCGCGTCGTTTTGTACGGTGCAACCGCGAGACGCAAAATGTACCTGCCGTTGCTTCCACGGAAAATATTTGCACGCTCGACGATGAATTGCCGATAGTTTAAGCTCCGCGACATCGCGAAGAGGGGGATCGCGCGACAAATTTTAAGGGATCGTTGCACGAAGAGCGAATTTCGATCTTCGGGATCACACTTTTTCAATGATGTTTGAGTTTGCAAGACGATGTATTTTCGAGACGATGTAAAAGTTCTTTGAAATCATTTCTCGAAAGGAAAGGACGCAACATCGCGAGAGCAGAATCACTCGCTCTGAAATGAGCCCAGTTGGATTATTCCGCGATTCCTTTTTTCCACGACGTTATGAAAGTTTAAAATATCGACAATTTTTCATCGAGTGTGCGACTGTACTATACTTGCCGTGGCACGAAATAACCGGAGGTGGTTATGGAAATTTCATGGGTACGTTTGGACGTTTTACGTTGATACGTAAAAGATGGCGGAATTTACGCACGCGAAAAAAATGCACGATAACGCGTTCGAGTAATTGTAAACTGGCGATTGAATGAATCGTTAATAATATCGTTTTAAATAATACAATTATGCGATAATAACAGTGGTGATAATTAGATATTAATACAGCTGTCGCTCCGCGATCCCGACTTGTCGTTAAATATTTCGCGGGAACGATCACGGACATAAAACATGCGATCGAGTCGCGTTTAACGTTGAACGACACGAAAGTAGGAAATGTTAGGATAACGCAGCAATTTTATACGAGAGTAGGTACGAAAATACAGCTGTAGATGAAATTACGAGATTTTATAAATATTATCTTTAAAAAAACACCGAACGTACGCATATCGAAATAAGAATATCAATATCGGCGTGACATTTTCTGGTTATTTATATCGCACGGTTAAATCGTGTTATTTAATTAAAAACATATTCGTCGGCGAGAAAAATGTCGATATAGTAAACTTCCATATTTGAACGCCCGTTATTCGAATATCGAAACATGTTCTGTTATTCCAACGGAGTATCTGACATTATTCCCTGACATTTTCTCTTGTTAGACGTCCTTATGTATCCACGTTATTAAAATAATAGATCAAAAGTCGGAGACCTGACATCTTACAAATTTTACAAACTAAATTAACTGAATTAACTGAAACGAATCTTTTGAAATCTCTTAAAAATCTGTAGCGTATTTTCTTGTCGTTAAAAAGCGTTTGGAGAGAAGAATACAACTCGATCGAGAACGCATACAGCAGCGTACAAAATCTTCCAACGATTCATTATCGAGCTATACATTCTAATGAAGGAATCGATATCGCGCTGTTAATGCCAGTCTTTAGAAACGCGATACCGAGTTAACGAGGCTCACGAAACCATAATTTGCAATGCAAACACATACCAGTTGTGATTGCACGTCGCGGAACGTGTAACGTGCACTTGCATTTTGTATCTCCGCGTGCAAAAGTCTCGGGACAATTTTTGTCCTTAATATCTCGGCACGTGTCGTGTGTTGATTCATTTATAAAAAAAAAAAAAAGAAAGAAGATTTTGAAATGAATTATAGTTAGTTAGTTAGTTAGTTATGGAATTCGTCAAACTTGCCCCAAGAAGATGAATCTGCAAGTTTGACGAATTTTTCCTCCCCGTTGGTCACGGTTTTAAACAAAAAAAAATCGAACCACTCGTCGGATTCAAGTGATCGACGGTTTATCGCGCAATCCCATGAACGATCGACGTGAGTTTACGCGTTAGTGTAAAAAAGATTATACGCGATTTATAAGAGAATTTCCGTGTCTGCCATGCAGATGTGATTTGATGGAGAAAATCGAATCTTTCTTCCATTGTTAGATCACTCGAAAGATGAATTCGCTCGCTTTAATCGTACATAAATCGGACGAATCAAGAGCGATACGTGAAATAACGAATATAGCAATATCACTGTTCTGAAATTTTTAATTCTTCGTCAACGCAATGTACATCGTCAGACTCCACTTGCACGATAATTTACTCAGCAAATTGACAAGTGACAAGTCGAAGATACAGATTGTAACAATTTTGGAATTGTACAATTACACTGTTGAACTCGAGAAGAGCTTCAATGATGAAAATAAATTTCTAGATTTTTAAAACAAAAATCTTTAAAATAAATCTAAAGAAATCTAAAAGCGAAATATTTTTTGTATCTATTGAGGTCATTGCGGGACTAATATTTATAATATTAAAAAGTTTCATATTTCTCCTTCGTCAACATAATCTGAGTTACGTATTTTTGTTTCAGTATCTACAGAGTGCTAAAAGAGTACTAGAAAAATTTTGTTTTTCATTTAACTGTGCGACTAGTTAATAATATTTTTTGCACAGGTTGCAAACAAAATGAAGAAGATTCTGTATCTATTTATTATTAATCGTTATTAAGCGTAAAATTCAAATATAAAGTATTGTCTAAATTCACGTTGTAAAGTATTGCAGCGAAGGAAACTTCTTGTCAACAATTACTATTGAGAAAATGGCAAACAGTATTCGAGTATCAATGGAACAAAAATTTCAAGTTTGCAGCGGCTGAATTCACATTCGGAACACGAGCATTGCGAGATTTTTGTTTTACAAAATCTCCTTTACGAACGACACAAAGGGGCTTTCTCTCCTTTCCGTTTTTATGACATTACACGCACACCACGCAGGCACGTCTGCGCTTGATAGAGAAACAAAGCAGGAAGGAGAGCAAGAGCAGAGCAGAGCAGAAAATGTACTCGTTGGCCCTCCTCTAAATTCGAAATGTAAAGCAATGTAAAGCAAACGGAATGCAAACCAATCCCGAAGACAAGAATCAAGTTACCCGGATATAAAAGAAGCCAAACAAACTTACGGAAACCTTTGGCATGATATACTCTAAATTACACGGGGGCCTCCTTTTTCTTCGATTCGCTCAAAGACACCGTGGTAGACCCGGTTCATTTTGCGTATGTATCGTTCGTAGGGAATTTTACACAACAGATTGTCGGGAGCAATGACACTGGACTCGCTGGTTCTGGTAAGAAGTTGACTAAAATCTGACAAATTACAGGCGCGATCGCCCTCACGCCCCCTCGCGAATCACGTGACCCAAATCAACCAATCGCTAATTTTCGTTGCATCAGCGTTGCACCTATAAAAATATAAGTACAAAATTTATTATTACTTGCAATTTTAACGATACAGCGATCTTTTTCGAATATTAAACGTCTTGAGAATATACAATAATCTAATTAGGATGATAAACGTGTTGCTTCACTACTGGAATTGAATTTCGTTTGCAATATTTATTAACGGATGTAACGATTTGTTATTTGAATCTCCTTTTTTGGAAATTTTTTACAAAAATACAAATTTACGTGAAAACTCGTAACCACGATGGATGTATTATGCTACCAAAATGTTTCGTGCAGTACTCGTAAAAGTTTAATCGTGTTCGTCGAAATATGAAATTGCACGAAGGTCCGATAAATTTCCAAATTCGCTTTTCAAAAACGCGTTTCTGTGCGTTTTTGCGTCTGTACGTTTCGCACAAACGGTTTATTAACAATTAGTTTTCATTGTCAACCTTCTCCCTTAAACAATGAAACGCGTAAAATTCGTTTTCGGATTTATCGACGTAATCGATGGCGATTAATAGACAGTATTCGTTATTGCACGTACTCTCGGCTCAGGTTCCATAATGCGGAGTATTATGAATAAATTAATGAACGCATTAATTCCGAAAAGAAATTGAAATAAGCTGTTCAATTAAATCCCGCGAAAGTTGAATGGAATCGAAATTACTGTAACGCGATTACGACGTAATTGCCTTGCTGCGTTCGCGCGTTAAAACTAATTAGATCTGCGCGTAAGAACGATTCACGGCCGAAAATCGTTGAAAAATCGAGAGAAAATTTTTGAAAAAATCGACGAGCAAAATACCAACGAGTGAGAAGAGCAAGAGAGGAGCAAATCTGAGCAAATGGCTCTAAATAAAGCGAAAATCGTCGATAATTTAATTTAATTTTTGTTGCGACTTTGTAGAAAAAAAGGTCATGTAACAATCTCTACTTGGTCTCGTTAAATTTAAACAGTAAAACCTCTACTTTCACAGTCCCGAGCTCGTTTCTTCCAAAGATGATTTTACGCACGGGTTATTACAAAAGCAAAGATACTTTTTCCTCAAAAATTGTAAAAATTCGAACTGGATTTACCATTATCTTCTACAAAGATCTCTTGAAAACCTGCTGAACGATTTTTTTCACTATTTTATTGAACTTTGATCGTTAGAATTAAATGACGAGATGTTGAGTGCTCTTGACTCCAATATTCGGAGTTTAATAAAGTGCTGAAAAAAGGAAAGTCGTGCGGTGAGTTGTAAAAGGGAGACTTCACTCCCGTCAAAATGACGGTGAATCCAGTGATGAAAAAAGTTTCTCGCTCTTTCTAGAAATATTTGCAATTTTTTTTCGAGAAGAAATTATCCTCGGTTTCCCACTTAGAGATTCTAATCTGTAAAATGAAATCAAATATATCTGTTGCATGATTTTCATCTGCAAGGTGGTAACAATTTTTCATCGTCGTTGGTTCATTTGTATCTGTATGTTGAATTGAATAAATTCAATTAATATAATGATGTGTTAAATACAAAACGTAGAGCGAAATGAATGTATGTATGTATAATCCATGAACATAATTTTCATAGAAATCTTTTATTACGTGAATATAGATTTGAAATCTTTTGCACTTTTAAAGTTCGACAAAACGCATAACATTTATACAATGACGTTCGCATTTTCGAGAGATGAAGTATTATAATTTGTCACGTAATACACATGGAAAATTACATCCACGAGATATTAGATCAATTTAATTGAGAAATCTGTATGTTGATTAATAAATGTAATAATGATAAATCGTTTCGGTGTAATAACAGTGTACAGCTAGCTGTTAATACATTTGCATATTTGATTTGAGATTGTTAAATATAATTGAAGTTCGCCTGGATGTGTAATGGTCGAGCAAACAGAGATACAAAATGACACAAGTTAAAAAAAATTAATTACAACAACGAGTTCTTAGAAACTCATCTTCGAGAAACCAAAAAAAGGACAAGTTCCATTTTTACCGAGTTTGTAAAAAAAAAAGAAAAAAAAGAAAAAAGGAAGAAGAAGAAAGCAAAAGCAAAAGCAATCAGTGCCATGAACTGCCATTTCTCTCTCGGGCGGAGAGTGGCATTTTTCTTTCTCTTTTTTTAGCCGAATAAGAATCGAGAGAAAAAAAGAATGGTTACAAAAGAAACTGGAAACGAAATTAAAAGGAAAATTGCATGGATGTAGCAGGCGCGGCAGCAATGGTGCGAGTAGGCAAGCAACACGATACAACTCGCCGGCATCAGTCCGTGCAATTTAGTCGATCATGAAAGTAATTAATGCGTTCGACACTCTCTCTCTCTCTCTCTCTCTCTCTCTCTCTCTCTCTCTGTCCTCGTATAGACCGCGGCTGGCACCAACAGAGAAAGTATGGCAAACAGAGACGAAAAAAAAAGGAAAAATGCAGGGGGCGAGGGAGAAAAAAAGAGGATTCGGTGAAACTAAACAGAGCCAATTATTACGCGCGTCGTGTTTCGAGGGCGGCTGATAGAATTGAATTGGACGGCATTGTTTTGGGACAAACTGCAAATGGAACGCGGACGTAGCGTATTTATGGTAGCGTTGTTCTCTTCGGGCCATTCGTTTTTTCAAGACGGCGGAATAAATCCCGAAGGATTCGATATTCCTAATTATATCATTGATCTTATCAGTATATACAGCCGATGCGATCGCACGGGATTGCATAATGTTCCATTCATTACGAAGCAGAAGGTATATATTGCCAGCTTCGCGTCTTCTCTTCTTCTCTTCTTCTCTTCTTCTCTTTTTACTCTCAAACGTGCTTTCGAACGCAATTACTCTCCAAGTGCCCCCGATTCAAAATTTTTCTCAATACGCCTGCACTACAACAACACGAAAATCCGTGCAACTCGTTTGCTATGCAAATCAACGCGAGAGAAGACTTCCACCCGCTTTCTCCCGCTGTTGCGGAAATACAAATGAACTTTCGGTGCGGTACGTCGAAATCGGATCGAACGAAAGGGAATACAGGGAGGAGCAGTTGAAACTACGCAACGATGCAACATTAACGAACAACAACAAAGTTATCGTTAAATACAGTGATTTCATTCGTTCCCCCTCTTGTATAACGTTGAACGTCATAATGTTGCGCGTAATTAAATTTGTCTTACTCGTATATATATATATATATATATATATATATACATTGATATAATTTTTAAGCAAATACATCAAAAGAAATATGTTCGCTCGAAAATTTGTTTGTACAAACAAAGAAACAGTCAATTTCTTCTCCCTCTCGATTACTTTATCGTACTTTGCAGCAGCCGCTTGAAGGGGATCGATCCAGTCAAGTTGTAAAATCGCAATTTTGCAAAGCACGCCGGACGCGATACGCATCAAACGAAAGAGAAGAGTAAAAAGGAAAAAGAAACAAGGAAGAAGCAAGCAGTTCTCCGAGGCATAAATAGACCCAGAGTTAAGAATTAGCCGGGAGCACATTATTCTCGCATAAATCATTTCATGGACACGAGCTTTAGGTAGATAATTATACAGACGATATTTTCCCCGTTTCCAGCAGCGGCGGAGTCGTTGCGGCAGACGAGTATTTACGGGGAGGACTTAAGAGAAGCGGATGTACCGCGCACCGGTACACAGTTATTTGCGTTATCGTAAATGCCTGTTATCGCGTCGTACGTCCGTTCTTTCTTTACGTCGCCGTCAGAGCCACTAAGAACCCCTCCTCTCCCCGATGTGCCGGAACGTAAAAAGATTTTTAGAACGTCGTTATCTCGATCGTGTCAAGGGTAATCACGAGTCTCGCTTACTTTATTTTTTGTTAAAGGTGCAACGATGGTGCTGGTGATGCTGTTCGTGAGCCCACTTCTCTTTGGCCGAGTTTCGCTTTAATCACGATCGGTAACTTGGACGAGAGGGTGGGGGAGGTCTTGGCTCAATTTACAACGAACTATAACTTCGAAGACAGGAGCCATCCAAAATCCTCCATTATTCGTCGTACCAAGGAAAGTGGCTGCATCGTTTGCATCAGTGAAATTGCCAAAGGGGACACACCGGAGCCGATCTCCTCCCTCTGAAGATATATACATGGACACACAGGACACATCGTTGACTCGTTTATATTAGACCTAACGTCACCGCGCGCTGACTCGCCCGTTCATTCTCCATCGTTTTACCACACACTGACTATCCACGGAGAAAAGTATTGGCAATAAATCGATACTCGGTATCATTCGCGATGCGAAGTAACCGTGAAGTTTCAAAAGAGTGATACGCGGCTGTTATTTATCACTCCTCGAACAGAGTTCGAAGAAGCTGAAAGATTCTAGATTCCAAATCGATCTTGGTTGTTGCAAAGTATAATAACAGCTGTATATAACGTAATTTATTTTTGACGCAGAAAGAGGAATCTATACAAATCATTCAATTTTCTCTGCTTAATCAGTCTTTCTTCTCTTATCGACGTTACACAGATAATATCATAGATTCTTTCTTTAAAAAATCAACTCGAAGCCACGATCTTCAACTTCAAGATTCGTTGGGCCTTTGCGTCTCTTTGGAACGGAAAGAAAAGGCTGGTATTATCAAGGCAACACGCCGCGTACACTCGTTGAAAATTTCACGACGTTTTATCTTTACGAACTCGAGATCGTTCCCTGTTAGTATACTTAACGAACGCGTACGAAGAGAGGATATTACGAGAGTTGTATAAGTAATGGTATAAATCTATAATTTGTTGTAGCATGGCGTACCCGAAAGTGCTGAATTGTTAATGTTTTTCTCCTCGTACGGAAACGAATTTATTAAATCGCTATGAACTATCTGTCCGAAGAATTTATTCGAAAGTCATATACGTACGTATAGCGAGAACCGAGAAAACACGAAAATTCGCCTTCCTAAGTACACTACGAGCATATTTATTATTACATCCTCTATATGACTGTGATGTTTCCATTCCTTCTTAGTTCGTTAGAGACAACCGAATACAAGTCTGATTATTAACGCGAACAAAACTGGTGGAGGGATTCGTAACGCGAGTAACAATAGTCGAATCGAATGGTTACGAATCGCCGCTCGAACCAAGTCACGGATGAAGAAAGAGGGTTAGTTACGATTAACGTCTTGCTAACGTCGGAGTTATCGACGCGACACTCGAATCTCGCGAACGAGCAAAGTTGACCGGATTTAACAATTTACGCACCTATTGGAAACACTGAAACTGAGGGTGACCATTATAAAATCGAGCAGACTTAACGGTCAGACTTCGTCCGAAGGAAGAGCAATAAGTTTAATCGTCGTACGAACACCGATTACCGATTAAGAGACGGTAATGCCGATTCGTTCACGAGATAGTTTGAAATAATTTTCTGAAAGTGGTATGGAAAGACGATTCTATTTGTCACGGATCTACATGCAGTAGAGCAGTAAATTGATGAATTCGATTTTGTAGCAACGGTGATGATTCAATCGCTGATTGAAACATCATTTGTTTGTTACAAATGAAGATCGCTTAGTTACGTGAATGTATAAATAGTAAACTAACAGCAGGTAATTCGAATAATTTTTTTAATAGATTTTGATAGATTGTCATCGCGTATATTAATTTTCTCCGTTTCTCCAGTTTCCCTTAGACAGACGATGTTGCAAACCAGCATTTAAACAATAATCGAGAGCGAATGGTTGACCATCCAAATGCGCGAGCAACCGCGGTTTAATGAAAAGAAAACAGAGTAAAGGAGTTGCAAGTTGCGGAGACGTTGTCAAGATAAAACGATACGCGCAAAACTGTTCTGTGTTCAAACTTCATCCACTTGAGGCGCAATCAATAAAGATAAATGTTTAACGACCAATGCGAGAGTGACGACGGGGAGAGACAATGGGGAAATGCATCGGCACATCGGCATGCCGAGGCATGCCGCGGCAGAAAGTCATTATCGTCGTCGGAGTTAACGATAGTTCCGCGAAACTTTATCGCACACAAAGGTTTGCCACTTTATGCCGGAAAATTATTTCGAACTATAAAGCCGGCCAAACTGTAAACTGTGAGCCAGGCCACTTTCTCGAGCTTATCGCGGTAAGCGTAGCCAGCAGCAGAAGTGGAATATGGTTTTTACCAATCGTTGCGACCGGCAATCGGGGATACGCTGGTCAACTGGTATCGTCTAAACGTAACGAACTTTAGTAACGAACAAACTAAAACTAGCGAACAAGAGGAGTACCTACGATCGGTCGTTGATGTTCGAAAGTTGAAGCGCCATGGATACATCGAGAGAGAAGACGAAAACTATCATCGAACTCGATGTAAAGCGTGATGTATCCAAAGACACATAAGGATAGGTAGCAATACTGTCATTGTGTATGTTAGACTACTGTGGATATTTTTTAATAGGTTTATAATGCGTTGACTACTTCTCCCAAGTTTCTAGTTGATTTGTAAGGAAGAAAGAGATTAAAGAAAAAAGAAAAAAGAAGAGAGAGGAGTATGACTGTGTATTACGATTTGAGCGTCTCTGGTGCGCGTGAGAAAGTAAAAGATAAAGGACTGTACAATGTATATGAGCAGTTGTCACTTCGGTTTATTGTTATTTATATGTTGTCTATGAAGAGATGAATACGGCAGAAAAACACTATTAGGAAGTTGTACACCCGAATTGGCACTATGAAATGCTTCTATGTACCTATCACGTTGTAAATACTGTTATATTTAATCCGTTCGAGTTGCTGTCACAACCAATGTACCGTCAAGCTGTTTTATTCCGTATCGGTAAGTTCCAGCAGCACGTGGCGGAGTTTAAATGAAAAACGACAAGTCGTAGTAGCGTCGAGGGCCGAAACCCTGAAGTCTACTAATCCTTTCTGTTCCGTTGCGCACGCTCTATCTAAACTAACGTTCTCCGTTGATTTAGGCAGCGTTGATACAAACAGGCGAGTTCGTTCGTTTCGCGTTGCGACCAAAGCTTTGATTGAAGATCGAGACACACCACTTGTCGTTTGTATTTTGTATTTTTAGGGGCTACGTATTAAACAGCAGAGAATTTGTAAACGCGTACGCGCTTCTAAACACGTAGGCGAGATTATACTTTTCGCGTCGTTCTATCGTTATATCCAGTTGATTTGCCACCAATAAAAAGGAAAAAAGGAAAAAAAAACATGCCTAGTTGAGTTTGCGAAGATTAGTGCACTTGTATGCAGTTAAGGGAGGATCTATGTGTACAAGGACGATTTAACTAGTTAAATAGTTATTAAAAGAAAAAAGAAAAAAAAAAAAACTTCAATCTCTTGCGATTTACGACTCAACGAGCGCTCCGTAATTAGGCAGGAAGTTCAGGAGCGGCCTAGCAGCAAGTTCCTGAGTCCAAAGAAACAAAAGAGAAATAAAAGAAATAAACTTTTATCCTTACACGCCGCATATTACTGGGACCTGCGAGTTATCAAAGTTGCGCCTGGGGCGCTCCAAACTTTGTCCTGCGGTTAAAACTGTTCAAAAGCATCGTAGTCATGCTCCGGACAAAGCGCGATCATTGATCGGAGCATCGACTATGGTATCCGCTAGTGGCGGATGTATTTTCTTATTCTGTTTTGAGGCTCTTGCCGGAACATCTCACGCATAAGTTACTGAACTGTAATGCAATCATCGTTACTGTCCTAATAAACCTTAACATATGACTCTGTACGAAATGTCTGATAATTTCTCTTCACGTTCTCGTCACGAGACGATTTTGTTTTGATTTTAATTTCAGTTTATATCAAAAGCAAATCAAACGGAAGCTGAGAATGCAAGTTGCTCTTATTCACAAAAATTTCTGCATTTTTCTGAATGCAAACTGACATTGTTTGAAATTTCTCTAATTTACGTTTAATTACATACGTTTCTCTAATTTCTTTCCATTGCTCGACCAAGTATTTCCAATATATGATTGGAAGAACGTGAATAATTCAGAACACATTTTCTTATCTTTGTTCTTTCGTACGAAGGTAACACACTTTCATGGAAAAGCCTGAATTTTTAACTTTCGGTACAAGATACTTTCCAGTCAGTTTCTACAATAAATTTCCCAGCATTCCACTTTATTAATCGCACTTAAAACTATGTAGAACGCGTTTGCGGATATACGAATATCGTATTCGCAAGAGTTTGCGTGGCGAAACGACGTTACTTATACTAGCCATCACGTTGCCCGTTTGTATCGAAAACGCCAACCGACCAGAATATCGAGTAGACGGGAACTTCCGCAAACGCTCGCCGCGTAGAGAGAACTGCTTTGTAGATTTACCACGGAAACCTGTTCATCAATTTCACGTCCTACATTCTCTGTTCGGCTTCTTTTCACGCTGGGAACCAGCGCCGCGGATACTCGCCCAGACGCTGGTTTAAATTCCTTCGTAACTCTGCAAGATCATTAAGCGAGAGAGCGAGAGAGAGAGAGAAAGAGAGAGAAAGAAAGGATCCTCCCACTTCAATTTAAAGAACTATGAAATGAGAATACACTCCTCGCCCCGTTGTATAAACGTCCGAGAAGTAAAATTGTTCGAGATAATTATCCGCAGCAATTAGAACGTGGACGAATGTTAGCGCAGCCGGTGAACAAACTCTCGGCGCGACAGTAAAACGTCATTGTAACTTAACAAAATTATTTTTTTCAAGCAGCAGAGAACGTGAGAATACACCACAAAGGACGTGCAAAAGCCTTTTGTTTCTCCAACGGGGATTGGTCACTTGCCAGATGCACGTACGTAGATGTAACAGTGAGATAAAATGTGTCTGGCAAAACACGTGCGAGAGGGCTGCGCTAAAAAAAAAAAAAATAGAAAGAAGTTTGTCATCATTAAATCTCCTCGACGTTTTTATTTTCGAGCGTGTTCCGTTTACATCGGAATAAAGTGCGTTAGATTTTACCTTTTTTTTTTATTTAGCCAATGTCTGTGCACGGATCTTGTTGGTTTGTTTAAAATAAATTACGTTTCTTCGTCCGTGGTTTTGAAAGACCTCTTTGTGAACAGAAAAATAAAGAAGAGCCAAATGTACGTGTCTTTTACGAATGTTACATCGGTGTCTTGAAAAACGGTGAAATGGAATATCTTGCAACGAATACATGCAGAAACGGAATTAAATTAAAATACGTGGTTAATGAAAAGCTACATAGATATCTCAGTTGAAGAAACAAATAATTTAGGATTGAATGTATGTTTTGATTCGTATCGTACGACGTTATCAGATAAGATACATTTATTCTCACAGACGAGGTATATGAACAGACCTAGCGTACAATGTATTTTTTCGACCAACGATACGGGGACTCCTTTACCATTTTCGTGTCACATCCTACTATATCAATTTACGCAGGTTTTGCACGATAGCGCCACTAGCACCGACGAGGTATATGGACCTTGCACCTTACGGGGTTTCGCGACAGGGGATCTGAAATACCGACATATAAAAAAATCACTGGTTTTTTGGCGCACTCTACGTTCAAAGAACGGTGAATTGGGGAATTACATCAAGTAAAACGATCGAGGTTGGTCAAGTAGTGAATGCGCCAGTATAATTTTTGAAACCCATTATAGTGTTGTCAAACCGAAATGTAAAGCTAGTAACTAACCGAAATCATCTTACTAGGGCATTCGGGTTTGTTTTTTCATACTCCAAACTCCCGCGCATAGCACGGCAGGCGCCCGTAGTTTGATATTCGCTCCACATATTACAGGTGTTACCTGCTTTTCAAACTCCGTGATATCATCTGCTGATCACGATGGCTACGAAGCAAAGAAATATGAAATTGTTGATACTGAATAACATTAACTCGAAAATCCTTACGCATTATTCTTCTCTGTTCTTTCGTTAATCAAAATTACTTGCCAACAAAAATTTTCTCAACTTCTGCTTCAACTTCTTCGTTATTTTTAACGTGACTAAAGTTATTTCATTCATATATCATTAATAATTATAAATAAAGTTCTTTACAGTGTATTTTCTGATCCCAACATTCGTTGTTTCCGTGTGCCATTTCCAGTACCAAAACTGCCCCGACACACATCGTCGGCTTTGTCTCAAGAAAGATCCACATACAGTGTCGCGATTCTGTGACAAACACGTTTCTACAAAATTCTACAAAGCTCCTTATAAAATTTTGGTCGCAGCTTCGAAAATTCTTAATCAACTGAACGCGTTGAAGATCAATGGCGTCGCAACGCTCCATCAATGTGCGCCATCAGGATTACGAGTAAAGTACATATGTACGTACGCGAGCCGGTCGGGAGAATTCGGGTGTTTTCGTAATAGCTGATCGGCCACAGCGTCACCTCGCCGCAAACGAGATTACATCTGTGCCGTCAGATCGATTTATTCGTACTGACGTGTCGCTCGTACGTACGGTCGGCGTCTGACGGAACACGGGAGAGAGGTTGGCAAGGAAGAAAGGTGCGCGATCGACGCGAGTGTGAATCGCGCGCGTGTGCAGTGCGGTGTATCGCGTGAAGGAGTTGGTCTTGTCGTGCGTATGCGTGACCGGCCGTATGGACGAACTTGAAGCCGAAAGGGACGAAGGTGTGCGAGAGTAGACAGAGCGGCGACGTCTAGCGCGGGCAAACGCAGGTCGGCATTGGCGTGCACGATTAGCCGAAAACGCGCAGTCGCGCGGTGGTTCCTGTCGGGTGGGAGGCGATCAGCTGTAAGCACGCGAGGAGCGAAATGTTCGTCCTGCAAAGGTCTATATTGTGAGTACTAGAAAAATTTTTGCACAAATCGCGTACGTAACGAGCGAAACGGGCTCGATGTAGCCTGGCTCCGCTTGCATCCGATGCACGAATAAAAGAAGGGTAAACACGCACGTGCGCGCCTGTCGAATTCGGATCGTCGTCGGGAGAGTCCGGAGAATGCCAGCGAAATTCGCGAAAAGGGCCGTTGATAACCTAGCTTGTGCCGCAATGCAGTGCTGAAAATAGGAACGCGCTGGTTATCCCTGGTCGATCGATACCCAGGCTACGTTGCCCGTAGTTCTCTTGTGATTCTCTGTGGGACAGTGGCCAAACGAAATCGTATCTCGCTCACGTCCGGACGAACGTCTAAAATTTTCTCACTTCTCTCAAGCTCCTTGTCTTTCCCTTTCTATTTCGTTCACCGGCGATCCAATTTTCGCCGGTATCGCGCCTAACGATCAGTATACGTTTTTACACGTTTCTACGCCGCCCTTTCTTCCTCTCCTGAGAGGAGTGCGTCGACTCGTAACATAAAACGTGCCGATTGACACTCGTCGAAAAATTAAAAATTCCATTCATGTTCTCGTCGTCGTCCTTCAAACGATATTATTCATAAACAGCACGAAACGGTTCGTCCGTTTGATGACCCTTCGGACACACCTGTGAGTCCTAACGAACTCTTCCATCGATCGTGGCACGTGTCGAAAGGCTACGTTACTAGATTTCAACGAATCCGCATTCTTTTCACCTGTGATCGTCTTTCCTTAAACCGAACATACGCTACGCCGTCGATCTATTTTTATACCCGGACGATGTTAGGTTGTTCCCCGAAATGTGTGATATTACGTTTTCGTGGAAAGGCGCCGATGTCGAGTTGAACGCCCTCGCGTTTCGTGTATTCCTCTACGTTCGTCGATTTTCCTTGTATTTTCGTAAAATATTTAATATTTTTCAAAAAAAAAAAAAAATGACGTATCATCGTTTCATTATACGAATAAAACGATATATAAATGAGAGATTGCTCGGATTATTTTTTTTCGTTCCACGAGATATCATTGTAACACCAAGAATGTACTAAATACATATATGCATATGTTTACACGACTCTAATGCATTCTTGCTCGTATACATTAACTGATTGTTAGTCTTGACAACATGACATACAAATTGAGGCTTTGCGTGAATAATCGTAGGTGTAAAACATTATTCACACGCGCGTGGAATATTTAAAAGAAAAAGATAGACTACGAATGTACATTGAGTACATATTAAATAAAAGAGAAATTTTAAATATAAAGTTATTATTATCCTAACTTTTTGCATAACAACGAAATTTCATTTTCATATTTTTGAAATTATTTCGAAGTATTTTGTGTTTTGTCTCATTAGCTACTTTTTTTTTACAAAGAAAAAAGTCTACCTATAAATGACCTTCGAGTATTTCAAGATCAGTAGAGATGGGGGAGAGTTTAAATAGACATCTAGCATAAACTGCAAGGGTGACCTATAAATACGAATTGACAGATGCCTAAATTCTCTGTTAAATATTTATCTTTTAGCGATAGACACTTGAGCACTAATAGCTCAACATAAAAAGATAAAATTAAGTACTAGAAATTTAATCGAAATCGTTTTTTTTTATTGAAAGGTTCTTCAATTCAATTACAGCGATAAAAATCTGAAATGTCCGTTTTTCCCCTTTTATTTCTCATATCCGCGAGAAAAGTAATGAGAGTTATCTAAAAGTTTTCTCACTATTTAACACAGCTGTTTCATGCACGTGCGATTGCGAGTAAATCGTGCAGAAAAATTTCCTCGTATCGATTACAAACGATTGATTATCGGTAATCTTTATCTAAAAATTATGACACTCGGCTATGTCGTTTTATAGTCGATGAAACTACATCGACGTTTTATGTAATCTATTAAATCGATTAGCTTACATAATACGAGTAAACTATCGTTTTCTCTCTGCACGGTGTGCAATTCAATTTTGAAAAGTTCATGAAACGCCAAGTTCTTACGTATGACAGTGAAATAATTTTGAAATAATTCACGATATAGATTAAAACAAAAAAATGATAAATTATTGAAATTAACCAACGTTTAATTCTAATATTTTTGTCAAACATATCGAACTCGATGCTTCTTCGTCATGTGCTTCTTTTTAAAAGAATATTCGTAGAACTTGGTAATGTTAACAATAATTATCATTTCGACGTTAAACTGCGCATGTGTAGAACGCTTAAATGCATCTTTGCACGCTGTGAAAAAAAAACAGATTTCTGAAAATAATCTCGTATTTGTTGTTTCATTTACATACGGTGAGCCAAATGGCGTGCAAGCGTTTCGCGAGAAAAATTGGTTGAAAAAATTGTCCTTCGTGCGCAAATGTTAGTTGTTGTTTCTGGTTACAAATGGTAATTTGCAAGCACACGTGCTTCCGAAAAGTGACGTCATTACTGTCACGTATGCGGCTGCACCCAGTTGATGACGAGGAAACCGTAATGACCAAGGTCGTCATATGATAGAGGGCAGAACTGATCCTACAAATGAGTTGCGTAAAGAGGCTGTGTCGGTTCGGTAGCAAAAAAAAAAATAAAATCTCGAATATTGTCGCGTTAACACTGTAATTACATTAACATTTTTGCATTTTTATATCTTATAATCTTTTTTCGTGAGTCTCGTCAATTTTTTCGGCCAAATTACGTGCATCGGTTTTGGTAACAATAGCGATAATATTATTAAAGCAATTACCTCGGTGTCTCGAACGTCGATAATTTGGAAAAATTATCAAATGATAAACGTTGATAAACGTATCGATAATTTTTTTCTTTTAAATTGCAAATAATAACATTCGATGAATTCTTGCTCTCGAGGACATACTTGCGAAATAGATACGAAGTAGATATTTGTTCGACACATGAGTACCGACATATTTTCCAGAGAGTCATTTCTTAAAATTTGGCCGCATGCCATTGAAACAATAATAGATTGCCCTGTTCTCTTTATAGAAATGCAATAACGCTGTTATTGCATCTGGTAACATATGTATGTACGCTTGGAAATATCTGCCGTTATTACTTAACGGCTGTGCTATGAAGTTTGACCGTGTTAAAAGTGACATAGCTGGGAACGAGAATTTTGATCCTACCTCCGTCTATACGAAGAGCGATCAGTTGCAGTCACGCGTTTAATTCTGCAGTTTAGTCCTAATCGGATCAAGCCGATAGGGTTTTTTATTACACAATGTCCAGTTGTTATCTATGACTCACAATCCAATCGACAAATCTTGATTCAAGCGTCAGATAAAATACAACTGTATGCAGTCGTTGACTGTCGTTTTTTGAAATTGTCGTTTGCATTAAAGCGAGCATGCAATCGCCGAACAGAACCAGAAATATGTTACGTAAGTGTTACGCCTTGTTGTTTCGTGTATTTAAAAAAAAAATTTTTCTTCAAAACGAACGTTAATTAATTACGATATTTCAACTTTAATAAGAAAGTGTTTTTTGAACAGTTTGCAGATCCGCCTTACGTACGATTCAACCTAATGAATATATGATCAAATGACAGGGTATCGGGTTATCCACATTCCGCTCGATTTCTCGAGTTGCAGCGCATTCAACGCGTCCTTAATCGATACGTACCCTCCACTTTGACATTTTCGAACACCCGGATGGATTGATTTACTACGAGTTAACGTACTTGCAATCCTTTCGTGCGCTCATAAAAGCGAAGTATATCAATCATCGCGGCTCGACGTTTGACCTTGACTGATAAGTTTTCGATTTACGTCAAATACATAAATGGTAATAAATTTGTTACTGTTAATTGTTTCGTCCTTGATAACAAAGGAAACTTCTTCCTCTCTGTTTCTTTTTTTTTACTACTATTTTACTGATTTAGTTTAGTTTAGTTTAGTTCAGTTCGAAAGCTTACTATCAAGGGTGAGTTGTAGCCAACTAGGCTAACAATTTAACAAGTATCATACCTAAACCCTCTTGCGCAATTGCTTATTAACTAAATTATTTACTTGCTGGTAATAGTTAGTGATATTAGGTCGGTTATGCAAGAGTCTAATAATGCGACTTAATTTATCTTGGTTCTCTATCTAAAAAGCTACTTGACAAGTTTACAACAGTTCAATTTTATTCTGTCGATTATTTCTATCTCGTTATTTAAGTCGTACATGACTACTTTTGAGATCGTGATAAAGTTGAGCACGAATTTCCCGAATGACGTTAATGGGTATATTGGGTTTTAACTTGTTCTCACGCTTGTGCTTTCGTCAAACAAATGACTCATTCGTTCAGACGAACGTACGAATTGGTGGCGCGCGTTTCTGTTCATAACGATCCAGCGGATGTTTCAATTTTTAGAATTATCCGGGAAAATGGAAAACGAATGTTTAAGCTGTGTAAGACTTCGACGATAAAAGTAAAAAAGTATCAAGCAAATTTACTCCTTCGAAGGAATTAAATGAAATTGTGAAATATTGCAGTTAAATTAGACAATTAGATCATTGCCATTACAATGTTATTTTTCGTATATAAAGTTTTGTATGAAATTATAAAAATAATTCTCGGAAGAAAGAGGTGAAGTGATTATTTTCTTACGTGTGACAGGCCCAGCAGCAGAAACTGTGCAGGCTCATGGGCACGGATGCTGCCACCTACGCATCCTGCCGCGAAAGATATTCTGTACAAGGAAATTCACGAAGTGTGTGGAGACGTCGTACCCATCAATATGGTGAAAGGTATTGGCCATTTGAGAGACCCTCGACTTAATAAGGTACTCAAACTCTTCTTTATTGTCATCGTTATCAAATTCATCTCGTCAAATATCTTTATTTTTTTTTTGTTTCTTTTGTATCTATTTAGTGTTCAATTCGAAACACTAAAAAATTTATTCGATATCTATTGTCGCATACGTATGTTTGATAATTACACAGATTAAGTAGAAAAAATTGTACAAATCTATTCTATTCAAATTCTAAATTTAAACTGTATTGAAATATAATTTCAATTTTGTTAAATTTGTGTTATAAATTTAGTTTACTTTCTTATCCCTCGATTTTCAATTTATCTCATACTGTTTGCGCTGATTATTGATTAACATTGAGATATCGAGTGATTATTTTTCGAGTCTCAACTTGTGACTATGTACTGTCGTGTGAAATCGCACATACTACGTAAAAATAATTTTCTAATATATTGGTCTATTAAATCTGAAAAACTTATTTTCTTTTTATCTTAATCATTCAATTTCTCTTCTTGATCGAAAGTCTTCTTTCTTTCGATAAAATCGAGAAAAAAAGTGAGGATTATTTTTTTTACCAAACCTAAACCAAATAATAAAGTTTCCTCGTTACGAAAACAAATATCTATCACAAAAATGTACTCCACTGAAATGCATAAGATTACAATTGTTTGTACGCAGGGTCTGGCATTTACTTTGGAAGAAAGAATATCCT
Organism: Melipona beecheii; assembly: GCA_032399605.1. NCBI lineage: Eukaryota > Metazoa > Arthropoda > Insecta > Hymenoptera > Apidae > Melipona > Melipona beecheii. The sequence continues at coordinate 4,754,962 of JAUCMO010000291.1, forward strand.
TAGGTATACACGGCTTGCAACCTCCAAGATTTAAAACTCAGGAAGAACAGCTGGCTCTGTGCAAGGCTTCAGTCATGAAGTACACCGAAGATTTAAATCGTTATCTTTATCTCGTGGAATTGCAGGTAAAATAAAGCAGAAAATATTACAATTTTACGTTTTAAGAAAACGTATGACAGTTAATGAATCGATCGCTACAATATTTGAATAAAAGTTTAGGTCTTTTGCTCGAAACATTTTTTTTGTTGAATTAATAGAAATGGCATGGCAATAATTAGTCTTTTGTATGTTCCATAGGAAAGGAACGAGAGATTATTTTTTCGTCTATTAAGTGAAAACATCGAACAAATGATGCCAATTGTTTATACTCCTACTGTTGGATTAGCCTGTCAGAAATTCGGCGTTATCTATCGTAGACCTCGTGGATTATTTATAACAATATACGACAAAGGCCACATTTACGAGATCTTAAACAACTGGTTCGTATATCATAAAAGTGTAATAAAATTGTCTTGGATTATATTTTTATCGTAATTTTTACTCTAGTTACTTGAAAATCGTCCGAATAATACATATTCTAAATATTATTCGAACAATATATATTCTAAGTATTCTAAGTATTGTAAATACTGTAATGTAAAAATATTGTAATTACTGTAGTGTAAAAATTTACACGAATATAATTTACAATGTAATTTATATTTAGGCCTGAGCAAGCGGTTCGAGCAATTTGCGTAACAGATGGAGAGAGAATTCTCGGTCTAGGTGATCTCGGAGCTTGTGGGATGGGAATTCCAGTAGGAAAATTAGCTCTTTATACCGCTCTGGCTGGCATAAAACCGCATCAGTGTCTACCAATCACCATTGACGTTGGCACAAATAACGAACAGCTGAGAAACGATCCTCATTACATTGGTCTTAACAAACCCAGAAGTCAAGGTGCTGAATATGATGAATTGATTGATGAATTTATAGCTGCTTGTGTGAAAAAATATGGTCAAAATGTTCTTATTCAAGTACGCTTATAAACGACGCTCGTTACTTTTCTTCATTTTGGCCACATGCGATGGATATTTCATGCTAGTGTATTATTACAGTTTGAGGACTTCGGGAATCACAATGCCTTTCGCTTCTTAGATAAATATCGCGACAAGTATTGCACGTTCAACGATGATATACAAGGCACTGCCGCAGTTGCAGTTGCTGGTATTTTGGCATCAAAAAGAATAACCAAGAAGCGTATGTGCGAAAACAAATTCGTATTTCTGGGTGCTGGTGAGGTACGGCAATGCTTTATATCGTAAAAACAGATTACTATTCTCACGATCATCTTTATTTACAATATTTTGACTTTTAAATTTATTCTACTTAATATAGGCAGCTATTGGAATAGCTGATCTTTGTGTTAAAGCGATGGAAGCAGATGGTTGTACCGAGCAGGAAGCTCGTGATAATATTTGGATGATGGACATTGACGGACTGTTGGTTAAAAATCGACCAGAAGGTAATCTGGAAGGTCACAAAATTTGGTATGCAAAAGATCATAAAGTGATGAAATCATTATTGGAAGTTGTAAAGGAAGTAAAACCAACTGTTTTAATTGGTGTGTAACTCTTTATTTATCGATATATTTTGATCTCTATCTAAAGTAGAGATATTGATTTATAGGAGCTTCAGCAGCAGCGGGAGCATTCACTCCTGAAGTCTTGAAAGAAATGGCCAAGAATAACGAAAGACCGTTGATTTTTGCACTAAGTAATCCGACCAGCAAGGCAGAATGCACAGCTCAACAAGCTTATGATCATACAAATGTATAAAAATTATTTGTATTGATGAATGTTTATTCAAAGTATGATGCATGCGAGCCGTCGTAATGCTTTTACGATATTTCATAATATTTTTCTATATTTCAGGGAAGATGCATTTTCTCATCGGGTTCTCCATTTGGTGAAGTGAAGTATGGTGGAAAAGTTTATAAACCTGGACAAGGAAATAACGCGTACATTTTTCCTGGAATTGCATTAGGTGTCATCGCGACTGGAGTTCATCATATTACCGAAGATTTATTCCTTATCTCAGCTCAAGCTGTTGCTGATCATGTGAAAGATGAAGATCTTGAAGTGGGTAGTCTTTACCCGCCGTTAGGCACTATTCGTGAATGTTCAATTGATATTGCTGTTCGAATTGCAAACTATGCTTATGCTAAAAGTAAGTATTTTTATTTTATTTGAATTTAATTCATGTCAAAGAAATGCTTATACAAGCGGTGCTTAAGCTTTTTAATGTCTTTGGACATCTTATCTATAGTAATATAGTATTAAACTTTCAAATGTGACTTTGACAATATGTCTGATGTTACTTCTCACTTCAGCTGGATTGGCAAGCGAATATCCAGAGCCAAAAGACAAACGGCAATTTATTGTAAGTAAAATGTACGATGCCAACTATGACAGTCCACTGCCAAATGTTTATGACTGGCCAGGAGATTATGCCAAACCTCGTGTCTTGCCGGATAAGTGAGTATTATATTTTTTTTTTTTTTTTAAATATGTAACTCCATCTAGCATTTTTTATTTTATCACGAAAACACTTTCTTTAAAAAAGAGAACGTTTTAAAATGAATTTTCAGATTTCATTTACGAAGAAAAATGATTTATAGATAAATAGAAAATAATAATATTAGAATCCGTTTAGAAAAGTAACAATGTCTACAGGAAATAGTGAATTTAAAGATAAATGAAACTGTATCAATATCACGATAGTAGCTAAATATCTACTCAGTGAACTCATTAACGTGCATGTGGCTTTCTAATCTATCTTTCTTGCAATAGCGCTTAAAAATCTAGCATTGTTTTATTTCGTATGTTAATTCTGTTTGATACTTTTCTTCGAAAAATCTAATGGTAGCTAAGGAGCTAAGTTTGTTTCCTAGGTGTAATTAATTACGAATGTAGCTAGACATGAATGCCCGTTAATTAAGCTAGCGCGCATATTCATCATCTTCTGCGAAGAAAAAGTTACAGAATATTATTTGTTAATTTCAAGAAAAGAAGGAAATCGAATTGAATATTTTTTCTTCGCAGAGCCAGCTTTCGTAATAACCGCATAGTATACGCACTAATTATTTCTTTGTATTTCTATGTTCAGTTATTTCTTTGGTATTTTCTTCTATCATCAGCTCGTTGCTCATCTGTGCGACTTCGGTGCAGGCCGCTGAAGCTTAATTAATTTTTTTCAGAGACACTGTAGAAATCCGCCACGATTTAAAACATCTGTAGCGGATTTCACCAAGCGGGATATTCAGAGGCTATCATTATTACCATTACCGATAAAAAATATCGCTATGTCCTGCATTGAAACTATAAGACAGATCGTGACACAAGTACAGGCAACAGTGCGGTTGTAAAACAATTTTAGCTGTAAGGACTGTTACACTCTGTCAGTGACTAATACCAGTGCTTTAACCATATAACTTGCACGAAGTGTTAAGCACGAGAAACAATGACATAGTGCTATTATTACAGCATCGAATGTCTCGTAAGCTAACATTGCAGTATTTTAACGTCCTCCTTCATTCCATATGCAGTATTAGGATTGTTAGTTTATCGTTTGAAACCGTGATAGATATTAACCACTGAAAGTATTTAAAGAAAGTTAATAATATTGTTGTTCACTTTTATGTCCCACATTTATGTTGTATAAGAGCAAAACACTAACAAAACAGTAATATTAATTTATTGAAATACGCCTGCATAGTACGTATGTGTATGTGTGTATATATATATATATGTATATATATATACACATATATAATGTAGCAAATACATATTTGTACGGTGAAATTTTTCAATCGTCAAACTGATAAAAAATAAAATGAAAAACATAGATATCTACACCTAAATTTTAGTAGAAATTTTATTTTTCCATTTATTTTCAGTGTTTCGAGGATTTTTATCTTTTAGAAATAAATCTTTTTATCTCGTCATTATATATATATAACATTATTTTTGACGAGTTAGAAACAAATCTTAAATACATTGTATTTTATGTTTAAGGTTACCTGATTTTTCCTTTACAAACGATGTCCAATTATCTCCATCCAAAACTTCTCCTCTCGTCCTAAAGAGCCAACATACTTTCCCGAATCAAATCCCATTCAAATTCAACAAACGTATGATCCAAAGATAAGTGGTGTACATGGTGCACGCTTTAGCGCTATCGTATTTTTAGTTTGCCGTATTTAACATATCTGTATATTAACACTTATTTATATTAACACTTATTATTAATACTGAAATTGTAAAGTAACTAAATGGAGGAAGGAAAGAGATCGCAGTGAAATTATGTGAAACTTTGTGTTATATAAATACAGCGCACTTGCAATTAATATCCATTTTTAAATCAATAGACGAACCAATTTATCTTACGTTTGCTCAAGTATATATTCGCAGTAAACTATGCGAATAATATGTTACGGGTAAAATATAAAATTTTCAAGCTATCGATCGCACACGCCGACACAGTCGGGAGCTAGTTTCGAATTTGCTTTCTGAATGTCAGTGTGTTATATATAAAAAGTATTTGACGAACGATAACGATAACGATAACGATAATAAGATCATTAGATATTTCATATTCTGAAATACAGATGCAGATTACGTGTTGTTTGTTCCTGAAACATTTTCGGTGTTTATACTTTCCGGACAATTGTTGTATAAAGCAACTCTATACGAATCAAATGATGCGACCTATTTTTCTCTACGTATTGAAGAGTGTCTATTTTTCGTGGGGGCGTATTAAGAGCGCAATATATAGATGTTAATATCCCATTATAGATTTGTAACGGTGTATTTTGTCGAACTTCGCATGCTGTACAATATATTTGAATTTTCGGAAAAATCTCATGAAACGTGTACATGCATAAAATATGTTTGTATGTGTCATAACATATAATTAACCGATAGTTAGTCAAAATGCGGATTATCGAGCGAACATATACGCATAAGAATGTTTGCTGCTACGAATTTAATTGTTTACTCTTAGAAATTAAAACGTTACGATGAGTTTAGCCAAGTGACGAGGTGATAAAACTCGGTGTTGAGTTAAATGGTTTTATTAGAATAGTTGTATTTGCGTTTTAGTTTGATTTGACGTCGACGTAGCTGAGAAGAGATATAGATCGTCACTTAGTTAAGCGTTACAACATTGATAAATTATTATTATATCATTACTAATAGTGTTCTTCTCCCAACAGATTATGACGTGTTGGCGAGTCGAAAGACAAGACGACTGCTCTGACGTATACACACTCGTTTTAAATTATTTGAAGTCAAATTCAAACAGAATGACTCAAAAGATGAGTACTACCATAATCCTTTTATTCCGAATCATGAATCAGGAAATTCAAATTTTTAATCTTTACACATTGATGCTTCGTACTTATTTATTATTAATATTTAAGTATCCGAGGACTTTGCAGGCAAAAGCACGCACTAACGCGCGCGATCGGGTATTAGAACAACCCGTGAACAAAAGCACGCATTAATGCGTGACCGGATGTTTAAATGTTAATTTAAAACAATAATTATATTTTATGATACTGTATGTACTTGTAGGCTGTTCACTAATTTCCATGTCTCTATTTATTTGTAATCTTTTTATTTTTACTTATATTTAAATCAAACGATTAATACGTGATACATTGTATTGAACATTTAAAGAAGAAATTAGTGAATAATTATTGCTTGCAAAAATTGTGTCCCGCATATATGTGTATATATCAATGACACATTGTTAAATTTTCTGTTAATATATTAACAACCCTTTTTCCAAAAACTTAAGCAATTGTGTGGAATTTAGTATGATTATATTATATTTTTAAAAAATAATTATAATCATCAGAAATGTAAAAATTTCTTAACACGAAAATGTCTTCTGTCCCGCTAGGTACATTATATAAGGCCACATAAGTTGTCACGTCATTTCTTCAGTTTCATATTATATTAACAAGCACTATGATTAAAAGAAAAAGGCAGGAAAGCAACATTGTAAAAACTGTATTTTTTTGTACTGCATCATAATTGTCACTTTTAAGTTAAGTAAATATATGAATCTAAAAATTCTGTCAAAAGGTTCCTATGTGTTATGTGAAATAGAAACTTTGATGAACAACATCGATTTGATTATTACTGCCACATCACAAATGTAACAAAACTGGATTATACTATGCGTGCATACAACTGGAACGAGAGAAAACTGAATTTAAGTTAGCCAAGTACGACTATGTATGTGCTCATTAGAATTTGTTACTGAATGTGTACATTATACACTAAGGCTATGAATAAATGTTAAATTATGATCGTTAGTTAATATGTATTTATTCCTGCTTTGACTCTTCGATGAAAAATACTTTCGGAGATAAAGTGTAAGAAACATGATTATTTTCGGTTTATTAAACAAAAGTTTATATGAAAAAGATTCAATAATGTACACAATTATAAAAATTATTTTTCTTATTAAATACGTATATCCATTGCTTTTCACACATCTATATATAAAATTTATCTGTGTACGAGATACTAATATATTCCAGCCATTATACAAGAGGCAAATCACACCAATGAATTTTAATAAATTCATCTTATACTGGTTTCACATTTGTTTTGAACACTTCAGTTTATCCTCTGAACTCTAGTACTTAAAGTGAACTGTATTTAAACATTCAATAAGTAGGAGTCTTGGGATCATCTTATAAATAATAGTGTAGATATATAGCATATTTATTTAGGCACTATCATCAGAAACATTTGGTTCATAATCAGGATCATCATCATCATCATCTTCTAATTCCAAATCATCAAGATTTTGAAACAGACTCTCATCTACTTTTACAGAATCTAAGAATTTAAAAAAATCAACGTCACATTTCCTTTAAACATATTCTATGCTGTGGCTATTAAATTAAATAAATTAAGCATTTTAAAACAATACCATCATCTAAGAACTTCAAGTCCGATTGATCCAATGTTTTATCAGTCATAAATAATTCTCTACCAGTTAACTTTTTTCCTTCTTTATCAGCCATCTCTTTCCTTTTTGTAAATCCCATTCTTTCGTCAAACTCTTCCTTCCAACTTAAAAATGTTTCAACAGTAACTCGTGTTCCCTCGAATTTTTTCTATGACAATACAAAAACTTTTTATGTAACAACTCTAATAAGGTCATCCTTGCTTCAATATTTTTCATGACGTTATATTTTTATAACGTTAAATATATATATATTACCCTTTCTGCTTCTTCTTCTTCTCTGAGTTTCTGTGCTGCACTCTCTTCTCTTTTTAATTTAATTTTATCCCACTGTACATTCAACCATTCCTGAGCAGCACTGACTAAAGTAAATACCATAACCATTCCAAAATTTTCATTCATTTGTTCTATTAAATGTTCCTTCAATTTTTCAGCACTTGCTTCTTCAAAGTTTTCATGCTCCTCTATCGATATAAGAAGTGATTCATCTGGATATTTTTCAGTATATGTAAACTCCAGCCGACAACTGAGACCATTTCCTGTACCTGGTTCATATTCTTCAGTTTTAATTGGTATGGAAAATGTATAAAATGGTTCTGTGGCTAAAACTGAATAAAAAAATGTTCTATTTAAAAATAATCTCAAAACTGAAATTAAAATTGCAGCATAAATTTGTTATTTCACCAAATTAACTATCAGACAGGTAAACAACGATTATATGTTATCACGTATGAAACAACACTTCATAAAAATTAACTTATAGGTTATTGGACAACGCATACATACTTTCTAATTCTCCACAATAAATCGACTCCAAAGCCTCAATCTCATTGTGCTGTTCTTCTTTATAATCCATGGTGATTAAAATAAAATTAAAGTTATTAAAAATGTATTGCGTGTTTAATTGATTATTTGTAATAAATTGCAAGGAATCATGATACGTGACAGCACTGTTGGACGGCGCTGTACAATAAACGAAAAATGTAGTTATGTTTGCTATTATGTAGGTATGCTGCGTAGCTGGAAAGGAGACGAGTGACAGAAATGCGGGTCCAATTGGTTGATTCGAATAGATTCAATATAATCTCAAATATAAGGACACCTATTGGCCAAAACAAACTGCTGTGTAGCACAGCGTGTCAGTAAGTAGCCTTTCCTCTGCTTCTCCCCCGTTTCGTTAGTTATCTCGCGAACTTATGTGAATCTACATAAACGATAACTTGTTTTTCTTTTCTTATAACATATCTTGTAATTTAATTTATACAAGAATTTCGATGTATAATTGTGCAACATTATTTTTTGAAATAAGTAAGAATATTTACTGGAATCAAATTACATATCAGTAGAAACAGAAGTACACAATTGAATTGAATTGTACGTAATGAAACAACGTTTCTTTTTTTTCAAACTAATTTCCATTGCGTTTATTTTTGTTTCAATGTACAAAGTTCGAATGCACGAAATTTAAATTTTAATTAATTGTTATCATCGTTATCGACATAAAGGCATATGATAACCCTACCGCGACTCTAAGTCTTCTGGCTCAATCTCGCTTTCGTTTCAACATTTATTAAAACGAATTTTTAATGTTTTAATAAATATTAAACATACTTAAATAAATATATTTTATATTTAAACAAAATATATTTAAGAGATGTTTAAAGAGAAATCACGAAATTAATGAAACGATTCTTTCTAATTTTTCTGAAATTACAAAAATTTGATAATAGAATTCAAGTCAAAAATGACCCAAAGAAGGCAGGGGAGTTTAAATATCAAATGCAATAAAAATTTAAGAATACATTATATATACATAATGCGAAGGTGTTACAATAATATTAATAATGCATCGAAAGAATTTTTCGAGTCAAATTTAAATTATATTCAACGAATGTTCAACTTGACAAACATATTGTGACAATAAAGTTTTGCAAGGATCCTCCCAAGAAAAGAATGACTAAAATCTGATTAAATTGCATTTTGGATATATTGTGGTGGTAACATATGAGCAATTGTGATACTACTTCATATATAACACATGAGCAATTGTGATACTACTCATATATTACTTAAAACGTCATCGACGATATTGTAGTAATTATAAGTATACAGGATGATTCTAAAATCATGTTACATCCGAAAAAGAGACGATATATACAAAATTTCTCATGTAAAAGTAAGTAAGTATTTATTACTAATTCAACCAATCTGAATTAGTTGGTCGATAATTTATATTCAATGTTTTATAATATTGTGATATTATAAATTATAATATTTCGTAATTCAATAATTTATGTTAATTAATCAATAAAATTATTCAACATTAGTACCACGATTTCGAAATCATCCTACATGCCTATCGTAAATACTATAAGCAACAAAGACTATAACATTAGCCGCTCATAGATGTTGGAATTCTTGCCGCCCTAAATCAGTCGATTGAATGTATCGTAATAAAACACTAATAACGATCAGTTACCAACATTTCAAGCAGAGCATAACGTTAAATACTCATGCTAGCTAATTAAAACGCCTAATATTATATAAAAGGTTCTTGTTTCTTATTGTTATTACCAATCCTGCGATATTAAAGCCCCCGTAATTAATAGACTGGATCGATTATTGGATCGACAATATCGATTGAAAAGTCAAGATAATCGATAAGATTTTCGAATTAACCCTTTAACAGTGTAATAAAACCACGAGGAACGATTTAGAAAATAATTATCTTTGTATCCTTCGCTCACGTTTAGCAAAACGGAAATAATCGAGCCACTTGAGCTTCAATGTTTTAAAATTCAATCTCGTATTAAATAATCAATTTTACGGACATTTATGAGACATTGTTAATCTTTTATACAATGACGAAAGAAAAATTATATAAAAAGTGGATGGAAAATTATATGAAAAGTATTGTTGAATCTCGCGAATTGCAAAGCAAATTACTTACAATTCGATTCAAATAATTCTGCCTTACCTTATCGAGTACCCTCAGGTTGCGCTGTTAAAGGATTAACGATAATAAATGTCGCAATGCTCGCACGAAAAATCGGATTATACATACGTGTATAAAAAAAGTACGCGAGGTTAAGTACACACAAGTATTACGTAAAGACGGACCTAACATTACGTTCTAAATTTATATTAACCTAGGATTGAAACGGCCTATATGAAGTATGAGACCAGTTGGATTGTGCCGTACGAAATAAAGGAATGGCTGGTCCAATCTCAATCTGGGCTTCTCCTCTGATCTCTCTACATTTCTTATTCTCTCCTTGAGCGAAACTGTACGATAGTTCTCCGTCTTTGTGTCAACGGTCCGTCTTATTCTGCGGAATGTTTGCTCCTCGACGCGTCGAGAGTTTCGCAAAGAGGCACTCGCTGGATAAATTTCCACGTGATGTCGTCCACTGGCAATGTTTTCATCGCCGCATGTGCTGAACAAATTCATCTAGAAATGACCAACATTACCAAAAATAAGTAGAATGTACGTTGTGAATGAAAAATAATCCGGTTACACGATTAAATCTATATTATTAGTGAAATTTACAAATTATACAAGACATAATACTACAATAAATTCTTTTATACAATAGATTCAATAAAACATAAAATAAAGCGTGTCGGCAATGATACGATACGGACACTTCTGAAGAATAGTAATAACATTAGTGACTGAAATTTGGATCAAACTCACGACTAACAGAAAAATTATAATTTATAACAAAAGCTCTATATTTTAAAAAATCATATTTGGAAGAAATTTGGGATTGATTACCTGTAAAACGTCGGACAAGAAGAGACGATTTCCAATTCCATTGATCCCTTTGAAGTCGGCCTGAGTTGAGAATAACTGATCCAGCCCCATTCTCTTCAAAGCGGCGGTGGCGTTCACGACAGACCGATGACTAAATTTGGGTATTTGCAACTCAAGGCCTGGCCTAGGTATGAGAACCTTCAAGAGTTTGTTCCAAGTGCCATCTTGGAAAGCCCCTTTAACAAGCCTCTGCTCGAGACGATCCAATGTGTCGCCGGGTGCAGCGTGACCCTGTTGACCAGGTACCAAGAATATCGTCGAAACGAGCTTGTCCGCGCTTCCAATCGCACTGGCAGTAGCGTCCAAACTGGGCTCGTAACCAGCAAGAACGTTCGATCGCCAAACGGTGGCTGGAACGGGGATCAATTTTCTCAATCTGTGAGCAGCTGACACGGCGAAGTATAACTCGCCGTCCCGACCTGTTGCACTCGCGTAACTCGTGTTGCAGTCCGTCTGGAACACGTTCGCCGAGATCGCAGCCAGCGGTGACCTCAAAGGAACGGTGTTGCTCTTCACGAAATCCTTTATCCTACCTCCGGTCTGTTTTCTGACCAGAAGGTTGGTTCGTCGACGAGCAAGGTCGCTGATAGTCGCGAAATTCACTTCAGCCACCAATCCCTCGTAGAACTGTTGCGCCTGTTCCTTGTAGAATGGCAACAGTTTTCTCACCTTGGCCTTGTCCGCGAATAATTCGCGAACAAAGGCCGCGTTCGCGATACCTTGATGCCTCGCCAGGCTCACCGTGTCTGTCACGTTCTGGAAAATAAGGTGCGGATTGAAAGTGGCGACGTTGTCGAGCCCGAGTATCTCGTTCATCTGATCCGACGTCGATCCTCGAGCACCGAGGAAAATCATCGCCAACAGGCTGGTCATGCCGAACGGCGAAAGAGCGAACGATCTGCCGATGCTCAGTCCGTTGTTCGCCGCGATCCAAAATTTTATCGCAAGCTCGTTGCAAAGCCTCGAGAAATTGACGATGTCGACGCTCGCGTTTCTCGTGCTGGTGTCCAATCCACCGACACTTTTCGAGGCGTCTAAGGAAACTGTCGATTCCGTTCCGTTTGCAGGAACTGATTGACTGTTTGACGGAAGTTTCGTCGAACTCGTATTTGCCAACGTCGACGCTGATGTCGATGTCGATGTTGATATTTCGTTGGAGTACATCGTTGGCGTGGTAGTAAGTTCCATCGACAACGACGGAGTTGCTTGATGCAACGATATTCGCTGCCACGTGTGCTCAGAATTCGCGTGCGTGTCGTTCGTTTTACTCTGCAGTGTCGAACTTGCCGAATCGTTCAATTTCGACTCGTTGCTGTGGCTCGATTTATCCACGATCTCTAGCAACTCCATTCCTGTCGAGTTACTCGCGTTTAAATACGGCTCGGCCGGTTTTTTCGTTTTGTAATCCGTCGAATTCATCTCGTCGGAGCTCGTTGCACTTGTGGTACCTTTGATTTCGTTTGACTCTTTCGTGCTAGAATTTAGAGCGGCGGTTATCGATTCAGGAGTAGTCGAGGCAACGAAAAACTTCGTATCGTTGAAAGACGTCGCGGTTGTGCTACTCACAACGTTGATTTCGTGTTGAGTCGCGGTTGTGTGAACTGTGTCATTCCTCGACTGCTCTTCCGTTTTCTTCAAAGGTCTCTGCAGTGCAATTTTGTCCGTCGTATTCTGCGCTAGATGCTCCTCTGCTTTAGATAAATTCGCGACAGCAGTCCAATTTGTCGTTAATTTGTCTACGGTATGATGTAGATGGTTTGTAGATGGTTTGTCACGTTCTGACGACGATATCTCTGTCGTCTTGTCCAGGGAAATTGTAGAAATCTTGTCACTGTTCTGCGATGCTTCCTCGGTAACGTTTTCAACATTTGGAACGATGATTCTTGTGTTCGCACTTGTCGTCGACGCTTCGTTACTCGATATTGTCGTCTCGTAAGTAGGATTAGATGTCTGTTCGTTAAGTGTATTATTCGCGAACGAAGTACCAGATATTCCATCTGTTCCAACGGCATTCTTTAGAACAGAATCGGCAGTGGTGAACGATGACGTTGTCGTAGATTCTGAAGTGACGGATAGTTCGTTTTGTAATTGCGAAGATTCAATTTTCTGCTGTTCGGTGAATAGATCCTCCTTCGTTGTCGACGTTCGAGAAACTTCATTCTCGTTCGTTGGATCTTTCTTCATAGTGTCATTCGTAATATCTTTGTTAATTGAAATAGGCAACTTTGAATTTAACGCAACAGTGTCTGTTGAGTTGAGCTTCTCGGAGTACGACGTTGTTGTTTCGTCAAGTACAGTTTGTGTGTTATTTATTTTCAAATTAGACGGATTAGCGATGAGCGAGCTTGCCAAAGTGTTAGCCAAGAGATTCTCCGACAGGTCGCTTGGTAAAGTGATCGATTCGGTAACAGGTGTATTTGTTTTAGGCGAAGCAGTGTAAAGTATACTGTTGATAAGCGCTATCGGTTGGAAAGAATTGAAGGTGGTAGCCGATGTCTCGTTAATACTCATCGGTGCTTCCGTTACGTTAGATACCGGGTGAACACTCGTTATACCATCAAATTTCGTCGAAACAGCCGAAACATTTTGGTTGGTAATTTTGTCGAGCTCTGTCACGTTCGTCGAAATAATCGGAGTGGTTGCTGCAGTCAAAGAAATTCTCTCTCTGTCCGTTTTAAACTTCACTGTCGTGTCGGTAAATGATTCTTGAATGTGTTCTTCGTCAGACGTGGCATTTACATTTTCCGGTCGGTCTCCGTTGATCGTTGGAGAATACATCGCAATGATCTCGGAGCCGTTGTTACGTTTATTCTCGCCGCTAGAAATCGACTGAAATCCAAAAGACGAAGATAACACGGGGGAAACTGTGTCGTCGGAAATTTGACTGATCACGTTTGACAAAGAGTTTACCAGCTCCATAGATGGAGAAGATATTGAAGGTTCAACTGACTCGCTTAAGTGATCACTTGGTTTTGTTACTGTATCTTGCTGTATCGTCGTCAGCTGTTCCATCACCGATGTGATTTTATGCTTGTTTGTAGTTGCAGGAACGCTCGTGGACGATGCGAAAGATTGCGATGGTGATTTGGTAGCAGACGTAGAGGATTGCGATGGCAATTTGGTAAACGATACGGAATACTGCAATGGCAACTTGCTAAACGGTTCGTTAGTTACCACCGTTTGAACTTGATTCGCTTCTACCACAGGTGGTGTCTGCGTTTTCAATAGAACCTCATCATCCTCCGTCGATGAAGTGCCGACGATTACTGGCTTTATTTTCGTTTGCGTTACCAACGAGTCAGTAACAGTCTCGTCGACGTGTGAATTATTCTTCTCCGGATGTAATATCTCGCTTATAAGATCAGCGTTATCGTAACTGCTTTTAGTGGATTCGTCCAATTGTAAGGTCGACGCAAGAAGAGAAACACCGGTCGTTGTTGATTTTGTAACGGGGTTTACAGACGTCAGGTTCTCGTCGTCGCGATCGTAAGATCCGTAAGTAGTATTTTCTAACAACGGCGTTGTCTCGGTCAGCTTGTGGAAGGTGGAACTCTGCGTGGTAAACTGACTGTTACCTATCGACTCGGCATTTCGTTCAGTCGTGATGACAGACACCGGTATCATTAATTTTTCCGTGTAAGAGACAGTCGTGGGTTTCGTAGCGATCGTCGGCTGCGTTCCGTTCTTTTCAACCTTAACGTTTTCAAGTTCTTCCGACGGTACGGTTTCGCTTGCGGTGGACTCGAGTGAATCGGGAGTCGAATCGTTCTGATTATGCGCGACGTGGTACGTGGACGTAGGTTTCGACATAGGTTTCGACGTTGGTCTTTCGACGTGATGGCTTTCCTCGACCTTATTCCCGTATTTATCGCCGGCCAATATCGCTGGCAAAATATTGCTCCACTCGACGTTTACTTTTTCCGGAATCATCGGGTGTGAACCAGAGAGTGCCGACAACGGTTTGTCCATGGCACTTTTTAGCACGTTTTGCACCTTCTCCACGACGTCCATTACCTGGAATAAATTTCGAAGTTACCTCGTTTACTCGATAATCGAAATTTTTCGCTAATTTCCAATAATCTAGAGGTTCTACTGCGATACGATTCCTCCGATTTAGCTGATTACAAAAATTGACCTTGATTCACCGACCTTTTTTCCACCTGTGAGGATATCCTCGGCTTTTTGAGGCTCTTGAACCTCCACGTTAGAATGATCGGGACCACCACTCGCGATCAAAGCCTGAATGTCTTGCATGGTCATTTGTTTCGTGATCATGTCGCCTCTCTCGTTGTACGTGTAAAATTGAAATCCATCTGGCTTCAACAGATTCGCCGGGGAGGGTGGTAACCGATAAAAGTTAACGCCGGCCGGGCTGGGCGACTTGTTGTTCTCCTGTGTTGCACGAACAGCCTCGCTTCTCGCACCTCCCGGCTCTCTGATACCCGATATTTCCTGATACGTGGTCGCCCTAGAAATTGCAAAGAATTATTGCAAATACGTGCAACTTCTGCCAATTATGATCGTGAAACGAGTTAACCCACTGGCACATTAATCTTTTTCACACGGAAACGTTGTGTATACTAGACCACTGGCAGACCGTTTGGCAGACAACTGTGCATGCCAATGAACTCGACTTCTCATTATTGTACGCTTGGTACGTACATTTCATACTTGTGAAATACAGCAGATCCTCGATTATTAGAACGAAAAGGTTTTCTTTCTATTCAACATTTATTCAGTTTAGCATTGTTTAAAAGTAAACGATATTCTCTCGTTTTGATTGAATAAAGATGAAGTTGTTCGATTATTCAAACAACGCGTATCGTAACTAGTTTGGATGATCGAGGTTTTACCGTATTGCAAAATTCCAATCTTAATTTGTTACCTATGTACACTCACTCACGAGAAGGTATAACGCTAAAATTTGCCGAAAGTTACGTTAAAGCGATTAAAAGGGCCATTTGAACAAAAATAGTCTTTTTGTAAGACATGGAACTAAACACATGATCATTAGAAAAAAAAAAAGGAGACACAAGAATCTATCATTTTTTAGTCAGTTTATAACTTATATTTCGCGATATATATCTTACAACGTCAATCGTAAAAGCCAATTGAGAATTTCTCGCGTCTCTCTCTACACAGTATGCGCGATCTTTTAACCCCTGATTTCTCAATTTCTCCACGTTTTCTGTCTACTAATGATCTGAAACATTCACGTTCGCTATTTGGCAAATCAACGATACATGTGTCAATATTACATTTCGTCTTTAATTGTCGTCCAAATAGGTCTCTCGTTCAGATAGGTCGAACACTATTCACATATGAAACGAGATACTGACCTAGATTTGGAATATTTCATAGGCAGTAATACGGTTGTAGCGGTTTCTGAAACTGGACGTTCTGAGCCGACGCTGAAACTTATACACGTCCAGAACACAACTGTCGTCAAAGCTGCATGAAACAATCCCGTGGACATATTTCTAACGTTTCTTCTCCGGTACGATCTGCAAGCAAGAATATTGGAAGAAATGATTGGAAAGTGATTGAAGCGATTTGCTTTTATATAAAAATTGGAGAACAACAGGGAACGATACGTAGGCTGTTGTAAGAGTCGTTAGACACTGTTGCAAAGAGCATCTATATGTGTGAAAATAGATCGAAAGAAACAAACGAAGGATGAGTTTGTTTTCCTTTAGGTGAACGACCCTACGGTTCCTTGTTACCCTCTTACGGATCATCGCCTTAACACGACGACCGGTTTCCCGTCGTGGTGTAAATCGCTCAGTAAGTGCGATTTAGACGAGTGCAACTTGCGAACGATTTTTGTCATAAATTGACTTTCAACTGATCGAATTTAATTACTCAACGGATTGTTGGTCGAATTTAATCATTGAGCTACGTCGATTTAAAAGATTTCAGATCTTTTGCGTTTCGAACGATACGCTACCAATGGAAAAACGAGTAAAATTAGAAACACAATGAATATATTTAATTTTTGGTATCGAAAGAGAGACACTTTTTTTCATTTCGTATCTAAAATGTACATCTTCTGAAATATCGAGACACACCGGCGTGCCATGTACAGAAAGAAACGAGATCGCAGGGAAAAACAAGCAATCGAGAAATTTCAGCGACAATCCTGGAGATCTCGGAAAATAATAAAAAAAAATTCCTTCTCTGAACGAAAGCTGTATTATTTAGCGCTCAGGGAGCGAATTATCGTGCTTGTTCGTTTGTTTCAATTATTCTCTCTATCATGTTTCCCTCGGTTAATGTTCGTTCTATTCTTTTACGACTTTCTCTAAGTAAGTTCAATGAGATAATATTCTAGCGTTTAACGAACAGCGACGAGATTGATCAAGGCGCTTGTGTACTTCGTTTAAGGGTAAATATATCGACAATAAACTTAACTACCTCGATTAAAAACTGTGATCGAGTGAAATACTCTTCCCAAATATAAACGCTGCGAGTGACTTCGACTTTCCCCTCTTCTCGTTTTCTCTCGCTGTCTACGTTTCTTTTTCTCTCTGTTTTTTATCCTTTCGGTATCTTCTTCTGACAGCGCGCGCAGATCTGTATTTCTTCCTGTGTGTATCACCTGTCGTCTCTACTGTCTTCCACCTTGGACGAGCGCGTACTACGTGCTCGAATCCTTGGCTAAGACGAGTGCATCGGACTGAGAAAGAAAAGTGATCGAAGAGGGGGAACAGTCTTCGAACGAAAAGATGGAGAAAAGGGTGAACTTGGAGAGACGAGATGTTGCTCGGAACGGTTTTACGCCGGGGGGACAGACGAATGTTGGAATACATGGGAATATGTATCGAAAGAAAAAGGAAAGACGAGAAAAGAAGAAGGGATAGGTATGAGGTTGAAGGACCAACGTGCAGAGCTGAGTTACGCGGATAAAAGGAGATGTAAATTGAAGGTATAAATGAACGCATAAAAGTATCACTCGATCAAACTCGGTGATCCTCGTATCCGTGCAACCGACCGATACAACGTTTTTGCTTTTCGAGATAAAAGCTGTCGGATTTTTTCTTTTTTTTTTTTTTTCTTTTTTATTTCAGAAAACAAATCAGTTTCAAGGATTGAAAGAACAAACGTTATACTATTTCGATAACGTGAGGCTGTTTTCCGATGTTTCTTTTCTCCGAAATTTCAATTTTTTTTTTTTTTTACGAAATCTGACTTCTTTCTAAGAGAATGATATTATTAATTTCTTTTTTTTTTTTTTAATTTCGAAACTCGTTGGAATGAGGATAGACGTGAAGCTTCGCACGAAATGATATATTCAGTGGGAAGAAATTAACAGCGATCAACGGTACATCGACCTTCACGATGACTCGTAATTTGTAACGAAAGAAATTTCGTGGAAACTACTTTGTCAAAATATGCACACGCACGGTACTAGTTCGTTCGTTCTCGTTTTTCTTTTTTTTTTTCTTCGTTTATAAATGTTCGTACAGTGATGAAAAATGTGGTGTAATTTGTATTTATAGATATGCGTGTATTTTATTTCTATCTACGACGAGGAACAGCGACGGATGCTTAACGGTATTCGTTTATTCTACTTCCCTTTCTACTCTGTTTAACTGTTTTAAGGAATATTCGGCCAACTTGACCTCTTCCAAAAATCGCGAAAGTATCACAAAGAAAGAATAACACGCTGTGTAAAGTGCAAATAACAGAAGATCTTAAATAACTTTACCTCTGGTACCTCAATCATTTGTCATCGGTAGAAAGAAATTCGACCAGTACAACAAAAACTTGCTACTTGATTAACTAAATAATTTGTAATTGTTTAATTACAAACGAGAAAGATGGCAATTGTAAAAATATCGTACAATCATACTACCCCTAGTTTCTTCCTAAATTCGATGTATTGACTTTTGAGAAAGAGAAAGAAAGAAAAAGAATGTAACAGATTATAAAATATCGAAAAATGTGAGTGTTAACACACTTGAAGAAATCGCCAAATGAAAAATGTTTTTAATCAATTTAAACGCACTTCAAACAGATTCAATATCACCTAAATAATTGAAAACGACATAATATTCTATTCGAAACAATTTTCTATGCCAACGCTGCGTTATTCGGTCGAACATTGAGTCGAAATCATACGACAAATAAAGAAGTCGAAGTCGAAGACACGCAACATGAATGTGCAATTGAAAAATTCCGAAGAAGAAACGCGTTTCATCGATGGAAGCGAATACAGAGGAACTTGGAACACACTAGGCATGGAAGGAATCGGCAAATTCGTTCTACCGCACAGTTAGTACATATAACTTCTAGGAAGTACTACAGAAGAATCTCGAATAGACATTACTTTGCACTTTCTTGCATAAATCGTTCGGGAGAAAAAAAAGAAGCAAGGGATAGAAGGCGACGTAGGGAGCATAAAAAAAAAGTAACCAGTATGGTAGAAAATATCCAGATGGTGAATTGTATAAATAATGAAACAAGAAGCAAAACGGCACGTATCTTCTGTTCCCTAGTAGTCGGAATTAAATTTTGTAAGGTGTACACGTTAATTCCAATAATTGTGTCTAACAAATAAGTATGTACAGCACATGTACTGGTTTTTGAGCACGACATTGAGCATTTCTCGCGCGTAAGTCGACACGTACCGTTATGCGACCATTTTCGTCGCTTCGTGTTCTAGAGTTTGTACGCGTTTTTCATTTACCCATAGCTTAAGAATCTCAGTCTGACAATACATACGTTCACCGTACAAATTTTTTATCCAATTTATGAACATACGTATACACACATACATTTATTCTTCCTCCTCTCTTTCTCTTCTTTCTCCTTCTTTCTCTGCCTCTCTCTCTCTCTCTCTCTCTTTCTCTCTCTCCTTTTTTTTCTACCGTTAGAGAGGTCACTTGCTCCTTTAGTCCCCTTCTTCTACACTTCAGCCTCATTTCAGTAAATGAACCGAATTCACCTGCTCGTAATAGATGCCATCTTTGAAGGGGAATTTCGTGATGGTACTTTTCATGGCCATGGTAGCATATATTGGCCTCAAAGACAAAGGATAGATGGAATTTGGTTGCAAGGTGAATGTAAGAACAAACAATACATCTTCAACGATGGACTAGTTTTTCGTAGCGACGATTGGGAGTACTGCAAATTTCCTGATAGGCGGTTGGTAAAATACATTTCACTTCATTTCTGAAAATATTTTAAGAATGAGAATAAAGCTGATCGATGTACAGGGTGTCCTGTTTTAATATCTGTTACTAAAAATTAATCATAAACTTACTTATTGTATAAAGTACCTCATTTGACTTGAGAGAATAAAAAGGAAGAAAGAAAAATTTGTCTTTCTAAACCAACACCTCTTAGATATCAAACGTGTATTAAATACGGATTAAGACCAGCTGGAGCAACGTTACGCAGGAATGATCGAAACGAATATGTTATTCCTCCTATGTGTTACGATGCAGGCATTGGAATTTTTAATCCATCTAAATGTTATATTACGTCCTACAAAGACTCAAACAAGGTATATACGTTGAATAGGAAAGTTCGCTGTGCAATAAAAAATTTATTAAATTTACTAAATATTCAAAGATACTTGAAATACCAAATGCGAAATTAATTCTCTGGATACGAAAGAACTGTCAGAAGGCGTGGCCAATCGAAAATCGAAAAGATCTTTACGAAGATTTGTTTCCCGACACGGAGAGTCTCTCTACATTATTACCATTTTCAAGTAATTCTTTTGAAACATGGTGGAAAAGGTACGAACAAAAATACATCAAATAACTTAATGGATCAATGTTCATCATCCCTACCTTTATTTCTTTTTAAGATTGACTACCTTTCGTTCAGACTGAATCTGCGATACGTCTTCAAAAAAATGAAAATCTTATTAAATTTCACTCAGAATTAATTAAAACAAAAATACACACTAATATCTATTTAATACTCAATAAAAAGTAAAAAATGGAAACACAATAAAAATGTATTTATTATTTAACAATAATCTCTTTTTGTTCTGTTACAATGTTAGAAGCATTTGGTTTTTGATGTACACGGTACACCACTAACACTTTTTTTGATATACATTCGCTAGTTTTGCAAGCAATAATATCTAAAATTACGCGCACCTCGTGTGTTTCATTTCCTTCGGAAAATATTATCAATATAGGATCCGAAAGTTTTCCATTATTTTTCGTGGCTATCCATCCAGAGCTATTCGTCGACAAATTCACAGACCATTTTTGTGGTGCATCCAAATTCAATTTTAACTCAGATTCACCAAAAGTTATATTGAACAAAATATTCAATTTACCGCCTTTCTCGCTGATGATAGTATCGAAAAAATAAACACTCTTGTAGTTATTGTCAGTTTCAATCGTTAAAATATTTATCGGTAACTGAAATATAATAACGAAGAAACAATTAATTAAATAACTTATTCATTCAATTTTACTATCAATATCTGTACTATAAAACACACGATAATTTACCGTACTAATATTTTCCTTTTTCATATCGATAACTTTCACAACATGATGATTAGTATCGGCTACGTACAGGAGATCTTTTTCTGAACTGATAGCAATACCACTAGGTTCGTCAAACTGTAAATTATAAAGAATTCATAAATATATGAAGTTAATAATTATACAATTTTTTTTTTTACAAAAAACATACTGAAAATTTCTCATTTGGTTTTCCATCACCATATACGGTTTTACAATATTGAGTAGTTACATCAATCATTTTGATTTTATGATTATAAGTATCAGTTATGTAAATAATATTTTCTTTCGGGTACCACGCTATACCCAAAGGATGTTGTAGTTTTGCCTGATACTTTGCACCGTCAATATCTCCATAATCATGTAGATCCTGTGATATATTTGTATATAAACTTTGATGTAGAAAGTTAGATTCAAATTAAGTCATTTATATTCAAACTCACTGCTGGATTTCTATTTGCACCACAAACGACAGAAACTTGTCCATTTTGTAAATTTATGCTCCTAATAGCACTACTTTCACTGTCGACAAAAAATACAATCTTTTGTTTTTCAGCAACAGTTAAACCAGATGGTTGTGCTAAACCAGCCGCATAAGGATACGTGTTATTACGATTTTCCTCTTTGCCACTTCCCACTATAGCAACGCAAGTACCCGCTTTGTATTTTCTACACAGATTTTAAAACAAAATACATGATTCTAGGTGATAAAAAGTAAACTTCCATGCACATTAAAGTAATTCCGATGTTACCTATTTTTCCACCAAATAGTATCTTCTAAAAAGAGTGCCCAAATCTGATGTGTACCGGCCATTGCAATCAACAATACAGGTATAATATTTTTATCGTGTTCATGTTTATAAACAGCCAAATCCCATGGTGAAGATAAAACTTGATCTTTACCAATTTTACCCCCGATATAATCATGACCTTGAACTCCTGTACCAGCAACAGTGGTTACTATTCCTTTTATCAGATCTATCTAAAAATAAATTTTATGCGCATATTATTTCAAAAAGTGAGATCACTTTACACATTATAGTTTAAATTACCTTCCTAATTGCATGATTCTCGTTGTCAGCTACATAAATTGATGTATCTAATATACATACTCCCTGAGGTGCATCAAGCTTTGCATTTTCAAAATCACCATCTCTGAAACCGGGATTAGAACCACCAATAACGTGTTTCACATTGCCTACAGTGTCCGTTATTAAAATTCTATTGTTGCCTGTATCAGCAATAACTAGACTTTCTCCTTGCTCATTCTGAAAGATCTCCAACTTACTTGGAAACAAAAGATTTCCATTTCCAATAGGCAATAAATGCCGTGCCAGTTGCAAAGGAATATCATTTTGAAGTATTTTATTTAATGATTTAAAGTAAGTTAATGCTACATCTACATATAGAATCAGTTCATTTCTGTGTCCTTCTCCAACAAAAACTGCAAGTAATTCACCAGCAGGTCCTAATAGAATAAATAAGTCATTTATTTACTTTTTTAAGAACAATTGCTGGATTCAGTAATCAAATTATATCTATATGATGATTACCTAACATTACCAATGTTGGCCAACAGCAAATTCCTAAATTACGCCATACTGACATTGTTTTGTCATTTACAACTGGATGCTTTATGTTATATCTCTGTACTGCTGACAACAATCTCTTTGAATCTCGTTCATTTGAAAATTTTGCACTATGCACTCCAACCTAAAGAAACATAGTAATACTACTAGTACAAGTAGACTTTTGCAACTGATTGTAGTTAATTGTTGCATATTTTACAATGTATACTATTAACAACAACAATGTATATATACTAACAACAACAAGGCCATCCTTAATTGAAAATCGTTTTTCTAGAGCATCCAAATCTGGTAAAATGTGCATACAGTTGATGCAACAATATGTAAAAAAATCCAAAATAACTATTTTTCCATTGAGATGTCGATATAAAGATAATCCTTCTGTGACGTTGAACCATTCCAAACCTGATTAAGAGATTGGTTTTAAAATTTTATTAAATTATTATATACAGAATTAATATGACAGATGATAAAAGGGTGAATGATAGAAAAAAATAATATGCATATATATGACATATAAGAAAATAACTATGAATTTTTAATCTTCCAGTGATAAATTATATTGTTTATACAGATTCTTGATTGTAGTACTATTTGCTACAGCTATTGCTCCTAAAACCATTTGAGTTACATCTTTAATATCATTATATTTATGTAATAAGTCCATAGTTTCTTGAGTTGAACGAAATTCTGCCTCTTCATTTTTTAAATTGGACAATTCTTGATCAAGCATTTTTTCGCATTCTACAAGCTGAAAATATTCACGTATTTCTTCTTCCATAAGTAAAATATTTTCTTTATCATTTGAAGACAATGTTTGACTTGAGTTTGCTGTATCTACTGCCCTAACAGCCTTCATATTTTGTTTATTGGATTTCTTAAACATTTGATTGTATAACATAAATGCTATCACGTATAGGTACGATACCTAACGAAAACCAAAGCCACATTACTATTTCCAAACATTGAAAGATAAATTAAATATCAAACTAAATAAAATATATATTCAAATTATTAAAACTGATAGAAGGACCTAATGTACAAAACACAGAATTACTTGCTTGCGTAATTTAACAATGCAACCTTTGTTAATGTGTACATATAATGAATAATGTGTACATATAATCACCAGAATTAATTTCGTAGAATATCAACTAATAAAATAGACATATCAATAACCTGGTTGAAAATCGACGATCCGCGTTTCCTTCTTTGAAAACGCTTTGATATGTCGTAATACCAATTCCTCTTTTTTGTCAAATGATGATTCCAGATTTCGACGTATTTCTATGCCAATTTGTGTTAATTCTTCTACAACATCTCGTACATTCATATTTTGTTTCGTATATCGACTTTTATTATTTAAATAAATTCAACAGTCAAACAAAAAGGATAGAGAAAAAAGTTGTAGAACGCTATAAAAGCTAGAGACAACATATTGATGGAGGGGATTCTAAATAATTGCACACGCATACCTAATTTCTCTTGAACGCGCATCTTATGAACTCGCCCAATATCTACTACATTAGAAAATCATACTATGTATATATGAATATGTTACAAAGTTGTATTGCTTAAAACAACATATAAAGATGTATAACATATAATAAAATTTGCCAATTACATAAAATACATACTGTCGTGATCAATTTGACACTTTTCTATTCAGTACATGAACACAGTTTAATCGCGACGTTCGTCGCCCCTTCGTGTGTTGAATCAATTCTTTATATTTTTTAATGGATGAAACAATGTTGATAGGCTCAACAAAGGATCCGGAAACGGTAGAAAAATTAGAATGGATTGGGAACATACGTTCTGACTTATACGTTAATAATGTTGAAGAGTCGCGTTTAATAAAAAAGTTGAAAGAAAATCCTTTGATACCTATAGGTTAGTATAATCTTGAAACCATTGCTATTTCTTTATTTTTATGAATTTAACATTATAGTGTAGAAAATATGTGTTAAACATTTTCTACAGAATTCTTTCTTTATTTCAGGTATAACGGCAACGTGTTCTGCTCTTTGCTATGGTTTGTATTGCACTTTCAAGGGAAATTCCCTAATGGCTCAATATATGATGCGTGGTCGAGTTGCAGCACAGAGTTTCACTATCTTAGCTATGCTTAGTTCGTTAATACTGATAAAAAAAACAAAAACTGATGAATAATTATTATATAATTATTTGTTCAATTATAGTAATCATGTAGACCATTAGTCAATTATTATAATCTATACAACTGTATTTTTTATTACATCTAAGAAGTGTAACTTGGAAATGTTATAAATCATTATTAGAAATGTTTTAAAATTATGCTTTATTTTTAAGAACTAACAACATAATGTTATGAATAATTTTACTAAATTCACTTGTAATAAGTATTTGAGAAATGTGTATAAAATTTTAATGCAATAATTAATGATCGTGTTGGTGCATTATTACAGTACTTAAAAGTAAATTTAGATAATTCTTTCAGAACATTTGTTTTGTGGGTAAGGTGATTCTGAAAATAAGACTTCATTTTCGTATTATGTATTTTTATAATTATAATCGTATAAAAATTTTTGTAATGTTTATTTTTTGTGAAAATATTCACAGTTTATATACTAATTAAAATTTTTAATATTTAGTAAATATTAATATATTTCAAGTTGAAATAAAACTTTTACATATTTGGGCAAACTATATTTGCTTCTCTATAAATATTATCTATTAATGAAGTTTCATCATAAAGAGATCGTTGACGTTTGTTTTTCTCATCAAAGGTATTTATTATATTTGCATTTTCATTCGAATACTCGGAATATGGAATTTGTTGAAGTTTCATTGCTGCATGTTTCCATCTTGCATGTTCTTTGATACATATTGCCAATGAATCAAACCATTTTTGAACATCTTCGTTTGAATGGAATTCTATAATATCACACACCTCGTTTTCATTTATGTTATTGATTATGTATAATTGATTTTTTGATTTTGATCGGCGGACCGTGGTTTTCTGAAATATAATAACACCACAGTAATATTTAATGTTGGTAAAAAAATTAAAAAAATATATTCCGGAGTTTCATTTCACCTTGTTTACAAAAATTGCATGCATTGGTTTTTTTAATTTTTCTGGACACTTCTTCGACTTCCAAATTTCAATTTGGAATCTTCGCAATCGCATGTAGCATCGTCGACTATTTATAATTGCGAATCCAGCACAAATTTCTTTATCGATGTAATATGGTTGAACTGCTAAACGACAACAAAAGTGTCCGAATAGCGGCAATGCGTTACCTTTGTTACCAAAATTATTTAACGTTAAGTCGAGTGAACGTATGTTCTCATCGGTATCGTCAAGAGTCATTTTTGTGTAGGCCATCAGCTCAAACTGTGGTACTTTAGATTCATATTCGTTTCGTAGAGCTGCAACAAACTTTCGACCTACTGTTTTTGAAATTGACGAATGAATAGTTCGTCTGATTTTTCTTGGAGTGCTAGCAATACTAAGATCTTCCTGCAAAACATGACTGTAAACTTCTAAAGATAATTCAAATTCAGCTGGAACATTATTGAATAATAAAATGTCTGGAAAACTAATATCTGTTTGTTTTCTATCGATTGGGAAAAGTAAACTCGTATCCTGAATTTCAGCACCAACTCGAACAATACAAAAAATCGCGAATCTTCGATAATCTCCACGGTTTTTAAAATGATCAGAGTCTCTCCACATCAAAGGAAATCTAAGATCCGAAATGGATAATTTCCCCCCATTATCTGAATTGCTGAAACATACAATATTAAATAGTATTATCCGTGTCTCATCGGTACATTAATATAATTGATACCTTGTTTTCAATAATGCATCTCTTCTACGATGTTCTAACTCAGTCATATAGATGGACATCCGTTTGTTAGAAGTAAACAAAGTACGTGCTGCTTCTAAACTTTGTGCAGGATGTCGCGCAGCAGCCAACAGTCTGGAGGAGCCTTCTTTTATTTTAGTTTCCAATTCAATTTTTTGCTCCAAATCATATTCCTAAAAGAAAATATATTTTGTTTTATCTATTGCTAAAATCATTATTCCTTGTGAAGAGAACACAAATAAAATAAAAAAATTTGTAATTTTGCTATGTGTACACAACTAATTTCACAAGAAATGTATACTAAATTTTTTGACATGCTTTAATTCGTAATACATAATAATTCTTCATTTTGAGATAACATAAAATACCATTGTTCTGAAATTGAAATACATGTTCAGCTATTTGATATGACACAAATTGTTAAAACTTAGAATTTTAAAACCACAAAATTCTTTTTATTAACAGTACAAATATACAAATATTGAATATTTATATTGATTGCTGGTATATATATTGAATACTTTCAAAAATAAAAAAAGTAAATACTATATACCACCAAAGAAGTTATACCTATTAAAAATATTATAATTAGCTATTTAAATAAAACTTCAAACGTAGAGTAGAAAATTAAATACATATATATTTCATTCTAATTTAGATCAAAATATATATGTGCATACATATTTCTATAACGGTTCTTCTTTCAAATGTCAAGCATAACCTATGCTTTTTTTACGATAATTGAAAGTTTTTAAACAACATTTAAAAATTGCATTTTTTTCATAACAAGATAAATAAGAGATAACTAAGAGATAGATAATTTTTACTTTTTAATAATAATAAAAATCAATGAACTAGGAAAAGATTAAAAGAAACACATAGTAAATAATATAATTCTGCAGATAATCAAATATTTACTCACAGCTATATTTTTATAATTTCGAATACTTTCTCGCCTTCGAACGCGTGCTTGAAAATCACTCAACGAACGCAAATAATTATTTTCCTTGTCTAAACTATCAGTTAATGGAGCACGTAGCAAACCAACACTTTTTCTACGTGGCGCCATTTTGAAGTTTTGCCGCTTTTTTTCAGCAGTTATAAAATTTTTTAATCACACGAAAAATAATGAAATAAAGAAAAAATATGCATAAAAGGGAGAATTAAAGGCTTGATTTTATATCAAAAAAATGAAAGAAGTTGTAAAAACACGTAATACATATGAAAAATATTAAATAAAGTTTTGGAAAATCCGAAACTTATATTTGGTATATAGATATTCACATTCGTACAGTGATTAATATAAAGTGTTTAATATTTAATGAGCATAATTTGTTTATTTTTTATCCTTGTCCTTTTCTTTATCTTTTTCTTTCTCTTTCTCCTTCTCTTTCTCTTTGTCTTTATCCTTGTTTTGTTGAAGAGATCCAACAGCTTGACGGACGGCTTCCGAATGAGGATCAACACCCGGTAAATTTTCCAAAACTGATTGCAGAAATGCTGGATCAGACATAACAGCGGCGTAATCCTCTTCGACTTCCATTGCTTCTTCTTTCAGAGATTCAAGTTCTTCTGTAAAACAAAATACATAATAATAACATGTGTACACACATGTAAGTACATATATACAGATATATAATTATATATGAATTCTCGTACGTTGATCTTGCATAGACATTTGCATAGCAAACGCAATTTGTTCCTCCTCGGTCATACGTGCAAAATCTGGTGCATTTATATTAGCAGGAGCAGTATTGTCAGCAGTTGAAGACGAAGTTTCCGCACCCTCGAGTGACATAGCAAGAGCACGCTTTAACATTGCCTCTTCGTTATGTACTTCTCTAATTGTTTCCGATGGTTCATTTGTAGCTGCTTCATTAGTTTGTGCACGTCGCGCTTCATCCTCTTGACGCTGCCGTTGTTCTTCCATTGATACACGTAGTGCCTATGCATACATAATAAAAATTATAAATAAAACAGATAGTGGAAGCATTGAAAAAAATAGTGACAAAATACAAACCAATGCCAATTCTGGGTCTTCATTTGGATCAACACCAAACTCATAAGCAGATCCTCCTATACCTGTGCCACCCATTCCATCTTCTCCTTGAATTATAGGAGAAGAAATCAATGCATCAGACAAATGTGGTCCAGGTGGAACTGTGACCAAATGGCTGCCTGTTCCATCCTTTCCATTAAGAGCATTGATAAAGGCTGTCAGCACTTCATTATTAATGCTTTCTTCACCAAAACTAATCACATCCACATTAACCTTTTCTTTTTTTAATCTTTTCGCTAATTTCACAAGTTCTTTCTCATCAATTTCTATGGGACTACCAATGAAGGCAACAATACGCATTTTGTGATTTTTGCCTTGACGATGTTTCAATGCCAACTGTTAATTTATCGTTATTCATAGATATAATTATAAATTTTATATATATAACACAACATAAAGATACACAATACTCACATGTGCAATTCGTATTCCTGTTATTAAACTTAAATTACCATTTGGTTGGACTTGATGGAGTTTTGATAAAATTCTACCCACATCGCTAGTAAGCGTAGCTAACACTTCGACACTGTTTAGAAAAATAAAGATCAAATGAAAAAGTAACAAATATTTTCCATAACTGACATGTAGAACATATCAAGTATTGACATACTTAGCTAGCGTTATCAAGCCAACATTATTTTCAGGATTCGAGCGAGTTTTTGAGTGACAAACTAAATTAACAGCATCCTGTTGTGCTTGCAGTCGTGTTGGTAAAAAATCTCCATTTCTCATATAATCGCTGTTGTCGACACTATAAATATGTGTAAATGAAACGATGAACACATTATAAACAGATATATATTAAATTATCTTAACTTATTGTTAGTCGCATAACCTATACTTGACTGACATAAAAATGGAAATATTTGTATTGTTAGTTATTTATCATTCATCATATTTGTAATTAAGTTATGTTATTTGCAATTAAGTTTCGAATTAAATTTCATGCTCAATAAATTTAATTCAAAAACAAAAAAATTAATCGTGAGTATATTATGAAGTATTTCAACTTTGCACTGTCACTCACGTTACATTTACAAATTATCAATATAATTATCGTCAAAAAGCATAAAAGTAGTTTAATGTGAAATTCATTGAAAATTAGAAACATAAATCAACAAACTAAAGAGTGTAATGCCTCTTATAAGCTTGCAATAAATAAATATCGAAAGCTTACCATATCATTGTACTTTCCAGTACCATCTTGAATCACTAAATCGTTTCATTCCATTTCGTTCCGTTCTGCCATATTTACAAGTAATTTTCTGTCTCGTCTCGTTTCACTCCGTTCCGTTCCGTCACGTATTATTTTGTTCCATCTTTGATCTATTTACACATTTGTATGTTTTACGAAAAATGTTAGATATTAATATTTTCAAAATAAATGTAATTAATTAATAATCATTGACTGAAATGAAAGGAAATGTGATATTATGGGAAAAAGGAAAAAATAATATTACATGTATATACTAAAAATTGTCATGCATGCATATATATGCATATATATGCATAAATATGTGTATATATGTACATATGTATGTATGCATGTGTATATATATATATATATATAGTCTTCAATTAAGTACAAATTACAAGATAAACTTATTTGCTTACTTTTAGATCAGAAATTTTTACTACTTTATGAGATAAAAATATAAACAAGAAATATAAATGGAATCGATAAAATGCATAATATATCAAGAATGAATTTGAGAAGAGGTAAATAATGGATGAGATTAAGGAGAAAAAGAATCACTGGTTGCATCTAGTTGAAGAGTTGAATATCTCGGTGTTTCATCCATCAATGTCGCTTCTTCGTAGGTTGGTGGTCGATCATTATAACATCTTGATTTTAACATTTCTCTGGTTCGCCTTCTATTATTAAAAGTACGAATAATGACTATAAATGGTCCTATAAGTAACATGACGACGCCGATTGCAAGCATGGTTATGGCAATAGCCGTCCCAACTCGATTTACTGGACGACGTCGCGATTTTGTTTCATTCTTATCCTTTTCGATATTTTCATTATGTTCATGTTCGAAAAAATTTCTTTCAGTCAACCTGATCAAATTAGTAGTACCAAAGTCTATTTGGTTAATAACGCTATTATTTATTATAGTGTTTTCGGTTTCATAAGGATTCTCATTGGAAATGTGTGGAATAATAACGTTCATTTTGTGATTTACTTGCTCTACTTCATTTCTGTTGCCTGAATAAACTGTCGAAATTTGAATCGAACGTACACTTTTAGCATCGTGTTTACGATGGATCGTTGTTCGTTTTTTAATTATTGAGGTGGGTTTAGATATGGCGCTGCCAATGTTATTTGTTCCATAAGAAGTATATAATTTGCGCGGTAACTGTCCATTGGATGTAGTATCGCCAGTATGATCAATAGCGGTATTTTCTGGCCGAGCTCCAATTTGAAATTTTATAATTTTAAAATGATTTCCTGTGATTGATTCTCGAAACAATTCACCTTTGTTCCATCTCGAGAAATTTTCCTGTGAAAATAGTATTCTCGAATGTTTTCTCAGTTCGTTTTCTTCAGTATGTATACAAAATTTTAAGAAATATACTAAGAATTAATTTCTAAACTAATTAGATATCAAACTGTGTACATCGTTCATATAATATAATATGATAATTTTTGTCATTGAAAATGCGATAATTTTTATCACTGAAAATGCGATTGATCATTAAGCTTAAATATCAACTAAAAATAAATACTGTTACTTCAATGAAAAATAGGAATTGTTTATTTATAATGGTGATATTTCTCAAATCAGTTCGCATTAATAATCCAATTATTTGTAAAATATTTTCATAATCGATTAGAATGTCGAACCTGCATGTTAATTGTGTCATTTTGTGCTTTCGTCTTTTCACATAGAGAAATTACACCTTTTTGTAGAAGTATAATTCCAATTGTACTCCAAATAGTCAGCTGAAAGATGATTGTCAATTTTGGAGCCCATTTATTCATTTTTATATTTAAAGGCATCTCAAAAAAAGATGTCTCTCGTAGATATCCTATGACCCGCTTGCGCCTGAATCATTAAATAAAAAGTCAATACTACATATAATTTTCGAAATGTGTTTCATGAAGAAAAAATAAAATTATTTATATAATATAAACAAAGTCATTATTACTGACTAGTTATAACATTAAATTTCATTTTTACATGATTTTAAAAAATAACTTATATATTAGGTTGCTTATAATATTTATTAAATTTTGTAGATTTTAAGATTCGTTAAAATGACGTCAAGTAAGAAATGAAATTTTTGTATGTCTATAATCGTTGCCAACATTTAGAATTATCTGACGAATTATAAATAATTTTTAAATAACACGAACTTTGGTAAAATTTCAAGTAAATTAAGAAGTCTAAATTAAATCGACCGTGACGTTACTTTAGTACCGTTATACGAGATAGCTAATATACCCAACAAATATGGCAACACATAGTAGATAATTTAATTATGAATATGTAAACAAAGAAATTAACGACAACTATATTGATAATATTTAATTTAATTTCCTTTTGTTTTGTTTTTATTATTAATAGAAAAATTTACCAATAGAAATATTTTTCACCATTTTTCCTCTATCGCGGTGCGCATATTCGTTGTTGGACGTGATCAGTCCGATAATTTTTCTTTTACCTTTACGTATCGCGTTTCTTCCTCTGTAACGCACTGTATTAAAACGCTGTTGATAAAAATCGATCGGCACGAATACATTACGATAGATTCCTTATATATCCGTGTCGATTTATACCGATCGATCATAACTATGGTTCCACACTAGTTTAATCGCTTGCTGGACCATCCTTAAGATCGGTTAATTGTTCGATCAATTTGTCATCAAGGAGCAATGCATACGTCATACGCTATACCACAAACAAGATATAGGATAGACCTATCATCTTACGGAACTTTATGTTTCACGTACTGAAATACCGATCGTGCAAAAAATCAGAGCTTTTGTTATGCCCTCTACGATCTAGAGCGGCAAGATCTGGTATTACACAAATTTATTAAACTTGCTAAAATCAATAAATGTAAAAGAATCTTTTTTTTGGTATCACGTTCACTAGTTTAAGCACAGGTTTTATTATCTAATATCAAAATATATTTATAAAAAAATGAAATGGATCTGAAAAATATAAGTATCTTGATATATATATACAAGTACAGATTGTCAAATTTTTTCAATTTTTTCGAGTTTTTTCAGAATACAAACTGTCTTATTCAAAATTCTTTTTTTGAGTTTAAATTAGAACGTTATGAAAACTAACATTAGAGTAATTCATGATTTGTAATTATTTTCAACCATTATCTTGTACAAACATAAGATTTAGATTGAATAATCATTTCCATGATAATTGAAATCAGTTATCATATGTCGTAAGGTGTAATTTAATACTTATGTAACTATTCACAATTATAGATACGATAAGATTATTAATGATTTATCGATAATAACACGTAGATCTTTCTTCATATTGATCTTCACGGAAATTACTTAAATGTTACAAGTTACAAATTGTAAGTTATAAACTTCTCTTTTACAGTTTTGCAAATTACTTGAAACAGAATGATCAGATAATTTGTAACTTGTAATATTCAGTTTCATTTTTATAGTTAGCATTTGATTGATTACTACATTTGTTAATTTTAACAGAACTTATTAGTGTTAGCTAAAAGCTTTTGACTCGTAAAATTTCATTATAGTGATATTGGTTTAATTGCACAACATAATCTTGATTTCGTAATTTGTTGATCGAGACAATTTCTACGTCACTGAAATTTTGATTCTGTGCTTGGCTTTTAATGGAAGGGAACTTGATTTGTTCAAGCCTTTTTCGAAATTTGTTGAAGCTAAATTTGAAATTGGTAAACAAAATTATAATGTGTCATTCTGCTATTGAAATTCATAACGATATTTATAAATATGGCACATTTATAGATATATACATAATATATCATTCCATGGAAGACGTAGTATTATGTTAAATTATTACATACACACATTTAAAAATATCCCAACACTCGTTTATTTTGGTGACAAGACAATTTTAATTATCGCAAATATATTCTATTATCACGTAGTTAAATCAATTTTTTTGTAGTTAGTATGTAATAAATAATGTTTTAAAAATACAAAAATTTGCTTACTATATATTTACTGTGTAATAATTTCACGTTCATATTCGAACGCAATCGCATTAAGTAGTTTGTTTTTCTAATTATTAAAAATAATGATTGTAAGAGAGGCGATTATTTACGTATATACCTAATTAATATATAATTGATTATGCGTAGTTAAATAATACTATTTAGTTTGCTGTTTGATCGACTGTTATACTATTTATAATATATTTATCTAACAAAAAATAAAAAGTAGAATGAGTTAGGAAAAAATACATGAAAAGGAAAAGAAGAGAAAAGATAACAAAAATACAAAACGTTTGTATCTTAACAATCCTTAAGTAATAATTTTATAATATATTTTTAGAATATTAAAGTTAACAACAAATACGAAATTCGCTTCATTCAATTGTCACGCTATCTAGTGAAACAAACAGAATATAGACGCCATCTATTGAAAAAATCCTAAATCATCATTTTCATCTTTTAATTTTTTATTATTATTATTTTATTATTTTATCAGCTCATTTTTATTAAATATTTATTGAACATATCTCAAACTAAGAAATTGTGTCAGTATTGTAAAATAGTTTCTATGGCAATTTTGTATTATAAAAGTATGATTATATACCATTCGCTATACCAACTAGTTTTAAATGATACATGAATCTTTTAGGTGGGCTGATCATCTGCAAAAATGGATTATTTATAACTATGAATATACGCATACATATGTGTACACGTACTTAAAATGCGAGACAGTGAAGAATTTAAATTTGTAACTCGTCGAAAGAAACGTATATCTCATGTTCGAAATATACGTCATACAAGTACCCTTTTAACCACGAACGATATCGATGATGGTAGTCTGAATATTAATTACGAAACACTGACTGGGTAAGAGTTTTTTATGTTTTAAAGGTGTGTATGCAAATTTCTGACAATTCTATAATTTTCAGAAAACTACTAGAAGCTGAAAATGAAGTGAGAAATTCATCGTTTGCTGACAATGTTTTCCATTATTTGAAAGATTCATTAACCTCTTTAAATAGCAGTGACATTTCTAATATATTGTGCTATGGTTTGGGTCACTTTTCTAGTCACAGATCTTCTAAGTATCAATTAGCATTACTTTTATCTTTGAAAAAGCATTATAACTCTCAAATCCATATATATGATCCAATTTTTTCTTCTGAAGAAATCAAGTTTCTAAAACGGCTTGATTTTAATGTTATAACAATTAATGAAGAAGGCAAACATGTTATACGTAATAACATTACATTGGTATACATGCCACATTGTTCTATTCACTTAATTAATAATTTCCTTTATGCAAATTGGTGTAAAAACTTAAATAAGTGCATCCTCTTGACAAATAGTTTTTCAGTTGTTACGGATAGTTTAAGAAAAACAAATAGGTTTAGTCCTATTGATTATATTATTCGTATACAACCATATGTTACAGAAATTATTTTAAAAAATAATTTTATATATAAAGAAGTATTCAATGACTTAAGTATTCATACATTTTTTGAACATGACATTAATAAAATTCCTGACAATTTTTGGAATATACGAGAAAAACCCTGCTATCAGGACGCAGAAATTGATTATTTAACTGCTAAGGAAACTGAAGAAATAGATGCTAAGAATTGTAAATATATTTTTTAATATTATTGTTGAATATTATAGTATATTTTTAATATTGCTAACATTATTATAGTATTGAAATATACATTTATATATCATATGCAAAGCAATTCAAATAGTAATGTAATATCACATAATTCTCTAAAGTTGTACAAATTAATATTATTGTGATGCAAATTTGACAAACAGATATTAATATCTGTTAGTAAGCAACTTGTTCTGTCTGTTATAGGTAACAAGCAAGATGAAACCTAATATAAAATTGCTCCATTCACTTGTACAAGAAATTCGACGGTCATCATCTGAACAAAAATCAAAAAATAATGTTATGATACAATACATTTTGGAGCAGGCACGATCTCATCGAGAAACGTCCGAAGTTTTGTGCAAAGCACGAGAAGAGCTGAAAAATTTAGCAGAAACATATCTTTGTTATTTAAATTCTCAACGAGTATGTAAAGAGATTCAAATTCGATATGCTGGCAAAGGCGAACGAAGTATCAAAGAAACTGCAGATCTAGTTGGATTTAAATTACCTCACGATCCGAAATAAATCCAGTTTTAAACAATAATAAAATCAATATAAGTTTACTAATAAAATTTTATTAGCTAAAAAGTATAAAAAGATAATTATAAAAAATAAATCTTGATCCAAACATTGATTATAACAACATATTTAGGAGTATTGTTGACGAATGCATTTGGCTATAGTTGATAATTGCATGTTACTAGTGCCTTCATAAATAGTACCAATTTTAGAATCTCTAAAATATTTTTCTTGAGGAAAACTTGTTGTAAATCCTACACCACCCACAAAGTCGATACACTTTGCAGTAACACGTAAAGCCGTTTCTACATTGAAAAAACACATGTAATAAATTTCATAGTTAATATTTTGATATTTTACGATTTGCGCCAAAGAAATAAGAAAGACATCAATTACCAGAAGCGACTAGTTTTGCCATGGCAGCCTCTTTCATTACATTCTTTTTAGCATCGACTAATCTAGCAGCATTATAAACTAATAACCTGGCAGCTTCAAGTTCAGTAGCCACTTGAGCAATTTGATGTTGCATAGACTGCAAACAGTTATAATACTTAGTTTTTGTAGTAATTATATTAAAGACAATTGAATTATTTTTTATACTTGAAATGAGAATATATCCTTCCCAAATTGTTTTCTTTCTAACGTGTATGGTATGGTGGCATCAAAGCAACCTTGTGCTATACCAATCATTTGAGCTCCAATACCAATTCGACCTTCATTTAAAAATTTAGCAGCATATTTATACCCTTGTCCAAATTCTCCTAAAATATTTTCTTCAGGGACCTTAATTCACGAAAAAACCGTACATGAAAAAGAATATCTATTACGAGCAATATAGCATATTGAAACATTTAAAAAAATCATTTCATTTACTCTGACGTTGTCGAAGTGAATCATACATGTACCCGATGCTTTAATACCTAGCTTATCTTCAGGTTTGGCAATTATCAATCCAGGTGTATCTCGTTCTACAAAAAACGTTGTAATGCCACGATATCCCTATTTCAAAAATTTTTTTATTAATATTACCATATTAATAAATTACATCGTTAAAGTTAATTATGATATGATGTGGTTAATAAAAACAAAATGAAATCATAAAATCGGTCAAAGATTAAAATTGAAATGTTCGAACATTGGATAAATGTTGAAATACGTAATCATTTCAGCTTAATCTACTATTAATCAGAACGATTATTTTTATTGCATTTATGAGTCAAATTCGCATTGTTTTTTTCTGTGTTCATTATTTAATAAGAATATTAAACTTACAACAGAAGGATTTGCATTTGCGAAAACAAGAAATAATCCTGCGATATCAGAGTTTGAAATCCACATTTTTGTTCCATTTATCACATATTCTGTTCCATCCTTTTTCGCTTGAGTTTTCAAAGAAAAGGCATCTGATCCTGAACCAGGCTCCGTAAGACAAAAGCTTCCTGCCTAAAAAAAAATAAGAAGTGAAAGTAAGTAAAATTCATATACACTATTATATTACTTATATATAAAATTTATATATTCTATTATATTACTTATATATAAAATTTATATATACTGCTGTTATTGTATTGCTATTATATTGTATATTGCTATTATATTATTATAATATTATAATAAAATGGTTTTGTCAAATGTTAGTCCTTTGATATAGTTTACGTTACGTGAAAAATATTTTTTACATTATCACAATTTAAAGAGATATTTAAGTGGCGTAATTAAATGAACCACTTTGTAAATATGTAAATTTTTATTGTTATTTTTTTCTATATAAAGTGTTATCAAAGTATATTATACGTTGTCTAAAATTGTTTACGCACATGCTGTCCTGTTAATCTTGGTAGGTATTTTGCTTTTTGTTCTTCTGTAGCAACTTTCGTAATTAATGAATTCACTAAAGTATTGTGAATATCGACCAGAGCTGCTACAGATCCACACACTTTGCCAACTTCTTCAACAGCTAAAACTGTTGTCATGAAATTACATCCAGAACCACCATATTTTTCCGGTACTTCAATGCCCATTAACTGCCGATAGATTGATCAAATTTGTTATGTAATAATAAAAAATATAAAAATTTAAAAATACGAATTGTTCATATTAATTATTAATAGTAATTGGTTTCGTATTAATTATTAATAGTAATTATATTTATTTATTATAATGATAAATAGAAAACTTACACCATTTTCGAAAAGCTTTCGTAACAATCCATCGTCTATTCTCCCTTCCTTTTCCATTTTTTGCACAAGCGGTGTAATTTCTTCTTTCGCTAATTTAGCAACTGAGAAATTTTGCAAATAAAAAGCATATAAAATAATTACGTAAATGTAACAATTTATTAAATGTGGGAACATTAAATAGTAACAACAGTTACCACTTTCTTTCATTATAAGTTCTTCTTCCGAAAATTGAGTTACAGGTCCAAGACAATGATGCAATCGTACTACGTAAGTAGCCAAATAATTTTTACTGTACTGTATTTTTTGTAATATCTGAAAATTGATTTTATCGGACTAGTTTGAATTTTGAATATGTATATTAAAACACAATTTATAAAAAAACGGTGCTTGATTAATATAAATAAAAATATTTATTCGAAAATTTAATGTATAAAGTTAAGTTTTATAACGTTCTAAGAAATCTAATGAAATGAAGAAGTATTAGGATATCCAATATCCGAAAATCGTGTTATTATAAAAAAGAAGGGGTGCAAAAAAATTGATAGAGATTTGTTCATATAAATATCATAATGAATGCAATTTAAATGTTTTATATATTTTTGAATCCGTTTACACTCTGCGGACTTTCGTACTTCAAACTTTTCATAAATATATAAACATCTACAATCTGATAATAATCACGTCAACGGTTTCTTTAAAATAATTCTTTAAAAATTGTTCTGTTAAATTTCAAATCTTCCATGCCACATCACCATAGTTTTATATTACTCCTCTCTTTTGCTCTAATTATTAAAACTATTAATTAAAAATCGCTTAATCATTATTGTTATTAACAATACACGAAAGACATAAACACTATACATACCTGTTTCATCGATGGTGTAAATAAATTCATTTTTCTACTTTTGAAAATTATAATTTAATTTCGGAAATATTTGCAAAAACTAAATTGATATTACGCGTATATGCTATTTATCAAAGTTCATAAAAATTTAATAATTTGAGTAAAAAAATAGGAGAGAATAAGAAAATAAGACAAGAATACATGCGTTGTTGTTGATCAGACATCAGATCAAAGACTGTATTACTAACTCAATAGGAATATCATACATATCTGTTGCTTCTACCAGTTGATCCTACACACACAGAAGTATCAAACAGGTTCTTATATAACAAGAAAAATAAAGAAAATGCTCGTATATCAAAGAAACTTAGGAAATGTCAATTTCTATTTTCATAGTTATTTATTCAATATTATTTATTAGTTATTATTTTCATATACTTTAATTGCAGAATGTCACGTATATGTGTATTCATATGTAAATACATATTATACATATATACGTATTATAAATAATTATCTTAATTTCTAGAAACAAATGCAAATATGTAAAGTTCAGATAGTTATTTAAAAAACTTAACGTAGTGTATTTCAATTTTTTCTTTGTCTTTTGTCAATATTTACAAAAATATTTGAAAATTTAATATGAAATTTAATTTAAAAATAAAAAATATAGAAAGAAGCATGGAAATCATATGTATAAATTTCTGTTCAACAATATGTGAAATATTAGATATTAGATTTATTCATGAATTATCCAGTCAAATCTAGGAATAAAATCATGTCTTGTTTATGAACAATTGAATTTTTCTCACGTGTTTATCGATGTACTTTAACCTTCTAACTGACACTATTCAATTGATGATGGAATAATATTAACTTTTTATATGTATATCCGTTACGAAACTTATAAAAACATTTTTAAAAAATCACTGGCAATTGGTTTGGAATACAAGTCTATTTATTCTTTAAATGATCAATGAACTTCGGATTGAAATTTTTGTAATCATAAATAAACTTGTTTTTTCGTTCCAAATGACTAATCTGCTTATCTTCAAGCAGTTTTGAAAATCGTGTTTTTTAAATTAATATCGCTTGAAAAGAAAGCATCATGTAAAAAAAATATTACTTTATAATCACAACTTATTTTCTCCTAATTGCATCATGATTATTAGAATATCCTGTAGTAATAATCATTTAAATAACCATTAAACACGATTCGATTCATTACAAAAAAAAAAATATAGTAACGAAAAATGAATCTAATTCCTAAATTTTTTTTTAAACATTTCTTGCATTTCATAATATAGTCTTTTGAATCATCTGAAAAAATCAATGATCTATATATCATCAATTAAATAGCGTCCCTTGTCTGTTCAATTTGCCACTTGACAAGCACAAGAGCTCAGACAATACGTAAAACAAAATTACAGACAGTGACATTTATTATCGTTATAACCATAATAGAGTGAGGAATACTATAGGCTCGACTGCTCGAGCAGCTTTAACTGTAAGATGACTATATAATGCTTCTTAAGACGGCAATCCCTACTACTACATTACCCGTTATACTACTACGAGCCTCATAATATGAGGCCTAGTTTATTGCCCGCTGATTTGCTCATGACCGGAACCGTCTTAATTCAGTTATTTTATGTCAATATTCAAATTACGAATAATATCAGTATATTAAACGTAAATTGATATAATTAATTCTATTTAATAGTAATTTATTAAAAGCGGAATACATTATTTGGTACTTTGAGGTACTATATATTACATTAACATTAAGCTGTAAAATACTGTTTACTATAATCATTGTAATACAGACTGAAAAGAAAGTATTAAGAGTAATTTGCAATAATAACCAGTATTTTATTATTTTGTGATTAATATGTGGTGAGTTAAATTTTAAATTTATGAAATTAATGTGAAAAATTGTCGTGTACATAGCAAAATATTTAAAATATATTATATTGCCGCAAAACATAAAATATATAAAACATTTTCGATTAATCGTAGCATATCGACTTTCGATAATTTCCAGCAATACGTATTATGTCATTGGTTATATAAAACTCGAATTCTCTGATTGGACGGTAACCTAAAAGTTAACCAATCAGATGGTATAATTTCGAGAAGCGATTTCTCGTTGGGTTGCTGTTAAAGCTTTGTAGATCGGCTGCGCAGTAGTATTGTGCGCACGATCCGCGTGCCCGTTGTATAATTAGTTGAAGGGAAAAAGCAGGAATGCGGAGCAAGATAGAAACGGAGACGAGATATCAACACTGATAACCAAGTTTAGATTTTTTTTTACGAGAATTGAACTCTTCTACGTGCTTGGAAGGAGATCAAGTATGAAAATAACCAACATAAATACGACTAAATAAATTAACGAAAGCGTAGGTTAAAAAAGTAGAATTGGTTGGAAAGAATTGGTTGGTGAATGTATAAGGAAAAAAAGAGATATAAAGCTTGAAGTGGGTGCAACGAAAGTAAAGAGAGAGAAGATAGAGGTGGCAGTGGAAGTGGAAGAAGTGTAAGTGGTGGTGGTTGGAATAGTAGTGGTGGTAGTAGGCGAGAAGCTACTAAGAGGTGGAGGTAGCTTGGGGAAGGTTTGCCAGCCGCCGGAAGAGCATCGACGGCGACGGGGGCGGGGAAGCTGTTCACCGAACGGAACGACCGCTCGGTGATACGAACAGCGAGTCGAACGGTTCCCCAAACGAATACGGATATATCGATCATCGACGATAGTTGCCGATTTTGTACTAGGTAAGTCTCTTCAGCGACTAATGATAAAAAGTATCGTTGTAAATATGGATCACTTAGAAAGTTCTATCGCTTAAAATACAAGAGAACGTGGTTCCGAATAATTGACAAGAATGACGTAGCGTAAG
Organism: Melipona beecheii; assembly: GCA_032399605.1. Taxonomy (NCBI): domain Eukaryota; kingdom Metazoa; phylum Arthropoda; class Insecta; order Hymenoptera; family Apidae; genus Melipona; species Melipona beecheii. The sequence continues at coordinate 4,797,075 of JAUCMO010000291.1, forward strand.
GGGTGTGTCGTGCCGTGCCGTGTCGAGTCGAGTCCGTGTCGAGTAGAGTCAAGTCGTCGATTGGGCAGTACAATCTCGCTTGCACATTTGCAAAACGTTTTTCAACAACGCACTGTTTTAAAACTCTGTCAGTTGTATTTTCCATCAGTTTTGAAGTATTTAGTAAAAAAAACGTCAATAATTGCTGTCAAGATACTTTCTGTCATAATTGCGCCATTGAAAACCATTACTCACCATTGCTGTATCGCCATTTGCATTGTTAAATCATTGACCCTTTTCTCCCTATATTCATGTAAAACATTGAGTTTTGAATGAAAATTTAACTTTAAACGTGATACCAATAATGTTTTGGTACTCTCTTCTTTCATTTGACATGATGTTTCATGGTATTACATATACATAGTATTTAGACCGGCGGGAACCATTGGGATGAAAGTAAAAATTGTATTCATCTTGGATTTTTATTTCGTGAATTTGATTGATTTGATTTTACTTTGATGTTCTATATAGAGATTATCTTTACAATCATAAGTGTGTTTGAACGTGAAACGAAAGTCAGCATCATTCTGTTAATTATATCTAATCTAATTACCTTGCTTTTGGACCAATATATTGTTAGGACAAAAAAAATTCAGTAAGGTATAATCAGTATACAAGATAATTCTCCTTTGTGTCATTAAATTTACTTCTGAATGTCATAAATACGTGCTTGTTTGTATAAGAAATTGCTTGCGTTTGTTTGTACAAGACTAAATTGACATGCATACATATAATGGTCATTTGGGCGTATTCACACGAATAACCATACGCTGAGTTCGTCTCAACGTCCTTATGATCGAATGACAATATAATGTACATATACTCATGTAGACAAGTGTCTTAAACAAAAGTCTTAAATCATCACCAATTTTACCGTGAGAGGCATTATTTAATATGTAGGTGTCAATGGGTTGCTGTATAATTGTGAATGTCCTTTTTTCTTGTAACAACTCCGGACCGCCCGCGCGCGATCTATCGTCGCTTGGAAATAAACTTGCTGCTCTCGAGTTTCGGTTCTATAGAAGGCACGCTCACCTGTGTGTTTAGTAATTCATCTTGAATTTCAGCTTTTGATTTATTAAAAACGCGTTCGCTTGAACAGCCGCAGTTTTCTATCTCTTTTAAGTCTTATTTATTTGTTTAATAGTATCGCTATGCGAATTATTGTTTCGTTGAAAGTTAATTTTACCATTAATAATGGAAATCGAATTCGCACTAAATTTATGCTTAAAAAAAGAGGTAACTTTTTTTCTGTTAATGTACCATTGGCATAAAATACGATGATTGTATTCATCGTATCCGGATAAACGTAGTATCACCCAACGAGTAACGATAGTGAACTTTACGTTTTAAGTTATGACATCATCGCGTCGAGAAACAGCGGACGCATCGCATTAAGTATCTCGCGCGCAATACTCGCATTCAGTTCACTATCTCGGTAGTTCAATACGTTATCTATGTTTTCCGTTTAATCGACTTCTTTCGTTCACAAATAGATCCCGCTTCGTTTCACAAGTTTTTTTAAATTTTTTGTCACGAAAAACGTGAATTATGTGATGTATTATGAATTTAATAATTGTTTTTTAAAAATATACATACGTATAACAAAACATAAAATTTATGTAATTACGATAGCGGGATAATGACGAATAATCGCGAATGGCTTAATTGGTGTTCGTTAAATAACGTTGACGAACGTTAATTGAAGGAATTACACTACTTGGTTATAATGAATTACGTGCATACTCATGTAGAAAATCAGAAATTCTTGTAGATTAATCTTAATATTCTTTTCATCAATCGAATATTAAGATTAAAATATTTAAGTTTAGAAAAGACGCAGGAGATGAGATTTAATAAAATTTAATTTCGAAATTCATTAAGCTGCAGTATATATAATAGAAAAATGAACCAAAGATTGTATATATAATAATATAATCAATATTTAATAATAATTTGTAAGTTTTTTCTTGTATCATGTATATACCATATATGATTAATTTTTAAAGTAAATTTTATTATCAATCCTATGAGTAATGAAATATGTAAATAATTATTTTATGCATCTCGAATATCGATTTGTTTTTTATACAATGCAATGATTTTTAAAAAAACTTACATTCTTCGATCGATGTTATTTCTTTACGAGTTTTTTATTTTTTAATTCAGAATAAAGAATTTAAGTTTATTCAGTGGATACATATATAGACACTATTATTTAAAAAATATATACAGCAATTAATTACTGCTACGTTCACTGGAAATAATAAAAATTGTTAAATGAACTCCTTTCTTCTACAACTGTATGTACAATAAAGTTTGGTAAAAAACGAAATTGATAAAATAAGCGATAAAAAGCAATCAGAAAGTAGAAAATTACAGTAGACACGATGGCGAAGATATTTCATTTAAGCGGTAAAAGAATTCGCAGAATAATCTTCGCAATTTGCCTGTTTAGAGTAGAATTCGCGGAAGTTGTGAATTTGGGTTAAGCATACGCTTCCGAATTATTAAGAGCCGTTAAACAAGGTTATTAGCGATACTAGTGTATGGTGTATGGTGTATGACTGACACATCTAACTAGAAGGTGCAAGTGCAATACGCTTCCCTTGCTTTTTTTTATCGTGTAAAATATTTTAAATTATAACACATGCAAGTTCTTCTGTTCTTTATAATTATGTTGTAAAAGCTGTTCATATCATTCAACGCCAACTTTTCTTTTATAGTTTTTTCCGAACTTTAATCATCCGTTGAATAAATGACGAAAGAAAATCGAACGCACAGTAAAATTGTAACGGTTAATCCCTTCGTGACACTCACAAGTATTATTTTTGTTCCCTTTATGCTCTAATAATTTTGAAAAAATATTTATTTTTAGCATATGTGTTATTTAAACAGACTTGAAATATTGAAAATAAGAATGGTTATAAAAAATAAAAAAGAAACTTGTATGTAGTTTAGGACACAAAGAGTTTTAAATAAAGCTAAATTCTTTATCTAAACGTAAGGTAAATTCTTTACCTGAACATAGATACGATTTGTCGTAATATATTTAAAATTGCAATAAAAAGGGATACGAAAAAAAATGAAAGATAGTGCTCTAAGAGCAGAGGATCAGAATGTTGGGCAGGGTGGAAGGATGAGTATACGTGATATAAATAAACGTAGTAAGAATTTGAAAAAAGAAAACGCCGCGGTTTCAGTCGCACTAAGGATTCTTCTCATTTCCCCCCTACCATCTACATGTTCGACGCACCTTACTCTACTTGACTGTTACTCGGAAGTTTATTGATCGTTTGCTGTCTCCTGTCGGTTTCCTTCTGTTCATTCCACATTTCAAATGTAAAAGGAAATGCCTGAAAATTATCTCCTCTGTAGATAACGAAGCACGATGTATCTCTTATGTCAGAAACAGAGAGAAAAAATACCGAGAGATAAGGAATCCGTTGTTGACCGAAAAGATAAGAGATTATACCCGATCGAGAACATTCATTTCTACGTATTTTTTACTTTTTACTTTTATTCTTTAATTTTGTGTAAAATATATTGAAACGTATGTAATGATAATTACCGATATGTATCATTTTGTTTTAGTCGGTATTCAACGGCAGGGGTGGAAGGAGGTGGAGGTGGCGGAGGAGGAGGTGGTGGTGGCGGTGGTGGCGGTGGTGGCGGTGGCGGCGGTGGTGGCGGCGGCGGCAACTGTGACAGTGGTAGTGTCATAGCTAGTGGTAGTGGCAGTGATAGTGATAGCGAGAGTGATTAAAAATAAGGAAAAGCGAACGAACGACGAGGGAAACCAATATAATTTAGGAAAGAACAAAAAGACAGTAAATAATAAGAATGGCAGATCCAAGTCAACAACAACCATTGACCGAGCCGCATACGAACGGAGTAATGGACGGTTTGACAGAGGAAGAGAAGAGTAAAATGCGGCCTGCAGACATCGACGCGGTAAGATATAGAAAAAAGATTTTAAAAAAATGAAAAAAACCGGAAAATTGTGCAATCTTGTTCTTACGTTCTGTGCCGTTTTTTCGATACACACTGAATTTTTTATTCGTTTTATACGTACGTTGTAAAATAAGTCCATATAATGTACTGTATAAAATGTATTTAAGAAGTACGTTAAAATTATCACTTTCTTTGTAGGATATGAGGGAAATGGAAAGGAGGAAGCGAGTTGAAATGATGATGAATTCACGACTTTTTCGGGAAGAACTGGAACGTATAATTGAGACACAAATGAAAGACGGTGCTGGACCATCAGGTCTGCTACAGCAAATCTCTGACATGATGGGTGCGCAAGGTGCTCGGTTTAACGGAAATGTGTTTAAAAGTAAGTTAATTAAGTTCTAATCATTCGGTTGTCTTTTGTCTAATGATGAATTAACTAATTTTATTACAGATTCAAATTGTGTATTACCTATCAACGATATACGCGGTGTCGAAAGTATGGGTTACGCAAAAGGGGAGAAACTATTGCGCTGCAAGTTGGCAGCGGTATTTAGACTGCTTGATCTCTATGGTTGGACTCAAGGTGTCGGTGGACAAATTACGGCACGTTTGAATCAAGATCAAGAACACTTTTTAGTTAATCCATATGGTCTGTTATATCATGAAGTTACTGCTTCAAGTTTGATTAAAGTTGACATGCAAGGAACGGTCGTGGAACAAGGAACAACCAATTTTGGGGTTCACGTGGCAGGATTTCAATTGCATTCAACGATTCACGCCGCTAGACCCGATATAAAATGCATTGTTCATATTACCACTCCGTCCGTTACTGCTGTAAGTAAAACAATACGTGTCTTCTTCTGTTTTCAAATTTCTTATTTTTATTAATTGTATATATTTTCTCAGATCTCGTCATTAAAGTGCGGATTGTTGCCAATTGGACAAGAGAGTATAGTAATAGGAGAGGTAAGCACACATCAATATATAGGAGGATTTTTTGAACCAGAGGAAAAAGAGAAGATAGCAAGAAATCTTGGTCCAATGAATAAAGTCATGTTGTTAACTAATCGTGGTGCTCTCTGTTGCGGAGAAACTGTCGAAGAAGCTTTCTTCAATGTTTACAATATGGTCCTAGCTTGTGAGACTCAGTTGAAACTAATGCCTGCTGGTTTGGATAATTTAAATCTTATTTCTGAAGAATCTAAGAAAGCTATATTCGAAGCTTCGAGAAAGCCACCCACACCGCAACAAACGGCTCCGATCACCGAAACCACAGCTCTTTCTGAAAAACTCGAAAAGCGTTGGCGAATCGGTGGAACTGAATTCGAGGCACTTATGCGGATGCTCGATAACGCAGTAAGTTCATTTTGTATTTTTTTTTCTTCATTCTCTCCCTTTTCTCTTTTATTTCGAATAGTTGTACTTTATTTTCATTTATTTATTCTATGATAGCTAACAGGTTGTTTAACTTGTTTGTACAGGGTTTCCGTACTGGCTATATATACAGAAATCCATTAGTGAAAGGAGAACTCCCGCGGCCTCGAAACGATGTTGAAGTACCACCTGCAGTCTCGTCTTTAGGATATTTACTCGAAGAAGAAGAACTTTACAAACAAGGGTAAATATGTTTGTTATATAAAGGTTCATTTAGTTCATAATTATCAGAGGGAATTTTATGTTACACTTTCATTTCTTTTATAGGCTCTGGAAAGGTGGTCGTAAAGGTACAGATAGGTCACGTTGGTTGAATTCACCCAATGTATACCAAAAAGTTGAAATACTTGAAACAGGAACCCCTGATCCGAAGAAAATTACAAAGGTAGAAGTCATCACTTTTGAGAACAAAACTGAATAGATGTAACGGCGTGCTTAAAATAAACAAAGGCAACAAATAAAAGAAAGTAAAAAAAAAAGCTGCGTGGAAAGTAAGGTGAAATTTGCGCAAGAATTAGAATAATCTTGCAAAATATTTAAAAAAATAACATAAAAATAATAAGTAAAGAATCGATGTCAAAATTTGCATTCATATTATTAAGATTGATATTTTACATGCACATGTTGTTACATTTATAATCTTCTATGAAGTTATTTATCAAAACGTAATTATCATCGTTAATAATTATAAGGAAAGAAATCATATTTGTTTTCAAAGAAATTGTTTATTTTTGTTGGAATGAGAAAAAATGAATCATACTTCATGTTGTCCATCATTCTCTTCTAATATTCAAAGGACAATGAAAAGAAACTTTACATGAAAATTAATTAAAATTGAAAGTTCATGATTCCTGTTCAATTATTAGATTAGATCTATAATCTCCGTAGTGATATTGACGTACCTTCGATACATTCCAATTTATAATACTGTAGTAGAAAATACATTGTGAAATCCATACAAAAAGAAAGGGAAAAAAGAGAGAGGGGGAGGGGAGTACAACTATTTGACTTTAAAGAAAAAAAGCAGCACCTATATAACAGAGTCTCAACGATCTACTTACTATTAATATAAATGTAGTTTTAAATAAATGTTGCTATGATATTGTGCATCTTTCGGTGGATCTATATTGAAATTATAATAGAACTTTATTGCACCTCTCTCTTGTAGCTTATTGATATATAAATAAATATATGTCTACTGTTTATCGTGTATAGGTAATTTTTCGAAAAAAGTTCCTTCACTTTATAACAGCGTAACAGCATGTATAAAAAAAAAAATATATATATATATACATATATAAAAACACGAGAAAGAAATAGAAAGAATCTTATTAAAGTACGTTTATATTTTGATGATTGATTCAATGAAAAATGATCGTATTCTCGAGCATTTTGTCGAGTTTATGGCATTTTAACATTGTTAATGATGTAACCATATGATCTATATGGATATCATTTGACTGATTCACATTCAAAACTGTGTATGAATGTGTGCCTGTTAAAATCGTGTCGTCGAAGGAATGGATATTCAACTCTTCGTCCCACTGCATTTACAAAACCAGATCGATCGACCCTAGATCGGAGGAGGGATAAATACGAAACGCCCGAAGAATATTACTAGTGATAGGAATAGATATAGATGTAGATGAAGTAGGTACGAGAATTTTTGAATGTTATAAGAACAGTAGGTAAATTAATAAAAAAATTTGTATTTGAACTAGACAAATGAACGATCTAAAATGTTACAGCATAATGTGCTTATGCGTTTAAGTTGATTCAAATAATAAAGACGACATCACCAGCAAAGCAGGCACACATAACATACGCAGACAATGCGGAAATACGTATCTTATAATGCTGTGTTGGATGTCGAATTATCGATGAGGGTCGACTAACGTTCTGGTTTTGTGTGCAGTGGGTATCAGACGGATCTCCGACCCATAGCAGTACACCGGTGAAGATCGACAGTGCCCTTCAATTTGTACCGAAAAATACCAATCCAAAGGAATTTAAACAAATACAACAACAGGTAAGTAACATGAAATCTCATTTGTTATAGTTTACGTGAATTTCTTAAAGTAATTTAATCAAATATTTTGTATTTGCAAACTGATCAAACCCTTGGAGCTATGCCTTTTTTGTTTAGATAAAGGATTACCGTAGAGCGGACAAAATATCAGCTGGACCACAATCTCATATACTAGAAGGAGTTACATGGGAAGAAGCTAAAAAGATGCAGGTGATGTGACTTTTTTTTAAGATAGTAACTCAAAAATAACGTTACAGTAATTTATTAATTTACTATTTTAATAAAATATATATTGATAAGAACATTTTCTTATAAAAGGATGCTACTATTAGCGGAACAGGAGAACAAGTAGTGTTAGTAGGGGCTGCGAGTAAAGGTATCATTCAAAGAGGGTTTCAACACAATGCAATGGTTTACAAAACACCGTATGCCAAAAATCCTTTCGATGCTGTTACTGATCAAGAACTTGATCAATATAAGAGAGAAATTGAACGTAAACAAAAAGGAGATATCTGTAAGCAGAATAACACATAAACTTGTCGTCAATTGAAAATTTACATATAAGAAAATTAATCTTTGTTTGCCTTTCTTGTTTTACAGACGATGAATCGCAATCAGAATCGGAAGCATTGTCATCGTTCAATGTTAGTCGCGCAACACACGAATCAAGCACTGCCAAAAGTCCTATTCAGTCACCAGTATCGGTAACTTCGGAAACAGAAGAGGAGAGCAGAGATGGTAAATAACAAAAGATTTTCACGTAGTTTTGTATTTTGTTTTTATCTTAGAGTTGAAGAATCATTCGATCAATGTGTCCAATTATTCACAGAACCCCGAGTACTACGAATAGAAACGAAACAAGTGCCTGCACCAAGTCAGCCTGAAGTTGTGTTAAGTGACGGTAAATTATTTTTCATAATTTTTAGTCCCTAAATCCTGTGCACTTCAAATCGATCATTTTCATAAAAACAAAAGTACTTTGAAAATGAGCGAAGGAATGTATAGTATGCATGTTTAATAATATATATGTATATGGAAAGTCTTGTATCACGCTTTTCCTTTTGTTTTGTCTGCATTCCATAATATTGTATTTATATGAAATATATTTCATACTTTGTACAATTAATAATTACGATTACAAGACTTGTTCCATAAGCATGAAGATTTTGCAATTTGCTATTGCATTTCTTCCTTACCTTAAATTTATCACCTTTATGATCACTAACGCTTGCACCTTGCATGGCTGTACATTTGCATAAATATTTTGGATATTTGTGTTTGGTACATGAATATAAATGTTGTTTCCTCCATTTTCTCCCTTTTTTCTATTTTTATCCTGCATTAATTACCTTTTTACATCGTATTAATAAATAATATTAAGTTCTCATTACATTTTTCACCATGAGTTATAAATTGTAGTAACTATTAAAAAAAAAACTGTATAATCAACTTATGCATGATAATAACAGACATGATTCTTAAGGAATCAATTTGTCTTGACTGACATATACTCAAATTACAATTCGTTCGATTTCACAGTTTATATAGACTTTTGGATGCCTTACTTTTTATTTTCCCAGCTGTTGCGAATACGACAAATTTCTTAAATACGCAGGTGTGAGCATCCGTGATCATAATTCATAAAAAGAGAAAGTAAAGAAAAGGAGCAAATATTAAAATACAGCTGTGGTGTTTTTGGGCAATGTGGTTGCAGATCCTGGTTCACCGAGCAGGTACTGCAGTCAAACCGAGAACGAATATGAGAACAAGATTGGAAATGATGCCTGTATTATTCATAAGTACTGTCATTATCCAGTTACTGAACAATATCCATATGAACCGCGTTTAGAAATTGTTCGAAGTGACATAATTGCAGAGCGACTAGTAACTAAATTAATTGACTATTGTCCTTATCCTTCAGTTATGTCAATTGATGAGCAAATGAATTACACGGAAGATGCTCTTAAAGAAATTTCAAATTCAGTTAACTTTAGAAACAAAAAAGAAGAATTGAATGAAAAAAGAAAACCCAAAGTGCGTAGATCACTGAAATTGAAAAATAATGAAAATTCATTAAATTTTACGTCTTCTAACGAAGAAACGAAAGAAAGAAATGAAAAAACGAATTTGATATCGGTCGATGCGAACTCTATGGAACGGATTACCGAAATAGTGAATTATATTGATTCAAGTATTCCGTCAATAAAAACAAAATTGAACACTTTATTTCAACCTAAAGTTAAAATCTCAAAGAAATATAGCTTAGATCCTAACGATATGAATTTAATATACAGTTTGACTCCATTTATGAATTCAGATGATCATGAGAGTGTTGATAAAATGATTTTAAACGAAACGTCAAAGTTAACAACATTTATACCAGAATCTAACGATAATCTGAATCAGAATTACTTTTTGCAATCGAACGAAGAGAAAAGTCTTCAAAATGGATGGAATAAAAAGGATTACGTAGATGAGAAAATTGACAATTATATTTGGTTCGATTCATTATTTGATAGTGAAAAGTATGACCCTTGTAAAGATAACAAAACTATGAATAACGATATATGTTTTGATAATGGACAAGTCGAAATTCATTCGAATGAAGGATCTGATATGTTAGAACTGTCCACTAACGCGGTTTTAGAATTGTTGGAAAGTACCGAAGAATATTTTCGAAATGACCTAAGCAATATGGCGAATGAGATTATTGCAGAACTTAACATGAATGACACATATATAGCTGTTTACTGTTTAGTAAACGAGATATTTCAAAAAGTTTGTGACATTGTATCAAATATAGAGTTAAATGATCCACGTGATTCGTTGTCATCTACAATTTCTCGACATTACTCAACTTCAAAACCATGCTTAGTTGTAAAAGATGACCAAATAACCAAAGAATATCAAACTGATCAAACTACACCTGTTGTCGTGGTACATGAAGTTATTCACCATCTGTATGATGCATGCGATGAAATTAAAAAAGCAAAGACCTGTGCAAACGTAGAGTTGAAAGAAAAAGAAAACAACGATATTAATAACGAAAGAGAAGAAATCGAGCAAATTGACGATTTTCCAATAATGACAAATAGTAACGAATTGGAAACAGCATCTGACCTACAAGTTTCATTGACTGTTACTTCTTTTGAGAATTTGGTTTTAGAGAAAAATAATCAATTTGTTGAAACAGTGACAGAAGTGGATGACACGACAGAATCAGACGCAATTTTCGAATTTCGTACAATAGTAAAGACGAAACCAACGAATACTGATGAAAAAGCATATGAATTGAATTTCAGAATAGAGAGAAATTTTGGTGCTAATAACATTGAAAATAAAAAATTGCACGATCAAGAGAAAGTTGAGTTTGAGCCAACTGTAAATTTTGATAATCTCATAAACATAAATTGGAATACAAACTCGTATAATTCGCTCGAAATTGCTGCAAAAGAAGCCGAATTAATAAAACTACCAGAAACTTCTACGTCTGTAGAAATACCTATTGATGGTACTCATTTTATAAATTCTTATATTTATGATTACGATCAAGGATGTTCTTCGTTATCAACTATAGGCGAAGAGGAGTCTTGGCATAAATTCTTGGAGGAAAATGACAATGCAGAAGTTGAAGAAAATCGACTTAATAATACTTATATATGCTGTGATTCCGATGAAATCGTAAATGATAAAGAATTGTCTAATCGTAGTTTAGAAAATATCAATAACGCATGTTCTCCTGAAATGATTCCAACAAACAATCATAGTCCATTTTAAATATACCATTCAGCGGAGTTTAAATCGATAATTTAAGGAAACCGATACTAGAATTTTGTTTTATTTCAAAAATACTTTTTCAAATAATAGCTTTCTCAAAATTTTTATTTTTTATTTCTGCTTCCGTTTGCTATAAACCAAAGAGATTATTTTATTTATCAAATTATTATTTATCATATTATTTATTTATTTATTAAAACTTTCATCATTAATTTATTTATAGTTTCAGTTTACGAGCTTACAATGAAAGATGTATATCGTATAGTATATATTTTATCCATCCATCCAAGCCAAAACTGAAATTATAAAACTACATGTTAATTTGTACGTTAGTACACAATTTTCGTTTATTTAATATTGTTCATATTTGTATTGTGCGCATTGTTCTTGTCTTAATAGCTTACATATACTATTTTTTAGTTCTTTCTTTCTTTAATTTTTTACATTTGCTAAAAGATACGTGTATTTTGTATGACATACAAGGTTGTGAAATAAACAATTTTCATATCATGAGATATAAAAGTTAAAAACATCATTTTAACATTTCTATTTATTGTTAATCATATTTGATGAATCATACTTGAAATATTCGAAGAATAAACAAGAATCAAACTTTGGTTTTCATTTTTGAGGTAAGCGATTATGATATTGACGATTCCTAATAAAATTCTAACTCGCACACTAAAAATACTTATTCAATTGTTAACATAAATTTCATATAGTATTTTTTCTTTTTTTCTTCTCTGTCACTCATAGGTGAATTTTTTTTAACAATGTGTGATGTTTCTCACGTTATGTTTCAGGGGAAAATACTGTAAACGGTGATCATTCTGATGCACATCACAGTACATTTTCTCAAAGTAGTAAAGAGGTTTGTTCCGTATATATCATTTTAACTTCTATAATAACTACCTCATTATCCTCGAGTTTTATCGTAAGTAAAATTTTTATCGTGTTAAATAATTGATTTTAAAGATTTTAGAATAAAAGAAAGCGATTGAAAGTATTGAAAAAAAGTTCGAGGATTTTCAAGGTGCATATATATATGTGTGTGTGTGTGTGTGTGTGTGTGTGTGTGTGTGTGTGTACATGCAATAACGAAATATATATTGCGTATATGTGTGTGTGTGTGTGTGTATAAATAAGTCACGCAATTGATACATGCATTAAGTTTATTTATTCGCTAAATATTTAGTAAAGTTGATTTCTATGAAATATTTTGAAAAAGGGTTAAAAATAAGAGAAAAAGCTAAATGATTTCATTTAGATGATAAGTATAAAAGATTAAAATTATTTATAATTAATATTATTCACAACTTATGTATACAAAAAATATAGTCAATTGCGTGACTTACTTTACATTATAAGGACGTTACATATTCTTATCTTTTTACTATTTCTAATGAATCTAGTTCGCATTTTCTTTTTTCTTTAAAAAAAAAAATTAGTCGATGGTCTTTTACCTTAAACTAATCGTAAATATTTTTTTACGAATCTTCACTTTATGTCATCTTCAGTTGAGTCTTAAGAATCATACACAACTGCTGCTTCATCATTAACTGTGATATTAATGCTAGGAATAAGCTAGTGCGCCAATAGTGTTTGCTTGCATGAATCTAAGAATGACCGATTTTTATATATCAATAAAGATCATGCAAAACGCTAAGGGGCGAAGGAAAAGAGATGGGATACGCGTGCGCGTATGTTTTGTATGTATTTACAGGAAAGGTCTTAACAGAACAGGAAGAAATAGGTAAAATTATAATCTTACATATTTATATAGAAATTCGAATTTGCAAAGTGCACTGTACTAACAATTTAGAGAGTAACAACAAATTAGAAATAATATCAACTCCCATTATATATACTCATTCATTAAATTGAACTGGTAGATGGTTTCAGATAGTTTTCTATACGTGAATATGTAATAGGAAAAAAGATTCGAGAAAGAAAAAGTACGCGCGCGCGTGTGTATGCGGAGGGCTTGTAGGGGGGAAAAAAAAGGAAAAAGCGAATTGGCTACTTGCATGTGCATGCAGAAAGGTTTATGGTTACGGTTGGGACCTTCCGTGTTAAGGGTTCCGTGTCGCAGGATGTGAGCGTTAGCGAGGAGTCACCGAAAAAGGAAAAGAAGAAGAAGAAAGGCCTTAGGACACCCTCTTTCCTAAAAAAGAAGAAAGAAAAGAAGAAGCCAGTTGAGGCGTAGGTAGTCCTAACTTTGGTACGTATGTATAAAACATGCAATAATGGAATTGACATTTTTATTCGTGTCTTTTAATTATGTGTCGATCTTATTTCTTACAATTGTCGATTCTTGTCAATTAATTTTTACATTACGAAAACACCGTATATCGATGTTCCATTTGTCAATTATTTTTGTTACTTTGAAATGATTATATTATATACACGATTTATATATCGCGCGAATAAAATCTTTTAGAAACGTGAACAACAATTTTTTATACTTGTTTTGTCGTTTATCGGAATAATTATTTTGCGGCTTGTATCGTTAATTTCCATACTGAGGAAATACTAGTTGTAAGAAGTTCAAAGAAGAAAGGTAGGCTGGAAATTTCTATGTCAAAATATGTCCTCATTATTATTACTATATTATAGAGTAGAAGGGCTATTGATGCTACTGTAATTTGCATAGTTGCAGCAATCTTAGATTTCATATTTTATAGTCGCCAGTTAGAAAATCATGATTGTTATGACGGTATTTATTTATTACGATAACATATTGTTGTTCGGAACTGTGTGCAACTCATCTTTTGTTCACTGAAAATCGTACTGTTTAATCGATATTTGTTTTATGATGCATCACGAATACAAATAATGAGAAAGTAAATAATGAAAATTGTCGTTATTAAATCGTACTTTATGAAAGGTTTCCCTTTCGATTTTCTATTTTCCAGACACTGCCACGAGCTAAAGCTTATCGCAAATAAAAGAATTATTGAATGAAGATTAAGTCGCGAGACAGAGAAGAGTCGAAGATCGCAAAACGAGTCAAAAAAAAAAAAAATGCATATACCGGAAACGAATGAAAATAGAAAATAGGAAATAGAACATAGAAAATTTCAAATTGAAATAACCGTGCAACAATCACAGCATCTTTCCAGGACTCAAGACTGCCATCGCATTACGTCTAAGTACGATAAGAAACTATATTGTACTGTTAATGTTTTTACGTTTTTAATTTGTTAAAGCGTCGCGCTGAACTATTTAATCCGCTATTTAATTTTGCCTCCCCAGCCCCGTTTGTGTAATGCAATAAAACAAAACAAAAGAAATACGTCTCTTGACGAGAAAATAACTGGGATAATTCCTCATGGTATAATTTTGGCTTCTCATCTTCAATCTCTCTATTCCAAATGTATCCTTATTCCCTCTTGTGCCGCCCCTAGTCAAGTTATTGTATGTAAGTACATTATGCGTCTCATATACATATATGTATATGTATATTTTTTAATCATATCTCTTATAACAGAACATTATACTTTCTTTTCAAAATTTATATACAATTGTCTTTTCTTCTTGTAATATCAAATTTATTTATATGCTTAATAAGATTTCTCAGGGAGTAGAATTTTAGAAAAGATAAAGAAGAGATGCGAGAATCGAAGTTAGATGATGAATCGAATCGAGAACATTAATGAAGAATGGACCGAAGAACTAAAGAATGCGAGGCAAATATTCAGTATTCGTCTACGTTATCTGTTTCCACATCAGTTGAATCTAATCCAACCTCTTCGTAGTCCTTTTCAAGAGCTGCAAGATCCTCACGGGCTTCAGAAAATTCACCTTCTTCCATGCCCTCACCAACGTACCAATGAACAAAAGCTCTTTTAGCATACATGAGATCGAATTTATGGTCAAGACGAGCCCAAGCTTCAGCAATAGCCGTTGTGTTAGACAACATGCAAACAGCACGTTGCACCTTGGCTAGATCTCCACCCGGTACAACCGTTGGTGGTTGATAATTTATACCAACTTTGAATCCGGTGGGGCACCAATCGACAAACTGTATCGTTCTCTTCGTTTTGATCATAGCGATCGCAGCATTCACATCCTTTGGGACAACGTCTCCTCTATACAACATACAACAAGCCATATACTTTCCGTGCCTGGGATCGCATTTGACCATTTGATTCGCTGGCTCAAAGCATGCGTTAGTAATTTCTGCGACTGAGAGTTGCTCGTGGTATGCTTTTTCAGCGGATATTACAGGAGCATACGTAACCAAAGGAAAATGAATTCTTGGGTAAGGAACTAAATTCGTTTGAAACTCGGTCAAGTCTACGTTTAAAGCACCGTCAAATCGCAATGAAGCTGTTATTGAAGAGACAATCTGTCCGATTAATCTATTAAGGTTGGTGTACGTTGGTCTCTCAATATCTAGATTGCGTCGGCAGATATCGTAGATTGCTTCGTTATCAACCATAAAAGCACAATCTGAATGCTCAAGAGTCGTATGAGTAGTAAGAATGGAATTGTAGGGTTCAACAACTGCCGTGGAAACTCGCGGAGCTGGATATATGGCAAATTCTAATTTAGACTTTTTTCCATAGTCAACGGAAAGACGCTCCATTAACAGAGAAGCAAATCCTGATCCAGTACCACCGCCGAACGAGTGAAAAATAAGAAATCCCTGTAACCCGGTACATTGATCCGCCAATTTATGCACTCGATCAATAACCAAGTCGACAATTTCTTTGCCAACTGTATAATGACCACGAGCATAATTATTTGCTGCATCTTCCTTGCCAGTGATCAACTGTTCCGGATGGAAAAGATGCTTGTATATCCCAGTTCGAACTTCGTCTACAAAGAACAGTCAATATCGTCACTATTTTCAAGTATCTAAATCTTTCATAACTTAAAGATTGTTTCTTTTTTTCTCTTACCAACTACTGTAGGTTCTAAATCAACAAATACTGCCCTGGGCACATGTTTTCCAGAGCTAGTTTCGCTGAAGAAAGTACTAAAACTATCATCGCCGCCAAACTTATCTGATGGCATTTGTCCGTCCGGTTGTATTCCATGCTCCAAACAATAAAGTTCCCAACAAGCATTTCCAATTTGAACGCCAGCTTGACCGACGTGAATAGATATACACTCACGCTGAAACAATATAAAAATTCTTCTTAAAAAAATTCCTTCTTATCCTTCCTTTATATAGTCCTTCTGAATTTAAAATATCGAATCACCACTTCTCTTCCATAGAAAACTAAGGGATTCTTTTAATAATGAACAGAATCTCATTTGATGATACTTGGTTCATTAATGACTTATTATTTAGTTAACTTTTTAATTTCATCTTTTACTTTTTATTACTGTAATTTCAACGGTCACTTTCGATCGTTGTATTTTTCTTACCATTTTAATTACGTAAAGATAAAACACAGAATTTTTTAGTGACGAATAACAGGTATACACAGAAAATGGGTGCCGCTTCTTTGAACGATTGAAACTTAATGATGCAACACAAGAACGGTCGTCGGCCTCTTATATCTTTCACTTTGAATCGTCTCGAAATGTTTAATTACAAATAATCATCAGAAAAATCTATTTTCCTTTTTCAGTGCTTTTCAGTAATCAGCTTCTCAACTTGATGTTGAACGGTAAATTTTTGCTCGATCAATGTATTTTTTGAAATTTAAAGATAACAGGGTGAACGTAAGAAATTATTTTAACAAGTTCGCTCTCAGTTAGGTTGCACTTAAGATTAAATCTAATAAACGGATATAAATAGCATACCGTAGCTAGGACGAGCTCTTGCTAGCCAACTTATAAGCCAATTGAACAAAAAGTTCATGATGCAAATTCTTGTGATCTATTTTTGTTCGTACACATATGCGTACGTATATCTTCAACACTTGCAATTCGGTCATCAAAATATAGAACTCAAAATATATACATTTTCAGTACATAATGAATATTTTTATATTCTTAAATATTTTTTTCACTGATAAAAACCCTTAAACTGTCCATTCATATTTGAAATTTTATCTTCTCTTATCCTTCTTAATATTTTCTTGGTATTAATCCTTTATTATACTTTTTGCTCTACATGTTATTTCACAACATATTTTTTTATAAAACTTTTTAAATATTTTAAGCTCACATTAGTAAATTAAAATTAAGTAATAACAATTGGTCTTTCGTATTTTAAAAACAAATAATAATGTTACTTCTTAACTTTCTGAATAATAATGAAATAATATCAATTCTATTAGATAATCAATTTGATTGAAGATAGTCCTACTCTTTTATTTTAAGTATTATCAAATTTTATCGACAAATGCGGCATGATATATACGTATGTTGATATATATGTATATAAATGTCGATCAGTTGTCAGTGTGTTGGGAAAGTATACATTTTGCTACGCATACCAGGAAATTACCTATTTTACAAGATATTTCTATATTGTATTATAAATAGTGATAGTCTTATTAATCGTTATTTTATGTATAACACGAGCATGTCAAATGCAAATATTATATAATACAGATATTGTATAATATTATACAATGTCAAACCTAACATAGCTCAATGTATGTAAACATAACCTCATTTTATTAATTATATACTCAATAGATAGGATTTCGAGGAGCTGAGGTACAAAAACGTACGTGTATATACACTCGATAATCTTCATCGCGTTATTATTAAGTTAATTGTAAATAATTAAGTAACACGAAGTATGGGACGCAGTCGTACACCTTCACCGGGAAGAAGAAGAGATCGGTCCCGAGATCGAGATCGGGAACGTGAACGAGATAGAGATCGCAGAAGAAGACGCTCTCGTGAAAGAAGAAGGAGGTATAATTTTTTTTTTTACTAAAATTAAATGATATAAAGACTAGGAAGTGAATTTCAAACAACTTTAGATCTGTTGAACGAGATCGAGTAAAGTCTAGGGATAGAGAAAGGGATCGTGATCGTGAACGGGATAGGCACAGACGTTCGTATAGCAAATCCAGATCAAGAGAAAGAGATAGACCTAAACCTAAATTAAAACCTACAACAGAGCGTCCTGTAATTACAGGTAAATCTGACAGAAAGGCACGATATAAATTTGAAAATGACCAATTAGTTTTCTAAATGAACATTTTCCAGAGGCTGATCTTCAAGGAAAAACACCAGAAGAACAAGAAATGATGAGAATAATGGGTTTTTGTGGTTTTGACACTACTAAAGGCAAAAAGGTGAAAGGGAATGATGTAGGAGCTGTGCATGTTATTCTCAAAAGAAAATATAGACAGTATATGAACAGAAAAGGAGGATTCAATAGACCATTGGACTTTGTAGCATAAAAATTATAAGTTTAATAATTCCATAAAATTTTTTGCCATTGATGGAAATTTCTTATTTTCTGCAAGTTCTGTTATTTTTAAATTTAATCAGAATAATAAGCTGTATAAACGATACGAAAAATAGTTTATATAAGTGAATATATACTGTACAGAAAACAAGCGATAAAGATAGACATAACATCTGTAAAATTTTTCATTTTAAGTATTATTAAAAAATTTTTATATAAAAATACTTTACAGTGCAATTTTTTGTCACAAGACAGTATTTTAATTAACAGTTTCAATCCTCTATCCTGGATCGTTTGTTTGAAGATTCATTATCATTACTACTACCAGAATCATTTACATTCGAAGTCTGGATTTCGCTCTCAGAGTTCTCTAGATTTGGTGAAGTAAGCTACAAAAAATATTTTATAATTATTGTAACACAGGCAATCTTATGAAAAATAATGCACAATGCAACATTTTCTTTCGTTTTTATTACCAAACTGATATCCATTTTCTCAAGTCCTTCTACCAATTGTGGATTTTTGATTCTAAAATCTCTCGTTACACTGTGTTTTATGTAATTTTCTAACGGCACCTAGTGAATGAAATATGTGTACAAATTAAAAATCATTAATATAAAAAGTATCAAAGAATAAAATATTTAATATTAAAATATTACTATTAATAAAAATACTAAAATATTACTATTAATAAAATATTTAATACTTCGATACTTACGCCCGTCCTTTTACTAAGTAACAATATTTCCTTGTTAAATTGCTCAATTTCATACACTACACGTGGTATTACTTTGGTTTCTTTTAAAATTTTATTCCTTTGTGCATATGAGTCAGATTTCGATTGTAATTTATTTTGATTTTCCTTCAGAGGATGATAAAATAATAATTATCAAGAATATTATTGACTCATAAGAATTGAAAAATTCGAGCTCGACGTACCTCTATATATGTTACCAAGTTATAAAAAGTAGATTTTAATGGTTTACCAGCTAATTGTACCACTTGAATAAATCTGCAACCAGCAAGATTCATCACTTCGAGGAACATATATCATTAATTACATACGAAATGATGATGTATGTGCAACACATACTTAACTGCTTGAAATGCCGCATTCTGATTACTCGATTTCGCATAAAAATACTTTGTAAGATTTCCAAGCAAATGATATAAATATTGCAAATTTTTGAAGGTAAAATCAGTGTATGGGCCTGGCTTAATCGACATATTAGTTAACGTTTGAAGTACTTGTGCAATATAGGATAGTTGTCTACATAAATTTCGTTCTTTTTCTCTTAACTTATTATTCCCTGTTACGAAAATATAATTTTTTATGGCAATTATTATGAAATATTTTATTTAAAATTTTAAATTTATACTTACAATTTTCATCAATTGTTGCAGGTGCTCTTGCTACAGCGTCTTCTGCCTTTAATCGCATTAATAACCATGATGTATTATCCAGCTTTTGTTTAATATGACCATTCAATACATTATAAATTTGTAGTATTGTATCCTCACGTATACTTTTATATAAACTATTTGTTTTTAATTCAGTCTATATTAAGATAAAAATAACAATTAATTTGAAAGACGAAGTTTTTCAAATATTATATAATAAAAATTATTGCTTACTCTATCGATGCTTCCAACTTTTTCAGATAACTCTATACAAATTTCATTTAATGTTTCTCCATATTCTTGACTGTATTCTTCCAAATTTAAGAAAAATTGCATGACTGTAGGGACAATAGAGTTTTGAATATCTTCCATTTGAATTATTTCTTTCATACATTCGAGCATCTTTTGTAGTAAAAAAAAAAGTAATGTATAAATAATGAAAGTAATTTTCATGAGAGATATACTAACCTGATCAGAATTATAATCTTCAAAGTTAATCTTATATGTAAATTGTTCTATTATTTGTAACAATAAAAGTGATATTTTTTTCCCCTCATTGTTGTCCATTTTTACCGTAATGAACTTCTTTAAATAAGGATTTAATGAAAAAATAATTTTTTGTAGTTGGAAATTAATATTCGTAGATTTTGAATCTTTCTTAGATCGTACTTCAACTTGAAAAAATAAAGAAAATTATGATATAAAACTATCAAAGTAATATAACTTCCTGAATAAATACGTACAAAGTGAATTAAGAAATGTTTGTAATTGAGATGAGAGTAATGTACATATACAGCAAGAAATTTCTTTGAAACATTGTAAAGCCAATATAGTTACTTGTTCATCATCTGTAAGTGCATCTTCCAGATTTTGTACAAAATATTTATAAAGCAATCTAAACCATAAAAATGATTTTATTATATGATGTATGATTACATTTTTATGATTGCATTATAAAATTGACATTATCCTCTGAACTTACCTTCCAATATCAATGTAAGTATTTATATATTGATGATTTTGCAATTGAAAAGTATTCTGTACAAATGGTTTTGTATGTTGCAAAAGTTGTTCACATGTTTGCAATATGTAGCAACAGAAGCTGTGGTTTCTTCTAGCATCACTTTGAGTGGATGATTGTCTGTTTATAAATTACAATATTTCTAATGATGAAACAATTTTATTTTAAATAAAAATATTAATTATTTCAAAATGAACAGTTTTACGTTTAGAATGATCTAGTAATTCCATCATTCATTTTAACTATCATAGTACTTACGAAAATAAAAGCGATAAACTTTGACGAATTATATCCAAATCCATGATAGTATTTGGTATCTTGATATTAGTTGATTTACCGGACTTTTTAGTTGTATTATTAGCATCTTTGTCCTTTTTAGATTTATTGCCATCACCTTTCTTTACTTTTGTGGATGACTAAAAAAATTGCGGATCATAATTTTTAATTCAACAGCTAAAGTATAAAATATAAAAGAAAATTTTACCGTTTTAAAAAATCTATCAAGCGTGTGTACGCTTTGAACAAATTATTAATATCATGAAAATTTTCCTTATTTTCCTTTGACCATTCACCGATTCGAAACGCTATTAAAGCCTCATAAATCCCAATAGCTATACTAAGATTTTTTAGTTTTATCTGTGACTTCGGAAAGTCTCCATGAAGTAAGTTCGTTTCATGTTCCTAAAATTATCAGAAAATTATTTATTTCTACATTGATGTATCTATACAATTTTTTATATTGATATTCGATCTTACCAGATTTAAATGCTCTAATTCTGTAATTGCCATTTTCTTACAGAGTGATTTCAAAATATCATGTAATTTTTCAGAAGTATGTAAATTTTTTACAACCGTATTGATATATATCTTTTGTAACGTAAATATCAATTGGGCAATAGGTTCTTGCAAAATTACTTCCACTCCATGGACGTCTGTACACAATTCCAATTTTACAGGTGGCAAGACACTATCATCTGTATTAAGATAGAGATTCAAATGTGAAAGAAGCATATCTAATACAATTTCTGTTATTTCAAGATTTTTGGTTACAGTAGCATACAGACCTAAAAACAATTTAATTTCAGTCATTGTCATTTTAAAAAGGACAATTTGTCAAATATCAAACTGTTGGGCGTTCAAATAAGTCATACTCACTTTCATAGAAGTGTAATCTAATTTCAAACTCATAAGTAAAAGTCTTTTTTAATATATCCAATATTTCATAATACAAAGTTTTATCGCAATCTGTAACTGATATTTCGCGTTGCGAATTATACTCTAAAGTTACCTAAATTAAGTGATAAAAATTTTTTTTTTGCAAAAATCAAATAGTTTCTTTACATTTTTTAAAATAATTTTTGTACATACCTGAGTTAATGTAGACCTAGAACTAGCGCTAATCATTGAATTACTCTGTTGACTGAGTCTAAAGCTAAGTTGAGAACGCATTTTTGTACATTTTAACATTTCAAGAAATCCTGTCACAGCCATCTGCCGTTTTGAGACACCTTTCCTATAAAGAGCTTTTCTCAAAATCAACAAAAGATTTTCTCGTATATTTGGTGAAACACGCGCCAATGGAAAAATAGCAAATAGAACTTGATTAGCAACTGTAGGGTGCAAAAATAACAATCGTTCAAGGATAGTCATAATCCAAACTTGATGTTCCAAAACAATCATTGACAATTCACGGCACATATACTTTAAACAATCTAGAAAACATATTTTTTTTAACTAGGATAAAAAAATAGAATCATATTTGATGTAATTTTGTAATAATATTATTGGTTTTTTACCTATGTACTGTGTTGTTGTCACACCACCTGCTATTATTTTATTAATCAACTCTTGTAATATGAGAGGAACTGTCTCATGACGTTTCTTAATTATTTCTCGTATTATTTCAGATCCAATATGCCAAGTAGTTATTGCATTATTTTTGGATTTTTGATCATCATTCATCAATGTAAAAGCTAAATTTGTAAGTCCTCTTAATACTAAATGACGATCTTTATTGCTGTAGGATGATCAAACAGTAATATAAGAAGTACACGTGAAAAAAAAAATATCAATTAAATTGACCTGCTACCAATGACTTGTTGAATAACGCCAATTATATCATTAGGTATAGGTAAAAGTTGTTTCAACCACGCACTCTTTTGTCGTTTCTCTTTTTCTAAGCTATTGTGAACGATGGCCAATCTTAATATCTCAAAAATCTGTAAAAAATTTTTCAACATTAAAACGATAAAATAAAAATGTACACAAATTTTTTATTACATATTAAAGATTTGATATACCTGATCTTCATATATAGCAGAAACTGACATCAATACAGAAAGCATGAAGGGTTGTAGCATATATTCTGGAGCGTGAGACACATGTTTAAGAAAACGGATAAAATCTTTCATGTTTTCATGATTTAGCTGAGCAGCTTGGTACACATGATACAAAACAGTGCTTTCAATATCTTGTACCTCTTTTAAATTAATTGTACCTGTAAACACAAATGTAAGAAGAACGAAGATTAAAAAATTACATAATAAATATACATAGATATTCACATCTTTTTGTTTACATACCAATATTTTCAAAACTATCTCTGTCATCAGACAAAATTGTTTTTGAGTAGCACAGATCAAAGTATTTGGACAAAGCATTCAAAAGTATTTGATTATCTCGATTTGGGCATAATTTTAGTGCTTGATATGTAAATGAGGGAACTTGATCCAAAGGAAGATTTGGAAGAGCAGAACACAGTGATCTTAAAACCTCATTGCGGCCTGTCTTGTCTAATACCATATCCCTTTATATTTTGATAAAATCAAATAATCTTATATCTTGAACATTTTATAGATGTAAAATACAACGTTTGGATACCAAAATCCACTTACCCAAACATTTTTGTCAAAGATGGTAAGAGATTGACATCCCAGTGATAATTACATATAGCTTTGACAATTAATGATTTATATTCAGTCCCTGATACTTCAGCATCCGCGTAAACAATGTATTTTTCATTTTCCAATGCTTCCAATAATGCAGGTAATAAGTCTTTCCAGCTGAGAAAAAGAGTTCAAGTAGATTCTACATCAAGAAAAGCAGAACAAGAAAGAGAAAGAAGACAATAACAGGAAAATAAATTGCGTTACCTGCACAGCTCATTATCATTATTGCGAATACTTGTGAGACAAAAGTCAACAAATTTGACGAGTTGTTGCTTCGAATAACTTGGCAAGTCAGAAATTATTCGATTGACAATCGCGTTCGCCTGTCCTACAGATACGTTAGACTCCAAATTCTTCAAGGTGAACTCAACAAGTTTTTGTCGTTTTGCTTGACAAGCTTCGGAATCAGAAAATGCTTGCAGAAGATCGTCTAATACTTTTATCCCATCCGACTTACAAATACTGCTGTGCATTAATCGTATAAGCTATTGAAATTATATGTTTCAATTTTAAGTTTCATTCGTTTCATTATGTACATGCAATGGTGACAAGTTATTATATATTATCTTTTTAATAGAATTTTGATGGTTACCTCCTCTACGCTCGACTCTTGAACAAATGCGCGCAATTCCAACTTATTGCCACGCTCTCTCAACTTCTCAAATCGATGATTCATATTTGAATCTATTTTAGTACTTTTTCTCTTTCCTGCTCGGTATAATATAATTCAAATTTCCAATTTCCCCGTTACTCGTTCACTTCGATCTCACAATCAGTCACAAGAATGAACGATTCAAAAACCGTTCTTTTGTAACACGAATGCAAGTACACGCATGCGCAACGTAATTATTTGTAAGTTTATTCATTGCTTTCGAGACTTCGATCCATTTAGTAAACTTTGTATATCTTCATGCAAGCGTGTTGTAGGTTAAATATTGAAGAAAGTTTGGAATCTAAAAATGAAGATGTCACTATAAAAATTCATAAATTAACCCTCTTAAATAATTTCTTTTTTTTTTTTGCAAATAAAAATTTGATCCATTCATGGACAGTGAGATATTAGCGTCACGTAGCGATGAAATTATGGCACTAATTTATATCGTTGTCTTTGTCGCACGATATTGCTCTCCTTGTCTACCCCACAAATATGTCTGTCCTTGTCGCACACCTTCGCTCTCCTTGTCTACCGTGCATGTATGTTTGTCCTTGTCACACGCTACTGCCCTCCTTGTCTATTCGCACCGTAGACAAGGAGGGTAATAGCGTGCGATAAGGATAGAAATAAGTTATGCATCGGACAAGAAACGCAATAGTCTGCGATAAGGATAGAGACAGATTTTAGTTTCATCGTTTTATCACTACGTGACACCAGTGTTTCAATCTCCGTAAATTCACTAAATTTTCCATTTATGGGAAAAACTAATTAAAAGGATTAATTTATGAACTTTTATAATTAAACTCTAAGCTTCTTTCTTATATTTCTTTGATCTATACGACATATATATATATAAAAATTTGTAAATTCTATTCAATAGACCGAAATCAGAATTACGTGCTCAAATATTTACTCTCTCGCAAATTACGTTTGATTTCAATATCTTAAAAGATGTTATATTTCAACAAAATATAACTGGTTCATGAAATAATAATTTTTTTGATTAATTTCACGTTAAAATTATTATAGCATACTATGATTGTTTTTTCTGATTAATTTGAAAACTGAAGTAACCGCGTAATTTTTAGCAATTTGAAATAATAACTCTTGGTAATTTTGAAAATCAAAATAGTCAACATAAAATTTAGTACCAATATAGGTAATTTTAAATTAATAATATATTCTTGCATTACCTTTCAAAAATTATTAACTTACAAAGTTAATTTGAAATAACAAAATAAATATATTTTTGAATATTCAAAAATGTTTTATTTAGAAAATTGCAAAATCATCTGCAACTCTTTGCATTTAAAATGTCATTATCTAACAAGCTTAAACTCGTAAGTAAAAGCGTAAAAAAGTCATATACACGGAATCACAGTTCGAATCCAATGACATAATACGGATAAAGAATTAGTACAGCATGGAATTCCATGTATGTGGTTTACGATTATAAAATACCTTATGCTTATATGTTATTTGGAATTTCATAAAAAAATTTAATTTTTATTCAAACTATTAGTACATTGATCACACGAAAATGATGAAGAAGTTAGATGACAAGGAGGGACACGAAGAAGCATCGTATGTCAGATCGTTTTGCATTACTTGATAGTAAAAGAAAGAGAAAGAACGGGAAATCCGTTTCTTATTCAATAATCAATAACTAATACGTTATATATGTATCAGATTATTTGTAAAATTTGTAGCGTACATTCATTGATTTTGGATTTTTCTCAAATTGTTCTACGAACATTCTGAACAAATCACAGTGAATATAACAGTTTCACAGGAATGTATGGGACATATAAAGGATTAAAGGATAAAATATATATGATATGGAAACACACAACAAAGAAATAAAGGTTGAAACATAAGTACGATTTAGAAAATTTAGCTTAGAAATTATCTTCTATTATTATTATATTTCATCTAAAAAATACACGGACGAAATATGTATTTTGTAATTATTGCGCTTTATGTAAGACATCACCAAGAATTCTGTATAAAGTAGATACGTGATAGATTTTTCGAAAGTGAGAACAATAACTGAACGGTACGTTATCATTTGCATCAATCTTTCAGATCTCAAGCAAAAGTTTAGCAAGAGGATAAACCGACAGAGTAACGAATCATGGTCATTTTTTTTCTGTTACTCTTGGACAGTAACCAGTCGAAGGTTTTGGATTTTTAGTCCAAGGTTGGGGAGGGATAAGTTAAGGATATATTATTGAAAGACAGAGAAAGAAAAAAAAGGAGAGCACGGGCGGAGGAAAGTATACAAACGATTACACATATTCCTATAGAGAAAGTTTTTTTTTCGGTACTCGTTCGAAACACGCCCTTGTGCCCCACCTGATTTCGGTTGGTTCGCGTATTTCGTTCACCTAACTGAACGGACTATATAAGATTTCGGCTACCAAAGGATCGGCACACACTTGCTTTCGTACATTGTCAACGAATCGATCAAAGTCCTTTCTCAGACTCACAATGTTCTCGAAGGTAAGCGATACAAAATAATTTAATAAATAGAACTTGAGATTGTAACATACACATTGTGCATTTCGTTTGAAGTGAACGTATCGTATATATATTTCAAAAGTTAACGCAATTTAAATTTAGAAGCTTGTAAAATGTTGGTAAAAGAACAGACTTCGGAAAACAACGATCAAATATTATTTTTACATTTTTCTGGTCTTAGCATTCTTCTTTGATGACGATGTTCTTCTAACGTAGATGTAAGCACTTTTGAAATGCATGTGCGACATATGTATTTGAAACAGAAAAGAAAGATGATAGAGGTAAGAAGAAACAACGATTTTATTCAAATGATTTTGTTTTCAGATCGTAGTACTCGCTTGCGTTCTTGCCATGAGCAATGCCGGTTTCTTGGCACCAGCCCCTGGACAATATGCTTTGACTACCGCCGCTTTAACGTCGACATCAGACAATATTCTTCGTAGCTCGGGAAATCTGGCACAAATCGCGACTCAATCGAAGACAATTGCCACCCCATTCTCGAGTTCCAGCAGATCTGACATTCGTGTATCCAACCCGGCCATCTATGCTCACGCTGCTCCAGTAGCATACGCTGCACACGCAGCACCATTGGCAGCACCCCTGGCAGCACCTCTGGCAGCACCATTAGCCGCCGCTGCACCCGCAAACTCACTCCTTGGTGTCGCCTACTCACCAGCAGTGGCTGTTTCGCATATGGCCTACAGCAGTCCCATCGGCATCTCTTACTCCTGGTAATCACTTTGTCTTCTAAATTTCTTGGACCATTGCTCTGACAATCATTACAGTCGTATCTGTATTTAAGATATTTTCTCTGCTTTTATTTATTAAATACAAATTTTACTGAAATGTAACTCATTGTTGTGTCTCATTTTCTTATTTCCCCTATTAATTTCACACGTTTCACCTTATGTCAAATAGGACATATTGATAGAATTGAAGAATCAATCGATATTGAAAATAATACACGGCCACCAGCTCATTTAGTTGTGTACATAAAAATATAAATTTGCATCTGAAATTCAGAGGAAAGAAATTTCGACATGGAATGTTTCATTCGATTAAAATCGTTAAAAGAATCGAACAAATTAAAATAACAATTCAGTGCAAGCATTATATAGAGTAACGATTGTACGTTTATTGAATATTCGATTATTACATTCTGTGACAAAGTAGATCGTTTAGGTAGTAACAACGATTCGCCATCGAGTTTCTCCGTCGCTCTGTAGTAATTTGAGCGCGGATCTTAGATGACCTTGACGGTTCCTAGCCCGTTCAAGGCTAAGCCTTGGAGTCCTAAAGGTGCAGCCGCTAAACCAGCAGTGATAGCGGGTGCAGCTGCGAGGGCAGTGGTCAGTCCAGGTGCGAGAAGTGCAGGAGCAGCAACAGCAGCTGTAGTCACTGGGGCTGAAATCGTCGCACGAAACAATCGTAGCAATCAAATTTTACAATCAAATTTTACGAACAAATAGAAAAAACAGTGGTAAGAGAAAGATCGTGGAAAAATGTGGAATAAGTCAAGCGACAATTAAAATAATAGGAAGGAGAGTGAAAACACGAGAAAAGCGGACTAACAAAACATCGATTCTGGTAGTGTAAAGGAAGCGTGTCGGCAAGCGCCCGATTCCCACGCGACACATTTGATGTTCGATGAAATTTTAAGTTTTCGTTAGAAACATCACTGTTAGGAAAAGTAGTGTAAAAGTGCAGCGTCGCTAAGTATAGCGACGTATCGTCTAAAATATACAGGCTATGTTATGAATGTTAGAGAGTAAATCGGCACCTCTTTAATCGGGTACCTGCAAGAGCGGTATTTGCGACCGCAATTACCCGGGCGGGCACAGCGGTCGCCGTCACGATTCCAGGATTGTTAACGCGCACGTCCGCTTTCCTGACGCTACTGAACGGCGTATCTACACTCTTCGTGTAGGCCGATATGGCACCTAAGTTACCGATACCCCGTATTATATTGGAGGTGGATGTTGCGATGGTTGGTAGTGCGACAGTAGCTGCAGGCAAAGAAAGAGCTGTTGCTGGCTGTACCGCGACCGCTGCCGGCGCGGCTGCGAGCAAACCACCGCCGATCACGCCAGCTTGTCCAACCGCCAACAAGCAACCGCAAATGACCAAGAACTGGAAAATAAAAGTCAATTTCCTTTCCTTTTTTTACCTTTCCTTCTCTACCTTTTTCTTTCACACAATGCGCTGTGAATTTCTGTTTTTTTTTCTTATTCAACTTACTGTTTTGTTCAAAGAAAATCGAATGATTCCACTACAACGACGCGACTTAAATATCTTATATGAAAATTAGAGAAAGAAGAATAAATTATATTTTTTATTTTTTGCACCGTACATTTTCCATTTCATAAAGCGAAATAAAGGAATTAACAGAAATGTACTATGTTCTTTTCTTATGATATTTATAAAAGATAATCCACCCATCTGTCGCTATGATATTTACGTTCATTCCGATAATCTCGCAAAAAAGAGCAAATAATTAAAATTGAATTCGTCTTATTTCGTTGTAATTAAAAGATACAAGATGATTTCTGGTTTTTGAAAAAGTGATACTTTTGAAGGCTTTTTTACATTATTAAATACTTTGTTTAATGTCAATAAACTTTTGTTGGAAAAATTTTTTATCAAATTATCAGCTTAAATACTATGATAACCAATTCGTGAATCATATATGACATTTTTACTTACTTTAAACATGATGATGATAGATAGGAGCTGCTTTCTTCACCCTTTGGAAGCAACAAACGAATTGAGTGCATCTGGTAAATCTGTCATTCTATTTATACGCAAGTTCTTGTAATCCTGTCCAGATAGTTAACTTGAAACATTTTTTCGCCAAAAACTTGGTGTCGGATGTCTGTCGACCAAAGGCAAGCGTATTGTAGGTTTACAACAAGCTGACATTGCAACACATACATATGGTTAGAGCAAATTCGATATCGCAAAACTCGAGTAACAGATTGCAGTATGATTTTTCTACAGAAGATTTTTATTATTCAACAAGCATGGCACGAAATTGATAACTAAGCAAGTTACATTAGAGGAATGAAAAATAATCAAACATGTAAAAGAATGTACGAAATTTCGAAGCTTGTATCATTAAATGTGTTACAACATCGATATGTAAATGTATATCAGTGACTAAGAAAGACAGGGGGATAGCCTACGCAATTACTCAATGTGAATGTATCTCAAATTGCAACCGATATGTCTTGGTATCCAGGTATACTATAGAATTACAGCTAAGCCATCGTGTAAAAGATCATACTTTTACTGTATATTGTATAGTTACTGACCATGACGTTAATATGGATGCTAGTGAACTATTGAAAAGGTTGTCCATGACTCAATATTACTATTTAAAAATTGTAACTAATTTTAACACAATTCATTCAAATCTCGAAAATATTCAAATCAATTTTACTACGATTCTTATATTTTAATCTTTTATTCATTTCGATGAACAGAAAGAATATTTTAAGAAACTGAAACTGTACGTGACGATTTTAACATTTCAGATATCTTCAACGTTCGAACAATACAATACTGGACTGAAAATGATGGCAACAAGATCAAACATATTGCAGGAGAAAGATAATAGTATCGAAATAAATTCTGAGATTTAGAAACTTTTTACAATGAGACATATAAGTCGGCACAATATAATTAATTAATTATATATATAATTATAAGTCAGCAAAATTAATTAATTCAAATGTGAATATAATTATGTTCTATTTAAATCATTGTATTCGATAATAATTTTGCACTAGATTATAAATTTCCTACAAATATATTTTAACGTATGTTAGAATTAGGTTTGATGCTTCAATGATCAAGTTCATACTAGCATACCCGATTGCATCTATATAAAAATATAAATATTCCGTCTATTTCTAAGTATATTTTGAATCTAGTTATAAAATCGTATTTGATAATTTGGAAAAATATTCTTTTTCAAAATTATCCAAATCAAAAATTGTCAAATATATTCTGTTACATATCTCGAATGGAATAAAAATGGATAAAGGGATCGTGTAGAGTAGAGAAAAAAAAAGGAGAATACGGTGAGAAAGAATAAACGTATGTGTGTAAGTGCGAAGTGAACGGGAACGCAATCAGACGGTCACTGCCGGTTGCAGATATTACGCAACTGACATTGGCAAAGTGTAACAGAACAGGCTCGGCCAAGAACTTTAAGGTTTCATAAGTATGCCGGAGGCAAAGGAGTGTATTGTAATTGACGTACCAGATTGATGATGTTCGTTTTCTAAATCAAATTATCAGCTATTAAAGATTTATATTTTTCTTGTTGTAGAGAAAATTTTTAATAAAACAATAACAAATAATGTATTAATACTGACAAACTGATATGCATTATTATATTTTATATTATCGAACATAAGAGTAATATTTACATAGTAAAAGCATACATAATTAAAGAAATGTTTGTTTTGAATAAACTGTTTGTTTAATAGATTCAATATCTATCGTACCGTTGGAAATGAAAGCGTTGCCGGTATAATACGATTCATTTATTTATTATTTCTATATAAAATACAGTATAATCGATAATGCTTATGATTCTGAACGGGTTTTTTATCAATAGCACAAACTAATAATTCGTTGGCCAATTGTACTCCAACAGTATATTCCCGTTATACATTGATAACATCGAACCATTCTTGTATCCGTCATATAAACTTGATTGTACATACACATAGAATCACCTAGCTATTTTCCATAATCCAATTGTTGGAATGTCGGGAATAATATGCTGAGATCATTAGTTAACACGTTGAGCCCCACGTCGATTCCTGGGGACCGACACTGAACTTTTCGTCTGGCCCGTGTCGGTCCCTGCAGACCGACAGTAACAAAGTTAGAAAATAAATGTAGCATTGAAATTTATTAAAACATTCTAAACAAAAGTATGGTTTGTTTTCGCATTACAAAATGTGACGACTTTTTTAGTCAAATTTCTGGCTATCTTGCGTCCGTATAACGTTGAATTATTGTTGTAATATCCCGAACAATATCTTTGGATTTTCAATCCTCATTTCTACACTTCGGATTTCAATCGAAACGTCTCTACACTTCCTCGTCTTTTTTTTAACTGATCGCCTTTTTGACGTCTTTTGAATTAAGTCCTTTGGACTTAGAACATGTTTCACATTCATATCTCTGTTTATTTTAGCAGTCTTAAATATCGCTCAAGCGCTCGGTCGCTCCGGGCTGAACGGAAAGCGCAGCAAAATCGGCGCGGGGCTTAACGTGTTAATAACTCCATTATGCTGCATTATGCTGCAATGAGTTAATTGATGCTACAGCCTTTCATATTTGAATCAACTTCATACTCTCAAATGTAACTAATAACAAAAGCATTTTCATCTGAGCGACTAAATATACTTTTTAATTATTATCGTGATCGAAAAATATATTATTATTAATGAACTATTCAATTGATTATAACCACTATTTTTAAAACATTCACGGATCCCGCGCGTTATAATTTACATATATTTGTACATATTTCATCTATCTTTTTTTTTTAAATACTTTTCAAATCACATTTAGATAGGTTTATTTTATCCCAAGACTACTTGCATTGTATAAATATACGAAATAATATATAAACATATACATACGATTAGTACAATAGTTACTTTCCCCTTTTTTCTTTCTACTTTTTCTCTAAAAATCTAAAATTAAACAAAATCTTAAATAAAGCTAAACTCATCGAACGATGAACTGTCTAAAAATAATTTTTATGTTTCGTTTTAACAGTTATACGCCTTCTTCTTCACTTGAGCTTATAAGAAAACTATATTTTTCGATACACGAATTTTCTATTTTTAACTTATATTATTATAATATAGTTGCACCAGTTCATGAGAATCGACTATTACAAAAACAACTCTATTATTGTTTATACTTTATTAACAATATTCATTGAAAGTCGAAAAAAGGGAAAAAAGAAAGAATAAGGACAAATGTATTATTACTATAAATGTTAATTATACTAATTGCAATAAAGACATCACTAAGGCTACATGAAGATACCAATGTACTTACACGATAATACACAAAAAAAGCTGCGTTTTCTCTTTTATCAATTTGTTCTTTAATTTTAGAAAACTTAGCAATTGGACAATGTCGTGCTTTTTTTTCAACATCCCTCTTTTCAAATTAATTACTATTAATTAACTAAATTTTAAGCGTAAATAATAATGACTAATAATAATGATTTACATTGTTTTACATTGACGTCGGAGACCAGAAATTCATCTCTCTTAATTCCGATGGTTTTACTTTAAACACGCTCGAGTAGGCAGCTGGTTTTCCAACTGACTTTTCATCGCTTCCTATGTATGTAAGATTTTGCGACGATATAGACTTTTTTCGAGTAAGCGACCTAGGTGGAGCAGTCGCAACTTCCGTGCCTGTTTCATCTTCTTCCTCGATTTTACCAGTAACGATTTCCCTAGATTGCCCAAAGATGCTTGCCAAAATCCAACTTCCTTGAAGGGATGCACCAGTGAAGTATCGGTTTGAAGGAACGCGACGACGAGCTTTTGGCGAATTACTTGGACTGCCTGCTGGTGAAGTGAGTGGAGTAGCTGGTAAAGATTTACTTCCTTTTTTGGGTTGACTGACGGCCTGTTCAGCCGAAAAAGTTTCATGAAATTTGTTAGACATCATTTGACTGGCTACAAGAACAATTGATTTTCCACAAAGTGCTGGCTCACTATGAAACCCATCATCTACTCCCTGTGATTTTGTAATTTTCGGATTATCAGTTGATGTCTTCGGACTTGGTTTAGTTCCGTTTCCTAGGATGCATAATCATTTAATCATAAATATCGAATCACAAAGTGCAAAAAAGAATTTTACTTATTATTCTTCATTGTTTCACGAGTCGCAATAATTGAAAGAGGATTATTAATCACACAAAGAACATATTAGACAACAATTAATTGAATGAAATACCTTTGCTTACTATTGAAGTTGGTACAAATGGTTGACAAGGTAAGGGATGTTTGCTGAAATCAATTTCCTGATTCTTTTTCTTCTCTTCAGTAACCTGTTGCTGCGCGTCTTGTACCTTCACATTATTTGTTGATGAATTAATATTTTGTTCCCCAAAAACTTCATCAATTGGACAATACTCTTGCGAAACCGACGATCGGTTTTGTGTTTTTGTATATCGTATGTAAAAGAAACTGTCGTCGTGAGATGGCGGACTGAATGTTGTATCATCAAAATCGTATCTGCATAACAAAAAAAAGACAAAAGACACATAATTACAAATTACAAAGGAAAAAAGTAAAATTAGAAGCGAACAGGAATATGTTACTCAAAAAAGCTCCTTATAATCTTTTGTGAGAAGATTTCTTCAGCTTTGGATATCTTTTACCATTAATATATCGTTCTCTTCACTACCAACAGTTTGTCTACAAATTTCTAAACCTTATAGTAATGCGTTTCTTAAAAGACATCGAATAATTCATCACTTTTCATAACTATTTTATTGAATTCGACACTACATGTTACATGCGTGAACAAAAAAATCGTTATTTAATTCGAATGTCTAATGTTAATCGCGACATAGGTTTAGAAAGAAAATAACCAAAGGGTATAACAAACGCTATGCACCGCACACAGCAAACTATACAGTTACACTACTCTTTGAAGAGTGCTGCGAGTCTAAGAATAGCGGGCACAATGCCCATACGATTAACTGCTTATTCGCGCTATATTGCATGTTGGCCAAATTTCATGTATAAATATTTTTTATCGTTTGCTAAATGTATAAAAGTACTTAAATAATATAATAATTATAATAAATATAACAATAATTATAATAATAAATATAAATAATTTAATCTCTTGTTCTATATATTATAATTAAGATATTTATAATTATGATCAAGATATTTAACTCTTTCGCATCAATTTTATTATCTACAATTAATAAAAATTATTTACTTTCATTCACATATATTAATTTAACCGTCAATGAAAGAATATATACTGACTGTCATTTCTGTATCGGCACAGAATGATTTAAATGATTTTAATTAAAAAATTACAATAATTATCTTGAGTTTATATTAATAATTTCTTTATGTATGAAATATTGAAAAAAAAGAAAGCATATAATCCTATGTTACATTTTCTATATTAAAATCGTGTTTCTTTATGCTTTACTTAAATCAAATTTGGAGTTTTATGATTTTTACTAGATTATGATTACAATAAATGCATTTTCCAGCAGCCAAACGTTCTGACAAATCATATGCATGTCAGAACAATGAAATATATATATATATGCATATATGTGCATTCTTGTGAGACATGCTACATTAAGAACATAATCCATTTGAACCATAATCATAGTTTTAGTTTTACGTGAAAGAACAAAAAATCCAATGACTGGTTCAGTGGCACAATTTTTGCTTGATAATCATACTAAATTAATCAGAGTAAAGAAATTTCTTGTACACAAAAATGTCCTAACAGAAATCAAAAGAATTGTTTTTTACTATTGGGATTGGTTTAAATTTCTTCTATACATTCAGCAAAGAATAATGTTACAAACCTGCAACTAAGTACAAATAAAAGTTCAACAATTTTTTACAATGCAAAGATTCAAAAGAAAACATAGGAATATACCTGCTTTCGGTTCGTCCTTTCATCCATTGTGGCAAAGATATTCCACCGCTGAGTATTCTATCCTGTTGTTTTGTAGAACTCATTTTTAAAATTCTAATAAAAAAATACAATTCAATTCCTTTTGAGTTTGCCTGTTCGCTTATGTTTTTTTATTTTTTTATTTTTTTTAATAGATTACACTTTGAGACATCAGATTCGAAAAATATCCGAAACTTTAAAGTCGTAATCTTTCAAAAGTTTTCGATAGAAAACGAATGATTTCTTAAGCACGTTGTTCTAGTAACCTATAACATGAACAAACAATAAACAAGCGCGTTTGCATGATAAATTTGATTCTATTAAACATTTTTTCATTCTAGATATGCGCCAGATTGAATACATAGAAAACAATATATATATTTTGCAACTAATATTGAAATATCATAGGAGAAGGAGATTCATTATTTACACAGTAAAGAATCTCTCTAAGGATAATTGTGATTTACATAGTAAAAAATCTCTCTAAGGATAACTTTGAATATTCAAAATTCTTATTCAAAGTATGGAAAATGTCCTCTTAAAAGTAATTTTGAATACTCAGAAAAAGTGTTAAAAGATATTTTTGGTAAATATCAATTTGCCAATTGTTTTCTTATTATATCCTCTTATCCTCTTATCTTCACTAAACTTATAATGATTTTTATGATTAACTAACAGTGCATTTTACATATGTAATATACATATAAATATATGATACATATATATATATATATGCATACATTTTTGTATTTTTCTTCCCTTTTTTTTTCCATTCCTTCAAAAAATATATTTTCATTGCGATGTCTATAACATCGGTATTAAAACATTTCCTTGCAAAAGAAAACTTTGTTTTGAATTGTTTGCCGAAACAAATGATATACAAGCAGATTGTATTTCGCAAATGGCGGAAAATGTAAATACAAAGAGCAATCTAATATTAAAGAATTAATATCTGATATAAGAAAAATTTTATATATATAAATATATATATATAAAAAATTATATATATATACTTGTACAGACTTTACAATGACAAAGAATTACATGAAAAAAATAATTATTTTTACAATTTATTGCTAATTCTCCTATTTATTCATTGAAATACATCATTTTGCAAGTTGAAGTATAAACGAATATATTTCAATCAAAATAACATATGTACATTGATCGATTACTTACTCGTTTTTTATAATATATTGGATACTTTTGTACAATTAATAACCCCATAACTGCGATATTTTTGAAAAATTTTACAAAACGATAACGTGACTCACGAACAATCCACCATTTACTACAAATAAATTCTCGTTGTGTCAAGGAATCGGCAATAGCAACAATGAAAAATCTCTATTTGTGGAAAAGTGAAAAATAACTAGACTAGTAAACAGAACTAGGGAAGATGAAAAGAAACTACATGCATATGTTGATAGAGAACATTTAAAAAAATCATATTTTTCACTCAAATTTGATTTATTAGGTTTATACATATATCTGATAAAATGATATATGTTAAAACTTTAAGACGAATTTACAACAAAATTATTACAAACTTGAAGTGAGATACATTTGGTGAATTGTACAATCACTAAACTAGATAAACTTATACTGCTTTAATATTAGAAGACGTTCTTCCGGTTCGAGTTACGGATTTGAACTATTGTCGGTAAGTTCATTGAAATCAAAATCAATTTCAATCGGACTTGAAAAAATAATCTCAACAAAGATTTTGTATCAAAATTACAATATTATTTCTCTGACACATAAATGTGGATATTCTTATGTTTTGAAAACGTTGATAGCAATTGCAATGATAAAAGTGACAATAACTAACCTCTAACAGTTCTTTATTTATGTTCAAATATATCGCATGATATATCGCTAAAAACAGTTTTAGTTTATTGTAATTGATCTAATGTTATATTGGTAATTTTGTACACACAGGTAACCAACAACAATGAAATTCAATAACCTTGTTTCTTCTTCACGTCGAAAAAATCGAAAGAGGCATTTCACAGCACCTTCTCATATTCGAAGAAGACTTATGTCAGCTCCTCTTTCGAAAGAACTTCGGCAAAAGTACAACGTCCGTTCCATGCCAATTCGTAAAGATGACGAAGTTCAGGTAAGATAATATTAGTTAAATAATTTTGTAAATTGTGCATTGAATTAAATATAAAAATGAGCAATTATTTTATAAAATTTCATTTTTATTTGTTTGTTGTTCAAAGGTTGTACGTGGACATTATAAAGGCCAACAAGTTGGAAAAGTTGTTCAAGTATATAGAAAAAAATTTGTCATATATATAGAAAGAATTCAACGTGAAAAAGCTAACACCGCTAATGTATATGTTGGTATTGATCCATCTAAGGTAAAAGCAATTATTTCTTTTTTAGCATTATTTTAGTATATATTATTAAATTTCAATAAATGATGAATTAAACCATTCACATAGATTAAAGCACAATGCTTGTCAATTTCACTGATGTACAAGGGTTCTCCTTTATATCTCTGAATCTGATTTGCTTAGCTTTTTTACTGCAGAAACATTGGCACTGATATTATAATCTTACCTTGCTTCCCTTGTCAAAAAATATTTACTATTTTTTAATTTAAATCTTGTTTGATTTTTTATAGACTGTTATTGTGAAACTAAAGATGGATAAGGATCGTAAGAAGATTATTGACAGGAGGAGTAAAGGTAGACTCGCAGCATTAGGCAAAGATAAGGGAAAATATACTGAAGATTCAACTGCAGCCATGGAAACTTCATAAATTTAATTTCATTCATAAAATTGAATAAAAATATAATGCTGAAATTTGTGTGTTGATTTTTTTTTTAATTTTGTTATACATTAAAAAATATTTCGTGTATAAAAGTAAATTTTTGACACAACATAAACATGAACATATTAAAATTGTAAAATTGGATTGATAATTATATACAATTATCTATTGCTATTATCCAACATTTATATTATTAATTGTATTACTGATAATATAGATAAATTATTTAATTATAAATGCATAATTTCTTACTTGTGAGTTATACAATATTTTATTCATCAATGTTTAAATGCTTTTTCTTAATCTTTTTCTTAAAATTTTGTTCTAATTGCAAGTGTCTCTTCTTTGGGATTACATCATCTATGATTTCATTAGCTTTTGTAATTTTTCCTTGTGTCACAACATTTGCTATTGGTTTAATGTTTACTGTAGAGAAAAGATAATCAATTTAAAGAAAGATATACTTTTTTAATAATATTAATTTCAAAAATAATTACCAATTTATCCATTACATACCTATTTTGTAAAGTATTTTTGAATTCTTTCTACCAAATATAGAAGACATGTTATCTTTATTTTTATGCTTGATTTTATATTTTTCTTTTCCAAGCTTTAATGTGTTTTCTGTTAAAACTATTTTATTTCCTACTAATTTATTTTCAAGTATCTAGGTATAATAAAATAAAAAATTTTTTGATGATAATATATCATATATTGTGTTGTAGCCAAAAAGTAATGTAAGATTTTTGCAGTAAATACTATTTTTTGTCTCTTAACAATGAACATAATTTTTAAACCCACAAATTAAAATTCATTTGAAACCTATTTATTAACTTGGAATGTTTATCACTTATAACGTTTGAGTTCGGTATAATTCGACATGTTATGAACTATTTTTGAAGTGAATTGTGAAAATATTATAATTGTTGCAGATGAAATATATAATTTATGATAATATAATGCAAAGGAAATACTGAAAACAATCG
Organism: Melipona beecheii; assembly: GCA_032399605.1. NCBI lineage: Eukaryota > Metazoa > Arthropoda > Insecta > Hymenoptera > Apidae > Melipona > Melipona beecheii. The sequence goes on from JAUCMO010000291.1 coordinate 4,836,666, forward strand.
AGAACAAGTATATTAAAATTCGATAATAATAAAAATTTTAGTTCAATAAAGATTGCATTTTTTACGTGTTAGTTACGTGTAGAAAAAAATAATAAAGAGTTGTAAAAATAATGGCAAAGATAAAAAAAACTTAATATATTTTAGAATAAAAATTTTTATATCTAAGAAAAAAAGACTATTTTTTTATGAATAAAAATCCACGTTGCTTTCTGGCATACATATATATATATATATATATATATATATATCATGACATATAGATTACCGAACGTGGAAGTGTAATGAAGGCTTGTTCTTCTTCTTCGTCTATATCTTTCAGTGTAAAAGAAGGTTCTGTTGTCTTAGGCATTAAGTTTCTTCTTTTTACAAATTGCTGTAACTATAAAGAGAAAAAAGACATGTTAATAAAAGACAGAAATAATGCAAGAAAAAATAGAAAATTCATAAAAGTAAAATTCTAATTTATACATTATATGGTCTACCACATATTGATTTCTTGTCTACAGGCTGCACCATACTTCCAATTTCCAAATTCTTCTCATTTGATTCTTTTATATTCTTTTTTTTATCAAAAACACAACTTGTTGCATAATTTAAATCCAATTTATCTTGAGCAGATTTATTAGTAGCAAATGATAATTGTTTGATATCTGGAGATGAATCTCTTGCAGATCTTTTGTATAGCTTATCTATCATATTTTCAAAAGTAGAGTCACTATCTACAGTACTAGAATCACTATCTACCGTTAAATTTAATCTTCCAAATTGTGATAATTGTCTTTCAGTTGAATGAAAAATATCATCTTCTATCTGCTGTGTTTTTTCTATTTCAACTTTTTCATTACAAGAATTGTTTATGCTTAATTCTTCTGGTTTCATATCTTCAGTAAATACAGGCATAGAGGATACTACTTTATACTTTCTATTAACAATTTCTGTGTGAGTAACTATGGATTGTGGTTTTTTTGTTTGCATTTTTTCCTTTGCATTTAGATTTTCAATTGTATCTTGAAAATGTTCTTTTTTGTCTGACATATTGTAAGTTTCAAATTTCGGATCATTATTACTGTTTCTCAAATTATTTAGTACAGAAATAGTACTCGATGTATCTTGTTCTTTGTCTTTAGTCTTATTGTTAGATATTTTATCAGTCTTTCCATTTTCTAAACATTCTTCTTCTGTATCTTCATCAATACCCGAGTCTTTTGGTTGGTATGTATTATTAATAATTAAGGTCTCATTCATAATTGTTTCTGTAATATTGGAATTTTGTTTCATCTGATTAGAACAATTTTGTTCAAAAGACATATTTTCATCATTAATATTCTGATTTTCATTCAAATTATCTAATGAAGCTGGCAAATCTTTTAATGTTTTAATGTTAGGACTGTTAAGTGTTTTATAATAATGATTTTTATCTGACTGAAATTCTTCATTGATATCATTTATCAACAAAGAATTTGATTGTCCTAATTCATTATTATTTTTCGTTACTTTCTGTACTACAGTTGCAACATTTGTTTTATTTTTTATGGGCAGTTGGTTTTCCAAATTTGAAGTATTTTGTTTAGTACAGTTTATTTTAGTAAGTGTGTTCATCTTATTCTGTGTATTTTTTTTAACATTATTTGTTGCAGAAGAAGTTTTATTAATATTATCATTATCATGTATAAAATTATTTGCATTTGATTTTCTTGTCAAAGAAGTATTTTCAGATTTAACAACCTTTTGCCATCCTAAAGTTATAGATGACTTCCGTTTAAATTTTTGTGTAGATCTTCTTCTAGGGCTTACATTGTCGTTTTCATTTTTAGTTTTATAAAAATAGTTGTTTCTTTCTTTAGATATTAGTTGTGTATAATTGGCTAAAGAATTATCATCTTCACTAAAACTAACATTATCTTCAGTTTCACTATTATTTGTCAAACATCGAAGAATTAAAGTCTTTATTTCAACATATTGCCTGTACGTTTTTAAGTTTTGAAACTGTTTAATCATAACATTCGTAGCTTTATTTCTGCGAGGTAATTTTCTAGATGGTACTAGTTTATGCGTCAAAGAGGAATCTATCATTCTGTCAGCAACTGTATTTGGTATTATGTTCCATGTAATTTCATCAAATTTCATGATGATATTCTTTCATTAACCTAAGATCTGTAATATTCACAGTCACTTTTTATAAAATATTATTTTTGTTTAAAAGTAATTAATATTTTAAGTTAATAAGCGTTAAAAAATTATCATTTTAATTGCAAATTGTAACAACGTTCTAAAATTTTTTAAAACTAAAAACAAAACTGACTTATGCTCACATTGCACATGCGATGCATACTGCTAAGAAATACACTAGAATTTGGAGGTTATAAAATTTTGTACTCACGTACTATGTATACAATTCAAAATTCAGTGTTTTGTTAAAAAAAAAAAAATTCTTAATGAATTCATACATTTCAAGTTACAGGCCATTGACATTTGATATTTATAATCAGAAATATTTTTTTTTAATCTTTCAAAACTTGCATGTAAAATATAGCTATTTTCGGAATCAATAAAAATAATAGAAACTATATTATAATTGTGAAATTAAACAAAAAGAAAAATATAGAACATAATTGTTAAAATTAATATAAGTTTTTGTATAACATTCCAATAGGATTTAATGAAGTAAATGTTTTAAACAATATATATGTGTCATAATTTAGTTTACGTGCATTTTTCAAAAATATGAGCAAGTAAATGGAATAGAAATTATACACAGTAAGATAAAATCAAATCTGTTAAGAGAAAAAGATAAATAATAAAGAAATTCATTTTGCGATGTACAATGTTTTTTTTTATTTTTATTATCGAAATACAAAATGAAAAAGGAATGACGTCAAATTGGTAGGCATCCAGGATTTTTAAAACTGACAGAATTCTTGTTGCATGAAGATGGGATTCTCTACGAAGGAAGAAAGTGCTTCATTTTAAAATTTCTAATAGAATATATATTTTGTATATCGGAAGTGTTTGGATCGATGGATATAGGTACAAACAATGATGTAAATGAAAGAAAAGTGGAGGGAGTGAAAGGATAGAAGTAGAAGAAAAAGAATAATCAGATTGCCAAAAAATTTTATATGGTTATTTGTGCGTTTAGATGCACGAGATAAATATTAGTATGCGTTTCGATGATAATAATAAAGATAAAAAGATATGTAAAATATTTTGAAAAATCGTGTTTTGAAGTTTGGTCATACAGTACATAATAGTGTGAGAGAAAGAGGTGTAAAAGCGCAGAAAGAACGCCGTCAAGAACTGCAGCATAAACGGTCGAAAACCAATTTCAAATAGGTATTGATTATAGATGATCTACTGAGTCGGTCGTGCGATAAAGAATAAAAAATCATTCGACTTTCATGCGTTTCGCTTATTCTTCGGAAATCGGTTGAAAGGGACTGGTAGAAATAGAATTTAAAGCAAAATGATTCGAGAATTTTTTTCTGGAACGTGAAAGTGTTAGATGAATGATTAACCTCGACTGACAATTCAGAAGTTGAAACTTGTATGGAAATTGATGAAAAGAAAATCTAAGAATGCACCAAAACAGAAAGAAAAAAAAGCGAGTGAATTACGGTGTAAGAGCAGTCGAGGTATTACGAGGAATGAAGGGATTTGGTTTTACGATTTCTGGACAACAACCTTGCATATTGAGTTGCATCGTTCCAGGAAGTCCAGCGGATATCGCTGGATTACGAGCCGGCGATTATTTAGTATCTGTCAATGGCCATAATGTTAGCAAATTGCCCCACGACGATGTCGTGCAATTAATCGGCCGTTCAAAGGGTATTTTAAAATTACAAATAGCTGAGAATTATTACTCCGATTCGTCTGATGAAGAGGGAGTGACAGCAGTACGCTGCAAACCGAAATACATTCATAAACCTCGTGCAAGTAACATGGGGGCACTGCAATTGCAATGTAGAGTTGCTAAAGTTGTACGAGACTTACAAAGCGGTGCTATGTTTGATGTAGCAGGGAAAACACCGCCTGAACTACAAAATCATGGAACTTACTGCAATTTACATTATCATTGGGATATGTCTAGTCCTCTTCCACCACCACCACCACCAACTTCTCATAAAAGAGATTCTGAAAAGATAGTACATAGAACAGTTGTTGGTTACCTTGGAACTATAGACATTCCAAATCAATTGCATCCATCCTGTATGATGCAGGTAATACATAATTTCGATATTCATTTGATATTCGTCGATTTGTTTCAATACAGTTTTACTAATCTTTATTTATCTTTCTAGGTGTTAAGAAAGTGTATCAAACGATTGAAAGCTGAAAAAAGAAATCCAACTACAGTATTGCTGACCATACATGTGGCAAATATAAAGCTAACCAATTCAGAGAATCGTGTTATAGCAGAGTATCCGTCCTATAGAATAATATTTTGTAATTCTTTCTCTGAGCAAGATAAACAGTATTTTGGAATATTGACAAAATCTGTTAAGGATAAAGAAAATATTGTTTCAAATTCCTGCCATGTTTTTACAATTTACTATAAATTGATTGATCATATAGTACATTCTAGTGTATGCAATATATTTGGATTTACATGCACCAAAACTTCTGAGCTAAATGTATGTCAGGAATTTCCAGACAGTTGCAATAGTCTGATTGGTGCTATACAAACATTGTACATATCAGATTCAACAGCTACTGATACAAATCCATACAATGAAATGCGAAGACATCAAGAAACTGCTTCGCCACAACCAAGCAATATAAGTACATCAACAGCTCATTCGAGTAATAGTGACTCTGGAATTGGTTATAAAGATGATTGTACAAGTCGTTCAGATAAAAATATACAAAATATTCCCCGAAGAAGATGTCCAACTTCAGAATACAGGGTATGTTGATTATAATGTTCGTCGTACTTAATTCAATCAATTATAATATTGCAAAAGGTTGTAAAATTTACATTGACAACATTTCATTATTCAGTTAGTAAGTATATATTGAAATCTATGTAGTCCTTTTCTTGTTATTTAAAATATAAAATTTCTCATCAATATACCTGTTACATTTTGTTATTCTATGTTTGCATTCTAAGGAAATATTAATGATTATAATATGTGGACTATTCAATTCATTATGATCATAAAAAAAAACAAAAATATTTGGAATATATAATAGAGTTTAAGAGTTTACACTATTCCTATAATTATCTTAAATTGAGTAGTATTTTTTCTATTTCACGAAAATAGATCCGCTTTTAATTAACATAATATATGTTTAGGATGCGTGTGAATATTCGTCAAGATCATACGGTAACGAAACTGTAGATTTAAGATTAACGGTACGGGCTGTATCAAACTCATGTTGGAATGAAGCAAATAAATTGAATATGTGCAAAGATAATTTAGAATTGCCTCGTGAAAGTGTGATTTTTAATGATTTTTGCAATGGAATGAATACGTGTACAGAAACGATCGAAAATTCTCAGATGAATTCTGACATACAAAAGGGAACGAAGAGGGGAGACTTGCCCACCTGCCCATTGCCATCTGCTTCAACAGTTAAGCAGGGGTTGCTTAGTTCGTCCGTTTGCACCACCGCGATGCTACACGGTTTAAAAGATCCTGTTGAGACATCCGATGATTCTGCAATTAAATCCCAACGATTGTTGGAATTTACGAAATTAGCGGAATCGAAAGAAATTGACATACCAGACAAATTTAGTCCAAAAGTCTTTTCTGGTATTTCCAAATCTTTAGTACATAGTTTTGAAGATCTTAATACAAGCATGGATTATGTTCGACCGCTGTGTCAAACTTATTCAGATAAATCGGATAATTCACGTCCCTGGGGAAGCTTACAAGAAATTCGGAATGTTGGAACCTGTGTGCAGAATATTTGTCTGGTAAGAGATTCATATTTATTTCTTCCACGTTCAAATTTAATTTAATTAAGTGAACCTTAAAGTGAATTATTAATTTATTAATATATTTGAAACTATTGCAATAAAACAAAAAAGAAAGAATATAAAGAGAAAGAAGAATATTTGCATTAAATGAAAAAATAATAGAGAAAAAAGAAGTATGGAAAGAAGAGGGGATGTACGTGAATAAACGTGAATCGATGAATGAGCGAAGTAATAAGTGTAAGTGAGTAAGTGAGTAAGCAAAAGAAAGAGAGAACAAGAAAGAACGTATATATGTGATGGGAACTAGAGTATCATATTTCGGTTCGACAATTTTATAATTTTCTTAAAATAACTTCACGTAAGAATTCAAATAAACAAATAAATCAACGGCTAAGATATATTTAATACAAATAAACGAAGCTATCGGCAGACAACCCGACCGACCGACTAAGCACTTTAGAAAGGAGAGAGGGAAAGAGAGAGAGAGAGAGAGAGAGGCGGGGAGAGAGAGGGAAAGAGAGAGAGAGAGAGAGAGAGAGAGAGAGAGAAGGAAATGAAGTACGAGCGAATATACTCGTAGCGGTAGTGCACATGAGAGTGACATGTTAGACACGAAATAAACGTGATGCTGTCGTAATGGTTATAATGTTGATTAGTGTTAAACTAATTATTTGGGAAAATTAATTGAATGATCGCGCGTCGGTTCGATTGTAAGAAATCGATCGATCGGTCGATCGCGTCGGTTGTGTCGGTATACGTCGTGTTTGGCTGACCATCGAGTTGAACAGACACCGTGCACGGAATCTTAATTGTCAACGGTGCATCGTTGCAGCTGGGCGGAGCCCTTATTATTACGAACATAACGCGATCTTATTTTAATAAGCTAATTTTGAAGAATAATTAATTCGTTTATTGTATTATGTTTGTATAGTTATTTTTGTTTTTCCTTCGATAAATGGGATCGTTACGCGTATACATGAAGGAATACGATCTTCGATCACGACATGGATACCGTGGTGAAATCGGTACGTACGATACGAGACAGTTTTATGAAATTGCTGAGGGATTGTATATATGGATTCTAGTTCAGTGTGTAATTTTTTCCAAGTTAATCAACTGTTTATAGTAAACAAGCAAGTAAAAAAGTGAAATCGGAGCACCTTATTCTTATTATTTTATAAATCAGGACAGAAAGTGAAATTTTATTGATTTGATTTATAATCAATAGTCGACAATGTCAAATCGATGTTATGTCGATATGTTATATATATATATTTTTTCAGGAACTAATTATGATAACAGTAATTATTTATGATTTAGCATCCTCTTCAATCGTTTTTCAATTTTAATTAGATCCTATCGATCATTTGTGATAGCATGTAGTTGTTCAAATCTTATCAATGAATATATATTAGATGAATGACTCACATATGTTTGTGGTTGTACATTTTGTTGCCATTATGAAATGGGGAAGACATAAAAAGATATATTAAAAATTATTATTATATTTTTCATTTTTACTTTGGTTCTTCTTTTTTGGTGTATTTTTCTATATTAAAAGTATATAAATAAAAGGTACTCCGCAATCTTTCTTCTTTCTCTCTTTTTACTCTTAAATTTATTTATAATTATAAATATGTAAAATTTTTTAAATACATACACAATTGTTTAATTATATTTGTAGCATACTGTAGCATCAAGATTGAGTGAATATGCAAAAGACCATGAAGTTATATTGATAAGCAAATTAAATGTTACATAATAACTGATATTAAAGTTTGTGTAAAGATAATAATTATATCTATTGTATATTTCTTTTTATTTTTTGATTTATTTTTAATTAGTATTTGTGATATTAGTAATATTAATAATAATAATCGCAGTATTCGCAATATTTATTCGTAATATTTATAATGTTCGTATAAAGTTGATGGCGCACGCGCTCGATCGTTTCCCCTATGAGTCGTTTAATCCCATTTAACGACGTTACCAATAAAATATAATTTTTTTTAATGCTTCTTTAATACAGCACGGTAGTACACAATTATGCGATAAAAATACTGATTGTAAAAATATACATGCATGGGCCAATAGTTTTGAAAAATTATTGGAAGATCCAAAAGGTTTACAAACATTTGCGGTAAGATCCTTCTTTAATTAATTTTTTTATTGGATAAAGCCACGTTACATATTTCTTAATATCTTTTTTATTTATTTTATTTTTATAGGAATTTCTGAAAAAGGAATTTAGTCATGAAAATATTTATTTTTGGGCTGCTTGTGAGAGATACAAAGATACTAAAGATGTTATTACAAGACGAAATTTGGCAAATCAAATTTTCCAACGTCACTTTTCCTCTGCAGCAGCTGAACCTGTAAATGTTGATAGCCATGCAACAGGTCAAATAACACAAGAGCTTCTCAGCGAAGCACCTGCTGATCTTTTTTTACAGGTGTACATTACATGTTTTTTATTCTTCTTTTCAATTCTGCAGTTGTTTTTATTATTATCAACATTATATTAGTTCTATATTAATAGAAATTGTTAGTTTGTATTTTATTTTCAGGCTCAAAAACAGGTTTTTAATTTAATGAAATTCGATAGTTATCCAAGATTTTTAAGATCTGATTTGTATCGTCATTGTGTAGAAACAGGAAATTCCATAATTGGAGCAGAAGATTGTGATTTAAATCTTACCAGTTCTCCTAGTGTAAAGTTGAAGAAGAGTCACTCGGATGCAGAAGATCGATGTAGAAAATCCATTCTTCCATGGAATAGAAAAAACAGGTATTGATGATAAATAGTATATAATAAATGTTAGTTGAAAGTAAGTGTTATCAGTAAGTCATGATATTATATTCATCAGTGCATCATCAAGTATAATATCTTTTTAGATCAAAATCAAAAGATCGTGGCGAATCTGAATACAATAAAGGTCCTAATAGAAATGAGACTATATACAAGAGTTTTACAACTATGAAAAGAGAAACAGAAGGTAATAACAACGATGACAGTATTTCTATATCTAGCAGCAGATCTTCATTAGCATCATGGGATTTGGCATTAAGGCAGTCATTTCACAAACATGTAAGTGTTCTTCTCTCTTCTTTTATATTGTGATTAAACATAAAGAAACTATGCTGTTCGGTAAAGCAGTTTTCTCAAAGGGTAGTATATGTAAGTTTAACTGTTGTATGTGTTAGTTTTATTTGCATTGCAAGTGTGTAGTAGATACTCTGGTATTGCAACTATGCGAAGATGTTTGTTGAAAACAAATGTTAGTGTTATTAAGCACACAATCAATTTCAAATCTACAAAGTTGTTGTATCTATAACTTGTAGTCTTTCTCGTCCTATGAAGGACAGTCGAATGAAACGAAAGAAATTCGTGCTAAATGTACTGGATTATGTCGGGTAATATTACCCGATGGATCAACTACAGTTGTGCCAACTAGCCAAATGGAGAGTATTAAAGATGTGGTTACACGCCTCCTTGATAAAAGAGCTCTTCGATATTCTAACTATGATGTTCTAATCCTAGCTACAGATGAGGTTTGTGATTTCTTGTATTTATTTAATGCATCTTTTAAGACTATTGCTCAAAAGTAATAAAATAATCGTTGATGTTTGATATGCTATGTATAAAATGTGTTTCTTTCTTGCACATAGTGTGAATGCAGTAAGGATTGTGGGAGATTATTATTGTCATGTGAGAATTGTTATGCATGTATTTGGGGCAGCTTTTGTATTTGGGTATATTTACATTAAATTTAACATAAAATATAATTTGTATGATACAAATAATTTGAAACGTTTACTTATTATATTTCTTATATCTACATATAATATAATATCTAATAATGATTAAAAATTTTTTGTGTCTTCAGACTATAGATACGAAATATCCATCATCTGTACTGGCTGGTCAAGAGGTGGAAGTTGTACCAACGAAAATATTGAAAGTAGATTTACCTTCCCGGCGAACGATAACTGTGATTGCACATAAAGGCAAAACTCTTAAAGATGTATTGAGGCCACTCCTAAATAAGTATGGTTTTAATTTAGAAATAATTACTACATGGAGTGAAAACCACCGCATTAGTATGGATATACAAGCTATTGATGCTCCTGCAAGACTGGTTTTGACCAGCATAAAGGATCAAGGTAATGAAGATGTTGAACTATAATAAGATTTTAAAAAGTTATTAAAACATTAAATTTTGATGAAAATAATTTGAAGAAGAATATTTTTGTAGATCCACAAAAGGAGTTAAATACAGTTAAGTACGCACATGATGGAACAAATTCTCAATCCACTCTAGATGAGATCACAAATAGAGTATTTGAAGAACTTTTGGTGGGCAAAGGTTCAAGTAAATATCATTATAATGATGGCTCATGTAAGGTAATAAAATAATTTGAATTAATTGGTTCAAAGTTTGTTGTTTTTATTTGTGATAAATTATTTATTATTTCATTTTTGAATAGTCTGATGATCAACGTTCGGAAGGTTCCTCTATTTTACCAAGCAAATTTTTTCTTCGAGATTCTACAATGCATGGAAAGAAGAAGGTATGATAAACATCTTTGTATTCAATGTATCACTTTTCAAAAATGATTTTCATATATTCTTATATTTTAATGTTAAAGGGAGGAAAACCTAAATGTAATATGAATGAAAAAACTAATATGAACGATTATGTTTCCGAAGAAACTACGAAATCTCATCCTCCTTTAATAGCAAAATGGCGGAATGGAGTGAAACTACAATTACCAGGAAAATTCGACGGTGAAGGTAAATTATATTTGAATATTCGTATAATATTGTTAATACTAAACTTAATTATGACACTAGCAGTTGTGACTTTCTACACAATTATAGAATATATATTATTATAATATTTATAATATTTATAGATTTATACGAAGGTTTAAAACGAGCACAAAGATCTAGATTGGAAGATCAGAGAGGCACGGAAATCAATTTTGAATTACCAGACTTTCTAAAGGTAAACAAAACGAAACTTACATCTTCTGAGGTATAGTAATACGTATTTTTCTAATAATATCAAACATAAAATTTCACAAAGTATATTGTCAGTTTTTATCGTAATAACGTATTAACGTAAATACATTTTATTTTTAAAATTTTTATTATGCGATGCGTTTCGACCCTTAAAGCTATGAAATTACTGATCAGAACAAGGAAAATGGTAAGCCGACGGATCGCAACAAAGTTCGGAGACCTAGGATAATATCTGTCAATTGCGAAGCAAATGCCAAGTTTTATAGTTCGATTCATGAACGACAAAACTGCGGACACGATCAAAATACGACGACAACCACAACATCGATAACAACGATAACAACAACATCAAACACAACTAAGACGTTGGCTTTAGCAAAGAATGGAAATCTTGATGAACGATTCCACGTATTTGGTACTGGAAAGGAGTTGCAGAGTAAGTCTTCAGATAATTCGTTCATATTAGATACAACTTTGATGGACGAAGATCGGACCGTTTTAGAAAATGGATCTTGCTCCCGAACTACTGCTTTGGATTCTTTTGATACTCAAGTCAACTCGCTAGGTGTAAAATCATCGAGACCTCCACCCCTTCCGCCAAAGCCAAAAAATCTTATAACATGTGCAGCAAAAACTGGATATATCGTGTCTTCGAAATCTTTACCAAAGTCTAATCACGCCGTTTCTTTAAGTCCAACCGAATTTACTCGGAAAAATATTTTATAACGTGTTACATTGAAAAAACGACATTGATGTGTCACATATTTTCGTACCTAATGTACGAAATCTACCACAAAATGAGCGAAGGTATCTTCTAATTAATTATATATGTAATATAAAATTATATACAGAGCAAAATGTTGATACGAAAAGATTTGTATTTGTAGTATTATTTAGAATTATGACGATTAAGAGTACAATTATGTATTATTGCACTTCGTCTCGATTGGTAAAGTGCCCGATCCTCAAAGATATCTTTATACACGATATATTTTTAATCATAAAAATTATATCTATTTATGATGTTTTTACGGTACAGCTGTTATTCTCCTGGTTATACAGGACATATATTTTATTATTGTAATTTATAGTGAATGAACACTGTTATACGCAAACGAAAAAAATATTTGAATTTTATGCGCATTAAATAAATTATATAAACTTTGTTCTATAGAAGTACTTCTATATTAATTCAATATTTATTCCAATTCAAGCAGTAAACAAAAAGAAAATTTTTCATAACCATCTAAATTCACATATGCATATATATAACGGTCTTCTTATCTCCTTGTATTTTGATTTCTTGATTTATTTCCTTGCGGTTTTGTAGATGGCGTTATACGCGGTTATATTTACGCGGGTCTGTCATTATTGTGAGTTTGTTTAACTTGATATACCGGTCAACGAAGCTCAATTGTGATTATCTTTCACTCGATGAAATAATATATCTATCGTTAGTTTTTGATATGTCATTTTATCATGTTAAAAGAAAATTGTTGCAGTTAATATAAAGTGTAAGAAAATTTGATTTTTCAACATTTCAAGTTGGAAAATTTTGTGTAAAAAGTTTTGTAAATAAAATTTGATCAAAAAAAGGTAAGTAATTGAAAGATCATATATATTATATTTACAGATTAGTTTATTTCTTTTGAATAGTTACTAACAAAGCAAAATATTTCACACTATAAAAGATAATGAGAAATTATATTATTAAAAATAATGTTATCATCACCTAACCCTACATGATTCAGTTATACACCATCTGATTTTTATACTTTGTTTCATTCGTTCTATTATTGCTTAAAAACGATTCTTCATCAAACGTAATAATTACGAAAATAAATCTAACATGTACACACGTTTTCTATATAGTGTGAAAATTGTATTTTATTATGACGAATTTTTTAAAATTTTTTGCTTTCCGCTTTAATTTTCTGAAAATTTTATTTTTTATCATTCGTTCCATCTATCAATTTATTGTAATATAATACACATAGCATACTTAGTGAAATATATATATGAAATTTACACGTCCAATAACAAAATAAAAATGTTTTTCTACAGTGTATTGTTAAGAAACGGAAAAAATAAGATGTTAAAATTATTATTAAATAAGAGGTAAACATAATTAGTCGGCTCTAATACCAATTGTAGGCTAAACATAAAAAAAAATTACACAACAGGTATTGGACGTTATGTGTGAAATAGTTTTTTTTTTTGAAACTTCGATATTGTCGATCTTCTATCGATAAATTTGTATTTCCTCAAAATCTTGAATAGATATTATACACACAACTCTTATACTTCCGTTTGCAGATTATTATTGATACGAAGATGTCCGGATGTAAACGAATGTCTGTATTATCATGCATCGCTGAATTAGACGAATGTTCATCGGACAAATGTCAATACCAAGCAGCACTTCTCGCGTCACCGGTTTCCAGCATTGTTTGTGACTTGATAAACTCGACGCTGTCACCGCGCAGTTATTCAAATCGCACGAACGATGTAACCGATAAGAATGTAGGTAAGCAAAGTAACGACCATCACGCCAATTACTGATTAACCCTTATTCATAAATTTAGTGTATATTATATGATTATTAACGATAAAAAAAAATATTGGGGAAAGCTTCAGATAGAGGGGAGCGTGATTAAAGTGGATCGAAGAGGGAGTAGAGTAAAATGGTGGGGATGCGACATAAACTGCTTACATTGGAGCGAAAATAAATAGCTTACTTCGTGCAAATTACTGCAAAATAATTTAAAATTGTTGTTTTAATACACGAGCAATATTGAAATGCACGTTAATTTTTTTGTTGTTTTATAAAACAATTTAAATAGTTCAACTGATAGAATTAATGGTGGAATCAAAATGACTCCTTTGATGAAGAAGAAAGCTGTTTGGGTTGACAAGAAAAAAATCTGATTAGTAATTCAGTGTATAACCGTTAAAGGTTGCTGATCAAAACTTGGAGATTCAGATTGCAAGACCTGCCTTACCGGCTCCACAAGAAATGCTAATACACCGAAACCCTCGAGAATACAAGAACCTGAGATACCCCTCACACCTTATAGGCCCTTATAGATTCTCAAAACCCTTTACCATCTCTTCGTCATTTTCTCTCTTATTTCTTGTCCTTCTTTGATTTCTTTCATTTTATGCGTCCACGTCGTCTTACCCCTTTTATACTTTTTTTGCCTCTCTGCTCCTTTTTTTTTCTTTTTGATCGACTTTATATTTATTCGAATATTTTAATTTGACGTTTGCTACCTGTTCCATAATAAGTAGTAGAGAATGCGTTAGCATTTGAGATAGTTTAAAACGTTGGAAACAGACGTTTATCGCAACTCGCGATGCGGAAGAGCAAGAATGCAGTGAAACATATTTCGTTAGCAGCTGTGTTACTGCCTGAACGGTGACCTTTGTTTAATCGCCATTTGTAATTTATCGTATATCATGCGCCGATGCACGCGCGCATATAATCGCATGTTATCAGAAATATTTATTTAACGTACAGTCCGTCTTCTCTCCTTTCTATTTATTTTCTGTGTTTTCGAAATTTTCTTTTTTCGTTAGTGTAGTATAGCAAACAAAAAGACAACAATCAGAATACTTTTGCACAAAAATTTACTGATTAATACTTATTAGTGAAATGAATGATAAAGCGTAAGAAAATCTATTGATATTAATTTGTAATTTGTTACAAATAGTAACATTGATAATATTGAGAAGAGAATCCAAATGAGGCATACGATAAAGTACACTGTTAATTTTTTCAAATTTTCAAGGAACCATAATAGATAGGGGTTTTCCTCATTACCTGCGTTACCCTCTTTCTAACAATAAGTATGTTCATCGAAGGTTGTTAAAAAGAGGGATAGTAAACATCCGTAAACGTAAAAGGTACAATTAATAACCAGCGTTATTCTGCTTTACTTGAAATATAGAAAATACATTATTTTTCAAAAATTAAGTCTGAAATGTTGGAATGACTTTTTTGTCACTTTCTAAAGTGAATGTATAAATGCGTAAAATGTTCCAGTTCAATTCTTGGACGGTTCGATGACGGTTCATGGTGCACTGGTTACACCTGTGTGGCAAACGAGCGGTGCACGGCTTTTTCGTTCCACGGTTCGTGAATTGTTCGTTAGGAACTTATTACGTATTTAGCTGTTCGTTCATTTTTTTGCTCATGTTAATACTATTTTACTATTTGAATAGAATTGAAATGAAACATTGCCGAATTGTTGCTGAAGGAAATGTTATTAAAAAAGCTTAGATTAGGAAATCAAATGATATATTTGTATCTTTAGTTTGTAATTTATCAAAATTATAATTAGTTATTTAGTTAGTGAGAATAATCTATGCGTTCTGTACCCGTTCTTTTATGGTTTTTTGCCAACCGATCGATACATCTACCAACCGTCGAATTTTTCTTTATAACGAATTTGAGATGTATGAATACTATTGAAGTACATGTACATTTAAGTATGTGATATTTTACATATTGCGGTAGGCACAGATAAACTGAAATCATTTAGAACGTGTTTGAGAAATGAATCTATAATAAATAGCTTCCTGTTTTAGTGATTCTTATTTTTCTTAGTGAGATGAGAAACTGAAATTGTAGTAAATAAAAGAGAACAAGTAAAAAACGAAACAGGAAAGGAAAATGGAAAGAGAGAAAGAAAGAAGGCGAGGGAGAGAAAATATATGATCCACGATAGGAACAACGGGAGCAATTAGGTGTAGTCGGGTACTAGAGCGTTGAACGCAAGGAAACGATGGGGCGCTAACGTGTGCCTCTGGTGTCTCCTGATATTCCGAGGGGTCGGTACTTACCCCACTAGGGGAAGGTAAGGGCTCAGGGGGCAGACATATGAGCACACATGGGACGACAGTCACCACCTGGCAGTGTGTAGTCGAATGCTTACATCGTTGAGCGAATATATGAACGTATGAACGTATGTGAGTGTATGCGAATGGTGGGTACCCGAGTGAAACGCGTTGCAACCCCAACCCTCCACTTGGCTCGTGCCGCTATACATTGTCGTAGGCTTTTCTTCTCTCGGGTATCGACTCGAAGACAGTCTGTTGGGTGAAAACGGTTAAAGTCTGCGACCGTACACCGTTTCATTATACTTGCACGATCAATTTCGACATCAACCAGTTTGCTTTAATTTTAACAGTTTGTTAATATTTGAGAATTACAGGAGAGAAACGCGATAAATTATACCTTTCGTCAATTATAGAAAACCAATTTCAAAATTCAATATACTTGCAACTATAATGGTAGTGTTGGATATAGCACATAACCCGTTATGTTAACAGTTAATCTGTTATTTTAAAGTACTCTCTTTTGGAACTAGAAACTAGAAAACCAACAGATATTGACTTATCATGTTTTTCTTCGATTTTCATTTTAAATGGAAATGGAAATACATATGAGGAATTTTAGTTAGATTTCTTATTGCGATATTAGATTAGATTATAGTCTAACGAGACGAAACAATAGACATAAACAAAACGTTCACGTGCTCGATTGCAACTATAAATTGAAATTATTAGCTGGTATCGAGTTATTGTCATTGGTCAATCCTCAGGGATGAACTGATATTGTTATTCTAGCAATTTGCATGTTAGAATTAGATAATATGTAATGTTTCTTAGATAATATGTAAAAAATTTTAGAAAATCTCCAAAATCCATGAAGCTGATACACATTGATAGGTTCATCGTGAACTTTATTATTTTCGCGATTTTAATAAATTGCAATTCTTCCACAATTCTTTTTACACACTGTCTATTTCGAGGAGTTCTCAAATATATTTTTACGAACAATTGTAATTTCATTATGTTTCCATAATCTATCTATTCTAACACTAATTTCTTTTTAATTAACGGACGAAACGAAAATAAAAGTGAATACAGATAAACCTTAATTAAATTGAGTACGTGATAGGTTCTTATTATATTATAACAATTTCTTTGTTTGTCCAAATTGGATTTTTACTGATTAGTGCGATATGAATCGGTAACACGTACCAGCATGGTATGTTCTCATAGATGTGTAACGGTTCTAATGATTATGGAACACACGTTCGACATCTGTATCCTAATCTCGCTAGTCTGGTTCACGTGACTACAACGTAACGGCTCGACCGTTTATATTTATTCTTTATTTATGGAACGCAGATATTCACGTCGAAAATAGATTTTGGTAAAAGGATGGTTATTCGGAAGCCGACATTCCACCCTAAGGTCTCTCCCTCATTTTCTTCTCCTTGATGGTATATATTTAACTATCGCTGTTTTTTACGCGGCTTAACGGTCTATGTTGGATCTTGCTATGTTTTAACTTGAGCTCCAGCTTCAACATCTTTTCTCTTTTAATATTGGTCACATTTTAAAATGACGTGCGATATATAATAAAATTAAAATCACAGATTAGTTCAGCTGAATGATGAAAGGTAGCAAGGAATATTCAATAATGAACATAAGAATGATAGAATAATGAATGAAATGTATCGGTACAAATTGAAATAGAAATTGTAATAGAAGATTTAATTTAGACAATTTTTAGTGAAACATCAGACGTCAACTACTGTAAAACCGATATAAGAATTTTTGGAAAATTATTCTGTGCCAGTACTTTCATTCATTGCTGTCTACTATATAATCTAACTCAGAATAGTAATAAAGGGATGTCGTTTTTCTTCGCTTTTATTTGTAGCCTTTTATTTAGCACAAAATCTGTTTGGCAATTCTGTTGTAAGTTGGTGCAGTGAAAAGGCTTGGTGGTCAGCCGCGAAAAGAGAGATATTCATTTCCGTAACCGTATCCGCTTGGCCCGTAACCGTAACCGTAATGTAACCATAACCATAACCGTAACCGTAACCACCATAACCATCTTCATAGAAGAAAAGACAAGATGAATAGGATCGTTAAAGAAGAAAAAAAACATGTTATCCAAGTTAAATATAATTACAATATACACAACAATTATGGAATAAATATGGAACGAAGACAGAACAAAATTTTTTTTTCCTTTTTTAATTTAAAAAAAATTGTTCAGAATATTTTGATGTAAAATCTATATTTTATTTACAAATAATATTCGCAAAGATAAATGCGCTAATAAAAAACTAGCAGCAAGTAAAACGAAGTGATATTCGTCACAGAGACTGCACTAACTTCCTGCGGAAATGCTGCGCGGTGAACGCAATAAGTAGGAAAGGCGTTCCGGTCTTTTAGCGACCCTGTTTTCCTACTACCATCACCTTCTTCCTTTCCTTTACGCGAAATACACTTGTTATTGTGAGATTTTAAGTTTTTATATTTTTCTCATATCTAAATACACGGTGTATAATTTATTAGTGAAATTATTTCTTAACCAAAAAAGACTGATAATAATTAACGAAGATTGATTAATTCTATTTAATCATCGAATTCTTTGTTTGAAAATTATCATAGATTGTTGGATTGATCGAGAATATGTTGCTATATACATACTTATTTTCTTCGTATACATCTCAAAGTTAAATAATTTTATTTTACATTTAATTTCAGATTTGGCAGATTTGGATCACCGTGAACAATCCAGTTATGGAACCAGCAAAGGGTGAGTGTACATTCTGTTTTCATTTCACATTAGCAAGCAACACGAATATTTTCCTAATTTATTATTTACGAATCATTCGGAATGAACAATATATAAACAAATATATTAATTCAAAAAATAATTCGATACTACAAATATCTCAAAATGAGTAATGCATGCCTATACGATTCTGTATTGGATGTGTCGTTTCGGAGTTCCGAATTACTGTCCAACACCATTCATATTTTCTAGTTTCATTCATGTACACCGAAGATTCACTTATCTTCTCTTTCTCTTTCTATCTCACTCTTCGAGGTTCCCACCGTTTCTTGTAAGCTTATCCATCTCGTTCGACGTCCGTACTCCTCGGTTTCTCTTTTCCGTTTCACGCTTCAACTAGCTCCTACGCTTGATCCGATGATATCTTCTTTCTTCTTTCTCCTTTCCTTTCCTCGTATCTTTCTTTCCATTCTTTCCGTAAAAAGTAAATAAAAGGTAGTGAGACGTGTAGTTGTTAAAACTATATCACACATTTTCATTTGTCACGCATTCCAGCATGTTTCTGCTGTAGTAGTCGATATATTATCTTTATCTTTCTCTTCGTTGCTCTCGTGACGCGACCGTTAAAAAATCAAGCAAAACGGTTCGGGCAAGCAAGTTCATCGTATCCCTACTCGCTAAGAATAACGCCTCCCACTTTGGCTTGTAGACGGTTTGGTGTGTATGTGCGTATGTGTGTGGGTTGTGTATACATTTCAACTTTGCTGCACGAGAGACCACACGTGAACTTGTGTGAAATCTTCAGAGCAATTTTACCCTCGTCGATTATATTTACACACGGTATTGCGTAAAAGTCTTAGGTGAAATCCTGAGACTTCTATGAAAGATAAAGCGTGAAGTTGTAACAGTGACTTAATCTTTGTCTTAACTGTTGCCTAGCAACCACTGTTTCTTTCAAATTAAGTATGTACATATATAGTTGAAAGAGGATTTCTAACTTGCACACGTCTGTCTAATTCAGCCTTAGATTAATAAAGTGTTTCGAATGAGTCGAGGTTAAATAGCTTGATTAATAACGACTTTACTGTTTAAATTACTTAAATTACTTTAAACTACTTTAAGCTAATCTAAACGAGGCTCGAGACTTTTACGCGTCATTATGTCACACTTATGCATAGATACTTATACATAGATTACGTATCGTAGAAATTTGAATATATTTATGGTTATCTACCGTTCAATGTGATATTTCATCAATTTCAGAAGTTTAACAGCAGTAAACTGTTCAAAGTTGTTCCAACGAAACAGAACTGACTTTGGTTTGATCCGAGATTTATGTAACACGTAATCTCAGTCGTATCAACGTTATTGTCTTTTCAACGAACGAACAATTTTTCAAAAAAGAAATTTATAGATACGTGTCAACGTCACGAAACGTGTGGCGCGATACAGGCCAGGGAGGGATCTATGCGGTGGTCTCCCTCGTGAATGTAAATGTTCTGCGTTCCTTCTAAGAAAGCCGGCTAGATGGTAGGGGAAAGACGAGTGAAAGAGAAAGAAGGAGGAAGGGAAGGAAAGAGAAAGAGATAAAGGTGCAGAACTTTCATTGGTGGAGGTTTCCCGCCAAGATGCACCATGCTAGGCTAACCGGTTTGTTGAAAGGGCGACCGACCAGCCTCTTTTGGAATATTTCTCAGCTGATCGCCGTAACATTCCCGCTTTTTTTCCACCATATGTTAGTTTTCCCTCCAATTTCGTTCCATCCCCCTTCTCTCTCATTTCGTTTTAGCCGAATTTATGTCTGATTTTACAAATTAATCCTTACGGAAAATAAAAGAACAAAAAGAGAATCGAAACGAACAAATTTGCAAAATCGTGATAAACTGTTCCACCTTCAATTGAAGTATTTTTTGAATCGAGCTTTTTAAGTAGGTGTGAGGAGATTTTTGGTGGTTTGTGTAGTACCTGTGTATCGCGGTCACGGGGTACACTTACCTGAGATCTTCAAGAAAAGAATCCATGAAAGGAAAAACGGCGCGTTCCTTTGGTATCTATTTTGCTTTATTGTTATGTGAGACCTGTCGTTAAAGCATGGCTCTATTGATTTCATGGGCTTTCCATTTATACAAAAAAATCTTCTGAGAATTTTATTTATTGAACGGCAACTCATTTCCTGCGGTTATTTCACATTTTTCTGCCAAGAATGGCATACCGCAGGAAACATTTGTCTATAAATGTACAATCATTTGTCGAGAGAGATGTCTAAGATATTGTTGGCCTTTTCTCATATATTACGTATTTTGTTAATTGTTTTTTCTTAATATATCAACGATGGAAAAATAACATTTTCGCAAATAAAAATTGAATTTCGTTTCAGAGCATACCGAATTAGTAATTTATCGAATTTCTTTTATCGTACGAATTTCTTTTATCCCTTTTGACGTGTGCAATTTAAAAATACTTTAGTTTTAAATCGTGGACAAGATCCTATGAGAACAAAATTTCGATTTGCTTCGGAACGTGGTTTAATCTATAAACGTAATATCAATCGTTCGATTGATACTGAAATGTTACGCGATCAACCGACTCGCGTTTGATTTGAACCACGACGATCGTAACGGTTGGATGGGTTAAAACGGGCGAGGCCGGAGATAATGAAAAACACATGCGATTCGTTGGATGCGCGGACAAACGTGCGTGAACGTTGGGACTGGCAGGAAGAAACGAGACAACGAGAAATGTAAGAATGAACGCGGAAAAAGGTAACCGCGATAGCAACGTCGGCTTAAGGGTACGAACGTAAAGGGAATGGAATGGTATTCATGGCGTGAGGAGACTCGGGGGCGAGATGAGACGAAACGAAACGAGACGAAACGACGAGAGGAAGGAACGTCGAGACGATAGGACGTAGATCGGGGCGAAATGAGACGGAACGAAGGTACGTCGTCTGAAAGGCGTGGTGGGGGGTCAGGGCCAGGGTCGGTGCCAGGGCCGGTGCCGGGGCCGGTGCCGGGGCCGGGGCCGGGGCCACTGCTGGGGCCGGGGTTGGGTCTGGGGCTGGCGCGCGGTAGAAAACAAGCGTGGTCTTTTAAATCGGCGGCTACGAGGGATTTAAAAATGGCCGAGTCTGCCTACCCTTGACAGCCGCGTCCCTTCAGCTGGTCGGACAAATACCATCAGCTGACCGGTTTTGGAGGGAAAGCTGACTGAGATTCTCGTTTCTGCGAAACTACCTAACGCCGTGCATCGTTAATTGTCCATTTATTATTTATATACCATTAATAACAGCGATGTCGTCTAATCTATGATTTATTATCGCATATCAGGGAAGAGAGAACAAGAAATAATCATTCAACTTTTCCAACGTTCTGGAGTTCACACTTTTTCATCGTGAAAATTTTCAACCGTAGCGTCCACTTAGAGTTACCGGAAACCGTATCCAGCTGTTTCTTTTATTACCTTTCTGCAGAAAAATGCAAGGTCGAATTGGAAAGCGGGAATGGGATTTAATAAGCATGGAAGAATAAATCCCTTTATATTCGAAGATGCAGACTATGTATACATGTTATGTATACATGTACCTATGTAGGAATATTTCGCGGAAACAAGTAAATTGCGTGAATTAGCCAGTATGTACCGTCATAAGATGTCCTTTGTCATTTGAGATCAAAGGGAAGGGCTGTTATCCGCGCTTATACGTATAGCGCTACTCTCTGAACAGAGGGGAGCAGGTTGTTATACGTACTTGTTCAGTTCACTCCCTCACAGGTAGCTGCACGGCGGCGGTAACCAACGAGCACTGGACCAAACCTGCGAGTTGCTCGAGAAAGAAAGAAATCGGATGCATGCCTGGACGGTTCGTTTGACGGGGGATGAATTTTATTAAGGCCTTTTTACGGCTCTTTTCTTTTATACCCGTTTCAAGATTCAGAGATCGTTTATGTTCAGATCGTATCAATCGGTAAGTCTGTTCCTTCTTCTTTAGGCGTGTCTAAATTCTTCATACATTTCCTTTCCTGCTTCATTTTCTCTCATTTCTCACATTTTCAAATATGTGAAAGATGGTTTGTGGTGCGTGCTTCTCTAATGCAACGTCGTCGGTTAACCGTTGCGCAACTTCCTCCTCCCTCTCAACTTCTTTCCTCAGTATCCACTCGGTGGCGTGCCTGTTTGTCTGCATGCCTGCATGTCTACCCATACTCGTTTCCCCGTCATCCCGTCACCTCATCCGCCTGATCTTCTACGCCTCTCTCGTGCCCCTCTCTCGAGCACACTCCTTTCGCCTCTCTCTTTCCGTATCTCTTTGCTTTCTCTCCTCTTTTTCTTCCTTCTATCATATCTTCCCCACCCACCAATCTTCACTTCGCCCTTTCATCTTTCTTTCTCTCTTTCTCTCTTTCTTCCTTCTTTCTTCTCTTTTCTCGCGTCTCCTTCCTCTTTCCTCTTATTATTTTTCTGCCATCTTGTTTCTCCGTTTATCCGTTACTTTTTTCAACCGTTTTTACTACTCGTAACGGTGGAGCTCGCCCCCAGCAACAGTGGTCTCCCAACCAATTTTTTCTCTCCCTTCTATTTCCTACGTTAAACCTCTTTCCACCCACTCCAGTTTTCTCTCTCTCTCTCTCTCTCTCTCTCTGTCTTTCTTTCTTTCCCCCCTCTTTCTCTCTTTCTCCTCCCCACCTTCCATCCAGAGAAGAGTACTTTTCTATTCTTTCTCTTTGTCGTTCGTTTGCCTGCCAGTCGATCGGTTCAAATCTCTTACATAAGCATTTAAAAAACTGGCTCCGCGCAATCTTTCCGTCCGTAACTTTGAATACCGAAGTCGCACGTAATCGGTACATAAACTGCACTCGCATATCGGGAGTTTAACGTTCTTCGGTAGAGGCGGCTTTGTGCGATGCGCAAAACGAGCAATTTAAACCAACGACCTTCGAACGCCATGGTCTTTCACATTCTCTCTTAGTAACTGAGCTAGCGTGAGAAACTCGCCTTGGGGATGAAAGACTAGTTGATTACGAATTTTCATCTCTGAAGGATTTAATTCCTTCGAATCGAGGCAAATCTCGTTGGAAAAAATCCGTTTAACTAATACGCGTGGGTAAGCTGAATTCACGTACTAATTTCATTCGTGAAATTTCTTCGAGGCGTATTTTTATTTTTCTTGAAAGATCATCTGAACTAATCTAAATTTAAAAACTAATCGTACCATATAACGAAGCTTTCAATAAATATTAGAAGAATCTTTCTTAGATTCTTTGAGTCCTTAGATTCTAGAAGTCGTTATAGATTTTTACCAAAAAAAACTAATACGATAGATAAATTAAAAAGTTGTTACACTTAAGCGATTGAATAAGCCAAATAACAAGTTATTTTCCCAGATTAACGCCAAGACCGAACGCTATCGGTTAGTGATTTGATGTAGGTACGTGATGTAGGTACGTGAAACCTGTTGCCAACAAGTTTCATGCGATCGAAGTACCCGTTTGAGATTCAACGATACGCGGCAAGTCTAGAGAAACAGCGAAGAACGTTTTTCTAGGAAGGTCGTTTTACGAGAACAGGTCCGAAGAACTGTCGCCGGCTTGAAAGAAACCAAGATTTCATTTTGAAGCGACAGGAGAGAAGAGCAAATTCACAGATGGAAAATGGTAGGAAGTATTAAAGAGGGTTTTCTGAGCTTCTGAACCATTCCGGCTCGCACGGTGCATGGGTGGTAGGTTGGTCGCTTTGTCGGTGATTTGGGAAAGTTGAAGCACGTTGGAAGTGTGCCAAAGAAATCGGAAAGGTCGCGAGAACTTCTTTTTCTTTTCGCCTTTTTCGCCATTGAGAATTCTTTCATGTTAGAAATGAAAAATTGAAGAATATTTCTATCGATCGTCGCTAATCCTATGGTCGATGCTGGCAGTGAAAACGAGAGGCCGTTTCACTTAATAAGAGTAACCGGAGCATTTAAACGGGAAGCGGTCATGTAGAGAGTATAGCTTCACTCTCAGGAGTATAATTGGGACATGGTCATCACAACGATGTTTGATGCCTTACAGAGTTGAAAAATTAGACCAACATTTTTTATCAAATACATCGTACAAGCGAATACTTTTCAACCGTAACTTTCTCTATTGTTTTCTCTGTAACTCTGAAGAAGGGAGTAGGAAGATACAAGAGGCATCCACAGGTCAGCGGGAATTGGCGGGAGTCGGCGGAAGCTGGTAGGAGTTGGCGGGAATTAATACTCGCTGCGGCTCGGATGAAAGACTAAAGAAGCGAAAAAAAAAATGTGCAATTCATTTTCACAGGAAATGATCGTATAGACATACTGCTATTGTCTTTTTCCCTGCGAAGTATTTTTTTTCTCTTCCTCTACTGTTTTCTCTGTCTCTCCTTCAATTGATATTCCCAATGCTCCCAGCATGTTTACATCATCCTGTTTCTCCAATACTGTGTTTTTCTCATTCAGTCAGTCTTAGAATCTTTCTTAGCCGATTCCTTAACCATCGTTTCTATTCCCATTCCCGCATCCGCTGATCTCTATATCCTCTTCTTCTTCGTGGCCTGTTCATGTCTACTTTGTACTGGTTGGTTAGTTCAATGTTGAGCTCCTTTTTCCCCAGGGTTGGAGCTTGAAGTCGCGCCGGGGTCGTCGAAGACCGAGACCGAATCCGGAGCCGAGATCGAGACACAGCAAAACAGTGTGTTCCATGGGTGGTTGCTCTCTTCTTTCTCTCTCTCTCTCTCTCCTTCTCTCCTCTTCTCTTCGCTTTTCTCCTTTTCTCTCTTTCGCTCTCTCTCTCTTTCTCTCTTTCTCTCTTGCACGTATACGCATACACATACATACACTTGTACATACGAGAACGCTTGCCTCTCCTACCTCCCGTTTCGGTCTCTCTTTTTCTCTTTTCTTCGTTCCCGCGCACAGTCGCGAACCACGGCGGTGTCGCCTCTCCCCACTATAAAAGACCACGACCGACCGTTGAGATTTAAATTCCTCTCTGGGTGGACGGAGAGGAGTCTCTCTGGCCTGGGAACGGCAACCTTTCTGCGAGACGAGGAGAAACTCATCGTCTCGCCGCTTTGACCGTCTACGCCGTTCTCTCGGTCATCGTCGTTTTTCCCTCCATTCCCTTCTTTCGCGTGTTTTTGGCAAGCGGCCGCTTCGAACGTACTTTTTCAATTGAAAATCGAATAGAACAGGAAGAACGGATCCTTTCAATTATAGCGTGACGTGTGAGACGTCGTCATTCTCAGGAATTTCGGAATGTCGTCGCCAGTCCCGTGCGATGTGTATTGGGATTTGATTGCGATTGGAGCGGATCAGGTCGTGTGGTGAACACAGTTTTCAATAGTCGTAAAGTACGACGATAATAAAGTACGAATGTTTTCTCATGTTACATTTGAGAGATATACATAGGGGCTCACGAAAGTTTTCGAACGCTTATCGCAGAAAGTTTCTGCGCATATATCACGTGCGTCGCACGTCACGTTTTAAAGTTTTATTAGTACTGTAACGAGACACGATTATCGTGATTATGTTAGGAAAAACTGAAGCCAGTCCGAAAATGTAATATAGAAATTACAAATTACTTACTGCATATGCTTAGTAATGTAATAAAAGCTTAGTATACATCACGAATAATGGTCTTGTACGTATAATTAAGTGTTAAAGATATTTTCATTAAAATATCCCCCTTCCGTTAAATGTAAATTGATTGCTCCAATTTTCTGGTAATCTTTACGAAGTACACGTACATTTCCAGATTTTTCTCAAATCTTACCAACGATAAATTACGATAATCGTATCCCATTACGATGTTAATGAAATTACACGAAGACTGTATAAATGTTCAAATACTCTCACGAGCTGTCCTGTATCCTTTACTGAGATGAGGATACTTTACTCGATGAGAAAGTCTGAGTTCAATCGAGGATCTGAATGCAGTACTTATATCTACCTACATGTACGAAGTAATTTCACGTAAAGTTGTGTGCGTTCAGTTCCAACGATGACGTTGAAGCACTGGGAGGCCACGTGGAATGTACGTGCGAAAAAGGAAACACTGACGAGGAATAAAGTACAAGACGTGCGACGTATGACGATTTAAAACACGTTCGGACGTCCGTTAGACCGTTCTTGCGGTCTAATCGATACTTGTTAAGGAAAAAAAAAGCGGTTTACGCGATCGAGCGTGTTCGACTTTGGTTTCGGTAGGAAGCGTTACACGCCCCCATATAACACTTTCGGCCTCCCCCATGAGGGCACATGTACCGTATTGTCTAACGCTCGCTCTTGCGATACGCTATACGGGTGCAGCTGTTACACGAGCTTTACTCGTACGTGAATAATCGATGAACGCGAAACGACTTTTTCGTTGGGACACAAATCGACTCGTATCGAACGTCCACCAACGAACGTAGTTAGGCCACTCCAACATAAGTAACGTATCGTATTTGAAATATTCGGACATACGTGTGTATCTTATATTTTACAGAATCACAGGATGATTTTAATGTTTTAAGTAAAAGCGTATCAAACTTTTTTTTTTTTTTGGAAGAATATAAAAAGAGTATTTTTTGAAAAATATTTTATTTTATTTTATTAGTTATTTTCTCTATATTTTCGGTTTATTTTTGCACGAAGGATTACGTTCTTCTCAGTTATATTATAATTTCAAAATCATCCTGTGTATCTTTTCTTTTACTCTTCTAATTAAGCCTATTTTTTTTCAAAAGGCCGAAATGACGCGTCGGAGGTTCTACTTTCTCCTCAACGTATTGCTACGTTTGAATTGTCAATTACGTGGAATATTGATAAAATGAGATTTTAAGGGAATACGTTTAGACACATAACGGCTAATTAAAAACGAGTTTTTAATCTTTTTAATTTAGTTTCTTTTCGTATTAATTCGTATTCTCTCTCTCTCCCCCCCCCCTCTCTCTCTCTCTTTTTCCCACACTTGTATGCACCTCGACATCAGTTTAGCATTGACAAGATTGTTGACAGTGCTAAAAAAGATAAACGAGAGAAGAATGAACGAGTAATAGAGAAAGGCGAGAAAGGTGCGGAGTAGGAGTGAGGAAGAGCAGTCAGTATAAGAGAGGGACGGTGGAAGAGAAGGAGAGATGGACGAGGAGGAAGAGAGATCGAGCGATAAAAGTGCGAACGAGCTAAACGGAGAAGAAGAAAGGAAGATATCGCGATATTTCGGTTGCGGTTAAGCGTCGATAAGAGTCGGTCGTATCCCAAGGTCTGGGCACCGTTGCATGGCTCTTCTCAGAAACAGCCGTTTGAAGCGCGGGCAACTCCAATGTTCACGTTTTGCTCCGTTTAGCTCATATGGCAAATTCTCTACACATGTTAATTATATATCATTAGGTTGTTGCACATCGTCTTATCAGGAACTATTATCTAACTAATCTATTATCAGAAACTTCCATAATCACAAAAATGAATGTTGATAAAAACCAATCAACTTGAATCTTTGCAAATATATGTATAATACAACTCATTTTGAATAAAACAGATTGTAATACAGATTGGAATTCGTAAATAAAAGAAATGTCTGTTCAATCTTCAATCTTTATCCAAGAGATTGGGGATTCAATCGCAGTATAAAAATCGTAAGACTGATAGAATAACAAGAATGATGAACAATTGTTTGAGTCGAAACATTAATAATAAATTGACTGGACCTTTCCATCCTATTCAGTGTTATATACAGGTACTCGACAACTTTCGTTTGAATGACGGTTCTATTCATCCGGAAAATGAGAATTGCTAAGTACACCTGAGAATTGAAAGTTAAGTACTCGGTATCCTCTTAATAATTATAGTCAATGGGCATAACTTGTGGTTATAAGTAACAAAATGCTTCCTCATTTCGGCAATAAAATAATATTTATTATCGGCACGGTTTAAAGGCAACAAAGACTATTGTTGAAGGAAAGCTTATAGAAAATAGAGGTAGACGTAGGTATAGAGTGTCGGAATTTTACACTTAACAAGCGGATGGTTCCAAATGCCGAATAGACTACCCGTAGAGTCCTTTTACCTCTGGTAAATTCATATAAATAAAAGCTGAACTCGATGGGTACAGGTAGTAAATTAAGATAAATTGTAGAAAGAATTCCAGATCTCACTTTTAGTTCAAGGGATAATGTTTTCAAGATTTCATTTTATAATTATCGTATTATTTCATTCGCGCCGTGTGCGTCTTCCAGTGTAAAGTATCAAATAAAGATCTTGCAGAGATCTTTTCAATAGTTGTTTCAAATTTTTCCTCTCAGACTCAACTTCATAGATGAAACGAATAAATAATAATAACATTTGTCAGAGTTTCCCGATAAATGTAATGAGTAGGGGTACCTCTTTCCTCGTTTCCTTTTCCATCCTTCTTTCGTCTCTTCACTTTGTCTTCTCTTCGTCCTCCATCCTCTTGGTCCTCATCCCTGTTACTCTCTTTACACTCCGTGTTTCTTGCTGTTCATCCCGTTACTGCTGGTTCTTTACTTCCCAGGGTGATTATTTTTTCTGACTTCCCTTCGTCTTCATCTATCCATCTGAAAGAGGGGAGACTTTTGATAGCTGTTAGCGAGGGGTTCGAGCAATTTTTATTCTCCTTTCCTCCTCTGTACGTCTTTCTTTCTTTCGGCTGCTTCTCGACACATTGCGAATTTCGATCTCCTGTATGGTGCATCTGCGACGGCTGCATGTGTTGGAAGAATAGAAAGAACGAGCAGACTGTCTTCTATACCCTTCAAGATCTCGTAGGAACAGATGATAATCCCGTTTAGGAAGTTGCAAAGTTGTCTCGTTCTCTAAAAAGCTTCGCTGTTACGGTGTCATTATCGTTGGTAGTTTTCCATTACCCTTAACAAGTCTAGTTGAAAAAATCCCCTGTACAGATATACACTCGTTCGCGAAAGTGCGTTCGAACGCAAAATTTCCGATGTTCGAAAACTTAGTCGATATCTAAATTCTTGTGATTTAATTGTCATTCAATTTAAAAGAAATCAATGAGAGTTCATTTTAAAGTTTGAAGCCTCTACTTTCAGAATTCATTTTATCGTAAGATGTTTTTACAATACGTAGCGAGTGGGAAAATGAAGACATTTTTTTTCTCGAAAATGCTATAAATTGTCATGGTAGAAACATTGAAAAATTATTTCCATGACTGAATCTATTATTGATTTGGAGATTGGAGCCTCCTCTTAAAGGCGAAAAAGAATATAACGACGAAATTTATATTTTCTGGAATTTTCGTCGTCTAAGTCTAATATTTAAAGTTTAATGAAATGTCGAAAAAGGTCGTGCATCAAGTTTTAGACATCGTCATAAAAGAGAGGTTTCAATTTTCAAACTCATAATGGAGTTTTCAGTCATTAAAAAAATTTTTCAATGTTTTTACATACTATGACAATCAGTGGCGGCTTGTTTTGCAAAACAAGAAAATTAAGGATTATTAATGATAAAATTAAATATTGCAAGTAAATATAAATAAATAAATTAATATATTTATATATCAAGGAAAATTGGGGATACTGCAGTTTCACACTATTAATGACAATTTACGTATGTATAGCATCTTTAAGAAGAAAACTTTTCTACCCGTTACATACTGTAAAAACATTTTAATGTTAATAAAATGAACGGTGAGTTTTGAAAATAAAATCTTCAAGCTTTAAAATGGGCCTAGAGGTTTTACAATAAATCTAAAACAACTACTTCTTTTTACAAAAAACGTTAACAATTTATATCGATAATTTTTCAAACATCAGAAATTTAGTATTCGAACGCTTTGTGAGTGACTATACATACTTGAAATATATATATATCTGATATATATATTGGAACCTGATCATTACATACCTGAAATTCAACAATCCTTAGGATTTGCTTAACATTCTGTTATTTTCTACAGTTTCTTCGTTCACGTTGACGCTAAAATTAACAAATATATCATTTGCGATGGATTACTCGAAATATCAAAACCTCTCAAAACCCAAGAAAATTACGAATTTCGAGATCTCCAAAGTTTATATCTTTTGCATGATTCAGAACTCTTGAAACTCTGGTAAGAATGTAAAATAAATGAACAAAGAATCATTTGCAACAGAAATAAAAAATATTTGCTTCATGTCTATCTCAAATATTCGGTGTGAGATACTTCGCAAACGATTCAACGATTTATTTCTAGGAATACATGCGATTGATCTGGAATGACAATGTAAAATATTCAAATCTAAAGAATCTATTAAAAAAATATCTTATTACATCTCCATCAGCGACAAATATATTCTGAAAAGCTTTTCAGTACATCCGGCACTATTGTCGATTAGATCCAGAAGGAATTTCGATGTCAATGTTCTTAAACAAGAATCTGAATTAGATGTTTTTGTACGTTGTTATGTTTTTGAGAATTTAGAAATCAATTTAGAAATCAATTTCGAACACATCTTCAATTTCTTTGAGAATTTGAACTCGAATAAACATTTTAGGATATATGATATACAAAATGCAAAAAATGGTGTATTCTTGAAATAAATTATTTATTATTTCACAGTCAAAAGAATTTTCGTCAAAATTACTGATGTGTAATCAATCAAGTGTTTCAGCACTAAAATTTAAAAAACTTAGAAAGTAGAGTTGATCGCTTTGGACAGCGCATCGTCGAACATTCCGAGAATCTCTTTTCCTGATGAACATTCTCGGACACGAGCATTGTTATAATAAAATTATAATAATTTTCACACTCTGCACGTCAAATCCAATAGATTATATTATATTTCGTAAAATGTTGCCTCGTTAGGTACATGTTAATAAATTTTTTTTTTTATACAAGTTAAAAATGCAATGTCATGTAATTGGAACCGGAAAGCACATGACCGGTTTAAAAGTTTGAAACCCTCGTATCAGGTATGTATTACGTAAATGGCTCTCCACGTTTACTTGCCTATGTGTGTCTTTAATGGAACGTCAATGGAACATCACCACGGCTACGCGTGTGTGTAAGAACGTACGTTTCGTTCGATCGTACACGTATCCATGCGTGTGTATGATTGTATCTTAAACACGTATGTGCGCATATACAGCACACACGTTCGCGAACTGTCTGTTACATGTGCACACGTATATGCACTTAGCGGTGCACCATCGGGTTACCCATGGTTGGCACGTGCCAACCATCACAATGGATACGACCATCTGCACTCCTTCTTATAGAAAAATCAAAGTCGTAGGGAGCCAGGCGTTTGCCCGATTCCAAGTTCCCAGTTCCCTTCCAGTCCGTTATGCGTTCGAACCGTTCGTTTCTCGCGAAAGGCGGTTTCTGGACCAGTACCGAGTTCATATACGAATATTGCAAAAAGAGAAAGAAAAAGAAAGACGTGATAAGTCTGGTTTTCTGATTCCGATGTTGGCTCTATGTCACCTGATGGTTAAAAGGGGAGTATTTCAATACAGTTGCTCGTGTATGTATTCCAGCACTTGTAAAGGATTTTTTTTTTTGAGCGTGTGTTACGCGTTTTATACGAAACATTTTAAAATTTCAGTAGCATTGTTATACGATTATTGGCAAAGTTTAACGATTGTAGGTATTAACCGTAGCAAGACTTTAACAGTTATGGGATAAGTCTGAATAACCTATGATCAAGCGGGTATGTTTGTGGCCATTATGCAGATCTCTAGTGGTAGAGTCAGGTTTAATGTTAAAAGTTAAGAAACTTGCCATATTTTTAAGAAAATTAGAACACAAAATTAAGAATAGAGACTCGGGATTTACAGTCAATATTTCCTGTTATTTAGATATTTCAATATTTTTCACTGCTCTCATTTTCGAATTGTATTATTGTACAATAATGTTATCTTAACAAATATAACGATAAATGTCCTAAGATGAAGGACAATACCCAATTCTTTTTAAGACTACTATATACAAATACTATATATACGATGATAAATGAAATATGAATTTCAAGAACCAAATTATAGAAAGAAAAAAATTCCTAGATATTTGCTATCTAACTTGGATTAGAAATTATCTCTGAAGGCGGAGTACGAGTGGTGTATGTAAGGATGGAGAAGGTGCACAATCAGACAGCTGTGTGCCTAGGGGTACGTTTGCAACCCCCGATATATGGCAAAGTATGCAGCTGAGCTACCCCCATGGTCGCACAGTGCGTTACTCGCGTTCGATGCCCTATAGCGAATAATCTTCGCATTTGTGACTGCTGGGAACAGACCGATGGATCGTTCGTTATGTTTTTTCGCTCCCTTACTTGCTCACCCTCTTGACTATTCTCCCCCGCTTTTTTCTCTATCTAGTTTATTTTTTAAATGATCTTCGTTTATCACTCAAATCTGGTAGAAAACATGTTTTACTGCGATGAAATGAAACGTATAAAGCAATGCCGTTATTCCAAATTAAACAAGTTGTAATATAAGGATCGTTCCTTTTTTGGAAAGTCGCTGTCTTCCATTTAAACAAAAATTAATTTCTTAATGACCAATTTTTAAAGTAACTGTTATTTCTGATTTCTGATACATAGTATCCATGTTATCTCGTATGGTAAGTGTCTCGTTATTCCAAGAAGTATGTTTGTCATTTGTACATTTGTGTTGTACAATAATTAGTAATGATTATTTTTTATAGATTTAATGAATAGTAAAATCAATAGAGCTTTATTAAATATAGAAAAGATAAAGAAGATGGTACGAATGTACATACTGTCTCAAGAGGTGATTCTACGTGAAAAAAATGAGTCGAAAAGAAAGAATAAAATTGTTTCGTTAAAGCCTTCATTTTCAAGAAAATTGAGTTTGAAAATTTATCAAGTGCATACACGTGTACTAAGGTAATTTTCAACGAAACTATTTTTTTGAATTAAACGAAAAAATTTTTTTCTATATTTTTCACTTATTTTTATACAAAGGATATCCTCGTGTCGATTATTTACTCAGTATAAAATTAGCTAAATTCAAGTATACTTGGTAAATTTTCAAACTCGATTTCTTCGATAAAGTTTTAATGAAAAAATTTTATTTTTTCTCTTCGATTCATTGTCTCGTGTAGAATCTAACTCCGAACTCGGTTATACCGTCGTGCAACGTAAAAGTTAGCGTGACGACATAATTACCTGTGTTCTTATTTATCCTTTCTCTCTATTTGTTTTGCATCCGCGTCAAGGATTCTCCTTACCATTAAATTTTTCGCATCCCTTTTTTTTACGCGCGCGCAAATTTGGAACGCATTTGCACGCTAGAATCTTACGAAGGGATACCTGCCGTGTGAAAATCTTTGAAGAATGTGAGGGTGATATCGAAGATCAGGTGAAGCATTGTGATCTATAGAATGAAAAAACGGACCAAGCTGTACCTGCTGAGAGCTGCATCCTTCGGAATGGTTGATGCATCAGTCGACGGGAAAAGGAGCGTTATAGTAACAGAGAAAGAGATGGAAACAGGCCCTTTCAGTGCGAGCAACAACTCCTACGGTCGGTCGGCAACCTTTTCCGGCCTGGTATCGAAAGTGAGCTAGCCAGTGAATGACCGAGTATACACATAGATGCGCGCGCGAGAGAGAAGACAAGCGGCATAGATTTAAATGTTCCTTTTCTTCTTCTTCTTCTTCTTCTTCTTCTTCTTCTTCTTCTTCTTCTTCTTCTTCTTCTTTATCCGTCTTTTTCTCCGTCTTATCCTTTTCTTTTTTCTTTAAATATAATATATGAATATGTCGTCTTATAATATAATACAATATAAAATATAATATATGGATATATCTAATTCTAGATATGAAATTAAATAATTTCTTTAAAAATGAAGATACTTCTATGTCAATCGATACTTCAATTTAACGATGACTGATTTAGATACTGTATTTTTGAAAGTTAATAATAAAATGACTGATAATAATGAAAGAATTTTAACATTTATCATTTATTATTAGTGTATAAACATATTAAAATATCATTAGCATTATCTCGTTAAACCTGATTGTCATGATTATACTGATAAAAAGAAACGATATAATGATCAAGTTTTGTCATTAAAATTTCGTATAACGCACATAACGTGTTCGTAAAGAATGTAATCACTGTAATTTATCTTTCAAGGTCGTCGAAGAGACGAGCATACGTACTTAAAGAAATTTCAAATTGTTAAGTTTCAATAGATGAAGAGTTTTATTAGAATGAAGATTGGGAAATCCTAAGGGGATGTATGCAAATGCAAGTGTGTCTTTATATGTATTTCATAAAAATTTAGCAGCTGATAAATATCGGTGAACGATCAAGTAAATGAACAAACGGATGTAACGAAACACACCGACAGAGGCAGAAAAGGCCCCCCCATAGCGGTTGCCCTAAAGAGTGGATTCCGCGTTCCGTTCTCCTTGTATACTCTGAAAAGATTTAGGCGGGCCCTTTTCCAGTTTCGGATTGGTCGGCCCTTTCCCCCCACCAGACTAGACTACCGTATATAAAAGCAGGCCTTCCCGCCATAGTGGTCAGTTAGTACGCAACTTTTGCGAGTTGTTTGTCCAGTGGTGTCTTGCAATATTTGGTTATATGTTCCTTGATGTGTTATCTATGCATTGTCAATTTATTTGTCGGTATAACAAATACGGCCGTTTATAGTTTCGTGACGGTACAGTTCTTCTTGTTAGTTTTACGTGTTCTGTCACAAGCAATGTTTTGGCAAGAAGATGCTAGTTCGTGCGATATGTATCAGTGTACAAGGTATATATCCTAACAAAGTCATTTGCTTTCGAATTATTCTAATCATTACGATTAGAAAATTTCGATTTCTGATTTTTGTATTTTTCGTATAAACGTGCGTGTGAATATGCCGGTATACAAAAATCTCAGTGTAAATTCAGTGTGAACTCCAATGAAATATATGTGCACAGAGAAAATATAAAAGAAATCATCTGTGTTTTTGGACTACAGTATAAATTTCTTGTAAAATATTTAGTGATATATTTAATTCTAGCTCATATTGAATGTGTTAATGGTGAGAAATCGGAGTTTTACGCGCTGCTGAATCTATGTGGTACAGAGAAGAGTAAAATTAAATACACATGTGGAATTTGTGATATAAATAATGTCTCATTGAATGTTTGCATACTACATGCAACATTTCGTCATCTAACTTTAAAGTTCAGTAACATCTTGGAAAAAATCGTGCAAGTTTTAAGGAAAATGTTGTAAAAGGAAAAATTTCAATTTTCAAGAACGTGGAGAATTTAGTCGTAGAAAATTTTTCAGTGTTTTTATTTTTTATAAACTTTTTTTATCTTATAGATTTTTTTACAATTTTCACAATTTTGAAAAGAGCATTGTTCCATTCGTTGCTTAATGTTAAAATATTTTTGAAAAAAAGAAACGAATTTAGGGCAATCAAAATAGTAGTTTTAAAGAGGTCAAGTAGATTGTTATATGATTTTTTTTACGAAGTTATAACATAAAGTTTAAAGTATAAGTGATTTTTCATTAAACTTAGTTGTGGTGTAAAACTGGTTCCATGAAAAAAATTTATATCTGCGAGAACAGTGATAGTAACAAGATCGTAAGATTTTTTTGCGAAACCAAAGTATCTTACAAAACACTATATATTTTGTATTTTATAAAATATTATTTATATCAAAATTCTACATGTGTTCAGTTTTGCTCTTCACGGTATATCTGCGCAGGCGCATACAGTTGGCGCGCTCGCGTTCTACCATACTTCCTCGTGTTGTATGTAATGTATTCTGATGGAAAGCGCATAGGAGTTAATGGAACGACATGTGCGAATGTCAATGTGTTTTTCTATATTGTTTAAACACACAAAATCTGTAATTTTTAAAAGTTATATAACAGTGTTCAGAAGAGAAGAAATGCGATCAGTTTCGAGGCAAATTTAGAAGAATTTATCAGTCATTGATGGTTATATATTCTTGTATGTAAAAAAATGTCTGACAAAATTTCTGAAAATACGTTCGATGAAATTTAACGTACACGATAGTCTTCAGTTCGAGAAACGTTTCGTTTTCAATTATGACTTTCAAAGTAGTCTTTATCCGAACGTAGTTATCGAGGTTAGGTTTATTATTAAATTTGAGCTTGTTACACGTATTTGTTTATGTGTGCGTATTAATTTGTCTAATAGTTTCTTTCTTTCTTTACAGTCTTTTCAAGAATGCATTTAACATTGAAAACACTTCCAATGACACGGTGAAATCTAAGCCAAAAATCCGACGACAAATACTTGGTATGGCGACGCGACGCTGTTCCAGTCCAGAGTCAGTCTCGCCATCTATCGATAAAGAAAATAATAGCGCCGTTTGCAATCTGCATTGTGCCAGTCCGCTAAAGGTATGCAAATGTTCTTACGTATTTTTTTTCGAGTTTTTCTTCTTTTTGTTTTTCTTAATCTTATTAATTCTAACTGATGCTTTTCATTAAATTATGGACAAGTATAAAATATCACCATTTATTTCGTCACGTTGAGGAAAACGGTGCACCTGTTCCTACATTATTCCAAGCTTATTTATCGCTCAC
This sequence comes from Melipona beecheii, assembly GCA_032399605.1. Lineage (NCBI taxonomy): Eukaryota > Metazoa > Arthropoda > Insecta > Hymenoptera > Apidae > Melipona > Melipona beecheii. Next base: position 4,873,743 of record JAUCMO010000291.1, read on the forward strand.
TTTCTACATCTTGAATATATTTAAAATATCTATCACACGTACGGAGGCGCACGATAGAGTAACATTCTTATTCGTGTTGTAATCCAATTGAATTAAATTATGTATCGAATCTAATAAGTCGGACTGAATTGAAATTTTGAACAACCGCCATTTTACATTCGAATTATGAGCCGCGATATTGGACCGATTCTTAAATTTTCTTTTTAAATGCGATAATCATCAAAGATCAGAATTAATATAGATAGAATTTCATAAATATTCAAATTTAATCTATATATTTTGGTGTGTAATAGATTGTCAACGCAAGAAGACTTCGTCAGCCGTTGGAAGATTGTGATCCGAACAGCCAGGATAGCGGATATGAAGCGTGCTACATCGAGAAAGATGAGAAATCGAAATGTAAAATTCGATTCGCAGAGCCGCTTGTCATTGATTCGTGTCAACAGTCTATCGAATCTCGGACGCCGACGAAATCGCCAATACGGTTGTCACCGGTACGATTGTCACCAGACATAGAAGAAGTCATTCGAAGTCTTTCATCCGGTTATGAGAGTATGGACGACGGATTCAACGATCTAGATGAAAATTCAGACGAGGCAGCGCAGCTACCGAATGGCATGTCTACTTTGATTTGCGGCGACATCGTCGACGAGATCATGATTTCAAGCTCATTGATAAGTGATCAGATGACGCCTCAATTTTCACACACCACGAACAACGAAGGAAGTGGCTTTAGACGCTCGTTGATATTGCAATATGCAGCGCAGAAAAATCAGAAAAATTTGTCGCTTTCGAAAGTGCGTTCCAGCTTGTTCCATTCTTCGAATGCGAACTCGTCAACCAGTAATCCAGGATTCGATGGTATTAGCCCGCTATCGCCGACGATATGCCAGGCTCGACGTCAACAAGCTGCTAATAGTCTTGTCAATGGAAACGTAGCCATGAATACTTTCAACTTGCCGCTTTCTCGGGCTTTGAAACGACAAGATTCGCCGATGATTGAAACTCCGAAACTAGTCAAGAAAATACGAAGATGCACCAGTTTCCTCGACATCGTTAAAAGCTGTGAAACGTTTGAACCAAAGTTGTTGCAGAAGAGTTTTTCTTCATCAGAAATGGTAATGGGGACGATGTCGACGAAGATGGAAACAAAAATGGAAACAGATACAGAAACTGAAATGGAAATAAAAATGGAGACAGAGTCAGAAACAGCGATAGTATCATCGGAATCAGAAATCCACGCGTATATCAAATCGGCTATTCATCGTAGTACTACAGACGCCGATCTCACGGGAGACTTTAGTAAGCCATGTATCCTACCATTAGCTGTTGGACATCACGAGGATTTGAAATCAATCTCAGTCGACACCTTGGCCGCTTTAATACGCGGGGAATTCAATGATAAAATCAATTCGTTCAAAATCGTGGATTGCCGTTATCCGTACGAGTACGATGCTGGTCACATTCAAAATGCTCTAAATCTTTACAGCAAGGATCTAATCGAAAAGATTCTATTAGATCCATTAACGAATACACCTGAAATTCAACTAGATACGAATAATAAGAGAAATATTCTAGTATTTCACTGTGAATTTTCGTGGGAACGAGGCCCAAATCTCTCACGATTCCTGAGAAGTTTAGATCGAGAACGTAACAAAGAACGTTATCCTGCACTCTATTATCCGGAAGTTTATCTCTTACACGGTGGATACGAGCAATTCTACAAGAAGCAGAAGGAGTTATGTTCGCCACAAGGTTATCGACCGATGAGTCATCCTGATCATCAAGCTGATCTCAAAATATTTCGAAGCAAAAGTAAAAGCTGGCAAAATGAAAAATCAAGGATCAATGCTTGTGCAACGCGAATTAATTTAGATCGTTTAGGTTTTTAAATATGTGCATTTTTTTTTCTATTTTTCTATTTTTTTTTTTTTTTTTTTTAGCAATCAATTCACTCGAGATAGAGAAATTGTTTGATCAAGAAATTGTATAAAAGTGCAAATGTTAGATAATGACAAAATGAGATAAGAAAAAGAACGTTTTCCTTTTTGTGCTCATTGCTCTTGTAGCTTATACTTTAATCGTTTCTGTATATTTTGTAAATATTAACAATTTGTTCAAATTTGCGCGAATTTTTATGTGAAAACATTTAAGGATATTGAGTTGTTTAATTAATTTTAACAATTAAAATGTACTCTCAGTGTACACGTACACGCTGAATTTTGGCGAAACAATATCTCAAACTAACGACAATTGTTTATTTTACAGTCATTATAAGTTGATTGAAGTCGAAGAATCGTTCGAGATATTGTATTTCACTAAACTTTAACGTACGCGTTTGCACTGATGTATAGAGATTAATTAGAAAAGAATGTCAAGCAATTGTTTATAAATGTGCGATTTTGTATGAATGTTTGATATATGGATACATGTTGTATGATGGATATGGATATATGTTGTACGATGTACGCATGTTGTGTATATATGTATATAAAAAAATTATATAAATATTAAAAAAAAATCATATATATATATATATTACATGAATCAACTTAGTCTGTGTATGATACATTATTTCATAGCAATAAAAAAAAAATTTCGTTCAATCATATTCTTGTTTCTTGATTTGAAATTTGTATTTTGCGTCGTTACCCTCTAAGTTTCCGTAGGTGGCGTGTTTGTCAGTTTTATCAAGATGGTTTGAAGAACGTGATTGGCCAACCATGGAGCGCTACCGCATATATAGTATACTGATCTATATAGAGCAAACATTTGCAAAAAAAAGAGGGACAAGGATTAACTACGGTGTGCCGGTTTCTAAGATTGGTGCAAAGTCAGTTATACTTTTTATTGCATTCTTCCTTTAAGTATTTTGTTAGTGAGTTTGTTGAGTGTCATGTCAGTGCTTTTGATAAACGCAAGTAATATCTGTTAAACAAATTGGCCAAAATTTATCGTATTTACTTTGCTAATATTGTACGCAATATCTAATACTGCAATGCAGAATATTGCGATGTTCTCTTCTTTGTATTGCTTTCATTTCTGCTGCTTTTCTTTTTTTTTATCGTATCTTTTGTTTTGTTTGTAATTTCGTAAAAAATTATACAAAAACAGTTGATTACAGTTCAATATCAATCATATTGCATGTTCGAGTTTCATCGGCCATTTCCGGTAACCTTATATTCACGATTTCATTGCGATTGCGAAGAACGAATTATTTGTTACTTCCTCAGTCTATTATAATCTATTAATATCTGTTTTATTGTATTTTCAGCTTCATTAATTGCAAGAAAACCTCTTGTTGAAATTGGAACTCGTTTTTTGTCATCCATGGCTCAACAGTTGCAGACTCACGGTGTTGTGCCTGACGTTATAGATAAGGTTCCCACAAATGTATTGCAAGTCACTTATCCAAATAATCTTCCTGTTGAAATTGGCAAAGTTTTGACTCCAACACAAGTCAAGGATCCACCTACTGTAAAATGGGACGGAGATGCAAATACTTTTTATACTCTCTGTATGACTGGTATGTATTTAATGAGAGAATAATTTTGTTGTAGTAATTTTTAATATAAATTAGATTAATTTATTAATTCTCCTTCCAGATCCAGATGCACCAAGTCGTAAAGAACCAAAGTTTCGTGAATGGCATCACTGGCTGATAGGGAACATTCCTGGTTCTGACGTTTCCAAAGGAGAAGTCCTCTCTGAATATGTTGGTTCAGGTCCTCCAAAAGGCACTGAATTACATCGTTACGTCTTCCTTTTGTATAAACAGCCTCAAAAGCTTACATTCGATGAACCTCGTTTAACTAATCGCAGCGGGGATAATAGAGCAAATTTTTCCATAAGAAAATTTGCCGCGAAATACAAACTAGGAGATCCCATTGCTGGAAATATGTACCAGGCTGAATTTGATGATTATGTTCCACTCCTATATAAACAGTTAGGAGGCTAAGCATGAGAGGAATAGGGGATTTGAAGCATGAATATATAGATTTCAAAGATGGATATGCAGATATTTTACATTCTTGTAATACTTGTACGTGAAGAAGGAAAATAAACGAAATTACAATGCATTATATATTTACCGTAGTGTAGTCGATTGAATTAATTAATTTTATGCAAGATATTTAATTAATACATAAGATTTTATCAAACTGATTTGATGATTGGAATGATGACTGTTTTCATTTAAGTGAGAGGATGTTAAAGAGGTTGAAGAAGCATTAAGCGAATAAGGACATGGACATTTGCGAAAAGAGAGGGGAAAATATGATTGTTCAACGATAAATGAAAAGAGAAGTTAAGCGTAATAGGAATTCTTGTTAGGTTATAAACTAGGAAAGGGGGGGGGAGGATAGTCGATGGGATAAAATGTTCCTTCTGAGTCGACCGTATTGTAGTTTATCGACGGTAAGTGAACGGTTGTAACGGAACGAAAATGAAGTATTTCATGGTGATAGGTGCGTGTTTCTTAATTAAAATCGGATCATGGACTTGACTAGTTTGATTTCGAATTATGGTATGTTGAATATAAGATAAAAATAAATTGCAGGAGTCTTTATTTGCGGTATTCATATTATCACGGGTGCAGATACTCGTTCAAAATTCGAGGAAGCGCAAATTGTACCTGACATACTGGACAAGGCACCAACGGAGAAAATCGAGGTGTAGTTTTCTTTATTAGGATAATTACGTTTAATATAAGAATGAATCTGTGAGTGACAAATGCGAAAAAAAATGTCAGGAGAAAGTAAAAGTCATAGATGCCTTAATTAATTATGCGTGCATAATCATTAAATATAGTTAATTAAAAAAAAGAAATTATTTCATATAATTAAATTAAATTATTCAATTATTTCATATAATATTATTTATAATAACGTAATACGTATTTGAGTTAGGTCAAATACGGAGAAAAAGTGGTTGATTTTGGAAATGAGTTGACTCCCACGGAGACGCAAAAGATTCCAGAAATTCATTATAAACATGAAGGAGGAGTTCTTTACACACTTGTAATGACAGGTAAGTAGGCAGAGTTAATTTGCAAATTTATTTCCAGGCCAGAGTTGATTATGAAGAACGCGACCTTATATACATTACCTTATCCTTGTGAAACTTTCGAGGCTTGCAACTCGCGACAACTTTCACCGAGTCGCTGCGAACAAACCTGTTTCTTTCGTTTACCATTTCTTATTTGCTGTTTGATTCTTAATCGATTGATGATTCGATGGCTCATGATTTGATGCTTGTTGAAGCCATGACTAATGTGATGCTTTATCATGTGTAGATGCTGATGTGCCGACTAGAAAGGGATACAATCGAGAATTTCGGCATTGGCTTGTTGGAAATATTCCAGAAGAAAATATTGCGAAAGGAGAAGTATTAGCGGAGTATGTTGGTCCAGCGCCACCAAAAGGTAGCGGGAAACATCGATACATATTTCTCGTTTACAAGCAGAATCAAGGGTCTATTACTTTCGACGAGAGAAGACTAAGCAACAGGTATACATATATGTACAGCTTGCATGATTTTAACCTTTTCGAACTTAGGTATAAACGATCGGTGGTCGTATCGAATTTAGGTATAAACGATGATTAAAATGTTTATTGAACGAATATAATATCATAAATTATGCATTATGATAAGTTATTACTTATTTTTAATCTTTAACGAGTTAAAAATTTTGTGTACATGTAATACTTACGAAGTATATCGTGGCAGCATGATATGTGATATATGAATTAGTTTTTATTTTGATGACTGAAAACAGATATACGACCGCAAAGAGTTGATTGCTTTCTATTTTTTTCTGCTTCAATAAATTGATAAATGATAAATCGCGAATCATCGATTGGTACGAATTTCAGGGATGGTCCTCAACGAAAGCGATTCAACATAAAGAAGTTTGCAGAAAAATACAGTTTGGAAGGACCAATAGCAGGAAACTTTATGAGGGCAGAATATGACGATAACGTGCCAACATACGCGAAACTTTTAGGATTCTAAGGGATTAAGATGATTTTAAGTTGAGTAACCGGCTTACGAACGACACTCTTTTTTTATTGGTATTTAGGTGATGGTACGAACAAATTGCTTGTACAAATATGACTGCCGGCCAATCGAGGTACGATATATTCAATTTACAATGAGGACGATGAAATGAGATAATAAACGTTTGAAAAAAATAATAGATACGAGAAAAATCGATCGATTTGTTTATTTTCGTTGATTCTCGTTACAAATATAAAACGTATCCTATGTAAATTTTGCGACTCGTGGATGGCTTTGGTTCGCTCTCGGAATCACTCCGAGTAGTTCAAAAATCTGGGTCGCCTTGAAGCAGGCAACGTTGCCTAATAGTTTGCCATCGGGTAAACGATTTATAGACACTGATTCATTTTTTTGTTTCTTGTTTTTTGTTACCCGTTTGTCGTTAATCGTTATTGAGACTGACGACTAATGACTAGAATACGTGATAAGCGTGTTTCTCAGGGACGTTGGCAACCGATCGAGATGCAAATTTGTCGAGGATTTGAGTCGCTATGCGCAAAACGTGAATTGCTTTTACCACGTGAATCGGTTGCTAAATTCAGCATGAATATAAAGATAAGTACGCCGCTAGAGATACCGCATGATCTGATAAAAGACCGTGGGATCGATATAATAATTTGTCAATGCGAAGGAACTTGTTAAACGAGCATCTTCCACCAGAGACGAAACTGGACGAGTTAGGACAAGGCAGAAACGAAACAGGACAAGCGAGATGCGACTTTTTGGACAATGGGATAAAGAATAAGAGATAGATAGATAGATAGATAGATAGATAGATAGATAGAGAGAGGGGGGGGAGAGGGATTGTAAAAGAAAAAAGAAAAAGAATTGAAAGGATATTTCGATGCCTCAAGGTAAAACAAGATCCGGATAAACGGTAATGTTCCAACAAAGTCGATGATCTCGTGTGTCGCCCCATCCACCGTTGCCTTTCCTGAGCTTCGTCTTTTTTGCAGTACCAGCTACAGTAAGCGTCAGTTGAGTAGGAAAAAGATGTTCTCGGGCAGCCTTTAGGACGTTTTGAACCTTTGCTATCACAGCGGTCGATTCGCAATTGGTTTTCTTGTGATGGACTCCGCTGGTATTGGTAACATTCACGAATACTTAATAATCACAAAAATATTTTGGAAGACATACATTTGGGACCGTGAAGGTAAGATTTCTTATAAGTCTTAGATTTTTTGGCTGGACACAGCGTTCACTTGACGTACCTGCATTATATGCATTTGTCAATAATAGGAAATCTTACCTTCAGAAAATAAAAAAGAAAGAATTATTCTGACGTACCATTCTCCAATGTGAAAAACTCTAGGTGCCCTCATCATCATCGTGATCAAACCAGATTCTGTACGAGGCGCGATTCCGGGCCCTTTGCTCGGCGGCATACAGGTTTGCGCGATATGTTGAAGACTCCAGTCCCAGTTGTAATCGTCGTACGAGCAAAACTGAGCGGCACACTTTCTCAATTTGTTCCACGTGACACGATTAAACGCCATACCCATGTTGTGTTTGCTCGAGATCCAAGGAATTACCTCAGCCTAAATGAAATATCACGAACGCTGTTTTTAAAGTGTAGCGATAGCATCGTATTAAGGATAAAACGAATAGGAAGATCGCGGGACGATCGGTGCGCGTGAGCACGCGCTTGCATGTTATTGAACATTCAAGGATAAATTTCATAACGCGACTCGTTACATTAACACTGCTCCTATTAATCGTTATTTAATGATATTGAACTTTTTTTCGTGGGATTTATGATAATTCCCTGGACGATTGTTCGAAGCTTGCGTAAGATCATGCACAATGTCAGATCATTGATCACAAATTTATCGATCGAAGGTCGATCAAACTAACGGACAAATCTGAAAAAAAATGACGCGTGCGTGCGCACGTGCGCGCCCGACTCCATAGAGACAGGGAGAGATTGAAGAGAATTGCACGCGTAACGAAAGGGTCGTCGAAAGTTGTCGGCAACCTTTTGATAATGATTGTAGAGTTCGGGTAGGAGTTGGAAAGCCCATGCGGAAGCAGATTGCAAAATCTGTGCGTTCCGAGCGATGGGTACGAAGGCGGCAGCGCCAGTGTTGCTAGCGATGTCATTAATGCTGTTGTTTTTGCTGTTGCTCATCCCGGTAGGAGTGCTATTGCTACTACTTCCGGTGCTACTGCTTCCGCTGCCACTGCCGCTGCTGCTGCTGCTGCTGCTGCTGCTGCTGCTGCTGCTGCTGCTGCTCGGAAATCCGCCGATTTTTCCGCTGTCACTGGTGTCTTCGGCTTTTATCGACTGTAGTCTTGCCGATGCCTCCCATCTCTTTAATCCACGAAGTAGCTCCTTTTGCAGGGCGCTGTTGACGCCAAGGAACTAACGGACGAGGCGTGCGTGAAACATCGACACACAGATATTCATACTGAAATCGAGCTAATGATTCGATATGATGATAATTCGGTATGCACCCATCGTCCAACGATTTTTTACGCGGTACTGGTTAATTTCTTTCTTTTTTTTTTTTTTTTTTTTTTAATTCAGATTCGACTCGAATTTGCCTGCTTTTCATATATTGAATTTTCGTTCCTTTCATGTATTCCTATCTTTATCTACTTCTCCTTCCCTTTTTTGTGAAACGCAATGAAGAAGAAAGGAGAGCGGGGAGTAGGAAAAAAAGACAGAGAGAAAGAGAGAGAGAGAGAATGCAACTGTCAAGTAAAAACAACTTATCAGAAAATGAAATAAAAGTCAACGTGAAAAAAAGTATGGTAAGTTCATGCTTATTAAGTTTTTGTCTTTAGCTATGAAATATGAGTTGAAGAGTAGAGTAGAAATAGTTGGTTTAACTTAATTGGTATTAACGTGCATAACTAATGTTATTAATGTTTTTCAACTGTTCAAGAAAATGACAAAAATGTATACAGTTGTTACAAAAAAATATTGAATTTTAAATTTTAAATTACGCAATGAAAGACAGAAAATGTGACTCGTGTTTCTCATGGATAATCATAGTGATTGAATAGCAAGATATAAGTAAAAACTTCTCACTAGTAAAAAATCGCGTGAGTTAACGGTCCAAGAAGCAGAATCAGCCCGATTTTTTTACGGTTATTTAGATATATGGTTAGGGAAGGAGCTGTTCGAGTTCACGCACTGAACGAGTAAAGCGATTAGAACAATTTGAGCAATTAGAGCGACTGAAACGGTTAGAGCGATTGGAACGATTAGTGCGACACGTGTGAGCCTTTCACCTTGCGACTGAAGTCGGCAAAGTAGTTGTAGGTTTTGAGATAGGTGCCCAGAGATAAGACGTTGCATCGTTTGCAGCTATGTTTGCAGGTACGTTCCATCAGTCTAAGAACGTGTAGGAAGTCTTCGGCGACGTAATGATCCTCCTCGAGGAAAAGGACTATCCCGGTGTGGTTTCTCGTGATCGACAATTGATCGAACACCCGATTCGCCTTCCACCACCAGTGGTGTTTCGTTTGCGTAAATTTTGCCTCTCTGTAGTGTCCATAGAGATCCGGATGCTTGGCGTTGATGCAACCGAGACTGAGAGCTCTGTGGAATTACGAATTATGGCGAGATAGTAAAAAAGTACAAAGAATAGAGGTTCATTGAGAAAAACAACAGGTTCATTGAGAATCGAAGATAAGATAGTAATTGAAGAATTTTCTATAAAACGAACATATAAGTATATTACCCTCTTCATTATTAGCGTATGATTTTATAGCTTTCTTCTTCTTTAATATGAGATTCTTAATTATAGAATAAAATGATAATATTTTTAATTATAGAATAAATTGATTAAATTGTCAGATTTAAACGTAAGCAAGCAAGTACTTGTTTTCATACAGAGTGCGTACTTGGTTGTAGTTATGTAAGTCAATTATTGACTACACTTAGTGCTTTACTTTGTGACCTTACTGTATTGTTTTCACTCATGTTAACATAGATACGTTTATAGAATACTTCTATTGTATTGGTGTGAATACGTCTAACACATATAATATTATGCAAAAGTTTCCGACCAGATAAATTTTCCATTTTATATTCTACAACGTCTAAAAAAATTTTAGATTCACAATTTTTGTCTGATTGGAAAATTTTACATTTCATATATCTGTGTGCCAAATGCGAGAATTTGGCTGATATAGCAAATTCCGCCTCAGGAAGATCATGATTTATTATAGAATTTGCATTTACTATAGAGGATGATTACTCACTGCTCTTTGCGGATATTTCGAGGGCAATCGTTCGGATCTTCACCGGGAAACGTTCGAGGATGAGTCTGTATACTATGAGGATAAAATATTTGCATAACCCGACAAAAGTCAACACTCTGCACGAGATAGTTGATGTCTGGATGCCAAACGTCGTGACTGAAGACCAAAAGGGTTTGCTCGATCCCTTTCGCTTGGGCCAACGATACGATCAGATGTCTGAGGTAGGTGAGTCGAGTGTGCACCTGAATCACTATTATGGGAGCGTCGTTGGCCAAAGGGCCGAAAGACTCTTCGTTGTATACTCTTTGCTCGGCATTCGCTTTTTCTATGTTCCGGCGAATCTCCGCTATTTCGAACTCTGTTAACGTCTCTGTGCTTGCGTTCGTCAACGTTGAGGAAGAACCATTTCGACGATCTTTCAGAAACCTGTAAGTATAACTCTTCTTTCTTTCTTTCCTTATCTCGGTTTCCTCACTTTCTATCTATTTTTTATTTTTTACTTTTTTTTCATTTTATTGTAGAGGACTTTTTTTCAATGAAAATATAAACATATGTATTTGCACAATCCGATTTACCTATGTAATTCTTGCGGTACAAGGGCGAATAGCGTCTCGTTCGACGAGGCTTGTCCAGCGGAGTCTCGACCGGTCAGGCTAATCACATGAAGCTGAAGCCACAGGAACGTTGCCAGGAAGACGAAGACGAGCGTCCTCAGGAAAGTTCCGCGTACCGATCTGACCGTTCCCAGAAACGCCACTCCTGCAATATGTGTCATTCTGCAGTCTCGTAAATCACCATTTACAGAATTAGCACGTACACTATCGTTCAAAAGTATCCGAAAATTTACTTACATCTGACAAAAATGTACTTTAATTAGAAAATTTCGAATACATCGAACTGGATTTCAAGCATTATAATCATCGTGGACATGCGTAATAGTACATTACAATGCAGTTAAATTGATTTTTAAAAGTCAGATTTCAAGTTTATTTTAAAAATAAATTTGGCATTTATAATTGTTAAGTTTTGTAGAGCTACTTTTTAATTTGATAAGCTCTTTATTTTCAAACACTTTAATTTTTAATTTCTTGATCACGAGTCATATCAAGCTCTGTTAAAATGAAAGAAAGATTTTCCGATGTTAATGTAAACAGTCATACGTAAATGATAATAAAGTTTTTTTTAACAGATTAAATGAATAAGTCAGTAACTGATGAATTATGTATAAAAAAATCTGTTGACTTTGCAAAATAACCTGAAAAAAATTAATTGCTTCCAATTGCATCAAATATGAAAGTATATGTAGGATACTTATGAACGATAGTATGCATACTCGTACATTTTGTATTCGATGAAGAATAGAATTATTTCGCTTACTTCTCATTCTGGCATTTCTACGCGTCCGTTCTGCAATAAGACAAACGCAATTAATTGTTTAAATTTCTCACGTCTGTCCGAGATAATCTCGTAAGAAATGCATCATGTCTTACCTCGTATCGGAGAAAAGGCGCGACGGATGGTCCCTCATTTCGGCGAAATCTGCAAGTAGAGAAAGAAATATGAGAAGTATGAAAATCGTAAAGTACGAGCACAGTAGTTCGTTTGAATCGAACATATCCGCAGGTATACTTGTATCTTTTCTCTCATTTCGCTGTATATCGATCACGACCACGACCATGAAGAATTACGAGAATGAAGGGATCAATTCGTTCGTAATAGCTCATGGTAGGCGTGCGTCAGTTCAAAAAACCGAATCAGGGGGCGTCAGCGATTGGTGTTGGAATTTCAGTGCTATCAGAAATTTGAGTTTATTAAGTTCTCTTTCACACAGAGATACGTGTATCGCTGTGCGTGCGCAGGGATACGTATCCAAGAATAAAATATAGAAAGATACTTATGCTACTTATATAAAGTATGCTACTTACCTAAAGTACTTTATATAAATACTTACATAAAGTACTTAGCTAATACGGTTGTCGAGTATCGATTATTTGTCTTTTAGTTAAGTATCTTTTTGCTTGAAAAAACTTGCGTTTTTGGAAAAATAGACGATATTTAGAGCTATATCTTTGATTATATTATATATATATATTGTAATTATACTATGTCATAAATTATATTATATGATACCGTAGAAATTTTTACACTGTATTCTCTTGGAATCTGGATTCGTCAGGCTGTAACTTTTTTCGGACGAAGGCGACAGAGGAAAAAGAAAAATTTCTTCATTCTCTCTTCATTTTCTTTTATACTGTTTTGTTAGTTTCTCTCTTCGTATATCTGTATCGTATTCCGATATTAGACGAACTGTGTGTAGGACGTTGTTTAGAAATTTCTCAAACGAGGCAGGAGACACAGAAATAATCGAAGAATTTTCTGAGATCACTTTCAAGTTCTTTAAATAATACGTGAAGAGCTGCTTTATTTTCGATTCTTACGTTACTACTGGAATATTTTATCTCTTCCTTAAAAATATCTTTTTTGATATATTTGATAAGTTAATATAAGTTGTCTAAAGATAACGTTTTCGATAGTTAAAAAGCTAAAGCGATCTTTTCGATTAAATTCGCGCTTACGCACGAAGATATTCTTAACTAACAGATAAATGATCGAAACTCAACTACCGTGCTACACATGAAGAACTCAGAAGCCAGTATAAGTTACCACTTATTAAAAGCAACTTGTGTTGTGCAAATACGCTTAATTTGTTGGATGGTAGTCATTATAATATAATCACTATAATGGAATTTTAACGATTGAAAATATGTTTGTCACACAAGTCATTTTTTTATGGAAAATGACTCACACTAATTGACTTCTGAGTTCCCCATGTGTAGACAGATACTGTGTCGCACAAGCATTTTTTGTATTTTAACGCCAGTCACGTGTAGCGATATAGTGTAGAGTTTTCGTGTGAAAGAGTTGTGATTTCCAGAGCACTGGCGACAAATTATTGTGTCGTTCGATTTCGTTATTATTCGCCGCTTGACAGTTGTCACTTGTCGCCGGTCTCAATTGTCAATCCGTTTATATCAAAAAAGTAATAATCGATCACGCCCGAAATCTCTTAATCGAGTTACTCAGGTACTTCTACTCAAGCCTCTGCCTTTTTCTCTCTTCTCTTTCTTCTTCTTCCTCCTCTTTCGGCTCGTCGTTGCGCTTCGATTGTCCGCGTATCGGCTGGTTCCGGCGGTTGGTACCGGTTCGCGATCCGTTTTACAAAACGTCATGGAAGCAACAGAGGTGAACGCATTTCCTCGTGTTCGAGCCAGTCGCCGGACTATTTCTTTCTGCCGCTTTTTCTTCTTTTCATAGCAACGTGTACGAAAGACGATGCTTCAGTATTAACTTATTTTTAGTACGGCACGCGGACTTATAGAAAGCTGGAAGGGGAGAGTAAAGAAGGAAATGGAGAAGGAGAAGAAACAACGGAGAGGAGGAGGGGGAGGAGAAGGAGGAAGAAGCTCGATGGAGAAGGAGAAGTAAAAAGAGGAAGAGAAGAAAGAGGAGTGGAAGAGAGAGGAATAGCGAGTTAGTTGCGTTAGTTATGTGAACGATGCCAAAAACGTATGTATGTCTGGTAGCTCGTACGATCGACCTTGATCGACGATTATCACAGATTATCGTCTAATTGGCGCATCTTGCCGATTTACGTTACGCGATTGAAACGATTCAGGCTGTTAAAGCGTTATAATACGATACTAAAAGGCAAGACGTTTCCATTGCGTTCGACTAGCATTCTTCTGTTCCTCTGTGAACATCGTCGTTCTTATTTCGATGATTTTGATCGTACTTGTCGTTGTAGAAGATGCGGTTATTAAATATATCCATCGAGCAAAAAAGGAAGAAAAGTGCGAACATTCGCTACAGCGTTCGCAAACGCAGTGGCGAGTCAGAGTGTTTGATCAGTTGTATCGATTACAGATGGTCAATTCGTGAAATTTCGCGCGACTCTTGCGCTTCAGCGATGCATAATCGAAGCAAATTTGTCCTCGAATGTCCCGCCACCGGCACGAGTTTGCGTGAATCGATTGTTTTCTTTCTTCGAGTCCGCGTGTCAACGGAAATGTAGAAAAACAAGCAAAAAGATCGGTAACGCCGATAACAGTGAACGTTGAACGGTAGCGAACGAGAGAGCGGCAAGTTTCAACAACGACGAGTACGATGCTGGGTCTCCCTGCAGGGATAGCAAGTGGTTTTCCGCAGATGAGCATCGAGTGGCTCGATATTCCATTTTGCCTGGTGCCTGGCCAATGTAGGTCAGCTGAGTTGGCTGGTTGACGCGAAACAATGCGGATATCCGTGTGCAAGTTAACCGCGATATCCTCTTCTTACGAAGGCAGCGGAATGGCAGCGAAAGGGGAGAAGAGGGAAGTGGCAAGATACTCGACAGCAGCAGCAGCGCGAGCAACGCGATAAAACGCTTAAAACCTCGTCGTTTCCTTTGTGTCCCTTCACGTCTGCTTAGACCGCATCTTTGTTTACGCCAATCTCATCCGTGTGTCCGTCGTTCTGGATATATATTTTATATATCCGCATCGCGGTCTCTCCTTTTCTACTGCATCTCTTTCTCTCTTTTCTTCTCCCTCTCATTCTCTCCCTTTCTTGCTCCTTCTTACACCCGCCGTTCTTATCTTGCTTAGATCAGTATCTCAAAACGACGCTTGAAACCTTTGCTCGTGCACCTTTGGCACTTTGGCACTTTGGCACTTTGGCACTCGAGATTCTGCCGCGGCACTTTTTTTCTTTTACCCTTTCGGCAAAATCAAGCGTTGCCAGTTCCCCCGCTGACTCTGCCGACCCACTCTACCGATTCACTGTCGCGTCGTTCGCAGAAACACCGCGATCAGCGAATGCCCGTATCTATGGGAGATACATAATACGCGAGAGAAACGAGTCGTTAACGAACGCGCTCGCATGCTCCGTTACGTCTCCTGCGAGACGGTTTAATTCACTTGACGCGCAAATGCAAACGACTGGACTCGAGTCGGTCACGCGTCGCTTTCAAGGTAAACCGGAAAACTCGGTTTCTCGCGCCGCCTCGTGGTTTCTTAACTGCGATCGTTTTTCTCATTACACGAATGACGGAGGGACACAAAGAGAAGAAGAAGAGGATAACGCGTAAAACGTGGAACGAAAAATATAGCGGTGGGAACAATGCGGAACAACGCCAACGATATTAGGGTAGGGAGAGAATAAGATAGCAGAATATAAAGATTTCGCCGGATGGAAAGTCGGAAATGTCGCAACGAATGATGTGAAACCTCGTGGAAAAACAATGCGAATGAAAGGGGGATTCTATACGTATTCTACGCGCATACACGCAGAAAACGAAAGCAAGAAGGAGAGAGGGGAGAGAGAGAGAGAGAGAGAGAGAGAGAAGCAGAGGGGTTGGTGAAATATCGATCAGAGTGGCAGGTCCGGGACAAAAGCTTGGGCTCAGGCACGGGCTTGAGGTCGACAGCCATGGTCTCGAAAGGGAAATGCGGGTCTTTCTTACACGCCGACGAACAACGTCGTCCGGCCAACCGGTTGTTTCCTCTTTTCTTTTACTTACGTAGGTCCACCGTCTCGAGAGGTTCCCTCAGGACCGGCGTGTCAATCCCACGACCGCACGAGACCCGTGGTTCCAACCAATCACGTATCGACGAGTCTGTCAGGATAGATCGCGAGAAATGCGAGAAGGCGGGAGAGCCAGTGGCGTGTCATCGCGATCTGCCGCAGAGAATTCGATTTTTGGTTCGATGCGCCACTCGAAATTTTCCTTCCCTATTGTCCTCCTTCCTCCCTCTATCACCCTTGCTTCCTTCTTTCCTTCGCGTGGATTCTCCGTCACCGTTCGCGCGGCTTTCGCTCGAAACTGCGATCGCATCGGAGTTCCTAGAAGAGTAGAGCGAGCGCGCGACCGCGCGATCGCGACCCCACCCACCCTTCGCTACCTTTCCTTTCCCGTGTCCACACCACCACTTTACACGTTGCTCCCGTTCCACGCGGCCACGTTCCACGTTCGCGGGGGTGCGATTTCTAGCTAGGCCTGATCGATCTTTTTCCGTCCTGCCATCCCTCGTCGGAAATGGACGTCGTTGCTCGAGCGCTACTGCTCTCTTGCACGCCGACGTCTACGTCGATAACTGTGACCCGGCTTATCTTTCCTCCGCGGATAACGTTCTTCTATTCTCCTTCCTCGCGCCGCGGAGCCACTCGCGTCCATCTCGCGTTTATTCTTCTCATTTAGATACTCTCGAGCTTCTCCTGCTCTTCGATCGAACGAATCGTCGCTCTTTCTTCTTTTCCCCATCGGCGTGACCATCGGATGAAACAACTTGTCTGAAGGGATCTCTAATCTGGATGCTGTGTTGCAATGTATCAATTTACTTGTACGTACCGAATGGCAGATGGGGATCTCGTTTATCCGAACAGATTAGGAGACGATTGAGAAATTTTGATAACTCGTAGCTCTAACTTGTTGGATAGATGGAAATTTATTTTGAACATAAACAAAACAAAGTTGCGTGTGTTACTATATTCATTGTAAGAATTATAATACGCGTTTGTTTGCAAGTATAATTAAAAGTACAATAAAGTTTGATCCAAGGTACAATAGTTGGGATAATAGAGACTTAACATTAACTTGCTGAGGATAACACACACAAAATCTTTCTTTTGGAATGATTGAATATAATTTGTCACATCCACGAATGTCATGTCATTCTTTTTTTTTTATAACGCGCCACGACAGTGGAGAAGCACAAGTTCGTTCCAAGTTATATCCAAGAAATCTCGCAATCTCACGCATTCGAATCGGATTTCCTCTTGTAACGGTGAAAAAGCACAAATCGTCAGCACCGCGTCCACGCGATCTCGCGTGTTTCACGTGAAATTTCGCAGAATCGGGAAACTTCAACCTTACCTTCACTCCCTATCGTCGATAATAATAGCCCTTGCGAGCAAATAGCTCCGCGGACGTTTAAAAATTAACGTCGAGTTTCTGGACGCAACGTGTGAATTCTCACGTGTTGCGTTAACTTTGGCAAAAGCAGAGACTGAGGCAGAGAAAAGAAAACCGGGGAGACGAATCGGGAAGGTAGACTGGGCAGGAACAATTGAGGGCTCGTGAAAGTTTCTTCGACTAAAGTTTCTCGAAGAACTAAGAACTTCTTCAAATTCAAAATTCGAACTCAATCTCAATCCGATAGAGAGAAATTGAAAAGAAGAGGAGCTGCGTCGATAGTAAAAATTACAAATAGAGCTATAAATAAATATGATCGACGATAAAACGAAACGTGAATTCGAAGCGACGATCGGTTTAAATTTGGCTCTCCTGAAATTTTCCGGCGTAGTTTCGTACGAGAAAGGACTCGTCAATAGAAACGTCTTAGCTGGTTTAGCGTTGTTTTGCTTAACAATTTTCTCCATCTCGTACGTGTACGAATTTGCAACGAATCTGAACGATGTGGCCAGTATGTTGGAATCATTCTCAATGGTTATCCCGCTCGTAGGGGGGCAAACACGATTCATGACTGTCTTGTGGTTTCGCGACTCCTGTCGAGCGATGTTGAACGTTTGCGAGTATTTTTGGTCGACCTTAAATTCGTACGAGAAAGAGATCGTCCGAAGTTACACGAACAAAGCGAAACTATTGACTGGTTTTTACGTAGCTATCTGTGTTTTAACTGTATTATTGGTTCTGCTTTTCTCCTTGATGTCAAATGTGATAGTCAAGTCGAAGGTGAATTTTGAAAATGTCACGATTCGTGAAAACGCGAGCAGCCTCTCTCCGTCGGAAGCGAATGGAGAATCGTTGAACGCGACGGAGAACAAGCGACATTTACCATACGCGTTCTTCATCGATGTGCAAAAAACACCGTGGTACGAGGTCTTGTACGTTCTTCAAATCACATTCATGACGAACGTCGGTTTCACCTGTGTTGCCGCGGACACCATTGGCCCTTTGTTCATTCTGATCACCTGTGGATATTTCGACACGATACGATCCAGAATTGAAAATTTGCATTTGCTTGAACCGTCATTACCAATTACAGCAGAAACGAGAACGACGGACAGAGCAGAATCGTCGAGGGACGTTGACACGAAAAAATTGCGAACGTGTGTGATTCATCATCAACTATTACTGAAGTGAGCGTGATTCGTAATACTTTTTAAATCGCGATTTTTTCCCTCTGTTGTAGTGATTCCTAAAGTGTACGTATACCTATATCTATATCTCTGGTGAACGAGTTGTCAGTTTTGCAAAATATAACATATATATATAACATATATTAACTTATATAATTGTTATAAACTTATACATAATAGTAACGTTAATAGTAAAGCTTGTAATATTTAAATTTAAAGTGCAACACACAAGATCAGGTGTTAGTTCCAAATACTTGGTTCTTGAAAATTGATAATACATGTCTCATTTCACTGTACTTCAAAATGCAGATTATTTTTTTTTTTATGAAAATAATGATCTACATTTTGATTGAAATTTAACTTACACTTTTTTCTCCGTCTATATATATAGATATTCAATGTTACACATTTTTATCTCATTGTTTTCTGCTAGATTTTGCAAGGACATCCAACAACTCATGAGTTTAGTGTTTTTGACACAGCTGTTCGGCAGCACGTACAATATCTCATTGGTTGGTTTGGAACTGGTGAACGTAAGTATTAACTAGCTCGCTATTCAAAGATTCTTGTTTCTTCTTTCTTCCTTTATTTTCTCTTGACAGCACGATAATATTGTAATATTGAATTTATAATAAACAGGACACTCCTGACAAGAGTAAGTTCACGGTAGTCGTCATCATTATTGTGCAACTTTTTATCTGCAACTGGCCGCCGGACCTTCTTCTGTCGAAGGTAAATCATGTAAGATAATTATGTTATTGTTTCGTTGATGTTTCATAGATGAAAAAGAAAAAAAAACGACAGTTGTATTGTATTTTTACGTTTAACGTGATTTATTTAATTGAACATGCGTGAAAGCCTTTAGTTATTTTTATTTTCAAAGATTTTGCAGTTCTTCGAGTCAGATACAAAAGTCTACGTATATTTTTTAAACTTAAAATGTTAAATTTATAAATCGTCAAATTTATAGAACGTTAGATCTGGCAACGTTTATCAAATTTTGCATTGATTACAATTAGACGCATATTTAAACTTTGAAACCTCGAATTCGAAATTTTCTAAATTTCCAAACTCTGAAGATAAAATGTTTTCCTTTCTTTCCTAGGTCTACATCTTGGTCTATAAATCAAATACACAAATTTCGATGTAGACTTTGTTCTTAGAATTAACAATTCTAAGACGCGTTCATTCCAATTGTATATTCACAGAGAACTGCCTCAATATTCGTAGTTTATCATGGTCTAACTTTTTTAAAGTGTCAAGGAGAATTTATGGAATGTTTTTTTTCTGTTAGAATATATTATTTTCAACGTGACGCATCGAAATAGGGATATGCGCACTTTTAGTATGTATAATGAAAACTAGGGCTTTTGGAATATTGTTCTTAATGCAAATTCAAGAAAGATTGGGGAACGTGTAATTTATAATTATTATTCTGAAAGTGAGATTTCCTCTAAATGTCAAACATGTGTAACTTCAATGTATTATACTAACTTCATTGTATTATAATGTAATAATGTATTAATACTATATAATATTATTAATATAATAATAATAAAACATTTTTTCATAGTGCAAACACTGTGTGCAAAACAAATAAAAACTTAAACAAAGAGGTATAGATATTCGACGCTCAGAGGAAATTTCACTTAAAACCAGCACGTCTTCTTTCAACATTTTAAGACAATCTATTTCTTTCTCTTTTTTTTCAGAGTGAAGCTATTAGTCATGCCGCGTATTCGATACCGTGGTATCAATATCCTTGCAGTTTACGAAACCCCATGAACTTGCTTATGATCAGAAGCCAGAGACCAGTCCGCTTAACCGCTGGAAAATTCGTAGCCCTCTCGCTGGAAACGTTCGCCTCTGTATCACTCTCCTTCTCTCCTCCACTGTTTCCCTTATTTCCCTTATTCTGTCTGTTCTTCTTTCTTTTCAGATGATATCCACCGCTGCCTCGTTTTTCACCATGATACGAAGCGTAAACTGACATCTATTCACCGAGGAACACCTCTATTTTCTTTCTCCGCTCGTTCACCCAGCAATCATCGCAACGATGTCGTTATTTCGAACGGACACGAGTAGACAGCTAATCGAATAAACAGTTGATCGAAAATATCAATCAGTCTCCAAATGTCTTTCTTTCTATTGTTCTCGAAAGGAGGAAAGAACGGCGATAATCGACGCGATGCGAAGTCAACTCGTGCGAGGAATAAGAGGAGTGAGCAAAGTAGCCGGGAGAAAGGGTTTCAATGTAATCGATCGTTCGAGTTAAAACGTTTCGCGCGTTCTATTCTCGTTTTGATTTGCGGCGAGACGAATCTCCGTATGGAGGAGAAAGAGGCGTTTCGTCTTGTCGATCGAGATGTACTTGTAATTGTAGGGTCCGTGATATATATGTCCACGAATTTGTCCGATTGTGCCGCCACGAGCTATCGTTTTCTGTTCTCTTGCACATGCTAGTTTAATGTAAATCTCAGTATTATCCGTATAACGATCCATGTGATTCTATTGCTATTGAATTTTCAAAACAAGGAACTTTTTCTAAATTTTTTATCTGATGGTTACAACGTGATGGTTTTTGTCAGACTGTTGCAAGATACTTGCAATTAGAATGGTATCAAGTATGGCTACATTTGAATTAATTGATAACGAAGCCTGTAGAACCAAGGAAACGCAAGTGACTGTAGTACAATGCTAGTTTAATGTAAACCTCAATATTATAATAGTGATTCGATTGTTATTGAATTCCCAAAGCAAGGAACTTTTTTTTTACTTTTTACTTGATTACAAGATTGTTGTTTGTCAGACTCTTTTGCAAGATAGAATGATATCAGGCATGATTATATTTAAATTATTTGATTTTTCTTAAAAACAGTAACGAAGCGAATGTAGAACCAAGAAAACGTAAGTTCCACGTCTTCAGAATGTACCTTCCAGTGGTAGCCATATATCCAGATACTACTGTACGCAATAAAATTTTATTGGATGAAGCTGGTCGGTTTTCTTCGTCTTGCGTTAGCAGCCGCGGTACGCGCGAACAAACGCGTCTCTTCGAATATTGGCCAGAAGAAAGAAAACCACGTTCCTGTTCGTCGACGATAGTTGAAGCTGCGTTCAAGAAACCTATTGGCCTCCCTATCGATGATCACGTTTCTCCGTTCGTTCGCTGTTTCTTTGTTACTCTTCTTCTTCTTCTTCTTCTTCAACCAGGACTCCGTTTTCGGCTGCGGACCAATCGTTAGTCGCAGGTCGCCTTCGAGAAGTCGTTACGTCAAGTTGTGCCTCGCTTTCGTCGCGAGGATGGATCGACGCAAAGACGAAGAAAGAAGAAAAGAGAGGGAAGGAAACGGGTGAGACAGAGCTAGAGAAGAAAACCCGATAAATGGGTGGATGACGAACGTCGGGACAATTCTTGGATTCTTCGGACAATTACTGGTTAAGTGAGTTTTTCTGTAATCCCGCGATATTCCGGGATCTCGTTGCGAGTGTTATCCAAAGCATCAGTCTTACGATTACTGTCAACGCGATTTCTTGGCTCGACTTGAATCGAGCCCGCCCGAAGTCGAGGCCTTCTCCTAGGTGTGACGACAAATTGCGAAAATTCGGAACGTCAGAAGAAAGGAAACGTGAAAGGAAGATGTGGAAAAGGAATGTAATTGTTATCTGATTCACACGGGTGATTTTTTTTTGTGAACGTTTATCGTAATGCATAGTACAGAGAAAATAACGTTCATCAGGTAAATACATATCAACTGTTATTATATCGTCATAATTTATTATTAACTTTAACGAAAAATGTTGCAGGTCAAAACTGAATGATTTCTCTTCAAATGGACGAATGGAATGATACGTTTCTCACTATGTTATTTCTAGTCTTCCCGTTCGTGATCTTCATACAAGGTATTAAATATTGTCGTTTGAAGCAATCATTACGAATGATTCTAGTAGGCTAATGATTTCTAGATTTCTCGCTCCGAGGGAATAATTTGAGAACAAATATTAAATTCTATTCGCTTCTTCCAATCTGAGAAACGTAAAGTTAAACAAAAAATCAAAAATAAATCACAACGTTATACGAATGTTGTTCACTTCTTTAAATAATAATTTTGTACAACACAGGTAGAGCAGCTGAAACTGTGGCGCCAGAGGACTCACCGTAAGCATCGTGCCTGAGCGATCGACAAAATGATTGGAGAGAAAAACGAGCAATCAGTGGAAAAGACGATCGCTGGTGTCGCTATCCGAAGCTCGGTTCTTCTCGAATTAATTACGCGGCAGATAGGAACAGCGAGATAGAGGAGTCGCCTGTCGCCGACAGGCTCTTTCTATCTCGTTTTATCTGGATGCATTTTGTTCGTTCCCGGGCGTCCCCTAATCGAGCTCGATGGAAGCGAGCCGAGAAGAATCGGAATTGACCGAGAAGCAGCCGAGAAGATCGAACGAGAGAGTTGCTGGTGGTGAGCTCGTGTCGGTTTAGCAACAAGTTGCAGCTGGTGCGCGCTTTTCCCTGGAGTTTCCTAAAATCAACAAGTGAATTCGCTTTCCTGCTTGGAATTTCTGTATCACTTCCTCGTTCGGCTCCACAGGTGGTAACGCAGGAGGTTACGGCAGGTATCCTACGGCCGCGCGTATATCTCGCGGGTTTAATCGCGGTGTCGTTCAAACGAGCGCTATCGTGTCCCGTCTTCCTCTTTTTCTTCCTCGCGATTTCACGCGGATTATTTCGCACGAATTTTTCAACGTTATGGAACGTCACGAGCGTCGGCGACCACGCAAGGAAACGATCGATCGGCGTTCCCTCGAGTCTCGTGTGGCCGGAGGACTCGGTTTCTGGAACGTGATAAAAGCCGGTTTAATAAAGCGACCGCCTCTACGTGTTCACGTATCGAGAATTCTACGGAGGCTCCGCGTTCCATTCCGCCTCTGGGTCTGCATTCCCGTCGTCCACTACACGCCTTCCCATTCTTCTGCCACCCCTTGCATCTTAATCTTAATAGCGTTCTCTCACTGAATATCTCGCCTTTCCCCTCCGATGCCTTCAATTCTCCTCATTATGAGCTTTTCCGTCGTCTGCCTTTATTTTTAGCACACTGATTACAACCTCTCCTCTTTAGTTTACCACTTCTTCTTCTTCCTCTTCTAGGTTTAAGCCGCAGCATACGGCTTAATGCGTACGTTCAATTCAGTTACACGTCACAGCAATCAAACACGTACATTTACAGTTTCTTTACAATTTACAAGTGTATTCATGTCGTTCGTCTCTAGCAAACGACAACCTCCTATATACCTGTGAATACAGTTCCTTTTGGAAATTTCCAAGCTGGCGTCGAGCCAAGTAAGGACGTGGAATTCGTCGAACGAGATCGCGATTGATGTAAGCGCGAAAAGATATGAGAAGACGATAATCAGCGAGATACTCGGAAAAACAGAAGAAAAGGGTGTTAACTGGCTAGATTGTTAGAAAGGACGAAAGAGAGAAAGGACGGAAGGACAAGTCGGAGAAGCGGATGACGAGGAGAATGTAGTAGGCGTGAAGGAAGGGATGAATGGGGTGCGTGGGTAGGGGACAGGGTTAACGCGGAAGCGTTTCGAAATCAGGGGCGAAGAGGAGCAGTTAAAGGGGCGGGGAGCGCAAGGAGAGGACAGTGGGGGTTTCCGGAGGCGCTATGGACCATGCGCTCTCGCGTCGGAGCGAAAGGACGTTGGATCTTCGAGGATCGAGAAGAGAGGCGACGGGTGAAAGAAGTGGCGGAGGCGCGAGCGTGGACGTGGCTGCGATCGCGAACGCGAACGCGAAAGCGAATGCGGACGACGGTGGGCAGAGAGTGCCGCCGAGCCCCGAGTCGGAAAAATCGGGGTGAGATGCACCCTCGCCACCATCGTCACTCTCAATCGGCCGCGACGCTTCCACCTGGAAGCACGGCTGCTACACGCTAACTCGGCCCATCGTTCACCAACGATTCATCGCCTTCGTGGAAACCGACTTTTCTATCTTCTTTTTCTTCTTCGTTCGATCGACTTTCTCCTACGTCATAGGTAAGAAATTTCACTCTTTTTCTATATTTCCATTTTCCGTTTTCCTTCTTTTCTTTTCTTTCTTTCTTTCTACGTACACGTATAGACATTCGCATCCGTTTTTAATCCGTACGTGTGTAATAAACTTTTTATAATAATAATAATTAAAATAATCAAGTGTCGCGAAGGTTTGGATAAAAGCAGAGTAGCGACGATCTCGAATCAATTGATCGAAGAATATCGGTTGTTTGCTAGAGAAAAAGAATCAGACTGGCGTTCGATTCATATCTTTCCTTTCTTTTGCTTTCTCGATATAGATAATTTTGTAGAAGGTGAGCACGAGTCCTTTTCTTTTTCTGGTTTAAATTTCCGTTTGTCTCGTCTGCGTTCCGCGATTGTGCCAGAGCGCGTAGCTTTCCAACCGAGACTCGCCGAGTTTAAAGCTCGGTTTCAATTCACACTCGAGGCTGTACCCTCATTTCCGCGTGTCGTTCGCAGGTTTGGTTTTAGATTCGGCCGCGCCACCGCGCGAGATCTTCGCTCTCGTCCCTCTCATTGACTTTGACATTCACTTTGTCCGATGACGATTCAAATTGGAACGCAGAAAGACGAACCGATCTCAGATTACTTATCTCGCTGTACATGTACACGTACGTGTATGTACGTTCTTTGAATTTAGACATTCCGTGCACATTCTCAATAGAGATCATCACGGCGAAACGAATCGGTTTTGAATAATGGCTTGGAAGAAAAACAGTTTCCGGCATCAGGCTCGCGAGGTTAATAGATCGGTAACAAGGTTATAAAGCAATCTGCATAACCCTGCTTGGTACTTTGCTCCGGGTACAGGCTTGTCTCGTAGCACTGCGAGCGGTCTCGTAATTACCAGGTATAATGCGATTACTCGATCGCCAGACTTGCTGTAACCGAGAGGAGCCAGCTTCTCCTTCAATTCGCTCTCTGCTCTTCCTTTTCCTTGCCTTTTCTATCCTTCCGCTCTCTATCCGTCGTTCTCCATCTCTCTCTTTCTCATCCTTTTTTTTTATTATCCTTTTCATCCCAGTTAATGATTTTATTTCTCTTTCCTGTTAATAATTCTCATTTCTGCAATTTGTCCGCTTCACAGAGAGGGTTCCTCGGGCTTCCTATCGATCCAAAAGCGAGCGGTCGATGTGTCCCCTCGTAAAATGAAAAAATGACCGATGATTCCATTTTCTGTCGTCCTTTGTTTTTTCTCCTCTGTCGTTCTTCCTTTTTTTCTTTTTCTCTATTTTTCTCTCCTTTATTTTTTTTTTCTTTTTTATTCTCTTCATCTCGGTCGATGATTTTATTTCCCTATAATTTGTCTGTTCCATGGAGAGGAGATTCTATCTAACTTAGGGTTTCTATCGATCTAAAAATCGAGTGGTCAATGTACTCTTTCGTAAGATGAAAAAGTTGCGAGAAGGCCGATGATTCTATTTTCTGATGTTCTCTTCTCTTTTTCCATTCATTTTTTTAATGATTTTCATTTCTCTTTCCCGTTGATAATTCTCATTTCTGTAATTTGAGCTTGACGAATTTCTGCTTCATAGAGAGAAGGTTCCTTCGGGTTTTCTATCGATCCAAAAAGCGAGCGGTCGATGTACCCTCGCGTAGATGGCGAGAGGGCCGATGAGTTCATAATACGTATCCCGAGGATATCGTAAATTCGTTTAAACGACACGACGTCACAGCCGTAATTTTATTTCGCGTTCCTATTTGTATTCAATCGTATCCCTTCGGTCGCTTCTCCGCTTCCACTTCCTCTCCGCCCCCCTTTTCATTGGCACTATCGATGAATCACGGGTTGTCGCACCCCATTGCATCGCTACGAGATCAAAATGTCCGTGTATTCGCGATTCGATTATTTCGATGATTCGTCTGCCTGTTCGTCGAGTTTTCAGCCCATTATATTGCGTTATATCGCAGTGGTTTTATTCCGTGTAATCACGGATAGCGATTGAAGTAATTTCTGGAAACAAGGGTAGGCAATGATAAAACTGACGTTTGAAAATTGTCAAATGACGCGGAATCATTACGCAATTATTAATTATACGTCTTAGAAAATTAGTCTATGCTTGTAGAAATAACTGTTGGAAACAGCGATTAGCCTTAATTCCTTAAAAAGATAACTGCTCCTAATTACTTTTCTAATTCGTCCAGTTTTAACCAGTTTTAACACTCTGCAACTTCAAATAGTCTTATTGGGTAAAATTCATTATTTTATATACAGAATTAGACAGAGAGTGTAATAATTTATATAGAGAATACTATAGAGATTATACAGAGGGATACTTACCGTTAGTTATTATAATAAAGGAAAATCGTAATTCGCAAAAAGTTGAAGACATTTGCCGAAATTCTTTCATTTTCCTATTTCGTTTTCTCCACTCTCATGCTGTCTTTCTTCGCATCTTCTTTCAAGTGAATTTTATGGATATTACTATACAAAGAGTCTACCAGCAAATTCGTAAGTTGATTCGTCAGTTGATTTTTAAAATTCGCGTCGAGTATACACATTGACATTTGACATGTGTCGTTGACATACGTAGATTGTCTCGGTAATCGGTTTAAGTTTATTATTCCGGCATAACAATCGTCTTCTTCTCATCGTGAATAAACATCACTGATACACCTCACTCTTCGAGCCTTCAATCATTCGCGTGTACGAATGTACTGTCAGTATCACTGTACGATATTTTTCACGAATTAGTGACGAAGAGAGAACAAACGCTCTAGAAGATTCGAATTTTTGAACCAAAGTACACCAGTACAGGAAGTAGTTTTGTGTATTCTACAATTAGCCGACCACCTCTTGCGACTAAAAATTAATAATTATAGAAGTCTGAAGGTCTAAAAACTCGACGGAAGATGAGTGAGTGATGAAATAAAAAAAGAAAAAAAAGAAAAAAGGAAAAAGGAAAGAAAGAGACGAGTGTCGGGATTACGGTGGTGTTTCTCCAGTGATCCGTCGAATCGCCGAAGACGACGAAGCGTCGAATCGATCTGTGAGCTAATCGTTTCCTCGTCGTGTCGACCAACTTGTTGAGGCGCGAAGCAACAGTTTGCCTTTTAAACGGGTCTCTTGTTCTCCGATTCCTCCGTGCCTCCCCGATTTTCCGGCGACCGAATTTTCTTTCTCTCCGCTCCGAGATCTTCGAGCAGCGAGGGGGGAAGATTTGAAACGCGGCAATTAACGCGACACGTTTCGAAGGAAAGTCGATTAGACTCGTCGCGATTAATCGTCGTGTCCTCCTCGAGTAATTCTCACTGTTGGCTACGGAGTCAGAGTGTTATTAAGTTGTCTCGAAGATACGATCGAGCCATTCATTCGACGGAACTGTGCTATTCCGGCCTGTTCGGTCTGGCAGCAGCAGTACTAATTGCTTCTCAAAGTGGAAACTAACTTTCCGAGAGACGAGAGTTACCGCGGCCGTGTGCAAAAGGGTTCGCCTGTTGGAAACCCGAGGTCTCTCGCGAGGTCTCTCCCGTGTGGAAACGAAGGCGAACGCTTTCGTTGGTCGCGTTGCCACGCGTATTCTTCTTTTCGCGTTCTTTTGCGTTTTTTTGCATTTCCTCGTCGTCGATGACGCGAAAATGAATCGGGGAATCGACGAGAGGCACTCGGCAAGCGACGACAACGTAGGCGAGTGAAACGTAGAAGCGTGTTGCACGATCCGCAAGATAAATCGCGCTGGTTTGACGGTCGACACGATTTTTCTATTAGCACGCCTTTCTTCGTGTATACGTACAATGACTTATGAATGTGTTTCAACATTCACAATGTAGCAACATCTTTACGAACGCGTAATATATAATGTAAGTTCAGTTACGTTTATTGTCCTTACGAGGTCATGCTGACACAGAAGCCATCCTCGAGGCTAGAGAGTCGTCAGAACTGGCACTCTTCTCCGAGGACCGTCCCCGAGTGACATCGGTGAAAGCAATCTAAAATATATTATACTTATATCAAGAGGTATCAAAAAATTTCCTAGTAAAAAGTTAGTGCGCAGTATGAACAGTATAGTCTCGCTAAATATCGTTATCTTAATTGTAACATTAATTGTAATTTTACTATTTTATTTTATCATTTCTATCATATTCTATTCTATTATTTTATTTTATTATTTCTGTTACGTTATATTGCATTTTAATAACAATGATTGAGTTATTTAAATATATCAATGGTACTTCGCGAGGCGTGTGTTTACAACGAGCGACTTGTAACATCTACGTGCGTATTGTTTTTAGATTTAATCGATATAATCGTGACAGCCGTGTTTCACTTACAAGACAATATCCCAACGAAACGTAATATTTGACATACTGTAAATACTCTTGATTACGTACATACTCTTCACTGTGCGTCGATGAGCGATACACGGAGCGAAAAGAGAAAAAAACGGGCGTAAGAATAGGTGAGAACGAGACTGGATGAGAATGGAAATAGGAACGGTGATAGGTCCGGTGTCGATTAAGTTCGGGTCGGGAACAGGGGCGTGAAAAAAGGGTGGTCGAGTGGGCGCGGAGGATGACGGTGTTGAAGGAGCAGCGTGGAAGCACGGGTGCGTTTCATCGAAACGGGATAACGAGGTCGGATGAGTTGCCTGGTTCCACAGTCACTTCATCAACGCGAAGCCAACTAAACTGTCAATCGCAAAGCCCACTACCGCGTCAAAACCCTTTCGACAGCATCTAGATATTCTCGTCTCGATAACGAGCGCAGCACTTCACCCATCGATTTCAGGGCATCCGCGGTTGCACGCGATGCAACGACTTCTCTGAAAATTCAATTCGAGTTACGAGCTCGATTGAACCGTCGCGATCGTCTCTCTCGGGAGAACGGTATGATTTGGCTCATGTGGTTTGAGATGAAAACGAAACGTAATAGGAGAAAGTACAATACAATGATCAATGAACAAATACTTAAGAACTGTGTGATCAGTCATCCTTCGTTTGGGAGATTCGGGAGATTGTCTTTTCGATACTTGGCATCGTCCAATTACATGCTTGACGATTCTGAATTCGTCGATTAAGATCAGAATGATTTATTGTACGCTCAACTAAATTTTTAAACTTCTGAGAAATCTGTTTTCGTCAAAGGAACACTTAGACAATGTAATTATAAAGACAAATTTATTCAGGACCATTGAACCTCAAAGTACGAATTGTAAATGTTGGTTAACAAGCACTTTGCATTGAGTTGGTTGAATTTACAAAAAGCTGTAGAAACGACTATTGAAAATGCAATAAGATGATATACAAATTACAAGAGAAATCTGTGGATTTTACCACAGATTTCAAGATTTTATCACTGAAAGTGATTTTGGCGGGGATAACCCAAAAAATCGGGCCTCTTCAGGTGTAACGCTAATGCAACGAAAATTAGCGATTGGTTGAGTTGGGGTAGACCTCAGGAGTAGGAGTGGCGTTGTCTGGTATTGAGCGATCGCGCCTGTAATTTGTTTTGTATAGATTCAAATGTTTGCACATCAATAACATTTTATGGCAAAAAAGTCGTCTTCATTTTCTAATCAGAACAGTTGTTTCTGGGCCTTTCAGTGAGACGAATCGTACTGGGATACAAGTCGTGCAGTTTTTTCGTACAACACGAGCGACCAAGTTCGTTCGTTGGAACATGTTAGCTTCGCGATGTGAGAAAGGGAGAATCCTGTAAGAACGTGGAAGAAGGGGAAGCCGGTAAAGACTTCTTTCGTAGGTAGAGACGGAACCGCTCGCGGTCATTCTTCGTCGTAATTACCGAACAGATAAGAGAATGAAACACGACGAAAAGAAGGAAAAGCAAAGTATAGGAGCCAACCAAAGTGGTAAGAGAAAAATCTTCTTCGGTCCTTTTTCCGAGAATAATGCACGCACCCAGGGGACCTGGCTTTCAGGAAAATGCTGATTGCTTCTCTCTCTCCGTCTCCCCGTCCACCATCCGCCACGCCCGACTCCCCTCACCCAGTTAATTCTCCGCGATTTCTCCGTACCGATTCTCTTCTCTTTCCCTCTCCCTTCGTTCCCTCTCTTGCTTGCCTGAATCAATCCTACTTGATTTCTTCCTTCATTGGCTAGAACATACGCACAGATCTCTCTGGTCTTATCAATATTTCACTTGACCCTGTAGACATTTACCCTCACCCGAAGTACCCGCATCTTTCCTTCCGTTTGGAAAAACACACACCGTGCACAAGCGTTGTATCATGCAACGTTCATTCGTCATTATGTTACGTTTCATGAAACATGATGTAAAGTGCGGTCTTTATTAGGAGTGTGAATAAGTTTTCGATCTGTGAGCTCGATGAGACTTTCGATAAAATTCATCGATTGTCTTGCGTATTCGAAAAATATAAATTCGATTTAAACGAATAATCACTTTTTACGTGGAATCAAGAGGTGTTTTATTATCGTTGACAATGTAACACTGACAACTGCTTCTATTCACATCGTATTACAGACTTCTTTCGTGGTACGGCGAACAAAAAAAAAAAAATCGTTACAGCGATATTTGAATGAATTACGAATTATCCATTACGCGAGTTTATCGGAATGGACAACTGGTCTAGACTAGACGGATAAACGATCGAACTTCGGATGATGGAGAAGTGTGTACATTACGATGAAAGAAGCGAACGAAAGCCAGAAAAGGCTTATCTCACGGAAGCAAGCCTCTCACGGAGGCGACCGGTTCTAGCTCAAGAAAGAGTTCTCTTCTCTCTCTCTCTCTCTTCCCTCCTCTTTTCGGTTGGCCGGTGATCTATCGATTGCACGAGTTTCTGCAGATTGCTTCGCGGATTCTTCTTTGTGCCCCTTCGTAAAAAAAAAAAAAAATCGAGAAAGCGCCTTTTAATGAGGTGACAAGGAGGGAAGTGGTAGGAATCGCACCGCCAGCGTACCGCTTTGGACGGCCTTAATGGTTTCCTATTCACGGGGAGCGTGCGAAAATTAGCAGGGCTAAAAGCATCGTGTAATCGAGTTATTACGAATAAAAGAGGAGTGGCGAGGGCATCGCCTGTGGAATGGTTGCGCGGCAGTTCATGGGAGATACCGTTAAAAGCGACCAATTAATGCTGTTAATTCTATAGCCCGAGCCATCGAACGATCCGCGTTCGAATTGTGCTGGTGATCGCATTTTAGGGAAAAATCACTTCAGACTCTCTGAACAGGCGTATGTGTCTCTGTCGTGAAGCTTACAAATACAGTGGCGATCGCGAGAGTGTTTAAAATAGAACAGTTTTTGCAAAATTAACACGCCAATATTTAATCTGTTTTGAATGTTTTTCGAAATCGCGACACAGCGAGACAGGGGACGATCCTGCACGAAGGAAATAAATCGAGAGGAAAGAATAAAATTTTCTCGCTTGAAGCTCCGTTTTCGAGAAAATTAAATTTTGAAACTTTGTCAGAAATTCTATGGAGTGGAAATATAAGTATCCGCCTGTTTGAACTTCACTTTATCAAAAATGTTTGAACTGCGCTTTCTTAAAAACGGAATCTTACGAAATATAAAGAAATTTCGTTTCGCATTCTTTACTTATTTCCCCAAGTAGAACAAACTCCTCTGTTAATTGGTTGATTCTTTTCAATCCAAAATCAGCCATATTCGATATCTGACAAAATTTTCAAATTCGATTTTCTCAAGAATGAAACTTTAAAACGAACAAATTTTGTCCTTCCTTCTTGATTTATTTTTTCAAGGCATAATAGAATCACGTTCTTTTTGATTTCACCACAATTTTGGAAACGATCTGTGTTTCCCGAGCGGACGAGTGTTAACTTTGATTCGTGTCTCTTGCTGTCAGAGTAAAGAACATAAAGCGTAAAATAGAGAGAAAGGGTTCGTTAGCCGATTCATTGATTCACGCGGCTATCGGCGTATACATCTAGCGTGAAATTGAAACGTTTTTTAATTCGACGATATTTTCGCACTTTCGAACTTTCTTCCATTCATTTTTCGAAACTACGCTCTGTGTAGAATTTATTGGAAGAATTACAGAAATGTGGCCGTGAATCCGTAAAATGTGTCGGAAGAATCGTTCTGCACCCGGAGTGCCGGAAGTTCGAATCGCGATCCAGGCGAATGCTCTTCCACCAATAGTTTTCTACTTCTACCATCTTTCGCCGTTCCATTTTCGATAGGAAGCCCCTTTCGTCCGCGTAAATCGCCGAACGAAGTCTGATTTTAGCGTTTTCGACGCTTGATGACGCTCGGAGATCTTGCGAGGAAACGTGCTGAACAATGGAATGGAACGAATAAACGTAGCTGAAAGGGCCATTACCGTCGATTGTACACACACACACACACACACACACACACACAAAGCACCTTTGGTCCACTAATTAGTTTACTCGGTCGACTTCTCTCTTCGATGCGACTTCGACACGTTTTCGCCGCGATTTTTACGCGATTCCTTTAACTACGACTCTCTCAGAACCTTCTCTGCCAATATTCTGCGCCTTGTACAACTAGATTGCGGATTTCCTACGCATTTATGCGAAATTACACGTGCAGTAAAACTTCATTTATACAAATTCGTTGTGAAGTAACAAGTAATTTATAATACAATTGAAGTTTATATAATGGGAGACCATTGACTCTCCCTTCTACTAATGACTCCTCGTTCGTACAATACGAGTTCGGGTTCGAACGACACAATTACTGCGGATGCAATCAGTAAGAGTTCGTTTAATTGGGCTGAAATTTGACTCAGTTAAATAGGAGTTCACGCAAACGGAATTCTACTGTAATGTGAAAAAAAAATATGTAAAATGTACAATGTGTAATGTTTCCTGTACAATATTTTGTATGCAAAGCAACGTTCTATCGGTTGTTCTGCTTTTTCAAAAGTGTAATATGATCATGAAAAAAAGTAATTTTTCAGAAAAATTACGTAAATTAAAAACACTGTTACATCGTTAAACTAAATTTGGTAATTTTTGTTGCATAAAAGTTTGCAGCGTATTCGTAGCTATAAATCCAAACAGATTTCGACTCTCACGAGTTAATATGATAGAAATATGAAATATACTTGAAGCAAGTGACATAGCGAGTGTCTTAAAACAGGTCAGTGTGAAGTTTACAACTTTGCACGAGTGCAACAATTAATTGGAGGCGTATTGGAGATCATAAGGAGCATCATTCGGGATCAGTCCGTTTCTACTCGTCATTGAATAACTAACGACGAATAGAAATTCGCTTCAAAACTTTGACACAGGTATCTAACTACATGACATGGCTAGATAAGTTGGCGACTCCGCTTAACGCTTTTGTCGAAAGTTGTAAACTTCAGCCACTGGCCGATTTTAGAACTTTACTATAGCGCTTCCATCTACTCTAATTATGAAAGTCAGAACATTGCCTGTGATCAAGTCAATAATGCAATTCAGAAGTAGAAACAAATTTCTATAGAGAGATCAAATGCTGAATGAATGAACTAAACCATAACTCAGAGTTAATATGATATTTAAAATTAATCTAGTAAGACATCCTTTATTTTGTAATAAGTTTAACTATTTCATTTTACGTATTTTTAATGAGACACGTTCCGTATATAAAATCGTAAAATTACTTTACCTGTACCTATGAAAAATGTGTACATTTTTTGAATAACAATTATTATTTCTTCTACAGATTATCAAACGAACAAGGAGGAGCGAATCATAGAACAAGGATGGGTGGTGGAGAATGGAGCGGTTGGTTGCAACGATGTCGAGAATCACGAAGGTTGGTTCTCGTAATCGTCGCCATCGCTCTACTCTTAGACAATATGCTTTTGACAACGGTTGGTAAGTAGCGTTGATTCGCAAACCATCGATTTGGTTTCATTAATTTGTCAATTGTTAAATTTTTTCTTACTTATTATTATTAACAAACTGCATATCTATACCATCGATTTGATTTCTTTAATTTGTCAATTGTTACATTCTTTTGCTCATTATTATGCGGATCTTTATCCGCTTATAAAAAAAAATATATGTCTGTTAAGTGGAACGAATCTCTGTTTATAAAAATCTGAATTTATATAAACATACGCGGTCCAATTTTTAACTTCTATTAATTACTCACCACGATATATCGTTCCGATTAATTTCTCCTCTTTCAAATTCCTTGGCGACTTTTCGATGATTTATTCACTGTCAGTTCAATGTTGATTGAAATTAGGAGAACCAACGATAGCGAGAAGACACTGTAGACCAACTGAGCAAATAATATTCACCTGTGCTCACCACGAGCTAACGACGTTCTAGTTCGAAATTAACAGAGGCCGGTGTTGCATTTCTGCAATGTTCCTCCGCTATCGCTATAGCCAGCATTGTATTATTATACACATGCAATATTATATACCACATCGATATTTTTATCAAATGAGTGTATTTTAAATTATCTCTTACTAGCTTTTAGTTTGATTTCGGCCTTTCAAACGTATATCATTATGTATTGTAAAATGTATTTCAAGCGCATGATTGTGTTTTGAATTATCTATCCCACTAGCTTTTAGTTTGGTTCTGATCTCTCAAAGCTTCATTGTTATAAATTTAATAAATTAAATAGCTGATCGATCAAAACAAAAATTTTAAATTTTCTGCAAATACATAGAAATATTTAGTCTAACGATAAGTTCATTTTACGTCCATACTTATCGGAGATTCTAGCATTACATTACATTACATTATATAGTTCATAGATTATGCGTGATTCCACCACATCCATATTCATTAGGAAATATAACAGTACCTGCAAGGTAACCGCAAACATTTTATGACTACGATTTTCTTACAAATGTTATTTCTAATGAACTTACGAACAGTTCTCGAAATCTACAAAATATATATCTACTACGAAATAATTTCGAAAAGCATAGACGCAACAAATCCAATAGAGATAATAACTTCTCACATTTATAAAATCATATTCCAAAAAAAAAAAAAAAAATCAAAGTTTTTCACGATTGAAATCCTTTCGATGGAAGGGCGTATGTATTATGTACTCTCTTGGCTGACTGGGAAAATACCGAAGGAAATGGTTAAAGAATAGACAGGACATTAGCGAATGGTTATTCGGATTTTCCAGTTGTTTAGCTTCTCCCTCTTGACCGATAGTGGTCCGTGGTGTATCTGGCTTTCTTTTATCGTGCCCTCGGACGATGTTTAATTCACGAGGCACGCGTCTATATGACCTCCATACGATTCTCAGCTCGGAAAGCTAGAAACTGCTCGCGAAATATAGGCGAGGGGACGGCTGACGACGTACGGCGGACGCTGTTCTGGCAATCCAGATAAGTGGTCATACATTTATGTAGCGTATACGAAACAGCTTCTCAGAGCTCTTGCGCTAACAAATCATGGAAACGCGCTTTCGATGGATAAAACGATCGTGAACCTTCGCCATATCTTCAACGGCACTTATACGCGCGCGTTTATTTTCGATTTTCGGCATCGCATTTCTGACTTTCCCTGACGAAAGGCCTTTTCATTTCTCGAAATTTCGCGCTACTTTTGCAATTTGAAATTCTCAAACTCCAGTTACACGATGCTGGTTAAATTGGGCTTAATTAGCACGATTTCACTGATAATTACCTTTCTGGGAGAAATTTTTTAAGAAATCATAATTTCTAATCGTTCTTAATAATTTCTAAAAGAAATACTTTTTAATTCAAAATAGAAAAAGAAACCATCGAAATTTCGAGTTTCGATACTTCACGAAGTTCGAGATTCAAATTTTGCGGAGTTAAAAAAAAAAATCATCTTTTGATTCGTTTCTACCTAAAACTCATGCGAGAAGGAAAAAAAATAAAGAGAAAAAAAATTAATTCACTCTCTTCGTTGGAGGTGCTGGGATTTGAACCCAGGACTTTCAGCATGCGAAGCAGACACTCTACCACTGAGTTACACCCCCAAGATGTAAAGTACATCTACGCAACACCTTCTTAGAGAAGCCGAACTACACATTTGTTTCAATGAATAATTCATCACGTTATCGTAGTATATTCTTTAGTATTTCTAATCTCTGGTTTTCTTCTTTTTTTCCTTTCTTCTCTATATGTCCTCAATGCTACCTGGTTCGAACGTATGAATACACGAACGTGTTGCAGTGCCCATTATACCAGAGTTTCTGTACGATATCAAGCATCCTAACGCGACCTTGAGCCAACATCTCGAAGGGGGTGGTTCTCGTCGAACTACGCTCACCGGCGTTCAACCGACGAGCAGCAATGTCATCACGTCCACGAGTTCAAGTGTAACCACCACGCCGAAATGTCCTTGCCCTGTGACTAAACCGAATGATTCTCAATTGGAGTTCCTTTACACAAGTACGGCTTCTGGCATCGAGTCAACAGGTTTGCTTGGTAAGAGTTAACGCTGCCACGTTCTTACGGTCATTTTCAGCTCACGATCAGTAATATTTATCTCCTCTTTGGACAAGATACGTATAAAAGAAGTTTTATTGATACAGTGCACGATGTCTCCTATTAAAATTATACTACTTAAAACCTCCTTTTCGTTGATTGGAGATATCAACAATTGAAACATGAAAATTTAAGAATCGTAATACTCGCGATATTATTCTTGCTATTAGAGATTTCTCGTTGAAGATATTCTTTCTATCCTAATCGATTCGCTTTAGTTGCAGAGACCACGAGTGGCGGTGATGCGAGTCCTTCGGCGGCGGAAGAACCAGAAGAGAAGGAACAACGACATCGTGAGTTGCTTCAAGAAACAGTTGCTGTTGGTATAATGTTCGCTTCAAAGGCTTTCGTTCAATTGCTGGCAAATCCGATCGTCGGTCCGCTTACCCACAAGTAAGCGAGTGTATGTCGTAGGTTGTACAATAAGTTTGTCTATTTGAAAACAGCATCAAAGATTATTATTTTTATATAAAATTTATTTCAAACTCTCTGTTTTTCGATCAAAAAGTTGCTCCTCTTGAGCACCAAATTTTCAAATTATTTAAAAATGGTTAATTTTAAACTTGTCTCGTACAAAATTCAGAAAAACGAACTCCTTTAGGAAAGAAATTCGTTATTTGTCTGATTAAATCACGTTGTTCCGTTTCTTTCCAGAATCGGTTACAGTATACCCATGTTCACGGGTTTCATCATTATGTTTATTTCCACATTGATATTCGCATTCGGACGAAGCTACGGAATTCTTTTCTTAGCAAGGGCGCTTCAAGGAATTGGCTCTTCGTGTTCGAGCGTTTCAGGTAAATTAGATAAATGCAAAATCTATCTGCTTAACAATTGCGAGAAAACTATTCGCTGTTCACTGTGTGTGAATTGGATTGAGAACAAAAATTAATTGCTTAAGAGTTCAAATCAATTAATTGCCTTGGTGAAGAGATATATATACAATAGATGGTATAAGTCATAAAATCAAAGAAGGAATTCTTTTAAATATAAATATACAGAGTTGTTCTAGAAAATATAAAATAAAATGTTACTTAATGTTATGTCATTCTGCATGTATATTTTATTTCAATAATGTTCATGTCTCATCGGTATTTTACAATTTTTCTTTTCTGAGTTTTTCGATCGATTGTTCGATCCGTTTAGGTATGGGAATGCTCGCTGAGAGATATCAGGATGACAAGGAACGCGGTAACGCAATGGGTATCGCACTCGGTGGATTGGCTCTTGGTGTTCTCATCGGACCACCATTTGGTGGTGTGATGTACGAATTCGTCGGGAAATCTGCGCCATTCTTAATCCTTTCGGCATTGGCTCTTGGCGACGGAAGTTAGTCTGCTTTTTCTTCTCTTCCATGTGCCTTTCCATTCTATGTCTAGCTTTTGTTTCATCAATTCCCTTGGTACCATTTTTCCAGTTTTACAACTTCTGGTGCTTCAACCGTCTGTTGTGTACACTGAAGCGGATCCACCATCTCTGAAATCTCTGATCACCGATCCTTATATCGCTTTGGCTGCTGGTACGTTGCTTTGCTTTTTATTATTAACAAATCTGTTAACGCGTGTTATTATCTTTCAGGTGCTATTACGTTCGCCAATATGGGTATCGCTATGTTAGAGCCTAGTCTTCCTATTTGGATGATGGACACGATGGGCGCGAGTAGATGGAAACAAGGTGCTACGTTTCTACCAGCGAGCATCAGTTATTTAATCGGTACTAATCTTTTCGGGCCACTCGGACACAGAATGGGCAGGTGGGCAAAAATACAGTCATAAATTTCTTTTTCGCGAGCGGCGTAATATTTACCATTGAATGTTATATATCTTCTCAATAATTTGTATTTTGTGACACTCTAACTAGCGGTGGACAAGTGAGCGTTTGATTACTATCGCCTGGATAGCTCAGTCGGTAGAGCATCAGACTTTTAATCTGAGGGTCCAGGGTTCGAGTCCCTGTTCGGGCGGAATTAATTTTTTTTCTCTTTCATTTTCTACTTTTCCTTCTTATTTGTAAATTACGGATATTTATGGAGATTCATATTTTTATGAATATAAAACAACATAAATAGATTTCTTTTATTTACAAAAAAATTGTAACTTTGGATATATATACATGTATATTTGCACATTATATCGTTTGTATTTTTGGATTTTTCTGCGAATATTATTTTTCTGTTTATTGCAGGTGGTTAGCTGCGTTAATCGGGCTTGTCGTGATTGGTATTTGCTTGATGTGTGTAAGTGTTTCATTTTTATTTTTTATCGCACGCAATGTTATTGCATTGAAAAACGTTTTTCATTGAACAATTCACAGATACCGCTGGCGAGAAGTATTGATCATTTGATCGTACCTAATGCAGGCTTGGGATTTGCTATCGGTATGGTGGATAGTTCGATGATGCCAGAATTAGGATATTTAGTCGACATACGACACACCGCTGTCTATGGAAGTGTATATGCTATCGGAGATGTTGCGTTCTGTTTAGGTTTCGCCATTGGTACGTATGTAAAGAGTATACTTAACAATCGAAGCTAAATCGATTAACTCTGCGTCAAATTGTAATCACTATTAAATAATCTTCAGGACCTGCTTTGAGCGGTACGTTAGTAAACAGTATCGGCTTTGAATGGATGTTATTTGGTATTGCTATTTTGAATTTTATTTACGCACCACTGATGTACTTCTTGCGAGCACCACCAACGAAAGAAGAGAAGAAGGTAAAATTTCTTTATCTACAGAAAGATTCGTAAATTATCATATCTTGTTCACTCGTATATTAATAACGAATCGTCTTTTAGTCGTTGATAATTGGCGAAAAGTCGTCTGTGCGCTACGTAACGTACCAGAATGAGGAAGAGGAACAATAAACGGACAGATATTTCCGAGTATACAGAGTAGCAACGCGT
Organism: Melipona beecheii; assembly: GCA_032399605.1. Classification (NCBI taxonomy): domain Eukaryota; kingdom Metazoa; phylum Arthropoda; class Insecta; order Hymenoptera; family Apidae; genus Melipona; species Melipona beecheii. The sequence goes on from JAUCMO010000291.1 coordinate 4,913,503, forward strand.
ATTTCGTTTCCTGCATTCTTGAGATGGAACAACGAGTTAAATGTAACACGGAAGAGTATCTATGTTGATAACGTTTTAAGAAAATCTATAGATAACCAAAACATTATTATTTATCCTTTCGTCTAGCGCAAATTGTATATATATACATATATATATATATATATACGTAGCATTCGTAGATCGTAAGAATAAGTGTGTGCGTTCAAGAGAATCGTAAATGTACGTCGACGACGTATTATTCTAATGTCGATGCATTTACGTACACTGATTGATCGAGGCACCGAGGCAAAGATACATCGATTATAACGAACACGTGTGTAATTTACACGCACGATGCCCACGACTGGGATGTTGCCCTGCCCATAAAATGCAAACTACACGCGAATTTTCAATCGCTCGAGACATAGTCGGTGTTTCAAAGATTACTAATTCCGAAGAATAAATTATCTACTCGGTGAACCGCCTGCTTTGGATTCCCTGAATGGCTGCAGGGAAACCGTACGTGTGATAATCGAGCAGGCACGATGAAGAGTTCTCCAAATTGCATTGAATCAAATTGGAAATTATCATTGATAAAGTGTCGATTTTTACTAACATTTGTGTAAATATACATACGAAATAAGACTTCTAATGTCTTAGAGATCGGAGATTCACGATTTTGTATTTAACGGGTTGGGACAAAGACCGAATTTTGACACGTTCTCCGCGCGGTATTTAATACTCGTCAGATCGATCCGGTGACGAGTATTTTCTTCGCGCGCTACGATAGCTTATTCGACAGAGAAATATATCCCTTAAATGACGAAGGGAACCATATTCAAAGTAAATGAGACTATAATCATTGAAGAAAAAAATCGGTCAAAGCGTTCGACGAATTTGCAAATTATACCATAAACTTTATGTGAATTCGCGGCGGAAAACTTCAACAACAGATACAATGTTCGTGCGTTCTTTTCTTGTCCGTGTCAACTTTCTTAAAAGTCGAGCCCTCTTTTTTCTTCATTGTGTCTTCGTAATAGATATTGAACTAAAATAGAATGATTTAAAATAGAAAAACGTAGGGACAAAACTCGTATATGTCATCTCTCGTAACGCGTTCTATCTTCTAATAATTCCATGTAGACAATATATGCATGTAACAATATATTAGTTATAGGTAGAACATATCTATAGAAATAAATTATAAAACGTATATCGTTTATGTATATTGCTATAAAATAATATACTGTAGCTCGTTGATCATTGTATACTTGTTGTTTGATCGTGGAAAAACATGAGATTGTTAATTGGAACAAAAAGCTAGAGGAATACATACGTGTCTTTAGATTCTAAGCTACTGTGAATGCGCACGGAAAATTTACAAAAACAAAGGGAAAAAAGAAAGAAAAAAACGGATCGTGTCGTTGATTGTCATTGCTTATTAGTGAATCTCGAGCGCAAGATTGATACAATTGACTTTCGTGATACGTACATATTTTTCAATAAGAATACACGAAATAAATGTTATATCTCTGTAGTAGTGTTGTAGAACGTTTGAACTCGTAACGTTGCTAAATCTGTATAATATGTATTATGTTAATATATAATACTGTATGTAGTAGAAGGGTTGCGACAAGATGAAATATGTATGAAAAAGGCATTGAATTCAATGAAAATATTGCTGGAAGTCTATATATATATATATATATATATATATATATATACATACATGTATGTATGTAGTTGGCGTAAAACAGCTTTCCTCCGCGAATTCGGTGAATTTTCGAGGTTGCGTTACGTTGTCACGCGAGCGTCGACCTACTCCCGATAAGAAACGCGAGTCAATTCGATTTGCAAATTCATCGCGAACGTTTGTCACGATCGAGCGTACTTGGTGGGGAAGAGAAAACAGAATAGGGGCATCGTGTTCGCGAACGTGGATCGAGATTACGAGCGATTTCCAGAACCGAATGTAACGAGCTAAAGAACTGCATGCCGAGAAAGAACTATGAGAAACGACGAATTACCATCCTTGCATTAATATATACCGTTATAAAATTATCTGTATCAATGTTACAATGGGATATATATTCTCGTTAAGAATTCTTTACATTTCTGTAAATATAGAGAACATACGTGTTGTATTTAAGGAACAATTATAACGGAATGTAGTTAACACTCACGGAGTCAACTTCATTGTTAATCGACAACGATTTGCCAGCTTTTTAATTTCTACATTCTTTCTCCTAGACTATAATTTCACTGATACGAAGGATTTTGTCGCGCGACGATGTGAACCTCGAGCATGATGTATAATTAATCCATCCGATGTTATTACATTTCTGCAACGCCGTTATTATCTTAGCGTTCTATGTCTCGAATGAATTGAAAAATGATTGCTGCTATTGCAAACAGACAATAAGCGATATCATGAAACGTAAGTTTCTTGGCACACGAGATCGTGGAAACGAACGATCTTTTTATCGTTATTTAATCAAACCTTCTCTGATGATGAATTACGCGTTCCTGATCGATCCAATTCAGGCTCGAAAGATTGTTGAATGCTGTTGGAAGAGAGTTTACATTGAATTTAGACGGAACAAGAATGAACAACAGATGTCTTACATATACCTAAGTGTGCATAATTTTATCTCCAACCAGCATTGCAGGCATAAGTCACTAAAATAGGAATACATTTCCTTCCTTCTGTCATTGTAACGTATATACATATATGCATATATATTTAACCAGCTGGTATATGGGTCCGATTTAATCTGCCTGTGTAGTCGTCGAAAAACAGCGAGACTCAAGAAGGAGAAAGGTACTTTTTATTCTTGGTAAGCGATAAAATTGTATTGTGTGTGCGTATGTATGTGTGTATTTGTGTAAAGTTGCCAAAGTCGAATTGAAGTAAGGTAACAAAAAAAGCATGTATTTACGAAGGAAATTAGAACGCGCACGAGAATCGACTCTGAAAATCGTTCATCCAACGATATCCGAACGCGATGCTCCAAACATTTCGAATTTTAATCTTGTAAAATCGCTATAAACACGAGCTAACTTTATTTCAATGAAATGAGTGTTATTCGACGTTATTTGTCGTTGAAACGCATGATATGTTTATGTGTATGTTGTTCAATAATATGTATTTAAATAAACATTGACGTGTTTAACGTGAAAAATTAGAAAAGAATATTAACATTTCATAAATCCTCCGATTGTTAGATTAAATAATTTTTTTTTTTTTTTTTTTTTGGTCATAGTGCATTGCACATTTCAATATATTATAATACGTGTGTGTGTGCGTGCGTGTATAATATATTCATACACATATATACACAATATTTTATTTATTCTTTAGATGTCCAGGGTAGAAAAATATTTTGTTAGAGAACACGTATCAATAATCGACTACGTAATAATCTTCGACGGATGAGTCAGATTCTACGTTACAAACGAAAAGATTATAATATGGTTGCGTTAATACACACCGACTTTTTATGCAACTCACATATTATCTCATTAATAGCTATCATTACAAACAACTTTAATTGATAATTAACATTCAACAGCAGTATATACAAAAACATATTACTTAATATTATTGTAATTATACTATTGCATTCGTGCATACCTATATTTACGGCACAAATATAAATAAATAAATATATGTATACAAACATATTATATATTTATTTATTTACATCTATATTTCATTTCTCAAATAATTACAATTGAATTAACACATTTTTACGCAATTACGTTGATAATAACTAAAATAATGAAATAGTGTTAATCATCATCACCGAAGTAATCAAAGATCTATCACTTTTTTACAGTAGAATAAGTTAATGTATCATTTTCACACTTCAATGACAAAATTAGAAATCAGTTTATCAAGCGAAATAAAAAATGATTACCAAATTCGCGACATACGATGATTCGACTCGAGTATATGGATGTCTTCCTCGTTAACTTAAGCATTATATATTATTGTATCACAGTACACATATATCACAGTAATCTAAAAATATATAAGTCTAGCATCTTCTGGATTTTGTTCTACCGGGCAATATGGGCATTTTAATCTGAAAAACAAAATTCAATTTATAATTTATCAATCTTCCTTGCTTTTTGTTATCTTTTTCCTAAATGATTTTAATCTCTCAATTTAATATTCGGCTTTTTATTAAAATACATACTTATTTGCATTTGTAAGTTTATTTAACGCATCTCTTGAAATAACGTGACCACAGACTAATTTCATTGGTGGATTATTCTCTGTACTTTGTTGCCTCAAAATTGGGCATGCGAAAACTGAATGATAACGACCGTCTTTGCCGAGATCTATTTCGATCTGTCAAGAAAAATATTGATTTAGTAATGTTCTCTGTCATTTATCCTTTCCATTTACTATTTATTTTGCTTACAGGTAATTCATCTTTTCCATTCCAAACAGTATTCACTTGTCTTTGTTGCATAACTTGTTTAATATTTAAAAGTGTTGGTAAAGCAGTGCATCCTGCGTTAATGCTAAAACATTATAAGAGTTTTTATCATTTATATATTTATTTTTGCGTTTAACGACATAAAAAATGACGGGAAAACATACCATACAGATAGAGGACTATCTACGCTTAAACCAAATAACGTGCAAGCTTCTCTTGTGAATACGTCGTGAATATCTAACCATAATGTAGGATCCAATAAATGACTGTAAGGAGAAGATTGTATTCCATTTGGTAAATAAAGTAGTGTGCCCATTAAAGCTTGCACCTCTTTACCGTGTCGCCCGACATATTGCGTAAGATTTTGACGAGCATAAGTTATTGCTTCAGTTTGTTTGCTAGGTCCTTGTTGAATCAGTCTTATAAAATGTAACCTATGAAGCTTAAATTCAAGAGACGAATTCTACAAACAATGTTTAATGTCAGATACATTTGTACCAAAATGTTATTCGAGTAATGGTAATAAGTGATGTATATACTTGTGCTAAAAGTGCCTCCCTATGTTTTTTGGCCCAGTCAAGTGCTGGTTCTAAATTTCTTTGCTTTAAACAATCCAGTATATAATTTAATTCTGTAAATGGCTCTTTTGTGCCTTCATCCGTTTTAATTCCAGCTTCCTATAGCAGATCCATTATGTACATTTTTATTCTCATTTTAATAGTTTATTAGATTAAATATATTACATTATAGACTTACCACTGCTAATTCTGCTGCAATATCTAACATACCATGACGATAAAAATGTTGACAAATAACTTGATTTAGAAGGTGTGATTTTTCTGGCCCTGAAAAAACATCTTCTCTACTAGTACTTGCAAAATCTGCAGTGAAATTTCTGTCAATTGCCTTTCCTACTTTTGAAACAGAACCATGTAGCTCTCTGTGTTCTGTGGTTAAACGATGTACAGTTTCACAAACTTTTTTCATTGCCTCTTTTAATATTTGCACCTGTCCTGGTGTCAACTCATGATTGGCTGGTGCTAGTGAACAAAGAACTTAATTCTTTCAAATGGAACATTGTTTTAATAGTAAGTACAAGATTAAAATTCATTAAAGTACTATGTGAGTTAAAATTACGTAAAAAATTATTCCAAATGATTAAGAAATATTTTGAATAAAGAAAGATTCTAAACGACTGTAAGATAAGAGAGGTTAGAATTTGCTAGGCTAACACGACAAGAAAATGGATAACATAAATATCTTGCAGGTTAAGTTTCTCCAAATCTATATCCATGTTTGTCGTAAAAAGTTTAGAATCTTCCAAAATCACTTCACTTTCTTACATTTACTAACAATACCACAATTTTCAAAAGATGTAATTTTTTTTGTTCATAGATTGTCAATGAATGATAACATTATAAGTAGAGGGAAAGTTTTCAGTTTACCTTCTGCAAATTCCTTTTTCAAAGATTCAATATGATTTATTAGATCTTGCAATACTGTTTCTGCATGTTCGTTTACCACTCCAAATTTTAATAAAATCTTGTCAACTTCCCGTTCAACGACATTACACGCCTCCATTATTGTTTTTCTTGGTGCTATCGCGTCACTACTTGTCACTTTTGCTTTATGCACAAATCACACAGACAAGGACGTACACTGTTATAACCATTCGTATAAGAATATGTATATATGTGTATGTGCGCGCGCGCTTTTCACATAACACATGCACACACATGCACAACCACATATTTTTTTCATATGTGATATCGATTCCTTCGTTTATTAATACAAAATGTGTAAAATTAATATCAATCTTGTAGGAGAAGCTAAGAATCGAATAAAAAAAAATAAAATAAAATGAAACAATGCATCTAATGAATAAATAACATTTAACAAAACTTTATTTAAACATGAACTGTTTTATTCTTATTGTATTGTTGTTATCATCACTATTATCACTGATACATAATATACACTATTTCTTTTACAATATGACATTACACTAAAACAATATTTTACATTAAATGAAAATATACAATTGTTATAAAATATATATTAATTCAATTTATCAGAATGTATGTTAATACTTGATGCAATATTTTTAAGATATTAACAAAAATTTGAATTTGTCTTTCATTGTATTTCATTAGTTATACAACTTTTTGGAGACATTTCATATACCTATGATAAATTCTTTATTGTCTCTATAATTATTCTACTGTTGACTCAAACTGGACTTGACTCTGTAACAAACACATTGTTATAAGAGCAGTTCATAATAATTGTATAATTAATGGTATTATTGCAATAAGGAAATATGATTACCCATTCTCGTGCCATCATAAGAATTGTATTTTTATGTAATTTGGGACCAATTAAAGGATTCATTTGAGCCATGTAACAACATAACCAGCTGCAAAAACAAATAACAGGCTGTATGGTATTTGACAAATTTGGTAAAATATTTTGATATTTATCTTCAACTTACAACAACCAACATGTAAATGCTGTCAATATAAGCATAACCTGAAGAATTCTGTAAGGAAAGAAGTAAGACTTATTGTTGTTGTTGGCTAAGCTAATATTTTAGTTTTTTCTTTAAATAAAAACAATAACACTTAGAATATTTGCACAGAATATTTTTCAATTGTGAAAAAACACATACCCACGATTGGTACCTTTGGGAACAAAAATTGGTAAGACAATTCCTACTATTCCCCACAAAAATGTAAAAAATAAAACTGGTAATAACGACGCTCCCATTATCTTTGTAATAAATAATTTCTTTATATCTTTTAAAAATGGGTTGAACCCACCAAGTAATCACTTTGCTACTGTAAATGTGAATCACGTGAATATCTCGATTTACTTCACAAATACACTCGTTTTACAAACGAGAATTGCGAGATACGATAGATCGCGTGGACGATCTCGATATGACACATAGTTCGTGATTAAGTAACAATCGAGATTGACTAGTAATCGAAATTAAAAAGCGGGTTAATTCAAAAACATTTTCTTTTATTAATGAAAATTTTATAAATCTTAAAATTCATGAAAAACATTGAAATAGAACTTAGGTATAAGTAAAACTTATATCTATTTCTCTCTCTCTCTCTCTCTCTCTCTCTCTCTCTCCCCCTTGTGTCTTTCTCAGTCTTTCTCCTCTTGCTCTGAAAGTATTGTGTTTGATAGAAATTACTTTAAGACACTATTTTTTAATAGCGAACCTTTGTGTTTTTCAGTCGATATATCTAAATTCAATGACGATCAATATTGTTTTTTGCAAACGTAATTCATAATGGCAACATTTAATCTCCAAATAATCGTTCTTGTGTTATCTCTGTATTTTTACTCAAACGTTGAGTATCGTCGTAAGTTTTCGGTATATTCACAATTGATGGTCCGTCGCCTCCACCGATCGTAGAACATTGATCCACTTTACCAGTTGTAATTTCCGACTGCGTTCCGATGCATTCAACTAACGATTCTGTTAAACGTCTAACAGACTTTTTATCTGATTCTTCAGCGGTATCATGTTGCGTTTTCTCAATATAATGAGACTTCGATGAAGTTGCAGATAAATTTGTACAAGAAAACACAAATCTCTCTAAAATGCCTGGAAATTTTATTATGCCAACAATATTAAAGATTAATTAAAATAAAGATATTTTTGTATTCATGTACTACTACATTACCTGTTAAATTTATATTCTCCTCAGACAAACAAATATCATCATGAGAATTAATACTATCTCTGCTAAAAAGATGTTGCCTGATGCAAGTTAAATTGCGTGGTTTTAACTTAGTGTCTATTAAGGATCGATTAAGAGAGTCATTTCTGTTTGGTGTTTTATACATGACCGAACGTTCGGTACGCATTTCGCGTCCTATTTTAATATAGGGTATCAAACAGGATAAATTCAATTGTTTTCTAGAAACACTATTCGCAGTTTGTATAGATAGAGGCGATTTGCAACTGCTTACTAAAACGTTTTAGGATACGTTTTACGATAGTAAAACATATAGGAAAATTAGTGATACGTATTTGTACAATAATATTCCTACCTGTATAAGGAGTTCTTATATACGTTAAGGATTTCTGATGATGATGATCGTTGAATAATCCATAAATTGTGGATGCAAATTTGTTACTTACATCTAACAGGGAAAAGAAATATATCGAAACACACTGTATAATAATAAAATTAATTAATAATTAGAAAGAGGCTAACGCACCGTGAATAGAGTCACCCTGTCCCTTACTATTTTTTCCGTAACTTGTATTCATCAACATTGTACTATTCATAATAGCAACTAAAGCGGGATGTAATCGTTTTACTACATTTAAGATCAGCTCACATCGTTTTATCACTCGCAATTGCTGTGGTTCTGTAGCGTTCTCTACTAACAGATTTTTCGCGGCAGCATCAGCCTCGAATATTGCTTCAAAATAACAAAAACATTTAGTTTACAGAATTTAGATTACAGAGTTTTATTTAATAAAAGATGAACTTAAACATTTCATAATAAATACTTACCGGCTTTTAATTCTCTAATCATCATTATTGTTTGTCTTTCAACAATATCGCTTCCAATATCGTTTATGGTGATAGTGATTTGCCGGGAGAGCGACAAAGATCGAAGTACGACACTTTGTACTTGTGCTTGAGTAACTGGTTTCCTATTGTCGAGACAATTTGACATTACTGAAATACGATCCTGAAGATCGTCTAATACTACCTAAATGTTAACGAATGGCATAAACACGTTTTGTTAAATGTATATTTTCAATATCTATATGTGCACATCATAGAATACCTGACAATAAGCACCCGAATCCATAACCAAATTAATTGCATCATGCAATTTATTGACTTCCAATTGCCATTGTCCAGTCAACAGCTTCACATTTGCTCGCATTTCTTTACTATCTGGATGTAGGTAAAATGTGGTAATGGCAGAAATTAATTCGGTTTCTAATGATTCAAGACTTGCCAAACAATTTCGTATTTGATTAATCCCTAGGATAATACAAAGTAAAACAATGATACATAATTACCCAAAACACAGATGTAAATTTCGCATTAACTAATAGAACTTGACTTACGATTTTTATCTTTACAAGAGGCGATAGCAAATAATCCAATTTGCATAGATTTGTCTATAATTTGATCAAAATCTTCTATAGCACTAGATAAATCGTTTTTAGATCGCTTTTTAGCACTTAATGAATTACCACAGATCGTAACAAGTTTTCTCAGAGTATGGAAGGGATCGCTGAAAACTTCCATAACAAGATTCAATACCGACACATTAATTTTTCTTTCTAATCGATAAAGTGCGTCAGTCAAACTATTCATGAACAAATTATTCAATGCTGTATCAGACGATTCGGATGTTAATTGGAATTTTAAATTCTCATATTCTGATATAATCGATTGACAAGTTCCAGTTATTGCTTTAAAATTGCAGGGCTTGCAGACTTGTGCAATTGCCATTGCATAAGAAAATACATCTTCTATTCTAAACCATAACTCTTTGCATTCTACTATTTGATCTTGTGATTTATTTTGCATTTCCGATAAAATATCCAATACCAAGTCCATCCTAAATGTAAAATGTAAAATAAAATGTGAAGTAGTCTTTGAAGACAATTAAAATTAATCAATTAGATTACCTATAAACAAAATGATTTTCTTGTTCAAATGCTTCATCCTCAGGTAATGAATCTGATACATCCAATATTTCTATTATCATCTTCAAGCAAAAGCAGAGTCTTTCACAGACATATTTCTTGCAATTCTATGCGAATAAAAGCATAAGTGTCCTATTAGAGTAAGCTTGCTTGTGCTTTTAAAATGTAGAGATCATAAAACATTACATAGATTGATGCGTTTAGCCGGTGTTGCTCTTGTACTAATTGTACTAACAGTTTAAATGCTGCACACAATTGACACAAACACAGTATAATCTTTTCACCTAATGATTGACATACTAAGCTTTTTCTATATATTTGTAATGGCCCAAGCAATTCCAAAATGGAAGTGCCCAATTCCTGGTAATATAATATGATTAGGATAATTGTAAAGAATTTATGGGTTTTTGTTATGTATTTGTATCTTTTATACCTTAATATTCTGAAAATGTTCAATTTCATTGGCTTGACCCATTTCCCTGATATAATCCAAGCAATCAGTCAATCTTTGTTTCAATGGCAAACATTCCAATTTTTCTAGAGTTTCAAGAGCTAATTTGAATTTATCTAATACAGTGGACAAAACTTTATCTGCCATTTGCTTGTCTATACTTTCAATCTGGAAAGAATTTTTTTTACAATAGCTGACAACAAATCAGTGTGTATTCTATTTCAACATACAGATTCATCCATATATTGCAGTGTACAAAATTCTTTTACGATATTAGTGATCTTTGATTCCATTTCTTCATAATCACTAATTTCTTCTTTTGACAGGGCATCAAATTTTTCTCCCAAACGTACCAAGTGTTCAAAAAGTGCCAAATTCCTTGATGTAGGCTCGTTTGCAATAAGAGGGTTAGTATTTATCAGTTCTTTTAGTTTATTTACCTGGAATATAGAATATATTAAAACTTTGTTACTTTTTAAGAAACTGAACAATATAGAAAACAGTAGAGAGCTACTATATTTCTCTTACTTGTTCTTCTATGGGTATTAATATCCCTTTTATTTGCTTTGTCTTTATAGGCATTTCTGAACTTTTTATTTCTTACACAATCAATGATGATCGGCCTGATCTCGTATCTCCTAATTGTTTGTAAACAACATGAAAATAGTAATTAATTGACTTTTAATCTTACAGCATAACAATAGAAATCGGTAATCCGTTGGTCTTTTAAATTGTTGAACAGTCCTACCACATTTCATACTGAAAAATAGTACACGATACAAGTTTAAAGTTCTCTTTATTAGGAGTAATAAGTTTTTAAATGAAATAATTTCTATCTTTAAACATGCGTATTTCTATAGAAATTCTATTTTTCTAAAATTAAACAAACAATTTGTTTGTGTTCGTTTGATTTCAGTTGTCTATATTGACTTACAGTGTGTATATAAATGTGCACGTGTGTTACATGTATGGAACATGATAAGGGACACAATATCGACAGTGGAATAAATCGTATTTTGCTAGTTACATGACTCAATGAACTTATAATTTGATATGAAAGAAGTATAGTTTGTTATCATTGTAAGTAATATAACTATGTTATGAATTTTACGTTAGTTCTTTTGTACGAATATCATTGTAGCCGTAGAAAAAAAAGCGATATGTGTTCAATATAGTTTCAAATGAAAGTACATACTTTGTCGGAATGGATTGATTTTTGTGATATACCTTTGTGATTCCTCAATCAAATTTTAGTGATTAATATATATTTATCATTTCGTGATATTTTGGATATATTTCAAATCTTAATTTATGCAACTCAAGTGATAATAGTTGATAATTTAAACGCATAAAGCGGTTAGTGATTTTCAAATATAAAAAGGGGTTATATAATTTCATTTTCGTTTGACCGGATAATTTTTAATGTAAAATTAATAAAATTATACAAATGTGCGGGAACATTGGGAAATTATCTTTTGCTTTTAAACACGTTTTTTATTTTTATATGTACAATATTGATCGACTTTTACAATACGTGTGTGAATATTCATTAATGGATTAACATATTGCATAAGCGTTGAATTTCTTTTCATTCGCAAGATATTTTATTATTGTTTTGTGTACATTTTTATAATTTGTTATGTTAATTTGAATAACTGAGAAAGTTCATTTAAGTACATTAATGTTTTTTCATATTTTTTAGATTTTCTTTTCTTCTATTATTACTTTTTATACTATTATTTTTTATGTTATTGTAAAATTATATAATTATTTTAATTTGATAAGTTGTTTTAGATATATCTATGGTTTCACATGTAATGTTTGGTTTCAGATTAAAGGAGTAATACAAGTTAAAATTAAGAATTATTGACGTATGATTGAGTTTGCATTTTGCAAAGATATTTTTTGGATGTAATTTTCTTTAGACGATATAAATTAAATTGATCAACAAAATGAAGTACTATGAGAATAGTACAATTTTTCAGTTTAACTGGAATCAAGTAGCTCATGCATTTTGGCAGAGATATCCAAATCCCAACAGGCAGGTATCAGATTTATAATTGTGGAATATATAAAATTATAATATTTTTTACTAATAAATATTTATAAATTAATAAATGGTTCAAATTATTTTCTTAGTATCCATGTTCTTACGGAAGATACTATATCGAGGAAGGTTAAAAATGGCATATTACATACTACAAGACTTCTGACAAAAACTAACAGAGTACCAAAGTGGGGAGAGAGATTTATTAGTAAAAACGTTGTAAAAATTATTGAAGAGAGTACAGTGGATCCCAAAACAAAAACTTTGACAACGTACACAAGAAATTTAGGTTACACTAAAGTTATGGTAATTTATTTTTGTTTATTGTCATAGTAGTATATGTAGTTATTGGGGATATTGTATTGCAACTGTTTGAACCTTATAGCTTTCTGTTTTTATAGAGCATTGTGGAGAAAGTTGTTTATAAGGTATGTGAAGAAAATCCTAATTGGACAGTTGCAAAAAGATCAGCTTGGATCGACAGTCAAGTATTTGGATTTAGTAGAGCTATTCAAGCATTTGGATTGGATAGATTTAAAAAGAATTGTACTTTGATGTATAACGGGTTCAATTATGTCCTAGCACACATGTTTCCACATACAGCACAATATATGAATCCATCACTTTCTCAAATGGGTTTTGCTCATCTAGTAAGAGCAATGTGTATAATAAATAATCTAAATGTCGAAAGGAAAAAATGTATATTTTTACATTTCTTTGTTTTTTTTTTTTTTTTTAGATTGACGAAGGAATAAAAACTAGTCTCGCAGAAGACTTTCAACATTCGTTACAAGGTAAAGCAGAAAAAGTAAAGGATGCTGCTAAAAAGGCAACAGATTTAGCAAAGAAAAGAGCCGGAACAATTTATGCTGCGTACCAACCTGAACAGTCATAATAACAGTCGAGCGACATTACTAATGTGAACAATAATCTAGTATATTTGGCGATTAGAAACAATGAAAATAAAAAAAACAGTTTCAAAATAAAGTCGGAAGATAAATCTTGCAAATCGATTGAGGAATGAAATGTTTAATAATTATTTAGCATCGTCTAAATTTATTTTCATATTTCATTAAATAAGATTTGTTTGTTGATAAAGTACCAGAGGTGAAAAGAAATTTTCGTTTAAATAATTTTAGTGCGATGGTTCCGTATGATATTTTATCACATTGTCATTCCTGTGAATTGCCAATTCATATTTGATTTTTAAAATTCATATACAACATTTTTGTGTTAGCAATTATTGACGATGCTAAATGGTGCGAACATGGCAATGTTATGATGCGAGTGCATTATTAAATTTAAAGCGAATAAGGTGAATTCGGGACATAAAAAAATTGTTATATATGTTTTGTTTTGATAATGTTTAATTGTTGTTAAGAACAACATTGTAAGAATAGAAAGTAGAACGGATGCATATGATTTTGTAACATATATGTTAACATAGTATCCATAAGGAAAATTAAACTTATTAAACGAGATTGGTGATAGAAAAGAAAGTTAGGAATCATAGGTAACACGTTGTAACAACGCCTTTGTGTTGCACCTAGGTATTAAGCATTTTTTTATTGATATGATTCATTTTTCATCGGTTCTATACTGATGTCTGATGTCTTTCATATGAGTAAAATTGGAATTGCAATTGATATCCCGGTATATGAATATTATACATAAAAGAAATGATGTAAATTACAGATTATATCATGTTTATGTTAAAAGAAATTTGAATATAATATTTAGTCGACATTGTATTTCATGCAAATATTATGTAGACAAATTGTACATTATTAGTATGTACGAATAAACTGTTATCTTATTACAATATACGCGTAATTCTATTTTTCTTTTTTATTTTTGGACTGGTTTAGGTTACTAAATACCAGTGATTGAAATGAATTTTTTGACAATAATAAATATCTGGGAAATCATGGAAAATAGAATTTCCAGACATGGCGATTTATGTAATTATTCATGATACGTGTATAAACATTTAAAAATGTGAATGTGTCATTTATTTTTGCTCCGCGTGAGGGGACTAGATACGGATTGACAATATGATGCAGGCAAAATTGGCAAAACTAGCTTTTCTTACTATTTACTTATTCCACTTTTGAAAACGTTGAAAAACAAAAAGAATGACAGAACAGGAAAATCCAGTATTTCTGCATAAACTAGTTTGCGCGGGGAATTTTAAGTGTAATCATTGATTCTCTCTGGTTGGTTGATAATAATGATGTGTCATCGTTCGCCAATTTCTTGACTCACAATCAACTATAAAAGTACGAGGACGACTTCAGTAAGTTTTAGTAACCCCGCGATCTCGCGCATTAGCACAACTTGCAAGGAGATAGAAAAAAGAAAAGGAAAGTTAGAGAAGTGATTACAAATTTACGAAATAAAAAAGGGGTGACTAATCAAAATGTGGAAATTTTGTCTACTGTTAAGTAAGTATATTTCGCAAAATAAATGCACCGTAGAGATTTGTATAAAAGATCAATTTATCGTTCTGATAATTGAAATGTATGTTGCGTAGCTGTTGTATCATGTAGTGGAAGAGCGATCGCCTTTCCACAGGTAAGAGAAGTTTCATTGTTTAATCGTTAAAACGTTTTGTTCGATTTGATCAATTAATTAATTGCGATTGGTATGAAGAATGACGGGCTGGCTGGTAACAACGTTGAAATTCAGACGGCACGCGATCCGTTCGCGGTGGATGGATTCGTTTTCGATGGACCGGCAGACAGACCGGGAAATTCCACAACCCGTTTTGATTCTGTAACAACTACGACAAGTACGACAAGTACGACAACGACGGCTGCTACGAACGACTCTCAGTACGACCAGTGTGTAACAAGGTGTCCGGTGAGTCATGAAAATTCTCGATTTCGATCTTTTTCTTCCTTTCTTTCCTTGATTGTAGAAAAATTGTTAAAAATGATCGAAAGTCTCGGCTATTTTTTATTATCATACCGATTTTGTGTATCTTTTAAATGACGTATCATCCTCGAGGTGATTGGGATTTCCCATAAATGTTAAATATTCTTATTTACGTCCAAACAACGTAGAAACATATTTCCCTCAGTTAAAATGTCTTTTCTAGCGTCTTTCCATTTTTTCAAGATATGGTAAAATACTTGAGATTCTTATGCCTGTCTTTTAAAAAAACTGATATTGTACAGATTGTTACCAAAACCCTCAACTTCATCTAGTTTCAAAATGATAGATAAAACATTTTAATACATTCGCGGTTAATGAACAATGCTGTGTTTATCTTCGATTGAGTGGAAAAAAAGTGAAAATTTATACGAAAATAAAGTGTGATTTGTACGAGATGAGAAGGAGATGGTAAAATTTTCAGACAACGCCTGAATATAATCCCGTATGTGGCTCGGACAACGTTGAATACGACAATCCAGGTCGATTAAGCTGTGCCTCGGCATGTGGAAAAGGTGAGGAACAATCGTCATATATCAGCATCCATAAGTTATTTCTTATTAAAATGCGAAGGTTTTTATTATATATAGGTCTGTTTTAAAATGTTTCAAATTAACAAATTAACAAGTTCGTAAGTGATACTTACGAACGCGTAAGTTTCCATCTCGTTCCTTGATTATTAATAATTTTACACGTTTTGTTTACAGATGTCACGTTGAAGTATGTTGGGCGTTGCTCAACTTCGAAAATAAGAGGAAGATAATGCTTAATGATGGCGTAATACGGATTGAGAATATTGATACGCGAATTGCGGATTCGATTCATACGAGAAGACTGGTTTATCATGTAGTTATATAATTGTCTATTCATCGTTGCTTCAGTTTTAATACAAGTTTCATGGAAAATAATCACTTTCTTGTTTTTGAGTCTCACGTTCTTTCCTTCCATCCGTTGAATCACAAATCATCGTTAAGAAACCGAGTAATATAGCATAATGAAAAATAAGAGGAGATATACAGCTATATGAATAATGCAATTAGATTGAGTCAGTCACGAGATGAGGTGGAAGGATTGTGATCGGCCCATCTAACTCTTCGCTCGATATTATCGAAGTTTCCTCCGTGAATACCATAGAGATGCCTGGTCAGGATACTCGCTCTCTCTTCTTCTGCTCGTATAGCTGTTCGCCTGTATTGCGCCACGGTCAATAGACAGCCAACGATAAGTGCTATTTGAATGATTAACAGGAAAATCAGCAGACTCAAGGCGAGATTCGCGTCGATACAAAATAACGTGTCCTCGGGGTCTACGGAGAAGAAAAACATCGTACAATATAGAAAGAGAGAAAAGGAATACCCAAATAGACGTGAAATATTTGCAATCAGCAGCAAGATGATTCAGGAATATTTGTACATTTAATAATTTAACAAAAAGTATTTTAAAAAATTTCTATTGGTTTCGATACGAAGTGTTTAAAAAAAATTTCTTTTTTTCATTTTAATGATTAGATATGTTGTTACTATACTTGCAAGAAAAAATAATCGTCGAAATATCATAGATCACCAGATTATTAGATCAATGAGAAATATTTGTGTCAGTTTGAACAAAGTTTATGAGACATACTTTCTTTCGTGATCAAGACGGTATCGGGGGACGAGTTTTCTCTCGAAGACAGACGATCAGCCGAAGAAGCGACGGAACTTTGCACAATTATGGAGAGTTCTAGCGGTAACTCTTCTGGTATTTCATCTCCAAACATTCGCGTTGTTTTTGTGTCGTAGGTCGGTGGTGTGATCCAAGATTCGCTGGCTCGTTTTTTCTTTCCATAAGAAAGTTTATTACCATTGCAGATTGTCTATAATGGACAATGTATGATGGATTGATCTTCGAGGTAATCGTGAATGTACTCTATTGCTCAAAAATATTCGTATACTTATGAACGATAGTGTAACAGCCGATCATAAGTATCAGAAAATTTTATATGATATTTATTACAAATCAAATTATTATTACACCTTGTTACTTTTATTTTCTACATGTAGTGATAATTTAAACTGTTATAATTTCGTAAACAAAAATTATATAACAATCCACTCGATCTCATTTTAAATATAGACAGGTCTCACTCCGTTTCTTTTGAAGATGATTTTACATTATATAACAGATGAAGTGTAAAGATTCAAGCATCTTTAAAAACGAAAAATTTCTTTCGCGACTAGACTCATCATTATTTTTCAGAAATAAAGTCTTCTCTTTACAGAAGCCCCTTAGAACTTGTTCTACGATTCTTTTTTATCATTTTACTGAACTATGAATATAACAATTGTAACAATTTGAATTTGAATAATTTTCTATTGTTATTGGTTCAATTATGCT
The DNA here is from genome assembly GCA_032399605.1 of Melipona beecheii. Taxonomy (NCBI): domain Eukaryota; kingdom Metazoa; phylum Arthropoda; class Insecta; order Hymenoptera; family Apidae; genus Melipona; species Melipona beecheii. The sequence continues at coordinate 4,931,439 of JAUCMO010000291.1, forward strand.
TTTCATTATACGTGTTTGATGGTATAAAATAAAATAAATATACTAAATGAAATAAAATAAAATTAGAATTTCCCAATAACTGTAACATGGCAGGTATCTTGATATATGCTTATAATCGACAGTATACATGATCGAAGGGTAAAATCGAGATGATGAACGTGAGTATGTGTCTAACTCACCGGCATGCACTTGTCTAAGCAGAATCGAACGATCACGTTGAAACGGACTAGCTGACTATCGGGAAATTTGAAAGCTGTGAAGGTTGCAATTAGGGAACGACCATCAGTTGGATCCTTCGAGAGAACCGGGAACATGGCTGGATTGACTGGACATCCGAGTTCGTCCAACAGCTGAAGGGTGGCATTGCCAGAAGCGCTACTTGCTACGAGATATCCGGCAGCGATGTCATAAAGACCTACAAGTTCAATGGAAAATTATCATACGAAAATTATATTCTTCTTTGGTCGGAGTTAGAAAGTTCAGCTTCCTATAATTTTTCTTGTTTCGTGGTGCATTTAATAATGGAGATATTTCCTAAAATATGAATTTTAGTAAACTTTTGTTTCATTTGATCATTGACTATTTGGAATATTCTGAATAAGAAAATATCAGAGTGTTTGTGAAGATAATTAGTTAAAAGGATTTTGCCAATTTCACGAGAACGATAAGAAGAAATTTTTTATCTTTCGTATGTAGAATATTTCGATTTGTATAAAAAAATACGCAATTCTTTATCTAAAGGAAAGAATCTGTAAATTTAGAACATCTTATGTCATTCATCTTTTTATTCTAATTTCAATTAGAAAAGAAGATACGATTTCTTTTTCAGTTATGAGAATCGTCCTTTATATCGACACTATATCGGAATCATTAAACAATTTTCTCTTTATGTAAGATTTGTCTCAGAAATTTTTTTATCGTATACTTAAAATAATGAAAAAAGAAAGGTATGTCCCATCCATCTTTGCTTACAAGATATACTGATTTTGTATTTGTTATTTACGAAATATCTCACATATGTTAAAAAAGTGACAAAGAAGTATTCAGCGCAGAAATATTACCATTTGCTGGATTCAGTTGAATTTTTAGAATGAGCTTCTGGCCCAAATGCGTGACCATAGTCTGTCCCAAGTTCTCATCCAGTATCCTCATGGTGACTGTCGGCACTTGTGAGGACGTGTTGACGATCGTTGACGAGATCGGCGGTACTCCTGCGCTAAATAATACAGGAAATAGAAGATGGCGTATCGTGAATTTCGCGCGTTCGGTAAAAGGAGAAGAAGAAACAAAGAATGATTCTCTCACTTTGGATCGAGGAAACTGAAACTGGAATGGACGGTGATGTTTTCCGGTTGTACAGGTATCTCGTTGCTCAACGAACATCCAACTTTGACTGACTGGTCGCCAAGTCTTTGAACAATCGGATTGAATTGTATCACGATCGTTGCCCAAACCAGTGGCCGTGATCTACGATGTAATAATGTTTTTGTTATTTTCTTTTTTATTATTTATGGGAAATGACAAGGTCTCTGTCTCTCCAAGATTGCCACGGTTGATACTTGAAACGTAAATGTAAAATGTAATTTTTAATTCCTCATTGATTTAAAAGTCGCGGCGTATCGTTGTCGCTTGCAATATCTTACCGATTTCGATTGTCGACGGAAAAAGCAGGGTTCAAGCCGCAACGAAGTGTTCCCTCCTGAACTTTATCCGCTGATGGAATGGGTAACGTCAATATCGTCCGATTACTTCCCGTACCTTGGACACCGCAGCTATCAGCGTGTCCATTCGAGTATATTCGGCCGAAGAACGCGTCGTTCGTTCTCAACTCGATCGTCATCGTCGAAACGTTGCATCGCACCCTCACTAACCATCAGAAACATTAAAAACTGTGAAATCTATCGTCGAACGTAGGTAAAAAAAAAAAAACATACGATCTAAACATGGTTCTCGTTCTTTGTAGACCACGTTCGCTGTGTCGATCAACGAGCTGACACCGAGACTGGTGGTGTCTTCCGAATGCAATAGACAGACTCCATCACCCGACGAATTGTCAAACGTGTATCCTCGACAGATGAAACCGTCCACGCTCGAGTCGCATCTTCTCTTGCACTGTACAGAATTGATCGTCGAACGAGACGAAACGAAAGTAATACGAGTATTATTTTTTCATTTGATATTTAATTAATGTTAAAAATAATCGACTGAAAGTAAGGAGAGAGAGAGAGAGACCAGCGTTTTTTTGATAATTACGATATTGAATCTTTGCATGGCTCACTCGTAAATTATTTGTAAATTCACATTTTACTGAAGGATAAAAATAATGGTAGCATTTCTTGAGAAAGTGATTTAAAGATACTTTTTCAAAGTGAAGAAGTTAAGATAGATTAGGAATAACTTACGGCGCTAATTGACTTGAACTATACAAGACAGTAAAATGTTACCTGCTTCTCGTCAAAGCCCATCAAAGCGACGTCAGAGTAAGGTAACGAAGCATTTTGAAATTCCACGTAGGAACAGTATTCACGATTGGCTGTAACACAACAGAATTTCCTCAATTCGATTATCACTGATGACTAGACTACGGATTTTCATTCATTTGTGAAAAATTTTAAAGCACAGACTTACACAGAATATTCAAAATACAATGCTTTCTATGATATTTAATACATATGAAAATTCCCTATTGAGCTTCCAAGTTTCATAATTTTATCCTCAAGAACGTGAATTTGTATAAAAATCCGCACTCATTTTTAAAACACACCCGAGCCTCGTTTTACACGATGCATGTATTCGCGTGTAAAATAGAATCGTATAAAAATAGTTCACATCGTGCAAATAGTTTACACTGGGAAAAAATTAATTTTACAAGAACTCAGCGTTTTATTCATCATTGCTTTCCATCGAATTCGTTTCCTTGATAGTGAAATTATTCTTTTGTGTGAATTGCATCAACTAATGATACATTTAGTTTAATTTCTAATCGTACAACTATGAAGAAAACATGTAAAAAAGGACTGTTATATAGTACAACTATATAACAGTCCTATACTACGAATAGAACGTATAAAAAGAACCACGTAACTGTGAATCGTGTAAAAGAATTAATGTAAAACGAGACCGAGGTGTAACGTACGATGAAAGTTCTTGGACATCACTTACAGAGATTTCGACACTGGTCTCGAAGATACTCGTCTCTGTACATCGAGGCTCTGTACGCTGTCGGTCTGGTTCCTCGTTCGTGCAACGAGAGAGAGCACCGTCCGAGCGCGGTTTTGTCGATCGATAGGGGTTTCGTGGTGCGGAATTGCACAGACTCGCAGCTTCTCCCTGGAAGAAAATCGCGGCTGCGATCGCGTGGTCGATTGGCCTCGAGTTGCGTCGATCGTTCTCAATCTCGACCTAGCGCGCTTACCTGTGTCTATGCATTTCTCGTAACATTGGTTCCTCGTGATCAGATCGGGCAGATGGAACGCGTTGGAATCCATGAACACTGCTCCTGGGATTCTCTCTACCTGCCAAAGTCTGTCTCGCGCGCAACTCATTGGCACTAGCAACGTGAGATAAAAATGAATATCGACGAACAACAGTACAATTCGAAGCGTGATCGTTGATTCTACTCGCCTTTCAAGCATACTCGGTGATGAAAGATCGAACTCGGATCGGGTACGAGCTCGTCATCTCTTGTTCGTACACTGTAACAGATGCTTCTACCAAAATCTATCACGAATGCGGTGCAGTTTATGCGTTCACACCTGAAACTCGAAAGACAATGTTGGTATAATTTTCTCGCTGTTTTCTTATCATTGTTTAAAGAAACGTTCTTTTGTTACATTTTATTCTTTCAAGAATATCTGACGTTCTGTATTATCGATTCGTATAAACGAGGTTCTACTATATTTGAGTAGGATTACTTGTCGGTAACCAAAAATTATGAACAATTTTTTAATGATCTATGCTTGAGAAGTATTGTGACGACTCGTGAGATAAAACAGATGGTTATTATATAAAAATCACAATACTTGTATTGTTTATCGGGACGGTGTTAAATAAGTCCCGATGTGAAAGTGAGATTTCCTATAAGTATCAAATTTATACAATGAAGCGAAATTATTTTCCGACGCATATTAAAAATCGTTCAACTCTCAACGTTCGGCAATTTTCTGAATTAAATATTGTCAATTATTCTTTTGTTGTCTTTTTTGTTAATTGTTGGATCAGGTTGTAAATTGGACAGGGTATAGGATTTTGGTAAGTAGTAACAAATAGAAGAATAAAATAAACTTGTAACATTTTGTTTTCGTTACAACCAGATTACGTCCTCTGAATCGTTTTGAATTTTTCTTCAGAGTACGGGGATGAAACAGTTCGAATCTACCCACCTGTCAAAGCAACGCTTCGTTATCCCATTTGAGTTGACCGCGCTAAAGAGAACCGTTTGCGCGTCAATGGTTTCCGGTTTCACGCCACCAATTTTCTCCCAACTGGCGTACGAACAACGTCCCTCTGGAACTAAGAGGCGAACGAGTTCTCGGTCAAATGGTCTACATGTCGATTGTTAGAAAAATTTTACCTGTTTTCGTGATAAATCCGCATATCACGATGCCGACGAGAAGACGAGCAATCGTCGTCATGTTTGTCGTTCGTCTGCCGATCGCATCGCGCACGCGGCTTAGGCGCGCGATCGATTCGCGAATTTCGATACCGTGCCAAGGATTTTCGCGAACGTTTGCCTCGCACGCGGTCGTGTACACGACGACTCACCGAATCGTTTACGTAACCACAGGTGGGATCGAATCCAATTAGAAAAACGTCGACTGCAAAATTCCAAAGTTCCCAGCGGGGAGATCCGTTTCCTAAATCCGCATCGTGCGTTGTGATTCTCCGACTGTTCGAGCCTTGTTCAGGCTGATTAAATTATTTGGATTCAAGTCGTAGTAAGTAATTTGACTTCAAACGAACTGTGGCTTGACTTTTTTTAACTGTGTCGCGGCTTGATAAGTGATAATGGTGTTGGCACAGTTAACGAATATAACAAATAATATGTGAATATTTATACAAGTTGATATTTTTTTGAATACAATTAAGAAAATGAAAAATGCTTCGTCTATGTGTTGTACTCTTTTATGGCGTCTGTTTATACCATAAAATTTTTCATAGTACAGTTTAATATGGTATAATTTAAATTTTGGGTTTAAGAATATTTTCTTCTTCTTTTTCAAAGAAATGGAACGTTAAATGTGAAAATGATATGGCGACAATCAGTGGTTATTTTTGTTTTACCAGCATGAAATTTGCAGATCATTTCATTCTAGAAACAGCATCAATTTTTTAATTAGAGTTTACTGTTCAATTCAAAAGTAATGAACTACTTCCTGAACGTTACATAATCTGGCGATTACTGTTTTCTTTAAATCAACTGAGTAATTGATAACAGCTCAAGTTTATGTAAAATTTGAGTATATGTTTGACTACAACTGATATACAATTAAAACTATTTTTAACTTTTTAAATATCGTTCGGGATCTCCTTCACTCGTTCTCATTAAGTTAGACAATAGAATTTCAACTGTTTGTTACCTCTATGACTCACAAAATTGATTCTAAATGATATGTTAATGTATGCGTAACTGAAATTATACTTGATTGTAATTTCAACAATAGAAGGTTATTGATATGATATAAACGAATGATCGAACGTACTTCTACTGTACGTGAAGTCAAGTGTTGTGATAAATATTTAGTAAAATAAAAAACAAAAAGACTAAGGTAAAGAACTTTTACTGGTAGGTTATCTCTCCATATCAGTATACTTGTCCCTATTTGTGTCCCTATTTGTCTAAATTGTTAAACTTCGCTAAGAAAAAAAATACTTCTTCTTTTTCTGTGTATTTTAATTAATTTTTTTTTATGTATTTTAATTAATTAGAACAGATAGAGGCTACATACACCAATGAAGATACTTTGCAAAACTGGAAATAACAATTTCTATCCGCTTATTATAAATTAAATGCGTTAGTGAAGTTTCACAGAACAATTCGAACAAGTGAATAAAAATATATCACGTTACTTGAACTCATCTGAACGAGGCTTTACGTCGTCTGTCGTCGAAAAGAGCGGCGAAGTGAAGCGGAAGTAAGGCGGATCAGCGCGGCAAACGACCCATCTCCGTGACTACCAGCGAATATTTGCAAACAACTCTTTCGGTTTGAGGACTCGATTTGAAAAACACGCGGCACATTTGCAATTTCGCGAGCAACTGATGTCTGCGAGGTGGAGGTGCGTACGTACGTGTTCACCTGCATTCGCGAGAAACGAATAGAAACGAGCACGTCCGCGCCCGCCCGCGCGCACACCATGGTCCACGAACGAATAATCGCAGTATGTTGTAACGCGATAACATGTAAACTCGTAAACGGATGTTTGATGGACTGCACGCGAATGGCGAGCGTTAAAAAAAATCCGTTGTGATCCTCTAGTTCTCAGTGGGTTCAAACATCCAACCGTAAGAGTCAAACTGCCTAACAACGATAACCAGGATATTCTGGATTTGAAGTGCCACATTTAGGACCTTTTCCAAAGAAATCATGGAACTTTTAATACCGGTTTCTTTCGCGTTTTGAAAGAATATATTTACAATACACTTTTCAAGCGAAATTCCTTTAAAGAGGAAAGTTGTTCTCTTATCTGACACAATTTTTATCTGAAAGGGAAAAATGAAAAGGCATCTTGATTGGTGTATTTATATTTTTCTCGTCGTTTTAATATACCATAAATGAGAAAACATCAAAAAAGGTCAACACTCCGTGTCACCTCTTTTTGAAGTTTTAAAGATTTTATAATTAGACACAACGTATGTGTGTACTAATTATTTAACACTTGAAGGAAGTAGTAAATATTTGCAGGTGTATAATGACGACATTTTTACAGATCGTAAAACCTATGGTTTGATGTGAGATTCGGTGAACCAAAAGTGCAAGTTAGGGTCTGTTGTTAGGTTGTTGAAGCGTGGCTTCGGATGAGCGCGCGTGTTCACGGACGCTTACGGTCATCAAACGACAAAAGGCTTGGTCGCAACACGGCTCGTCCTGGTGCATCGATGCTTATCGCGATTGCTCGAACATACCGCGGACAATTCGCGTGTAATTAGTGGTATATGCGAGGTCAGGAAAATTCTGCTACTCAAAATGTGACGAAAATCAAGAATATAAAATTGCATTGGAAAGATTGCACTTTTGAAAAAAATGAAATTCTTCCAAAACTTCTTAATATTGTTATAGTATCCGAGTCGTTCTTGTTCGGTTTTATTTCTTTGAGAACTTTATATTTCTTATATGTCGAAATTATTAAGAATGTGTTTGCTTCTGTTTGTTAATTTCATCCCTATATATTTTCAATTTATCAAACAACTTTATATTTTCCAAAGATTGAAATTAATTAAGAGTATGCTTCTTGAATTGATTACAGACAGAGAGAATCATATTTCCAAGGAACATGTATTGAAATAATTAAGAACACTCGTTTTTCTTTCTCTATGTTTATTAATTTCATCTCTAAAGATTTTAGAGACCTATTTTTTAAAGAATATATATTGAAATAATTAAGAATATATCTATCCCTTTACACGTATTAAGGACAAAAGACAAACATATTTCCAAAGAACAGGTATCGAAATTATTAAGAATATGCTTGTTTCCGTCCTTAATAAATTGTACGAGGAAATTATTAAGACATATGTACTTTTTAAAACACTCTTAAGAATTTTTATTTGTCATCAGACGAAAAGTACCCGAAAATCGTAGCAAACTGTTCCGTTTTCACACTGAGTGGTATTATTAAATAGACGAAGCTACAATACATACATGCCGATCGACGATGTTTGGTCGTGTCGATTTCCTGGGTTCCGTATTTCGTGCACTAGCGGCCACGAGCCGCTGGAACGAATCATGTACGACACATACCAAAGCGAATTGCGATGACGCGATGCACGATTAGAAGTGGCCTTCGACTTACGTAACAGTGATTTTGCACGTGTTCGATTTCATTGTTTGTTCGCGTTAGTCCCGTTTCCTTCGAATAAAGTCTCGTGAGACATATGCCGAAGTCTCGTGAGCGATCGGGCAAATTATTTTTCGATTAGTAAATCGGCAATTCGACGATAAAAGAGGATGATGAAAGAATCGATCTCCTGCGTGTGAAAAGTCCCGCATCGCGTTTTCATAGAGCCCATTTTACTAGCAATTGCGAAGCAATCGTGCGACTGGCGCAAGAACATGTATTTCGCGCCCGCATTTCTCTATCGGCGGAGAAAATTTCTCTCGTTTGTTTTCGTAAGACGAATGAAGAAGATAAAGAGCGAGTGAAAGTGTGCTTCTTTTTTTAAGATCTCTTCTTCATGGTCCAACGAAACGGTAGATTTCGCGATTTATTACAAAAGCGGAATTTTTGAATTTGCAAATTGTAATTAATCAAGTAAATGTTATGGACATTAATACGAACGCTGAAAGAAAAGTTTCAGGAGGTAATTTATTGTCTCTAATTGCGTTTGCATTAACAATTTACATACCCAAGATTCTGTCGAGGAACAAAATCGACAACGATGTGAGATACAGTGTTCGCCGAAGCTTTTTGAATTTCTTTGTCTTCTTTTGTAGGAAAATAAACAAACAAAAGAATAAAAATCGCTAAGAATTAACCAATTATATTTCGAATTACCTCTGACTCCCTCAATATTAATCGCAAGACTACCAATTTCCAATATGTATATAAATATTTTACGCAGTTAAAATGGGAATGAAGATAAGAAATATCTCGATAAAAGTGAAACACTTGTGTATATATATACATACATACATATATATATATATATATATATATATATATATATATATATAGTAATCATTGAAAAAGAACCCGAGTAGAATATTCGGTTATTTTGACTAATTCCAGTGAAAGAAAGGGAACTAATCGCTACCAGCCTCCTGAAGTCAAAATTATTGGCCTTTCACGCAGTGAAAATCAGCTAACGTAACCGGTCATTTGCAAAAAAAAGTAGATGGCTTCCAAAATTTGGATCAGACTTTGCACCGAGGGGGGCAAAGCATTTGAGTTTTGGAGTGCCTCGAGTATATGGTGCAGCAAAGGAATCACATACTGGGAGAGAAAGTGCAACGCGTTCTGCACTACACTGTCCATGATCGTCTCCACTCCTCCACTAGTGGTATTTTCTATTTGACTGAGCATTTTTTGGACGTTGAGAGGATTTAATATCAGATCCGACAGAGGTGATGCTGCATCTGACGATCTTCGACGTCTCTCTCCAGTGTTCGGGCTGGTTCCATTAATTTCTTGATCCAGATTGTTGATTAGTATCTCGATACCATTCAACAGTGATTCAATTGCCGATCTGATATTGTTGAAGATCGAGTGGATAATGTGCAAGATCTGCTCGACCGCTTTCCCCGGAAATTGAATCACGTCCGATACGAGTTTGTCGACGATTCTGAAAGGATCGATCTGCCGTGCAATGCGATGCAGCGTTACAGTGGAGGCCAGATGGTTGTTCAACGCTGGTTCTGCTGTAACACAGTCGTGCTGATAGTGAAATTCTACTGACGAAATTAAATGTGTGATTCCGGACATCTGTCCCTTGCACGATTGAAAATAAATAACTTTTGGTAGTTTTAGAGGTTTCTAGCTGTAAGTTAGGTTTTCGAATTGTGAAAGATAATATATAGATGATTCTTGAAGATTCACTCCTAGTTTTAGAACCCCTCATCGTATGTCTGATATTTAAATTGCAGAAAATAATAGCGACAGCAACGAAAAATCATCTTTTGGATGGAAAATAGATGTGAATGTTAAGTCAATGTGACGATTAATGAAAAAATTGAAATTAAAAAAAAAAGAGATACAAAATTCATCACCATTTAAATTGCAATTCTCGATAAATAACTTGCTGCTAGTTGCAAAATTTTCTTTCAATATCCCACGTTAAATTTGCTATTGTAATACGAACGAATCTGTTACTACTATAATTTATACGCATTTCTATGAACATGTATAATTATTTTAGATGTAGAAATATTTTAATGCCAGTTTAATCATGCAATAGAGGTCAGGCGTAAAAGTCGATCGATCGATCGTGGACAATTCGTACCTTTGTTAATAGAAGCAGTAGGAACGCACCACGCAGAAATGCATATTGACACGAACAAAATAAGTACGGCTTTCATAGTGCGAGGCGTTCGATCTGGATCGCGGTCGTAGAAAAATTCGACTGGAAGGTTTCGGTGAACTATTGGAACTGTTATTGGACTTCCATCCTTTATTAACTCTCTGACAGTTCACTTGTCATTTGACTCGTTATCGATGTTAATTTATAACTTTACAGGCATTTTGCACGTCGCGCGACGTACCTTCTAATGGAAAATTGCGTCAAACTTATATTTTGCAAGTTTAGTTTTTCCATTTATCGTGGTGAATCGGCGGTTATCGTCGAATGCCAGCCCCCTAACTTGGCTCACCTCGAATGACACATGATGAAATGGAAGTAAGGCGAGCTGAAATCGTTCGGCGTTATCGTATAATTATGAATATTATACAAACAATTACATTAGTCATTTCTATTTATTTTAAATTTTTTCTACGAGTTTTTACTGTAAGCCACGTACATATGTACGTATGTACTTACAAGAGAATGTAGTTTTGATGTAGAACGTTATTATTTTTCTCTTTTTTTAGGTATTTTGAGGAATTTCTCTTTTTTAATATAAAAGATATTACATCGAATTAATAATAAGGTCATAAGATCTTTTTTTTTTTTATATAGGCTTCCGTATATATATTTATCAATTATCGGGGAATATTTTAATATTCATTCGTGAAGAATATCTTTATCATTGTTATTTTGTTAATTTTTCTAAAAAAAGAATTGAGAAAATTTTCATTTGTACATTTTTGATCTTTTTGTTATTTTGAATCATACACACATTCGGATTAACAAAAAGTTGTATTAGCATATAGAAGAACACTATTTTCGAAATGTTCTTTAGCATATAATTTATACATTTCTTCTGGCTTTTATTTGACGAATTTTGTTATTAATAAATACGCATGTGTGTAGCAAATTGGTGTAAAAAATTTTACGACTTCTTTGACTATGACAAAAACGTGAGTGCGACGAACCACGGATCGAAAGAATCAATTCATTCTTTCTCTGTCTTTCTACGAGATATATCATTTACGTGGGAATGTCATCGGCGATTTCCGATTTATTTTTCATCAACGAGAAGCACGAAATCGGTGATTATAGGAAAATTAGTGTTTGCCAACTTGAGCAAATATCGTGAGTACAGAGAAATCGACTTGAACTGAATATGATATGTGCTATCGTTCCGGAAAAATACCCGGATGCTTGTTGTTTTTTACAGGAGATATTACTGAATCAAATTTATTGTTAAGAGTTAGATTGAAAAATTTTTTTATCTGACAGAAATGAAACGAAATCACGAACGTTTTACTTGCTAATACATAATCATTTTAAATTAAAGTAATGGAATGTATTTAGTTGTATAAATTATGTAACTAGTTATATTTTCAGCATTTTCATTAATAATAAAATTTGTTATATGTGTAGTAAGTAATAAAATATATTATCGTTATGTCTTTAATTTTAACAGATTACTTTAGATTTATAGACTCATGACTTTTCTACAGAAAATGTATTAATAATATTTTTCTCATCTCTTCTATTTTTATTATTAATTTCATATTAATTTGTACGATAGGAAATCACGTACGATAGGAAGTGTCGAGGTGTGTATCCAAATGGCAAGAACACAGAATAGTACTTGGCGACGAGCAATAAATAAATGAAAAAAACATTCAATGTGATAAAGAACACAATAGCTAGCCTTTCGTTCACTACTGGGTATCGACCAATATACGCGAACTTGGATCGCACGGAGATGCAAGATGATGGTGACGGTGGTACAGAACTGAAAGAAGAATCATCGTGACGCATCGTTAAAACAATGTGAATGCGATCGATTTTCATTTCCATGTAACAACTTTGTTGTGATTTAGACGATACCGCTAGGGCTAGGCAACTATCGCGTCGGAGATAGGAGGACACAGATTAATAAAACGCGTCTCGTCTGATTCGATCAGTCAACTATCGATTTCCTCGATGAGAACGCGTTCTTTCATTACAAGATTTTTTTTAAACTCTCTTTACGATCTACAGCGATTTACATGCTACGATGATGCGAGGCAATTTTGTGAATCATCATCTAGTCTGAATTTAAACAGACGACCGTACGTTTAGACTTGGATAATCGGGAAAATGGGATCAGTTGCGTGACGGCTGCCAACGAGTCGTCGTGACACGGGCACGTGAATCGATCATCGAGAGTAAGACCGACGTCGTGAATAAGAATTAATTAGAGTTAAAAAGAAAAGAGAATTACCTGTAATATACAACAATAGGAAGAGATCAGTTGGATCAATAGAAATAAAACAAACGAACAGGACAAAGGCGATGCTGCGATTCAGGTGGGAATTTCGCGCGACGCTGTTGCTGCTCTGCGTTTGGAGAAGCGCGCGGTTCGCTGTTTTCTTAACAGACGCCGAACCGGTCCTGATAAGACCGATCCACGTCTACCAGAGCCTGATCAAGGGTGTTCACGATTACTTTAACAACACGTGCGTGATACTTTTTCACGGTTCGATGACCTCGACGAAGGTGGAAGGTGAGTGAAGAGTTTGAATGTAAAACGTGTTGTAGAAGATCAAATAGCGGATGATTCGTCTAGGGGTGAAAGAGATGGATGGGCTTCTGGAGCTTCAAAGGTACTTCAGCGGATCTGCGAGCATCCGGACCGCGATCATGGATTTTCACACGTTCAGGACTCGAGTAGGTTCACCATAAAGAATTTTCGTTAGATCGTTAGGTCTATCAGGCACAGACGAACGACGTGCATGATTCGATAGAATTTATTATATCAAACTATGTATTAAATGTAACTTTAATTTAATTAGTACTATGTACTAATTAAATACAAACTATGTACACGGTACCACTTGAAAAATAATTATAGTGTCCTATCCTCAAGATTTCTCGCTTTCGAGACACGTATTTCCCACGTTTTATAGGGAATGAATGCTAATACTTGGATTACGTATGATAACACGCAAGGTGAATTTATCGAACTACATTTAACGCCTTGCTCAAATCTATACTGAAAAGTTAATGATGCGACGCACGCGAGCATGCGATCTTGCTGTTAAAAATACACGCTACACACAGGAAGAAAAGCTTTGAAAACTAAAACGCCATGACACGTTCGCAGTCCCATACGTATGGCGTCCGATTCATACGTCCTCTAATTCATCATAGAACAGAAATTGATTGATGTTAAAAATTGCATGTACACTTTCAATATAGGAAGGTGCTTCGTATCTTCATCATTATACCGACGAATAAATTACGTTTTATTTAGATATAACGAACTTTTAAATGTATCGTTAAAAACTATTTATATTTCACGTTTACGGAGCATGTTCGACATTGGACTATGAACGTGTTAATAAACGTCTAATCTCTTACGACGTGGTCCGATCGATCATCGTGTCTTATTTTTCAGATAGGGAACACTTACCATCACATCAAGAGGCCGTTGTTCGTGTTATTGAACGACCTCGACGAAATCAGAGAGCAATTCGCTCTGGTGAGTGGGAAAAGTGAAGACTAAACATAAGAGGAAAATAGTAGGGAAAAGAAAATTTTACGTCGTCGACAAAATGAAACGTTTTGAAACAGGTCTCCAAGTGGATCGCGATGGCTTATCCGACGTGGTTGCTGTTTCTGCGGGACGAGACCAGTTTCGAGGAATTTTTGTCGGACGTTTACGTACCGTTTGACTGTATGATGATGGTGACTCAGAGGGATGCGAAAGAGGCTAGCGAAATTATTCGTGAAGTGTACCAAATCAGCAGAGAGGATGGTCTGAGATCGATGAATTTTGGCAAGTGGGATCCGGAAAGTGGATTCCGGGGACCTCAGCTTGGGTTGTACCAACGCAGACACGACCTACATGGACGCAACATACGAGTGGTTTCTATTAACGTGTGTCAACGCAATAATCGATTGTATCTGCATAAATTACTTATTTCTATTTGGAGATAGAAGTATTTTCGAGTTCGGGCGCAAAAAGCAAAAAAAAAGAAATATTTTTTGCATCACTTATAATCAGAAATTCTTGTGAGAATGAAAAGGGAAATATTTTTTATATTATTAGACATGTATAAAAGTATACTTTGAGATATTATGATGAGACAAAATTGACGAGACTAGATGAATGGATTTTTATACATTTACATGCGCATGATATGAAGAAATATACGAAATATTCAAGTTACAGTGTTTTCTTTTGTAATATTTAAATATTACTATTTTCTTCGTTACTAAAAATTATGAATCTGTATAAAATCTGTGGTCTAACAATGAGATAAGATGTTTCTTTTTTTTCTTTTTAATTTATATCGATGAACTATCTGTTTCAATGGTAGGACCCACCAGTTTCTCGAGTGATTCGCGATGAAACTGGTCAACCGTTCGGGATTCGTGGTTTCTTCGGTGAAGTGATTCAACTACTGCAAGAAGGAATGAATTGCACGTTAGTGTGAAGTATTTGAATATTTTTATTTAGCGTAGGATAATTTTGGGAGAGGTGTTGCACATTTCGAGAAATTGACGTCACGATCAAAATATTGTAATGGACAATTATTCCAGATTATTCGAATATTTCCTCTGTAATTACTTTATTATGCGTGTTGCACGAAGCTTTTGAAAATGTTGTTGTCACCATAGCGAGAGACGATTATTGTGGTTATCATGCTACATTACGGTGTAATTTTATAGCACTTGTCAGTTGCTATAAAATTAGTAGATACAAACATTAAAATATTTCAAAATACAAAAGAACCTATCAATTATCGGAACACGTTGTTTGAAGTTTTAAATTATTCAGATGATTTTGCATTGAAATGTTCTATTACCTGTTTTATCAATACATTTCACACTACATTATGTACTGTTCGACTACTTCCCTTTATTTGTTACTATTTTCATTTTGATATAGTTAATATTGTCATGAAATGTTTCTCAACGAAATCATCGCTATAGCATCATGTGATTTCTAGTGGTTGTAAATTTTCGTTAAAAGTACTCGTTACCAAAATGTTTCGTTTCATTTACTTTCGTTCATTTTTTCCTTTTGTCCTTCGAATTGGGAGGGCATGCTACGTCGTCCGTTCTTCTTTTTCTTTTTTTGGTACACTCCATTTCTTTTTCTTCTTCGGCTTTTCTCTTAAGGGCACGTCGAAGCTCCTTCAGCTGCCTGGCTGTTTCCTTTCGGAAGTATTCGTCCTGACTGGCGGCTGACTTTTCCTCGAACCATTCTCTTTTCCGACCGTCACCGCTTCGTCGAAATCTTTCGTAGTTTCGTCGAATTATGGTCTTACCGCGTAACACTGATGCGCATCTGCGTGCAAACGGTAACTCTTCCGAAATGAGAAAAGATTACGCTTGGAATTACTTGATTATTATTAATATATAAAACAAGAAGAATCGAATTGGATCTTGTATGTTGCACTACTGACAGGTATTAGCGAGAAGTTTTTGAGAAGTTTTTTTATAGCAATAGCGTGAGTTGCAACGTTTATGATGCTTGAAGGTTAAAGAGTTAAACCGATCTGTCGTTGATTCTCTCAAATCTTTCGTCCACGTACGGAAAAGCAGTTGTTCTTGGACTAACAGGTTCCAAACATCGTAACGCGAACCCTCGTAGCATGCTCCTCGTAATCCTTCTTCTTCTTCTTTCCCTTTCTCGTCTGTCAAACGAGAACAGACAGTCGATCGTCGGTATAAAAATACCACGATATTGATCTCGATTCTCGGAGAACTTCAGATTAATCAAGTTACTTGAAACTACTTTATCAGTGTAAATCTGTAACTTACTTTGATTAATTCAGTTATTGTTAGCTTCAAGTTAGCGAAGAAGAGTACCCTTTAGTGAAGAGGCATAGTCTGTTCAACGAGTCGAGTTAGCACTCTAAATTCCGAATCAAATTCTGAATAAAAAATAATTGTATAAAATTGGTTCAACAGTAATAAACAGACGCACGTGATCGAAGCAAGAACGTATTTTCCATTTTTAACTGCAGAAATGAAAATACAAGAGATACAATGAATAAAGTCAATTTTGTATAAAATTTTCTACAATTTGACTCGGAAAGTTGAATAGTGCAGACTCGGTATAGTTGAAATAAGACTATAGATTTCTTTGCACGAATGGCGCGAGTAATTTTTGGATATTTTTTTCATACAGTTAGCAAACGTCTCTTTCAAATGACGCGACGCGGAGATTTCAGGTTTACCTACATGGAGGCTACCTCGTGGGGTGCACAGTTGCCAAATGGCTCGTGGACAGGGCTGATCAAAATGCTGATAGATGACGAGGCAGATCTCGGAGCGAGCGAGCTGATGATGTCGTCTGACAGACTAGGCGCCATAAAATACACCACTCCCGTTTATACGACCAGGTATGGTTAATAATCGGGTTTCTTCTTTTTTTATTTTATTATTCTCGCTGTTATTATTTTTTTATATCATTTAATATCTAACGTCTCTGGTTCTCCTTTTCGTTGAGATGTCGCACGTACATCAAAAGACCGGATACAACAGCGGTGAACTGGAACGCGTACTTGGCGCCATTCTCGTTCAACATTTGGAACGCGATCGGGCTAACCATCATCGTCGTAGGTCTGGCGATCGCCGGGATCGACGCGTTCTCGAGAAAAGCTGATTCGTTGCCAGCTGATATCAAACCCAAGACTAGGTCCAGTCTGTCTGAGATTCTGTTCTCCGTGTTTGGCGTGTTCTGCGGGCAAGGTGAGCTCGCAACAGGATATGGTGTTTAGATGTACATTCAGTGAACAATTGGAAATTTTGTGAGTGCAAGACAGATAAGCTTTCACGTTTTATACGCTCGTTCCATGCATTTTTATATCTTTGAAACTCTTCAGAGACTGACTCCTTCGTCAGAAGTTTCATTTCAACGACAATAAATTTTATAAATTTTATAATATTGAATAATAATAATTTAATGTAATTTAAATCAGCAACATCAGGTACCGTCGAAGAGTTAAAAATCCGCAGTCTAATTGTGACACCAATTGATATTTATAGGGTACAGTTGCGGTAATCGAAATCTTTCTCGTCGGATGCTTCTTTGTTTCGTAACCTTTTTAACAATGTACTGACAACGATGACGTGACTTTCTAACAACGTATTAAATATTCTAGTACCATGAAGTAACGAGAGAGCTAGAGTAATTTAGGATTTGAAAGCAGGCATGGAACCGTCTTCTTTGGATCCGACGAGACTGGTGCATCTGAGTATCCATTTGACGGCGGTGGTGGTGATCGCGGCTTATTCGGCAGCGTTGATCAGTCACTTGGCCATAAAAACGTTCCTGATGCCGTTCACCACGATGGAAGGTTTGCTGGAAGATGGTACCTATCGTTTTGCTGTGGTCGCTGATTCGGCCGATTACAGTTTCTTTCAGGTAACAAATCTTTCTTTGATCAAAAACTGAACAATTAGTGAACCGTTATACATTCTCGCTATTAAACATTTCACCCTATCGATGATCAAAGTCTAGAAAAACAGGAGAAAGTTTCTAGCATGAAACTTGATAAAGAATAGAAACTTTCATTTTATATATCTTACGAGGATAATCACTCAAATCTCTTAAAAATGCATCTGTCAAGTTTCTATGAAGAATTATAACTTAATCAGTTTGATTGTTTATAATTTTAATTGCAATGTTAGTGAATATTTTTAGCGTTAAGATTGTTGAATATATAAATCTAGTATACTATGATTTACAGTAATTCGAGGCGAAAATTTTTCATCGTTCATTGGTATATCGTCGTTATTGACAATGATACAAACTTCTGTACATTTCTCCATGGTTTCTTTTCTCGACGACAAACAGAACACCAGCGACAACGTGCTCACGATTATGTTCGACCAACTGTTGACCAGAGAAACCGATCTCCCGCCAAATTATTTCGACGGTTTGACCCGCGTGTGTCAAGAAAAGAAGTACGCGTTCATGACGCTGGATAACATGGCCTCGGTGCTGCAAGGGAAGGTCGAGTGCGCGCTGGAACCTCTGGATGTGATAATGCAAACAACCGTAGCTATGGCAGTGCCGGTTGACAGTCCTTACCGTGGCATCATCAACAGCAAGTGAGTCAGATATTAGATTTATATTTGTTCCTTCGTTTCTCTTATTCGTGTTTCTCTCATTCGTAGGATTCTTCTGCTACGCGACAGTGGGATTCTCCAGCGGTTAATCGACCTCGAATGGTCAAGCAACGAACGTTGGGTGAGCTATTTTCCAATGTCGAGGGTATAAAACAGAATTTAAAGAATTATTCTGATATACTTCCATCGTTGTGCCTAGATAATTTTACGATATTTAAAAGAGCTGAAGCAGATACTTATATAATATTACAATAAATTATTGCTTGGATTAATGAATTAATATTTCGACACATAAGTTTTACTTATTTAATACATATACAAGAGATAATTAAAATAGCGACGAAATTTAAAATCGCAAAAAAAGAAAATTCGAACAACGAACGCAGTTATATTGAAATTAATGTATCATAACTTGTTTGTTATTTGAATTTTTTAATTTTCTACGATTTTAAATTTCGTCATTATTTATTAGTTTATCACTTTTCATGCGGGAATTTAATAAAAACGAGAACCTTCTTTGTGTTTCAGGCGAAAAGCGGTTGGTCCACGGTGGAGATGGAGGACGCAGCGCCTCTGCTCATTTTTATGCTCTCAGCTTTTCTAGTTACCTGTTTGGTACTGTTAATCGAACGACTGTTTGGTCGAGAGCAATCTCGCATCGTGAAACAGAAATCTACAGCAAACTAGTCACAAAGTCTCTACCAGTGCAAACCTTGCTAGCCGAGCAAATGTTCGTTCTTTCTTGACAAAAAAAAAAAGAAAAAAAACTATTTTTTGAGTACTTTACATACTCGGTTTAATCTAAAAACGTTCATTCGCTCCAGTTAGAATCTCTGTTGGTGGAAATGAGAGCTTATAAACAGTTTAATCGACGATTGAACAGTTTATACTAAATATAAGTACGAGTACACAGCAAAAGAATTGGTGGACGACTTCCTGGTCATCTGTAGTATCTCTCTATGAATGACATCCATATATTTTTCAATTTTATATTTGTCATTTCCCAGATTTGAAAGCAAGACGGTGTCATTCAAAGTTTATTCACTCCTTAGTTTAATTTTGATTTGTGAATTCCCGATAAGAGAGACGGAAGAGAGAGGAAGAGTATTAAAGTAAAGGTGTCTGAAGATAGTGTTAGTTGCTACGCTATTTTATTGCAACGTTAAAAGAACAATCTTGCATCTCTTTGAAGCTTTCTCGCGACGAGAAATGTTTTAAGCTATACCATAAGTTTGTTGCGTGTTCTGCCAATCGTTCCACTTGTTCCACGATTTGTTCACCGATACGAGACCGTTTGCCTCGTCCTGAAACCAAAGAAGTTTGAAATCAATTATGTTCTTCTTCTAATCCAGAGTTAAACCAATTTAATGTAGGATTTGGCAAGTTTTGTTGGAAATGTACAAAATGAATGTCGCAATAATTTTATCAGCCACTAATTGCTGAAAATTGCACGATATCATTGAGCACTAGTAATTGCATGAAATTACAGTGATATCAATGAAATTTACGTGATGTCAAAATAACTGTAGATTACTGATCGATGAAAATTACGACATTGTTAGTTAGTTACTGAAAATCACATAACAGAGTCGGGCAAAACTCTGTATTAATTTGATAACAATTATAATTAATGTAAGATCAAAATATTAATTATCAAAGAATCAACAATTACTGATTAATAAATAGGTGAAGTAATATCATTGCTATGTAAGTAATCAATGGAGATAATCAAAGATTATGATTAATCTAATAATCATTTTTCTGTATGATTTGATGAAAATGAACTTTAATGATGGACTTGCCGAATGATCAAAATTTTCAGATCTTTATTCTAATACGTGTTCATTCTTGTACCAAAAATATAACTTTAATAAATCATTCTAAATTTAACAATACAGACACTATCATGCAGCAAAGAATACGTGTAAATATTCTTTCTAGTTATATTAAATGGTACAATCCTATGTTTGAAATAGTGAACAAACTAACAGATTACAGATTGCAATAAAATAATCACTTAATGATTTAAAAATTACTAACTGCTGATTGCAAATTAGAAAAATCAATCAAGATCACTGAGTTCATCAAGATAACAATGATTCATTAATTAATGATTACTATGATTACTATGACCAACTTTGCATTACAGTAACATCATTGATTACCAACCGCCAAAAATCATATAATCAAATATATTATACGTCCTTGTCCTTAATTTCTGGACATCCTTAATCCTTAATCGGATTGGTTCAAATCTTATTTGGATTACGTTTTTTCTTGAAAGAAGAGCAAAGAGAAGTTCATTACCCTAAATAGGAGATTCGGCTGGTCGCTCCAAGAACCAAACAAGTGCAAAAGGTCGGGCCGTTTCGAATAAAGAGTGCTGGCGGCTAATGTTCCGTGGGTGAGCTCTTCCAAAGCGTTCGTAGTTTTGGCAGCCGAGCTGACAATAATTCTCGGTGGTTCCAGTCCCAAGTTACATCGTTCCCACTGATTAATAGGAGCTCGTTCACCATTTGGGCAGAGCAACTCGAGCTTCGAGGAGTCAGTGTCGTTCAAAGCAGTCGATGGCACGAACGCGACATCCCCCTTGCCATTTAACAAGCAACTGAAAATTGACGAGAAAATCGTGGAAAAGTGAAGTTACAAACAGGTATTCACTAAATATAAAATATTTTCAACAACGGTGTACGTATTTCACAGTCATCAGTCTGAGATATCTTATCGGTTTCTTCGTGCGACATAGTCCAACTATATGATGTTTTTCATGACTTGTGATAGCTCGTGATGAATAGAATGCTAATTTTAGAGCAATAGCAATCGTCATCGATAGACCGCACATTTTTATGTATTTATGGAAAATTTAAATGTAGAGATATGCATAGAATGTACATAATATACACAAAATGTACACGGCACTTGATAAAATATTTAAAACGAATGTGTAAAACGAATCTCTTTTCTACGTTCTGCTTTTTAAACTATTTTGACAAAAATGTGTATTTATTACATAAAAACGTAATCATTATTTAAAAATATTATAGCCAACGAATTAAATTTGTGCTCATATTCATATTATTATGGTCAGTAAACGAATGTTGGTATAATAAATGAACAAAGAATAAACGAGCATCATTATGTGATAAATATTCACGATAACGAATATTCTCTGTCGGTGATGTAAATTAGATTGAATCAATTAGATTGAATTTAGCTTACGTAAGAGCTCCTTTGCCCACGTACGCCTCCTCCTTATTGGATTTGCATTTGCCCGCGTCTCTGACTCGGTCGTCGTTGCTTGCCAAGTTTCCGGCGCACTGCTGGCACAACTTGGATCCGCTCGGTGCTCCAGGAGCGCACGATCCCGAGAAGAAATCAATCAGATCGTCCTCCGAATTAACGAGATTCTTCTGCTTCAATACTTGCAACGGTGCCAACCAACCGGCGAAATCACCCTTGTATCCACTGTGGCATGACTTTTTACCTTTCAAGTCCTCTGAAATCAAAAAGAAGCGGTGATTGGAAAATAGTGAGAAATTTCTTTATAAGCAAACTCGGAATTTGAAACAATTCAGATACTTTGATTACGCATCTTTGCTTACAAGTATTTAATTGATCTAGCAATAGTATTTTAGTTAAAAAACAATATTTATAATTTTCTTGTAGGATTTTAAAAATACTTGTTCAAAGTTGACAGTACATTAAAATTTGAAACACATCATTTATCATTGCTGCTGTTGACTTTAACTCTTATCCGTCACTTGTGTCAATTTGAAACATTCTTCTTACAGAAAGTGTATAAAATTTTATACCGAATATCTATACCTAGAGAGTATGTTATGTGCAACTAAATAGAAATCCAGTCTATTGATAATGTTAATAAAAAAATTTGCAAGTTTAAATCATTTGTCTTTTCATTGCAGGTTCATTCATTTTTTTTATCATTGTATGTCCAATTTGACATCAAATTATGTTGAAAAAATAAATTTGAAATGAAAATGATTCTGAGATAAATAACTTTTCGAAAATGTGTACCAGCATCGATTAGCAATAATATCTGTTGTTTCTTACCCAATTTGTTTATGGAGGATGACTTCTGGACAACCGCTACTGCTGGTCTTTCGCCAAGTTCCGTCGAACCTGATCCATACAATTCCGCGATTATGGGAGCCGCGTTGAATTCCTTGGTCGCCCGAACAACTGAACCTCCTTCAAGAATCGTCAAATCCGCGTCACCTGCCTTAATCGCTTTCAGACAATGGTCTTGAGTCTTCTCCAGCGAACACTCGAACTTTGGCCTGACATCTCTGACAAAATATAGAAGTAAGCAACGGACAATGATGAGATTATGTACGCGTTACAAACAAGTCATGTTGCACAATCTCCAGAGCCAATTACAAATTATCAACATCTAATTTTTGTTTCGCAACTAGACGAACTAATGGTTGTGCTTATACAATTGTATACGAAATTAAGTGAAAGATAATAAAATAAAAATTAAACAGAGATTTGTCTTATCTGTTTAATATTACATAACATTTTTGCAAGTTTGCATTCCGATTTGCCAAATTCACAGATAAACGAAGTTGATTTCTCTTCAGAAAGTTTTACATCTTTCAAAGTTAAGCTGTTTTACATTTCAAATAACGCCCGAATAATATTTCATTTTTGGTATCTGCATTTTTTGCATCGTTACTTTTCTCTTCTTTTCGTAGACTGGGTGCTATTTTCATAACTATTTTTAGTTATAAAATAAATAAATAAATAAATAAATTTCATGTAGTATATATGTAGTATATATCATAACGTGTGGGATTTCACTTCAGAAGTGAAAATACTAAAACAGTGAAACATGAACATGTGTCTTATTTGATTTTGTTTCAAAGTTATATTAAATATAATGGTAAATCTACAAATTAAATTTCACACGTTGTGCATTCTCCAATTGTTTTATTTCAAGTAAGATTGTAAGAAATTCTAAAATTAACGTCTATATTCTACAATTTACGATTAATTACTGCGCAAGATGATTCAAAATAGATGACATTTACCTGGAGTACGCTGCTTTAGCAAGTGCACGACACTTGTCGAGGGCTTTTTTGTTCGAGACACACCAACGAGCACTTTTGTCCGTAGCTCCGGAATTCCTCTCGATCACGTCGAAATATTTTGCGTCTTTCAAATGGTGCTCAGGTAACGCCACTGGTGCCGCAACGGCTAAAGTTTTCTCGTTCAGTAGCATAATGTCTTTCCACCAATCTGCGTTTTCTTCCTCTCCCAATTTACCGAGATCTGTCAGTTCCTGCACGAGTTACAGTATTAATATATTGATCAAATTGTGTCGAAGATTGTTTGAAAAAGAGAAAAAAAAAAGAAGAATATAATATTAATGACTGATTAATACTAATCACTAATACACTGATACTTTGAATAGTATATTATTGAATTCTAATAACTGATCATTGAAGATTCAGTATATTTCCATTGAACAAACTATTGGTCATACATTTTATTTTGTAATAAATATAAAGATAAAAATATGTCTGTTAGAGGGACATAATTCCTTCTTTGCGATCAGCTAATTTTGTTTTAATGAAAATAAACTGATTAACGCTAGATTTATCAAAGTGGTCAAAATGACCAATTTATAATTTTTTATAGAAATTTTATACAACAGAATATATTTAGAGACTTTGATGATCTTTAATAAAATATATAAATAGAATGTATATTGTATTATAAAATAGAAGCTCTCGTACTATAAATTTTATAAATTTATAATATATAATATATATATATTTCTAATTATAAATATATAAATAGAAGCTATTTTATTGTAATAACTTTTTCTATTCCTTGCACTTTAGTCTCTCTGCTACAAATACTATACCTGAGTCGTTAGTAGTTCTAGCATTAATTATTTTTTTACAACAGAGAAAAAAAGAACCTTCTGAACGGCTTCTACGTCGTTGACTTGATCGTTGGTCATGTAACCTTGCCAAGGTCTCGCTGCCCAAGTGCACGGTTTCGTGTTGGCGTCTATTGGTATTTTGCTACCGTCTGGACAGAAGTACCTGAAGTCTGCGGGGTTTTCTTGAGTCGGAACTGCAGGAGACACGCCGACTGGCAAACCGAAGAAACGTTTCACGTAAATCACCTTTGTCCAAGCTACTTCGCCTCCGTTATGCGCGAGACATCGCAACGCGCCTTCGTATCCAGAATAAATGTCAGGGTAGTCGCAAATTTCTGGCTTCTCGCAGAGAGCGCACATGTTCGAATAGGTGTTCTCTGAAAAATCGAACGCGAAAATGATCTATCGTTAGATCGTTGTATGTACAGACAGTGTCTTGTGAAACTGACAAAATTAGAATAAATATAAATATCAATTAGTATAATGATAATTACGACTATCAGATAGAATTTGAAACGAACATGGAGTCGTGATTCTAAATTCGTCAGAAAGTTACCAAAAATGCACTCTTGTAAATGAAAAATGAAAAATTATGAATTGGTTATTTTCGTCGCTGGTTGAAATCAGATTGAATCTAACTTTCGTTAGCATTGAAACTACTGTTAAAAAACTATCGAAATATTATAGAAGCTTACTGAGTCTGCGATTGATCGCTGGATCCGGGGACCAAGTGCCGACCAAGCATCCCTTTGAGAAGAGAGAGCTCAGTGCCCGCAGCTCGTTTTCGCGCGCCGAATATTCTGGGTCGTGCAAATTGTTTAGAACTCCCATGTCGGTGAGCTTGGTGATCGGTATTTTGTAGCCAACGTTACGGCCTACGCCGGTGTGACAAGATTTTAATCCGCGTAATCCCTGCACGTTGTTGATGTTCAGATCCTTGTGGATCACAGCCACGGCTTCGTAACGATACGGCGCGTGTGGTTCCTCCTTCGTTCTCACCTGTGAACGTCAAATTCTAGTATCTATCCCTCCAATATGATATCAAAGAAGAAACGTAACAAAGATTCGAACATGCTTGATTTAAAATGAAAAGTTGCAAAAATTGTTTGCAAGAGTTCTACTGAAAAGATGCATTATCTCAGAATATATTATTCTTAATAATATTATAATAATATCTTCCAATATCCTATTCATTTATTCAGGTTTTAACCAACGAATGATAGTGTATCCATACTATTACAATAGCGTTAAATTTTTAAAAAAATTTATAAAAGTGAAATAATTCAAATTCTCTCACCTGCTCGACGATATTGTAACCGGCTTTCGATGCCATTTGGTTCTTTTTCGCCGTTAGGTACATATCTTCCGGATCGACAGCTACCACGTCGGCCTCCTTGTTACCAACTTTCTCGATGCACTCGAAACGGTCACGACCCGAAATGCACGAGATTGGAATTCCTTTCAGCGCTGAGTCTTTGATCATGTCCACGCAATCTTTCCAATACACTTCCGGGACGCACATTGTAACTGTAACAAGTCAGAACAAGTGTTGTGTTATTTATAAAAAAGCGACAGTGCAATCTTTTCACTGAGCATTATACATCTCTGAGACAACTTTCAATTTTCATTCATGTATTTCCTTTCCTATTTTTTGTTTAACACTAGAACAACCAAATCATTTTCTCTTTTCACAATTGTTTAAAAACTACAGGTATTTCTGTTAAAAATTAACATTGATTTCTGTTTAGACGGAAAGATAATTGCATAAATCTACTTA
Source organism: Melipona beecheii (assembly GCA_032399605.1). Classification (NCBI taxonomy): domain Eukaryota; kingdom Metazoa; phylum Arthropoda; class Insecta; order Hymenoptera; family Apidae; genus Melipona; species Melipona beecheii. The sequence continues at coordinate 4,957,463 of JAUCMO010000291.1, forward strand.
TCTTAATTATTATTATTTCAGTCGCAATAGATTTATATGTAGGATATTTTGATGGTCGTATTAAAGACCAGTTATGTGTAATTACATTTAAAATCAATTTAAAAGTTGCTTCTTGAAGTTCAAAATTTTAATTTTAATTGAATAAATAAATTTCCTTCAACTCCAGAATTTACATGTTCAATTAATAAACTTCCCTCAGGTTCAAAAATTTACTTGTCTGATTGATAAATTTACACGTTCCTTATTTGCAAATATTTTTTTAAGTTTTTTTTCTTATTTCTTTAAGCGTTGTTGCTTTCTAAATTTTGTTACACTAGGATCACAATAATAATTTTTCGATCGTGTCGTACAAGCATGTACTACTATGTATAATATGATTATACTATATTCAGGCTACTGATACATGCATCCATCGTAGTTTCACACTTTCGTCCGTATGGCATACTTACAGATTCGTTCAGAATTGTCAGCGGAGGCAAGAAGCACCGCGTTCGCGACGAACGCGAGAACCGCAAGGACCGAGGCCCGAGATCGGTACATTATGCCCGTCGATTCTGCGCGAATTGTCGCGAATCCAAACGTCGTTAGAAGAAAAAACGCGATTTCGTAGAGAAGCTGCTGGACAGTTGAAAAACTCGGCTCGTGATATGCTGTCGCCGAGATTCTCACGAGTGGCTTTCAGAACCTCTTTATATACAGGAACGCCTTTTCCTCGTCTCGTGTTCTCGCATAGTACCTGGAGGGAGTGATCCGAGACGGAGATAGACGATCTCGTCGTTGCTCTAACATTTTTCCTCTTATTTTTTTCCTCTCTTCTTCTCTTTGTCTTCTCTTCTTCTTTTCTTTTTTCTTCGTGTCGGACAGTCGTGCGAATTCGAACAGGTCGCAACGAGATCTAAAACACTTCGAGTCACTTTAATTTGCATACAGCGAAGATCGTAATTTAGATTTTATATGAATCAGTTTTGATTAACATTAACATGTACGAAGAATAAATATAATAAATGTTTTAAAGTTTGCTTGAAATTAGTTTGGCGTGCGTTATTAAAAGGAGCAACAGATTTTGATTTTCAACTAAAGATTTTTCAATGATAATTTAGATGTGCCTGATTTAAAAATTGAAAATTCTAAGAACTTGAACGACTATTAAGTGCAAAAAAAAAAAAAAAAAAAAAAAGAAAAGAGAACTTGTTCCACAACAATGAGTGACTCATAAAACAATTACCTGTCGGAATGATTCAAGAGCTAATCTAAAAATGACACCGAATTAATTTCAACATCTGACACACGATTGTAGTTAATCTTTAAAACTTATTCCAGAAATAAAAATTTGTTGATTTGTCCATGACCAGAAGCGTTCATCGATTCGTTTTGCTTTTTAATGATTAGGATGAAATGCGTGGAAAAAATACAATTTAAATATAGCTTTCGAAGTTAATCTAACACCATACAAAATATTTCAGTGATAGCACAGTAGATGCGGGAAACTTCCGTTTAATAAGAAAATACATATCAATTGTCACTTATCGGCTCTTAATAAAAAGATGCATTTTAATAAAAGTATACATAGATGTAGTAATAATAATATTTACATATACGTACATGATAAAAAGTGTTTTTAGCCGAGAAAGTACGGTTATAAAACGCGTCGACGATTTTCCCGCCTGTAAATTGTTTTCATTTCAACAAAACATGTTTACTTAACGGGAGGGGCAGCTGATAACTAAGTGCCTGTTACTATGTTACTTAATTTTCGTTACTCATTCGATAACACACAGTTATATATCCTCTTTTTTTTTAAGTATTTACTTTCAATCTTACACTTTTAAACTTTTAAAACGTGTCGAAACGTCTCGAAACCTCGAGAACCGGCATATCGAGAGGGAAGATGTTTCCAAGCCTCCGAAGCCTTCGTGGTTCTCTCTTAAAAGAGTTCGACTCGCCTCGTAGCATTCGCTCCGGATCCCCTGTCGAATTCATTTTCTTGTTTTCGCGAAGCGTTCTACGCTCTACGTTGACGACACGGTCGACAAGCTAATCGACGACGGCAGAGGATGGCTAGCAATTGCGGTCACGACGATTGGTGGATCGCGGACGTGGTGTGCGTGCGAATGACGCGTGATTTTACAGGCGTCAAGGTTACAGCGATCCAGCGACCCAGCGACCGAACGTTTCGCGACTTCTTCTCTCGATCTCTTCTCGCCGAGAAACACACCATCTGTCCGATCCGGTGCGAAAAAGTGAGAATATCTGCTTCGATAATGGTCGCGCGACCTCGACCCGACCTCTGATTCTTTCTCGAATCATATCACTCCGTGTTACATTATCTCTGGCTCACCAAGCAATTCTGTTTTCTTCCCGCGAGCAAAAGGAGGAAAACTTGGCCGGGGAAATCCGAGACTCGATTTGCTATCATTTGCATCGGGAGACTTCCAAGAAGGACTCGATAATGGTCGCACGACGTGATCCGATTTTACTGGATCGTGTGCTCGTCGTGACAAGATACAGGGAGACCTACGGGGATTTGTAAATAAAGATAAAGATTGAACGATTATACACTCGCAGAGCTGCAAAAATGTATGCGAAATGCAAAAATGTATGCGATATGCAAAATTATTGTACAATGCGTTCAAAGCGTAGTATTAGATTGTGGATTTTTGTGCAAAAATTCATATTTTTGAAAATGTAACTTGAAAACCAGAAATATTATATTTTGGATATGCATATCACGTGTATACAATAATTATACAGACTGTTATAAAATAACAACTGAATGTTTTCAGTTGAACGAAGAGAAACAAAGATGATAGGAATAATGGAACTTCAGCATTCTTCGATTTCGAAATGGTAAATAGAAGGTCACGACTTGAATTAAAATTTGAATTTCAATGTTGGATAAGTTCGCAACTTGGAAATTTCCAAAAGAGTCTCGAGAATAGACAATTGTTCCGAATTGTCTCGAACCTCTCGCACCAAACGCGCCTTCCGCCTTGTCGCTCGCAATCTGCACCTTCGAAAAGCTGCGACTCGCAAACGTAAGGGATCTCGCGACGCGATAATTAAATTCTCCCTCTCGATCAACGATCGATCGATCTTGTTTGTCGACTCGACGTTTCTTCGTCGCCAGGTTCGAATTTCTTTCTCGATCCGTTTCAAATTGCTTTTCTTTCGTTTCATAACGTCGAGACGCCACTGAAACACAAAATGTAATGTTTCGAATCATCACTTCTAATTTAGTACCATTTTAGTATTATTAAATTTCATAATTATATACAGCGAAGAACATGACTAATAACGATGGGAAATTGTCGATAATTTAAATTTATAAAAAGAAATCACTTGACAATCCAGTTGATCTCATTACAAAACTTAAAACCTTTACTTTTATCCCAAGTTTGTTTTTTCCAAAAATTACCACTACTCCATTTCAAATATTTTATGTAGTTTTTCATTTTAAGTGTATTCTAAAGATTTTAGTATTTCTAAATTTCTCACAAATGTACGAAATCTGTAGCGTAATTATTATTAAATCAATCTAATTATTTTTCTTAATACATAGACTTGGATTGTTTGATAATATTTATGAAAATGAAAGTCATTAAGCTTCATCTCCAAAGGATTGAATTTATTTCCAAAGATCGCTTACCGTACGTTGAACTTGCAATATGTTCTGGATACTCGTGTCTTCCTCTTCTTTCGACGATGTTTCACGAGTCAGACGCTGGCAACATTCACGCACGATTCTGCTCACCTGATAATCAACAATGAGCATTCGGTATTACAATTTCGTTTGAAGATATAAAATATTGTTATTTATTTTCATTTCATTTTTGATAGTCAATGTGATAAAGTATTTTGTGTAATTTGGAACGAAATTTTTATAGATCGAACTTTCTGAAGTTACATCTAGAAAAGTAGTATCTCAGTAGAAAGTTATTCCACGTGCCAAATATTACACGTAAAATGTCACTATACTTTGAATATTTTACATCATATTTTCATATCACGTACATTCTGTGTAAATTTGCATTTTGAGTACTTTTATAAATTATTAATTTTCTCACGTTTTATTATTTATCTTTAAAATTTTCCTCTTTGCCAGATACAGTTTATTTCATTCTTCAAAGTCAGTATTCATTTGTATTCATTTGTATTCATTTGTATATCTTTTTATTTTTTTCTCTTGCTGTTATGTCAACGATTTATAAAGATCCTATCAATATTCACGATGTAGCAGTTTTCCTCCAAGTTCAGCGCATATGTAGGATAAAAAAAGAATCCTACCTTGATCAAATCAAGATCTCTCGCGTACTCCTGCAAATCTTCCATTCTCTTCTTCTCGCAGGCATGACGCCATTCCTCGAACGATACGATTTTCTCTATATCGACCATTCGTCGTAGAGCGAGCGATCTTTGTCGTTCAGCTTTCGTGATCGCCTGATTTGCTCGCTCCAGTTCTTCCTGCGGTGTCAAAACCGCATCCTTCCAATCGGTATGAGGATCACCTTTGGCTTGCACGCAGATTTGATTCATTTTCAGAAGCAACGCGACATCCCGATCCTGCGTCAGATCCGCGAAGGATTTTTCCAAACGTTCTATCGTCTGCTTGCACCGATCGACCTTCTCACGGCCAATGGAGCACGCGTTTCGCAGGAACGCCAGGCTCTGTTCCGCTTCTGCCAGCTCGATCGCGCAGCTTTTGACCTTTGAATAAAATTTAATTCCCCGTTAACGAAGTTGGGGATATTGATCGATTAAAATTTTTAATTTCAGTTCAACTGATCAATCGAATCGTTGAAACATCGGCGATCGACTAACAACAAGAGTATTGTCGATTTTCAATTGTCAGTTGTTGCAATTTGATTACAATTTTATTTAAATTATACTTTGAAGTCGTGATTGACTTTTCGCCTAACTCTGTATTGGGTGTTAGAAGTCATAATAATTTAAGTGCTACGTTACTTAATTTTTAATTTTTAATTCGACTTCATTCTTTTATTTTTCCATCAGAGAATTACGAATTATTTTTAATTCTTTGTCAAGAGAGTGAAATTAAGCATCTGAAATTTTAGTAATATATTCTCAATGTCCAACGATGCCGCTTAGGACTTGTTAATTTAAATTTAATACTTGTATTCGCGTTTGTTTCATTTCTGATCGTTAATTTACCTTTATTTCCGCTTCCACCTTGAGCCGCCTAAGATTGCAGAGAAGACGCCAATAATTCTGTTCTAACCGACTCGTCAACGCTTCCGGCATCACATCCAACTCGGCCAGAGCTCGCAAATAGTTGGAACACTCTCTAGGCAAAATGTCAGAGTCGCGTTGTTCAACGACACAAGCAACGAGTTCGGCGAGTAACGCGACGGATCCGTGCGCAGTTAGTAACTTCGGTCTTTTACGATAATGTCGCAACAATTTTTCCAACATCGATGGCTTCACCTCGGTGAACTCCGACCGAAATTTCACCTCGAGCTGCCTGTCTCGTTTACGCGCGTTCTCGTAGTTGACTCTCAATTCCGCGACACCCATTTCGAACGAGTCGCGTTCCTCTCCGAAGGCTACGCGTCTCCTTCGTCGCGGGCACAAGCTCCGACTCGACAACGCGCCGTATCTCTCGCCGCTTTCGAACGATTTTTCGATGCTGCAGGACCGCCTGTACCTTGGACAATCTCTGTGAAAGTATCGATCGCTCGACCTTTATCTTTTCCCCGGACAATTCGTTCAACTCGTCGTCGAAGGATTTCACGCTGCTCGAGAATTCTCCTGAAACAACACGAAGTGTTTCGTTAACTACCAAACTGTTCAAAACGACCAATTAATAACTTTCAATGTGAATGTGAAACAACGTATTTTTAGAGATTTTTCGTAAAATATATAACTAAAAACTGTTTTTGTCCCTTTTACTTTAATATTTCTGATGGTCTTAGTTTATGCTTTGGTCGCCGATAGTTCTAGTCTGAAATTCGACAAGGGAGAAATGTAAGAAGGGAAAATTATAACGAATGTTTCATTTTTACAGGCTATCTTTGACGTTACAGGCAAAGAAACGATTTTTACAGACAGAGTTTGCAACACGATCACAAAGGAAATTTTTGGCAATAAAGTTTCTTTAAAGTTTGGACCCATGTTAGGTTTTCTTACTCTACCGCTGATCCTTTCGATCTCAGCCTCCAGCATCGATTTGTATTTCTGCCGATCGGCTTCTTGAGCGCGAATCTTCTTCTCGTACGACTCGATCGCCCGAATATCTTCGTCAGTGTAGTTAGCCGGATCTTTCTTTCGGGAGAGACAGTCGGGTTTTGGAATGTTCATCTTCGCACTATGCTCCAATCTACGATACGTGAGATAGATTTCAAATTTAGATTTCATTGTCACGTCGAACAAGTAAAAATCTAATAAATATCTACAAGAAAAATCCATAGTTGACCAAGAGAAATGAATGTATAATACAATTTGTATTATATAATTATACAATTATACGTAATATTCAATGTGTAATAAATTGAATGTATCAGCACGAATTTTACATATATACATATAAAATAATAAAAAAATATTAGTATATATAGTTAAGTATCCAGCAATAATTTACCATAATATTGAAGAGTCCAATTTTTATATTTTTATATTTCACAAAATTGTAAGATTTACAGAGAAGATATAACGATGAAGAAACATTAAGCAAATCTTTGAAATTTTCTTTTGTAGCGATAATATGAAAGAAATACAATTTTTATAATACAAATTGATTGAAAACAATTGCAAATGAAATACTGCGTTAACGTTGGGGTTAAGGTTAAGGAGTTAAGTAACTTTTTTAAAATAATTTTATTGTTCAATAGATGGCAAATAAACGAAGATTAAATTTAAAAAAAAAACTTTCTTTCGTCACTGTAGCACACCTAATTCTTTCTGATTTTTATGATCATACATCGTTCATTTCTAGTATGATAAATACAATTACCTAACTTCCAGTACACCGTCCATCATCCTTTCGAGCATTTTTCGACGAAAATCGTCGTCATTCGTTTCTATCTCTATGTCGTCTTCCATTAAATTCTTCTCGCGGTCGTTGGTTTCCGCGAATTCGTCCGACCGTGCATCACCAATCGAGTTCACGGTTCGTTCAAGCTCATCCTCGATTATTTCTGTCCGATGCCAATTTGGAGGTTCGAAGAGTCTGGAACTGGCGTCTACGTGGAACACGCGCTTCAGTTCGAGAACAAGACGTTGCATTTCTTTGGCGCGTTCATTCGCTGCTCTCATCTCCTTCTCCTTCGTTGATCGCGTCCTCTCGAACAGTTCATTGAACTTTATCTTTAACTGGCGCTCTTGGTGATCCGCGTTAACGCACGTTTCGAAAACGTCTACAAAACCGTGACAACGGGACCACTCGGGATTCTTCACGTCGATCGTTTGCGGTTCTTCGTTCTCGTCTTCCAATCTGAATACGATTACGAAAAGTTGGAATTACGGTAAGGCAAATGACCTCCTTTCAGTGGGGTAATCGCGTCTTTCAAAAACCAAATTTTTTCCAAACTTTTTTTGTTTATCTTAAATAGTAGATGATATTTGCAACACTTTGATGTTATTTCTCTGCTCTTCCAATTTATAAAGTTGATCAGTTGTGGTTTCTGTATGAGGTGATTGCAAGTTAATAATAAAATGTCTTTTATACTAGATATTTTCCGATACAAGTATTTTAATTTTTGAAAATGAACATTCACTGATTGTTAAAAAAATTAAAAACAAAAGTAAATTATGACAGTCGTCATTATGGTGCCAAGAAAATTTGAGAAATTTTTGTGAAATGCGTACAATATGTTCGTAAAAATCTTTTTTTTCCAAGATTTTTTATATTGAGAAAACGATGTACTATGTAACAAAATACATTATGTGCCGTACAAAGTTATATAACTCGTTGGAAAATCAAAAAGAGAAACGTATATTAATATTTATATAATTATATTATTATATAATCATACTATTACTGTCAAAGAATTATGTCATAGTCAGCATTTGCCTCTTTTATTTTTGAAACAATTATGGACAAAATGTCGTACTCAGAAAGACACTATTTCAAAAATAAAAGAAAAGAATGACAGCTCTATCACTTGATGATATTATTATCTTTAATTCCTTCTCGGAAAAACAATAATTACCTGGATACCACTTCTCTTATTTTCCTCGAGAATTGACACCACGACGGAAGATGCGTCTCTCCAGGTGTAAATTTAACGAGAGGATAATTGGTGACCTTCGATCGACCAAACAAGGAACAGATACTCCTAGGTCGGACGATCAGAGGATCTAGAAATTGTTCGCGCAAGTAACGCTTCGAACGATTTAAACTGGCGATTCGTTCCTCGGCGTTCTTCATCAATTGGTTCTCCTTTGACCTGGCCGTTGCCAATGCGAGCTCTCTGCCTCGCTGGTCGAGATCGAACGCAGAAATCGGAAGTCGAGCGTTTGGCGGCGCCGTCTCATTTGCATCCAATAATGTCTTTATCTGTCGTCGGGAAAGCGGCGTTCTTAGTCACGAACACGTTATTTAGAAGTGTGAAAATATTTTTTGCAACGTTCTGCTTTGGGAACGTATAAAAGTCCTTCAAACAATCGTGAAATTTTTGTGATATTTTTTGTTAACAAAGGATGAGTTAGTAAGTAAAAATGTAATTGATGTGATGTTTCGTTAAATACGAGTATAAAAATCTTTTCTTGTATTATATGCACGAAATGCATATAATATAAGAAAAAAAAGAGTAAAAATAAAATGTTCAGGGAATACGTGTAAAACAATTTGTTACTAAGGATCTAAATTTAATTATATTTTTGAAAAAAACATGAATTTGTATAAAGATCCTAACAGTCTGCTCGTTACAATGTCTGTTTTTTTAATACTCGACTAAACAAGCTCTAAATGGACTAGTTATATTGTAACAAATATTGAATTTAATGTATCCAAGTAAACGAAAAAGATCCCTTCTTACACAAAAGAGAAAAACGAGAAAGTAACAAAAGCAAACTTTAAGATAAAAATTAAGAATTAACAAGCATTATAATACAGAGATAAACAAGATGAGAGTATTGACATGACATAATAAAAATATAACATAAGTAAAAATGTAAGTATTAATAAATGTAATAATTACAATGGTAGAAAATAAGACAAGCAAGATGAAGATAGATAAATATGAACAAGCGAGATAAATATTGGTGAAAATAATGAAGATAAAAATATTAGGTAGAATAGAAACAGCTATAAAGTTTGTTAGTGTATAAACGGAATGAGTTACGTCATCATAAGATGTATGAAATGGATCAGGGCTCTCTTGAAGCAGGTAGAGGAAGAAGTTAATTTTATTGCATAGTTATTTACCTTACATTTCAACTCGTTCCAATCGTTAAGAAGAGAGAGACGCGTTTCCAGAGCATGTTTCTCCTCGGCCATCAAACGCTGGCGAAGCATCGCGTCCATCCACGTCTCCGTCTCTTCGTCCTCCTCGTTCTCCTCGTTCTCCTCGTTCTCCTCCGCTCGTTTTGTCGTTTCCAAACGGTTGAGTGTAATCCAACGAAAGAACTCGGTCGACCTCGAACCTTGATTTTCTTGTTCTGATCCGACCGTACTGTCAAACAGTAAAAATTAATTAACGACGAGCAGAAGAAACGAGACGAAGAGGAAAACTCGCTAACCGTGCGTGCGGCAACCTATTGGCGACCAAATCGCCGTTTCTGCCCAGGGAAACGATCGTGTCGTTGACGAGGATTGCACATCGACCGCCAGCTTCCGCGCGATGATGTGCGACGAACAGAGCGAATACTCGTTCCATTTGAGCGCAATCTCTCCAAACGATTAGTCCATCGAATCCGCAGGTGATCAGGCTCGACGATGAAGATTTTTTGTGATGCACGGTGATCGAGATACATCTGGTTTGGTGTAGAGACGGTAGAGCATCGGAGAGTAAAGCCTCTTGGAAATCTTCCTGCGAGTTGATACAGACATTTTTGTTTTGTTCTATTTGTTACTCACTGCTAATGAAATGTTTACAAGTGCAGACAGACGGTGATAGAGTAAGTTGATTAACAACTAAAACAACCAACCTTCAATACGTACATAATATAAATTATCGAATGAATAATAAATGATAATGAATGAATGTAGATAAATATAGATTTACACGAACAGATATCAATATTAATTTAGGCAAAAAAATACCCTTTCAAGCAATTGTAAAAAAAGAATGCATTGATTTGATTATTCTAGTGTTAAGATGGATGTTTTTAACAAGTGAAGAGAATTATTAGAAAAAAGATTACACGATTGACAGAAGTAATTTGAATTAATGCAAACGTGAATTAATGAATGTGAATTTAAAAACAAATTTAAAACCATATTCGACGACTGACTGATTGATTTTGTATCATAATGCAGAGCACTCATTTCAGAAAATTCTTTCTTCTTTAATGGCACGTGCGAATGGTACTTTTCTTGACAGATCAGAAACGCTTTCAGATCGTTAGAATTTATCAAATAAATATTATTATAAATAAATATAGAATTTATCAATAAATTTTCTCACTCTTTTAGATACGTGATATAACATATTTGTACGACGATTTTACTTTCAACTCTATTCGATGCAGCTGTTTTGTGAGATACGGAACGCCAATTATATCGTAGCTCGATTCTCTTCCGTGGTGAAGACGCTCGAAGGAAGACAAAAGCTTTATCGAGCAATCTGCGTCCTTCGTGCAGTTATCTTTGTCAAACAATCGACACGAGTATACGACGATCTCATTTCCAGCTCGAGAATCGTTCGAGTCGGCATTTTCGATAAGAAGCAGCACTTTAGCTCGATCTCGGTCCACTTCGTAGATCAAAAAATCGATTACCTAGCACGAAGAAGAACCAATGTTATCAAAAAAGCATCACTTCAGGTTTCACAGTGTTTCGTGTCTCACAGACACTTACCTTCCGTTCAGAATTCAACCAGGCCGCAACTTTCTCACTTGTCATCTTATATAATCCTGCGTGATCACGTTCTTTAGGCTCGGCGACGCCCACCGACAAGAGAAACAGCCGACCGATTTGAGACGAGGCTACACCCAACAAGTTACCCCTGTTGGAAAATTTGACGCGATCCAGAGCTTCTCGTTGAAGGTGAACGCAACGTGTTATTCTCGGACGAAGAGGTGAGGCAGGGAACAATTTGACGAACAGACAATTCCCCGCGATGCTACAGCTTGCCAGAATCGGTAACACGGGATGCGAGATGAGATCGGCAACTGCGAAATGATTTGGAGAATTTGGCGACACGAAAATGTAGAATGCGCATATCACGCAAAGATGATTCTTCATGTTAATAAATGTAAACTAAAATTAGTAAAAAATATCTTAAGTAATTAAAATTAGTAAAAATATCTTAAGTAATTAAAATTAGTAAAAATATCTTAATCTCATTATCTTAAATATCTCAGTGTGAATCTATATCCTATCCATTATAAATGAAAATATTCATTTTGTGCCTCGGCACATATCACATATTATGGTATGCTAAAATACCTTATCTAATGTTTCTTACCGAAAATATTTATCGACAAAACTCAATTCATTGAACTTTAATTTCTGTTATGCTTCATCTCAATTGAGATGAATAATAATATGCATATTATTTGAAAACTGATTTGAATATTATATTCACACGACAGTTTTTACATATATTAACACGTAGATTCATCGTGGACGTGCATTTAAAGATCATTTCATTCATGTAAAGCATTCAAAGTACCTTTTCATAATATTCAATAAATAAAACAACTTCTCAAGTTCGGCCTTTGAGTTTAATTTTTGAGAATGCACGTTTATAAATAAAATTATATTCTACGAATGTTTCGAGTTCTGAAATTTATATAATTAGTTTGAAATTTTTCTCAAACCAACCTTTGCCATGATGCGTCAAATGTATCGTCGGAGAGACGAATTTACCGGTTGCAGCGTCCACAATTGTCAGACGATCAGTCTGATCTACAGCTGCCAGATATGGTCCGTGTAACGAAGCGATATTCGCGTAATTCGCGTCGCCCCGCAGTAGAAACTCGAGGCGGGGCGGACGATCGCGCGACACATCGATCATTTGGAAAAGATCACCGTTCTCTCCGAGAATCAAGATTCTATCTTTGCTGGAATCGCTTTCCGCGTGTCTCGGGTACGATGGTAGTAATATGCTCCAAGCTGAACGCCACTCGTCCTTTTGATCTTTCCAAGGTTTTCTGTAAAACTGTCAACGATCCACAAGGCGAATAAATTATGGAATGAACAGACTCCATGTAAAAACTTGTATCGTTATTAAATGCTATAAGACAAGTTATAATGAGATTGTAAGTGAAACTCTCATGTGTTTGCATTTGGTGCATATATAACTTATCGTAAATCAAATTCTTATATATATATATATAAGAATATTCGGAAGTTGTAAAATACACATGACATAATATTTTTCTGAAGATAATTAAAAAAATAGGAATTTACAACGTCCGATTCTACAGGGTGGCCACTCAAAAACTGAATTAGTTTAAAAAAGTCACAACTTGTTCATTTTCAATATGGTGGTCATTTGAAGGACGTTGTTTTTATACTCATAATACTGAAAAAATCCATTAATTATATTTCTAAATAAAATGATAAAAAATTTAAAAAAATATGTGTTTGTAAAAGTTATTTTTGTTTTACATCATTCAGTCTTTCAGTGACAAACCCTATACAATTTCGCTACATCTTAAATCAGATTATACGGTCTCCTACCGTTGCTCGAATGTCGCAACTGCCTTGTAATCGCACGATCGACGATCAACGTTCCATCAGCGTGGCCCACCAACACGGGATTATTTCGCGAAGGAACCACTTCAGAAGAGTCGTCAGAATTCTTGTCAGGAGATCCAAGAATCGTTCGTACCCGATTATCTGATTGCTCGTCTTCAAAACGAATGGACCGAACAGTACCGGTTTCGTCGCAACAAAGGAGAGCACCATCCGTGGACCACGAACAGGAGACTGCAATAAACTCGATACTCGTTTCGATTGGGAAAAGTCGAACGGTTTTCGAGCAGGTTAACACGCGATACACTGAGAGTCTGCCCGTGGATGGCATGAATCGTGCTACCAGACAGGACGAGTCGGTCGAGCATCTGAGAAAAATTCATAAAATTTTCAAGAATTCATAGAAGAAAAATTCCAGCGTTGTAAAAATAGTGAGTCCTGAGCCTCGAGCAAAGGTTCAAACCTTGATAAGTGAAAGCTCGAATTCTTTACGCTCGAGACCTGTAATTCGGAGACTCGAGTCTGCTGTTTAAATTGTATGCAATGATGATAGACTGTGAAATATCATGTATTTAAGTCTTAAAACTTCTGCCTTTCAAGGCTTGAGCTTGAGTGTGACAATAGTCCTTAAAAACTCAGTGTTTAAAATTGAGCTTTGAAGCTTCGGAGACTTGAGACTTTTTTTTCTTTGACTTTCGTTAAATTAATTATATTCGTAATACGCACTATGACCCAAGTCCCACGGATAATAAGATTATGACTTTCGGTTTGAAAAGAGAAGCAGAACGTAGTCTCAGTGGAATTTAAATTTGAATTCTAAATTTCAATTTTAATTGTGTCTGGATTTCAAATTAGTAGTTTAAATTTCAATCGAAAAGAAAACAAGGCAAGAGGTTATCGTTGCATTTCTTTTCAGTCATCGAATGAGTTAAAAATTTAAAAAAATTAACCAAATTAACTTCATCACACTTTTGATGGATGATTATCACTTGAATACTACTTTCTACTAAACTGTTTGATACGTTTTCCCAATTTTGTCCAATCTTACGTACAAATAAATAAATTAATAAAATTTACATATGAGTAAATAAATAAAAAAAAAAAAGAGGACGAAGAAAAATTTATGACTTTGAATTCCAAACAGGTCGTCAGACCAGGACGTTTAACGAATTGTGAACGTTACTCAGTCGATTGATAGAGTCGCAAACAACGAAGTTTGAATTACAACGGATGGAAGGTTGTAAAAATCTAATCGGCTTTATAGGGGCATAAAATTAATCAATTGTAAGAGTTACGGACGACAAACGGTGCCATTAACCAGCTTGAACAAGACAACAAGTAGTTTGCAGTAGTTCTCCGAGGTTCGAGACTACACTCACGATTGAAGTCGCATAGTCACGACTATAGCCAATCCTCGTGTTAGATCTTTTGAAAATATTACGACGATCCCACTCACGTCAGTCTCGCACGATCGACGTCGAACGTCATCGCGTCCGTCTCGTTTATTTTCGTCAATCGTTCGCCAGTTCTCCACTGCCAGACAATCAGGGAAAAATCTGGGAAAGTTGCCTGAGCGAGCAGGTATTCGGTGCCAACGAACGCGCAACACACGTAGCCATTCGATTCTCGACTTCCGGCGCATAGACTGACTCTTCGTATTGTAGGATAAGCAAACACCGAGATCCTGGGATTGGCTTTCCTCTCGATCACGGAGAAGATCGGCGCAACCTTGAAACAAACGCGACAACTGACTAATTTATCGATCCGTGGCTAAGATTGTTTATTATTCTTATTCCAAGGGAAGTTGTCACAGTTATTTTTGGTTATTAAATAACGTTCCAATCGCGATCATAAAAATTGCTTCTATGTTTTTCTGTAAACTTTTATGTATTACGTTATATATATTTTATAAATTACGATGTGAATTTAGATATAAATGGATATGATAAAAAATGGATTAATAAGAGATCTAATTGTTAGTGTTCTATGTAATCTAAAAAAAACAACTTACAGAAAGTCCGGTGAGACAACAAGCGCCATCTCCTCTCTCACCACCGTCGAATCGTTCCACTTGCGTCCCTCCACTCGCAGAATCATAAAAACGAACGTAAATGCCGGAAGCCATCGCGATTACGTCCCTTCCAATGAGCGCGAAATCACGAGAATTTCCAAACTTCGCCCACGATGTTTGAACAGTAGCAAGCGACATGATTTCACCACCAACAAGATCAGAGAATGGAATTGAAGTGGAAGGTTCGTTTATTTTCGTTGCCTAGGGACGCCTAAAGTGAGGGTAATTCGAGTGTTGCTGAAGTTTCACATAGACGAATTGTTGTTTCTCTTGCGTTAGCTATAGAAAAAAAAACCTGTTTTTGCTTCACAATATATTTTAATAATAAGTAATAGATAGTATGGTATGGTAAATAAGTCTAGATTAGAGCTATTATGACTTGGCGATTTTTAATAACAATCGATAATGTAAGAATTGTTGCATGAGTTATCAAGCTTTTGCAAGGTAAAGATTAGAAAATTTTGCGAGTCATATTGTATTTAAATAATAATCTTAATAGTCATTGATAAATTCCTGCAGAACTTGCCCCAATTTAAAATATGTGTTGGCATACAGTGAAAACCATAACTGTTTCAAGCAGGTTTCAAGGTCTCGTTACAAAAAGGAGACTCCATTCTTCGAAACGATCGTATAGATTTAATGACGAAAAAAATTCTCGAAGATATTTGAATCGTAACAATTTTCGAGAAAAAGCTTTCCCGTTATATGACGCAAAATCACCTTTGAAAAAAGAAACGAGTTCACGACTGTCAAAAGATGTGAAGATCGTTCTATTTTTTTAAAAATGAGATCAATTAGATCGTTGTACGATTTTCTTTCTCAAAGTCATAACAGTTTAAATAATCGACAATTTTTCATCGTTATTGCGTTTCATTGTGAAAAATGATGCAGGTTCCTGGTATATAATAATAACAGATTAATACACGACATGGTATATAATAATAATATATAATAATAATAATAACAACAATATAACACACGACCTGGTATTAGATCAATACACGACAATGTAATTTTACAATTAACGCTGCGTCGTTTCAACGCACGACAATAGGCCAAACTTCCAGTCTACCATCGTCGATCGTTCAGCGAATTTCCCTTTCCGCGAGTTGGAACGCGTCGGAACGCGACCGATTTTCATATGCGGGCTAATGGCACAAGTGTGTCAGTGGATCGCCACGATCGTAGGTGGTTCGACGATGAATTGAGAGACACCGTTATCGAAACGTCGCCAAACGCATGACAATCGATCAACACCTTTCTTCACCGATTTCCATTCACTCCCTTCGCTCGAAAATTTGTCGTTTCGGGGACGAAGCGTGGAAACACCGTTAACAATACAATAGCTATTGTGCTGAAATATTATCATCTGCAACGGATAAGTTGAAGCGTACAAACGTGTTTACTGGATTTATTTCAAGTGAAATTGAATTTAGGTGTAAGCCCATAAAGAAAACTGTACTGTATGAAATGAAGAAAATGGCAAGGAAACTCTGGATCGGGCGACGATTTTGTAGAAAATGTTGATAAAAGAAAATTCAAAACAATTAGGCAGAGCAAAAGCAAAAAGTTGTCTGCATTGACTTATCTTTGTTTACAATGCTTTAATACGATATATATCACAACACGAACGAATAATAATAATTTTCACCTACATATTATAAATGAAATTATTCTCGTACGTTTTATACTGCATTCATTTCTTCACACCGTTTGTAGTAACGAAGCTGGTATTGAAAAACTTACGAGTATTAACATTTACTCGAACTGTGTGCTTTTACCAATCTTCGATTAATGCGTCGAGGCGAAGGTGGCGATTCCTTCGTCAGAAGTCTAACCTCGAATACAGAGCTCGGACACCCGTTACGCTCTTAATATGCATCGTTCGCGTCGTCGTCGTCGTTCGAGGGGAGACGACGGAATCGCGGAAGACGTACGCTCGTCGTCGTTCGATTCGATCGTCATTCGAAACCACCGAGTCTCCAAGGTTCGACTGTTTCGATCGACCGTTCGAACTCTGTGCTCGCGGGCGAGTCTTTGCCTCTCCGCTTCTCTATCCGAGCGAGCGATGCTCGCGAAGCACGGGAAACCTTCGTCCTCGAGCCTCCGCGTTTTTTGCCTGTTATCAACGCTGACAGTCGTGATCGCAAATAATGCTGGCGAGCTTGCGAAGAATGCGAAGAGTACGACGACAGCTGACGACGAAACGAACGTCCCTCGAGCGTCGGGAAGCGAAGCCAGAACGAAGGGAGAGACTCTTCTCGGTGTGGAACCATCGACAAGGAGCGCCGAGTGGAGTAACAGAGGTCCGTTCGTACGAGGCAAGGACAGTTACTTGGAGGCGCTGAGACACTCTCGAACCAGCACGGATCCTCGCGAAGGAGTCGTGGATGCTGTGGATGGCGCAGGTAGTGGCTCTTTCCAACGAAGGAAGGAGCAGTCGTTCGCGGCGAAACGATCCGAGCTGTCCCTCCAAACGAGCTCGGACTCGTACTCGATGGTACCGAGCGATTCCTACTCATTGCCCACACGACCGTACACCGACTTTTCCGGATTGAGCAACTCTTACGGCACACCTCATCAGACGCAGCCACCCCGCGGAACGTACGGGCCACCTCACAACGATCTTTCTCCCTATGGAGGAGAGTACGCGTCTGTCGGTGTGTACCCGCAGCCGCAGCCACAGCCACAGCCAGGTGAGACACGAGGTATTGTATTGCGTTCGCGTTCGTTTTGTAACATTGGCAATAAATCGAGAATGATCAAGATGTAGCAAAGAGTGTAATTGCGACGATAGTTATAATTTGGGAAAAAAGAATCGCGCAATGAGCCATTACTTTGGCAGTCTGAGTTTGTCTTTTTTTCAAAGATGTCTTCATATCGCGCAAAATTAAGGATATTTTTTTATTCTCGAAAATTGTAAAGATTCAGAAACATTGAAAAATTCTTTTCACGACTAGATCCATCGCGTGGTTTTGAAGACTAAAATTTTCTCTTTACAATGATTTTTTTCGTCGAACTATTCTGTTGAACTTTGAACTTTCTGTCGTCTAATCCCAATATTCAGTCTTCGAGATTTTGGTTGTGAAAAAGAATTGTCAATTTCTTGAGACATTAGAATTTTTTACAATTTTCGCGGTCCCACCATTTTATCGTGATGCTCAAAGTTCAATAAAACGGCAAAAGGAAATTGTAAAGCGAGTTTTAAGGAATCGCTGTGAAAGGAAAATTTCAATCTTCAAGATCTCGATCGTGAGACAAATTTTTCAATGTTTCTGGAAACATTTTTGTACATTTGTAATTTTCAAGATCTTGACACTTCATCGTCCTAGATGAATGCTCAATGTTCAAGATAACTGAAAAGGAATCGTGCAGTAAATTGTAAAAAGAGAAATTATGAAGATCTTGGTGGATCTATGTAGCTGAAATGAAAATCATGTGGAAAAGAACGTCGTTACCAGTATTTTCAGACAATAGTTGTATAAATTATATAATAATTATAAAATATACGCGGACAGTATATTTACGACAAATATTTTAGCTTACGGAGTTCCACATGTTGCTTACGGAGCACCACATGGGATAACCGAATCGATGCATCTTGGTTTTCCATCGATCGACTTCTCCTGGCCCTTCGCGCTCAAACTGAACGCCTTCACCTTGGCCAAGATTCTCTTGAAACTGGTTCTTTTCAAGATGATAGTCAAGTTCATTGCTGTTATCTGTCTGTTGCTTTTTATTCCGAAATTGGAGATTAAGAAGACGATCAAAAAGGTGAACATGCAGAACAACGCGCAAAATGACGATGACGATGACGAGGATGAAGGACGTAGTTTGCAAAATGGTAATGGTTTCTCACTCGTATTCAAGACCATTATTCGCATTATTATCGGGCAATTCAACCAATTAAGTTGATTGATTTGAAATTAAATCTGACATATGTACGTATTACATATGCAATATTAATGAAACTAATTAAAATGATTCACGTTCGTCCAACAAAAAGTTGCTCGTTCGTCTGCTTTTGATTGAAAGATATCTGGCTGTTCTTCGTAATAATTTATCAATTAATAATGTTCTATTGACTCGACAAGAAAAGATATAAACCGATTATTGGCTACTTTTGAACAATTTTACAATTTTACATCGAGCAATGCACTTTATGAAAGTATATACAAAGTGTTTCCAAAATTGTGAAACAACCGACCAGAATTATTTAGAATCTACGTCTAAAAATAAGTCGAAAAGCGAGAATGAAGTTTTTCCATGTGATGCTGAAAATTTACTAAACTACTCGAATTTAGCTAATTACAGACGTGACAGGAAAGGATAATTAATTAACAGTAAAAAATATAGAATAAAATTTGTTTCGTATGAAGCTTCAAGAAAACAGAATTTAAACGTACGTGTTTGGTTAAAAACCTTGATACACGCGTACTTGGCAAATGAATTTTAAATACGCGGCGAAAGAATTATCAGAATTGATACCGTTAATTCGTAGCCTATCATTTTATAAAATTTCATCGATTCGTTTGACGAATTAATTTCGTTGTAAAGTTTCACTCGTAACGAAGTGAAATTTAATTCGGTTGATTCGATCGGCAACGGCTTTAACAAATCGTGTTTATCGATTTCACGGTTAACACGATCCTCGTTTCGTTCTTTCAGTTAATTGGAAGATATGGGATGGGCTGAACCTCCTGACCTTGGTGGTGAACGAAGCGTTGAGGCAACACGAGACCACGAACGGATCTCGTTCCAGCAAATGTTCGACTCTCGAGTGCCAAGTTCGAAGGGCCTTTGAGAACGACCAGTCGTGGCCCGATTACGAGCAGTTGCTGCAGAATTATATCATGGAGGAGACCCGACGACTCCGAATAAAGTCGTAATATCACCTGTACGCCGACTCATCGATATCCGTGGAAATTTTTCCGAATCGGTCGCGACCGAAGTGATTCATCCGCGATCGCATTGCTCGCTCGCGTATTTATGCGTTTGTACCTAGCTGGTACGCCCACGCGTACGTGTACACTCCCGCTCGAAATTCTTTCTTACTTTGAATAATCATATTTATAATGTTTGTATTTATTGTAGATAAATTACAGGGAAATAAAATTTCTCATTTACGATTGTCAACTGCTTGAGGATTGTTGACTACTACACGAAGTCAATTAAATTAAATAAAGACTAGAGGAAAAGTGTTATTTGTATCGCGTTCGAATTTATTAAAAATCTGTAGGCCGTGTTTTGTTCTTTTGAAAGATCTTGTCGGATTGCGGAGAAGAAGTTGGCCTTGTTACTCATTTTTGTTGCATATTCCAGTCACTGGCTATTCTTGCTGCAACTAGTTTTAAGTTAGTCATTTTAAAACGCGTTTATTGTGATAATCAATGTGTTAATATAGTAACGTTTCCATATTGTTGTGCAGATAACTTTCTCGGTAACAATTTAATTTTTGCCATTTTCAAAACAAGTGTATAATAATTGCTTTAGGATTTCTGAACAAGAGTGTTACATTTCATCGTGACAATGACTTTGAAATAAATAGGTATAATGATACTTGTATTAGAATTTTTGAACATGTATTTGTATTATTATTACGAGCTTGTTGGCTTGTTTCAATTATTCTAAAATATTTATAAGAACAGATCGTGTTTTATAGATTCTTCGTTGCGTAAAGTATTGTTTAATTTCTTCATTTTCGAGAAGAATGAGCCTTTAAAAGTCCTTTAAAATTGATCAACTCCATTTTTTATTATTTTTTTAATTTCAGTAAAATATTCAGAGAAACAAATTACTTACTTCCATAAGTTCGTTCAATGAAAAAAAAAAAAAAAATGGCACAAGTAATAGCATATTCTAAGGTAAATTTAAAAATTAGTGTTTAGAATAGAAAGAGTTTGAATATAATAATATCTATTCTATAAGAACATTCTATTTTGGACAAGGCTGTATGTGAGAGCCTTGGAGCAAAAAAGTATTTAGTTTTCTTCTGTAATATTT
Organism: Melipona beecheii; assembly: GCA_032399605.1. Lineage (NCBI taxonomy): Eukaryota > Metazoa > Arthropoda > Insecta > Hymenoptera > Apidae > Melipona > Melipona beecheii. Next base: position 4,978,357 of record JAUCMO010000291.1, read on the forward strand.
TTGTGAAAACAAACAAAATCTGTTTTCATACAATAATTTATTACATATAAAAGTAATGTTTGTAACAGCAATTTTCAATAATGAATCATACAAAATTCTCAAAAGACTCAAAAAGGCATTGACACATGAGGATTTTTTTTTTTACTATGAGAACAGAATATAAAATATTTTTAATGATTCAAAGACAAACCCTTTTCTAATATCGGCGCGATATCGTTCGACGACATTGCTCGCAGTATATTTTATAATTCTATAAAAGTATATTTTGTAATTCTGACAACATTCCGCAACATTAAACGCAATGTGAATTAGTTTATTTCTTTGACTCTCTAATTTTTACGTCTTTTGAGTTAGCATTATTGTACAATTCCTACTGTGCACGTTGCTTTTGTATCTAGTGAACCATGAAAATAGACTTTGCCAATATATCGTTTTCGTAAACATATCGCCGAGAAACTAGGGTGTGCCAGTACTTTTCTGACTTCGCTGTACGCATTATTACGGGCAACTACGTAGCTCGCTTGCCTAGCTGAATAAATCCACGTATGTGTAACATATATAGTCGACATGTGAACTGCGTCGTAGATACTTTCGTTTCTTTCCACTCGTTTTGCCCCATTTCCAGCAAAATCGCGACAGTTAGCAATTTTCGCGTCGGTGAAGAGCGGAGGCGCGAGTAATTTCGAAGATTGCCGTTACGTGATCTTCTCGTGGTCTTCTCGAGTTTTCCAGACTGGAGAACACGGTGGGGCTCGCGCCTCCGTTTATAAACGCCACCGCTACAGCCGACAACGTTTCAGTCGTTTTTTTGCCACGACCGGTGAGTATCGTTTGTCGCCTTGTTGTTCGATCGACCAAGATTTACAACTCCATCGAGCGTCCTGCGCACCGAGAGTCATGAAGCCTGTTGTTTTGTCAGGTGAGTAAGAGAACTGGAAGAAAATTCCGAGGAACAAGTCCTCTTGACTTCGTCACACGTGATTGACTTTGATCGCGCGCAAACGAGAAAAGGAAAGTCGAGTATTTAATACGACAACACGGAATGTCCCAGTGTTGAAAGTACTATGACAGAGACAAGAATAATTTTATGTGAAAAAAAGAAAGGTAGATCGAAAGTGAAGAATAAAGTTTTTCATTCAGCATGTCGCTTTCGAGAAAGTCAAGTTTGAAAATTTATATTTGTATTTAGGTGTACTTGGTACATTTGATTTAAATTTATAATTATTTATTAGCTGTTCTTGAATTTCATCAATTCTAGATTAATCACAGGAGGTCAAGTGAAAAATGTAGAGTAAAATTTTTTCCGTTTGGAGCTTCATCTTTAAGGTGCGCTTGCTAAATTTTTCAAATTGGACGTTCTTGAAAGCGAAGCTTGTGAAAAATTGTGTGTTTTTGTATAATGCGTCTGAAATTCAAATATATTTGATAAATTTTCAAATATGTTTTTAATGAAACATTTATATTCGCCATTATTCAAAATATCTGTACAAATTTTTTCGATCATCTTAAACGTTCGCAGCCATCAGTACATTTTGCAAATGTAAACAAAATTTCGTCTTGCTAATTTTTTCTCCAATGTTTGCGAGATTTTAAATTTAGGATCGATAATTAGCATCGATCTGTCATGATTCTCTTTCCTTTTACTCGTAATATTTTATTTGTGTGACTGAAAAATTCTGTAAAAAACTATTATATTTCTTGGGTACAATAATTTTGTCCTGTTAGAACTGATGACTGTCCGAAACTGTCTATTTTATTTTTCTCGTTATATAGATAATGTGTTCTATAGGCAAAAAATAAACAAAATTAAGATATTATGTAACAAAAGTTACAAAAATATGAAACGTAAGATTGTACACGTGTGAACATTTTGAAATGTCCCCCATTTTGAATTCGTTCTCCATTATCAATGCAAAATTGATATCAAAGTATCGAAATTGTGTGAATTTTCTTACACCATTCGTGTGATCAATCCATTTCATGTAAATACTTTTGTAAATTTTTGATACCAGACACAACAAATATTTTCCCACAGGTGGAAATCTAAAGATGTAATGTCTGGTGATCTAGGAAATCAGAGAATTGATTCTTCTAAATAATCCATCGTCTACGATAGCGAGAGGATTCTTTGTCTGTTAATATCTTAAAATTATCTTAATCTTTAAAATTAACACCTCAAAAATATCTTAATCTCTGTCTAAAAGTGTCTGTAGATATTTTCGTCTTATTTTTATTTATAGAACACACTGATCGTAGTTTGAAAAGATGCTAAAAAAGAATTTCGACAATTGCACATTTTTCTCCCGCGATTTAGCGTTGGTGGTGATGTGCGTCCTCGCTTTTATCGAGAGTACGAGCGCCGTGCCGACGGACACGACCACCACCGTGTCGACGAAACGAGTTAAAGAGCCGAAGGAGATCAAGGAGACGGCAACCGCGTCGAAAGACGTGAAGGCGGCCAAAGAAGCGGCGAAAAGGAACAAGAAGGACTGCGCGAAGGAATGCGGAGTGGCGTACGATCCGATTTGCGTGCACGATCCGAACGACGCCAACTTCAAACCGAGGACGTTCGGCACTCAGTGCGCCCTGGACGTTCACAACTGCGAAATGGGAACGAGTAAGTGTGCCCGTTCGAATCACTGACCAATCAAGATTAAATATCGCGGATCCCATAGTAAGAAACGGCGGAGTTTGAAATACAATACATCGTATCCGCAGAATCTTGACTGTGGTAATTTGACTCGCGTTTGAGAGATACAGATACGGAATTGGAATATTCGTAGGAATTCCTTTTCACGAGTTGCGTGTGCTATGTGAAACATATTTTATTGAGGTAACGAGGTTCAAGTTTGGAACGAATTTAAATATAGATAAAGATAATAAATAATAAATGATCTAGAGAAATTAAAAGATAGTTAACTCTTAAGTTGTGATTCTGTTTAATTTTAAATTAACAGTCGTATATGCCACGTATTAGATGACATTATTTGAAAATTCATCCTTTATTGTCTTATTTCCATTTACTGACTCGGCATAAATCAAACACATATTCCAACTATTAAGCTAAAATTGAAAAATTTTAAATTGATAAATTACAAAGTACACATTTCCCTATTGTGTTTCTTTGTTTCAATTTTATACTCGCATTGTTTCAAATTGAACTCTCGGAAGATTCAGATTACGTCGATGACCTAATGAAACTTCTTTCCATCTCTTATTCTACGCAGATAATAATCTGTATCTTTCAAATTGGGGCTTCGTACCTTAATTTTCAAATTTCACTTTGATCGATCACAGCGACTGTGTTTCTGTGTACACGATCGTGCACGTCTCATTTCGATTGGTCCTTACAGAGCTGGTGATGAAGAACAAGGGCGAGTGTCCTGGATCTGGCGGCGTGGTTCTCTCTTGAGGAACGAATCTCTCTTTTATCCAGCTGCTCCGCGTCCACGTTTACACAAGAAAACAAACCCGCCAAATGCTTGAACGCTTATACGAGGTCGCGCTTTGGGCTTTGGCTCTAGATCTAGCTTTAGCGAGAATAAAACTCTCGAATGGAAATGATACCGAACAAAGGAAATAAAGGATTTCGTAAAACAGAGAAACCGTGATTTTCATGAAACACTTTCTTCCCTTTTCTTTCTTTTTTTTTTTCTTTTTTTTTCTTTCTTCGAAGGAACAAGGGAAGGAACGCAACAGTGACAGATTTAGGATTCGAAACGGGAGCGAAGGCGAGTGGCCTTTGACCAGATGCCGAGGGAGGGACAGGGGGAGGGGAAGCAGGGGTTCGAGCCAGCGATTACGACAAGTGGCAGATAAGCGATCGCGTGGTCGTGTTAGCGCAGAGAAGCGCCATTGTTTGTCAATCTCGAACGTTGCGCGAAAAAATCTGCGACTATTAACGACAACGCAGCAACCGGAAGCCCTTCGGGAGTATGGAGGGGAGACAAGAGGAGAGAGCCCCTACAGTGGAACGAAAGTTCGCGAGTCGAACAAACCTCGAGGGACGGGAGATTTTCGCTTTGCCCAGCAGGATGATTCCGCGGACTGTTCGACCGATGTTGATGGTGATCTCGACGATGCTTCTCGAAACGAGCTGCAAGCCGCGACTGGAATTGTCTCGCAGCTGTGCGCACTCGGAGTCGAGTCTCGAGCGATCGGCGACGATTTCGACGAACGGTAGTAGTAGCAGCGTCGCGACGTTGACGATCCTCGAGGAGCTCGAGAGTCGTTTGTCTCGCCTGGAGAGAAGACTCAGGGCGGTCGAGCAGCCCGGTAAGCCCAGCTTCTTACCTCGTCTTGCACTCGCCATCCATTCGACGTTCGTTGCGATTCCATCTTTTCGAAAAGACTATCGAAAATGCGGATCGTTCGCAGTTTGGCAGATGAGCTCCGCCGAGGAGGATTGGGAGATCTGCGCGGAGGGGCCGTGCAGATGTCAACCGGAGACGAAATCGTTGTCCTGCTGGAGGCAGAATCTGTTGGACCTCCCCGCGGCGCAGCTAGTTCCCCGAGATGTGTTGAAACTGTAAGCTTCTCTCTCTTTCTTCCTTTGCTTTCACTCCTTTTTCGTCTTTCGCGAGAAAAAGAAAAAAAAAGGAAAAAGAAAAATCGCGGACGAGCGAGAGGAAAAGGAATGGAATTCGTTAGAACTGGGGAGAATCGTTGAGAACCGGTACTTTTGCAGAGATCTGGCTGGCAATCGGCTGACAGCGCTTCACAGGGACACATTCTTGGACATGACGCGTTTGAATCACCTGTGAGTAGAGCAGACACGGACGAAGCCAGTTTCTCGCGAGAAATGATTGAGTCGATTCTTTCCAGAGATCTCAGCGACAACGCGATCGAGCACCTTCCGCTGAACTTGTTCTTCTCGCTGCACGCCGTCACGCGGATCAGGCTGAGCAAGAATTTGCTCGCGGAGTTGCATCGATCTCAATTTCTCAGCACGCGGAATCTTCGTATTCTGTGAGTGTTGGTTAAACCAATTGATTTTTTTTTTTCATTTTTTTCAAGATCTTAGTTATAATTATTAATTAACTGATGGACTTTGCAATTTTCACGTTATTTTAGCGCCATGTGATTTTCAAAGTTTAAGTAATTAATATTCTTCGTATCGGGGAGAAAATTTCTGAAACCATCGATACTATTAATTGATACATTTTCGTGCAATTTTCATATAATTTTCAGCGGTTATGATGATGGCTAGAATGAATTATAACAAATTTAAATACATATATTTGTATTCCTTCGTTGACATGTTTAGTGACTTTTGTCTTTTTATTTTTTACAATGTTACTGATTCACACTTGCTGATCGTTTCTTCATAGCAAAAATCTTGTTTTTTAGAATTAGTGAAACGAATTTTTATGATCATTACCAAAAATAATAGTCAGTCGTTACAGAATTAAGTTGACTATGTCAAAATTGGCCGTGTAACGCGAGCAAATGTCATCGTAGACGAATGCTCGTTTAAATTTGAATTTAAATTTGTCGGGGAACGAGTAAACATAATAATAATAGAGCATTCAAATCAAAGGAACAAATATTTGTTCGTTTCTCATAATAACAACTGAAACTCGCACGAAATTTTCATCTGTAAAAAAACTCGATCTATTATACTCGAACACTATCAAAATATCAAAATTGTTATGATTTTGTAAAAAGAAATCGTACAATAGTACGGTTCTGTTTCTTCGGAATTATGACAGTTTAAATGTTCGAATATTAATCGTCACTGCGCCGACACGACGCAGAGACGCGTCCTCCAACAGGTTGCGAACTCTGCCAGAAAGTCTCTTCTTGAGCACCACCTCGCTGGTCCTGCTCGACCTCTCCTGCAATCGACTTTCAAGCATCGCGTCAGAAACGTTTCACGGATTGTCCTCGTTGGAGGAGCTCATGTTGGGAAAGAATCGGCTCACGATCCTTCCTGTGGACCTGTTCAAGGACCTGACGAGCCTAAAGTATCTCGGCCTGGAGGAGAACCGATTGAAAGAGCTACCCGAGCAGCTGTTTCGCGCGCAATCGTCGCTTCGCGAGTTGAACGCAAGGGGCAATCAACTGACGGAGATATCGGCGAGTTTGCTGTCGCCGCTCGAACGTCTACGCTCCCTCGAGTTGTCCAACAACAAGATATCCAGAGTAAATATCGAGCGTAACTAGCGAATTTCGTTCGTTGATCTATCTTTCAAGTCTTTTAAGGACGAGCTGCGCGAAGAAGGTTTATTCGTGAATACTCGAAACTCTCGAGACTCGGACGAGAGAAAGTATAAAATCAGTGAACGAAGGGTCATTTGTAACATGAATAAAGAATAAAGTTCGAGTTTGGCACGAAATGCCTCGCAAACACTCGGTCTTTTCGTCTTTTAAGGACATAAGCAGATGTGCGACAATGGCAACGCAATGTATCCAAATTTGAAGAAATTATAAAAAAAAAAAAATCTTTTTTAACATGACTAGCTATAATCAGACAGAAACAGAAGATTGGACCCAGGAAAAAGTTCGAATGTCAAGAATCTGAATTTGATACTTTTGTACATATTTTTGTGGCCAATAAAAATTTATATAGAAATGTTGATCCCAGTTCCTAGAACAGCAAGTCCACCTAGCAAAATATGATAAAATCGACACTCCGAGTTTCGAGAGTTTCGAGTTTCGAAAATTGAATCTTACGAAAGATTTGGATTCGAGTTTGCGAAAACATCCAGTCGCACGACTCGCGTTCTTTGTTCGTCGTAGATCGATTCATCGGCCTTGCAAGGCTTGGTGGCGTTGAAAGAACTTCAACTGGGGCACAACCGTATACGAAACTTAACGCCAGGACTATTCACGAATTCTACTAGTTTGGAGAGACTGGTGTTGTACGCGAACGGCATTGAGAGCCTCTTACGTGGCACGTTTCACGGTTTGTCGAATTTAACCTCTCTTTTCCTCCACTCCAACCACCTGAGGATTTTGCACCCCGAGTTGTTCGAGGATACGCCGAATCTGCGAAAATTGTGAGTAACGATGTTAACCTTCGTGCTGAACTAGTACGAAGAACTTTTCATTGTCTGTTGATGATACATGTTTTAAACGATACTCAACAGATATAAACAAGGTTAAATACAATATGTATTTATACTTGAATGTAAAAATGTTTCTATGAATAGATCTGTGGTACGTCAATGTACAGATTTTCATTTCACGAGTTTCAAACAATATTGAAATATAATTCTATTTAAAAATATTTTAACGAGTACATTTGCAATGTATCTCTTTTAGACAAGTTTAACATAGTTCAATGTCTAATTTCATTGCAGTTCAGTGTACAAATTCGACGTATACGATATATACATTTCATCAAGTTCAATATGGTACTTCACTTTGTACGAGTCAAGTTCGATATCTGAGTTTTAAGGCTACTGAACGAATACTGTTACAATATATTCGTTTTATACGAAGCTGATTTAGAATATACGTCTAAATAGCTCGGTCTTTGCAAAATTCGAAACGTTCGCAAATAGTACTGGAATCTTGGAAATTAAAATTCTTACTAGATCCAAATGAGGAATCTTTACTAATCAAAGAAACTCGCGAAGAACAAGAATCTCTGACGCACACCAAAAATTGTCCTGCAACGTCAACGAGGAGCAAAAACTTGTAATATTTAACTGCAATCAATTATCAGTATGTTAATAAAAATACACGAAGAAACATAGATCTATCAACGAAAAGTTCCTCGTTGTAACTTCAGCTTAATAAAAAAAAAACAAACAATCTATCATCTACAAGAGAGCTCCTAAATGCGCAGACAGCTGGAGTCGAATTATCTGTCCTCGTTGCCGCCACGGATTTTCGACGGTATGCAATACATGGAGCAGCTTCGCCTTGCTAGAAATCCGTGGCACTGCGACTGCGCCGTTTCCTATCTGGCTATGTGGCTGCAGCGAATGTACCTGGCGCAAGTAAACGCGACGAAACCGGTCGAGGATCCTGGTGTTTGGGAATTTGGCGCCGGGGCAGTTTGCAGAGGCCCCGGCACCCTCGGTGGCAAACTGTTGCTGCGTTTGACGTTCCACGAGCTCTGCGAGGGCCAATGGGCCTCGATGAGGGGCTTGGTGCCTCGACTTCCGATCGATCTCATCAGTGGCGCTGGTGGCGGTGGTCGAATCGTGTCTTCCACGGACGATCCATCCACGCGAAACGAATCTAACTTCTCTCGCTCTCTCGCCAAGTAACGATAAAATAACGTCTCGACTCGCCGTTATCGGAGAGTTAAATTCCCTCCCGCCGTTCACTCACGTATCTCGTCGACTTTTACATAAAGTGTGCGTGCATCGATTGTACATAGGGTACATAGTAACTATTCGCGAAAGTATCAAGTAGAAATAAAGTAGCTGCGTTATATCATCACACTTGAGGTTTTGGATCTCACGGTTAGAAATATCGATTTAAAAAAAAGAAAAGTCGAAAAGTTTGTTACAACTTTTGTAATTATTTAAGTTCGATGGTCGATATTCGAAAATAATGAAATCAGTTATAAAAAGATCTTCGTTTGTTAGTAACGTTGCATATGGCACGAAAAAATGTTAGATTAGGTTTTCTGTGACGAAAATATTTAAAAAAATATTATTTATCGTAGAGAATTTTTGCGAACGTATCACGTGTGTTGAATAAACTATTCAAAATCAGCGTTGCAACGAGACAGGATTATAATAGTATACTGGTATTTGAAACCAGTGAATCCGAAAATGTACATAGAAGTTGTTAGTTATTTACTGCAAATATACACTTGGAAAAGAATGAACGTAGTATCTTGAAAAAGAATGAGCAAGTAGTATCTCAAGTTCACCGTAGTTATCGAATTTTTAAGCCCGCATTTTCGAAAAAAACAGTTTTATCTAACACTTAACGTTAATATATTTATGAAATGGACGTAAAACGTTCAATTTCAGTAAACATTCAAGTTATAAATACGTACAGTCACTTTGAAATTTCATTGGCGCTATAATTAATTACATTTAAACAAACCTAAGAAAACTAAAACATAGAAACGTAAAAATTATAGGAATTAAGAATAATTCAGGTACATATTTCGCACAAAGATCATAGAAGTATTAAAACAGGCAATTATTAATTGTATTAATAATCATCAATGTTCACTTCATGCTTTATCAATACAATCGTGTGACCATTACGTAGTCATTACAGCGTTAATGAAATTTCAGAATTACTTGTATAACAACATACAAGATGCTTAAGAAAGCTGATGTCAAACTTCATGAGTGTCTAGCATTTATTAAAACGAGCGTCTTAAAAATCTTAATAAATCAAAAATCATTAGTTTCGAAGTTACGAGACGTTTTAAAGGATAGTTCATAAATGCACGTACGCCCGTTGTGTTAATACCAGTTTACATTTCTTTCGATCGGTTTCCAGATATTAAAGCAACAGAATCTGTTTATGTCGTTGCTACAGGTTTAAAGTAGAAAAAAATTTAACAACTCTGAAACTAAAACTAGGTTTTTCGCACCCACGTTTATTAAGATCTTCTTTGCTCCTTTTGACGAGTGCTACATATTTCTGAAGTTTGGCCAAATTTTTTTACGATAAATGACAGTCATCGTGAGTATCTCTTACTGTATTTTCACAATTTATCGATCTGTTTAATCGTATTCGTTCGACCAGTTGCAAGACTTCCGGTCGATACTGTAACGATCGTGTTGCGTTGGCGTTGTATCGCGCCAATTGCAATGATTCGAGATGTCGCGCCGCGCGTTCGACCGAGAGCAAAACGACTGAGCAAAGGCTGAACCAACGAACGAACGCGAGAAAGTCGTATGGAGAGAGCGTGGGGGGGACGTCGTTGCCTCGATACTGTCTCCAGTTCTGACCGTTTCGACCATCAGATCACAGTTTACGACACAGAATGGACGCACCAACATCCACGGAAGCAACGACCGAGCTGCTGAAACGACTGCTCGAGATTCTCGATGAAGAGAACGCGCTCGATCGTACCGGCAGCAAGCCTGTCTTGGAGTTTGTTTATCCGGAAGAGCTACAGGTGAGCTAGTTGAGACTCGTGAGCGTATGACGCAATTTTGTTGGCGGTAGTGATCACGAATGCTGTACCAATCGTGATTATCGTTAGAACAACAAAAGGAATTTGTGTGATTTTTCGTTAAACATACATAAGTAAAAGTTTATATTTATGTTTTATTATAACCTTTTTCTAATTTCTTGTACTCTGATTTGTCTAAAAAAGAAAAACAAACAAGTTTTTAACCGTCGGCGGTTTTAGTAATAATCATAGTATAAACTTTTAACTGTTTTAATTAATAAGTATCACAATTTAAATTTATTTATTAATTCACTAGATCATCGTGTGCATTCTGTCTGTACTAAATTTACATTTGAAAAGATGTATGTTTGGCATAATAATTAATAAAAAATAATTCTCATAGACTACGAAAAATTCAATCTTCAAAGGGTGACTGATACAACGCACGCGATTTTGTTATAAATCCTGCTGCGTCACTTGTATTTCTCCAGAATTAAAAAAAATATCTCAAATTTAAACGAAAAAATACGAAAAAGTTCTTACTTGCACGCATCATTCGTCTTTCAAAGATGTTTGCTAAATCGCAGCAGGGTTAAACATAAATAAACCAAATAATATCAAATCGTAACGAGTCACTGCTGTTAAATCGTAATTGCTGATTAAGCGTATGTTAAATGTCCTCCGATAATCGACCGCTTGTTTCAACGTTTCGTTTGCATTTCGCAGAAACTGTTGCCGATCGAACTGACCGATGAACCAGCTAGCAAAGAAGAGATCGAGACGGTAATACGACAAACGATTCGATACTCTGTCAAGACGTTCAGTCCGCATTTTCACAATCAGCTGTACGCTGGTATCGACGAGTATGGCTTGGCTGGTTCTTGGTTGACCGACGTGCTTAACACCAGCCAGTAAGTTTTTTATCTGATTTTATCTGTTAATTTCAGTTTTCACTTGACTTGCGAACCAGTTTATCGGTTCTTTAAAGCGTTTACAGCTTCGTAGATTTTGCGGATCATTTACTTTGTTTCATCTTTGTTTCAACATTATTGTATTGTTCATCAACAGAATGCGGATATTTATACAGTTTCATATTTTTACGAATAGAGATTCGTTTCACTCGTCAAATATTACAACTTGATCACGGATTTTTATATTTTTCAATTTAAATAAATTTTAATATTTCATATATTGTTGTTCGTATATGTTGTTGATTATTGTATTGTTCAGTTCTATTTTTGATTATCTTTGTCAATGCCTAATTGCGCGAAATTTTTAAACTCGATTTCCTCGAAAACGAAAGTTTCAGTGAAAGAATTTTATACTTTCTTTTCAGTTACACACATTTATATATAGCAATTTGACACCGAATAAGTTGTGATAAATGATAATGATAAATTATTGTTGGAATACATTTCTTAAGAAAAATTGTAGTTTGAATTTAGCCTTTGATTTACTAGATACACGTATGAGGTGGCTCCAGTGTTCACCATGATGGAGCAACAAGTAATAGAACAATCTTTGAAATTGGTTGGATATCCCCCGTTACCAGAAGGAGATGGTATTTTATGTCCAGGCGGTAGTTTGTCAAATATGTACGGAATGGTGATGGCCAGATACAAAATGCTTCCAGATGTAAAAAGGAAAGGTCTCGCTGGCCTTCCACAATTGGTTTGTTTCACCAGTGAGGCTGGCCACTATTCAATCACCAAAGGAGCCCACTGGTTGGGTCTGGGGACCGATAATGTCTATAAGGTATGCTCATTCGCTCGTTAACCGCGTTTCAACTATATACAACTATAACTAGTTATCTTAATCGAGTATTGAATCTAATATTAGTTATATTATATTATAACCAGAAATATTCGACATTTCTATATAATATCAATCAATCGATGCTCGACTTACTTTTAAAAAATTCTGCGTTTTGGCTCGTTCGAATTTGGCAGGTCAAATGCGACGAATTTGGACGAATGCGACCAGACGAGTTGCAAGCTGGGATAGCAGAGGTCAAGAGGCAGGGTCACTTACCTTTCTTCGTGAACGCCACCTGCGGCACGACGGTCCTCTGCTCGTTTGATCCACTGCCGGAGATCGCGGCCATCTGCCGCGAGGAGAATCTATGGTTACACGTTGACGTTCGTACAACAAGTATGATGAACGTAGCGAATTTCGCGACAGGCGAAACAAACTCGAACAATCGTCACTGTTGCAGGCATGTCTCGGTGGTACGCTGTTACTTTCGGAAAAATATCGGGATCGACTGAAGGGGATCGAGCTGTACGTATTTCTCATTTTCCTTCGTTAGTTTGCTTGTTCGTTGTCTCGTTCTTCTTCTTCTTCGCGATGGTTCAATCTGCATCGTGATACGTTTCGATCGGTGCAGCTCGAATTCCGTGGCGTGGAATCCGCACAAGATGCTCGGCGCGCCGCTTCAGTGCTCGCTGTTCTTGATCAAGGGTAAAAACGCCCTGCACGAGGCGAATTGCGTAGGGGCGCGGTATCTGTTTCAGCAGGACAAGCATTACGACGTGTCTTGGGACACGGGTGACAAGAGTTTACAATGTGGTAGGAAGGTAAGAGTTCTTGGATCGGGGAAGAGTCCAAGATGTGGATCGTTACAGATTATCAGCAATATGACGTCTTCGTTGTAGGTTGACGGAGCCAAATTATGGCTGATGTGGAAGGCACGAGGGACCAAAGGGCTTTGCGAATCCGTGGAAGTAGCCATGTCCGCGGTCGAGTACTTCTTCGAACGAATCAAAGATCGAGAAGGGTTTCGCTTGGTGCTTCCCCGATACGAAGGCTGCAACGTTTGCTTTTGGTGAGTATTGGTTGTTTCTTTATACGTGCGTCACATCCATCCAATTTGAATGTCACGTGCTCAATTCGCAATAGGTACATACCACCGAGCATGCGAACTCAAGAGGAGACTCAGGAATGGTGGGACAAATTGTACGAGATCACAGCTAAGGTGAAAGGACGTATGATGCTGGAGGGAACGTTGATGGTTGGCTACACGCCGCTGTCTTATTGCAATCTCGGTAACTTCTTCCGTATGGTGGTCACCTGTCAACCACCACCGAGCAACGCTTCCATGGATTACGTGATCGACAAGATAGAGGAACTGGCGGCCGATTTGTAAACAGACCGACGTATCCGCTCGCTCCAGCGGAGAAAGAAAGAAAGAAAGAAATAAAGCTTGGGAGAAAATGAATTTGCTCGAGGAGCCGATTCTTGCGGGCGTTATTGTTCATTTTATTGCATGATTCTATGCCATTCTGGGGTTTGCGAAATGTTCGCTTGATCGCGGAACGTCGCGTCGTCTGCTTGTACACTCGTTCGCAGCGCGTAACTCGTCGACCCGAAAATTGGTTAAAATCTACTGCTGAGTTTCAAGTTTCGAGTTTCGAGAGTCAGTTTTTGCTTTCTTTTCTTTTCGTTTTATTTCGACGCGTGACCGCGACTCAATGTGAGCCAATAGTGAAAATAGCGCGAATCATATCGAATCTTCATACGTACACGGTTTGCATTCGTTCATGGTCTCTCTTTCAGGATCTCTCACACACACGCCACACTCGCGCATCCACACACGTTTAATAGGATACACGTTACGTGCTCGTCCTTTGTCGATTACGAAGCGATGCACACGTTCGACGTAACGATGGCACTGAATCGTTCGACGCGAAACTGAAAGCGATCGTCTCTGTAAATCTGAAATAAACAAGTGTATGAATATCACTGGATGATGCAGGCGATCTGTCCGCGTTTGACACCTCCTCCTCTTAATCCTTTTTCTTTTTTTCTTCTTTGGAAGCTCCTTTTGTAGGTTGCTTCTTACAGAAGAGGCGGATGGTCACGTCGTGGTTGCGTTCGTTAGTTTCTCGCCCGCCGTTCTCGCTATACGCCTTCATGGCGATATGTTTTCTTCGTTAGACGGTACGGATCTTCGCGTTAAATAGTCGAAACGCGAGAATCCGCCTAGTAGAAATTTGTTCATTTCTTATTGCACGCTGCCCGTTCAGTAGTATTTATCCTGATCAGGATCGACTCGGATATGTTGCTGGCCATGGCTGTTACGCTTCAACGTGGCAGACTCGTAGTCCAAACTCTTTGGGTACAGTTTCGGACTTCCAAGGCCGTTCACATTCGGATTGTTCTTACCGCGAAGAGTTCCGTTACCGTTCGTGCTGCCCGAGAAACTGGGCTGCCGTTTGGCATTTACCTGTATCAAAAAGGAAACAGTTTAGTTTAAAAATATCACACACGATTTATTTTTTCATAAATGTAATTAAAGAAATGGAACCTAGTAGTTTCTTTCTGTTAGTAGTTAAATATCCTAACAGGATCTTCAAATATTCTAGCAAAGTTTTAACAACTTACAACCAATCAGATCATTTTACTCAACAGTCTTCTCGTGTTTAAATTTTTCGTAAACGCGTAAATATCTGCAGTGTAGCAGAGATTATCGACTTACATCCTTCAACGGAACCGAAACGTAGGAGTTTTGTTTGCTGATGTAGTGAGGACTGCCAGGAATTCGTTGTTGGCGTCGCTTCAGATAACAGAAACTCAACACCGCGGTCACGGCCAAGCCAACCAGGAATCCGACTACGCAGCTACCCACCACCGCTCCGATAGTTACACCCGAACGTTCTATGCTTGATCTTAGAGCGTTTACGTCTGAAAAATTGTACAATGCACAAACGTAACGTACATCAACGTACAGCAGTGTTTGCTTATCTAGGCTGCAAAATGTTTCTGCAAACAATTTAGGAACAACGTCTGCACAATCAAAACCGCTTAATTATTAATCTCACAAAAAGTCAAAAAGTCGGGTCATTTTGCGAAGGATTCAGAAAGAGAATTCGTTCGATCGCACTCACCGTTATCCATGCAATCGGGCAAACAATCGCGGGTTTCTCTGCCGGGCCCCTGACAGAGTCCGTTTCCATGTTGAAGACACTGTCTCTTCCTGTGTTGCTGATGATCGTCGTCACAGGGCGTCCAACGCGACCACGAGTCCCAACCGGCTAAAGACTCGCAGCTAGGCATCTCGCAGGTCTCTCTAACTAGTCTCGGACCTTCGCAACTTTCCGGTCCGAGGCATTCTCTCGTTCGGGAACGCACGCCAACGCCGCACGATACCGAACATTCGGACCAGTCTGTCCAACAGGACCACTGGCCCTCGGTAGCTGCGTTTACAGCTTGGCTCAACCGACACGGATGCACGTTGCACAATCTGGTCTGCACGGACAAACCCTCGCAAGGAGGTGATTCGCACTGTCTGATCCTGTGTTGAGAACCTCCGCCGCAAGGACGATCGCAAGGTCGCCACGCGGACCATTCGCTCCACCCAGCTTCCGTCCCGAGGTCCCCGTACGAATTTTGATTCACGTTCCCTCTTAGGCAAGAACCGTCGTTTCTACAGTAGCGTTCCTCCTCTTTGGCCAATTGCACCCTGACGCTGGATGGATCGTCGGTCTGAGCACGGCAACTGAATCGGAACCGTTTCTCCACGTAGCCGATGCTTGCGCTCTGAAGACTACCGTTGACCGCTAGCCACGGTGTCCATCCGGAGTATCTTTTCGTCTCGATGCATTGATGCGAGTTGCATTCTTCCACCTGTCGAGCGAAAAATGGAATAGAAGAGAAAAGAACAAAGAGTGCGTGATTTTAATGTTGTATTGTTTGGAAAAATTGTCAGTTTTTTCGCGTATTGCATTTTCGATCTGTCGAAAATAACTAATCTCGCTAAACTCACGTTCATTTGTCTAAACATCTTCTCAGAGAACCTTTCGGTGTTTTATTCGTATAAATGTTATTCGTGCTTACCTGGAAGTCACATCCATTGCACTCGACGGTGGGAGACTTTCGTGGCGAAGGATTTTCGCACGTTCTTCTTCGTATTCGTATTCCTGCAGATCAAACAACACACAGATATTATAAACGATATTCTAGAAGAAATGATTATAAAACGAGAGAGCATAAAAAAAATGGAAATGAAAGAAGATTATAAACGACAGAACAATATTTTAGAAAAAACAATTGAAACTCACCACCGTTGCAAGGTCGGGAGCAAGCGTTCCAAGTGCCCCAAGATGACCATTGACCCATGGTTTGTTGCGGTGGTGGTGCGACCTTGGCAGGCGTAGGGCACGGTGGAAGATCTATGCAGACGATGTCGTCGTGATCGTGACCAACGCAGACTCTTCCACCGAAAGCCGGGGCTGGATTCGTACACGTGCGCCGACGTGTTTTCATCGCGAAGCCGCACGTTTGCGAACAAGCTGACCAGGCTGACCAGGCTGTCCAGCCACCGTGAACCGTGCAGTTCGTCACCCTGACCTTAGCTCCCGAACAAGTTGCTCCGCCATGCTGCGGAGGCGGGTTGTTGCAATCTCGTGTCTGACACTGACAAGTGTCCAAGATCTAAAGAAAGGAAAGAAAGGATTCACTTTCGATTTGCATTCACGATTATGCGAATATTAAGAACAGTGGAATGATGACTGCATAGGTAGATTAGTATAGATTATCAGAAAGATATGTTATAGCTGAAAATACTCAATAGGATCAAAATGAATCTAATCTCTCTAATCATATTCTAAAATATGTTCTTTTAATGTATTTTCTCTACCTTGTAAGAAATGTTTGGAATGAGAGAAAGGGGAATAGTATATTACCTACCGTAATTAAAGAAGATCTGTCAAACTCTGATCTTAAATTCTGTAATAACGAAAGACTTACCGTCTCGGTGTGAGGGTGCAAATGGACGTGTGAATGAGAGTGCGCGTGATCCGTAGTGCCATGTTGACACGAGGACCAAGAGCTCCAGGCACTCCATCCACCATCCACAGGATCCGTGAGAACAGGACACTTGGTGACTTCTTGATGCCAGTGATTAGCAAGATGGTTTTGCTTCGGAGCTGGAGCGCATTTCATCAGATGCTCGTTCCAACCGCAATACGGTTCCTGAGCGTTCAGACAGGCCTGGCGACTTCGATGCCTGTGGCACTGTGCAGCTGGTATCCTGCAAAAGAGTTAAATAATGAGTTTTGAGTTATACTGGATTCACACTGTTTGAAAAATATCGTATGCATGAATAAGTAATAAGTAATCGAAGCAAATCTGAAAGTGCTAGTATAGTTCATCCTTAGGATACATTTAATCACACATCATATTTTATATATATATAAACAGAAATTAACAATTATACTTAGTTAGAATATTAATATATGTAATCAGGAACCTGTTACAGTTAAAATATCAATATCACAATCGATCAAATAATCAGAATTATGAAAACTGATAATTATAGTAAGTCCTATGTAAATACATCACATATATTATAAAGATATGCCAAGCTTAAGCAGTACAGCTACACGAGTCCTGCATTTAAATCAATATATTTGATATATTTAATCAGAAATTAATTATTATACTTGGTCAGAATATTAATATACGTAATCGGAAATGGAAACTGACGATTTTATCACATGTACACATCTGGAAAGACATGCCTATTAGCAGTACAGCTACACGAGTTCTGTTCAGAATTTAGATAAATATAATAATCTGATTAACGTGGACCCAATTGACTGGCTCAGATGTCACATTTACCTCGAGAGACCGAGTTCCGTGCCGACGTACAGACTCTGCGTGTCTTTCAAGAACTGCATGGTCATCGGTGTCGAGGGCAAGGGACCCCAGACTTCAACGATACAGGTCTCCTGCGTGCGCGGTAAAACCGAGATCTTCTTGATCAGGCCAACGTCGGTAGCCACGTACAGCACAGTGACGCCGCGGTGCAGTTTAGTTGGCGTGACGTCGAGTGCGATCAACGTGAATCTCTCGAGTAAAGCTGTATGCAGGGGTTCCAGAGTGGTGCTTTGAACCGCGTCGTCCATCAGCTGGTATCTCTGATTGTCTATGATCTGATGAGGAGCGACGTTCGCCGTGTTGCCGCATCGTTGACGATTCTGATGAGAAACCGGCCTCCTCTCCCAGGCGGCGCCCGAATTCTCCTGGTGTTTGAAAGGCCCGTTGAAGCTCGCGGTGATCGCCGACATGTTGAACGCGCATATCGCCGAGCCGGCAATTCCATTGCTAAAAATATACACGCGTCTCGACTTTAGTCACTCTCAGCCTTTTTCCCCTTCTTCGTTGCTCGAAAGAGGTGAAAGAAACAGTGAAGTGAAAAAAAAAAAAAGAAGAAAACAGAAGATGGCAAGGAACTAAAGATACGGTGCGTCTCGTCACTGTAAAATCACCCTAAAAATTTTTTTTGTTTTGAAGCCATAAAACTTTTTCTAATTAACGAGCTATTTCCTATTTGTGTGTGCAACATGTGTTCAGCACGATCCTTACCGTTACAATCGGTATTTAAACGATCCAACAGCATACCAAGGATTCTACGTTCGCGAAATAACGAATATCATTGATACATAATTGATACATTTATTTGGTACTGCGACACGAATATTGCAAGATCATAATTGACAACTATGTAATCGACGATACTTGGAAAGAGAAGTGCATGCTTTCATATTCAAAGGTGCAAAAGTTTGTTAAAAGTTTGTAACGAATATTACTCGATCATGATTCGTTCGGGAAAGTGATTTGATTTGAATTAATCGTCGAGGACGACTTCGATGTCTAATCTAAAATAGATACATATAATTTTCCATGTTCAAAAAGTGCAAAAGTTTACAAGTATTAACCAACCACGAATTCATAGCTACGTTCGAAGAAACAATTCGATTGAACTTTATCGGTTAGCTGAAACTAATTAAAAAAGAAATAGAGGCCCTTTCTCTTCAGCGGCCCTTCTTCGTTCGAAAGACCACAAAAATCACGGAGAAATTGTACGTACCATTTTTTCACGTGTTCCTTCGCGAGCGAACGAGTAGCGGCGCAGACATGAAGGAGAAATGATTAAACGAATGTGAGACGATACGCGTGATGCTGTACAATGTAACGCACATAGGGAGAGACAGGCTTGTACTTACATGGGCGTGGTGAACGTCGCGTAAACGATGCCTTCTTCCGGATGATAGACCGCGCCCTGAATCTCGTCGTAGTAGAAAGGAAACTCGCCAGGTAGAGAGCAATTTAATCGCGCCTTGCTAAACGTCGTCCAGACCTCTCTCATCATAATTTGACCACCGCGGTCATTCTTACACACCCTCGCTATTCTCGAGTAGATTTTCTGAAAGCAACGGGAGGAAAGGTCTTTGGATGATGATGCATGGTGAGACACGATCGGCCAAGACATTGCACCGTGGCTTGGAAAGCGGTACTTCGTGGTTAGAGTTAATTAATAAAAAAAATTCATTGGTTTCTAGAGTAGTCATTAGACTGTTCGTCAATTTACGTCATCAAGAAAAGAATACGAAGATGAAAATGTTTCTAGAAAAGAAATACTTTGATTTGTACATGGGGTGTTCTAGTATCTGTTAGTCTTTTAAATAAATTATTCGCTCGACTTGCGGAAAGGACTTTTCTTCTTATAATTAATTGGAAAAATGAAAAAAAATGAGCGGTGAGACATGAAAGACTTTTAATTATTTATCGACTAACCCTTTCAAAACATTTGCATTGTTTGTAAGTTTGAAATCATTAGAACAGTAGAACTCCGTTTATACGAACCAAATTTTAGTTAATTATTTTTACCAAAATTAAATGAATATTTACTCGTTGAATCCATTTATCTGAACCTAAACTCCTATTATACGAACGAAGAATCACTAATAGAGGATTTAGTGGACTCTCATTGTACGAACCCCCGATTGCATAAATTATTTATCCGCCGATAAATTCAAGTAAGCGGAATTCTACGTTTAATTTCGAACTATACTCCTCGCTTAATTTTCTCTTTTCTGTCTGATCACAAAATTGAAAAAAAAAAAAAAGAAAGAAATATTCGTGCGTCTCGGAACTTTAAAAGATTATCGCGAAGGTTCATGGATAAAAATCTCTCTTCGAATGTTGGAACGAATCAATCGGGAATTTTTGTTCCACGAAATACTTCTTCTCGCTAGATCAAGATACAACGCGTTACCTTGCCGCAGTTGATGTACTCGACGGCCGATTCGCGAAACAAAAAGTACACGTGATCCTCCGTCTCGAAGCTGCCGACGAACTGCGGATCGTTCAGCCATCTGAAAGCGGTATTGCGTTGTACAAGTGTAAGGTGACGGAGATTTTGATTTTATCGAGCCAGGATTTTGGGAAAACTCGACTCACCTGGAGTCGTATTGGTGAGTGCGAAGATTCGGCGAGGCGAGCGTTCTGCATATGGCTGGATCCGCGCCGGAAAAGTCGGTCGGCGCCCCGGTGAACAGGCCGCCTGTTGGTCCCCTGGCTAATAACGCGGTTACGTTCGCGTGTGGCGAGTAAGGACACATCGCTACACCCGACATCTCGCTTGTCACGCTGCTGATGTTCTCGATCTGCGAAAAATCGAATCGATTTTTAACGTATCGGGGTGTTTCCGACACGATGTAAAAAAATAAAAACGAATAAAATTTTTTCCATTTCGAATTATCAAGTGAATTTTCTCCCATTATTATTAATTATTAAACTAACTTGCCTTTCAAAATCCTAACATTAAAAAATATAATTTCATATGAAATGAAAATTGAAATGCTTGTCTTTAATTAATCAAAGAGTTAGACAGCTTAAATCAAATCTTACTAATTGTAAGCTAAGCTTAAATTAACTGTCTGAGAAGTTAATAAGCTAACAAAAAATACTAATGTTTTCGACACGATGCAGATTTTTAAGCAGTTTTATGCATTTTATGCAGTTATAAGATTCAAATTTGTATAAGATACATGCGATGTAAAAAAAATACAGTGTGGCACTTTCTATGATATACGTAAAACCATCTTCTACAAAAATATTCCTTTTTTAATTACATTTTCAGAGATACAAATTTGCATGGAAATCTGCAATCTAGCTAGGTGTAAAATTCTTTTTGCTCGAGGCTTGGTTTTCGAGAATATCGATTAGCAATTGTTATTGAATACGAAGTGAAAGGTGGTTTTAATAAAAGATCGCAAGATTTAAATTTCCTCTATAATCTTAGGTGCAACCATATCACTCTTGAAGCTTTAATTTATGACTACCTTATATCGACACTGCGTTTATGCAAATCGATGTTTTACGAATACAAAAATAAAGAAATAGAAACTACGCAGAGAGTTGTCGTTAGATTTTATTATTAACGTGTTTCACGCATAGATTCTGACATTTCTAATTTGAAACAATTACTAGACCTCGAGAGTTTCGTGCACTTATAAAAGTTTAAAGTCAAGACACATGAAATACACGCAGATATACGGAAAATAGAAGTACTCGTTTAAATTTTTACCGAGTGAAACTGCGTTTGAATTCCATTTTTTTGCGTGTATTTATAAAAGTATGTAACATTTAGAAATATCACAACATTATAATAAAGTTCCACTTAAATAAACTTGTTGCGGGACAAATACAATTTATATAAATGGTTCACCAATTCCCCTCTTTACTAACAATTTTTCCTACGTGTAATAAAGAATTCAGGTTGAAACAAGTAACTGAAAACTTCGTATAAACAGAGTTGAGTGCCGTAACATTTGCATGAAAATCCGCAATCTATCGACACTAAGAACCAAAGTGATCAAAATGACCAATTTATAATTTCTGTACAATTTCGAATTTTACAAATAATTTCATGGATACTTCTGTAGAAATTTTATAAATATAAAACACTGTGTTTTAAAAATATTCTTCGTAAAACATATATAAATAAAAGCTCGTGCAATTTATCGTGTCGCAAGGCTTTTCTATCTTCTTACTTCGAACGTGCCTGATGGAAATTTTATGCTCCGCACGCCGATAGTTTTTTAGTCTTAATTACAGGTATCATTTTCACTTTTAGAATATCCTTCGTCTCTGACCTCTGTTCTCCTCTCTGCTTACCTCTCTCCACGTGCACCAAGGGCTGAACGCGTACGTGCCGCAAGTGAACAGGCTCTTTCCATTGGTGAGCAGAACCTTCACGTAGTTGCGACAGTCCTCGACGCTTTGGCCCTTGTTCTGACAGGTGTTGCTCTTATCGTCCGGGGCTGGCCAAGTGGCGTGCTCGAGCGGCGTCAGCGAGGTCAGCGTCAACCGGTACAGATTATCTCTGGAATCGCAACGATTTCAGTTTTCATTTGGTCGAACGACGAAATCGAAAACACCAGGGCCCGGCCGGTTGGTTCGTAGACGCGTAGGACGGCGTGAGACGCGTGTCAAAAGCCACACGGCTGCCGGTAAGCCGCGCCAGCGCGACGAGAGAGAAAGAGAGAGAGAACGATCGAGCGATTCGCGCAATCACGCCGCAGGAAACTCGCAGCGAAGCATAAACGGCGCCTACGTGGGCGCACGCCGCGACTATGCGCGACTACGCGCGCGACAGTCGCGCCAAAAGCGATCGTTAGTCGAGCGAAGCGGCTCCACGATCGGAGCCAGCCTCGGATCCGCCACGCCGATTAACCCATTCCGCGGGAACACGCGAAACACTCGAGACATTGTGTTTCGTTTCACTCCTTTTACTTTTACAGGAATGGTACATTTTGCGTGCTAAATATCATCACAACACTGCGAGTTTCGTACGTGAAAGTACAAAAATGAAGAGTACAAAAATTGGCAAGAGGCTTTCTGATCAGAGGCAATGTTTGAAGATGGTCAAAGACTGTGAAATTTTCCCTCTCCCAGTCGAAATCGCCAATTTCATTTTCTTACGTGCGTGTGTGTGTGTATAAGAAAATAAAACTATGAAATAAAATATAACGATATTATTGTATCTCAAGGGTTTCAATGTTTTTGAATATGTTTGATTTTCTATACTGTTTTCATCACGATATACAGGAGAACATGAAACCTCTACTTTCATTGTAGATTGTTTTACAATGTAAAACAATGAATGTAACATTTGAAAGATCCAGAACATGGTACTTTCTATAATAATAATTGTTGAATTATTCTAATTATTATATTATAATTATTATTTCTAATTAAAACAAATAGAAGAAGTTCTACTCTTTTAGCTATGATGAATTTTTGAATATTACGTATGTGTAACAAAATTTTTGTTATTCCTGTTCTACCACACCTTTTATTATACGAAACAAACAATAGCAAGATGTTACAAGAAAATTACTGTCTCTTATTATCCGAAAGTCGAACGACCTTGTCCGGATGAACGAGGTTCTACCGTATCAAATTTACGGTTCGTTCGTCGGTACATGCATCCACTGTAATCACAGTTTAATCCTGGCATCAACTGGACGAGGGTTTAACCAGCGGCGATTGACGTCGCGGATGAGCCGCGCGCGAATTCAAGAAAGGACGCGAACGGTCGACTCGAGGGTCGAGGCACGAGTAGGTACGCAAGAGTACGACGTACGGGCAATCCTATTGAGACAGATTGCTTCCTGTTCGTTAAACGAATAGGATGGATCGTTCGGCGACCTCGTTCTCGTCGAACGAAACTGTGTCCAACGACTCGCGTTTGTTGCGCGTCTAGCGGAGGAGTTCGATGGCCGTGCCAGAGACGAGTACGGAGTAAGTGTCAATTGTGCGATGCTTACGCTCTGACGGAAATCCAAGACGGAGCCTTTCAACGAGAAAGTTCTGTAACAATAACAAAGCTGACGAAACAAAATCAATTGCGAGTTCAAGTATAATAATTTAATTTTAGACAGTACATCGTTATTAATGGTCTTTTGAAATATCGAAAGAATTTAGTTTTCTCAATTAAGATTAGACGAGATTGAGACACGAGATTATAATAGTTGGAAAAAGAGAATCAAATATAATTTGATATAAATGGTTTTTTAAAATATTAAATTTAAATTATAATTTAAAATATTGGGTATTAAATTCGAGGTGAAATTGAAAAATCGACTCGGTTGTACCATTGTTTGCTACGTAAAGAAAAGAGTAGTAATTTCCGCCATTAATCTTACGTATGTAACCAAACAATATCGACTTTTTCTCTAGACAAACTATAGACAACTACATCTAACTGTTCTTTAACACTGTAACATTGCATTTCTTTGTACATTCTTTTACTTTTGCATCTATCTTGCACCTTGTTGAATTCGTAACAAATATTAAAAGTAACAGAAGTAAGTAAAGTATATAAAAAAAAAAAAAAAAAACATACAAAATTAGTTTCTCATTAATCTCAAGAAGGAACCGTCAGTTTTTAGCAACGCGATCTTGTCGCGATCTCGCCGCGATATGCACTCGATAATGTACTTATTCAGTGACGCCACGGTTGCCGAGCACGGAAATCGGACTAGAAGAATGCAAATCGTGGCGCCGTGTCGCGTGTACGCGCACCCAGACGTGCACCTTTTCCCTCCTCGCGCCGTTTCTACCACTCGGGCGTTTTCACTCGCATTTTCTTTTTCAATCGACTCACGATCGCGCGATCCGTTTCGGGAAAGACGTCCACCAGAATGATTACAACACCTGTTTTCAATTCCGCCACTTTGAATCGATATCGCTGTGAATGTCCAATTTATCTTGCGATAAATAAGAAATTTAATCTAACGACAAATCTGAAATAATTTAATCTAATGGTAAAGAACAATCTTATGATGAATAACGAATTTTATTCGTTCTCCATTCATTCCTTGACACAACGATGAAAGTCATGCGCAATACAAAGTACGAATGAGAGTTAATGCAATTTTACTGTATGACGTGACGATATACTGTTATAAATTAATTTTTAAATTGAAAATGAACGAGGGTTAATTTACCGTCATATCTAAAAAGTGTCGCGTTCAAATTGCCAAACCTAACCTAAAACTAACCCAAACCTAACCTAAACCTAAGCCAAGATCCAAGTCCATTTCGTTTCGAACACGCCGAGGGAACGACCTCAGATTTTCTACGATTTTTCTTCCTCTCCTCTCTCGGGAACGAGACAGGCATACGCGCGCCCATTTCGTCGACCAGTTGGCCGCGTGTACGTGGGTTGTGGTTAATAACTAGCTATTCTATTAATAGAAGGTAACACGAGGGCGTACGCTCCTTTCCACGCTCGATTCGATCGGTGCCTCGATCGCGAAAATCGATCACCAACGTGTTCGCGCGTTCCTCGACGATTTCGAGCGGGCGATCGAGTGGATGGAATGCGGCTGCTTGTCTTGTCGTGGCGAGACCCTCAGGTGCAGACGAGGCGATTCTTTTCGCGCATGTCGCCGCTGCATTATCGAACTGGCTCGAGCGATACACACCGCTGGAGAGAAACTAGCTTCGTCGCTGGACACCGATCCTGTGCGCGAAAGGACAGTGAAAGTGGGAAATTCAGCACGATATTTTTTTTCGTCCGAGGCTTTTTGCTTTTGAAAAATTTGACAAACGCAATTTGTCAACTTGGCCAGCTTTGGATCGAGCAGGAGTTGCTTCACGCGTGAAGACAAATCTGGAATAAAATTGTTCTATCCACGTAGGACCCACAGAGGAGCAATATGATTTTCTAGAATTTTTTTCATTTCTTTGAATAAAAATTTAACATCGTGTCATGTTCTTTGGAGGCCTGTTTAGACCAAGTTAATGGCCTTTTAGGCTTCCTCCACTTTGAACAATAAGATTATGCGTCACGGGGCTGGGGCATCAGGATTTTGGAGATGAGACACGGCCAAAAGACTGATCTAAAGCCTTGTTTTTAAGGAAGACACGATACAATCCATTATCGTGCAAACTGTCATAAATCTTTAAGGGGTATTCAATTCAAGAATTAGCTAAGGAAATATCGATTACTTTCGAACAATCTTTCCGATTCTCGACAGTAAAATCTGCTTCGAGAATCTCGTCAAAGAATCATTCAATGAATCCACTTGGTACTGAGAACTTTTCCATTTTCCTCGAGGCTTCTTTGAAATCTTTGTGCACGCGTCCTATTTATCGAAGTATTTCTAGGAAAACCTAGAAACAAGTATCTAAAGATTCGCTTTGTACATACAATAGTACGTAGAAATATTTCCTAGAAATATGTGATTAATTGCCATTACGATATCACTATCACAGATGGCCTAAACTGTTGAACACAGTTCCCGTATTATAAATAAATTACAAGTTTGATTGAACACTCGCGTCTCTTATTCCATCTCAGTTTTATATTTTCCATCGCTAATAATTAAATTGCGAATTTTCACAGAAATTCATACTTTTATAAAGGTAATTCCCAAAACAATTTGTTTTAACGACTGAATATAATGACCTGTAATTTACTATAATTGTATATAATTTTAAACATTGTACGCAAATATCAAGATTTTTTTGAATTATCGTCGTTTAAATTTTCTTTTAACATTCTTACGTACATTTGAATTTTTACAATTTTCGAGAAAAAGAAAAAGTGTCCTCACTTTCCCACTTGTTGCACGATGTAAAATCACCTTCGAGGAAAACAAACTCACGACTATCGAAATGGAGAAGCTTCACGCTTTAAAATGAGACCAAGTGGATCGTTGTATGATCATTTCTTACCAAGTTAAAAATTATTGACAATTTTTGGTCGTCGTTGGTACGGTCATGCCCTTCGCGTAAATGCAGAAAAATTCGCAGTCTAATAATAACAGAAGAAAGTCTCGAAGATCGATGGGAAACTGGGATAAGAGAAACACATTTTCGAGTGGGTCGAGTAAAAGACCAACAATTTGGCGAGCAGCCAAAGACGCGGTTCCCGTCGATGTTTCTCTTTCGTCGAAAAGAAATAACCGGTCGACGACTCGGCGAACCGCCAAACCGCCGTCGTGCCTCGATCTCGCGATCGGTCTCGATTCTTCGCATTCGACGCGCGTTGTTTTTCGATCGCGCTTCCGCGTTCGTCTTTTTCTCGGAACTCCTAGGACTTAGAAATAGACGAAAACCTAATAGGAAGTGGAAACGACGTGTAACGAGATCGTAAAATCGCTCGATATTGACACTAGTTAATACTACGATAGAATTATCGGAGTGGTCAGAATGACAAATTTATAATTTCTGTTAGACATTTTGCAGATGTGTAATCGATTTAAATGATTTTCGTAAGATATATAAATAAAAGCTTTCCATTATATTATAAAGTTTCCCTATTTCTTTTGGACTTCATTGTCTCTGGTGGAAATTGTACGCTTCGATCTTTATGTGCCGATAGTTCTAGTATTAAAGATCAGTAGGATCGAAATAAAATTTGAGGCGTATTTGAGTAATTTTTTTGTATTCGAAAACGAGTAAGATCTAGATGTGTTTCGACTCTACGACATCTCAGAATCGTTTCCACTTGCGATACACGTACCTAGCGCCAACGACAACCTGTTGTCTAGCAACATCGAACAGCAGTTGAGAGTACGTGGTGACTCCATCTTGTTGGAACAGGCTAGCATCCGTCAGGTCTGAAACAATAATTAAATCGCTGTAACCGCAATTTTTCTATTTTTCGCGTTCCCGATACCGAAATCCGAACGACCATCGCGACTTGTCGGAGATTATTTTTAAACTTAAAGTTCTTTGTTACAGAAAGTAAATATCTAAGAAAATTATACGGAGAAGAGACAAAGGTCAGAATTAGTTTTCGACTTTTCCTGCCAGACTTTTCATTCAGATATAAAAATTTACTGATTTAACAAATCACAACCATATTATTTTCGCGAATTGTCAATACTTGTCATTAAATTTCCACAAAAATCCATTTCCCTCCATCAAGTTTTGTTTCAGAAACAAACTCGTTTCTGAAATTTTCATCTTCAACTCGAGACACTGACAAAAACCTTAGACTATTAGTAGAAAGACTCTCCCCTGATACGAAATACAGCGCTTTACGTACTTTCTCCCGTAGTCTCGCTAATAATCGCGCAATTAATAAAAGGAAAAAGAGAAAAAGATGCAGCGAAGAGCGGACGAAGAAAAATATGACGAAAAGGGAACGAAAAGACTGCGAGTAGTACTACGCAGTAGCCTCTCTTCGAGGTTCTCTCTTCGTTTCGACGAATTCCATCGACGTTGCTCTTCCGCTTCTTGCTCGCCGCGTGTGTGTCGCCGTCGCGATCGCGATCGTTTCCACGTTCCGAGAACGAGAGGATGTGAGCGGGGCCGTTTTTCGCTTCCGGACAAACTAGTTTAGCGACGTTCGACGAGCCGCGAGCAGCTTCTTCCTAGCTCGGCGGATTTTCTAGTTTTTTCGTCGCGTTCCCAAGGCGATCGAAGAGAGCTGCGGATGTCGAAGCTGTGTGTGTCCGTTCACAGTACCTCGCCGATACCTCGGCGAAAAAAATCGACCAACGTGCTCGAGGACTTTTCTTGGTACTACCACCAACGCGTAACCAAACACGATCTCGCGCGTTCGCTCGGCCTTTCTCGTCTCGTTCGCTCGGGAAGGCAGCATCGCGTAAAGCAGGACGCGTTTCATGCGTCTTTCTCTCTCTCTCTCTCTCTCTCCTCTCCTTTTTGCACGTATGTACATCACACACGCACCGCATACGATATTTAACGTAGTGGTTAATTTTATTGAACTTTTATTAAATTGATCGTAAGTATCATCCGTTACATTAATAAAACTTAACGACGGAACCACATTTGTGAGATAAGCACAGGATGATTATTCGTATAGATTGCATACTAATTTTTTTTTATCATTGAAAGTGATTTTAGCGGGGGGTAGCCGAGAAAATCGAGCCTCTCGAGTGCAACGCTAATGCAACGAAAATTAGCGATTGGTTGATTTCGGTCACGTGATTCGCGAGGGGGCGTGGGGTAGACCTCGAGTAGGAGTGGCGTTGTCTGGTACTGAGCGATCGTGCCTGTAATTTGTTTTCTATCGATTCAAATGTTTGCGTATCGATAAAATTTTATGGCAAAAAGGTCGCCATCATTGTAGATACGAAAAAATTCTCCCATGATAAGTTTTCGAATACTTTCGCGAGACACGTATATCTATATCTTTTTAAAATAAACTAAAGATATGTCTTGAGCTTGTATCTTTTACTTTCCCTTCCGACCATCATTATAATAATACACGAACAAAAAGTTCTCCGACATTAAGTGTTCGAACATTTTCATATTTCATCCGCCACTGTATGAACTGTATAAACTTTCCAGGGTAACTTCTAAAATTAAACTTAAACTAAATACAAACTCGTATCTTTTACTCTACGAACTTTCCTCTGGCCTGTTTCATCGTTGCGCGTAAAAAGTCTCTCCCGTGATAGGTGTTCTATAATACATTCATAAGCATTCTATATTACTACATACACGTATAGTATACGACACGTGTGCATCTATCTCCGTTGCTTTCTACCTCCCCTTCTAAGTTTCTCTCGTTGCTCTTACTCCTCTTCGTCTTCGTCTTATTGTTTTTCAGCCGGTTTGCCGACGCGGCGAAACGATTCCGCAAAGGTAGCTCCGCATCGCGGTTCGTCGTACTTCTCGCATTTCCACGTATACTCGGGGGCACGTGTTTGCCTGTGTCGCGCGTGCCTGCCACGCACACAACCACCGTGGAACAACGTCCGTGGAACCGCGTACGTGCGCTTATAAGTAGATACGTGTGGGACGAACGGGGCCCCAGTTAGCATAACCTGATCTCGAAGGCCTCTTGGGTATCCTCCCTTCACTCTCCGCCTTTTCTTTTCCTCTTTCTCCTTCCCCTCCCCTGCCGCGCGGGCCCAAACCTTCCTCCTCCCCACCCTCTCTCTCCATGGGACTTTTTTTACTCCCTGAAAGACGCGCTTCATTCGTTTTTCCCTCTTCCTATCGTCCTATCGTCCTATCGTCATGTTCACTTATCGATTCATCGACAGAACTACTCGGTTTACGTGAATCACCAAATCTAAAGACATTTACTACTTGTACTATAGATATGCACGTGCTACTTGTTATACATACATGTATTTGATATATTTCGGCGAAATAAAGGAATTTGGGTCGTTTCGAAAGTGTAATTAATAAATTGGTGTTCGCGCTTTGGAACGTGTTACAGTTTCGAAAGGGGTAAGGACTTTCTTATTATATTATATTATTGTTACGAAATAATAGTATTATATATTACAGTTAAAATTTGGATGTTTTACATATTTCTTTTTACATTACAATTACAATTTGAATATTTTACGTACAATGTGCAAAAATATGTAAGTTTCAAATCTAAATGTAACATGGTATGATATTGTATATATTGTATATTATTACTATAAAATATTATCATGTATCATTATTAAATAATATTATATTACATTACGTTTAGGTTCGAAACTTTTATTGTTCTTATTTCTCAAGGAAAAAAAAGTACGAAAAATTCTGCTCCAAACCTCTGAACGAAAAGTATAAGTATCTCTTCTACGTATACTACCCCTTAGCATCATCGAGCTGGAGCATGCATTGTAGAAAAAACGAAGAAAAAATTACGCATGCGAGCGATGACCGTTGTCGTAACAACGATCCTGGAATGAGGCAACTCGACAGAAAAACGCGGCAGAAAAATGTTTCCACGCAACGTAACGTAGGAAGGATGCTCGAGGACTCTCGCGTGTCCGCGACCTCGCGCGACGGGAGAAAGGAAAAAACGAAGTTACGCGACGCTGTTGGAAGACACGAGATGATAAAGCTTGAGATCCGCCAAGGATCGATGAATCGATTGCGACGAGTGAAAGACAGAGAGTAAGAGAGTAAGAGAGTACGCTGATAAAGGTGAGAAAGAGAGGACCACGGATCGAAACGGGTGTCGCGAGAGCAGCGGCGAGGATACGCGCGCGTGGCGACGCGTGCCACGTTCGTCGCCTACGCTCTCAGCGTGGCCGCGAGTAGAAACCGAACCGCGCGCGGGCCTCGAATCGCAGAGGCAAACACGTCGGGAAATCGTTGGCGAAACTTTCAACGACCCTCGCGATCCGACTTTTCCTTTCTCGATGAGACGACGAAGACGCCAAATACACCGAATCGTAGCCACGCGACCAACGCGACGCGTTTACACGCCCACGCGCGATAGCCTCTTCTCTCTAACTCTTGCGCAAACTCTCTAACTCTTCTGCCCGCGGTTCCGAGAAATCCGCAAGGTTGCCATTCATTTACCGTTTATCTGACATTCTGTATCTAATCCGATGGGTGAAATTATTCTTGATATTCGAAGGGTTTGAGGAATAATTCTCAATTGGCTGCGGACCAATTGCCCCGCGAGCATAGGTATATCGGGTTATATTCTTGATTCTTACTTGGTTCTCGCAAAATTACACTTGTCAAATTTAAACTGTGGATGTTTGTGGAACAGTTTGTGGAAACGCAAAGATACGCGTAATATGAAAAAAACTGCGCGACTTGTACCCCAGTACGATTCGTCTCGCTGAAAGGCCCAGAAGCAACTGTTCTGACTAGGAAATGAAGACGACTTTTTTGCATATCAATAAAATTTTATCGATACGCAAACATTTGAATCGATACAAAACAAATTACAGACGTGATCGCTCAGTACCAGACAACGCCACTCCTACTCGAGGTCTACCCCACGCCCCCTCGCGAATCACGTGACCCAAATCAACCAATCGCTAATTTTCGTTGCACCTTTTCTGGGTTACCCTCGCTAAAATTCCAGTGATAATATACGTAAAATATTCAAATTGTAATTGTAATACGGAAAAACATACAAATTTTAATTATGATGTGAAAAAACATAAAATATCCAAACTGCGCCTACACGTTACACCAGATACATATGAACCTTTCAGAAGCCACAGAAAAAATGACGA
Organism: Melipona beecheii; assembly: GCA_032399605.1. NCBI lineage: Eukaryota > Metazoa > Arthropoda > Insecta > Hymenoptera > Apidae > Melipona > Melipona beecheii. The sequence goes on from JAUCMO010000291.1 coordinate 5,010,166, forward strand.
TATCGTAAACACTGATTTACTTCCAGATTTATTACTACTTGAATACGAACGAATTTATGAAAGCAAGTCATTCGTGTTTTGGGATTTCCTGAACCTGTACTTACGTAACAAAATCAAGACACATATTAATAAAAACGCAAAGTTGATCAGTTCCCTCCGCTTCGTTCAAACAAATGCTCCGTTACATTCGTTTCTTGCTGCCTTGTTTCTTTCGATACTATAAAAGTAAACACTGTATTTCTTTAAATAGCTGTACTCGTTCGCAAAAAATGCGAATTTGTACGAGCATTCACCGGTGCTTCACCGCCAGTTCATTATCAATATCATTATAATTGCGAAAGTGGAACTTAACAGCGCTGCGCAATACATTCCTTTCTGCTCGATAACGCGTGTGAAAAAGTTGCTCGTCCGTATCGAGTCTCAAGATATATTCGCAGTTTTCTCTAGTCGCTAATCGTCCGAGATAAGAAGGGGATCTCTCTCTCTCTCTCTTTCTCTCTCTGTCTCGTGAGAACGCTCGAGTTCGCGTTCGACGTGCGAGAAGTCACGTGCGCCGCGCATTTAATCGCACACGTCTATTCGACAATCTTCGAAGAGAGAACGCGACGATACGGTTCTTACCTTCGTAGGAGATGTGTCGAAAATCGACGGCGGCGTGTAGGCTCGCGACCAGCGTCCCTAGGATCGCCAGTTGCACCGGCCATCGATCCATCGCAATGGCTCTTCGTCCCTTTTCCCTCTATCGAGTTTCACCTGCAAGCAGAAATACCGAAATGAATGCATGGTTTGTGCGTGCACTATTCTTAGAGATCAACACAAGTTGGAATAATTTCTCCATTATTGATTATTTATTGTTACAAATATTTTCTTAACAATAGCAAAACTATTGAGAAAACAGTCAGTTAAGAGCTGGTTATCCAGTTTCAAATTACTGACCTGTTTAAATTTAATTTTTTATATTTCTTACGACGCGTGGTCCGATCGTAAGAATTGATATATTTTTTGACTTTCATCGAGACGAAATGATCGATTCAATAAATACGAAGCCCGCGAGATATCTAAACTAACGCAAACGAATGTATATACATGTAAATATACGCATTTCATTCTTATTTGAATGCGATTCCGTATATTTTTACATAATGGAGAAACATAATTCTATTTTTGCGTTGAAACGTAGTCCTATGCATTTTCTTTCGTTGCGTTCAAGTGTTGGAAAAAACACATCGCACAAAAATATATAAGAATGACTAACAAAGATAGATCGTTTGTGACAAAATGTTTGCTGATGGAAACAAATTATAATATGTTCGCACAGGGATATAACAATCATAAGAAAATTCTCATAGCCACGCGAAACAAAGACGAACAAGAAAACTGCTCCTGTCACGAGTAGCTCGCGAAATTCGACGTTGGTCGCAATGTCCGCTTCGACGTTCGCGTGAGCTCACGTCTGACGACGAGCTCACGGGCTGTGATCCGTCGTTGAGAAACAGGTACGGGTCTCTTTTATGAGAACTCGGGAAAAAAAACTCGACGAAGCCGTGGTCATCTCGTGATCTCAATCGATCATTGACTGATCGAGAATAAACGCGATCCGAACGCAAGGAGGCAGTGGACGCGGGGACGCAGACGAGGTCGTCGACCTTGTGCGCCCTCCTGGTCGTCCACTGCTCCGCGACTTTCGACCGCGACGCCTTCTCTCTCCTCGCGTGTACGCGCGTCGCGTCGTTTCGACGGTGGAATTTCTTATAAGCGTCAGACGCGTTTGCGTTCAACTTTTATACAGAAGCATAATTAACGAGGTTAAGGGAGGAACTTTGGTCATAATGCTCGTTATACTTCAAGATTCGAATTCGGTTATATTCTGATAATTTCATTCTGATAGTTCTTTTTATTTTAGATTTAACATCAAACTTATCGTTGTTAAAAGATCGTACAATTGAAATTATTCGAAATTTAATATCAGTATTTTTATTATTTATCCATCATTAAAAATTTTATATTTTATTAACGGAATATTTAATCCTTATTTTTCTATTAAAGCAATTGGTCATTGATGGTGATCGGAGAGGTATGCTTCGTCGCGCGATCTCTTCACCTGTTGCATTAGCAAATCTCCGATACATTTTTAAAAAGTAGAAGCAGATATGACATTTTCCCCTTCCAAAGTTATAACAGTTCAAGTATTTTCGAATATTAACAGAAGTCACTGAACATACGTGAAATTTGCCAATAAATTCGTAAAAATCCGCAGTCTGATAATTGAACATCCGTGTGTCGTGTCACTTTTACACAACGTCCGTCGACTTTCGTACGATACCAGGTTGTTATCGAGTGGTCGCGAATCATTTATTCGGACGTCCTCCGACGTCTCTCGACGATGACAACGACCCGACGACGTTGTCTCTCCTTTTGCACGCTCTTTGTCTTTGAACGTCCGTGTCACGGTGACAGCTCGCTTTCTCGTCTATGAATAGATAGCGGGATAAAGGAGGACGCGGCCCGAGACGTCGCTGGACCCACGTGGTTACATTACGTTTTATATATGTACGTACATCTGTCTGCCTCGGAAGTGTGACGCCGTAACAAGAAATGGGGAAGCACTCGTTATAAATAAAATTAATAAGAAAACATCGAGTTTCGCGAGTTTCTTCGTCGAGGGAAGAAAATTCAAAGTCTTTGGATTTGGACGAATTTCTTGTTTAACCTATTAAGCAACAAGCGACAGTTATCGCAATGATATTAATTCTCAACTAGAGAACCATTGAAAATTTGGAGAAAACATCTCGATCGCTTGGTTAAGTAATTTTTCATTTAGATGAATAAAAATTAATAGATCGTTTAATTGTATATAAGATAAACCGAGCACTCGAAATTTGAACTATCCAACTGATAAATTCTACAACTCCTGATAAATCCTCAACTGTTGATATATCAACCCCGAAGCTGTACCCTAAAGCGTACATACAACAAATAAAAGTTTTCATTATAACATAAACAATTTTCCTATCCTACGTACTGTAATCTCTCTTGACGCAAATTTTATACTTTAGGGGTAGGTTTAGACGTTAAATTTCATAAAATTGTGGAATCTACTTGACACTTTGCCGACGGGACATTTGAAGTAACAAAATTGCATGCAAGAAATATTATTTGTTGGAACTATCATTGCACGATTCTATTATTCTAACACTGTAACGATCGAACCCATCAATACGACTGATTTCAGACTTTTTGACAATTGTTTAAAAAATACGGGTACTTTTGTCGAAATCAATACCAACTTCTGTTTGGACATTATTTTAATTATCATTTAAATTATATAAATAAATTTGTGAGAAGAACGTTTCGACTTCCGTATTTTACAAAAAGAACACCGATATTCTTGCCAAAATTAATACTAATTTCACACAATTCTATAAATCTGTTTATTCGATAATTGTCATTTAAATTATAATACCGTGGTACATAACAGATTATCTTGATACGGTTGTTCCAGAATAGATATTTTCGTTTATTCGATCATGTTGATACTTTTTTGGGCAACCAACGTCAAACGCATATACATATGTGCGACGCCCGCCGTGAAAGTGTTAACAGAACAATGATAAGAAGAATATCGAGCGTGCGATACACAGATGGAAGGACAAAGTCACGAAATTCCGGACTCTCCTTCCGAGTATCCCCTTCCTGCTCACCGGCGATAAAATATTCCGGTCGACGTTGCGGTGGTCTCCGGCAGGGTAAACTTTTTAAAAGCACGCGCGATACTACGGTGGTAGGAACGTCACGGTGGTCCCGAAACTCTAAAAAGGATGCGGGACTTTCTTCGAATATAAATATCGTGCCAAGTGACTTTTCTTATCCGTTTCGCCGCTCTGCTACTAGGGCTGCCTCTGTCAGGCCTGTTCTTTTCCGGGTTTCTCTGGGTTTGTCCTGGTTTTTAAGAGACACGTACTTAAAACTGTGCTAGTGGAAGGTACATACTTTTACCATTTGCACTCGACTGCCCTTCCTGAGTGGACATCGTACTTGAGTCTAGCCAACAACTCGGATTTCCTCTTTTCATAATCTGCTGATAATTGTCACGAACAGTACAATGTATAACTTGAACAGGATAAAAGGTAAACAATAACAAGGTAAAAAGAACAAAAGAATTTTGAAAGGAAGAAATTTCTGAGTCAATTGAATACTCGGAATAATTGGGCATAAACTTCTCCTCTGCTTCATACGGAAGTTCACCAAATGGCGGAGAATATAATTTTACGTATCATTAATTCTTGTTCTGGCAAATGCACGTTGATGATTCCTATAAGTTTAAACGGTATCGCACGATATAATCAACGAAATTTCGTGTTAAATACCAATTATACAATTTGAACGATGCTATATCATTTTATTTTCAAGTGATTACTTCGTAAATAAATTGTTGGTAAATGACACAAAAAGGATTGATTTGTTAATTGTAAGTTTCACTGGTGAACGAGGACGTCAAATAGTTCTTGGAACTGTTTTTTGTCGAAAAAAATAAAAATGATTACGCTTCTTTAAAAGCGTAGTCATAATGTTGTTCGAAAGATGGCGCGGAAGACAATCGAACAAAATGGGCACGATACACATATGTTTTTTCTCACGAAAAAATTCGCCTTTCATTCGCACACAAAAAAGAACGCGATCACTTCATCGCCAAGCTAATATTTAAAACACAAAAACGTCCCGGATTTCAATGCTCTTTGGTCTTTGATTTGTAATTTTATAAATGACACTCCTGGCCTTTACTCTCGTCGCTTCTTTCGATCCTCCGTGTATCGTGGTCGATCGTTCGCAGGCTATATACATGCATAGCTGGGGCAAGAAAATAAGAACGATATCGAACGAAGCGGAGGATCGAGATTTATCGGTGGAGAAACGTGCACCGTGACATCCGCCGCGAATAAGGCCAACGAGAAGCATTAAAGCTACCATATTCGTCCTGAACACGCGTATGTATGTACATACGGTACATGTCGAACGGTGTCGAACGGTATAGAACGATTTCAAGATCGGTAGAACATCGTTTATTCGGACAGGTCGAGAGTAGAAACAGAATAGTTTCGAATAGCAGTATGGCTTCTGACGATTGTAGAGCAGTATAACATTGGATAAAATTTAACTTTTATCCATTGATTAATCTGAACAGTGAGTCACGTCGATATTTTAGATTAATTCTCAAGTGAACGATTGGAGCCACTCTGGCTTCGTTAATTTTAACCCGTAGAAATTGCTTTGAGGAAATAGATCGAAATATGTCGGTTTCATTCGGTTTTATATATTTTAGAACCTGACTAGAAGAAATATTGAGAAAGATGTTAAATTCCATTTCCATAATTATTACAGAATGTTAAAAATCTTACAGGACTGAATTTTATCTTGATCAGTTGTCTTTATCAGTACTAGAATATTATATTTGTTTTTGGCTTACCGAAAATGCAAAAAGTTACAGAGAACGGAGAAAACTCGACTGGATATATTTTGCGAGATCTTCGAATGGGTCTCTGGTGAACTTTTTGCTAAACGAAATTCTCGACGCAACTTTGACATTTTCAAATTTTTACATTATTATGTATAAGAATGTATTGAAAGAATGTACATTAAAAAATTATATTAGCACTATATGGTATATAATATTACTATAATTAATATTAATACTAGAAAGATAATATAAAATGAAACAAAAATTGTTTTTATAATCAGAAAGATCACTTGTCCATTCGCATCGAATATCGCTACAGAAATGAATCTCTCTTATCTTATCGTTATTCTTTCAGAAGCTTGTTTCACTTTCGTTTGTGAGATACTATCTCGAGTCTAATGATAATTTTGGGAACGCCGAATATTTTCTTGAAATTAGCAAAAGTATCGATATCGATCTGGCCGGCAATACTTATCTTTATCTCTTTGTGTTTAAAATCGAACACGTGAGATTTCTAACGGCAGCGGTACGAACATGTTTAGAAATTACTTCTATAGGTAAAAATTTTTGTGAATATCTTGGAAATTTTTTGTTTTCTACCAAAAATGGATTCGAAACGAATAAAAAAGATGTGTCCACGACGCTTGGAAAGAGACAACGATAAAGTCTTATCAGAATCAGATCTGACAATATAAAATCGAAGAACTGCAAATGAACTGTTGCATTTACGCAACGTTGTTTCTTCGTCGGTTATATCACGTGTTACAATACAATTTTTATCATTATTTGAGAATTCATGCAATTCACTATCTTTGTCTTATTACACTTTCCACGTTGCAGAACAAATTTATTTCTACTTATCAGTTGCTAAAAATAAACACAATTCCAGCTATTTTATATTATTTTTATAAGCAAATATTGTTATTAATTTTAGATAAACGAGAGTTTATCGTACTCGATTCATAAATTCGTGATATCGCGAGTTTGTCTCGGGCTGCATCGTTTCTTCTCTCGAGTTTCTATATTTTTTATTTGCTCACGGTAGATAACTGGCGTTGAACAAATAAACGTACGCTTTAATCGCCGAGTAGAAGAGATACGTCAAGAGAAGGTGTATACGTATCGTCGCTCATATCTCTGATGAACCAAGAACGAGCTCGGTTTATCGGGAGAAGATGTCGAAAAGAGAAGACGAGCTGTCGAAGAGATTTCCTCGATTTTTCCACGTTTCAGCACTGTAGTGAACAACCACGACGGTTACAGTCAAATTTGAAACAAATTTCAAAATGTGCTTATTATAAAAATTACACAAGATAGATTAACAGAAGCATACATGCAGAGTGGTACAACCCAGTTAGAAGATGATTTCACGTGAAAAGAAAGAATAAAATTTTAACAAATTTTGTCAAATTCATTTCGAATTTTAACAACACAATCGCAACAGCCGTGTCTCCTGTTGCAGGAGGAACGAAAGTTCCAATGAAACTTCAAACTGTTTTATATAACAGTTCTTCTATGATAAATGCGCGGATACCTTCACGAGCCGCTGATGATCGATGTCGTACTCGAGTTGCTGGTTCGTTCAGCGGAAGCGTACCCGATCGATCGGTTATGCGAACGTGACAAGAAAGATGCGCCGTACCGTCGCTGTCGTACCGTCATGTCGTGTCCCGTGTCTTTTTTAAACATCCGTGCGTATATTTGTGACCACCGTCGGTCGGTCGGTGCAAGCCGAGATTTTCGTATCGCATGCAATGCGAAAGGGAGAAACGAGAAACGCCGTTTTCCTTTGGAGATAACAACGGTCAAACGGAGGCGATAAACGAAAGGCGTTCGTGTTTCTAAAAGATTAGAAAACTTGCTTTTCTAGATTTTTCGTATGACTGTCGTTTGGAACGTGTTCCAAGAATTTCGGAAAAGTCTACAATTTTGTATTTTTTTTTTTTCATTTTCTCTCGTTTATTAAACCAGAGTTCGAGAGTGATACGATAATTCGATGCTTGAAGATTCGAACTGAGGATTTTTATTTTAACCTAGTCAGAGACTAGGTTAAAATAAATCGGCAATTGTATTGAAGCGACCTTACTTGCAACGAATTCCTAATATCATTTTCGAAGAACAGAAAAAAGAGACCAATATGTTAATTCAATCGTATGTTTCTATGATCACCGTAAGATTAAACAGTGTCTTTGAATTTTGAATCATCTCCAAAGATAAAAATAAAAAAAACTTAAAAAAGAAGGAAAACGTATGTTGTTCAATTTTTATGATCACTGTAGTAGTTGAAAATTAAAAAAAAGCACAGTTTATGGATCATTTTCAAAGATCCATAAATAAAAAAAAAAAAAAAAAAAAGAAAATGCGACGTATATGATATATACCAATCACTATAGTAAGTTAAAGGTTGAACTAGTATAATTCTGTCTATTCCAATTTTTGGACAATTTATAAGTAGCAAGAAAAAAGAAAATGTATGTCCGAGGACCAAAACTTAAATAAGCATCTATTTCAGTATCTATTCCATTTTTGAACCATTTTCAAAGATTCATAAATAGCAAGAAAGAGAGAAATATACCTAGGACGCATATGGCGCGTCAATTTCACTTCGTCATCCTAACAGTTAAGGGTTGAACGAGTATTATGACTATTCGCGCGCGATTTGAGCGTGACAAAGTCTATGACGTTAACTGATGGTAAATGAACTGTATATTTCGCGCGTTTGACTATCAAGAGAATATTTCCCTTCGGTGTAGTTTTAGATCATGAGAGACGAATGTTGTTAGGCTGTTCGAAAAGATTCTGCTTGCAAGCCGATGGAAAACAGGGAAAGCTGGCTAGGGTCCTTATCCATCGCCTGCTCTTAAGATGGGACATGCAACGCAGATGCTTGTTGTCATTTTGCTGCAATCTGGTCAAGACGCTACGATTCGGGAAAATCAATGTCTTTGTTTATGCCTTGTTGGATGTAGAAACAAAGATCAGCCAGAAGGTTAAAGGTTTGTGGCGAATTGAGCCTGCTGGAGGCTCCGGCCACTTGAAGCCCATAAACCTTCTCTGGCGACTAGACTATGGGAACTTTCCCGAACAACGATATCTATTTCAGTTTCCGGGGCCATTTTCAAAGATTCGCAAAGAAAATGTACCCAAAAGGCGCATGCTGCCGTGATCTATGATAAGAAGTAGTTAAGGGTTAAAACAAGCATGGAGTAAGAAAACCATGGAAGTTGTTCAGAAACTATTTCCTGTGCCTAATAGCGAGGCAACTGTCGCCTACTGTGCGTGTCTGTGCGAAGGACACCGACCGAAGTTTTGAGGATAAGATTTCGGACAGAGAGCAGCGAGTTGTGAAAGGACGCAGACAGTGAGAAAATTCGAGAGAGTAGCGAGTGATTGCAGGGAAAATTTGTTTGTAGATGTTGAGAAAATTATGAGAGTCTAGCGAGAGCTTAATATCTTCCGTCATCGCCATGTTCGAACTTTCTCGGTATTCTAAACTTTCTCGTAATTCCTAAATTAATAAACATTATATTTATTTTAACCTCTTGCGCTGACAACTGGTTCGCGGACCATAACGAGTGACCGAACCGTGTACGATAATTCGTCGCTTTCTTTCTCTTTTGAACTCGTCGGTATGATATCACTGGATAGAAATTATCAAGAAGTAACAAACTCATCATTTAAACATACTTATAACTGAGAAAATATTTGCAATTTGGGACAAAAAATTCTCGACGTGCGTAAACCACGTAGGTTAAGTTTACCTACGCAAAAAGTGTCATCCCAATTTCTGAATTATTATTTTCGTAGGTTAAACAGGTATTATAGTATCTGTTCCAGTTTCGGAACTTGAAAGTTTTCAAAGATCGACGAACAACAAGAGAAAAAACGTACGCACAACGCTATGCAGTGCGTTTGCGTGATGCGTTTCAAAGACCGCCAGATTTTCCACGGAGTCTCTCCTCTGGCTAGGGTGTGGCCCGTGCACACAAGCTCGCTCTTCTCTTTCTCTCATTTACCACCTAGTACCACCGGATAGAAGCTTGCGATGGCTGCTGGCGCACTGGCGAGAGCTCGTTGACTCGGACGCGATTTATCTACCGGGCCGGGTAGAAGAGAGTAGGTTGTTGCTGGCTAGTCGGAGCGAGGAGAGCGAAGCGCGTAGCCGCGTGTAGCCGGACGAGCGCGCGACCGACCAGTCGGCCGAGACATTTTATGGGAGCGGGTCGCCAAACATGGTAACAGCGGCTCACCTCGACGGAGGCTACCGTCGCTTCGTCGACGAAGCATCCTTCACAGCCACGACCAAGATCGTCATCTTAATTCCGATTTTAATGCCAATTATACCGTAACAGCGTTTCACGATCGCGTTTCGTTACGGACGATGTTTACGCGCCATTATATTTATTAGTACGTAAATATACGAGCTAATATATTTTGCACATCTTTCGCGAGTATATTATTGTCGATTCGGCACTTTCTGTGGGAGTGGGAACTCGATTACGCGTCGATGATTATATTTGGCAATGTTGGAAACAAGTGTATGATAAAAGGTCGATTTTGAAAGTCCAAGTGACTACACACACTTTTTCGTTCACGTAATAAATACTATCAAATAATATTAACGTGACCATATTTACGTACTTCACAATGATACACATTGAACAATGTGCTGCGTCAGTCCATGTGCTGTAATTACAGGTTACAGACTGTTACAAGACTATTAATCTTAACTCCAAGATATTTACGAATAGTAATAGCGTCGATGGCAGCACAATTTTTACAGTTAAACGTAACATTAAAATTCGCACTTTGTTTGCTTTTTAAACAAGTTATTCCAATATTTTCAAAAGTCTTCGCAAACAGAAAGAAGCCTTAATGTTTAAATAACGTGCAAATAAAACGTAAAGAATAAATAAATAGCAATAATAAATAAAATAATGCTTAAACGACATAAATTAACAAACATTGCTCAATTACTTTAAATGATTACAAATTGACAAGCATTATTTGGTATTCAAAGTTCAATCAGGATTTATTTCAAATTAAGATTAATTCGCTCAATTTCGATTCCATTCTGAGAACTCACAGTTGTTAAAGGAAAGAGTTCCGTAGATCTCGGACGTCAAGTGGAAACAGGTGGTTCGACGATCGGTCGTTCGCTTAAAGCCGATAACACGAGGTCTATCGACTCGACCTTTACGATTGCGAGGGGGCACGCGTGATACAGCTTCATCTCGTTCGAAACTGAATCGAACGCGACGAATAATCTCCGAAAACACGCGATTTCGTGAAACGGAGTACAGACTGTGATTGATCCGTGGCCCATTCATTAGGATCGAGACGACACGGATAAATCGAGACGTAGGATAAATTACGAATCGTCGACGGAAATCTATATAATTCGCTATCTTGTGTTTGTTCTGCATTTTTGAAATTCGTTTCAAGAAGAAAACAGATAGCGGGAACGACCTACAGATAAAGAAAGATACTACGTGCCAAGATCGCGCTAGCTGCGAAGTTGATTTTTGAAAATAAATGTTCAACAACGTCTTGAAAACGAGTGATATCAACTTAGTTGTTAATTTTTTCAAATATATGATGAATCTGCGACGTTTCGAAAACGAGTAATTATCAATTTAGTTATTAGCGTTATTATAATATTTTTCAAATGTTCGCGGAAAAACGTATATCTAATCCAAAAATTAAATTTTGCAACTGTACGTAATTTTTATATTAAAGTCTGTATTGGATTATGAAATTGCTTGACAAAGTGAGACTCGTCATATTTATCACCAGTTGTTTCACCAACTGTTTCAGAAAGTAATCGATCAACTGGAATGGAGATCTCCTCCACGTCAGACTGATGATGATTTAAATACCTAATTAAAAGCTCGATTATTCGAGAATGTAGATATTAGCATTGTGGTAGACACGTAATACGTACAATGGCGAACAAAAGGCAAATGATACGAAGTAATCTATAATTTTATAAAATACGGTCGTATTTAATAAAACAGAATAAAAATTACTAATCCTCGTACATATATGAGCCACTCGTTTGCTAAATCGATTTACTCCAAGAAACAGGACGTAGAGAAATTGATAAAATGGTATATGTTCTCCTTCAATATCCCTTTTAAAATTTCAACTTGAATAAACTCGAAGAATTAAGTAGCTTTTGTTTAACGACTTAAAAAATCGTACAACAATCTTTAGAACAATCACAATATTTTTGAGTCATAAATCACTCATTACTCCGAGGCTAAAAAAATTTGTTGAGCCTAATTATCGAGGAAATTTATTTTAAATCAGTCAAACACTTCAACGTCAAAACTTTATAAAGATTCAAATCAAAAAAGTTCAGTTAATCATCGTCTATCAAATTATTTTCATTTTTGCGAAACAGTTCGTGTGAATTGAACAATATTTTTAGAAAAAAAAAGAAAAAGAAAAAAAATGTTCCACGTGCCAGTAGAAATACCGCCGTGCGCAATTCAAGTGGAATTTCCCTCTCGTAAATAGTTAATCAATAATGCGATAAAATATGCAACATCACCGATCACGTGGAAATAATTTCAACTTTCCTTCTCCTTGAAAAATTTAACGTTTTCTACAAATATCGTTCAATGCTAAACTTTCTTTTCTCGCTGCGTATAAAATCGACGATTCAACGGGAATGAAAAACGTACCGCGAATTGAACTGCGACTCCCCGGATCGATAAGCGGAGAACGGCGTCAAACAGTCTGGCCAGGCGATAGATTTCTCTCGGATTACGCAGCTACCTTTCTTTCAGGGTGGTTTATCGAAACGTACTCGGTGTGATTTTACGGTCTACTGTCGCGGCCGCTCTCCATCGAGAGAAGTTATCGAGCCAGGTCGCGGTTTATCGGGAAATCGTCGATAGAACAGGCAACCGAGATAAGAATAAATTGTTTAATACACGTTTGACATAACTGCGGTCCCTAGGGACTGGCGATTGACTTTTGCTTTAAAGTCTAACAATAAGCAAACATCGGTCGTCAAAAAATGGAAATTGTAAATCAATGAAGAACTGACGAAATTTACGTGAAACCTGCAATAGCAATAGATGCTCTTGCAAAAATATCAAATTCGTCGGAAAAGAGGTGAAAGTCGAAACCGAATGTGATAAATATAAAAATATTGAATTCGAAGTGAAACCTGCAACGGTAGTCGAAAATCTCGAATTCTGCGTCGAAACAGCAGTAAAAGTCGAACGATCGACGTTTGCTTAAACCACCAGTGTCCAACCTAAATCTTCCGGATCAACAAAAATTTGTCGAAGGCCGGGTGTAGTTTACATATTTTTTTGCCAGTTCGATGTAACTTATATTATTTATGAAAATATTAAACACATTGATTAGAAGAAAATACATTTATATTAATTATAACAATATTTATATTAATTAAAGAAATATGGGAACTTTTAACGAGAACACTGAGCTTGTTTTTTTTAGATACCAGTTCGTCAATATTTGGTTTGATATTTTCAAGATGCTCGTCTAAAATTTTTATTCCGATTTTATTTTCTTTTCTGTACTTCGCATGTTCGTAAAGTGCTGAATATTTTTCTCTGGACAGACATGGCTTATAAAAGTCTAACGAAGCCACTTGGACAAATCTTTCCTCGAGTCGTATATCTGATTGCAACTCAATACATTTGCACGTTCGCTGGCAACCTATCAACTGAGAATAGAGTAGCAAGTACGCTAATCGTCTAAAATTATTCGTAATTAGTCACTCTAACGCTAAATTAGAAAAAAAAGAGGTATAATTATTCGCGGTTAAAATTATTCAAATGATAAAATTCTCATTTAGTTATTGCAATTTTGGTTATACAGCGCGAGTCACGGGCGAGGACGTACCTGGCTTAGACTTTAAAGCAAAAGTCAACCGCCGATCCCTAGGGATCGCTGCAAAGGCAGGTTCGGGAAACCGGATTATTGTGAAAATTTCGTGAAAACTTGGTCCGCTCGACCAGGAAGAAAAATTTCGTTCCTTCTTCTGGCTCGAGGACTCTGGCGTAGCCCAGAGCAACAGCTCTCGACAAAGAAGGCATTCACGCAAACCACTCTTTTCGGTCTTTTTCGCTGCGTAAGTCTGTTCCGTCTCTTTCTTTCTCTCTCTCTCTCTCTCTCTCTCTCTGTCACGGAGGGCGAGAAACTTTGAAAGACATCGGTCAACTTGGCGTCCGGGGTGGTTCGATTGGACGACGGCCATATTACGAGATCAGGCTAGCTGTTTTTCGTCAGTGTTTCTGTCAATGACTCACTGTAGCAGGCTCGTGAAACTCTTAACCTAACCCAATTTTTAGGTTGCCGAAGCTTTATTAAGACTTTAGTTACTCAGGAAGAGGAAGCTCTTTAATAACGTAATCTCCGGTGTCTTTGCAAGAAACGTGTAACACGTCAGAATTCAAGATTAAGACGCACGATATTGAAGGAGGTAGAATTAAAAGTTATTTCGAGAAATTGAGCGATTTCTTAAAGAAGAGAAAAGTAGACTCGCAAGGAAAGCCTGATTCTAATTTATCCAGTATCTAGTGAAATCAGATCTCGAATTAAAATTAAATATTTCAAAAGAAAAAAATATTTATTATTGGAAGAAAGGGAATTATTTGTCAGAAAAAAATTTTGAATATTAAATATTTTAGGAGGAATTAAAATTGGCGAGAAAATTTTTTAAGAAGTCGCGAACTATAATATAACATGTACATTCGGTTTCCTCTGACAAAACAAGACATTCCCCTTAGAAAATAAAATCCAACGTCTCGTAAAAGTTTCGAGTTTCGAAACCTCTCTCGAGAATTTAAAAAATTGATTTCGAATCTCCTTTCCACCCAGTACCTAGTAATATACATACGTATATTTTCAACAGAGTCGAAGGGCGGGAACCCTTAAGAAAGGGGTAAAGAGGAAGAGGGACCAAGGTCGGAAGAAGCGCGTTTACCGTAGGAGTGATCGCACGTGGGGGAGGTGAAGGGGTCGACGCGTCGTAGCCCCGAGCGTACGTGTACGCGAGAACAGTTTCGAAACGACCGCGCGCGCGTAATCCGAATCCGTATTCGAAACCAGTTTCTGCTCCGTGGGTCAACCGGACTCGTCCTCTTCTTCGACTGGGTCGTCTGCCATCGCGTCCGAGCCACGTCTGCTACTCCCCCAAATCGAGCCTCCCTCTTTTCACTTCAACCAACGCACCTTTCTTCCAAATCATCGTGCTTTCCCTTCCATTCGGATCGATCGACGCGGGTATCACATATCGACCATTTATTTTGAATTGTTTCAAAATAAAAAGATCACCCGGCAGAGTTGCAATCGATCTCTTTCGAGCCACTTTCGAAAGAAACGATTCAGTTTGACCAGCCTGACGAACTAATCGGCGCAACGCTCGTTTCTCGCGTCGATTCCGATGCATTGCGGCTTTTTCAATAAACCGTCCCGTTTCCACAGATAACGTCACACTCGGTTATCGAACTCGAACTCGAACTCGCGTCTGAAGCGCGTCCATCTTGTCAAGGACTTGGTTGCATCATTCTGCGGTTCGAGGAACGAGTTTCACCCCTTTATGATTGCCGCGTTAACGCAGTGTGATAGAAATTCAAAGGGGGAGGGAGGGAGGGGAGAGAAAATCTAAGTAATACGTGTCTCGTTCTGAATTCTGCTCATATTCAGGCTTGCTTCATTTTCGCTGACTTCATTGGCAATTTATTGGATTAATACAGACTCGAGTTTGAAAATGGTTCTATCGTACGCAACAATATTTTTGTCATTTTTTTTAAACTGTCATTATTTAAACTGTCGCACGTTTTGTGCATTCGGAAGATCGCTACACGGGGGAGATCAAACATACAGGCTCAATCCTGTATTGGAAGAGCGGTTTATCTTGTGAACTCTGTAACAACCTAGCAATATTCTATCAAATAAATTAGCTGAAGAACACGAGAAGAACACGTATAATCGATTCTAAAGTATTGCACTCTTACAAATTAACCAACGGGAGCAAGCAAGGAACGAAAAGAACTACCGCGATTACGCTGGCAAAGTACAATACGATACTGATTGTGAATAGAAACTTACAAGCTGGTGCCGATAAGTGTCAATGTGGTATCAGTGGCAATGCTAGTTGCACACACACACACTAAACTATAGACAGCTTTCTCCAGCACGGTTCCCTCGTGCATGCAAGAAATTACGCGGCCGCTGCGAACGTGATTTTAAAGCGACTAAGCTAAGTTTCTATCGGTAGCAGATTTAATGGATTGGCTGCGAAGGCTGGAGGATCTTAAACTGAACCGAGAGATATTCAACAAATGAACCAACATTGTTGCAACAAACGAACCAACGGGCACAAGACGTGGCGCAGAACATCCATCGACTGAACGGAAACAGTACAATTTCGTTCGCGTTATAACTGTATTTGTAGTTGGAATGAAGAGAACTTAAAAACTTCAATCGATTAAATGAACCTGACTGATCGACTTCACTCATCTGAACGTGAAATACTAATGCGGAGATTGAAAAGAAAGTTTCGATGTACTCTGTACGTTGAATTCCATTTGCAGTAACGCGCGAAACTATTTTACTGCAATCACATCGGCATGTTTCATTTTCTTTTCCTGTGGCAATTTGCGTGTATAATTATGACATGATAATTATCAATTATACGTGTAATCATTAATTACCGTTCAACAAAAATACACACGCACGCACGTACACACATTTCGTATAATTATCACGTCATAATTATATTATTGATATAATTATGCAATTATTGATATATATGAATTGATATAATTATGCAATTATTGATACATATGAATTGATATAATTACACAATTGATGTATAATTATCAAAAAATTACCATTCGACACAATTAATGACGCCATTAATAATAATTGTTCTTGATCCAAGAAAAGAAGCTAATAAAACATATCGAATTTAATCCGTAAATAGAGTCGTAGTATGTTCAACAATTCACATTAGATTACTAAAATTTGATATTTTATTTAATTCTACTTGACGTGCGTCCACTGATTGGGATTACACTAATAAAATTCAATTGCATTATAGATTCTAAAACTCTTGTCTAGTGATATCAATTAAGAATTAAAAATCATGAAACGATTAAAGATCGATAATCGACCATCGACCTTCTAAATTTAACCTTTTGAACTCGATTTGTTTCAAAGAAAATCAACGTAAATCAATGTAACATTCAATACACTTCAATTTGCCTTTTTCATTTATTTATTTATTTATTTATTATTACTCTAATATGATTCATTTTTCATAATTCTTTAAAGCCTCTTCGATGATCTTTAATACAATTTATTATTATAATTGTTATTGTCACCTCCAGCGTGACATACAACGAGTTCAAAGGATTAATCTAAATCAATGTGAGCTTAACTGAACATAATTCTAAGACTGCGACGTCGACGTCGACGTGCAAATCAACTTACGAGGTATGTACGATGTGTACACAATTGAACAGCGTACTGGCAAGGTGACCATTGGCGTTGCCTTGCCGCGGGCGAGAAAGTGCGATTCCGCGCGTGCACGGAACGCGGACCTGAAGATTCGAAGCGTAATTTAGAGCGGATATACCGACGAACCAATCGGCGAACACCAACTAAACATGACCTAAACTCTGTGGATGGAGAACAG
Source organism: Melipona beecheii (assembly GCA_032399605.1). Lineage (NCBI taxonomy): Eukaryota > Metazoa > Arthropoda > Insecta > Hymenoptera > Apidae > Melipona > Melipona beecheii. The sequence continues at coordinate 5,027,307 of JAUCMO010000291.1, forward strand.
AACTAAATGGATCTTTCTCTCTCTCTCTCTCTCTCTCTTTCTCTCTTTCTTGGTTTTATAGAAACGAGTCGAATGTGAATGTCACGTACAATGACTCGAATTAAGTGCTGTTTATAATTATGATTCTGTAAAAGGAGGTCGTATAGTAATAAACTCGGAGCTCGTTAAGCTTGAAGTTCTTTTTCTTTCTTCTTCTTTTTTCTTTTTTTAAATACATCGTAAATTAGCATATTCAATGTAAGAACATTGGAAAATCTTTTTCATGGCTGAATTTGCAGCGGACTTGAAGACTGAGATCTTCTCTTCAGAACCTCTTGAAGTTTACCATTCACGATTTTTTTTCCCAGCCAATTTGTTGAATTTTCGATATCCGAGCCTGACGCTTGAAGATACTCCGATAAATCGTGGATCTTGAGAAGTTTTCGGGGATCGTTGCGAAAAGGAAACTTCCATCTTCAAATCCATCGCAAATTTATAGCGTTTTCAAGAAGAAAAGTATCCTCACTTATCCACGTCGCTACGTGACGTAAAAACATTTCAGAATGAAACGAGCTCATTTTGAAAATAGAGGCTTCAACCCCTTGATACGTAACGTGACGTGTTTCCCAAAGGACTACTGAATTATTAACTTGTTCCTTCATCATTTTTTGTTAATTTTGTTTCCGACATTTCGCGGTAATAATAAATTATCTCTGCTACACAAATTGTTGAAAACGAAAAGTAAACATCACTTTTCGGTCATATTGAGTTCGCGTGTCAACGGGTTTGTTGCTGCATGACTTTTCTCTTTACGAAATCACAACAGTTTAAATATTTACTGTCCGATTATTTAAATGTCCGAGTATTAATGGGAGTCGGTGTGCATACGTTCGACCGGACGTATGGTCGAGAACGAACGAACACGAGAGAAGTAGTAGGCCAGCTCCTTATACGGATCGTTGTTTCGGTCCGCGCGAGGAGGAGAACTTGCTCCGATCCGTTTGACCACCCAAAACGAGCGAGAACCCTGTCGCGAGTAACGAAGAATTTTTCGTCCGCGAGATCTTCGATTCGTTTTATCAAAATCCCTCTTTCCTTCTTCCATCCGTCCAAGCCTTCGAATCTAATTGTAAGTTTGATAATCTCGAGGGTTGCGCGTATATTTTAAGCTTCCAGGAATACACCCACGTGTACATGGATGTACCTGTGAGGTCACAGCCGCGATAAACACAAGTGAGGAGTCTGTGAAATGTATTGCGGCTTGAGATAAGACGAAAATCAAGTGTAATAATTAATTTAACCTGATAAAGGACCAATTGATGTTATAAATAATTTGATCTAATAATTTCTTTAAACGTTGCAAAATTGCGAGATTTAATAATAAAATATTGTTCAAAGAATCTAATTTTGAAATTATCAAAAATCTAGAAATTTAGCACTGTAATCAAGATTCGCGCATGTCCCACAAGCAATATATATATATATATATATACATAGTATCCATTCGGAGGATCAAGAAATTTCAAGATACAGTAGGTATCTCCATTACAAATACATACGTCGATTTTAAACACTCCAGTATGTCAGACGATGTTATAATTTACACCGACGCATTTGCTTTTCTGTGAACGATTTTCAAAATATTGCGAGTCACGTCACACAGTCATAACGTGCACTCGCAATATTTTAAAGCAAATACTTAAAGTATTAGTCGCCCTAAAAGCATCCTAGATCTATGATTATGGTCAGCCCCATAGTGATTTTCTTAATGTCAGCGTGCCTAATTGGAAATTAACAGCGTAATCTTCTCTCTTCGACTTCCCTCTTGTTTTGAGTCACAGGGCCTTCAGCGATTGCACTTGTACCACGAATTTACGCTCACGGTGTATAATTATTCATACAGATATACGTAATGGTTTCTTCGAAATGATCAAGATGCTTTCATTACGAGAATCTTATCTGTTAGCGTTAACTTTCATAGACGTTTGTCAAGCTCGATAAACCGGGAGGGGGGGGAGAGAGAAGAGGAATTATTCTTCTCGAATGATTTCGTCAAATTACCATAACTGTCGGTAGGCGAGCCAGGACAAAACATTCGTACGAAACGGGGATCTAGCGCGTTCGTACGTGACCGAGAGAAACGAAAACGACACGACTCGCGCGCGTTTTCATGGGCAACGCGTGACGAGAGATGCAACGAATCGTTAAAATGTCTCGTAAACTACCTCTCTGTTCCTTCGGCCTTCGGAGAAAAAAGAAAAAAGAAACCCACCGAATTGAGAAGCTGCGGGCCCAACCGCGGGCCCGTGGATCACGCGAGTCGTTCGGATCGATCGAACATGCGTTAACATCGAATTCTTTTCATTTTCTTCGCTTTTCTTCTCATTCCCGTTAGGAAGAAATCTCAATTCTGTTTTCGCGCGATAGACAAATACAGAGTACGCGATCGAGGTAAATGTTTAAAGGGACAATGCTCCGATTTCTTTTTATCTTTTATGTGCACTCTGTTTGATGCAACAAAGTATCTTCCATTAGTTATATTTGCTCGTTTATTTTTTTTTATCAACATTTATTGCGTGTATTAGTGGGAATTTATTCTCGTGTATGGAATAAATGACAATACCGTAAAGACATTTTTAGGTTTTTGGAAAGCTTATCTAACATCACGCTTTTGTCCTCTTGTGCATTTTACGTTATCCTTTTGTACGATATTTTTATATCGAAACGTAACATGTAAGCAAATTTCTATGAATGTTACTCCGATCCGACGTTTTTATTTGGCGTAATGAATATTAAAAAAAAAAAAACACGTGGTTCGATGTATAAATAATTCATGTCGCGGGTGGACATAGCAAGACTTGGCTGCGCGCGAGATACATACGAATTTCCTCGGAGCATAATTTAATCCCTTGTTTTTATTCCTTCCCTTTCGCGTTTCTCTTACTCGTGTTTACATTCGTTGTGTTTACTACAAAATCGTAGAATCCTCGTTCCTAAAGTATTTCCTAGAATCCTACTCCGTACTTCTTGGAACATTCCTTCTATTGTTTACATTTTACATGAAATAATATCGTCGTTGTCTTTCAAGACTCGTGTTAACTGTATCTATGAAACATTTTTGTTACGCGTATTATTTTACTATTTCGTTATTACTTAAAAAAAAAGAAATGCGAATAAAAGTCGCGAGATAGTTATGAAAATTTGCTTGCAATTATCCTTCCAAAAGGACAACAGACAAGTCTGAGTTAGGTTTAATTCATAGAAAAATAAGATGCGAGTGTTGCTGAAGTCATAATCAAAAACGTACAAAGAATAATCAATCACACATGTAAAACACTCTTCGATTCTTATTTTCAATTCTTACACTAAACAGTAGTAATTAATCGTAGGATATAAGTAATGTTGAAAATAACATAAATTAAAAATTAATTCCTGTTGAACGAAACATTCTGTACAAATGTTTTCTTTTATATTATTTAAAAGTTCTTCAGTTTGGTTTTACAGTGCTGAGACGCAACATACATACAGGATGTCCTGTAACTGGTGGTACAACTAAAGAAAACAACTTGACAAGAAACAGTAAAACTCGATCTTCTCGAAAACGAAAGTCTCAACGAACAAATTTTATTCTTTTTTCTCGTTTTTTTCACGTGGAATTATTTCCTGTTTGCGCCACTAGTTACAGGACATTGGTTTTTTGTACACGGTAAAAAGATCAACATTGAGAGAGCACGACCCGAATAGACAAGCCGTTAACCGGAACGATTAACGCGCGACAAATATACTATGTGTACTCGAGTCGCTTGTGTAAAGTGGTCGTCAAAGTACAGGCTATATGTATATGTAAGTACTTACACGGACTTCGAGGGAAGGTGGTCAATCACGTATCCATGGATATCACCGACGTGTCCTTCTCCTCTTTCCTCCGCATGATAAGCTGTCTTTGAATTCGTTCGGAGCTCCAAATTATCGAGAAGAAGATCTCTCTCTGACGATCTCGCGATCTCGCCGTTTTCGACACGAAACTTTTTATAAATGGCGCGCGCTCTTTCGATTTGCAGTTTACGACACGGTACAGTAACGAATCGCGAACGTTCTATGAAAAGCAAAGAAAATGGGGATAAAGAGCAACGTGGAAACCTATATATATTTATGCGTGTATATATATATATATATATATTAGGTTAGGTTAGAGCACAAAATATCAACTACACGTTACATAACACCCATGCGTCTCGAGCGTCGCGAGAACACTGAGCCACCGTTCATCGTACAACTCCCCCCACTACTGCGCCATACTCCGAGTCCCATACGCGTATAAACATGCGGCCCCCAATGGAAAGACCACTTTGCAGTTTTCCTCGATTCTCCCTAGATGGCCGACACTGCTTTCGATCTCCTCAATCTCCCGTCGATCTCTTCCTGTCATTCGAGGGCACGATTTTCTCCCTCTTTCTGTCTCTTTTTTTTCTTCTATCCTTCTCTTTTCTTCGTTCTCCTTTTCCTTCTTATTCCCCACTGTTTTCCCTTCTTCTCCTTTCCTCCACTTTCCTTTCCATTTTCCCCTCATTCTTTTCCTTTCCTTTCTTTTTTATACCATTTCGCTCTTCTTAGCTTTGCCGCGGTTAACCTCGTGCTAATAACTGGTTCGCGGACCATAACGAGTGACCAAATCGTACACAATAATTCGTCCTTTTTGAATTCATCGGTATATCATTGGATAGAAATTACTAAGAAGTAATAAATTTATTTTTTTGTCTGGATTATATTTACTTAAAATATACTTAAAACTGAGAAAATATTGCAATTTTGGGCCAAATACTCTCGACGTGCGTGGCACGTTATTCCAGCGCAAGAGGTTAAAAGCCGGTCTGCAAAATCCTGTAAATTTTTTTTTTTTGTATTTTAAGGCAAGAGAGGTGGAATCGTTCGCGTTTGTATACCTCTGCACACCAGGGCGCCCAGGGTCTCGTCCTCGACAAAGGACGACTAGCCCCATGCTCGAAGGCCAAATCGTCGAAGGTCGATCATCTTTTCGACGAAGCGGTTCGGGATGAGTCTACTCTCCTTCTTCTTCTTCTTCCTTCTGACTCTCGTTCTTTCATTCTCGTCCTAAGATTGGACGATGGATTTGCTTGTCAGATGGGGAAGAAGCGAGTGGGAAGAGGAGGAAATGAACCGATTACGCGTTTACAATTCGAGCCGTTTGCTACCTGCTGCCTACGACATCGGACATGGAACGCGCGGGTGAAGGATCAGGAACTGTTTATTTGTGAATACGGGAAGGGAAGGGAGGAAGGGTTCGAGCTGAAACAAAACGGAAGAAAACGAGGGAGACATGATGGGAATTAATGCTGGTTGGATTTAATTTTTATCGAACGAATTTTAACGAATACTGAGCATTCAATTCAAGATTTTTGCAACATTTAATTCATAGTAACTGTATGATAGTTGCAACGTTACGATGAATTTTAATTACAATGGAACTCCGCTTGTATAAATCTTATCGGTTAAACAAATAGTTTATGCAATTAGAGTTAGTATAATAGGAGTCCACTGATTCTCTCCAGTGATTTATCGCTCATGTAACAGGAGTTCAGGTTTAAATAATTGGTTTCCATCGACAAAAGTTCATTTAATCGGATATCGATTAAAATTTGAAACGGAGCACTGTAACAAGTTATTTAGTTTCGATATCTTAACAGATGCCTGCGTCTACTCTGGAATTAAAATTAAATATTCTAGAAATCTGCCACAAGACATACGAAGGAATTAGAGAAAAAGACAAACAATTTCTCGAGAAAAAAAGTCATAATACGAAGAATATGGATAAATGGAAAACAAACACAGTTACGCTACCTTCGTACAAAATGTAATTTATATTTTTTCAAGAGGATCGAAGGGCAGAGAAACGAGAACCCTTAAAAAGAAAAGGGGGAGAAAGAAGAAGAAAAAGAGAGAAAAGAGGGATTCAAGGTCGGGAGGATGGAAGAAACGCGTTTCATCCGTAGGAGTGATCGCGTGTGGGGTAAGACGCGTCGTAGCCCCGAGCTTATGTATACGCGAGAACGGTTTTGGAACGACCCGCGTAATCCGAATCCGTATTCGAAACCAGTTTCTGCTCCGTGGGTCAACCAAACTCGTCCTGTTGTACAACATCGTCTCCCACCGTGTTCGACCCACGTTCGTTACTCCCCCAAATCGAGATTCCCTGTTTTCATCTCGGCCAATACACCATCATCCAAATCATGGCTAGATCCAATGCTTCCTCTCCGTTCGAATGTTTCTCTAACGACGATCTTTTAACGGTGAAAAAAAAGCTGCTTTGCTGTTTCGATTCGATACAAACCCTCTCCTGTGACCCGAAATGGACTATTACACGATTATATTCCAATATACGTTATAATGTTATTAAATGACATTGTATTTTAATATACATTATTAAACGTTATTAAAATATACGTAGTTTGAATATTTGGTTCCTTTTACGATCTCTTGCACATTATTTGTAAATAAAGTTTTGCAAAAGTGGAAGATACCTGAAAAAATGTAAAGCTAAGAACTGCAGTGATAATGTTACAATTAATTGACAAATGGCAACAATTAACTGTTACAGACACTTTGATGTAAATCAATTTTTACTTGAAATATAATTGGTAAATATATATCGGTCTAGATAACGTTGAAAAGTACGTTGAATATTTTTCGTGTATATAATAAAAATATATTCAAAAAGTATATTCAAATAGACGAATATACATAAAAAAAAGAACAGATAATTTGTAAATAATATTCAACATATTTATCGTACAAATAAAAATATTCTCCCGTTACATAAATTAAAATTGAATTCAAGCTGTTGTTCGCAAGAAGTAAATCGTTAACATTGCAAAAACTTTTGCAAATAGTGTACAGCAACATATTTGATAACATATACACGTGGATAAGACGTTTTTATCGACAGTCAGCAAACTACCTGCGAGCAATTCGCGAACAGTTTACAAGCCAAGTGTGAATTCAACGTAATGCTCGTTTCTCGCGTCGATACCGATATTTAAAAGTTTTTTCAACGAAACGTGTCGTTTCCGTGGATAACCTCGTGCCCTCTTATCTACAAGCGAGCTCTTCCATTATTACGCGATCTTATTGAACCACATCGTCGCGATACGAGCGTGTACACATGTTATGATTGCCTGTAACAAATTAAATCACTCTTCCAGTCAATCAGTTTTTATAATGGTGGATCCACATTGGCCTTTTGCGAAGAGAACCAACGACAGAATCCATCGTGTCCAAGCTTGAGAACAAAATATTCGAAACAGTTTTGTCACGGATAAAATGTTTGATGTACACTAATAATAAGTGCAAAGATCAACGTCGTCGATCATTGTCACTGACGATTCTTTTTTTTTTTTCTTTTTGAATGTTTGATTCTCTTTTAATTGAACGACCGTCTACTGCACGACGAGAGCGCACGATCCGTAGACGACGAATGGCGCGCGTAGAATTGCGGTCGATAAATACGTATCTCCTGTATGATGACGCAGCGCGCAGAGTCAACGAAAGGTAATGCTTTGAAACGTAGATAGACGATTCGAAGGGGAAAAAGAAAGTCTCCTACTGCGCGTCTCGTGCAGTCGTGTTTTATGTTTCGCGACTTCAGGATTCCCGATTTTTCGCTTTAATTTGCGCAGGTACGCGACACTCGCGCTCATCCAAACATCAGACCAAGAGAGAGACCGACAGAGGAGAAAAGAGGACGGAGCTATAAAGGCCGGAAAACAAAGATGGGAGCACTAGTCGACGTCAGCTTCTGTGTCGCAATAGTCGTTGCAGCGATGTCGTGCAGGTTAGTCGATCAATTTGTCCTTTAGTTCTGTGTTTTAAAGACAATCAGTGATTTTAGAGATTAAAGAGATACGTATCGATGACATTTGAACAAATTCTGATCGTGGGATGTTCGTTATCAATGAAATTTGACATGGAACAAACGATTCCATGTAATCTTAACGACAACTAGTCCGACCAGTTGCGAGGAAAATATTCAAACAATAATAATTCGATGTGAGATGCTTTCGATATGGCTCTTATTGATTCCAATGAAATTTGAGATAGTTCTAGACGTGAAACAAACATTACTGTAACATTACTGTAATTTTTAGCGACTGCTGGTCGACCATTTGCAAGGAATATTTAAGAAAATCGTACATTGTTGGTCGTATATTTGAATGGATTGTTTAAAAATAACTATAAAGTGCCGGCAAGCGTATGAATTTCCAAACTTGTAATATCAATATATTAGAATATATTATATATTACAACATATTAGAATAAATTATATATTACAACATATTACAACATATTACAACATATTACAACATATTATATATTACAACATATTACAACATATATATGTTGTAATATGTTGTATATAGAATATATTATATATTATAATATATTAAAATATATTAACATATTAGAACATGTAGAGAACTTTAGAAACTAATCAGTCTAACAATTTGACAGTTTGTCATTTTTCATGGACAAACGTGTTTTTCGCGTTAAAATCTTGGGACAGTTTAATTACAATATTAGTTTAATTATATTGCTAAAACGATTGACGATTTTAATATCAAAAGGATACTTGCATGGAACAAATTATTTTTAACGAGAAACGACTTGCATCACATTCGACTTCTGAGGTCTCCTGACACGCGTGTCTCGTAGCAAGAACATTAGTAGTTTCGCAATTTCATTAGCGTCGTAGCAAGAATAAATTATGTCGATGATTATGTCGAGAAAGTTGCACGTCTTTGGTACAATGTGATATGCATGAATCGAAATTCGATAAGCATCAACACGGTATTAGTTTCATTACATTAGTCGCGATGTATATATTTAGCAGAGGCAACTTTCTCCGGCGGTATCTTCGGCGCGTGCAAGAAATTGCGAGGCGACGAACGGATAATTTTGAAGTAACACGCATTTTGACTGATAACAGATCTAATGCGCAAGCGTTCAGCGCAAGCGGAACGGATTGGCTGAGAGGTCTCAACGAGAACATCGATGCTCTGAACAGAAACATTAATCAGAACGTACACCAATTGAACCGACGAATACACGAAACGGTTCAACAAAACTTGGCGCAAGTTCATCGAATGACACAAAATCTGCACGAGGAGTTAGGTGAGGTGCAATATCATTTGAATTAACCGCGTTCATTGGAAGGAAATTTTGATTTGCTACATGTTGAATTCTATTTATAGTAGTTTACAAAAATATACTTATAGAAAGCTTTTATGTATAGATTATGTGTTACAAAAGGTTTCAAAAATTTCCTTTCGAGTTACGTATTTAGCTAGATTTATCTAATTTATTTAAAGATGCAACAAAATTTTGAGTGAATGTATGAACAAAGTAACTTCTGTTCGTTGAGAGATAAGAATATTTATATAACTAGAATTATAGCTAGAATACGTCATTGCAAAAGTATCGGTAAAGTATCGGTATTTTTATTATCAAACGAAGCGTTTCTTGATTCAGATTCAACACTGTTTTCATAATATCAGAGATTGTTTTAATCATACGAAAGTACTAAATGGATGATATTTAAAATATTTGGAATTAATTAATTATAACTACTATACACGTAAATGCTATGATAAATATAATATAATAATGCGAATATCTTTTGAAGACTCATCACAAAAAAATAAAATTATTTATAACTCGGCACGTGTGTATAACACGTAGTTTACTTGTTACAAGTATGACTAACGCGACTACGTAACTAGTATGAATAATTCTCCAACGAGAACTATTATTCCTGCTTCGAAGTGAACCATGACATAGACAATCACAGCTAATAATATTATACGAATTCTATAAATATATAAATCTAATTAACGGTATCTTTGTTGCATGAATTCCACATGCGCAAAGTGCAGATAGATTCAGATGAAAAGAGTTCTATTTCACACGATAAACTGATTATTCGACCTTTTTTCTCGATTATTTCTTCAACTTCAACAAGTGTAGGGAAATTACAGCAATTATACCTAAACGTTAACGTAAACGTTCCTTTCACCATCGAGATCCGTGTTCTCTCTCTGCTTTTCAAGGCGATTGAAAGTTTTTTTTCCAATCGCGATATTTGCATCGCGTGTTTGATCACTTTGATTTTTGAAATTTCCCAAGTGAGGGATTTATACTTGCCGATTTCCTGATATTGACGCTATCAATCGGTTAGCAAGACAGTTACGAAAAAACAAATCTCTTAAATTGAAAGATGTAAATCCTCCAAAAAACAGATTTAATAGACACGTCTATTATAAATTAAAAATATATTACGACTTCGAAACTGCCATCTTTGTAGACTCTTCTAATTTTAGTCTTATCTAAGAGAACTTGGAAGCTAATTAGCGTAAGTTCACTTCTCGTTAAAAACAATTTATACAAATAAATTTTTATTGTCAAAATCTTCGGTTGATGGAAGAAATAGTCGTACAATATATTATAGCTGTAACACAGTCATTACGATGCTACAACTAAATTGTTCTCTCGACCCAAGGTTTCAAGAACGAGAGTATACTTTTAATAGAAAGTAACTCGCAAATGATTAACTTTTGAACCGTATATTCTTCTAGCACGTTGACTCTTAAAATTGCTTGTCGTATCATTTCCTCGCTTGATCTTCAATTATCTAACAAAATTTGAATTTCTAGCAAATGCTCCTGCTTCGGCGTATGCAATTGGAAGTAGCAGCAGCAGCAGCAGCAGCAGCAGCAGCAGCATTGGCGGCGGCAGCAGCAGCAGCAGCAGCAGCAGCATTGGCGGCGGCAGCAGCAGCGTGATTCAATCTAACGATGGGACGAGGATCGTACAGTCTGGTCACACTTCGGATGGAAAGCCGTACGTTCGCGAGAGCACGGACAGAATCGTGGGCGATACTCTTCGACACGTTGAGAGAATTTACGATCCCACTACGAATTCCACGAAGGTGCACGGTTACACATTGGATTTGAAGGATCCGAACGCTAGACCTGTTCCAATAAACGAGACCTTTTTTTAAGTGACCGAGAGATCAACAATTGAAAAATAGAAGAAAAACAAAAAGAAGAATCAATCGATAGAAATGCATTCTTCCAATAAAATATCGATTATGTGACACTGTCTGGTTTGGACAATTCTTATTCACCAACGACAATAACGAGCAAGTCTTTCGAAACTTTATTGCGCGTTGAATTTTCATGAGACCCAATTGCAACGTTGCCGCGATATGGTTGACGTGAAAATTTTTGCAGCGAGAGAGAGAGAGAGAAAGAAAGAAAGAGAGGAGAGCCACTCGACACGAAAAGTATGTTACTCGAGTGGTGTAAACGTTTCGCGAATATGCGTGTCAAAGTGGCGCCGAGTGAAACGGGAGATCGCACGCGGGGTGCCTTAAATGGAAATGCCCCTGGCTTGTCCTCGATCTCTCGCGTTCCTCTCGCCTTCTCTTTCAACACATTTCTCTCTGTCCCCTCCAACGATCCGTTTCGTCATTTTCTGACCTTTCCCGTTTCACCCTTTTCCTTCGCAATTATCTTTTTCCCTCTCTTTATATAGAGAATTTATATTTTTCTTGATTCTATCATGTTCTCTGAACTGACAGTGTATTAGATTCGTATCGTGCAATAGTTCAGTATTAGAAATAAAGAATAGATATTCAGTAAATTCTCGTGATTACTTTTCTAATATATATATATGTATATATATATATATAATATATATAATATATATATATAATATATATAATATATATATAATATATTATAATATTCACTTTTATAATATATATGTACATAGATATATCTCAAGTGAGTAATAGATTTTTATTTATAATGGCTTGTTTCTAATGAGATCTTATTTATAATATTATCATGAACAATGACTAAAACAACAGCTTGATAGATATTGATCAATTGATTAAAGTGAACAATGGTATTATGAATAAAGCTACATTAGATTAGTTTAGACATTAATTACACACATATTGTCCAATTCTGTCATAATAGTCGTGTCGGTACGTACAATTGCTTTGCAGTGATCGATACTGATCGATGAGAATTATCTACAGCGCAAGTAACACCACACGCCTTGACTTTTGCAAACGAAAGACTCAAATGTATGGCGGGTTGCATGTTCAGGAAACATGTACGCGTATATAAGCGGGAGTTCTCCATTTGTTTCGATTGTTTCATTCATCCATTCTCTAACACGGGTCGTCTAACGTCCTGACTTACGATTAATTTTAGTTAACATAGTTAATTACAAGAATACCTGGAGATGCAGGTTCAAAGGGAACTAGTGCAATCAGTGTTCCTTCTATTTGTGTTCTGCACGTTGTCACTTGCTCGATCTTCTACCTATAACAGGAACACAACAGGTAAGTTGCGTTTGTACGTTTTTGCGCGAAGACGATGCTTCGTTTGGTGACATTTTTGTTTAATTTATTACCTGGGAAATTATTACGGAATTAAATCGTTATTCGAATTGCCAATCTTCTTCTTACGTCTCGTTTTTCATTCCTGATGGAAATAAATTACTTTTACTACCAAAATTAGATTACTAAAAGTAATAAATTACAATATTTACCGTTGTTAAACGTAGTGTACTATAAATCTAATTGAAATTTTCTTCATCAATTTTTAATTTTGTGAAAGATAATCCGAAAGATTAACACGACTATGATAAATGCAGAACCTCTGACAAGAAATTGATGGTATGTTGATTGACAAACGAAAAATATTCAACACAGATATTTAACACAGATTTGTCTGCTCGCGAGAAAAATATTTTTCATTTCATTTCCAAACGGATGTAATAGAGAGACTTATCTACGCTGGACATCCTCTAGACGCTATCGTTGATCATTCGTTCTGTCATTGACAGATTTTACAGAGCATATCTATCACGGAACAGCCTCTTCAATCGAAACGGTACACACAAGTGCATGAACATCCGCAGTCTAGTCGTAAGATAACTGTACATCGTTAAGCAAAGGAAAATTTGCATTTAGGTAACGCAATCTTCGAAGTGTGTCGGATTAAACAATGAAGCGGGATCCTGCGAGTATTTGAGACAATGCCTTTCTCAAGAGTACGATTCAAATTTTACGCTTGCTACAGATCACTTGTGCACGATCGATAACACGTAAGCACACATTCCGTTTTTTTCTCCGCGTAAAAGTTTAAGTTTTGGAACTGAATCGAACGAAACGGAAACAGGTACACAGGCGTTTGTTGCTCGAAACATGGGAGCGAAATGGGTAAAAAATCTACAAAGAACAGGAGTTTTGCCGAAATTCTTCCATTGATCGTCGGTACGTGGCAACTGATTAACAGGTTGACTGCCACGATGGCTATATCTATTTAGAAATATTTTAGAGCGACTCAAAATACGAATATCATCGACAAGCAAGTTTTAAATAATATAAACGATAATAATATTCTATTAAGACATAACGATTACAGATAATAGTATAAAATGGACACTTTTGTCGGAGCATAATATTTTATAAAGATTAAATATTCTGTCTCACAGGCAAGATGTATATAAATTTCGCGTGGCAGTCGACATGTTTAAGTAAAGAAGAACGGGTCGATAACGATTCAATCGGCTTGTACGCACAATCTCGTTTGTAATACTTATAAACTTGTAAGCTGCACACTTGGCATTTCGTTTTAGCGAACGATCTAAAACAAAACGAGACCATCTTCCGTAACACGAGCAGAATCGTTTGGTCGGCGGGCCACGGCTCGACAACGTCTCGACCACGAAATCCAGCACTGAGAGGATGCGGAACAACTTTGAAGAGTCGAAGCAGATTAGTGGGCAGTAGACCAGCCGATCCTACCGAATGGCCCTGGATGGTCGCTGTTCTTAGAGGAGATCAAATTCAGTTCTGTGGCGGGATTCTTATCACCGACAGACACGTTTTAACTGCTGCTCACTGCGTTTACACGTAAATTTTTGCTCAATAGATTGAAAACTTTGGTACCAATATGTCTGGTACATACATGTATGGTTGAAATATAACTAGGATAATGTCATTGACAATGTAATGAGGTAAGATAAAGTGATTGAAGACAGACAAACTTGAACGCTTTAAGATTTAACTTCAAACAGAATAAAATTCAAACAGGATAACGAAACTTATTTTGTATTAGAAAGCATTATTGACCTTCAATGTAACAAGAAATAAAAAAAATATCTTGTATTTTAGGTATAACAGCAAAGAATATTAAACAGAAGAAGAATACAACTCAAATATTGAGTATAATGTGCAACGTACCCTTAGTTTTTAATGAAAATCAAAACTAATGACCGTGAACAACTTGTTAGATAGTGTGTAACAGGATCTATGGATGCCCTCATCCCTTTTTTCAGAATGTTAATTCCAAGTTACGTTCGTTAGATTCAAACCACGAGACATCAAAGTCAGACTCGGTGAATACAATTTCGAGGAGTCGGAAGAGACAAGGGCTCTGGATTTCGCCATCTCCGAAATACGCGTGCATCGAGACTACGACCGCACCACGTACGAGAATGACATAGCGATACTGAAAATGTACCGACCTACCATCTTTGACAGTTACATCTGGCCTGTGTGCCTGCCACCGATCGACCAAACGTTCGAGCACAAAGACGCGATCGTAACAGGTTGGTAATCGTTTCGTTCCTACCGATAGAAGAAGTACGTACAAAGAAAGACACAGAAATATTAAAAGAAGTACCTAAGTATCTGAGTTGGAAAATTAGATAAAATCGAAGACGGTCGAAAATTTAGGTTGGGGTACACAATATTACGGAGGTCCTGCTAGTACGATTCTGATGGAAGTCGGGGTTCCAGTATGGCCGCAAAACAAATGCACAAACAGTTTCGTCCAACGAATTCCAAACACCATGATGTGCGCCGGTGCCTACGAAGGCGGAGCTGATGCTTGTCAGGTGCGTAACGTAGACCTCGTAGATCCTATCAGAGACAAAAGCTAAATCTCTGATTGGTGATTCTCTGTTCTCTTCTGGCGTTTGCATGTAGGGTGATTCTGGCGGACCGCTGTTACATCAACTCGCGAACGGCAGATGGGTAAACATCGGGATAGTGTCTTGGGGGATTCGATGCGGAGACCGTGGACGACCTGGAATATACACGCGTGTCAATTTGTATCTTGACTGGATATTCGAGAATGTTGTATTTTGAGCTTATAATTTACCTTGTTAACCGCTTACAACTCAGTCAATAAAGATAAACTTCAACCAACTCGGTTACAAATTATAGTATAATATAAATTAGCAACAAAATTCAATTTTGTTTCTAACAAAAATGAAATGACATCTGAAAAAGAATTTTTAATAAGATTTTTAAATAAAGACGTTACGTCAATAACACTGACAATTTGATGATGAATTAAAGGCTGGAAAAAGACACTAAGTTCGGAACTTGCTGTTGTCCAGTTCCGTACTCACCCTTGAGATTATTTACTTGCGATTATTTACCTAAATATTTGTCTACCTCCTAAGAGAAGGTCCTAAATATTTACTTGTGAACAATGTTACTTCGATGAAATTGATGGCCCCCTCTATGGTCAGACGAACCACTCATCTCACTTCTTTGTCATCCTCCCTGGGGAACTGTTGACGATAGCTTTGCTTTACCTGAAACGGAACATAAAATAGTGAGTGACCGAATGTGGAAAGCTGAGGCAAGAGACATAAATCCGAAAGCTGTGTGACCTCCAATACGGTCAGCAACCGACCATTGTGAAATATCAGGATTCAAGTCTCCGAGATACGAAGCTCTGTCTCGGTGCACGCCGCTTTCTTCTTCTTTTGTCTTTCCGTGTACGAGACGATGACCTCTTCAGATAAGAAAAATAATATTCGAACAGGTTTTTTTGACGATAACGTGACAGACACGTTGGTGGTACAATGTAAAAAGAATGAGAACAAAGAACACGTTGTTTCTGATATCGTCTGAAAAATTGATACAAGAAGAAAATCATAGGTGCGTCCTTTCGAACTAGGTCAGGTGCTGCCTTTTTCTCACGTCCATTGCCGTGGGAAAAAAGGTGAGAGTGGAAGAAGAGAAGACTGGCGATCGGGTGATGAGGAAATAATTGGAGGTGACGGAACTTCATAGAATCCTCTCCAAAACTGAGCTGATTTCGATGGTCAGGTGGCGAGGGAATAATTGAAGATGATGAGCTTCGCGGAATCCTCATCAAAGTAGAAGATGCTATTAATACAAGTTGTTACGAAATAACGACGAAATAAACGTTTCAATTTGTTTGAATGAGAAAAAATAAACTTCAAAAAAAAAGGAAGAGACGATCGAAATTACCTTTGGAGGTTTCAAAATATGATAAAGTATCTTGTCATTGCCATCGCGAACGTTTCCGCCCTCGTTTGATGCAGACAAGTCGGCTGTTGTGCGTGGAAACGAAGAAACTTTATTTTCCGAATATCGATTGTTACATCGTTCAAAAAGAGATTGACACGAATAGAGAGAAATTCGATTCTTAGGACACGTGTGGCGCTCGTCGCGCTAGACCGCAATTTTTATACTTTCTTTTATCGCGTTTAGCCGCGCATAATCGAACAGCAACGCGCGTGCACGATGCTACGCGATCAATTTACGCATAGCGAAATAAGCGTTCGAAGATTCCACGACTGAATCTTCCATCATTTGACAACGATGACTTTCGAACGAGGTCCAGCCTCTTTTCTTTTTTCTTCTTCTTCTTTATGTACACCGATATATAACTTCAACTCTTCATAAATGTATGTACGTGTGTGCGTGTGTTGTGTGTGTGTGTACGTATATATAGATTTATGTGTGAAAATCTACACACACAGAGTGTCACGCCTAAAACAGGTCACCTAATTGCCCTCGATATTTTCGAACCACACAAAGGATAACCATAAGCTAACCATAAGCATCGAGACATTTGGTATTTGATAGAAATTGAGTGCTCGTCATGCTTTTTCGTCTTTCGGTTATTTCATTCTTTCTTACGGAATCTGCTATTTCATTTGCATGAGATAACATTTATTAGTAGATTGCGAATTTCTATGCAAGTTCACAACTTTGGGAAGCCAATGAGAGTACGCAGACATAGCAGACATCTGTTTCATCTACTGAATATTCTAACGAGTACTATACTTCAGACGTATTATATCTTTTATACCTTTAACTCGACACAAATGTATAAAAATCCGCAATCTACTCGAGACAATTTCTCAATAAACGTAACGAGCAGATACCTGTCTCAAGACTTATGGCCGAATGCTATGCAAAGTACTCCGAATTTATTCTCTCGGATTTCGTAGTGCAGTTTTTCTCAACTTTTGCGAACACGAATGAATAATTCTTCGAGGAATTTGAGAAGACGACTAGGTGGCCCTTTTCAAGTTGATCACGCTGCGCATGCATGTATATATGTATATATATATACATATACGTTCGTTTTCGTCGAACATAGAAACGTGTGCGCGTAAAATTTCCATCTTCTACAAACGTAACATTTTTGTCCGTACTTTCTCCATTATTCCGTTCATTCTCCGTAATTCTCCATTACTCTCCGTTCTAATCGCTCATCCTTTCGAAATTCAAGCGTGACATTTCTATTGCGGTGGGACGTGCTTCGATCGAGTCAACGATATATCAACAGCAATATATACTAACGCGCTGAAAGAAAACGCGGAAGACAAAGTGTTCGAACGACTTTTTCTCTAACATTCAAAGCTAGTCGCAATTACTCTCTTTTAAGTAAGGTCGCACTCCAGTTAATCTCGAAATTCACGATCACTCTCCTTTACCGTCACCGTTTTCCCTCTCGTCTTTTTTCGATCGATCTCCGCGCACGCGCAAAAATAATAATTCGTCTCACGAATTGTGTCTCGCACTTGGGACTTTAATGGTTCATCTACTGAAAGCGCTGGTCCTTGTAGTGTCGCGACGTTATTTATCGAGATATGAAACGGATATCTGGTAAAAGAGAAAGGGTGAAGGAGAGAGAAAGGGTGAGGAGAGGGATGATAGGAACAGAGGGAGGGAGGGAAAGAGACGAAGTTTCTTTTGCATCGAGGAACTAAGAGGGCTCCCGCTTTTCTATCCCGAGGACAGAGTATACGTATAGTGTGATAAATGGAAGCGACATAGTGAGGTCGTAAAATCAGCCGGTGAAATCAGTGAAAGTTCTCAAGTTTCATTGACAGAGGTATGTATATACCTAGAGTCTCGTTTAGGGTGAAAACCTTTAAAATAATTTATCTCCGAAAAGAGCTACCGTACTACAGTAGAAGAACCTCATTTATTCGATTAGGCCAGAAGATAGTTTAGATAATCGAGTACTTATCTAGTAATTAATTAATAAAATTTATCAATACTGGTAACTTGTAACCCATGAATTTCACGAATAACACTAATCCTCTAACTAACAATAGTCATTTCACTCGGTTCGAATAACAGGTTAGATGTGACTCTTTGTAGATACGAAGTCGAAAATTAACTTATACCTATAAACGGGAATGCGTATAATTTGTATTTAGGGGGGCTCGCTGAACTACGACTGAATCAATTAGCGACGCTGCTCAATGTTTCACGATCCCACTACTGCTTCCATCTACGATACATTACGATTCATCGAGATGTATCCTGCATCCCTCCGTCCCTCCGTGTAATAAATAACGATCGTGTTCCCGTAATGTTCATTTTTTTTACTTCGAAAGGCATTTCCTTTCGAACGTGTGGACCCAAATTTCGGATAATCGGATGTTCGCCGATCACCGGAGAATGTTTAGCTGCTACTCTACACGACGATGATACACGTATTATCGGATGAGCTGGCGACCTCTCCGCTCTGACTGATCCGAAGGATCGCAAATTGCGTGATTCACTTGAGAAGAATCGCGTGGGGTGGGAACTTAAACTCGCGAGGGGGGTGTCGTCGGCACGAGAAGCGGCGCGTTTGGACCGCTCTCCGTATGATTCGGCACGCTCTCGCCGGTTTGATAGGAACGTCGCCCTTGAGATATCACGTTGCTCGATGCCGAACCGACGGAGGAACGATTCCGCGATGGCGAGCCGTCCACGAACGAACCGCTGGCTATCGTACGACCCCGACTCGCCACGCCGTTTCCCGTCGCGAACGTTCCCCCACCCCCGTTGTTCCCGCCGCCACCCTCGTCGCCACCACTTCCGTCGTTGCTACCTCCTTTCCGATTCTGCATCGATCCTCCCTCGCGTTGACTCGCTTGAACTTGCTGTCGATACGGGACTTGCTGTTGAGTCTTTTGCTGTTGTTGGCTCGACTGCGAGCGTTGCTGCTCTTGGTGACACTTCTGAGCTCCCCGATGATTCTGATCTTGGTAGTTCTGCTGCGACGGATTTATCTTTGGTTGCGCAACTGGATCGAGTCGGCTCGGCGACAGGCTCGTACGATCGTCGCGCGGAAGTTCGACCGTTGTTGGGATTGGAGTATTCGTCGTCACGATCGTTGTCACGGTTGTTATTGGTTGCTGCACGGTCGACGACGACGACGATGTGTTTGCTCGTTGATTGTTGCTCGCTGATTTCTCGCCGATCAACCAGTACGTGGTCATCGTACCTTTACCCTGAAATTAGGAAGGCAGATTTGCAATTTCTCAGTGTCTTTGCTTTTTTGCTCTTTTTGCAAAGTCGAGAGACCTCACCTTGAGAGTAACCTCGCCTCTACAAACGAGTTCGAACGTTCCAAAAGTGTCCAGAATTTCTTTCGTCTTCGGGCTGACGTGAATCCTCAGAGCTGTAAGCACGTGTTTAAGCACGTTATTGTTTGTATTATCGTCCCCAGTGGCCGAGAATTCAGCATTTGGATCATTCGTTGTTAATTTGAACTGAAAAACTCGCGACTCATTCGGCTACTGAGAACAGTTTTCGTAACAGAAAATTCATCTCGTAAGGATTAGGTCAGATACCTTCTCCGTTACTCTCCATTCTAGACGCAGTATTGACGGTGTCTCCGAATAAGCAATATCTAGGCATCTTCAAACCAACTACACCAGCCACGCAAGGTCCTGAAATTGCGACTAGTCTTTCGTATCTACGAAAGTGTAATATGCAAGTTGCGGCAACACACACAAGTTACAAGAAAGCCGTAACATATCGGTACATATGGATACTAATTAATCGTACTACGCTTCTAGAATTTAAGTATCTTGATCTTAATAGTAACCGTAAGTTTCAAACAAATAAAAAAAGGACTTTCAACACTTTGGTGTATAACTGCTAACTTTGGCATGTAAACTGAAGTAATAAAAACATGCACGTTGATAACGACGACTCATTCATGTTTGCTGAATATTCAAGTCGGTTTCATGTTTTACCAGAATGCATCCCAATTCGAAGTTTTAGTTGTTCGTTCGGTCTGTGACGTATGCTAAATGTCATTACGGTATCTCTCAGTGCTAAGCTCATTCTCGCAATTTCCCTCGCATGATTCGTTCCGTTTCTCACCGGTAATCCTGACACAACCATGTAAGCGTCGCCTATTGTTTCCACCTAAGAAGAAATATGAAACGAATTTTCACGAAACCGCTGGCAACGATACACATTCGTACACAATGATTTTTCTTCGTACAAGAAAAATCATAAAATCTATTATATAAATATTAACACGTTGAGACTGCCACGTTAGATTTGAGATGATGTTAGTTAGAGGGCTACAAAAGGATTTTCGTTATTCTAACTTTTGTAATATATAATACAATATATAATATTTTAATTAAAATTTTTAGTCGTTGAACAGTGCATTTTTGTCCAGCTAATAACGTTCGAAATGTTTTAGTTGACGATATTCACTTTATCGTGGCCTCCATCGAGAAAACGTGGCAGTCTACGTGTTATTATTAAAGAAAGGTTGGCAAAAGTGCAACAAGAAAAATTTTCGATAATCACGGAGGATCGTCGATGTGTTACGCACGTGGATGATCATTGTATCAGACTATTGTACTAGAAAGTTGTTGTTACTTTACTTTGTAAACGTCAAAGTTCTCGATGATGGAGTCGAAACAGGTATACAGATCGTTAAGTAAGTCCACCACTTGAAGAGGCGTACTCTCGGCCGAGAGCTTCGTAAATCCTACGATATCGCTAAAGTAGATCGTCACTTGATCGTACGTTTCGGCTATAACGCTTTGGCCGAGTATCAACTGGGACGCGACAGATCTGAAAATTTCGTTTAAATTCCATTTAGGAATATCGTGCATGGAAGCGATACAAAATTATCGTTAAAGCGATGTACAACAGTTAGACAGGGTTAAACAGGGTGGCCAATTGTTCTGCGACAATAAGTGAACAATACCTCTTACTTTGGTTACTCTGCTTACTTTGGTAACAATTGGTACAGCAGTTCCTCGCATTTACGTTTTTCCTCGAAGTAATCCGCGGTGCGTTCCTCCACCAGAGTCTCCAAATTCGTCGCGTATTGCTCCATGCGAGAGAGCAAATTGTCGAGGATGTTGCTGCTCTCGTAATCTCTGAAACGGGAGAGAATTCTTTCTCGACTCGTCGTTCCAGAAAAGCTGTTGCTGTCTGTTGTCCATTTTGCAAAGCAGACTTTGCGGTTATTAATTTTGAAGCGACAGAGTAGAATTTGCCAAATTCAAATTTTAGACTATTCAATTTTGAAAACGAGCTACGAGTTCGAGGAACTTCGTTTATTTGAATTAAATTTCGATCAATGCCCGATTAAATGAACTCTGCTACGAAAAATCAGTGATAGAAAGGAGAGTTGATGAACTTCATCTTCCGAAAGTTTTTACTGTATTTGACTCTTGACGTTCTTTATTTATAAGAATGTGATTTTTATTCATGTATTAGAATGGAAGAACTGGTTAGAGTCTATGTTACATTTTGGTAAACATAACATGACGCAACGGTCTCTGCAAATCAGATTGCAAATATTTCATCAGAGTACATCATACAGGGGCATAATTTATAACTTTGAACTGCGTTATCTCGGAATGTGGCAGATGTAACATCTCTATTTCGACTCAATTATCAAATAACATCATAATATAAACAATAAATATTCAATATCAATTGTAATTATCCTAATTCAGCAACGTGCGTAAAATTTGTTTCATTTCTTATTCATTTCATTATTTATTCGAAATTGGCCCTTATGCAATACTTTCTCGTTAATACTCGGTCTTTGATATCTTTCTCGTTTAAATCGAACGCAAAGCGCGCGATACTTTCTTCTTCCTTCGTTATCATATTAAAGACTATAATAACTTCATTGCACCAAAGTGCAAAGTTCTATTTGAAAATGTTCAAACTCTTCGCAAGCCACGTTGAATAATGCTAATCGGTTTTGAAGAAATATCAGGTCCTCGTCGAAAGAGGAAAGCTTGCGACCAATTGTGGCCCGCTGACGTGTTTCTATTGAGAATCTTTTCTATATGAATTCGCAAACACCTCGAAAGGAAGACCATCGCTACGGACTTTAACGCGAGAGCTGACAACTACGTCAATATTGGAAGAATAGCTGCCGAGGGTGAGAAAAATGAGGAAGGAAAGTACAACGCCGGTTCGCAAGTGTTAAAACACTCAAGGGGAAACAAGGTAAATTTGATAAATTATTGGGTTAAAATCCTTAAAAATTACTGCCTCGTAATTTAAAATCTATAATTTTAGACGCACGAATGATTAAACTGTCGGACATTTTATTGTTACGATAAATACACGTGGATATGCAGTAATTTGTTCGACAAATTCGTTGCGAACTCAGTGCAAAAATAAATATTAGCTTTACTTTCAATTTTTCGCACATTACCTCTTGCGTAATAAAACAAAATATTTCTGGCCAAATTTTACGAGTGACAACTTGCCACATATGGACGAAAATTGCAATTCTCGTCGATTTAAAAAATGCTTCCTCTATTATCGTATTAAATGTGAAGCATAAAATGATACATTGGCAGTAAAAACATAATTACGTGAACTCGTAATGTCAAAAATATTTATTTCTTGTTTTTTCGTCCGTTAAAAAATCGATTGGAGCCCGCTAATGTGTTAATAAATGTGTTTACAAATACCGTTGTAACAACAACAAAGTTTGGCAATGAAAGAGATGAAACATTACGAGCAAATGCCATTAATTACACGTCGTTTGATCGTCTTATTTGATTTAAAATTACGGGATGGTAAAGAGAACCGACAATTTGTAACTCGCGAAATTAACCGTAACGTCATTACGTAGTTAAGAAGAGTTTTAATACTTATAAACGAGAGTGTACATAACAGCGGGAAAAAAAGAAGTCGCTCCGAACTTTTTACTTCCCTTTCTCGCTGCTTTTATTTCTTCCTCAGTTCTTCCGTCTGAAGATTTTCCATCCGCGATTACACTTGGATCGAGTTCTCTTTTTAAAAAAAAAAAACAGCTATCAAAGAAACACTTTCTTATCAACGTAGTCACTCACTTGTTAATTTTCCGTATAGTTTGTTTGAGCGCGGGGAAATCGGGTCTGTCGGCGGCATCTTGAGCCCAACATCGCCTCATTAACGTAGCGACCTGCACAAAATGGTCGCGAAATTTCTGGTAAGTTTAACGTTACAATTACCGTCGGCTAAAGTATCAAAGAAATTAATTCGTTGTATCTTATAATGTTCTTTTCGATTTACTAAATTTTATATTTATTACTCGTGATTTTATATTTATTATTAATTTCCAATTCATATTTATAAATTTTTCAATGCGAAGATAAATTCCATAAATATTTTCGCTTTTCTCGCTACATCTTTACCTAAATACGATAGTTTTACGAGATTTAAGATAAATCATCGCTTGACTCTTAATCGAAAAAATTAAGCAGAAAATTCGCAACGGAATAAAGAACGCACATTTTTATTTATGTATTCTACGAGAAATCAATCGTATCTCCGGAAACGCAGCGTTACGAATCTAAAAATTTGTCGAGGTAATAAAATAACGAACGTTTTAAATAATAAAACAATTTATCGTACGATAAATCTGCGAGATTTCAACGTTAACAAAACTGAGAGAATATGCTGGAAATTCTAGCGTTAAGAGACGAGAAGCTTACTTCTTCCTCGACGGCGGACTCGTCGATGGCAGGCCTCAACGGTGAACCTCCGCCTCTTTTCACTCCCTCCACGATTTCTGGAACAAAGGAAGAGACAAGCTTGCGACGCGACACGATCCGAAACTTCAATTTGTATTCGATTTCTGTACGGAGCATTGATTGCACAACCCGCGTTAATAACTCACGCCATCGCGTTTCGTTTTCGCTTATAAACGATCGCGACAAATTTATGTTAACATTGTAAAATCGGTCAAGAATTTCTGTAACGTTTTACACGTAAATTTTCGATCGATGTGATAAATTGACTACGAATGTTTATATGCGTAAATTCAGTGAAAGGATACGAAATAAAATTTATAAATTTTACTCTCTGTATATGAGCAGGACAAAGAATCGACAGAAATGGGCTAGAAATTTATTTCAGCTACCTGTAACGTGGCAAACAATTGGTACTTTTGAAATAAATATTACGAACAAAGAGCTGAAATTAATATTCATATAACATTACTGTGACAATTCCACGGCCAAATTTAAGTAAAATGACAATTTTGACGTTGTGTCTCCAAATATTGTGCCTTCATGTATTTTGTGGTAAGTATTCAAATACTTTCTTCAATCACTATGTGTTTGTTGTGCAAAAAATCAAGAACTTTCGGCTGAATTTGCAACAGTGACACAGTGTATTATAACATCATCGTGTCGGTTCGAGCGTTGTTCTTACTACTTAACCGGTCGTTCCAGTGAAACAAGCCGTGCTTGGTCGAACGCGACTCTCGCCGTGACTCGCGTTGCCACAGCCAGAGTCACTTTTCGTGTACAGTACTCCCGTACAACGCGAATCCCTATAACGCTCCAAAGATATTGCAACTACTGCTTTAAAAATTAAATTTCCTTTAGTCGAGCGTTACATTTTTTTAACATTGCAATTGTAATTACGTAATAAATTTGTTTTTATTGATTACTTCTTCTGTTAAATTTCTATGAAACGAAAAAGACTTTGTACACATTACGTTATGCAAAATATGTTAAAAATAACACACATATATCACTCACATTAATATGTATGTGTTTTTTTTTTTAAATCAATAGCATATGAAAGAGAAAAAGAAAGAAAGAAATGGTCACTTTTTAACATGATCGGGACCTTCAAAAGTATAGTTGGAGGCACAAAAATTTTCCGTATTAGAGTGGCTAGCACAAAGCCTTGATCTCGATTCTATTGAGAATTTATGGGCATTCTTAAAACAAAAAATGCAAACTTCGTACGAAGCTGCATCATCATCGATTACACAACTCCAGCAAAGAATCGAGGAGCAATGAGTTTTTGTCGACACCTTGTAGAAAGCATGCCAAGATATATATATATATATATATATATATATAGTTTGCCTAGTCAAGGCAAGAAAGCTGTTGGTAACGTCATAAAAGCGAAAAGCTTATAGAGCAAATGCTAGTAAGTTGTTAAAGCTAGAAAAAAGTTTATCGCTAAAATAATAGTGCAAAATTGTAACGTTGATGTATTTTCTTCGTCACAAACGTTCGCGGCTTAAAAAATGATTTACTGTTACTGTTAATTGTGCAAGATACACTTGTATAACTTTATTGTAAATCACAACAAAAAATTTATAAAAAGAAATCTGTTCTATTTGATAAAACGATTTAATAGACGTGACAACAATCATTCCAAACATGTTATATTTTATATTTTATTATTCTCTCGTTAGACGAATATAAAAATTCTCGCGATTTCCCATGACGCCCAATTCATACAACGTAACGTGACGTATTAACCCCGTTATACGGAAGTCTACCGAAAGTCTAAAGAAACAAATAGTAAACGCACGAGGCGAGTCAGAATAGATACGAGAAGCGAATCGTGTCGAGAAATCGAGGGGAAGATCGTAAGAATCAATTCAACGGAAGACGGTGATAGGTGACAGGTGAATGATAAATATGCAACCTACTGTGCCGGTACAAATCCTCCAAGAAGGCGTTGCAAGTTTCGCAGTTGAGGGTGCAGTGGGGCCTACGGACTTCGAGCAAGGGACTGACGGCCCTTCGAGGGCTGGCCCCACCGTCGGGACTGGCGCCGGGCATCGCCGGCAACGTTAAACTACTTGTGCTCGACGTATTGCTTCTATCCGCCATCTCTTCTTCTTTTTTCCTCTATCTACCTTGATCGCTATATTTTCTTTATCAACGACCCATTCGAATTTACCATTTTTCTCTTTCATACTTAATCTTCCACACTTTATTCTCTCTAATTCATTTACACTTTTCTCTCTTTCATTCGCGCGATTACACACGCGTTTCCGCGGCAGCGAGCGACAGTTATCGTTCAATCGGTGAACGTCAGATTAAATACGACTATAATTTGCAGATCGTCGTTATATCCTTCCGATGAAGATTGATTGCTTTTAATATTCGCGGTGAAAAGCGCGACCGAACGAATGAGGATGAAAAAAAATTGTCGATACTTTACTGAAACTGTTATGACTTTGTAAAAAAAAGTATATGATATATTGATCCAATTCAATTTCAATTTAAACGGCGAAGCTTCCACTTCGTTTCCATACCGAGTTGTTTTCTCGTTTCTTTTCTTTTCAAGAATATTTTGCATCGTGTAACAGGTGGAAATTGTCAGGTCATACTTTTATTCTCGATTTATGGTAAAAATTCGAACGTCTGTAGAAGCGGAGAAAAATTCTAATTAGCTGTACAATTTTCTTTTTTCGCCATTTTATCGAACTTTGAATATTAGAACCAAACGATACAAATTCGAGAGATCTAACGTTCAAAGTTCAATGAAACGATGAAAATCAGATTTCACAGCAGATTTTAACATTGCACAAGGAAAGTTTCAGTCCTCGAGCCCGTTGTACAAAAAAATTTCTTAATGTTCTTAGACGTTTTTAACGTTTGAAGTTTCACGATTTTCGAGAAAGGAAATAACTTTGCTTTTTCACTCGTTACACAATATAAAAAATTTTTTTTTCAAAGACAGCAATTCAGAACTGTCGAAGTAGACAGGGACTTTGCGCTTCGAAATGAACCCAATAAATAAATTATCACACGTAAATAAATTGTTCTCATTTACGAAATTGCAGTAGGTCAAAGAATCGACAATTCTTCATCGTTCACTGTACGTACATACATCAAATTTTCAACATGATAAAAAAAAAGAAAAAAAGATTTTTGAATTGCTCGTTATTTAGGAACTCTGCTCGTCACAAAGAGCGAATTCTCATTGTTGATTCTTGAATTACAAACGAATTCTCATTCGTTTTGTGTAACGAATCATATGAAATTTCTATGGTGACAGAGAGTGAAAGAACAGGCGGTTATTTTTATTTTGCCTGTGGAACAAACGAAAGAATTCTCCCGTTTTCTAGAATTTCAACTTTTTATTCTTCGCCCAGGTGACATCAAGTTACGCGTTTCTTCGCTTACGAGAAATGTTCTTTTGCCTGATAGACTACATTTTCTGTTCCCCTTCGAACGTTACGTTGCCGAGAAATTGAAATTTCATTCTCCATTTAATCATTTCCCCCTATCCAGTGTAGATACTAGAAAGCTAATTGTCTTTCTAAAATTCTGTCTTTGTTTCAACAGATCACATTTCTCGTTTCTCGAAAACTTTAGTTTCTTTATTTCTTACTCGATCATATTTCTTTTGCAATCGCGTTCAAATGATTTTGTATTTCATTTTTCGTACACTTCCCGAGTGTCGCGTTCTCAAAAAATGGAAATTTCACGGCGAATTTAGCGATTTCTCGCGATCGTGATCGGTCACCAGAGAAACCATAGATTCAAGCAATGTTCCCTTTGATTAACGAGAGTTGTTCTTCTTCCCATCGGCTGGAATATGCTTCGCGAACATCCGGATGTTGCGTGCTCTCTCGAAAAATTGAAAACTTCCGCCGGACGAAGGAGCCCCAACGCGTCGCGTGGTATCGTTACTTACGAGAACCGAGAGCGAGCAGCCAGCAAATCGTTCTCCCCGCTTATGCAACGCTCTCTCTCTCTCTCTCTCTCTCTGTTTATATTGACTTTTCCGACGACGTTATCTCTCATTCGCGAGAGAAGTCCGACGAATGCGAAGATCTCAGCCTCGTCCACGTAATCGCGGCCGTGCTCGCGACGAAAATTTATTCGAAACCGATTCACACCCCCCTCGAACCGTAATTCACCCTCCGTGAATGGAAAACGGGCAATTTCGCGAACGATCGGGGCGCGCTTTCGTCCCGCATGAAATAATCAATTAATCTCGAATACGAAATCAGGGTAATTGGCTTCGAAAAAAAAAGTGGTGGAGAATAAAGGGAGACGACAGGATTCAAAAATAGAGAGAGAGAGAGAGAGAGAGAGAGAGAGAGAGAGAGAGAGAGAGAGCGAGGAAAAGAGGGAAAAGAGGGAAAAGAGGGAAAAGAAGGGAAACAGTGGTGGGAGAAGGTTGGAAAGGGTTGGAAAGGCGACGTTGGAGGGAAGAGGAGTGGGGCGAGTTGGAAGGTGGAGGGGGTGGTTGAATATCGAGCAAAAAGGAAAATCGGGCCGCGTAAATGGAACGGTCAAACGATTGGTAAACACAAGCACGTACCGAGTTAGACGCAGGCATGCAGGCATGCAGGCATGTAAGCACGCAGCCACACAACACAGACACGCAAACAATCGCGACACGCAGCACGCACGATGGCACGCGCGCACACACGTTTCTCTGTCGGCGAGAAGGGTTGGTTGGCGAGAGAGGACGGGGTTAATTAAACGGGGTGGTGGGACCGGTGAAACCGAGTCCTAGCCGCGTTTCGCGTACCGGAGATCGCCTCACGATCTGCTTGTACGTATCGCTGGGTATTCCCCAGCGACGATTTCACGTGTTGTCACTCACCCAATGTCTCCCCGGTTGTCGTACGCGTACGAGTACGACGAAAGGAAAAGAAAGAAAAAAAAAAGAGAAACGAAACAAAGATCGAGAAGAGAGAAAAAGAGAGAACGAACGAACGAACGAACGAACGAACGAACGAAAGAAGAGAAGAGGAAGACGAGGAAGCGCTCGTGGGAAACCCGTGTACGTTCCAGGACGCGTGAAAGCTTCGACTGAGCTTTCGACCCCGGTCTCGAAACGTTCCCAGCCTACTTGTGGCACGTTCCATCCTTTCATCGATCCTGCACGCTCGCGACGAAACCGAGCTTGCGAAAGCTCGTAAACTTCGTTACCGATCGATCCGAGGCGCCGGCCGCGCCGTCCGCGTGGATTCTCTTCTCCTACGAGCTCTATCGTCGTTTTCATCGGTCTTCGTGTACCAACCATGTACAACAACCGGCGCATCACGGTCGATACGAATCACTCTTTGCTGTTCTCTACCGGCGGTGATGAAACTCCTTTACCGGTTGGTCGGTCGTCCGCGTTGATCGATTTATGGCAAACGACGGTTCGTGGCAAAAACGACGGTGTTCAAAAATATTTTAGGCGAACACACGCATGTGAAATGAAATGAAATCGTGATTCTTTTTGAACCTTTTGACCAGTCGAGCGAACGAGTGCAAGTCACGATATAGATCGTGACATCGTATTTTTTCCGACTACTCTGCAACATTTTGTTACCTAAAACGTTAAAAAGATTCGACACGAATTTCTCCGTCTCGTGGCTCGTGAAACGTGTGACACGATTGGTGGTTGACCGGTGTTTGTGACACGAACGTGTTTGTCGTATACGAGGGTACTTACCCTTTGGGGAAATGTCGCAGTCGTCGCCTAAGTAAAACGGTCCTCGACGTACCACGATTTCGTGAACGATTATGGCAAAACTGTACACATCGCCCTTTTGGGTACCTTCCGGCGGTCGCCTCTCCATTTGCAGCAATTCCGGAGCTGTCCACAACTGCCCTGCAACAATCAACGATATTTTATGATCGTCTAATTTCACACGATATACGTACATACGCAGTCGCGTAAAACGTGGTCACACTTTTAACGTAGAGAGAGAGAGAGAGAGAGAGAGAAACAAATATGTCAATTTCTTCTTGATTCGTGCTCGCATCTCGATGAACTCTTGTTACACATTGAGAGTGATTCTCGGACACTCACCTCTCTGACCAAACTTTTAGCATACAGAGGCAGAGCAAGAGAGAGACAGAGTTAACCGATGCGCATATTGATGGATGCTCTCGTTACTATTCTTGGTAATAACTTTTCCTTGAAATAATTTGTCATTTACTACCGATTGTCGAATGAACGGATCAAATAACACTGTTAAAAATAACTGATAACGAACTAAATTATTTCAAATAGTCACTTCTTGCTCTAGTTCCATTCCTAAAGTATGTCCAGGTTTGAACATACAATATCTATCAAAGAATAATTGTCGTTATCTGAAATATTTATTTAAAAATTGTTACTTAAAGTAAATTTTGCTCAGATGTAGTATACAGTGACGGACAAAAGAAAGTTTAAAAGATAAGAGAATATATATATAAAATATATTTCAAGCACTGTTACTAACATGATAAAAAATATTAATTTATTAGATGTTCAATTTGTGCAGAAAAGTCTGTTTAAGCGTATTATATACGATTTGATAAAATAAATAAAGAAGAGAAAAAAGGGAATTATAGTGTATAGTTCCTATTGTAAACTTCCTTTTGTCCAGTTTTGTAATTCTCGGAGGGGCGCTCACCTCTCCAATAAGCATAACTATCCTCGTAGTCTTCGTCGGTGGAATTCGCTTTCCTCAGCTCGTGCAATCCAAAGTCCGTGATCTTAAGGACGAACCGCGAGTCAACGACGCAGTTCGACGACTTCAGGTTACCGTGACTCTTCACCTCGGACGCGTGAAGATACGCCATCCCGCGGACGATGTCGTGGATGAGTGATCCGCGGAACACACGGTCCAGTTTGATCTGCTCGTTCTCCAATATATCCTGTCGCGAAGATCAACGAACATATGTTAAATGTTGCAGCGAGATTCATTCGCTGGACCGAATAGAAACGAATCGAATCGAATTGGGTTCAGGGGAAGAAGTAAACTTTGATCTCGGGACTTTGATTAAATTTTTAATCGACCCCGGTAACGAATGCACGTTACAACGGATTCGGGCCAAAGTTAATCCCGTTTTTTCCTCCTACCAGGGAGAACCTGCAGTCAGATAGCTACGTGTAACTAACGGCAAACTGCTTTTATCGAGCAACCGTCGTTTCTCGCCCGCCGAAGCTTTATCACCTTTCCGTCTACCCCGTTTTATAACCATTAGGACGTTTACCGAACGTGAAATGGCCGCTATGAAATGACGAAACCTTGTTTAATAATTTGCAACTGTAGCTGACTGTGAGGAATACCGCGTTCAATATGTGAGAAACAGGGAACGGGGAACGGGGAACAGGGTGTCTTTCTCATAAAAGGATCAGGGTGAAATGTGCGAGGGATAAAACTTTGTTGCTCCAAGCTTGGTCGTCTCGAGAAAATTGAATTCGAGAATTGCGTTTATGAATTTGGCTACTTTGTTTGTTTGTAAGTGATAAACGACGAAAGATTCTTTGATATACATATATGAGAGAATATGGAAGAATCCAAAACATTACATGTATAAAGTAAAACACACGTACACGTACGTTGATAAACGTACAGTTTGACGCAAGAGGCTGATTTTATATATGTAAAAATTAAAAAAATACGTAGAATTTTTAAAAATGCAAGAAAAATTTGAAATAAAATTTTTCGTTTTCAAGGAAAATAAGATTTGAATATGTTTAGTCAAGGGCTGGCTCGGTGCAGGTGTACTTTTAATAAATATTCAAATTTCATCCCCTCGGAGGCGAAGCGCTCTATGGGAAGATTTTATTTTGCATTTCCGATTTATTTTCGCACGTGGAATAACCCGTCTGTCGATTTTTTATACTCGTTCTAGAATTGGCCAGATTCAAGTCGGTCGAAATTCTCAAATTCGAGTCAACGAGTGCAAAATCTAACGAACCTGAAGCGATCCTTTTGGGCAATACTCGGTTAAAAGACAGCAGTACGGAGGATCGACGCAGGCACCATAAAACCGCACCAAATGATCGTGCTGAAGGTCTTTCATCTGCGAAGAGAATGGATAAAATATTATTGCTGCCGACAATCACAATTCAGAAACAGAAAAGAAAACTTCTGTACCACGAGACCAATCTTTTCAGCTTATTCTTTCTGCTCGTTACAAATTCGAAAAGTTTCCTTACGGGAAGAAAGTACTCACCCTTTTTAATTCGAGCAACAAAGGCCGTGAGATTTCCACCTTGTTCCTTGGTATCACTTTTATGGCCACCTTAGAATTCTGTGACGAGTCGTATTTATACGTGTTTTTATCGGCAAAAATAATTGATTCTTACACATTCGCAGTTAACATGTTCGATACCAGCAACATAGATAAAGATCACTTGAATTAAAATGAATTTTAAAAATATTTTCTAACAAAATATATGGCCATGTTCTTTATACAAAATGCATTATTATGTACTTTAAGATTTATTTACACTTACAAGTGACAAAAGAATATCTTTTAAATTAAACATTTACAAAAACAGAATGATTATGAAATATTTATCATACTGTTATATGCGTCCCTCTATATTAAATAAAGCACATATTTTTTAAAAACAAATGACAGAGTTTAAGCGTTTTTATTTAATAAAAACCTGCTCCAACGTTTTGTGGTAGCGAACGT
Source organism: Melipona beecheii (assembly GCA_032399605.1). Taxonomy (NCBI): domain Eukaryota; kingdom Metazoa; phylum Arthropoda; class Insecta; order Hymenoptera; family Apidae; genus Melipona; species Melipona beecheii. The sequence continues at coordinate 5,060,112 of JAUCMO010000291.1, forward strand.
GTTAATAATTTTGAGCAAAGTAAATTTGAAAGAAAATTGAAACGAAGAAAGTGACGAAACGAAAAGTGAGACAAAAGGGGGAAGAAGAGAAGATGAAGAAGAAACAAATTAATAAAAGACAACATATATGCGGATAAGGTGATGGATAAAGTATCTAGAGACGCGCTGCTTTACCGTCAGTAAAGTCGAACCTTGTAAATTCCCGTTGAGATGTAGACGTTTCTATCTACTCCACCTGGTAAACTAATGTTTTCGTCCGAGTATATGGTCTGCAATGAAAGAAAAAGTCATTCGTTCAACTCCTTTCTAGTTGCCTCTGGCGCAAATGCGTCACGCGAGTATTTCTCTGTGATGTTTCTCAAATATACTTAGAACGGAACAAAGGAAAATCCTATTTACGTTTACGTGTTATACGTAAAATTTACGTGTATTACAAATTTCTTAAAGAAAAAAGAAAAAAAAAAAGAAAAATGCAACAATGTAATGAAAAGTTCCCACCGTGAGCGTAAACTGAGATTTCCTATTTTAGTAAAATAGAGCACGAAAGCGACGAAAGTTTACGCAAAAGTGTACTACCACAATTTAAACGAAACATTTGTAAGCATATTCATCTTTTAAGCATATTCTTCGGTTCGTGCTGGCAATTTTACCTAAGTGGCACTATAAAGCACCGTCATGTTATAAAAGATTAAAAACAACTGTTGCTACGTTTCCTTTGTATGCTTGCGGTGTTCAAAAAGTAAACGTACATTTCACTAGTAATCTTTCGATACTCCCGAGTGAATATCACTCGTGATATTCGCAAATATTCACCGATCTTTTTTTTGATATAAATGGAACTTTGATCGTTACATCAGAGTGAAAACCATGAGATACGAGTGAAATAGAGAAATTTCGTCAGTTCGACTGATACCAACGAAATAAAATTATTTGTAACTCGTACGATATTCGTACATCAATTTTTTTCGCCATTCTAATATCCAGAATTTTATAAATATCTCTCGTATATCTTAGAACATCCTGTGTATTTTCAACAATTTTGAACTATCCAAATACTTATCTATCTGTACGAAACTATAGTACTTTACTTTACTATATTTGAAATATGTCATATAGATAAAAAGAATATAACAATATAGATATTATGATTATAAAAGCAATAATACAGATAAAAAAAAATTGTGCATCATATCGAGATCATTCTCTCTCAGAACAAAAGCAATAATTGGTATTCACCAGTTGGCTACCGCGCATCCTGTTCCCAATCAACGAATACATAGAGCCCCGTGTTTTTGCATTCGGTACGACGATAATATCATCCCAGTGCACCTTCCACGTCATGGAGGCTATTTCCGCTTCGAGCTTGAAGTGCCTGTAAAAGAGAAAAGAAGAAAGGAAAAACTGCACGACTCGTGCACCCCAGTACAATTCGTCTCTCTGAAAGGCCCAGAAACAACTGTTCTGGCTAAGAAACGAAGACCTTTTTGCCATAAAATTTTATTGATACGCAAACATTCGAATCGATACAAAACAAATTACAGGCGCGATCGCTCGGTACCAGACAACGCCATTCCTACTCGAGGTCTACCCCACGCCCCCTCACGAATCACGTGACCCAAATCAACCAATCGCTAATTTTCGTTGCATTAGCGTTGCACTTGAAGAGGCTCGATTTTCTCGGTTATCCCCGCTAAAATCACTTTCAGTGATAAAATATTTCTGCTTAGCAATAGCAAACGCTATTGCTGCAAAATTCACTAGGCGAGCTTCAAAATTACGAGGCTAGCGAAACGTTACACCTCGCTGGTTACCTCAACGCGCAGTCAATCCGTTTAATACCGCGTTTAATACGTAAGATCAACCGTGAGAATTCAAGGCGTGCCGAACACCTCGTTAATTCATGGTTTCTTTATGGATCGAGAAATTAATAGGATTATGCTGAAGCAGGAGGTAGGGCAGGGGAGGGGCGCGGGGGAGGAGAACGAAGGAACGAGGCCGAGTCCTGTTTGTTAATTGGAAATAGAGAAGGGATCGATTAATCGCGGTGAGCTTACCTGTAAATGAAGACCGATGCAACGACCAGGACCACGACGATTGAGTTCAACACCATAGAGAGGATCGCGTGTGCTGGCAAAGCTACGTCGGAAAAACGAAAGACGCTTAGATTTTTCGTTAATGTCGGAACACTGTCAAACGTTTGAGACCACTTGCATCAATTTCGGCAAATATTTTTGCTTCTAAATTTGTTACGCAATAATGGGATAACGATCCGAAGCATTCTTTTTAAATTGTGTATGGAAGAGAAGGAGGATCAAAGAATTTTAACAAACATGAATTGACCGCCTTAGATCTTAACTCAGATTGAGAAAAATAAGCTAGGATAATCAAGTACATGCTTCAAAACTTTAGAAAAATATCTAATGGAGATATTGTTGGGAAATAAATTATTTGAAAGAATGCCTGAGACAGTACAAGTTGTATTGAAAGGCAAGATTGTGAATTTTTTGATGAAAAGCACGTAGTATATATTGTTTACAAATGTGTTTTCCATTTTTCTCTAATTTATTGTTATTTTTTTTATTCAACTAATGTCTATAAACATTAGTATTTGGATATTTCTTAAATAAAATGTTCAAAAAATGGAAGTTTCTTTCCTAATACATATAATGGTTTCAAACTTTTGACCAGCAGTGTATAGCCACATATGGTTGATGAGTATTAGGACAGCGACACGAAATTAAAAAAACCAAAAATATATATATCTCGTTTAAAACATTTTGAAATGTGGAGATTTCGTGTGGATATTTCATGTAATAAAGATCTCATAAAATTGCAACTTTAATAATTATAAAATAATTGAGAAATAATTTCTTCTTATTAATATTTCTTTGGCGTTACCAAAGAGTTAAATGTTCCATGGTACTTGTCGTTTTTTAATTCCATGTACTTTACAATTCATCCCGCGAGCACAGAATTTCTGAAATTCGGACAAACTCCTGCGAATTTGGCTGTGTAATACATTTAAAAGTTTTCTGATTTATTTGTATAATATTTTTGTGTAAAACAAGTAAATCATCTTATCGATACAAGCATCTCAAGAGATGAAAAATTTTTGCAATGTTAATCTATCGGCGCGATAGTATACGCACGAAAGAAATTCTGTTTAGGCAAAAATACATATCACGTAGATGCGTTTAAGCATAAATAAAGCTTACAATCTTTCTTCGTATTTCTCTCCAGATCCCTTGAACTTTTACTTTTACCTTAACTTGAAAAAGTATTTCATATTAAATTACAGAAACACAGACTCGGCAGTATCAGGAAAAACACGAGATAAGTTTTTCAAGATAATCTTCTTCTTTTACGAATTTGAATAACTTTCGTTGAATTTAATCCCTATAACATGATTAAAAATTCGAATAAACGAAGAAGCAGAATATTCTGCACACCTAAAACTTTGAGAAAATTATCAGATAACGAAATCAGGCGACATTTCCTTAACATGGTGACGTGATAGCATAAATTGGAACGGATGAGACTTACAGTTGTCGGGACACAGAGAGCCATCGAAGCCGCAGGTGGGTGTATCCGGTGGTGGTTCTGATCGACCACCCGACCAGTGAATCCTCTTCCCAGGTATATATTGCAACGTCTTATTAGCGCCGTAGTAATTGGCCACGATCTGCGACACACACGATTCACGGTGACCACGTTTTCGAAATACGCGCACGCGTTACACGGCCAGATATTTTACCTCGAACTTGGACGTCTCCGGATTCATGTCGAGAAGAGAATAATCCGCTATTCGATCCCCGTTCTTGTCGATGTTCACATCCCCGTTATACCTGCAGCAGAACGAAATGAGTTAGAAACGAGCAAAACTTCAAGTCGACCCATCGAGGATTATCACAGAGTAACACGAGGTATAAAAATTAAAGTAGTGTCGTTAGAAAAAACGTTACGAAATTTTCTACTTCTTTTTTCAACTGTAAAAAAAATGAAGATAAAGAGGAAAACGTTGTATGAAATTTCGCCGTAATTTATAACAAAGTTATAAGCTGACATTGTGCGCAGCGTGAAATATGTGCGCGAATATTTTATCAAAATATGAAAAATCGTAGTATTGCGTGAGTAATAATTTTGTTGCCGGATACCTGAGAGAATTTTCGTGCAATAGATTCTATGGAAAAAAGGGAACTAGCATAAAATTTTGTCCCCGATGGCGACAACTGACTACTCCCTTTCGATTGTCAATCAAAACCAGAAAATCCTTCTGCCTTTATTCATAAAGCACGAGTAAAGGCAAGAGAGGAGCAACGAAGAAAATAATATTAAGCAAAAATTCTTGAAGTTCCTTTCCATAATCGAATGAACAAAATCGACTTGTGAACAAAATTGAACAACCGTGAATTGATGTAAGTTGGGAGATGCCGAATGAAACATTGCATTACCGGTGACATTAGTCCTTAATGAGTTAAGGAAACTGGATGGGATAGCTGAAAGAGTATGGGAAAATGACGTCGGATAAAGATCACGGCCACACCTTTGAAGCTTCTACCCCACATCCTTCGGGTCAGATTACCACCGTCCAGATTCACTCTGCCCGGATTTTCCGGCAAGCTTTCCTTAAGCGCGAGAGCATACAGGAGGACAGCGTCGTAGAACGCCGTTACGAACGTCGAAACGGAATTGTTCCCAAACGTGAAGTTATATCTGGTTTGCGCCAGAGATTTAACCTCCCTCGAAAAGTTCAGATATTCGACGTTATCAGGGGTACGGGCGGTGACTGTTAATAGCGCCTGGTAAGCCTTCCGAGCTTTTTCGTTTCTCTCCTCCGTGTCGGTTTCCACCCTCCATGGTTCCCTCGAGTTGTTGTCGCTGAAACATTGGATCGATGATCATCCGATATTTAGTTTCGTCACTGCGCATTTCTTCGGTAAATTATTCAGTTCAAAATTCCTTTAGGAACGAATACGTTTATCCAATGACGAGCGTAGTAACAGTATTATAGCAAACTAGTCGAATTTTCAGCAAAACATTGAATGTTTAGAAGTCATTCTTGGAAATAATATTAATCGTATGGTTGAATGGATCTTGAGCCGTAGCACAAGTTAACACGCTAAATATTGAATCTTTAATTTTATTAATTAAAAGCTATTAATTTGTAATACTATTTTAAGAACTAAAATAGTATTACAAATAACGTTATTAAAGATAATGCAAATGTAAAACTCTAAAACAATAAATATATTCTTACACTTGTTAATATATTTAATATTATCATTAGTATTACATTAATATATATATTCTTATCATTATTTAATATATATATTCTTGGATCATTATTTAATCATCCAAATAATAATTGCAAGGAAGAATAAAAACGCGTACTAAGGGATTTTTCTTTGTCTATGTACGCTCTGACATCTGTTTATTCGCGCTAACATGCTCCATTTTTCTCTATAAGAGTAATTTAGCAAACACTTAATATTTGCACTTCAACGCGAGATGAAAGTAGTATCGGCGAAACTTTCAAACTCTAAGAACTACCCTACTTTTTCCGACGCAACTTTGTTAATAAATTCTATAAGTGAGAAACGAGAAAAAAAATATTATATAAATATATGCTGAAAAATTCTTCGTTGAGTAACTACAACGAAAATTCGAAACAACGTTACCTACGTTAGTTCCACTCGTCCATTCTTGCGAATGCAAATTCGACATCTATCAAAAATTGAATTTCTTACATATTAAATTTCTAGTCGATTTGCTTGTTTGCACTAATTTTTTGCGTGGTAAATAAATTTTTGTTTTAATATGTGCTACCCACAAGTAAACATCCAATTGCGCGAGGTCTGACCACCCAATGACCTCGAAGGCCAAAGAGTTGGTCCTCCTCGACCTATCCATCTTTGTGAATAACGCTGATTTAGCCATTGCACTTGTACTGCGTAATATCCAGGACAACCATCTGACTGTATCCACAAATTTCGTCTCCGTAAACATGCCCCTAAAATTTTTGGCTCCAGTTCTTCGTTTTGTAGAAAACTTAACCTCAACTACCAGGCACGGCACATCTTGTGCAAACAGATTAGATCGACGTTTCATCCAAGCGAAAGCTTATTACGCTGTTATTTCGACTTTTCTAAATTACAGTTTTTTAAAAAAAAGAATTTTTTAAAAATAGTGTGTCTTTTTTTATTTTTTTCACAGAATCTACTGTCGAAATTACATAGGAAAAAGTAGGGACACCCCGTACATGATAAAACACAATGCCACCTCTACCAGCGAGGGAAATAAAAGGTAAAAGCAGCAGTATCCATATATTGTTGTAAAAGATTGAACGAAAAGAGATTTAATCTATAAATTGTTGCAAAAGATTGATCTCTGTTTGTTTGCACTTACCTGGATGAGAGTTCTATGGAGAAGAACACGTATTCCCCGGAATCGACCATACCGAGCTGTTCGGCGGCTAAAAGAATTTCCCTGATGGTTGTCGAATTGGCACACATCACTACAACTGAAACGGAGAAAAACCTGTTTATCTTTCCATCGTTTTTACCGTCCTATTTGCGCGACGAGACTCCCTGCCAGTTTCAACCGTTGTATCCCCCGCACCGAAACGACAATAGCTTCGCGAACAAAATTTGCTGGGAATTTCTAGCCTTTGGGAGTCCGCACACGATCAACAATATGTCAACGTACTGAATTCTTCCCCCGACGAATAACTGTCTGTATAAATCTTGTCACTTTCGTGAAAAATAAACTGTGCCATATTTTTGTTAACCAAAAGATTCACCACTATTGTTCTGTATATACTCTGATTTTTACACTTGTTAAAAAAATGTAAATATTTTGCAATATTTCGCAAAGGAAAAAAATTAAAAAAATATATATTTACGTTAACTCTCAAATAGTTTCGTTGGATTACGGATGACTGTAACAATTCACATCGGATTACCAAACTTTAGGATATTTGACTGCATTTTATTACGTCATGTACGATACGAGATCAGCGAGAAAATTTAAAAAATTGCCAAACCAGTTGGTAATTTCGGTTTCCACTGAAGCGCGCAAGTTAAAATCGATCAGACTGAGGCTAATTCGTCTCGGTTGACCTTCTTCACGCAAGTTTCTGATTAATGGCTTCCGGCAACTCGATTAACAAGATAATGAGCGTAGAAATTCGGAACAATGTTTCAAGTGAAATAAATTATTTTATCCCCCTTAGGGGGGGACGGAGGCCCTCACAACTTACTTCTAGCGGACTTTGCGAGAAAAGTGAGCAACTGTCGATAGTCTTCGACGGTGGTCGACTCCTGGTTGAAGCTTTTGTAAACCGGTGTCTGATTCAGACTGGTGAAAACAGCGCTCAGAGTGAAGTGACACTCGGAGTTGCCGCGGCTGCTCCTCATCGCGTGATTGTGATAAAGAAGCCCGGCGATCTTCCATCCGAATCGTTTCAAGATATGTTTGAGCGCCTCGCCTACCAGTCGGTGAGAGCCCATCATTCTGGTCAACGTTGGATAGTCGCCCTTGTAACGAAACGCGTCGGCCTGTGCACCCACGGTTAACACCGGTATACCCCATATGCCCGCGTATCGCGCCACTGGCGCGATCACGTACTCGCAGATCGGGCCGAAGAAGACATCTGTATTCACAAACGTCCACCAGTTCAGAAAACCCGCCCTGCCCTTTCTACGATTCTGGCTTCACCTAATCGTTAGATTTAGATCTAACTTTGCACAATTAAAAATGACGTTATACAATTGTATTATATTAAATTAAAAGGAAACCCAACCTGCCCCTTCTACTCTTTATAATCAACTATGTAATCAAAAGTTGTATCTATGCAAGCTGTTAAAATGCAAGTAAACAGGCGATATTTATAAAGTGTGCATTTTAACATCAAGGCAACAAAGAAATTCGCTCATTTACAAGTGCTTCATTTTCCAATTTATAAATAATTTAATTTTACTCCAAAAGCACATTGATAATTGTCACGGTTCAACTGACGAGCCATTCTTTCTACAATATTTTATTTACACTTTGCATTTCTTTCTCTTCTCTCTGTTGTATTTGATACAACGTTTGTCTCATTTGCCTCAGCGAGAGAAATATAAATCAGAAAAATAAAAGAAAAAACAGATTGATCTGTTGACATTATAATCTACCAAATTAGCATTATACATTAACATTATAATCTATCAAAATGTCAAAACTTTCTCCATCTGTTTTGAATGATTTTTCGCGAGTTGATGAATTTACTCATTGCGTTACGAGAACTTTTTTCGCAAATTATTCTCTGAACTTTAATTTCTTTGACGCGTCGGACGTTAATCGATGCTCCTCTTCTTGCACAAAAAAATCACTGTGTAAAACCAGGTGATTAATTTCAGTCAACAGTTTCGTTTACCACACGTTGGTGGTAAAACGATACAATTACTAAACTAAATTTTGTCATGGTAAAACACAGCCATTAATTAACGTAATTCATCTAAATTCATATAAAATGTTGGCTTTTCCACTTTTTTCACTTCTCTGCGTATGAAACGCAGATCTGCGCGTATTTATTATTTCTATCGCCTAATAACTTCAAAAACAAAGCTCAAGCAATATCGAGCGTGAACACGAACATAGATTCTCATTTTGTAAATATCGCACACTTTCTCAGTCTCAACAGTAGTTTCGTATGGCGCAAGATGACAGCCGCGTCGTCGAGAATTAAAAACATTCTCCTCACGCGTCCGTACAGCTTAAACCAGCGATTTAATTTCATCAATGAGTTTCTCTCTACTTTATCATCCACCTTCTTCTTCTACTACTTCCTCTTTCTCCCGTGTGCTTATTTGTATGGACGGGTTGTCCTCGACTTATGATATAATGGGTAGTACCATTCGAAAGAGAGTGAAGTCACAGCAGAGAGTAAAATAAAAACCAAGCTTTGAAAAAATACAATTCTCTTTAAATTCGTCGCCCGTCTTAAATTTCCAACGAATCCGAATTTTCTTGATGCCAGTTGAGAGCCAATATCGATGGATTTCCACCTGCTCGAAACTATGTCAAGTCTTCCGTCCAACGAGAAGAACAGCTCAAAGAAGAGACATCGCATGCAACGAATATTCGAGCAATGTTAAAAGAGAAAAAAAATCGGGAATCATTTCCAACAATTTTTATATTAATACGATAAATTCTCGAGCAACAAGTATCGTTTTATCCTCTCGTTTCGTCGTTCGTCATTTGTGTACACACGTACCGTTCATCACGGCGATAGTCCGTCAAGCGTACTCGACGATGAAGAACGACGATGAAGAACAACATTCATTTATATGAAGCGCCGTACAAAAAATAAATATTGTTCTACATTTTCGTTTTGCTTCTTCTTCGTGCAGATCCACTCCCATTCGGATTGTACCACCAGTTGGAAAAAAACATCCTGCGCGTTTATTCCTATCTATAATTTTTTCCTTTCTCTCTCTCTTTTTTTTTTTTTTCTTTTACTTTACTTTACTCCGAAGCGGAACGGTAATTTCACGATCTTGCAATATCATTTGCAATTTACGGAGGAATTTCTTATCGACGGAAATTTATAGAACGACGCTTTCGCGAGAGAGAGATCGAACGGTTTCCTGTAGTTTCACGATTCGAGTCGAGACGCCGTAAAAGCATGTTAACGTAGAATGCATATAAAAGGATCGGGGGACAGGGAGGGTAGCAGAAATAGTCGGAGGACGGCATCTACTAAATAAACGAGAAAACATTATTGCCGCGAGGAGATCATGGATTTCGTAGCTAATCGAGCAGACGATGATCGCGAGACGGTTTGCATACAATGTAGATCCGATTCGTTATAAATTCTAGTCTCGATTGACTCTTTTAAAATTACAGAGAGAGAGAGAGAAATTGTTGGAGTAAACGACTGTCATTTTGACAAACAATTATCGTTTTATCGCGTACGTTGAAATTTTGAAATTTGGATGTAATTCATCGTGACAATTACACGCATTTAAATTAGGATTTACGACGGCTTTTAAACAACTTTGTTCCTTTTTGCATTCAAAGAAATGAATAAAAATTTATTACTTTCACATGAGACTCTCCGAAATTATCCCCCGGAATTTTGTCGGTGTTTTTTTTACAAAGCTACACTGTAGGAAGACGAAGCTAGATAATTCACGCGCGGACAACAATTCAAAAGTTCTGAAAAAAAAAAAAGGTTCTGGAAAAAAAAATCGCCGCCCGCGGTTTATTTCCGCAGCAAAAAGGAAGAAAAAAACACGCACGATGGTCGAAGAGCGAGTAAGTTTCTGCAAGTATCCACCGGTGTATCGGATAATGAGAAAATTTACGTGACTACGCGCTACGCGACGTAACACGGTGACCGGCTACAGAGAGGAAAAACTCGGTTTTCCTCTCTGGCGAACGTTTTCTCGTCGACCGATCGATAGGTCGACCCTACGAAACGAATCGTTTCAACTTCGATACGGAAATTCAAATGCAGGCCAGTCTGCCAGTTGTTCGAGAACGCGGAGCTGAATCATATTGGAACGCGTTGAACTGCTTTTGCAGCGAAAAAGAATCGTCGCTGATGATTACCGCGTGTTCAATCGGGATCGCTTTACTGCTGCTCGTCACGTAAACACAGCCTAACACAATCGCCGCGTGGTACGATCGGTAGAGATGGCGTCGAGTACCTCGCAAATGGCTTCGAACGCTTGTAACCCCTATTTAAGGTGTTGAATAGTTCGTTCGAAGTTTGCTTTTCCTTCGACTTTCATTTTATTTCAAATACCCGCTGCAACTTGATAAATAATTAACAAAGAAAACGATATAGAAAATAATTAAAAAACTTGTATGCATGACTTGTACCCCAATACGATTCGTCTCGCTGAAAGGCCCAGAAACAACTGTTCTGACTAGGAAATGAAGACGATCTTTTTGCCATAAAATTTTATCGATATGCAAACGTATTCGAATCGATAGAAAACAAATTACAGGCGCGATCGCTCAGTACCAGACAACGCCACTCCTACTCGCCCCCTCGCGAATCACGTGACCCAAATCAACCAATCGCTAATTTTCGTTGCGTCAGCGTTGCACCTGGAGAGGCGATAAAAGACAGTACCAAGAATCATTGACAATATATCTTTTAGTTGTGCAAACTGCCGAATGTTAGAGATAATATGCACCAAAGATTTTTGAGTTGAAGCATGCTTTTCTCATGCTTCTTCGTTCGATCGATATATAACAATGCCTCCGACTGTATTGTATAGTGACGTACAAGAATTGAAAAGAAATTAAAATTTCTTTTTACAGGAATTACATATAAACATACGACACAGACTTTAGTATCATTTTCGCGTCTTTTCCTTTAGATCCTCTAACAAAGGGAAAGGATTCTGATTTCCAAGATTCCAAAATTCCAAAAATCGAACTGTTTACGAGTACGTGAAAGACTTAGGCTTCGAAGTCTAAGGTTTTACATGTTTTCTACCAAAACAGATATATCGATAAAGCATAAAATGAAAATATCGCTTTCACACATTGTACTTACGAATAATGAAACGAAACGAAACGAAACTTGGATATTGAATTTGACTCGGATTCGCAAGTACATATTGGATTTGTTCCCATCTCTAACGATCCTTCAAACGGAAGGCTGAAACCGATTTCAGTTCGCTTTCGTGAAGGGTTAATTTAAAATTAACCCGTTGTAATCGTATACTTCGTTCTCAGATGCCAAAGCTCTTTTACCGAGGTAACAAAGCAAAGAGATTGTATATCATAGGGACAAGGAAAATTTGCCAACCCGGGAGCTGAGAAATTATGAAAGGAGACTATGTAGAACGCGTATGAATGTTGTATGTTCGTGTTAACGATCGCTGACCAGTTTGTTGACTTAATGGAAAACACGTCTCTCGAACAGAAGTTGGAATTGCGGTAACACGCAACTGCAAATTTTCGAGAAACTTTTCGTTCGATGGAAAGCAGAGAACAAAAAATTGAAATTTCGAAATTCTTCGATATTAACACGTTTTGAGAGTTCTCGAGAGTGTTACGACGATGTGAATTTAGTTTTGTTCAACTGAGAATACTGCAACTGCGTTCGCGACTTGCTTGGACAAACTGAAAAAGGAAAAAAAAAAATGAAGCGCTTCTGGTTTTACGTTTTCAAAGTTAAGATTCGCGAATCTAGAAATCAATTTTCGCTAATTAAAGATTCTTAAAAAAAAAGAAACGTTAAGAAAAAATAGTACATGACAGAAATACCAAAATTATGAAATTCTTCTGGTTTCGACAGCGATTCGCAAACACACGGCTGAGAAAAGGGAGGGGACAAAATGGGAATGCCAAGACATCGAGACGTTTGATGAGATTTGAAGACACGACTTCGGTTGTCAATGAGTACGATGTACGAATGTGACGTCAATGGAGGATGTTCGGTCCCTTTCCGTTCTGCGGTTCACCGCGAGTCTAAGCGTCGGCGACGAAACAAACTGTGATTAACGCTAAATGATCGTTCCAGCGGGCGCGCGAATCGATTTCCGGCGGCAACGCGAATCGAGTCATTCTCCAATGTCGACTGATCGTTGTCACACGATAACATACGCGCCACGATAAAACCGTCGGCGAAAAAAAAAAAAAAACGTGCGAGCGAGTAAACAATTCTAATTTTAAACTTCGCGATAAGCGGACCGGCCGGTGCGTCGAGTGGAGCAAAGATTGGCATTTATTTGTGAAATTCGGCTCGAACGTCAATCTGTGTAAAGATTGAACGGAATAGAGCAGAGCAGATTAACTTGGAAAGAAAAGGAAGAAATTGGGTGGATCGGCTTGTTTGTCAGATTCGTTCGTTCAAACAGACGGAAAGGAAGATCGAGTTTGTTGAGTGGTGCAAAGAAACGAAGGAAAAAAAAAAAAAAGAACGAAAGAATCAAAGTCACAGCCACGAATAATAATATTCAGCGTCGAACAAAGCGACGACCACTTCATTTTTTCCATTTTTTTGAATTTGAGTAAAAGAAAGATCGAATAAAATGGAATAGATCGAATTAAATTGAAAGAAATAAATTGGAAATAGATTGGACAGTAGATTGAAAGAAGAACGAGAGAAAAAAAAAAATCCATCAACCGGATGACACGATGGAAGAAAAAAAGAAGATCGGAAAAACGAACGACCTGCGGTCCGGTTGATGTAAAACTCGAACGCAGCCAACGGTCCGTAAGTGCTGGAGCATCGGGAGTCACGGTGATCAACCGTGATGTTCCATCCTGGTAGAAGTCCCTTGGCAGAACTGACTGCCTTCACCGCGAGTAGAACGGCCGGTAATATCCTCGGCAAGCTCTGCTCGTGTCGGGAGTCAGCCGGCGCTATCACTGCCAATTTCACTTCCCTCTCGAACTGTAGCCGCGTCTCGTGGCACTCGCTTACGGTTTGAACGGTTTCGGTGGTATTCGCGTTTGCGCTCGCATAAATCATCGTCAGGAACAAGGTCAGCCTCATCGATGGGACGCCACCGCGTCTTTGCATTTCGTTTCCGCTTTGATCCGTCCGCTCATTGACATCGGAATCCGATCCGATACTTTTTCAATCTCATCGCCCCTCCACGCGCAGACCGCTACCCCGAACCGTTTAATCTCGTCGATCGACCGCTTTGCATTTTCATCTCTCTTTTATTTGACTTCTGGCATCCTCAGGCGTACGAAGGCCCGAGGCCACCGAGGATCGACGATACGATCATCGAATCGATGGTGATCGACGTGTCACGTCGAACCGAAACGAAGCCTTTCTTTTCGCACGGATCGCAACCCCTGTATTCTGTACGACGATGTAACGATTGCGCGATTGTTCATTTGTATCATCGAAGCTCAACCATTCGTCGCTGGAGTTATTTTATCGCTAATCGATAATGTAAAGTGAAACGTTTATGGGCGAGGCTTTAACCCATGACTGGCAATGATTACCACTTTTGTGGTAACTTGGAAAACACGTGTGATTGACGACAGATACGTAATCCATAACATCACGTTCTGTAAATTTCTAAATACATCTCCGTTTGTGTGATAAAACGATCACCACGTCGGTTGCCGATCAATCGAACTTGTAACTAAGCTAATTGTAAGTTGTAAGAAAAACGTTATAGTAAAACGTTGACCAGAAGCGAAAGCTTTTCAAAAATAATTCCGTTTTTTCCTCTCTTTCTCTGTCCGTTTCCTTTCTTCTCGAATAAGCGTCACGCGTCAACGGAACCGGAAGAACGACCGCGTGTTGTTTCAAACGAGGGGAGAGCTTCGCGGGCGAAACGAGCGAGCTCAGACCGCGCGAACGGAACTGACAAGCCAATCTTCGAAGCCTTCCCGTTCTACTCCGAGTCGTGCCACCACCGATGCCGGACGGTCGTTCTCTTCCTTTTACTCTTTCTCTGCCCGCTCCTTCCGTCCTTCTCGGCCGCTTCTCTTCGCCCCTCTAACACTAGGACGGATACCTTGCTGCGCCGATCGCGAAGATAGGGAGCAGAACAGCAGAAACGCATGCGTCCGAACTTTGCACATCCTCCGCCTTCTATCAACTGTCATCCCCCACCCCTTTGCTAGTACACGCTCTATTACTCTCTCATCTATATAGCATTGTTGTTTCGTATCTTTGTGGACATTAATGATTGAAATCTGTAAAAAGCTTCTTTTTTTTTTTTTTTTTTTTTTATTTCAATCTGCAAATTTGAACGGTGGTTCAGTGGAAAGTATTTTAGTATTTAGTACTAGACAATTGGTTTTGTTAGATTTTAAAATATATGTTTTCTACGTACACGTAAAGTAGATTCCATTCGTTGCACATTTTTTTTATCCCCCCAAAATCTGAGCTCAACAAATCTATCGATGAAATCATTTGATTCAAAGTGTTCCTGAAGAACCGATTCTTAGAACAGGTTTTTCTAATTCTCTGACTGATTTAATTAATCATTGATAAAGTATTAATAAATATTTAAAAAAGTAAACATAAGAAGACAATTTGACTTATCGACGAACGAAGAACAACGACAATTCAATTATCGACGAAAGGTACGCTTCTTATCGACGGGAGTCGAACAGAATTCGTCGATTCATCCCGCGTCGTTCAAACGTGAAATCACAAATTCGCACATCACTCCAGACTTAATTGGTTAACAAACAATACTTTAACGGCAGGTTTAGTATATTAGTAGCCTTGTAACACTTAAATGGATATAAAACGCGTGCACAGCTTTTTTTTCACATTATTTGTTGAGAAGTATAGTTTAAATATAGACATTGTGACGCGTCTTTCGTGTATCGTACTGTAGCAGAGCAATAATAGAAATGCTTTGGTGATAACGTGTTGTGATAACGCATAGGAAACAATGCGATAACAGCGACTTCGGTTAATTGATACGGGCAATTAGATCAACGATCGCACTCCTGTTTTTCTCGGTCCTCGATCAACCGTGGAAGTCAATAGTGAAAAAATATGAAAAATCGAGCGGGAGCAATCGCGAACACAGAAAAACAATGTTCATTTTGTCGAGATAAAAGTTAAGTGCATGATTGTTGAAGCGTTTTACCATATCGTACAGGTATGACCGTGTGTACGTTCGTTTGCACATTTGCTCCGGCTCTTTCGTTCCCAAAATTCCCTCGTTGTCGTCCCAGTGACCGTTCCCTTTTAACAATGTCTATTCGTCGATGCAAGATGATCGAACGTGATAACGAAAAGCTATGCTCAAAGTCAAAGCGTTGAGATAAAATGTGCACGCCGAATTATATATTTTTTGTCTACGCGAAAAAAACGTCTCTTCTCGCTGCATCTGTTTCTCTGTACGATTTCATAGACTTATCGTTTATTCTCGCGACGAGGAAAGAGCCAGGCAGAAATATTTCTCGCGTTTCTCTGCGATCATTCGCGTAAACGTTTATAACGTCAAAAAGTGTACGCTGGCACTTAAAGCGACGGTTAGTCTTGGCGGGGCTCGTCAACCAACAGAAAGCGGATATTGAAAATGTCTGGAAAACTTACCACCGTACCAATTCCCCACGTGGTTCTGCAACACTTCCGCGTAATCTTTGGAAACGGTGGTTTCGACATCGAACGTGCCGAACGTAAAGTTTTGTTTCTTGATAAACTCTACCATGGACTTCATCATTAACTGACAAGTGTGTCTGCCGGCAACCTGTCTCTGTCCGTTCGTTGCGTACACCAGATGTACCTTCCGCCACTCGTATCTGCGTTAGTAACATAACGTTAGAATAGAAATTGCACAAGCAGAAGTTAAAGGTAGAATCGCTTTTGAAGTGATTCCATGGTTGATTAAATTCTACGTTGATTGCTTCTCTTCTCATTTACCGATTCATTAGAGCTACGAAGAAATTGGCGAGATCCCTGAAAGCCACGTTTCCGATCCGCGTCGTCATGAAGTACTCGTCCTTGCACTCGGTCTTCTTCTCCGTGAAATCGAAGGTGAACCCACCGGTGGTAATTAACGGCGCGCCGAAGAATTTCACCACTCGGCCGACAGCCGCTGAAATTAAACATCAACCTTGAACGAAACCCGAACGTGGACTTGTAAAATTGCTAATAGCAGACAACCCTGCGCTACTTACCCACGCAATAATCGCAGGCAGGTCCGAGAAACAGATGAACGCAATTCGAGAAGCTATCGATCGCGCCGATCTGGGCGTACGTTGCATCGCAATGATCGTCCTGCGAAAGAAACTGTAGCTTCAACCAGTGGGGTAAAAGTCCTCGCGATCTGGCTTCGAAGATAGCCAAATCTGTGGATATAACCGGCAATGAGCAACACTGTTCTCGAGACTGTTTCAATACATTTGCAATTCGTCTCAAAATAACTCGTTCTCTCGCACTTTGTTGCCAGTACCGCGCAAAAAGCAACAATCATGATCTTGGACGATGATGGAAACTTACCGAGAACTGGGAGAACTTTCGGCAACGCGATTTCAAACACAGGATTCGCCGGCAGAAGAACCGCTACCCTCAGCTCGCAAGAGAACGTACCGTTGCGACTTCTCTTGCAAAGGGCCTCGCAATCGTGGGCCAGTTGCACCTCGCGGCAGGTCACTTTCCCATTCACCGGACACCAGCCAATTAGCCAGCTGATCGTCAATGCAACGATCCAATGTACCATCCAATTGGTATCCATCTATGTGACACGTACGATTCTTCTCACTGCCTTTCCCCTTTCGCGTTGCTCGTCTTTCTCTTCAAACGAGATCGGTGTACCGCTTCAAACGTTTCGACAACGATGAACCCTTGTTCGCTACTACTGTTTCGCGAATGTCACGACCAACGATCCCTGTCTTGCTTGAGTTCATCCTTTTCCTTATAAGTCTTCGTTTCTCCCCCTAGTCCCTTCTCGTCGAGATCGTCGTGCTGTCAGTCGGAATGAACCAGCGCCGCGACAACTCGATACATCGGATCGATGCTCCAACTGCAAACGATCCACGATGCAATCTATGCTCCCAACTCCTTCCAACTATTCTCGGACGCTTCCCACTGGAATGTTTCGGCGCTAATCCCTTTTCGTACCTACCGTAAGATTCCTGCAAACGGTACGTTTCCAATTCGAGTTTCCAGTTTCGTCGATCGAAAAGGAACAGCGATCGCTGGAACTGAATCACGCCGCTATCACGAGCCCCTGTTCCACCCCTCTTGCCCGAAACGGCACGAGATCAATCCGAGGGATTGATACGAACGAAAAGAAAAAGTCAAGCTCCCAGGGAATGAAAAGAGCACTACTGACACTCTGTCTGATGATCTTGAACAGCATTAGCCAGTCGCAAACACCCAAGTATACCTCTCGTTAGCTCGTGTCGCGTTATCGCTGATTTTCTATCGCGTCGATTGATAATAGCTATCGAAAGCTTCGCTCACCTCCTCTCGCATTTTCTTCCACAGTTTTTGATTAATAATCTAATGTCATTCCGCACGCCGATGTACACACGTTCCCTTTGTTTTTGTTGCTGATACCATACGGGATACCGTGAAATCTTTTTCCAAGTTCAGAAATTCTACCACCACACGTTTCCATACTCTTTGATTTTTCTGTCCTGTGTCGTGACACTGAGAACAATTCACACATCTTGACAATACTTATTTAGACAATTGTGCCTCAACAACGTTATTTCGACGTAAAACCAATTGAACCTTATTGTTCTTCGAATATTTTTCATCTGCCTTTCGCAAGATACTGCGAAGTGAAAGTAGAATAAACTCGCGCTGAAAGAATGATAAATTTTAAAACCATTGTTTCTCATTCGTAATCTTTTTTTTCTCAACAATAACGATTGCAAGAACAGTGAATGTATTAAAAGAAAGAAAACAATACCTTAGTCGGAGTGTACTGACATACGAATTACGTTGAAACAATTGAATTTTTGGTAGATATTGTCAACTAGAATAGTCGTTAGTAGCCAATTTGTATTTCAAACATTTAAAGTGCAGTTTCTATGAATGTACGCTGCGATCTTTTCGAACGGTTGTAGGACAATGTAGAAAGTTATATACAAACAATTATTCGTGCGTTTTATCGTTACTTGAGGCGTTTCGAAACAATATTCTCGTTAATGATATTTCGCAATTTATCTGTCTTTGATAACAGATGAAAACATGCGTTTCGAAACTTTCGATTCAAAAGACTGCATATAGTTTCGTCTCACTTGAGTTAGTTAGTTCATGGATACATTTTGGCGCGAAAGAATATATCTTCTGTTACGGTTTTTGGTTACGTTTGCCCAAAATTTTATTTCGTCATTAAGCATGAGTGAAATCAACTTTCATAAATTTTACGACACCAAAATGGTCGTGAAGATGGAGAAACAGAACGCAGATAGCAAGCAAAAAGTATCAGAAACAGGAGCGAAGAAACATGAAAAAATGCCATTCAGTATTTTGGGGCCGCGCGAATTTTTGATGAATTTTGACAAACAAGTGGATGCGCTTAATACAGCTGCGAAAGAGAGTAACGATTATGATATGCTTTGCACTTTCGTTTATCAGGTAGACAATGGTTATCGAAAATTCATAGTAATTCATCCTGAAATCTATTGGCGGTATTATGAGCATTTACCGCCAGAAAGAAGGTGTTCGTACGAGGTACGTTTCCGGTATTATTTTATTATGTTCGTAGATGTTTCAGAGATGCATGTGCGTAGAGACGAGATAATAAATTCATATTTACAACTCAGGTAATTCCAGAAAATCATCCTTGTCGATTATATCTGGATTTAGAGTATTCAATCGAACTGAACTTGGGGCATAACGGGCCGTCTATGACAAATACTTTGATCGACATTTTTTCTATGTACTTACTCATGCACTGGCACGTAATATGCAATAGATACAACGTAGTTAATTTAGATTCAAGTACTAGCGAAAAATTTAGTAGACACATTATATTTAATATCCAAGATGTAGCCTTTAAAGATAATTATCATGCTGGTAGACTGGTAAAATCCGTGTGCGCGGATATTTTGAATTATGTTACATCCAAGGAAAAACAACACGATATTTTAAGCTGCTTTGACAAAACACAGCTAGAACAACTGTTTGTTGAAACAAAGAAAGGAAAAAGACTGTTCATTGATACCGCAGTTTACTCGAAGAATAGACACTTTAGGATTTATAAGTCCACTAAATGGGGAAAACAATCAAATCTGGAGATCTCAGATGACTCTAAATATATTCCATCCAGTGTGTACAATGACAAAGAGTTAAGCATATTTCTAGATTCCTTGATATCATATTTTATTACAAAGAAGAACTTGATTTTATTGGAGTATTCTGAAAATGATACAATAAATACAAATTGTTTCAAGGATACAGTACAACGATACAATTATCAAGAAAATGATAGTCCATGTTCAAAATATCCAATGTTGGATAAATATATTAGCAATTTAATATCTCCTGGAAAAATACGCACGTGCAAACATTTTGAGACTGCAAAAATATTGGTCTACGAAACTGTAGGATACAGGTATTTATAATTCATTATGTGAGATTATTATTTAGTTTTTAAAGTATATTTGCACTTAGAGATATTAAATCTGGTTAACTGTTGGTGTTCCTGCCTATATTTATAAACACATCATAATTTTGTGTAATTCCAAGTCATGCAAGAATAAATTAAACAACAGTAATTTAACCAGTAATATAATTACTCTAACTTACAAAGTGTTGAAAATATCATCTTTGACGTTGCAAGTAAATTTTTACTCAACGATTTAAATAAGCTTGGTAGATATACGTTTTCTTTATTATTTTTATATACATCGTATTATACACTCGTAAACAAGTATTATTTTTATTACACCTATAAAAATAGCTCGTGTTAAAAATAACCGAAATCGTCATTGCCTAATTAAATAAGAATTTAGATACATTAATTATTATGTAAGTTTGTAGGTATCAAGAGTGATATTTTCTGCACTTTGTAAATCATTCGTATAAATAAATTATTAAAACTTGTTTCGTTATGTAAAATAGTCTTGAGTAACATTTATAATAATAAATAGTTTTGATCCTTTCAAATTGATCACAATTTTAAAATTATCTTATATATAATAATAGAAAAATAAAAGTATTTATCTGTTTTCTTACTGATAGGTATTGTGAAAATATTGGTAGATGCCATAAAAGTAACAATGTTTTTTGGATCGTAAACTTAAAGAACAAAATAATATATCAAAAATGTCATGATCAAGACTGTTTTGGTTTTAAATCCAAATCAAAACAATTACCAGAAGAAATTTATTTTCAAATCGACGAGGAAGGTGATATGTTGTTGAATGAAGTGCTATGACACGAGACATAGAAAGTGTAGAAAAATAGTCCTTCTATCAAAAATTTAACGAGGTAGAAATATCTGGAAGACAATATCGTTAGACAGAAAGGAGAACAAAGTTTTTAAACAATTTCAGATAGATAATACTTAGCTTTGTTTCCATGATATTTTCTCCTGAAATTGAAACAAAATGCACAATAACAGTTACGTGTTTTCAGGTTCCTGTTACAAGTGCCAAATAATTGTGCAATGTTACGTTCAATATTGCAAATGTATATTATTAATTACATTAAAATGTATACTACAGATTATTTACAGTTTATATAATTCAATGTAAATTAATTCCATGTATATAGGCGTACATATAATATAACAGAAAAAATTCTAATATATATGTACGTATAAAAAATTAATTTTTCATATTTTATGCAGCTATTTATATTTGCACTATCGTGAGTGTACAGATACAATACGATATTTTAGGTATGTAAAATTACGTAAACGTGAATAAAAAGATCTTGTACAAATTATAATTTACTTTACAATATATTGCAAGTGAACACTTTGTTCTTTCCACATTTCTCTTTTGTACTATGTAATAAATAGTGTAAATGAAACTAATTATAAATATAATCAGTCTCGTGTTCATTACATCATAAAGAATACCATAAAAACAAAATAGGTATTTTTCAAAATTCTTCTCATTTGAGAAAAAGTGTATATTTTATGCACATATATTTGGTGCATCATCAATGCAACCCCGGTGATCCAATGTATCCACTTATTCGTACCTGTATCTTTGTATCGCGATCACTACCATTCTGCTTGCACAACGTCATGTTAAAGACTCTATTAGCCAAAATTTCATTATTTCAAATATATTGAAATTATTGGTCAAACAAATAACTTTGTAAAAAAGAAATAACGTAATAAACCCCTGCCTTCGTCGATTGAATCTTCTGTATCTTCATCGCTCTCGTCACTTTCTTTCGTTTCTGATGTCAGGATTTCGATTTCCCCATCAAGATCACATTCTACTGCATCACTTTCACTCAATGTTTCACTCTCTTTATTATTTTCTACGTTATACTCAGATATAATCTGAGAAATATGACTAGCATCAGAAACATTCTCCTTTTCCTTCGTGAGTTTATAACTTTGATAATTTCTCGACGCATGCCTCATACGAATTAAAAAGTCTGGCAACCCTAGAATTTACAAATACGGAGATAAGTTGAAATTTATATAAAAAAGAGAAACTTTTCTTCTTTTCTATTTATTTATTTTTTATTTTTGAACACGAACAAGACATACCTGACATCGCGACCCACGAAGTAATCGCAGATGGAATATTTACACCAGGATCATCAAAGTAAGTTAATCCGAATTCTATGCCTGGTTGGTGGATATCTGTATAAGGCTTTATCACCATATAGGACCAATACGTTGTAACTCTGTTATGTATACACAGTTTAAATTATTTCACAATAGTAGAACATTCGTTAAGATTCTTCTACTACTTTTATATTTATTTTTACAACTTTAATGATCCAAATACTCTTATCGAACTAGGTGATTTCGTAATGAGATATAAAACTAAATGATACTGATATAGTAACTTAACAGTATTATATACATATACGTATATATGTGTATTTATTTGCGTTGTAAAAAAGAAAAATGCTCCAAAATATTCACGATACCTGTATATTCCTGGTTTGGTAGGGACATTAGGATGTTCCGTTACTTTACTTATAATTACAATTAACCGCTTTTCTTTGTCTATGATCCACCGTCGTTGATATACGTAATCCCTATTTGTAAACAATCTCTAAAATCAGACATTACAGAATATTAAAATTTAAACAATAAGATTAAGTGATTCATATTACAAATAGCTAGCTTTACGTGAGTTACCACATACCGGCCATATCGTTTCCCAATATACAACATCAACACCATTATCAGCAGATTCTTTCGATTCCGGATCAGTATCTATGATTGTTAATTCTCGAGCAGTTGGGTCCCATTTTTTCCGATAATCCAGATCTATTTGAGTTTGCAAAAAATCTTCCGCCGTAACATCCGAAAATGTACCATAGACTTTATATGCAAATAATCCTCCAGAGTTTGGTTCTTCTTTTCTCCAAATGAGCATATCTTGCCTTTCTATGTATGGTTTCCATCCTTCAGCTAAAATCAAAAACATCACATACAACAATTATCAATACATTTGTTTAACAGTAATGCTCAGAAAAAAAAAATGATTACGTACAATCTTCATTAGAAGTAGCGCTAAATTTACCACCGTTACATGTGCAATAATTTATGTTTGGTTGTTGAGTATCTATCACAACTCTTAGATGACATTTTGGACAAATAAGCGTGATATCTTTTAGCCTGTGAATTTCTTCAATATCTCTTTTACAACTAGCAAGCATAAAAAACAAAATGATCAATATTAATGATACATTTGATAGATTTGTGAGACTCTGCTTTTCTCAAATCAAAACTTTTTATAATCGCAGTTAATAAGTTAATAAGAACAAATCAATTTTAATTAGATTGGATAGATTTATTCGTTGAAAATGTTAAGTTGATGTTATTTACTTTTAAGGTAAATTAAATGACAAGGATATTGAAAGAGCTGCGGCACTAAGGAGGCAGCTCCATTTTTCAATAACTTGACCAAATCAATAAAAGTCAGCTCAAAAATATTCAAAATTAAATCAATTCTTCAAACATGTTATAAATTCATAGCCAATTATTATTTATATAGGTTTTGCATTCCAAATTAACCCTTTTGCAGATTATATTCATCTTTTTGTACTATAAATTAACCCTGTTATAGATTAACCAGATTCATTCGCATATCAAATTCACTTTTTTGCAAATTAAGTTTTCTCAAATTATTGTAATATAAATAACGTGTAAAGTTATTATTCTGAAATGAAAATTTTATTGTATATATGTAATAATACTTACACAAAAAATAACATGAAATACTTAACATTAAAAGTACTTTTATATACATATGTAGATTCGTTAATAATAGTTCACCTATGTATAGTTTTACATATACATTTATATAAGAACTATGACTATCTGTAGTTGCAACAAAATGATTAATAATACCCACTAAATATTCATGATTCGAAGTCAGCCAAAATATTTCTTTAAAAAAACTTCTTCAATGGGGTATATCATTGGAGAGTAATAGAGAGTGATAGAAACAATAAAATGTGCTTTATCTGATCAATAAGATTCCTGAATGTTGTGGAAGTTTATATTAGTCATCTTTCAAGTGCTAATCTTTCGCATACTAACTACAACCTTCGCAACTAATTACAAATTAAATCAGAAATAACGAAATAACAAAATGACATTGTATTACTTCACTTTTGAATCACTCAATCAAGGTGAATTTGATTTGTAGAAAGGTGAATGTGATTTGCAAAAAGGTTTAATTTGAAATGAAAAAGCCTTAATTTCGAATTAGCGGTTAAACTCTTGCATTTTTGAATATGCAACCTATACCTTATTGGAGTTGCCTCTTCAGTTCTCAAAAAACCATTCATTTTACCTATTGAGTTCTTCTTCGCTTATTCTTTCACGGTCCCAGTTGTACATCGTTACACCGATGCTACTTGTTAGAAAGTGTCTGGCATTCCTTACTGCACGACGTTTCCAACTTTTCATAAATTCCTTGAGCGCTACCTCGTCCCATATCCGTGTATACAAATGAAATATCTGCAAGCTCCTTCTAATACGTTGCGCAGCGATGAACTCGAACTGTCTGGTACAAGCTTTGACTACCTGTCCGCTCTGTTGTTTCAACCACAATGCTACTCTACTCCGGCATTCGCGAAATCTTCCACAATTTTCATGCTGACCGAAAGAAGATGCTAACCTGGTTCCACCTCGGATACAATTCGAACTCAATTGCTTCGTTAACAACCCAGAACATTGCACCACGTACATCGTTAGTCTGGTGCTTCTTGAAGAAATTGTTTTTCAAACAATAGAATTCAAAAACGACCGCTATTAATCGTTTCGTACTTAATTTTCGTAAACTTAAATCTTATTCTCCAGCAACAAGTTACAGGTTATGTTCCGTGACAATGGAATTTGATATCAATCAAAAGACATTACTTGTTATATTGATCTTCGTAAATTTTTTTATGGTAACGTGTACATTGTATTTTAATTCACAAAATTATAAATTACTTATGAAACTTATAAAACATGTTAACGCCGTGGTACGTGCTACTGCCTATCGCGAAATCATGTAACATTCATATAGATTTGCGAGTATGTCGATATCTCGATTGCGACATATCGAACATAAAAGTATCGACTGGAAAGTAATTTGGAAATGTATCGATATATCGAGCCTTGTCGAGTACACCGGTGCTATTCGTATATCCGTAATTTTTGTATACGCTTTTAAGAATGTATTTTTCAAAAATTAGTAAAGAGTAAGTTGTTATTCGAATCGGCGTCGAAACGCAGATACTCGTAGACTGCGACACATCCCAACAAACGTCAACAACAACGACAAATCGCGAACGAGCGTAAAATTAAAAAATAGTTAAGATCGAGTGGTTAGACTTGGTAGTAATTCGTGCAATGTGAGAATAATGTCGGAGGCACGCAATAATTCGAAAGTGACGAGTACACATTCCCAGCCGGACAATCTACCAAATACCCCTCGAGAATTCCGTATTCGTTGCGTACACATTTGAAATATTTGCTGGAGCAAAATTTGCTGTATGGGAACTGACCCTCCTCCGGACATAGTACCTCATTCAAACGGTTAAGCTGTAAAAAACGAGAAAAATGGTAAGTAGATAAAAATATTAGAACGAAAAATATTTGAACATTGTAATAGAGAAATTTTATTTTTTAGTGCAGACGAGTGTAAATTTATGTAAACTTGTGGTCAAAATTATATTCGCTTTCACATTTGAAAATTATTGTGTTAAAGATTATTGATTCCAAATTATTGATCCAAAAGTTATTGCAAATCGCTCGTTTGAATTGATTTATATATAACATTATACATATAACATGTGACATTTTGGTAAATACAAAATTATAAATTGCTCGTCTGCTCGTCTGCAATGACCATATCTACTACTAATAGTAGATATGATCTACAATTTGAAAAAAATTAATTATTTGTTATTTTGAATTTTGTAAGTATTCAAATACTTTCGCGAGTTCGCACACTGCGGTATTTCACAAACGAAAGGAAAAAGAAGAAAGAGAATAACAGAGATGTACTTACGATTACAATCGAACTAGACTGTTCGTCAAATTCAAATTTCGTGCAATTGAGTGTCGCGTCGGTGCAGAGCAATCTTTCCTCGTCAAAGATGGCGCCGTTTGGACACCCAAACAGTACGACAGTCCTCTGCCTGTCGTTGTTGACGATACATTGATGAAACAGATTGCAATATTTCAAGTGCCGCTGAAAACCACTTGGGCAAACGATAGCGAACCTATCTTTGCTTAGATCGCTAATTATAGCACTGTCTTCAATTCTGGGTATTGAAAATTGAACGGGTGCTGCTATGCCAAAATCATTCCAGCGTTTGCACGTGCGTAGGTTTTTTATTTGCCTTGGGAAGTTACAAGTTTGCCGCCAATTATCCCAAAATGTTCCAGCCGGGCAGGAGAATTCGTACTTGTTTAAAATCGATCCAACAACCACGCATCTGTAAAATTTTGAACAATCCTCGAGATCGGGGAGGAAACCTTCTTTGACGCAAATTTGCTCCACGATATTTTTCTCATAAGACGCGATGGACAATGTAGTATCCTCGTTTTCTCGAGCAGTAACATAAGTAAAACTGTCGTCATCTTTCTTGACATTTTCGAACAATTCTGGTGCCTTCCCTCTTATAATTTTGTTTATCACCGAGACGTATGCATCCGTTGAATTGATTTCCTCGTATAAATTCATAGTATCAGTATCGTCGTCTGAATCCGTTGATTCGGTTTCGTACGAAATCGTAGTATCAGTATTATCATCTGAATTCGTTGATTCGATTTTGTATGAATCAGTAGTACGAGTATCGTCATCTGAATTCACTGACTCGGCTTCATAGGACTCGGTAGTGCCGGTATGGTCGTCTGAGTCCGTCGAGTCAACCGTAGTGACAGCGTCGTTTTCTGAATTTGCAACTAGTTTCGTTGTCTCTTGTAGCAGATTTCTCATGTAGTCTTCAATGCCTGTAACGTAAATGATTAAAATCCATTTTATCTCTGCGTTTCTCGTTAAATCGATAATCGATGAAGATTTCTTTTAAATAATTTAAAGCGGCAGATTTGTTTGAAAGAAATTGTACAATTTCTAGCTAATAATTCGACAAAAATAGCGTTTGTCGCTTCGACAATGATTCTTATTTAGCATCTTATTTTGTAGTAGCAGTACATTTAATAATATAGCATAATATAATATTAAATAGTATATTTAACATTATAGTATAGTATAACAAGTAGCAAAATATATTATCATCATTCGACGGACAATTAAAATTTCTAATTTTAGCGAATTTCGAAGGTTATTGTACCTTCGCTATACAGCGGCTCTTGCTTTCGCTCTAGCTGTGGCTGTCGCAGTAGCCACGGTTCTTTTATAAATTTTAGTTGCGGTACAAGCTGCGATTGCGTTTGCACGGAACATTCTGGCCTGTCGTTGTTCCGTCGATGTACACACTTTTTTTGGTTAACCGAGTATACACGGTCGTCGAGACAATCAAAAATGTTTGCAAGATGATGCACACCGAGCAGGGTACTGCAATTATAAAATCGCTTGCAGTTGTCGGGGTCCGCGAAAAAGCCTGATTCCATGCATTTAAAGTTAATTTCCCCATGCTTCTGAAGCACGTCTGCACTGTTTTTCGGCGGCTTTAAGACCCGATCTATAAAAGCAACACGTTAAGCAACAGTTCAATTTTGACGGACAGGCATTCACGATTGAATTATTCTGTCAAAGAATTAATGAAATGTCACTTCTTCCTTGGCTGTACGAATATCGTAGAATCTGCAGTACACTGAAATAAACCTCACGTATACCACGTGTAGGCAATTTTATTTATTTGCTTCTTGTCTAATAGTATAAGAAAACTGTAGTATTTAAATTGCAATTTTAATACGACCGAGAACATGTATTATATAATTGTTACATGAAAATATCAATTTCCTGAGTAAAGTAAAAAAAACACATATATATATATATATATATAAATATTGCTAATTCGATCTTCACTTACCCATTTCATTCAACAAGTTTGCACTAGTTCTAATCACAGACAGAATAATAAGACAGCTAATCACATAAATGTTGGCCCACATTCTTGACATTCGATTTCTATAATAGTTCAATTTTTAAAGGGCAGGTATCGTTAGAATGTAAATTCTAATCGTTCGGAAATGAAAAGAAAAGGAACAGATGCGATGTTTCTGCCGATAGATCGTTGATCATTCGACGGACGAACGAGCAAATTCGCCTGCGACGCGAGACTTATGTAGGTTCGGCAAAGATCGTTAAAAAAATATGATCGATTAAAAATTATAGACTTCGACAGGCACCGATAAGCTGTAATCGGACAAATTTATGCCACGTAAAAAAAAAGAAAAAAGAAACGAATAAATATACGAACAAAGGAAGGACAACATGATAGATCCTTTACTACTCATTGTTTGTATTATCGTTCGTCTTGGTTATTTTACAAGGCACGTTCGAGCGGGTACATTCGGGTAGAAAATGCTTCGAGATAACTTTTGTTTGACAGATCCGGATACTTCGTTCTAAAGTTCCAGTGTTTTCAAACGAGCTGCAAATCGGGTGTAAGAGATACACGGTTTCGAACGGCTTCCTCGAACAAGTCCAATATCTAGTCTACGATGTTTCCTCTAATCCGCCAATCCAGCGTTGAATTTATTCGTTCAGCTTCCGACAGTTCAACATCCTTCGCGCTTCCATCTGCGAACGAAACGGAGGAAAAAATGACGCTTTTGATCGGTAACGCTTCCTCTTCCCTATGAAATTCTTAATTAAAAAGAATTCGTACTCTAAATATTTTTTGGAACGGTATTATTTTAAATTGGTAAACGATAAATACTATTTTTAAAATATCTGAAATATTAAGGAAAAAACTAAAAGGAAAGTAAATTTAGCGGGGGTAATCCAAAAAATCGGGCCTCTTCGGGTGCAACGCTGATGCAACGAAAATTAGCGATTGGTTGATTTGGGTCACGTGATTCGCGAGGGGGCGTGGGGTCGAGCGATCGCACCTGTAATTTGTTTTCTATCGATTCAAATGTTCGCGTATCAGTGAGACGAATCGTACTTTTTTTATCTTTCACGTTAAACATTTTCTGATTTCTACATTCTCGATCTCAGCGCTAAGAAAAAAGAAGAAAAAAACCAAAAGAAGCGTACCTGTATCAATTGGTAAACGGTTAGCAGTTGTTCCAGGAAGGGTCTAGTCTGTGAAGCGCATTCGGTTTTAAGGGTACCCCATTCGAGCCTCTGGTTTCTCTTTCCCCAACCGGTCGAGAAGTTTAGCTGGGCCTCAGTTCCGGAGTGCAAGATCAAGCATAACAGCAATATTATCGAGAAAAAGGCCAGTCGAGCCTTACGATACCTACGAAACGAGACACACAGAACAAAATGAAATGGTCATTGGCATGGATGAATTCGAAATTGAGATACGTATGGAGAGATGAATGCATCGATCATCGTTAGATAAACGTCAGACTGTTTGTAGGTACCCTTGGTGGATGAGATATAACGAGGTCATAAATTAGAGCCACAAGTCACGAAATTAAGCAAACACGGTGATTGATCTAGCCGTAGTTAGTGCCATATGCGTCGTCATCAATCCGAAGACACTCGAGAATCGCGACGTTCGAAATCATTTTGAAGTTTAAGCTAGCAAACGTTGCACTTTTTTAGCAACTTCATTCTTCGTTTGTAATCGTTTCGTTAAAATTGCACTTGTGTTAATCCGCCATTGCTTTCTATATTATAGTAATTCACGCGTCGGTAAAAGTTAGCCTGCTACTTTTATTCCTTGAAAAGAGAACAGTTATTTTATACAAAATGTTTATTGTTCAATCTTCGGTATAACATTGATTTAGTCTGTCTCTTGTTAATTTCTATTCCCGGTATCGAGAACCTTTCTCGCGAAGAGAAATCTCTTATTGAAATTAATACTATCTCTACCACAAAAACTTTTTCGTATTTTCATCTAATTTCACACATCTCTTGTCGTATATTTAAAGTTGACTATCATCTATATTTTGCATCGATATCAATTACGCAAATCGTTTCTGCCTGATATTAACGCATATTAGCAGCCGGCACGATAACTTTTAGCGTTCTTATTCGACGAAACGAAATTTTGTCGATCATGCACGATACTGTTGGCAGTACAATGTCATTGAATGTTAAATTATAGAAAATAATAAGTTAATACAAGGTCGATTACGTTCCTCATCCACGCACAGACAGATCACTTACATGTCGTCAGCAGGAATCGCATCTAGAGCGAGCAACGCGATTCGAAAAGATCGTCCTCTCCTAGTCTTTCTGAGCCTAAAGGATCGTGTGTCCGCGCGAGGTGAACACGTCTGTGAGAGGATAACGAGGCCGTAACTTTTTTTATAGGTTCTCGGCAACCCCTTCTCAACCCCTAGCGTCGCCAATTCACAGTGCAAGCCCCGTGGTCCATGACGCGGACAGTTTAGTTTTGTCATCGGCTCGATTGAAATCTGCGAGATTGGTGTCGCAACCAAGCGCGATCCAAGGGTTTCTTTCTCGTTTAGCGCACGTCACTGCGAAGCCTGCCGTGAATTTCGTTAATTAACGTCAAGGTCCAGTGACTCGGGAAATTTCCGGCGTAAAAGAAGTCCTCAAGCCAGTGCGACGAGAGCAGGGACTGTATCGCGGCGATGGATCTGCAACGTTTTCTAAATGTTAATTGTTCTAAGCGGCATGGATATCAAAAAGGGGCACAGTTCAGTAAAATTTGAAGTTATTTCTACATTTATTTGAACGAATTAATATTTAAAATTAAGCTGAAAAATTATTTGAGAAAATTAAACTACTCACTCGACCTTGACACGAGGCAAAATTAACTTCTTCGTACTCAGTGGCTCGTTGTCGTAAACTCGACTTTATCTTATCCTTTCAGATAAAATTTACCCAAGCCTGATTAGCAAGGTGCTAACGCACGTTTCGTTTTGTGTGATTCATCGCACGGGAGTGAACGATAAATACGCTATCGCCAACTGTCGCGAATGTCTCGCGTTGGCCTGAGAACTTCTTAAGACGCGAACCATCTTCTCTTCTTTCAATGTCATCGTCTTTTATTATTGCTACAAAACAAAGAACACGAAGTTACACGCGTCTCCGACGACGGTAGATGGATCTCGCGAGTAAAGATGGAAGGTGTGCCTGCGATCAACTATCACATGTCGAGTGGATCACGCGAACAAACCATATTTGGTCGCAGCGTGTCCTGAATATAATTTACAAGAAGCCTGGTGTACGCGTATGCTTCTGGCTAAACCGTGTTATCCGCGACTCTCTTTCAACGACGTCGTTCGGAGAGAATACAACAAAGTTTCATTTAAGTTGGACGAGTTACTTGAATTCCAGCAACAATAAATTCTCGACTCGAAGCTTTGAAATGTCCTTTCAAGTTTCTACGCTCATTTTCACTTGATTTTCGTTATTTTCAATTATGGTTTTCTCTAAAACATTACCGATCTTCTGGAACCTATTGTCTCTCCTCTGAGAGTTTCGTTGAAAAGTATATCTTTTGAGGTCTTTTCAGTTTGCTCCTGAACTTGATTGAGCTTCGTGTAACACTTGCTAACTAGCTATTTCCATCTTATCTTTCGCCAGAGCTTTCTCGTTACTTGAATTTCAACGTGGACGAAGCTTCAAGCACGTCGTCTAGATATATACCTGGTCGCGGACACAGAAGTCGTCGTTTCTCTTTGTTTCTTTTGCATGTCTCTTTTCTTTAATTGTACGTAAGGGCAGTGTTCGAGTACATAGCATAAGTAGCGCATCGCGAAACAAGTTCGCCTGTGATGTAGTCAATTCGCCGCGATAAAGGAGTCTCACACACGCGCCGAAATCGAGCCGAATTTCGCCGAATGATTCGCAAAACCGACGTCGCATCTCTTGTTTACCGTTCGCCGACGGAGAAGTTCTTTGTACTGCGACGGAGTGTATCGTTAAAAAGACGGCCATCTGTTTCACAGGACAGACGGAGATCGCTCGCTAACACACACACACATTCTTCTTACTGTTCCAACAATGTTTGGAATATGTTGCCCGTGCAGTCGTTCGACGACGTCAACCCAAGCCAGAAAGGAAATTATTCGTTTCTGGATATTTGATGCGCACGAATCGCATCCAAATTTTACGCATCCTCTGAGATCACACGCTTTCGCCTAAGTTGCACTCGTTTTTTTTTTTTTTCTTCTTCTTATCGTATAAATTACACGTTCACTCTTTCGAGGACGTTTTGAAGCTGATTCAGGGGGGTGGTAAGTTTGTTAATCCTTTGCGGTCGTGCGTCTGCTCTCAGCCATTGAAATATCCTTTACTTTCAGTTTCGATGCTTTCAGGATTTTTAACTCGTTAAGGACCAACCGGTAA
Organism: Melipona beecheii; assembly: GCA_032399605.1. Classification (NCBI taxonomy): domain Eukaryota; kingdom Metazoa; phylum Arthropoda; class Insecta; order Hymenoptera; family Apidae; genus Melipona; species Melipona beecheii. The sequence goes on from JAUCMO010000291.1 coordinate 5,092,614, forward strand.
AACAACCGTGAACGCGACATCGTTGTAAAATCTAAATAACGTAAGTAGTTATTTTGTCAAACTAAAAAGTAGAAATGTATGACGCGTTATAAGACTGTTCCAAGGTTCCAAGGTACGAAAAGAGTTCTAGAATTGGGATCGATAGAGCTATTTTTGGTCTTGAAATCCATTTCCACAACTGCAATACGAAATCTGTGTCTAAATGAAATTACAAAGACAAATGTTGCGTCAATGCAAACTTAACAAGTTTGGTCCTTAATAAGTTAACAAAACTTTAGCGCAGTTGGACATTTCCGTTTCTTAAAATATTTACTAATAAGGAATGTGTTTTAAAATGTGGCAGAAAGGCAGTTAGTCGTAATTGTTGTGAGACAACAGATTGCGGATATTTATACAAATTCGTACTTTTATGAACACAGTTAAGATAGTAGTAGAAGATTTATTTCGTATTGCTAAACATTATAACAAGTGTACGCTACCTTATATACTTTCCTATGGATCTTTATATCTTAAAAACTTTCAGAAATGTATAGAAACCCGCAATTTCATTATTGGCGCTCAACGAAGATCAATCTCCCGACCTGCATCTAATCCGCAAAAGATTAAGAGTCCACCTGAATCACCATCAATGTGCACACATTTGCGTATTTTTGTTACTGTTGTTTGTCGCTTCTGTTCTTGTTGTGTTGCGATTAACGTTACCATTATTACTATACATATGCATATCGCCGTTAATGTATCGTACAAAAAGCTTACAAATTATTATCACATATATACGTGTACGTACGTGCGCAAACGCCTACATAGGTACACGGATATACATACATATATATATATATATACCTATATATATATATATATCTATATACATATACTTAGAAATATCCGCGTGTAGAATGCGCCTTCGCGAATAGAACAAATTGAATACCGTGGCACGCGATTGTTATATCGATCAGCGGAGAAGAAATGTCAAACAATCGCGACAGAACTGTTTGACGCCGGCGAATCTCACGATTACACATTCACGTGTGTGTTCCTGCATTCATGTACAATTATTCGGTGGATCGATTTTAGGTTTAGATTTCGGGCGCACGATATGGCACTCGGATCTCTTCTCGCCGATTCAAGCGCACACTCACGCGTATTCATATTGTTTCCAATGTTTCGCTCTAGACTATACTACGCGCAGCGCGCACGAACTCATATGCACACATACATCTGTGTACAGTACAGATTCGATATTCAGATTTATATCTATAAGTGTATTCGCGTGTATGTAAAGTTTCGCATACCCTCTACACGGCTTCTAATCGCACTCGCGCACATAATTGATTAACAAAATAGTCTATAAGTTAAATATAAAGGAGCATCGACGCTGCCCTTGTTCCAATCATTTTTTTTTTTCCTTTTTTTTTCTCTTTTATCTTTCTTCTATCGCTATGAGCCTCCGCTCATTTCGTAGCAGTTTCGTTCTCTCTCTCGCACACATTCTCTCTACATTCTACATATATCCATATATACCCACGACATTCTCGCGAACGTAGGCATATAGATACATACACATATATATATTTATATTTGTCTCTATATAGTATACGTATAAAAAAATAAGTCCAGTCCTCGTAACTCGAATGATTGCCAAAAAAGAATACACCAACGATTCCATCTGCGTCCTCGTTCGAAGAGGTCGATCTCCTCGCGGTCTCTTCGCACTGCAAATCGTTCTCTTCGGGTTACCAGCGGAGAATCCACGCACGAAACTAAATCGTTTTCGAGCAGCGCGTGTCCATTTTCGCGATGCTAGTACAGCCGAGTACAGCCTTTGTCGTCCTCGGCCGCTGCGTCGATTTCTTTTTTGTTCACTACCTGTTCTGTCTTTCTTTGTTTCCTCTATTTCATACGCTCGCGTCAGTAGGAAGGAATACTATCGTCTTTGATTTTCGTCGCTGTGTCGTCCATTCGTAAAGATCGCGTATTACGTCGTCGCTCCGCGGAACGTTCGCGGGCAATCGAGCTGGGCTGCGAGTAAGAGGAAAGGCAAATAGAAAACAAACGGATAAAATAAAAACAAAAGAAGAAGAAGAAGAAGAAGAAGAAGGGAAAGAAGGAAATTACCGCGCTACGATTGCGTGTTATTTTTTTTTTTTTTTCGTCGAAAGGATATGTCGTACGCTACCGATGCCGCGATTCGGCACTGCGTGTCCTCGGAATACGAGAATACGACATCGAACGAGGTATTCCCGAGTCCGAGTTAAGTACACGGGGTGACGAAGCTACGCGGGGGATTTGTCGCTTCGTCGAGAATATCGGGAACCAGCCGCAGTTGATCGTCGCGAGCTGTTCAAATTCGAAAAGCCGCGCGTGGCTCAACACCAGCTCTCGCTTTCCCGCTCTCCAACGCCGTCGCTCTCCTCGTCGCTCGGCTCCTCCCCGTACATGTCCGCTAATTTTCGGAACCTCGGGCCGAAGTTCGACAAGTAATTGAACTTTAGATCTCCGTCGTCGGTACCTGCCAACAGAAAATGTTCATTGTAGAAGTTTACCGATGTTTTTGCGTCCATAATTTGTTCTAAAAATATAAAATTGCAGAAGCGTGGAATTATTAATATACCATGTATGTCAGCGTACGTTCGTATGCATTATTGATAACATATATACATACATTATACCATTATAATATACATGTGCATGTTTTAATTATATTGTTTATGATATAATATAATAACACAATATAATTAACTAATTATATACATTATATAGCAATTAATGCATGCATACATCATTAATATATAAATTTTTAATATATCTAATAATATAATTAAATGTAATTAATTATTATTAATATATAGGAATGACAAAAAAGCGCGTGCTATAATAAGAAACAATCGCGTCTAACAAAAGACCGTGAGTAGTAAATGCAATGTTGAACAAAACTATTCGCGTGATGCAGACATGCAGATGGAGGCGATAATGCGAGGTCGTGAAATCAATCATTGAAGTTTACAACCGCGGCAAACAATTTAAAACGTACTGGGAGTTGCAAGAATCTAGAATGCAAGCCCAATAGACATTAGATTAATTGGCACGCGGTGGGAATAAATTCTGAGCGGTTAGAAAAAGTTGCGCAGTGCCACGTACTCTAACCGATTTGAACAATGAGGCCTTGTTTAGCACGCTCTCTCCAAGAGGAGTTGAGAGTGCACTCGAGACACAATGGGAAAGAGGGTCGCGATTTCGTTTTGAAAAGTCCGCGAAACCGAAGAGAAAAAGAAAATATCAGATGTCAAGTCGTAAATGAAGTTCAGCCTTTTTAAAGAAAGGTCCACTACTTTTTAACCAGTCCGTCAGAAAAGTTCGAGAAAAGATTAACATAATCTTCTCATCCCGCGCAAAGTGGTTATTACTCATTTCTAATTTACGTTCTGGTAGTTCCAATTTTACGACTCATCGTTAAATTGCTAACGATGATAGATCGGTGACCCTGCTTAACGTTTTGCTTTACGACCTCGTTGTATCGTTGCTATATGGCAGCGACTTCAATTATTGGCCACCAGCCCATAACAATTTACGATTCTCGCTGCACGTTCGGAAAGGTAGTTTTCTATTTCACAATATCTCTGAAGATTGTAGTAAATCCGACTGTTTTCTCTTTAAGAATTGTAAAATAAATCTGTTTATTTTTCTTTAAGAATTTGATCGCGCGGTTTTATTTATTTCCATCGATCTCGCTGCTGTGTATCGATTGGTGTATACGTACATGAAGCCAAAGACGATAAAGAACCTTCGGAATTGCCCTCTCCTTCGTACGCGTAGTGCCTGACATCGTCGAATGGGTTTGTGTCGGGATCTTTGTCGCAGCTCTCCTTCTTGCCGTCCAGAAAGCCGCAAATGTCCGGCACTTCGTCAGGGCCTGAGAAGCAAAGGAAAAGCAGACAGATGTGTATTATTTATTTTACGCAGCATGCACTTATTTACTAGCCCCCCTCGCTATTTCTCTCTTCATTTGCAAACCTATTTACCACCCTGGTGGTAATGTTTACTCAATCCTCTTACTACAGTCTATTTACTTTCTCTTACCTCTGGTTTGCAAGCCAACTGGCGCTATTTTCGAATCGATAGGCGGCGCGTCGTAAATCGTTCGAAGAACGTTCAAGTCAAAACCCGTGTCGACCTCGCCGCCACCCTCGTCCTCGTAGTTAATAATGTTCTCTCTTATGTCGTCCATATCCTTGAAGAGGTCGTCGGTCTTTCTCCTGTGCACCACCACCGCGAACAACAGTATCAACAGAATCGCGATGCAGACCAAAATCGCGACGAGGAAGTTGGTGTCGATTCCGAAGGACACGGCTTTCGCCATTCCATGATCGCATCCGGGATCCGCGTTTCTGGATAACGATGGCATGCCTAAATTGTACGTCTGAAATAACGTGTCAAGAACTATTAGATTAATTAAAAACTATTAAATCAGAGAAACTAAATTCTCTGTTGATCTGAATTTATATATTAAATATTCAAACGTCGATTAAATTATTAAATTTTCTTTTTTTTTTTATGCCATAAATCGTCGTTCAAAATCATCAGGATTAAATCAGAAAAACCACTAAGAGAAAACTATTAGATTAAAAACTATTAAAGGAAATGAATCTCCAGAATTTAACATGAAATTCAATCTTCGATTAAATTATTAAATTTCCTTTTTTTTTTTATATATATCATAAGTCGTGATCTAAAATCATTAAGATTAAATCAGAAAAATCACTAAGAGAATTTCAATTCGTGAAAGCCACATTACTGTCTACAATTAGAATGCTTCCTCTTTAAAATGCTGTGTAATTATGAATATTATGAATAGTGAGTGTGTTAAAAGAGGAAAAAGTACACGAGAAAGAGAGGGAAAGCAAAAAAGAATTGTCGAAGCGTTTACATTTCCATTGAAAGTCATGTTGCGTATGCATCCGACGAATCCTCTCTCAGTAGGTATATAATCCCATCCTAGTTCCGAAGCTAGCTGCGCGAGATTAGTCAGAGTTCCACCAATCTGCATAGGGCTGTTCACGTTTAAAAATCCATTTGGTGCCTGCGGCGCGGTTAGGCTCATGCACGCGGAGATTCCGCAATTGTCCACTTTCATTTCGATCGCCTGCAACGCGTCAAAGTATTCGCAGTTTCGCTCGTTGAAGTAAGAGTTGCAGCATTAATTCAGAGTACAAAGTATTTAAAAAAAAAAAGAAAAGATTGAGAAAAAAATTATCACCGACGGTAACGACCAACTGTGCTTACGTTCTTCGTAAAATAAACATCTATCCTGTGACTTTTTCCATCGGTGAGCTTGATGTGCGGTTGATCGAGCCTCACAGTACCGGACCCGTAGTCCATGTAAAGAACGGCGTATCCCTGTTGAAGCTCCAGCGCCATGAAATCTTGGATCTTGATCTTCGAGCTGTAAGTCATCGGGCCGAAGTAAAACACCAGGCCGTTGTCTATGTGAGGCGTTATCTCGAGACCTGAGAATGCAAACGGGTCGTTCAAATTTCAATAAATTGAAGATGCATAGAAGCACGCATTTTTGCATGTTTCCTGAAATTTGAAATTTAAAGCAGAAGACAGAGCGGATGGAAGAAGGAGCGATTCAAAGATTAACATATCAAAGTAAATAGCATACAGAAAAGAATAGAAGCAGAAAGAAGGAGAAACCCAACTAACCCAAATGCGAGTCGTCGCAAGCCTGACCAGGCGGAGGCATTATAGCCCAGCCATCGCCGTGGAAACCGATTCCAAGAAGCTCGCACCTCGGTCCCTCGAGCCCCGGAGGACACTCGCACCGATCGGCCAACGGTGTGCCCCCGTTCAGACAAACGATCGGTTCGGCAACGTGACAAGTGCACTGCGGATCCACGACGGCTCGCACACCGACGAACGTGCTCGTGTTCGTGTAAACGGGATAGGGGACCGTGCTCGCGTTCAAATAATTGCGACAAGTATTGTTGCAGTGTTGTTTCTCGATAAGGCACTCGTCGATGTTCACCAGCAGGATGTCGGTTTTCAGCTCTCGTTCGATCTCCTTCGTGTGCTGCGCCAGGATCGTGTTCAGCTTCTCCGGGGCGTAGTAAGGGCTGCCGTGCGCCGAGAATCGCACGTCCAACAGACTGTCGTTGTTATGATGCGGCGAATGAAGCACCGTGAACACGTCCACGTTCTCCACCGAGGTATTCAGCATATTCGCTATTCGCTCTTGGAATATCTCCTTCTTCGAGACGCCGGTGGTCTCGTCGGGCGCGACGAATTCCGTGGCGGTCATCCCGAAGAAACGCACGGAGCCCGACCTGGCGACCGCCTCCTCCGGCAGCTCCTTCACCGTCACGTTCACGTACGCGTTCACCTGGTGTCGCGGTATCTGAGGGCCGTTCTCGGTCACTATGAACTTGAGGACGAACGTGTCGTTGGAGATCCCCGGGAGCAACGTGATCATGCCTGTCTCCTGATTCAAAAGAAATCCCTCGTGCGTCGACGCCCAGGCGAAATGCTTGTCCGGCAGGTCCCAATCGTCGGCGTCGTTCACGTACACCCTGCCGATATCCGTTTTCGGCGCCTCGCCTTTGTAATTGTAGACGAATATAGAACTCGAGCCCTCTGACATAGGGTTATCGTTCTCGTCGCCGATGATCACAGTCAGCGTCGACGTGCCCGTCATTGGTGGTTTCCCACTGTCTGTGATAGCGATCGGTATATCGTAGCTCTTTCGCTCCTCGCGATTGAATTCCACCCGGGCGAACAGATCGGCGTCGCGTATCGCGAATTTCGCCAGGATCTCGTCGTCGGCGGTGTTCTCGTCTATCTCGAATTGGAAGGGCGGTCCGTTCTCCTCCGAGTCCCAGTCGCGGGCTTTCAGTTCTGTGATCTTACCGGGGGGCTGGTTCTCACCCCACACCACCGGGTACGGCATGTCCAGGAACGGCGCGTTGTCGTTTATATCGATCAGCGTGATATTCACCATTACCAGCTCCCGTAACGCGGTCGGCGATCCGTCCTCGTCTCGCGCCATCACGATCACCTGGAACAAACGCAGCGAGTCGATCAGTCGATCGCCATCTGGCGATCTCGTCAACGGGGAATCGAAAAACCAAGTGACGTTCGTCGCAATTTCATTCGAATTTTGTGCTAGTTACTTCGTCATTCATTATTCTCGTTAAAGTACTTTATACTTTATTTTTACTGTAATTGATCTTTTTACGAAAGGAATAAATAGGGTAATTATCAATTTAACGCACAAAATGACTTTCGGATAACAAGAGAAAAAATTAGATTTTTTTTTTTTTTTTTTTAGCAAGAGTTCAAATCTTTGAATCCAAAATTTTACCGAAGATTGATACGTTTAGCGTTAATGAAAAAGAAGGACTTTGTTACTCAAATTAAACAATGATTTCGAATAAATATCAAATTCGTAGTAAGGAGTCTTAGAACCTTACTCACTAATCTGAACGAGCCTTAATCAAGCCACATATCTTGAATACAACGATTATTAACGATCTGGTCATCGATTGGCGACTAGTCAATAACAACGGTGGGTAATACCATTAAAGGAGGTGGCTAGAGGGAAATTTACCGTCCACATAGAGTATCCTAAGGGACCGTCGCGGTCGAGAGGTTTCTTCAAGGTCATGCAGCCGGATTTGTCGATACCGATCAGAGGTTGTTGGTCCTCCTTTACGATGAAGTAGGCGATATGCTGATCTGCGCTCCTGTCTTTGATGTCGGGGTCGTAGGCGACAACGGTGGTGATGCAACCTTTAACAACGCGTTGACAACGTTTATTACGCGACAGTTCATTATTTGCAATCAAGATGCAACGTAGTCGTGAATTAAATCTCGAGAAATTGGCGTCGATCAAAGTTACCGTGCATAGTTCAAAATTTTACATAATATGTCTTGGAGCTGTTATTGAAAAATATTTCTATTCATCTGAAAGTGATCTGCTGTTATGAATCTCTGTTCCAAGGTTCTAAATTAAATTCCAACGCGACTTGTTCTCCGATGAATTTTCGAACAAAGCGGAATCCTAATTACTAATTTTAATCTTCAATTACCGCTTAACTTCTGATCGCCACTTTAATTATACTATACAGGAATATCTTCAGCGTTTCCCCAAGTCGTTGTTTATGAACATTTGCGATGTTCTCTTGAACGTCAAAACTAAAAGTTACTTTACGGAATATCCGAGACTCCTAAACTCGCCAGTTACATCTCGTTCTGACGCAACTGAATAAAATGTCTCTCGCCTCACCTTCCACCAGCTTCTCCTCCTCGATCGTAGGATTCTTATTAAAGTCCTCGAATACCGGCGGATTGTCGTTCACGTTCTCAATAAAAATCTTCACCTGAGCGGTGTCATTGTACACCCCGTCGAAAGCCCTTACTGTCAGATTGTACTCCGTGATCTTCTCGTAATCCAGAGGCTTCTTCACGCGGATCTTGCCGGTGGTGTCCTCGATGTAGAAGCTGTCGTCGGTGTTGCCGAATATGATGCTGTACGTAACCGGGCTGGCAGTGTCGGAGTCAAGGGCCTTCACTTCGGTGACCGGCGCGTTGATATTGGCGTTCTCGAGAATCGAGTTCGCCGTGTAGACGGCCTGCGTGAAATGGGGAGCATTGTCGTTTTTATCCGCGATTTCAATGCGGAACACCTGCTGTCCCTTGTTGTGCTCGCCCGTTTTGAACAACGCGCTCGGGGAATTGTCCACGGCGATCACCTTCACGTTGTACGTGTCTTCCACCTCTCTGTCGAACGTGGTCAGTGTCGTGATGTTGCCGGTGTACTTATCAATGGCGAAAAGATCGCGGAAGTTGTCCAATTCGTACGTGACCTGGGAGGAAGCATAAACGAAGTGAGACGACTGAGAGAGAATGCGCGAGCAGTTTGCTGTCCGCGTTCCACCATAATTGCATTTACGTCTCTCGTTTCGTTCGAGTGTTAATTCGAAAGAAAATATCCATGCAATTAATCGATTGTCTTAGAAATTGAGTGATTTTCAATATATTAATGAATATAAACGGATAAAATGTAATTTTAACGTATTAAAAATACTACAAAGTCAATTTGACTCGTTGAATTTTCTTGATTCTATGTCACCGACTCAACAAAATTAACCTTTCGATGATCATTGTTGAAACTATCGTTGAGACACACACTATTAATATAATTACTTTCGCCAATTCATGAACAAAAGTGACTATTTTTATAGTAAACGATATGTATGTTACGATTAAATTATGACAGTAAGTGATGTTAATCTGTAACCTAAATAAGTAATGTAATTATAATGAATTGTTACAACAAGAAAGCGATATAACATCAAACTTCAATGTTCGTAAACGAGTCGTTATAATTTACAAATATACGAAGAATACTGTAGATTTTGCAATTATGCAGTATATATAGTTTCACGCGACGAAGGTGAAAAACGAGGCGTACCTGATTGTGAGCGGATGTCCCATCAGCGTCGATCGCACGCACTTGCATTACCGGAACTCCCGGCGGCTCGTTCTCGAGCACGCTGCCCTTCTTCATCTCGCGAAAAACTGGGATGTTGTCGTTGACGTCCAACACCTCGATGTCGATCACAGTCTCGGCAGCCAGCTGATACTTGTTCTGCACGCGCACGATCAATGTGTACATCGTGTTGCTCTCGTAGTCAAGATGCTGAGAGAGCTTGATGTCGGCAACATCCTTGTTCGATTCCAATCTGCGCAAAACGTCGGAATAATTCATTCATCTCGTGTACGATGTAAATTAAACTCGTGAAATACACGTACGATTGTTGCTACGAGAGATAATTGAGTTAGTTTTTAACTTTAACACTAGAACTAATTCAGAATTTTTAATTTTCAACGATCTTTAGTAAAAAAAACTGCATGTACCCATTCGTCTCCTTGAAAGGCCCAGAAGCAACTGTTCTGACTAGCAAATGAAGACGACTTTTTTGCCATGTGAAATTTTATTGATGTGCAAACATTTAAAAATGGATACAAAACAAATTACAGGCGCGATCGCTCAGTACCAGACAACGTCACTCCTACTCGAATCACGTGACCCAAATCAACCAATCGCTAATTTTCGTTGCATTAGCGTTGCACCTGAAGAGGCCCCGTTAAAATCACTTTCAGTGATGATATATAAACAGAAGCTCGCGTTCTTTAGTGTATTGTAAATTTTTTTCCTGCTTCTTTTATAAATTTTACAACTTGGATCGTCGGTAGGTCTAGTGTTAAAAACAAAAAAGACGTCAGTCGAAAGTTACGGTGCTTCATCTTTCGCTTATTTGAAAAATTTCGTCAAATTAGTATAACACAATTGAAGAAGAAATAAAACGCACAAACTTGATTCGGATACACTGGACGTAAAAGTAAACTTTAATGTTAAATATTTGGTACTTGGATAATTTCTCAAATTTTATTTTATTTATTAATTCATTTTCTATATAGCCATTAGTACACAAAGTGATAAAATTATAAAAATTTAAATGTACGAGACTGAGTGAAAAATTACAAGGAGTAATGAGCGTTTAAATGATGGAAATGAATGGTTAATTTAAATGCATGTTAATAAAATTTAAATGTACGAGACTAAGTGAAAAATTACAAGGAGATACTAAATAATGAGCGTTTAAATGATGGAAGTGAATGGTTAAAAACATCGATCAAATAATGTGCATTATTAGCGTTAATAAATATACGATTATACGGGTTATAGAGGCTACAATGTGTTTGATGGTGTTCAATGTGAAACAATTCAGAATGACGTAGTGATCTAGAAGGAATTCATTGAGTTAAACATTTCAATGATATTCGGGCACGAGATCAGACCATTGGACATCCTATTGACAAAGACCGAGTCAGCTATATAATTTCCTGCGACGTTCGAGTGTGGTCAGATTTAATTTGGTTAGAACGTATTTCCAATTATGAGAATATTTCATAAATTGAAACAATTTCGAATTATCAATTTCGTACGAATGGACGAGAGTTGATTAGTTCAAAAGAATTGGTAAGATAAGAATAACAATCTCGTGTCGCGAAACCGAGTGGTGAAATTCGATTTACCTAAATGTGTTTCCCTTGTTGGTCTGCTCTGTTCTACCAGGAACCAGCTCGAACAGGAGACCAGTGTTGTCTCCGCTGTTCGAGACGGCCCTCAGTCGAACGATACTCGCGTCGAAGTCGCTGAAGTTTTCCTGCAATCGGATCGGCTCGGCGGGTCTCGGTAGGAAGGCTGGAGCCTTCTTGTGAGACTCCACCACTCGAATGTCAAGATCGATCACGTTCGATTTTGGAATCTCGCCCTGATCCTCCGCTGTCGCTGTCATGCTGAACTTGTAGTCTGGATTTCTCTGCAAATATTCGACGAGTATCGTGTCAAGTATTCAGAGAACGTTTTATTTTTATTTTATTCTTTTTTCTTTTTTTTTAATCTATTTGACAATTAAACTTTCACAGTTTACAAGTGAGATTGTGGCGCAATATGGATAAATTTAGAAATTTACTCAACTCTTTATTTTTATAACATTACGAGTCACGATTCGTAAAATTTAAATTTAATTTCTTTAAATCGAACCGTCAACACGTATAAGTTGTAAATAACGTTTCGATGTTTTGTATTTAATAAAAATATAATATTACAATTACGATGAGTAATGCTTGTCCAAGAATATTGAAAAGAAAAATTTTATATGCTGAAAATATATAAACTCCTAATTTGAACACTTTTAAAATGAAAATTTGTACATTATATTTCAAGTATTAAAGGTTCAAATTTTATTCCTAAGCTGTGTATCAAATAGGATTAAAATTCCTAAAATTATTTAAAACTCCTAATTCCACTATACGATATTTCAAGAATATTAAAGCTTCAAACTTATCAATCTGTATATTTAACAATTGGATACAAAATTCTCCCAAAATCATTTAAAAGTCTCAAATTTCGAAGAAATTCTTAAAATCCTCAACGAATATTTCAAATCTTTAAGCTTCTCAAAATTCTTAATTCTTAAACGTCGCTTAAACATTACTCAGAACTACTGGGAATCACTGGAAAACCCTCAAATTTGAAATTGGCGCCAGGGTAACTTGGCCAATTCCAAGCGCGTGTGAATGTGAACGATTAATCGATCGACTCGAGAAATAGTTTAATCGGACCACGTGCACCGTGACATGTACTTACGTCGATAGTTTTGTTGAGGAATATCACGCCCGTGTTGCGATCTATTCGGAAGTACACTCCATCCTCGGGCCTTCTCGGCGACAGGCTGTAGTAGACGACGGAGTTGTTGCCGTCGTCGATGTCCGTGGCCGACACTCTCATCACCTCCCGTCCCAGGGGCAAATCTTGCGGCACCGACTCGGTGTACGCCTACGCGAGCGAGCACCATCGCCAAAAAAAGCAAACAACTTTACTCGACAACGTTCGTTTTTTCTCCCCCATTCGTAAAGTTTCGTTTCCTGTCGAAACGTTCTTTCTATTTTCGAAAACCTGGTTTCGCTATCCACCCTTCGTTTCTTTTTTCCTCCTCTAACACAAATCTACGTAGTGCATGCGTTCAGAAAGACATAAACTAAACAAGCGGCGATACGAGCGGCAAAGGGATCTGTAAGCGTCAAATGCACGCGCACGTGTGTGCTGCCTCGCGATCTTTGAGGTTAGGTGGGTTTAAAATTGTCCCACATCTTTTTTTTTATGCCCCACTCTGTAATAAAGAATTTATTTAAATGTACTACTTTTTTTTATTTTAAGAAATATTTTACGTTTAATGATTGAAATAGTGATTTGCATTAAAAAAAATCTCGTGCAGGTAAAGTTTTTTTTTTTCTTTAAAATTGCGCGCTCCTGAGGGTTAAACATTCGTTCGTTTGATACTGGAGGCCATGATGCTGTATTACAACTAGATATTACAAGCCCAGATAACTGTTACAATCAGTTATCATCATCGTCAGATATTAGAATCAAAAAACTGTATTTTTTGATTAAAATGTTTTTGATTACAGATAACGATTGTAGCAATTTTTTCGTAATCGCTAGTAATTGTTATTGATGGGAAAGATTTATTTCGATCGCTTTGTTTCAATAGCCATCGATGAATCGTCGCTGATTTTCATAAATTTTTGAAATGTTCTTTGAACCTATCGTGAGCGATGGAAATAAATTTTCACACGTCGATAGCTGAAATTAATTCTAATTAGAATTATAACAAATAGGATTTTGGCGAAACGAAGCGTATTTTCCCTCGCGTTTTGAGAGTAAAAGTAAAAGTTCATCCACTCGAACAACAGACTTGAGCTTCGATTACTGTTTCTCGAACAACTATTAGTTTTAATGTCATTACCTATCAAAGAAGATGGATTATGCAGAGAAAAAGTGAAACGCGATTTCAGAACGAAGTGAAACTTTCTTTCGCCACTAACGAATGCACCAATTATCGCATCAGTGTTATTTTTCAAAGCGTGTAAAGTTCCAGAATAACGCGCATATACGTAGCACGCAGAAATAATTAATGTCCCGTTCTTTCAATTACATTTTCGGATAAAAATCAGTAGCCCTTGCTTGCGAGTACTACGCCGGGGGGCAAGTTCGTGCATTTTTAAAACTTTTACAGTTTGTACTGCCAAACGTTGTTAAATAAATGTTCGTGCATATTACGTGGACGATCAGGTGCACATTTTCTGTACCGCCGAATTTATAAAATTTGCCTAGCAGAAATTACCGGGGTCCACGGGCGAAAATAGGCTACGACCCGGCAATAAAATATAATATCTTTTGCAACAGCTGCGGCAAATGTCCACCTTTAGCACCGATACAGCTGCGAGCTCTTTTCATCATGTTAGACGATACTTGGCGCAGAAATGTACTGCCATTGACGGAGGCAATCTCTCTCTTATAATATCGTACGGTCGGCCGATGTCCGCGATAATTGGATCGTGCCGTATTAATAAAACACAATTTTCTTTCGCTGTGCAACTCTCGTGATTGCTCGTTGCTCCTATCGCGTAGAATAAACGATTCCACTCTAATCCAGCGATCGCAAGTAACGCGTCCTGTCAAACTTTCATTCCTACCACAAAGAGAAAACGAGATTTCACGGATGATTAAGTAATCGGCAGCTATTGTAGATTGTACGGGACACGATGAGATCGATTTGTCTTTAACGAATTATTTACCGAACGAAAATTAATAATCGACTGTACAGAAATCTTTCTCGAGGAAAGTTCCACTTTCGTGTCGGCTTGTTTGATATATTTTCGAAAATGTTGAGACATGTTGGACAGAAATTCGAGACAAATTTTTGTTTTGCTGGGGAAAAAGACAAATACGAATATTGATTAATATTCCATAGAAAAATAATAAAGAAATTGATAAAATAGTGCACGCTCCTTTTTAAAAATTAAAAGCTGTTGTAGCTTTATCAAGACACAAACAGTACATTTAGTCGCTAAACTGACTGATTACTGGGGAAAATTTATTTTAAATACAAGAATTTCAGCATGGACCAAAATGAAGAAGCTAATCTCGCTTTAGCTTGCGAATATCGAATATTTTTTCTTTCCGCTGCACTGCTACAAACTTAGCATACACTTGAGCACGTACGTTAAACGCGAGCATCTAACGCTTACGAGAGATTCCAAGACCTTCAAGATCGTTCGGGATCTACGACCGTACCGTTCGATCGCGCAAGCGTAATTAATCCACTGCGTAACAAAAACAGAACAGTATTCGCATTCGCATTCCCACAAAGAAAACAGAAAAACACAGAGAGATCAAAAACAAAGAGACAGAGACAGAGAGAGAGAGAGAGAGAGAGAGAAAACAAGAAGAAAATAAAAAAACATCGAAATACATGTATACACCGGCAAAATTCGAGACCAACCTTCCATACGTATCCACGAAAGACCTGGGTTTGAAAAAAAAAAAGAAAAAAAAAGGAGAAAGAAAAGAATCGAAGCAAGAGGTGTGATTAGTGTAGCACAGTCGTATCGTATACGCAAAAGCGTATGAAAGAAAGTATTTAGCCGCAGCGTTCGGTTTCTGAACGAAACGAGAACCATTTTATAAACACCGCGTTACGGGGGGATCCGATTGGTCGGTAAAATGCGTGCAAAGATCGACGGCGATGTTTCCGGAAACGTATGCGAACGCGACGAATGCGATGGTAGATCACCACACCCCCGTTCCCAAAGTGTCGGGACGCTTGCAACTGCAGAAAAATCAAGTAATTCTAACGAACTAGAATGATTTGTTCACTCATTAGATTGATCAATTTTTGATACACGCAATGAAACGAAATGAAATTATTTTCTTTCAAAGTGAGATCAATCTGTCAGACTCGAAAAGAACCGACAAAGTATGTAAAACAAACGTGTCTAACGAAATTTTGTGAAAGCCAAATACACGTTGGAACGAACGAAATTTTGAAGAGCATCCCTACGAAATTAAATAGAAAAATAGTAGGGTTGATTGACAACACAGTGTTTTAGTGTGCATTTTGAAGCATTAAAAAACTTCTCCTCCAAATACTAAAGTAAACACCAAGTCTCTTCTTCGTATCATTATCTAAAATGCACGTATATATGTAGCACACATATATGTATTATGAAAGATTTGCAATTCCTTTAAACTGATCACATAACCATGATCGCAAAAATCGCAATTTGTATCAATCTCCCTTCAATTCTGACGAATAAAATTTTGAATTTTAATTTCACGAATTGCGGATCGATCGATCGCCCCTAACGATCCGAGCTAATGACCAGGTCTCGCGCAAGATCTCCGGCAAATGTCCGGATACTTGTACGAACGAGGGTGCATGTAGACACATGGACGAATCGAGCGACCCATCTGGGGGACGGACCACACTGTGTTCTCTGATTGTGAGGACTGTCGGTCACGCGGCACGTACCACTTTGTCGAAAACCGGTGCATTGTCGTTCACGTCTTCGATGGTGACTTTGAACGTGCACACGTCGTCGAGCTGCGGCCTCCCGTTGTCGGTCGCCAACACGGTCAGGTAGGCTTCTTTCTCGCGAGCCGGTTCGTCCCTGTCCAACACCTGCGTCGTCCTGATCAGCCCGGTCCTGTTGTTGATCTCGAATTTTAGTTTCTCGCCGGGGGCTGTGACGAAGCTGTACGTGATCGTGCCTGCGCAAACGTGAAACGCGTTACAGTTTTGAATTTGCATTCGCTTTTCCTCGAACTCTACGTGAGAAAAATGCCTGGCTAAGTAGATCTTTCACTCCCCGTGCTCGTGAGAGTTCAGAGAATTCCAAGCTTCATGGACCGGGCTCGGAATAAGACGAAAATCGAGAATGACAGCGTATACGTACAGTGTGCCGATGCAATAAAAATGTAAATTTATTCTTCTAAAGAATTCAATATCAAAATTGGAAGAACAGGGACGCAGAATGTTAGTATTGTGATAATTTCAAAAATTATCGACTACAAGAAAATAAAGCTCGTCACCACAATCAAGAAAGTTTAAGAAAAATGTCGTTTGAAAGTTGATATCGTCTGAAACTTAATTCCACGTGTAACAAAATTCGTAAGAATTATTACGTAAAGTGAAAGATTCGAGCGCTGGATATTACGCAAAAGTATTTCTCTTATTTATTTATACGAAAAGTGTCTTTTTGCACGACATAAATGACAATTTAATAAACGAACGTTCATTTTATTCCAACGCGGCACGATACTACGTACAAGTATTTAGATCTCCAAGGGCGAAGGAGTGTAAGTGAGAATTGATTGAGTTTCGCAGAGAAATATACAGGGTGGGCCAAAAATCACTCCCTACTGAAATAATCAATAAAATTATTAAAATCTTTCTTTGACGTTTTTTTATTAAAAAAGATACAGGTGGGAAAACATTTTTTTGGCCACCCTAAAATATATCATCTTACCTCGTTGTACTTCAAAATACATGTACATTTGTTTTTTAAATAATGAGTTACATTATTTTAATTGAATTTGAATTATGATACTTTTACCAGAGAAAATCGGAGAAATATCTTCGCAAGTCACTCTATATAGAGTTTTACTGATCGATGAAAGCAATTCGCAGAAAATATCTCGATGGCGTACCTCCGTCGTCAGGATGGTCCCTGTCCTCGGCGTGCACTTTAATCACCACTGTACCCACTGGCTCCTCCTCTTTCACTATCGGCGCGTAATTCGAGCAGTTGGAAAACACCGGTTTGTGATTGTGATTTTCATCCTGTTGCATCTGTGGAACGAGTGCGATTTCGATCGCTGTTTAACAATGTCGCGCGATACGAGTAGAAATCGCGGGGATAATTCTCAACCCTTTAACCGCGTGTAACGTAAGAGGACGAGGACGGTTCGTCATGGAATTTTGAAAGTGACGCGTATAGATTTCTGACATCTTTTTCCTCTCAGTTGAGTGCGCTTCTGGTTCAAGTTAACCTCCGCAGTTAAAGGGTTAAAGAAGAACTCGCACCTTTAATCGTAAATCGAAGCGAATATTTTCGAGCAAGCTCAACTATCGAAATGAAACCTTCCATTTCGCGCTGTGTAAACTCGAGGGGAGAGGAAAAAATCCTGTTGGAGTATTTCTGACAAAAAAAAAAAAAAAAAAAAAAAAAAAAAAAATCATACACGAGCATGGACAAGCGCTATTTTTTATTCAAAATTCTCTCGATCGACAAGAGCGAGAGTTCTTGATTCCTACAATCGAACTTTTCCAACGAACCTTTCAATTAATTATCGAACGTTCTACAAATATTTCCACGTGTCGAAAGTTCGCCCCGGAGGTCGGGCTCGAGCACAATGGAGTAACGGAACAAAAGAGAGAGAGAGAGAGAGAGAGAGAGAGAGAGAGAGAGAGAGAGAAAGCACTTACCGAAAATTCGTCGTCGTTGGAGAACTGCGATCTCGCGTCTAAATGTCTCGAGTGCCTCAACCTCGTCCCGTCGGCTGAAACACGCAAACACGAAACGAAAAAATGAAACATCCGTCGCAATCGGTACGTGTATCGCAGACTCGCGATCGTACATTTTTCCCGCGCTCCTTTTCACCACGGTGTGTTTCCGTTTCCTCCGCGCGAACATGGCCCCGTAAAAGCTTTCGATTTTACGCGGTAACACGCGCCATTCCGGCCAAGAGCTACGCCGGAGAGAGAGAGAGAGAGAGAGAGAGAGAACGATAAATAATTGAGAGGAAAACGGTGCGGAAGTCGAATCGACGTCGCGCTTTCCCTTTAAACCATCTAATAATTATTTCAGCTTCCGTTCTCCTCTTACTTTTGTTCCTCCTCTTCTTTTCATTTCACAGTCTTTTCTTTCCTTTTATTTCTTCGGTCGCCGTACCGTTTCTAAACCTGACGACGACAGCTTACGGTTACGTCGATTCGTTTAATTATTCAGTCGCTTTGTGGGATTTTGTTTATGCCCCACTCTGTAATAAAGAATTTATTTAATTTGCATCACTCTTTTTTATTTTAAGAAATACTTTGTGTTTAATGATTTGTATTTAAAAAATTCCGTGCAGGTAGAATCTTTTTTTTTTTTTGTTCTTTAAAATTGCACGCTTCTAAGAATTAAACGTTCGTTCGTTTGATACCGGGCGCCATAATACTGTCGTACAACTAGATATTACAAGCCCAGATCACAACCAGTTAGATGTCATCGTCAGATGTTGGAATCAAAAAACTGTATTTTTTGATGAAAATGGTTTTGGATTACAGTTGCCAGTACCTAACGACAGCTTACGGTCGATTTATCACACCTGGCCGAAAAGCAAGCACTGTGTTTCTTCGTAATGTACAAATGAGAAACAAAAGCCTTGAGCATTATTTTTCTGTGTGAAATTACTATCGGGGACATTCATAAGTGACGTTTTTCTTCGAATTTAACAAACATTGCCATCTAGTGACAATAATTTCATCTTGTTATAACATAACGTACATTCCAGTTAAATTATTATTCATATATATATATATATCGCAGTGACATTTCTGTGAGAAATTTGTACGCAGACTGTTTTTGAAAATTTCACGTCGATTCTTCGTATAATTTTTAAAAAATCGGTCGATCGTTGCAAAATCATCGGGTGACGTTGATTCGCCCGGACGTATCATCCTATTTCGTTCATTCGCTCGACGACGAGTCAGCCGGTCATTGGAAAGTTGGAAAAGCTCGAAAGTTTCACGACGATGTAAATCGTCTACCGAAGAAACATTTTCCAATAATGAGTTAACTCGTCATCCCCTTGAATTAACTTTCGAAGTCCTTCTGATCGGCTCGCAGGAACTTTTTTAATCTGACTTATAACGCAGAAATTTCAAAAAGGAATCCAAAGATCGGAAAGTTTGTTGAATCAGGCCTGGCGATAATAATCGTCCGTCTTATCAGTGCACGTTTCATTCTACGTTGCACGGCTATTAAAGATCAATTTGATCCTATTATCGTTGTCTGACGCGTCCTGTCAAGAAAAAAAAAGAAAAAAAAAAAAGAATAAGCAAGTGGCTCGTCGCGTGACTCTGTCATGGTCGTTTCTGTGAAACTGCGTTAAATATCTGACGTCGGAACTGTCGAAAGGTTTCGAACGATTTACGATCGAAATCCTTTTTTTGGAAACTGTCGCTGGGAAACACGAGAAATATCGTTGGAAAACGACGACTACGTGGTGGATGATCCCGCGCGAGTGGGACTTTCTCCTCTCGATTTTTCGTTTCGAGGAATTCGATTTTCCGCCCAGTTTCGAAACGTTCGCCGACAATCGTTTCCCCTCTCCTTTCCTGCTTACAAATGTCACGACGAAAATTTAGATAAAATTATCAAGATATTAATTTAATCAGATCGTTTTATCACTGTTGTCACACGCTTGCTGCTGCGTTGTTCCAGGCTTATTTGCAAATAACATTTTAACAAATTCTCGTTCCATTTTACCGCGTTAGTCAGTAGTTTTAATCGCAGTATAAAATTCATATTAATCGGTAGTTCCAGCTGCGTTATTATGATGAAATTCTCATCGATCAAAAGTTTGGACTACAATAAAAAAATTCTAATCGAACGATGACCTCGCACGAGGATCACATTCCGAGATAACGAGATTTAAAGTTGGATTTCTTTCACTCAAGAGGAGTACAAACCAGTTCTTCCTTTCTATTTCCGTCGAATATTTGTAACCCGCGTGGGTTTAAATAAATCAATCTCCAAAGACTAGAATCATAATCACGATTCAGTGTTCGTTCAAACGTAACATGGCGATCTCTTATCCAAAGTCACTGTTCGATTAATCACGGTAGTTCCACGATATAAAATTCCTATTTTATAGTTAGGAATAGTTATCATCAACTGCATTGTAAAATTCTTACGAATCGCTAGTTTCGATGGCAACGTAAGATTTTTACTGGTCAATAGTACGTGTAGCTCCGATTCGTCGTTTCCTGCGACGACGTCGTAAACGATCGAACGACGAAGAGATGAAAAGCCGTGAGTCAGCCAACGACAACTACGGTATAGGCCGAGCGAAACTGTAAGCGGCACGCTAATCTCCCTCAGGGTGAGTAGCCTCCTTTTGCTACGCTGGGGTTAACCTAGATTTCGATCGAGTTCGCGGGCCCTAGCTGGTGGTGGCACGAGGCTTCGCCAGAACGGACGCGCGTCCGCACTTTCTTCCCAGTTCGATGAATTCGTTCGGTATACCCGATAACGGATGTGATCGATCGCAGTTTGAAAAAGGAAATCTCTGTTTTGCAACCGGTTCCGGCAACGATAATCGGCGGGTTTGTTTTTTCATTCGACTGGTCGTTAGATCGTTACAGACGATACGACGAAATTCGCACTTTTTCTTCCAACTCTCTCAACGCGCTGTAACTTTTGCGAACATGGCACGTCGTAACAACGCGATAAACAGTCCCGTTTAACGCGTGAGATAAATTTTGACGTGTTCTTTCGACGGTGTTTTGTTTGTTCAGAAACATTTTTCCATCTTACAATTATTTTCCATCGTCTTTCGAAATTCTGGAATTTTAATAAAAAGAAAATAAAGCCTGCAATTTATTACATAAGTCAAACTGGTTTAGAAGAGGTGTTTTAGGATTAATTTTGTATCCTTTAAAATATTTAAAAAATGATTCTTTATCCTTTAGAGTGTTTAATAAAATTTTGGAATTTTCATAGAAAGAAACTGGTTACACTTAGAAGAACACTCTTGGACACTTTCGAATCGAATCTATATTGTACGTAGAATCTGTATAACACGATATAACGTGGAAACAAGTTATTTGAAAACATTTCATTAAAAATCCATTTTTAATATATATCGAGTACCGTTCAGTGAACAGCATTCAGTGTCAACATTTGCCACAAATATCGAGAACCATTTCAATATCGCTGAACAAATTATCCCCGACAGGGAAATTTTTGCAACTTCTATATTCCGTCTGAAATTTTTTTATTTTCAAGAATTATTTGATTTATCTGTTCTCGGGACTTGAAGTGCAAGAACATTTTCGATCCACGTTTCGAATAGAAAGTTAAAAGTTGCTCAACCTTCTTCGATTCCTCATTAAAACTGATACACTGTATCAATAATCGAAATAACAATACTAAAGACGATTGCACAAAAATTAAGACGGTGCATTGTCTTAGAACATGCGTAGAAAATTCTAAAACTGGGATGCGAGTTTCATGCATTTTAAATTCTTACGAACATCACTGAACAGCACACGTCGCTAAAAGGAATTTTAAATTTTATCTACTATGTATTATAATACATTCTGCTTTGGATATTTTACACGGGCATTTTTTTGCATATTACATGCAAAATTTCCGCCACTGCCAATTTCCCATAAATCCATGAAATTTGCATTCCAACAATAACGCAGTAATTTTTTATATATTCAACGAATCATCCAAAATCGTCAACTGGTCCAAATGTCGGAACTCTCCGAGGATCCATATTCTTTCTTGTAACGTGAGATTAACTCTTTGCCCTCGGAAACATTCCTCGTATCATCTGTAGTATCACTTCAAATAAAATGATACAACACTGAAAACAATCATCCTGTTCAAGTGGTATTTAGCGTGAAATTTTGTTGATTATATTTCTCCAGCGTGCGACGTTAAAACGATCACCAAGTACAGTACATGGAAGTTGCTGATACATAATTTCAATTTGTCTGAAAAACTGATTTTATTTTATTATTCCTCTTATACTGTATTGTATCATACCAACGTTCGATTATAACGATCAGCAATTATAAAAAAATTTTATAATTTTAACTGCATTTCATTTCTCTTCGCGCCCTTGGCCACATGCAGTTAATTTGAAAAAAAGCTACTTCCATTCGCGAAACCAACTTCGCTTTGAGAAAATAATTATTTTTCGAAATTCTGAAACGTTAAATTAAATTAAATGAAATTTCTTTGTTACAACTGAAATTAAAAATTCGTTCCTTTTAAAGAGGTTTGAAGTATGACGTACAGTCGAGTGCGAAAGGTTGACGCGACCCACGATTTCCTCGCGATCGTGGAAAACCCTTTAGAATCCCAGTGACCTCGTGGCGTTAAATAGTTAAAGTGAAAGACGACGAGGAAGCTCGAACACGTCCAAACAGTTTTCGGCCGTTCGAATCGTGCCGGTTTCGACGCCGATAATGCAAGTACTTGATTCGATTATCGTTCCGCTTCCGCGTCGTGTTCAAAGTACGCTCGGAGCGCGTAATCGGCCGCGTCTTTCCGAAACTCGGGGCAGAAACGCGCGGTGGTGTAACAAGGACGACGCCCGATGCAATCTGCGAGTCTTGGAGAACACGAGAAAGATCGTGTCCGTTCCCCACTCGTTGGGGGGAACGTTGCACCGAATTAACGGATATGAACGACGAATTACAGCAGTCTTCGCTTAACCCACCAACTCCCGGCGCTAACGCTCACGCGACGCTTCAAACTCTCGAACTCCAACCCCCTCCCCATCCCTCTAAACTCTGATTTAATACGTAATACCTTTGGCGCGCAACACGCTTTAGCTCGTGAATCTCGCGATCATTCGAGAATGGTCAAAGGTGACTAATTTGTAGTTGCACGGATTTACAAATCCATGGTTTTTTGTCCCAAGTTGCAACATTTTCTCAGTTTTATGTGTATTTAAATGTAACCCAGGCAAAGCAAATGTAGGTTGATTACCTCTTAATTGTTTCTATCCAGTGATATCATACGGGTGGGGTTCGAAAGAAAAAGAAAGCGACGAATTATCGTATACGGTTCGGTCACTCGTTATGGTCCGCGAACCAGTTGCCAGCGCAAGGAGTTCAAGAGTGGAAACCCTTGTTCGTTCGTCGTTTAAATTTAATATTTAGATTTAGAAAAATGTTTTTAAATCGAGGTATTTGGGGGTTGAATTGCTGGAAAAATTGACAAGTTACTCGATTTTCTTCAAAAACTTGTTAATGAAAGTGTTTCGTTGCATTCACGAAAAAATTTCCAGTTAGATAGATGCACACGCAGATAGATTTGGTTAGTTATTCATGTCTTTAAATAAATTTAGCAGATATTAATTCTTAAGTGATTTTACGTGAAAAAAACGAAAGTTTGTCAATTATACTTGAACTTGGTTAATTTCATACGAATAGTCGACACAAGGACATTCTACGCGCAAAAATTAGCGAAAAGTGCAGAATAAAATTTGTTCGTTCGAGGCGTCATTTTCAAGAAAATAGACTCTGAATATATGTTTCGTCAAAAATTGCCTCGACGCGCATTGTGTATTTGACAAGTCGTCAAACTTTCTCGAAAACGACAAAATCATCTTACACAAAAATTTTATTCCATTTTACTTTTCACTTTCGCACGTTAAGAATAATGCCCATAACAATGTTAATAATTCTTTTCTACCGCGTCTAGAATTGACTAAACTCAAGTCTACACTCGATTTCTTCGAAGACGAAGAAGGCTTTAACGAAAACATTCTTTCTCTCGTCTTCTTTTCTCATGCAGAATTACCTCCTACTCGGTTGTTACGGGACGTCCTGTACACGCCAATTTTACATCTTTCAAGAGGTTGGATATTAAGGGGTCAAATTTTAATAAATCAGAGGGTTTACTGTAATCCTCGCGAAACGGCCAGCAATTTTATGCCAGAGTTGCTGTCAAACTCCTCGACAAGCGGAAATATTAGACCTAGAGAGAGAGAGAGAAGACGCAATAATCTACGGTATTATTCCCGGTTATATTTATTCCTGACCTTTGTTGATAGATTTGGGTTACAACAAGTTCTGTACACTGACGAGGAAACGGGACGTTGAATTTTAGATGAAACAACGCCGAAATGAGTGTCAATCAGCCGAAAAATTTAACAGAATGTCAGAGTCCGATATAAGCTGCTGCGAAAATAGTATTGTAACAATACCGTTGCCAGTGATGGAAAACGACGGTACCGCGTCATTTAAGTTCGGCCGAGTGAATTTGGATATAGGCATTACAAAATTAAAAATTTGTAATTTTCGTAGATATTAAAGCGCGAGAGTCATCCTGTGGGCGACGCGGTCATGCTGGATAAAAATTTTTTCGTATTCTTGTACCTCATTCGTTTGTTGCCTATTTACTACGTTGAACTCTCGATTTCAGTGTCCGATAACAACAATTACTTTGAACTAAACCGCCGTCTATTTGCTACAATCAACTCTTTTATAACACTCATTCTGAAAGTGTGATAAGTAACAGGGTGAAAAAATTACAACGGCTCCCGTACACGATATTCTGATAACACGATTTATACATATAGCACGACTTAATGAATTTGAATAAATCCTCGGCACGAATTTTTCCATCACGCTGTTTCTGCATTCTTAAGTTTCGATGGAACACGGAATGAAGATAAACCGCGTGTTACAAGAGGTCTGAACTAAGTGTATTTGAAACCAAGTTCGTGCGTTTATTGCTCTCTCGAACGTGGAAAAATTTCTCGACGATGAGAAAGCACGAAAAATCACGTGCAAAACGACGCAGAGAGCGTAATGGCAATTCACTCATGCGAGAATTGTTCTATATAGGTACACTGCCCCTCAAAATTCTTAATTTTTAATTATCGCGCGTGTCACATATTTCCTAACACGATTGATATACTGGGTTGGCCAAAAAATAATTTTTTTCAACAGATGGACACACGTGTACGTCTAACCTCGTTTCAAACCGCAAGTTCATTGTGTGATCCGATACCTGATTGTTGAAGCTTGTTTCAGGAAAAGAAAAATACACGATCTCGTCGACAATTGTTTGTTTTTAAAATGGAAAATCAAAAAGGAACGTTTTCGTTGTATTTTTGCCGTGCTATTTCGGAAAAGGAAAAAAAAAATGGCGTGCAAAACTCATAAAAAAAACTGTGTCGGAATTGTGTTCGCTAAACTTTAACTACCGACGACGATATCAAATCGTTCTTGGGACTACTTTTTTTTGTCGAAAAAGGTGAGAACTTTCACGAACTTGCTTGAAACATGGCGCGAAATATAAAACGAACAGTCGAACAAAGTAATTAACAAAGTCTATTTTTAGTTACTTTTTGACCAACGTAACATTAACAGAGTCTTTATCTTTGTAAAGTATGTTTTGTACAACAATTTATATTGCACACTGCATATTGTGCTGTGCAACTTATATCGTGAATATTGTATTTGTCACATGCATAATTTATGATTTATATTTATCGTGCCATTTTTATTATATAAATGTAACAAGATTTGTCCCAAGATTTTTTGAGCGGATTTTGGCATCAGTGACACGGTTTCATCAACAACCTTCCAACAACGGGATCCGTCTTTCTCTATTTTCCGTTCTCCCCGTTCTTCGCTGTTCTCCACTTTTTTTCACCATTTTCCCGGTTATCCTGGTTTTTCGATTCCCTTCGGCCTTTTTTCCTCGATTTTTCAAACGTTTGGAAAAAA
The DNA here is from genome assembly GCA_032399605.1 of Melipona beecheii. Taxonomy (NCBI): domain Eukaryota; kingdom Metazoa; phylum Arthropoda; class Insecta; order Hymenoptera; family Apidae; genus Melipona; species Melipona beecheii. The sequence continues at coordinate 5,118,551 of JAUCMO010000291.1, forward strand.
AAAAGAGTTTCGACGATAACCCCGACTCGCGCGAGGGCGTTTAATTGTCCTCGAGTGGCGCGACGCGTGCGAACGTTCGCTTAACCTCTTAGCTGTGGCGCCGCTTTTAAAAGTGCGTGTCCACACTGTGTCGATGACGATTATACTGGTCAACGTAATACAGAGCGTGTGTAAAATTGAATTAAATTACGAAGAAATAACACTAGTCTTTTTTTTTTTTTTTTTTTTGGAAAATGATTTTATTTGTTGTTCAACTCAATACTCGTCAAACACACAGAATACCTGCAGTTGCTGTAAAATTGAATTAAATTATAAGGAATCCGGCTTTGCTCGCGATTGTCGATCATAAGAGGGGGGGGGGCTTTGTCTCGTTATCCACGATCGTCCATCGTCCATCGTCCATCGACAATGTTCCACCGCGAATGCATTTTCTATTAGGACAATTACCGACGACGGTGTGCGCGCGAGTCAGCCCGGTGATTTCATTTTCGGGATTAACGGAGTGTGCTACCGATCATCGTGCTTGTCGATTAAATTTTCATTAACCGAACGCGCGGTCCTCGCACGAGCACGAATACGAAACGCAAACGCAAACGCAAACGCGACCGCGAAACGTTGCAGCCGCGGAACGCTGCGCGGAACTGCGTCAACTGTCGCGTTTTGTCACCGTCGACGGGGACAATCGGGGGAAGAAACGCGCTTTCGGAAGAATTATTCGAACGGATCGACGGGAATTGAGTCGTCTATCCGTTTGCTAAATCGATTAGATTTACCGGGAAAAGGTGAAAGCAAAGAGAACAGAAATCGGCTGTATACAGTGGATCAAGAAGAAGAAGAAAAAAATATTGGCGCACCTAATTTTTAATTAATTGGCGATGTCTTCGTGAAAACGAATAATATATTGGCGAAATTTGTTTTCGTAAATATAAGGTGGCCACTGAAAAATTTGAAGGATTTGAAAAAGTCATAACTCGTTCGTTTTCTTTTTTTCTTTTTGTAGAAAAAAATACTGAAAAAATCCATTAATTATATTTCCAAATAAAATAATAAAAAATTAAAAAATCATGTGTTTGCTTTATATCATTCAGGCTAAAATTCGAGAATCGGGAAAATATCGGCGGAATGTTGTTGGAAAAATTACGAAAGAAAAAATCCTTTTGTAAGTACTGGAATGTTATCGGACATTAGGAAAGGACGCTTGTCTTTAAACAATGTTAAAAATATTTTACACATTTTACATTCGAATACATAGTAGAAGAACATAAAAGAACTTTTCGTGTGCCGACAACTTTTTTTGATTCCTGAATTTTTATATTATCATTATATTGATCGTTATATATCATTATCACATTAATTAATTGTACTTTATGTTATTTTATATTATTATCGCTACTTGGTTCTTGAATTTTTAGATTATTGTTATATTAATAAAATATTTGTCATTGTATCATTAATTAATTTTATTTTACATTACTGTCATTATCGTGTAAACCACGTTATTGGAAATTGCTATTACGCACATTTGTATGTATGCACTTTTCCAAGTAGTAAACTATTTATGGAAACGAATTTCGTCATTACGTCATTTATTTTCACAGAAATATTTCAAGAAAACTATTTTGTTGTGCGAATAGGTTCTCTTTTCGGCGTTTCCGAAATTCTCTTCATCAACTAAAACAATCAGTCCGGTCAATACGACCGGATGTTAGAGACGTTTTGCAAGACACGGGTATTTTTGCCAAAATCAATATTGATTTTCGTCTAGACAGAAACATAATTATATAAATCTATTAATTTTGATCATCATCGTTTAAATTACAACGATTTATATATGGAATATTTTGATTAAATATTGAAAGCCGGTTGTTCAACTCAAATGAACATTGTAGTGTAGCACAATGCACTGTAGCAAACGTATCTTTTATCCAACGACGTACAAAATGCATAAAATCGTACGTATATCGTCGTCGTGTTGGAATAATCACACTGATAAATTCTGCAATAAATTATTTCTTTTTACCGTCAAACAATAGCCGAATATCAAACCCAATTGTTAAGGAAATTTATTTTAAATATAAAAATTAGGCACGTCGAACGATTTCGCTTTGATTCGGTCCGAAACGGACCTCGGTCTACATACGAACGACTCGATTAACACTCAGTGACACACTATCTTCGTCGTTCTTCTTTTTTATGGCGATTTTTCGCGTTTCGAATCGACGACGAGCAAGCACAGATCGTTAAAAATAGCAATGACGTCAATAAAGAAAGGAAAAATTGGCCGTTCGAATATTCATTTTTCTTCGTTTTGTCGCGGGAGGGATCGATTTACCGAGCGAAACTTTCAAAAAAAGAACCGTTACAAAAAATTATGAGATTTCGTGGTTATACTCGTTCTCGTCTCGATATCCAAAGCTCGATAAATTGATGGGGGAAAAAATCGCACGTCAAACTTTGGAGAAGGGAGATCGTTATAGACGGGAAAAGCTTCAATCTTCATATCCAGCGTAGATTCAATCGTGAAAAAAAATTTTTCAATCCGTACTTTTTCATACTGTAACAATTTGCACGATTTGCCGAGAAGAAAAGTCTGTTTATTTTCCCATCGTTTTATTTGGAATAAAATGAACGACACGTTTTGGAAATAGTAGCTTCGCGATGATCCAGATTTATAGGCTGTACAATTTTTTCTTTTTACAAAATCATAACAGTTACTTCGAGTTACTTTTGTTTACGCGACGATTTATCTTGTTTGCAAGATTTTGCATAAAAAAAATTAGAATTTTTGTTACGTACAATTGCTTTTCCTTTCTTTCTTTTTTTTTCTTTTTTTTTAATAAAATTGACAATAATTAAAATAGAAGTTAATTTCGTTTAATTACCATAGTGCATGCTTCTATTAATAAATAAATAATAAACGCCTGATGACATTTGACCGCCAAAAATACCACGCGCATTTAACAATAATGCTAATTGAGAAATAATCACACAAGTAATCGCTAATTGAGAAAATATAAATGCTTTCGCGACTCGCAACAGTGTGCATGCCGATACACGATCCAATTATCAATTCAAATATTACTATATAATTAATATTAATATTAATTATTGCTAATGCCAAATTATTAACATTGAAATTACCAAAGTTGTCGAAATAACCGACTCCTAGAAATTTCATTTCACCTACAACGAAATTGCATTTCCAGAGAGATTCCAATGATTTTCCCTGAAATACAGAAATACGAGTCGTTTCTCTTAAAAATAGCAAGTCACTTTGTTCTTACGTCGGGATATTTAAGGGTTTGCACTTTAACGCGAACTTTCCAAAAGATTTATTTGTATTCTCAAACACTTGTATTTGCACAGTCGTCAATTTTTCATTTCACAGCGAAGTGGCTTTTTCAAAACAAATACTACATTTTTCGAAATAAACGGCTCAAATATTTGATTCATGTTCTACATGAATTATAAACTTCTCTCAAGTTTATATACATTAATGTCCAAAGTTATTCAATGGACGAATCAAATCTCTGGACTGCACTTCTTTAGGTGTGTCGATATTCAACAGTCCAGTTATAAGTTGCTCGATTTATACTTTGTAAGTTAGAAATTGTTGGTCATCTTGTTCTTCTTCTCTTTTTCTCTTTTGAATTTTGCAGCTCTAGATCAAACAGGATAATCGAATGATTTGCAAGTCGGTGAAATTCACTCGGAACATTTCGCTTGCTTTATCGTCGAATTTGTTGCTCTTATGTCGCGGCGAAATTTATTAATGCCGGTGACCTGTAACTTGTGATTTATAAAATATAATTCAGATTGTGTACGCCGAATTGCGCGCGAGCATCCTAGAAATGACACAGCGCAGTCGTAAATTCAACGAATAGCTAATAAAGTTTGTACGCTTCGATCGTCGAAACGCGCAATTAGTAGATTACGGAGTTTTTCGTATATATGTACAGTATACGAATAATTTTACATTGTACTTATTGCGTATATGTTCGTATATACTGCGTAGATTCTCCATATTTTTACTTCCATATCTTCGGAAGACTTTCTACAAGCGTACACGGGCACTCGCCGCTTGATTGTTTGCATGGCAGTTCCTCCTTATGCCGATAATTTACGAACGTGCTCCGTATCGTTCTCCCTCGAGAATTTATTAGCTTCGTCTCGAAAAATCCATCGCTTTATATCTTCTCATCGATTTACCCACTCGACCAACTCGCTGGTCACGAGAACATTCGTCAATTTCACTCTGAATGCCCCTTCTCTGATTTCGAGAATTGATGAGCTATCCCCCTGAAAGCTATCCAGAGTGAATCGAGAAAAATCGTTCTTCAAACTTGCTACAAAAAATCCGCGTGTCATTCTCCTCCATCGAGCATCCAACATATATATAAGAAAAAAAAGAAAGAAAGAAACAACGACAACAATTGAACAAAAAAGAAAAAAGAAAAGAAAAAAAAGGACGTCGTCGCAGAATCGAAAAATCGACAGAATCGCCGCCAGCGACTTCGCGTATCGATCTCGCAGCCAAAAATTCACTCCCCATTCGGGAATTGAGAAAAACGGGACACCTGTTGCCGAAAGGAACGACGAGCCAACGACGTCGTTTGCAAGTTTTCACCGATCTTCGCCCATCTCGTCCCTTTGTACCGCCCCCGCCTATCTTTGTGTGAATTGCGCGTTGAATTTTTCCACCGTGTGAAAGCGATCATCGAACGCGACATACACGCACAAAGATACGTACGTACGTGCGTGCGTGCGTGCGTGCGTACACATGTGCACGCGTATGTAACTGGTCGACTCGATTGGAACTCACAGCGTTCTCGCCGAGTGATTTCCATATCGCGAGGCTGGTAATTATCTGTTATTTCGCGAGGTCGCGTCGCGGATTATCGTGGGTGGTGCGCGCGCATCGTGCAGCAACCCATCGAACGATATCGAACGTGTACAAAGGCAGACAATTGCATCAAAGAGCCTCCATTGTCGCGACCGGCCAGTTTTAGCTCGACGTCGATAACGCCGGTCGTTCCGGCTCGCTTTCGAAAAGGCAACGGACTCTCATCTATGCACCCTTGAGCTCGCAAACGAGCCCCATTGATCCGTCCATCTTTCGACTAATCGAGTCGCGGTTTTCGTAGAATCGAACGTTTCGTGTTTCGGACACCCGCGACGTTTTTTTTCTTTTTCTTTTCTTTTCTTTTTCTTACGTCGAAAGTGAGTACGAATTGAATTGAGTAATTAAGGTTGAAAAGAGTATCGCGTAGAGTGAAGTTGGCAACGATTTTCAAAGTTACAATCTTTTTAATTGTAAGAGTAACGTTGATTTAGAAGGGATTTAGAAGGTTTCTGGATAGATGAGTTTTGACTGAATAATACTAAAAGTACTCGAAGCTTCGCGTCTTCTTTTAATCGCCTCGTCAGTTTGGCCCTCGCAGATACGCAAAACTCCGCGGTCCAGTAATTACCATAAAATAATTCTTAAAGAACTCCTTCTTCGCGTCAATCTCTCGTCCAATAATTATCATAACGCGATTCTTAAAGAGTTCTTCACGCTATTCAATTACTGAATTTTTCATAAACACGCGATCTGTGATTTACAAGTATTTTTCGTAAATCACAAGTCTGCAGTTGTCGCAAGACAACTAAATATTCTCTATTAAATTTCAGGCTTTTAATACGTGAAAATCCGCAGTCCAATAATTATAACAAAATAAATAAAATGAATTAAAAAAAAAAAAGAAAAAGCTCGTTTTTCTCGCTGTTGAGCTACCGAATTTCGTTCACGGACAACTGCGAATTGCCAAGAAAAGAAACGTTCAACAGACAGCGGCCAAACCCGATCGCTTCGTATCGGTCGGTCGGCCGTTTCGATTTCCTCTCCGTTCGGTTGAACCGCCACGTGACACAACGAAAGCGCGCTTCCGAAAATGGATTCGCTCGATCCCACGAAACGATTCGCGAAAGGAATATCTTAAAGGGTCCGCCCGTGATATTTCCAGTCTCGCGGTTGTCCGCGAAGGACTGAATACCAGAGGAGAACTCCGAGCAAACCAGAATCGATCCGAATGCAATTTCCATTATCGAAATCGAAGCGTGACTTTTGCCCGCTTGCCTTCACTGCCTTTGCGGACGATTTGGTACGCATAGTTGCTGCCCAGTAATGCTCTTACAAAGACACGGCTTTGCACACACTCCCTCTCAAAACTGTCAGGGGACACTTTTATTTTTTAACATTCGTCGTAACTTATCGCGAATTATCGCGTATGCATACACACGCATACACGCGTGCGATAATAATACAATTGTATTACTACATTATACTGCAATTGTATTACAAGTGCAATATTAATATATCAACAGAGCCTTTATTGCATAAAGTATGTTTTACTACATTTGTCAAATTATTACAAATTTAAAATTGTTACAATAAACTTCCTATAGATCGAAACAGCCCGGTCGAAGCATTTGATCAACGTTTTCCGTCGGATCTCGAACCGAAGAGAACTTGCGCAAGCTCTGCTGGCCCAACGGATCCAGCCTTTTGCACGCGTGTTTGTCAGAGCAGGTAGAAAGGCCGGAAACGCGAAGAACAGTGAACTTTGTGTCGAGAAATATTACAGGAAACGCGAAACGTCTCGATTAACCTCTTGCGCTGGAATGACGTCCCACGCACGTCGAGATTCTTTTGTCCCAAATTACATTTTCTCAGTTTTAAGTACATTTAAATGTAACCCAGGCAAAACAAATGATAAGTTTATTACTTCTTGATAATTTCTATCCAGTGATATCATACTGACGAGTTCAAACAAAAAAAAAAAGAAAGCGAGAGAATTATCGTATACGGTTCGGTCACTCGTTATGGTCCGCGAACCAGTTGCCAGCGCAAGGGGTTAAGAGCGATTTCGCCGCGATGCGACAAACGGCTCGCGTAAAATTCGCCCGTAACATAAACACATACACGGTGACGAGCAAAACTAAACACGCATGTGGATTTTTAACACTGATAATATTTTATCGAGTATTTGCACGTAGAAGGCGGAAAAAAACAAAATATGTACCGTCTGGATGTTTCGGCAAATAAAAAAAAAAAAATTCCATCGCTCTGTTACCATCACTATTTTGGGAAATATAAATTGTTTTCGTAGAGTCAGTTTTGCACCACAAAACTCAACTTAAAAAAAAAAATTATTGATACTTTAAATCCATTTAGCCTTTTTTAATAGCTCGTAAAGCCCTTTTTTCACCACCTCGAATTCATTTCTTCTTTTTTTTCTGTACAAAATGTACAAAAATATCAAATCCAGATTTTTGTTTAAGAACATTCAAACTCTTTCTGAATTTAATCTATTTCTCTTTTTTATCGAATATAGCGCCGGATGCACTGAAAAATCTTTCACAGTGTATCGTTGATGGCGCGATAAAATGTTTTTTCTTTAGATTCCAAATACTTTATTTTAGAGCCACGATCGATCGCACGTCTGCTTACGTCTTTAGAAACGAGAACCAATCGACGATCCTTTATTCGTTGATTTCATACTCTTTCGAGAATTTCAGATTACGAAAAAAACACAAGGTTTCAAATTCTCGAAACTTTCGCCAAGAAAATTTCGAGTTTCAAGTTTCGAAAAACTTTCGACGTTTCGATATTTCGAGTAACCCATTCCTAGTTCATAGTACAATCAAAATTCACATAAGCTGTATCAGTAAGTTTCTGTCAGTAAGTATATATAGTGACAGTTAAGGTTCAAACAAGTGAATTCAATCACTCTTCCACTTAATAAAGGAGATCGTTTAATCATTTAACCTGTCGATTAAAATTTAATTATTTAATTGGCAAATAAAGGTCGTACAAATAGCTCACTATAAGCAAATTACGTGGAATTTACGTGGAATTTACGTGGAAGATCGTAAAATGTAAAATCACGCACAAAACACTCAAAATGTAATATTTAAGTGAGTAAAGCAATTTTCTATTTAATTGTTTCGCGACCTGAATCCACACGCCAGCAAGCAACAAGCTCGTTCGAATTTCACCGAAATATACAAAATTAAATAGGACCTAATAATTTCAAACAACACTGGCTAAAATATTTGTGCACGTATATGAACGAAAGTAATGCGCAAACAGACACGGTGTGCAATTATTTCCACACGTTTGCCATATCACTCAAAGGACTGCGCAGTTCTCGATATTGAAGAATCGTACAAACACGCGAGCGAGTATATCGTCAAGAACGAGACTGACAGATTTGCAGAGGAGCGTAAACTGAACGTCGATGAAAGTTGAAAGCTCGTTCTTACGTTTCGTCTGGCGCCTTGACGCCTTGAAAAAAGTCGCGGATGATTCGAGAAAAATGTCCAGGAAGTGGCTACGAAATTAGGTTAGCTAAGTTTGATTACCGTTTATTGATTTCACTGACAGCAAAAGTTACGATGCTACACATTAAATGGAGATTACGTGCATATAAAATATCAGATGACTTATTCGTAATAATACTAATTTTCAAATTTTAAATCGGAACAAATAACTATATTGAGTTGTTGCAATCGAAGATTGCAATTTTCTCTAATACATTTTGAAGTGCAACTGACTTCATTTTAAACCGCAAATTCGTTGTGTAATATGATATCTGATTGTGCGAAACAATTGTTCGTTTGGCGTCGATTTCAAAATTGTAAGCTTCACTGCCAAATCGTTCTTGAAACTGTTTTCTGTCAAAAAAAAGAGAAGAACTTCTTTGAAAGTTCACGGAGTGACTAAAAAATGGCGCACAAGGCAATCGAACAAAATGGACAATATATATATATCGTCTAACAAGGCTTTTGTTTCTCGTAAAAAATTCGTACATGCAGTTACTTTTTGGCAAACACCAAACCCAATTAACCTCCGACGTTTAACAATACCTAACACGATCAACACACACGTATTATTTTTGTCCTTCGAAATTCCATTTAGGCAGGGGGTTAAAACTGTCAAACGTGCCCCGTGATTTACGAACGACAGTCTAAAAAACGTTTTCTCAACGATACCGGCATTTACAAAACCCAAACTCGAAGAGCTAGGATTACCAAGAGTCTCCCCTCTCCAGCTGCGTCACACGACACGAAACTGTTTCGACCCTCGAACATCGTCTCTACTCCAAGGACTCAAAGACCCGACTCGCGCCGACTCTACGACTTCCGGTTCCACTCGAGAACCAAACGTCAGATGGCTATTATCAGCCTGAGGTATCGCCGAACAGCCGGAGCTGAAAGAGCTTTCCATCCCTCCCGAGGATCGTAATTTTTTTTCCCCGCCGAAACGTCGCGTGCCCCTAATATACCGTCGCGTTCCGCTCGGTCATTAGAACCGCGCCTACTCTTCCACTAATCCTCGGATATAGAGTACGATACACACCTTCCTTCTTTCCTTTAGCCACGTTCGCTGGCACGTTCTCTTTCCTCTATTTCTTTCTTTCTTTTCGGTTGGCACACCACCGGTCGGTTAAAGACTTACTTCGCCCCAGCGTCCAGACGGCATGCAGTTCGAAACCTGCCCCCGATCTTCGCGATCTATCACCCAGTTTACGGCCAACGAACTCAACCCACCGCGTTCGGATTCACCGCGGGGGGAGGGGGGGGATTACGATTCACGCGGATTTAACTCGGCTGTTAAGTAGCTTAGCTTCTTTATCCCCGGCCCCGGCTCGCTATCCTCCGTCTTGCACCTCTGACGGAACACGGAAACGAATACTCACTTGGCCACTCGATATTGGATTTGACGATACTTGCGTGTGATGTACGCGACGACGACGATCGATCGTGTTCCCTAACGAAATAATCCACCGACCGCCGCTGGCCGATCTTTCTGTTTTCACGCGCGAATCGAAAACGCGCGATTCTTGTTGGATTTTACATGTTTATACAGCTTATTGGCGTAGACTCTGGTAGACGCTGCTTGCCAGACAATTTGCTTGCATTGTTTGCAGACAATCGAGCAGTCGAAAGTAAAACACGGAACGATAGAGAGGGACGGGACAGATTTTATTCGAAACAAGGAAATAACATTGACGTTGAAGTAACGGATCGTCTCCGCTAATTTCTCATTTTTGCCCGAAAAATACTTCTAAAATTCCCTGTGATAATTTAGGAGGACTAATTTTATCAAATGAATTGTTTTCAAATAACTTTTCGTTTGAATTAAACAAAATGACGAATATTTCCGAGGATGAAGCGTATACGTAACAGAATCAGAAGCTACTTGAGAGAATGTTAATATTATTCTATCAAACGACGAATTAATTTCAAAGAATTCGTTTCATCTGCTTGTTCAAACAAGCTGGCGTAAAATTATTATTACAAGGTAATATCGAGTCGAATAATAAAATGTACATCACGCTGGAGGCGACAACACAAAATTCGCTATAAATTTATAAAAATTGTCGCACTTTGAAAAATTATAAAAGATAGATTATATCGTAAAGACACAAACAAATAGATAAAAAGCATTGAATTTTACCGTTGTACATTAATTTACCTGATTTACCTTGAATTAAGTAGAAGCCATTGAAGACAAATCGAGTTCAAAGAATTAAATAATCATTTTTCAAATATTTTATTCGCATAAACCCACGTCTGACACAAATTAAAACTTTCCCGAGGAATATAGTTAGATTCGCATTTTATTCGCGTATGTATATCGTTTCTGTCAACAACAGTCCATCAATTTGGACTAAATAACTTAAAGATCACAGACCTAGATAATGTCTACCGCCGAATTCTGCTTGCGTGACTCTTTTGGATAATGGCATAGGGCGTCAAGTGACAGGGGGCAATGTCTCATCAAGATAAATGGACTAACGTGATTAACAAAAATCGAAATGTCACACTAAGTGGATGATACGACAAAAAGTTGGCACCATTTATCCCAATTACCACTCGCTAATAATAGTATAATCAGAAGGGATTTCACTGCATACTTAAGTTTTGGTTCGAACATTACTTGTTAACGTAATCATAAAAATATTCAAACACTATGAACCAAATTTTCTTCAGGAATATATTGTACGAAATGTGTGAAATTTGGTTAATATCTTCGTACTGGTATCATATTTATTATAAATGAATATTTAAAAATTTCATTAAAACTGTAGCAATTATCACAATTATGACTGCGACTGACAAGTACCGTGATTATGAAATAAACAATGATAAGGTAATTAAATTAATAGCGAGAATAATTAATTATCAAATAATGATGATCATAAAATACCTCGATTTCTTGAAATCCACATCGTGAAAAAAAAAATCAAATTCTGTCTGACTGATATACTTGGTTGAATTCGAACGATTCGACATGAGCTGTGAGCTCGATATTTAGAATAAAATAACGGAGTAGTTTAGCGCAGTTTCACGTTCAGTGTCTGAAGTAACGATTAAAACGTAAGCCCGAGCAGACGATCGTCGAGAGAGCGTTTGCGTTTGCGTTTTCGTTTGTTCCTGGAGCAAGGAGCTAGTCGCGCTTCTCTAATCCGCCTTTATCAGCTCGAGTATTTCAGGATCATCCGCCAACGATCAGCTACGCGGTTCTGCATAATCGTAATGGATGAGCGCGAACTAAATATCGCGACGACGGTTTCCTGGTTCTGCGAGAATAACTGATAAGTCGCGCGGGAGGAGCGCGAGAAAACGCGAAGAAACGGGAGCTGTAAGTAGCGATGGGATCGAGGAGACGAGTACGAGGAATGTGATGAAATCATTTCTTTATCTTTTATCTTCTTTTGTTTTTTATCACTGAAAGTGATTTTGGCAGGAGTAACCCGGAAAATCGGGTGCAACGCTGATGCAACGAAAATTAGCGATTGGTTGATTTGGGTCACGTGATTCGCGACGGGGCGTGGGCTAAACCTCGAGTAGGAGTGGCGTTTTATGACAAAAAAGTCGTCTTCATTTCCTAGTCGGAACAGTTGCTTCTGGGCCTTTCACTGAGACGAATCGTACTGGGGTACAAGTCGTGCAGTTTTTTTATGTTCATTTTATATCTGTTATTTCAGTTTTTTTTTTTTATTTTTTAATTGTATTGGTTTTGACCAATATCCGTTAATTGTTATATGAATGACAATAACTCAATCAATTAAATGAGTGATGGAATTTCGCAAGGAAGAATATAATGAAATCTTTTTCTGAGGAATATAATTTCTCTTTTCCTTCTTTCTTCGTCTTTTATTTTCTTCTGTTGCTTGTTCATTTTGTGTTTCTTGTTTTAGTTCCTTTGTTTCTGAATTGTATTAGTTGTGCCCGTTGGGTTCGTTAATTGTTAAACGAACAAAGTGAATTAATTAATTAAATCAGTCAGCGATGGAATTTCGCAACAGCAAGAAAGACAGAATTCTAGCGCAGCAAGTGTGGAATGTATCAAAAATTGTAACGCGATCGTGACCTATTAAAACTGAAATAGGATCTCGCATCGTGAAAATTTATCATACAAGCAGCAAATTGTGAGGGATATCGGGATAAAATTCTAGCGTGCGACGTGAGATTTCATCAAATATTACGCTGCAAGTTTAATCTACAAAACAAAACAGAAAAAGAAAAAAAGGAAAAAAAGAAAAACAGATTTAATAGGTTATGTATTGCGAAATTTTAATTGCCGAGAAATTTGATCGAGCAAACGTGCAACACAACGTTCTCACAAAATATTAATTTTCTTCCATTGTCATTCATTCCAACGGAAAAACGCGCGTCGAAGTCTAATTTCGGATTAATTTTGGAGTCTGCCAGTTTTTAAAACTATCTACCGCTGCCTTTCTCTCGAAGTATTTCTAAAATTCGAGAACATGCAACGACAGAGTTAGACCGCGCGTTGCACCAGTTATTTTACCACTACAAACGTCCGCTGATTGTTAAATGAGTAAGTTGATCGATCGATTAAATTAGCCAGTGACGGAATTTTTCGCAGGAGCGGCTAAGAGGCAAAAAGAGAGAATTACGGTGCAGCGTAGTGCAGAACGCGTTTGAATTCTGAAAGCTGCGAGTTGCAAAACTTTCTTCGTAATCGGTCGGCGCTTGATCCCATCGCTAGCCAGCCGGAGGTTAAGCCGCGCGTTCTTCTCTCTGCTTGAGGCACTTATCGAGCACAACACGCCTTCGTTGGCGGAAATTCCTCAGCTCGTTAAAGCGACGACGCAACAGAATTGCGGTTAATCGGCAAGATCGAGCAAAGGAATATCGCGCGCGCGGGGGGCGGAGGCGAGGGCGAGCAGGCAGCACGATTGCATCGTCTTTGCACCAGAGAACGCGGTGTGGCGCACCGTGTCGTGGGGGTGTGCGCTGCGCTGGTGACCGCGTCACGCGACACGAACTCGGAAAAAAAGAGGAAAGAAAAGAAAAAGAAAAACGCCGCGCGCACAGGCGCAACGACAGCTTAATCCTTGTCACGAGGAGAGAAGAAAAGGTAAATGGCTCGCAACAAAGGTTTAATAACGCGGCATAGAGCATTCCTTTTGTGTGTTTCCCGCACTGGCCAGGCTAGATCAGCCACGTTCGAGGTAACTTTTTCATTAAGCTTTTACAGTCGGTCGTTGCATATTGTATTACTTCTCCCATTCTTCCGTTTGAAAACCCAGGAACAAGAGGGACATGCTATTCTCGCACGAAAAAAAAAAGGAAGAAAGAAAGGAAAAAAAAGGAAAAAGAGAGAGAGAGAGAGAGGGAGGGAGATGCAGCACTGCGCGTTTAGAGACAAGAGGGACACTGTTCTCGCATGGAGAAAAAAAGACGACACCGTTGACGAGATTAAAGTATAAATGTCGAGTATCGAATAACCGTGTCCTTTTTTACGGCACGTCCACGTAACGCCAACGGACTGGCCAAGAATTTTAATCTTCGCTCCTGGATAATGGGAGAAATATAGGGGTGGAAACCGCGTTACGCTCGCCAAACGAGAGAATGAAACGACATATTGGTCGTTGTGCGTATTCAATTGAATTGGAGGGAGAAGAGAAAGAGTTCCGTGTGTTTCAAGATAAATAGATCTTTTCGGATAGATCGACTCGTTCGGACGTATCTGCGTGGTTCGTTAGTCCGTTAGAAGATGGAAGATTGCAAAAATTGACGGAGTTGTAGTTAATCCTTTGACACAGCGTGACAGAACGACGCGGAAATTCAGAGTGATTTCTTGCAATTTGGACGTCTAACGGGGAAAATAAATAGAACTTTCAGTTTTTTTTTTTTTTATTGAAAATGAATGATAGAAACAGTATCGCGTATGGTAATATTTAAAATGACGTTTAATTTCACCCAAAATCGCAGTTGTTTACAATATTTTTGGTACGATAACTTTTAGTTTTCAATAATTTTTAACGAAATTTAACGCGCATGTAGTTGATAGAATTACCTTTGACGTGTCAAAGGCATTTTAAAAATATTTCCATTTGTCGAATTTTTATTCGCTAAAAAAGGGGAAAGGGCGGGCCTTCTGCATTTTATACGTAAAATATCAATTTTGTTAATTTTGCAAAATTGGAAAATTAATGTCAACGCCATAAGTTTCCAATTTTTTTTTTTTTTTTTCAAATACACGTATAAAATTTGAAAATTGTCTAAACAGGGAATACGATGTATTTCCTTTGTGGCAACGAAAAAAAGGAAATCAATTCATCGAATAACTTCTGCAAAATAAAATTCGTGAAAATATTAACATTTGATTACGAGTATATTCATCATATCAAGAATTAACGTAATTTTAATTTCGTTATACTTGAAAAACATAAGATGTTTATGTTTATACTGTAAATATTGAACGCTAAAAATAGACCGTGTCCTAAAACTTCTGAGCAAATGTGACGTGTAGTACGAGTTAATACTTGCATGGCGCTAGTGTCGCGTTTCAACCAAACTATAAAATACAAATTAGCGTTGAAACATACTCTTATTATAATTCTCTGAATGATAATGAAATAATCTCCAAATATGACAACAGTGCTACAACGAGGAAGAGAGTCTTATTTTGCGATCTTATTCAACTCTGAACTTCTGAACTTATTCTCGCTTTCCTGTTCATATAATTCTTCGGGACAAAAGTTAATACCTACGTGGCGCTAGTGTCGCATCACAGCGTTGAAACGTAGCTCTTACAACTTTCTAAATAACAGCGAACATGGTATTATTTTAAGCATAGTCTCGTTTGCAATATTTTCACTTCGAACCTCGTCATATTTGTTATTCTCGCTGGAATCTGTTATAGAAGAACAGAAGAACCTACGGATCCACTATCGTCGATCTTCATTTTCTCTACCTTTTATCGCGAAAACCCGTCCCGTTTGATATCCTGTTTCATTCTTCCCTTTCAAACGGACACGATGGAAACTATGTTGTTCGCATCGACTGCGCTTCCGACCAGACAGATATTTCAAATCCACGAAAGTTGACCGACAATGGAACGCAGCGGTCGGCGGTGGCGACCACGGTGGCCGGTACCGGCGGCAACGGCCGTGTAGTGGTGTGGTCGAGCTGCAAAAGGCGACACCGAATGACAGGGCCGTCACGTCCGGCCGAGAGTTCGCGAATAATTACAGAGCAGGCGATACACGCCTCCTCTCTACTTTTCCAACGGCCCTCGCTCGCAAGTATAAAAGCTAACACGAAGAGTAGGTAGGTAGGTAGGTAGGTGGTGCCGTGCGGTGGTGCAGCCAGCCGCGTTCGCGAAGCAATAGAGCCACCTGCCAAAATTAACACGAGCCAAACTCTCTTCCCAACTTGACTCCCGATTCTCCGGTTTACCGCGACGGGAGGGGGGAGGGGGAAGGGCTTTCCACCGTGTTCTCGTCGAGCAGAGGTCTTCGAACTTCCCTACCTAGGGAATCTGCGTTCATCGAAAACAGAGTCCCAGTTTTTCGGAGCGTACTCGCAAGTAGGTACGACACACTGCGTTGACGACTGTGTGTTTCTGGCAGCTGCGCCAACCTATAACTTCAAAACGATAGCAGTGCGCGCGAAAATTTCATCGGATATAATTGACGAGCAGTTTCGAGTGGTGCCAGTTGTTAGGGATCCTTTGTGAATGTATCGCGTGTGTATTGCTCCGCATGCACATTGCTCTGCAGTGAAACTTAATTTTTTATAATAAAATTGGCTCGATTTGAAACGAATCTAAAAGTGTCTATCGTAGTTCGTTGTGTCAATAAGTCACAATATTTTATGAGACCATCTTTAACATTCGTTGTATGCTTGAGATGATTTGCTTTCGTAACTTTTACACATAGTAAAAATGTTATCGAAATCGTCTTTATTTTTTTTAAATTGAATCACATCTGCACTAACAGATGCGTTCTTCGTATCTTCGTATATTCCTGAAGCACTTTGACCCTTCAACTGCAAAATGTTACGAGAAAATTTTACGAAAAATACGTGGTTAAAATACCATCCGTGTAGCGACTCGTTGATGGAAAATTATTTATCTGACGGAACAGTTCCGTTTCAAAAATCACGACTTGACTGAATTAAAAGAAAAACAATACCTACGCATGTACCTACGACATATAGCTCGCAAGGAATAGCTCGTCTGGCTCTTTCATTTTTCTAATTCCGTCCAGAACGAGCGTGGTATCTTTATAATGAACATGATGCAACTCTTTATAACATGGAAGTTGCGCGTTACGCGAATATTTCATATCGCGCGGGAGGTGGAGCGCGAAAAGTCAGAATTAAATAAAAAAGTCCTCTTTAATATAACGCACGGGTCATTCCACCTTATCCCTATGCAATGGAAACGTGAAATTTTCTTTATTACATATATACGTATATAGAATAGCTTAGAGTGAAAACCAACGTCGCCTTTCGGATGAAACGTTTCCTTTGGGTACGTTCTTCCGCCGGTTGAAATGTTTCCTCTGTTGTATTTTCCCTTAAGAACCGTACAAGAGAACAGTATTAATTTTTTTTTATCGCGTTGCACCAGCTGTGTGTCGGTGAGGTACGAAATAAACGAAAAATTTTGACTGATGCTCAAGGAAACGCGAAGATACAACGCACGCACTAGCGTCCAAAAGTTTGAAACAACCGTCAATCCCGTATTTAGACGATAAACGATGATAAAAAATGGTGATAGAACGAACGATAAAAAAAACAACATATTCGAAACGAAACAATAAAAATAACGTGCATAATTGTATAATTTTAGTTCGCAAATATGACCGAACGTCAAGTAGTTTACAAATAATCTAAATAATTTGTCAAAACAAACGCGAAGATATAATCACACGCGATCCAAAAGTTTGAAACATCCGTCAATCTCATATTCAAAAGATAAAAAGTCAAAATAGACAGAGTGAACGATATATTCAAAACGAAATAATAAAAATAACGTGCGCACTGTATAATTTTAATTGCAAATACAACCGAACGAATAGTTTATAAATGAATAATCTAAATAATCTGTCGAATGGATGTCAGTTTCGTCGAAAATCGACAGAATGATGCTCCAAAACTCTCGGACAGTGGCGTAAAATGTGTACGCCCGATAAATGACTCTTTCTCATCATGCACACCCACATACTTCATTCGTTCCGACTGAGCTGCACCGAGCGTATCAACGAGCGAGTAACCTTTTTTCCCCGCAACGCGACACTGCGAATACCGAGCGAGGTACGAAGGCTACGAGGTAAGAATCGGAGGAAACGGATGTCGCTTATCAGCGATCGCCGATCGCCGATCGCCGGTAGCCTAGTAGCCTGGTGGTAGTCGTTCGTCTCAGGGAACGCCTTTAATTTCGGCATCCCAATTACCCATCGATCCGCGACAACCTAGAATTGACCGACTTCTACACAAACTTTTACGCCGGTGTCACACGCGTGTACGAACGAACGAACGGAAGTGTGTGCGCGACACGATTTCCTTCGCAATTTCACGATTCCGACGATGCGTTTAATCGTCTTTCTGATGCAACAGCTACGTTTCAAGCACGTACGTTCGATGCAAAAGTGATTCTTCGATGCGTCATCGATACACGCGAGCGTTCCATATCGGTGAGAAATTTCTGCAGTGTGAACGCTGCTTGCGACTGAAAGTGCGTCCAGACGCGCTCGTTGAACAAACACGTATATATTCTGCAATGTTATATTTGTACAATTTCTGTTGCGCGAGTAATGGGCGTGTCGTTTGCAAAATGGAAAATTAAATCTTCCCGTAACTTTCAGTGCAATGTGTAATTTCACAGTTGTTGATCCGCCGGAACTTCGCGAGAAATCTCAATCGGTGTCAAGCGCGACATTCAAGATGAAAATTGACCAAGTGTGATTCAGATTGAATGGTTGAAAAAAAGAAACTTGTTGAAATAAGAAATACGTTTTGCTTTGGTTAGGAGTTAGGGCTCCAGTGGCGCTAGTGTAGCGCCTTAATATCCATCGGTCGCCATATTGAATCCATGTCAAGAATACGTTCATTATGTACAAAATTATTACATTTCGATTAATAATTACTTTACAAAGATTATTGTAATACTTCATAAATAAATAATATTCAATAATAATAAAATGATACTGTACGCTTACTCAATTTATAATTTCTTGTCGAAATATGATTCAAACGAATCACTTCAATTTAATCTTGACGCGTACACTTAATAGACACTTAATAGACAGAAACAGTGGCAAAGTGAGAGTACGTCTTTCATTGTTGAAATTTCGTAACAATTGAAACCTGTGTTTTTCACACCGAAAAAAAGATCACTCTACGAAGTATCCATTATTTGTCAAAGACGAACACGAGGCTTGAAAATGCAGGAAATTAAATTGCAACTGAATGCAACGGAAACATCAAACTCTAAAATGAAATTGCACCAAGCGTCCAATTATTTATGCACGGTAGTTGTAGAACCAACCTTTTAAAGGTTCGAACAACTTGCCGGTGGCTGCGCGATAAATTTACGACGCAAGTTTCGCAGTCTAGCCGTTGGTTAATCGCGGCTTCGTCGTCCCGGACGATATTCGCACAACAAAGCAGAAGCGAAATCTTTCGGGATTTCCGCTCAAATCCGCGATGAAATTCCACGCGTGTGATGCACAACATTGGTATTGAAACAACGCGCGAGATGGCCCGATGAGATTACACATTCATATCGCGTGTATATCGCGTTTTTACCGTATCTAAACGCGCATGCGAGTCCACGGTTGACCAACGATGCACGTAACGAGATACGCGTATGTTCGCCACCGGCCGATTTCGGGCCGGACGATACGTGTTTACGTCATACACGTACGTACACGTTGGAAATTCGCGAGACATGCAATTTCCCGCGTCAACTTACGATAATTTATGCCCGTGAGAATTCCCACGAGCGGCGACGTTCGGCTTCCATCGAACCGAGACGAGACGCGAGCGCCGATTGTCCGTGAAAAATCGACGATTAATCGGAAATACCGCCTCCTCGCGAGCGCGGCGAGTCCTGTCACGCGGAAGTATCGCTGTTAGCGATAACGTTCGCTCCGTCGTGGCTACCATTCCCATTCGTTGCACGCGCACATTCTCAAATATAATCGCGCGTATATCTCCGTTACACTATATAAATGCAATTCTCGAAAAGGTACGAGGCTTTTTTAACAGGACTTTATCCATTGCGATGACGATGGCGATGTCGTGGTTGTACAATCGAAAAATGAATTATAAAATATATACTTGAAATGGATGCTGTAGATGTGATAAAATGGAACGTTATAAGGTGTATAAACGAACGAACACGTGTAATCAGTCCGATTGTAATTCATTTGTAAAATATATTGATTAAAATGGAGTATTATAAAACACGAATATGATATTAACATAAATACTATAAAATATATATTGAAATGGATATTGTATGAAAATTACATATTATAAACAACTGAATGAATGAACACAAACGTACAATCACACTGATTGTACTTCATTTATAAAATATGGAGTATTACAAAACATAAATATAATAATAACATGGATATTACAAAATATATATTGGAATGGGTATTATAAATATAATAAAATGAAGTATTATAAAATGTATAAACGAATGAACAAAAACTAGCAATCAAACTGACTGATAATATCAACTTTATTACTATATATACGTTTTATAATACTGTAATTTAAATTATTTTGATATATTGTAACTATATTCCCTAATTTCTTATTTTTTCCTCCTTTTTGACTGATCGTCTCTTCATGCCAAAATCACGTTTCGTACGTTCTTACATACACGCTTCTATCGATACAACGGAGACGCGGCATTTGTAAACGAGAAAACTGAATATACAGAGTGTTTGCGTTTGTTCAGTATTTTTCTCGGAAATGACAAACAAGAGAGAAGAATTGTACGATTTACTATGACAGCAATGTATAACAATTCTTTAATATTTTATATAGAATGCTATAGTTATTCCTCTCGTTCCTGACTTTCATAGCTTTAAAGGACATAGTTTAGCGTAAGTTTGAATTCGTCTTGACAGCCGCTTTCACGCGAGAAACAAACAAAAATAGCATTCTGTGTAAAATTCTAAACATAAAATACTGCACGACTTGTACCCCAATACGATTCGTCTCGTTGAAAGGCCCAGAAGCAAGTGTCCGGACTAGGAAATGAAGACGACTTTTTTGCCATAAAATTTTATCGATACGCAAATATTCGAATCGATACAAAACAAATTACAGGCGCGATCGCTCAGTACCAGACAACGCCACGCCCCCTCGCGAATCACGTGACCCAAATCAATCACTCGCTAATTTTCGTTGCATTAGCGTTGCACCTGAAGAGGCCCGATTTTCTGAGTTACCCCCGCTAAAATCACTTTCGGTGATAAAAATTCGTGCAAACAGACTGCTACCGTACCGCACTGCTCGCCAAATTCGACGGGGGACACACTGGGGAAACACGGTCACGTGTGAAAAGTGTAACGCGACGCGTTTTTGCCAAGCAGGATCAATTCTGCCGCAGTGGGACGATGACCAGGAAAAAATGTTGGCACTGTAGCCCGCTTTAATTCGCTGATCGAGCCCCCCACCACTCACTTCGATCGATCGACCGAAAAGCACCCGCGAAACGTTTCCCTCACCCCTTGGGTTATTAAAGGCAGATGACGGTGTAATTCGATGATCGATACTGGTAAAAGGAACCCTAATGGGTTTCCGTCGTCGACGGACGCGGCGCGTGCACAGGCGGGGGGAGAAAGTCGCGCGCGCGAGTCGCATTCGCGAAAGAAGAAGGGTGGCGACGGAAGCGCGGAATTTAATTTCGCCTGAGAGTTCGAACCGTATCCGCTGTAAAGGGGCGAACTCGCGGGGGGGCCCCGATAAATAGGATTGCCGAACGCGCTCGAAAGACAGCTTCTGCTTTTGTCGTTGCTCTGGCTTCGACAGAGCAGCGTGGCGTTTGAAGGAAGAAAAATTTCGACGATGAAACTTAACGCCGGAGGGTATTGAGTCCTCGTCCGTCCCTCGTTTTGCCCCCCTCGGAGTCAAATAAAGAGTCGATGTTTGCAAATTTTTTGATTGATGCTTCGAGCATTTGCTACATCTTATCAGTAACGAGTGAAATTCCTATAAAATTGCGCGTTATTTTCTCATGTTCAGATGTTCAATTTTATATTCGTGATCTCACACGTTTTAAAGATTTGAAGATTTTGTGGGAAATACGTCTGCATCAATTGACTCAACATTTTCAAATAATTCTGACTGAAATATATCAAGCCAAACCGAGCTTGGCGAGGATCGAGAGAAGAATTTATTTTTGTGTGATAAAATATAAATTTGAAAGAACAACGTGTGTACGTAATGAAGAGCTACTGTATTTTCTAAAATAAATAAAAATTCTATGATATACAGCATCGTCTACGAAGACTTGTTATTTTCAAGTATAGTGAGTCACGCACAACGATAAATCCCTCCTGGTGTTTTTCGCAAACGTTGCCAACGGAGATATATCGTTCTTAAACACCAAATTTGAATTTTGTTTTGTTTGTAGATACGTATGTACAAACTTTGTACAATTCAAACACGTTCGTTAAATTCATTGCTAACCCCGTGTCCTGTAATGCCAAGTTATGCCCGTGGAACGAATTTATGGTGAAATTTAAGTTCTTTCGATTGAAGATGAATGGATATTTGCAACGTTTCGATACTTTATATCCGACAAATTGTAGTAGTTAACATTGAATTAATTAATACAATATTCAACAAATTCGCAATATTTTAACGAGTTGTTCGTTTCCTCTTTGCAATTCGTAATTATTTGTTCTCAAACCTTGTCAAACTCAAACTTATATCTTTGTTAAATATTTGATTTGTTCTCAAACCTTGTCAAACTCAAATCTGAACCTTCGTTAAACAATGTTAAATACAATATTCAACATCCAAATACTTTGGTCAGTCGTTCGTTTCCTCTCTGCACTGACCACTTTTTCTCAAACCTTGTCAAACACGTGCATCAATTTGACTCGATACTTCTCGCTCAAACTTGTGTGTTCAACGCTGACTTGGACCAACTAACAATAGACCACATAGCGAGAATAACATTCCGAAATATTACGTCGTTCTTGCTCATGCGTCTCTTTGTCCGACGAAACTCATGTGGAGCACACATTTAAAAACGAAATATTCCGCTGAATTACAATCCGATCCGATTTGCTAGGACTGAAACTCACAGTCGCGCGGTCAAACGTCGCGCGCGAAATAAAAGGGAGGCGAGCTGCTAAAAGCACGACGCGCGACTCGAAAGAAATCTCGAACAACAGAGACACTCGTGCGGATAAGCCTCGGGGACGCGGTGGACGTGGCACGACCGTGTGTACAGCTGTGTGTTGGGACAACTACCCGCATGTTGCATCTCTCCGGCGTATCATCGCGTGGTCGGCGTTTCAGCGGTGCTTTACAGGCGCAAAACTTGTCGACGTTTATCCGAAAGGATACCCGCGTTGAATCGCGAACTCGGCGAACTTTGTCGCGCGTGCAATTACATCGCGATAATGATCTTCTCGTCGCGATGCGACGAAATTTCGCTTTTAGCGATTAACCCACCGATCGCTACAAGGAGTGCTTGCTGTCTGCTCCGTTTGTCGCGAGAAAGAAAAAAAGAGAGAGAGAGAGAGAGAGAGAGAATAACGAAGTACACGAGATGTAAACGCGAGATGCGTACATACCGCCGATGAAGAGGCAGAGGGGAGCAGCTGGAGGAGAGATTTTATGAAACGCGCGCGGCAACCAGAAATTAGAACGACCCTTCGTGTACCATTCAATTCGGCTTAACGATATTCGTAACACAATGCGCGGCCGTTCCTTCGACCGGAAGAAGGACCGAGGGGTAGGTAACGAGGTACGGGAATTACACTCCTCCCTCCCGGTTTCGATTCACCGGGCTGCTCTGCTTCCGATTCGATATCGGTGGATCAGGCTTTTCATTTTCTCGCCGCGGTGTCTCGTTTAACGCCGAGTCTCTCGAATCGCACCGAACACGTCAAAGTGTCGGAGTGGGTTTTTTTCTTTTTCATGCGTCCACCGGGGAAATTTGAATTTGCAAAAATGTATAAATGCATCTGAAATGTTGCATACGATATAAATGCATTCGGAACGTAAATGCATCCGAAATGTTGTGTAAATAATATAAAATACGACGTTATAACATAATGTGTGGCAAGATCAGTAACGTTCAGCTTGAATTTGCAAAAATGCACGGGAATGTACAAATGAACGTAAAATAAAATAATATGAAATAATATGGCGTAACATAGAGTATACGAAATATACTTTGTAGCGCGAGTATATAATAAATTATATAATAGAAATATGGAATAAATAATATAGTAAAAGTATAGTATACTGATATAATAGAAGCATGTAAGAACGTAACATTGAGCTTAAGTTTACAAAAATGTGTCGTACGTAATGTGAAATATGATATAATACAAACGTGTGTAAGATTAAACTTGAACTTGTAAAAATGCGCATAAATATGCAAAAGTGTATAATATATCGAAGTATAAGTGTACACAAAAATTCGCAATGTAATCGTTATTGATTATAATCAGATTTAAATCAATACCAGTTTTAAATCAAGCCTATTTGAATACTCGACCATGTCGCATGTGGTGCATAGTCTTATCTAAAATTTAATAGATGCAATATGACTTCAATACTTCAAAGTATCGCAGCCGTTGCGGTTCATCGTCGTTTGAAAATTTATATATTATTACGTAAATTTATTTATATATTGTTTCTAATGCTGCGAAAAAAATCTATCTCTGTTCATCGATTTAGTATAAATTAAACGTGAACTCCAGCTATTAAAGTGAAATTCACAAAAGATTCACGTAAAAATCATTGGACTTACAAATACTCACAGTTATTTTCGCTGTTGCAGTGGAAATAATTTTCTGTACAATCGGTTGACGTTTGAGAAGAAATATTTCGGTACAAAACAAGAAAATGCGTGAAGAAAAATTATTATTAATATACTACGATATATTACAAGAAATTGTTATATTAATCTTGAAATAAATCTTCTCTCGCGAAAAATTCGGGAATTCCAACTCGTGAGAACTTTAGTTAAAACTGAAAATAAAAATCGGCTGTGGAACGTAAAACATCGTCCGATTCGACGCGTAACGATCGAAGGACCGAAAAAACCATGAGATCTACGCCGAGTTGGAAACTTTAATTTTCGTCTAATGGACCGCCGATAGTTACGAGCGGGTCCGATTGAAAAACTTCGTATCCGCATGATGGCATAAACTCGTCGAACTCGTCTCCCGGCCATAAATTAAAAATTCCGCGCCATACGTGCGGTCACGTCCATTTCGGCGCGTTTATATTGGCTCGTTCGTTTGCGAGGGCAAAACGACGAAAAGAGACAAAGAGGTAACCTACCACCGACAGACGACAAACAGAATACGCACTGCATTGCACTGCACTTCCGCTTTGCCCCAAAAATTTTGATTTCGCGCGTTGCTTTGTTTTTTTTTTTATCACTGAAAGTGATTTTAGCGGGAGCAACACAGAAAATCGGGCCTCTTCAGGTGCAACGCTGATGCAACGAAAATTAGCGATTGGTTGATTTGAGTCACGTGATTCGTGAAAGGGCGTTGGATAGACTGAGCGATCGCGCCTAATTTGTTTTCTATAGATTCAAATGTTTGCTTATCGATAAAATTTTATGGCAAAAATGTCGTCTTCATTTCGGAACAGTTGTTTCTGGGCCTTTCAGTGAGACGAATCGTACTGGGGTACAAATCGTGCAGTTTTTTTATAATTTTTATCTTTCAAGATACGTCAAGAAATATCATTGAATTTTTGCGCAGAAAAGTTGAAAAGTTAGAAAATCGTACGTGCTTTATAATAGTTGAAATTATTTCTGGTGACTTTGATGATATTTCTCGGATGATTTTGTTAGTTTATAATTTAGTGACATATATTAAGCATAAATGTTAAGTAAAAGTCCAAAGTTTGATTATTCAATATCTTTCTATCTTTCTATCATCAGTGGTCAACTTTTTTCAATGCGAAATGAATTTCGTTTGTAAAAATTTGTAAACGACTGAACTGACGATCAATAATGCCTTAAAAACTGGAATGAAAATTCCAAGATTTAAATGTTTCTGAAAGTTGAAACTGACTTAATGTTAATCGACTTAAATTCATAAATATAAATGTGCATAATGGTACATCTACTCAATGATTAAAAACATGTTATTGACCAAGCATTTCCAATCGATATCTGGTCCAGATTTGTAGTCTGCGTACTCCATGAAAGTTCGTAAATAAAATAAATCATGTCAAACTCGAGTTCGAAACTGTTATTACAAAGTTACTTCCGCTCAAAAGGGTCTTAGGGCACTTTTATTTTTAACATTCAGTGGATTATCGTACATACAAATTTCACAGAATATAATACCAATAATTATATAATACAATATATTAATATTATATTCACAGAGTGTTTATCGCATAAAGTATGTTTTCTTTATTTACTTTAATTTTAATTTTGATTTAAAATTAAATGCAAATAAACGTATTTTGTATTCAATTTAATTTTGCTGTATGTATGCATTGTAAAATATTGATATATTAACAGAGTTTTTATTGTGTAAAGTATGTATCATATTTGGAAATACATGTTTTATGTCGAAAATACAACAATTTATATCAAAATTATGTTGCATATATAATTTATACTAATTTGTATTAATTTTGCGTAAATATTGTATCTAATTGTGTGCAATTTATAATTCATATTCGTTCAACTGTTCAACATTGTACATTGTATATATGTTGAATTTTTTTATCACTGAAAGTGATTTTAGCGGGGGTAATCCAGAAAATCGAGCCTTTTCAAATGCAACGAAAATTAGCGATTGGTTGATTTAGGTCACGTGATTCGCGTGGGGTAGACCTCGAGTAGGAGTGGCGTTGTTTGCTACTGAGCGATCGCGCCTGTAATTTGTTTTGTATCGATTCGAATGTTTGCATATCGATAAAATTTTATGGCAAAAAAGTCTTCATTTCCTCAGTCAGAACAGTTGCTTTTGGGCCTTTCAGTGAGACGAATCGTACTAGGGTACAAGTCGTGCAGTTTTTTATTATACACTATTGTTATACACATTGTTATGCATCATCGCGCTAAGATTTTCGTGCGAGGGAGATGTATACATGCGAGTTTATCGAAGACACGAAATGACTTCATTTGGCGGGCAACGTTCGATCAAGAGCGAGTTGTGTCCGCGCGCAGAGCCGATTTGTCATTGACGAGATTAGATCTGAACGGCCGCGCGCCTATGAAAACTATGAACAAAAATTCCATTTCCATTTTGTCGCGGAACAAAGATCCCGGGAATATCGCGATCTCGTAAACGGACCACGCGCGCGAGCAAACATTGTGCTCGTAATTCAAAGAGATGCCGAACGATAAACGCTCTTTTTCCGAGCCGCAATCCTCTGGTGCACGCGCGTGTGGCTTTTTGCTCGGCGGCCGTCCGTTGAATATAAATTGTCTCGTTTTTTATCGTTTGTCCGCCTCGTAATCCGCGCGCGTATTTATATTCAGAATCGGCGACTCGCGAAGAATTGTTCGAAACTTCACAACCGCGGGGCGCGAAAAAGAAGAGCGGGTTGAAGTATGCAAACGAATATGCCAAGCGAGGTAGCTAGCCACCACGATCGCGGTTTGCTCATTTTCGTAGAAAATCGTGTCGCTTATATACTACGAATTTTTTCTTGAGTGCGATAGGCACTCCCTCGAAAAAATACTTTGTACATATTTTGTAATTTCTTGCAATTTATCTTGACGAGCAACGATGTCAAGGGCTATTATCAATTTCTCTAGTTTTTATTACTTTTCTTTACAAGTATCACGTTTATGACACTTTACAGTGTAAGCACAAGGGTACAAAAATTATCTTTTACGTTCAGTTTGACCAAATGGAAAATAATTTAAGTTTGTTAGAATGAAAAATAAATTCGTTTGTCAAGAAGTTAATGACATTCCTTTCGTTCTAACTCATTTTATTATAAGAGTACAGAAATAGTATTTGTTTTCATAAAGTCATAAAGACGAGACTAGGTGTGTCAATACTTTATTTTGATCCACTGTGCATGGTATGTTGAATAAAGCTTCCGGTCAACAGTAGATTGTATTATAATCCAATTTTTGAAAGACCCAGAAGCAACTATTCTGACTAGGAATAAAGACGACTTTTTTGCCATGAAATTTTATCGATAAGCAAACATTTGAATCGATAGAAAAGAAATTACAGGCGCGATCGTTCAGTACCAGACAACGCCACTCCTACTCGAGGTTTATACCCCCTCACGAATCACGTGACCCAAATCAACCAATCACTAATTTTCGTTGCATTAGCGTTGCATCTGAAGAGGCTCGATTTTACCCCTGCTAAAATTACTTTCAGTGATAAAAAGAAATGGAGCGTCCTTAACTCATTGTTCGAGGATCAACTGTATTTGCTCGTTTTTAATCAGAAATGAAAAATAAATGAAATATCTTTATCATAATTATATACAATAAAATGTTGCACGTGATAACGTGAAAGAAGAACGTTACAACGAAATTATAAAATTAGCCGTAACGTGACACGTAATGAGAATCATTTTGAAAGAGATAATTATTGAGCTTCTCGATTCTCGACAGTTGAAGAAGCATGTCATACGAGATCGAACAACGTCAATCGTGCAGAGTAGTTGAATATTTCTGACAAGATAAATGAAACTCCAATAGTTATCTGCATAATTAGCACAACCGCATAAGACAGAATATTGTATTACAATTGCAACACGCGAGGGATGTATTGCAACGAGATTACAAAGTGAAAATTCATGCGTTTCGAATGCCGAAACAAGCAATTAAAGTCTGTTCTCTGTCCAAAAGAGACAGAGAAACTTGGGCTTCTCTGTTAAAAGCCTTTCTTTTTATCTCTTTGGAAGGTAATAAACGACGTTCCAATTTTTAACTCCGAGTCGCGTTTTAACGAGAAATTTTTGCCAATTTCGTTCCACCAATGTAAATTTATACTTATAAATGTAATTAACTTAATTTAAATACTGTACAAAAAAAAAAAGAAAAAGAAAAAGAAAAATTACAAATAGTACGTGAATATTGCGCGAATTTATTTTGCCACGCCGTATTTTCAGTCAAAAACAGCGTAGAGAGAGTTGTTTCAGCGTTTGCTCCGAGAATTATTGCTTTAATTTCAATTACCTTTGGATAACGCGCGTCTTAGATACCCCGAGGACATTTGTGTTCCTGGCGTAATCGGGGATTCGCGTAATAGAATCAGAAATTATTTCCGGGATTGTTACTGTTTAAGTACGAAGTGCCCCGGATACAACGATCAAAAAATAGAATCTCTCGTGCACGCAGAAAAAAAGAAGATCGTAGCAACGACGCTCGAACTTTGAAGATAAATTTTTTAAACGCCGCCACTGCGATGACGGCATCCGACAGTAAAAGGGTTAATTTACCAGCGCGTTGTAAAGCCGAATTCACACCTTTTCAATCCGAATGAACGAACGTTGCGGGTGATTCATTCGCAGTGAATACGAAAGATGAAAGGTCCAGAGCGTTCGCTAACAGTTCGCTAGTTGACCCAACCGATCTTGAAACGGAATATTCTCCTCTCTTAAAGAAGGATAATGTCTCTCTGTCTCGTTTGATATGAAAATTCTCGACGAAAGACTGGCCAAAAAATAGCAACGATCGTCCAAGTCCACAGGACTTGATGGTACAATCAGAAAGAAGAGGAAGAATAAAATTTTTCCATTTAAGGCTCCGTTTTCGAGGAAGTCGAGTTAAACTCGAGAAATAAATAACGAACGGCAGGTTATTTTATCCGCGACTTTATAAGTCAAAAGTGTAAGAATACAGTTTTCTCACTGTACGCTGTATCTTCAATTTTCCTGTACATATCTAAAGCCAATTCTTAATTAAACATTTTTTTTTTTCTCGAAAACGCAGTATCGAACGGAAAAAAGTTTATTTTACACTTTTCACTTACTTTCGCGAATAGAATAACCTCCTACCTAGCCTAGTGTTGGCCAAATTCAACTCGATTTTTTCAAAAAGACGAAGCCGACTTATTCTTTTCTCCGTACAGAATCACTCCCTTTCCGGTTGTGCCACCCTGTATGTACAATACTGGCCGTCCGAATACGCAATCAGTGTAACTGTACGAACTTGTAACAGCGTGCACGTAAATACTTGTATTGTTATATTGTATACGTATATTTGTCGCACTTGTACGTTTCACTTTCGTTAAAACCGCTTGGCTCTACTCTGTTCACTCTGTAATGATGGAGTAGTCACTAAATTGCAGCAGTTACTTTATATTATACAGTACAGTGTTACTATATTATCTTATACTACATATGCTATATTATGATGTAATAATAATGTACTGTATAAAAAAATGTAGTGACATAATGATTATAATTGTAATATAATAATTTACTATACTATATTATACGATATTAGTATATTGTTATTATATTATACATATATGTCACTGTCTAACTAATAGGATTTCACTCTGCTCTACCGATCATTTGAAGTAATCATTACGAACGTTTATACGAATTCGTACTTTTGAGAATATGCCTGAAAAGACAGTACTTCGATAGAAAATTCCAAAGTTCCATACAGATACGAAATATCGTCGAAAGTACAATACTCTGAACATACTTTTAATGTCGTGTACATCCGTTGCAATTCAATATTTTAACTTAATCGAACCACGAAAAGCGAGTTAAAACCTCGTTACGGGGATGCTAACCTTCTGAACATATTTATACATCTGTCATATTCTTTAAAACATATCTTTTCCAAAAACAAATAACATCGCAACTAACACTAAAACTACCGACGACTAGAGTATAACATTTGTAGCAAAGAACTTAAATTGCAAGGCGCAACAAAAAATTATTAAAATAATAATGCAATAGAGCTTCTGTTGAAAATGGAGCTCCAGTATCTAAAAATACACTGCTGTAAATATATAAAATTATAAATTGGCCATTTCGACCACTTTGGTAGTTGTAGCGTGGAATAACGTGCCACGCACGTCGAGAATTTTTTGCCAGCAAAAACAACAGTTGCATCATTTTCTCAGTTTTAAATATATTTAAATTAAATATTTAAACAACCCAAAATTATCTCTCAATAATTTCCATCCAATGACATCATACCGACGAGTTCAAAAAAAAAAAGAAAGCGACGAATTATTGTACACGGTTCGGTCACTCGTTATGGTCCGCAATCAGTTGCTGCCAGCGCAAGGGGTTAACAAAGACAACGTGAATTCTGAGATCCAGCCTTCGCCATCTCGAGTTACAAAAGTCTTTACTCAGAGAGAAACGATCCTGATCAAAGTTCCTTGAAAATCCACGGTCTAATAGCCAGTGAATCCAGATCCATAGCCTAAAAGTCCGCGGTTCAACAGCCAGCGTGGAAATACCAGTGTGAAAACGTGAAACGTGAATTCGGCTTAATCCCGCAACGGAATCCGTCGCCCCAGAACGCGGGTGACGTGAGCGTCGCGACGCGCTGCGGCACCGAGCATTGGGACAGGCGTATGCTATGCAAATGGAATCAATTTGCGAGTCGGTGGGCGTCACCTGTTCGTGGACAGGATAACCGACCACCGTCACATCCTTTGTCTCCCCTCGAATTTGGCCGCGTGCCGCCACGTTCCCGCACCTAACTCCGTGGCTTCTCCTCCTCCGAGAATCGAGTTTATCCGATCCGGTGGCCAACGACGACGACGACGACGATGACGACGACGAGGAAGAAGGGACCATCGAAGAGAGGCAAGTGGCGTTGTCGAAAGGGGATGAGGAGGCAACGACGACGCGACGGTGTGATTTAATATCGTAAAACAGACTGCAACACGCTGTTACGCCCCGCAGAATTCTGATTCGATGGAGCAAGGGAAGGGAAAGGGAGCGAGCAACCCCTGCTGTTTTCCCCTCTCTCTGTAGGGTGTTCACTAGCGCAAATACAAGTCTGTTCCGAACCCCCAAAATTGGGGGATGCACGCACGCACCGTATCGTATCGTATCGTATCGTATCGTATCTGGAAGAGCTGGATGGGATTTTCAATGAGCGGCAGACGCGTTTCATATCGATACAACGTATGAAAGAGACCAGGATCTTCTGGTCTTAGTTGTCTCTGTGAAAACGTTGTTCGTTCATCCTGTTTCGTCGGTTGCATCCGATTTTCAACGGCAGTACGATCGACATTGATAGTATTTAATTTAATTTAGCCCTTCACTCGAGCTGGACGTTGTAATTCGATAAATATTATTATTATTTGAAACGTTCCTTTCTCTTCGAACACGGTACAACCTCTTTCCTCGTGCAACAATAAGGAAAGGAAATATTTAAGCGACCTGTTTCTGAATCGCGTAACTCGCTTCAACCTTCTTTCGACAATTTTACATTCAACGATATTTTTTCCTTTTCTTTTTCTTCTTTTTTTCTCTTTGTTATTTTTTCCGGTAAACGTTTCCCGCTGCTCGAACGAAATGTATATGTATACGGAGAGTTTCTATTGATATGTATGACTTTTCGTTGCAATTCTCAGGCGCTTAAAGTTGCCTCGAAAATTGCCTTTTCCGTTCGCTGAAATGAGAAGCATTGCAGCGAGATTAATCCTGAATTACGTGTAACATATTTGTCAGGTGTGGAGGTATCAAGATAAATTTATCATTTGTTTATAAAAATATTGCAATGTTACGATTAATGAGATTGCTCGGCAATATTTTTTCAACGACGATAAACGTTCATCTGCTAAAATAAGAGCGAGATTGGTGAATGTCAAAATTTTCAATCACGCGTAACATATTTATCGGTTGTAGAAATTTTAAAATAAGTTTATTATCCATTTATAAAAATATTACAATCGCTATATAGGGCTAGACTGCGGGTTTTTGAGAATTTTGAAAACGTTTATGAAAAATTTAAGGATGCAAAAATCTACCGAGTGCATGCAACATGCAAAGGTATGTAAAATATCCAAATATTCTATACAACAATTAATGGAGAAATCGATTTTCTGTGAATGAATTAATGAATCTCAAAAAAAAGGATATGGTGGTTTTTTGTACCTCTTCTAATGTTTATAAAATATATATATCCACCAAGTAGAGTCCTAATTTAAGGACGAAACGACACATATTGCGTTCCTTTCACAACATTTATACGAGTCAAATTTTAATAGATAAACTGTTGCTCGTTGGATCCACTTGTTCCGAACCTCAACTTCTACGAACTGATATTAAAAAAAAAAAAAAAATGGACTTTTAAAACAAGCTACTAAGACGATCAAAATGACAAATTCATAATTTTTATTAGAAATTTTATAAACGTGAAACGGTATATTTTTCGAGATTCAAACGATTCTTCGTAAAATGTAGTATGAAATCTTTGTATACGTATTTTTGTTGATTCAATGTCTCTGATGAAAATTTTATACACTGATAGCTCTATGATTAACCGAGGGTTGTAACAACTCTCGGTGATATACCGAAATATTTTCCAGCGCCTAAACACACGGATAGAAATTAAGGACAGTTCCGACGTGCACTAAGAAGAACACCTAGTCTGGTCTAGATTGCGCTTATCTACAGGAAATACCGGGTTTGCAACACCCTCCTCAGCCGCGCGATTCCACACGCACAACCGCTACAACCCCATCTGTTTCCCTCCCACAAGACGCGTCGTCTCGCGCGTATCTCTATTGGCATCGAGATATATACATATATATATATATATATATATTTGTCCTACTTGCGAATCCGACGAAAAACAATTTCAATCTGGCCGAAGTAGAAAGTTTCACAGCGCGCCCTCTGCCACGTTTCTGTCCGCGGTC
This sequence comes from Melipona beecheii, assembly GCA_032399605.1. NCBI lineage: Eukaryota > Metazoa > Arthropoda > Insecta > Hymenoptera > Apidae > Melipona > Melipona beecheii. The sequence continues at coordinate 5,151,931 of JAUCMO010000291.1, forward strand.
TCCCCTCCCTTCCCCACCTCCCTCCTTTTTCCCCCTCTTTCGCTCTCACCCTCTTCTGGTCTTCTCGTTTCTTTCGTTATCTTCTTACAGTTTATTGTTTTCTACGAGCGAGAAATTGCCAGGGACCACAAACGGAGCTCTAAGCAGAGTCCTCTCCCCCCCCCCCTCTCTCACCCCTTCTTAGTCGTACTTGCCAACTGCGATAAGTTTCAAACTCTCCGGGAAAGACTGCTCGTAAAGCAATCACCCGGCTTTCTACGGTTGTTCAGTTTGTTCCTCGAGCTGGCATTTCACAGTGTACAGTCGCCAAAGTCGATATATGTGTATGTGTGTGTATAACACATAGAGGGAATTCCTCGACGATCGATGTGACCCGCTTTCGATTTCAATCGACTGCGAGCGAGCACCTCGCGGTGGTTTTTAGCCAGACGAGGCACGATTATCGATTTTATTTCGTTTCGGACGAAAATCGGCGATGCACGCGCATACGTTCCCGTTCGAAATACGTATGCACGTGACGTGTGTGTGTGTGTGTGTGTGTGCGCGCGCATGTATACCTTGCACAACTGGCGCGCATTTCGGATCCACCGACCGGCCGTTTCTCAATCGCTTCGTAAACGCGAAGTACACGTGGCTTCTTACGGAATTTTTCATGAATAAAGTGGACTCTGCGAGCGACGTTCGTCCAGTACCAGTACCAGTACCAGTACTAGGTATGGCTATGTACACATACTCGGATATTTGCGCAAGTTCGTAGGTATATCTTTTGTGAACACAGCCGGGGAAAAAAAAAACCTAGTGAGGTCTTTTGATCTATTAATCTTTCAACTAGGGACGACGAGTTGAAACTTGGGGGGGAGGAAATGCTTCGGCAGCGCGCGAGGCGAGTTAACTCGTCGTGGAACTTGGTAGACAACGCGTATAAATTTGGTTGGAATGATACACAAGATACACGCCATGCTTTAAACTGCATCACACGATTCGATAAAATTTTATTTGAAACGCTCTTTGTTCATGTACTTGCTCTTTGGGCACGTACTTTGAGAGTTTTACCGTTCGATAATGATGCGTAATCCATTTGTTGCAGCGCGCAGAGAATGTGCTTTTTGATAAATCGCGCGATTTTTTAAATTTATTGCAACGAGCACTGTACTTTACGTTAAAACGAACCCACTGACACGTCGAATTTCAGATTTCCTTTGTTTACAATTGATATTGATTGTCAAAATCAATATTGATTTCCGTTCGAATGTATGATTGTGTGAATTTATTTCCTTCAATTATTTTTTATTTATTTGCAATGACCGTGATTTGAAATCGTAACGATTTCTACGTAAAATATTTCAATACGTATCGAAAACTGGTTGTTCTAAACGTTAAGTTTACATATTTTTGCGTTTTCTAATTTCCTATAAATTTGTTGAAACTGAATAATCTGTAGTAATATTTTTGATACATTTTCTATGCATTCTTTAATTTCTCATAAATAAACGAGAATTTGCACAGTGAAAAGTATACTGATGTATTAAAAAGACCAAATTTGTCGATATTCATCAATTTTAACACCACTACGACTGAAATATAAAGTCTGCAGCAGGGGAATTAAAGTGAAAAATTTAATGCGATAAAGAATACAAGCCTTTGTTTGTATAACGAGTCTTCGAAAATACACGATTATAAGTACAAAAATTTTATGGAAATTTCTATCAAAAAATTACAAATTGGTCGTTTTGACTTTGGTAGTTTCGGTGTTAAATACATTATAACATGCTCTTTATAATATAATAATTCCGAAGACCTACTGATCTTCACTGAACCTGCTTCAGATTCTACATCTTTTGCGTACATTACATATATATACAGGCAAAAGTATTCAAATGCACAAAAATCACGGTCCAGTCATTGATAACTGAAATATGGTCGATCGGAGATCAAAGATGACACGAATGCTCGTTCCACGGAAGCAAGAGTTCCAACAACCGGAACTCTGCATAAACAGGGGATGAAAATGCGTCGATCAAGCGCGAAATACTCTATTTCCATTCGAATTAATTCCAAGATGCCTCTTCCTACCCTCCCCTTATGATAATAGCGTTCGAGGTATTTGCATATGTATGCAGCGCACGCGTCGATCAAAATCGACGTGATTTCAAAAACCTGTTCGCTATTAAGGAATCACGTACTTCCGACAAAGTCGATAAAGATCGATATTTCGACAATTGCACACTCTCCGTCACTGCGACTCTTCCAGAATACTCTAAAAAATCGTTGACTCGGAGTTTTTTTCAAATTAACTTGGAGTTTTCTTATTAAGCATTCAATTTAATGACAACAGACATAAAGCATTTCTTTCTCTCTCGGAATGAAATTTTTAAAATCGGTAAAAAGCCGAATATTCCTTCTATAAATCGAGAACACTTACTTTGCGTAACAAAATCGATAAAAAAAGTCTATAGAACAGAATATTATAGTACACAAAATATAGAGTAGAATAGATACGCAATGTAGAGAAATATAAAAAAATATGAGTTTTAATATTTCAATTTCCATTTGGGCTTTATTTCTGTGATTTGGTCCCTAAAAATGTAAAAATATCACAGTAACGATATTCGAACAAAATGACGAAATAATAAAATATTTATTATACGAAGATGTAAAAGAAAGAAAAAAATATTAAGCAAATATGAAACGAATTTCGTTGGCTCCGAAAAGTGAGAATTGCAGGAAGCTCCCACAGTCAGACACAATCGCCCATTTAAAGAGCATAAAAATACGACAAATTTCTGATACTTTTCCAGTTTTCATTCGTTTTCATCCTTCGATCGAAAAAAATCGATGGGACAACGCGACACGATTCGACGATAGACAGACGAACTCGAGTTCAATGCGCCTTCCAATCATGCCTCTCAGCTCCATAAGCTCTAAGCTTGATTCGTTCATCGTCAAATACGTTTGGCTCTCTCGGGGACAAGGGACAAGCCGCGTCCGACCGATCGATCGTCTTAACTGGGTCGGATTCTCGGTCAGAGGTTGCCAGAGACCGTCGAAAAGATGTTTTTTTCAGCGGCGGATATAAAGGCAAGTGTTCCGCGAAAAGAAAAAGAAGGCAAATCGAATCGGAACATGCTACTGCAAAGTGTAAACTTGCGAGCAATGGCGAGTAGAGCTCAGACGAACGTCGTTGAATAACACGCCTTTCAAATAAGACGCGAGACCTCGGTTACACGCGGAATTCGTTCTCTTGCGGGACGTTTTCCTGTTTTAAAAATTTATTTAAAGAAGATCGTGCTTGCTACAGAACTGCATCGACTCGATATCAGTATTCTCTCGAGATTGTGGTGCAATTGGCGGTGCGACACTAGCGCCACGCGAGTGTCAACTACACATTAATACGCAACGCACGTATTTATTCAGAAAATTATTAGTTTAACAAAAAGAAAAAAGAGAAAAGATTGTGCTTGTAACAAAGTTACGTTGTACTCGTTCGTATTCTCACGTGCATACGTATAGTATGTCTTTCTTTATGATTTTCTTTAAGATTGTGGTGCGATACTAGCGCCACGCGAGTGGTAACTACTAGCACACAACACACACGTATTTGTCTTAAAAAATGATCGCACTTTCCGTGAAGTTTACGTTGTGCTGATTTGTATTAGTACTCTTTTATTTATTTATCATAGAGTGGACCTTCATTTCTCGAATGTCTTAGTGTCGATCAGAAAATGAAATGTCTGCTAGTAACTAGAAAATCATGTGCTATTACACAGCAAACATTCTATTCTATAACGAAGCACCATTGACTGGAAGCGCCATTTTGTACACGTATCGAACGATATTTCTCTCTGCAAAACAGTTGTTGAAATCGTAGAAGTTCGATGTTGAAGTTGAGATCGAAAAAAAGATATTGTAGAGCGGATTTTTCGACAGCGCGCGGGGATTTTGGGATACCGACCGTTCAAAAAATTCGTGCAAATATAACTTTGAAACTGGCTGGAAAAATTTAACTGCGATAGCGATGCACGAGAGATTAGAGTTTGTTTCGTATTTTATGTGCATGTGTATAAAAAAATACAAGTACAGAGGTACTGCGCGACGATATAGCAATTTCAAATACAACGAACGTTCGCACGAAGTATTTTATTTTTTGACACAGTTGCGGGAAATTTCAACATTTGAAAAATACAAGAGCAGGATGATAAATGACATATACGCGACATAGCAGACAAAAAAAATGTAATTATTTGAAAGAGAACGTCGATGATCTCGAAAATTTAAAGAAACGAGAAAACGCTTGATATTTTTTGCATCCTCGCAAAATTAAAAAAGACACATTTGGGGAGGGATCACAAACCCTGTACGCACGTGACAAACAAAACAGGATCTCAATCAGCAGCGGTTTATTGCAGAGCGGAATATTTGCCAGTACTAATAGACGATGATCCCAGTCGTCAACTCCGACGACGATGCGACAAATCAAACGTTGAGATGTTCGAGAAAACTGATACAAACGCGAACGCGAAACAGCAAGTTCCAGTCCAGGGCGCAGTTTGCCGCGGTTCTGATTCCGGATGTGTCAAAAATTACAAAGGGATTTGGATTTCCAACCGCGGCAGCTAGTCAGCCGAGTCGGGCATTTCAAATTCACCGCGTTGCTCGAGCGTTTACTTTTTTAATACGCGGGCAACGGCCTCGGAATGCGCAACAGAGGCGACCGCGTTTCGCGTTCTAATGCAGATGCTAGTTGCCATGGCCGCGAGGGAATATATCACGCGAGAATGCGTATACCGATCGCTCTATTGATCGGAATCGAACCCGAACCGATTCGATTCGATACGACGCAACCCTCCGCCCGTGAACCCGATGCCACGCCGCGTCCTCGTTACGTCAATTATCATCGGAGGTACAAACTACCGGAAGCGCCGCTGCGAACGCCGCTTTCCAAGCTAATTTCCCGTCGGATTATGTTTCGTGCCACTTTATCCTATCCTGCGACCTATCGTCCTCGTCCTCGTCCTCGTCCTCGTCTCCTCTTCAAAATCCTGCCCCCCCCCCCCCCCTCGCCGTTTTCTTGCCGAAGTACCGGATTAGCGAGGAAAGACGAAAAAAGAAAATTTCAAGCGAGGCCAGCTAAATATCTTCTCGAATCGTGCGACGATGCAAGAAATATTTTCTATCTAACGCGAATAATATCGAAACAACTGGCGGGAATATTTTTTCTCGGAGTTTTCAAAAACTGGACGTGGAGCTCGTGAAGTTTCTTTGAGACAGCGTCGAATCAGCGTCATTTCGAGATCTCATGCTCTTTCGTGTCTGAGCGTATTTTTCTTTTTGCCAACTACACGATGCAATAAAAAAGAATATACACAGTTACGTGAAAAAAAAAAAAAAACATCTTCGGAAAAGAATGACTTTGGAACAAAACAATATTCTTACCAGATATTGGCCCTTCGTCGACGCCATTCGTGTTTGACGAAAAATATTTCTCCGCGTCGTTACACGATTCGAAAGGAATCGTCTAGGATCTAGGAATAAATCAGCGCAAGTCGCTTTAACGAGTTAGGTTCGTATCAAAATGATCAGAAGTGTAAAGGTTTAATACCAAGTAAGGAGCACGTATCTATCCAATGCCTACATCGCGTCGTCGTTTTCGAACTTCTATTAAACGAATTAATCGTTTTAAGCGTCTCAATTAGTTAAGTTGTTTGTCCAACACGCGATTAAACGTTCCAAGAGTTAATCCTTCAATGGACTATTACGACGGGGGCTGCGACGATCCGTCTAGTTTTAAATTGACGAACGTACCACCGACGTCGTTATTTGAAGATCATTCGCACGATCTAAACTAAAAAAATCAGCCACGTCAAAAAACGATCGCAACTCGGTCGCGCGAAATTCTGTGCCCGGGCTCGTTCCGAGGCGCGACGACTTTCCCTCTCCGTAGTTCATTTATCTCCACAATGCTTCCTACATCGTGCGGCGAGTAATAAAGCGGACGTAGTTTTTCCACCCTTGAAAGTTTTACAAGTTCAAACAACGACGCTGCAGGCATTGTAAAATTTCTTTCACGACAGAGCCTCATCCCGGATTTAAAGATTGAAATTCCCTCTTTGCAACGACCGCGTAAAACTTGATGCGCCATTTCTCTTTTTCTCTTTCCCTCGTTTGTTTTTTCTTTTTCTTTCTTTCGTCGTTCGAAATAACCACTTCAAATTTAGTTAGATTTCTGTTAGAAATTTTTCATTAGAGATTCATTCAAATGGGTTTTACGTAAAAGCTTTTTTTTTTCTTTCTTCTTTCTTTAATTTGATATCTCCTCCGCGGAAAAAATGTTATACACTTTAATCGGTAGTCCCATTATTGAATGAACGGTACACCGCAGACATTATCGTGTTGCATATTGTAAAAAAAAAGCTAAGGCGCAATGTATTGCTGTAAACTTCCATTACGATCGAAATTAATGGCGGTGCGTTTGTATCTGTAGTGCCGCTGAATCAGGCCATCGTCGGACATGTACCAGTAACTTACTTATGCCCGACGACGTGAACGAAATACATATTTGAAAATCGCTTACAGAAAAACGGAAGCGTGTTTCTCCGTTGTGCCGTGCACATGTACACACGTATATAAATGCATCCGTGCGTCGCATACGCCGTTTTGCAGCATCCAAACATTTACTTATTCCATTGCCTCTGTACTTATTGCGAAATACTGTGACCCGGTTGAAGTAATTCTCGAAAGCGAATAACGTAACATTTTTTAATGATAATACAAAATTACGATCAACGTGAGCTTACGAAGTAAGCAGAGGTACCTCGCGAGTGGAAGAAAATTTAAAAATGGATAAGCTTTTGGCGTGATAAGTGACAGAGATAAATGTATCATGATACGTACAATAACACAGAGCGAAGAACGTCTGAATTATTTCGACTGATATTAATGTTAAGGACATTCTGTGAAGGTCACTCTGAAAAGACATCGCACTTTTTCCGCATATTCACATCCATTTTTTTTTTATTACTTTTATCATATTTTGTGTGAAATTCACTTTCCTTCGTCTTTGGTCGTTTCAACATCGTGGCACCATAGATCGCCGAAATGCGTCCTCCTAATTCGTCGATTGCAACATGGTAACATAAAAACATTGCAAAAAAATGTATATTAATGTGTTAAAAAGAGAAACCTTCGCGGAATATTTCTTAATAACGTCGATTGTTATACAGGGTGTTCTGTAGCACGCGATTCCTCGCGAGAAGACAAGTCGAATAAAATTTTTTCATCTAGAGCTTTTCAAGGAAGCAGAGGTCTGAAAATTCATCAACCACCAATAAAAAGAAATTGTATTATATACATATATATTTTACCTATTTTTACACGTAGAAAACACTTCCTGTTGATCACACTTGACAAATCAACTCAAACTAAATTTTCTCGAACGAGACGAATGGAAAAAATTTCATTTTACATTTTCGATTTATTTTTTTAATGAGAAATCATCCCGCATGCTACGGAACATCTATAATGCAGTGCGCGAATGTTCATGCGATTTTTGATTTTTATGAGAATAAAAAAAATGGAAAACCGTGTTAAAATAGAAAATAGGTATTAAATATTTCAAAAAGCATTGTGCATTGAATATTTCACATGTTTTAGATTTTTCCATCTAGAAATTTTCTAGAAATATGTATAAAAGTCCACAGTCTATTTGTTATCGTACAATACACGCTACTATGTATTATTGTTACATCTTATAATGTGTTTAAAGTAACTAAATGACAATCTACTATTTATGATTTGCAGCTGCGTCTGATTACCAATTCATTACATTAATATTAATTCGATTATTGCTCAATTATTCACTCGTTACATGTCAATTATTCATTCGTTCAATTAATTTGTATTTACACTTTGGCCAAATTTTCACACACACACACATATATATATATATATATATATATATCTCTCTACCGTTTTCACAAATTGAGACTTAAATGTTCCGCAGTCATTCAACGCTCGTAGAAAATCTCGCCATCTCCAATGCAAAGGGACAAGGTCAGCTGTTTGTTTGACAAAAAATTTAGCGCGTAAAATAAATTTCGCAAATCCATGTACTTACGTGAAATATTTATTTCTGATTAGAAAATTATATTTTCTAGTGTAAAAAGCAATATTGACAAAGACCCGACAAAAAAAATCGTTTTCTACAAAAATTCCACTCGGAGACAAATTACTGTTACTCGTTATTTTTCCGCCATTTTTCTTTTTATAATATATTTTATCCGTATACAATATACCGAACATTGTGCGTTGTTCCGCTCGCACGTGCAAAGTAAACAGCGTTGGGGGTTCGAGCCGAAGGAAAAAAGATCCGACGATCGTTTCGACGGTCCGAAGCGAGTCGGACCGGCGGCGATAAGCGGCCTGGTTACCTGGAACGATCGATCACGAGGAAACACGCGAAACGCGGCGAGCTCGCGACCCAAACGACGGTGAAACGGGCGTTCCAAACGAACGAGTCGCGGCGAATCATTTTGCGATCCAGGTTGAACCTGGCGAGGCTTTTGTCAGCGAGGACGCTGGCCGCGCCAAGAAGAGAGAAACCTATCGCCTCCGTAATAAACGTAAAATTTCATCTGCCGGGTGGCGGCATAACCCGGCCGTAACGATAGAAATATGGATAACTACGTCGCTTGTAAAACGAAGAAAACCGCTTGCAAACGCGTACGTACCGCGCGACAGGTTTACCGAGCGTAAAGGGAAGAAAAACGACGGGGACCGGTCGTATCGTTTCCCTCGGAAACGATCTCGCGAACAGGGCTCGACTCGATTAGAGCTCCGTCGTGAACCAAAGCCGCATAAAGCCCCAGCGGTGGATGATATTTCTGAAATTTTCCAATTTTTGTGACGGACCAGAGAATTAGAAGAAGGGAGAAACTTAAACACTCGGATGTTTAACGATGTAAACGATCGTGCTTCATTTTGACCGTTTTGCATATTTTTGCATATTTTTGCATATTTTTGCACAGCACGCGCGCAGCATCCTTGTAACTTCCAATTTTTCATAAACGCACGCGTAAACGCAGATTGCGGATACTTACGCAAATTCGCGTAATTTGACAAATACAACAGAATATATACCTTGCAAGTAATACATTCTGTCCAATTCACTTCGTCCGTAAATGGAGAAAAAATTCACCGTCCACTCGTCGGCGAGCATGTTCGACCGACGAATGGCGAAATGATATATTTTCGAAAAACGATATATATTTTGTACGATTTTTCTCGGGTACACTTCTCGAGAGGACGCAGACTATTTTCACAGAAAGACGCAAAATATTTTCCGCGCAACGGCGTGTAAAGTTTCCAAAACCAGACTCGCCTTTGATACTCTTTCGGACATCAACGTTCGAAAATACGAAGTGAAAAAATCTATCTGACCGGAAACTTTCGCGAATTCGCCGCCGTGCTGCGTACACCACGTTCGCCAGAGTTTCGTGTATAAACGTTTCGGGGAAACTATGTTTCACGAATACGTTCCCGAACAGTGTGCAAACAGACGACGAACAGGCAGCGAATTGTTCGCGAACACCTGCGAGGACATAACTTGATCCAATTGTGATCATCGAATTATTACGGTCGCTTGAATCTCGCTCTCGTTTCACGGACATCAGAAACGATTGTTTTGTATGTAGGTGCACATACCATGAACTTGAGACACGCGTGGAAAAGCACGATCGAGATGAAAATAACTCAAACGTAAAGGTAGGAGGATCGAGATCCGCTAAAAATTAAAGTCGTGAGTCAACGCAATTCACTTTCGATCAATTTATCAAATTGGTCATCGTATTGAAAGTTCGTCGAATCCGCCTGTCTTTGAAATCACATCTTCGAAATTTGTATTTTAAGGTAATATCAAAAGGGGGGGGATGATCTTCTTGAACATGCCGAATTTTCTTTTCTCTTCTAATTTGTTGAATCGTCCAACACGAGGTTTATTCTCGGAATATTCCCTTCGCTTTTATATTTCCCGAGCACATAATAAATTACACGTATGCTTTTGTTTATAAATTTCGAAATTTCCTTTACCATTTCCTCGTACCATTTCATTAATTCTCTCTTTTGCAATTCATTTGATGAGCGCTCGATTTCAGAAGAATTATATAATACAGACGTTATTTTTGCACTGCCTTTGCAACAAACTAATTGCGTTGGTACCAGTACTCTTGTGATTCACGATTTTGTATCAGTTACAAAAAAATCATTCTCCCTTGAGAGACGCGTGTTACTCGATTTTAATAAAATTGATACACACAATCCTCACACGTACCCCGTGCATCATGCGTATAGAAACTTAAAAATATCTATTATCCTGGAGACAACAATTCTCTGTCGTTATTCACTTTCATTGCAAGCGCGTAGTATTTTAAATCAGAGATGGCTAACTGGCGACCCTTGCCCCCACTTTCCTGATCGCTGGCGCTATCCCCTCCACTGCATCCATCTCCCCACTGCGTTGAGAATGTCGCATCAAGTATATACATATGTATGCGTATAAATTGTATTCCCACGTACAATTGCTCAATCACGTTACAAAAGTTTTTGTCGATCGAATTTTATTAATAACAATAATTTACAGTTTTTGTTTAATTTCACCGAACGAGTTCTTTGAAAACTCGTTGCCGACTAATCGAGTATGGAGCTCGTACAAAGTCTCGTTGGAATACACTCGCATATTGGGCATCGCACGCGTACAATTAACGAATAATTAGAAATAATGACGAAACACTGTCATTGATCAATGACGCTTCGCGTTCGGCGAATTTTCTTCCGCATCGTTCGATACTAATTTACATTCTCCGGCGATCCAACCTCAAAACGAATCACGAGCGAACGCGTCGATTACCGTGAAATTACTCCTAATATCCGATTTAACTGCTAAACTGGATAAACAGCCTATAAATATTCACGAGGCGCGAATCGAAACGCGAGCTACTCTTTCGTATCGCGAATACGAAAATTTTATATATATATATATATATATATATATGTATGTATACGTAGTATACGAATAGAAATTTTCGCAATAACGAAATTTCCTTGAAAAAAAAAAAAAAAAAAAGAAAAACTTTCCATTTCGCTGCAAGTGACGTTTCTTTGCCTCCTCTGCCCTCCTCCATGGTGTTACGCGAACGATGTTGTTTGCCGGAAACGGAAGGGAGAGAACGCCGCGCGTACCTACGGAGCTCTTTGGGGGGAAAAAGCCTTGGAAGGAAGAGAACGTGAAAGGCAGAGAAAGGAAGAGAACAGAGAGAAGCCGAGGTGGATTTATTTTTAGCTGGCGCCCGAGCGGGGAGAGGAGGGGGAAGGCGAAAGCGGCGTCGAAACGCCTAGGGTAACTCGACGTTGACGCGGTCTCGTTGCTCGTTGCTCGTTTACGCGCCACGAGGAAACAACAAGCAAGAAGGATCTCTTCTTGCTCACTCGAGGTAATTTACGAAACGCGCGACTTTTCTCGCTTGGCGTTCTCAATCGACTCGACGCGAAACTCGTGGTCGGGAGAGGTGGCTCTTGCCACCACCCTGTATGCATAATTCGGCACTCGAACGCGAATCCGCGAAACGCCGACCTGACACCACCACGATGGAATAATACGCCTCGGTGGCCGGATCTGTGGTTTATCCGCTTGTCTGATCGCGAGTTCGTTTCTGCCGTTTCTTGGAACTCAGGCATTGGCTCAATTGGCAAGGGCTAAGGGATTAACCTCTTGCGCTAGTAACTGGTTCACGGACCATAACGAGTGACCAAACCCTATAGAATAAGTCGTCTTCTTTTCGCATTTCAATTATATCATTGGTATATCACTGGATATTTGTTGATCATTTGTTTTGCCTGCGTTCTATTTCAATGTACTTAAAACTGAGAAAATATTTTGGGTCAAATTCTCGACATGCGTGGCACGTCATCCCAGCGCAGGAGATTAATAGTTCAACCCTTCGGAGACGAAGTTTGCACATCGTACCGATTTCCATCCCAAAAGCTATTTTATGGATATAAACGAAATCATGTACGTTTACGTATGAATGATCGACAACATCAAGTACCATTCCTGTTATCGAAACAAGAAAAAATACAGTCTTTCGTGTCTCTCACTTTGTCGTAGCGAAATCTTTTCGAATTATATTATAATTTCGGATTATTGAAATTCTCACGATGAAAATAATAGCGAGCATGACTACGTTTCAATGAATTTTGAATGTTGAATTGATGTTTCTCTTTATCAGACTTGGGAACAAGCAACCGTGATAATTTTAATTGTATCATCTTTTGAAATCACTTGTCACTTGTTTTTTCTCAAAGCTGAATGTTGATCATGCAACGAAGAAATTCGTAAAAATTTAGTTTCTGTCAGAATTACGTATTTAATCAACTGCGCGAATTTAAAAATACAGACCAGTGATGACACTAACGGTACCATTTTTTAAATTCATCATTTACGTCGTTTTTTCATCTGTGTCGCAACAAACAAATTTATGGAATTAAGTCGTTCGTTTTCTCGAAACTGAATGCTAATCACGTAACAGAGGAATTCGTAAAAAAATAGTTCGTCAGTTTGGTTTGCACCGAGAGAGAGGATCGTACACGTTTGCGCGTATCTTCCACGTCAACGCCACGAAAGCTCTTAATGCCCTTTTGCTCAGGCAAAATGGAACAGTTTAGGTGCAAAAACAGACGCGAAGAAGCTACACGAAAAAACAATACACAGAGAAACAGAATGGTAGGGAAAAGCTTCGTTCGCTTCCTACCGCCACGAGTTGGAAGAAGAGAAAGCCAATGACACTCGAAAACGCCATAAATTAGGCCCTTCACGGTACAATAGAACTCCATTTATCCGAGCTCGTCTCGTCTCGGGGGGGAGACGAAGCAGATCATATAAATGGAGTTTATCTAATAAGAGTTCCACTGATTCTTCCCCATTATCTGCAATTGTTCGGTTCGCGTAATTGGAGTTTACATTCGGGAACAAATGGATTCAATCGGCGGGAGTTCATTTAATTAGATATTGACTCGAATTTCCAATGGGTGGGACGCGCCTCAGACGCTGAGAGGGATATGTACGTACGTACGTACGTACGTACGTATCGACTCTGAAATTTCATGAAACAAACATCAGCCCACACCTGCACGCGTTGAAATATATATTGCGGTACACGCTCCGACTAGCAAGTTCGTGAAATCGCCTGGATCTACGATCTGAACTCTTCCCTTGACCGGAATTCTTCAACTCTGGCTGGCAGGCTTCGATTTTATTATTTTCCACATTTTTCGATTTATGTTACTTGTTGAATTAAACCGTTTGTTATACACACGTTTCCATCGACTTCATTTCACATGGTGGTCCATTTAAATTTAGGTTAACTAGATAACTATTTTTTTTTTTTTTTTTTTCAAAGTCAAAGAAATTTTCTCCGAAATTTTCAAGATGATCGATGTTTTTTTTTCAGGCAACTATGTACTTTTTTTTATTGCATCGTGTTTTTCGCTGTTTCAGATAAGTAAAGAACATAACCTTAAAAATTTACGTATAAATTTATCATCTCTATCGCGATCACAGAGGCGACAATCGAGAGTCTAATAATAAACACAAACAAACATGTTTACTATTTATCGCGTCGTCGACCACAATCCTTTTAAGCAGCTTGAAATTCCAATCAATGTATCGAAATTTGTCAGTTCAATTCAAAATGGAATATCAAAAGGGCGGGAGAAGATCGATACGATATTCATTTATGGCAAAAGTGGTCGAGAGTGTTTCGAGATGCGACCATCCTGTATTTCTTTTATTTCTTTTATTTTGCCCTCTTAAATCTCTCGACGTGCGAGAATCTGTGATCTGCCGATGACATACGACGTTGGGCGACAAACGAAAATTCGGCATGGACGCCACATCTACATCGGCATCGGGAGAGTCTTGCTTATCACAGCCGCGTTACACGCTGATATACCGATCCCTGCAAACGATACGAGCTGCAGCCTGCATCGTAAAACTTCGAAATCGATGCGTGCATACGTGCGATACGTACATGTATTTCTGTAGGCCGTATGTAGGACGCTTAACAGTCTTGTGACTCAGAAGACATTCATTCTATGAAGAGTCATCGAAGCGGATGAACGTCGGAAGGATATGATACATGCGTGCGAATAGAGAAGTCTTCTGGTCACGTAATCCGACTTGTTGTAATTAACTCTCTTTCAATCTTGTGCATCGCGCGATTTTTACGTGAGTTTCAACAGTAAAGCAAGCGTTTTAATAAACCTTTAATATTTATTTATAGACGTTTTGTAATGTAAATCCAATTACGTTTAAACAGAAGTTAGTTTTATTAATTTTGACAACGTTTGAATTTAAATCGTGAATTATTGCAATTTAAACGATGATTTATGAATAAAACGGTCTTTAATGTCAAAATAATCTACGTACCAATCGTTATAATTTAAACGACAATAATTAACATAAACAGATTTGCAAATACAATTATATTTCTAAAATAAATTAAATAATTTGTACAATTTTGTTTCCATCTGAACAGAAATGAATATTGATTTTTACAAAAATGTCCGTATCTTTTGAGCAATTCTAAAAAAAAAGAAACAAGAAAAGTGTTTTTCGAAATAATGTAGAATTGATACCTTACAATCAGTAATTAAATCGATACCTCGAACAAGTACTTCTCATGAAAAGTACACGAACCATATAATCCTAACCTTAATTATTATCATTTCGTTAGCGTTATTTCTCCGCTATTGCATTGCACGCAAAGAAAGTCTCATTATCAACGAAAGTCAATTACGTTAAAGTGAAACGCATAACGAAGTTATTGCAAGGCTGTTTAATAATTAAAAAAATTTTATATTCAACCCAGATCTAACTTTCCCAGATCTAAACTTTCATAAACCTAAATGCTTACTTTCATTAACACGATTTTACTCGAAAAGATCCCGATTTTTTCCACGCAACGGAATATTCGTGCAATTGTCGTCGTCTCTAATTACTCTTGCTCGGTCAGAATTATCCCTCCTGTCAAAAAAGCCAGTGTCCCCCCATAATTGCAATACCCGAAAAATCGGTATCGGTATCGGGAAAAAAAAAACTCTTTTCAAATCGTTCGATCGAAAGTCGAGGAAGAGAAATCTCGCCGACGAGAAGGCTGTGTGAATCAACGTATCCCCTTTCTTCGCTTCGATACGTGTCAGAGCGTGTAAGAACGTGACTCGAGCGAAAGAGGGAATCGAATTTCGGTCCCCTTCTCTCTCCAACTTTTATCGCACCGCTCTCTCGCCTGCTACCCTCGCGACGCGACTTCATCCCACTATGCGCTACTCGTTCGCATTCAATTCGACGGTCAACGATGCGAGAAGAGAGAGAGAGAGAGAGAGAGAGAGAGAGACGACACCAGCAGATCCGCGTACCACGGCCGGGTGGTGTTCCTCTTCTGACGTTTGCTCGGAGTCGTACGCCACACGCGTACGCCACACGCACCTCTCGGTGCACGCGGTGACTCACAGCCCGGGAACTCCACTTTGTTCTATTGCTCGAATATCCCCTGCACTCCCCAGCAACAGTCGCTGTCGCTTTTGTTGCCCGCCGTATACGCCACGGCCTACGTCTATTGCTTTTTCTCCTCTCCGCTGTCTCTCCCGACGTCGGCCTGCTGTATCAATAGGGCCGGTTATAGGGCAGAGAACCTAAACCTTTATCTTCTCCCCCCTCTCCTAATAACGACTCGCTATTGTCGAAACGTATTCGGACACTTGTTTACTTTTCGCAGCGCGCGAAAAAAAGCTCGTGAATGTTCACTCGGACGCAAAATTTTGTTCGATCTCTGCGAAATTATTAATATTTCGTCGTTAAAAATGAAAGCTCGAGAGGATCTCGTTTGGTGAAGCTTTGAATAGTAATTTCGCCGAGTACCGAGGCATTTTGAAAAATTCGCCATTTTTGGAGATAGGGCGGGTGGTCACTGAAAGACAAAAGTGACTTTTACAAACACATGTTTTTTTAATATTTTATTATTTTATTTGAAAATACAATTAATATAATTAACCTGGTTGTGACTTTTTCAAACCTTTCAATTTTTCAGTAGCCATCCTGTATCTGCTAAAATTGTCATATTTTTCTATTTTTTTTTTTTTTTTATTTTCTCGTAAAATTGTCTCGCACGCAACATCCTGCGACATTGCGTCGCATAACGGGAGAGAAAAAGTTTGTTTTCTCTGAGTTAAAATCTTTGCTCAATCGCGACGAAATATTTTTGGGGAAATATTTCGCGGGACTGATATATCGTCTCTGCGATGCTAAAAGGGTTAAAATGCAAAGTTTCTCTTAGTTTCACAGTCCTGGACTAATTTTTTTTCTCGAAAATGCTGCAAAATTCATCTCCAGGACGTTAAGAAATTGTTTCCGCGACTGAAATTGCTACGAAACACTTCCTTTTAGTCTTCGCCGGTGCTCAAACATTTACGAGAGCAAGTATAATTCGCTTTATCAGGCTCGTGCAGTTTTCTCGAAATAAGAATTAAACGCGCGGAGAAACTTTAAAATGTTCTGGTTGAAATATGAAAATAATCGACGAACTTTCTCCTTGCATGTTCGTAAATTTCGCTCTTTAAAAAAAAATCGTTCCATCTTCAGAAATGAAAGAAAAATCCACCAACCTCCGCTTCAATCTCTGATCGACTGATGGATGAATCGTCTATTCTCCGTACGATCGTGATTCATATAATAAGAAGAAAAGACAATCGCTGAGAGAAAGTTACGAGTTATGCAGCAGTTGATATTATTTCCAATATTATTAATTAATAACACAAAATACCGTTGACTACAACGACCGTGTCAACACTGACGATCGATGACGTTAGTGTCGCGTTTTGGCTGTTAAAAATACACCTCGTAACGTGCAAGAAGATAATTAAGTGGCACGGAAGATAATTTGGTAACCATTAAAAATTCCTCATTACGTAAAAGAAGATAATTCAGACTCCTCGTTTCTCCCTAAAAACGAAAATTTTAATCAAGAAACAATTTCATTAACGCTGTCATAAAGATCGGTGACGCAACTACAGCATCGTGCAATTTTCACCGTCGGTGGACATTACTGTGGCGTCATGTGGTTTTAACGGTTAGTAATCGTATATATGTATGTGTGTGTGTGTGTGTGTGTGTGTGTGTGGATATATACATTTAATGAATATTTAAATAGATTTAAATTTGACATATTACAACTTGAGGTTTAACCAAAGAGGGAATGATACTGCAAGAAAAAATAAATCGGAAATAGAGAGCCTTAAATTTTGTCTCCAAATTTAAGGCTCCATTTCCAACAAAAAAAAAAAAAAAAAAAAAAATTAAATTTAAAAATGTATCAACTGAATCTGGTTAATTCTGAACTGACCAGGAATAAATAACGAACCGGAAATTACCCTGCACGTTTGAAAATATATAAGTCAAAAGTGTGGAATAACTTTCTCGCAGGAAAGCTCGTTTTTGACAGAACTCGGTTTGAAACTTCATTAAATATATGCTTGCTAAACCAAACCGTATACGTTGACTAAACATTTCATTTCACCCATTTTCGCAGGATCCGGAGTAGTACAGAATAGCGATACTAGCGAAGCTGATAAATTTTCAAGCTTCGTTTCCTCAAAGACAACGACTTGAGTTTTAAAGAAATGTCGCTCTTCATTTTCGATACATTTTTTTCGTCACTTTCTTCTCGGTTCTTCAATACTGTCATGTAAATGTCTTCACTTGTATCCATTTATAGCGTCACGATGGATACCTTAAATAACGGTATAAAATATCTTTTACTTCAACCAATTACTATTTCGATTTCGCAGCATTGAATTTTTAACTACGAACGTTCAAATGGAACTCTTTTTGTTCCAATTTTTCACTGGCGTGAAAAATTAAACGTAGACGAAGATTGGATCCTGCTTGAAGATATCTGAATTGGACGACCTTAATTATCAAACGAAAATAGTTGACCACCTTCCCCGCAACTCTTTCTTCGTCTCGAACTCCAAAAGTTTGTGCGTGTTTCATCAAATGGCAAATACAGAGGCTAACGAAGCATTTACAAAAAATATGAATTTCACGATGTCATAAATGACCAGTTTATACCGATTTAATATACCGCCGATCAATTTTTAACGGGTCATTAAAATTATATCTATAAAAGTCAGCTAACAAGCATATTTACCACCTGGCCTATATTATACGTAAAAACATGCAATGACCTTTATTGCGGTCGTTCTTATTATTTATTCCTGTATACAATATATGTGGTACTCTTACCAAAGACCATTACGGATAATGAAATTCAGCAAACGATTTATAACGAGCGTGTACAGTGGATCAAGAGAGTATTGACACATCCATTACAGGTATCCATAAGTAATGCCGTGTTTTGATACCGTACAATTTTATTTTACTTAAACTACTTTTTTTTTTTTTAAACTGTTGTCACTAGATGGCAATATTAGTTTATTACACTTGAAAAACATGACATCGCTCACGGGTTACCTCTATTATACACTTTCGTGAAATTAACAAAATCTGTTTAGTAGTAGTTGGAGCAGCAATTTCCAATAATGAGCTGTACAATAATAATGCAAATAATGTAAAAGGTATTTCTTGTTTTTTCTTTGCAACTCTTTCTTTGCATGTATTTGAACAGAATATAAAATATTTTTAATATGTCCTTTACACAACAATAACTTGCAGAAGTATATTTCGCAATTTTTCTAAGAACATTCCGCCATTGAACGCAGATTGAGCATTTAACAGAATGTGTACTTTTTTCGACACTCGAATTTTTGTATTTCTTGTATCGTTATTGTGTAACTCGCTATTGCATTACTGAATATGCACTACGTTACTTTCGCGTGTAATTAATCATTAATTTTGTCAACGTGTTATTCGTTTTCACAGAGACTTTTATGCAAACTCGTGCCCTTATAAATAAAATTTAGGAAAAATTTTACACTCTTTTGCGTGTTACGTGCATTTCTGCATCTTCAGATTTCTCACAAATAACGCATGATTCAGACATCATCACCGAAAATCTAGACCAATTTGTGCCAATGCTACAAATTTTCCTCCACTGTACGTAGGTATCCGCCGTGTTGCAATCCTAACGGACAAATAATTAAAAGCAAACTCGTATTCTTATAAATAAAATTTAGAAGGAAAATATAGCAGATGGATAGAAAATCGTCATCTCTGTTAAATATTGCACTTTGGACATTTTAAAATCGAAATTCCGAAAATCCGCAGTTTAGACATCGCCAGACAAAGATCTCCAGGTGCGCCAACGCTACAACTCTCGACCCATCATGCTCTGAACAATAACGTAATTAAAAGAACCGTGACGAAATTTCTGCAAAACTTCACGTCACGTTAGAGCTTCTAACTAATTGCAAGATTAACCGATTAAATTCGTCGACTCTGTCGAATATAAGGCAGCGTGAGGCGCGTCGTCTCTGACGTTCGTGCGCCGTTGCCATAAGCCAGCGCACAAAGTGGATGCTCGTGAATGGTAACGAGTACGTGCGTTAAGCGTTCGTTCGTTCGATCGTGAACTAAATCATCGGCACGCGAACGTGTCGGACAACGAAAAGGCACCGCGGCAACGAAAAAAAAGGGGGGAGAAACTGGAAGGGGAAACTGGAGCTCGAAAAATAAACGGGGGCTGACGATTACGGCGGATTTCAGGGCACGGGACCAGATACTCGCGTAACGTAACTTTGCACGAGTGCGTGTACGATAACGAAAGGATCTATCCGAGCCACCTTCGCACGCGAGAGATATATTTAGACGAGGTGCAGCCAGCGCGCACATACACGCCCCCGTTCTCTCGGCCCCGTTCAGATCTATTCGATCTCGCCCGGTCTCTCATATCGCGTCTGTGCATGCACGATGATCACTTTTCATTGCGAATCGTTCGCAAACAAAATTCCGAGAGTTTTGACTAACCCTTTAACACGTTGATCGTCGCGTCACCTGTATCTGACTGACAGCCATGTCTGTTCTGCACTGGGCCGTGTCACTCGCACGTGAGTGACGACTTTTTGCTTTTACTTACATTTCGACAGAGAGAGGAAAAAGTATGATAATATACACAATGGAAAGTGTGCATTTTTAATAGTAAATTGTTGAATCGTGTTAATACGTACTTTATTTACACAAAAATATTATGTATAATATCGCGTAGAATAGTGTAAATTCTCACGCCTCGTTGTAAACTCTTCAAACGATCTACACTTGAAAAACACGTCTGTGTTAATAATTTAAAAAGCAACAGAAATATGCCTAAATTCGCGGCCCCGCAAGATACCAACTCGATTTACTAGGCGCTCGGCAATCAACGTGTTAACCAATCCCCTTTGACCTTCGAAACGATGATAATTACGATCACGAGATTTAGCTTTTAGAAAGTCGGTAGAATTACTCTTGGAGCGCCACCTGACCGGAAAATTAATTTCTGCCTGCTGTAGAAACGAACTCCGTGTCGTCTGTTCGTAACAGATCGAAACGTAAAAATACAAATACACGGTGCACGCGTGTGGCAAAAAAAAGATAGCGATTGAAATGTAGAGTGAAATTGTCTGATCCGAGACAATATCAAACGGATGATCTTTGAAATTAGACAATTCTACACATCGCAGAAAAGAGTGATCTAACACCAGAACCGAGTTATAATTTTCGTTCGATATTTTTGAAACAAATGTGAAACGGCATATGCACCGTATATTTAGAGACTATGTTTAAATTAATATTTAAGAAATACAGTGTATACTTGGAGATCTGAGTGATTTTTTACAAAATATACGAATGAAGTTTGTGCGTTGTAAAATATACGAGGAAGCTTATACGATAAAGTTTTTTATTTGCACGTAAAAAAGAGAACAGAGCTACTTTTTGACCAACATGGTATATTCATTTTCGGAGAAAGAATTTTTCTATTTTTACAAAAAAAAAAAAAAAATATCAGTCGTCCAAAAAAATTGACCGTGCCATCTCAATCTTGACGAACGTCTCAAATTTTGTACTCAACTCAAATCTCGATCCCGAGGAAGCATTTTATCTTTAAATTATCCGCGATAATTTGAAAAGGTACTTTTCCACGATCCTCGATTAACCTCGACGAACTCGACTCAAAGACCTGAATGGAGAAGATTTCCTCGTGAACCGTCATCGGAAGAGATCGACGGAGCACGGGGGAGAAACGAGGAGAGTACATTCTCGAGAAGAGACGAACCCGCGGTGAATTTTCCGCTTTGTGTGTTCGTGCGCTCGCGTATTTACGGTGAAAAACGCGGGAAATACCAGACCGCGAGAGGAACGCGCCGTTGAAAAGAAGCACAGAGAGAGAGAGAGAGGAGGGAATGGAAGAAAAGAATGCAAAGAACGGCAGAAGGAGAGACAAAGAGAGAAGGAAAAAAAAAGCATGAACCATGAATGCATTGTATTATCTCGGTTATCGTGCAACAGCTGTGCTTAATAGTCTTCAGCCCCGTGTTCACGAGGGAGAAAAACACGGGGCTGCGTTATTTTCGGCGATGCGTCGTCGGGGATGGATCGCTCGAACGGAAAGATCAAAGCGTGGGGGGAGAGGAGTGCTGCACGCGCGCACACATACGGTCGAAGCTCGAGGCTGTCTCCCCCCCCCTTCGTAAAAGTTTGATCGAATCGCCAAGAATCGGAGGGATAGGGGCGCGATTGCCTCAACAGCAGCTTCCACGATCGAATTTACGCGATCTGACGAACCCGGTACACGTCCCCGATTCGAGAGACAGAAAATACGGTATTGTCCCGGCAGACGAATTTCCTGCCTCGAGAGAAGACAGACACGAACGCGTACGCGATCATCTCCCACCCTTCTCTGAAAATAACCTCGTCGTAATTGCTTCAGTTTTTGGTTTTCTAAGGAAAAATTGCTATTAGTGGTTTCTTTCTTTTTTTTTTTTCTAATATCCTCTCTCACCTCTGACGCAATTTGACGTTATATATTTCGATTTATAAAATTACAACCACGACCACGGCGCGATATACAATTACGCGTATAAATCGTATTATTACCTCAATTACATTGTTACCGCGTACAGCGGTACGTCACGACCCAAATAAATCGATTTCCAAGCTAGTAGCTTGAAAATCGGTACTCGAACAGAAGCGGAGAAATACATGCCCGGTCGGAACGTATCTGCCGATTTCCCTCGTTACTGCGGAGGAGAGCGAAAAAAAAAAACTGTTGATCCGATAACGTTCGTCCATCCTCCGCCCCCGTTCGACATCGTCGCTGCATGAAATTATTAATAACAAAGTGTTTACATCTTTCCGTCGTTTCGACGCGACGCGCTGCATGCAGAGCAGCTCGGCTCGAGAGAGAGAGAGAGAGAGAGAGATCGATAGCGTTGGTAATTCGAACGCGTTGCGATTTATCCGTGCGAGCGGATAATTAACGGAGCCAGCGAGTTGGTTCTCGGGATGGGAGGTGAGTCCAAGGGGGAGAGAGAGCTTCTCGCGAAGAGATCGCGTTTCAGGGCGAGAAAACGAGTCCAACGTTCAAAGGGGCGAGAGTTTCGCTCTCCGACGAACGCCCGTTGAAGTTCCCCCGCCGCCTTCGGTGAAAACCTCCGGTGGAAGAAACCTCGGAGAGGCGACCAAGACGAGAGCAATTAAAGAGAGAGGCGAGAGTGCTTCGTCGCTGGTTGGAAAACTCGCGTCGTCCTCCTTGAAATCGAGACACCGTCGGCGGACAATTATTGTATTATTAGAGCGCGGCCGTCGTCTTCGTTCGACGACGCGGCGGACAGCCACTGGAAACGCGTGATTACCACTGCAGACGCGAAAAACGTAATTAACGCGTGCGATAACGCTCCAACGATCGACAGAGACGGCGGAGAACTTGCACACTGTGGAAAATTGTAGAAATTTATTAATCGAGCTGTTTTCATCGGAAATTTCTACGATGTTGCGACTCTGGCGCACCGCGGTAGCAAACACGCTCGTCGCGTTGGTGTTCACGTTCCACGAATGTGCCAGCCACGCGATCAGCTGTGTGCAACGACCGACCTCCTAACCTCCCCATGGAGATCCTGATACCGAAAAATTAGAACGTACGATTTCGCCGGGGTAGATACAGGAAAGTTATTATTAAAATGTTGCGTGACACATCGATGAGGATAATCTGAGATGGGGACGTACTGTACGTATTTCAGGCACGTGCAACGTTTAACAGCCGAAAGATGGAAATACACTCCCGCTCGAAAGTCTTGGGACACTTTCATTCAGTACTCATCGTGGATATTTCTTTCGTAATGCAACATGATGTTATATATACTTAAATACGATAAATACAAAATGTCCTTTATAGAGTATATTATGTTATTATATTTTAAATATATAATAATACAACATATTAATATATTGACAGAGTCTTTATTGTCCAAAGTATGATTTATATTTATATTTAATTATATTTAATTATATTGTACTTTAATTCAATAATACAATATTATAATATTAATATGTTGACAGAGTCTCTATTGTGTAAAGTATGTTTTATATTCATTGTATTTAATTATATTGTGTGTATCGTATTTGTTATAAATACTCACTTGTGTAAGTTACGTTGTGTATTGTAGATTGTGTATACAATTTAAACTTTTATATCGTGCAATTTATATTCGTGTAATTATATCGCAATTTATTTATTGTATTATTTTTATATTATACAAACATAGTACTTGTCCTAAGATTTCCGAGCAAACACGCACATATGATGAATTTTAAGTTACAATGGTCTGGTATTTGATATTTCTGCCTTTTTTGAAGTTTCCATTGCTATTAACTCTTTAATCGTGTAAATATTTCATAACTCGTCATCAGCATTCTTTTGTATTTTCATCGTGTCTCGTTCAATTATTCCAATGAAAATTATTTCACTATAAAAAATAAGCGCTCAATGGATTAAGAAAATGGCGAATGAAATGGTCTGCGGATGAGTAAACATGTCTGCTACTTTTTTACAAGAAAATAATTTTGGGCAAAACAAATTTAAATTACTCGCTTTTAATATACTTTTGCAATTTATATCGGACAAAACCGAAATGGACAGTGACAATTTTAAAAGAAGAGATTGTGATAAATAATTCTTGGAGAAATAATGACAGTTTTCTGTATTTTCCAAAATTGCCCCGAGATCCCCTATCTTAATTAGTCCAGGCTTAAAATTACGATGTACCAATTTCTTATCACTTTCTACTCCGGGCTAATTATACACTGCATGTAGCTTAAAAAGAACCGACAGCTGCGAGAGAAGTGCCATTTCTGTGTTAACGTCCTACAATCCTGACAAGGTTGAAGTGCCCTATCATCCCATTACATCTTCACAAATTGCTACTTTGGAACGTCAATCTAACATTCTTTAATTTTTTTCCACTTTTTTAGTTTGAGTTTATTATAATTCGACTTTACAATTTTTCAGTGTGGACATTAGGAAAATTGCGTTGACCATGAAAACCTACGCACATTCACCCAGATTGGTCGACTACGGGCGGTTTACGCACCTTGTTTGGAAATTTTTAAGTTCCCAAAAATCTACAGAATACAGCACACAATTTCCAAGTGAAGCATATTTATTATGGTAATAATACCTGGTAAATGAAACGAGTTTCTGCCTAGATACCATTTCTTTAATTATGTTCGTAAAAATATAAGACTTATGAAAATATATCCAAAAAAAAAATTCCTAATTCACGTCCATGTTCTTTTTATTCTTTATATTATTTATTTATTTATTTTTCTTTTTTAATTTTCTATTACTCCAATGAGACAACGTCTACAATAGTGAAATTGATCCATTAAATATTACGCGAGTTCTGCGAAACGTTTATCAGAGTTGAAACTATCAATTTATCTGTACAATATGGGACAAAATTATAGGATAGTCTATATTTTTGCATTTCATGTAATCGAGATAAGAGAAGAATGTCCATTTTATACACTTTAATTCTACGAAATACCACATTTACTACATTTATATACATCCTTATATTAAATAATAATATAGTAAAATATATTTACTACACAAATTGTTTTACAATTGAAAACATCAATTACTTTTGCGGGACGAAAGTAATTAAATAATAGAAAAGTCTCTAGGTATCGAATGTCTCCTTCAGAGACAGCGCGCCATGTCTTAAGCTGACACGATCCACAAAAAGGAATGATAATCACACGGGCAATAAAATAACTGAAGAAGATGGCTCGAATCGTCGAGATGCGTTGAACCGTCGCAATATTGACTTTCGTTCGAAATTCGTGACAACTTCTCGCGCGGAAGATTTCTCGAGGATTTTCGCGGGCGCGGAGGAAGAAGGCAAAGTAGCGGAATCGAATCCTCGGCTTATCAGCGAACAAGCGGTAAGGTTTGGTCGTTGGGACGGAACGTTCTAGAACCGAATCCGGTCGACCGAACGTAAATATTTGAGGAAGAAGAGCGTATTTACATGACAGGATGAACGATTGTCAGTCGAACGCGTTGAAAGCGTGCTGATAAGAACAAGGACTGCTCCTATTTCTCCTGATCTGCTGCTCTTAGACGGCCAGACGACGATGGCGTGTCCGGCTCGAATTAAAGCTGGGGAAGAAAGCTCTGCTAATCCGCGCGACGACTACTTCCTCCACCTCTCGGAAGTCCGCGCGGGAAAAGGGGAGGAGCGGCGAACGCACGAGACGCGGTAACGTGATAGCGGAAAGAATAACGGCCGGTAACGAATTCCCTCGGTAAACAAAGAAAGTAATACGTAAAAACGGGCAAATTTCCAATTGGAAAGCGGATTGAATGAAATTCAATTAAGGACAGAGGGAAATTGGTCGACGCGCTAAGGCGTAACGATGAAATCATGGGATCGTATCTTTCCCCCCCCCCCCCGCAGCAAAGGGTGGAAACGAAACGAAATTACAATTCGACAGGGGATTCGTTCGCGTTTTTCTTTAAATTGCGGCGACTTTGATTGATGTGCACGTCGGTGAACGTTCGTCGATGAATATTATAATACCGTGGATATTGGCTAATTTTCAACCAGACGATTGTTAGAATATCGATGCCGATTCAATTTTACGATTGTTTCTTTTTTTTTTCTTTTTTTTAATTAAATAATTTTTGAGTAATTTTAAATTAATGAACGGTTTGAAATTTCATTGGAGATTTCGTTCAGCTTGAACTTTGCGACAATTGTAAAAATAATAAATATCAATAAATTAACGCAACTGTTTACTAAAATTTATTTAAAAATACAAATCGTAACTATATTTTGATTTTATTAAACATTATGTATGTGATATGGAACGTTAATTTATATATATATACTCGAATTTATAATACACATGAAAAAGTCTCTCTAATACTACGTAATAGCATCATATATATATAATCCCTATAACGCGATTACATGTAATACAATAGTACATTAATTCGCAAAGACACAAGTTGCGTAGACGTTCGAAATCTAACAAAGAGAAAAATAATAATTGTCATCACAGCGACGGAGATGTCACACTCTCACATTTAACGTAAATAGTGCGAGTTCAAGAAAGAGAAAACAGAAATATCACTGTCTGTCTGCACGCGTATGGAGGTTCCCAAACCGACGTGTACGATTGTGGAGGAGGAAATGTCAATCTGATTACAAACGTTAATGTCGTAAAAGGAACGGCAAATTTATATCCTCGTGAATGTCATTAAAGAAGTAGTACACGTGCACGAGCAAAGATACGTTTCACCCACCAAGCGATATATACTAATGTCATAACCGGCAGTTATGCAGTTCTCGTGTGTTACGCGCGTCCCGTGGAATTTTGCGCTTTGAAACTCCCAGAGATTTCATTAAAATATTAAAAGTCCCTTCGTTTGTTAAAACGCGAGCCAGCTCCGGATATAAAAAGATTCGCCGAACTGGTGCGTACGTATCTTCAATCCGTCAAAGAGCTCACGTTGTGAACAGTGCAGCGCGATCGAATTAAAAAAAAAAATATATATATATTTTATCAGAACCTGAATATATATTTTCGGTCACGTACAGAACGAGAAGCTTACATTTTTATGTTGGCTTTTTAGATTGACGAGTGACGTATGTCGAGACACTTTTACTTTTAATATTCGTTAGATTTTACACACGATATGCAATAATGTAATAATACAATACGTGATACAATGTATTAATATATTAACGGAGCTTTTATTGTCTAATATATCTTTTATACTTATTATAAACTTGATCTTAACATAAAATTAAATATATTTGTATTTAATTTTATTGCATACACGTGTTGTAATATTACAATGTATTAACATATCAACAGAATTTTTACTGTATGAAATATCTTTTATTTAATCTTCATTTAAAATCGAATGTAAATAAATGTATCTTGCATTTGATTGAATTTTATTGTATGTATTATTGTAATATATTTAAAGTATGAAGAAATCAATTCTGTCGCTGTTTCGTCTTTGAACAAAAAAGAAATTTTTTTTTTTCAAAGAAATGACGTCCACGTTCTTGTTAAACACACTGTACGTGTGTTTTAATCTGTCTATTAGAAAGAAACGAAATTACTTTTCAGCCAAATCGAGTAGACGCTCCCGCCGAGCGGGAGGGGAGAGCAAAGTGCAACGCGTCCGACTCATGGCGAACAGCGCCGAGTGTAATGGAGTTACCTTGCGACTCACAATAGCCTAGGCTCTGCTTGCTTCCCCGGTGATCGCGTCAGCCCCGCGTCCGGCACCTTCTTCGAACAGTAGAGAGTTGACTAGAGCCCCTCTCTCTCTCTCTCTCTCTCTCTCTCTCACTTACTCACTCACTCACTCACTCTCTCTCACTCCTCTGTCTTCTCCGGTAGCTACTTAGGTTAATGAGTCGACGAGCAACTTGGCTAGCCAGCCCCGGCGAGAGCAGCAGCGCTAGCTCGCGGTTTCCGTCGCGTCTTAGATAGCACCGAGCGCGACAGCTACTAGACGTACAAGAAACGGGCAACCCTTTTGCTCACGGGCTCACCGTCCACACCAATCTCCATTACTTTACCTCGTTACGCCACGCTGCAGCAGACACAAACCCCTCTCGTACACCTTCCATTCCGTGTGCGCCCCCCCGTCACGAGTATCGCCTTTCCCGACCCAACTCCTCTCTTCTTTTTCTACGACGAGAGCATGTGGCAGAAATCGGCCCACTTTTATTCTATTCTACCCTAGCACTCGAGAACGCTTGCTTCAGTAGTAGCGGTTGTTTCGCGAAAATTGAAATGTTAAACGTTACGATGTGTAACAGTGCGTTTCTATGTTCTGTGTTCAACCACTTGGGCTGGCAACTGATTGCGGACCATAACGAGTGACCGAACCGTCATACAATAATTCGTCGCTTTCTTTTTGAACTCGTCGGTATGATATCACTGGATAGAAATTATTGAGAAGTAATAAATTTATTATTTGCTTTGCCTTATACTTAAACATACTTAAAGCTGAGAAATTATTTTGGGGACAAAAAATTCTCAACGTGCGTGGCACGTCATTCCAGCGCAAGAGGTTGATAGTATATTATTTCTCTTGCGACTCCCAGCGAAGCGAAATACAGTGTGTTTGATAAAAACGTGGAAAACGCTGAAAAAAATATTCTTTTTGCAAAGAATTTTGCATGGGTCGAAAGTACACGTGAAATATTATTACGCGCTCGACTAATAGCCCAATTTCCATCATTGGCAAATTTTGCTTTCGCAAACGACGCGATATGCTTTCTATCATTTCCAACTTTTCAACATGTGAGACGCAGCGAAGACCTTCACGTTTCTCGAATTCAACGATTAATTAGCCTTTTCGTTGTTGAGACGCGTGTCCTTCGCAGTATTTTTAAAATAGTATTTCCGAACTGAGCAAAATTTTTTACTTTTTTTCAGAGAAATGGCGTCCACGTTCTCATTAAAAACGAACTGAGTGGAAAAGGATTTTTTGCCCGTTTTTATCGTAGATGAATGGCGTACAATTCTTCGATTTAGTAAAAACCCGCAAAATTGACCTTGACCTTTTTGAATTTCAAGATCAACTTTTTTTTTTGTATTTGCATTATATTCTATTTACCACGAAAGTGAAACTTTTCAAGAAACTAATAAAGTCGCTAAGCCTAATGATTCTGTTGAAAATCAATTATCTAATCGCTTTTTCGTGGAGTCCATTTCACAAGATGTATATCATTTCGACTATTTTGAAATATGTAACGATTCCGCGAAATTTATGCAAAAAAATTCAAATTTGTGGAATGAAAAATCTTAACTTTGTTATTAATTCCTATTAACATAATTCCTATATGAACAATTGTCATATACATACGCATAATTATTAAAAATAAAATTCCAAATAAATCAATTATTATTAAATAAACTTATTAAATATAAACTTAAATATAAATATAAATTCGCATAATGTCACATCTTCCTAATTTCAACATAACTGAAGGTAAAATCATCAAACTAAAAAAACAAGTTTCAAAAAGCCAAATTTATTTGGCAATCGACCATTGTGAACAGAAAATCTGGAAAATCCTTCGACTATTAATTTCACAAGCTCCGGAAATCGTTCTTGCTCTCGATATAACATTTTGCTGAGAATTAAACTGCGGCGTATATATTTCGACCCATTGTGTGTCTTCTAAATTTGCGTGACAGTCGACCTATCAGCCCTTCAGCCACAAACCAATCTTCATATTTCTCTCTGTAATCACCGACGAAATTATAATTTATACCTTGGACTGGTGTTTACCACGGAGCAACAGCGACGCAAGTTCCGAGATCGAAATAAGCAGAGGAAAGAGAAGAAATATCTGCGTCATGCGTCAAAATTAAGAGAATACGTAAAACACGATAAAACGCGGTTATGAGCTAACCGCGAAAAAAAGAAAATCGAAACAGGTAGAGTGGCAGGATATACGTATATCCATCAAAATTAACAAAAGTAATTAAGTAGAACACGATAGCGACGTGGCACGGAAATTTGGGTTAATAAACTTCGAGTTTTGTCGTTTTGAATTGCAACGCTCAGAGTTCGATAAAACGCTGGGGAAAAATCGTATAGCGAAACTTTATACTTTAAAAAAGTAGTGGACCTAATGACGAACAAATTTTTTACAATGTTTTTAGAAATGTTTCGATTTTTACACTTTTTGAAAAAAAGAATAACCTTTTACTCGATACACGATGTAAAATAAAATCGAATTCAAGACTAAAAGTAGATTAAAGATAGTCACTGTGAAGGTTCCACGCTTTAAACTGAGATCGAACAGAGTTATTCATGTGACTTTTTTCTTTCACAAACAGCTTATAACAGTTTAAATTATCGACCATTTCCATCGTTATTGATTCAATTACGCTCTTCATTATCCTGTGTCGAAACACATGGAGGAATATATCGAATATTTGTTGCGCCAAAGTTTATACCACGATCATAAACGAAACTATCACTAAACGAGAGGTTTACAATATTAGTTTCATCTTCCTCGGTTAAAACGTAATTAATCATTATTTCGTAACCAGCTACGTAACGTAGGTTTGTCTGTTTTACCCTCAAGTACTGTGGAACAGTCTGTGAAACTACCCTCGGTCCTCGTTCGTCGCTATTCCGCCCCCTCTACCGATAGTTTACTTTATACTTTTAATCTGCGTTTTTTTTACAAGACTTGGAATTCTTTATCGTCGATATATCAAAATCTGAACGATCGTAGTTGATCTATTAGATCATTGTAAATTCCGATGCAGTGGAGGGGACAGCGCTAGCAACGAAGAAAGTGGGGGAAAGGGCCGCCAGTTAGCCATCTCTGCTTTGGATGCTTCGACCGCAAAGATCAAACAAAATCATCGTCTCTGTTTTATCACTGAAAGTGATTCTGAAACCCAGAAAACCGGGCTTCTTCAGGTGCAACGCTAATGCAACGAAAATTAGCGATTGGTTGATTTGGGTCACGTGATTCGTGAGGGGACGTGGGGTAGACCGCAAGTGGGAGTGGCGTTGTCTGGTACTGAGCGATCGCGCCTGTAATTTGTCTTGTATCGATTCAAATGTCTGCGTATCGATAAAATTTTGTGGCAAAGAAGTCGTCTTCATTTCCTAGTCAGAACAGTTGCTTCTGGGCCTTTCAGCGAGACGAATCGTACTGGGCTACAAGTCGTGCAGTTCTTCTCTGACTTTTTTCAGGCTCGTTGTAAAATGAGATTTCTGGCCTCCCGTTGTCCGAAAAGTCCGAAAAGAGCGACCGACCGCCGACTGTGCGTGAAACTTCCACCGAATCCTCGTTCTTTTGGCGAACGAATGGCAAGTTGCTCTTGCAGCCTGTGGTAGCCTGACGCGTGTAGGCAAAGACAACGGGAACGTTGAATGCAAACGATCCGAAAACGACCTTAGAGTCGGAGAGAGAGGTGCAGCGGGCCCCGGCGACGTTAACGAACGAGGTCACCGACGACGACACCAACGCTCGAAGCCAACAAAAGCGGCGCATCGGGCGCGTTTCTCACGAACGAACGCCCGAGCCCTTTGTATTCCTGGTTCTCACGTTGCGCCGAGGGACCCAAAGGACAATTAAGCGTAGCAGCTCCCCTTCGAGCATCGGGCCAAGGGGCTATAGATCGGCGGAGAAGCCGCGAGAAACGAGCGCCCATCGCGCTGTCTCGTGACTCTTCTTCCTCCCTCGGTTCGACGTTTAATTTTCATCGTTTGTTCGGTCGATGGGCAGCGAACCGAGTCGAACGACCGGCACACACACGCTACAGGTGAGCGCGTCAACGTGCTCCTGTCCCTTTGCCAAGTGTGCGTACTGTTGTAATCTGATTGTTTCTCCGCTTTGGTTCTTCTCTGCGTAATGGACGACAGTATTCGCACGCTCGACGAAGGATTGCCAAATCGTTGTAACTTCCGGGAATGCGATCGTACAAAGGATCCAGTTGACTTTGTTTTATAGCTCGAAGACCTCTACGAAGCATCGTGTTCATTTTTTCCCTTTTTTTTTTCTTTTTTTAATATTTCGTGCTTTCGTTCTCAAAAATTGTAAAAAATTCAGAACTGGTATCTGAAACCAGCGAAGAATTTTTTTCACAACTGAATCCGCTGTGACAAGGATTGACAAACTGGTTGCATGATCTTTTATCGAATTTTGAACACGGGGTGACTAAATGACAAAATGTTGGAGTTTCTCGAATTTTTGCCACTTAATTTAGAGAGGAAAAGAATCGTACAGTGTTTTGAAAAATGAGACTTCCATCTTCAACATCGTACAACAGTAAGATCCATCAATGCCGTACGTCATTTTGAAGACGAGAATTAAATGACTAAAGTTTCTTAAATGTTTGAATGTTCAAGATCCAAGTAAACGGCGGGAAAAAATCATAGAGCACATTTTGAAGGGTCGATGTGAAGACGAAATTTCGGTCTTCAAGACGATGTGACGGAATCAGCCGTAAAAAAAACAGTTTCGCAGGTGAGTTTTACTAGTTCGCGTTATAATTTTTAGTAGTTACGTGCAGCAGCTCGTCGGTACCGCGATGCTGTATAACGTATGATTTTTTTATTACAACACGTAGACGAGTGTCTACAGAGATCAAACTTCGAGGTATATAAGTAAACTTCGGAACTTTATAGAGGTAAACGTGCAAGTTAATTTATAACGAGGCGGAAGAGACTCGATAAAAGTGTAATTTTATGGCCGTCTTCGAGTTATCGAGGTTAAACTGGTTAAATGAACGGCTGTGTAAACTGCGTAAATTTAATATTGTAATAATAACAGTGATAAATTTGGTTAGAAGAAAAAATCAATTCTTCGAATCAAATAATTTCTCAACAGCTGTAACAAATGTACTTGTATCATAATTGTACTCGATAATTATTACAAACATAATTATTACTTGTATCGTAACAAACGTGTTTCCCCATGATAAACGAAAAACTAAATCTTGCCTGTCAATTAACTGCAAGTATGTATCTGTTCGCTATCGTAGCAAAGTTCAAAAAAAAAAAAAAAAAAGAAAGAAGAAAGAAGAAAAAGCAAACGGACTGAACAGCGTCCGTATCTCGACGATATGAATCGATACCGATCCTTGAGTATTTACTCTGTCGCGTTTGCCCTCTCGTATCTCGACCCAGCCCACACACATTCTTTGCCGTTTCAATCGGAACTCGCCATTGCGTTCCGATTCGATTTTGGTTATTCGACGTCAAGCCCAACAAACGATCGCGCGTTGAAAAAGCAGCGCCGATGCCACGCGAATGTTTTTTCAGGCGGGATTTCGACGCGATACGGAGTCTGTTTGCCGTTCGATACTCGTTATACCGAGTCGAAAGAATACACAACGCGCGCCACGCGTGTTGTTCGTATCCCCCCCCCCTCTCCCAGTGCCGCAAAGTTCGAAGTTCGAATTCCCCTCTCCCCGTGTCACCCTCTTTGCGCCGCAACGATCGCCGCACATTTTCCACGCGATCCTCCGCCAGAAATCGTCCGACGTCCGGAGACGTTCCGGAAATCGGAAGTTAAAAGCCATTCGAGAGAATTCACGTCACGGTGAATTACGAGAGTCGATCGATCCGCGAGTTTCCACGGCTTAAGCCAACATCGTTCCTCGTTAAAACAATAACGCCTCGTTGAGATCGATCGCCGGATAACGCGCGTTACAACGACGATAGCGGAGGAGGAGGAGGAGAGCACCTTCGGTGTTCGCTCAGATTGCACGCTTATCGTTTCGATTCCTCGCCGTTATCCGAATCGATCGCACTCGTTCGTTGCGTTCCTCCTGAGAGGAAGCCGCTGAAAAACACCGCGACCGGAATCGTGGAATATTTTAGAAAACGCGGATCGTGGCGTTTTGAAAAATACACATGGCTGCCGAAAAACACGAGAAGTACGAAATTAATTTTTACTGAACGACGCGGTTTTATTCGTCTTTTTTGGTTTATGTTTACGTTTATTCTTTTCAGTAATAAGAAAGCAAAAATACTTGTTTCTATTGGCAATGTCGCCAAACAAAAATTACTGAACGTAATGCGACAAGCGACAGTCTAAAAACACAACTTGGAGGAACACATTTAGTGAGATACTGAAGCGAAGATTGTTTCAAATTTTCACATTTTCTGTTAACGACCATTTACCCGCGAAATACGAAATTACTTTTACTCGCTACATGTTTGCTTACGGCGTTTTTATATATATAAAACGATAATAATATATATGTATAATAAAAACTATATTACAATATAAATATTTAAGTTTATATAATATAAACTTAATTACGATATATATATATTTCAATAATTCCAATTTCTTTATATTAATTATTATTTATATCAATCATTTGACGTTAATTATCGATCGTGTCAAAAATATCACACACAAAATTCCAATTTTTCTGATCCTTCAAATTTCTCCAAACTCCTTCGAAGCTGTTCGACTCGAATTTCGTGGAACATGTTTTCCATGTTTTCCATTTCTTCCATTTCTTCCATTTCGTGGAACATGTCTACAAACGAACCGAACGTTCTGCGTGTGGAGTCAGAAAAATACAGATAGGATACATTTCGACTAATGAGGAGGCCGTAGAAATTGATCGAAATCGTCGAGATTGGAGGCATAAGTCGAGATGCGGAGGAGCAAAAAGCCGGTTTTCTTTGTTCGTTGGGAGTGTACGGCCGTGCATTCGAGAATCCGTATGGCATAGTACTCGTCGAGAGAAAGAAAGAGAGAGAGAGAGAGAGAGAGAGAGAGAGAGAGAGAGAGAGAGAGAGAGAGAGTTCCGGAGAAGGAACTCGTACAAGAGCTTTAACGATCGTGTGCGTGACAAGACCGACAAGAATGTCGGTGACGTCACTCACCGGTATTCGCCGCAGGTATACGCGTGTGAGTCAACCGTGAAGCTGGACTTCCACGAATCGGCCTATTACACGCGTCCATTCGTACGGACGGTTCGTTGATACGTTTCGTAATCGTCGAAAAACGTGGTTATCTCTCGCGCGAGTACACGCCAACGTTCAACGTTCGTGTGTACGCGGCCGAAGCCAAAGAGCGATTCGTTCGAGCGATCTATTAATAAATACGCGGGTATTCGAGCGGGTGTGACGTTCGACGCCAACTGCCACACGGATATAACGTTCGACGGATAAAAAGGAAAAGACCGGGGGCTGGGGTGTCTTTATCGGTCAGGAACGCGGCGAGTTCGAATCTTTCGCTCGTCGACGATATCGAAGATTCGATCGCTTACTTTTGCAATTCTGACGGGCGGATGAGTCATAATACAGGAAACGAGATAAATCTTGAGGTGTCTACGATATAATAACGATGCGTAATACTGTAGATATGTTTGGGTAGGCCAAAATAGTCAATAGTCCTGCTAAAATAAATTCGTAATAATTCTTTTTATCGTACATTTTTCAAAAATGTTTCTACTTACACCGATTAAAGTACACTAATTCAAGTTCGTTGAATTAATAAAATTTATATTTGATGTTTTATTTGAAAAAAAAAAAATAGGTGGGAAGGTACTTTTAGCCCACTCTGTATAATATATATGTAAAATATATTATACAAATGTTTGGGATAATAAAAATACGTAATGATAATAAGTGAAGATTATTGTTACTTAATAGCAATGCCGCGAGTAGTACACACCTCGATTAACGCTCGAGATATGTAGTTCTTGGAAGACAAAGCGTTGTGAAAGGTCGTCCCAACACGTAGCATATAAATAGGGACAAATTTTATATTAAGTTTTATTGAGTTTATTATATATATATATTAAATTTACTTAGAAGAAAAAAAAAGAAAGAAATAGGTACGTACAAAGAAAAAAAATTTGCTTTTCTATCGTCAAAGATCGATAATGTTGAAATTCTTGATTTTTTGCTGACGGTTGTATCACTATACTTACATCGCGTTATATATAATTACATATTGTATGTTGTACGTCGTTATAATCGCATTACATCGATTCATGTAAACGTTCAGAGCTTCTTTGGAATTTGGAAAAAAATCATCAGATCACACCTCGTTAAACGAGATCTTACTGTATATATATATATATATATATATATAGTGCAGTTAGTACGCACGTTAGACATACACGGAGAGAAGGTTACGTTTATCTTGGATTTTCAAGATATTATTTTCAACGTGAACGATAAGGATTATTTTGAAGATGTTGTTCGGTAGATCCGTATATTTATTTTATTTTATTTTATCCGTGTAATGGATAAAATCATTATCCAGGTAGACTGGATCCAGTAGAACTCGCTGTCGCACTGGACATGCAACTGCAAAGGATTAATCTCGTGCATTTATCGCATTTCACGTGCATATTTATACTTTCTTACGGGAAAATTACACAGCTTGCGTGTGTCTCTGCTTTTTAGAAGAAAATATTGAAATATTTGTGTTTGAGAACAAGTGATATTTGCAACAATTATTTTAATTTTACTTTTTCAATAACAATAATTATTGCCACCGAACAATAACTACAAACAAATCTTTAAATATAATAATTTAAATAACAATAATTCTTAAATAATAATTTAAATCTTTAAATACATGAGATGTATCGTTGAGAATGTGAGTCGGGAGATTTAAAAAACAAAAAAATTATGAATCACAGCGTTCGTCATTCGGAATTACGACGAACGAATTTCAGGTGAATGAAACGCGTAATTTACACACCAGTTGCGACGAGCCGAGACTGTTATCTTTGTAACACGAGAGAAGGTACACAACTTCTAGGAATCATCGACTAGCTTTCTCCGACGATTGCTTCGCGTGCCAATGAATGAATTTGGCGTCAGAGTGGAAAACACCGAGTGCGAATGAGATACAGAGCAAACAGATCGAATTACGCACCGATGGTGTTTCAGAGTCGCATGAATCGGCCCGAAATTGACCAATAATACCGAGAAAGCCAATTTCAAATGTGACCTGTTCAATTGGTATCAATCAATTTTCGTTCATTTCGTATATTATCTCATTCGTTTTCGCGCGCCGCGTCAATGACTCGGACACTGAAGCTTGAGCTTTGCAAAAAGAAATCGTACATGACGAACATGGGCTCGTTATAAAGCTCGAAGCCTCTATTTTGAAAGACACGTCTCTCGTTTTATTCTAAAATGATTTAACGCTACGTGACAGATGACACTTTTGAACGAAATAAAGACACTTTTCTTCTGGAAAGTGTTTAAATGTTTTTAAAAGTTTTTCTGTCGTTGAATCAACAATGGATTTGAAGCTTGTCGTCTTTACGAACACTCTTCAAAACTTGCGAAAAATACGAGAGTTGTATAGTGACCACTTCTTGAATTTTCAAAGTTCGAAAAACAAAAGAAAATCGTACGTCAAGTTTTCGACCGAGTCATAAAAAAAATTTTTCAATTTTTTTTTGCACTAGGGCAATTTACAGTGTTTTCGAGAAGAAAAGTATCTTCGCTTATCCACTCGCTACGCGACGTAAAAATATTTTAGAATATAAAATAAACGATGCATTGAAAGTAGAAGCTTCAAACGTTTTTATTGTTGCACGACTTTTTTTTACGAAATTATAGTGCACAAATATCAACGTAAAAGAATGAATAAAAAAAATTGAATAAAATGAATAAAAGAGCCAGGTTCATTTTTAGGATTGATATTTTCACAGTGGGCGTTGCATATACTTGATTTTGATTGCCCAGAAATATTAATATTAATACAAACAAATAAATGGAAATATCTATTAACGCCGGAACAACCGTGTCAAAATGTAAATTCTGCATGCAAATCATTGTAATTTAAACAATAATTAAAACAAACAAGAGTCGTACAATTGTGTTTCTGTCCAAACAAAAATGAATATTAATTCTGACAAAAATGCCTGTATCTTTTAAACATATAGTTCGAACGAAAGTCTGACGATGCGATCAGTCACATTTGTTGTCAGAAGTTGTCAGAAGTGGGATCGATAAAACCATAATCGTGCTGTGCGCGAGTTTTTCAGAAAAAAATTTTTTCAACAATTCTAACTCTTTGCTCATCTTTTTTAAATCATCCTATTTAGCGCGAAATTTTGTTGATTGTATTTCTCTGGTGTGTGACTTCGTTTAAAGCAGTCACCAAGTATAGTACGTAGAAGTTGATGACGCATAATTTCAATTTGTCTGAAAAATTTCCTTCGCCATTTTATAAATTTTCGTAAGAAACAATAATAATCAACTTATATCACATCATACCTACGTTCGACTACAATTATCAGCGATCGTAAAAAATTTTATAACATCAGCTATCAGCTAAATTTCCGCATAATGTCCCATTACGGGGGACACTCGAGTGTAAAAATGCTAATAAACAATGTTTCCTATACGCAACTTCAAACAGCCGTTTCAAATATCCCGCCGGGACGGAAGTGTCGGCCAGCTTGCGTATCCGTCCCCGCCGCGTACGCGCACGGTTCGAGTACTCCGCTCTGATAAATTGCCCTGATAGTGTCGAGATACTTCGGGGAACGCGAAATAATCTTTTATCAATGATAACTCGAACGAACGCGATTCCTGGAAATACTCAACTCGTCGAAAGCCATAAGACATAAGAAAAAACGAACGCATATACCACAACCAAACCGATAATCTCTGACTACTGAGAGAGAACATCTGCCCGGTTGGTTAGCATCCGCCAAGGAATTGCCGTAAATCTAACGGAACACTGTATGCATCTTGCTTTTCTTCCTACAGATATCGATGGCTGAATACCATTGCCACGAATACATATCGATTTACCATCAATATTCTGACAACAATTTTGATCCGGTCGTAATTAGTACTGTTATTATCTAGCCGTATCTGTTTTAACTCAATTAAGGTTGCCACTGGACTTAGGGACGTCTGGATTTCTCCGGACTTGTTCTGGCTTTATAGAAGGATTTTTTGCAGTGATCCAGGATTTTTCGACGTTAGCTTGCTCGTTGCGTCTTCTTCCGTGTTATGTAAGAAACGTACATAATTGTGTGACGATTATGTGTGTATCAATGACAGTGAAAAATTATCGATATAACTTGATGAAAAAAAGATCATGTATATAACGATATAACTTGATAAAGAAAGATCGTTTGCTCTCGCTTTATAGCGTGAAAGTCTCTATTTCGCTTTTTTCAAAGACCTTTCTCTCGAAAATTGTAAAAATTCAAAAAAGGCGCGTGAAAAAATTGAAAAATTTTCCTCTTGACCAAATCCTTCGCTAAAAAAGTTCTCGAAACTTTCTCTTTGCAACAACCACTCGAAACTCGCTGTACCATTCTTTCCTTTTTCTCGCTAAACTTTTGTTCGTTTCATCAAACTTGGAACACTGGGATGACGAAACGGGTTAAGATTTCTCAAATTTTTCGTCGTAATCCCCGATCCTGTTCGACGTTTAATTAATTAAAATACTTGAAAAAAAAAAAAAATTATCGTTGTAACGCTCCTTATCCTAGATTTCTGGTTTTATAAATGACGATGTTACATCGTGGTATTGCAACTATATCGTATTAAAATTAATTAATATCGCACTCTGATTTAATTGTTGCGTTCTGTTTGCACTCTGTGTAATTCGTTTGTTGTCTCTCGTGCTCTGTTAAATAAATTAAATCGAGACACCTCGAGCGAAACGATAGTTTAAAAGTAATCTTTCTCACGTGACGTGAGAAGACACCTTTCGAAGACAATACGTATATTATATATTATTATATATTTTTAGCAGATGCACCTTCTGCGCGTTTTGAAATGAAATTGTGGATTCTTCTCGGTAACTTTCAATTACGAATCAGGACTAATTTTCATATCTTAGAGATATATCTTCAATTACGAATCAGGGACGACGCGGGTGCTCGTTTCGTGCAAATAGATCCTAGAATTGATGAGAATAGAGCTTTGAGTCTATTATACCAAGTGAGAAACGGTGGAATGTAGAGAAAATTTACTGACGTGATGTATTCGAGTCTATTTACACCGAGTCAAAGTATACAATTATGCATCCGCATAATCCTGTTTTATAACTCGGATATTTCAATCATACAATATTCGCAACCATTTCTTCTTTCACGCGTAAATTTATCATCGTAGAAGTTACCGTGGCGCAACAAAACATGGATCAATTACGCGCATAATTAAGCACAATTGAAACAACAGACGATGAAAATAAAAGATGCAGGAGAGACGAGGTATGAAATTATTTTCCCGCGGCTGCTGAAAAGGATATAAATTGACTTTTCTCTTAAACGCGGCGCATTACATTTGCAAAAGTCGTGCATTCGGAGCTTAGGCTGGCTTTGCTCTCGGGCCAGTCTCTCTTCCTCGCAACTTGGAACAAGAACGCTGTTCGTGCATCGAGTTGCCAAGTAACTGGACCAACGAAGAGACAGAAAGAGGGGAAGATGGTAGATATGAGCGTAGAAAAACGTCCTGTTAAAAAGCGCGAGACAAAACACTGAATTCCCGCGGAACGGTTCGTTAGAGGTGCGAGCCACGTCTACGTTCTAAACGCGCGATACGTGTTAGCACGTACAGACGGAAACATTTGGAGAAACGAAACACAACGACTCGCCACCGCCCGCAAGGTTTGCACGCTCCAGCTTGCAAAGAAATAACCGTTTTATGCCGGAGCTAAAAACGATGAGAGAGAGAGAGAGAGAGAGAGAGAGAAAAAAATAACACTGACGCTATGACCAAATATTCCTTCCTTTTCCCGGAAGGAGGAGCCATTTTCATTTGCCATTTACAACTCGCTCGTGCGCTAGTTTCCTGGGTCTGTTTGCAACTGAGCGACAACGTTATTAGCTGGCTCCACAACTGGGAAACCATATTTCGATAATGTCGAAACACCTATAATTAATAATTGATATTTCGATGTGTTCTCTAATGGCTAATGCAAACCCGATAGTGTAAATACAGGAGTATATAAAATATACTCCCGTGCGTCGATTCTAATGGGAAGAGCGCGGACCATAACGTAACGCCGCTGATTACGAGGAATGTTTGAACGAATGTAGGAACTTTTTGTAAACTTTTTGTAAACTTTTTGTAAACTTTTTGTGATGGATATTGATATCAAATATTTTAACACTGTCGCCAATTAGGCAGGCTAAGTTTAAAGCGAATTTAAGAATCTATACGAAATTATTTAAATGGCTACAGTTCATTATTCGTAAGATATAATATTCATCTCTAACGTTCGTTACGTGCTTGTTATAGTTGGTTATATACTGAATTTTTATTATAATACATGTTAGCATATTAAATATTGGCAACAATAAATATTCTGCAATTTCGAATTGATTCTAAATTTAATTAATATAATCGCGACGGATTCGTTGTCAATGAAATTTCAAAATGTTTTGTATAACACGTAATATAACACGTCTTTTACGATTGCTTCGAATACTTTCGTAAACTCATGTACAAATTGTGTAATAAAATTATTAAAAAAACAACGTACCGATATATACCAATTGCAATTTCGTTCAAACTTCTCCTGCTTTTGATCGTGATATTTGAAAAGATGTACGTGACGCCTGTTAATGGTCGCTATGACGAACAGCTGCGAACGATA
Source organism: Melipona beecheii (assembly GCA_032399605.1). NCBI lineage: Eukaryota > Metazoa > Arthropoda > Insecta > Hymenoptera > Apidae > Melipona > Melipona beecheii. The sequence continues at coordinate 5,193,598 of JAUCMO010000291.1, forward strand.
CGATATCGACGATGTAAGGCAAATTCAATGAAAGCCCCACCCTTCTGCTCTCCGCAATTGCTTGCCAACACAGGCGAGAAAAGCAACGCGTAAATTTTACGAACAAAATTGAATAAACAGCGAATCTCGGCGAACACTTGTGTCCGCAACACTTGTGTATTCAACAGGTGAGAACAGTACTACGTATTAAAAATAAGATTAAAACGTCACGTGGCAAAAAAAGTCCATGAATGCTTTATTAAAAGGTTTGAACAAAAACATGAAACGTAAAACTGTACACGTACGCTGAGCATTTCAGAAGTGCACGTCTCCCTTTATCAGCGCGAAGCTGATATCAGAGTGCACTATTGAATGTATTGCGGACTGTATTTTTTTCTTTTCTTTTCTTTTTTTTTTTTTTTTGTTCGACGCTTTGTCGAATTTCTTCAGCTTCGGCGCAGCTTTAATTCCTGCAGTCGGTTTATCCCGTGCAGATATTTCTGTGTTGCAAACTTTTACTTAGTAAAAGTTATCGATATTTTAAACTGTTCAAACTTTGTGAAACGAAATCGCACAACAATCCGGTTTTAAAGCGTGAAACCTTTACTTTGCCAATCTTTCGTTTTCTTTCTCCAAAGGTGTTTTCGCGTTATGCGGCAGGATACTTTTGTACAGGTTGTCGAAAACTGTAAACTGTAAATTTAAACCGAGTCTTCAAAATCACCGGAAAATTTCTTTTACGACTAAATCTACCATAATCATTAAAATTGAAATTGAATTAATGAACTCGATGAAGTATATATTTTGAACTCGTATCACAGAAATAAAATTATATTTATTAAATCAAATAAAAAATTTCAATGTATTAACCAATAAAAAACAAATAAACTCGAAGACTTCTTTTCGCTCTTTTATTGAACCTTGGACGTCAGAATTAAACGCCAAACATTCAAGAAATGCTAACACTCTGTCATTTAACGGTATTGTTCAAAATTTAATAAAATTTAATAAAAGGCGAAAAAAAATTGCACGGCAAGCATTAATACGCGGTTCTAAAGAGAAGACTTCAATTTCCAAGATCGTAACAGATTTCATCATGAAAACATTTTTTCGGCGCTTTGAACAATTTTCAGGAACAAAAGCATCCTTGCTACACGGTGTAAAAACATTTTTGAAAAAAGCTAACGCAAGGCTGCCGAAGTGGAGGCTGCCAACTGGATTGTTACACGACTATCATTTGTGAAATTACAACAGTTTAATACACAGACAATTTTTCATCGAATGTGCGAGTACTTTCTGTAGAAATCTAGGGGTGTTAGATAATAATGTACCACGAGCATCATTTATCATATCTTGTCCCGTGTTCAAGCAAAGGAAAGAATATCGATGTACGTTATTCGTCATATTTCATACTTTTGTTACACGACTTTTTAACTAAAAGTACAAACTTTTAGTCTTATCTGTACTTACACAGCGCATCAACAGAGTTCGAACACTAAAATATGAGACTCTGTATCTCCGTAGTGTAAAATATTTACTTTATGTCTCTACGCGTTGCACGTAAGTCTGATTTTTTTATTGAACAAAGAGTCATCAAAATACAATTTCTGTCGTATTGAATAAAATACAATTTCTGTTGTAATTTTATATATTTCATTTAATATACACGTAATTTTACGAAACATTGCAAAAATAAAATACAAATAAATTTTACTTAAATGCAAAATATAATTTTAATATTAAACAATTTTATCTGAAAATACAAAATAAACTTTACTCGACGTACACGCGATTTAATGAAACGTGAAAAAATTTTAAAAATAAAATATACAACTACGCACGCGTAAAATGAAACAACGCAACTTCTGTCGTATTTTATTTTGCAAAATATTCAACAACCCCGGACGGACATTCTTTGCAAAGAAGCAAAGAGAAACGCGCGAACGGACAAATAAGATCCTGAAATTAACGCTCGGCATAATCTCAGCCTGCTTGACGTTTGCTACTATCGCGCCCCTAATCGCCCAACTATTAATACATTCCACCGTCTTCCACACGCAAGTCTTCCCTTTCTTTTCTCCTCGTCCGTGAAACTTACATATCGCCGGGCTTTCAGCGATTTTTTTCAGACGCGAGTCGCGAGTCGCGGGTACGCGCGCGTCGAGTAATCGTCCGATGACGCGGACGACGGGCGCCAGAGCCGGGAGGGAGAGAGAGAACGAACGCGACACGACGTCGATTTTCGAACGCATCGACGAGTCGCTGGCTCCTCTTGCCTTCCTGGATTAGTCATCGCGTGTAATCGAGAAGAGGGTCTTTCATCGGCGACAGGAAATTCGTTCGTTCGCCTCGACTGTCAGAAGAAACGAATCACCGAGAGCGCAGGAGTGCGGCGTTTGCTTCGTCGACTACTTTGCTCCCCTCCCCCATTTTCCCTTCGCTGCCTTCGCCACGTCTTGCCCAAATGTCTCGTCCCGTTCCTTCTTTTCTTCTTCGCTACGATGTGTATACGTGTATACGTGTATATGTGTACGTACGTACGTAGTCGACGAGTATCACACGCTGCAACGCCAATCGCCTTTTCTTTGAATAAACGAACGACCGAGGGTAGAATAATAGATTGGAAGGAGAAGGAGGAGGGAGAGACGAGGGCGAAGGAAACGTCACCGGGAGAGGCGCTGTTAAGGTACTTTATCCGAGAAAACGCGTGAATCCGTTGCCCTTTGACACTTTCAGAAACGTCTCACTTTCTGAAAAGCGACCGATCGATACCGAGGTTTTTTTACGCGGTGGCACCGGAGAATATTTATTCGATCGGCATTCTCGCGACGTCGAGCGAATTATCTGCGAAGTAACACGTATGTTAATTACTGGTCCCGTATTGAGGATTGAGAAGTGTATTGCGACGTATGCCGGCGGAATAATTAATTTCTGTGAAATGAATTTTCTCCGTTTATCGTTTGCTATATATGTTGATGCATTATTGTTTACTGTACTGTTTACTGTATTTTCGAAATTTTAGATTAATTTTAAATTATTTAATTACGGAGTTAATGTCTCCGACGATCGATCGATCGACGTGAAGACTCGAGCACGGAATATTCGAGAGTATTTATTCGATCGATGCTCGCGGTATGGAAGGAATTATTTACGAACGACTGATATATAACATATGTTAATTATTGGTATTGAGCATTGAGAAGTATTACAGTGTGACGCGTGCCGGCAGAATGTTAATTTTTTTGTAAAGTAAGTTTCCTTCCTATTGTTTGCTATATATTTTGCAATTTTATAAATTATTCAATTCAGTTTTCGAAAATTTTTATTCGATCAATTATTGGTCAGATAGGGACCATTGTTAAGAATAGTGACGTACGTCAGTAGATAGTTTTTAATTTAAAAATAATCTGCATCCAATACACAATGATCCATTATTAGAAAAAATTTATTATGCATCTTCAACTGGATCTAGCGAGATGAAATATACAACGATCTAAATTCTTAAATTGTGTGACTCGACGAAGAAATAAATATCAAAGTATCCACGCGACGGGATAATTTGTTCGATACATGTAATAAACTATCGAGTAAAATAAAAGAGAGACGACAGTGAAACCTGTTTGATATTTTAGCCCTTTTGGATAAAAATATGCTCAACCATTTGAGAAATTCCTGTATTAATTCTTTAATTGCTTAATTTTTACCGATACCGATGTTTGCATGAGATAATTATGTCCGTAAGATGACGATATATAATGCACCTTGTGATGACGAAATATATCGTCACGCCCATAGTGCGCGTCGTTGCGAACTATATCGTGACGATATACATCATACAGGGTGAAATCGTGGTACAACCAGGAGATGATTCTACGTGAGAAAAAAAAGAATAAATTTATTCTTTTATTTGAGACTTTGTGGAAAATTTACAATTTATAATTCTAGACCGAATACTTGAATTTAATTAATTCCAGACGCGACAGAGTAGAGTAATCAATCAATAGGAGAGTGTCCTACATTCAAAAATAAGCGAAAAACGTAGAATAAAATTTGTTCATTTGCAGCTTCAATTTTTAAGAAAACAGACTGAATATAATTCTACTCTACATTCCTCACTTATTCCAGCACGTATAACAACTTTCTGTTAATTACCCTTTTCCGTTACGTTTAGAATTAGCTAAACTCGAGCGTATCTAACGAAGTTTTCTCGAGAATGTGGAAAAATTTCATTCTTCCTCTCCTGCCTGTTTGCGAAACGTAAAATCACATCTTGGCTCGTTGAAACAAGAATTTCGAAAACAGCCGGTACAAAAGCAACAAAGTGTGACTTTCTCGTGTATTTCGTGATACACGGTTAAGGGACTAATTATTCCAATGATACGTATTATATTCTGACGATCAGCTCTATCGTGTTATTACATATCTCTCTTGCGTGAGCGCAAGAATCGAAACCTGATCTAACGGCCGACGTTTTATTCCGATCCTTATTGTGTTTATTTTGCTCGCACGCACGTCTCGAGCTTGCTCTGTAGGAAACGCGCTATTATCAAGAGGTCATGGGACAGGAAGACTGAGGTAACGTGCAAATAACTCGTCAAACTCGCGAAGATAAGAGCAAAGAAAGAAAGAAAGAAAGAAAGAAAGAAAGAAAGAAAGAAAGGAAGGAAGGGAAGGAGGAAGGTCGATTCCCTTTCTCTCTTACACTTACGTACTCAAACTCACGCTTGTGTTTCTTTCTCTCGCGTGTATGAAACGCAACGGGGCTAAACACGTCCACGGAGATTGCGCGTCCGAAGCGAGTTGCATTCTACGGTTGCAACCGCATACCCTGCACAACCGGCTTTTTCATCATCGTCTCCTTCTTTTCTTCTCCTCCCTGCACGCGACACTTACTCCCTGCGCGCGATACAAACATACAGAACCCGTGTATAATTCTCTCTCCGCTGTTGCCAACACGCTCGAGACGCCCGACCGAGAGTATCTCGTGCTCGTCTTTCGTTCTTTTCGAACGAGCGTGGAAAGAACTCGCCGCTAATGCGAAAACGCGAGCACCAGTCTCGCGGTTCGAGGCAAATCGACGGAACAAGTGGCGATTTCTGGTCGCGCGGGAGCGAGTTTCTGGGGCCGCCAATGAAAACGAGACGACGGGAGAAAATGTAACAGCGAGAGAAACGCGAAATGGAGAAACGAAGCGCGAGCGTGAAGCGCGGAGTGTTGTTATTTATAAAGTCCAATAACGCAAGAACATGCCAATACGCCGAGAATTCCCACTGCCGGAACATTTAACGCGCAATTCCGCCCTTTTGAGACGCAAGCGTAGCGCGAGAGTTATTATTAAATTTGATAAAGCTTCAATTAATGAAGTTGTTACGTGCTGCAAGTCTTTCGTCACTTCGTACTGCGTTTACGAACGATTGGCGAGCGCGTGCAGGAGAACGAGGCTGTTCAAGGGAGTGAAACGCAGAAAGGTGACGATAGAATAGCTAGGGTACGTACGGTGAAAAATATCTTCTTGAGCGCGAAATGTACATTTTTAAAAAGGCGAAGACCTTTTTTTTGAAAACTTGATGTTCTTCGTTTCTTTCGTGGAAGGAAGTGGAGTTTTTTGTACTATTTAGAAAGCTTGAAGAATTTTTGCTCGATACAATTGTTAGAGGTTGACAATTTCACTCGAAATGACGAGTGCCAGTATATAATCGCCAAGAAAAAGACCGATAGACCGACATGAGAGAAAACTGGACGCAACAGCGTAAATGGAACAATTCGTTGCTACACTTTGATCGTACGAAAAATGTCATCGACGAACGATGCACTCGGAGTGCAGAGAACGAGTATCGCGACGCTGTATCTCACGAGAATTGCCCCGTACGAACGTAATTCCTATATCGTAACCTGAGGAATCTAGATTTATGAAAATCAATAAAAATTTTAAGGATCATTGTCTCATTTTTGAAATTTTCGATAAAAACAGAAATTATGGAATCTTGTATCATTGACGTTTATTATTATGTTTCGCGACTGTTGCTCCAACCAATTTTGATATATTCGTATTCGTAATTTTTCGACTAGAAAAGAGGGTAAGTTTTGATCGAAAGAACATAGGGGAAAAAAGGAAAAAAGGAAAAAAAGAGAAACAAATTTAATATACATATATAATGTATAATGTCAATCGCTCTCCATTACTCTAAACTTGGAGTGTTCTAGCGTGTATTAACATTTTGAGTGCCGCGTCTACCAAATGTAATACACGGTGAACCTCATTTGCACGCCGAATGAGGTTTCCGCTTTATGCTTCGCTTTCTTTGTTATTTTTTATACATTTCTAACATGGATAAAGTTATTTTTTCCTTTTGTTATATAGTGCATTCTCTTTTATTCGTTATTATATATATATTGTAACAATGGTTTAATAATCATTTTGAAATATCCCCTAATTTTTGCGTGCAATATATACGAGGTGGCCACTTTGAAAAAGTCACAATTTGTTCATTTTTTTGTAGGTTATACTGAAAAAAATCCATTAATTATATTTCCAAATAAAATAATAAAAAATTAAGAAAACACGCGTTTGTAAAAATTATTTTTGTTTCGTACGATTCGATCTTTCAGTGACCACACATAAATATATAACTCGAAGGTTCGAGGAAAAGAATAAAATCTGTCGTTGCAACTAGTCTCTCCTAAAGAAGTGCCCCCCCCCCCCGATACCGGCAACGTTGCCGTTACCTTACGTTCTTCCAAGTTGCACCGTTCTTTCTTCTCTGTTCCCTGCCCCGACATACTACTACAGGTACTACTACCAAACGCTTGCCCGCGCTCGGCCTGTCCGCTCCGCGTACTACTACGGCCAGTCTCCTACGTCACGAGCTTGACCTTCCGCTTACTTTCCAACGCAGAGAGATCTCGGCAACGGTATCACAAAATGGAAGAGATGTGACGAAGCAACAGCTCGGAAAGAGAAAGAGAGAGAGAGGGAGAGAGGCTTTCCAGCCGAGAGACCGCAAAAGAGCAAACGATCCACGACGAGGAGAGGAGAGGAGAGGAGAGAAAAAAGAAAAAAGAAAAAAAAGAAAAAGGCGAAAGGGGACGAGGGAGAAACGTTGAAAACTGGCAAGAGGAAGCGCAAGAGGAAGCGCAAGATGAAGCAAAGACGCCGGGAATTCTGCAAGGCAAGCGATATTCACGGTTAGGCGTTGAGCGAGACGAGAGTATCGAGTAGGCGTCATCGAATACTTCCACGACGGTGAATCGTTACGTCGGCAACCCTTCTTCGCGGTGCAACGTTCTCGACGACGTTGGGAATCGCGCGGTCCCTTTAACGCAACAATCGCGCCTGTGGTATTTCATTTTCATTTTCGCTCGCTTTATTACAACACGCGATAAAATCCGCGTGGTAAGAAGTTTGCGAGTGCAACGACTCGCGAAGGTATTCGAACGGGCAGTTGCTCGACGATATCGCGCGTGGACGATGAATTTAACGATGGGGGATCGTTACGTCGAAGAGCACCAGTTTGAAACGTAGGAATATTTCAGATGTTTGTTAAATGGAAGGTTTAGGTTTAGGTTAGGTTAGGTTTAGTATGTACGAATCTGACCAATTGCTGAGACGAACTTTCGAAAAATATGGAAAATAATTTTGTGCAGAGAGGGTTTAGGTTAGGTTAGGTTAGGTTTAGTACGTACGAATCTGACCAATTGCTGAGAACTTTCGAAAAATATGGAAAATAGTTTTGCGCACAGAGGGTTAAGTAAAGCTGAATATCTTTTCGGATTGCAAAAGAATATTTCTCGCCTAACTATCGAGAAATAGTATCGAGATGATTGGCAAGAATATTTCCCGTTGAGAAAGAAATCATCTCTTCCGAAGTTTTCAGGGTCATTGTTCTTTCTTCTCATACAACTACGTATTTTATACATTCTTTTTTTTCGTGTAGCTGGTCAAAAAGATACGTTCGAATACGTTCTATTTCTACTTTAGAATAATCAAAGTGAAAAGTCTCCAAGTTTAGCATTCACTTTTCAATCGATCAATTTTAAAATTCGGCTATTAATTAACCCGAGGGAGAGAACGTGCTTTTCATTCCTTTATCAATTCCTCGAGAAGTTCGACTCTACGCTTCTAAATAAAGTTCCCGCATTACGGTGACAATAATCAGGAGGGGCGAGGTGACAACCTGCGGTCGAATCTGGTAAAATCGGAACTGGAATCAAAGACCCGGAAAGGCACGGAAATTATCCGCGGAATTACGAGAATACGAGAGATACGCGCCGCGATATTAATAGGGGCGCAAAGCACTCCAACGCGAAACTCGCGGCGGTTTCGTTTAAAAAAGTTTCCTTTCTCATTGCAACTTTTTAATTTCTAGTTACGAAACTTTCCCGCCCCTTCGGTCGGTCGCTCGCTCGTTCGCAAGACGGTGAGACGAGTTGCCACGGGTATAACTGCCGTCGAGCTAATAAGCTACCATAATAAGATGCCGGTAAGCATACGGCGAGCGTTTCACGGGGAACGTCCACCGCGCCGCGCATTTTGGTACGATAAATTCACCGCCAACTGGAATTTGGTTTTCCTACTCATTAAACGCGAGATACGCGAAATACGCGGGCTCGTGTAATATATATTCCGGTGGAAACTAGCCTCGTCCCGGGAGCGGCGAGAGGTCAAGCTAAGCGCAAGCGAGTAATGGATCTACTAATTGTAAGGAGAGCCTGATGCAGCGAGCCAGCGAGACACGACACGAAAACGTTAACCAGAATTACGATGCCTGACACGTTCGGTACCCGTGTATTCCCCGTCGTTAGCGCACGGTCAATTTCTAGTCTCTCTATTATTCATACTCCGTGGAAAATTCACCTGCCGATTCTAGCATTTTTATGACGACTCTTTTTTTTATACAACTTTATTTTCTGCCGTGTTGCGAGCAGTTTTACATTTTACGCGCGAAAACCGCGGGAGAAAAAGAATCCAAGAAAGGTGGCTGTATTTCTCTTTTTTATTTTTTGACAGTAAGTTTCGGACGATTAGAACGGAGAGTTTTGATCAGAATCACGCGGCTGCGTTTTCCGAAGTTTGGGAGAGGTTTAAGCGACGTGTGTTGAAATCAGATGGAAATCGATCCTACAAAATCGATCGACGCTATATTAACCCTTTGTTCTCGGCAAGCTTTTTTAAAATGACGTGGAAATATTGGAAATAATCGCTCAAATGGTATTTGACACGGAATTTTGCCGGTTATAACTTTCCAACACGCGACATCGTCAACGTGCATTGCTTCTACTAAAAGGAGAGCACAAATTTGCGAACACTCTGGCGGTTTCAACATATGAAAGAAAGAAATAACGAAAAAATCGCGTTTGAAATTTCATTTGAAATTAACAAAATTAGTTTGTTCTTACATTTCGATGTTTTGTTAAAAAAAGAAAAACAGGCGGGAAGAAACCCACCCTGTGCTATTACATCACATCACACAACACCAAACTGTAATTACAACACTAAACGTTCGTTGTAATTATAAAAAGAGAAAGTTACGAACTAGTTAATTATTATAGTATATATTAAGTTTGAAACTCGTTCCTCTACACAACGTGACAGATACGTCACCTATAATGTTTCCCGCCCCGTAGCTTGAAAATTTGGAGAGGAATTGTTCGTTGTGTGCTTTCTCACGCGCTAATTAAGGAGAAACGTCAACAAGGAAGACGTGTTGTTTTTCAGAAAGAGATAAAGGCCTCGTTACTTCCGCGAAAAAAAAATAGAGAAGGAAATATTCAACGACGCAAAGAGACGCTCGCGACGATCTTCGTTAAATCGATTACTTTAGTTTAATTAAATTTTTCCAACAGATGCGGCATCTGCCATAACTATAGAACCGGAGTCGCCTTTTAAACCCACATTTTGCTCAAAGTCGTATTCCTCTCTCTCTCTCTCGCGTCGTTGCTTTCAGGAAAGATTAAGAAAAAGCGGGCGACGTTACGACAATGTAACCCCTTTTGAAGCGTAACTTGTTGCGGGGTAATTGCGCGCAAGAGTAACAGCACCGCGTCAGAATAACGCGGGCATTCGCGAAATAGCAGTTCCGTGATCCCGGTCGAAACGAGCTAATCCCATTTACGTTTTTTCCCAGACGAATTCTCTGGAACGCGCGCCCGAATAAAAGAGAGAGAGAGAGAGAGAGACGCCACCGAGGATGGGCTTCGCGTCATTGCCAAGTAGTATTTCGCTTTACGAGCACCGACCACCGGGTCCCGGTGTCCCGTCCTTCTTCCTAACCTTTTCACCGAACTCGATCAAACGGAAATTCCCTACGGCGCGAACCGATCGAGCGTAAGATTGTAGAATGTGGTTTCGGGATTTTCGCAACCATTATTTTCTGCCTGTTAGTAACAATAATATGTACAATAATTCACATGTACGTCGATTCAACCGGTCGAAATCCATTTACAACTACTACGAATAAAAATATCGACAGACCGAGACCGGATGCTCTTGGTTTAAATTAACGTAATTGTAGAAATAATGCAACACACGCGACTGTTTAATTATATATTTGATTATGTTATCTCTGTATCATTGATAATCAAAAAACGCTTCTGTCGCCAGTAATCTCGTAGCGTAGCGTTGATTGAATATCCATACTGGGACTCTTTCGAACAGATTTATTTGATTATCGGCTGGCTATTCAACGTATTTCAACAAACGTGTGATCAAAAAGAAAAAAAAAGAGGAAATTTCGATAAAACCGTTTCCGGACCATTTCGTGGGAATAATTGCAACGGGAACACGTTTTGTAGCAAATCCGAGTCGAGCGACTACTGCTATTCAATGTCCTCCTATCTCGATGAAATTTACTTAGCGTTTTATCGCTAACATCGTTTGACAGTTATCTCGCGACTTGACGTCGATTGTCCAGCTAAATTATCTATATTCCCGGTCAATCAATCGAGGTTCGTTACGATTTGTTCTTCCGATTTCCGAAAAGAAAAAAAAAACAGAGTACAAGGGAGGAAACGGTCTCCCTTTCTTTATTTCTTTCTCCTTCGTTGCTTCCCTCTAGAAACTGGAGGAAAATCAAACGATCGATGGCAGGGGGGAGGAAACACGGCATACCGACGACAACGAGGTAATAACACATCGATCGATCCTAGTTAGACGAGAAACGGGTAACAACGGGACGCGCGTCGCGTCCGGAAAATCTGCACGCGAATCACATCGCTCGCTCGCACGCGCGTGTCACGAATCACGCTCATCATAAACGACTGTCAGTCGATGCAGCGAACGATTTTCAAATGCAAATGTATTTCGGCTGGCGAAATACGGACGTCACCGTCCGCTTTCGAGCGGCGCGCTCCTCCTGACGGACGAACGGATGCCCGCCAGGCTAGCCAGAACACGGTACTAAACATGATAGCCCCCCTCAACCCCTCGAAATCCAGCCAATTGGAACGGATTCGGCGATAATAATACAACAGCGACGTGAATTAACGCCGTGCAATCTTCGCGTTCCTCTTCAGGCGCAACGCTAATGCAACGAAAATTAGCGATTGGTTGATTTGGGTCGCGTGATTCGTGAGGGGGCGTGGGGTAGACCTCGAGTAGAAGTGGCGTTGTCTGGTACTGAGCGATCGCGCCTGTAATTTGTTTTCTATCGATTCAAATGTTTGCTTATCGATAAAATTTCATGGCAAAAAAGTCGTCTTCATTTCCTAGTCGGAACAGTTGCTTCCGAGCCTTTCAGCGAGACGAATCGTACTGAGGTACAAGTCGTGCAGTTTTCCTTTTCTTTCTTGTTGCTCGTTTACAATCGACCGCGCGTTAATCCGTGCATCAATCCAAATGGAGCAGCGAGAACTCCATTTGGCTTGAAATTTTAATTTACGCCGGATTTAACAGGCCTCCGGTCGATCTAAATTCGCTGATCCAAATGTGCTTTGCCTTGCTGTACAGCCTGAATTATAAAGCGGCCAGCGGTCAGGGGGAAATATTTGTTGCTCGAGATGAAAATGGAAAAAGACGGGGGGTGCGACGAAGTTTGCAAACTTGTCAGCTACACGTCCAATTGTATTCAGACAATTGACAGAAGACAGTTTTCACGTGCGGGAAAATGGAGAACAATAGAATTTGCTACAAAGTCTGGTTATGGAGGAAATGAGATTTGAACGTTTATCGGTTACATGATTCGATGGAGCGTTAACTCTGGGTTTTTTTTAACTTCATTCTCTCTGAAACGAGACCTCAAAACGAACAAATTTCTCTCTGCGTTCGTTACTCGTTGTTTATTATTTACATTTTGGATTTTTACATTACATGGACAATACACCCATGCTCCAAAGTTGAGTTCATTCCCGTGCTCAAACGAAAGAACGTAAATAGAGAATGTGGAGCTGATTTTTTTTACCATAGTTCCTCCGATTCTTATTCTACAAACTATGTTTCTCGATGATTGTTGACAAGTAAAGTTCCCACCTTTTCGTCTTTTCGTCACGACGTCACGAGGTCAAGAGAACCTAAGCGTGGCGTAACGCGGTTCCCAACCGTTTGATTTTCCTTGGGACTCGTCGTACCGTCGCTCGAACGTGATAGAGGGACATCAGAGAGAAAGTTTGAAAGATGACGAAGCGAGGAACGAAGATGTAGGACGAAGCTTTTCGGGGAAATGTTTGGAATTTGGATTACCGTTGCAAGACGCGCATGGTCTCGCCTTACTATAATATCTGTTTCTACGTTAGTCATCCAGTCGATTTATCAAGCGAGCCATAGTTAGACAAACAAACGTGATACTTTCTTATGCTGATTTTCTTCAACAATGATAAGCTGGGATAACGTTGGCTCGAGTACCAACGCTAGAGTAAGAAAGCTACATAATGATTTATACAGCAGGTAAAAATAATGAAAAAAGTTCGTCTGTACCTGTGTCCTCTTTGATTTTCTTCTGTAAAATGTTTATGTTCTACGATCGTGCGTCTGCTTGTTAAGATTGCAGATGTTTATTAAAGAATAAGTAAAAACTGACCAATTTAGGAGCTGCCAACAAAAGTTTTTCCAAAGACTCTGTTTTAAATTCGGTTTTTTAAAGATTCTATCTGTTTCAAGAAATCCAAAATGCATGATTATTTATCCTGGAGGTAATGGAAAAGTTACAAAAAAAAAATAAATTTCTGAATATTGTCATCATTTTAATTTCGTTATTCGTCGTTTCTGTAGAATAAATGAATAAAATGAATAAAATAAAAATTTAGATTTTTACAAACGTCACTGAAAAAAAAATTAGAAAGCAGAGATTTCTTCCATCGACCAAATATTGCAACAAAAACGCTTCACTTTGGATACTTCACGTGCACTCCACATTTTTGTACATTATTTTTTTTTCTTTTTCTTTTTTTTTGCATTTACCCTCCAATCATCACTGATTATTCTTCCAATACCGCTTGATATTCCCGGAATTTATTCAAAGCTCTTGTTCAATTTTGCATCGGAGTATTTTAACATTTCAATGGAGTTCGCGTGCACAATGGAGTTCAAGTATTTTCGCAAATAAAAATTCGATGAATTTAAATGGGGGTGAGTGTTGTGCCAGGTTATGCAGCAGAATTTTATAATTATTACAACGTAAAATTCACTGTGTCTCGTAAACAAAATAAAACAAGACACGTACTTTCACGAATATATATGTATTTTCACCGTTCTTCGGCGCGTGATTTAATACCTGAAATATTGCCTCTACGAACACGTTGTTTTCGATTTTATCGCAAACGAGCTATCACTGTTTGCGAGGTTTATCACTATCGAGAAAGACCAACGATAATTGGTTTACCTTGCAATCGGAATTTATCATCTAAAAATGTTCGATTGATAGAAAACTAGTTAGAAACACGCGCCGGGGGAAACTCCGTTTCGCTCTCTTACTCTTATTGACAATGACGGATGTGTATACATAACCACGTATATACCGAACCAGTTAAGAATATGAATAATTTTTCGCTTATCCGAGATTCCAGAAATTTCTGTTTATCTTCATTCAAGATTTCTCAAACTCGATAGAATAATTTCTAAAGTTTGCCTCGGTCTCTGTAAATATTCTAATACTCCGGAACGGAAGTGCATATTTGCCAGACGCGGCAAGAACTGACTTTAACGTCGGAGTATACTGTAGTTTCCTAGAACTTTTTGGCACGGAGAGGGGATCCTGGCCTGCTGTTTCGCGGATTATAAAAACGAAAAACTAAAAATTCCGAAAGAACTGTCGTTGGACGTTTGTGGTGCATAAAGAGAATACGCTCGAAATAATACGTGCTCGATTATTCCCCTATCACTCTATCTTGAAACGTGAAAGTTTTGATCAATGAACAACTGTGAAAAAGACTTCGACTGAAGGAAGAATTTGGCCAGAAAGGGATTGGAGATTCGTCGAGAGGTTTAGTGGTTCGCTCCCTGTACAAGCTGCACACCTCCACGAGAAACGGCCGGCGACCCCGAGATGCAACGCTCTTTGTCCCGGCTCTCTCTTGCTCTCCTCTCTCTTTCTTTCTTTTCTTCCCTCGAACCGCGATCCTGCGTCTTTATCCCTCCCTTCTCTCTCCCCTGTTCTCTCTACATCTTTATTGTTCCTCTCGCGCACCACAGTGAACACAGCCGGTCTTTTCTTCGTCGATCACCGTCGCTCCTCCATCACCTACCTTCGCCATTAATTTCGCAGTTTAAATATTCTTACTCTCGCCGGAAAAATAATCCGTGTTATTGCTAAAGGGCCGAGGTCATTGTCAGTCGAGGGGCAAAATTTTCGTTGCGTAACCTCGACTTTGTTCAAACACGCTTCCGCGTAGCGTTCTTTAACCACTTGCGCTGGCAACTGATTGCGGACCATAACGAGTGACCAAATCGTATACAATTCTTTTTGAACTCGTCGGTACGATATCACTGGATAGAAATTATTGAGGAGCAATAAATTTATTATTTGTTTCGCTTGAGTTATACTTAAATATACTTAAAACTGAGAAAATATTGCAATTTTGGGACAAAAAATTCTCGACGCGCGTAGCACGTCATAACGCTGGAACTACCGACGATTAAAGCAGAAAATTTCCATAAAAAAGAACAAAGAAACTATAATACTATACCAGCTTTTATTTATACGTTTTACGAAAAATTAGTTAAATCCTAAAAAATACGCTGTTTTTGTCCAATATCTAACAAAAATTATTAAGTTAGTCGTTTTGACCACTTTGGTCAAGTTCCAGCGTTAAAATGCACGTTTTCACGCGCGGAAAATAAAAATTTAATGCGATTGTTCTCCTAAACTGACGTTTGTAAATAACTCATTGATTTACATCCCAAATGATTTACAATGAACGCTGTATGTAGATAGAGCACTTTTTATGGGAGGTATTACGGTTAATTCCGAATCGCGTGATTCTTCGTCCATTTGCATTGCTAAACCTCACCTCTATCTTTTCGCCCATTCTCTCCATTCTTGTTGACCAGGATATTCCTTGAAAATCAACGATCAATTTTCCAAAGTTAAAGAATTCTTTTTGTTCCATTGTACGTACACGGTTTCCAAAAAACGTCGAATTTTCTATGGAAACACAAGCGAATCCGTTTAATCAGTTAGACCGACAGTCGAAGATGAAATTTTTGCATAATTTCGACCTAATTTAAAGAGTCTTCCACGAAAACAAAATAAGGAAACTACGTTCTTCAAAATAGTTGTTTTTACGCAGACTTCCTTGAGGGAGATACAAGGGCGAAGAAAACGCAAAAGTACAATAAAGGGAGCGTAGTGAAAACGTTCCGACTGTATCTACGTTCTTCAATTTAAGTTCCGCACTGTTTCGAAATCAGTTCGACACGATCGCAATCGAAATGATAATAGAACGAAATCAAGGTATTACGTGTGCAAATTAACGCAAACAGGCACGAAAATAAATTGGAATCTACGTATAATACACATAATAGAGGATACACATGATATTTTAAATGTAAATGTAATCATTTTCAAATGAAATTGTAACGTAAGAGTTCAAAATAAATTCATACGAAAATAAAATTAATTATCAGAAGAATTTGATCATTCGTGATCAGTTTCGATAATCAAAGTTCTACCACGCAATATATATATATATATTTTTCTATCAGCAAACATGGCTACAGTCTATAAATATGAAAGTGACGATACATTTCTAAAAAAGCCACGTTTTATCGAACATATGAGGAGACTTCGTTTACACTGAACGTATAAACAACTGAAATTAACAAAAATAAACACAACA
Source organism: Melipona beecheii (assembly GCA_032399605.1). Taxonomy (NCBI): domain Eukaryota; kingdom Metazoa; phylum Arthropoda; class Insecta; order Hymenoptera; family Apidae; genus Melipona; species Melipona beecheii. Next base: position 5,209,843 of record JAUCMO010000291.1, read on the forward strand.
TCGGAAAGTTAATCTACGTGTTTGTTTTTAATCATCAAAGAATCGACGTTTTATTATCGATTACACAAAGAATATTGCAGTTCGTGAAACGTGTTTCTGCTATATAAAATATATACATACACGTATATGAAAGTAATATTAAATTAAAAGCTATATTACGTGCTATATTACGTCGGTGATTGGTAGGATACATCGTTAATAGCGCGAGCGGTGTCACTGATTTCCGAATCAGTTTTTGCCGCTTGACATTTTGCATAATCCGAATCGACTTGTTTACATCGGTTGTTCACGGTCCACGACGTGATGTTTGAGAATCTCGAGCAGTAAAGAGGGAAGGAAAAAAAAAAGAAAAAAAAAAGAAGAAGAAAAGGTGGGGGCACGAACGAGAGAAGAGAGAAGCCATACTGCGTGGTGCGGGCGACGTCGTTGCTGTTACTGCTGCAGCTAAAGCTGCATTCTTTCGTGAGAAGGAAAAGAGCAGAAACGTTAGAGTGAGAAGAAAGTGTGGGGAAGGAGGAGAAGGAGAAGGGGGTTGACAAACGAGGAAGGGGAAGGGGAGCGAAGAGAGCGACAAGAGGGGAAGAATGAGAGAGAGGGGGGGGGGAGGAGAGGACGAGGAGGTAAAAATCCGAGGAATGTACCAAGAGAGCACTTTGAAATCGGTTGGCAGTGGTTTAAGATTACGCCGAGTAAGGTTCCTCGAAGGCCTCTCTCGAATCTCCTCCAACCGAATCCTTATGCGGCCGACTCGGCGAAATGGAACGCGACCCTGATTACCTCCGTGCGATCCCACGTCTCGCGTTCGAACGCGTTCTCGCGTCGATTAAGCTTAAATAAAAAGCTAACGTGTTTCTGCCGGGCTGTCGATCAGCTTCTTCCAACGAACCTCGATAAAAAGGATTTCACGTTCCGTTTCATCTCCTGTTCCGTTTCCTTCCACTGCCACGATCAAATTCAATTATTTATTTTCCCACTCCCCGTCATCTCGCAGAACGCGCGACGAAGACACGACGACGCGACGTATCGACAGGAGATTCGCGATCCGTTTTAGACATTCAGCTTCGTTTCGTTTGAACTTGATCTCTTTGCTCTTGACGTTGTGTCTTTTGAAATTTGACACGAAAGACTCGCGACAAATGATGGTTATCCATTGAAAAGGACGTAAGCGAGTGGTAAGAGGAAAAAGTGGTTGAAAGTAGGAACGTTGGGAACTTACAGACTCTCACAGAGTAAAGGCACACCTCTCTATCAAAGTATCGCTCCGTGAGTGTAACTTGGATCCCTCGGTTTTCTCAGGGTACGCATTTCGTATCGCTCGACACGATACCTTGCTACCCGATATCTCCCACCAAGAAAAACAGAACCGGGCTACTGGTTTTACATTACGAAAGTGGAAAGAAGACATGGTTTGCGCGTTCGATGCGAACCGACAACACCTTACTTAAACGCGTTCCCAGGCATTTCTTTTCGTCAACTAAACCTTTCGTCGTCGATGCATGAAATCGACATCCTACAGTGCATAAACGGTTCTTTCTAATAAATTTTCTCCGTTTTGAACGTTTCGAAATTCGTCAGTCGCGTGATTTTTATCGGGAAAACGGAAAATTGAGATTGGAAATCCGCATATGCGGTTCGAGCGTCGAGAGACCTCTGGAGGACGCGGTGTTTACGAACGCGGCCTAGGGCCCCGATTTCCTCCACCATCGTTCCACGGCTGGCCTCGTCGACGTACTACGAACGACCGCGCATGCGCCACAGGACAAAACGTTATAAACACGCACCGTTCTCGTTTTCTCGGGGCACACGCGAGTATCACACTCACAATCGTTTGCGAGCGCTTATACACACACGCACGCGCGGGAGCCCGCGCGTGCACGTACATAGTGCAGGTAGGAAAGAGCCGCGATAATAGTTTGAAAGACACGATCCACTCACCGAGAGTTCCACAAAGAAGCAGAAACGACAGCAAAAGACGCGGAGGCCTCGCCCAGGCCCGTACAACGTGCCCGTTAGCTTGCTGCTGCCAGGGCATGTTTCTCTTCTTTTTTTTCCTTTTGTCGCACTTCCCTTTGACTGGACGTCCCGGCCGAAGCAACCACGTTGTTGCACCTTTCCCTCACGTCGTATTTTCTCTCACGTACGTTCACCACCAACGCGAATTCCTCTCTACGTGTCGGTCGCTAAAGTACATCACCACGAGTGCACATGGTTCTCATGATCCTTTTTTTTTAATTTCCTTTTTTTTCTTCCCTCTCCTCTCTTCCCCTCCCCTCTCCACCCCTCTCGCCTCTCCCACGAAACGACGAACAAAACACCGAGCTACACACTGCACACGAACGAACGAACGAACGAACGAACGAACGAACAACGCCGGAACAACCAACGAAGGCAACACCAACGAACGAGCTGTCCTCGAAAGACCGACGCCGTAGAAACGCGCCTACCCGACTGAACGACGAGGACGCGCGATTCGTTCGCGGTACCCTGTGCTTTCCAGCTTACTCGCTGCCTGCCTCCTGCCTGCCTGCCTGCCTGCCTCGCTGCTTGCTTGCTTGCTTGCTTGCTTGCCTGTCTGCTTGCCTGCCTGCCCGCCTGCCCCGAATACCGTCTCCGCTCTTCGCCTCCCTTCCCCTCTCTAACAACCCTCCCTCCCCCTATCGTCCCGTGTTTCCCTACCACCCCGCTAGCCTACAGTTCGTGCCGACCCGCTGCTGATCAACCCTCTTCCCTCCTCGCCATCACTCTCTCTCGCTCTCTCTCTCTCGGCTCTCTCCCCCTCCTGCAACCCCGCGTTGCCAATCCCGTCGCCAGCATACAAACAGACCTATCCCCACCACTTGCTAACTACTTGTTGATCTTCCAGGAACGGACAGCCGATTCATCGAACCTCGTACTTTTGTCTCTTAATCTCTTGCGCTGCAACGACGTGCCACGCACGTTGAGAATATTTCGTCCCAAAATTACAATATTTTCTCAGTTTTAAATATATTTGAGTATAACTCGGACGAAACAAATATAATATAATTTCTATCCAGTGATGTCATACCGACGAGTTTAGAAAGAAAGCGACGAATTATTGTATACGGTTTGGTCACTCGTTATGGTCCGCAATCAGTTGCCAGAGCAAATGCTTAGCTATTTACATACATATATATCTCTTTTTTTCTCTCGCTTTGTTTCCATTCGCGTACGTAGATTTTCGTTGAGAATGCGATTTCACGTAGTTGCTCGTGAAAAAAGAAAAAATAAGGTCGTTCTCGACGTGGTTAACGATCGACACGTGCACTCGAGTTGAAGAAAGTTAAGACTTATCCATAGCGGTGAGATGGTATCGTGAGGTGTATCGTGAGATGATTTTCTCTTTTGTTTCCCCATTCAGGTTCACTTCATTTTACTTAATCGCTCTATGAACGAGTGACGTAACTCTTCGAAATACACTTTCCCGGAAACACAGCGTACATAACTGAGACAGTCGTCGCGTTATATCTAACTGAGATAACACGGCCGATCGATGATAATTATCCGAATTCTCCCAAGAAGTTGTACGCGTCACACTCGGCACGGGTTATCTGTCTACCTGTTGCCGCGATAACGTGGCTATCAAAACGCCTGCGATGCGCAACGAGTAGAAAGAGGAAGATAAAAATCGATGGGAAGCGCATTAGAATTCAAACTGGATTGGATCTACGCAAGTAAATATCGATATTTGATTATTGTGTTCCTAAACGCGATTCGAGAACACGTCGAATAACTCGAGTTCGCTAATTTTCAGTTTAACACTAGACGTATCGACACTCTACATATACCTATTCCTACTACAATCGATCAGGTCTTTTCACGAAATAAATACAGCCAATTGTCAATTTAACACAAGGAAACAATGCAGAGAACAACTTTCGGATAACAAGAAAGAAAACACAATTAGATTTCTTCGTTTTCTTTAACGAGAGAGTTGTGTGAACGAAAGAATGCAGAATTTTAAATCAAATGCCGTTTGACCGGACGTTCAAGCCATTTTCGATCGAGGTGAGTATTTTTCTATCGTTTAAAGAGAATTATTCAGAGTCGAGAAGAACGTGAGATGGACTATTGTTGCTAAAAATAATTAGAAAATAGTTGGAAACGCGAATTAACGGAAGAAAAATCGCAAATGAAAACTCCTGGCGGAAAAGTGGGGTTATCTCGTGCAGTTGAGCTTCGTGACGACTCGAGAGGCGGTCTCGGTATCATTCTTATCCACTTTTGCATTCCCACGTCGCAGAATGACGGTCACACGGTCGATTCTTACTTGGAGCACGGCTCCACCTCGAAGAAGCTAAATACTCCTCAAACATGGAATTTCTATTCCCCTGGGTTTCCTATTCCCGATTAAACTGACGTTATTAATGGAACTTTGCAAATCACAAGGTATCGGTATTAACAAATTCCTGCAACTGTTACACAGAATAAGTCTGAAACAGCAAAGAAATATGAAATTTCAGAAGTTAGATATTATTCGATTATTCTATTGAAAGCTACGAAATTACGAAATTACGAAATTACGAAAGGGTGGTCTGTAATTTGCAAGTTAATTTGTAAACTGACAGTTCGTTAATAGCACGCAACGTAATTGATGAATTATAGTTGAAAATTGTAGTTGATCACAAGTTGTTTCTCTTCGCGGAAATTCCGCCACGATTAAAATACGCCGTCACGTCATCACTTCAGTTGGAAAAATGTAAGAATGTCGCGCGTGAATCATAATTATTCGATGTCCGCAATTCGACAGTTCCGCGAGTTCTTTTTTCTCTCCGTAACGTCGTCTGAGCTAAAGTACGAACTACAAAACATTTATTTGCTATTGCTCTCCGTTCGCTTGTGGTTTTTGTGTTTCTTTTAAGCGCATTTTAAACTCTCTAAGCGCATCAGTACACGTAACTTACTAATGAAAATGCTTCGAGAGCATAGTCGCTCCCGTTCAGTTTTGATCTACGTACACACCGACGTCATAATGTTCCCACGCAAACGGGAAAATCAATATTCCCTTCGCGATCGAACCGAGCAAATTTACCATCCGCCGCGTAGTACTAGATCGCAAGAAATGATTTGCGGAATACATTAAAAGCGCTCTCTAGCTGGCCTATAATGGGCCGCACCTTTTCGACACAGCGAGTAATAAGGCGCGAGTGTAAACTAGAATGATTCGAAAATCGATTGAATCGTATATATACGCTCTATACGCGATTCGCAGTAACGATTTCTCGTAACCTATTTACACAGTTTGTAATACTTTCATTGTCGTACAATTATCATCGTGTTTAAGCGTTTAAGTTACTTAATTCGCAGAATCGTTTTAGAAAACTAAACGTTTCCGCACCTCGGAGATACGATCGATCGCAATCGTTCGAATAAACCGAGACGTTCAATTTATCAGCAGTTTTGATCGTTCTGCCAGTCTATCGACCCGAAAATCTATCGACGTTCGCATTCCCAAAGGACTGCCTGGCACGACAAACTTCTCACTTCGCTATTTCCCATTAGACGCCCGCGTACCAAGCTTCGTCAATGTATTGTACACACACAGTTAGTTTTTAGCCCCGGCGAGGGGGAGGCGAGGCAACTTGTAACATCAGATCGGGCAAAGGAACGAAAAGGATCGCGCTAATCGGACCTAGCCTCGGTCCGTGGAATTCTAGAATCTGTAATTACGATTTGGTAATTGGTTCGTTTCTGCTCTTGTTTCCTTCTTATTTACATAGATTCGTTTTCGGCCCGATAAGCGCTTTGTCATCGAGTTCCGCGGCTCGAGCGCGCTTCGTTTCGCCTCCCGTGTGCCGCTCGGCTCTTATTAGTTGCGAATAGATTAAAGCGTAGGTGGACGCGCAACGACGGGGGCCAATTATTAATGGATCTCGTTACAATTACGTGCGTGAAATTTTTCAATAGCTCTCATACCGTATCGGTTTGCTCGTTCATTTTGCATCCGACCTGGTTATTCGCTCTTCTTTTCTACGGCGGTCAGTTCAATTTCGAGAGGAAAAGTCAACAAAGTTCGCGGTTGTTGAATTATCTAAAGCGTTTAACGATCGTGTATTGCACTCTTCATCGTGCGACGGTGAACACAAACGAAAATTAAAACGAAAAACAGATTGCAGCGGGGAGACTTTACGCGGGAGAAAACCAAACTTGGAAATTTGTCAGGGGCGAAATTAGCCAACTTCCAACCGGACAAAAGTAGACTAAAACTGTCCTTTCGTATGGGGGAGGAAAATAAGTCGAACATGTAGAATAAAGTTCGAAGCCAGCATTTTGCCGGAAATAGAATTCGAAGATTAATCAAATACACATCAATTTGATTCGTTTCCAGGTTGAATGGAACGTGAAAAGTGGAATAGAATTTGTTCGTCCGAAATCCCATTTTCCGGGGGAAATCGAATTTGGAAATTTCCGTCAAGTACCGGAAAGAGAGAGAGAGAGAGAGAGAGAGAGAGAGAACAATTCCTCGACGAAACTTCTACATTGTGAATATATTTTCGCGTATAAAATAACTTCCCATCGATTATCAATCTCTCGATAATTAACGATAAGCTTTCGAACTCGATTTTCTCGAAAATAAAACTTCCAGCGGAATTTCATCGTCTTATTTTGGAACGTATCCACTTTAGAGATCGAACGAACGACGACAACGAAGAAAAGGACGAAAAGGAAAAGCAGGCGTGTGTATCGCCTTTGTAAAAATGTAACGAGCACCGCGATCAAATTTTTTCGTTTTACAAACGAAATGAATAAATACGCACTTATCTACCTCCATAAACTAGTGGCTCGTGGCGTCGCGACGTGATCGATTACGTCGTAAAATTCTTGTGATCGCGTCACGACATCCCGGTTATTTATTCGCTCGGTTATATTTCATCAGCGGTGATATTATTTATCGAATTTCTATCACGCGAATGTAGGTAATTAAATCGCGCGTTTCATTAACGACAGAATTAATGGATGAGGATTGAAATTACCCGAAGGGGGAAGGATAATGCGGGAAGCGAATTACGGAAATATTTGTCATAATTTGCGACGCAGCCTATTGTCGAGTTTCGTCCTTTTTCTCCATTTGATCTTTCGTTTCTTTTCGACTGCTTCGACTTACACGTCAGCTGCCTTATGCACGTGCATCTCAAATATACACTCCGCAACATCGCGTACCGAAAGATTGATACCTCCGTTACATCTTCAAGTTATCATCAATTATTTATTTCCTGCCGTACATAATTGAATCCCAGTTCGATGCACTCTTATTCGATGCACGGCGACCTGTATGTATACGGACTCGCATACGGTGAACTTTGAACTTTTAAAACCAGACAACAAACACGTTGCAAGTCTAACTCAGATATTTCCCCAGAATCAATTTTTATCCGCTTCCGTTTACTTTTTGCTCTTTTATTTATTCCGGTAGTAATTTTGTCAATATCTGTATCAATGTTTGATCAATATTTTATCAATATCGCTTGTATATACTGTTGCCCGAAATGAAAATAATTTGGAAGTGTCCAAATAGCTATGCACAGGGTGTACACGTTCCAGTGAGCGCTCCCAACTTCCTGTTGGACATTACGCGGCTTCGTTGATGCGTTATTTTGTTTGTACCGTCTTAGTTTGTCCGACTGTACATCGTGTCGTTGGTTCTCAACGGGTGGAAGAAAGAAAGCCGAGAACTGAGCAGAAAGACGTCAGATCGAGAGAACACTAACCTAACCTAAACCGGAATGGAGGGATCTTGGGTGATCGTGATCGTGATCGTGATCGATGTCTATGGGAATTCTTTCGGTCTGCAACGTGTCTGTCTTTGCGACGAGTAACGAAAAACGAAACGTCAGATTTTCTCGCGCAATACGAACAACCGAGTGGAGTTGACTCCCGACCTGTGTGTTTCATTGATCGCTTTGGACGGCTTTGAAATCGTACGCGGTATATATCGCCTGTGAGATCGATTCTGCGTCGTTTTCCTTTTCCGTCTATGCAACACTTCCGTCGAAACTTTTCAGGCTAGCGCCTACTCGGATTTCGATACAATTCCATCATCGTACGCCTGACTTCTTCCTTTGCGCGCGACCGTCGGATTTATTCCGATTCTTCTTTAGGAGTTCATCGATCGCGCGCGAGTTTTAAAATTTAAATTTTGTCGACACCTTCGATTGCGTTTACAGCAACTTATGCCTCTCGGTTTTTATTTATAGCAATTTTGCACGATTTGTAACGAGATCCTTGACTTCTCGCACAATCGATACTTCAGGGAGCAACAAGGGAGACACGGAATAGACCCGACATCTTGCGGGATTTTCTGTCGTGCGTTTCCGAGTATCGATCGTTTCAAAAAAGACCAAAGTTCTATGTGAATAATTCAATAGATATATTTAATTCAGACGTGGAAATTAAAGTTGATAAGTTGTTGACAAAAGAGATAGAAGAAAAAACGTGACATGCAATATATATTTCTCGTTCCAATGATTTTGAGAATCGAATACATATCGAATAAGTAGCCGAATATAACCGCGTAATTAACTATAATTCGTTTTTATAGCTTTTATAAATTAATTAATCAGAATTACCTCGCCACGAGATATTTCAATTCAATCAATTTCAATACGTAATTACATTCTCAGATACTCCGTTCTCAGTTTACACGTTTAATAGAAATGAGCGTTTATTTTTAAAAACATTGCCAAACCTGCTAATTCATCAAACGAAATTTTTATTTTACTCGATGCTGAAGATTTTTTTATTTTTATTTGATTAATTGTTGCCTCTCACAATGACGTATGCACGTAATAATGTAATGCCTAATTAATGTACCTATAATGATTACTCGATGATGTGCACCTGACGGTGTTATACAATCATATGAAATCAAAAATATTGTTTCTAAATTGTAAAACGTTTTACTGCGTACTAAAAATGATGTTATTTCATTACGAGATGTTTCTTTGTTAATTATTTTATATCGCCGATTTCACTAAAATGTTGTTGATTTTCAAATGTTTTTCTGTGCGAATTATATTGGCTGCAGCAGCGTTATTTAAAATCATTTTATTAATGTTACAAACAAGATGCTCGTGTTGTGCAATTTATAAGCGTCAATAAATGTGTTAGCGTCAGTGGTGAATGTTCGTTTTTTTTTCATATAGTAAATTAAAATTCTAAAGTCATTAATAAAATATTAAAGAACCTGTCGTAAAATAAATAAATTTTATAAAAATTCGTGGACAGCCTTCCACGAATCCAGTGGAAGAATTTGGGCAACATTTTTTAACGCAACGCTATTTCAACGAATATTTCATATTCGTTACCGCAAGAACCGAGAGAAGAACTAATTAAAATAATTGGAAATCGCGATGAAATAATGTCGCTACACTAAATCTAAATCTTAAATTCAACGACAATTATCACGAACAATACAAAACTGTACGAATGAAACTTCAAAAAGTCTAACGTTCGAAAATTAATTAAAAGCAATATAATTTAATTTAAAGTAATAAAGTGCGAGATAAATTTTACCGTTACGTGTAACACAACTATAAAAATTCAAATGAAAATTGCGAAAGACAATCGCGGTATCTAACTCAAGCACCATTGTCATTTCTTCGCGACTATAATTTAAACCGTAATCAATTTCTCGCAACGCTGATTGACGAAAAACCGCGATTTGCCCGAAACGATGATGAACGATGATGGAGAAGGAAAGAAAAATACAACTACGAATACTAAAAGAGCATAGTGACAAAGTAGTAACGAGAATGACGTCCCATGCTCTGGATTAACGTTTAAATGATCCAGAGGATGAGAAGCCATTTGTTGCGACCCTCTTCGTGGCAGTTTGCCGGGCCTCTTCTTTTCTTCGAGCGCAATGCCCGCTGAAACTTACGTCTAGCTCGAGTCTTTCTTTAGAATCGCAAACCGAAAAGTAACTTACAAAAGATAATGAAATAAAAAGATAAACCGAGAAAGCTGATCCCGATACACATGGACGACCATCGATCGTAGTGATCGCTGTCCGTTCGCACGTGCGTGCTCGAGCAACACCTACACGAATAGGTTCGTTTCGGGACCTATCCGCGACCTATCCGCGACCGCGATCGCGATGCTAAATTCGAAAAATCGAAGAGTAAAACCAGAAACAAGTGGCACGCTCCATTTCGTACCAATTTCACCGTCGATTTTTCAAATTAGATTTCCTGAAACAGGTTGGACACGCGAAAAGGAAGCACGCGACCAGAGACTCGTGCCAACCTGCCCGGCCCTACCTACTTATAATTAAACACAGGCATACCAGAGAGTAAGCTACCTATCCTAATCAGTCGTCCTATATCTAAAAAATGGCAAAACAGGCACACCAACACACTCGCTCCACGGTTCTCACACATACCACTCGGGCGCAGGCCTAAACTAGAGAGGACGTCCCGGGACGTCTCCGACACCCGAGCTTGACATACAACTTTCACGCTCTAATTTACGTACCATTTTCCTGAAATCGACTGACAGTGGCCAGCGACCATTGCGTAAAACTTGATTAAAATACGTTTATGTTTACAAATATATTATGTATAACTGAAGAAAGACACGTATAATATCTATACAAACTGCATGTGCAAATTGACTTGGAATCATTATATATATATATATATATATATATATATAATAATAATAATAGTGTAATTATGATGTATTTATTAGACATTATGATAATGCCTTAAAATTTAAAGAATTCATAATTCATAATACAATTTATAACGAGTGGAACGATAAAAACGACGCAATTCCACATCCTAACCACACACACATATGCGTCGTGCACGATACGCTAACACGCTGTCAGTCGCTGAGAAATGTTTTGTAAAATTACAAACTATGGTCATCGTGCCCAATGTCTTTCACCCACCCAAGTAGCACCTGGGCACGTGAGTGAGATCCTGACAATGGACACGGAAGGGGTTAAAAAACCTGAAAATCCTGAACTAAAAAAATGATTAGTTCGTATAATTTGTATCTAACGGACTATTGCATTATTCCGTAATGACTCTACGCTTTCAGAAATTATTCAAATTGCAAGAGAATAAAGACAATGAATAATTCGTTGAACAAAAAAATACCAAGAACAATCTAACAACTGATTCAGACAATCGACTCTAAATTAAATATTGATAGAAATAATCTCAGACGACTTCTTCATCAAAGCACATTTTCACAAATACGAAAGCAGTGTCCAAACTTGTTGCTTTGATTCAAAAATCTGTCTGTCGCGATGTATCTTCCTGCACATTTCATACATTCTTTTGCGGAAAAAATTCGAATCTGTTATATTTCAAATTCTACTAAAGTTCGTAATTGTAAAGCTTGATTAATCAAAGTCGGAGGATATCCGTCTTCTCTACTATGAAATGCTCAAACGAAGTCGTTTTAATAACAATTATTTATAAATATTTATAATTTATCCACTCGTATGGATATTTTACTTTCGCAAACATTTATATTGAAGAGATTTTGATTTTATAAGTAATTATGATAAATGTACACATACATATATCCTAATTGTTAAAATCGCCATGTGCAAAAAGCCCTATCCTGATCTAATACATAAAAAACCTGAAAAAAATGTTACTACTCACGCGGTCACTATGCTCATCAAAAATTCTACGTATACAACCAGCCACCCGTGCCGATTCGGACCTTTCGTCCTACGACATGATTGAGTGACCGGAGGAACATAAATGCATGCGACTCACGCAACAGATGTGAAGAACGTTATCATCGATGCTGTACTGGAGCAGGAAAAGTTATTGTGAAGACCGTCATCAAGTAAATACCACTTCAAGAGAATCCCATGGTGGAAGTGGACGCCGTGAAAAGTTTCTTAAAAAGCATAAAACAATTTGTTTCTAAAGACACAGTGTTATTCGCGAAAATTCAAATAATGATTTGAATTGGGAGTAATAATTTGAAATATTTTTATTTAAAATTAGAATTTTAAAGTTCGGTTTCAATAGAAAAAGAACTATAAAGAATAGAGTTTAAATACAACATGCCAAAGCACTTACATATTTAGCTTTTGAAGCGTCGTAAGATTCTTGAAGTGCTAGAAGATCTACAAGAAAACATTAAACATTAGAATTTTTATTTAAAAGCAAGGCAGAATCTTAAGTTGGAGCTAATGAAAGATTCTTACATTCTCGGCTTTGGAGTCACCGTTGGATTTCCTCCCCCAAAATAAAAAAAAAAAAAACTTAATGCTGATATAAAGCGTCTGTAACAAAATATCAAACGTTACACTTTGCCGTTAAATTTGAAAAATTGAGTAAATTGAGATACAATGTATAAAACTTACGATCTTGATCTCCTGGGGAGGCCTTATCCTCTTGAGCACTGACTCTCTAATACCGAAAACGAGTATTGAGCAAGGAAAAATGTAAAAAAAGAAAAATAAAAGACTACCAACGCGCGCGTTCAAGTAACAATCGGCAGACTCACTGACTCTAACTTCGCGAATTATAATTTAAATGAATTGACAATTAAATTTAACAAGAGCTATTTTGCTCGGAAAAATATTAAAATATTGCGCAACAAACGCTGACTTTACCGACCGCATTGCGCGCGGTCACAAAAATTTTCCAAAAATAAAGTTGATTAGTAGGGAGAGGGCGAAGGATACGTTTATTTAGAAAATATTGCTATTTTTCTAGAACATGATTATAAAGAAACTACCGAATTTATGTATTGAAAATATTAGTTATAAATTATAAAGTATTTCTCAATACTGAATACCGTAAATGAAAGACGATTAATGTATTCTGAATGTTCGTTACGAGAGTAGAAACATTCTGTATATTGTCACGTATATCACGCCGCGTGTTATAAATATTCTAAAATATTTGCACAAATCAAGCTTTCGCAGCTAAATATATTTAAGAAACAATGCCACGAAGAATGTGTGGTAAAATCTTGCTTTGAATCGTTTCAACTGCGCGTCAGCGCTCAAAAAAACCAAGTACAATATAATAAAGTACGAAAACTGCGAATTTGATAATCTGAGAATACAAGAATATATACATCCATTTCACAGTATATGTATACTGTCAAGCTGGTATACATCCAAATAATTAATTTAATCTTTTCTATTTTCATCTTTGTATTCCAAATAATTACAAAATTACATATTCTGAATTGTATCTCAACTGACTATATATGAACTGTATACCGAATGTTATCGAAAATAAATAAAATGTTATCAAATTTCCGTGAAAGTTCACCAAATTAACGATCATGGCAGAGATAGCGCTCTATGCTATCTCTGCAATCAAGAAATCACCTGTACAAAGAGAAACAAAAAGTCAGAACACATGTGTTAAAATGAAGGCAAACGTGTAAAAATGAAACGATAATGAACTTCAAATTCTATTAAAAAGACTGTACTATACGATTTCGTTACAGTAATGCTTAATTAATCGTTAACTACACGCGTATTAAATGATACTATTAATGAAGTATAAATAGAAGTGAAAGAGTGTCGAAGAAGCGACACGCTTCCAATACGTTAGTTAAAGTTACGAATCTAATGCGTAATACATGTTGTCGTTACGAAATTCGACGACCGAATGACTGTCCGCGACACGTCTCGTCCTACAGAAAATAGTAGAGGGGATAGGGTGATTCCGAACGAACGGTTATTCTGTCTTCGACAACAATAAGAGCCTTATGCAGAAACGTAAGCGTTGTGTTTATGTTTTGAACTTCCGAGAACTTTTGGAGTTCCGAGCATAGTATAACTTTTGGCATGGTACCTATTTCAATGTTTATATGCTATTATTTCTTTAAATAATTGAGACTTATATTATTTGGTTAAATCTTAACTCGAGTTGGAGCCAAAAATGCACGTTTTATCTTAAACATTCACAACACAAATACAAATCTAACAACCATTGATTTAAATTTTTACCTGAGAACTTCTGGATGATACTTCTTTCTCGATGATTTTTTCTTCTTCACAGACGAGGCGTGCTTCCTTCCGCCATTCTTCACGCTTAAAAATCGATCGTGAGAAATATCGATTATTTCGAGAATCGCAGGAACTATATTGCGAACTATATTTCACCGTTGGCACTGTAATCTTTAATTTGAATCGAATGCGCGCGCACGAATGTTAATTGAATAAAAAGTGACGAATAAAAAATAAAAAGTTCTGGTAAAAAGAACGAAAGTCGCACAAAGTTTATTATACTTTTCAATTTCAATATGCTGTTCGATTACATAATGTACAGTAATATACTATTATGTATCATTACCACGAAGTAAAATGAAAAAAAAAATTATACATTTATAATTTATTATTCGATATAAAATATAATAATATTAACATTAATATCAGTACTGACTTACCTATGCATATAAGGAATGTAGTGTATGTAATTTCATATTTCAAATTATAATTTAATACGAGATTATTTTTATTTTGAAAAACATTCTTGAATACGGTTTGCAACATTTATTACGTATAATTATATTTATCACATATACGTTGTATGCTCTTGTGAAATGATTTTACCTTTTACATTTTGATATTGTAACAAAGTAATGAATAAGTTTTAAACTTAATATGTAACTATATATCGTTTTCGTTACCTCATTTAAATCAGCGTCTTATTATTTTCGTATATAAGGAATTAAATCCTATCATCATAATCACGTAGAAATCAATTATGTTTCATGAACAATTCGACTTAAAAAAAGATGATTTTTCATGTTTTCATATAAATTTTACATAACAAGTATCTGACTATCAATGAAGAACTTTATATATTATTATTCTGCTTGTTCATTTCCATACGTTTATTATTATTTACAATGTTTTTGATAATTGTTAATTTTAGTATTTATAATATTCTCTTTCCCAGAAAATATCCTTGAGTAATATTCTTACAGTAACAATGTAAATTACACACTGTTATTATACAGAATAAAAATGTGTGACTCTACACATGATATTATTGATAAAGATATAATTCTCATAACATTAAGTTTTTTTAGTTTATCACATGAATGGAAAAATAACAATCATTTAAAAATAGTATTTGTACTTGTATCTCCTGCGGAAATATTTTGAAATCACTCTTGTAGTAACATTCAAATAACAATAAAGTAATCCGTAATATTCCAATCTGGTTGTGTTAAAGTACAATAGAAATATATTGACTAAATACATAGGATATGGAAATAAATTACTTTATCAATATACAGAATTTCCATGTAAATCAACAATTTTTTATGCCTAGAAACATTTTATCTTTCATTCATAGTTTTACCATTCTTAAAGTATTTGTAAATTACAGGTAATGTTACATTTACTTTATAAATATAAATGCATTACAATGAAAAATGAAAATATTGTAAACAGTGAGGAAGAGTTTTAACTGAAAAAGCAAGTAAATATCATGATTATTTATCTATTAAACTGAATAATTTCTATGAAATCACGAAAAATCACTGCAATATTCAAAACATATACAATATACATGTATGATGAACGTTATAAACCTTATCTCCAAATAAATTCCAAAATTAATAGTTTCATATACTCATTAGTTACCATATACATGACTTTATGCTTAAAAAACTGTCATGTTAAATCATTTTAGATATAAAAAAAATATTATCTTAACCAATATTTGAACATAATTTATGCTGTATATCGACTCAAGTATAGTAATTATTTACTAACTATGAATATTTCAAACAATTATGTTTGAATTTTTATAAAAAGGACACATACCTCAAGCAGTATCATATTATTTTTAAACACATTAGAATCGTTTACATTATTAATATTAATATAAATTCTAGAGAAATCAAAAATTATAAACTATGATTTTAATATAGCGAAAGTAAAATGTTCACACTATATACTACATAATGTATACAAATTTTCCCTAACATATGTGTACATATATTATTAAATAATATTATTAAATAATAAAATACACATACGTATATATGTTATTACAAAAGCATTTCTGAAGCATCATAGAAAATTATAATTGACAAAAAAAATTAAATTTTGCGTACTTCATTCTTCACGGTATATTTATATTGCAAAAGTGAAATTGTGCACTTAAAAATTCGACCACAATATTATTATTATTATTTTTAGTACCTTAATTATACTGCACTGTAATAGCAACTTCATCTGTACGTAGATTTATAATTGATTTTATGTTTACATTGTATATCCTAAATTCAATGAATTTTAATCAATACATTCTTTAGTTCGCTTACGATGATAATTCCTTGCTAATGCATGAATAATTGTTACTAAAAAGTAACATACCATTAACATTACAAATTTATCGAACAACCATGAAATTGTTGTTGTCCCATCCTGGAAGTAAAATAAAAATGTATAATTTACATACTTTACATTATACATAATAAATTAAAAAGACCATACCATCGATGTTTTGTTATGCAATTTTTCTTTCTGCTCAATAAGATACTTTTTCAATGGTCCTTGAAATTTCGAACCAACAAATGGTACAATTGCCAACAATTTTATGAATTTATCTAAGAGTTCTTCATTAAAAGCTATAATTACTGCAAGTTGTTGAATGTGCATTTTTATAATCGCCTTTCCTATAAGTGTAGCTCCAAAAAATGTCCAAAACGGGATTAAATAGTGACCACATGTCAAACCAGCAAGATCAAATAATGGATTAGGGATCTAAAAGATTTTAGAGAGAAAAATATATTGTAACTTATTGTAAAATTATTTTAATGTAAAATTTTTTCTAAAAATAAAAACAATATTGATATATGTAGAAAATAATTTGCTTACCGAAGCGCAAGCAAGAATTCCCCAAAAGCCAGCTTTTTGTACAAAATGTTTCATAATTAATTTCACACGAATTAATAATGATATATTTTCTCCATTTTCTAAAGCTTCTAAAGCTTCTAATTCTTTTAAATCTTCTTGGTCAAATTCTTCATTTCTACTATTTTGTCTGCTAGTCCTAGCAGCTCTAGCCATAAAATATGGCGGTAATTCACCAAGTGCAGTACCAGCACCCCAAAGCATAGCTTCTATGCGTACTTTTCTCATAATATTTAATATTCCTGCAGTCCACAATGGATCAATTGTAACTGGACATATTATTTGATCAGGATATGGTGGTTCAGGAAAATTAAGAGCACCGCATTCATATGCAGCCATAGTGACAGCTGCTATATGTGGTCCTAGATAAAGTACAAAAGTGTGTAAGCCTGTACCAAGCCCTACACTAGAAAGGACACCTAAACCTATCCAATATAACCACCAAATTATTTTTGTTTCCCATGCTTTTAATATCTGAAAATGCACAAACATTTGATGACTTTAAAGACTTTAAATTTCATGTAAAATAAGAATACTAATAAGCAAAATTTAAATTAAACATAGAATAAATACCAATATTTTTACAATTCTTTTATCATTATTTTACCTGTTGATGAGGACCAGAAATTCTGCTCAACATCAGAAATAATACAATTATTGATACTATACTCCATACTGTCTTTTTGTAATGTAATGCCTTTTCTCCTAAGCTAAATATATTATTAAAAAGTTCTCGGAAAAAATAATTCAATGTGGTAACTGGATGCTGCCACAATGTTAAATGTTCTGAATCTATATCCAAATTGTCCAAGTTTTCTGAAAATGGTACAGACGATTTTTTCTCCTCTACATTTTGTTGAGCACCATTAACAGGAGTTGCATCCTTCACGCGTCGAATGGCAGTGCTATTTTCCAACATGATACTTCCTAATTGATTATCCTGCAAAAAAATAAAATAAATCTAATTATTTAATAAATACAGCACTATATATTTTAACATGTAACATATAAGACGTAAAATAAACAAAATATTATAGTCAAGTCACATACAAGATTACAACTTTTAAATTACAACTGTTAAATTATTGAGATTGTGTTTGTGTTATAGAAAATAATAGTTTTAAAAATCTTAAATTAACAAGATTAAATTAGTTTTTAACTATCTATAAAGTCTTTTTTATATAAAATCTATATTTTATTAATAAAGATATTATATATAATAACAAAACTGATTCTGAACGTTATTTTCATGCTGTATTTTCATTTCTTATTACCAACAGATTAGTATTAAGAAGTTTATTTGTTTCTTTTATTATGATTTTTATTGTTAAATAATTCACCAAAATATTTACATTTCATGTTAATGTAACTAGTATTAGATTAATAAATTTATAAATCAGTAAGATTTGTGCAATAATAAATAGCATACAATATTTGTAGAATGATGAACATTCTATACCATATTTTTACTGTTCCCTGAAATGTGTAGGTGGTGTTTTACTAAGCCTTTAATTAATTTGTGACAATTCATAAAATTGGCATCTCTGTAACAGTATTCACTGAGCATCTGCTAGTCATATGAAAAAGCAGTGTCTTCAAAATTCTGTACCATATTGGTAACAGCCACAATGGAAATAATTCTCATCTTTCAATCTAGTTTCCGCCATATCGTCGTCAAGCTGCATTAATTGTACCATTCGCTAATTATTAATTGTATTAATCGTAAAATAAAATATTTTAATAATTAATTTTCATTAATATAGATTACTACTAACAAACGTTAATTTTCAAATAATACAAATAAAATAAAGGTAAATCATACAATGTGTTGAATAAAAATATGAATGACTTTTATAGTTTGTATCATGTTACATAACAAAAGGCTTTGAAAGAAAATTTTAAATTATTTAATATTTTTCATTTTTAGAATTTTAAGATACATATATCTAAAGTAACAATTTATATTGTATATATGAAAAATAAATACAAGTACAAATACGACACATTTCATGTACATTGGTTTGTATATACATACAAAATATATAAAGTTATTTCTAATATTACTTTTATAATAACGAATTGGTAGAGAATACAGATTTTAGTGAACAATTTAAATATGACTTTTAATTTGTAATATATTTAATTTGTATCATCTAATACATGTACAAATATTCACTGGAAAGTTTGTAAGTAATTTTTTCAAATGTGCGTCAAGAATCATACATATAATACACAAAATAGCACATATAAATAATGTCAACATTATACCCTAAAATTTATATACATATATTTATCATGTTATGAATATTATAACCATATATATTACTTACAATTATATATATATATAAAAGGAGTAAAAATTCTAAATGTTTATTTTTTATGAAAAAAAATAACAGTTGCAACATTTTCAATTTGTTGTTAAATGTAAAGTAATTAGATTTATATATATATGTAAATATTTACTTTTATGCAAAAAAATACTTCAAAACTCGTAGTTATTGTTTAATCAAAGTATTGTTACATTTTCTAATATATTTTAAATAATTTATTTTGTAGATTTGTAATGTTTTTTATAATTAAAAAAGTGATTTTCAGTAGATTAATTTTAACTGTTTCCTTTAGCTATCTTACATGAAATGAAATATTTTTTAATCAGTTTTGAAATTAAAAATAATTTCATGGATTTTTTATCATTATTTACACTTGAAATACTTCATTTCTCCATAATATATTTACAATCTAATTTACTCTTCAATTTTTTACCTTATATATTTTGTAGGATCAATTTTGTTTTAATGCTTCTTTAGTACTTCACATATAAGATTCTATTAATATCTGATTAACTATAGATATTTTATACAAACAACACTTGCAACTGAACATTATATTGTTCAAAATACTACCAAAATTCATACTGCTATGCGTAAATTGCACGTGAATTGAGCCACGAAAACATATTTAACTGCTAGAAATTTATTTCATATTAATTAAAATTAATTTAAATGTTTAAAAAAAAAAACACGCACAATTCCTTCGAAATGTGTTTTCAAAATATATGTATCAATTTTTTAAATGAAAGAATATAATACAATCTGGCGATATAAAATATAATTGAATTACCTTTTAACCTTAAAATACGAATGTGACTAAATAGTGAATCAACCAGAAATATTTTTTTCACACCATCGTGAAACACGCATCTAAATATAAAATAAAATGCTTTGTAACATCTGGAACGGTCGATAATTAACATGTGCACTTAAAAAATGTTTTATTCAATTTAGTTAAACTGTCAACTCGACATTTATATTTGTACATATGTAATCCCACGATACTTTCTACATACGCTTTATAAGTGTAAGAACGCGCAAGTCACCGTGTGTAAAAATACCTAATCATTAATTTCTGTAGGTAAAACCATTTATAGTTTCTTTCATATTAATTAATTCCCCTATATGATATTCATCTTATATTGATAATTATCGCGTATCTTACAGTAATATAATGCTGAATTGTTACTTGCAGAGCGCGATAAATATTAACCAATCAACGTTCCCATAGATAATTATCCATATATATATACGGACACACACACATATATATATATATATATATAAACCTTATATATATTATATTAATTGCACTTTGCATGAATGATTTGAAAATATAAGATATGTTTCTTGTTCATTTTTTCTTCGTATTTTATTTTAATGAAACAAATAATGTAATATAAATATGAAAGTCTGCAAAATAAACTAGACTAACAAACACGTGGTTTAAGATGTGCCTTGCTTATTTTTGGAACTAGTGAATTTGTTGAATTCATGATAACTTAAATCTAGAATTAGAGTAAAAATTGCGAATCTTAAAGACTGAATAATATTTGCAATAAAAATATCTCGATTTAAGAATGTAATATAGGATAAATCTGGAAATTTTTATTTACACTTAACGAAATATTTTACTCATCGAATATCTTTATAAAACTTCGCAACGATTAAATCCGATTGATTTTCAGCATACGATACCTAAAAACAATTGAATTAAACCGTGTTAATATACTTTTATCTATTACAATACAAATTTTAAATTACAATGTAATTTCGTATTTCACGGTACGATTCAATAGTTTTATTTATCTTTATTAAATCTTACAGGGACAAAGTTTTTTACGAATAATATTTTTATTAATGTAATATTTTTTTAAATGTAAGTGTGTTATAATAAAAAATACCATTTATTATTCTATATGTAAATAATAATTGAACAAAAATATTCAATAGCGGATCAGTCAGAATGATGGTATTATATTATGAATTTAATTGTTAATGGCTGCTGTGTGCGGTTCTTGTCTATCTTTATATAATCAACGGATGATAAACCAAACATTACTAACTGTAATATTGACAGTGATGTGTTGTACAAAATTTCGTATTTATTTCCAATAAATAATAAATCTATATTGAAATATCACAATAGTATGGATTATTTAAGAAATAAAATGATGCATCTTTTGCTGGCGTAAAACGAAATATGTATGTATTTCAATATCGATCTCTGTTATAAAAATAAGCAAAGCAGAATTAATATTTATAAAAATATAAAATGAAAAAATGGCAGATATTTTAACTCCATTTGTTTATTGGGCTCAAACAGAGCAACAAATTACTTTAAAGGTAGACTTGACTGATACTTGGGTATGTAACTACTAATATTATGGATTTTATTGTTTATGGGTTTGTATAGATCAAATTATATACTTTGTAGCGTGTTAAAGTTTCTATGAATGAGAACAAATTAAAGGTTACTGTTTATGGTCAAGGTGCCAGAGGTCTTAATAAGTATGGATTTAGCTTGGATTTACATTCGTCTATTAATGTTGAGGTAATTGTTTAAATAAATTTTATAATTATGATTTATGTATGTAAATGTATATTTGTAGTTTTAATGTACAAATGTGAATAGGTTTACAATTTGTCGTTGTCATTTTTTTTTATAGTTGTAAATAAGTAAAATGTATATTAACATTTGTATATATAATATTTTCAGTATGTCTCAATAAGTTTTAGTAAATATTACAAATTTTAGTCTATGATTTTTTTTGTGTGTGATAACCTAATAATCTGAAAAATCAATCTGAAATGGATTGTAGTTAGAAAGAATGAAAAAATGATTTTATTATGAATTAAATATATAATACTGCCAAAGCCATATATAATTAAATTATTGCAGAATTTAGTATTGTCTGCCTATGAATATAAAAAATGAATGAATTAAAAAGTACTATGTAATATATTAAAAGATATTCTAATAGAAGTTAATTAAGTATATGTCGATTGATTTTAATGTTTAATTTTCTATTATTATTAAAAGTTTAGATGATATCAAACTTTTAATTAATATTTAATAACAGCACTACATACTGTTTCTTAAGGAATAGTATTGTATAGAATTAGTTTGTTCATCGTTTAGTTTCCTTATACTACTTTTGTTAAAAATTGATTTATTCATTAACAATGAAATGAAGAGGATGAAATAGAAATTTAAAGAAAAATGAAGAATTTTTTATATTCATTGCTTTGAGAATAAAATTTTAGAATCTCTAATTATGCAAAATAAAGGCAAATGTAAAAAAAAAACATAAAATTTTTCGAATATTTTTGGTTGCTTGATTTTTGTTATGTTGTTGATATTCTTAAATATTTTCTTTTTCATACTGCGTCATGAGCAAGTAGGCTCGAACAGTTTTGCAACTGCAATCCATGTGATATCCAGCATTTTTTAGATAATTTTTTTAGACAATTGCCAATGAAATATTTGTTACCAAGTGAAATTAGTCCTCTCATGCTAGAATTCTTGTACTTGAACTGGAGAAAAGAGCTTATACGTGCTGGGTCCACACTAGCTAGAACTATTTGCAAACTGTCTGTGAACAATTCACAACCTGTTTGTAGGTTGTTCGTGAACAGAAGCAGCACCGTATTCACACTGGACTTTGCTAACAGCTCGTGAGCGGAATACAAGCAAGCCTGTCGCGAATGAGCCCACCTCTGGAGTGATCAGTGTTTGCTGTTCGCTGACGAGTTCGCTGCTCGCTGCTCACGAACAACAGTATGAACCCAATATTACAATACTTTATTTGGTTCATCGTATATAATAATGCATTTTCTTCATATCTTAATCTTATCTATTACATAATAGAAGCAAAATTTATCATTACAGGAAAGTAATTACAAAGTAACAGCTCGACAAGTTGATTTTACGCTGGGAAAGAAATGTCCTGCTTGGTGGCCAAGATTAACTAGTCAACCACAGAAACCATCTTGGTTGAAAATCGATTTTGATAAATGGACAAGCGAAGATTTAGATGAAAATGAGGATGAGAGACGAGACGTATGCAGTGATTATCCCGACATGTATGACAAACTTCATAAAGAAGAGTTTGGTTATAGGAAAGGTATATTTTATTAAAAAATGTGTTTCAATGTAGATAATAATGAATTTTCATTGAAATGTTAATAATATTTTATAATTATTTACTATGCAGAAGATTTCAAAAAGGTATATTTAATTATTTACAAT
Source organism: Melipona beecheii (assembly GCA_032399605.1). Lineage (NCBI taxonomy): Eukaryota > Metazoa > Arthropoda > Insecta > Hymenoptera > Apidae > Melipona > Melipona beecheii. The sequence goes on from JAUCMO010000291.1 coordinate 5,233,313, forward strand.
CTTTGCCAATTTGTTGGTTTTATCTATATTCTTACTGTAATGGGAATTATGTATTCACGAGATGGGCCAGGTGAGTAATTGTATTATCTATACATTTAAAATCAATTAAATGTAATAACTCCTAAAATGATTTTAACTATTGAATTTGTAATTGTAGCTTCTATGAAAGAAACATACACAGCTGTTGGAAATGCAATGAAGTTTATACAACTTATACAATTTTTAGAAGTTATGCATTCATTATTTGGTTATACTAAAAGTAGTACACTTGTAACATTTGTACAAGTAGGAGGCAGAGCCTTTATTTTATTTATTATGATTGAGGCTGAACCACGAATGCAAACAAAACCGGTTATTTTTTATCTGTTGCTTGTGTGGAGTACAGTAGAAATATTTAGATATCCTTATTATATTACACAATTACTTAAAATAGAAATTTCATTTTTAACGTGGCTAAGATATACAATATGGATGCCCTTATATCCATTAGGTTTCCTTTGTGAAGGAATTATAATATTAAGAAATATTCCATATTTTGAGGAAACACAAAAATTTACTGTTTCCTTACCAAATTCTTGGAATTTTGCATTTCATTTTCCATCATTTTTAAAGATATATTTATTGATATTTTGTTTACCCTTTATGTACATGCTGATGTCTCGTATGAATCAGGCGCGTTATAAAAAGTTAGGCAAATCTAAACTAAGAAAAAAGTATGCATGATGTAATACATGACAAGATCAAGAAATTAAAATGAATAGAAAATTTAATTGATGGTTCAATTATTAAAGATATAATTTATCCTAAAATGAAATGAATAAAAAGAACAAACCTTTACTGTAAATATATTTATTTTAAACAGATGATTACTATGTTGAACAGATTTTAAATATGCAATGTTTAGAAAACACATTAAAAAACATTTTAATCTCCCTACATTTATAAACACAATAAAAGTAGATTAATTGTACGTATACATATGGTTTTATAATTATAAATAAATTAATTATTACTAAACAAGATTATTTTTATTTTTACCTCTTTTAATATGTACTGATGAGTTTTATAAGTTAAATTTTGACTGGAATAGGAACCAGAGCTTGGACAAATCAAATTTATATTAAAATCATTAGTGTAAAAAAAATATTTTTTACAACTTTATCATATTATTTGTCATATTTGTTTTATTTCCATACTCTTTTATATTAGCTGTCAGTTATATTTTTACATTTGTAAGATCTTTTGATATATAATGATATAATTTATATGAAAGATCTTTTGATAAACACATGTATCTAATTATATTCATGTATTAATATACATATATATATATATATATATATATATACACATATGCATGCAATACATTTTATATATATAAAATATAAATATACATGTGATATAAATAAATGACTCTATATTAATTTTCGATATATGTTTAGACATCTCAATATTCAAATAAAACCACGATTTAATTCATTGATTATTTTCCAAAAAATATAGTGAATCTTACATCCGGTTTAATAACGAGGAAATCTTTGTTTACTGTATGGTGAAAAATAACACGTGGGGTGATTGTGTATTTTAATTTATGAAAGGAATAAGTGATACAACTTTTTTTACTTTTTAATAATATGGACATGTTTGAATTAACTATTTGGAAAGGTGATTGGGGTTTACCATCAGTTGACACGGAATGTTTGCAAGTTTTGGTATGTAATTTATATATAGGTTATAACGCATTCTCAATGTCAAACTTATAGGCTGCTAAATATTTTAATTATTTTTATATTTCATTAAAAAATGAACAATAATTTCAGTATTTTAACAAGCGTTTTTTAATTTTTTAAAATGAATGATGAAAAAACCACATATATTAATGTGTCGATTTTTAAATAATTTTTGTATCTAATATAATTTTTAATCAGTCATTTTATCATATTTTTTATGATAAAAATTTCTTAATAATCTTATTTAGAACAAATATTATTTTTTAAATATTACCATTTGATTATATTACTATGTAAATAGATAAAAATTTCATTGCTTTAAAGTATAGATTCCGCTATGATAATTTTATTGAAAAATATAAATATTACTAGTGTAGTAATTGCTTGTTTATTAATTATGTACATTCAATCAAATATGAAATAATCTGTATTATAATAAAATTTCATAGTACCATGTTTGTAACATATAATGGTATTTTATTTAAATATATACGTTGAGAAGATAATTTGTTGATAGAATTATAGATCAAAATGTTTATCTTAATATTTTGAAGCAAAATTTAAATTGTAATATTAGAAAGTCTTTACTCTTGATCAAAATAAGAATTTAGCATATGACAAAAGAGACAAATAAAGGATTATCGTAACTTTATAAGTTTTTGCAATTTCTACTCCACTCACAAGTAAAATGATAATTTAAAAAATAAATTTGAATAATAATAAGTTACTTAAACTTAAAGTATTGTTCAAATGTGATCCATAACTTTTGTCGTATTATCACTAGCTAAATTATATATAAGTAAATACAAGTTATTTTTTTAGTTTTGTAAATATTAACTATCTACCACCTTTATTTCAATTATATAGTTAATTATATAGTTAATTGATTTGAAACAAAGTTGATTTAAATAAATTAAAATAAATAAATGTAGTGGATAGAGATTTTTTTTACTAATGTGAAATTGTTTTGTGGAAATTATTTATGTAGATATCTATACATACAGATAGACTCAGATTTATCTATTACCAAGAGGAATTTCTTATCAATCTTTCTTATTAGTACTTATGTCATCTTCTTTAAATTCGTTAGTTTCCTTTTTAATTATTATATTCTGTATTTCCATTAACTTCCACAAGCTTCATATTGAATTCATCTATGCTTTAATTTTATGCCAGTTCTTTGATTTCATATGTGGTACTTTCCCCCATTTTCACATCGAGTTTGTTCATACATGTAGATTCTGGGATTTTCTGTTTTCTTATTATCGAATTGTATCACAAATTCGTTAATATTGACTTTGCAGAATCGAATGTTTTGATGTTAAAAAGACGTTATTGTAAATGAGCAAATGTCATGGATTATTTGAATGAAAAAGCAAAGTTATCAACATTTGTTTTTTTAGGTTTATGCCAAATTTAATGGTATACCTTTGAAAGTCAATGCAGTTGGTAATCCATTTAATAGCAACTTACCCGCATTAAAGTATAATAATTATACATTTACTAAAGTCAAGGATATAATAGAAGTTTTTAGAGAAAATAATTATAACACAGAACAAGACTTAAGTAGAAAAGAATGTGCGAAGATTATGGCTTACGATGTTATGTTGAAAGAAAAATTATTCCCAGCATTACAGTTTGTTTGGTACGTACATTTCCCATGTTCAAACGGCTTCAAAATGCATCTGATTTAAAGAGTAAGGTGCAAATTTTTCACATCGATCGCTATTAGATTCCAAACTATTATTTCTATTATTTACTCTCCTCAAAAAATGGATATTTAATTAATGCAATGCTATTGTATATAAATATATTGATACAGAAATAAATATGATAAATAAATAAATGTTTTTAGGTGGGTAGATGAGAAAAATGTGAATGAATTAATAAGACCTTGGTATTGTAAAGCAATGCCATTTCCATTTAATTTTTATTATCCAGGAAAATTCGAACGGCAAGCTCATGTTATATTTGAAACTTTGTACCCTGTAGAAGATGATATCTCTATTATAGAAAATAAGGTAATTGCATAACTTGAATAATCTGATTTTACGAATGAGAATAAATGACATTTAATCATAAATCTGAAAACTACCGGGGAAGAATGGAATTTACAAGAACTTTAATAGAATTTTAATTTTTGTTGAATAATTTTACAAGGGGAGAATTATCTGACCAATTATCCGATTATCGATTTTAATGGTTTTTTATAAGATGATAATATATACGTAGTTCGTAATAACAAGATGTGAAATATTAAATCTAGATACTCGATAATTTTGAAGGTATTTTTCAACAAATATGAATATAAGTTAAAGTTATTGCGTTGCAAGATACAATTGAAATTACACGTGAAAATATTTAAAAACAGTATTCCTTTTAAGTATAAATTGTTAGTGCTGTTTGTAAGGATAGTATCTCAGCTGATTAAAGAAGAAGCTTAGAAATCAAATGTTTAAATTTGGGGTCTATATTTTTTATTCTATGTTCTTGTAGCTGGCATCGAAACATTTTCAAAACGTTGTGTCTTTTGCATAAGCAAAATTTCGAGATATGATTCTACAAAGTTGAAATACTGCTGACATCAGCATTACTCGACACACGTACAATTGGGCATCGTGGGAAGGTTATTCGGTCGAATTTTGTAAGTACGTATATTATACTAGCTCTAAAAAAAAAAGAAAGAAACCGATTGTATTTAATCCTGTATTTTAAAAGTTATCGATGGAACTATGTAACTGCTTCTTAATTAATATAACTTTGGAGATGCTAATATAGAAGTAAAGCATTAATTTTAAGATTTCTCTGGGTAATAATTCATACTTAGGATCGAATATCGTATTTTCAATGATCGAAAATGATCGAAAATGATCGAAAATCTGTAAATACAAAATTAATCTGTCGCCTTTTTCTTTCCTAGCATTATTTTTTAAGAGTGAGATAAAATCAATAAGTGATATTTTGTTGTTTTTGTTGCAAATAATAACTTGCTACCGCTTCTTTAAAACATCATGAAGTTTTGTGTTTAATCATGTCTGTCGTATATTGGTAAATTTCAATACTTTCGCATATATATATATTTATTGCATTTAACAATTTTTATCGTTCTGTTACTATGTCACTAGTGACTTTAGATATTTTTGAGATATTTTTTTGTTAACTATGCGTTCATTATTATTACCCTTATCTTCAAAATTATCAAATATCTGTATCCAATATTTCATACAGGATAGATTATTAAGAACCTATATATGTCATCTTACAAAAAGCCGTTAAAATTGAAAACTAATATTTAAATAACATTCTGCGTCTAAACATAGCGACATTGAAAGTTAAATTAGTCGAAAAATTATACTTTCTGTCTGCCACTTCTTTCTTTTATTTTTCTTTTTTTTCTTCTTTATCTTGTTCTTTGGATTTTATTTGCCTGAATCTTCCAATTTTTTTTTTCATATTCATTAACTTTCTAAAACTTCTCAAAAAAGATGTTTACAGCAAGTATGTATGTAATAGGTCTATTCTGAAGCGCAGAAATGTTTGACATTGCTATCTACCAGTCTTGGAGAATCACTATATTTTTTGAATGAAAAACCTACTCTGTTGGATGCTGTTGTATATTCTTATTTAGCACCATTGCTCAAAGCCCCTTTACCAAATCCAGCATTACAAAATCATCTAAAAGCTTGTACAAATCTGGTAACGTTCGTAGCCCGCATATCGGAAAAGTACTTTTCAAACGAATGTCACGAATATAAAACCAAACAAAACGCTCGAAACGTGAAACAATATACGCACAATGAATTTCCTAACAAGAGACGAACACAATTATTCGCTGGATTTATTGCTACTTTGATGATGGCAACTTATGCATTTTCGAATGGAATATTAGAGGTAAATATCTTTCGCATGAATTAATAATATAGCCTTGAATATTCCAAAAATTCAATATTCATAAAAATATTCATGATAAATTACAATTTATGCAAATTTTATTTTTTGCCGAGGTTATTTTTCTTGGATGTATAGTGAACGAGGTGATACGTACTTTATTTTCGAAATCTAACAAAATATATATATTTTAACAAAAATATATATATATATTCAATACTGAATTAACGCAATCAATAAATTAAGTATAAAAGAATTACTTAAAAAAAAAAAAAAAAAAAACGCTAACAATTACAGAGTTACAATGATTATCGCATCAATTTCACATGACTTTTAGATCTAGTTGACCAATAGTATTTATATATTCATAAAATACGATTTATAATATTAACAATAATATTTACAAAACTACAAAAATAATTATCAAGAAAAGTGTGAGCTATAAAAAAAAGTGGAGTGTGTATATATATATATATATATTTTTTTTTTTTTTTTTTAGAACAATATTCACAGAGTCGAAATGCGCGTATTTAGACCATGTGATTAATTTACATAATATCCAATGTCACGCTAGATTATGAGATCATAATCCATTTCATCATTATGAATTTTAGGATGTAAATTCATCAAAACTGTGGTATTTTAGGATATAAAAGGAACTACACTTTGGAACTCCACGGATAATTCATAAAATTAATATTAAACGTTACGTCGATATTCTACGAAATCGAACTGACGTAGTTTTCGAATTATTCTGTACTTCGTAGTTTATCAGTCGTTGCAAGTTCCTTTTTTTTAGCGTACTTTTGAAGCATAATATTTAGGTCTTCAATAACACTTCGCGTCACTCTCTAGATAAAATCGAGCAAGTGTCGCTTACTAGATCCAATTTGTAGCTTATGATTAAATTATTACAAGCCACGTTGTAATTTTGATTATTCACATTGAATATATTCGTACGTTAAGTTCAATTAGTATTATTCCTTTCAAAATCCTTTATTATCGAAATTATCATGTGAGGTAAGTAAATGTACTGTCGGTTGATTTGTACTAACGGTGCATGAATATTACTAAAATATATAAAGTAATAGTAAACTAATAATGTAAAGTAATATAATTCTGTAAAATTAAAAATCATGATATTTTGGAATAATAGTTCAAAGAATAAATTTCAAACGAAGAGCGATCATGTATGTATACATTGGAAAATGAAGATAAATATATCACAATAAAACGCGAATTTAATCCAATTTTAGTACGTAATAATATTGTTCAACATTATATCTCGGTATGCAATTTTTATTGACCGATGCACACGAAGCAACTTTTAATTTTCAAGTCAATCTTCGTTTCATTTTTGCAGAAAATGGATGGGAATGAACTTTAATACACATTTGGAGATCCGTAGAACTTGCAGGAAAGGATTCTAAAGAATGATCGTATCAAGCAAAATTCATGTGGAATATTAAAATATATTTTACACGGAATAAAAATGTTATAATCATTTACCAAAATGTGATCATTAAAACACTAATTTATGATACAATAGTTGTTTTTATATTCGTTTCTATGTATACAGAATATTTGACAAAATATTTAAAAATTGTATTTGAAGCTTTATTTCTTAAATATTAAGATTTAAAAATTATCTAAAACATTTTTAAAATTTAATAAAATTTTGCCAATGAATATATATATACATGTGTGTGTGTGTGTGTGTGTGTGTGTAGTTATATAGAAGAACTTAAACCACAAGGCTATTGTGATTCTTAAACTCAACATATAACATATACATATATGTGGTAATTTATCTCGTATAAGCCACAGATATGGAGATTATGATATTTAATGTCGTAAATAATATTGCTGATGTTTTGCAAATACAGTAGATTAAACATTGAATCTGGTTACTTATAGAATAAAATTTTTTAAAAACAATATCAAAACTCACTCTGTTTTGAATGAAGAAAGTTAATATCCAGTTCACAAAGTTCTTCAGATAATTAAAAAAAAAAAAAAATAACCTAACAAGTAAAACGTACAGTATATTCACAACACAAGTTACTGGAAAATAACTATTGCGCAGTATAATATTCTCGTACGCATAAGTAAATAGAAAAAAACTTTACAATAGATAAACCAACACAGATAGAACGACTCCTCTTTTAAACTTGAGGCTGAATTCACACAATCTATTCCTTGCTCTCTCCTTCAAGATAAAACATTTCAATGAGAAGCAAGCTATGCATATACATATACATATCAAGTTATAATTCAACGCGCAATATAATGTTTTATAAAAAATTCATACTAAAAAAATGCTGTACGTTTTTGTAAATTATTAGTTTTTTATTTCGTAATGTTCTTGATTTATTTTTCTCCTTTAAATATCTATATATATTTTTTGCAGATCTTTGTGTTTGTAATTGCATTTGATATTCATATTTCATATTAATATTAACAATATACGATGTATATGTTGAAGGTATCGGCAAAGGACAATAAAATTTCGGATATACCTGCGGAAGATGCCTTTACTAACAATGAATAAAATGAGGAAATTGGAAATATTACTTCATTGGAAATACAAGTTTTACTTAACATTGATATAATTTTCTACTTTTTGTTACTACAATTTGTTTGTAATATCAGTAGATTGTAATCATACATATGTAACAATTACAAATTGTATAAATAAATATTTAAGATCAAAATATTTACATATAGTGTTTCAATTATTATTGTTTTTGTATTTTGTTAAGATGCCTGAAGTAGCATGTTGAATTTCCTCTAAGAAACTTGCTGAATTATGAATGGTAGTACCACCTAAAATAATTTTTATCCCGTGATTTTGTTTATTTAAATTATGGACTGTCAGACTTTCTTCATACGTTGTTCCCCCAATCATAAAAACAATAATATCTTGTGGCCTGTAAAATAATAAATACATAGTTACTAGTTGTAATAAATATATAATAATTATTATTAAACACTTGTATATACTTTACTTTTTTGACATCATTGTACTTCCAAGATATGGGAATGTTTGCAAACTTAATTTTCCTTTTATTAAATCCTCAAGTGTTTCATTTAGTAAAGGCGTATGTTGGGTATAAATGTTATCTACTCCACTTAAACCTTTAAATAATTTTTTAGTTATCTTGGCTACTGCTTCTCGATCAAATAAATTACTTTGCCTTGCATTAATTCCACTGTATTCCAATATGTTGTACACAAGCTGAAACATTTTTAAATTACAGTAAATTTGAAGTTTATATTAAATTGAAAATCTATTCATTTTCGTATACCTTCACATATTTGTCTGAAACACCTCTGCTTTTTAATAAATTCAATAAACCATTGATATCATTATTTGCATATTTTTCATAATGAAGCGCATATAGCATGACTAATCTCACTGCATCAATTTCTCGTACTTGTTGATTATTAATAAGCTCTTTTATTTTTTGCAGCTTTGATAACAACGAAAAACATTTATTATTAAGTGAAGATATGGTGATTATATGCATAATTAGCAATTGGTTTCTACTATACCTGCATGGAATGATCACTCTGGCAACTAAGTTCCTGTTCTAATTCTGATACTTGCAATAGATGATGTTTTTCCACAAGAGAAGAAAGTTCTCCAACTACTGTCACATGCTTTGATACAGTACCAGATAACTTTTTAAATAACGGATAAGTCTCTACGAAATTCTTCATGTCAGCTATGCTTTCTACTTTTTGATGTTTCTTAGCTTTCTTTTGAAATTCATCCATCAATTCTTTTATTGTTTGTCCAATTTCGCCAAAGTTAAGATATAAATTCTATTTAAAAATATTTTTGTTTTAAAATTAGAAAATTCAGGAAAATTAGAAAATTATATTTATATAAAATATATAAAAACATCAACGAAATGGTAATAGACACTTATTATGTTCTTACATTTGCATAAAATTCATCATGTTCCGCGCTAAGAACGACTTCTTTTAATTCTTTCGAAATGCCTTTCACGTGTGATAAATTAACGCGATTGTTGTTAATAGTTAATAATTCATGAACCATTGCTTGATAAGTCCATTGATTTAATAAAGGGGTAACAGGATCATCTCTTCTATCAACTATTAATAAAATTGGACTAGAATCCTGTTTGAACTCAAATGAATTCGATTCTTTACTTAGTACTTCGCGTATTTTTTCTGCTAATCTCTTTGCCATTTCAGAGCTATTTTGATAACGTATGTAGGGGCATCTTTTAATTGACAATAAAACTGAAATTAGGCCTGAAACGGTTCTGTGAAGATGTACCGGATTCCATAGCAAACCTTAGAAAAATAAAAATAATAGAATAAGTAACGTATGTGTTGAATAATAGTTAATATAACGTGAAAGGAACTGAATATATTAATAATATATTAAAAAACAGACTCAAGATGCAGAATATTTTTTCACATAAAATTTTGTTCTCGAGTATGTTCATGCATTACTTTGATGGAACTGGAGTGTTTACTTTATAATATATTTTTTAGTCATTCTTTCGCGTTATGATACTCAATCAATTAATTAATCATAAAAGGTTTGTTACCTTGCGAACATGTGTTAATTCCAAGTGAAAACAAATGCGGGCTAATGGCTAAGTAATCTGCGTAATATTCATGAACTTCTCTTACTACCTCTTGTTCATCACTCTCAGCCAGAAGTTTGATATCAGCCTTTGCGATAATGTTACTGAAATCTAAATAGTAATACAATGATTAATCAAATAATTAATTGATATATTATTGAAAATGACTAGCATTTTGAAATTTCTAAGTGTTTGGAAATTATTGAAATAATACTTACAAATATAATATGTACCATATTTAGGATATCTTAATTCGTTGCAAAGGTATTCGATATTTTCTTTGGTTGGTCTTATGAAAACTATACATTTTAAATGTTTTAATCCTTCGTTACGAACATTTGCATCAATCCTTTCAAATAAATAAACTTCTTTAAGAAATATTTCTGACTGACTATATAGTAAGCTCACGATACTTGTCTGAAAATATACAAATTATTTTTTAATTTATCTAATGTACAATGAAATATATGCAATAAGAAAAGTGTCAATCTCTAATATAAAATAGAAGATAATAAACATAATATATTTTTGGTAGAACACAATAAAGAAATTTCTTAATTTTGGAACGATATTTATGATAAATTGAAGTAGTAATTTATAATTCTAGTGTATTTCAATTATAATTTCTAAATATTATTTATTATAAAATATTTTGTATTTACCGTCTGCTTATCCATCAAAAGAACTTTCATGCCCGGACCACTTTCTTCTGTCATCCGAGTGATATAAAATTTTAAAGCAGTAATTAAATTCATTTTATTTGAAGTTTATTTAACTTTTTGTAACTATCAATTACATTTTGTAAATTTGATAATAATATGTTTAATTTGTAAGCATTACAAAATATAGAAAACACACAGTTTACAAATGTAAACACTACTCTTCATGCAACTATGTATAGCTATGTGAATTTATCACTAGTCTAGAAATTAACTTTGAGAAGACATATTTAGTAAAATTACAGACCTGAGACTATAACTAAAATTAAGAGGTGAAATAAGAAACATAGAGAATAAATACAGTAACTAGACAACATATGTTGATCCTAATTTTTTTTATCATTGTTTTTAAAAATATATTTTTATACTATTAAATATTTTATTCTTTTTGACAACATATGCAATGTTAAAATCCTTATAAAATTGCTCAGTCCATTTTTATGAAAATCTCATGTGTTAGTCATAATTTAATTTTATTCGAGAATTATCATAATAATGTAACATATTAACTGCGATTAATAATAACAAGAAAATAAATTATAAATCTAATATACATATATTTCTTAGCCATTTCTTAGTATTATTTTGTCTATGGTACAAGAAACGTCAAATTTCAGAGGTTATGTCTCATCTGTGACAGGTTAAGATTATATAAATTGATATTTCATGTATAATGTAAAAAAAAATAAATTATGAATATATTTATACTTTTATACTTTTTAGTTACTCTTCAGAATTATTTTATCTATGATACCAGAAACGTCAAATTTCAATATATAGGTTATGTGTAATACCACTATTTGAAATAAATAAGAAATTTATGCAGTTAGTAATGTTCAAAATTTTATATATATATATATACACATATACTGGATTGAATACAACCAATGATATATTTTCTGTTTATGTATACATATATATAATATTACACAGCATAAACGAGTGCTGGTGTCCCTAGGAGAATGTTTTTATCATTTATATGATAAACAATTATTATTACTACTATTATCGTTTAATCGATAAGAAATCGAAAAGAAATCTATTACTAATGTGTTTTTCAAGTTTTTGCGCTCACTTCATTGAAATTTCAAAATAACAAGATATTTCCTTTCGAAACATATTCAAATATTTTACTGATCATTACATTGGAAAATGAAGAAAATCAAAGGATTTGTGGATTATCTGAGAACAAACACATGTAGAATTACAAATTTTACGAATTGAGCATTATCATCACATTTTCTAACGAAATTATAGGTATGTCGGCAATATATTATTGTATTATTTCGTCATTTTTCTTCTTTTTAGTAAAATATCTTTTTTGACAATGAGTGTAAATAAGAACGTGTTATAAAACTCAAAGAAAATGTAAATTTTTTTGATTTTCAACAAGAATCTTTTCTCGTTCCTTTTTTTATGAAAAAATACACATCTGATGAAAAAATTGATACGCGTAAGTTTTCTCATTAAACTTTTAGTAAGGATGTACGAGTTTGGTGTTAAAATAAGTAAAAATAAAAAAACAATATAGTTAACTGGTAATCTTTATCGCACAAAATATTTTAACAAAATATGTATCTATGTTTATAGATCGTGAAACTTTATCAGCAAAGTTATCTATCAACCACATGATTGTTTAGCAAAACTGCGACACAATTCGATTGATAAGCATGTGGTTTTTTGCTTTTTCCGTTTTCATCCTTGTTTAAATTTCTCTATGCATCTTTTTCGAAAGATATAAAATAGGAGAGGAGTAAATGAAAGCTGTAATTTTGTTGCCGTAAGAGTAAAATATTCGTATTGGTAACTACGATATACCGTCATTTAAATATATAATAAAGCGTAAGTGCTAAGCGGTTATCAAACATTTGGTGAAAGCTATTTCGTGTTCACAAAGATAACGTTTTTTAAATTAAACTAATTTAACAAATGCGTATACAAATTTCTTCGGTTATTCGTTTTTTAACGTAAATATGTATAAATATGTTTTTCTTTTTTTCAAAGAAACTCTATATTGCGTATTACTAAAATTGAAATATTTGTTATTATAGAAACTTATAGATAAAGTGCTTCAGTTCATCGTAAAATTAATTTCTAACCACTTTATTGTCTTTTATTTGCTGTTTTCGATAACACCGATTAATTTTGCCTACATAGGTTACGTACGAACCTGCAAATGGCTGAGGTAGTGAGAAGGAAAAAGGTGTGCGTAATAGGAGCCGGCGCAGCCGGACTCTGCGCTGCCAGACACTTTGCGCCAAATTTGAATTTCGAATTGAAAGTTTTCGAGCAGACAAATGATATCGGTGGCACGTGGGTTTATAAAGAAGCAACTGAAGTTGACGAAAATGGTTTGCCCGTTCACTCGAGCATGTACCGCGATTTAAGGTTTAATTTTGTGCTTTAAGTGATTTAACTTAAACTTTATGTTATTTTTTGTTTATTGTGCAGTGTTAAAATTTAAAACAAAATATCGGATTGCAGAACTAATTTGCCAGCGAAAATTATGAATTTCCCTGACTATCAGAGACTGAATGCTGTAGAACCTTGTTGCGTGTCACACCAGGAAGTTCGATCTTATTTACAGAATTACGCGGATCATTTTGATTTATTCAAATACATTCAGGTAAGCGTGAATGAATTCTTAACGATTTGTTATAAAAGGTTTAATGTTATAGTTTGGGACAAGAATAGAGTCCGTTCGATTGCAAGTGTCCGCCGAAGGTGAAGAGGAATGGGCTGTGCGAACAAAAATTATGAAAACAAAAGAAGAGAAAGAAATTATTTTCAATGTTATAATGATTTGTAACGGGTACGTCCTTCCTTAGTATTAAATATCGCAACGATTCGTGAGTTTCGCTCTTATTTAATTTTTTTTTAAGTTATATTGTTTTGTTAATTTCGTTTCAATTGTATTAATTTAGACACTACTTTGATCCTTATATGCCAAAGATACCTGGAATCGAAAAATTTCCAGGTATGATAGTACACAGTCATTCATATCGAAAACCGGAAGATTTTTCTGGTAAAAGCGTTCTAATTTTGGGAGCAGCTGCCTCTGGAGTCGATATCGCTCTTGATTTGGCTAACCACGCAATTCGAATATATTTAAGCCATAATAATGAAAGGTATTTCCAATGATTTTCAGATATAACTAATTATTAATTGATAAATTAAAGTTAAAGCGACATGTTTTCAATATATTTAGGTTAAATGGTTCTTTACCATCAAATATAATTGAGGTGTTAGGCGTGGAGAAGACAGAGGAAGGAAAAATTTTTTTAAAAGATCAAAGTTCCGTCACGGCGGACGTATTTATGTTTTGTACAGGATACCGGTATAGTTTTCCATTTTTGGACGAAAACTGTGGAATTCGAGTGGATGATAATTTTATAACTCCTTTGTACAAACATTTAATCAATATTGACCATTCTACGATGTGTATTGTTGGAGTGCCTACTGTTGTTGTTCCATTTCCTATGTTTCATATGCAAGTAATACGATTGATATATTAAATATTATATTAAAAATACAAACGTACATCCATTAAAGACCAATTAGTGAAGTAACGTGTAAATTTAGAATTCTTTGAAAATAAAAAATTGGTCCTTAATGGGTTAAATATCATTAATCTACCATTGACGGCGTGCAAATATCAATTTTTCAGATACAGTATTTCCTTGCGTTATTAGAGAAAAGAGCAAGCCTACCGACAAAATCAATTATGTTGGAAAACTCGAAGTTGAAAACGTCGAAAAAAAGACATGCGCATAAACTAATGGACAAGCAATGGGATTACAATAATTCATTAGCTGATGCTGGAGGTTTCGATCGTTTGCCAAAATTCTACAAACTTGGATACGAAGCGTGGTCAGTGCAGAGGAAAGCGAACCTCTTGAACTACAAGAGGGCCAGATTTGTGATATCCGAAGATGAAGAAAGCGTTGAGCTAGTCATACCGAAATAAAGTGTATAAAATTGTTAAGTATAATAGTATTTTATAAATCTTTTGTAGCGTTGTATTTAATAACGATATTGATTTTGTGACAAAGTCAATAACAAATGAATTCTCTGGACCGCTTCAGAATTTCTGATTTCGTTGTGGCTTTCGATAGCGCGGAACAGATATAATTAAAATTATTGAGCAATTTATAAAGTTGACATAGTTTTATTTTTAATCCAATCTACTAGATCGATAACGTCGGTATAGACACCAGGTGAGTATGGTTGACCGCAATCGTCGCCCCACGAAGTTATACCGATTATGATGTTGTCCCTGTTAACCAATGGACTACCAGAATCACCCTATGGGAAACCAACTTAGAGTAAGTTATTGTGACCATTAATAGATTTCTGATTATTATAAAATGAATTGTAACCTTGCATGCATCCTTTCCCCCTTGCGAAAATCCATAACAAACTTGATGCTCTGTTACTTCGTATCTGCCTTTGTAGTCTTTCCTGCATTGTTCTTTATTCACTTTCGGCACAGTAACGTGTTTCAGATCTTTTGACAATATCGGCTTGATATCCTAAAAGTTCAATCTGTTGAACACAATACATAATTTCTTAGTGATCCCTTATTTCTCTACTCGTCGTTTCATTTCATTTAAAAATAAAATGTATACAAACGATTATTATTTATCGACTTGTTAATTTTCAATTTTGTGATTATAGAAGTTTTTGCTCAACTTGTTAACCGGATTATTTCTTACTTTAATCAAAAATTAAAAATTTTCATAAATCTATAATTCATTTTTAACAAAAGTTAACGTAATAGAACGTAAAATGTTTGACGAAAAATGTATACTATATTCAAGAGATTAACAATTCGAGGGATGCGCTAACTTGTCTTTCCTTTGGAGCTTAAAGAATGTCCTGGTTAACAGTTAGTGGTATCGAACTATACAAAGACTTACGATAAAATAGCCCCACCCGGCAATTGAAGCCCAACTTGTGTAAATAGATTCATTTCCAGGTAACTTGACAGGCTGTGTAGCATTGTCAAATTTGAACGATGGAGATACCTTCAATAATCCAATGTCGTAATCGTTATTAAGCTCATTATATTTTTCGTGGTAAAGAAGGGTTGTTACATTATGAACAACTCCGCCACTATCGTATTTATTAGCTCCACTACGGATGTTTATCGAAACGGAATCATTGACAAACCTATGAACCGAATGTATATCAAATATATGAAAGAGAATCAAGATTCAATCTTGGAAAGAATCCTATTACTTACAGAATAATACAATGAGCAGCAGTCACTGCCCAATCCTCATTGATAATAGCAGCACCACAGGTATACTCACTATTTACACTTAACGACAACTATCACAGATAATCATTTCATTACTAGCTACGCAAGTTTCATGAAAGTTGCAACGTGCGAAGGATCTACGGAAAAAAAATTCCAACAAATTTTGAGATCGATATCTTTTTGCATGCTACACATGTGTGATCTTTATCACTGACCACGTCGTATTGCAAATTAAAGTTTGCTGAGTTCTACATTTATTTTGAGATAAAGCGGAGAAAACACAAAGTTGTGACATTGTATATTGAAAAATAAATTTTTGTTTTCTTGACTCCTTTTTTCCGTGGATACTTCACATATTTTATACTGAATCACTCACCATGTACGAAACTTTCGTGATACTGACGTATTCACCATTAACGATTCGATCTACACGTGGTAGTGCCAGTCCATTCGTCTTCACTAAAGATATTCAAAAATCTATGCCTCTTAAGTATTAAGATACGTGATTAATTGATGATAATTGAAAACTTTATTATTGCATGATTGTTTTCAAAAATCGACGTAATCAAGCCATACTATTATTGTAAATATATATATAAAATATAGTATTTATATAAAATGATACAAACGTATAAAGTTTATAAATGGAAAAAGCTTTTTCAATCATAATGTAATGCAATCTGTCTACTTGTTCAAGACACTGGAAAAACTCCGTATCCGTACTCGCATACTTACGTCCGAGAAGTAGAAGGGAAATTGCAGAGAAAAGAAATTCATCCATCATCGGGCGAAGTTGATCCGTGGCTGTTTTTGTTTTATTCAAACCGACGAAATGAATTTTACGCGCCGATTTCGCAATTTATCCTTGCCACTTATCGAAAGATGGAACGCTTCCAACATAATTACCGGGTACGAAATTACTCGCGAGCGGCGGTCGAGCACGTCGTTATCGTGAGATTACGTGCATACAATAAATGCTGCGACTGCTTGCGTAAATTCGTTCGAGAACAAACGTACAATTACGAACGATATTCGTTGAAACAGATTTATATCTTTCGATATACACGATTCCCTTATTTCATTAAAGTACATTGTGTAATAATTAACACTCGTTATCTGTCAGTGTGCATATATATATATATATACATATACACATATATATTGCAATTACAATCCCTCGATGGGAACATCCGAAGGATGTAATCTCAAAGGAGCGTAAGAGTGGTTGTTTAACAAGTGTAGCGGGTTTTTTAAAGAAGCCAAGCATGAACAGTTGCAAAGGGCGTCAAAGCGAGGTTTATAAAGCGCGATTCAAGCCAATCGTTTTACGAAACAATAGCTAGCAGAGGAGGTACGTCATGGTTTGTAGTTTGGTTGGTTCGTGTTAGTTCGGCGGTGCGGCGGTCTGACGTCTAGTGAGCCGGCTGGTCGAGGGGTGGCAGTGCGGTAGTGTCGCGCCGAAACAACCCTCAGTCTGAAAGTTCTCGCGGTCGGGTGTGTGTCTTTATTGACGTCTTTCTGCGCGATTATTTGCCGCATACACGTCCATCTACGTTTACCTTTCGACTGTGTGTTTCATTTCGGGCCTGGTCTCGGATGTCCCGCGCGAGTATTTCGTTGTCAGTGCGGTACCTCCCCGATCCGACAGTTTGGCGGTTAGGTTAATTTCCGGATCAAGTTGACGAGTCAGCGGGCGGGTATCTAAACGGACAGCGGCATTACCACAGTGAGAGAGAGAGAGAGAGAGAGAGAGGGGGAGAGAGCATCATTTCGGTGAGTCTTTTGATCGTGCGCCAAATTTGTATTCGTCAGTGACATAACGAGAACTTTTTTTAAGCAATTTTCTGTTTGAGAAAGCGCGAACACTCGCTAGATCAATAATCGTTACGAGTCTACGAAACACGCGAATAGTTAACTTGCCTTTACGACCGATCTTACGTTCGAGTTTGCGTCCTTTTTTTTTTTGAATGTGAAGCGTTTCATAACGTGAATACAAATATATAGCGTGCCCTTGCTCGAGTAAACACAAGACGTTTGACCGTAGAATGTGACAGACGGCACACGAATATTTTTCCGTCTTAACGTACTACTATTGACGTTGTTTTGCGCAAGCTCGTAGAGTGTAACGTATTAATTGCACGAAGCAATTGAAATAAAACTTCGAAACTAGTTGATCGATTCCGGTCGAATTCGATCGGATTCACTCGCGACGGAAGGAATCTTTCGTTTCGTTCGTTCGCCCATTGATCCGCCATATTGGATCGATACATATCGGATTGTTTATTGAACGTTAAACGTTCGTATTTGGAGTTTCAGCGGGAGACTTTTGCTTCGTTACGTGCCCTAAAGATCGTGCCGCACAAATACTTGCTTTGTCAAAATGCAAGTATATACGATTCCGATCGCATTTTCATATTCGGTGCCAAAAATAACATCAACTAAGCGTCACTATGGGCCTTTTGACGCGTTTTGTTTTCTCCTCTGGATAAATCCCAAACGTCGTGACAGTGGCATTTCCGTTAGGAATAAATCGATCGAACGATTAACCTGAAACGATCAGACGCGAGCGCGATCGTGGTGTGGAGGTGGTAGCGTCGAAGGATTTTCTCTTAGGTTACGACACCCTTTTTCGATGCCATACTTGCACGATGTAACTGACATCGACGTCGCAATCTTGTTTCACATCTTGACGAAACGAATTCGAGGCGATTGTCAATTACTCGTGCCTTTTAATATTTATTAATATTATTTAATATTACATAATATTATATTATTAATATTTATAAATAACGATATTTATGTAAATTTATAGTTTTGTGAATGCAACTGAAAGAGTAGGATCTATAGAATGTTACGATTGTATTTTGCCCATTCTATATGTTCGTGCACTGTTAATTATTACGGGATTAACGAATTACTGTAGGATTAACCTTAATCGTTACTGATTACGGGACTAACGAACGAATGCTGCGAACTTTGCGATAATTGTCATAATTTCGCTCTAAAATAACGCACAAAGCCAAGCCTCATTGATGTTCAGTTTCGGAAATTGAAACTTTTACCGACGAGAAAATTAATACACGTCCATTTTATCGTAGCACGATTAAATGTGGATTCGTAAAAATCATAGGAATCTTCTGCGATTTCTTTGCACATTTTTTGTATTTTTGCTATACGCGTTCCCACGTATTTTTGATTACCTGCAGAAGAATGCAGAAGATCCGCAGAAGATCTGTTTGTCATTAACGAAGTATCGTTCGTTTTCAAGAGGAAGGAAGCGTGATGTGCATACGTGTGATAGGCAGGATAGGAGTCAACAAGCGCGATAATAGCGCAAGTAGATGCGCACCGAAGGTCGACGGACACACACTTTGTATTTGCAGTTTTATAAAACATGCGATCGAGCTGCGCTCGAGCTGCGCTCGAGGACGCTCGAGGACGCCCGAGGACGTTCGAGCCACGCAGGCCCCGCTTTCTTCGGTATTAAGCACGTATGCGGTTAATTACGTTTTCAAAGATGATGCTTTGAAGTGAGTCGTCGATGTTCCCGCCTGCATGCATATTCATTTATGCATATACAGCCCGTCGATTCTATCGGTGTCTTACGTGTGTTACGGCCTCACGAACGAAATCGCCTTTGCATCGTCGATGATACGACGATCCGCTCGCGGCGAAATGGAAAAACATTTCGATGCGTTCGATTCGCTCGATCGATTCGTTCAACCTCGACGAGATTAATTTAATTCAACGAGATTTCCTTTTAACATCATCCGATGATTTTTCCATGCAAAATGTTTCGACGATCGTTCGGTTACAAATAAGATTAAGACAGCAATTCAGAGAGCGGTTGCTCGAAACATTCCTGTTTCGAGCAACCTAGCCCGACCGAGGCTGGCACGCGCTTCTAGAGTCGGGGTCAAAAGTTCACGCGCTCTCTCCGGGTGGCCAAACTAACATTTTACCTGCTCTTTTCCCTGATCTTTTCTCTGATTCTGCCGGGAATCTGAAAATAAATCAAAGGTAACCGTGCGGGGGATGTTAAAAGTTGAATATTCGTATATATTTTTCATCGCGAAGAGGAAGTCGGGGGAGAAATTTTCGCGCCAGGAATTTATTGGCTCTGCGACTTTTCTCTTTCCGTCTTGTCTCTCTCCATTTTCCTCCCTTTTTCAATTGTCGAGCCACTTGCATCGGCTTTATAAATATCAAGTCGGTCGGCCTATAAATATTGAGAGACTTCTATAAATATCGATTAAAAGCGTGTAGGCACGTTCTAAATTATCATGCTTAACGGTCAATGAGATGATTGAAAATTTTCCCGTAGAAGGGACGTGCAGGGTTTGACGCGATATCGAAAGATTTTGATTGTGGTTCAAAGGTTCAAAGGTTCTCATCCCTTTCCTTATTCGAAGAGGATGAGATTTTGAAAAGTATTTTTTTTTTTTTAAATCTAGTTCTACTTTTTTAAATTCTTTTTCTCAAAATTTTCTTCAGATATTCTCTTGACGTTGCACATTGTATGGTTCGTAAAACAAAAAACACCATTTACTACACCCACGAAAGAAATAGATTTTAGAAAACAATGGCCAAACGTTATTTTTTTAATCCTCGAAATCTCCGTTTGACGGTTTTCACGTGTTCGTCGCACAAAACAAACGTTGAGCGGTGACATTTTTGAAATGCAATGGCTCGCGAAGGTATTCGAGCTACTTGCAAGCATCTTTCACGAAATTCGTGTTATATCGATAAAATATTTGCTACAAATCCGACAACTTTCAACGAGTATCTTGCAACTTCCACGCACATTTTCAGATTGCTATCAAACTTTGTTTATATGATTACAATTGTGTCTTGTCACAGCACTGACATACACGCAATATAAAAACTTGTACCCCTTCATTTCTGACTAGGAAATGAAGACGACTTTTTTGCCATAAAATTTTATCGATATGCAAATACCGATATCGGTACCAGACAACGCCACTCCTACTCGAGGTCTATCGCCCCTCGCGAATCACGTGACCCGAATCAACCAATCGCTAATTTTCGTTGCATCAGCGTTGCACCTGAAGATGCCCGATTTTCTCGGTTACCCCCTAAAGTCGCTTTACCTTCGTAAAGCTACTTAAACCTAACCTAAACCTAACCCTCTCCCAAATACCTTTACTTTAGTCATTACGTGGCAGGTTCTGTTTATTATGAAGGGTGGAATCCCCGTATATTGTATTCGCTCGAGTTTATCGAGGGAGTGGTAACCGAGGGAGAGAATCCTTTTCGCGCGAGATACGTTGGGTATCCTTCGTAGCAAAAGGGCCGCCGCAGGCGAGATCCAATGTTCAAGGTAAACGTATTGTTTCCTCGCAGGGTAATCGCTACTGACCTCGATCGTATCGTCCTCGTTTGCCAGGTTCGATCGTTAATTCCACGTTGGCCGAGCAAACGTTCTAAAAATAATTTATCGACTGGCCCTTGTTCGTGCGTTCGGCTGTTTGCGTTCTTGTCTTCTTTCTTTCGTTCGTCGAACTTTCGAACGATCGATCATCCGGATAAACGCGATAAGCGACAGGTTGACGGATATCGAGATACACGTCTATGTGTGTAGTCGGACACGTGAGTTGAAGCGGTTCACTTTTGCGAGGAAAAAGAAAAAATAGGAACGAGGAACGAGAGGTGAAAATATCGAGATATTTGCGCAAGGAATTTTCTCAATTTCTGATCCGATTAGTAACTTCGTTGCGATTTACGAAGTAGGATTTACGAAGGATTTCGGAAAGTTTTATTCTTGCTGGCGAAATTCCAACGTGCACCGCTGTGCATACGAAGTGACACCGGAACGATGCACGTTGTCCCACGGTCCGTAAGGACATCGTCGAGTTGTTACAGGCACGAGTGCGCTTGCAATGGAATAATAATACACTACGCCTTGTAACTATGACACTACCCCAAAATTTTGGATTCTTATAGACGAGTTGGACTCCTATCGAATATCAAATAGGATAGAAATGTGAGGCACCGAAAGTATCGATCTATATAATCTGATTCTATAAATGATTGCATACGAATTTTATGAAAAATTTTAAGACAGAATCCATTAGAATATATATTTTTTTTTAATAAAATGACATGAAAATATAAAAAACAAAAATTAATAAAAAAATTATGGATTTATTTTAGTAGGAAGTGATTTCTGGCTCACCCTATAGAATACAACCTCTACGTTAGCCTTATTTCTTCAGTTGCATCGATTAAAATTTTGGTATTAATTTTTCTTTCTTATAAAATTGTAATCTATCGATTAATGGTGAAAATCTAACTGTCGCGTCCTTTTCCGCGCGAGTCAGATTTAGGTTAGGGTTGAGTCTTTGAGTGTTGTAAGTTTTGTTGACACAGAGTTCTACTTTTATATGGGTTAAAGGCATCTGTGACGCGATTGAAGTTTATGGCACTGGTTCGCGCGGTCGGACGTCAGCCAACAGCGATTTTCCCACACTCTATTAATCACGTGTCCGTTTATCTCGACTTACAACGCATCGCCCATGCAAATCGCGTTAAATGATAAAAAAAATGTTCCGTTAAAATTTAATTGTGCAATCGAACTCTGATATCAGTGACAAAATTTTGGAAACTATCCATTGGAATATTTTTCCTCTGCCTTCTTTTTCAAGGCATATCAACAATGCACGAAAGCCTGTTCGCACAGAGTGGGCCAAAAGTCACTCCCTACTGAAATAAATCCGTAATTTCCACATTTCGACTAAAGTCTAAAATTTGAAATTAATAAAATTAGCTTTTTCTCATATTTTGATATTTTATTGTAATTATTTTATATATTATTATATTTTATTATTATTATTTTACTATAAAGAGAAAAGAGGAAAAATACGAAAATTCTACAACGGGAGAAAAACGTGTCGATTCTCCAAGTTCCTGATTTATTTCATAAATAAACGTGGTGGACTTCGACTAGGAATAATTGAAGAGATAATTTCGACGTGTGAAATTACTCGACGACGGACTAAATTTTGCTCCTCCATAAAAGGCAAGAAATACGATTTATAGGTGTGCAAATTAAAGGTAAAAGTGAATAAATCGACTTGATAGGACAGTTGGATCGCTGGCAGGGGCGAAAACAACTTTGGCAAAGTTCGATCGCTCGATAGTGTAAATCAACTGTTAATTGCGCGATCTCGGTGCGCAATGCGTCGACAACGATCGTCTCGAGGACCAACATCTCTCGCTTCGCTTGGCCAAAATTTCACTGGTCTCCGAAATTTTATCAATCGTTCTTCTCGCGCAATCCGCGAGAATTCCGTAAAAAGTAACATTTCATTCGTCGTTGTTTCGCACGATACAATTGCAATTTGTTAATGAAAGTCACCGTACAGTTCCCGGACCCGGGAGAAGTAGAATAGGATTGGAGCATTAGCCGAGATTGAATCGGGGACTCTGTTGGTTTCGCCAAGGGAGAATTGATTTCGACTTTAACCGGGTTCCCGGGTACGCGGGGATTGCCCGCTTGGAAACGTCGCTTTGTTGCTCGCGTCGATGTAACGTGGCTAACAATGGGTTCAACGTGTTCACGGACATTTATGGCGAAGCAGTACGTGGGTTTCTCTAGCGCGTACAAATTAACGACGAGTCGTAACTGGGGAGCAGCAGTTCACTCTCCTTTTCAGAAATCACCAGACTGTAGAGGTGATTTCTGCTTAATTGTAACGAAGGTGAAGGAAGTTTCTCTAGGAAAGGAACCGGACTCGAGTACTTTTCCGAGAAAGAACAATTTTATTGAACAGAATCGCGCTCTACGAGCAGCCTGTGTAACGGAGAACAGTGAAAGAGCGGTATAACAATAACTCTTTCTGACAGAAGGATTTCAACGGGAAAGTTTTACGGTTTAACCCCGGTCTTGGAAACGATCCAATCGCTGAAGGCAGCGACCTCTGTGTGAACACCGGGATAGCCAGCTCTGGCGCAGCCGTAACCCCAGGACACGAGTCCGGCCAAACGTCCACCGATGGTCATGGGACCGCCGGAGTCACCTTGGCAAGCGTCTTTCCCCCCTTCTGGCACCGCGGCGCAAATTTGCCCGGCCGGCAGTCCCCCGTACGACGCGTAGGCGTCGTTGCAGGAGCTCTTCGACACGATCGGGACGTCGACGGATTGGAGAACGTTGCTGGTGCTGCCACCTTCCTGGATGGAGCCCCATCCGGTGATGGTCGCTTTAATTCCCGCGATCGACTCCTCGTTCTGCTTGAATATCTTGATAGGCTGACGAGTTTTGTCCAGGACGAAGGGAGTTTTAAGTCGTAGCACGGCCACGTCATTTTCTGGCACGCCGTACATGTTGGTCACGTATTTCTCGTGGACGATTACCTCCGCTACCTTGTGGCTGCTTCCGCCGGAGGATTTAGTCGCTGTCCCGGCTACCACGGTGAGCCAGTCGGCTGGATAGGACATGCAGTGACCAGCCGTTACCACCCATTGCTCGGAGATGATGCTGCCACCGCAAAAGCCGAAGCCGAGAGCTTGAAGGAGCACTTGGTGCGGCACCTCCTCGATTTTCACGTCCTTTCCACCCACGATTTGTCCCGTTGGGGTTAGCGGGTTCAAGCCTGGCATCGGGAACGGATTCGCTTGGGAAATAACAGTTTTGATCCTCAGTTCAAGTTGCACGTCGAAATCATTGTCACGTTTCCTTCATCACGATTTAAACAAACGGGATCGAAGGAAAAGTCTGTTCCGTGTAAAAATGTATATTCCAAAGAATATTCTATATTTTGATATGACCGAGTATTTTTTTTTTTTTTTTTTTTTTTTGTAAACACGTAATAGTCAGTCTTTTTGTTTTGATTTTGGTACAAGTGCAAAATTCGAAGAATACACGGTAGTTTAATATCGAACGTAAAAAATTAAATTCTTTAGACTCTTTGACTCCAACTCGTTGAATCTCTAAAGTCTAGATTCTATGTTGAAAAATCCCTAAAGTTGAGGGATTTACTTCACCAAATATATTTTTAGTCAGAATTCGTTGTACCGTCAAATATTTTACAGTAAAGTGAATTGTCACACATTTCAAGTTGCGAATACAAGTATTGATGTTAAAAAGTA
The DNA here is from genome assembly GCA_032399605.1 of Melipona beecheii. Lineage (NCBI taxonomy): Eukaryota > Metazoa > Arthropoda > Insecta > Hymenoptera > Apidae > Melipona > Melipona beecheii. The sequence continues at coordinate 5,258,646 of JAUCMO010000291.1, forward strand.
AATGAGTGATATTGAGTTACCTGCCGCTGCGGCCAACAAGGCGAGCAAACACAGTTGCGTGAACATCTTGCTTTCGAACGAGTCCCAACGTTTGTATGCCCTTCTATAAAATTCGTGGTTTATTTATACGAAAACGAACAATGAACGACGAGTATCTCGTATCAGACGTGGATTTGGAAATTCCAAACGAACGTAAAATTAAGAATTCGTAACAGTCTGTCGATCTGTTAATCTGTTTTCTGTGGATTTAATATGAAATCGATCAACGTAGTATCTCGACTGTAAGCTCTTCTCTGCATTTCCTCATTCGATGTTGTTCGTCCACGTAACCGATATACTTCGTTGAATGTAAATATTAAGATAAAGAAGCAAAGTATGTTCACGTATACGTATTGATCTTCATTCACGAGTATTAGAGCGGGGTTAATCGATCAAAATTTTAAATTCACGCAGGATCGCAAATAATCGAGCAAAAGTTTGTCAAAACTATTTGCAACAATTACAGTTAAATGTAATAATAATAAATTATTATTATTATATTCGTAAATGCATAAAAATTTGCAGTCTGATAATAATTATGCGTTCACGGTTTTCTAAATTTGAATTCCAGAAAAGAGACTCGAGACGAATTAGATAAAAATAAAATCCAAGAAATCTTCTCAAGATCTAAATCTGTAGTTTGAAATTGTTTATAATATATATATGGTTAATTCTATAATAATAGGAATGACACTACAGAACAGGACGACAGAAAAACGTGACTGATACAAATTTGGGAAAAACCTGATTTTAATATATTCAGTTCGTGAGATTATGGTGAGATTATGCAACATTAAACACTAGGAATACATAGAAGAACGTAACGACACAGCAGTTTTGTTGATTTTTTATTTCTCAAGTGTAAAGTCTTTTAAATACACAGAAGTTTTTTGTAAATTACCAAAAATATATCTGATCTTCATTTTTGAAAAGTTTATTATAGTATAAAATTAATCTGACAACCAAATAAAATCGAAATGAAATAAAAATTATATTAGAGTTCAGACGTATAGATAACAGAGTTCGAATAAAAATCATTCCACAAATTATCGATATTTTTCGCATCGGCAGTATTAAAATTCTAACAGTTTTATTGATTTTCAATACGAATTGATAGCGATAATGATTGTAAGATATCCATTAATCTTATCGCAGATTGTCGTCAATTGATTCGTGATTTTATTGTTTTTACTTTTCAAAAACAAGCTTCTAAAGGCTTTATTTCTCATTTTTCTTGGAAACGAACGAATTTTCTAAGAAAATAAAATTTTAAGAAGTTTCGTCCAAAACACATACGCAATAATATATTCAAAAATATTTTTCACGCTGAATATTCAAATATCTATTTAGCTCGAATAAAACTAGGCAATCGTTTCAACAACCATAAAAAAACATATCATCACTGAAAGTGATTTTATGCGGGAGTAACCCAGAAAGTCGGGCCTCTTCAGGTGCAACGCTGATGCAACGAAAATTAGCGATTGGTTGACTTGGGTCACGTGATTCGCGAGGGGGCGTGGGGTAGACCCCGAGTAGGAGTGGCGTTGTCTGGTATATTGAGCGATCGCGCCTGTAATTTGTTTTCCGATTCGAATGTTTGCGTATCGATAAAATTTTATGGCAAAAAGATCGTTTTCATTTCCTAGTCAGAACAGTTACTTCTGGGCCTTTCAGTGAGACGAATCGTACTGGAGTACAAGTCGTGCAGTTTTTCTTCTGTACAATCGCGATTTGGAGGGTTACGTTTAACGAAACGCAGGATTACATCAATTTAGTACTACTTTATAGAAACACAGGAAGTCTGGAGGAAATGAGAGAAGGCAAGTGTTTTGCTTGAATCTGTTCCATTTATTCCCAAATTAGCACATATCTACACGTAGTTCTGTTTCATAGAGCCGCGATCAGATTGTCAATACTTTCGCCGAGCGTCCTCTCAATAGGCGAGGAAATTAGACTCCGCTGTGGCGTTTGATCCATTTACGGTAGTAGGAGACGTCGGTGTAAACCCCTGGATAATGCGGAGTCCCGCATCCCTTTCCCCAGGAGACGATTCCCACGAGTTTGCCATCGACGACCAACGGACCACCGGAGTCACCCTGGCACGAGTCTTTGCCCCCCTTTTCAACTCCCGCGCAAATTTCTCCCTTAGGTATCCCACCGTAGTCGTGGTAAGATTTCTTGCACGAGCTTGTCGAGACCATGGGAACCGAAACCTTGTGAAGTTTTTCCGGGTGGCCCGATTTCGTAGTACCCCAACCGGTGACCAGTGCGTGTTTGCCCTTGAGGGACGCGACACTTCCGCTGAACAGTGGCACCGGTTTCCTCGATTTGTCGAGCTTGAACGAGCCCTCGATATGAAGCAGCGCGATGTCGTTCACGGGTACACCCTTGGGCCTCGAGTAGGATTTGTGCCTGATCACTTTCTTAACTCGATGCAGCGAACCACCGCTGTGTACGGTGGTCGAACCTGCGCGTATCCGGTACGTGCTGGCTGTGCGTGTGGCGCAGTGTCCAGCGGTTAGGACCCAGTGCTTAGAGATTATGCTACCACCGCAGAAGTGGCGTCCGTTCTCTTGCAGGCTCACTTGGTACGGTGCCGCGTAGATGGTGGTTGTTTCCCCGCCTACGATGCGACCGTCCATTCGCTCGATCTCGTAGTACACCGTCTCGTTTGCCAGGTTCTCCATCTCGCTCATAACTGATTCGTCTTCTTCGTCTTCGTCTTCGTCTTCGTCCGAAAGACTGATCTCTGTCTCGTTTATGAAGTCCTCCATCTGACTTACCAAGTCCTTTGTCTGGTTTATAGGGCTCCCTGAAATACAGAGGTACGAGTTTATTCTTTCGGTACAATTTGAAACGTTGCTTTCTGTCGTAAAATTTTCTCTGTGTCGTGGAGATTTCTCCTCGGTGTATATATTTTGTACACTTTCGTGTTCGATCAACTTTGCGTTATTTTGATAACAAATTTCACAGCGTCTTCTTACCGAATTCAGTTGAACTTAACAGACAGTCGGAAGAAATGATCGTCTCGCTATTATTAAGAATTATTATTATCAATACGCGACTTTGTAACAATTCATTTGTTTTATAACGGAAATTCCAAATGGCTTAAAAGTCCACAGAACGTGTTAATAAACACAGTAACGTAGCAAATCTTTACCGAATAAAATAAACCGTATAATCGATAATCGAAAATATACAGAAAACACACAGTTACGACTATTAATTTGGAACACGTAGGAAACGACATTTTTCACGCAGATGCAACAAGCATTTTCACAGGAATATTTGTTTAAAAAACTTACCAGCCGCGAAAGCGACGAGAGCGAGAAGCACGATCAATTTATGCATCCTGAAAGTTACTTCCACTTTCATCAGTGGACGACAGACTGTGATTGCGTGATCCATCCGTCTGTTTTTATAGCAAAAATCTGTTGCCGTTAATAAAATATCGCGAAATCAATCTGAGATCGTCCTCTCGACTCGTCCGATGGAGCTTATCGCGAATTTTTTTCGCTCGATTACGTTAGCAGGTTTTGCGTTGCAAAGGAGATAAACAGACGCGTACTCAAACTATTTATCGATGAGATTTAATCTTTTCTTCTTCTTTTCTTTTTTCGAGAGAGAGAGAGAGAGCACGGACGTGGTCGTCTAGGTGTCATCATCTCGGTCTTTTCGTCTCGATTCCGATTCTTCGCCTTGGCTTCTCCGTTCGAAAGATCCGATAGATCTTACCAGTCCGAAACCCTTGGACTCGTTCGTTCAAGCGGGGACAAAAATTATCTGTCTTTATTCATGCATTTATTCCGACTCGAGTAATCTTAACTCGTTCCTGATCTCGATTATACTTTTAATTAATTTTTTTAATTAACCTCTCGCGCCTCTTCTTATAATCGAGGAAGAAAATGTTGCGCGTAAATTACGCGATAAAAGTTCTTTTGCATTCCCTTTGAACTTGGAAAAGCACGATCCGCTCTCTAACGGTGACGCAAAAAAAAGAAAAAAGAGGAAATTTAAGGTCCGTTCAAAGCTCGGACAGATTTGATCGGCGCGTGAAGTTTCACGAGTCGATAAATTATATACGTTCCTTGTTCGTTTTCGTTTCTGCATCAGCTTCGAACCTCTCCCTTCCACGCAAGTATCGTACAATCGTTGATGAATATGGAGGGGGTCGATATAGTTCGATCGATAGCGGGGAATTGGAACGTGCGGAGAAGGAGTAACTCTTTCGAGGCGTCTTTATTACAATGCATCGCATACGCGGAGTATTCGTCGAAGGAAAATCAGGCGAATTTAATATTTCATGTTCCTGGCACTGCGTTCGTTTCTGATATTCGATGTACTATGTACAGGGCGATTCACAGAGTAACTTGCGCACTTGAAATAACTCTTAAATTGTGTTTAGTCTAATGAAAAATTGTTCAATGCCAAAGTTGGGTATGGTTCTAAGAGAGGCAAAATATGGCGTATCAATTTTCCGCGAGTTTCAAAATGTCCAAAATTATTCTTAAGTAAGTATCAAGTCACAACATCTGACGGTTAAGGTGATATTTTACCACAATTTGTCTAAAAAAAAAAAAAAATAAAGTCCAATTAAAAAGAAAAATAAAGGTGACCTTGGAAATTTGGAAACCCTTCGACACACACAAAAAATCGATACTCCATATTTTACCGCGTTGAACAATTTTTCACTAGACGCACAACTTAAAAGTTATTTCAGGTATGAATCACCCTGTATGATCGAAAGATGGAACTATAACGATTCGACACATAGTGGACACGTTGACGTGCAACATATGGGATTTAGGAATTCCACAAAGTGGAGGATATCGAAAATATTTCAACCATGGTGGTGAGTATTGCGCGTGGTGGTAGATGAAGTGCGTAGTAAGTCGAACACAGCTTAAACTGTCGCCGAGGTGGCTGCTTCTTTCGTTTCGAATCACTTCTTTTTCCCGCAATGGGAAATCGTGACATCGTTACCTAATTCTTCGTTTCCTCAAGTTTCCATTCCCCCGAGGATTTATCCTTAATTAGAATGTAATTTAAATACAGGGTGAAATTTAATTAGAATGTATAATTTGGAGTTGTTCGGACGCAGCGAGCGGGCACACGGAACTCAGTAATCTGCACGAATGCTGGCTCATTAAAAATTAAACAGCGAAATAACAACGTCGTCGTTATTCAAGCCCATAAAAATATCAACTCGCGCGACAAAAGCTCGTGGTTTGCACGTTGTATCGCGCGTTTTTATCCACACCGGAATTTCGATTTGGATTTTGACAAATGCATTCGCCGCTTTTCTGCGTAATCCCCGTCCCGAGGACGAAGATGGTACCAGTATTTCACGTCGGAGACGATCGCGAAAATATGCTTTCTCTCCCTCTCTCTCTCCGTTTCGCAGTAAGCTCGCTGACATTTTTACATTTTTCACGAGAAACGACGTCGCTTTTCCATCCGAGGGGATGAGACTCTGCAAGTGATGTATAAATAATAAATGTCCTCTGGCGTACTAGACCGGAGCGTAATCTCGCTGTGTTCTTCACTTGCTTCATCCTTTCAATGGCATTACGAGACTCGATTAGTTTCCTCGAGCAGCGAATATTGTAAACTTCCTTTCTCGAAAGATCTCGGCCAGGTGCATTTCGATCGTAGTTCGATTCGAGCGATATAATTTTGACCCTATAAAAACTGCACGAGGCTCGGAAGCAACTGTTCCGACTAGAAAACGAAGACTTTTTTGCCGTAAAATTTTATCGATATACAGACATTTGAATCGATACAAAACGAATTACAGGCAACGCCATTCCTACTCCACTCGAGGTCTACGCCACGCCCCCTCGCGAATTTTCACGCGACCCAAATCAACCAATCGCTAATTTTCGTTGCATCAGCGTTGCACCTGAAGAGGCCCGATTCTCTGGATTAACCCCGCTAAAATCACTTTCAGCGATAAAATTATAAAATCACGCATCTGATGTTCGTGTCGTTTACGCTCTTCGTCCGTCAAATCGTAATCTCGTCAAAACTCGGGCGGTAATTGGAATTTCCAGAGACGTTCGTTTTAAAAAAATTACGAGATAATTCCGCGTCTAAAGCCACCGTTTGGAGAACTTTGATTAGTGAGTTCGTTTTCCATTAATTACGAAATTAATTGGACGATGTTGCTGTCTGCATCCGCAATTTCCCGACGGATGCACGACTAGCTTGTCAGACGAAGATCGCTAACATTGACGCGAGCATTCCGAACCCTTCTGGGAATACCTGCATTTTATTGATTTATTTGCGACATTGGGAATGAAAGATAATTGAATCAGTCGTGCAGAAAATGGAAGGATTTTTATCAGATCGAATTTATCAGATAATTTGTATCATAATTGTACAACATAATATTATTTATTGTAACATCATTATGTAATAGTTTAGTTTAATCGTTGCACTCGTAGATGGAACAATCTATTAATCGCGTTCGTGAAAAACAGCAGTTTGCATAATTTGCATGAATATCGCTGCATATTTGCATTTGCAAATACCGTCTATTTATTATAGCGCTGGACTATTTTAGACAGCGAATTACTCGGTTTGCCGAGTATCGAGGTTAGTTCACTCGCTCCTAATGCCTCATTTTTCCAGACTTTCCTCTCAAAGAGTTCCAGTTTAGCATTTTACGTTAACGTAAATTACGCGGAGCTACCGGCGACTAAAGTATAAAAATGCGCAGCGGAGGAATTAAGATGCATCGGCCAGGAAGAAATTTCTACTGCGATAAAGGGCCACGAGCTTCGATGCATGTATTTTATATAAAAATCACTCTTACAAATTTATAAGATTTCTGTTATTGGAAAATTATGATAATGGTTGTAGCGTTAACTTGGTCGAGAAACATCATTTTAAATATTTTATCATATCACACAGAGGGCACGTTCATTTTTCTTTCTTTCTTTCTTTCTTTCTTTCTCTTCCTTTTCGCGAAAAGAAGATACTGCTGCGCCGATCTCGTCTCAAACTGCTAAATATTTAGGCAGATAGAAAGACGATGTTTCCGTGGCGTAGGCAAAAACTGTTGAAGCGAATTGTTAGTTATTGTCGGCAACATTGCGTTGCGAGTGTCCCAAATTCTTTCCCTTCAGTACGAAATTTTAACTTTTAAACGAATCACCTTTCTGATTTTTCAATCTCTGTTGACGATGAGAAGCAAATTTAAGTTCATCGAGCGATACGCTTTCGTCACAACGAACGAAGAAGCGCGGAGCATTTTAGCTAGCGGCTAAAAATGAAAAATAAAAGTCGCTTCCTCGTCGCCCGACGGTTTAATAATGAGAGAAAATGCGTCTTGCCGTACCGCTTCGTGGCGTAGACAAATCGTCACGTCTAAGATTATGCTCGCATGCTTTATGAAACGACGCTTGGACTCTTTGTGGTCCAATAATAGCCGCCCCTATAGCTATTGCAATTACAACTTTGAGCAAACAACATTTGAGCGAGTATACAACCGTTGTACCGTACTGATCATTATTTCGTCTCATTCGTCGGTAGAATTTTCTCCTCATCAACTTCGAAACGTTGATTCAGCGATAAATGTTTGAATTAATCTCGAGCGATACTGTTGTCTCCTGTGCCGTGCGTTACTTCGTCAACTATTCAGGATTCTACGTAGAGACGAGATTCTTTGAAGCAGGCAATTCAGTTAAAAATAAACTGCCTGTGTTTCGCTGAAGAAAGTGTTTTCCAACACTCGGCCTGACGTTTGTCCGCCTTTCGCGAACGAAATGGAGAGTCAAAGTCAAAGATTCTCGAAACTCTTTGCCGACCAACTTTGATCAACTTTTTCCTACCAATTCCAAACGTTAATCCTGCACGTGTGCGCGATTATTCTCGCTCCTGGTAATCCAGATTAATCGTTGCACTTGGTGCGACATTTATAATATATTTCGATACTTATATAAATAACAGTAGACTGCCATTCGTTATTCGAGTTAAATGTTTCAAACAAAACTTGTCCCGTTTCGAGGAGATGTTTCAACTTTGTAACGTGATTAATTTTGTAATGCAAAAGTTGTCACGTTATTCTCGCTTTTTGTGCAATGAGTTTTGATACTCAACGTACATACGTACACTTTTCATACACGAAAAAAATATATGACTCCATTTAAAAAAAAGTGGAGATTGACCTGAACCTAATCTAGAAAAATTCGACGGTTATCGTTGTTTCGAACAACGAACAATGATTGAGGAGATGTGTTAATTGCGCGGAGATGAATTGAAACGAATTGAGACACCCGGTACGTGTGTAATATGTGTGTCATTCCTACGAAGAAGGAGAATGACCCGAGTCGGGTTTTCTGACAAGCGTATCGCTTCTTTTCATAGCTATTACGCGTACCGCGACACGTGAAACGACGGGATGAATAGAATTTCCGGAGGATTAACGGGGGAAGTTTGTATCGGGTTTTTAAAGCTGCTCGTTTAAAAGTTAAGCCAGCCGCCGTTAGGAGAGCGCTTGTATAGAAAATACGCTGGAGCAACAATCAACGGGGGTAAGGCACGGATTTCTCCCCCGTAGCGTTCGCCCCGATTGTGAGAAAAGTTTTATCGAAAGCTGTCAGAGGCTTGCCAGTGACGAGCCAGGCCATTCTACCGAGTTTCCGGCCTATCAAAGACAGAGTTGGATCCCGTTTCCACTTGTCGAACGCGCGCTCGTTTGCAATCGGGACGCGAATAAAATTAGCGTCGCCCGGAGACGAAAATTTCTAGTGCTAGCGAAACTTGACAAATAAAAATTTCATTGGTGGCGAAAAACAACTGTCACATGGACACGTTTCCGGTAACGCAGAAAATGGCAAATCGAACGAAACATTTTCTCACTTTTCGTCTTCGGTAGAATAGAATTTGAAAATTGCTACGTAATAACAAACTTTTTAGTTGGTTGTGTACGTTAATAAGTATAAAGAATGTAAAATAAAATTGTTTTCTTTGGAACGTTTGTTTCTGAGAAAATGGAGTCATCTTCGATTTACCTTCTAACGCAGATAAATCTCCCTAATCGACCAAGCTCGGGAATTAGCCTAGTTTAGTATACCAAGTATACCAGACGAATTCTCAGATTTTTTCGAGCTGTTCGGCTTCTTCATCTTTGTTTTTATCACTGAAAATGATCTTAGCTGAGGTAACCCAGAAAATCGGGCCTCTTCATCAGGTGCAACGCTGATGCAACGAAAATTAGCGATTGGTTGATTTGGGTCACGTGATTCGTGAGGGGGCGTGGAGTAGTCAAATGTCTGCATATCGATAAAATTTTATGGCAAAAAAGTCGTCTTCATTTCCTAGTCAGAACAGTTGCTTCTGGGCCTTTCAGCGAGACGAGTCGTACTGGGCTACAAGTCGTGCAGTTTTTTTTTTTCATTTCGTACGTGTAGAATCTCGTCGTCAATTGTAACCATGATCGCCATCATCCATGCTATATGGGGTCATGCTATACGCGAGATACGCGAACAGAAGAGTGGAGGGATCGGGTCCAATGGGAGACGAAAGAAAGGTCTGGTCAGCGGCGTTCCTCGAAGGTAAGAGAAGAGGAAAAGGAAGTAAGCCGAACACGGTATTATGGCGCGACCTCGGTTGACCCGAAATGAAAGCCATTGGGGGGGGGATGGTAGCGAGCTTGAATCTCTGTCTACCCTGTGTGACGTCAGAGCGAGGGAAGAGCGGAAGAGTGGGGCGGAGGGAGGGAGGGAGAAGGCTGCTGCGTATAACGGTATCGAAGACTGACCGACCCCATTTACCACCGCTTTTAGTTCCCACTTTGGCCCAGGAGTATTAGCCTCCATGATTCCCGTGAAAGGGATATACAGAGAAATACTTCGAAGCTTTTAGACTCGAGAGCTTCCCGTGCAAATAAATCGACGTATTATCCTTAGTTTCACCGTCACCGTCGATTGACCGTAACTTACTCGATTTTATTGTTCTTACCCTCTCGAGAGGCGAGAAAGTTTCATTTGTTACTCGCGAGAGAATGAAATTTTAAGAAGTTTCGTTCGGGCGAATGTTCAAATGTTTCTTCAACTCTATAAACAAAAATGGACGAAGCTCTGGTAAACGTACGACAAAGCGTATTTATTTTCTGTACAATCGTTGTGTCACATTAAAGCAAGGTTTGAAGAAAGTTTTACGCGAGTCTGTTCTCATTTTGTTCCTTGAATTGGCGCGTAAAGGCATAACCCTGAAAACTTTGCAGAGACGTTACGCGTTGTGAATCCAATCCGTGCGTTTCAGTGCGTCGAGTATAGGCGAGGAATAAGTTAGAAATCGTCGTCAGGCTGAGAAAGCTCGGTTGCTCACGAAATTAGACACCGGTGTGCTGTCTGATCCATTGGCGATAGTGGGCGACCTCGGTGTAAACCCCTGGATAATGCGGAGTCGCGCATCCCTTTCCCCAGGAGACGATTCCTGCGAGTTTGCCGTCGACGACGAAGGGACCACCAGAGTCACCCTGGCAGGAGTCTTTGCCCCCCTGCGAAAACCCGGCGCAAATTTCTCCGTCGGGAATGCGACCGAGGCTCTGATAGGCCGACCGGCACGATTCCATCGAGATTACGGGAACCGAAACCTTGCGAAGGACTTGAGGTATGCCGGAACCCGACTGGCGGGTGACACCCCAGCCGGTGATCAATCCGTACTTGCCAACGAGCGACGAAACACCTGCCTGATTCAGTGGCACTGCTTTTCTGGAGTTGTCCAGTTGCAACGGCTGCGCCAGATAAAACAGAGCGATGTCGTTCACCGGGATGTTCTTGCCTCCGTAGGATTCGTGCGTGATTATTCGTTGAACTTGGTGCAGCGAACCGCCGCTGTTGACGTTGGACGAGCCTGCGTGCACTTGGTACTTGCTGGTGGGATACCCGGCACAATGTGCGGCGGTCACGACCCAGTTCTTTGCGATTATGCTACCCCCGCAGACGTGCTGGCCAGAGAGTCGCAAGCTCACTTGATACGGTGCTGCGTAGATGGTGGTTTCTTCGCCACCTACGATGCGACCGTCCATTCGTTGGACCAGGTCATGCACTGTCTGGTTTACGGGGATTCCTGAAAGACAGGGACGCGAGATTTTGTTTGAAAATATTCTCTTTTTCTGTCGTTTGTGTTGTTCGTAGGATAATTTCTGCGACCTATTTCTGACGTGACGTTACAAAGTTACACGAAGAGCAAAATCTCTTTATCTCTGTAGAATTTGCAGCTTATCGCGCTTGTTTGCACTTTGCTAATGTTACACCAACACTTTGTAAATCATTACGCAAGATTTGACAATAACGGCTTCCTGCTGTTTCTATCTTCCGTTTCGAAGTACCGAGTGGAGTAAAAAAATTGGTTAAAGTTTCGCATCGAACGCGGCGAGTAATCTTAATATTTATAGCCGACAATGCGCGATCGTAACTCTCGTGGAAATGTTCAAAAACTTACCAGCCGCTAGGGCGACGAGGGCGAGAAGAACGATCAACTTGTGCATGTTGAAAGTTAGTTCCACTTTCAACGATGACAGATGAGCGTGTTGTGTGGTTTTCAGAACTAGGATGGCCGGTTTTTATAGTAGAAATCAGTGGCGTTAACAGATCTATCGCGCAATTACGAAATTAATCTGAGATTGTCCTCTTGAGTCGTTCGCCGATCGGCTTATCACGAATCGATTTTTCGTCCGATATTAATAGATTCCGCGTTGCAGAGGAGATAAAGAGACGCGCACTTAACGATCATTTATCGACGGGTTTTTTTTAATCTAGATTTTTGAGTGCTCTATCGATCAATACCGGACGCCGGTGAGGCCGCTCAATTATTACGCACACGTGTCACTAACCGAGCCGAAAAACGTCAGTCCCGGTCTTTCCGTTTCAATTCGGGCTCCACTCCTCGCCGCTCCATTCACTTCCAATCTGTCGAAATCTGCCGATCAACCTGACGATCTTATCCCGGTCTAGTAATTTTTAGCTCGTTCGTTTCTTTCATCGATCGATTCATCTATCCATTAATCGATCGCGTCTTTAGTGTTTTCAGGGCCTTTTATTTACACTAATCAAATATGTACAAAGACGCGTGGAATATGTACATAGACAACGTTCAGACATTGTTTCTGCTATCATTGCTAACACGATATAACGTAATTGTTTCTACTATCCGCTTATCGCGAGAGCAAAGTAGGCGACACGACATCGGACTGCACACGCGGGAGGACTCACAAGACGCGGACCACTTAATGATAAACTGAGGGTACCTGACGCCCTTTTATGCCCATCAAAGCGTCTGTTTTCCTGCAGTGTGTATGGTCAGGCCCATGAGAGATTTTTTTGACAATTACCTCATGGCCCTGCCGATACTGCATCCTGGGTACAGCGTCGGACGTGCTTGCGCGAGAGGACATTAGAGAAATACTTCGCAACTGTTGGACTTTAAAGCTTCTCGGAAATAAACAAACAAACAAACGCGTCATCTTCATTTTCGATGACCATCGATTACTCGAGTTTCGAAATTGACGTTGAAATTCGCGTGAAATGAAGTGAAATGCACGTTCAGCAGCTAAAACGAGATGCTTTGACACGACGTACTCGAATGAGCGAAGAATCCGATAGACCGGAGACAGTGAGAGAGAGAAGTGTAGTAGATGGTAAAAGAGAAGAATAATATTGACTTAATTCTGCGATTGCAGAAATGATGATCCGTGTCATTACCTAAAATACGTCAAGAAAACACTTTGCGTCCTACCCTAAAAGGACAGTTTTCAGATTATTTCCAGACTACTCAGTACTCAGCTTGACGTAGCGCAAAATTTCACAACACGTACGCGCAACTTATTCGCGAGAAATATTTCCTGCAAATATTTCCCCGACGTTTAACTCGTTAGGTGAACAGACACTGCTACACGCGGTACTTGGCAATAGGTATTTGCCAATCGTGAAAGCAAAATTGCCGAAGCCTCGTAAGCGATGGATCGGTCGCCCGTCAAACGCGATGACTGATTCTCCCGTTTCGATTCGAGGCTGTTCAAAAATACCAATTTGTGTAAACAATCGGGCGACGATGGAGAGAATTACAATTCCGGTGGAGAGTCAGTGCCGTTTATTTCGTTTAATTATCAAATAGCCGGTACGCTCGTGCCAAGTGTTGGTTGGGATCGGCGCGGGTCTCTGTGTTGTCGGGTTATTTTAGGAATGTACGAAGGACACTCGGCTATATCACGAAAATACTGTTCTCTGGGTCAAGGCTGCCGATTTAATATGCATTTCGTTCACTTATAATAACTGCAAATTTCAACGTTATCGCGTAGCGAGATTTGCTGGGGGGGGGGGAAGGCGGCGCGCTGGCCTCAACCGGGACGAGGTAAATCGTCCAAATATTGTATCTCGTTAAATATCTCGTTAAAAGATGCACGTCATTGCTCGTAAAACGGCTCGAAACGATCTTGCGGAAACGCGTTATAGTTTTCGTCATGGTGGAATTGTTATTTCTACGACAGTAACCTTCTTTCACCGGGGGGAGAAACTAAGGGAAAATGTTTCTGGAAACACCGGTTTCACGTTGATTCGGTGATCTTGAGTGATTTGGAAACAAAATTTGGAGACATCGCGTTCTTCTGTATTTAAAGATATTTCGTAAAGAGATTAAAACACGAGTACAAAATGAGAATTATTTGGAAGTAATCTTTTTCTACCGGATCAGTGGTAATTTTTCATCAGATAACATTGTAACAAATATAAACGCGATAAAAGCGCAAAAATAATCGAGAACGTTTTGAAAAGCGTCGTAGAAATTTTTCAACGTTCCTGTTATGATTTACCAATTAATCGACGACTTGACCATCTTCATGGTTTCAGCGTTGAAATTTCTGACGGTCCAACCATCTTTCGTGCAATTCGCCTGCAGGTTGCGCGTTAATCGATGTTTTGCACGTGAACGGAAACACGCTTGGGATTGTAATCAGAATTATAATACGCTTCGCTACAATAATACTATCGCTTTGATTACCAATTGCACCATTAATTGGGTACAACGGCGGTATCTCTCGAGTGTGTGAAAGTCCATTTCTCCGGTTAAAAACGGAGCGAAACAAATGGCGCGACGTTGTCACCGAAAAATTGAAACGAATGCCTCCTGCACGTTTAATTAAAAAATTAATCAGAGATACGTCCAGCGATAAGCGCGACGTTGTCACGTTTGATCACGCGATTACAAAACGGTGGCGTTTTCGTTTGTTACGATCGTATTACGCGTAATCTTGAAACGAACTCGAATCGATGATACTCGGTATCGACGATAGTGAAAAAAATGTAAGTTGACGTTATGTTACGTACATGTGCTTGGTTGGTCGAATTTTACCTAGCACGGTGGTTCACCCAGAGTATTCGAACGTTTGTGCAAATCTTTTACGTGTGTCACGTCATGTCGGTGAAATTCGATACGATTTTCAGATGTACATATTTCGCAAATTATTCGTAAATTTTAATTTTTGAAGACTCGTCGATTTATCGTGACTATTGAGCTGACTAATCGTGTGTGTTAATTTTTTATCAAATATATATTTGCAGTTTAAAACTACATGTCTTAAAATTTATAACGTATGCTGATGATAACGAAAGATTTCTGCTCGGAAAGCATGAAAATCTGTTGTTATCGGATCATTGCAAAACCATAATTCTTGAATGCTTTGTCGTCAAACGAGTAATAAAAATGTGTTATATCCATCTTGAGTGAGCTTTAAAAGAGCTGAATCGATCCACTTACACAGGGATTTTCTATTTATTACAAGATTGATAGTAATAAAGTTCCTCTGCTTAGATAAACGAGGACGTAATTTAGTATAAAAGCGATAAAGACAAAATTTCGTTCGAAACGATAAGGGATTAAGTTGAAATTTGCGTACAGGTGTGCCAGTAAAGAACCGCGGATTTCGATATAGAGTTTCACGTGCACTTCAATCGCATCAGTTCAGTATTTTCGCATTTGGATGTGTTGGATTTTTCAGAAGCATTTCCTCGAAAGCTTCGACAGGATCAATTGGAATATCTTTGCGATACGTTCCTTTTTTTTTTTTTTTATTCAATATTCTCAATGTAGAGTAATACAGACGTGTGACGAGGACATGTTTTCATTCCAAATTTTATTTAATTCAGTTTTTTTCCAATTTTAAATTCTAAATTTTTTCATTTCTTCCGGCACAAATTTCGTTCAATTCGGCTCGTAGTTGTCACACGAGACAGAGACTCGAAAGTCTGTCCCGAAATGAATATATAGAGATATATTCTCGGATCAAATATACAGATAGTTAAATTTCGGAGTAAGCTCTTTTTTGTTTGCACCCGCGAACGTCGAAAAATTTCAGCTCGGAACAAACGGAACGGTTAGATAACGGCCGTTCCGAGCTTCGTTTGCACAATGTTTGCAATAAAACGAAGATGTTATACATATTATATGCATAACGCGATATGCGTGCTGGCGCATACATGTAATTGCCCCAGTTTACAGAAATACGATATAAGATTTAAGACGCGGGGCGAGAGAGAGAGAGAGAGAGAGAGAGAGAGAGCAGAAAACTACGCAGACAATTATGTGGATAATGGAACGTGTCTCTGGCTAATAGTGTCGTCTCGCGGTGTCTGTTTTTTAACGGGATAGTCATTTTCAAAGAAGCATGAAATAGGAGACTAGGGCTTCTTCAAGTGGGTTATTAGCCCCATTTCCCTTCCTATTCTTACTTCCTCTCTATCGCGCTGAATTCGCACTCGCACACGATATCAAAGTTTCGCCTTTCGTTTCTTCTGTCATTAAGCTTGGTATACATAGAGGCCGTTATAGCGGCCGGGGACGATGTAACGACGTCGTAAAATCGACTGGTAATAAAAGTTGGTGAATTTCGGAATGGAAAGTATCCCGCGCCGAGTGTCTCCTATCTCTGCTCGGGGTATCTCTTACGTAAGAACGCGTTATCGAAGATTGTGGAAAAAATTTAAAAGCCGACAGGGCCGATGAAAATATTTACGAAGGTTTATTTTGTTTCGTTACCTCGGCTTTCGTTCAACTTCATTCAATAATTGTTTCATCGGTTTAATCAAAAGCACCGATCAAAAAAATTAACACGAAACAAATTGTTTGAGAGAAATTAACAATACCCGTAGGACGAGTGCGCAACGCTATCTTTAAATGTCGATGACTAGATATAATCCTGAAACCAGGTCGAAAGAGAACCTGAATGAAAGGAGCAGTTTTAAAATTATTTTTCTATAAAAAAAAAAAAAAAAAAGTGTAAATCCGACTTATCGCCATCAATCGATTAGAAAAAAAAAAAAAAAAAAAAAGAAGAAAGGAAAAACTGACGTAAATGCTCGCATGCGTGCGGAATACGTATAACCCTAGCTGCAGTTAGATCAATTAGCGACCCCGCTCAACGCTTTGCTTTGCGACCTCCCTGTATCGTTTCCACCTGGTGCACATTTAGTTGAATGTTCTCCGTTGAGAAAACCTTGGCCTACCTGCAGTTACATCGTACGTCGTGATCCAACGTACATTGACCAGAAAGCGTTGTATTAGAAGTCGGCTGGAGTGATCGACGATGCGTACGTTCGCGGGAAAGTCGTTGGAAAAATACTGGTCTCCAGTTTAGACCGACTGAAAATGCCCGTGCGAGCTAGTCCGACTGGCACGGAAAGATACCACTGTGTCACGGCCTCGCCGAAGGTCAGGCCGTTTCGTACGTTCGAACCTTTCACCTATTTCGCCGATTTTACCGAACGTTTTTCCTCTTGTTCGTTTGTTCCCCGCTACCGCGGCTCCGCGGCAAATTTGTTCGGCAAACCCCCATAAATTCTCAGATCTCTCCCGGTTTCGTGCTAATGAAATTTATCGCGCTGTATCTCTCGCTGTTCTGCTACTCATCTCTCGTATCAAGCAATTAATCTCGTGGAAATAGCAGGAGAACGATTTCTGGAGAAAGTCCGATGTAGGATTGTTCGAATTATTCGCAAGAGTCGCAGTTGATTGTTGGAATTGTTCCGAAAATTTGAGTCTCTAACGCAAAAAATTTTTTTCCGAATTTCCAACGCAAAGAAAGAAAGAAAAAAAAAACACATAAAATCGAACGTGATCAAATATAAATAAAGAGACGTTTAATTTCATTGTAACAAATTAACGAGGTTGTTGCTGTATCGCTAATTGCGTCATCGAGCGCGCGGATTTCTCGCGAATTTAATTTATTTCAAATTCCCAATTATACAACGTCGAATCGTTATTCCGAATAAATTTGTGAATGAAAATAACCGAAAAGTGAAGGGTGAAGAAACGAGAATAACGTTCGAGGTACGTACAAGAATATCTCTCGAACGGGGTCTCGATGTCTCTTCGTACAATCGAGTGGGCACTTGTTGTCAGGGATGGAAGATCCTCTCGATAAAATACACGCGGAAGAACGAGCCTCAAGTACAACACGAAGGTCCAACGGTCCATAAATTACCAAGTGTTTCAGCCCTCGGTCCCTCGTACAGGAAAGTATCTCCCTTTTACTCCTCGCGCTGAATTCCGGTTTAATTAAAACGGCGGCGAAGAAAATAACGCGGCGTCGCGTCTTTTTATCCATTAATGGACCAAAGTTGCATCAACCGCGGCATTTTATTCGCAACGATTCGGACGATTTACATAAGCTCGCCGGGACCCGCTAAATTCGCGCTGCAAAAAAAAAAAGAAAAAAAGAAGGGGATTTGAACTTTGGATTTCATTGTGAAACTTTGAATATTTTACCGCGGCGAGTTACTTTTTTTTTCAAATTATATAGAAACTCTTTTTGTACTTTCGTTTCCTCTTTTAACTGTTGCAATTTGACGAAACAATTTAATTAATTCACGTTTCGAACGAATAATATCGCGCGAAAATGAGAGTCACGGCGAGAAAACGTTGAATTCACGCTCGCCGCGAACGAGCGTTGTTTTATTGACGTAAATACGCGGTAAAATATTTATAACTACGCGTTAGTCGTAACGGACGATAACAAACTCGAGTGAAAAGAGCGAAAGATTATCGATTTCTGATTATCGGCGACCGATTAAATTAAATTTCATTAGGCCTTTGGAATTGTCACGTCACTAATGTCGCAATTAGGGGGAGAGATTATCGATCGAGTCGGCTCCAGTGCGCGACGCGTTTGATAAAATTTCAATAAGGCTCGCGGGAACAGAAGTTCTCGATTCCGATGAAATCTCGCGATCTCGAGAGCCTCTTTCCCGTGTATTCGATGCTTCCTTCGATATCGCAATTCAAACCTGTCACGTCGATGAACGGAGACGTTGATATTCAGTCAAAATAAATAAATTTACGTCCGTTTGGTTACGAAGCCTGTTCAAATCTGTTGCATCCCGATTGCGATTTACTATCGGTATCTCACGCATGCAGCGTTAAATAGAAGCCTTTCTTTGCGAACAACGATTATTTCTTACGTTCCGCCACCGAAGTTTGTCCCCGTTTTAGTAAATTTCAGCAAAACAAAAAGATCGTTGAATCGAGTCTTTCGTTTTTTATACACAATATTACTCGGCTGTTCGTCGATGTTTTGCTCGATTGAGTGACAGTGAACGTGTCAGGAGCATTCCCACAACCGATAAAAAACGAAATGATAGATGCCTTCCTTTCGAGACGATCAGTTTTTTTTATGATAAATTACACAGAGAACGACCGCGTGCCGTTGGTCTCGAATATAATTACATCCTAAGCGATATTTTACGTGATTACTCGTAATCGCTGTGTGCACGGAATATTGGTTTGAATCTTATCAGTTCTCCGGAGGTTTTTGCTTGACGTGGTCGAAGGTTGCAGCGAAAAAAGGGGAGAAGAAGAAGAAGAAGGAAAACGCGATCGTTGCAACACGTGAGCCGAAAGTCGGTTGAATTTCTTTTGCACGGTGACGCGTCAGAATTTCGCAAAGTAGAAGCGACTTGTGAAATAAAATTGTCGATCGACGATCGATAGGTCAGAATTGGATTCAGTGTTTATTTATATCCGTACGCGTAACACGTAAATAGGTAGATGTATATTTATTCAAGGATCCCGTCGCATCATCTTCTAGAGGGATGACTTCCACTTTTATCTGAAGCGAGAATTGCATGATTCTGCCCTCAAATTGCATCGTTATACACGAAAAATCGTCTCGGTGAGAAAAATCAGTTACAGTTTTTCTTTTTTTTTTCTTTTTACAAAGTGAAAT
The DNA here is from genome assembly GCA_032399605.1 of Melipona beecheii. Lineage (NCBI taxonomy): Eukaryota > Metazoa > Arthropoda > Insecta > Hymenoptera > Apidae > Melipona > Melipona beecheii. Next base: position 5,277,910 of record JAUCMO010000291.1, read on the forward strand.
ATTGCGAGATTTCTTTTTAGTATTAAATGGACAGAGATCACGTTTAGGTCACATTTTGATCAATAATTGAGTTAACATTATAGCACGCGTAGACTGAAATTTATGGAACAAAACAATTATGGTCGCAGCGTCATTTCAGAACGTGGCAAATGCAACATAGATCCTTGCTCGAAATTTACATTCATCAACGCGATCTGACTTACATGTATCTTTTTCTTTTTTCTTTTAATACACGACACTAAATAATCTAAAATATATAACAATATATAATATATAGCAAGTGTAATACAAAATAACACAATGATATATATATATATATATAATTATGAATACAAAATATAATACAAAATAAACTTGGAATACCAGCTAACGCGTTTTGTGCGAAAAAGAACTTCCCCGCATCCGATAATACAATATCGCGATCGTTGTTTGCCGATTACGATGCATTTTTCAGCAGGGTCTAGTCACGAGCATGCTTGGCTAATCGTATAAAGAATTACGACGGCTCAACGCCACTGTATAGAACGTAATTGATCAGAAAGTAATCGAGAAAGTTGGTGCAAGTTCTTCCATGCGATCGAGGTGAACTGTGCACGGAAGTTGATAGAGGTAAGTCGAGCAATTGAAGCACACCGAGTGCATAGACAACTCGCGTTCTAAAATTATCTAAATAGAGTGTCACTCGCGAGAAAAGGAAAAAAGTAGTCTAGCGAGTGTCTATGGTTGCTGCATAGGGAACAACGCGAAGAAGGGAGGTCAGTGGATCTTACAGACAGGGAAAGCTACGTCAAACTAGGGTCAAACAGGTGCGATCGTTCTCGCGGTGAAGTTACTCCTTGCATTCGGCTTGATCAATGTCGCAGATCACGTTTCCCATTTTTCTAAAATACTTTGCTCAAGCTGGATATCCAAATTAACGTTACCAACGTGGCAAATAAAAAAAAAAATGGCGAGACTGATACAACCGTACGAAATAAATTTGCACATTTCAGGTATCTTCAGAAATTTAGTGGTAATTCGTGGCGATGTCAAAAATTAAAAATAACAATCTGACAATGTGTTGAAATTTTTTAAATTTAAAATTAAAGTTACGTTCGAACGGAAGTTGAGCGAAGTGTGCCTTGTCTTCGTACTACGCTTCGACGTACTTCGAAAGACACACTTGCTTAGTTTTCATACGTTATTTCTGAAATGTCACGACGCGATTAAACGTCGTCCCTAGAAACCGATGCAATAGAAAATTTTCTGTTTGTGTTTGTTCGAACTTGGCAGAACTATTTTCTTGCTTGACTTTTGAGACCTTTGCTTGTTCAGATCCTTTGATAAGAAGTTATAGGCTGCGAATGAATCAAATTAAGGAGATCGTAAACTAACAGAAAGATCCTTTAGCTAGATATTTCGATAGTAAATCCGCGTGGTAGCGTGCACGGTGAAATATGTCCCCTCATAATTCATTCGTTCCTTTAATAAGTAATTGAAACCTGTAATCAAGGTATTTAGTAAATCTCTGTAGCAACACGAGCAGTAGAACGTATTATCCCTTCTTTGTCCATTCATTCCTTTAATAAGTAAACTCAAATCTGTTGATCCCATACGAAGGCAGGTAGTAAATACCTGCAGTTTCCAATTATTAATCGTAATCATTAATTTGCACACTTTGATCAAATTCGAACCCTCGTTCACTCACTCGTGTAAGTTCCTCTAATAAGTAATTTATAATCTAGATATTTGGATGATAAATCCGTCCAACAGTAGTTTAGTCCTTCAATAAATAATAAATTCATAATTCCAATTACTAATCAGTTAATAAATTATTTTTAATTATTAGTTTGTCATTAATTTGCGAACAGCTCGAGTAATTAATGATAAAGTAATTAGAGTAATTAGTCTCTGTCGTTGGAACTGTTGGGCAGGATCGATTAACCGTGCGATACTTGCACTGGTAAGAATCGCGTGCCCGGGACAGTGAAGTGGATTGAGAACAGAACTTTATGCGACAGCGACAGAGAGACGTCGAGGTTAATTGGTAGTTTCCAGCGGACTCGAGAAAAGTCCGTGTGTAACGGGCTTGTTCGCGTCGAACGAAGCTCGAGAATTCCGTCGAAGGTTTCTCCCGCGCGCGTGTCCCGCGTGTAATTTCTACGTTTCTTTCTTTTCTTTCTTTTTTTTTTTTTTTTTTTAAGGCATTTCTAGGGCATTACGATTGTAAATTGCAACACTCCAAGGTCAGGGTAAATTATTCCCACTTTTTTTTCTCATCCCTCCCTTTCTTTTATCGATGCAAATATCTACTGTGGTTTGCGGGCAGCTATGCATTACGAGCCGCGTCGAAGAACACGCGAAATATTTTTTCCCTTTCCTTTTTTTGCAATTGTACGAACGTTGTGAGAAGGTGTCGCGTCCAACATTTTAAACCTCGCACGAGGTTTAGGTTAGGTTTAGGTCAGGTTATTTCAGCTGTATTAATTACGACGGTTTCATAATTTAAAAACGACACGTTGTCACAGGAATGGTACGATACTCAGGTCATTCTCGAGTATTTTCATCAAAGTTTGTAATATAAAGTTATAAACGGATACATCTTTACATGGACATGTTGTTTCACTTTGAACCCGCCGAAAAGCGGTAATTAATAATAAGAAGAAAATGTTATAAATATCGGTTCGCGAATGTTTGTTAAAAAAAAGTTGTAACGACCAACCGATCGGTATTAATATTAACGATACAGATGGTACCACACGTGCCTAGTTAGAACGATGGCTAATAATAAACGCAACCTCTCCAACGCAATTAAACGTTGCCAACGTTTCCACGCGGGTTTGAATAAGAAACTAATCTGAACTTCCAATTTCGATCTTTTGCAACAATCGCGAAATGCTCTCTGTATAATTTCGCGAAAAGTCTATCGCCATTGTTTGCGTACACTTTCCGAGACAAAATTGTCTTCTTCCGTGCGAAAGTGAGTGACACGCCTCGGTCGGTGTGTCGGGGGGAACAGAGGGAGTTGCCGCGCGATAAAAAAGTCACGTTATATTCTTCAACTTTAGTACACTCGAAAATGCTCGAGTTTGCTTTGGAGACGGTTGTTCACGCGACGCGATATTCACATCGCGCGCGCGCGCGCGCGTGTACGTGTGCATCGACGAGGGAAACGGTGCCAAGGTACAAAACTGTCGCATAGTGCGTACGCGTTACTCTGCCAATGCACGTTTCCACCGATCGGCAACGCGCGACAACGAAATTTCATTCAAAAAAAAAAAAAAAAAAAAAAAACGGGGAACGATTGTGATTTCTCCGGCATTGTTTAACAACGACTTCAAAATTCAATGACACGAAACGGAACGTCTAGACGAATAGTTTTTTTTACAGCATTATCCTCGTTGTTACAGAGAGAAAAAAAAGGGACAGCTTGTACAGAAATAGCATGCTCGATCGATGCTCAACAGTTCTCCTTTCGACCGCGTAATTTCATCGAGCCTCGTAACGTGTCGTTCTTCTTTGTGAAAGCTTCGGCGGCACGATGCGGTATCTTTGCACGACCGGAGTTGGGCGAAAAATTAATCGACGATTGGCGATTAAATTTTTCCAGTAATCTTTAATCGCGACTGACGATCACGGTCCAACTTCGTTCGATAATGATCAAATCGAACGATTGAATTTTTATATTATGCAATAATAATTATTGCTATATGTGACAATTGACTGCTGAGATTCTTTTTGCAGTGAAATTAGTGTTCCAGACACTTTGGAATAATGAGTAGGTTGATGAGTTTCCTATTGATATTTGTTCAACAAATTTTGAAACAGTTCAAACTGAGTTAATTGGACGTACGTTAATTAGACAACTCAGAAATGTGCTTTATTTCGATTAAATATTTTCACACTGAAGCGTCGACGTTTCGTTGCAACTTCAAAGTACACCTTCGATTTAAATGAGATTATACATTAAATTCGATTTCGAATCAATCAAACTAAAAGTTTTAATCGATCGAACTCTGGGTAGTACTATAGCTCGCTAATATTTCAATCTTCGACGAGTAATTAATTTCATTAATTTCATAGATATTACCTGATCAAGCAAACGAAAAGTTTTGATCGATCGAACTCTGGGTTTATTTATCATTTATTTGTTACATGCTCTCCTACATTTGTACGTTCGTACTTTTTTAAGTATAGCAGCTTGGTGATTCAGCAAGGGGCAGGGGGATGTAAATCATATCGGCGGAGCGAGAAACTTCTAGCCGCCTATAAGTAACAATCATTTCAATTACTTTCTGTGGGGAACTTATAAACGTGTGTTTATGTTTATTACGCCACAATTCGTGCGGTTGTTCGCGGAAATAACTGTACAACTTACTTTATACCTGACACGTTAACCTTATTCCGCAGCGGACGGGCAACCCGATGCTTTCCCTCACAAACGTTTCTAATTCGTTTACGTAGATTAACAGAATTTCGATGACAGAATCTCGTAAAAAAAGTTTGTATTGGTATGTTCTATCATTGAAACTGGTAATAGAAAACATTGCGTAATTATATAAATTGACAGATATTTCACTATAACAAAGATGATAATACTAGAACAAAGAAATCAGTCATTTGTTGCTTCATATTTCCGTTACAAATTCTATTCGTTTATTTGTAACAGTGCATTTATAAGTCTATGTTTATATAGTATAGCGTAGTAAAATATGGTGGCGTCGTTTAACGAAAACGATCTATCCATGTTGCATGAAATTGTAATATTAATATTAAACATATATTCTAGAAAATACAATATATATTAATAAATAGCGAAAAGGACGAATCTCTATTGAAATCCTTCCATTTTGTAACGTATATATTAATAATATACTCTGTAATCGACAAAGTTGAATATAATATTAAAAATATATTCTATAATTAATAAACGGTGAAAAATACAAATTCTTCGGGACGAAGAACGTTCATTTCATAATATACATGTTAAACAAATATACAAGTGAAAAATACGAACAATTTCTCTACATATTCGTACATTTAATGTACGTGTGAAAAAGTGTATTCTAAATAGCGAAAAATACGGTAAGTCGTAGGAGTGAACGTCAACCATAGATCAGCCAATGAGGCTCCGAGTTCCGAGGCTCTTTAGCGGCGTAAACACATATGGTCCTGTTACACGCGACATTTCCTACGCGAGCACGTTAGGCCGACGTTAATACGCCACGGTGTTCCGTGACTCTGTTGTTCATCGTTTAATATTCACGTGCTTGTGACACGTCGACGTCGACGCCGACTTCAACACCGATGCTGTCGTCGTGTCAAGTACGCGTTTTACACGTCCGTCCGTTTAAACTGGCCAATAAATAAATTATTATTTGCGAATGGATGCAAACAATCGCTTTCTACGTCGCCTTTTTTTTTTTTTTTTTTTTTTTTTTTTTTTTTTTTTTTTTTTTTTTTTTTTTTTTTTGATGAAAATGTGCGATAAAAGATTCACGTTGTCGCCTGGACGTTGTAGTAAATAATTGAGAAGCTTTCTGAAAAAAAAGGGCCAACAAGCAGGTATACGGTAAACACGCTCGTACATCGGGCGAAAATGCGAAATTTATTTGTTAAAAGAGCAGAGTAATTTAAATGCTGCTGCAATTGTCAGTTTAATACGTAGTCGATGTTAAAAAATTGGAACTAGAGCTTTGAATGTAGTTTGTTTAATTCGGGAACGTTTAAAACTCCCTTAAAACCAATACAATAATTTTTCGTTAGATAATGCGTAATTTTAAAGTTAGTTTAGATATGTAAGTTATGCGAATCATTCTGCATATGTTCGTTACTTTTACGAAAGAAATTGTCCTGAGGACAAAAATTCGCTATTTGAAACAACTCTAAATGTTACCTGGAAATTATCTTCTTTTCCCGAGATTTTCAAATTATACAGATGGTATTTTCATACAGATGGTACTGTATAATTTTAAACGTAACGTTCGCTCAAGAATTTTTCTATAAATCACGAGAGATATCGATAAGTTGGAATTTAACTTGAAAAACGCCGATATTTTCCACACACCGCGTTTAATTCAATGTCGAGTGCTCCGATTTTTCTCGAATTTGCGTCAGATTTCGTAACAATCCGAATTTTTTTATTTTACCAACGTTCTAAGAAAGTTTTGTTGCCACGAACAAAGTCTCCCCTCTCAGAGAAGTGACTTCTCAGAGATTTAGGATAATGAAAAAACTTTGACAAATGTTTTGCCTGGCTTTTTGAATGGAGTTCTCGATGCGACCCGGAGACCTAAACTAAAAGGCGTCCCTGTTTTTGTTTGACCCGAGTCGGCTCGGTGAAATAGCTTGTCCGACGGAGCGATTATTCGACGAACTTGCGACTCTGTCGAAAGACAATTATCCCTAGCTGTCTGAAAAAAAAAAAAAAAGAAGACAGATCTTTCGAAATGGCCGAACGCTCTCGAACGATCTCGAAAAAGAAGAAAAGGAAAATTAGAGAAAGCGTCGACTTATTATTCATAATCCTTTAGGTTGGAAAGACGTAACGACAGCTAGGATGATAGTTCAGCGGTAGAGTATGCACGAATCGGGCCACGGGGCCAAGGTTGAACGTTGGTTGTTACTAACGTTGCTGGCAACGTTAACCCCGATGGCTGCTGGTCAGTGGCAATTCCAAGAAAGCTGGCTCGACTTAGCACCGCCTGTGTTCTGAAACCGTACCAATTCTACGCTATCGCTTCGAACTATCCTGAAACTTTGCTCGACTCGTGCAACGTGTATAGTAACAACGTGTGAATTTTATCAAACAAATGACGCGGCAGTTATTACAGTCCCTACGTTACGTTTCCGTCAGTTTACGAGTGTGAAGAATCTTTAAAATATAACGTCATATTATATGCTACTACTGGCAAAGAGTATTTTCGATCAAATACAAGTACTTTGACACGAGTATTTGGAAACAATCTTATAGTATATATGAGACATCAGATTGGTGGCAAAGAAGCTTTACAATTTTTCGTGAGAAACAAAAACTTTGTTAATGTATTGACCATTTTGTTTTGCCATCTTTCAGGCAACTTTATGATTTTTCGACAAAAAGAAAAGTTCCTTTCCGATCTTCCATTTTGAAACGAATTTTCAAAATGAAGTTAGTTACACGTCTGTATGTCCATCTGTTAGAAAGAAACGCAACTTTTTGACCAATTTGATACATGGAGAAATAGAGTTAACAATTTCAATTGAATTCTCTTGCGCGAAGGATTTCAATGTATCAATTTTTAGATACTTTCGAATACTTGCGGTGACATTCAAATCTTTCTTATCAGTTTAGAAGATCTGCTTTCTCTGTGTAGTTAAAAATCGAAAATTAAAAAAGACTTCCATCCTGCAAATTACTGTTACACTTTTCCCCCATTCTAATTGACATTCAAATCAGAAAAACTCGAATCACAAATAGAAAGCTTCCCTCAATTACTGCTTTCTCCCATTCTTGCATTCCCTGGATACTGCGTGAATAAGAAATTGAAATGTAAATAAAAGTTTTTTTACAATTGTTATTAATTATTTTGCAATCAAGTACAATTTGTCATTTATGATTGATTTATTTCACAATTATTATTTGCAATTAATCTGCGATTTATCCGACAAAATTCGTCGGATTCGTAAGCGAGCGGAGTTTCTTAAACGACGTTACATCCAGAGATCTGACATTTCCTTTTCCTTTTTTCTGTTTCTAGATGACAGTTTCCACCGGTCGACGCTGAAAGCGATAACGCGAGCCACTGAAGGGACCCTTTGCTCGGGAAAGCGAACGAGAAGTGGTAAGCAGGAAGATGAGAGTCCGTGAAAGTTGAAGAAAAAAACCTGCACAACGAATAGCAACAGCCTGCCTTGTCCATTGCGACCAGCCACATATCTCACGTTAAGGTAACACTTCTTTCCCTCTTTTTCTTTCTTTTCTCGTCTCTCCAACTTGACTCGCGGGTAGTTGATTTACCAACGGGTAGTTGACTTCTCAAAATTTCCCCCCTTCGAGAACACCTCCGATTGAGATTTTTCAAATCACGGGAAGGTCCATTGATTCTCGCCGGGTTGAAATTGAAATTCGCGTTAGCGCTTGCGAAATGCGATTGCCAGCGCCGACAGACGTTAACCATCTGTTAGCACAAGGATGTAGGAGTCGGAGGACGCGCGAGGGGGGGGGGGGGGGGGGGGAGGAAATGAAAAAAGATTCCATCGAACGGGACGAAAAAGTCGTGGCGCGTGAGGCATTCCTCGAGAGACGTGACTTGAAATATTCACTTTGGCTGCGTTCTAGATTCTCGAGATTTGCTATAGATTGCCGTGCGTTTATTCGAAAATTGCCCTTCCGGCGTCTTTGTTCGTTGCGAACACTCGAGGATCACAAATGACAAACCGGCACGAGAACGTTCGAACAACGAACGACGTGATTTTTCGTGCACGCTGACGGAAGATTGATCCGAAATCAATTTCGAACAGTGATTAGAGATCGGAGATTAACGTTCGTTAATATTTATCGAGATCGTGTGTGTTTTCGCCATGCTTTAAAATCCCAGGTTGTACAGAGAAATGGACTTTTATCCTCGCCTTTATTCGTCGCTTTGTTCGTTTGAAGATCACTCGGAGCAAATGATAAAATTTATCCTGGCAACGTTCCTCCATACGTAGTACTTCAACTATGAACGTGATCTTTTAATATACAGTACGGAAGACTGACTTTAAATCAATTGAAAAAGGAGATTACAGATTAGATTAGAGTTCATTAATATTTATCGAGGTTGTGCGCTGCGATTCTGGGGTGTTAAAATAGTGGGGAACCGTTTAAATTTAAAGTGAGTTTGTAACAACTGCTGCCAATTTCAACTCCAGTCTTAGAAAAAGTTCTGTTTGAATTTATTATGTATTTTGTACATAAGCAAAATGTCTGTCTTTGTGGAATTTTTATAGAAAAAATGTTACACTTACGGACATTTTAGAATCAGTTCATCGTAAGAACATCGAAACAGTTTTTAAGAATCTAGGATAGAGATTATACTGTGACAAAGAAAAAGAAAAAAGCGACGACGACGTAATTCGGGATTTAAAGGAGTGACAAGTCGAAAAATGGCCGCTTTTACTAATCTCAGCAACTAATTAATCCCACGCGACGTTGGAAAAGCGTACGAAGAAGAAAGTAAGAAAAATCGTATTTCGAATCCAGAGCGATATTTCTCTCCTCACTTTCCAAACTCGGTGCTCGAAGTTTTCGAGCCGAACTGGCCAATAAGTTGGAAAGTTACACAGGAAGCTACACCTGCGATCCCAAACTTTCTTCGTACAGCGAGATGAAATCGATCGACGGTTCGTTCGTCTATTTCTACTGCATCCCGTGCGTTCATCGAGTTAATCGACAGTGATCGCCGATAAGTACGATGATTGGCCGTTTCGTTGTCTCTCTTCCGAGAAACCAGACAACTCGGGGATAACTAGCGGAAGTCATGGAAGGAAATTGCGCCTCGAACACGAGGCCCGACAACGTGAAAAGCCAATAGGTTATTTCGTATCAAAGTAACGTTAACCTATTAACTGCGTCGTTTCTTCGGAAGGCAACTGTTCGAATAATTGACGTACCACGCACGTCGAGAATTTTTGTCCCAAAATTGTAATATTTTCTCAGTTTCGAATATATTTAAGTATTTAAAATAACCCATATTTAAACAAAACAAATAACAAATTTATTACTTCTCGAGAATTTTTATCCAGTGATATACACTGGTCATACGGACGAGTTTAAAAAGAAAGCTGTTTGGTCACTCGTTATGGTCCGCAATCAGATGCCAGGGCGAGTGGTTAAAACTAATAAAGACAAGTCAATCTCCTTCGATCCTTCGAAGAACGGAACAGTGAAGTAAATCGAACAAAGAATGCGTGTTATCGCGCAACAACCGCGAATTTGGAAGCTCAAGGATATGGAAATTCTAAAAGAGAATTGAAATTTTGGATCAACGTTTAAGTCAATTGTTGCATTATATTACTATATCGACTGTTGAAAATTACTAGCTATTGAAAAATAAAAAAATTGCCAAGGGTGTGAAAATTTCATTCCGAAAGAATGCGTTCATCTTGAGACATGTATTTTTTGACGTGTTAAATGGTTCCATGTGAAATGTCCGATGATTGAAATAATTACCAATAATTCAATAATATTTGTTGGTAGTCAATTACATCGTGTTGATTAATTTCATTAAACTCGAGGAAAATGCAAGTTTTACACACAACTTCGTTCGCAACTAATATTTGTTCAATGTCATCCCTCTTGGACCGCTGATTTTAAGCATTCCGGTTATCTGTACGAACCAAGCACCTAGAGATACGTACATATATATATATATATCAAGTACGTTTTTGCTGAGTTTCTGATTTCAACGACTGATCTTGCGAAGAAATCACGTCCGAGAATTTAGCAACGCAAGTAACAAGTCGACTCGTTTTCCTCCCACCCCCGGTTCAATATCCGGCTCGGTGGAAATATTCGAGGGTTTCCCCCTCGACCATGACAGAACCAGAAGTTTATCGCGCGCCTGAACCGAACTGAACCGAACGATATCGTGACGGAACTGACCGAGCGCGCGGTGGAACAAAAACGAGCACATTTGTCACGTGAAAAATTCACGGAATAACTGGTTTAGTGGTTCACGGTGAAATTGCAGCGACCCGCTTTCGAGAAGCTGAAATCTCGTCCTTAACCTAGCTAGTTAATTCAGCGCCTTCACCTTTGCGTGATGTTATCGACTTCCTCGTGGCTGGCGGAACAGGGGGATTCCGTGTTGAAGCGGATCGGCCGGGAGTCGTCGATAAAACTAGTATTGTTAAGCAGCCGCGTTAAGGCCGCCTCTTCGAACGTAGCTTTGACGCGTCACAAAGATTCGCAGGATATCTTTTGCACAGATTTCGCGCACAACGCTCGGGCATTTCCACGGGTAGGAGCAAGCCATTCGTGACGTTATTATCGACGATGATACATGAAACGAAATTTTCGGGAGGAAAGAAGCAGCTCGTTGCTTCCCTCGCTGTAATATCATTCAGAGAAGAGGAAAAGAAAATTTTTCTAAATTAAGATATTTAATTATTTTGCCATCACGGACGAGATATCTCGTCGCAACTACGTACTGTCCACGGCTGTGCAATAACACGTGGACGAGATATCTTGTCCTGTAACGCCGCTTCTGCAATTCCACGAAGCTACCTCGCTTCACAATTTCAATCTCGCGATGCCGCTGACGAGATATCTCGCATCGTAATAGCGTTTCTGCCTCTCGATGGACATCTCGCGTGGTACCAATACCACGCGTGGCGGTAATTAGCTTTGATACTTTGCATCTTTCCCTCGATGTTTTCAATGTTTTTGAAAAAAGAGACAACCGATTACTCAGTTGTGGGGTGAAATATATCATCATTATTGGATTTTTAAACGGGCGCTTTGGATTTACAGAAAATTTAAATTAGCTTCGACAAAATTTAGATATTTTAGAAATTTAGAAATTTAGCTGTCGATCGATGTCCAAGGTGTCCAAAGATAATATCACGTGATTATCCGTGTAATTGGTAATAATTTGGTCAACCGAGTGCAATTTATCACATGCGCATACTCGATGTACAGCCTGTATAGACGGCAATTAGAAACTAATTGGACGGTATACGTAATTAATAACAGTTTATTTAACTGACAATTTACCATATATGTAGACTAGATTTAATTGGCAACAGTGGAATTCTCAAAAATACGTTTCAACAAAAGTTGTTAATCGATCAACAGTTTTTTCCTGCTAATGGAATCATATAATTTCGAACGCATCAATCGAAAAACTATTGATTTAGAAGTTTAGATTTTGCGAAATTTATCATACGAAAGACAAGTAAAAGACGAGCTCGTCTTCCACGAGCTTTACAAAAATTAACCGATAATTCTTCCACACAAATTAAGATTAATCCTGTTTTTTTCTTTTCTTTATATCGCTGCATTCGAAATTGCATTTAAAAAGAACAAATGACGTTGATCGCGGAATCTCTCGATCTGCAGAAAAATAATTTGCATCGCACCACGTCTCCTTTCGAGCCCGAAGAATCATTTGTTCAAACACTTTTTCGATAACTTTAATCCTCCGTGAGATGTTCTGCCCGTTTCCCGCTCCGTGGATTTAACACACCGGTGCACGGCAGAAAATTAGAAACTAATCCGACGGTCGAGAACCGTAAAACAATGAAGCGTAAATTCCGCCGATTTGTTCGCGTAGGAACGGAAAGAGGTAAAGAGTATTTTTAAGTCTCCTCCGGGGGGAATTTGCTCGGGAGAGCTCGAGAGAAGACGCGTTATTTGCGCGCAGCCTCGTTAGGAAAGCAAAAAAAAAAAAAAAAAGAAAAAAGAAAACACACACACACACACACAAACACAGAGAGCCGTGAAAGAGGAGAGGAGAATGTTCTCGTTCGTCTGGTCTTTGAATATCATCCGGTTGGTCGTTCCGTAATTACAGGAATTGAATGAAAGCTTTCGCAGAAATTGCGTTACTCGAAATGTTACGCGGCCTCTGTCCCAGATCGAGCGACACAGCCGGAAACGTGTGTGTGGGAGTACCGCCCGGCGTCTTGGTGTCTGTCTCGTTGGCTAGATATTGTCTCCCCTCCCACTCCGCGGTAATTTCTCCGAAGGAGCATCCTCTGGATCCTTTCGCGAAACGATATTGATCCGCGGCGTTCTACATCCTCGCGCGTGACTACAGAAACAAATTCGAAGTAATTGGTCACGGTGATCCGCGAACTTGGCGAACTTGGCGCCACCGCCAAGTGTTCCTCCACGCCCCCTTCCCCTCCCGGATTCAGAACGTCGCGCCGAAATCGAATCGAATCGCCAGACACTCGACACTCTTACGCAACGTGACTTTGGTCGCGTGAATGTTAAATAAATGAATGAAAATATTTACGTTGAAGTAAATATTTCGAATTCACGTAATAATAGTTTTAATAGTCCCGGACAGGAAGTGGTTCCACATGCAAAAACAAGCCGGAATAATATCTGTCTCATCCGAAGATATTATTCGTTTTCGAGTGTACTTCGAACTCAATTAACTTCGCGACAGAGAGCGTACATAGGAGCGAACAATCGATGCGAATCAACAAATATTTTACACGCAAGAACAAGAAAAAATGCAGTTGTTGTTATCGAATTTAATATTATCCTCCTCTGTAGTTGTAAACTTGACGATTAAATAATCTTCCATCTTCCACGTGCAACTTGGCCCAACGATTAACAAAGAAGACAATATTGAGAAACAACTGACGACACATCTTTCGGTTCAGGGAAATATTGACGCACTCTTCGGAGACTCTTAATCGTTAATTACAGGAGCTTGCTTTCAAATTTTACAATCGACGTGAAATTTCCTCGTAACAGAAGATTTACCAATTTAAAATTTTGCGACAGCTGTTCGCGCGCGCGCATGCGCAAAAGGCGGCAGAGAAAATTCCACGGTGGATTTCGCGACCAGGAGAGCAGGGTATTGGCCTACGAAAAGTAGAAGAAGAAGAAGAAGAAGAAGAAGAAGAAGAATCGGCAGAGAAGAAGAAAGAGGGACGAGACAGGGGTGTAAGCGTGGGGTGGAAAGGAATCGTGGAACTCGGAATGGGACGGGCTAAGCCACGTGACATACTCTATAGCGTTTCGTGCCGCAACGCCCCGTATTGATCGGACGAACATCAGCTGTATGGTTGGTAGCGTTTGCTCGTACCTACCGCCTGCCGGTCTGACTAGCACTGGCCACGACCACTCTTACCATCGACTCGCGCTGCTTTTGCTCTCTCTCTCTCTCTCTCTTCTCTCCCGAATCTCAGAATTTACAAATATCTGTTTCTGTTTCTTCCTACTCTTTCGCTGGAGAAACGTCGACGAGTAGCTCTCGAGCCACGCTTTTGAGAGATACGTGTCGTTAACCCGTAGATAGATACGTAGATAGGCTTCTCTTTTTGTCAATGTCATTCGACGATACGACGCGTATCGGGGATTTGCCGGGAAGAAGCCGCGCGTCGATCACGAAGCGATAACGATAGAGATACGGATTATTCATGGCGGAGGAAAAGCCCCGTGGTTAACATGCACTCGTGCATGGATAATCTGACAGCTTCGGTCGTAAATGGGTTGCTACACCTGGTAACCAGATTGTTACGCCGCTGCTCTCACACAGGAAATTATAAACCGAGACGCGATCGTCAACGTACGATCTTTGGACCGAGTAATTAGTAACAGTTCGAACGATCCTTACGCTGAATAATTAAATTTAGAAGTAAAAGAACGATTTTGTATCGAATAATTACGTGCAAAAGTAAAAGAATGGTTTTCATGTCGAGAAGCGATAATTATGTTTTCTATCGAAGTCAAACGCTATTCCTGCGTAACTAGCATTATCAGTGTTCTTTTTTTTGTTAACGATTAAACGTCTCGAAAAACGAACGAAAGATAATTTTCACGTCAAATTGATTAACGATATATATTGACTCGCGCGATTTTTCGCTCTCCGATTTATCGTGCTTTTTTTCCCCCCGTGGCTTTCATAAAGTGCCAGCTTTATTATCGTGTATCGGAGTTTTTTTTTAAATCATTACTACCGCGAAAAATAGCCGCGAACAATTAAATCACGGCAGATAAATTTATCTGCGATTTTTTGATTAAAATTTCACTTTTAATCTTATCTCGCGTAATCGCGCAGTGGCTAACTACCGATAAAAGCAATAATTGGAATTAATTAATATAGATAAAAGAGCAACGATCGAAAACGGTTTGAAAATGAAAATTGACCCTGTTAAAGTACCCAAGTTGTACCCCCGTACGCTGTCGTATTATATACAATAATAGCACAGTCGTGTGAATGTATTTTCAGCGACGCTACAAGCCACGTTGTTGTACCAAGTTTATGCAGGTGTATAGATTTAATGACGTATCATCCATTCATTGCGGACAAACATAGAACTAGAGCAATGCAGGTATATCCCTTCTTTATAAGTTTAAACTTAGCGATCTCAATTATAGCAATAGATAAAGAATTAATACTAGGGGAACGTTCTTCAACTTTAGCCTCATTGTACCTGAGAACGAAATATTTCATCAGACTATATTGTTGGTCTGTAATTTAGAATACTACTTTTTTGAATTGTCTCGTACTTCTCACAAAAGCAAAACCTTCCACATATATAAAATAAAATATCTCCTTTGTTTAATATTCGTAATCTTTTGTGCAATAATTCAAATGAAATAGCATTTTTCGAACTGTTTCACACTCGTCAGAAAAGCAAAATCGTCCGTTTACACAAAAGTAAAATATTTCCTTCGTTTAATATTCGCGAACGTGGGGTCTTGCGAATTCTCTTTTATCCGTCTTTTGTTAGATGAAATATGTTTAATAAACGCGGCGAAATATTTCATCCATAGACGCGAAAGGGGTTGGAAACGTAGCAAAAATTAGAATTTACGTTAGATCAGCTATCTCCAGCGAGCAATATTGCGTGGCGAGGTGTTTTATTCGTAAATGTCACGTTGAATGAAATATCTCTAGTGAATAACATTGCGCGACGAGATGTCTCGTCTGTAGATGCGAAGGTATCAACCCTTTGCGTGTTGCCCTTTCCATATATACAGATGATAATCTTATGATCAATGACAAAATAATTGGTTTAGAGTTCGTTCAGAGGACAGAGAACGTATTGGACATGCTTAAAACCGAATGCATTCTTAATTTGTGCATTCACATTCAATGGTAATTTTCAGCACTCAAACGAACGTATGAAACGAAACGTATGAAAAATTCGACCATTAGACGAGGTATCTCTAAATAAATAAACAACGTTATCAGGTAACAAAAGTATCGAGCCAGTCGATTCGAGTTTAATTCGAACGGAACCTGTCCAAATACTCGGTGAACGGCGGTGTACTCGCGTAAAGTCCAGTTTAACGTTTGCGGTCAAACTAGAAATGATTAAGCTGTCGGAGTATCGCGGCCAGTGAATCGCGAATGCGATAAAATATTGGCTTTCATCGAGCGGATCCCGCTCTCGGTCGGCGTGTTAATTACACGAAGATCGAAAGTTCTCTCTATCTATCTATCTATCTATCTATCTATCTATCTCTTTTTTTCTCTTCTCTCGCGAATAAATGTTTGCCGCGATTTTAAACGTTTGCTGTTGCGGTTAAAACAGCGCGCGGCGCTGCACGAACCCCGGGGGTTGCCTCGTTTATTCGTTTCTCGGCCGGCATTTTCTCCGCGGGGAAGAAGTTTTATGAAAAGACTTTTCTGTTTGAACGGGGAACTAAAGCCCAATGAATAAATGAATTTCCCCCTGTCCCCCTGCCCCCTGCCCCCCCCCTCCTTTGCCCTTGTTTACTCGTCCCGCTTTCGCGTTCGCATTCTTTTTTAATCCAACCCGGGGACAAGCTCATCCGGCATCGTAATTAAGGAGAACGAGTTTTATCGCGGATAGCACGTCGAACAGAAAGTGAGGCAATATGCAGGATCTAACTGGATGATATGTACGAACGAGTACGATTTCTTGTAAACAAAGAAAGTAAGAGAGAAGCGCGGAAAGAGGGAAATTTTTTTCTGTCTTGAGGTGTATCTTTTCTTTCTTGGTCTTGGAGAAATTGAATTTGAAATGTAAATCCAAGTTACCAAGTTGGAGAACTTTGGAATAATATACTTTGTTATTGATTGTACATAGGTATCAGTGTGTGCCTGTATTTAAATGTTATTTAAATGTATTATTGGTTATATCAATATCAGATAATTCGTAGTGTAGAGATGAAACTAATTTCTGTTTAGTTTCTATTATTTTTTTTGTAAAAATTCGCAAAAATTTTTCTAGAAAAAGAAAGAAAATTATAAAATGCAGGTACTTTCGAGCGATCTTATATTCGATTATAATTGAAAATCGTAGAGTAGAGACGAAAAAAGTTCTGTTTCTTTTTCTCTTTTCTTACAAGTTTACACAAATATCTGCTAATTATTCATTTATTCATTCTTTCAAAATTTTCTTGAAAAGGAAAAAAGAAATTATAAAATATCGAAAGTTTTGAGCAATCTTAATTCTATTCCTATTTTTCTCTTTACAAAAGTATGAACTTCCATGCGTATCCATTTATTTAATTACTCACACCTCCGAAATTTTCCTAAAAAACAAACGAAAAAACTTGAAAAATATTTCCATCTTGGTTCGATAATCGAGAAAAACCGTGGAAAACTTCTTACTCGAAAACTTCCGCTCCTCTTCTCTCTCTTCAGAAAAATACAAATTCGCATAAATTACTCACGCTCCCTCCTCGAAATTTTCCCGGGAGGAGAAATCTTCGCCCAGATCTTCGATCGGCCTCGATCAGAGGCACCAAGGATGTGTTACACCTAGATATATCGTTATCGATCGGCGGAAGACACGAACGCGAACGCGTTCAACTGGTTGATTTTCGATAATACGTGCGAAGCAACGGTGCGTGATCCTAGCTACCGGCGCGGTTTAAGCTGGTCGAGGAGCAAACGACGGCAAACACGTGGCACTTGTGGAGGTGCCTGGGGCGAGTTTCAAGAGGCCGATCGTGTCTACGCGAGAAAACCAGACGAGCTACTTGCACACAGTGCATATAGCGTGTTGTGTTAAACCGTTTCAACGTGTTTCAATCTCGCCGCGCGTCCAACGTTGTGAACCAAGCCTGCGGCTACTTCGGCGTTTCGAAACGAAATTTCCCGTTTTTCGAACGAATCCAGTCGAGCTTCGTTGCACGAAACTTGGACGTTCCTCCTCTGGACTGCTTGGAAGTTCGTTAACACAACGCTGCCACCCGCGTGTGAATGACGATCTTATTTTTGAATTTTCAAGGCAAGAAGAAATACATTTGGTAAAAAAAAATGAGTTTCTAATAGTAAATTATTTGTAAATTGAAACTTGCAAGTAGCAAAGTATAGTAAATTATTAAGTTGTTTTAAAGAAATCGTAACTATTTATATAAAAGTAATATACCGCAGTAGTATATACTTGCGATATATTGAACATTTTGAACGAGACTAAATGAGATTTATTTGTGAATTCTCTAAATTTCTATATCTATATTTGAGGGACGCAAAAAATAAAACCTAATTCACCAAGATGAAGCGCAAAGACTGCTCCAAAATTACAGTATTTTCTCAGTTTTAAGTATAATTAAATATACATACTTAACCCAGCAAAATAAATAATAAATTTATTACTTTTTAGTAATTTCTATCCAGTGATATTATTCCAGCCCCAAGTTTAAAAGGAAAGCGACGAATTATTGCACACGGTTCGGCCACTCGTTATGGTCCGCGAATCAGTTGCCAGCGCAAGGGGTTAACGAACTTTGGAAGACCAAAGCTTCGTCTTATCTTCTCCTTCTTCTTTTCTTTCAGTTTCCTGACGGAAACTCGCCTCTCCTCGCGGCTCGCGTTTCGTTCGTACTTCACCAAGCTAATTAAGACTGTTCTTAAATTCACCGAGCGGGGAACTCAGTTAGCTGCAGCTGCATCGGTGCAACGTTTCCTGGGTAATTCCCAGCGTTTCGCATGTATTGTATTATACTCGTAGTAACTCCTCCATACGTATAGGGCACGGCGCCCTCATTGTGCTTGAATCTTGGTAGAAATAGCTTCGATTGTGCTCACGTAGAGAGTATATCTCGCGGCTAGAAATTAGATCGTGCCCCTGTCATTGGACTGTGGATACTTATGCAAATTTTATGAACAGGCGAGAGTAAGGCCAGAGTGCCAGATGTTCATCGAGACTGTTAAACGCGTTTGGCTTGAAATGATCTGAGAAGAACATTTTTTATTTTATTGTTATTTTTATTATTTCTTAAATTATTATCGTATTATTATTAAATTATTTTATTTATAACTTCTAGAAATGAAACCATACGCGAACTACGACAGTTATGGTATATAGCGATGTTGAGAATGTTAGGGTCAATTGAACGAACTTTTCATACTTTGGAACCTAGTAAAAATTGTCAGTCATTGAACAATTTACATGATAGTTATAATTGAGAATGTTAAGGTTAATTGAACAAAAACTTTCATTTTCCATCGTCAGAATTCTTTGTATCAGTCGTAGAGATGTACAGTACTTGTATCAGTGTTTCAGATAAAAATAGCGCTCGTAGAACTGTCACGATAAGATTGAGACAAAATCTTGAGAGAAAATCACTGCCTTTAAGCTTTTCATACGTACTTTTCGTACTCGCTATCTTCTCGAAGTTATCGTTACAAGTACGGTTCACTCTCTAAAACGACAAACAGTTAAAACAAAGTAGAAGTGGATTGAAATTCGCGGATCGCAGCTTTCAAACAAAAAAGAAAAAAAGGGCTACAATTATTTGAATGAAAATCAATCGAAGGAAAATAAGTGTGAATCATTGTGTTATTGCTTGAGCCGAGCTGAGCTTCGATCGAAACGAAACGTCCAACATCGCGTCTAAACGTTGACTCTCACGGATTTAGCTATATTGGATTAGAAGCCGCAGCGCTGGAAGACACCGATTGCCAATTTGAAAGAAGGAAAAAGAGTTAGTTTCCGCTTTTCACCCCCCTCCTGACGAATCGAATCTTGTTACCGTGCTCGTGTACTAATGGGATTTGAGTAAATGAAGGATATCGCTGATCATTCCACGTTCGCTCGATTCGGCACGTTTAACTCTGCTGAGATCGCGGTTGATTTAATCGGACACTTTTTACGAGATTACTTGCTAGTACAGTAAGTGTTCCAGTTGTATTATATCAAATATTATATCACATTATATTATAATACATGGCCTAATTATTTCAACTAATCATTGCTTCCTGATCATTCTTTTATTAAATACGTATGAAAAAGTTAAATTTTGCAAATTGTCGGTCACGATTGTGAGAGTTAAATCTCTAATCTAACTATTGTTAATTTGTATTAATTAGTACAATATATAATATGATATAATGTAATGCAATACATGTTAATTCATATTATTCGTTAATAAATTATTGCATACTATTGTTACAATGATGCAGAAAGAAACTACGTTTTTTGTTTTTGTGCAAACGAGAAGCAAATTTTGTTTCACGAGAAACAAAAACTTTTGCCGATATAAATATATTTGTTCGATTACTATTTGTCATCTTTCAGGCAACTTTGTGATTCCGTCTTCGAGAAAGTTCTTATCCTCTTTAAGGATAATTAATTCTCATCCTTGTCCTTTTTTAAAAAAAAATTCTTATTCTTTCAAAAGAAAAAACTGATTTGAACAAACCAAATCATGAACTTGCACTTGAACTTTTTTTCCTCTTTCAAAAGTAATACAGCAAAATACGAGAATACTTTTGATCTTCTTTCATTTTGAAATTGACGAAAAATCGTACAAAAGGAGCCTGAACAATCACGTGTCAAATTTAACAAACACGACGAATTTAAAATGAAGTTTGTGTTACGTTCGTCCGTTGGAAAAAATACTCTGAATTACGTTTTGATCGATCCAATAACATGATAAATGTTTAACGAAGGATTGGAGTAAAATCCTCAAACAACGGAAGGGAATTTCGAATGGCAAGATCCCCTGAAAGTTGCAAAGAAAGAGAGTGAAAATGGTTCTCGACGCGTTCGCGAAGATACTCGGAACGGTCCTACATAGAAAAGTACCGTCACGCGAAAACGAACATGAATGTCGTCTCGCGACAATTCCACAATCGGACGTCGTTTCCCCTACGGTCGGCTTACTCCTTGCAAAGGCTTTAATGCGTCTTGCTGCTCCGCGCCACGGCAATTTGCGAGCGTCTTTGCAAATTTTACGTCTCAAAGCGAAACGCTTCGTGTCTCGAGAAGATTGAAAACAGCTCTTTAGAGCCGCTGGTGAGGAAGATAAGAAAGAATAAGGGATTAGAACAAACGGACTCGTATCACGAGCCATCAAGCCGTTAACTCGAACTTTTGATATCTCGCTCTCCTCTCAGCAAACAGAGACGATTTTTAATACTTCGATGGGATAAAAGTACTTGGCATTTTTAAATATAATTGGAACAACAGATTACACGTATAGTGACCAGTACAATTTTCACAGCTTCGCAACACTTTATAATCAGAGCTTCGTTCAATTACGGGAGGAAATCTTTGGAATTGTCGTCTTATTTTAATTAAAACTCGAGGAATTAATAATTTCGATTCGTTGCTTTTCCAATGGTATATTCCAATAAAATAATAGTGATAAAGATATATGGTAAAAATGGTTAATGAAGTATAACGGTGAAGCGGTAAATGTGTGAAATAAAATGAAAAATGTACCTCAGTACGATTCGTCTCGCTGAAAGGCCCAGAAGCAACTGTTCTGGCTAGAAAATGAAGACGACTTTTTTTACCATAAAATTTTGTCGATACAAAACAAATTACAGGCGCGATCGCTCATTACCAGACAACGCCACTCCCACTTGAGGTTTACCCCACGCCCCCTCGCGAATCACGTGACCCAAATCAACCAATCGCTAATTTTCGTTGCATCAGCGTTGCACCTGAAGAGACCCGATTTTCTGGGTTACCAGAAAAGAAATGATCAACTATCACGTTCTGTACGTAAGTATATACGCGATACTTCTGAACTCCGTTTCGCAAGTTCATAAGGAAGAGGAATATTAGTCTCCGTCGAAATCACTTGATTTCGTGCTCGCAGTCGAACGAAAGGTGGAACAAAGGCAGCGTAAAAGGAAGGCGAAAGAAACTTGCGGGGAGCTATAGCGGCGATATTCGAGCTTTTGGAACTCGTGGCTCGGCCCCATTTGTACGTTTCTGTTAAAAGGGATCGTCTGGTCGGGTCGCTAGACTACGCTATCCGTGAGTCGCGCAAAAGGTCGTAGATCAAACGTGTATACCCACACGGGTCTTTGAGGGATAACCTTTCACCCTTCTTTTAATACGCTCGTCGCTGGGGCAAAGCGGCATACGTGGAGGAACATTTTTAACCGAGCCTCCATCGAGCAACGAGGAAAGAAAGAAATGTCTACCGAGTGATCACTTGCATGCGGCGAAGGTCAATCGTATGCAGTTGGATCGTCTTTGATCAAAATTCGTCGGTGCTCGAATTTCCTAACTATCGTACCAGGCACGATGTTTCTGGAGAAAGGACCGAAGGACTTAATGACGTTGCTTGCATAATTTCTCAAATTACGCGTATATTTTTTTCGTCGAAAATTGAACATCGAATACAAGTTCCAATATTTTAATACTTGCAAATGTACGTGATTCTTTAAAATACTTAATAAAACGTGAAAAATTCAAAAATTGTGCATCGTACCGAAGCAAACGATTCCGTTTGTTTCACCGTTCGTTGCAACGTTTCGCCTGTTTGCTCGTTCTCCCTCCCATCCCGGCCAGATAGCGAGCCCGTTCGAAAGGAAGCTGAGTGAATTACACTAAATGATTTAGCGGCGGGGTGTATTTCTAGCGGTGGATCGCGTTTATCTGCAACGATAGCGGGACAATGCCGTGGAAATATTCCAGGCTTGGTACGCGTCGCTTTTGTTTACACGTCCCTCCGATGACATTTCGTTTCGACGACGGGGGCTACAGATGGAATACTAATAATGGAAAACGTGCTTTCTGTTTCAGATGACATAGAATGGGTTGGGTGGCGCTAGGGCGGTGTGCGGGTGGTGGCGGCCGCCTCTCGTCCGTCCTCTCGCTGTCTCTCACCTCCCTCGCAAGCTCCCTCATCTTCACCATCCTCTGTATCCTCACACTTGCCCTCACTCTTGTCACTCTCGTGCGTGCCGAGGACATGTACGTATTATCACGGATTACACGATTATTATATTCACTTTCTTCGATCCGTCGATCTGCTCCTAACTTCCCGATCGAACGAAACTTTGTCGACTCAACTTTCACTTTCTGCAACACTTCCACATCACCGATGAAAATAGCGCGGCGTTAAAATATGAAACAGTTTCATGTTTTGCGGAAAGTTTGGTCGAGATCGAGATCGAGAAGCTACGAGAAAGAGATATACATATATACTAGTAGAGAGTAGAGAACAGTGTGTTGCTTGTGATAGGATCGAGGGAGCGACATTATAGACGAAGAGAATTTAGTAGCGATGATGACGGTCGAACAATACCGGGGGAAAGATTGAAACCCTGTAGCTCGCGACGAGATACGCGATACAACTTTTTTGCATGAAACATAGAGGATCGTCGTTGATGTCGCCTCGTATCACGTTCGAAGGCTCTTATACTTGTTTCACACGTTTCAATATCGCGCGAACTTGTCTCTTCATTAACCGGGGACGCCGGTCGAAGAAGCGTTCTTTCGTCTGCGTGCACTCTGCGCTCGTGGGCTCGAGACAAAATTTATTGCCACGGACGCGTGAACGGACAGGTGACTTTGCTCTTGGGATCGCAGAGTCGGAAGAAACGGGAAACTGAACGCGCTCGACCGGCGTCTCGAGGATTCGTTCAAATGCATCGTTACACGTTTAGACAAGTTTGTAGACAAGTTTGGATACCTAGTGGTCGCGATGTAGTCACGATCGAATCAACAGACGTTGAATAGCGAACTTACAGAATAATTCGATGATCGCTCGAAGGTAGAGGCTGTTCTTTTCACGTATACATGTACGGGGTGTCCCTGATGAAGCTAACCACGCAATTTTCTCTTGAACTATTCGTCGTGGAAAAAAAAAAAAAAAAAAAAATGTTTCAAACAAAACTTGCGTCGTTTAGAAAGGAGGGATGATCTTGCACAGTTGGTCATGCCTCCTGGAGATATCCTCTTTATATACAGAACTGTATATTTTTGAGTTGACGGAGTTTCGTAGTTGACGTCAAGACGTCAATTCGATTGATTGTAAATTCAAATACGTAGTACAGTTCTGTTTGGAAAAAGCAAAGATTACTTTGAAATCTCGGCAGCACGACCACCTGGACAAGAGATTTGTGGCCACCGTAAGCTGTTATTTGAAACATTTTTCTCTCTTATAGTTTAAGAGAAAATTGCGTGGACACCCTGTACATACATACATACTTATCTACATATAGTGCGTCTTAGAGAGCTGAGTAACCATTTCGTGGTTAATAATTTCCGTAGATCGTGTGAGTTTCCCTTTTGACACGTGTAGCCGTAACGAATACTCGAAAGAGAACGCGCGCAGCAAACGCATTCTCAGGGAAACCGATCTTTGAACACCTCGAAGGTCGAGGTCGAGGGTCGCGTGAAAGCGATACGCGAAGATCGACCTTCGGGGTGGCTACAGAGAGAGAAAGAGAGAGAGAGAGAGAACGCTCGATGATCCGGGGGTGAGATCCGACGAAACGATAGGAAAAGGATGAAGGAAAAAAAAAAAAAGAAAAAAGAAAAGAATGAGCGAGGAAAAGGAAAAATCCCCGGTGGTGGTTTCGCGGGGCTAGCTACAATACGTTGTGTTGCAGCTTCGAGGAGGGCAAGTCGGACAAGGAGATCCTGGACAACCTGCTGCTGTCGACGCGTTACGACAAGCGGCTTCTGCCCCCGGTCCAAGGTACACTGAGGCCCCCGCCCCACACCCGTCAAGACGACTACACCCCTGACTACCTCGTACCCAATGACCCTGATCATCCAGAGCACCTCGAACACCACCGGCACCGCTACCACCATACAGCACCACACAACCACAGCTCACTGCTCACCCCTCGTCAAAAGGGTACTCTATATCTAGAAATCGAAACCTGAATCACGCTGCAATCGGCATGACGAGAGAAGCGATTAAAACGAGAGCGAACGAACGAACGAACGAACGAACGAACGAACGAATGGAAGTGAGAAAATCCGGTTCTCTCGTCCTGTTCTACTTTCGTTCCCTCCTCCACCTTGTTTCTTTCCTCGCGGTTGTTTTTCCCTTTTCTTTCGTTTTTTTTCTTCCTCTTTCCCTCTGTCGCGAGTTCGCGCGTTGCGTGCTTGTCGCGTGCTGAAAGAGTTTGCGCGTTACGATTTAAAAAAAGAAAGAGAGAGTGAGAGAGAGATTACGGTACGGCTTGGAAAGTGGAGGTGGAGAGAAAGAGTCGCGCTTGTTTTTTAAAGGAAACAGAGACGTGTGCGTACGAGAGACGAAGAGAGTAGTGGGGAGGGGGGGGGGGGATGATGATGAAAAGGAAAGGTGGATAGAGAGCGTAAATGAAAACACAGAAGGGAAAAAGTAATAATCGGTCTCTTTGATATCGAGACGAAAAGCCGGCGGAATCGGGCGACCCGTCTGACCAATATCGGCCCTCTATCACTGGCTGCTACTGCTGCTGCTGCTGCTGCTGCTGCTGTTGCTGCTGCTACTACAACACCAATGGCCGCTCGCTGCCAATAGCTGTTTACCACACCGTCGCGAAGGTTGCCTCCGCTCCGAAATCCAATTCAGACCAGCGATAAATTCGCAGTCTCTCGCCGCTAAGGCAACCGGAATTCTTCTCGAGATTGAAATCATTTCCGTCATCGGACTTGCCAACATTTTTATCACCGTATTCGAATAAACTCGCCAGAAGTCCGCCAATATTTCTTCCTCCCGCGATTGAATTTCTCATCGGAGCGGTTTCTCCGAATTCTCGCGCGGATTATTTCGATCGGGTAATTTTATCAACGAACATTTCTGCTTCTAGCAAGAAATTGCTACGAGAAAGTTATCCTTTTTTGTTCTCTCGCGAAATGAAGGAAAAGAAAAGGGGAAAAAAACGACTAGAAACGCTTGGTACGACGCGCTTATCTTATCTTACGCAAGATTTCTTTTTTTTTTTGTTTTTTCACCGAGGCGAATGCGCAAATTAAGCAACGCTGGCTAAAGGAAATAGAAGAGAAAAAAAGGTCCAGTGGCTTCGGACGTCACGGGGAATGTTTGCGTCACCGCTTTAATAACAAATTTGAGATTTGCGAGTCAATAGTAATATGGCCTAGATTTGTTCGAATGTGTCAATTTGCTTGCCTCTTGGCAATTAATTATCGATCGAATGGAACGTTGCTTCCCTTGCCTCTAGTGAGACAAGCATGCCGCCGACGGAAACAGACGTGACGCGTCTGTTTCGTACTATAATTATAACGTCCTCGTCTTGTGCTGCGAGAAGCAAGCTTGCCGAGAGCGACAATACCGTTTGAAATCGTTCCCCCTTTGTTTGATCGAGCGAGTCCAGCTCGAACGAGAATTTTATGAATTCTTAATTCCTCGATCCGTCGATTCAGCAACGAAGGATTGTACCAAAAAGTGGGGGAGGGAGAAATCGAATTACGCAGAATGCAAAGAGAATTACAGAGTATTAGATCGTTCGGATAGTTCGCAGGTCAAAAAGCGTGAAAAACATTTTCCCACAGAATTCACATTTCGTCAAACGAAAATACGCTTCGTTACTTGATAAAAAGTTTGTACCTCTCGAAATGATAGCTCTTGCACAACTTAAACGCAAGTACAATTTCTTCAGTCCTCCTTGACTGAATTACTTAAAATGAGTGTTTAATTTTAATTCATCTCGAAACGTACACTTTTTGATATATTTATTCATTATGTTGCGACATATTGTGCTATTTGAATCTCTCTCTGACGAGTAAACCAAGTCAGTTTGTCATTAATTATAACATTATTATATATATTGTTATAGTTTATTAATACTATATTATTTGTTAATACTATTATAACGATATAATTATAGTCACTATAGTATACTTATATAATTATTTTGTCATTAATTATAACATGATAGTGCAGCACGGACCAGACACTTAAAGGGTTAATTTCATCAATTGTCGCGAAATTTCCGAACAATCCAAAGTAGAAAGTCGAAAGTAGAAGAATATTCGCAGTTTTTCTTTCTCACGCTTAAAAAGTGTTTCCTTTCCGATCTGCGATGTCTCAGCGGGAGAAGGACCGAAAGTCAGACGGGGACCGCCCGAGTCAGACCGCCCTCTTGCAGACCAAAACGTTCCGCTTGAACGAAGCTTTCGCAGAGAGAAAAGCTTCTATCGAAGGATCGTTGCGTATGCCATGGTAAAATGCCAGCCAGTAGCTCGCAGCTGTTACGCGTAAGCAAACTCGTTCGAGATAATTGCAACAGCTGTCGCGATGTGCACCTCGTTTCCGTTTCAAGCGTTCTTCACCCTCGTTCTCTGTGATCTTCGAATCGCGTAAAAATCAACCGAAAAGAAGCGCGAACGTTGAAAAGTGTCTTTGCGTCGAGATTTGCAATGTACGTAACTAAATTAAGCAACTTGACTTGTTTTAATGCCGTTTTAGTAGATATTTACACCGTATGTAAACGAATCGAGTAACTTAATCTTGAAACGTTTCAGTGCCACGAGCTTTTATTTCAAAAAAGAACCACTGTCGGATAGTGAAATACGAAATCTGAACAGCGCGATCGCATATGTATTTTATAAATACATAAATATATACGTTTCCTATGATGTTTAAATAGATAAATTAAATTTAACAAATATATATGATAATATTAATATTAAAATATTTATTCTTTTTGTAATTTTTTGAATAAATAATATAATATAATAAATATTACGAATAAATATAAATAAAAATGTAAACGCTGAATGGCACTGAAAACCGCGTTGGATAGTGCCATGCGACGCGATAGCGCTTCCTTCGCGTAAATTCCTTCGTGTAGAAATATCAGCGAGCAAAACTAGACAAAGTGGAAACTGTCTATTTACGCAGTCTTTAGGTTCGCGCGGTTTAGATTTGATCGAGAAGAAGGTAATCGAGGAGAAGAAACTCTGAAAATCTGAAGTGCGAGTGCGCTGCATGGCACCGAAAGGGTTGAATCAAACATAACGGAAATTGAACAAAGCAACTTGGCACGATATTCGAGTGAAACGTTCGAGGAATTGTCAAGCAATCGACGTTAAGTAGATATTGCAAACGTTGTTTCCGAAAACAGTGGGCACTTCGCGCTTTTCCGTACCCAATGCTCGACTTATCGATTCGCCTTTGTAGTCGACGAATTGTCAGCCAACGCGTAACTTTGATCTGACTCAGCTGGCAGGATGTTAATTAAGCGTTCGTCGAGAACGTTTATTTGGCACTTGGAATACGGATGCAACGGCGAGAATTCACGTCCGATCGTGCCAAATTTCCTCGGTCGATCAAGGGCACGCTGAAAAGGTGCAAACGCGTATTCAAAGCTGACAAGGTGTAACGCGATTCGCCTTGCGAGCAGTTGCGAAAGTTCTGCTGGTTCTCGTCGAAACAATTATGACGGAGATACAACGACTGTTTTTTTTTTTTTTTAATGTTTTCTATTTATTTTCTTTTATTTTCTTTCAGTCATCTTCAACAATCGGTTCTTAAAGTTTACGAAGTCGTCAACGTACGATTTGTAGCTTTGTTGCCGAACGATCGACAAATATTTTTGCAAGCTGTGACGCGCAAACTTTTTTTGCTGTTTGCAAAAGTTTGCAAGTTTCCCACGTATCGTTATTACGTGCCACTTTCATAATTTGTTTAACCTCTTGAGCTAGTAACTGGTTCGCGGACCATAACGAGTGACCAAACCGTGTACAACAATTCGTCTTCTTTTTGAATTCATTGGATAGAAATTACCAAAAAGTAATAAATTTATCATTACATCTCGACTTATCAACGACTTAAAACTGAGAAAATATTGCAATTTTGGGTCAAATATTCTCGACGTGTGCGTCATTCCAGCGCAAGAGGTTAAAAGAAGGAGAGAAAAGGAAGAGAGAAAGAAGCAGCAAAACTTTTGCACCCACCCCAATATTTCATATCGCGTCACGGCGATTTCCTTTTCCGATTTTTCAATATTCGACTCGACGGTAACAAAAAAGAGAGAGGGGGGGAGGGGGAAGGTCGATAATTGATCGTGGGTGTGAAACGGTTTTTCCACCGGTCGGTCTGGTCTGGTAAAGTGCCTATCAGGAAGACAACGTTTTACCCTCTGTGAAAGAAAAGTCTCGGATACAAAGGGACGGGTTTCTCTTTTGTATCGGTGGGAGCGGGAAAGCTGCGACGACGCCCTCGAGCACCGGCATCATTTGTTCAGCCAGCGAATGTAAAGAAAGCACGAGCGTTTCGAAAGTGCGAGAGCGTAGGATGAAAAGAGAATGAGGAGGGGGGGGGGGGGCGACGAAACTGGAGAATCGGTGGAGAAAACAACTCTCGCGTATCGCTTCGCTCGACACTTCTCTCCGGGACATTTTCAATTGCGGCGACAAAAGAGACACGTTGATTGCTTGTTTCGTGCTAAGTACACATCTGCTTCGCGTTCTCGTGGCGGAACAAACGGGTGAACGCGGGAGGGCGGGGAGAACGGAATGATCTCGAGCGTGAAACTCGCGAGGCGACTGGAAAATTGTTTAAAAATATTTGGAACTTTGCGTAAATGAGTTCACACGAGACGACTCTAAAAAAGACGATTCTGGGAGTGAAAATTCTTCTTCGAACTTTTCAGATTACTGCGAATATTTTTAGGGAATTGTACGAGATACAAAAAAAAGGATAGATTGAAATTTATATTGCTTGTATAAAAGTTTATATTGTTTGGGGTGGATATAGATTGTTTTTATAAAAATTTATATTGGCTCGTAAATGGTAAAAAATGTTCAAAAATCAGTTGAAAAATGAAAATAGTACGTCACTTCGTTTAATTTTTATTCTCTACCTCAAAATAGAATTTCCTGTAACACGTGCACGTTAGCAAGATGATGCAATATACCGAAGTGAAGTGACCTGATGTAATAATAGATTAAGCTCGGAGTTTCACTGAACTGAAAGACATATTGCCAATTTTCTTTTTAGCACTGTTTTCTGTTATTAATCGTCGAGTTAAATCGTGGAAAGATGACGAGTAATAAGAAAGTACTGTGAAAAATCAAAATTTCTTCACGGAGAATATTATCTCCCCCAGAACTCTTCTTTAGCTGGGGAGGGAGGGAGGGAGGAGAAAAAAGTCGTTCCTTTATCAGGATAAACGTGAACTACATTCGTGCAAAATTCTAAAAATTTTCCTGAATTTTCCAGCTGAACTGAAGGCGCTAACGAACTGAAGGGAGGAGAATTGAAGAGTAAAGTAACGCGTCGTTCGTACGGGGTGAATATGAAATCCGGGGGACGAGTACAGAGGGTGAAGAGTCGCGTCGCTGACAAAACGAACAAGATACGAACTCGAACTGCATGGAAACTTCATTATTTAAAGTTCATCAGAAACGAGTTCGCGTGCAGTGCAATGTGCAGCTTCCTGACTTTTCTCCGACGTACAGCCAAGAGCATAACTGTATCTACATACATACGTAACGACAGACTTGGTGCATACCATGTTTTTTTTTATTGCCATTAACTTTCATAGGTGTAAAAGGATTTTATATTTTATATTTTACATAATCTTGAGCAAATCGAAACGTTACGAAACGAAATATCGTTAATAAAAATTCAGCCTTTTCTCCAGGCTAGAGACACTCGTTGAATTAATTTTTCGCTTCGACGATTTATCAGCATCTCGTCCAAAATTACTTTCAAAATTATTCTCAAATTTGGCATAATCGGGATCACTTGATGTTAATGGTAGAACACTATGATTTTCGATACAGTTGTGTCCTTCGTGCTGTACGATTTTAATTTTCCGTTCAATTTTTCACTCTGTTTTTTTTTTTTTTAAATTCCTTTCCTTCCCCTTTTTTTTCTTTTTGCCGATCCAATATCGGGGATTCGCGATTCTCGCGAGGAAGGAAGAATGTGTGTTCAACGCTTTCGCGAGGAATTTGGCAAAGGTCGTCGAGCCAATTGGCCGTGTACGGTAATTGAACATCCATCGGCACGCCCTTATCATTTTATCATTGTATTGAAAATTGATCCGCGTTTGTTGAAAATATTTCTGTCGTCGACAGCACCAAAGGTGATGCTGCATTTTCCTGTTCGACTCGATCTCGAGAGTTGAAACGTTCCGTAACTCTCCCCCCCCCCAAAAATACTCGAAATGGAAGTTCGCGTAGGAGGAACAAGATGAGACGTGGGCAAGAGTTGTTGGGTGTCACAGAAATATTCACACACTGAGACTCTTACGAAATGAATACCAAACCTTCACATTCCGTTGCCATTCTTTTTTGCTGTTCGATCGGATAACAATTCGCTCAAAAAAAAAAAAAAAAAATGCCAATTTGTCGAAATCGTCGAAAAAACGGAAGGCTCGATTTTTTTCAAAAATGATTTTTTTTAGAGAAAGAGAAAGAGAGAGAGCGACTGAGAGATTGAGAGAGAGAGAGAGAGAGAGATAAAGGAGAGGATAGAGATGCGAGATAACCCAGATCTCTGGATCTCGTAAGCGAGTAAAAGAATCGTAAATTTCGGGAATTTCGCGTGAAATGTGTCGTGTGCGCAAACGAATATTGGTACACTTTGGAGAATTTACGAATTTTGGACGCTTTTAAAATTTCGGTAATTTACAAAGCGCGCAGCTGCCTGCGTGTTTTATGGGTGTGCGATATATAGTCGTTAAATCGCAATGTATAATTGTCACGCTCTCTTCTTTGATTCTTCACAAAACGGCGAAATAAATCAAACAAATCAAAGGAATCGCGGAATGCATCGCTGTCACCTATAAAAACGCGACTCGAAGTTACTGATCGAACAAACGACCGTTTGCCGTTGCGAAGACATTCTTCGGCCTCGATTTACTACCTCGTTCGCGAAACAGTGTATCAAAAATACGTACGAGCGTGTCAACGTAAATCAAAAACTTTTGGCATTCTCGCGTTTTCTCTAACCTCTCCTCAGCCACGGTGATTCGTTGTTCCTGCCTTTTATCGCGTTCCGTCGCGCAACAAAGCGAGATTGTCGCGCTGCGCGACAGAGAGCAACAAAAGCAAACGCGCCGCGGAAGGAACAAAGAAAGAAAGAAAGAAAGAGAAAAGAAATGATACACGTGAGACGGGCGAGCGCAGGATCGAACAGTTACATCGAAAAAAAAAAAAAAAATAAAAGCAAAAAACAAAAAAAAAAAAAAAAAAAAGGATGAGACGTGGGCAAGGGGTTGTTGGGTGTTACAGATGCGGATTTCTGCTGCGGAATGCGATGGCCTGGTGACGCCACCGGCCTGTCGAACCGGTCGTCGACCTCCTCTAACGACCCCAAGAACCAGTACAAGAACCAGAACAATAACCACTACACGTCGCACCAACACCTTCGCACCCACCTTCGCGGTCCGTCCTTCTGCTTTTACTTCTCTCGTAACCTCGTCTAGAGAAATAATTAACACCACCACAGATTTCTTTCTTTTTTTTTTTCACTCTCCGAACCGACCCATTCAGCTCCGACGCCGCGAGTTTTCTTCAACTCTGTTCTCTTCGCTCGCGTCGGTCGTCGACACGCACATACATAAATCTACATACGTATTTTTTTTGCTTCGTCGGTTCGTTTCGAGGTTTTATCACTTCGCTGCTAGCATCGCGAGCGAACGAAAATCGGGAAACGGTGTGTACATCTTGATCGTGTGCAGAGAGAAAGAAAGAGAGAGAGAGAGAGAGGGGGAGAGTATACCCATTGAAACATACGGGAATCGAATCCTGAATGGGTTGCCAGTCGAATTTCTCTACGAGGGTTTATAGGTCGATCGATTTCTTTTTTCCTTTTTTTTTTTTATTGAAACTGCATTTTCCATCGTCTGTGTATAAGACCTCGGGCTGTTTGAAAGCTTCCTCTCGTTCTTGGCTCTATATTTTTAACGCTGGAACTCTCAACCGGGAACCTTAAAAGGTCAAAGAGGTTGGCATTTGGCTCTTTTGTTTTTCCAATTACGAGAGTTTCGAAAACTCTTGCTATTTGTCAAAAACACGATCGCGTAGCTGCTCTAATTTCGACTCCACGGAACCTACGTACAGGATGGCCTGAACTGAAAAAAACTGATCGTCATTTGAGGGATGTTTTTCGTTAATTGTATTTCCAAATAAATAAAATAATAAACGATTTAAGAGACACGCGTCTGCAAAAGTTTTCCAGTCTTTCAAAGAGAGACACGATAGTTCTAGCGTTGAGAAAAGCCTCTTGATCAAATTTCACTTTCGATCTTCTTCGCTCGAGCAAACTCGGATCTCGGACTCGGCTTCGAGACACCGAATGACTCGAGCGAGAATGAAAGCCTAGATTCGCTGATTCGACCTAGACCTTCGACTGTTCGATTTTCAAACACACGCGTCGAATTTGAAATCTGTGTTTTTTTCTTTTTCCACGTTATTGCGCAAAACGCCAGTGTGTCGTTGATAGACGCGAGGCTTGAAACGGGACATTCGCGTTGAGAGGATGTAAAAAGGAAAAAAAGGAAAAGAGTTGCTTACTGATCGCGGTTATATCTGGCAGGTTCTTGGCGAGCCTGGCGAGCTCGTGTTTCGTGTCCGATGTGCCCCGCCGATTAATGCTCGTTTCCACGGCGTAATGATACACCGGCTGTTGTCGAGAACAAACGCGTCGCAGCAAAACCGGCGTCTCCTCGCGATAACGCGTCGATTTCTTTTTTGCATTTTTTTTCACTGAAATACGTAAGAGATATGCACGACACGCACGGTGAAAGGCACAACCGGAGTCACGTAACTACGCAGGTTTTCACTTTATTTTACATTTTGCTCGAGATGGAACAGTAAGACGCGCAAGAGACCGAGATATTCGAGGAAACATTCTGGATGATTGGAAATTAATTTAAACGACGTTCAATTTGTTTCGCTGCTTGTTTCAAAATTAAGACGAGATTCGAGATTTCCCTATTTCTTTGCCATAGATTGACAATCCTGATATTGGAACGTAGTTTATTTCGAAAATTATATTTTTATAGATACGATGATGGTTCAACGTCAAGACGGCGTTATTAGTCTCTCACTAGTCGAAGGAACGAATATTTCTCACATTCGCAAACGGACAACGGAATCATTCAGATCACTATTCGATTGATCGCACGAATTGATTAATCTCGATTGCAACTGTAACAGGAAATAATTTACGCGCATTGAGACTTTCGTTTGTGCTCTTCGCCGTGCATTCTCCGAAGATCGACGAGCAGTACTAAACGATCTGGTTCCTCGGGAGGTGCCTCGATTGATCGTCGACGTACGAATTTCTAAATATTGTCCACACTCCGCACTCCTTGTTCCACATTCCACCTGTGTGTATTTTTCACACGACCGACGTACACGCATACCATAGACAGAGTCGCGCGTTTGGCGTGTCGTTTGCGTAGCTGAATGCGTTGGCAGTTGAATTCGGATCGGTGGTTGGGACTCGTTAGACGGGTGTGACATTGTATCAGAAACGAGCAGAAACGGGTAGCAAATAATTGGTTCGATTTTACCCTCCCCTCCCTCGAGAAGAATGCCGCGCGTCGCAACGTCGGCACGTGATTGATTAGACAACGGGGCAGAGAGAATCAACGAGAACGGACGCCAGACGGAGCATCGCTGCAACGATCATTTTGTTTCCGTTTCCATTTCCATTTCCACTTCCATTTCCGTTGCCGTTTTCCGTTTTCCGTTTCCGTTGCGAGCGATCCTCTTCTCGATCGAACGTCGCCGTGTTGCTATCGCGCCGCCTCTCGACGACCGGTTCTCGAGTCCTAACTCTCCGACTACGAGCTTCACACAATATATATATATATATATATACAAACACTTGAGATTAGTGGCAGCATGTGCACAGCATGGCTCTTAATGACGCTTTCGCAAAATAACAGCAACGTAGAAAGCTTGATTGGACGTAGAAAAGACTAAAATATAGTGAGAGATTTCGGATCTCGAGATCGCAAGATGGCCTTGCCTTCGATCCACGCAAAGCGAAAGTGTCCTGGACGAAGGGGGCCACGATTTAGAATGTCACTCGCACGAGTTAGGGAAACTCGCGGCTTACTTCCTTGCTTCGCCACCGTTCGCTTCGAAACACCGCTGTTTCTATTACTACAAACGAAATGTGATTGAAGATTCGATTTTGTCAGACTTTTATCGGCCTAACTCTCTTTTAAAAGTAACGCCGAATTCCCTTTCCCGATGCGAGATGTCTCCCCTCCGAAGAATGTTTT
Organism: Melipona beecheii; assembly: GCA_032399605.1. Taxonomy (NCBI): domain Eukaryota; kingdom Metazoa; phylum Arthropoda; class Insecta; order Hymenoptera; family Apidae; genus Melipona; species Melipona beecheii. The sequence goes on from JAUCMO010000291.1 coordinate 5,312,973, forward strand.
CTTTTCGAGTTAGCGTGCTCTTCTGATGACTGCTTCGACCACAGCGGGAGCAGCCGGCGGAGCGTCTTAATTTCAATCGTGCACTGTGTTTCAGGAACCTTGACCGTGAACGTGAGCGTGCTGTTGCTAAGTTTGGCCTCACCCGACGAGTCCAGTTTGGTAATTAACGAATAAATTTCGCCCCTTTTCCAAAAGTCGTTCACCCGCTTCTTAAACAATCGATATTACAGAAAGTTAGGATAGCGAGGTTAATTGCTGCATAACCTCTTGCGCTGGAATGACGTGTCGCGCAAACTTTTGTCGAAAACTTTTTGTCTTAAATTGCAACATTTTCTCCGTTTTAAGTATATTTAAGTATATAACCCAAAAGGCAAAACAAATGATCCAGTGATATCGTCACCGACGAGTTCAAAAGAAAAAGAAAGCGACGAATTATTGTACGACGGTTCGGTCACTCGTTATGGTCCGCGAACCAGTTGCCAGCGCAAGGGGTTAAGGACAGAGAACAGCCAAGTTGTTTTTTAAATTTACTCCAGAAGGAGATTTATTTTTTAATTAATTTTTATCCAAACTGAAAGATAGCAAATTGATCGTTTGTATAATTCTTATATCATAATTTTTTGAATTTTAGTTCCAACCAGATCGCAGATTTTCGCGGAAACGATATGCATAGAGTCTGTAAAATACTCACGCAAAATAATTTTCTATCTAGATTCGCACGTATCTTTTTAATCGTCACTACGAAAACAAATAAAATTGCACAAACATGCGCAGTCTAGTTACAACTAGAGCAGTTCTTCGTTTTTTACATCAACTATATCGAAAGAGATTAGACGTCTCTCTTTCAATCGTGAGAATAATTGCTCGCGAGATTTTTGTCAAAACGGGCAACGATCGTTCCTCGAGAGATGTAAATTTTACATCTTGTTTCGTCCGAGAAAGAGAAAACAAATTGGATCGTTGAAACTTACCGTTCGGGCAAGTTGGAAGAACAACGAGACCCGTCACGTTTGATAAATCCTTTTTACGGAATGCACCAGGTGCACCGGTAAAACACATAGCACGCGCGTGCCATTCTATTTCGCTCCCGACCAGACGAAACAGCCGAGATTTTTGTAACGATTTTTCTCTCTCTCTCTTGCATCTGCCCGGCAGAAATACGAGGTGGAGTTCTTGCTGCAACAACAGTGGTACGATCCGCGATTACGCTACAGCAATCGGTCGCAGTACGAGTTCTTGAATGCGATTCATCATTACGATGACATCTGGTTGCCGGACACGTACTTCATAATGCACGGAGACTTCAAGGACCCGCTCATACCAGTCCATTTTGCCCTTCGGATATATCGCAACGGCACGGTCAACTACCTTATGCGGTATTCATCCCCCATTCTCTGTTCGAAATTAATTCGTCTTTATGTTGATAACACCCTATGGGCTCGCTGAATTTTAAGAGACCACGCACGTGTATCGAAAAGTATTTTTTATTTTATTATTTTGTATCGTATGATTATTTTTATCGTATTTTATTCGATATTGTACTATATTATTATTTATTATTTATTACACTGTATCATTATTTATTATTATTTATAGCATTGTCTATACTACATTATTTTATATTATATTAATTTATTTATCATAACATGATGCAATTTGTTATTATCGTCGTTATATCATTTATATCGTGTTATTTTATATTATAAATAATAATATTACTGTCATTATTATGTACATTATGTATTATTTTATGTTACGTTGCATTTTATAAAGTGAGATGCCATTTTTCGCGAAAGAAAGAAATGCTATCTTTTTCTGTGCGTATAAAAAATTGTACCTGTAAAATTAGTTTAAGGCGAATTTAGATTAATTATTGTTTAGAATAGAGATACGCCTCACTGATTTCGATGATCTTGAAGTATTTAGAAATCTAATATTGGGAAATCTTCGATGCATTTTTCAGTGACGACACCCCTAGTTAAAAAATTAATATTCCATTTGCAAGAAACTTCGATTTTAGTTGGTATTATATTACATTTGGGTTTTTGGTCTGTAGTCTTCTTTCGTAACGCGTAACAGTTTTTTTTTTTTTTTTTTTTTTTGACAGAAACAGAATCCAAAAACAAAACGGTAGTTCAACAAAGAGATAATCGCTCGAAAAGTTAGTTACACATGTACAATGTGTAAAGTTGCACATATATAATATAGTGGCTTGAACTTTTTCTCGTAACGTATGACAACTTTTAACAAATAATAAAAAAACATTCCAAAAATAGTGGCTCAACGATGAAGAGATAATTGTTCGAAACATTAGTTGAAGTTTGTTATTATTTGCGCAACGTCTGATAATTTTTTACAAACAGAGTCCAAAAACAGCGATTTTATAACGAAGAGATAATTGTTCGAAATAATTCAACGCTACATGTACGTACGTACAACACACACGACAGAATTAAAGAGGAATTGTTACGCAGGGACGCATGAAAATAAAAATAAAAAGAAAAAAAAGCGTAAAACGATCGTAGTTAGATTTGAAATGAAATTTGTATCTCGAGTATCATTTGGAACAACGCGAGAGCGACATGGAACAATTTCATGAACAAACTTTCGATCTTGTAGGCGTCATCTCATCTTATCCTGCCAGGGTAGACTCAATATCTTCCCTTTCGATGACCCACTGTGTTCATTCGCGATCGAGAGCAGTAAGTGAATACTTTACTAGAGAATACCTTACGAATGTTTCTATATAAAGAGACGATACATTGTCGATAACCTAACTTTGACCCAATTAATCAATTCTGTGCATCTCTCTTCAGTATCGTACGAGCAAACGGCGATCACGTACGTGTGGAAGAATGACGAGGGTACGTTGCGGAAGAGTCCTAGTCTAACGTCGCTGAACGCGTACCTCATTAAGAACCAGACAATCACGTGTCCGATCAAAGTAAGCTGGAGAGGTGAGTTGTCGAGTTCAAGCGGTTTATCCTTTCGAGAAACGGGATACTTGATTAAGTTAAGTTAAGTAGAGAAAATAAACGAGGCAATGTACGACGATATAATCGAGATACGAGAATTCTCCGAGTATCGTCGTTCAGTTTCGATTCCGGAAAGGATGAGAAATGGTGAGAATCATAGTTGGTCGCTGCGTGTAAAACATTGAAACCGAAGCGACGAAAGAAATCCAAGTGAAATTGCAAAAATGCGGTCCAATTTATGAATCTAACTTCGATCAGGTGAGAATTGAAATGAACTTTCAACCGGTAGAACCACGCAATTATGAAAAATATTGTCAAAAATAGTAACAATGTGTTGTTGCGAAAACAGAAACGTCTGAAACTGCACGATGATACTCCTAATATCATTACAGTGTGACAAATGCATCGTTAGGTCTATCGAGTTAGTTATCATCGAATCAAATGATCGAAGCGAATAAGACCAAAAGCAAAAAAAAAAAAAAATGAAAAAGAAACGTCGCCGAAATTATATACCATTTTCTATTCGTTATCTATCAGTTCTCTTTTATGATTTTTAATTGCATCCTTAAATAACACGCTTCTGTACTGTTGCAATGCACTAAACACGGCCATTTCGTTAACCGTTCACGAAAACGATTTTAGTGTCGCTTGTACACGCACTCGAAGACTCTCGAGTTCAACTTTTCTACTGTCTAATACATACAACGTATATTACATGTACGGTGTCGATCGACGAGTCGATCACCATCTGCCTTGCACTCTCGTTGGATCATCCTGAAAGTTTTCGCAGTTTTGAAACCGTCGGTTGTTTCCTGAAACGACATACGTTTCGATGAAATACAATATTTTTACGTTATTAATAACAAAATAGTAAAAGAAATACCATCACGTTCAAATATTACCAAATATTCACAGATATTGGCACGCAGAAAAGATTTGTTGAAACCATTTGCAAAATTTACAGGAATGTAACGAATTAATAATAATTTACATATATATACTCTTCGTCATGGTGCGAATATAAAGCAGAATTTTTAGCGTCCCTCCTCAGTTCCTAACGAAATTATCAAAAAGAAAGAAAAAAACCGACGAGATGAAAGTGATCTCAGGAGAGATTCCATAGATACATACGATCGTTCGAAAGGTTATTCAAAGGTCGCTAAAGGTTCCTCAAAGACGAGGTGAGACAAAATATTCGAAGCTTCTTTCTATCCTCATCAATCAATCATACCTTTTTTTTAGTATAAAAGTTTTCTTCCTATAAATTATTGAAACGAGACATTTGCATTCCAGTGTGAGTCACATTTTTTTCCCCAAGGAGACGGTTCAACAAACGATTCGTAGAGACTTTCAGGATAATCTGAACGACTTGAATCCTGGATGCCTGAGTCCAGACAGTTTTGACAACTATCGTTAGAGAACTCTCGTCGAGAGAAGCGACGAGACAGTGAAAGTACAGCGAAGGTAATTCTTTCTGGCTGAGTTTGGAAACCTCCGCAGTGCCTAAGATGCACCGAGGAAGAATCTGTCTGTTAATAAGTCGATGAACCCGAGAAGTGCTGCCTTTGATCCTCTAAATCTTTGCTGCATTCTTGGAAAATTTCGGCATCGTCTCTCGTCAAGGACGACGACGAATTACCGAAAGATAACAATACTTTCTGATATTTCGATATCCTGTCTGATCCGCATTAACTCTGTTGACATTGTGGACCATGTCCTGCAATGTCGCTCTTTGTCTGATCTACACTTGATCTATACGAGATACAGGCGCAAAGGGATGAAATTTCCTCGTTTCGAGATTCCAGAGGAGCCGAGAATTTTCTCTGTCGTTGTCATCTTTGGAATCTCACCAACGTCTGTCCTCGAGCTTTCCTCTCGATAAGTTTCTTTCTTTCCTTTCGATGAAGTATTTTTCGTTATAAAAGGAAGAAGAAAAAAAGAAAAAGAACATCGATCATTCCGTTTTCTCTCGTTCTACTCATCCAGGTTCCACCGCGGTCATCATCGTGTTACCAGTTTTTTCTTTCCCCGCCCTCTGTTTCTCGCATCTCACTCGGTCTCTCTTTCGTTTCCAACGACACCGGAATGAACACGAACTCTCCGAGCTCCGAATCTCGTAACCGCGTTCGCGATCGATCTTTCTCGCAAATAATCACCGCAGGTAAGTTGCAATGCATGCGCCGTGCACATCGATGTGACGTTGCCGTTTCTCTTTCGTTTCTTTTTCCTTTTTCGTTTCTCTTTCTTTTCGATGCCTGACTCGTTTCTTGCACTGCATCAACCCGAATGACACTACTACTACGGTAGGATGCTTTTGTCTCCACTCTATCTGGAAGATCGCGAGGTGAAATTCTCGCGAATTTTCGTTCGCGCTTGTGTAGGTTCGGCTGCGAGAAGGGAGATCGGTACGACCGACTGAAAAAAGAAAAGAAAAAAGAGAAAGAGAAATTGAGAAATCGATCAGTTCAATTGAGCGAGCGTGAGAATATGCGTATGCTTAATTTTCTCCGATAGATTCGTACGCGCGATCGTTAATTACTGATCAGAGAGAAAAAAAAAAAAAAAAAAGAAAAGAAAAAATGTAACAGAAAGAACAAAGAACTCTGCATGTGACGTAGCGGACCTATAAAATGAAACAAAAGAAAAAAAAGGAAAAACGTTCGTTTTCTGTTTCTATCTTTCTTTCTAGCTGGCGTAGATACATCTCTTGTATGTACACATATTGTCTTTCTCTCTCTTTACGTGTGTATATACAGATGTCTATACGTGTTTGTACATTGATACATATATATATATATATTACATATATTTAGATGTGAATATACCTATCTAGATTAATTATATATAGCCCTCTAGAAAGTGCATATTGGCAACCTTGGTTCCTGTCTCGCTTTATAACCGAGCCCGCCGTGGTTTGCTTTTAGGGTGAGGTCTTCAGTTTTTCTCAGTGACCTGATATTACTAACGCCCTCACCGACGCCATTCTTTCCCTTGTGCTCTGTTTCCCCGCGCACCGTCGTGTCGTCGCGAGTTTCTTCAAGTTATACATATATACTATATATATACTACACACACACACACACACACGTATTTATATGCCTCTCGCTCTCGTGTCACACGAGTCTTTGATACTCGTTGCTTTGATTGGAAATGACACACAAATTGGAATAATTTGCAATAATTTCGACGATTCGGATTTAAGATACCTTTTCCTCTTGCGTTAAAAAAAGAAAAAAAAAAGAAAAGAAAGAAGAAGAATAAAAGTGTGTTGCTGATAGTTTTTGACAAAATCGACAATTGCAGAGAATATACATTTTGTACGAGCTAATTTGAGTTTCCGTAACCTTACTACACGTTACTTTGGTTTATAAGCTTGTAAGCTCTTTAAACAGCTTTCGCAGCTAGTGGAGAAGCTTGAACGTTTTTGTCGAAAGCGTGATACCTGCAGCTTGTGTGGAGTGAAACCACACGGAATTCGTCGTGTTCGTTTACTCTGTTTGCCGTTTAGAGAGATCGACTTTTGCTCGCTAACCACTAACGTGAAACATGGTGAAAGATCGTTTTCGTTTCAGGTTTCGCAGTGAAGCGGAAATCCCCTCTTATCCCTCTTGTCCAGAACGAAAATTTTCCGAAAAGAAAAGATAAAAATCGATGCTTTCAAGACGAACGGTCAATTGGGTATTTGGAATTAGGTTGAAAGTCGAAAGTCGAAAGTCCGAAATGAATAATCCCGCGCGTTTCACTTCCTTTACCCTGAAGGGATCAACCATGGCGGTATGCGGGTAATGCTTGGTCTAGTTAGCCCAACGATTAAATTTCCTCTGTGCCCGTTCATTCGATTCAGACGCGGTTCGCTCGTATCGAGAGATCATCGCGCGTGTTAATTAACAAAATGATAAAACCGCGGGATAGAAATCGGACGGATAGATCTTGCCACACACACACACACACACACAAACACGTTCACCGCCAGAATTTCTTGTCCTTGTGTTTCGTTCTAGAGCCTCAACAACACGACAACAAAGTGGATCGAACTTAAACTTTGTTAAAACTTAGACTACGCTACTATGTACCTGTTGTACACTATGTTCACGCAAATACGGCTCACTTTACACTTTTTTTTTTTTTTCTCCTTTAACGAACAGAAGAGAAGAAGAACAAAGTTTCTGTGATTAATTTGACACTCGGTTAATGGTTAATTGCATTCCACTGTTTCTTTCTTTCTTTCTTTCTTTCTTTCTTTCTTTCCTTCCTTTTTTTGTTTCTTTTCTTTTCTTCTTCAACGTGCTCGATGATCGACAACGGTGACGAAGGCGACACGTTCGAGAGTAACGACTTAAATACCTTTCTTTTATATCTGGCGCCACGATTTACGCGGCACGAACGCCGTTCCATTTATCCTTGACACTTCGATCCCCTCCTGGAACTCCCGACACGAAATTCTTTTCAACTCCGAAAGCCCGCCGAGTTCTTCTTTTCTTCCTCACAAGAGCCGTACTGATCGAGCCTCTTTCGAGATCAAGATTTATCCGTCCCCCTCGACACGAACGATGTGAACGAAAAAAGAAAATACACGTATAAGTAATAACGCAAGTAAAACAAAAAAAAAAAAAAAAAAAAAAAAAAAAAAAAAAAGTGGAGTACGAATAGAAAACGAGGAGAAGGAAAAATTAAGCAAAAAAAAAAAAAAACAAAAACATAAAAGATAGAAAGAAGAGAGGAAGGAAGATCGTGGGCTGTTCTGTTGCAGCTGACGGACAGATCATGGTCGACTACGAGGACGAGTTCGATGAATTCGGGGACTCAAAGTGTTCGCTGTGCCAGCGCAGATTTGAGGAGCAAGGTAAAATCCTCCCCTTCGATATGAACGGTATTTCTTATTAAAAAAAAAGAGAAAGAAATGAATATTAAAAAAAAAAAAAAAAAAAGATACGACATTCACAAGAATGAGACAGAAGAACGCGTGAGAGAGGTTTTTTAGATAAGCTATATAGAAAGGGAGAGAGAGACAGGACCAAGCTTACCAACTCGTGAGACAGGCCTAGATACTCAGAGTTGCTGCTTCCCAAATCGTCCTCTTCCTTGGACGGGGAGGGGGGGAAGAAGAATGTTATCTCTTTGATATGATTTCTTTTCGTCTTTTTGTTGGCCGCGTGACACGTATCTGAAAAAAAGAAAAGAAAAAAAAGAAAAAGAAAAGACACTGTCTGTCCACGATAGAGGAATTTGGGAAACATTGTCCCAAAGTAATAGATCCGATGTTACTATACACCAAGTCGTTACATCAACCAAGTCACGGTACTTTCACCCTTTGCACGCGTTCGTTCTCGATTCGTCTCACGAACGTGCGGAACGAAATAACCGATTTCCAGTCGGCCGTAAGGTACGTATGCAGAGTAGCTGAAGAAAGTGCTCGTACACTGTATTAGAAGAACCTTTTCACGGACGGATGTGTGTGTCACGTGCAAAGGGCGAGAGTATCGTATTATCGCCGCCTGCGACTTTGCCAAGTGATTGAAAAAAAGAAAAGACAATTCCAGCATCCCGAGTGAAATGTTCGAGAACGTTCGCTCGAACGTCGATCGTTGTCAATCGCTTGGCAGATGATCGCGTGCCTTAGATACGTTGCGACAGATTTTAGACATTTTGTACAACCGTTGTGTAAATCGTATTAGAGTTCAACCCACACGTTAGATTCCGAATACGAGTATATACAATTGCTGGACGTGATTATTACGAATCGTTTGTTTAAATCATTTAGCCTATGCTTCGCTTCTGCTTCATTACAACCCCCTTACCCTCACCCCCCGTTCTCTTTTTTTTCTCTCTCTCTCCAATTCACGCCACATCCATCAACAAGTCGAGTTTCGATCGATTATTTTTTTTTTTTTTTTTTTTTTTTTTTTTCTCCTCTCTCGCTACGCACGTCACACCATTTTCCTGATTCTTTTTCTCAAGAGACGAAATCGACGTCGAAATTGACGTCGTGGCGGAGACGATTCGACCACCGGTTTCAGTTAATTCAGGTGTGTGAGAAAAACAAAAAATTACCACTTGGAACGATCTCTGGATGTTTGCTCCTCGACTCACGATGTCCCCCCGCCCTCCCCGACGATGTTTCCACAAAAACTTTCATCCTGTTGAACGTTTTCACGCGTTACGACATATATACATATATATATATACAGCTCGGCTTGAAACGCTTTCGCGAATGTGGAGCTTCGTTGCGAAAGATTGGCGACACGACAGTGACCTCTTGTTTCCTACGCTGTTTTTTCTCTTTTTTTTTTCCTCCCTCTCTTCTCGTTTGATTTCTCCCAGAAACGTCTCAGAGAGAAAGAGAGAGAGAGAGAGAGAGAGAGAGCTGACCTCTCCGCGAGAGAGAGAGAGAGAGAGAGAGAGATCCACACGAGCGATACATCGGTGCATCGCGCGTACAAAACGAAACTGTAATATCTGCTATATATATCGACTCGACGTAAGCACAAAGGAAGCTCGACGAGAAAGCCAAAATTTTGTACTTCGAGCGTCGAAACGATTTTTACCGATCGGCGCTCGATACTGCGACGCAATTTGTCGCGAGATTCTTCGAGCGAGAAACGAAACGAGAAAAACGATCGGAGAATTTCGTTCCGCGGTGAAGAATCTCGCAACGAGGTCAAAGAATCTAGGAAAACAATTAATCCTGATCTGATACGCTAGAAAGAAAGCGCATCCGCTTGTGGTCGATCGATTAATCATTATCGTTCGAAAGGACGATCCACCAGTAACCGCTTGTTTAGCTCTCCGTCGATCTAAATTGCTCGCTGTTGTTCGCGTCAGCGCGATTCGACCCAGAGTCGTAATTGTGAAATGTAACGCACGTGTAGGTAACTACAGCTGCCTGAAGGTGGATCTGATTTTTACGCGAGATCGTGCCTTCTACTTCACAACAGTCTTCATCCCGGGTATCATTTTGGTGACCAGCTCCTTCATAACCTTCTGGCTCGAATGGAACGCGGTGCCAGCGCGAGTAATGATCGGTAAGCTCGATTCTTCAACATCCTTCTCGTCCCTAGTAGCTTCGTAGCCTGTCGCCCGTGCGAGAAGAAAAAGAAAATGAAACGTACGAGTCTTGTTTGAACTTGCTGAAACTACCAAACGTTCTCAAACTGACCAATTTGCAATCTTTGGTATTTTGGATATTTTGCAGACGTAAATAAAACATTATTTTTAGATGATTTTTCGTAAAACGTACCAATAGTTTAAATAGTTTTTCCATTTTGACATCTCTGATGGACATTTTTGTCATTTTGTTTCAAATATGGTGGTTTCAGCGTTGAGACGAAACAAACTCGGACGGACGTAAACGTAAATCCGACTTTTCGTTTTACAGTATATTTTGTTTGCGATAACCAGGACTAAATTTCAAAATGACACGAAAGAAACGAATAGTGACACGAGAGAAACAGCGGGGAACGATTGTTCGCAGGTGTGACGACGATGCTCAACTTCTTCACGACGTCGAACGGTTTCCGGTCGACGCTGCCCGTCGTGTCAAACTTAACTGCCATGAACGTGTGGGACGGCGTGTGTATGTGCTTCATCTACGCCAGCTTGCTCGAGTTCGTCTGCGTGAATTACGTCGGCCGTAAACGGCCGATGCACAATGTCGTCTATCGTCCTGGAGAGAATCCCGTCACCCAGGTACTTTTGCTCAGCGACGTGCGCGCGATGTCGATATCTACTATGCCGACACCACGTGCAAAATCTATATATATATATATATATATATACATACACACACAGACACAGATATATATATATATATATATATATACATGTATTTCGATTCCTTCACACTTGTTCTACTACGTTTCGTACTACGTTTTCTTTTCTACCTCCACCTTTACTTCGTTGTTCTTTCTTTCTTTTCTTTTCCATTTTCTTTCTCTTCCACGTTTTTGTTTTTTTTTCTATTTAATTTTCTTCTGGCTATCTTTATCCATCTGTCTGTCTATCTCTCTCTCTCTCTCTCTCTCTGTTTCTGTGTTTTTATTCTTTACGATTTAACCGAAAACCCCCGAGCGTCGCTTCATGCCTCCGAGTCTCTGAGATTCGCACTTTCTTTCAATTTTTATTAAATTTTCTTCTCTGTCTATGCGTTACCCCCGACATCCACCGTTTTTCTTTCTTTCTTTCTTTCTTTCTTTCTTTCTTTCACCGCCACGGTTATGACAATTATCTCTACAGATGTCGTTCGCTACCTCTGTCTTTTGTTTCTCTGTCTTACGTCTGTATCTGTTTCTCTTTCTCGTTTCGTTCCACTCTGTTCTTCTTGTTCTATGTTTCTCTATCCTTGGTTTTCGCATCTGGTTTTTGTCGCATCCGATCGTGTCCGTTTCCTCTTTGCGTTTCTCACACCGTTCTACGTCCCTGGTGGTAAGTTCGCGACGAAACCAGTGGTACATTAACTAAAAGTCGAAACGTTTTCCTGAAATGTAAAATATCCCGATAAAATCTGCCTGCAAAAAAATCACGACGAAATTCGACGCAACTTGCATCTCGGAAGCTCTGATATTCTTAGTTAACCTGCCACTGTTCGATTCCAGATCAGAAACTCACCACCAGGGCGAGTATTTGTCTCTCTGTCCCCCATCTCTTTAACACTAGAACTACCGACTACTAGGAATAAAGTATAAAATTTCCGTCAGAGAAATTTATTAAGTATAGTGAAGGAAGTAAAAAATTTAAGTCCTTAACGCAATACAGGATACACGCAAGTTCTTATTTATTTCACAAAGTCAGTATCATTAAGTCTCTAAAAATATATATAATAAGATGATATTGCAAAATAAAATATATATAATATAATACATTTCACATATTTTATAAATACATGCATTGTAATATATCACAGAATAAATTATAATGTATCAGGTATATTATAAAATATACGGTGTATATTATATTGTATATGTGAATATATATATCTAAACGAAAATTGGTCATTCCGACCTTACTTTGGTAGTTCCAGCGTTGATCTTGGGGGTAGACCCACGCTTCTTCGTTACTTCGTAATTCCATTTTCAATCAAATCGGCGCTAATCTCCCGAATCTCGTGATCTACCCACGATCATTGCGTTCCTTTCACGTCGCGTAATAGCCCGAGTATCGGGAGAGCCTCGAGAAGAGGCTCGATCTGTCTCCGAGTCCGAGTGATCTCTCTTACCTCTGCGAAGGCAGAATCGACGAAACACTCTTGCGGCCGTAGTCGCGGAATTCTCGTGGTCGTACGATTCGAGGACGACCAACAAGAGTGAGTGGTAGATTCTCCTCGACACTTGGACGAGAGAGAGGGAGCATCCCCTGGATGGATGCTCAAGGATGCGTAAAAAGCGTGGCGGTCGTGCGTACAGCTCCATTGAGAGGCAGCTGGTCGTGCGATCGACGCCGAAACGAGCGAGATCCTTCTTGCTTCTGTTCTTTACGTTTCCGAGCCAGAAATCACCAGTTACCATGTTATGGACTTTTCTTTTTTACCTTTAATGGCGGACGACGACGTTACACACACTCGCAATTGTCGACCACAGTGCATCTTCCATTCGACGACTGCTCGATTAACACCGAGTTTGTTCCTCTTCGTCGATGATCGGACCGCGATCGGCAGTTCCACGCGAAAGCGAAGAGAGGCGTGAACAATTCGTGTTTGAGTGAAAAAAGAATTAGAAGGGTATCCTTGGAGATTTTTTCCTCAGAGAGATCGTAAGACTTTTCACCTTTTTGGATTCTTTTCACATCTATTCGAGGATATTCGTTATTTTTGGGTATGAACATTCATTCTACTCGCCTGAGAAGGAAAAACTGCACGACTTGCACTCCAGTACGAGTCGTCTCACTGAAAGGCCCAGAAGCAACAATTCTGACTAGGAAACGAAGACGACTTTTTCGCCATAAAATTTTATCGATACGCAAACGTTTGAATCGATAGAAAACAAATTACACGCCCCTTCGCGAATCACGTGACCCAAATCAACCAATCGCTAATTTTCGTTGCACCAGCGTTGCACCCGAAGAGGCTATCCCCACTAAAATCACTCTCAGTGATAAAATATAAAAATGTACCTTGATCAGTGTGAACTTTAATGAATACACGTCGAATTAGAGTGTTTTCGTACATTTCCCTTCCAGCGAAGTAGTATAGACCAGATACGTGTCAGACGGTAGAAGACCGAAGAGCGGCTTTAACACGATAATGTACAACTTTCTCGTTGTTTTTACTCGAAAAGAAAAAAAATGTGGGAAACATCCTTCAAAAAATTAATAAATATATACGCAGGAAATCGTTAAAGTGGAAAACCTTGCAGTCTCTTTGGGGAAAAAAATCTCAAGGAATATCGAAAAAGAATGGAAAACCAAAATACTTTCTCAAGCTATAGCGCGGTCTTATGCTACAATCAATTATCGTAACGTAAACTTATCCTGTAAAATCCTACCGTTTTCTTGCGAAAGATTTGTTCACCTCTCCCTCCCTGTTGGAGATCTTTTCCAACGTGCGTGTCTGGAAAATCGTGGAAAATCGGGAGATCCTTAACTGTCCAAAGGAAGAACGTCGCGTTTTTCTTTTAGTCGCGGGGTGCGTACGAGTACGTGAGAACCTGAGAAGAGAGGAATCCAAAGGTAAAACGCAAGAAACGAAAGAGTGATCTGATGTGAACGCAATAAAAACACGTCGAGGCACGATCTTTTTTTTTTCTCTCTGTTACATTTTCGATTCTTCTCGTGCTTCGAACGATATACATATATATATTCGAGTAGTCGCTAAGGTAAATCATTCTTTTGTTTTCTCTCTCTCTCTCTCTCTCTCTCTTTTTTTCCTTTTATCGCGTTCGCATCGCGTTGATCTCGCACAGTTGTGATCTCGTTGGCGTGAACATTGCACAGACACGTATGGTTTGTTACTCTCAATGATCGCTGCCTATGTCTACGTATATATAGTTTCTTTCTTCCACCCTCACCCCCCTCGAAAAAAAAAAAAAAAAAAAAAAGAAGAAGGACTTACGCCTTACTTCCTCTCAATAATTTTCGCAATACACGAAACGGACGAGATTCGTGCGTTGTCGAACGCACGAATTCGTGAAAAGTACGAATTTTCGTTGAGAAATCGACACGAGTGGACTAATTAGAATTTGCATTTGCGAATTTGGGAAGACGAGTCAGAACTCGGTGGAAATTTCGAGAAAAGACTCGTGCCTGATTTTTCGACGATTTTGGTACTACCGTCAGGTTCGATCGAGGCTGCAGTATTTGCATGTCTCCAACAATTTTCTTCACACTCTTTGCCCTCTTCTCCCCCTCGCCCCCCTCTTGTTCTCTATATAATCTTCTATCTTCTAATCTTCGTTCTCTACAATCTTCTACAAACCTGCGAACAGCGATACGGTTCTTTTTTTTCTTTCTTTTTTTTTTCCCTCTTTCTCCGCGCCACCATACTCGTATCTCTCTACGAACGTTCTACGGGAAGTTTCTCTCCTCCAGCGTGTCTGCACGTTACGATCGCAACATACTTGGTGACCGGCGAGTGTGCCCGAACCGCTTTTTTCAGAAACTTCTTACGAACATGTTCCTCGGTCTGCGAGTTCAGCTGGTAGTTCAGCATCTCTCGAAATTTCCTTTCGCTCTTTGATCGTTTTATTTGTTAGGGGACAGCGGCGAGACGAAATTGCAAATCGAACGAAGAGGAAACGAAGATGGAACGAAGGTGGAACCTCAGTCTCGAGAATGGAAAGTATATTCGCAAGAAGTTTCTACAAATGGTTCGAGCGCATTCGTCCGGGTCGCTTTATACAGTGAGAGATAGAAATGTTTGTACAGTTGGAACGAAGTAGGAACGAAGGAAGGAATATTTTCCGTTGAAACGTACGTGTAACTATACGTACGCGTAATGTCGTTTCATCGTTTTACGTGCATTTTTTCGCATCCTTCGAAAGGAAGATGCCGTCTTGTTATCTTCGAGTTACACGAGTTAAATTCGCCAATAAGTTACCTTTGAGAGATGAAGATTCGCTCTTCGTAGTTAACTTCGGAGCTTAAATTGAAACGAAAATGTCAAAATCAAATATACTTGCGCTCTTCTCCCGTGTAATTCCCCCCCTTAAACGCCTCTGTACGACGAGCGACACACTGGAAATGGGAATATTCTCTCTCGTTCGTTTCCACGCTGCAACTGTACAAATATACCTGCACCTCTTGCTGCGTATACATGTGTACTCGATGTGTAGTTAACGGCACGTTAGTGAAACTTTGTACGAGCCAATCAATTCAAGTTCTAATTCAATTCTCGATTGCATCCGATCCGATTTGACCGAAGACTCGAGAACTTTGGAAGACTCGGCGTGCGTACACGTTGCAAGGGTTGCCGGGTGGCCGCGGTGTCCAGCGATCGTACAGTCATTACCTCCTCTCTCTCTCAATTTGACAATTTTTTTTATCTTCGTCGGGATCGCGAGGAGGAGTTCAAATCGATCAAATGGTTGCTGCTCCGCTGTGGCAAAATTCGCATTGTGTTTCGCGTTTCCTTGCATGCCCGCGACACGATCGATCAACGACTTCGCGGTCGGTGAAACGTAAGTGGGCCAGACGCGGAGGAAAACGAGGCTTAATCTCTTCTTCGGATCAGCCTCGTCGAATCTTGAATCGTTTATCTTTTCGAGCAAAAAAAAGGTCGACGTCACGCGACTGAAAGAGAAGTGACAAAAAAAAAAAAAAGACGCACGGAAAAGGAGGTAACGAGGATTGATCGTCGTAGTGGGCAGAGTTGTTTCGCGGAGAGTTGTAGAAAAGAAAAGGGAAGAAAAAACGGGCGGACGATTCGAGGAACGTGAGAGCTCAAAGCTCGCGAATTTCGCGCCGCGAGTGCCAGGGGTAACGCTTTCCGTGGATAGCTTTGTCGTGGATCGTAAAAATACGTACGTACGGGAAAGTAGTAGACTAAAAAAAAGAGAGAGATATCAAAAAAAAAAAAAAAAAAAGACAGGAGCAGGAAAAGAGATGCGAAAAACCGAGATGAAAAAAAAAAAAAAAGATGCACGAACTATCGATACATCTTCCCTCCCCCGTCTTGTAGAAACGTAAAAACGGCGAAAACAATTAAAAAAAGAAAAAAAAAAGAGAGAAAAGAACGAACCAAAAAAAAAAAAAGAGAAAAAGCGATGATAAGAGAAAGACAAACACGTTGTTACACACACACGATTAGTAAGAATTTGGTTGGTGGAAATGTTGGTGAGTAAGTCTCTTTGTTTGGTGTCTGTGATGTTGCAGCGGCTCCCAGCGGTGCTCAGCAGGATAGGGATAATATTGGCCAGCCCCTTGGTAAGACCCCCCATAGCATTAGGGCGCGGTCACGACTTCGCGCGTTATCCGATTCACCCTTCGGAGATTGTGTTCGATTCGACGCGATTCGGTGCTCGGTGCTCTCGATCTTTCGCAAAATGTCGCGTTGTCCGCGAAACAGAATGGAAAGCATTTACGAATTTGTGACGTACGTGTTGTTGCTTCGCCTCGAGAGAAACCGGTGAAAAAAGCTGTACTAATGCCACGCGGATGCAACCTTTCTTTTTCTCCATATTTTCTCTTTCTCTCTGTTTCTCGTTCTTTCGTTGAGATATTACCATTGCCGGAAGAGAAATTGGTGTGCACGTGCAAGGTCTTAACCGCGTCCTGACGAACCACATATAGACTCACATATACGTACACGCCTAACCATACACTCTCCGAGTACTATACCTTCTTAACCATCACGCGCCGTAAAACACGAGCACTCGTTCTCTCTCTCTCTCTATCTATCTATCTATCTCTATCTCTCTATCTCTCTCTATCTATCTATCTATCTCTATCTCTCTCTCTCTCTCTCTCTCTCTCTCTTGCTGTTGATTCGAGAGAACGGGAGAACCCCCTGTAGCCTTCCTCTACGCTGCGCGTATTATAAAAAGCTTTTCGAGCAGGGGCGTTCCGATGATAATTCGAATATCCTTTCTTATCTGCCTGGGCGTAAGAAAATTGGAAAAGTTCGCGCGCAGAGTGCTTCGCGCGTCTTGGACTGTTCCGGTATCTTACAATTGGAAAATTCGAAGAAATTCAGATTGAAAACTTTGATAACGCAACGGAACGATTTTTCTTTGTAATTTCCCGTTTGTTGAAAAATGCTTCCAGGGTTGGGAACAAAGCCAACTGAAATTGCGTGAAATACGGGGAAAAATTTAAATTGAGAGTTGTATTGTTTTTTTACGATCTTTTTTTTTGTAACTAGTATAGAATTTTCTCTTTTTTTGTGTATCTTGTACATACATTTTTTTCTGTTTCGTAAATATTCAGGTGACAATGTTGTCATCCTTGGGACTGTTTCTCAGCAGGAAAGAAAAATTGTTCCATTGTACAGTGTGGAGAGAAAAGTTTGACGTAGATGAATTCTACAGCTTCGATTCGATGGAAATACATGTAAAGAATCTGCCGCAAAATTGGTTTGAATTTTCTTTTTTTATATACTATTCATCAAGAAGGTTTTCCAAGGAACTACGCGTGCGTTCTAACAGCGACTTTATGGTTCTGAACGCGTGGATGTAATGTTTGTATTCGACTGATAATCAACAGTTAGTTTTATTATTTGATTGTTTGGACTCGCACCGATGTACAACTATGATGAATCAAATGTTAGTGAAACCTAATCCAGAACCATAAAGTCGCTGTTAGCACCGTAATGTTAAATAATTGAGGAACTATTTTGCCATTGTTCAAGAGAACTATTACGTTGCAACCTATGGTTTCTTGGAAAAGTTTTACTTTTTCGATGACTAGAATACAATGCAAAAAAGAAAAATTTCTTTACATGTTCTTTACATTTCCATCAAATCGAAGGTGCAGAATTTATCTAACAAACTTTTCTTTCCATCTTGTACACCCGCGCAGTTTCAAAATTTGTTATTTTCCACATTGATAAACGTTGCTAACGTATTGAAAAAAAAGAAAAGGACGACACTGCAAGACAAACGAAACCATTCTGTACGCTTCAACTTTGAGTGAAAAGTAGCAAGTTCATCGACGAACACCTCTCTTGACCTTTATCAATTTCCTACTTTTACAACTATACTATTTCCGTCTACGCTGGCGTCATTTATCTGCCTCTATCTCTTCTTTCTTTTTCTCTCTCTTTCTCTCCGTCTTGTTCCAACGATTCGTCCTTCGTTCTTATCCAATCATCCACCCACACACACACACACACACACACACACACACACACACACACACACACACACACACACACACACACACACACACACACACACACAAAAGTGCCCCGTGTCTCTCTATCACCTCTTTCTTCTATTCTTCTCCCGTTCCTAGCATAAACATAGCCGTTGTTCCGTAACAGTTTGAAAAACGATGCACGATCGACTACAGACATATACATGTGTACGTGTATTGCATAAAACGACGAAGCTGCATAAGAAAAGCTTTACAGAATGCCGCGAAATTCACGTTACCTTACCTTTCGCCCAAATGTCTCGACGACGATGTCTCGGGGGATGATGAATTTGGCGAGCACTCTGTATTAACGAAAGGTAGAAGTAAACGATAGCTTAAAACTTTATAGCGAGATCTGTGGCCCTTCTGCTAGATCCTTCTGCGCTGGTAGACCGAAAACTGACGCGGGTCTCGTCGAACGAGGCGAGATCTTCGACGTCACGTTGGATTTACAAAATTCGAAAAAAACGTGTCGCGTATCTTCGTTAGTCGGAATTTTTTTCAGAAGATTATGAAAACAAAAAAACGTCGGAGAGAAACAACAACAACAACAACGATAATAACAACGAGTTTTGTAAATCCATAGCACGTTGTTTATGCATGAGTTTACGCATTTTGAATCGACGACGGGGATACCTTGAACTGTACGTACATATATAAACGCATGAGAAACGCATGCGATGCATGGAGAAAAAAAAAGTGGTGTGACTCGCACGCGCACGATTATATACATCCCACGCACACTTTGTTCGATCACACTGTATACCTTGTTGCCTTGTCGAGATATATACCACTACGATTCTTCAGTTCCGTTCTTCTTTTCTTTTTTTCTCTCCGCCCCGCCCCGCCCCGCCCCCCTCTCCCCCTCACGCTCTTCTTCTCGAGAAGAGAAGAAAGTCGCGCGGATCGGTTACCGGCCGCGCAGCCAACCGTCCCGAAAGAAAGCTCTCGGAAAATTCGCCAGTTTCCGCGAGTCCCGAGACGAGATCGGTCGATTCGCGATTACTATTACTATTACTATTACGCCGCGTAGTACTCTCTCTCTCGGGCGCGATCAAATGAACGTTTCTTCTTCTTCTTCTTCTTCTTCTTCTTCTTCTTCTTCTTCTTCGCGAAACCGAACTCGATCTCTCCCAACCCTCCGTTCACACACACACAGATTCGATTCATACTTGCGTACCTCGGCGTGCCGCTTGATCGATCGCGTGAAACTCGGGGCGTGGAAGTGAAAGCGATTACTCGAGTCACTGTGCAACAGATCGCTTGCAGATCGCGGTGATAAACAAAAAAAAAAACCCCCCGTTGCTCGACACGACGTTGTCTCTCCCCCGCCGCGAGCTTTTGCTTGAGTAAAGAGTTGACTTGGCAGAAAGTTAGACTTAGCAGCAAACAGAGAGTTTTTTACGATTCGCTTGTTTATTCCTTTGATTTGCGAGCGGTGCTTGTTTCTTTTTTTTCTTTTTTTTTCGCCCCCGATCGTTTCTCGTTTGAACTAACCTCGCCCCCCGCCCCCCCCATCTCTTCCGAACGAAACAGGCCAACGTGAAAAAACAAGATTACGGATTTTCTCGATCGCTTCGGCCGTTGCAAAAGTATATTCGTATATTCATCAGCCGAGGAAAATATATCTTATATCCATCCGACGAACCGACGATCTATCAGAACTCGACGGAACGGCGACGACAACGAAGACGAACACGTTTGGTCGCATTCGAGTATTTTCCTTCTTCTTTGTCGTTTTTTTTTCCTTTTTTTTAATTCTTCTTCTTCTTCTTCTTCTTCTTCTTCTTCCTCTTCTTCTTCATTTTAGCGAGACTCACGCCAAAATTCACGCAGCCAGAAGATAAGAACGATCCGAACAGTTGTTACTATACCCAGTTGTTACGATCAGGCACGTCGTTTCCCTTCTCGTCAACTTTTTCTTTCGTTGTTGTTAATTGAAGAAATTACTCGTTAGCAAAGCCAACGTGACAGAGAAAAGAAAAGAAAAGAAAAAAAAGAAAAAAAAGAAAAAGAATCACGACGCGCGATTGAAAAAAAAACGCGAAACGACGAGTCACTCCGTTCGATGTTCAAAAGTCACTCGCATTTCTTTCCTTTTGACCGCGATCGGCGTCAAGAACCATCTGAATCAGCCGCGTTCTTCTTCTTCTTCTTCTTCTTCTTCTTCTTCTTCTTCGTCTTCTTTTTTTTTCTTTTTTCTCTATGATATATACATATATATATTATTGATAATATGATTGTGACGTCAACAATCGCTTTTTGCCATTGAACTTAACCCGATTGAAGCTTGACATGTAGCATAAAAAAAAAAGCTTGACATGAAATACCTTTCTCAAACGCAACTGTCCGGTAACGCAGAAGTCCGCTCTCCGTCGTTTAGTCGCCCAGTTTAATGACGGCGAGGCCCGAATGGGGAACCTCGAACGGACAATTCGCGCGGCATTAAACTGCGCGAGAACCGCGAAGGGAAATTCCTGGTTTAATTCCATCGGGAAGATGATCTGACGATCTTCATCATCATCATCAGGTGCGGAGGAAACCTGTGCTCGAGAAAAGACAGACGACTTTTTAGATATGTACAGTTGTTACAAGAGAGAGTGGTCGTTCACATCGGAATCGAGATTGCTCGTTGACTCTCCAAATGCCAAAACGAACGGACGAAAGCACGATGACACGGATGAAATGATTAAAGAAACGACTGACTCGATCATCGATCGAGGAATATAGAGTAGATTGGAAATGTTCGAGTCCGATGTGCGACGTGTGTAATACGTAGATGTTATACGGCATGTAACTCGTAAGTTATATACGCAGAGGCACGAAAGTATTGATCCATATATACGTACAAGATGTACCGTTTAAGAGAGAAACAACGATTCGCTTTTCGATCAAGAAGCCGGTCCAAAGTCGCGCGTTTGCCAGCTCGGAACGGCGACTTTGGCGGACGGTGACGATGATGATGATTCCTCGCGCGTGCCTCGGTCGTGGTATTCGCTTGCTTCCACTGCAGTAAAAGAAAAAAAAAACAGTTTGGCAAGGAGAAAAAAATTGTACTGATTTTTAACACGTATTTAACACGATATACGTAGATACGTAGATACAAGCCCGCGATATCCGTAGGTACGATGATATTTCTCTCGCTTTGTCTCTGATATTGTTTCGCTCTCGTTGTACGAGTATGGAGAAGAGTATGAGCTTTCCTTTCTTTTTTTTTTTTTTTTTTTTTTTCTTATTAATCAACACGCAGTCATACGTCCGATTTCGGATCGCTTGCGATTAACCCTTTCGTTATTCGAGCGCCTGAAGTGATCACACATCGAGAATACATAACGTGAACGTACATAAATACACTTTAGCCATCGAGACGAGCTTTCTCCAGTTTTTCTATCCGACGGTAGAATAACTATAGATTAATTTAAAAATTAAACATTTGAGATTAGATTTTTGTTTGAAAAATTGAAATTCTAGGCCAGGCGTGTCCAACCAACTTTGTTATTACGAATAATTAAAAAACCGTGAATGTTCACAATGTGGAACCCTTTGGAAAAGTACTTATATTTGCGAGCAGATTTTTTCCAGCAAGCTCACTGTTCTCGTTGCAAATTTTCAATTGCTTCTTTCAATCAATATATCGAATATATTTTTCTAATCAATGTATCGTTTCGTCCTATATAGTATAAATGTGTAAACATTTACGCGCGGCCTTCGACAAACTTTTGTTGGCCCAATGAGGCCCAAGAAAAAGACCTTTTTAAATTCTAGGCCTTTGTCGAAATGTTACCAGGAAATTCGAAGGAAGATTCTATTCGAAATTATTCGGTGGCGGACTGATCGTAGCGAAAGGGTTAAAGGACGACGTATCGTCGCGCGAATGTACACTTGGCGAACGGTGGGCGGCCGACTTGTCCGTTCGCGCCGATGTCTCCGAATATTTCTCACGCCTCTGCGCGCAAGCTTGTTCATCTCGATCAAAGCCTGTATCACGCTTAACTTACCTGTGCTTGCCGTCTCTCGAACGACCGATTATCGACAGAGAAGCGGAATTGAACAAAGCTGGCCGTCGCAGACGAAATTTCCCCTCCTCAAGACGAAGTAACGTTCACGCTCCGATCCTCGCTGTTGCTCGATCGGCATCAGCATCAGCATCGATCTCTAATAAAGCGATGAACGAACGATGGTTTTCGAACGACGGATTTTTGCGGTCTCTCGAACGACGAGAGAGCTCTCCCTTCCTCCGAGCTCGTTGTTCGAGCGACGCGATTCGTGATCGTCGTCGACGCGTCGGCCGCCTCCGCCTCCTGTAACGTGAAACGAAGCGAAACGAAAGAGAGAAAAAAAAAGAGAAAAAGAACAAGAGACGTAGAATCACGGGGGGGAAGAGATGGAGAGCGATAGAAAAATTGGTCGAAGGATGGATCGTTGTTTGAACGAAAGGTCGTAAGAATATAAGTTTCTTCTACGGAGACCCTGTCGCAGGGTAAAAAGAAGCGAGAGGGCGGTCCACCGACCGGAGCTACGACAGGACCGAACGAGATCGTAACCTGCACCAATTGCGGACCCAATCCTTGCACGCACACCACCACCAACGGATGCACAGCCGAGGTATGTTGATTAAACTGTACTATTATGACGTGGTAAACGACTGCGAGATGTCAGATTTCTCTGACTCCACCCTATCAAATTTGAGGAGCGTGTATAAACGAATATGATGAGAATGAGGATATATATAAATGTTATTACAGTGTTGATTTTTAGTTACAGGAACTATAACAAAATTTACAATGACTGAAAATTATAATCGGTCACGCTGTTGTACGGTAAAAATCTGTATCTACGAAATTAGCTATATTTAAAACAACTCTAGGTTTCATTTATTGTTAAATTTTATTTCAGCGAATTCTACGATGCACGCTTCTCAAAGTTGAACCTCGACTCACCTCTCGAGACACCCAGTATACACGACCAGATCCACACTCCTCGTCCGTCATTTTTTTCCGCAATCGCTGCTCCATATCGGACAGTCACAGCAACGATCCTTTTATTTCAGCTGAGGAAAAAGGAGCCACCGCATCCGATAAGAGTGGCAAAGACGATCGACGTGATAGCAAGAATCACCTTTCCGGTCGCCTATTTCATGTTCCTCACCTTTTTCTTCATCCACTACAAAGGCACCTCGTAGACACCGACACCAGAGGCGCACCAGAGTTCGAAAGGAATTCCACCGTTGATCATCGAAAAAAGACACTCGTCTTTCCGCGTGAATTTTATTTCAATTTCAATTTACCAAAGAGAATCCGAGGCTAAGGTTCGAGGAGGGTAGGTGACCCCGGAAGTCGTTCCTCGAAAGTGTCTGCATCGAACGCAGAGGGGGACAAACGTCGGACAAACTCGACGCCGAAGGAGAAAGTGCTCGGCGATCGTTTTTCTTCGCTCCGGGGGGGTTCGCGAAAAGTGTCGCGAAATGTCGATGCTTTTCGAAGCAAAATTATCACGTCTGTACGTTGAAGGAAAGAAAAAAAAAGAAAAAAAAAAGAAAGGAGAACGTACTAAAACGATATATTGAAGCAACGCGTCGATCGGCGCGTGGTTAGGCGAAGATCGTACCGAAGTTAGCCGTCTTTCCCTTGGCTTCGAGAGGGAAAATCGAGGGCAAGAGAAAATTGGTGGGAAATTCGCCTCTTCCTCATCTTTTCTCACATGTGATAATTCTTAAAAGCACTCTTTATCGTAAACAAAAAAAAAAAAAAAAAGCTTGGTCCGGTGAACAATCGACGAGGGGCATACGTATGAAGAGAGATAGAGTACGAGAGCGAGAGAGTAATATATATATATATATATATATATATATATATATATATATATATATATAGAGAGAGTATGTGTGAGAGACAGTGAGAGTGAGAGGAAGAAAGAATGAAAGAGCGAACGAAAAAAAAACGCGGACACACTCTTTAAAAACCTTTTTTTCTTCTACTATCGGATCTAGTGACGTCGCTAATTCGAGGATGCTTCTCTGAAAAACTAGCTAAAAAGAAAAACGAAAAAAAAAAAAAAAACAAAAAAGAAGAAATCAAATTTACGTACTTAAGGAATGTTAATACTTGTAATCTCACTACAAATAAGTAAGGTCGATGTAAGTGTCGTCCATGAAATCGCTAACTCGTGATTCGCCTTTTACTTAAATATCGACCTTTTTTCTGTACTTTATCGTGGACTACGATACCGTGGCAAAAATCAACGTGATCGCAAGTTAGCTCTATATTCGTAGACCTTTAAAAAAAAAAAAAAAAAAAAAAAAGACGTTCGCTTTCAATCGAGAGAGAAGGGCTGCAAAGCATATAATTCCGTTGTACAAAAAGAAAAAAAAAATATATATATATATATAATATGATATATATATATATACATACACACACACACACACACACACACACACACACACACACGTACATACACACGTACATACACACACAACACACGTGAATACATTACACACAGATACACACATAAATATAGTTAATCAATCGTCGTTTCATCAAAGCTTTTCACAGTAGGTACACACACGACGTGTACCCCTCTTTTTTCAATCGTTCAGGGTAGCATTCGTATAAATAACTTTTACGATTTATATTTTATCTATAACTCTATACGATCGATGTAATTCAAGGAATATCGGGAGAAACTGAGGCGCTCGTAACAAGACCGAATCTTTGCCAAATTCTTCAAGTTCTTTTTGGATAACAACAGTAATACGTTCCAGTTACAAAAAAGGCAATGAATATCAATTGATGTAACAAATATACGCAGTGTGATGAGTTTTTCGTGTAAAAAGGAACAAACATAAATAAACAAGGGTGGCTCTCGTTACGAGCACCCTCGACGAGCAAGAGAAAGCAATGTACCACGACGCAGGAATTTCGAATCGATCCACTGAACTTCGCAAAGTACGTTCGTAACCATTCGAATTCTTCGAAAGTCTCTTTTCCTTCTACCTAGTGGTACTTTGAGCTGTACACGAGCGAAATTACTTCATCAGTGAGTGACGAAAATTAATCGACGAAAGGATCACATACACACAGGGAGGAATTAACTCAATACGGGTAAAGCTTGCTATGTATTAGATTTAACGAAGTGCCCATACTCGATGCTCTTGAGCGACGCTGATGCTTTACCCGCGACAAGATTATTAATATTAATTTAGGGAGAACATACGTAGAAACAAATAACGAAAGTTAAGCAAGCCACGTTCGACACGTTTCTCGAAGTGAAGATATACGACGAGCTTCGATGGAAGAAACAGCGAAGAAGCGAAACCGAAAAGAGATTTAGCACGTAATTCCAGAGTTAACATTCGATGTTTCTTCGAGTAATCCGCGTATCTTTAGACACTATTAACGTACGTATTAACTGTTACTTACTGTTCTTATTACTGTCGATCACACCGCCATTCGTCATCGTCGTTCTCGTCATCGTCATCTCTCCACCGTCAACGTCATTTATTAATTACTATCGACACCGCTGCTATTAATAATACTGTTGTCATTGAAACAAAAACGAGAGAAAAGAAGAAAAAAAAGAAGGAATAACTATTACCGTTACTAAATACCGCCGCTACTACCGTGCTAACTATAATAATATCGTTACCGCCGTTTCGTAAGCGTTATTCGTTACTACGGGAGATTTCGGTGAGATTACGCGAGAGAGAGAGAGAGAGAGAGGACACGCGGCCGGGGAGAACATCGAACAACGAGGCGTTTACACAGCGTTTTACCGATTCTTCAGCAATATTAATCGCAGACCAAACAAAAATATTCCATCGCCTATCGTGCTTTCAGCGGAGTTAGTCGAGTCGCGTGTTAAGTGCGCTCGCGCATATTCACGGGTAAACGAGCAAGCCGAAAAGAAAGTTTTCTTCGAGCGAGGGAAACCTAACCTAAACCTTAACGATTTCACCAAGCTCAACCGTGTACGAGTCGCGCGGAAAACAGAGAGAGAGAGAGAGAGAGAGAGAGAGAGAGAGAAACAACGTGTTACATACTACGTGTTTAGAATAATCAAAAAAATCAATCCTGTATAATTATATCGATCGCAAAACGCACCTCGGATTTTAATTTTCTTTCGCGTTAAAGTCAGGACGTTTTTTAACGTTTCGTTCAGTAAGAATTCAAGGGGATATAAAGCGTTCAGCCGCTTTTGTAATTATCAGAAATACGCGTCACTTGGTGCGAACGATGTAATTGTACCGTATCGCTATATATTTATTACAATTACGATAATTAGGATCGTAGGTGTTGATCTTGCGAGTGCTACACGGGCATATCGTAAAGAAGAGAAAAAACAATCGGGGGAAAAAAAAATAAGCTTCTCTTATTATTATGGCGCCGATCTTGAGAGAATACTCGAGAGAATATAAGAGAATAACAGCGTAATCGACACAACGAATATATATATTGCGTAGAGCCTGAGTTAACCGATCAAGGAACGAACGATTCGATTCATTCAGTATCGGGAAGCAACGTGGACGTGTCTGTCGAGTGAACGAAGATATATCCAACTCGGTTAATCTTTTTTCTTCTTTTTCTTTTTTTTTCTTTTTCCTTTCTTAATCCGAGAAAGATACACACCAAAGACAGAAGAATTGTACATAAAGACAAAGAAGAGTGTTGTGAAAATTTCGCCGAGGTCGGCCAAGAATCGATGAAAAAAGGAATGATCGTTGATTACCTATCTATGCTATGTTTTATATATATATGCGCGTCGACATTTGCCGCGAGTGAACAAGCAGTCGTTTAGATGATAGGATGCGTTGATATAATAAATCAATTAATGTCGTTAATGTTTAATACTCCACGGACCAAAAACACGTAAACCTAAATCTTTAGCGTCGTACAATTAGAGCTGCACACTTGGCAATGCCTCCTACGAGATCGCATAGAAAACCGGTATTCATCCTTCGTTGCGCGTCGAGATCTCTTCGGCAATTCCTGTCGTTTTTTGCAAAAACTACACTTTTACACTCTCTCGTTCAGAGGTTGATATTGGAACATCTGAATTTCCTGGCGCAGTAATTAATTTGTAATCTGACAAGTTACAAATTGAAATTTTTATAAGTTAAATAAGGTAATCGGATAACTTGCAATGTGATATCTTTGCTTCATCTCTTTTCTTTTCTTTTTTTTTTTTTTTTTTTTATTGCTACTTGTGTCTCGTAAAATTTCATTGAGAATTATGGATAATCAGAGAAAAATAACGATCGAATTTTGTAAAAACAGTTACGAAAGGAACAATAATACCTAATCTTAACGAAGCTTACTCAAGCTCACCTAATTTTTTTATAAACATGCCGATTACTTACGAACAGGGATATGTACCTACGTATGCCTATACATTTACCTAACGATACATTACACGTAACGACATCAAAGACGAACATACACGCGTATATGTATTATCAATCGAAATTACTATGTTCGTATAGTTCTTAGTTTTTTTACCGTTAAAACATTCCTAATATAACGGACACTCTCTATATTCTCTCTAAACGTAAAATATCATTAAACTAAGCGACTCGCAATTAAACGAGTCTACTTTTCGCGCGGAAGCATATTTATTTTTCCAAATATGTATTTATATTTTGTCTACGTACGTCGTTCGATACTGAAATTAAGGGACAGTTTCATGGAGATTCGTATGTATAAGTATCGCTTAATAACGCTGGTCCGGACAGTATTAAAAATACAAGTTGTAACAAGGGAAGAAAAATGAACGAAACGAAGGATGAATCACCGTCGAACGTGCAAACGTTTCGAGCTTCGTCGTCAAATTCTTCGAGATTAATATAATAACTCTCCAAACACCAATCGACGAACGTTCGACAGTTTGATCTTTTCCAGAAATTTTTAGGCAGCTTTCACCGACGCGTTCTGCCCGATTTTTAATGTATCGCCGTTATGATATATCGTCGAAATTATTTATCTGATAGATTCATTTTGAGCAGCGTTCTCGTTAAAGAAAAAAGAAAAAAAAAGAAAAGAAAACGATAACGCAAGCGCTTCGTAACTAGCCAGATCGAAACACATTCTCAATCCCTGAGAAATCGTTAGTTACAGAGAGGGATAGAGGTTACAGTTAGTTAAACTGATTTTCTAGGCAACGACGAACTGGAAGATCGTACAGTGCGAAAGAACGGTGAATAATCGAGAGTGACGAGTAATTCTGTTTTTTTCTTTTTTAACCCTTGCGAGACCAATGATGCAAACACCAGTCGACTAAAGGTTACAAAGAATTTTACAAATTGCGAGTAACTTTTAGGAAAATTATCGAAATATCACCTAGATGTAAGGTCATAGCAACCCTGTTACGAATTCAATTACACATCCCATTTACTGTTAAAGGAAAGATAATGTCTCGAAAGGGTTCGAACAAAGAGAGAGAGAACAACTGTACAAGCTCGCAGCATGTTGAACAGTTCAAAGGCAAACGTATGTACGTACATATTTTTCGTTCTGTGTTTCGCATCGAAACTTTCTTATTGCTAGGCTAATCGTTATCGGGGTACGATTCGTTGTAGTAGCGACATAAACAGGTGACGATAAGGGAGATCGCCTCTGTCATTTTGAAGAATTCTTCAAACAACTAACTGTATTTTGATTATTGCAATTGCAATTCCTCGCACGCTGTCAACCGACACGTACTGCGAAACACGAAAATGAAAGATCATAGAGTTTAATTTAATCCGTTTAACTTTCGTTTCGTGCGTAAAACACTCGCGAGTTCGTATATCGAATATCGAAGCGTACCGTGTATAATTCTTGTTTCGTTGAAAAGCGATGTATTTGATTACGCTTATTCCTTCTCGTCTACGAGGAAGCGAGAAATAAAGTCATTCAGAGTGCCATTGAAACGCTGTGGAACACTTTAACGATAGAGCGTTAGAGGAGTAACTTTAGGAGAAAACAAAAAAACGGGAGTAAAAACGAACGAGAAGAATGAAGAAAAAAGAAAGAAAAGAAAACGAAGGGTCTATACAAAAACTGGAGGAGATGTATCTGTATAAGTAACTGTCCGAGATGATTCGAAGATTAGGTTGATCGAAGAATCAGCAACGAACGATTATTGGACTTTTACGATAGTACAGACTGTGTACATTTGTTCGACTGTGTCTAGTCTATCCGATTCTATTCTTGTTATTTTTGTACCTTTTCCACTTCATCTGTCGAAGGCATGGATAAAAAAAAAAACCACCGGATTCTATGTAACGTGAACAGTACGATGTAGACACTTCTTCGATACACGATATCGATGACTGCTTATTGATTTGCGTATGTTAGAGTACGTATTGCATTATGTTCAAAGAATGTGCACATCTGACATGTACGAGATGATGCGAAGGAGCAGGAAAAAAAGAAAGAGGAGCGTTAGATGAGCCTTATCAATGTTACTATATTACAGATCGATACATTCGAGTATGTATATATATATATACATGCAGTTATACATATATATGTGTATATATATATTGTATATATATGTATACATATACTATATATATATAGTTATACATATATATATGTATGTATATACTGCATATATACAGTATATATATGCAGTTTTCGAAAAAAAGAAAATTCTCTTTTTAGGGTAGGACTTAATAACCGCATCGTTGAATCCAATACTTTTCACCGTTACTATTTATCGATATGTTATTATTTACTACGAGCTCAACTACTCTATGAATGTCTTTATATCCGTTAGGTTTATCGTTATTCGTCGCTATTTTATCCATCGTGCCGAGAAATTTATCATTGTTACCATATCGCGTGATTATATATGATAATTGATGTTCACCGTTATTAACAATTACCATAAATTGATTGCTGGCTCACGATTACGTATTATGCACGTTTAACATGAAAGAAAACTCGCGCGCGATTAATAAAAACGGAGTAAGAACGGAGTAAGAAGTAGACGAGAAATAAAAAAAAAAAAAAAGAAGAGAAAGAGAAGCTTTGTCATTTGCAAGGCGGGATGAATGCACGACTATTTTTGCAACGCAAATATAACGCGACACGGGAGGAGAATATAAATGATAATGAATATACAAATGAACAATTGTAATTGACTCTTATCAAAAGTCTTTACAAACACGCAACAACCTTTTCTTTTCTTTGACAATGACACAAAAATCAAGGGGGAAAAAAAAAGAAGAAAAAGTTGATCGATCAATTGTAAAAATAGTTCGTATTTTCAAGCGTATTTCCCTCTTCGGAAAGAATGTACAATGTGCAGTGAAAAATGAACGAAAGAGTTCGTTTCCTATTTACATTTTCTTAAATATATCAAACACGTAAAATTCAAGTTACCGTGATTATTTCTTTTTTTTTTTTTCGAAGAAACGTTGATTTACATGCATATACGTACACACAAACGAATGCATACACGTAGATATTATTCACGCATTACCAACGCATTACGTAAAATAATTAAGCCAATATGCACAATGAATAATCATTTTTGCGATCAGGCGACCGCAATGATATAAAACATCAATGCATTATTACGATAAAATCGGGAATGCACGCTTGATACGTGCGATTATTAAAGTCGTTTTTAATCGTAAGCGTAAACTTATGAATTATTATATCGTAACGACGATTGATTATCTGATTTATCGGCTGTGTTTGTAACGTACGTGATTAAGTATTAAATTATCAACTTAAATCGCAACGTCGTTCTTTTTTGAAAGCTGGCTACACCTCCGAGCTTCTCAATTTCTCTTCATTCTTATCTTGTAACAGACTTTGATAGCTGAAACATCTCTCTGTTTTTCTTCTTTCTGTTTCGTAACAGATCCTTCGAGATAAAAAAAAAAAAAAAATTAGGCCACCTTTTATATAAAATTAGAAAACAAATTTATTTAGTATACATCATTCGTGCTTAACTCTACTTAATGCAATGTATGATTTCCTTGTAGATAAATCGTGCCAACCCACTGGACCCCTTTCGCAATCCGCGCACGCTAGATACTTTACGTTGTCTACTGTGTGTGAAACACCAATGTTTTCAAACGTATACATGTCCTCCACCAACCAGTAATCAGTTATTAGTTCCTGTTGATCGGCCTCACCCTCTCCTTTACGTTGGATATAGGGTAGATTAAACTAAAATATTGCATTATGCATCTTAGCTCAGCTACTAAGTATCTTCCCCTTCCACTCTAACTTATGTTTACACAATAACGGAAATCTAACCAAAAAGGGAACTACGAAGGATGCAAACATTTTTAGGTTAGGTTAGGATTCAAATGCGTCTAAAGGGCTGCGTTACTCTTGACGAGATTTTAACGAGAATTTAACGTTTATTATATTGACACTTTGCGTTAAAAGAAAAAAAAGCAAATGATTTACCTCGATATTGACTAGCCGGGCTACACCAGCGTTAAGCATTTTCGACGGGCAAAATGTGCAGTAAACTTTCAGCTTATTCCTTTCATCTTGGTCCTTTAACGTGCTAATATCCTCGTTCGTAGTCATATTTTTTTACTTTAGACGTTCGACGTTCGTGAATATTAGTCGCACAACTCTTTGACATTAATGTTGTTGACACTTGACAAACAAAAAGCACTAGTCGGACTGCGATCTGTTATCACTGTCAGAAACACTAACTCGATGACATTTCGATAGTCGAACGATCAAATTTCGTTTTATCGAAGATGGCTTCAAAGCAATGCGCCAAACTTGTCTCTTGTATTTTTCGAAAATATTCTACCTTCTAACTTACCGATATTTCACGTACGTGTCACGTTCTAGAATTTATTGCCGACTATTAATTTAAAATAATTTTTTTTTTATAAATAATTAAATCAGCGCGTCTTTTAAATTTTTGTCTGTCTTTTTATACGAGATTCGATCACTTATTATATACCGCGATATAGTCGTTTGTACGTTCCATCTCTTTTTTAGCAATTAATTTCCAACCATATTCATTGAACTTCTTGTCAAATGGCATTGGATCCGTCCAACGCTCTTCGTTTGATTTTGGTCCAATAACAAAAATAAGACTCCCTTTATAATTTTCGACATAATTGCAGAATGCCGGCCCGTTGTTAAAATAACAAAATAGGAGGGCATATTCGTTCGATAGAAAGGAATTGTCTTCGTTCTCATGAATGAAAACGATATTTTTTAGAAACAACGGCGGCGAATATTTGCTACACCACCAAGAGCGATCTAATTCTATACCGATCACGTTCAAACCTTAAATAAACCAATTAAAGATGGACAATTTTATCTCGAAGATATATATATATATATATATATATATATTGATGAAGAACGAAAATTAAATTTCCTGAACAATTTAGAAATTATAAATATACTTTATGAATATCTTACCGGAATATTCTTCAAATAACCATTCAAATAAACCACAACCACATCCTATGCTTACTAATCCAGCCACATTCTGTTTATCAATTACGTCTTTCATCCAATGCAAGTCATTAACAGTCGGTAGCACCCAAAATAATCTGCTTTTATTTAATTTAGTCAAAGTACAGTTCAAATTAACAATATCCAACCATTTTTGTTCACTGTGAAACGTTAAAATTTTCTCGTCGATATTTTCATTAACCATGATTACGCTCATTGGTTATTAATAGCCCGTAAAATTTGCAGATGAGATTCTTAAATTACGTAATTTAGTAATATCTATTTATGATATATCGATATACTTGTATAATATAACGTTAATAATAATACCGATCACTCAGTGTGTTTTATACGTATAATTCAATTTGGTAATAAATAATTTATATTACAAAACTCAATGACAATAAAAGAGTAAAAGTTTAAATTATTTGACGTGCTAAGGCACCTTTTAAGATATTTTTTTTAAGGTACATATACATGCGCACATAACATACACGCTTCGTACATTCATTCATTTAAAAAGTTATGATCTATTTTCAATTTAAATTTAATTCCTGAGTTGCATAGTGAATATCATCCGTAGAAACGTTCAGTAATATCTTTTGATATATGTCACTCCTCGAATGTTCACATATTAACAATCTGTTAGAACCTAATCTTCCACAAACTGCAAGTATTTCCGTTATAGTGGGGATTTCAATACCTGTAACAATACAATAAGTAAAGAATAAATAAATATAATCTTCTCAAATATTGACTAATATCGCGTATTAAATAAACGAACCATCAAATGAGCACAACGATTCAACTTGTTTGTACGCATCTTTAAAATATACTTCTTCAATCGAAGTTCGTCTGACTTCTGCAGACACCGCTTGTAAAAATATTTTTTCCATTTCTGAACAGTGTTTTATAGCCTGAACTTTTGCCGATGCAATCATTTCGGATATAGCTTCTGACACATCTTGAAGAGAGATTGTTTCGCCGTTTCGCAACTCTGTGATTTCCATAGAACGACGACATATATCCAAAGCTCGCCTGGCATCTCCAGATACGGCAGAAACTTTTCTAAAATAAAACATTTGATAAGCAATAACAATATGGATATGATATTATAATATAAGTCTTGCAATACCGTGCAACAAGCTGTATAGCTTCACTCCTAAAACCATCGAAACCTTTAAGTCGAGATTCGACGATTTCCTGTAGTTGTTTGTAATTATAAGGTTGAAAAGTTAGTCGTGTTAGACCTAAGCGTGATGTTACACGACCCATGAAAACTCTTTCAGGTAAATCCATAGTATTGGCTATAGAGATAACAACTAACTGCGCCGTTGATTTTGTTGGCCAATCTAATAAATTGTAAACAACATCTTGACGTTTTGTACACAGCAGATCAAGCTGTAAAATCGACGTATATATTAGCAAATAAATAACGATAATAATGTAAAATATTTAAAGAGAATCATACTTCATCTACAAGAAGCAACGTCATTTTAGAAAGACCACTACGAAATTTTTTGTCCAATGTATGATACGCTTGTTCCCATGTAGCTGTTTTACCATCCAGCTGCTTTAAAATTTGCACATAAGCTTGTCTTGGTTCAGTTAGTTTCATTCCATTAATTGTAATATAGTTAAAATCATCTAACTGACCTTTAAGTATCAACTTTTGCAGACACCTAACAGCTTCATTCACAGTTGCAGTTTTACCTGTTCCTGGCACTCCGCTTATGTATATGCATCTACAAATTTCTTTAATTTAGTTATGTAATGTTTTAAGAGACAATCTTTTTCAACATACCCTCCACTTTTATCTTCTAATTTTCCTCTAAGAAATGTAAAAATATCATTGAACTCTTCCTCCCTACAAGGTAAAGATTTTGGTACGACGCTAACATGTAATTTAGATCTAGCCTCCTGTAATGGTGTAGTTGGTTTTATTAGAGCACTATTTCGTGTTACCAATGACGGTGTTAAATTATTGTATTTTGGACGAGATTTTGGAGTGCTCAAATGAGTATTTTCTAGCTCTAGCTCAATGCTTTTCTGCATATTATTTCTCGTCCGAGGGGTTAAAATATTCTTCTTTGCAGATGAAATTTTAATACATTTATACATGTCAGATAAATATTCATCCTCTGTGTCATTGTTGTTCTTACTGTAAGACTGGACATTTGTTGATGTTTCTTTAAAAATTTTACCCTTTTGTTTATTAATTTTAATAGGCGTAGAGTTAACAGAGTTAGCAAAATCAGAATTTTTAATCGCTGATGAAATTTTAATACGTTTATATGAATTAGCTAAACATTCTCCCTCATTACTATTGTCATTATTATTAACAGATTCAATCTGTTTTGGTATGTTCCCACAAATTAATCTTTTTTGTCTGGATTTGACAGGTGTGCTACTTATAGATACTGATGTCAATGAATCTTGCTTCTTCGTCGTTTCATATACTTTTGAAACATCATCCAACTTACTATTGCTACTGTCAGATTCATTAGATTTTCTGACTACTTTCATGTTAGATATTTTAGAATCTGTACCATTACCATTTTCCTCATCTTTCATTGAGGCATGATCCAACTTATCATTTTTGCTTCCAGATCTGTTAGATTTCTTCAGTAATTTTGTATTTAATATTTTAGAATCTGTATCATTAATATTGTTTTTCTTATTTCTTATGGAATCATGATTCAGCTCACTCCCACTCTCAAATTTATTAGATTTTTTCAATGATTTCTTTTTTGATATTTTAATGTCTGCACTACTATCATTTTCCTCATCTCTTATAGATGAAACATGGTTTTTTTTATTAGTTTTTACATTGGAAGATACAGGCTTAGCCTGTACATTCTGTCTTTTAGTGGATCTATTTGAAGTTTCCTTCCTTTGTTGCTTTAACATTTTGTTTTGAGTCTTTATGTTTGACACAATAGAATTAATGAACAACTTATCCTCATCATAATTGATATTTTTCCTACTCCTTAAAGATGGAGAATTCAAATTAGGTATCTCGCAATAATAATGAGAAAATTTTAAAGGTGGCTTTCTATTTCTATTTCTCCTTAATAAGTCATTCTCACTTTCTTCGTGTTTGTTGTCATTGTTTGTATTATTTTTTTTTGTAGGACTGTCTTTACCATCAGTATAGGAACTTTCGCTTTCTGCTTCTAAATAACTTTTTTTTCTCTGTCTTTGAACTCGAGATTTATTTAAGGCACGAGATTTATAGATAGCCTTTTCATACTCGGAGTCTGTATCAATTTTATATAAACTTTGCTCTGTAGATCTCCTAAGTTTAATTCTAAGAGACACTTTCTCTTTACGCAAAACACTATTTTTTGGCAATGTATACTTAAAATTTTTGAACACGTTTTCTGTATCTGAAGATGTATCCAACAGCATTATATTTCGTAGATTCGTATTTCTATTTCTTTGTAGTTCAGTTGGAGTAATATTATCATATGGTTTTTGCTCTTTGTCAGAATCTGATTCTGTATCAAGAATCATTGTTATCTCATGCTCTGAGCATTTATTTAATCTGGTAGTCATTTTAACTTTCTATCGGGATCTTTTAATTTTTTTTTAAGAAGTTTTATCGTACTAATCGTAATATTCTATTTGCTTGGTCAAATATCAAATATCAGGACAGTACAATTTCTATTACATTATACATTTTTCTATATAGTTTTATAAAATAGGTATGTTTTTATCCTTTTTTTTTATATAAATACCTTTTTTTTGCTATCATTTATTATTCTTGCTTGGAAGAAAATAGTACATAAATACTACTCTACAACACTCCTTACAAGGCACTCTCACAAACAAGTACGTATATACCGGCAATTTTGTTTTTTAGTCACAAAACAAACTACAATCATAAATAAAGTAGTTTAAATACTGACTTTGCATAGTTGATATGTTCAATACCAACAATAATGCTCTCTAGTGTCAGTCGTATGAATTATAATTGGAATGTATTCATCCTCTACGTAATTTTTACTTCGTTTAATTATTACAGAAATTACTTTTGTATTTTCAATAAATTTTATAATATAACATTCATGGATTTGAACGCAGACGAGGATATAAGAACTATTTGGTGTGGAAATTTAAGCAGTAGAACAACAGAAGAAATACTATATGAATTATTTTTGCAGGTTTGTAGATTCATATGTCTGCGTAAACAAACGTCCCCCAATAATATTTATTAAGCTTAATATTTTAGTAAGTGGAGAAATACATCCAAAGCATTTGCAACAATTTTATATTGAACATTGACTTCACGTACACTTCTTCGTACGTGATTTGATGTCACTTAGTTAATTTAGTTATATATTTCAACTGTACTTTCAACTGCGAAAATGAATGAACCTATAATATTGCATAATTTATCTTAAAATTTCATCTTTTACAAAAGTATTTTCAAAAATCTTTTACAAAAATGTGTTATAGGGTGGGCCTATACAAAGAGTTTCTATTCCTAAAGATCGTGATGGCAAGCAAAGACCATATGGCTTCATAACATACAAACATCTTAGTTCTGTTTCGTATGCTTTGGAGCTATTCGATGGTACAGCCCTATTTAATCGTACTCTTAACATAAGAGTAAGAAGAAACGTAGAATTACAACAAACTAATTCGCAAGATGTTAATCCAATCCATCCTGCGAATTCCAATGAATGGCTTATATTAGGTCAAGAAATATTATTAAGAAGTGATATGCCTCATTTGAGAAGAAACTCATTTGTCTCAAATATGATATGTGGGGCACCTCTGAAATATTCAGATTATGTTTCTTCTAGCAATGACAAAGATGACAGAAGATCCAGACGAATGCATCCTTATCAAAGAGAGAGAGATCATAAAAGTACTAGCCATCATAGAGATCACAATTCTTCTAGACATTATCACCATTCTAGATATAAACATGGTAGATAAAAAATAAAAGAAGATAAAATAATTTTTTGTTATCTTGAATCTGATTTTCTAAATTTGTCAATATTTAATGTTCGTTATGCGGTGCATAATATAATTCCTTTTACTTTTATTTTGATTTAAAATTAAAAATTATTTCTTGTATACACTATTAATTGATATTATTGCATATTAATGATTAAATATATAATAATAGTTGTATGATTTAGAACATTTTGTATAATTTACATGAACTTTTGTATTTTGTTTAATTATATGTGCTGTTTTTTCAGCAAGCATTATAATTGCAGCATTGATATTACCACTTGGTAAAAATGGAAGCACAGATGCATCAACTACATATAAATTTTTTGTACCATAAACCCTACAAGACAGTTATTAAGTTAGCAAACAGTTATTAATTTAGGAAAACAGTTATTAACTTAATAACTTACTTAAACATTTGATCAACAACATCACCCATTCGACATGTACCAGCAGGATGATATGAAGTTAAAGTTAAATGTTGTATGTAACATTCCCAATATTTTATACTATCAAATGTTTCATTTTCACAACCAGGGAAATGTTTTTTATAAATATATGCACCAATACTTTTCATAGCATTTGTCTCAACAAGTTTCTTTATAAATTGCAGTCCTAAAAAATTTAATATATCTGTTTTATTATGAATAGTGTGTTTTATTGCATCATATGTATTATATTATCGTAATTGAATATAATACCATCTATAAGAGTTGCAATATCGTCCTTATTTGAAAAATACTTTGGATCAATTAAAGGTAACTCAAAAGAATTATTACTTCTTAATTTAATTTGTCCCTCGCTTTTTGGATGTAATAACACTGGAGCAATGGTTATTGTGTTTTTATGTGAATTAGGAGCAAAGTATTCATTGTATACCTATAAAATTAACATTCAATTATGCTTGATTAATAGTACATAAAATTCACGGAATTATAAATTTATTTGTAATATACCTCATCAGAAATTCCCATAGCTTCTTTTAAAACAACACCATTATCCCTTGATAATCCAAGTGGCATTACCATTATTTGTAAATCTGGCGTACTTGATCTATTTTTCTGCATAGAGCTATGAAATGTACCCAAAACTTCAACTCCTGTGAATGTCCAAGGTCCTAGCATAAAACGTATAAAAAGTATATAAATGACGGCATGTTCAATTTTAAATAAATCTTACCTTTTCCGAAAAGAAAATAATTTAATACTGACATAGGACTCAAAGTACTAGTTATACTGAAACTTGTACTTGTATTAAGCATAACTAGATCAATTCCAGTAAGTACATGATCTACTAAATGTTGACCAACTGGTAAATCTTTAATAACATTTATCTAAAAATAACATGAATTAATATATATCATTACGGAAAATAATAAAACATACATAAAGAAACTAATATCTAAAAAATAAATTTTACTTTTAAATCTTCCAAGTGCTTTTTTTGGCCCAATACCAGAAAGCATTAATATTTTTGGTGTACCAATTGCACCAGCACAGAGAATGACATCTCTTTTTGCAATTGCTTTAAATGTCTTATTTAATGCAATAAACTGCACTCCTATTGCTCTGTTTGATTCCATTAACACCTTAAAGTAATTTATATTGACAATGTGAAAATTGGAATTATTACAAATTTGACTTTAAACGTACTTTCTCAACATGAGCATGAGTAATAATGGTCAGCTTATTTTTTAAATATTTATATAATAATTTATCCGTGCTCCATCGTTTCCCATTTTCCATAAATAATTGTGCTTTCATGAAACCTAAATCAATCAAACAGTCAAATCACAAATATCTTTTATTTCATGCTTGATAACTACCATTTTTTAAATTATCATTGATATTGCCAATATCTTGATTCAATTCCTGTAATCCTTTTAAAATTATATCGGCAAGACCAGTATTCCATTTCAAATCATTTATATGCATTGTGTCATCGTTCCTTTTAATAGGTTCTGAAAATATTTTCAAATTACAATAACAATAGCAGATTAATAATAAGCTTTATTAATTACCAATCAAATTTGGAAACCAATCATAATCTAAGGGATGTCCTCGTACATAGAGCATATAATTTAATTTACCAGTTCCACCAAAGATTTTACCCATTGGCCACTTGCTTTGCTATTAGCAATTGTAAAAAATTTTTAATAACATGTTTTAATAACATTGTAATTACTAATTACATATTATACATTATTCTTTAAACCCTTGCAAGCATTCTGTTGTGGTACAGTAATGTATTGCCAGTCATATGGAGTATTTTGAATAAGAGGAGCTAACAGTGGAATATCTGAAAAGGGTGGTGCAGCTCCTCCAGCTTCCAGTAACAATATTTTATATCCATCTTTAGCTAATCTTGCAGTTAAAGTTGCACCTGCAGTGCCAGCTCCAACTGAATAGGAAAATGATATTTTTTAACCTTACCAGATTTATTTTTTTCTTTTAATTAATTTTTACATGTACGTTCATAATTATATTTAAATTTATAAAATATATATAGAAAATATTATTGAATATTAAATTGTTTATTATAAAATATATACGTAGAAAAGATACATGTTTATACTTACCAATAATAAAATCGTACAATTGGAAATCACTAATGTCATTAAAATACCATTGTTTATAAATGTCAAAAAAATATGTAAAATTAAGATAGCTAGAAAACATAAATACAATTAAACTAGTAATTGTAAATATAATGTAGTGTAAAAAGAACATCATAGTAACACTTAAAAAAGATTGAGGTTAAGAAACATTTAGAATATTTCTCTCGGTATGTATGGTTTTATGGATAGGATAAAACCAAAAATTTATGAATATTCATAAAAATATAAATAATCATCCTTAGTTTATACGTATGTATTTCATTTAGTTATTGAACAATTGAATAGAACACTAAAAATTAAAAAATTGTTAACATGCAAAAAGGAATAGAAAAATACTTTTAAAAAGGTATAGAAAATTTATTAAAAAATTTAATTGTATACAATATTAAGGCATGCATTCAACAATTGATTATGAAATAGGATTTTTTAATATGACATCCTCTAGTAAAGATTTAATTTTTATGAATGTTCGTTTAAATTCTAGACCACAGCCTTTAGACAATCGAAAATCAACTAATGTCTTTCCATCCATTTCAACAATATTTGCTTTAAAGACTAAAGGCATTTTTCTTCTATCGACTGCTATTACAGTGATCTGCAAAAAAATAATCGCGTAAATTATTAGTTGTTTATAATTGATACTGTAATATTCTTAAATGATAACTTTGTAACTTACTGTGCCATTATTAATTCGACACGTATAATTTTCATTCTTTAGACAATTTAGTAAACGTTCCATAGTTAATTTCAGCTCAGTTTTAACAAAAAATCTTGTCATACGTCGTACTAATCGTTGGAAAGTAGTTTGCTGTAAATGTAAAATTAAATTATGAAAAATGAAATATAAATTTCATTAGTCGTTTAAAATATATACTACCTGACTTGCTTCAGTAAATGGTTTAGTTTGTACTTGTGTGCACAACAATAAATCTTCTATATGCGCAGGTTGCGAAAATGAAAATCCAGGTCGTTCTTCAAAGTTAATTTGTACTGGATTAGCGTTTTCTATTGCAAGTAATTCTGGTTGCGATAAACAGAACCTTGCTAACTTTTCATCTTCTAGTATTTGCTTCAAATCAGTTTCATCAGGTCGAATAGATCTTTCTATACTCCCAACTATTATACAGAAGTATTTTAATTTTATTGATTATCGTTTTAAATTTGTTTATAATTTGTCTCACATTATTCAAAATTGTATCATAAAAATACAAAGAACAATTGGCAATAACAACAAATTGTATTGTATTGTATGAAATGTAATTGTATTGTATTGTATGAAATGTAATTGTATTGTATGTACATGTATATATATGCATATATACATATGCCAATCGAAATAGTTAATATTCTATTTGGATGCATAATGCCAGTGCTCTTTGCTTTGGTAATCTAGCTTTATGATCCTTAATTAAAATCATAGAGCTGTATTACCAAAGTAAAGGCAAAAGCTTTGATTATCTTGAAAACTTATGACTATATTTTAATGTATTTATTTAATATCTAATAACAATTAAAAACCGGATTATTATATACTTACTTCACACATCAGAAGTTGTATTTAATATCCACTCAGTTAGGTACCAAGCTGCTTTGAGTAATTTAATATATACTCAGAGTCACTTAGTACCTGACTAAGTAAATATTTGTTTTATCATATCCATATTGAATCTTTGTAGAAGATTTACATACTCAAACATAAACATACAATAGCTTATATATGCAAATTGATGCATACCTTCCTCGAAATTTTTGATGAACCATCTATGTTGTTTAATATCCTTTATAGTAAATCTATTTTCTGGTGAGTGCATAAGAATATTTTTTATCAAAGACAATGAAAAATTATCCAATTTTCGCCATGGTTTAATAGACATGTATTTTCCATCTCTCCATGCCTTATACTGTGGACATTCTGCCAAGGACTGATCCCAAGGCAGTTCTATAGTTCAGATATGGACCAGTTAAAAACTAAGAAATGTAAGTTATACATTAGACTTAAACCACCACACTAAAGATCACATTTTATGGTCTGCATTTTACAAATTAGGGATTATCATCCATATGAACAATTTATATAATGTAATACAATCACATTTGAACAATGAAATATTTTGAACTGCTTAGACATTAGTTATTAGTACATGTTCACGTTAGTATTTATTGAAATTTACCATTTAGACAAATATAACGTTTTACAATTTAAAGTAAATTTTGCTATAAACATTACCTCCACTTAGTAAAGCTACAAGAATTATACCACATGACCATATATCAGCTGGTTCTGCATGATAAAAACCTAATAACACTTCAGGAGCTACATATGGTAATGTTCCACATTTATTTTCTAAACAACGTTCTTTGTCATGTAAACGATATACCGTTGCCATACCAAAATCAGAAACTTTCAAATTATCATGTTCATCCAACAACAAATTTTCTGGTTTCAAATCTCTGTGCGCAATACCTTTGCTGTGAAGATACTCTACAGCAGAGATTAATTGTTTGAAATACCTCTGTGCTTGACAAACTGGCATACCAATATCTGGTTCTATTTTGAATTGAGACAAAACTTTTATTAATAATACTGTAATTTTTTAAATTTTGTCTCACAATTGATCTGATATCTTACCAATCTTATCAAAAAGTTCTCCACCTGATGCATATTCTAAAAATATATATTCCATATTGGGTTCACTACGTTTCCCAAAGTATCGTATAATGTGAGGATTAGAGAGCATACGGTGAATTGTAGTTTCTTTACGAACAGATTTTTGGGCATGTGGGTGCTTCATTAAATCTATCATTTTCATAGCAACTGCCACACCTGTAGTTTTATTTACAACCATTTTTACTCTGAAAATAATAAACGAAATTAAATAGTAGTAAAAGACTTTTCAAAAAGTGTATTTTTAATATTCTGAAATACAAAAATATTTCATTAATCTAAAATAGGAGTTAATTTTGGAGTAAATCTAAAGTATAGAAACTTACTCGCCGTAAGCACCTTCTCCCAAAGTGTGTCCGAGTAACCAACCTTCTACGAACTCCGTCATTCTGTTTCAGCATGCCGTTTTATGGTGATAGCAAGAATCTTTCTTCTCTGATTAATATTCGCTTATAAACCGAGTATAATTACTTGTTTTATAAAGAGAATAATTGAGATAATTAATCCAAATTAATACAACAGCAATTCTGTTTCAATAAAATGCTCACATTATATATTACATCTTATAAGAACGGTCGGTCTCTCGAAGCACGTGGTTTTAATCACGTCGATGAAACATCGTGCTTTCGATCGAACCGAACGTAATATAGTAACAAATTACATTTACAAAGTG
The DNA here is from genome assembly GCA_032399605.1 of Melipona beecheii. NCBI lineage: Eukaryota > Metazoa > Arthropoda > Insecta > Hymenoptera > Apidae > Melipona > Melipona beecheii. The sequence continues at coordinate 5,356,582 of JAUCMO010000291.1, forward strand.
TATGCTCATAGAATTACTTGATTTTTTTTTGAATCGTGGTTTACTAATCTTGTTAACAATATAGCCAAAAAAGAAATTGTCAATAAATTAAAATATTTTCTTCGCAAGATCGTAAAAGTTACTGTCGCAAAGTACGTTACGTTATAGGACATTAAAAGAGGCATTCATCTCTAGAAAACGATGAACATATACTCTAGAATTTCTGGGTATAAAATTACTGCATTCTCATTGGTCGGAGAAATATGTGAAGAACCTTAAAGTCCCTGGTTTATAAACGGACATTTAGTTATTGAATGTAAATTCAAAAACATTAAATTTACATGATTTTAATGTAAAAAAGCATAGATTTGAAAATCTGTAATAAAATTAAATTGAAATTTTTTTTGTAGTAATATAATATTTGGATCTTGCAATATTTTTATAATTCTTGAAACTTTTATCATTAAAAAAATTAAGTTTTATTAAACTTTATTTACATGTGTACAGAAAACTAATAATGAACATATATTACATTATTTAAAAAATGCTGCTTCGAGTTCTTGTAAAGATATTTATTAAATTGACTTTAATATACACAAATGACATTACTATGGATTATAATAGACATATAATAAATATACAATTGAGATGTATGGAATATTCTAATGTGCTGAAATATTGTTATAAAAGTCCTTGTCTCTTTAAATCCTCATATGTTTTACGATTAACAACATTTCCAAGAGAATCTTCAAATTCTTCTTCTTGCTCTGGCTGCCAGCGTTCCGCTTGTTTCTGAGCTTTTAATTTTTCCCATAGGGCTAAAGCATCTTCTATTTGTGTTACATTAGCAAAATGTGCAGTATTTGGAATACCAAGGCAGCGCATACCATGCGCATGCCTCCATTCTGCAAAGTGTCTCTGGAAAGCTTTTGGTCCTTTGTATGTGAAATTTCCACATATTTCACAATTGTAACTAATATTCAAACCATGTAATTTGTATAACCAATATGGTATAGGTTTACCATCCCAACCAAGGGGAAGGTTTTTAGGATTATAAGGGACTTCATTATCATCTTCTTCTTCAGACTCACTAGCACTAGCTTCAGCATCAGAATCTCCTCTCTCACCTTCTGTTCTAGCTTGTTTCCTTTGAACATTCTCTTTCGTAGCTACACGTTGGGTCGATACCAATTCTGCAAGTTTGTAAACATGAGCTTCCAAATGTGCAATTTCTTTCTGCTTTTCAGAATTTCTTCCTTTCCCAGATTTTCTATTTCTATTATTTTTAGCTAATAAATTCGGATCCAGTGATGCCTCCCCCTTTGTACTGAAAAGTCTTTGAGCCCTCTCTTCTAATGTACCGCCACATTTTAAACCCAAAGCCATCAACGCAGACTTTAATCTGTCTAAACCAAGAGATGCAAGTTCTTCCCACGAAGAAAAGGCAGAAAGTTCCAAATGAGCACCCACGTGAGTCAGAGCGCTGCCAGTTTCCTTTGGCCATCCTGGAAATGTATTGTTTTCCCATTGTGTTTCGAATTCTTTGTTCGCCTCTTCCAATTCTGCATTTATATCAAGTAAAGGTCTAACTCTACTTAAATAATCAGTCAAATATTCCAACAGAGATTCCACGTATTTTTGATATTCAGCATTTTTCCTTTCTCTTGGTATGTCAAACAGATGATCAAAAGTTGATAAATACGTAATATAATCTATCTTTTCAATGCCTTTGAGATTAATGTACTTTTCGTAACATTCGTGGAGATCAAGATATTTCCCATATCCCTCTTCGTCTGTAAATTCAACAAGATTTGATAACTCCTCCGTTGGATTTTCCCTCATTTTAGCTAATTCCTCAAATTCTACAGACATTGGAATGCTTATTTCATTAGGATGTCGACGATAGAACTCTTTTATAGATTTCAATCTTGAGTAAAATTCAGAAAATTCGTTTGGTCCAGAAAGTGCTTGTACCTAAACAATAAAGATAAAATTATTCAACTGTAAATAAACTATCAATAAATAAACTATATTTAACTTACTTCTTCTTTTCTTTGACCATCTTTATCTTCGTACAAATCCTGCAAGTGCGATGTACTATCCATGTACTGGTCGAGTAACATTTTTAATCGATGTTCCGAATTTATACTCTCTCTATGTCCTGGTTTTTTGTAAAGCATCTCTTTCACCATTGCATCCATTAACCTTTCTCTTTCTTCATGATAACGTCGTTGTTGTTCTAGGATCGTTTCCATCTTTTCTGGTTATACGAAAATAAGTTGTTTGTCGATTACATGCAACATACAAACTTAATAATTTCATATAGATGTCATATCGTAGAAGAGAAATTTGAATCATTGACTGTATTACCATCTAGCGAGCATTACAAAAGGTAGTATACAGATTTAATTTAATGCAATGAAAATTATGTAATATTGAAAAATATTTATATGTTTTAATTTGATTATACAATTGATTATTTTATCAACAAAATATGAAACAATGTTGCATTGCTCAAGTTCACCTGATATATCCTACATTGGCATTCTTTTAGCTATATCTAATCCAAAAATTAATCTTCGTAACGTTTTTGAAAGAAAAGAAAAAGAAGAAGATAAGATCCTTTAATTTTTAAATAAAGTTTATGATTACATCTTGCAGAATTTTAGTATTTAGAATTTCAGTATTGGATTTTAAATCAGATTTTTGAAAGATCGATGAATTACACAATCTAACTACATACTTGAAATCTTATTGTATTCTCTCATTTTCCTAATTTCTGCGTGTTTTATAAAAATATATGGTTTTTAAATGTTAAAAATCACGTTGTTTTGAATAAAGTTGATTCATAACGCAATGAAAAAAAAAAAGTTATTTAGTTACTTTACGCAGTCGATTTTTCCTAATTTGTACATCCCTATGATATTTATGCATGTGTCATATGATGAATACGCGTTTAAATTAGTCAACATTTGCAAGGATTGAAACAAAATAGATTAAAGAAATTCAATTAAAAGGAATATCTATATAATAAAATTTCTTACGTCTTTTATTCTTTACTAGCAAATATCTGTCGTATAGTCACTGAGAAAGTGTTTGAAACATTACTATTCTGACATGGTAAGGTATTTTTAAAATAAAAAGTAAAAACTTCAGACAATTATAATTTGCAATTCGTATATTAGAAAAATGTTTATTTACGTTTTTGTAATAAAATGCATTTAATATGCAAAATATTCTATGATACTTATGTTTCACTTAACCTTTTTATCATATAACCTTTTCCTTATTAATACTTTTTTTTCAGACAAATATGACAGAAGAAATTCAAAAAAATTTGAAAACAGAAATAGACAAATACAAACAGGTTCAAAAAGGTATTATATTAATTTCTATATATTGATATATTTTGTGCAATTTTATTGTAATTAATTAAATATCCTGTTATACATAGAGTCTGTTTGTATCAGATTACCACAAAGCATTGAATCAAAGACGACAACTGGATGGACAATTAAATGAGAATATTGCAGTTAAAAAAGAATTAGATCTTTTGAAATCAGAGGATGATGTTTTCAAATTAATTGGCCCAGTTCTCATAAAGCAAGATGTGGAAGAAGCTAAGCAAAATGTTGCTAAGCGAATGGAATATATCACTTCTGAATTGTAAATCATTAGATACAAAAATATCACGTATGTAAGAAAATCAAAATTGGTTATTAATTACTTTGTAATTTTAGGAAAAGAGTAGACGAGCTAATAACTACATTAGATAAAAAACAAGATACACATTGTGAAACATTGGAGAAATATCAACAGATGTTCCAACAAGCCCAAATGAAAGCGTCTCTGTCTCAACCAAAAGCATAATTTTATATGTTGTCGCTTGTTATATCAATATCACAAAATAAGAAATACCATGTAACCATAAATATCACTATCTTTATTCCTGATAAAATTTGTTAATAAATTTTTTGTGAAGCTTTCACATTATTTTATTTATGCTAATACATTTATGGTTATCTTAAAGCCTGAAAATAAAATTGTAATAATATTAAGAAACTACTAAAATCATTTAACCTAACGTTATTTCTGCATATTAAATATTTATAGAATATGGTATATTCCTATATGCTGTATAATGTATTGTAAAATTTATTCTAGTCAAAATTTGTATTTAATATAAAGAGTTTGATGCTTTATCGATACTTTATTTGATGCGATATATCCTTTCATATTCCAAGATTATAAATGTGAAGTACGTACTACATTTATAAATCTGTAGCTGTAAAAAATAGATGCCAAATATCACAATTTTAAGAAATTTGTTTATGCAATAACGGATTATAGAGCATATGTATTTATAACGAAAAACTGCATGAAAATAAATACAGATTCATACCGTTGAAAGAGAGTAAGAAGATATTGCTAATAAGAAAAACTGATTACGAACTGTAAATGATATTATCTCGAAAGTGAAAGCATGTGACATGCAGCGTTTTTCCACAGAAATATGGCGGTTCGTTTATCGCTTATAAGTTTTATGATTAACAATTCCGTTATTCACATATCAAATTTAATATAAACAATTACACAGTGTCTTTTTATAGAAAGTAACATAATGTTATTAACATTAACGCCAGATCATAAAAGACATGTATTACTTCTTACGGGGCATACACCGCAAGGTATGTAAAATTATCATTTTTATTGTTGCTTTATTTCATTCTAAAATAATAATCACGCATCCTTTTTCAGTTTTACAGGATTTTTGCAAGTTGGCTCTAGATTATTTACAGAAAGGGCCAAATACTAAATTATATAACGCAGCAGCTCGTAAGTAGAAATATTATAATATTAATAATTGAAAAAAAAGACGTCTAATATCTAAAATGTTATTGTTGAATGTAATTATTTTTTTAGAAAAATTGGATGTTGAAGTAAGTGTAATTAAGAATTCGGTGGAAGGACTTGTTAATTTATTAATAGAAAGCTGTAGATATAAGGTATATAACGTAGATTTTATCATTTTATTTGTACTTAATTTATAAGATATTATTTAACAAATATGTAATTTTTGCAGTTAAATTCTGAGGATTTTAGAGATTCAATAATATCTTTAGGTTTCTCGGAACAACAAGAAGTTATATTAAGTAAATTATATAATGTTAAAAAAGATGAAATATCAAATACACTTAAAGATATTGGATTTAAATTGCCAGAATATCATGACATGGAATGGAGATTTGAAGTGCAGGTATTATATTATTTTGTCTTTGAATTTTGTATCTTCAGATTTTTATATTGTATACGATGCATTTTTTAATAGATTGCTTCAAGAGCACTATTGAAACAAGTTGCCCCACTTATTACATTGGATTTATCTATAAAGAACTCTGACAAGGATGAGAACATTGAGCATGTATTACTTCAAACTGACCCTGTTAATCTATCACACATAACGCAACAATTAGAAGAGGCTCTTCAAGAAGGTTATAGTCAGCACATTCGTAGACTGTCAAGAGCAATAAAATAATGATACTGTACTATAATTAAGTGTATAAATACAATAAAATATATAAATTATGTACATTGAATATATCTAAGTCACTTTCTTTTTAATTACATTTATAATATGTCATCATGTAATAACTGAATCGATATTGATTATTCCAATTTATATTTAAAAGCATATATAATGTTTCACTTTGATCAGATTATGCTAAATTTAAAATGACGGTACTATTCATACGTCATACTACACTAAAACCTATGTAAAAGAAATACAAATGCATTTATTAGGACTGTAGATGAATTCATTTGAATATTTTATTGGATGACTTTATTGGATCTTATTTTATCAAGCATATAAAAGAGAATGTTTTAGAACTTCTAGTTACAGTTGCAGTTGTAGAATGTGAATAGTAAAAGGGTACTGTGTTATAAAAAATTTTAGTTTAGTGTAAATTTGAATTTTGTTTGTAAAAATCAGTTTTTAATGGATACGTTCAATACAACAACTCCTTATTTTATTGGAGCTATGTCTTTAAACATTTCCACCCTAGCAACTACTACTGGACCACATTTTGCAAGGCAATTGATGCGTTTCAATAATCAAACAGTTGTTAGTAAAGTACCTGAAGATATATTGCATTTAATTGATCCATATTGGTAATTTATTAATTTATTATTTTTAATGTAATAATCTAATGAATGTTAATGTTATATTTTTTAAATTTCAAAATATAGGTATCAGTTTCCTCCATTGCATCCATTATGGCATAAAATCTTAGGCTTAGTTATGATAATATTAGGTATTATAGGATGGTGTGGAAATGGTGTTGTGGTTTATGTATTTATAATGACGCCAGCTCTAAGAACACCGAGTAATCTTCTTGTAGTAAATCTTGCTTTTTCCGATTTCATTATGATGGGTTTTATGTGTCCTCCTATGGTGATTTGTTGTTTCTATGAAACATGGGTTCTTGGTAAGAAATTTTTATTGTACAATTATAGAAAAACTTTTGTCTTTTAATTTGATAATTTTTATTAGGTACCTTAATGTGTGATATTTATGCAATGGTTGGATCATTATGTGGATGTGCTTCTATATGGACTATGACAGCTATTGCTTTAGATAGGTATAATGTTATAGTGAAGGTATATATGCACTTGCACATATATATAAATAGATATATTAATAATTACAATGATATTACAAAAAAATAAAATATTCTTAGGGAATGTCAGGAACTCCACTTACTATCAAACGAGCTATAGTTCAAATTTTAGGTATTTGGTCTTTTGGTGCAATATGGACAATCTTACCTGTAGTAGGATGGAATAGGTAATATTTTGATTATTAAAATGTATTTGAAAAATAATAATTATTAATATATTGCATTTATAAATTAGATATGTTCCAGAGGGTAATATGACAGCATGTGGAACAGATTATTTAACTCAAGATTGGGGTTCTAAGTCATACATATTGGTTTATTCTATTTTTGTTTATTACACTCCATTATTTACCATTATTTATAGTTATTACTTTATTGTCTCAGTAAGTATTTCAAAATTATTGTTAGTTTGCATTTACATATATAAATTTATTATTATTTTATAGACTGTTGCAGCACATGAAAAAGCAATGAGAGAACAAGCAAAGAAAATGAATGTTGCTTCTTTAAGATCTGGAGAAAATCAAGGTGGTCCTAGTGCTGAAGCAAAATTAGCAAAGGTACGGTATTATTATTTATCTTAAAGTATTACTTTTAATTCTATAAATACACACATATTTTTTAGGTAGCACTAACGACAATATCGCTGTGGTTTATGGCATGGACACCGTATCTTGTGATCAATTACATTGGAATATTTAATCGATCTCTGATTACACCTCTTTTTACCATATGGGGTTCTCTTTTTGCAAAAGCGAATGCGATATATAATCCGATTGTTTATGGAGTTAGGTACATATTTAATACATACAAATGCATTAGTGTTGTTTTAATAAAAAACAATGAATAAAAAATTTATTGTTAACAATATATTTTTTAAATGTGTCGTACAGTCATCCAAAGTACAGAGCTGCGCTAAAGGAAAAGCTACCATTTTTAGTATGTGGTTCAACGGAAGAACAAGCCGCTGGAGGAGAGAAACCTTCAGAAGGTGGTGGAAACTCATAAAATGAAGCAAAAAGTTAAATGTCTTTCTGTTTTCTTGTAAATATGCAGAATCTTTTGTAAATTAAATGTTATTTGAATATTAATTTAAGGAGGTGTTCGCACTTTTATAGGGATTAATGAAACTTAGGATACAGTTGCTTGCAGAATTTATTTATTCTTATAAAATTAAGGTACAGATGCTCCCTCCATATTTCATGGTAATGTGATGTGCTTACTAATCTAGTAAACGTAGAGCTGGTACCTGCTATACCAAAGTGACCATGTATATTGTTACGCAATAAATGTACAAAATTGAAATCATACCTATGAATTAATGTAAAATGATTTGCATTGTGGTGAAATGCAAATCATACATACCATTACAGGCGATTCAAATGTTGTTCATTCAATATTACGTATACAATAATTTCATATACTGGAGTTCTTCTTCACCGAATCAGATGTGTTACTTGTTAAACTGTATTTCTGAATGTTTGAACACATTCGATTTAAAGTGCATTAATTTTGGATATTTGATTGACCGCGTTAATATTTTTGGTATCGATAAAAAAGATTTGTTGTTATGTCGGATGTTAATATTTACAAATCGTGTCTGTAATAAAATTTGCTGTTATCCTTACCTAATGAGGTATATTTTAATCTATACTCATTATTAATTCCTGATCTTCTGCGTTATGGATCGAATAAAAGTAAGGTGTAGCCGTAGCATATACTTTTTTTACGCATTGGATTTTTCGCTGTCCGCAACAGTAGTTGTACCGGAAACAGTGGATGTAGCGTCTGTTGCTGCTGGTTCGGCGGCGCATGCCAATGATGGGAATTTCGCGAACAATGCAGCTCGGTACTTCGGATGGCTGAGAAAAAAAAGGATAATAAAATTTTATATTATGTTTAAATAATTTTATATTCATTCAGATTTATGAAATCATAGCTACCTAATTCCATAAACGATTGGATTGTAAACTGCGTTGGCTTTGGCGAACAGAGAGCCCCAGATGGTGAAAAGCGGACTGATTTTAACAAGATTGAAAATGCCAGACCAATTGATGACCAAATATGGAGTCCAAGCCATGAACCATAAAGAGATTGTCATAAGGGCAACCTAGAATTATTATAAAACATCTCGTTACAAATGAAAGAGAATTAAAAATTAAATATTCATTGCATTGCAAATTAGGTGTTCATACTTTCGCCAATTTACACTCCGCACTAGTATTCTGATTTTCGGATGATCGGAGAGATGCCACATTCATCTTTTTGGCTTGTTCGCGCATATTCTTCTCATGGGCAGCTACCGCTTGAATGATGTAATAATAACTACCGATAATAAGGAACAGCGGGATGAAGTAAACCCAGATGCTGTATAATATAATGTAAGAAACAGACACTATGTCTCTGCTGAAGTAATCGGTACCACACGCGGTCATGTTACCCTCTGGTACATATCTAAAGAGGAGAATCAATACATTTTGTTATTCGTAATCAACTTTCAAATGAAATGCCAATAAGATTTGTCGTTATTAATAAGACGTTATTACGATCAAGTGAATTACCTGTTCCAGCCTATCATAGGCGCGATCGTCCAAACCAGAGAGAACGCCCATATGCCCAGTATACGGAGGAGAGCTCCGTTAATGGTTAATGGCTTACCGGATAAACCTTTAACGATCACATTGTATCTATCGAACGCAATCATCGTCATCGTCCATATGGAGCCACATCCGAACAACGAGCCCAACATCGCGTAAATTTGACAGAAGAGAGGTCCAAGTACCCATGTCTCGTAATAACAACTGATCACCTATTGAACAGCGAATCGTATCAAATTTTATTACTACACGTTTAAGCTGAAAGTGTCATTTTTATAGCCGATCAGAACTATCTCAGTGATTGAAAGAAATAAAACTAAAATAAAAACTTGTTTTACGCACCATAGGTGGAGACATGGAAAACATCATACAGAAGTCACTGATGGCAAGATTGATTACGAACAAATTGCTTGGCGTACGAAGGCTCTTTGTTGAAAGAAATATATAGACGACCATGCCGTTTCCCGAAACTGAGATGAAACCAAGCAAACCTATCACAAATCCAAGGATTCCATGCCACATTGGATTTAGAGGTGGGTACTGATACCAGTGGGCGTCGATTAGATGGAGCATATCGGGTGGAACCTTGTCAACCACCGTTTGATTTCCAAACTTTGAACCTCCATAGGAGTAGGCTTCGTAGCTGGGTCCCGAAACAGGAAGCATCTTGATTCTGTAAGTGTTCAAACGACTCCTTTAAGACTACATGCCCTCTTTTCTCTTTTCTTCCCCTTTCTTTTGATTATTTAAACGTTCGTACTAGTGCTTTAAAGTTGTTCAACAAGATGTTCAACAAGAAATAGAATTTTATCTGCACTTCGTTTACATCTATTTAACTCATAAGCCACTGTTGAGCCACTATTATCCAATCTACGGTCGACCGTAACTTACATACAAACGCGATATACAAACGCGTATTCTTGTAACAAGTGCGTGCAAATCATTTGTTTGTGCTTAAAGTAAATTACACGGTCTCAAAAAAAAAAAAAAAAAAAAAAAAAATTAACAAAAAGAGCTGCAGATGATGACCGAGTTTCTATTGTCGAAATTTGCTCAATTATTCGGACTGCTTTATCTCTTCCATCAAGCTTAGACATTTGAACAAAATAACCGACTATCTAAATCTTCTTCGTGTTGTATTTAAAAAAAGAAAGATATCTGGTAAAACGACAACAGTGCAGGAAATTTTTAATACACCAATTCGTTCAAGAAATGAAACCAAAACACCGTCACTTCGCCTCTACGTCTCACCTTTAAGCTACTTGGAGAAAATCGTGGTAGAACGAACTAATCCAAGTACACGTCCCAGTTTGATTTCGGTTGGAAGGTTTTTTTGAAATTTAACAGAAGGATGTAGGAAGGCTGTTAGGTCCACTGTTGGATGCGGCTCGTGTCTGCGCCGTTCGACTTCTGTTTAAATATGAACCAACCTCTTGCTTCGACCCAGCCATATGTACCCTTACGTCTAGTTTTCTATATGTTGTTATGATCTAAGACGGTAAACAGTCTTAAGAAGGACTTTATTAAGTTAACGAGGATTTAAGAATACCTTGGTGTATCTTTAGCGCCGCACACAGAAACCTTACGAGGCTGAAATAGGAATGGAACATCTATCCTTTGGTACCCTTCATCCAACATCGTTTTATACTGTTTTATATTCAATTTCGAACCATAATCCTAGTTATCCGGTAATCGTTGCTTTTGGCGTCTTAAAATTGTTTAAACACATTCGAAGAAAGAAACGAGCGTCACCTGTTCATCTTCCCTTCATCGTCCGTTCTCCCGATTCGGAATGAAACATTTAGGCGTATATATTGACAGACCTGTGATTTCGGGATCTGTATAAGTTTTATGTAGACTTTAATATGGTTTCATGCTGTAAGAAGCTTATTATAACAGCGTATGTATCGCACTCTTCTTATTTACCTCTGGCCGTTTAGATCTTTTGATATTTCGCGCTAGTTTCTCAAAAATTGATTTTTTTTCGTGAATTCATCAACATCGTGAGAATTCGACAAAACTTTACTACTTTTCGTCTATCGAGTAAAATTTTACGGAACCCTCTGCGTTTTAGTGATATTTTGGGCCGTATAAACTCGACGAGGTTAAAAACTCATCTCGCAGTTCAAGTTTAAATGACGAGAAATATCGAATATCGAATTTAGTCACATGGTGCGTATTTAACTTCCTCGTTCTTACGACCGGGTTACTTCAAATCCGCCAAATTTAATAATGCACATACTCACGGTGCAACTGTGTATTCTATATTCATTATAAAATAATAATTGTCTTAGTAACTAATCCGCAAGACATAGCAAAACGAGAAGAAAATTCTCATTGCATTCAACCTTATTTAGTATTTGCTATATACGTACTTTATAGATAAACAATTTTATATAATAAATGCAGTACACAAATAAGTAACAATGTTTGTCTTTATTTCTTTTTCTCGTATACATATATAATTTGCAATTTTTATTACATATAGTAACTATATACTACTTCGAACTAGTAACTACTTCGAAATATGTAGCCTAGCGATCTCTTACAACCAGTCTCGATAAGCCGCGCTGCTGGATCTCGTGATTCTTGCTTTAGGGGTTAAGATGACAATACAATGATTTCATGTACCCCGTTCAGTGGTTAACCGATATATTGTATGGTATTGAGTTATCATATTAAAGTGCTGGAGCAGTATTGAATAGTTTTTACTAACAGATAACTTCTCGTGCGAGATCTGAAATATGGAAAATAATGGAGACGTGCAAATGACAGCAGAGAACGATGAGGAAGAGGAGGAAGTAACTGCTCAAAGTGTCTTATTAGCGATAGAGGAAGCCTGGCTGAACGAGAAATTCGCACCTGAGATTTTACCACACCGCTCTGATTTGGTTGACTGCATGCTGCAACAAATCACGCACATGGAAGAGAACATGAAGAGGTTAGACAAAGAAGATCTGAGACTGATGATACACAGAATGGAATTGGATAGGATCAAGTATGTGATAACTAATTACCTCAGAGCTCGGTTAGAAAAAATTGAAAAATACACGATTCACATACTTTCTCAAGAAGCGACTAGATCTTCCGAGGAATGTTATTTAACAGTTGCAGAGCTTCAATTCGCGAAGGAGTTCCTTACAAATATTGAGATGCTCTTTAAAACAATTGCTCTGCAACACATGCCCGGAAATTTCCAGACATTTGAAGTTGATACACTAACTGTAAAACCTAATCTACAGACGTACGTATTCTTAAGAGCTAATGATAGAATTAATGGAATCATAGTTCCTGGTTCAATGGACGAAGAAATAGATCTTGAACCAGACTCTCAACATATTATACAATACAGTGCTGTAGCTGATTTAGTTAAAAGCGGTGCTGTTAAATTAATCTGATATTTTATATAACTGAATAATGTGAATAAAGAAATCTAATATTTTTTATAGTCGTTATCATACAATGAAATCTTATTACTTACAATATATAGAACTTATATATTCTTATAATAGATTTATATGATTAATCAGTTATAAAAGATTGTAAAAAAATGTTGGAACAGTATATATATATATTTTTTTGTATGTATATATTTATATACATATATACATATATATATATATTTTATTAAAAAATAATTGTACATTAAATTCACATTTTGTTCATATAGATTTCTACACGTGTAAAAAATATATTTTGCATTATAAAATATCTAAATAATATAAAATATATTATTGTATATAAAGTACAATGCTTTATAGTACTTGTGCAATTGTAGATGAAATTGTAGATGCAGTATTCGAAAAAAATTACATAAAATATTGTACACAATTCGCAAAAAGTTTTGATTACAAGAAGTACATAATACATAAGTAGTCATTTAAGTAGGAATAATATTTACCAAAATTCTAATTATCTTTGACTGTCTCACCATTGAGAACTCGTAGTGACTGTAACTCTGTATTACTATAAACTTCATTATAAGCCTAAAATTTGATAAGGATTTATATATATACATTACTATAAATGAATATCATGAACAAGAGAAAATATCACTATACCTTTTCTGCAACTTTCTTAAGTTGTTCAAACATCACTTTTCCAGTTTCTTTAACCATATTAGTGAAGTGGCCTTGCTCATTTTTGAGTAGAACATATGGGTGATCAAATTCAATAGCTTTTCCATAGTCCATAACTAGCACTTTGTCGCTATCCATAATTGTATTTAACCTATGTGCTATGGTTAATACTGTGCAATTCTTAAATTTTTGTCGAATAGTCTTTTGTATTAAGGCATCAGTTGTAGGGTCGACATTGGCAGTAGCTTCATCAAGAAGAAGAATCCTATTATTTCTTAAAATCGCTCGAGCTAGACAGAGTAGCTGTCTTTGCCCAACGCTGAAATTAACGCCACCTTGTTCGACATTATAATCCAGAGAAGAAACATTTGATTTTAGTTCTACATCCTCGAGAGCAGCCCAAAGAGCAATATCATCAAAATCATGAAATGGATCGAGATTGTCTCGCAGCGTCGCTGAGAATAATACAGGCTCTTGTGGGATAATCGAAATTTTCCGTCGTAATTCATGAAGACCTATCTGTTTTGTATCCAATTTATCTATGTAAATAGCACCTTCAAGTTTAGCCAAACGAAACAAAGCTGATATTAAAGAGGTTTTGCCGGCACCAGTACGACCGACTATTCCTACCTGAAAATATAAAATTTGATAATTACTTTTAATGTACAGTATACAGTATGTTAATTTTGCCGATAAACAACGCCAAATTACTTTTTCGCTAGATTTAATGGTAAAACATAAATCCTTAAGAACTGGTGGCGTGGAATCTTCGTAACGTAAATACAAATGATCAAAATTTATTTCTCCTTTAGAAGGCCAGTGTGCGGACGGTTTCTTATTAGGTTCACTTTCAAATGGTCCCTCTTTATCGAGTTGTGTAAATTGTAGGATTCGTTCTACACTTGTCATTTGTGCTATTGTCTCTGCAGTTTGACGCATTCCATGCTGAAGCATTCCACATAAGATTAATACTTGAGACAGGGCTAATCCTACATTTCCCGCAAATGTATTTCCTAAAAGCATATAAATAGATATTTTAATTGCACAATGCTAATTATTTTTTTTATAATGGTATAAATTTATATATTACCATCGTCAAGTACAATGAAGCTATATGTAATAAAAGCAATGAAACAAATAGATACGATATCTAATGCAAATCCAAAAGCTGTACTTGTTGCTATAGTCAAATAATAAGCACTAGTATGAAGATCTTGGTGAACGTCGAATTCTTTACGGACCATATTTTGCGCACAAGCGGAACGAATTGTTGTTAATCCTAATAAGGAAGAACTAACGTGGGAAAAAACAGGACTTTTCGCTAAAATTATATGGAGAATTGTTAATAATATTGTTAATAATATTTTAAATAATATTTATCTAATAACAAGATGCTTACTAATTCCCTCAAAACGTTTTATATTTTGTGCAGTTTTAAGATAAATATTTCGTATTTGCCAATATAAGAAACCCATGATAAGCATTGGAAATACAGTCCACCAATTAATAATAAGAACTTGAGTTAATATTCCAACCATTACTGCAAATATTTGGATGGATTCTATCATAGTTCTTGGTAAAACTTCGTCTACCGATCCCACATCTTTCGAGAAACGATTTAGAATGCGACCTAATATTTAATATTACAATTATTTTTATTTTATATCATTCTCTTTTATAAAATTTTTTATCTTAAATGCTTACCAGAAGGATGTGTGTCAAAAAATAACATTGGCGCTTTTAACAAAGTGGAAAACATTAGATTATGAAGATTTTTACTAGCGTTCATACATATTTTATAAAATGCAATATTTCTTATTGTTGTCAGTATTATGCTTGCAATGATGAATCCTCCATAAATCCACAAAGCAGTTTCATGACTGAGGTAATATGAATTGGATCTTGCATTAATAGTCCATGTCTATATAAAATAAAAAAGTAAGAGGGTAATTGTTATTTGTTGCATAAAAAAGAAGTAAAATAAAATTACTAACAGCATTATCGGAACTGCTATTGTTCACCGATAATAAGTTTGAGATTGTGTTATTAAAATCATCCATTTCAAATGAAGTTGTTTCGTTTGTTAATTTATTTGCATCTCTGTCGGGGAAAAACGGAACTGTGTGATTTTGTTCAAATATTGTCAGCGTATGATTAATACTATTACGTTTAATACGCATTTCTTCTTGTTTTGTCCTAGAAAAGAATGAAATAGGAGAGATTGTAGTATAAAACCTCTCATTAAAAAGAAAATATAATAATAGATATTAACCAATAAGCAAGCCAATAATCACAACCACTGCTTCCTATTTGTCCAAAAATTAAAGAGCATACAAAAATTATAATCATTAAAAGAGAACCACCGGCTCGGAAATATTTCCAGTAAAGAGATTTAGAAATGTTTCCTTTAGCCATTAATTCTTCAGTTTCTTTTGGTTCTGCTTCTTCATCGTCTTTGCCATTACCATAATTAATAGATATATCAGCATTAGTATTATCATTAATTTCCATGACTTCTGAATCTCCCTTATTTTCCTCTGTTGAAAGCATATGTAAAAAATCTGTACGTTTGCTTTGAATTTCTGCAAATGTACCTTCACATTCGATTTTGCCCTAAAATAAATATTGTGCTAATAATGATAGCATAGTAGTATAATGACAATTTTGATTATTTTTACTTACATTGTTCAATAGAATGATGTAATCACAATCTTTTAAATATTGAACCTGATGAGTTACGAGAATTCTTGTTTTGTCTTGAAGATAATGTTTGATGCATTCATTGAACAAATGTTTTCCTACGTGAGTATCGACTGCAGATAATGGATCATCTAATAAATAAATATCTGCTTTTCTATATACAGCCCTATTGTAATAATTATTTGAGTAATTTTTAAATTGATGTACAGGTATATTTTTTTTTAATCGATATGTACCTAGCCAAATTAATTCTTGCTCGTTGTCCACCACTGAGTGACGCACCTCTATCTCCAACTAATGTTTTGTCTCCATAATTAAATTGCTGATAATCTTTGATGAGAGCACATGCTCTAACAACAGCATTATATTTTTCTGTATCATAAGTCTGTCCAAAAAGTACATTATTGCGTACTGTACCTGAAAATAACCACGCTTCTTGACTAGCATAAGATACAGTACCATTTACTTTTATCTCTCCATGCGATTGTTGCAATTCCTTTAAGATTAATTGAAGAAACGAACTCTGAAAATCAACATGAGGATTAGCAACAATTGATATTACAAATGATATATGGGAGTATTAATTAAAGTCTTAATATATTACTTTTCCTGCACCAACTAAACCAACAATAGCATAAAGTTTTCCAGGTTCTATTTGAATACTGATATTATGTAACGTATTTGCAATTGTGTTTTCTGTCCAAGATGCTGTAATATTTTTCATTATAATATTGCCATTTCCACTGTTTTGTTGTGGTAGAATTATGTTACTATTTTCTTTCAATAAAAGAAATTTCTAAAAAGAATAATATTGATTTACATGTTATAAATTGTACAAGATTTAAATAGAATAAAACAATAATAACTATTTATCTCACTTCAAGCCTCTTAATAGATACATGAGCCTCTGCAACAGCTGATACAGCCATAGGATATAATATCGCCATAGTAAGTTGAAGAATATTAAAATATTGTGCTATGGAGAATACTTTATCGGCAGATATACTATTGCCGAGAAGTACATATGCCATAACAGTAAAATATAACGTTGTACGTTCAGTGAACACAAAAGTAGCTAAAGTAAAACCTCGTAAGTACGATGCAAGTGTTAGGACGTCTATCTCTTGACTAAAAAGTTAAAATTATGCATTTGAACATTTAATAATTGATGACACTTGTATAACAATAATAAAGTATCGAAGAAAAACCTTCTAACAAAGCTAACAAGTGTCTCAAACGGCTTTTCCCAAGTATACATTTTGATAACTTGAATTCCACTAATTATTTCTGACATTAATCTTACTCTTTCATCTGTTCTAACTGCAATCTTTAATCTTAACTTTGATACCAATTTTCCTATATATCCTAAAATAAAATCACGTTAATTTATTTTTTTTTCTTTTGCAATTTAGAAAATTATACAAAGCTGTGACACAAACGAAATTGTAATACTGATACATGACAATATGTACCTTGAAGAGGTATAGTTTGGATGCTTATAAGAAAAACACCAGCCAAAGATGCAATTCCTACGCTTTCCCATATCATGAAAGTGATCAGAGCACCCTGGATTGGTAAAATCCAAATGTAATGCAATGTTATAAACAACTGTTCAAATCTTGCTACATCATTTGACATTAAGTTTATAATCTGGCCAGGGGTAGTAACATTTTGAGAGGATTTTGACAAACGCAAAATCTGTAAAAAATGGTATTTTAAATAACAATATTTGATAAATACAAATTTCCAAGTAGTACTATGTTTCACCTTTCTATACATTAGAGAGGAACATGCTATTCTCATTCTCATTCCAACTTCCATTAAACCTAAGTTAGAATGATGAGCAACTAAAGCTGAAAGTAAGATTAAAAGTATAACGGTTGAAGCATAAATGTATGCTTCAGTAGTAGTGGAAGTTGCTCTAGGATCAAAGTACCAGATAAGAAGACCTAACACATACGGTTGAAGAACTCTAGAATATCATGATTAAAAATTATGCAATGATATTGAATCATATAAGCATTATTATAATATAGAAGAAAGATTATTACCTTAAAACTACTGCTAAAAAGAACTGCCATCCTCCATAATAAGCAAATGACCACATAAATGTTTTTCTTAAAGCATTAAAAAATTTGGGATTTTTATTTGCTTCTTCTGCCAACTTAACTTCTTTAATCCAATTCCTGATAATGTAAGCATAGTTTACAATACAAGTTTTGTTTGTTCAAGAATACTGACATTAATCTTACGTATATATTTGCTTGTTTAATATTTACTTTTCAAGTTTATCTCCAAGATGTTGACTAACATCATTTGGCATAACATTATAGACATCTTTAATCTCAAGATCATGGTTCTTACCATACCAAAATAGAGGTTTCAACCACCTTAAATATAATTCAATCTCATTATTAGCAATAATATTAGTATTTAATAGGCGTTGCTAATAATATTCTAAATATAACAATAGTTACATTTTAGAGGATTATGAAAAACTCACCAAAAAATCAGTTTACTAAAAAAATTCGCCAATAATTTTGGATTAGGATTGTCATACTTCTTACTAGAATCCATGATCGATCGTGTTAGATATATTACAACTATTTGCGCGAGAGTAAACCATGCCGCACTAAAGAATTCGAATAGTTCACGAGTCACTTTGAAGCATTACGTTCGCTTTAATTCAACAATAATTCTTCACGTCATCGTCAAGGAGTCACGCGTAATAATTTCGTTTCTCTTGACCAACGGCTAAGATTCTTCTGTTACGAGACAGATAGTAAGAAATCTATTAAGAAGTGATTCAACGAATCATGACAC
Source organism: Melipona beecheii (assembly GCA_032399605.1). Classification (NCBI taxonomy): domain Eukaryota; kingdom Metazoa; phylum Arthropoda; class Insecta; order Hymenoptera; family Apidae; genus Melipona; species Melipona beecheii. The sequence continues at coordinate 5,375,440 of JAUCMO010000291.1, forward strand.
GTGCGCAAAACACGCACACGATCGATTGAACGTAATTACATAAGTCTTTCGAGATCACAAAGTACTGCATCGTGCTCGTAAGAAGATGTGATGTGACGAAAATGTCAAGGTTATTGACTCATCCCTACAAGTTATTTTTAATTATATGTCTATTTTGGACTTTATATTAATGTATTTGAAATTGTATTAATGTAATAAAAAAAATATATATATGTTCCTTTTTTATTCGCATCATATAATAGATCATATGTAGTATGAAAGAATGAGATGAACTTTTTTCAAAAAACATAACTGAAAATATTGATTGTACATTTTATTGAAAAGTACGATCATTAAATAATATTTCAGAGAGGATATTTCAGCGTAATAAATGCTATAAATTATGAAACTTATATTATCATGTAACTGTAGATAAACTTATCACGCTATATAAATTAATGTGTATAAAAAGTACTTGTATGCTTATATGCTAGTACTATGTATGAAATATCATGTTCGATCATGTTCGATAAAAGAAAGATCAAATAAAGAATGTACATCACGTATTCAACTTTCTTTTTTTTTCTATTCTCATTGAACAGTTTCGTTGTCCAGACAACTGAAATAAATTGTCATAGGATTTTTCTTGGGTAGCTGAAGAGTTCCAAAATTCCTCGTAATTAAGAAAAATTTTTAAATCGTTTTTCGGCTCGAGAATTCGAGAAAATTTAAAATAGCATTTCAAGTTACTGTGTCCTAACGAAGTAATCAAAATGGTACAACATATAAATATGAAATCCACGATATTTTATTACACAAGCACGTTTGTGTGCCTGTTTTAACAACGTTCAGTTCAATGCGAAACGAATTACGTTTATTTTCAAGTTTCAAACAATGCGAAAGATTTCTTTAATTACGGAAGGCTATTTTTATTTAATTGTCAGCCTGTTAACGGAAGTTATGAATTTTGCTTTAGCGCGAGTGTATTTCGATGCACGTGGGTCAAGCAGGTGTTCAAATGGGTAACGCTTGTTGGGAATTGTATTGTCTTGAACATGGAATTCAACCGGATGGAACGATACCATCAGACAAAGTGTCCGGAACAAACGATTGTTTCAATACTTTTTTCAACGAAACCAGTTCTGGCAAAATGGTACCGCGTGCTGTAATGATCGACCTAGAGCCCACAGTCGTCGGTTAGTTTAATTTCCCTCAAAAAGGAAATGTTAACTATAATCTTGTAGAACAAACCTTTGAAACATTCGGGAAGATATAGCGGGAGCAAACGTGGTGTTGAAATTACAAATATTCCAAACATTCTCTATAGACGAAGTAAGAATAGGCCGTTACAAGCAATTGTACCATCCTGAACAATTAATCACGGGTAAAGAAGATGCTGCGAACAATTACGCTCGCGGTCATTATTCCATCGGCAGAGAAGTGATAGACTCTGTAATGGACCGAGTGAGAAGGTTGACGGATCAGTGCACTGGACTTCAAGGATTCTTTGTCTTTCATTCGTTCGGAGGGGGTACCGGGTCAGGATTCACCTCGTTACTTATGCAAAAGCTATCCGACGATTACGGGAAAAAGAGCAAATTAGAATTTGCTATATATCCGGCGCCTCAAGTATGTACAAATCCATTTAGAAATTGTCCTCTCTATTTTTTTTTTTTTTTTTTTTTTTTTTTGTATAGTTACCTTATGTATAACAGGAACGTCTCGTAACACAATATTTTTATGTAAAAAAAAAAAAAAAAAAAAAATCAGGTATCTACCGCCGTTGTGGAACCATACAATGCAGTTCTCACTACTCACACTACGATCGGTCATTCAGACTGCGCGTTTATGGTGGACAACGAAGCGATTTATGATATTTGTAGACGGAAACTCGGTATCGAACGACCTTCATACGCAAATCTGAATCGTCTTATCAGTCAAGTGGTGTCGTCGATAACCGCCTCTTTGAGATTCGATGGTGCACTGAATGTAGACCTAACGGAATTTCAAACGAACTTAGTGCCGTATCCTAGGATTCATTTTCCACTGGCGACATATGCTCCAGTGGTGTCATCAGATAAAGCCTTTCACGAGGGGATGTCCGTAGCGGAGATAACGTCCGAATGTTTCGAGGCGTCCAATCAAATGGTCAAGTGCGATCCTCGCGAAGGAAAATACATGGCATGTTGCCTGCTTTATCGCGGGGAAGTGGTGCCAAAGGACGTGAACGCCGCGATTGCGGCAATGAAGAGGAAAAGTTGCATACGCTTTGTTGATTGGTGCCCGACTGGTTTTAAAGTCGGCATCAATTATCAGCCACCTACCGTTGTGCCTGGTGGAGACCTTGCAAAGGTATCAATTATTATGTAAATATGTATCATCGGTGATACAACTTCCTTGTTTCTTTAACTTATTTCTTAAGTTAAAGTTACTTGAATCGTTTGAACTGTTTCTTTTTTTCAGCGAATTTACAAATTAGTTTTAAAACGAAATTATATGATTAAATATATTAATATATCGTTATATGTTATATATTAATATAGCGTTACAAAATTAAACGTAGGTACAAAGGGCGGTCTCAATGTTGTCGAATACAACAGCTATCGAGGAAGCCTGGTCTAAATTAAATTATAAGTTCGATCTGATGTATCATAAGCGAGCATTCATTCATTGGTACGTTGGGGAAGGTATGGAAGAAGGAGAATTTTCAGAGGCGCGTGACGATCTCGCCGCATTGGAGAGAGATTACGAGGAGGTCGCACTTGAGTCATCAACCACACCAGATGCTTCGTTGGAATATTAACAGATATAAATGCACATAATTCGTGCAAGTATTTCGGCATTTTCCAGCTACCCAAAGAAAGAACTGATATATGATCAAATTAATTGTGTGTGCAAACGGAACCATAATTTTATACTACGCTTCTGTCTTGTGATTTATTTATTTATTTTTATCTTTTTGATAAAAATATTTTTTTATAAAATAAATAAAATAATATTATATTAATAAAATAAACAAAAATATACCTCAATTAGCTTTGAATGGTATATTATTACATTAATTTCTGTTTACAACGAATAATATTTTTTGTTGAAAAACATGCAAAAATTATAATGCGTTCTTTGTTTGCGGAATTTTTTCAAAATTCCAAAATTAGTATAATTATTGCACTAAGTACGCGGGAAACAATGATTTCACAAAACAAATTAAAATTCCCTGACAACGATATTATCGTAATGTCATTTGCAAAGAATATATGTTATCTTACGTATGCAATATTCATATTATTCATAAGTAAATATAGTAAGTAAATATAATAAGTGCATTATTCATAAGTAAATATAATAAACTTTTCCGACTGTATTTAACGAAGATAATTTTTGTGACAAAGTATTGTGTCACAAAAATGTTTTTGTAACATCTTAACATTACATTTACACTTTCCTTAATGCTAAAGTAATCTCTATTTATTTATGTTTGTTTATCTTACAGGAAATTTTAATTAGAATTTTGATGTCCACGAAAAAAAGTTAAAATTTGAATGAATGAATTACTATTTAAAATACATTTATATAGTTATGTTATGTAAAAATAAATTTAATTGAAGTTTTAAGATACTGCAGTTAGTAACGTTAACTAAATATATTCCTGAAATTTTAAACGAGTAATTTATGCACAGATACTTATATAACTTAATTCTTAAGTCTCAAATAATAGAACTAACTGATAAAAATAAATTCCTTAATGTTATTACACCAAAAGTGTTGGAATAGGTTTTTTCCCAGGCCAAGCTTCTTTGGCGTATTTTTTCTTTTTTGGTTCCATTGTCCTTGTATCAGTAGGTCCTGGTATTTCTGGTACATGTGGCGTTTCCGTTTGTATCTGATTGGGTGTCATCTCTACCTCAGGTGCTGGATTTGGTAACGCAATACCAAGTCGAGACGATAACGAGGACAATGCACTAGAAAATGGATTAAGAGACAACGATGATGGGGTGAACTGTTCTGGTGGTAAATCTTGATAAAGTTGAGGTGCAGTTGTTGTAGGTTGAAGATGTTTCAAAGGATTGTGATCTTCTGACAAAGATATTAAACCTCCTTCCATACGCATTCTCTAAAACATAAGTTAATAATAAATTTGCAAACGAATATACATAAATGACAAAGAGTATCAATTAAGAATGATTCTTACTTTACTGGGAACGACGGTCGTTTGTACAAGATTGCGGAATCTTCCGACTGATGGATCAACATCTTCTGGATTTATTACTTCTTCATCATCGTTGAAAGTAATTCCTTTCTTTTTTCGTTTTCTAGTTGGTTTATGAATTTCATCATCTGTTATTCCTAGCATAGATATACGTCTATTATGTGCAGTGTTGAATTCTGTTAAATTCTGTAATTAATAACATAATTATTAAACTATACTGTAATAATAATAAATAATAAAAATCACTTAAGGCATACATCAAGTTCTGTTTCTGTTTCAGGCAAACCTAATAAACCACCAGCATCTGTATCCTCTGATAGTTTTTCTAATTCCTCAATAATGGGTCTAGTGCCAGTTTGTGGCCTTTCTCTAATGATATAATATCGGGTAGAAGCTCCAAAATGAAATGTACTATCAATTGGCAATTGCGTAGGTTTATGTGGTTCCAAACGAAGATTACCAATAAAAGTTCCATGTGCTAAGAAATCAATCAAAGTTTGTAACGTTTATAACATAAGTCTTAATATTTTCTTAAAAAAAAACATATAGTTTTATATTTATTCACATCATTAACAACATATACATATATATATATATATATATATATATATATATATATATATATACTGCTTAATTAGATTTCACAAATTTGCTTTTTGTAATTTCAAATTAAATATGTGCATAAATACATGCAATGTGTTACCTACTGTCTGAAATGATGTAACTTGAAACTGACAGTATGATACTTACTACTACCTAAGTCAACAAGGAATGCACGATTTAAATGTTTATGATAAACAAGAGCAGCATGTACACGGGAACAGGAAGCATGATCTATACAAAAGTCGTTCAACTGTTGATTGCGGCCGAATAAGTAACACTTTTTCTCATCCACCATTAATTTCTGTAACAAAATGATATATTTAATATATACCCGCAAGTTTAAATTATTGAGTGTATTATTGCCATACTTGGATTAATTTGTCATTCTTCAGTACATCTAAATGTAATCCAACTGGTGGCTTTCCAGCCCTGAAAAACATAATCTATGTACTATGTATTTAATACTTTCTGCATCTACAGGTATCATTACACATCAACTATAAAATGGTTAACTATTTGGAACGTTTTAATAAAGGTTTTCCAAACGTACCAATTGGGAACTTCATAATGATTAGCCATCACCACTTTGGAATAATTTGCTGTACTATAAAATGGATTAATGAAATTAACCAGGGAGAAAAACACATTCGATGTCAGCGATAACAGAACGTCATATTAATCAAACGTTAATAAAATTTATGACAATTCTTCATAATAGTTTCCGTTTTCATTCCGTGGATATTTACTAAAATACTGTATGCAGTGAATAGCAGGTACATACATATACGCACCCTGAAAGAAAGTTATTTTTCAAGAATTTTAACATAAGGTATTATTTTGATGCCATATATATAGATATGTATATGTATAGATATATATATATACCGTTCAAAGGTGTAATTGAATAACTTTGCACCCCGCGTATAACCTACAGCAAAAATTTTCAAGAAATTTTAACGCGTATAAATTCCGATATAATTTCTATCGTAATAATCTATCTCGTACACTTTACTCAATACTTGTGACAATAAAATTTTAATATCTAATAAATAATATCAGTAAAAAAATAAATTTCTTATTTCGATACTATCCTGATATTCTTCTATGTACGAGTAGTGTTCTTATTTTGGATTTTCGAGCTTGTGAATCATACATTTTTTTCAATGAAAATATTTTAAAGTAAATTGAACAAAATGTTATCGATTAAAAAGAAAAGATAAAATGATAAGAAATATATATTTTTAAGTTTTTGGATGTGTTTGAAATAAATCTAAATAGCAACAGAAATTTGTATGATGTCAGAGTGGTATATAGTCATTAGAAGTGAGAATCAATGATATAACGTTTTGAATGACCAAATTGGAATTTTAACAATTTAAGTTTTAGTAGAATAGTAAAATTTGGAAACGTTACGAGAATTATTTAGTTTAAAGCGAAAACTTCGAACTTTCTGATTCCAGTTACACGTAAAACAGAAGCAATGTAAGGAAGTTGACAAATTTGGTACAGCAACGTAACGTATGTTGTCAGTTCGTTTGAACTGTTTGTGACGAAATCGAGATACATAATTAACCAGCTTATATACAATCGACTAAATAAAAAAATAAAACATATCTTGTTGCGATAAATGAATTATAGAAAATTAGATGTGATAATTCTACACGGTTGAAATGTCATATAAAATCGGACAGCGTGTCGAAGTCCCTGGCAAAGATTGTCAAGGAGTAATTGCTTATATTGGTTATCCGAGCTTTGCTCCAGGAAAATGGATTGGAGTTATACTTGACGAACCTAAAGGGAAAAATAATGGAACTATCAAAGGACAATGTTACTTTAAAGTATATTATATTTTCTTCTGTATATGTAAAATATAACAATTCCATAATCCCATTTTATGCATTGTATATTTTTATTGTACTAGTGTGCTGAAAATCATGGAATGTTTGTACGACAGTCACAACTTATCTTACTGGATGAAGCAGGTAATAGAACTGAACCTGCTAGTCCATCGTCAGCAGGTAGCAGTGCTACTACGCCAGATGAAACCAGTGCAGCACGTGCTAGAAGTCGATTGAACAGGTAATATGGCTCTTAATTCTTTTAAATTTCATTGAATTTTTGTTAAGATAATATTGCGTATCATCTGCGATGATGTTATGACTTATATATTGTCATAAATTTCATGCTAGCATAAGTACACGTCGAAGGAATGAACCTACTGCGTAAGTTATTGTATTGATTAATTAATTAGTTTTTAATCTACAAAATAAACTGTTGAACTTCATTGTGCAGTATTTTATATGAGAAATAATAAAAAAAAGTAGGCAAGTATAATTAATAAATCTTTAAAATTCATATGCTGGTCATAAAAGAGTACGGAGAAAAACATCTCCTGCCCATACTAGACAACAATCTGACAAGCTATCCGGGTAAGAATTCATGAAAATTGATCATTGAAAAATTTGTCTTGATGTTTTTCTTAATTGCTTTTGTATGTATGAGCAGCCAAAAATTATAATTGCTATTCACTTTCTATGTATTTGTAAGCTTTCCCCATTACACTAAATGTATATAGAATATAAATAAGCATATGAATAAACAGTTGCAATTGTTGTATCATTTCTTCACGTTTGAAGAAGTATTATAGCAAGTGATATGTGTCTAAAATATATTGTAAATATTGTCAGAGCTTAAGTAAAAAGGTGTATATTGTATTTTTTACAGTTCAAGACTATCGTTGGCTGGTAGTAGAACACTTTTAAGTGCTCCAAGTACAGAAAGTTTATCTGGATTACAACATGAACGTAAAGATGGAGGAGAATCACTTATACCAGCCCCAACTTCTACTAAACGAGCTTCATTCATTGAGGTATTGCTTTTTGTTCTGACCATGCTTGTGTTATTTTTATATAGTTAATTTCAATAAGTTGATATATCAGTTATTTATGTGAACACAGTGAATGAATTATTCTGAGGATTCAACAAGGCATGAATACATGAGATATAGTCTTCCATAAAATAGGATAATACGTCTAAATGTGATAAATTCTCATGATTAATAGAGAATCACTGGCTTTGCTACATTTAAATCTTTGAACTATTTGAAGTAACTTATATGTTTGTTACTATCATATTCAAAGAATCTTATTCTGTGACTCGGTAATAGATAAAAAGAAACTATAGAGAAATAATTAAAATGTTAGACAAACTAATAAGGCAGAATAGAGAACTTTAAACTTTGAGTACATGTTAAATAATTCCGTTGGCACAGAATGATTCATATGGGAATGCACGTACGTGTTTCAGAAGTCCCCTAGCACGAGCTCGCCTCCCGGCAAAAAGCCAAAGGCCCAAGATGATCACAATAATGTAATTAATACTCATTAATTGTAATATCTAAATTTTCTCATCTGACCTTAAACCTTCTCATACTAGTTGTTTGTTGATCATAAGCATTGTAACACATGATTTCAAATTAGCATCACTGCACTTTGATGGGTTTACTTCTTCTTAATGGATTGTGGAACTGATTTATCCTTCACTATTTTCACTGTTCCATTAAGGATCTGCTTTGTTAATTGAGTTCTGTGATGCTTAGTCCAAAATTTCTCATGAGAAGGGGCATTCAAATATACAATTATCATTTTTCTTTTTAACAATTAGATGCTGAATTCCCCTTAGCGTTATATTAATGAGGTGATGTTAACAGCCCTTCTATGAATAGGAATTTAACAGCATTGTGATATAAACTTGTGATCCATACTTGGAACACCCTTATTCTTTCTTTTTATTTAATTATTATTTACCAAGAACCTTATCCCTACAATATAAATGCAGTTGACATTTATAAATGGTTAGGACATGATAGATGACTTAGTTAATATTATACTTACTGTAAACTACAGTGTCATATAACACAATTCAACTCATTGACTGAATTTCCTACACTTGTTAGAACTAATAGAATATTTGGTGTAGCTTGTTGGTGTCTTTTGTCACAATTAATCTCATTAATCACTTTGAAATAGACTAATTCTATTGAATGTACATACAAAAACAACATTCTTCTGAAACATAATGTTTTACATAGGAAATACAGGGTGTTTTTTTCATTACCGCCAATAGAAAGTTATATTTATAATTATATCATTTAATTGAAATAAAGTATTCTAAGGTATTTCAGCTGAAGTACCTAATGCAATTTTTAGTAAAATGTATGTGTTTTTAACGCGATAATAAAAAAAACACCTGATATTAAATTATAATTTCATTTATAATTTATTTACAATTTAGACAGGTTTTGTAGAGACTCTGAAACCACAATTTGTACCTGGTCAAGTCATGGCAGGCTCTGCAGCAGCTGCAAATGTAGTAGAAGAGAAATTATCACATTTACAACTTCAGCAAGAAAATGAGAATCTAAAATCTCAGGTAAATTATACTATACCTATAATAAACCAAGTTTCATTTTTTTCTTAAATATTATTGGAAAATTGTTCATTGTAAAAGTTTATAAGATTTAGATCTAGAAATATTTTTCTACTTCTGTTGCTTGGTTATTGTATGCATTTGTGTTGAATGTTCCTTTAAACACTATCATTAATTTGTTTCCCAGTAATAAGAAATCAGTTTAAAAATTGAGAATAGTTGAGGACATTTTTCAGTTTAGTCAATTAAAAAATAACATTCCCCAAGTTCCTATTCTCCAATTGAAAAAAAGATTGAAATAAAATATTCCTTTTAATTCCCTATGTTTTAGTTGTTTTATGTATTCAGATATAAAACAAATATAAGATAATATATTTTATGTATGTCAACACAGGTTCGTGATCTTACTGAAAAAGTGGAAACTTTACGAGTAAAGAGAATGCAAGATAAAGAAAGAATGAAAGACTTTGAAAAAACAAAACTTCAACTTGAACAACTCATTGAATTCAAGACAAAAGTTATGGAAAGCCAAGTAAGTGATGGAAGCTTTTGAATTAAATGAAAGAGGTTTTTGTTAATTTTAATATTTTTATATTTATTTCTGAAAGGCTAGTCTTCAAAGAGAACTACAACGTGCTCGTCAAGAAACTAGAGAGGCACATGCAGCTCGAGAACAATTCCAAGAAGAAATGGCAGATCTTGCAGAAACTGTAGAAATGGCAACATTAGACAAAGAAATGGCCGAAGAAAAGGCTGAGACATTGCAAATTGAATTAGAACAGCTGAAAGAAAAGCTTGAAGAACAAACACTAGACCTAGAAATATTACGAACCGAAGTGTCTGAAAGGGTAAATTATTTGATAGTTTATGTTATTACGATTATTAATATATAAATGATTGCATAATTACTATAGGGTGCAGGAGGAGGTTCAGCTACTGGTGTTTCAAGTTATGAAATAAAACAGTTGGAACAACAAAACAACCGGCTACGAGAAACTCTCGTTAGAATGCGAGATCTTTCTGCACACGAGAAGCACGAATTTCAAAAACTTCAGAAAGACTTGGATCAAAAGAAGTCAGAAATATTAGAATTAGGCCGCACAAAGGAGAAATTGTCTACGCGAGTTGAAGAAATGGAACATCAGATAGCAGATTTGCAAGAACAAGTACGATTTATGAATAATATTTATACATACGACATTTATAAATAACATTTAATGGGTAACTATTTATTGATACTTATAAAAATTTGTTCTTTTACCAAATAGGTTGATGCAGCATTAGGGGCTGAAGAAATGGTTGAAGTACTTGGTGAGAAAAAAATGGCACTAGAAGAGAAGGTCGCTGAATTGGAAGAAGCCGTTGCAGATTTGGAAGCGTTACAAGTATGTCTTTTCTAAACATTATTTAATTTAGTCACTTAATTAATAATGTTTAAATAACTTTTATATAATAATTATCTTTTTATTTAGGACATGTCTGATCAACTTGCTGAGTCATCAAAAGAATTGGAATTAGAATTGCGGGAAGAATTAGATTTAGCACTTGGAGCAGCACGTGATGCTTATCGTCATCGAGATGCAGCTTTGGAGACATTAGCAGATCGTGAACTTACGATTACAAAGTTCCGCGAACTCACTCATCAATTACAGGATCAATGCTTGCAATTACAACAACGTGTACAATCAACAGAAACCTCTAAACTTGGAATGGGAGGTGCAGAACAACAATTAGCAGAAATTTTAGATTTCCAGAAAACCTTTGCTGAAACGCGTGCTCAAACAAAAGCCGTTGATCTTGAATTACGACGATTGGAAGCCGAAGAGGCTCGAAATCATGTGAAATATTTATTATCTTTCATGCCTATTGCATTCTTAGCACGCGGTGGTGATCACGACGCTATTTTAACACTTTTACTCATACCAAGAATGATACAAAAGACCGAAATACTTATGTCGCAAGTGCGAGAAAAATATAGATCATTAGATAAAGTAGATAGAACAGCTGTGTTAAAGGGTCATTTAGTAGCACAATATACTTTCAGATCGCGTCTTTGTTCGTACATGTATGCGTTGCAAACGTTCCTTGGTTGTTTTGAATCTGCATTGAATATATGTAATACTGAAATGTTACTTAAAACTGGAGCAGTTTATCCAGAAATGGCAGCACAAGAAAAATCTTTGGATTCCTTGATAGAACTGGCCAAAAGAGATCAATTAGACGAGAATCTACCAATGGATGCTATCGAGAAATGTTGTGGATACTTTAGCACTATGTTTTCTGTATTATTTGGAGAAACCATTAACCAAGCTCGTTTGATAGTTAATGGTACAAGAATGTTGGATAGTTCTTGTGATGCTATTACGACTGACGCCGCAGCAATCAAAACTTTAATTCAAGGAGATAGTGGTGATATAGGCCTCCTTTGTCAACATGCGGAAACAACGTGCGAAGTAATTCAACAACATTTAAAATCAGCCAGGAGACGAGTATTGACTGATCATGCTGCTGCAATTCATAGCGCAGAATCTAATTTAGGCTTGGATAAAGATTGTACCGAACAACTTTTTACGTGTTACCAACATGCTGTAAAAATGATGAAAACGTTACAGATTTTATTGAAGAACGCTGTACAAACAATTATTGTCAATGGTGACTTAGATACAGGACTCGGTGCAGATAAATTGAAAGAAATGGCCTCTATAGCATGTGAAAAAGTATATGATACAGAAGATGTCGGACCGGTAGCTACGATTAAAGGAAGTTTGTCAAGCATTCAACAGTTAGCGGCCAGTTTAGCACAAAAAATGGCAGAATGCGAAAACGAGTTAGCAATAAGTGGACAATTATCACAACAACGAGAACAAAATCCGGAAAATGAATCTTTACAGCCTATTAAAGTGAGAGCGCAAGCAGCGAAAAAGGAAGCTGAAGAAATTAAGATACTTAGTAGGAAATTGGAAGCAAGGGATAGTGACATACTCGAAGCGAGATTAGCTCTTAGAGAGAAACAAGAAGAATTGTGTGAAATGATTTTGAGGAAAGATGTAGTGGAAAAGAAACTTGCAACTCAACAACATGAACATGAACTGAATGTAGAAAAATTGAAGAGAAAATTAGAAGAAGCAATGAATCAATTAAAACGAAAGGAAAAAGAATTTGAGGAAACAATGGATCACCTTCAAACAGATATTGATAGTTTAGAAATTGAGAGAGGCCAGTTAAAGGAAAAATTAAAATCTGTTGGAAAGAAGACGATGATGTCTGTATCTGGAGCAGACAATATATCTGGAAGTGTTACAACAGCATCTGGAATGCAATCAATGGACAATAAATTCTTAATGCAAGAAATAACTGCTCTTAAAGAAGCATTAAATAGTGAGAATCAACAAAAGAAGAAATTAATGTCTGATGTATTACGCCAGAAGTTAGAAAGTTTAGATCCAATAACTCCTCCATTAAGACAGGGATCAGTTAATGCAAAAATACAGGAATTGAAACAAAAAACTAATGATCTTACTAAAGTAATTCACAAAATAATTATTATATAAATGAAAAATTCAAAGAATATTCTTTTGTATTTATTTAATTTTTAATCAACATTTTTCTCTTGTTTCTCAGGATATTAAACAAGTCATGACATTCCCTATTGTTCCTGATTTAAGACGTAATAAGGCACGTGATTTGGAAGGCCCAACATTAGAAAAAGCAATGCCAGTTTATCAACTGTTACAACAGCAAATAGTCATGAAAGAATTAAAAGAACGAACTGATCAATTAATCGTAAGTCATTCATTAGTAGAAAAGTATACATTATTATAATTATATGTAAATAAAAATTAAAAATTTGATGTTTTCTTTTAGAACGAAGTTCTTGAAGAAGTTATACAGAGAACAGTAGGTGGAATGGCTGAAGCTAATTTCGCAATATTCCCAAATCGTGAAATGGCTGCAGCGATGCATGAAAATCAATTGCTCGCTGCCGAAATCGCAATTCCTCACGAAGGTCAAGAACAAGTTTTTACTGTTAACGTAGGAACACAGGAACTTAGGAAAATTCATACTTTGCTGTGCTATTAATTTTCATTTGTTAATTTTTAGTATTACATATTAACGTGGCAGAATATGCCACCACAAAAGCAGTAAGTAAAATGCAATGTGTTCGTAAAATACTAATTTTGTTTTTTTTTACGCATAAGCTGTGGTAGCCAATTATGTTTTGTTACATATATATACACAGTTAATATATTTTGTATGTACAAAAACAAAATGAATAGTTGATCTTTTTATATCCGATGAAAGGAACGGATTAAATCTAGCGATAACATAATTTTGGAGCGTGCGATTTTTATTTATTTTCGAATTGACTACAGCACGATGACCGGTGCATTGTAGCTAGTAGTCTGCAGCACATTTTGTTACCTTATAAACTCAAATATTATTACTATTAACAATTTAAACGATAAAGTTACACGCCTCTGTGGCTTCTGTATATCTTTTAAGAATCGTCAAATATATGACTTAAAAATATTTACATAAATATCCTTTACATATCCCATGTGTCAAGAATATCGCAACACAGTTTGTGGGAGCAAGTATATCGTTCATTTTGAACAACATGTTACTACCATTCTGGATAACGATAATTGTGTATTGCCATCAAAATTGACACTTAATGAAATAGAGACTATAATACAATGTTCCACTTTTTATTTATAGCGATAAAAGGAGCAATAAACTGTTGATGATTTTCATTATTTATGAAATAACGTATGTCTTAATTACTGTCATAATTTTATTATACATACACACACGTATGTATGCATGCACATATATAAAGCATTATCTGTATACAGAATGTCTTGTGAGATATTTAACCAACTTTTTTTACGTATTTGTCAAATCATTAAGAGTAAAGGAAAATATACATTATAGGTCTCCGTTTCGTGACTTCGATAAACATTTAATTTTGCTTTAGGCATAATGGTTCAATTGTTTATTCTCAGTGTATAAAATGTACATTATACTGATGTCAAGTTCATATACAAATTTTGTTACAGCAAGTTAAATAAAAGTTATTATTATTATAATATTGGAAATATATAAGAACGATTTTTTTCTGCAATTGAAATATAAAAAATATAAGAAATATTATTATAATAAAAATATTTGCAAAATTAATTAATCTATTATATCATTATTTTATTAGAATGCTATTATAATATAGAAACAATTGTAATATTTATTGAAAATAGCGATTAGCATCACATATATAAAAATTAAAGATTATCTATCTAAAAAAAAAAAAAATACTTAAGATAAAAAAATGTAATTGAATTATTACTTTACTATTCACATTCTCACTAATATTATATTGTCTTTAATATAATTGGAGAACGAAATTAAATAGACCTATAGAGTATATGACATCTTTTTTATTCAGAATGATTTGCTGAACACGTGGGAAAAATCTGTTGAATACCTGACGAGACATCCTATATATACACACATACATACCAGATAGTAATAAGTGCTTATTAATTATTCATTAACTTACTAGATCATTCATTCTCACTGCATAGTAGTACACTCTTTTATTCATTAATTTTGCTTCTCAGTTTTTTAATTTTCAATAATAGCAATATTAATAATAAAAATAATATTAATGATAATAATAAATCATATGTTCACTGAAAGATATTTAGCGATTATATCTCTTTTCTTAATTACTGTCTAAAAACTTCATTAAATAAAGTTTTTTTCCAAAATATATAATGATACACAAGATTCAGTTGTATTATCTCTTGTATCTTGGTTCGTACTAAGGTTGACCGGACGTTTTTTTTTTGTTTTTATTTTTATTTTTTTAAGAATATTTTTATAGTAAGGACATGAGTTAACACTATTGATTATACATCATTTTGGAAGTAGTGCTTGGAACATAGACGTGAATATTGGCGCAACTAGAATGATTGATGTAAAAAGAAAATTTTCAATGACAGAAACGAGATTTTTTGAAACTTCTACCGTGTGTAACGTGACTTCATATACGACATTTCGTTATGCATACCAACAACCAACTAACCGATTGAAGTCACGTAATATAAACTTAATATCGAAGCAATAGCATGGGAAATACCACTGCACAGTCTCTGCCATTAAAACTATACGGAAGAAGTCCTTTGGCTGGATCTGGTTACAGAGTTGCCTTCCATGCATCAAGTATTTTATATATTTTTTTTAATTTAAATGTAAAGCAAACCTGTAATCCATCTCCAATACAGAAAAGTCTGTTTAATATTCATTTCATTTACCATGATCGACTAAATATACTCACAGAAAGAAAGAGAGTAAAGAGTGAAGTTTGTTAGGTCAGACTCGCTATTAATTTGTTCGTTTCTTGATCGATACAACGTATCTAAAAATTAAATTGCTGCCTTAATAGTAATATTACTTCCAGTACTTACTTTAAAGATACTTCCAGTTACTCATCCGTACGCATGAATGTATTTATGTGTACGTTACGTGTATATATATGTATATACATATACACACATATATAAGTATGCATATATATACTTATATATAAAAAAAAAAAAGATATTACTAGAATCAATAATATCAAAGAAAAATCTTTGATACTACTGACATGATAATTTATGTAAGAAAAATATTAACATTTCTCTCAAAGTTGCATTCGTCATATTTATACTGTATTGTACTGAGAATAAAACAAAAATCAGGAAGCAACAAACTGTATTTATCTCTCAGTACACTTATATATTTTCTTCATACTCTCACATAATCATTCACTCATCCTCACATTCTTTTCTCTATTTGTAGAATAGATATAAAATTTTATACGACATACTCAATTAATTACCCCGAATGTTTAAGAATAGTCAAAACGTTCTCTCTTTCTTTCTATGAAAATTGTTTATCGGAGTTTCGATTAAATCACACATTACACCGTTACGTGTAATCTTTTACAAAGGTCTTCGGGGCATCAAAACCTTTATTTCAATTATTATCAACGGTGAATTAAATAGGTAATAACAAAATAAGAACAAGCCACCTCTGGCTGATCTCACTTGGATTTTAAGCCCAAAGAGGTGGATCAACCAAAACTCTAAGCACTGAGAATACACTGAAGTTTTCACTAACCAGCGAATTCACAAACGTGTATCCGTGGCATTGTCCTTTACTCGTGTACGATACACTTGTAATCGTAAATCTCCTCCTTAATATTAAACTTAGAGGATTGATTGATTTGACTCTTTGCATGGCATTCGTACAAAGTTGAGTACCTGATCTTGGACACTTTAGTGACTGCAAATAGGATTGATGCAATGACAAGTAATTATAGTTTTATCCTTTCTGAAACAAACAATAAGAATTACATGTTATATAAATGAAGAGTAATATATTAGATGATACAACTAATACTAACGAAACTAAATATTAACATCAATAAATTTTCACAATAAATTTTAAAAGATAAATAATATTATATTATTAAGTTGTTATTTTATGCACATATAAATATCGAAGATAATGTAATGTGTAATATAATTGGAAACATAGGATAGTACACCTGGTTGAGCGTTGGCCTGAGCGGGTGGCTGAGCTTGGGCTTGTCCCTGCCCCTGAGTATTTGGTGTAGGTTGACTTGGACCACCTGCAGATCCTCCAACAACACAACTTTTTTGTTTCAACATAGTCCAATCAAAAGTATAATCATATTGATGATTCAATGTACGAAAAAGTATACGGAACAGTTGACGAAGATACATATAATCTGGGCTTTCTTCGAAACGCAAACCTCGTGTATAATTTAAATACATCGCGAATTCAGCAGGAAATCCCTGAATGAGAAATTTAAAAAAAATATAAATCAATTTCAATATAGAATCGATTTTAATTTTAATGGAAAATAGGAATTCACAAATATATTAGGCTTACCTTACATAAAACTTCTACAGGCGTGGACATTTTCTTTTCACTTATTTTTTCATATTTCTGCTTTTTGGTAGCAGCTTTAAGTCCTTGCCAAGGTAAAGATCCGCGATTGAAATACATAAGCACATAACCGAGTGATTCCATATCATCACGACGACTCTGTTCTATTCCAAGATGTGCATTAATTGACGCATACCTTGCTGTACCTGTTAAATTTTTGTCTTCTCGATACATTATATGCAGTCTTGTACGACTATCTCTATACTTTTTAGCTAATCCAAAATCAATAAGAAAGAGCTAAAAATGTGAAAATAATTAATATTAATATTTCAATGAACACTAATATACAAATTTTGTGGAAAGTAATATTGAAATCATACCTTGTTACAGTGACGGCCAATACCCATTAAAAAATTGTCTGGTTTGATGTCTCTATGAATAAAATGTTTGCAATGAACATACTCAATCCTACCAATCATTTGGTCTGCCAACATTAAGACTGTTTTTATTGTGAATCTTCTGGTACAAAAAGTGAAAAGGTCTTCAAGAGATGGACCAAGGAGGTCCATGACAAGTACGTTATACTCTCGTTCTTGTCCATACCTATATTTAATAAAAAACTATTTATGAAATTGTATTTTTATTCAAAAGTCAAACTTAATTGTCAAACGTTTTTGTAAATTAACTACATGTTAGATAACAATGCACATAACAAAGTTAACCCTTTGCGGACGATCGACGCATGTTTGGAGAAAACAAGCGATAGAAGAAAAAGACGAAAATATACGAAACGAGTGATAGAACCTAAGACACATATATACGGTGGACAAATGATAGTCGATTATGGAGAAGCTTGAGTTATTGGTTCAGTCGGTGTTCAGCTAATCAGAAAGATTATTACATGAAAATTTTTTTAATTCTCACAAAAAGTTTAGAAGAAGTTCAGTGCAAGAAATGAAAAAGATAGCAGTGAAGTAAACACTGTGTCTGATGACGAAGAAATTTATATTGAAAACATTAACAGATGAATTTGATGTTATAAATAACAATATCAAGGTGATAAACTTGAATAATAAAAATAGCTGAATAATATATGTTAAAGATTCAGAGTATAAGGATATTGATGACTTTGTGGACATTTACAAATTTTTTATGGTCAAATAATAATCTGAAACTTGTATCACATCTTGTATCAAACTTGATAAAAGAAATCCAAGAATAAACGCAAATATAAATTCCTCATTGTACTTTTCAGAATTAATTTCACACATATATACATGTCTCAAATTTGACACTTGGGAATTTAAAAATGTGATATAGTGTACAATCACGTAAATATGTACTGTGATTTTAAACAACACTATACATATCATATCTACTATAGCAATTTGACTTGCAATTTAAAAAGTGATACAGTGTGCAATCATGTAAATGAACTGTGGTTTCAAACGACTCTACAAAGTGCTAGGCTCGGAATCATCACATCCACAAAGGGTTAAGTATAATTTCTTACAATTAAGAAAAGCTATTAAAGATAATAGTTACCAACGTATATGAGGTATTCCTATACCACCATGCAAAATTTTATATAACTTTGACTCATACAGGAGTTGTGGATGTCGTGCACGTACGCTTTCCAATTTAACAGCAACCTCCTAAAATGACATATCACACATGTAATACAATTTATTATTAAGTTAAATTGAAATATTTGTACATAAATGTACTGCTATAGATTTACAAATTTTATATACTCTTTTATACCCTTAAACTATTAAAGTTTAATTTTGTTTTTCTTATGTCATACGTTATCAATTTAATTCATAATTCAATATTTGTATAAGTATTATATAGTATATGATTATTCTCATTCAATATTCTTTAAATAAATAAATATATACACTCTATCTATATTTAATATAAGAATAGTTGTTATATATATTATATATGTGTAATATATTGTCTTATATTAACAATGAAATTGCTGTTTCATTTTAGCAATACATTTTACAACATTCTACTTTATAAATAAAGATATAATCAGATGACATAAGTTTTATAAATAAAATTATTGTACAATATTCATAAGTTAAAAGTATGATAAAAACTCTTCTTTATGTGAAAAAAGAATATCTTGCGGTGTAAAACATTTAATGGCGTGGTGTAAAACAATTTCATAGAAATGCAAAAAAATAAAAGACAATAAAAGACAGAGAAGAATTTTGACTGTATAAAAATGATTCTTAAATAACTACTTACTATATTGTAATAGTTATTTTATAACAAATATTACAGACATATGTATTTTAATAACATATTGCCTTATGATCTACACACGTAAACAATATGTATATCACTGTTCTTTTTTACATATAGAGGTTAATCGCATTGGGAAAAAAGTTGGGCAAACATTTGCAGTTAAACAAATGTACCAATGAAATTTTTAAAAATAGCCTGACTTGGTATGGTCGACCAAGTAAACGTAACTCCGCCGAGATGGAAAGTTCACAAGTTGTAAATTCCCCCAAGGGAAAACAATGGATATTTCGCGTAACCAATAACAATATCATAAAAAAAAAAACATATTTCGTAAGAAGCTTAATAACGGCATCGTAAGGGAAATTTTAGTTACAATATTGCGACTGGGTGAATAACTTGTTACGTTGTTAAGGGGATGAAAGGATAAAAAGAAATGAAGTGAGGAAAGGAGGAAGATACGTGCTGGCAGGTCGGTCTCACGTGAAACGGTACTCCTTACCTCACCATTAGAGATGTTGATACCGAGGTAAATGTCGCCAAAGGATCCCGAGCCAATCTTTCTCAACAGCCTGTATTTGCCACCCACGATAAATTCATTCTTTGCCACTGACATCGCCAACTGCATCGACATATTGCTCTTGCCTTCCCTATTTCTGTCCTTCCTCCGCTAGAACCGACGGCGGACTCTGCGACTGGCTCACGTCGGAATCAAACCTGATTTAAAGTACTAAGCGTACCCGATAGGACTTATACGCCATTTACTGGCAAACTGAAAGATGCTGACTCTTTTCAAAGCCGTAACAATCTTGGGATTTTCTTCGATGAGATCCGTTCGGGAAACAGCAGCCAAAAGTCACTCTCTAGTGGCACAACAAAACCCCACTAATACGCCGACATTTTCCCTTTCGCTAGAAGCACGAGAGCAACTGACGTTGCGGAAACGATGCGTCACGGCGGTCGGCGTTCAAGTCAGAGTCCTTATCAACAAATCGTTGCCAATTAATCACACTATCTTTTTGATCAAACCATCTGGGAACTTTTTATATTAATTACGAGAAAAATTTCGTGTCGGTTTAGCTGCGAGTTTATCACCGTCTTGAAATTTAATTGCGCGAAATGACTCGCTTGAATTCGCGGTACTAGATTCTCTTCAGGGCCGTGCCAATTACGCTGCGATTCCTCGAACGAGCACCGTCGTCTTTCACAGTGACGTCTATATAAGTCAAGACATGCGTTGTTAAAATTGAAATTTTTTTCACTGTGAGTCGCGCATTTTGTTTTCTTTCCTTCACAGCTATTTAGCATTTAACGAGAAAAATTTTCTCGTCGAATGTGAGAGACTTCAATGAAAACAAAAATAGAACAAGCAAGAATATTTTATGTATCTTCGTATTTCATCTTTACGTTTCTTTCTTTTGTCTGTTTCATATTACAACATTTTATATGAGAAATAACACGAGTTAAATCGAATGATTTTGAAGGATTTGAACTATTTCTACTTAATATTGCCATACTCTTGTAATACTTATTGCTAGTTTTAAGAGCATGAAATTACGTTCTCTCAAGTAATTCCTTCCGTAAAACAGCCGATGTTGATTTAAGAATTTGAATTTGGTAAAGGTAATGCACGCATAAACGTTATGTATGTACAATTTTTGTTATATATACATGTCATATATTTCAGAGCGATATAGGTCAAAAGTACCATTACTGTTTTAAGGATATGCATTTGTATATAGCTACATATACAAATCTGATCATGCCGGAATCTTGTGCTACTTACTAGAAATTAATACGAGATGAATTTTCCACTTTTTATTTATCGTTTATTTCAGCTTGAAAATGTATTTGATCGAAAAGTATTTTCTCGTTTATGACTTTAACCATAAACATTTAGCATAAAATAAATATGAATTTCATAAAGCACTTAACGCCATCTAAGGTGTACGTGATGAAAGGAACGTGTCTAACCTTTCTGCATTTGTATTGTTGAAATTTATAATAAATTAAACATTGAATGATCAATGGCAATTCCTTTGCAGAACGCGATACGGTTACCGTTGTTAATGTCTATGAGAAACGTTTTTGTTGGTACGAACAATTGCAATAAGAGGTACATTATGACAACTTGCACGAAGCTTGAAAAAGTTTTGGAAAATCTGGAAAAAAATCCTTTCTTCGACAAATATGCTACGAAAATAGCAAAATTCCAACAGACTAGTCCGGAAGAGTTCTTACGGCGGGTCGAAAAGGAAGAAGAGAAAGTTCAAAGAAAGAGAGGTACGATAACCTATTTGGTATTTGCATAGTTAGTATTTTTATTATTGATATAATGTCTTTGGAATTATATACTTGTTTTCTATTATTTAAATCTAATAAATATAAAAATATAGAAAATAACGGTATAAGCATGTTATTTTAAATATGAAACAAAACTGCTTTTACTTCCAATACCTAGTCATAATTAAGCACTATGTTATTATTTTGATTTTTTGACATACACGTTATTAAATTGAAGAGAAACAGGAAGAAGAGTATAAATATTACGAAAGCCAAGCAAAACCATACTTGAAACAAAACAAACAACCTGAGCAAGCACGATTAAATAGCATCATGAAAGTCG